>CM066988.1:55184459-59984459 GCA_033977485.1 Hydrangea macrophylla | reverse complement strand
AAACTGTCACACCCCGATTTTTGGACAACCAAATATTTAATCCAGAGCATGTATCCAGACTAATATTCAATTCCCAAAACACCGAGAGTGACACCCTCACACATGCTAATAGAAAATTTATAGAAAACAATATTTAATACTCCTTAAATAAGGACATGTGATCTTGTGTTTAAAGAAAAACTCTTTATTATTAAACATGTATTCCCAAACATCCATTTCATTGTAAAAGAAATAAAGTTCCATTATAAATATTATATCACTTTTCAATTTTAAAAAAAAATATCATTTTCATAAATAAAATGTTCACGTACAAAGTTCAGCGGAAAAAAAAATAAATAAGAATAAAATTTATACATCCATTGGTCAGAGTAACTAAAACGTTCCCAGTACCCAATATACAATACATGCTACAATAATCCAAATACGGCCCACAATGCCAGAAAATAAAATACAATCAAGTACAACAAAAATAAGTACAACTCCAATAATAAACAACACAATGACCATCTCTTCACCCAAACAGAAGCTCCAACGAAAATCTCCAAAAACTAAACCTGCACAAATACATTCGACTACGTTTCATATAGAAATGCCCCCGAATGTATAACACACTCGGGTCAGTCACATGACTGGTATGAGTTAAACAAAACAACAAGTCTTAGGGATCCAATTTGAACCCGTAGACAACAAATTACACTACAATACTCTTGGGTCAAGACAGGTAGTTCCACACACATATCTGGACAATAGAGTAGTTTCCATTTATGTGGTGGCAAGTAGTTTCTTGCCCAAAATCCAAAGTTACTACGAGTTTCATACTTACCAATTACTTATGGTGAGCCAAACCTGTAATACGTTAGTGGGCCCACCATCCTGCAAATTGAATGATCATAAACCAAGCAAACAATTCCGTACATAAGTCGTCCACATTACAACTTAAATGTCACATTCATTATTCCAAACTTGTCAGTCTTATGAAATACTCCATTGTCATTATTTATTAGCCTTTAATTTATCTTTGTGTTCCCTAGGTTCACCACTTGGCCACCCTCCATGGTACACCCACACATATATCCCATGTGTGCCCGGACATACTACTAACATCCACTCTAGTGCTAGTTTGGTTGGGGTATCAACCAAACCAGGTATACACACAGATGGCCAGTCAATATGCCTAGACGTCTAACAAATAAGCCGGGCATAAGGCTTAGGCCAGCTTGATCACGAAGCCACTGGTAAAAGGGTACACTCAGCAAGTCGAGCTACCAAAAAAAACATATCACAACAACGGGAGCGGTGAACACTAAAGAATTATGTTGCAATTATCACTTATCGTTCGTATTATCCCAATAATTGTAAATTTCACGTTTATCAAATAGTTCCGTCTTATCATCAAATCACATCTCTAACTTTTAGATGTATTCCAATTTTTTACAATAAAGGGTTTTATCAATTAACCCATAACAATCTTCCCTCAATAATTTCCAATCAAATTACAAGATCCCCAAATATACTATTCAGCATATCAAATTTACTCCTTTTTTTATCAAAATGATCACACAATAAGGTTAGTTATTTCAGGTACAATAATCTCAACCCAACATTCAATGTTAGCATACATAAAGCACATAATAAGAAATCATATTCTCCAATTTGCACGTTGAACTATATTGAAAACTGCTACTGTAATCTTAAATTTCTGCCCAAACGGTGCAGAATCAGGAAAAACTTAAAACACGAAAAGTGTGCAGAATCACGTTTTACATAAAACTCGCGGATAGAATGTTCAAATTCAAAGCCACGATTTTCTAATAATTTTCTAAAGTTTCTGCGACTGTGTGAATTACACATAAAACGAATTTCACCTATATTTTCTAACAAACATGAATATTTCACCTATAGTTTTGATCAAACTAACGATTCACCTAACCCTTTCGAATACCCTAATGTCATGATCGCAAAGTCACACGAAGGGAAAGAATGTATCTAAATTACTTCAATAATAGCAACGTGTATCGATCCATTACAAAGATTTGACCCTAACCATTAAATTTAACATGCACTAATTTACTCCCATACACATACATATATATACATACGTGTATATATATATACTCGAATACACAAAGTTTAACTCACCTAGTTCAATCCAAACTTGACAACCACGAATGCTCCGCGATTCCCCACGTGACCACGAACCCGGAATCCTTCTCCTTTCTCCTCCCTTTTCTTCTTCTTCTTCTTCTTCTTCTCCCTCTCTCTCTCTCTTTCTCTCTCTCTCTCTCTCTCACACACACACACACACACACACACACACACACACAACACACGTCTGTTCTCTCTTTTGGGTGGCTAGGGTTTTTAACATAAGTAGATATGTACACTACACACACAACACATGTCAAATAAACACACATAAATATATATAAATCCCGTTTTTCTTTTTGTGGGCTCACAAAAGAGACCTATATGAGCCCAGAATGCAGTACAGAGTATTAAAATGAGTAGACCAATGGCTACCCATGACCCCGGTACTAAGTTTTAATGTTAATTACATTATTTAACACATTCGCGGGCCTGTAAACACTATATAACAAAAATACATATCAACCCTTCATTTTATTTTTTAACAAATATAAATTAATAAAATATAACTCCCAAACTAATCGCGTTCACTAATGATTTAATTTATATGTCCACCAAACACTTAAAATTTTCCAAACACATGTCTTACATAGGCACACTCATATAATATTGCTAACTGAAAATAATAATTAAAATAATTATTTACATAGAAATTTTAGGGTTGTTACAATTATGATAAGTATATTACATTGCACAAGAATTTTAAAATGGAAGATCAAAAGATAAGATATTATTCACAAGAATTAAGCCAAGTATCACACAATGTAAAGTGAAAGATCACACAAAACAAACTTAGGAAAAATCGTCTAATCACATATCAAGTAATCAAGTTTTCCTAATCTGAAGGGGACATGAATAGTTCTTGAAACAAATAATCAAAGAAAACAAAATATGCTTAGCAAGCTAGAATGTATGCATGTTAAATTTTGAGAAAAGATCATCCCTCAATCCCTGGGATGGATGAGAAAGGAAGATTCGATCAAGGGGAAGCATGAACATGTGATCAAGTTCATTCCTTATAATCTTCTTAGAATAGAAGGCACAAAAACTCCAAATCTTGTATGAATGCAATGCATGATCCTAGAATGTGCAAAGTAGTAGTGTGTTTGTGTTCATGGATTTTCTAAAGTGATTTGAGACTATGCAATATGCATGAAGAATATCATTATAGGATATGTGAAAATGTGGTATGGAATAATTCCTAAGAGATGAGCTAATTTGGATTTCATGTGAACATCTAATAAAAAAAAAAAAGAAAGTAAAACATGTTTACTGTGACTAGTGGACAAAACAGTGAACTTATTTTGTAAAATTGGAAAAGTGAGGTTAGGAGTGTGCACAATTCATGATTTTTTATGAAGATCATTCCTACTATGTTTAGAACACATGGCAAATATCTAAATCAAAATTGAAATTGTAGATTGAGAGAAATCATATAAATATTAGAGGCTGTTCAGAAACAGAATCCGTACTGTCCACTGAAATGTAGAAAAATCTTTGAAAATGAAAATAAATATTTTGGAGGCCCATATTATACTGCAAATTCCCTAAGACACTAAATTTCAAGGGAATAATGAGTTGGGACCACTCGCTTTGGAAAGGTTTACTGGAAAACAAGTTACTAGTCAACTAAGCTGTTGTGACAGAGAAAACAGAATGTTTGGGTCAAAATGGGACCTTCTAAGTGTTTTTAAATCAAACCAAAAATCTTGGGTGCTCTTCAGTGAGTTAAGAAAACTTTCCAAATGGTACTTCAATCATCCATTGAGTATTGTGCTCAGAATGACATTTTAAGTTGAACAACTCACTGTTTGGGGGTTTTGGGAAAACAAGCTTTTAAATCTTTGCAAACCAAGGTTTGGAGTTCAAGAAGGGTTTTGAAAGGGGTGTTTTGACAGTATATTTTCAGCACTCAAATGGAGATTATAACCACTTAGGATGTCATCTTCCAACTTACTTCAGGAACTCCTCAAAGTATTGACAAAATCAAGGTTTTTATTTAGAAATCAAACTTAAGAATCTATGAGAATATGATACAAGATATGATGGATGATGCCCATGGCACATATGAGGGCATGGAATGTTACTAAACATGGAAAAATTAAGTTCTTTGTATGTATGACAAATTAGGATGGATGGAAGTATCATATCAAGACATATGTGTCAAATAAAAGAATCTGTGAATAGTATCCAGAACAGTGAAATGATTTTGTAAAATCCATCTCAACTACTTAAACAAATTAGACACATGACTCAGAAATAGGGACTGCACTGTTTTAGATAGGAGTGTAACTCGGGTGGGACCCAAAGGGTTTTAGCTCTGCCTAGGCCCGAGCTCGAATTCAAGCAGTCTGCCCAAGACCGAGCCCGAGCCCGAGCCCGAGCCCGACATAAACCCGATCTTGTCAACCCGAGCCTGAGCTACAAATTTTTTTTTTGGTGCAAATTGATTTTTAGTATGTAAACAACAATATGTCGAGTATCAAATCTATTTTTTTTGTGTTTAGATTTGAGAAAAAACACTCATATATTAATTTAGTGCCAGAATAATATCTAATAGTGTATTATTATCACTAAAAAATACTAGAATATAATGTAAAAAATAATGCATAAATATAATTCGGGCTTGCAGTTTTCTGCCCAAGCCCGCCTATGGTGAAATTATTGCGGGCCCAAGCCCGGTAATTTTCGGGTCGGGCCTGGGTTGAACACTGGTTGGCCCGCCTGAGTTGCACCCTTAGTTATAGACACCCCAAGTTTGACCAAACGTCGAATTAAGGGGAGTGTTACCTCCAAATATGATGATGACAATGTGCGACTAATCTAGGACTTCCAAAGGTGATTCAAGCTCTTCAAAAGGTTCCATAATTCAAAATATAAAGAAAGAAAGAAGGAAAATGGAGAATAGACGAAAACGGCACATGGAACATATTGCGGTAGTCACGGGTTGTCGCTGCGACACTCACTAATTGCCGTACGACAGTCAGTAAGTGCCGCTGCGGCAGTTACTGATAGCCACAAAAACACATCAACTGCTGCTGAAATTAGAATTCTAGAAAAAACGACACTCCACAGAGCTGTCCGTGGCATTCATTGCATTCATTGAGTGCCGCACCAGCATTCAGTGAATGCCGCGCCGGCATTCAGTGAGTGCTGTACTGGTACTTATTGAGTGTCGCTTTCATCTCTATTGAGTGCCGCATGTTTGTGACTATCAGCTTTGAAATAGTACGTTTGTACCTTCAAAAGGACATCCGAAATTAGGGTTTTTACTATGAAATTACCAGAATAACCATCTAGAATTTGACTATATAAAGGGGATGAATATCCCATTACAAAGGACTCTTTTCTGGCTTAGGAATTTTGAATCAAAGAACCTTATCTTGATTCTCCTTGTTTTAAACTTCTTAAAAATTTTCTAAACCCAATTAGTAGTAAGCTTTAGAAGGAAGGGCTAGAAGAAGAGTTTGATTAACTTTGAAAAAATTCTAAAATAACCAAGAAGTTGCGGATAGTTGGAAGTAATCTCTAAGTTAATTGGTCTCTAATCCAAGTTCAATCATAATATATAGGACTCCTTAGGGTCCTTTGCACATACCAATGTTGTGATTGAACTTCTATTTCATTGATTTGGGTCAAAATGACCTTAGTTCTAAGTTAAAAAAAATCATGAAGTTAACTTAGGTATTACTTGAGTCTTAGTCTCCCTTTCTTTTTCTTTTTGATTATAATCATCTCTTAGAATTCATAAGACTCTCAATGTCTTACTTGACACTACACCATATGGCCTCATTACTAACGGATCTATCCGTTAGAATAAATGTTACTAACGGATATATCCGTTAGTATTTTATCGTTAGTAATATTACTAGTGGATTTACTAACGGATATATCCGTTAGTATTTTAGCATTAGTAATATTACTAATGGATTTACTAACGGATATACCCGTTAGTAAAAACGGATATATCCGTTAGTAAATCAAAGGATTTCTAACGGATATATCCGTTAAAAAGCTACTTACTAACGGTTTTTTTCAACTAATTTTAAAAGATTTATGTTGAATACTAACGGTTTGTCAATTACTAACGGATATATCCGTTAGTAATTTATAGGAAAAAATTAAAAAAAAAAAAAGAAAGACTAACGGAATTACTAACAGATACATCCGTTAGAAATATTAATACACTAAAAATAAAAATAAAAAATTATTCATGTGCATGCTTTGCTTTTCTTATTTGCACCTAATCAACAAGCATAATAATTCATACCAAACACAACAAAAATTATTTATAATAATAAAAACAAGTAGAATCCAAAATATTTCATACATCCAAACCTAAGCTAACAAACCAAATGTGTACACCATCATTCCTTGCATGATTACAAGTAATAGATGCTAACATAACAAATTCTGAAGTCTTGTAATGTGCAGCAATAAAAATTCACATTTACACCAATTTATCATAAAAGACCTCGATGATCTACCAACTAGTGTCTTGCCACTTGGAACCATGCCACCAGGGGATGCAAGTCACTTGTAATAAGTACCAACAATAGTACCCATATATCTACAAAAAGAATAAGAAAAACACTATGTCCATTAATTTGTAGCTTTACACATTGGACTTATGCCGAAACAATTCAATTACCAACCAAAATTTAAACAAAACTTAAAAATTGAGTAGTAATTGATAAGAGGAAAAAAAAACAAATTATTGAAACTAAAAGAAGCAAACTAATCACAAAGGACAATTCCTAATCCTATCTAAATTATTTGTCTCATTTAAAGGCTTTTTGGTTTAGTTTGTTCTGATTGTGTAAAATAAGAAGCATAACTGAAGTTCCCACAACCACGAAGAAAGAAAAGAGCAAATCATATGACTAATCAAAATATCAATCTGCAGTTACATTCAAAAGAACTCCAACTTAAGAAACTTTATAACATGGATACCTTGCAAGGGTTTCTGAGTTTGATTAACAAAGGGAAGAAATACTTGAATATAACTTTTAACAAGGTTTTGAACATAGAAACCATGTTAGTGGCAACAAATTCAGCTGTGCACTGAGTTCACACACATTAGCAACAAAGCTTGGAAATGTGAAAGACATGTAATACAATATATCCAAGTGAGATATGTTGTTAGATACAATAGCCCCAACGTGTGGGTCAACAAGACAAGATGACAGAAAACTTGAGACTCAACTTCTGAAAATGGAAATATTGATTGTAATTTCTATGAGAGAACATTAACACACATGAGCAGGTACTATATGTACAGACCCAATTTTGTACAGTGGTCATGAGACTAATCCCTATTTTTTTTTCTTCTGTCATGCAGATTCGGAAGTAGAGGTACATGTACAAACCCAATTCAGAAGTAGTGGAAGCAAGTTAGTTTGTCACAATCATCCCAAATTTTAATTTTTTGTTCCTCCCTTGCACTTTCTCAGCCACCACATGACATATGAAAGTTATATTGGCAGAAATGAAGCAAATTACACCTCAAAATCTATTGTACGTACATCTACATAGTTAAAGTCTTCAATAAACATAAGAATAAAACTAAGCTTTAGGCCATTAAGAAAGGAAGCTTTCACTCAAGGTTGTAATTAGACAGCAGCAGCTGATCTTGCAAGGCCATAGTCAATGATGTACAACTGTTTTCAAAGGAAACCGGTAAAAAGTTGAGGTACAATGCACTGATCATTTCTGTAAGAACATCCATGATATAGGGGTGCATCCTGAATTTATGATAAGCTAGAAAATGGATACATCGATTGAAAAAGAAAAAAGAAAAAGAGGATGCTAAACCAATTCAAAATATTCAAGTAATAACCTTTTTACTGTGAACATAATTAGTCAAGAAGGCCTATTTCAGATTCTCGCCCAAGCAAAAGCATCCAATGCTTGCAAAATCACTTCAACCTCGAGAAGTATCAAAATTGGTAAGAACATATAAAACCTTCACCGCTAAAAAAAAAAGTCCAAGAATTCATTTAGATTGGCGTAAGATCTCATGCAACACAACAAGGGGGAAAAAATTGAAATCTTATCTACATAAAATAAAACAGAAGCTTTTTCTTTTGCAGATAAGATTCTAGCAAACAAGCAAGGAAAATATTTATAATACATATGTACATGCATATATATATATATAATATATCTTTAAAACTACAATCCAAGAAGTTTACCCTCGAAACTTAGCTGCAGTAATTGCACCAAGCACGCTTAGTATCTTATGCACATGGTTGTTAGTAGTTACACTCAGTCAATTCACGAGTTGATTCATACAACATGGCCCGGTTCACGAAATTCAACTCACAATTTATAATTGTCAACTTGGAGGTCTTGGGTGAAACATTCAGAGACTTGATTTTGCATGGAACTTGTGTTAAATTGTTATATTGTTCATTTTAAGCATTGTACGTGTGTTTTTCTATGTATACGGCATATAGATATATTATGAATTCGTGATTCGATATCGTAATTTTAGCAAACTGATCCAGGATTCGATTCACGATTTGACACAACGCTTCTGCATACAAAACCATGTGTCGGCAAACAGATGACATAGGTTTTTCTTTTCTTCTTCTTCATATATATATATTTTTCTATTTCTTATGTTAAATTTTCCCTAGTGATATCCTCCATGCTTAAATTAAATTAAAAGTCCCAAAATTTTAAAATATATAAAGAACTTGAGGAAATATAAAGCAAAGTGACAGAAAATTTTTCACAATATTTTCTTTTCCTGCATATTTTCCACGCTCTTTTCGGTACTAACCAAACATAGAAAAGTGTTTCCTCGATTGTTCTTTTCCTTCCCATCAGCAAATCCATGATCAAACAACGCCTAAGAGGGATATTTTTGTTGTCAACACCTTTCTATAATTTTAGAAGTTATCTTATACCAAGTAGGGGTATTCATGAAAAATATTAAATACCTTCGGATTTGTACGAATGAAATATTTGAGAGATTCCACCGACTCTTCACAAAATGGCCTCAGCGGGTGATTCCATGGACCAGGCTGAAATGGGTCTCAATAACTGAGCGGAGGGTTGTGTTTTCGTGTACTCTGCAGTAAAATCAATTGAATGGGGACTTTGAGCATAAATCCAAGCTACTGCAGGATATGAAATATTGAACAGGTGTTCAACATAAGAGAAAATGCTAGAACATGAGATTTCCTCAATGTTCATATAGGTCTTGCCCCATCATTTTAGTTGTTGAAAAAATGTATACAATTGTAATGTAAAAATCTACAAAGTGACGACAAACAAAAAATATTAAATTAGTAGCAACTCACCCACAATTTAAAGTACAATCCCATCACTTTGAGAATGATTGTCATTTCAGTTCACTAACAGTTCATGCCCTGCAATTTCCTTACTACAACTTATATTAACAATCTCATGTGCTCTAAAATGCAGCCTGCTAAGCAAGACCGGTCCTGAGATGCCAAAATTTGGCCAAGGTCTCAAGCGAACTTTCAAAGGGGCCTAAATTAGGCCTCTATACTAAGTTTCATAGAAATTAGAAGAAAATTGGCCTAAAAATGATAAGAAATTAGAAGAAAATAGGCCTAAAAACGATAAGTTTCATAGAAATTAGGAAGAAATTAGAAGAAAATAGGCCTAAAAATGATAAGTTTCATAGAAATTAGGAAGAAATTAGGGAAAAAATTGGCCTAAAAATGATAAGTTTCATAGAAATTAGGAAGAAATTAGAAGAAAATAGGCCTAAAAATGATAAGTTTCATAGAAATTAAGAAAAAATTATGAGAAAATAGGCCTAAAAATGAGGCCTCATGCCATAGGGACACAAATAGGTTTCTCTTGGCAACTTTGGCACCTGAATATGGAACATGAATAGGTTTCTCTTGCCAATTTTGATTGATTTGGATCAGTCAGATTTTCCATAATCATGGGCATTGTAGTAACTTTTCATAGTGGGACCACTGGTGCTTTTATCTTGTTACTGTAAAGGCCATTCACTTGTTTGGTTGTGGACTTTAAAAATCATTATTTGCAAATAGTATAAAATGTTTAGTTTAAAAAGTTTAGTAAACTTTAGGGAATCCAGCATCTAGAGGAGATTTTCCATACTTCCACGTAATAAGGCCTTAATAGAAACAATTAGAGAAGTAGGCCAATAATAATCCTATGCAGACTTTGCTCTCTTTTAATGGTAAGACTATCTACAATTCCCTAGGGAGATGACTAAGAGCAACTCCAGCAGTAAAAGTTAAACTAGCTAGTCATTTTGGCATCCTCTTTATTTTAACTGGTCACTTTTTGACACTTACTCCAGCAAGGCTCTCTATTTTAATTGAACAACATATTATTTAAAAAAAATTTGAATTTTATGATTTATGATTTAAACACACTTCAACTATTTTTAACTCCTAGGGATCACATTCCAATGGTAATTTTTCAACAATGATTTTTTACTTCAAAATTTTATTTAATTTTTTATTTAAATTTTTTTTTTATTTCAATGGTAATATTTAAATGGTCACATTCCACAAGTCATTTTCAATTGCTATTTTGAACGGGAATTATAATTTATTTATTGCAACAACAATATTACAATGATGATATTTTTTTAATCACATGGTTTCCTGATATAAATAACATCATTCCTGTTTCACACATCTCAAACCAAAATCGTTCTTGAAAAGGGATCTAAATTGCTAGTTCTTATTCTGCTTCATGTAGTTGCCACAAGTGGTCGACAAGATCTTTTTGGAGTTGAGAATGAGTTTCTCTATTTCTAATGGCCAAATGAGTTCGTATGAATTCCTTAAATTCAGGTGCTTTGTCGTGCGATGCTGATACGGAGGGACTATCATCGACAGTATCATAGTTGAAGTCTATAATGTTGTCATCTCGTTCATCTTCAACAATCATGTTGTGTAGTATAATGCACGCTTTCATAATATCTTTCAATGTTTCAAGTCTCCATAAACGAGCTGGTCCACGGACAATTGCAAACCGACTTTGAAGCACTCTAAATGCTCGCTCCACATCCTTCCTCGCCGACTCTTGACATGCAGCAAAATGTTGATTTCTGTCCTTGTGGGGAAGGAATTGTTTTAACAAGTGTTGACCATGACGGATATATACCATCAGCGAGATAATATCCCATTGTATACTCGTGACCATTGATTGTGTAGTTGACTGAAGGAGCACGTCCTTCAGTGAGGTCTCTAAATAAAGGAGACCGTTCTAGCACATTAATATCATTATGAGAACTTGGTAGCCCAAAAAAGGCATGCCATATCCAGAGATCATATAAAGCCACGACTTCAAGAATAATCGTTGGTTCATGAACGTGATCAGAATACATCCCTTTCCACGCAGTTGGACAGTTCTTCCACTTCCAATGCATACAGTCAATGCTCCCCAACATCCCAGGAAAGCCACACTGTTTACCAATTTCTAGCAATCTAGCAACGTCATTACTATTTGGCTTCCTTAAGTACTCCTCAGAGAAAATTTCAACCATTGCCCTGACAAAATTTTTTAGGCTCTCTATTGTGGTGCTTTCACCAATTCTCACGTACTCATCCATAAAATCTGCCGATATTCCATAAGCGAGCATCCTTAATGCAGCTGTTATTTTCTAAAGAGAAGACAAACCCATGGTTCCAGCAGCATTCATTTTTTGGACAAAATATGGATCGTGGGCTTCAACTGCGGATTGAATGCGAAGGAAAAGATGACGTCTCATTCTAAACCTCCTGCGAAAGAGAGTGGGATGATACGTAGGAGTTTCAGCAAAATAGTCACAATAAAGTCTTTTATGGCCTTGAACTCTATCTCGCCAAATGGTAGTGCGACCTTGAACACTACCACGATGTCTTCTACTACCTTGTTGTTCTTCTTCTATGGCCGTTATTACTAATAACTCCAACTCGTCATCAGAGTCAAATTCAAGTAGAAGCATACTCAATTGACGGTTACGACGCACCATGTGAAATGAATAAAGAATTAGTTCAAACGTACAGAAGATCAATGTAATATGTACCGTTATCCAAAATCATCTGCAAAAAATAAATAAATTGAACTGCATAAGTTAACTGAATTCCGTTTTAGGAGGGATCATGGATGATTCAGTAGATAAATCAATATGTTCACCCTCAAGTTGTTCATCTCCGTACAAAAGTTCGGTGAAATATGTATCACGATAGGAATTCATCTATAAAAAAAAGAATAAAAAAACTTTAACTACGTTATCAAAATTAACCATATTTAGAATACAAATTTGGAAAGCGTAACGTTCCTATTCAATAAGTTACTACAAAAATCAAAATTTTATACTCAAAGATTGGAGTTTAAAAAAAAAAAAAAACAGAGCATATTCTTGCAATGAGCACTGACCCAATTCATACTAACTAAATCAAGTAAATAAACAAATTTTAATGTAATATAATATAATATACTTTTTTATTGGTTGGAAAGTAGATTAAAAACCAAAGTTTGTAATAGCTTGTAATGAGCACCGACCAAAAAGTCAACACCCTATCTTACTTCACTTTACCAAACCTAGCTATTTATCCATGGGAGAACAGGGAGATGAGGAGAAGGGACGCAGCAATCACAAGCCACACCATCCCAGGCACAAGCGGCCACCATCGTCAGCAGCTATTAACACCATCACCATTACCAATCTCCATGCTCTCACCCAAACCTTCTACAAGGAATTAATCTTACCATTCATAGTTTTCCACAATCTGGAACAGGCAACTACTCCGGCGACAACAATAGTGCAGCAACAGGTGATTGTATTCAAAGATTTGTGTTGGATTTATAGTGATTTTTGGGATTTCGAATTTACCATTTTGACTCTGTAAACCATTCTTTCCCTTTTAATTTCAAGTATTTCTACCGTTGGGATTTGATTTCAAAAATTTCTGCCCGTTGGGATTTTGCCGAGATAAGTGGCGAGCCAGACTTTTACGCCAAATCTGGTGAGTTATTTTGTTGATGCCAAATTGACAAGCTGAGAGGCGAGTCTCTTGGAGGTTGAAAATTTGGAAATCAACTCGCTACTCTAGCATTCTCGCTAAAATAAGGAGCTGCTGGAGTTGCTCTAAAAGGCCTTTCTAAGATGTGAAGGTTTATCTCTTTTCTGTCTTTTTCTCCTCCATTTCCATATTCAGTTTTAACTTTCAGCAATGCTAGACATAAGTGAAGCCACACCAGTCCTTCCAGTCACTAATTTAATCATAAGACCTTAACCTTCTTAATCAAAAATCCGGACCCCAATTCATCCTCCATTTTGGTCTAAAACCATTCACTTCAGTTTGCTGCTAGAAATTTCCTACATTTTACTGAAAGAACTGAAGGTAAATATTAGAATTTTGAATATCCAACCTTGCTGAAGCGTGGCCGGGGAGTTTCCTGACACATAGGATCCTCCTCGGGTTTTCCAATTTCTACAGAAAGAGGAACTGAAAAAATCCAACAATTTCAGAGAGGAAAAAAAAAGAAACGAGCAAAGCATATCATATGCCAAAAATTCAGGAAAGGGGAAAGAGACAATCGTGCTTTAACAATAAATGAAGGTTTTAAAATATTCAATACGGGATAATTACAAAAAATCTAACTATATGTATCCTTTTCTATAAATTTTAAGCCTGAAGAATTATCTATCTTCACCATATAACCAGAAAATTGGGGTGCACCAAGGTAGGATGCAAAAACAAAGATTTTGTGTTACTTCCAGAACGGCAAAGAAGTACATATTGAAGGGGCATTTTACCTCAGTTAGAAGAATGCCCATGTCCAGTGCCCTCTTTACAAGGGCCATTAATTGCTGAATCATGTTATATCTCATTAAGGTTTATTTAATTTATGTTGAAAATAGAAGCATATGAATCATGTTAAGAAGTTGCGTAACTGGAACAATACTGTAATAAAGAAAAAGGTTCTCTACTTACTTCTTTCACATTTTGGCTGAAAGTTCCCTTGGATCTATGACATCAACAGCCCATCCAATAAATTCATCGACCTTCAAATTTTCAAACAATTCCTCTCTCTTTTCTTACTTCAGAGTTTTGTGAATCAACAGAAAGAGAAAGAGGGCAAAGAAAATCCATTACGAAAATGAAAACATTACCATTTATGAAATCAAATTTGGTGAGGACAAAGCACCTATTAATTAGTACAGAAGAATAAGGAAACATGAAATAAAAATAAAAATAATAAATTTACCATAGAGCCCAGAACCTATTTTACAAAGCATGTAGCGTCAAACACTTTTAAGAGTAAGCTAGCAATGGGTAAGTTTCCACTTTCAAGTAGGTTTTATTTCAAAACCAAATGAATCTCTATATTCAAGATTGCGCAAGTGTATGGTAGCATAAAATAAATTAGTAAACTCACCAACAATGCATTGTAAGAAATAAGAAATCATTGTTGACAATTATACTTGAAAATAAAATGTTGTAGGAAGACACAAGACGAGAGCAATAGGGATGCGGTGGAAAGCCTATTTTTAATCGATTGGTCATCAACCACCAGCCTCTAAATCACTATCCAGCCAATGAAGTGATGATAATTGTTTACATTTGGCTGTTTAAGATTTGACCAATTACTGCCAACTTTTGAGAGGTTTACTGTTTCAGCCCTCTGGTCCACCTAGTTGTTAGGATCTTCAATTACAAATATTTTGAATGAAATTGTGGCTTATTTGAAGGATAATCACAAAACCCAAGATAAAATTTATGAATACTAAGAGCAACTCCAATGGTGGATTCAAATGGGTATCTAAAACCAAAAGATGCTAAAATGGATCCCTTCCTCTCAAAAATGCACTCCAATGGAGGATCCATTATGAAAACTCATGGTTTGAGTCTCCAAAGTTATAGCCTTTGGAGAGAGAAAGTGAGGAGATCCATATTTGGTGGGAAGATCCTAGCCATTGGTTTGAGATTAAAATAATATTTTGTGTATCTATGGTTGAGATACATCAAAATATATTAAACAATAAAATGGCTACTGATTTTGGGTACTATGGTTGGAGGGCATGAAATTTATTTGGTATGTAAAACACTATTCAAGTAACCAAATAACATTTTGGATACCCAAATTTGATTACTACCATTGGAGTTGCTCTAATATTGTATTTTATAGAGATGTGGAGATGCTATATAAAAGACCCATTAAAAGGAAACAACTTGCTTGGTAGTAAAACCCACATTATGAATCAGACAAGAACATTAATCATGATTAAGGCACTGATTTAGAGTATATTATAACTAACATAAGAAAATCCTTGTCAGATGATGAGCAAGATCCAGATTTGGATACAATATTGAAAATGGATAATACAACTGGAGTAGAAGCTTAACCTGCAAAGTTCAATGAGGAAAGAGTGTTGTGGTAAGAAACAACACAATACAAGCATCCATAGACCATGGGTCCTGAAAAACAAATAAAACGTAGAAGTTACACAGGACACATAGTCACTAAAACAAGAGCTGAACAAATAACCATATATACAAACATCCTAGGACGTGTTGACTTATGGGTTTTTTTCTTACTTGGGTTCATATAATGTTTTTCTTTCTTAAAATTTGTCCCCAAAATCGTTTGAGGTAAGGATTGTTTCCTTGAAGAAATTTTGCATTTTGTCAGTTCTAGGGTTTAGAAGAAAAAACTGTCCGATCTAGAGATTAGAAGAAAAAAAAACTGTCCGATCTAGGGTGTAGATCTAGGGCTGTGACTGGGAGGAAGAAGAAGAAGAGGAGAAGAAAAAAAATGTTCGATCTAGGTAAAGATCTAGGGCTGCGGCTGGGAAGAAGAAGAAGAAGATAGATCGTGTACCTTTCTCCGGCGAAGCAGCAGCGGCAACAGCGCTCGGCGGAGTCTGGCGGAGCAGCGGCAGCAGTGCTTCTCTTTCTCTCTCTCTCAACTCTCCTTTTTTTTCTTTTTCTCTTTATGAAAAACTGGTGCTCGATAGTTTCTAAAATGTAAATTATATTATTAATTTATTTTTTTTCCAGTTCAAAATTTTAGAACAATTAATTATATGAAATAATTCAAATTACTAACGGTTTTTTCCTATTTCTAACGGATATCTCCGTTAGTAATTACTAACGAAAATATCCGTTAGTAATTAGGCCATATGGTGTAGTGTGAATCCGTTAGAAAGCATAAAAGTTGTCCGTTAGAAATCTGGCCATATGGTGTAGTGTGAATCCATTGATTTGAAATCCTTTAGTTTCCTTGTAAGTTCATGTTTTACAAGGAAGTTAAAGTTGATATTTGCAAGTTTGGTTAATGAATCTAAATCTACCTCCATGGTCTAGGTTCATATTTTGGGATTTCATGAAGTTCCTTAATACTTCATTGAGGTCTATAAGTATGAGTGTCTTTAGCCTCCAATGACCATCAATTAGGAGGAGAAGTAGTTTAAGTTAAGCCAAACTTTATGGTTTAATTTGGTAGCTAAAGTTAACAAATAAAGGGTGCATTTGACAAATGGTGTAGTGATTTCACCAACCACTTTTGATCAAAGATTTTTAATTAAATAATGAACCGTTGGAATTAAATGAAACAAACTAGAGGGTGTCAATAACACAAAGTTTTACCACTGTGATTTTTGTTTTAATGAGATTTCATGTTTAAAGTGGTTTGGTCATCAGTTTTGTGAAGCAACTCTAATCTGTCCAGAGTTTCAGAATAGTAACATCTTCTTGAAATGAGTAAATCAGAACCTTAGTCAAGAATTCTTGGCTCTTTAATGTGTTAATAAGATCTCCTAAAAAGATTAGAGTCTTTCTAATTTGTTTACTATTTTTAAAAAATCGTACAAAATCTCTGGACAGAGAGTTGTAAATTTCTAAGTGATGTCTAATGTTTGTCTAATTTCCAGAGATTGAATCGTTAATCTTTGATTTTTCTTTTTGGGTTGGAAACTAGACTTACAAAGGCAACTTGTGTCCAAAATTCATTGACATCAAACACTGGGAACTTTGCTTTTCCAATTTTTGAAGTTTTGATTTGCTCTGTGTAATTTTCAGAATTTTGGGACAGATTTGGTAAACTTTGTAAATAATAGCTCAAATGATTTTCTATGACCTAGGGCTTAAACCATGCTTTAATAATCGTTGGTTAAACTTAAGACCAAAGGTCAAATGATCCAAATCAAGGAATTAATCATAGCTTATTCTTGTTCATGTTTATATATCTTCATATGTTCATCCATGTAGATTGATACTTGTAATTAGAATTCATTTTGTACTAGAAATAAACATAATTGTGAGTTCTTTGTGATCATGTTGGGACTATACCATTTCTATATGGACATTGCATTGGTTCCTAGTTGAGACTTGCATATCTATAGGAGTGATGTGATCTCAATTAGTTACAAAGAATTTATAAATTGTGTCATTTCTTCTACTTGATAGATTTAAGCTAGAAGTTTAGGAATTCCATTTAAAATCCAATATTATATCTTATCCAAAGCATGTGGACTAACCCTTTGTTTTGTAGCGCTATTAAGGTAAGATTTCTCAAATCCCTCTTTAGCTTATTTAATTCCTTAATTTTATTGATTTTTTCGACCTCATGTGCAACACATTAGAATTATGATTTGCCTTATGTGTATGTATGTGATTAGAAACCCTTTATAAGGATTTATACTCTTGTATGCATTGCATGCTTAATATTCGCAGCTGGACCCCGGGTAAGTTCTCTTGTTCCCTATTGCACATCATCTTGCTTGCTACTCGAATTACATGATTTATGAATGATATTTTCTCATTTACAATTTTGCGCCCTTTTAGACATGCTTTTGTAATGTATATCTATACCTATGTATTAGTTGAGGGCACATTTAGATTGATAAATTCGATTAAAAAGGATGTTGAGTAGAGGCCTATCATGAGATAGGATGAGAGGGGGTGTTTTAGTCCGCTGGGCTCTTTCCCCTTTCATTCCATAATCCCCCGGACCTAGAAATCTTTAGTTTCCAAAAACATTAGTTTGCTTTTAAAATGGTTTCTTAATTTTCCTTTAAAAATTAAGTGGTGACTCGTATTTGAATTTGAATTGGAAAAAGATTTTGAAAAAGCTGTGGGTAGGAGAAAAATGCGATATCCACAACTGTTGACTGACTTTGTATGATATTTTATAAATATCAAAACAATTCTTATGATGCTCAAATGATACAGAAAGTTTTATAACACATTGAAGTTCAAATAAAAATATAGAAAAGATCAAGTTATATGATGAAAAACATCCGAAATAGATTTGAGTAGTCAGACTACAATCTGTGAGAGAAAAGACAGATTATTAATATGAAATTCTAAAATCCAGGAAACACATTTCTACATTTCTAAAATTGATGAGGAAAAATCAAGGCGAGCTATGATGTATTAAGAAGGTTTTTCCAAGTGGTTTGATTTTCATACCTCAAGTATTTAATTTAAGATAAATGTTTGAATTTCAGTAACTCACTGTTTTACATCACTATTATGAAAATCCATTTAGTTTTTGGAAAAGAGTTTGGGAATTTGAGTGGGGGCTTGAAATAGATGCTCAAATCATGAACTTAAGATGAAGTAACCATCCAGACCAATCTCTTAACACTTGAAACCTCAAGAACTTGGAAGAAGAAGAAATCAAAATTGAAATGAGGTTGACGGAGAGATGATGCAAATGACAAAGAAATCAAAATAGAAATCAGATGCGGGATAGATTATGCAAATGGAAATGAACAAAAATAGAAATGGGGTTGAGAAGGGGAAATGCCAGTATGATAAAGAAAATAAAAAATAGAAATGGGATTGGGAAGTAGAACAAATATACAATCAATGATTATCAATGGTGGA
The DNA here is from genome assembly GCA_033977485.1 of Hydrangea macrophylla. NCBI lineage: Eukaryota > Viridiplantae > Streptophyta > Magnoliopsida > Cornales > Hydrangeaceae > Hydrangea > Hydrangea macrophylla. The sequence goes on along the minus strand of CM066988.1, from coordinate 59,965,467 downwards.
ATCACAAGCATTCAACCTCTCATATATGTGTGTATGCGGGTGTAGATTGATCTTTAACTTCTAAGAACTCATTGTAATGGTGAAATGGATTGAAGTAGTTGTAGAATTAAAATCGAAACTCACATTTTTTTTGGTTGGAAGTCTAAAAAAACCACTCTTTTCGTCTCTGTATTTCTCTCTTTTCCTCTCTTCTTCTCTTTTTTCTTTCCCTAAGCTTTCACTAAACACCTTAAGTCCTCTTAAAATGGAAGCCAAAGGGTCTCTTTTATAGGCCAACTTGGGAGGTATTTTGGGTTTCGAAAAGTTTCTAATTGGTCTAAAATGTCCAGAATATCAAAACTATGTCGTTTTGTTTATTAAAAATATGAATTAAAATCCTAAAATTAACCAAAGATTACAAAAAACAAATGAAAAATCACTCAAAGTGCTGCCGTAGCACTCGGCCAATGCCACCACGGCAGTCAGCCCCCCGGTTGACCAGATTTTGTGTTTAGGGCCCCAAAACTCCTGAAATTCGCAAAACGGCCATATTTCTTAAAAAATTAACAGAAAATTCATCTTAAATCAAAATCGAACTTGTGATATACTGTTGGAAAGGTATTGAGGTCTACTTTCCATAAAAAAAGTCTGAAGTTGGGTTACTCGAAAGTTTTGCGGTATTCGCGATAAACGTCGATTTGCTTGCCTTTTTCACCTTTATAAATTCATAACAAATTCGTTGTAAGTCCAAAAATTATGTGCGATATACCGTTGGAAAGCTAGTGACCTCTAGTATTGATAAAAATATTTCAACTTTAAAAAGGCGACTTTAAATTTGGTCAAACTTGCAGTCAAATCAGTTAAACAGTGCATTTCCAAGAAATTCTAAGAAGTTTTGAGAGCCTCCGGAGAGTGACGTTTTTGTCCGATTTTCTTTAAAAACATATTTTAAGACTTTTCAAATGATTTAGAATGATTTTGAAGCTTTCGGGCGATTTCAAAAAAATTTGGTCAAACTGAGGTCAAACCTTGGTCAAATGGGAACTTTCGGGACTTCCTAGAGACTCTAGGAGCTGATGTTTTCAAATGTTTCTCTTTTTAAAATACTTTTTTTGTTTATTTTAAATGACATCGAATGATTTATGAGCTTCTTGGCCAATTTCGAGAGTTTTGGGCTTTTAGGGGCGTTTTGGTCATTTCTGCCAATTCTTTGTCTTCTTGAGAGTTAGAGGCAATCTTTGAAAATTCGATCTTTCTAATCATCGAGGTTTGACAAGCTTGTGGCCCCCTAAATTCGTTATCCGACGAAATGGAGTATCTACACCAACGAAAAGTACATGGTGAAGAACGTTTCTTTGAATGCGGCCCAAGTAAGTCTACTGACTGCTTCTTCCCCCATAAGGCTTCTTTCGTATCCCACCAATCAGTAGCTGCATGAGTCAGGTGAAAGGTTGCTAATTGACATTTTTCTGCTTCGTTACAATCGATAGCTCTAAAAATAAGGCCCATTTCCCTTAGCCATTGTTCGGCCTTCCATGGAAATATTCATCAAATTTCTCAGGTCTCAGAGCACAGAAACGCTCTAGCAATTTGTCTCCAGTCTGCCTGTGATGTGCACAATGATGGTTATTCCTGTTGGTTTTTTCCTTGATTTCTCCATATTCCCTACCATAGCATTAGCTCTTTCAATTCTTCTTACTAAAGCTTCTAAAAGTCATGTCGGATCAATCTCTGGTGGAACCGGATTGGCGGGTCCTACTCCATTGTGGTTTCGTGCTCCTCTAGTGTCAGGGGCCATTATCACCTGAATACTAGTGCATTATCATGAGCACTTCTGGTCAATACTAAATCTTTCAATAGGTGGATTGCATAATAAAATACTTAAGAGGATGTCTCACAAATTCAATAAGGAATAGCTACGAATTGGAAATATCAATGAATAAATAGATCTCCAAAATAAAAGTAAGAATAATATACTAAAAATCAAATGCGTATATAATGTGGTCATGTCTAGAACCACAATCATCCTATCAATAAGACTAACTTATAGTCAATACTAGCACGAGATACCTCATGTTCAAGAAGTGTAGGACAATCATCGAGCTCGTCTAAACCTGGAGCTCTGATACCAAAAATCCATGTTACGCTCCGGAGTAAGACAAAAATAGGGAAAACTTAAAATTTCCTTTTTGGATCCGTGGATACATGACTGATTTGAAAGCCTCCTGATTATCCTCGACAGAAAAAAATAAGAAAAACATAATAATAATGGAAATGTGACTAGTTCACCTGCAGCATATTAATACTAAACAATAACGGAGTCTTACACTAGTAATATATTACAGGCCCAATTCAAACGAAGCATAAAAGAGTCCCATGACAAGTGTCACTAATACAAGAAATTATTACAATGTAAAAGAAAGGTAAACAGGAGACAAGGACCTTCGTCTTCAACTGGCAAATCCAAAGTAGTCTCCGTAGTGGTCCTTTCCAATGTACTCCGTATCATAGTAGCCCTCATCTGTGTACAAGCACTCACCATAGTCGCATTCGGGCATAGCCTTACCTGCTAAACCTGGCATCGCTGGTTGTGGAAGGTCCAGCGGCATAAATGCCGTCAACTTGAATATAATCTTAGTAAGCATAAATTCTTATAAAGTACTGATAGCAACAGTTATAAAAACACCTAGATACATTATTCATAGTTCATCTTATAGATATCTTTACAAGATAGAAACCAACTCGAATCACTTAGTGACTAATAGCTGAGTTGAATGAACTAACAAGGAAAATCGTTGACAGATACCAATCACACTAATACCATCTTCAAAATCACTCGAATACCGATCATACGGATACCATCTTCACAATTACTCAAATACTTATCATACGGATACAATCCTCACAATCGCTCGGATACCAAACACATGGATACCATCCTCACAATCACTCGGATACCAATCACACGGATACCATCCTCACAATCACTCGAATACCAATCACACGAATACCATCCTCACAATCACTTAGATACCAATCACACAGATACCAACATCACAACCAAAAAAGATTCTTATAACTTGGGAGATATCCTGAAGACTTGCACACAAGCTCTTACGTCGAAATCAAGGAAATTTACCAAATAATGAGTGAATATTAATCGTAGTCCCTTTGTGCTCAGGGTCACTTTTTTAGCAAAGTTTTCCCCAAGGTCTCATATATTCATTCAAACATACATAGATCATATATATAATAGTAAGGGAAAAAGGAAAACAAATCTTATCATATATAACCTAGAGTATTACAAAGAGAAATACGAAAATTCAGGAAATACACAGAAAGGTATAGGTGCTACACTCCCAAAGACGAAATGGCACTAAGGGTCGGCTCATGCTAGGGGTACAAAATCCAAATCGTGCACGATCTTAATAACTATGAAAGAACGGGTGGCATTGGTATCAAACAATTATCTAACTTGACTGTGAAATAAAATAAGTTACCTTCCAAGTTTTACTATTCTTTAGTGTTATATCCTGCATTGTCAGGGATGATGGCATTTACCTTAATCTGTCCTTGTTGTCCTTGTTGTCCCTAAGAGAGAACTCTATAGTAGCCTCCACGAGGTGCTCTACAATCCTTACTCATATGATTATGGCAGTTGGTCTTGGGAGCTATGTAATACCATGCAATGTGCTCGGGCACTCCACAGTGGAAGCATCCATTCGTGTTCTGTCGTTGGGCAGCGAGCTGTGCTTGAAGTGGTCCTTGCTATTGACTTTACTATCGAGGAAAGTTTACTTGGGGCTTCTTCATCCCATCCCAAGTGCACTTGTTTCCTTGGTAGTTGTTAGTTTGGGAATTCCATCCTTGATTTTCTTCTCAATGATTGCGTGGGAAAGTTCCTCAGTTGGAAAGTCCTAGGTGGAGGTCGTTTCACTTATGGCCCTTGTACAGGATATGCATCTTTCTCCAAATTTGAAGAAAAGTGGACAATTCCTTTAAATGTCTATCCTAAGTGGCCTACCATCATGTGTCAGAGGTGTGGGTTGAGTCCTTGATGGAATTGCTTAACCTTCTTAGTAGGGGTATCTATTATGTGCGAAGCAAAATGGGAAAGTCGCTCGAATTGTGTGGTATATTCCCTGACCATCCAGTTCCCTTGAGCTAGGCTCAGGAAATTCCTTTCTTGCTGATGTCTTTCATCCTCGGGGAAAAACTTCTTGAGAAATTGAGTCTTAAATGCATCCTTAGGCATTCTCCTTGCAACATCGATCCCAATTGTGGCTCTTTCAGTCTCCTACCAGTCTGACGCAGAGCAAGTTAGCTAAAGTGCAGCTAGACGTCTCTTGTCATTCTAGGGCTTTGAAGATTAGCTCCAACTCTCATGTCCATTGTTCGGCTTTCCATGATTCTGTCATGAAGTCGAACTTCTCGGGTCGCAGGCCTCGGAATCATTCCAATAACTTATCACATATCCGCCTCAAGGGAGTAATGTGGTTGTTGCCATTGTTACCAATGTTGGCTCAATGGGTGGCATTATTGTAGGAGATGCCAATGTGTTCCATTCGTTGCATGAACGCTTCAAAGACTCTGATTGGGTCCATACCCTCATGAATGGGTGCTCCTAGTTGCGCTCAATATCTCGTGTTCCCAGCCATAGTCATTTGTGTGTGGTACACCTATGTCGGGGAAATAACCATCAAATAAAACGACAGAAGGCATAACATGAATCTAAATCATAAACAGGACATAATTAATGAGATGACAATAGAGATAATCAAAAGAAATGATCTACCATATATATTTACATTCAAAAGATGTACCGCGGAGTACACAACATATCACCTACGTGGCGCATAGTACATGATCATATACAAGATCTAGGAAAGATATAAACAAGACCACCACTGATGGCTACCTATACAAAAAGGCTATGGTCAATAGCTGTCTATGTAAGTGTCAAAAGTAAGTGGATAATATGTATTGAAGTCAAAGCAAAAGTTTAAGTCCTAAAGGTCCTAGACTCAAAAGTTATCCACGTCAGATCCATGGAGAGAAGCCTCATCCTCTAGGGTAACCTCGGACAAGTCATCATCCTCATCCATGTCAAAATCATCCATCATATTCTCATCCTCCATCAAAACCTCCTCAGCTAGCTCAGGTCGATCATGCTCCACAATGACTCCCAAATCTCCCAAATCGGCCATAACGGCCTGGGCTGCATCGAATGCAGTTACAAGTGCCTCAGTCTCTACCATAGCATGTTCCAACTCTACTACTCCTATCTCAAATCCATGGGGATGTGCAGCCATCTTCGTAGCCCACTCTACTGCCAGCTGTTCTATCACACCGCCTAGTACCACTGCGTCACCACCCGTATCATCTACTGCTATCTCCTCCTCTATTGGTAACCCTCTGCTACTACAATATCTATACCAATTGGCACATCCATACCAGCTGGGTCCTCAGGGTCCTCTAGGTAGGGGTGGGCATTCAGTTAGTTCGGTTCAGTTTAGACAAATTCGGTTCAGTTTTGTTTGGTTCGGTTTGGAAAAATGGGAACTGAAATTGAACTAAATAATATTTTGGTTCGGTTCGATTTTGGTCAATTCGGTTTGGTTTGGAAATTCGGTTAACTGAATTTTAAAAAAACTATACTTTCTTTTCTTTTCTTTTCTTTTTTTTTTTTTCATTTTCACAACTTTGTTGTATATTTTTGTCCCATTTTTCTTTCATATTACAAAGAAAACATATATGTATATTTACTTATATATACTATACTCATATTTTTGTAATATATATAGTTGTATATAAAAATATATTAATAATATATAAACTAAAAAAAATTGACTTTTCAGTTCAGTTCGGTTTTGGACAGTGCAACTGAAAATCGAACTGAAAAAAAAATGTAGTTTGGCTTGAAACTGAATTGAAATTTTTAACTGAAGTAACTGAACTGAAATGAAAATTTTAGTTCGGTTTGGTTCAAATTTCAGTTAACTGAACTATTTGCCCCCTACCTCTAGGTCCTCCTCTAGATCATACTCTAGCTCCTCATCGTTGGTATCCTCGTCCTCCTTATCCTCCATCTCCTCGTCAACATCCTATGGCTCATCATCATCATTGCCCTCATCTTCTGGGTCTTCATCCGCTGGGGGTGCATCACCCATGTCCACCTCTGGTGGGGGTGGAGGTGGAGGTATTTGTGGTGGTGGCTCTATTAGGGGAGGTGGTGGCACTACTCTAACATCTGCAAGTAAAGCCTGATATGACCCACGGTCTTGTAGCATTTGTGGTGAGTCCTCCTCTATGCATTTGAAGGTGTCCTTGCAGTAAATCATCTCTTGACGTACCACCTCTGGATCCTGGGTTCCCAATCTCTGCTGCTTAATTCACATATCTCACTCTGTCTCTACGATGGATCTCTGCCTAACCAGGCATAGTACTGTGGATCTACTGGCTCGATACTGCCCTCATACATATAGTGTCCTCTGAACTTGTTTGAACGAATAGTGGTGGTTCCATGCTACCTAAAAAGAGACTATCTGCAGTTAGAACTAATCTAAATACTCATTTATAGGAATCTCAAGGTTCTAGGACCAGATGGTAGAGGACAATCAGTGAGAGAAAAGGTATAAACCTAGGCTCTAATACCAAAAATTCTGTCATGCCCCGGAATGGCAAAAATAGAGAAAAATAATTTCCTTTTTGGGCCCATTGGGAATGACTGGTAAAGTCACATGATTGTCCATACCACGTAGTACTAAGCAACAACAATGAATAAAGGTCACAAGAATTAAATCTAGGTTTTGGCTAAAACATAACTTATAGTCAAAAGAAAGTTACTAATCTATTATACATCAGAGTTTCGAATCAATGTAAAGCATAATGAACTATAAACATTAAGGCAACAAATGCCTAATTACAAAAAGGTCTGAGAACAATAAGGATGATTAAACTACAATCTAGCCTAGTCTTCAATTGGCGTAAGTGTAGTCGTCAGCGCAGTAATCTTCCTCTGCTTGACCTCTGTCGGGCTAGTCCTCCATCGGAGCATCATCTCCAATATAGTAGTCCTCGCCTGCAGGTCCTTTGACTATATAGTCATAACCAGGGTGCATTGGAACATAGAAATGTCCAACTGTATAAATGTCATCTACTTAATGAAAGCTGAGTGAATTAGATACTAACAGGGTATCAGTTATTGAAGTTATTATAAGTTATGAACGATAAATAATTAGATTCCATTGAGGGTATCTTCTCTTTAATCAAACGATTATCTGAATGCTAACGTCTTACTAAATCGAGAACATACTGATGGTAGAAGAATGAACTCTATAGATACACCATTGCTCTGTCCACTACTTTTAAGAACATATGTACAGTCCACCGCAGGTCATGGACACCACGTCACTCCATCCCCAGCTTTTAAGAACATATGCCCAGTTCACTACACTACAAGAATATAACGCTTTATGCAACATTACATCATTCTAATGCCACGACTTAACATTATCTACTTGTAATCCCAGTTCACCGCTTTTAAGAACATATGCACAGTTCACCGCTTTTAAGAACATATCATTAGATCAACAGGGTATCTTAGGGCTACTTGGTCCAGTCCACCACTTTTAAGAACATATCGTGACCAAGGTTTGTCCTCGTAAGATTCCCGAATCCACTACAAACCTACTTAAGATCAACTCTAACATCGATAGATGACAATCCCATGTGGCTTGACTACATTGAATGAAACGGATGTGAACCCAAATGGTTTACGACTAATACGTTATCTAACATTACGAACATTATCAATTATTCTTAACGGTACTATAATCCTATGTCACATTGTCTCATTATTACATTTGTATTAAATGCGGGAGATTCAAAATAGTATATAAACAGCTAAACAGTTATAATATAAGCTAAACAAGAATATCAACCTTCTGTAACTACTAATCAATTGGGACAGAGGTCCAATCAATTAGTATAAAAGCAGTAATAATTGATTAGGAAAAAGTCTAATCGATTGGATCATAATCTATGACAATCAATTGTTAACTTTAGCAATCGATTAGGGTATCTATAATGGTAATTTATTGGGATCTCATCCACGGAAATCGATTGGGAAAAGTCCCAACCGATTGGGACTTCGTCTTCTTCATAGTGAAGATAGTCTAGAATAAAAAAATTGGGAAAACATGATTCATGTCTCTTATCTTCATCTAAACAAGTTCTAAAATCAATACCAAGTGAGTTTAGAACTCACCTTAGGTGATAAGGGTGTGTTTGGTTGGTGTATTTGAAGCTTTGGAAGTTTCAATGGCTCTTCCTCTCTTTCTCTCTCTCTCTCTCTCTCTCTCTATATATATATATATGTATATATATATATATATCTTCCTCTATCTTCTTCTTTCTCTTCAATCAGGTTTTTTCTTCTTTCTCTTTCTTTCTGGTCTTCTTCCTCTCTTCTTCTGATCATAGGGTGTTATGTATATATGAGTATATATATGAGTGTATATATATATAACACACACAAACACTCTCTCTCCCTTCTCTCTATTTTATGAAATAGAAAAACCTCCAAACTGGACAATATATATAGAAAGGGAAGTGTTCACGTGGACAAACCCTAGCTAAAGCAAGAGAATTTGTCCAGCTACTGCCAATCGATTGGCAAGGATGGCAATTGATTGGGGTAGGTAGTAAACGCTCTAATCAATTGGTACAAGGCTCCAATCATTTGGTATTTGGTATTAATGACTCCAATCAATTGTGATGAAGTCCAATGGATTGGGTCCAGGTAGTAGGTACAAAAGTGGCAATCGATTGGAATATAAGGACAATCGATTAGGAAAATTGGCCAATCGATTGGGGTACAAAAATACCCCAAAGTAAGGTTAAAATCATATAATTATTTAAAAGAAGAAAACAAGGTCTTATTCATATAATTATATTACAAATACAGGGAATTAGTTTTTATGATTGTAGATCATGGAAAAACCCTGGGCACGTGCACCGACCCCGTAACACACGCACTAGGTAAATTAGGGAGGAAGCTAGCGGTAGGATCTGAATCCACACAAAATTGGACTTACATTGTCCATCTTGAGATTCATCCCTCCAACTAGCTTATACAACCCTAGGGCGGTTCGAACCCCTGACCTCCCTTAGGGAGGCCAAAGGTCCTAGCCAATTCCCTTTTATTTACCCATGTGAAGTCTCTACCCCAAGACCAAGGCATTAGAATTTAGAACACCGCAATCTTGGTCCTCTCACTACTGGACTGCAAGAGATTTGGTTGAGAGACTGTATCTTTATTTTTCTCTAACATAGCAGTAGCATAAACAATGACTATGGCTAGTAGCGATAAGTGGGTCAACATTTGAATTTTGAAGTGATCAAATACTTTTTTAAAAGTATATATTGTGATGATGTAATTTTTGGTACTGGTCGGATTTAGTGTTTAAGAGCATGTTAAAAGCATTGAAGAAAGGGAGAAAGAAATATAGACAACATGTTTATATGTGGTTCGACCCTATTAATGAAGGAACCTACGTCCACGTGTGTGTCTGAGCACGTCCACTATACTGTAAAAGTCGGGGACCTTTGGTGAACCAACAATACTTTGGAGCTACCAAAGGTCGACCGAGCACGATGAATATTGCTATAAAGGTGCTATGTAGAGTGAAAAGTTGATCCCTTTTTATGAGGGTGAATGGTCTCTTTTATAGATGCAAGAGACCTACTCATATAAGGAAATTATACCGATTAGGTAATATAATCTAATTTAGGATTAATTAGCATCAATCGTGGTGGGGTATCTTAATTGGATTAGGAAATAATTTGCATTAATCTTCTAGTTGAGATAGGAAGCTGCTAGAGTCTGAGCAGTTTGGGACGCGCCTTTGAGATAGCTGACCTGGACCTGAACTGTATTGTAATTTAACAGCATATTCCGACCCATACATCAGGTCAGAACTGATTGGTTGGTCGGATCAGACCCGATCGGGGTCGGAGCACTAGCAGTTGGCTTGGAGGTTGGGAGGTCGGGAGCTCGGACCTAGAGTTCGGCACCCGAAGATTGGGAGCTTGGTCCTAGAGGTCGGTAGGTCAGACTCAGAGGTTAGGAGCTTGGACCTGAAGGTCGGGAGCTCGAACCTAGAGGTTGGGAGGTCAAACTCGGAGATCGGACTCGAAGGTCGGGAGGTGGGACCTGGAGGTCGGGAGGTCAGACCTGGAGGGAACCAATCAGTCATACAGTAGAGCCCATTTTGGGTCCCCCCATTTCCAATGTTGGCTGGATGCCATATTGAGGCAAGATTGGAAATCTATTAACTGCTCGGAAAGGTTGCCTCGGAGCTTCTGAGTTTGGCGAACTCATGGGAACCGGCTAAGAGTTGAGACTTAGCCTGATTCGAAATCTTTAAGTGCTCGAGAATTAGCTAAGAGTTGAGACTCAACCTAATTCAGAGTCTTTTGCTTGAGTTAGCTCCCAGGATGTTTATCTTCTGCCCGTAAGCCTTCGTCAAGTTTATGGGTAGAATAATTTGACCATGTTGGAAAAGCTGACCTAAAGTGTATGGCTTTAGGGTCCTTTTATGTTTACTCCCCAAGATGGTTATCTTCCCCCCAGCCAACCTTTGTCAAGATTGTTGGGAGAATAGCTTGACCATGATGGTGAAGCCGACCTAAAGCATATTGCTTTAGGGTCCTTTTACTCCTCTATCGTGGGCCAACCTGAGAGGATTTCCTCTATCACTGGTTTAGACCTAAGGGAAGTTGGTGCCTCTGAGTATTGTAGGCATTCGAGTTGTCTAAGAGTTTGACTTAGTTAACCCTAAGGCCTGTAAATACCCAGTGTGATTGCCTGTTTAGTTCACTGTGCCTTCTTGCCCCCTAAGCTTTTGCTAAGACGGGGGTATGTAGAGGCTATGACTGTAGGTAACTGACCAGGAACGTGGATGGTTATAGGGTCTTTTAAAGCTTGCCATCATTAGCTACCTGGGGGGATTTTTCCCCATCGTAGGTTATTAGCCAAAGTGAAGCTGATGCCTCGGGTGCAATCCCGAGGTCTTTTTGGTACCTCGGGTGTAATCCGAGTGTGATCCCGAGGTCTTTTGCCAACTACGTAACAGTAGTCTTTGGTTGCCACGAGGATGAGCCTGAGGTCTTTTTAGTTCATTTGGAGTTGAACCCAAGGTCTTTATTGTGCCACAGGGAATGGTGATGAGTTGATACTTAAGCGATCCAAATCTTTATAGGAGCTCTTTGACATAGTCGTGGAGCTTGTACTATGGTCAGGCAAAAATAACATCATAGTTGGACTCATCTGGTCTGTTGGATACGGGAGGGCGGGTCAGGATCACCGGGCTCCTTCCTACTTTGAGCTGGAGGCAAGGTCGGGATCATTGGATCCTGATTGCTGCAAACCATTGTGACCCAGATCGGGTCGAGGCTGCCAGACCCATACCGATTTGAACTGGAGGTCGGGTCAGGGCTGCTAGACTCAGATCACTGTGAACTAGAGGTCAACGATGTTGGGCCAGAAGTACTAGAGGTCGGGCCTGAAGCACTGGGGGTCGAACCTGAAGCACTAGAGGTCAGACCTGAAGCACTAGGGGTTAGACCTGAAGCATTAGAGGTCGGCGAGGTCGGGCCGAAAGCGCTGGAGGTCGGGCTTGGAGCACTGGGAGCCGGACCTAAAGCACTGGAGGACAGGCCTAAAGCACTGGGGGTCGAACCTGAAGCACTGGAGGTCGTGTCTGAAGCATTGGAGGTCGGCGAGGTCGGGCCTGAAGCACTAGAGGAGGTCAGTGAGGTCAGGCCTGAAGCACTGGAGGTCGGCGAGGTTGGGCCGGAAGCACTGGAGGTTGGGCTTGAAGCACTGAAGGTCTAGCCTGAAGCATTAGGGGTTGAACCTGAAGACTGGAGGTCAGGCCTGAAGCACTAGAGGTTGGAAAAATTCGAGTCAGAAGCTCTGGAGATCGGGCCTGAAGCACTGGAGGTTGGACCGGAAGCACTGGAGGTCGGCGAGGTTTTACCGGAAATACAGGAGGTCAGGCCTGAACCACTGGGGGTCTACTGGAGATTGGTGAGGTCAAGCCAGAAGCACCGGAGGTCAGGCCTGAAGCACTAGAGGTCGGGGAGGTCGAGCCCCTTTCTAGATCTTTGATCATTGTCTGTACTCTGCCCAGTTCACTGTTTACATAATTAGTTAGGCAGTGAATGGAACTTCCTAACTAGGTGGGACTGTTCGCTGTGTGGTCACGAAGTCATTGATTTATTGCTGTGTATGACTTTGTCCTTCATTGAGTGGAGCGAGCGCAACGATAATCTATTCTGGCATCAAAACCGCTGGAACAGCTAGGCTGCTTGTTTCCCATAAGTGCTCGAACTGCTGTGCTACTGGTTTCCAAGTATTTCTAAAACTGCTGGTTTGTATGTTTTCTAGAAATGCTGGGCTGCTTGTTTCCCTGAACTGCTCGAACTGTTGGGCTGTTGGTTTCCTAGAACTGTTCAAACTACTAGGCTATTGATTTCACAAAACTGCTCGAACTATTGGGCTGTTTGTTTCCCAAAACTGCTCGAACTACTCAAACTGCTCAATCATGTTTCCAGTCATTGCATATCAGTCATAGGATTTGTTTTAGAGAAAAAACAATCATTTCCCACAAACGGCGCCAAGCTGATGATGCAATTTTCGGTATGGGTCAGATTTGGTGTTTAAGAGCATATTAAAAGCATTGAAGAAAGGAAGAAAGAAATATAGACAGCATGTTTGTATGTGGTTTGACCCTTTTAATGAAGGAACCTACATCCAGGTGTGTGTCTGAGCATGTTCACTATACTATAAAAAGCCGGGGACCTTTGGTGAACCAACAACAGTTTGGAGCTACTAGAGGTCGACCGGGCACGATGATGATTGCTATAGAGGTGCTATGCAGACTAAAAAGTTGATCCCTTTTTATGTGGGTGAATAGTCTCTTTTATAGATGCAAGGGACCTACTCGTAGAAGAAAATTATACCGATTAGGCAATATAATCTGATTTAGGATTGATTGCCATCAATCATGGTGGAGTTTCCTAATTGGATTAGGAAACAATTTACACTTTCCATTAGTCTTCTAGTTGAGATAGGAAACTGTTGGAGTCTGAGCACTTTGGGATGAGCCTCTAAGTTAGCTGACCTGGACCTGAACTGTATTGTAATTGGACTGCGTATTCCAACCCATAGGTCGGGGTTGGAATCTGTCGATTGGTCGGGTCAGACCGGTGGGGGTCGGAGCACTGGCGGTCGACTTGGAGGTCAGGAGCTCGGATCTAGGGGCTGGCAGGTCAGACCCGGAGGTCGGGAGGTTGGACCTGGAGGTCGGGAGTTCAGACCTAGAGGTCGGCAGGTCAGACCCAGAGGTCGAAAGCTCGGACCTAGAGGTCGGGAGGTCAAACCCGGAGGACAGACCTGGAGGTAGGGAGGTCGGACCTGGAAGTCGGGAGGTTAGACCTGGAGGGAACCGCTCAGTCATAAAGTAGAGCCAATTTTAGGTGTTTCATATTGTATTTCAATGAGAGTGTCCTTTTCTAGAAACTTAATGCTATTCATGAACAAAAACTACCTTTTTATGAAATCTTTTTCTTAACTCAAAGACTACCTTTCTACATTGGTTTATGCACAATTGTGTCATATTCTGTTCTTGTTTATGAGGGATCTCATTTTTTGGTATTCTCTAACATAGCAATAGTGTAAACAAGAGAGACTCCCTTGTGTTTTGTACTTGTTTATGAGGGATCTCTTTTTTGTTTTTTCATAAAATGAGGGATCTTTCTTGTTTATGCTCCAACTTTAAACCCACAACCTCCCAATTGGGGGGATGGGCCCTGGCCAACTCGGCTACAACAGAGTGGATTCTACATTGTTAAACCAAAAAGGTAGTCATTGAGTCATCGCTTAAGGGATTTCGTTTATGAGAATGGACAATGCTACTCATGAACAAAATATGATACAATGCAGGAACTGATGACTCAAAGACTAGTCATTTGTTAAACCAACTATTGACAAACGGATGAGAGGCAAATAAAATTCTCCTTACAAAATTTAAGGGAGGTTAATATAATTCTTCCCCTCGCTTTGCCTTATCCAATCGGGGATTTCTATATTTTATCTATTAATAGTGGCCAAATTGGTGCTCGAAGAAGGAAGAGATAAGAGTGTCCTATGGAGAATGTGCTTAGAAAAATAAAGGATCGTGTTTTGTTTTGACATAAAATGGATTTTATCCATATATTTCAATCCCTTTGCCCCTCATTCTTCAAGAATCAGAGGGGATTGTGGATTATTATTAGGAATTTTAGGATTTTATTGAATTAAAAGGTAGTTTCTTTATGCATATACATGTATTATACAAGTTATGAGAATCTAACATATAGCAGGTACTATAATAAGTCAGCATCCACACATCGTGGAAAAGCTGGGTCATGAGATGATTGTTAGAAAATATCCAAAATACAAATAGATTAGACTGGTGGATAGACCAATCAATTTTTCTTGGTCTCTGGACCTGTCCTACAAGACTAGTGTACTGTTCGTTCACAGAAAACTAGTTTTTAATGTGAATAAAACTCTACAGTCACCTATTTTATGAGAAAATATTGAATATAACAGTGACACCACGTCATCAAGTCTATGTGGTGTCACCAACCAATTATATTCTCTTAATTGAACAACTAAGTATTATGAGAAATTATTCAGTGTAATTGTCATACCACATAGCATGTTGATGTGGCATGACCTTTTAATCTAGACCATACACCTGATCCCTATTTCTAGTGGGACCATGACAAGTAAAGTGGTTGTCATGACCCCACTAGAAATAGGGGCCAGATGTATGGTCTAGAATAAAATGTCATGCCTTATTAATATGCTGACGTGGTGCGACGGTTATACTGAATAACTTCTCCCAAATATATGGTAGCTTCTCATTTAATGGTGATACCACTTCAGACATATGACGTGGTACACCCGTGATATTGAATATTTTCTCCTATTTTAGGGGTGTACTTGGTCAACTTCGGTAAGGATACTTGAAGATCGAAGTTTGGACCAAACTGAGGTGCTCGATTACCGAATTGACCACATGTCTTCAGGGGTGTACTTGGCCGACTTCGCTTGGGACACTTGAAGAAGCTGAGACCAAATTGAGGTGCTCGATTGCCGAATCGACCACACATCAAACGGTTTCGATTTAGGGTATTTTGGTTGATGGAAACTGAGTAAAGGCAAATTTTATTTACATGGAAAACGCATGCAAAGAAAAAGAGAAAGAGAAAGAGAAAGACAAAAAAGAGACGAAACAAGGGAGTAAGAAAAATAGAGAAAAAAAAGCTTAACAAAAAGCCTTTTTTTAATGAGGGAGGCTTGTGTAATTGGGACATACCTCAAGGGAGGTTTATGTAATTATCCCTATTTTTTATTATGATAAACAAGGCTATTTTGGGCATTAGGTATAGAAATTGCTTACATCATCAATTTTCATCAGGGGTAGACAGTCGACTAATGAAGGGGAGGTGAGTGTAACTGAACCTCAAACCTCAAGGTAGGTCGATGTAATTTTTCAAAATACAAGAGAGGTCCGTGTAATTTACCCAAAAAATAATGCTTTTTAGGTTAGTGAAAAGTCAGACTTGATTAAACTGAAGGATTTAGGTTTAGAAAAACTTAAATTATATGCACAGTGAAAAAACAATTTCAAAACTTTATTTGTATGCCCGGATCTATTATTTGTCAATTCCGTAGATGCGTAGAGAAGAGCGGACAAGAGTATTAACTTATGGTCTTGAACCCAATTCTGACTTTGATTTCTTCCTTTAGTGTGCAGCAACTTCCTCTAAAAAATCTTCACCCAAAAAGGCTAGGGTTGGTGGGAACCCTAATAGAGAGGATAGGGCTTGGAAAAACCTAAAAACGTTTCTGCAGCTTTTTGATATTAAAACTGATGTTCAACTTCATTCTGTACGCAGCTGCCCTATTTATAGATTTCCAAACCAACTTTAGAGTTCAATTGATCGAAACACTTTCGATCGATCTAACATTCAATCGATCGATCGAACTGAACTTGACTTTAATCGATCAAACCTTGTTCAATCGATTGAACCATCATCCTCATATGCTTTTCCAAGCATTCTCATGGAGCTAAGTATGGGACCTTCTAGGCTCTTTATTATTCTCTTAGATCAATCATTTATTCCCATGATCAAACTCTTTGATCAGTGAATTAACTAATTGATCAGTTAACATTTGCTCCACTATAAAATGATAACTGCACTCTAACACAAAAGAACATATCCGATGCGATAACAAGACTTGTATGGTGTACTAATGTCCCTCTACCGTCAAAATTCATAATCATATTCAGGTAGTCAGATAACTATTACGGTCAACCTGAATGATGATTACATCTTCTACTCCTTGAGTTTCATTCACCTCTCATGATTACCAAACATGTTGATAACTACTTATCGACAAGACTGTAGTTCTCAGTAATCAATTTGGTGACATTCTCAAGGGAATGCTTACTCTTTATCAGAGGGTAGATTATATCTTAACAATATATGTTCACAGCCCTATGAACATGACTTACCCAAGATACCCAAGTGTTGATCTTGAAGACCTCACTGATTGGTAATCAAAACAGCCATATCCACAATTTGTGTTAATAATTGTCTCAAGATTAAGAACACGTACATTATACAAGTTATGAGTTCTTATCGACTGTTGACAATTTTATAGGGGTGAAACCAAAACAACAAAAATCAAAAACTAAAACTAAACCAAAAAAATCAAGCCTTTTCGGTCGACTTTTTCAAATATATTATAAGCCAAAAATCGAACAAAACCGACATAACTAAGCATAGTCGATTGGTTTTTTTAGTGCAAAAAAACTGAAAAAAAAACCGAACCAAACCGAACTGTTTTACCCCTACAATTTTATATGTCAATAAGAATCTCATGGTCCGTCAATGCACTATAAGCATCAGCATATTAACCAAGAGTCATACTCTAGTGATTGAGATTCATCACTCCATCCCATGGTAGTGAATCATGCTATAGTGTATACCTGATGAGATATCTAGTCTTACCATCCACTGTGACAAATTCTAAGTATCAAAGAAATAGTAATTCGTATCTGACTTGTATGCATCTCATACATACACGAATTACCTACTATGATACTAAATTACAAATATTCATCTCATGAAACATAAACAATTCAATGTATAAATGATATCCATATATAAAATGCTAAATTTTACATACATAAAGACCGGGTTTGAGGGCACAATCCTAATATAAAAGTCTTGTTTATAGGGAAAGTCATACTTCACAAGAGAGAAATTGAATGCACCTAGATGTATAGGTATAATACTAAATGTAATGTCATATATTCAATATAATCGGTCAGTTTAGTCAGTATTACGCCATTATACTTCATCCATTTCTAAGTAAGTGCCCAATTTTTTGTTTTTTAATATCCCAAAATATGTGTTCACTTTTAAAAGTCAACTATAAAATTTCTTAAACTTCCTATAATACCTTTACAGTAAAGACAAGTGACATTTAACCTTACTAAAGACTATCTTGTCTTATATGCCTTTTAGCTTATCATCAACGAGTAGGAAAGTCAAACACCCATTTGTCACATCTAATGATAAAATAGAAAAATAGTTATGTAATGGACCAAAAAAATGATTATGATACATATTTTTAAAACAATGTGCAAACTTGTACTGAACACTTATTTAGAGATGGATGGAGTAACATTTGGACACCGAACTAAGAAATCATTTTTGCAAGATCTTAGAATTAAGCGCCGACCGAATGTTAAGAATTTTGAACAAAATTGGCCAAGCCGGTCGATTCAGTTAATCGATGTTCTTGTTCACCCCTACCAAATAGGTGACTCTTAGGACTAATTCTGATATGTATATATATGTATATATATGTATATATATAGTAATAGAAAGGGTTGTGTCTATTGCCAATAGACATGTGATTATCAATTCCATTCGTCCCATTTTATGTGTCCAATTTGGGGAATCTAAATTTTTATGGGAATATAATGATTGCATTTCACACAAGCATATATATATATATATAATGGGTTTTGTTTTTCAAAAATTACCTTTGCTTTGCTTAAGAAAGTAGTTTGGTGTGTTAAACCCAATAAAAGTAGTTTTGGAAAGTAACTAAAAAATTGACGATTCAATACTCTAAGCGGACAATAGGTTAGGGATGACCCAAAATAGAAAGTGGGACACATAAATGGGACGAAGGGAGTATATATAGATAAATAAATCTAATGTTAAAACAACTTCTATGAAAAATCTTGAGAGTTCTTTAGAAACATACAAAGAACAAGAAAGTTTTGCTAATTCTCTTCTTTGAACTTAAATAGATCAACACAAACATTATGTTGCTGCAGAAATCTTTGTGTGTGTATTGATTTACTTTCAAAATCAAATGGTGTTTTCGTGCTTCTTCTTCGTTGGTGCAAAGTGCAGTTGAAAATTCACACTTGTTGGGCTTCATTGTATCTTGGAGGTGATTTGCCAAGATTCCGTTTGTTCACCAATTAGACAAAGTGATGGGGGCAAATTACATCTTATGGAAAGTGACATTGTAAGGCGCTTTGAAGCCGCTTTCATTGTATAGAAAATTAATTCATCATTCAATATTCTAGAAGTCATTAGCACAACTCAAAAATCGCCCAACAATGACATTTGGCACACTGTTCTATGGCTTGTTGAAGAGAGGAGTAGAGTTGTGGAGGCTTAGCATAGTTATCAAAACTAGTTGATAACTCGTGCTATGCACGGGCAATATCTATGTGTATAGTATATGACACTTATTCTTATGGAGACAAATCAAACAAATGTAATAGAAACCAAAAATAATTCAAACAGTTTTAAAAAAAAAAAGGATGGCTTCCAAGTAATTTCAGGAAAAAAATAAAATAAAAGTCATATCTCCGTTTTTAGAAAAACAGAAGTAAGCAATATAGTAACATTCTAGAAAAGGAGGAATGAATTGAAGATGATTACCAACAATATGCAGGCATATTTACTCAATATTTTCTCACTTTTTACGAACATTCGAATAGGAACATGAACCGAAAAGGAAAATACAAGGGTAAAAATTCTCATTACAGTGAAAAACAAAGAAAGGCTATCTTTTTGTCGAATGACTCTCTTGAACCCGAGCCGGTAGGCTTGGAATATGGCAACTCTCATAGCTAAAATCTCTCCTATACATGCATGAAGAACCTTACCATTAGAATCTCTGAAAACAACCCCTGAAGAAGACATCTGACCTAGATGGTTGTGTCACAATTGACTTTTAGCATTCCTGGTTCTGGACAGACCCATCAAAATAATCAATTTAGAACTTATTCAAATTGAAGTCAAATAGTGCAGCATGAGTAGTTTCCTAACTACAACTCAGTGGTTCGAAATGGCTGTTCTTATGGGATTTCTTCGTTCTCTATAAACACTTCTAATAATAGCACGAATCACATGTAATCCATATCCTATTTCAGTAAATGAAAATTTAGCAGAAAAATGCGAATACAAAGTCCATTCTG
Organism: Hydrangea macrophylla; assembly: GCA_033977485.1. NCBI lineage: Eukaryota > Viridiplantae > Streptophyta > Magnoliopsida > Cornales > Hydrangeaceae > Hydrangea > Hydrangea macrophylla. The sequence goes on along the minus strand of CM066988.1, from coordinate 59,945,851 downwards.
CAACATTATCTTAGTCATGAACGAAATTTTTAGTTCCCATATGAAGAGATGTCCAAATTTGTTGCAAAATTAAGCATCAATCAGACACAATTTTACCATTTCTTTTTTTATTTTTCTCCCTCAAATGTTTTGGGAAAAATGAAGAGACCTGGGAGAAGTAGTCTATTGTAAAGGCCATTGAGAAGTCACTACATTTGACCACATTTAGTATTCTCCAAGTTCCTATTGCCTGCAGCAAACTGATTGCTTAATGGGTCTATTTTCATTTGTAGTGAAGGTGGCAAAATAGCAACTTGAGAGAGAGAGAGAGAGAGAGAGAGAGAGAGAGAGAGAGAGAGAGAGATTCACTTGAAAAATGTCAATGACGATAAAGGTCTTGAATCAAACTATATGCTAAAACTCAGTCAACAATATTAAATTTTTAGGATCAAGCGATCAAAATAGAAAAAAAAATTAAAATTTTGCAATAGCAAGAATACAAGAAGCGACATAGTGAGAGTAAATCAAATAAAATGTCTAAACGACCATCCATTTGGTATCAAAAATTACGATGACCTCCCTTGAGGTTCATAGTTGGGTAGCAGTGTAGCACTCATACCCCCTCATTAGTCGGTAGTTAGTTCTCCAAATGAGAAGGCCAATTTTGTGGTGAAATATTTGAACGTTCTCTATCTTGTAAAGAACAGAAAAAAGATACAATGATGCCTTTCTCCTTTGAACAATATATCCGTTCAATAGAAGTTCACATATACATAGGGGCGAATTTATATAGAAGAGGGGGTGGACTCAAGGCACCCCAAAGTTTTGAAAATTTGTACATATACACTGAAATTGTTTTTACAGTTAAGCCCGCTTGAAAATTATAAAAGCTTCCTGACATTATAAATTATCATTCTAAGCCCCTCTATCTTATGTTTTTGTGCTATTTATAAAATATGTATAAATCGGTCCAAAATATACACAAACAATTGTATAAAAATGTCTAAAATATTCATAATTAAGTTCAAAATATGTATAAATAGGTCCAAATTTTTTTTTCGGGGGTAGTACATCAAGCCCCCCTGGATTGATTTTCTAGATTCGCCCCTGCATATACAAATGCATTACAATGAATTGTGTATTATATATCAAGATGCATTATATACAAACAAAAAATCCACATACATATTTTATGTTGGCTCTTATATGTCTATTTTGCTCCACCCCCGCCGCTCCAGCAAAGCACCGCCCCACCGTCAATACTTCCGACCAATTTTGTAACGCCCCGAAAACCGAGCCACGTGGACGTGGTCAACGAGTCAAACAATACAACATAAAGCACGGAATAGTCCAACGTAGGCCAATCCACAAGGTGGAAGCATAGGGGAAATCCTATGTGGATTCCAAAGAAAAGTCAATAACTCAAGGATTGACTCACGAGGGCCAAACGGGTCAAATAGGGACACCCAACATAGTTTTGGTTTTGAAGGGAATTTTTAAAGAAGTATAAAGAAACTCCAAAGGTTTAAAAGTAACAAGTAATGAAGGTTACTTTGAAAGTTTAAAACAATAGGGGCTTTGGAAAGGTTATGGCCAAATGGCCCCTAGGAAATCAAAAGTAGTTATTTTCCCCTAAAAGGGTAACCATGGGTTAAGTATAAACCAAATTAGAATTTAAAAGTTTTTGAGTTTTGTTCAACATTTAAAAGTTAGACAGAGGGTCTTTCAACCGGTCGAAAGGGTTTAAAAGCATAAATAAATCATAGGGGATTTGAAGATCCCGGATACATAACCACAAATATTAACAACGAGCATATTACAACTTGATAGTGAGTTCCAATACATGGACTCTAACGAATTAAGACCAGAGTACTTGTAAGTTCCATAATTCGAATCTAACATGTACAAATTCAAATTACAACTATTACAAGTCTTAACAAATAGACTATGTCATGTAAGTTCCAAAAGAATAAGGTTTCTCGTGGGAAGCTTTCAAAAACACGAGGCTAGGGCATCGGGCTATTCATGAGCCTTGCCCCTATCAAGATCACCTGAAAAAGGGTTTTATAATTTCATTAAGCACGACGGTTCAGTAGATAGCATTGAAGAAATGTACTATTACTTCTAAAATTATGCTAAGACATGCGGTGCAATGATTTGCCGCCGTGGCAATGCAAATAGCTGTAAGGCTGAACCGTGTAACTTCCCAATACCAAATCCCATAAGCACTCACTCTCAACTCCGGATGCGAGCCACTCCAACATGAGTGTAGCATACAAGATCTCCGGTAGCTAACCGAATATGACCTTGCGTTTTTGAATGTTTTAAGGATAACAAACAACCTTGCTCACCTCACACCCGCTTCCGGAATTTCATTAAATTACAACTCCAAATGGGGATTCAAAGGTCATTCCCCAATCGGGGGAATTTTATCAAATTCATACTCCCAAGTCAATGCTATGAATGCTAAGCTGACTTGGCGACTATGAAATGTGACGACAATGCTTATACTACTACAATGTCATTCCTATGATTTCAAAGTTAAGAAATTTCACATAGTAGTTCAGGATATCAAGACTAAATAATTAGGAGGGAAATCATGTAGAGCATAATCAACAACTTAGACAAATAGGTAATTTATAATATCTTTAATCTAGTTGAGACATAGTAACCTCATGACATTTAGATTTCACATTATTTCAACTAAACACTTAAGAGCATATAAGCACATAGACAAATATGTAGGAAATTCTAAGAAAGATTAACATGTATTAGGTCTAATCCTACACATAGCAAACCATGAGATTAGATATAGGAGTGCACTTAGTCAATGAAATCTACCTCTTACGTTCTTTGTTCAAGAACACACCAATAAGGGAAGCAATGAGGGAAGAGGAAGTCCAAGATAGGAAAAATAGAAAAGCCCAAGTGAAGAGCTTCCAAGAACAATTAGTTAGAAAACCCCCTTCTTCCTCTAAGTCATGACTAGAGCTAGAGAACTCCAAAAAGGAAAATGGAAGCACCAAATGAGAGCTCTTGATAAGAGGGACAATTTAGCTCCGAATAGGCTTGCTCCAAATGTGCTAGGAAGAGCCCCAAAAGTGAGCTTGAAAGAAGGCTTCAATGGAGGGCTTTAGTGCTTCCATGTTCAAGAGAAAGAAAGAGAGATGTAGAAAGAGAATGTGGTTGGACCAAAAGAAAAAGAAAAGAAAAAGATAAGGAGAATGGGGGTGGGTTGGCAGGCTAAATGAGGGGAAAAGGGGAGGTTGAATGTAGCTTTAGGTTGTCTCCAAAGTCAAAAAGTTAATGGGTTAGGTGTGTGTAGTTGAGGGGGTGGGTATGGTATCATACACACACACACACAAACCTATATTCACACATGTGTACCCACATGTAACCAAAAAGTGCTACCAACATGTATCAAATTGAAATACACTGTCCCAATTCAAGACCCACATTGGTCCAAAATTACCAAATTACCCTTTAAAAAATTTTTGGGTTTCTGCAAATTTCCTGCAGACCTAAATGCCTGAAGCACAACAAAAGATGTTAATTATAAACCTACTACATAATCCAATAATTTAAAAGTACAAACTACTACATAATTAAGAGTGGTCTTTTGAGTATGCAGGAGGATGGTGTTGGATAAGAACTTTAAGAGTAGCATTTGTGGGGAATTTTTTTTTAAAAGAGTTTAATTTTTGGCTAAAGAGGCACAACCCTTTTCTCAATCAAAGAAGGGGGGGGGGGGGGGGGGGGGGGGGGAGATTCTAAAATGCAAAATCAAGATAGAATCTAGGATAAATAAGTGTAGGAAATAGAAATAGATGATATATAACCAAAATACAAAAAGGTAACAGCAAAAACTAGAATTCATGGATCACATATATAGTACCATCATCTCGAAGTGATGTGGAAGCCATGGCCATGGTAATACCCAAGAAAAGTTTTGCTAATTTACTTAAAAAAAATTTTTTAAAAAAAGACTTTGATTCTATTCTTGCTGTTTCTGACTTTCAAAATTGAAAATGTATGATGTAAAAGACTACAAAATGCCTCAACAGCAAAACCAATGAGGAAATATTCAAAATTTTAATCCACAAATCCAATCAAAATTAACCAAGGGAAGTACAAATTAACCAAATTATAAACCTCAAACTCCAAATAAAGCAAGATCTCCTCCAACATCTAGATCGAAACAACAAAGAATATGGCCAGATCAAAACAACCAATAATGGGTCTAAAAGAGATAAAAAAAAAATGAAAGGAAAAAAGGGAAAGAAAAGGGAAGAGAATCTCACCAATTGAGCATCAATCAGAAGTCTAGGAATCTGGACAATACATACATATACACATACACATCTTTGCCTACATATTGCAAAATTGCTGAAAAATTGATACCCTAACCCTTAAATCACTGATTGCTCAAAAATTGCAACAAAAATCAAAGAGAGATAAGAGAGTATAGAAGGAAACCAGCTGATGTAAACATGCCCAAACACAAGCCAAGCAATGAGCCATATGCAAGCCATGCAAGCCGGAGAAGGCCACTAACGTGGACAAAGAATGAATTGGTCAAGTTGGGTACTGAAGGTGCCGAATTGTTTGGGTTGCATGAACTGCATTATTGCTCTGTCACCCACTACCTCCATTTATTGCATTAGTTTAGACATTGTGCGACCCACTTTCCACTAAGTGGTTGTATTGACCACGTTACTTGTAAATAGGAAGTAGTAGATCATGCATTAATTAAATAGGCAGTAGTAGTTCACATGATCTATGTAAATAGGCATTGGTAGTTCATGAGTTTCCATTCTGCATGCATCAATTGTAAGGCTATTTATAGACGATTCGTGCGCTAGTAAGGATATGAATGAATATATTATTTCGCCAACCTTACTTCTCTATCCGAGTCTGTCTCCCACTCTCCATTTATCTCCCTCTCTCTCTACTTCTTGCATTAAATCTGCCCAAGATATTTATATCAGTGGTCTCCTAAGATAAACATATTAGTGGTATCAGAGCCAGGTTTCATGGACACCTAAGGGAAATCAAACACCGAGTTTTGCAATGAAGTGAGTGAACTTCTGGCTCGCCATGAGTCCAACTTTGACCAACTCCCCCACAACCAAGATGTACTTCAAAATACCCTCCAAACCATGATGGCCAAGCTCGATACCTTACCCACCAACCTTGCTACTGCCCCGCATCCAGATATACTCAATATCAACCCATTCACCCCAGTTCAAGCTCATCACCAGACCAACTGACCACCAAGCCATTCCTTACGCTCAAGCTCCAATTTCCCAAATTCTCCGGCGAGGACCCGACCAACAAGTTCAACTTGCCTCATTTCATCTGGAGGGAATAGCTTTTCAATGGCACCATTGGTTCACAAAAGCCAAAGGACCCGTGCACTGGAAGGATTTCACAACTACCTTACTCCGCCGATTTGGACCCATAGATTTTGAAGACCCCGTCGAAGCTCTTACACGGCTCAAGTAAACTACCACTGTGGGGGCATACTAAGAAGAGTTTGAAAGGCTCTCCAAACTAGTCGATGACCTACCGGACAACTACTTGATTGGGTGTTTCACAGCGGGTCTGAAGGATGATGTACGTCTTGACGTGAAGATCAAGAAACCACGTACCTTATCCGAGGTGATTGGGGTCGCACGCCTCATCAAGGAGCGCAACAACTTACAAAAGAAGCCCACTTCTTATTCTCGCCCTTTCGTCCCACATTCGATTTTGCCAAAACCCACGAGTAACCCAACCGCGGGTCTCCTTGGCCCACCACTCACCCCTAAACCAAACACTTATCCAATAACCGCAAACTCATGCTTTAAGCGTATCACCGGTCAAGAAGCAAGGGTTCGTAGAGAAAAGGGTCTATGTTACTATTGCGACGAGAAATACGTATCGGGCCACCGTTGCCTAAGCCCCAACTCTTTATGATCGAAGATTTTTCGCAACCCGTAGATTCCATTCCCAAAACCTGTCCACACCGAATCCCACCATGACGTCAGAGCTAACCCAAACTCCTCACATCATGAGACATTTCAAGATACTCATACTCCACCTGAACCTCTTCCTAAAATTTCCTTCCATGCAGTGACCGAAGCGCACCCCCAAACCCTCCGACTATGAGGTAAATTGAAGAATAATGAAGTCATCGTGCTAATTGATAGTGGGAGCACCCACAATTTCATTGATTAGAAGGTAGTGTCCAAGTTCAGGATCCACATCGTGCATGATAAAGCGTTCCAAGTTATGGTGGCAAATCGGGAAAAAAAATTCGTTCTGTCGGGCAATGCTTGGGTCTCACCTTAAATGTTTAAGACCACCCAATCACCACTAATTTTTATGTAATACCAGTAGCCTCTTGCCAATCTGTCTTGGGCATTCAATGATTAGAAACACTTGGGCCAGTTGAGACCGATTATCAGGCATTAACCATGAAATTTGCAAAGATGGCACATCCCACCAACTACATAACTTACGTCAATTGAAGATAGAAGCCTTGAGCAACAAGCAGCTACAACATTTAGAAGGCATTGGGCTATTCCTCCAGATCATTCCTTGTCCAATACCCATTCCAACCCAGACCCACTAAGCTGACATCAACCAAATCTTGGAGCAATTTCAAACAGTCTTTGATGAACCCACCTAACTTCCCCCAAACCGCAGCCATGACCACAAAATTGCACTCCAAATAAACCAAGGACCTGTTAGTGTTCGACCCTACCGCTACCCGTACTATTAGAAGTCTGAAATTGAAAACCTGGTCAAAGAATTACTCACTTTTGGATTTGTTTAACCCAGCACCAGCCCTTTCTCATCTCAGGTACTACTCGTACGAAAAGTAGATGGTGGGTGGCGCTTCTGTGTGGATTATCGAGCCTTGAATAACATTACTATTAAAGATAAATATCCCATTCCAGTCATTGATGAGCTTCTCGATGAATTGTATGGAGCTAAATATTTTGCCAAGTTAGATCTTCGCTTGGGTTACCACCCCATACGCATGTGCACCGACAACATACCCAAAACTGCTTTTCACACTCATGAGGGCCATTACGAGTTCCTAGTCATGCCATTCGGGCTCTCGAATGCCCCAGCTACCTTCCAAAGTCTCATAACGACATGTTTCGGCCTCACCTCAGCAAATTCATTCTAGTTTTCTTTGATGATATCTTGATATAGTCGCACCTGGGAAGACCACCTCTGACACCTCACCATAGCTCTGATGGTTTTATTGACTAACCAATTGTTTGCAAAAAAAAATCAAAATGTCACTTTGGTATTTTGCAAGTTGACTACCTCGGTCATTAAATTTCTACGGAAGGAGTCGCTGTTGACCCGACCAAAATTTAATCTGTCTTGGCATGGCCAACACCCACTAAGGTTAAGGGTGTACACAGATTCCTTGGGTTAGCTGGCTATTATCGCAAGTTTATTTATGGCTTCGGCATTATTGCAGCTCCTCTAAATCAACTCCTTACAAAAGACGGTTTTAAATGGACACAGAAGGCAGCCACCACCTTCCTTAAACTCAAGAAGGCTCTAACTTCTCCTCCTGTATTGCAATTTCCAGACTTTAATCAACCGTTCATTGTGGAATGTGATGTATGTGGAGCCAGAATTGGAGCTATCCTCAGTCAACAAGGCCGACCAATAACCTTCTTCAGGGAAGCCTTAAAAGGTTCGGCTCTTTCACTCTCAACCTATGAGAAAGAAATGTTAGCCATGGTAAAAGCTATCCGTAAATGGCGAGTTGGCGTCCATATATCTTGGGGAAACCATTCATTGTTCGAACTGACCATAAGAGTTTGAAATTCCTCCTTAAGCAACGCATCACAACTCTTGCACAGACTCGTTGGTTACCGAAACTTTTGGGGTATGATTATACTATTCAATATAAAAAGGAAAAGGACAATCAAGGTACTGGTGCCCTTTCTCGAATAATTGAGTTTAAACTTTTGGCTATTTCTCTTCCGATAGCCAACTGGTGGTCTATTCTACAACAAGAGGTTCTCACTGACCCCTTTTACACCACCCTTGCGGAGTCACTACCCCAATCAAGCCCCAACAGATACTCTGAACGAGATGTTGTTTGGTTTAGAAATGGGAGGGTCCTTTGGAGTCCCGATTCGACATTGCTCTCTGAGATCATTACAGACTGCCATTCGTCCCCAACAGGTGACCACTTCGGGTATCAAAAAATACTCAGCCGTGTAAAATCTTGTTTTGATTGGTCCCAAATGCACATGGCTATTAAGTCCCACATAAAAAATTGTGATATTTGTCAGCGTTGCAAAACTGAAAGCTTGAGGCCGGTAGGCCTTTTACAACCCCTGCCCATTCCCACTCGGGTTTGGTGCGATGTATCCATGGACTTCATCAAAGGAATTCCTCTATTACAAGGTCATTCGGTGATCATGGTGGTGGTAGATCGATTGTCAAAGTATGCTCATTTCGTTCCACTTTGTCATCCATTCAAGGCTTTAACTGTCGCCCATTCTTTTGTTCACAATATTGTTAAGCTCCATAGTGTTTCGACCTCAATTGTCAGTGATCGTGATAAGGTATTTATGAGTTCCTTCTGGTAAGATCTTTTTCAATTACACGGCATGAGGCTTTGTATGAGTTCTAGTTATCATCCTCAATCCGATGGCCAAACAGAAGTTGTCAAACGTGTATTGGAACAATATCTGCGATGTTTCACATGTGATCAACCAAAGAAATGGATGGATTGGCTAGCTTGGGCCAAATTCAGTTAGAACAACTTAGTGCATTCATCTACGAAACTCTCCCCCTTTGAAGTTGTTTATGGTATACCTCCTCCTAATTTACTCACATATGTTCTCGGAGCAACTAAAGTCCAAGCTGTGGATGATTATCTCCGTGACTGTGAGACTATTCTCAAGGAGTTGAGCCAAAATTTACTCCAAGTCAAAGATCGTATGAAAGCTAAGGCAGATCAACACTGCCGAGAACTAACCTTCAATGTGGGGGACTATGTTTTCTTGAAGCTTCAGCCTTACGGCCAAACCACTATTTATTTTCGAAGCAATCTCATTGCCCTATTGTTTCTTCAGTCCATAAGATTTTGTCTCGTGTTGGTCCCATTTCCTATAAACTCGAGTTGCCTCCTGGGTCCCAGATTCATGATATTTTTCACGTAAGTCTTCTCAAAACAAAATATGGATCAATTGTGCTTCTCTCCCTTAACCTTCCACCCATCACCAACACATCCCATGTCCTTCTCCAATCCGAAGCTATCTTCGATAGTCGTATAATCCAAAATGGTAGGTATCGACCTAAATTTGAAATTTTGGTGCAATGGTAGGGTGGCCCACGCGAAGAGGCCACATGGGAAATAAGTGCTATTTCTCCAAGTCTTATCTAGATTTTATCCTTGCGGCCAAGGATATTTGAAGCCCAGGGGAATTGATACAAACATGCCCAAACACAAGCCATGCAATGAGCCATATGCAAACCATGCAAGCCAGAGAAGGCCACTAATGTGGACAAGGAATGAATTGTCATGTTGGGTATTGAAGGTGTCGAATTGCTTGGGTTGGATGAACTGCATTATTGCTCTATCACCCACTACCTCCATTTATTGCATTAGTTTAGGCATTGTGTGACCCACTTTCCACTAAGTGGTTGTATTGGCCACGTTACTTGTAAATAGGAAGTAGTAGATCATACATTAATTAAATAGGCAGTTGTAGTTCACATGATCCACGTAAATAGGCATGGGTAGTTCATGAGTTTCCATTCTGCATGCATCAATTGTAAGGCTATTTATAGCCAGTTCGTGCTCTAGTAAGGATATGAATGAATATGTTATTTCCCCAACCTTACTTCTCTCTCTGAATCTGTCTCTCACTATCCATTTATCTCCCTCCCTCCCTCCCTCCCTCCCTCTCTCTCTCTCTCTACTTCGTGCATTAAATCCGCCTTAGATAATTATATCAGTGGTCTCCTAAGATAAACATATCACCGGCATGACTAATGAAACTAAAAAATAAAGAACAAACAAACATCAAATTCAACCAAAACATAAAAATTAAAAAAAAATCAAGAAACTCCTAACCTGATCCACTGGGCTGGAAATGATGGTCGACGATGCTCTCCAACACCCGAAGGCTTACCAGAAATCTATGGTGGTGGCGGGGGCCATCAATAGTGGTGGACTGCACACACACACACACACACACACACACACACACACACACACACAGAGAGAGAGAGAGAGGAGAGAGGAGGCTTTTTGTTTGGGTAGAAGAGAGAGAAAATAGGTGTTTGGAAATAGAGAGGTTTTCGGTAGTCTTTTTCCTCTTTGTCCTCTCTCTATGAGCTTTGTTCGATGGATCTGGACCGGTCTTGAAGGTTTTTGCTTCTTGATCTTCGACTCATGGGGTTCTAGATTTGGGTTTTACAGAGAAAAGAGAACAGAGCAATTAACAGAGAGAGAGAGAGAAGTGGAAGTCTTCAATGTGATGGTCAATGTGTGAGAGAGAGCTGCCAGTGAGAAGAGTAGAAAGGAATTGAGAAAATCATGAAGCCTTCTCTTCCAAACTAGCCCAATGGGGGTTAGAAAACCATAATTTTGGTATGCAGAAACTAGCAATATCGAGTTTATGCATGTCCATATCAGTAAAATAAAAAATGATAGGGATACACAGCAAACGACACACCAGCTTTAAATGGATGTACCCAGTGCTGTGTAAGTGATGCACAGAAAAGTGTGAAACATTCAAACAGTACAGGGTGCATGCATTTAAAACACAGTGTGTCATTTGATGTGTCATTTGGTGTGTTTCCCTATCATTGTTGCAGTAAAATATGAATATTTAACACACACCTCCCCCCCCCCCCCCCCCCCCCCCCCAAAAAAAAAAAAAAAAAAAAATTTGTTAATCTACCATTGTTTAAGAGTACCGGTAAGGGCAGATTCATTTTTTAATTAGGGTACTTAATTTTAAGTTAAAAATTCAATTTTTTTACCTTTTACTTTAATTAGTAAGGGCATCTCACTTATTGTACTACATATCATATTTTACAAATAAGGCTTAACTGCATTTTACACCCTCCCAGTTTGCCCTTTGTATTAATTTGGTACCTGTAGTTTACAAATTTTCATTTAGTCCATGTAGTTTCATAAGTGTGACATTTTAGTCACTCAAAACTCTTTTTTGTGACAATTTTTTTTACTTTTAGTGACAAAATTATTTGTCATTAAAGGACGTAATAGACTTATATGTCACACTTATAACTATAGGGACTAAAATAACACTTTCTATATTACAGGGACCAAACTGACACAGGTAACAAACTGCAAGGGTGTAAAATGTATTTAACCCTTACAAATAAACTTAAACCATCCTAATTGACAAAAATCAGTGCAAAATAAACTTGGACCACCCCGATTGAAACTACTTCTATATGAAATTAGTCGTTTCAACTTTGGCTTCTTTAACATAAGCCCTGCATCAGAGTTTGTAATTATGACAACCATATTTAATCTAATACCAACATCTTGAGCCTGTCAAATACCTACATATTTATTAAAAAAGACAATGTAGGAATAATTTAAATTTAGTTATTAATATATTAAAAATGGTAAAATAATCACCTTATCAATGGAAAAATATGGTGTGATGATGCCAAAATTTGGATAAAGAGAGTAAGAAATAGACAAGAGAGATTTGAGTGTGGTTCAGTCCTGTTAATTAAGGAACTTACGTCCACGTGGTGTGTCGAAGCATTCTACTAACAGATCACCAGTGGCCTTTGGTGAACCAACAAAGGAGGGCAGCACTACTAGAGACCGGCCGAGTATATGCATATGAATTATGTAACTACTACTTCGTGAGGTGAGAGTGTGATCCCGTCTGAAGGGGATAAGTAGGCTCTTTTATAGTTACAAAAGACCCACTATCACAAGGTAATTAAACTGATTAGGCAATATAATCTAATTATAATTGATTAGCACCAATCATGGAAGTTCCCTAATCGGATTAAGGAGCAATCTCTTCCTTCCATTACTCTTCTAGCTGAGATAGGACACTGTCTGGAAGCTTCTTGGTCTCGTCCTGCGATGTGGTCAACCAATTCCCGATGCGGGACGGGCTTAGGCCGTATTCCTGACCAGTCAATCACTGTCCGACTCCACTGAGCGGTTCTAGGTGTGGTGTCCTCCCGAGATGGTCACGTGTGTGGCGCAGCCATCAGGTGATTTGGCATATCCTGCGAAAGTAGCAGAGGCCAACTCTTATGGAATATTTTTGTGTATATCAGCTGCCCTCCATTTCTGAGGCTACTGTAATATTGCATCAGATGAGCGTTGGAAATCAGCACAGCTTGGTAAACCATGTGGGATCATGCTCAGGTCATTACTCGGGGCTGGCCCGGCCGCTTTGGTCAGCCGGGTCCTGGACCGATCAGTTATATCGGGAGAGCATGGGGCCGGTACCTGACACGTGTCAAGGAGTGATTGGTTTGGTTGGGATTCAACCGAACTAGTGTGAACGTAATCGGACAGTTACAATGTAACTGAACCCTCATGTCACACATTTACTGTGCATGCCTTTTGAGGCACCGCTTGGACTGCCCGAGATGTCGGTTGGCGAGCGTTTAGGTGGGAGCTGTGCTGTACCGTTGGATCTAAGATGATCTACATCATCTGTATTTCGTATATACGAACACTTGTACATTTTTTCTAGACCTGCTGTCCATTGAGAGCGATCACCGAGCGGTTGAAGAGAAAAAAAGTGTCCGATCAAGCCTCCCGAGCTCCTTCTTGCGTTCATTTCTTGTAAGTTTTCATCTTCCCAGCCTTAAGATTTCACTGTACTTTCTTTTTTTTCTTTTTTTTTTTTTTGTCAACGTTCCCGACCGAGGCCGGAGGATGGGAACCCTTTAGGATTTGAGAGGGAGTGGGACTTTTTCTTCCTTAGGTTTTGCTTTTTCATTAGATCAGGCGGTCTGACAGAACACTTCAACTGATCGGGTTATCCAGGTGTAGTCCTAACCGAGTGTCACCTTACTCTGAAGACCTTGTAAACCTTATCTTTTAGGCTTCTAGTCTTGCCTCCCCTGTATCTTAGACTCGGAGTTCCCGACCCCTACTTAGACTGTCAGTTACTCCCTCTTCCAGCTGTGGGTGCCCTAGAGATGTGTCATTCAGACTATAATTCGTCTTCCCGGTTGGAAGACGAACAATTACGATCAGGGACCCTGGGTACTAGTTTAGATCCACATTCAGTTACCCTATCTGACTGCCACAGTGAGGGTAGAATTCCTGTCGGGATGCCTGATGAGGGGCCGAGCCGGCCTTATGTTGAGGTTTTGGACTCAAGAGAGTTGGGCATTAGGGCTTTGACCTCGGGTAGTTCCGAGGTGCTCTTTTCTAGCTTGGGGAGTCCCAGCATTTTGGATACGCTGGACTTGGCTAGAATTAGGCAGAAATGCGGCTGCTTTGACGGCTTCTCCCTTGCTGTGCTGGATGATGAGGCGCACGTTCACCGGTCGAGATTCACCACACTATACGAGGACGCGCTCCTCACGGGTCTTTGTCTACCCCTACATCCTCTTGCTCGGGACATACTGATCTACTTAGGCATAAGTCCCGGGCAACTCACCCCAAACGACTGGAGATTTCTGATGGGGGCCATATCTCTCTAGACCTAAGTCTTTGGTACGAGCTTACCCTCCATGAGTTTCTGTGGACCTACCGGCAGTCCCTGTTATATCAGGAGGTCGGTTTCTTTTCTCTGAGTGCCCAGCAAGGGAGGAAAATCTTGGAGAATGCCCCCACCAACAAGGGGTGGAAGAAGAAGTTCTTCCGAGTAACCATCCGTGGGTTCAGCACGGAAGCCCCGAGAATCCCCTTAAGGACAACCTGGGCGGGCAAGCTGAAAAGTAAGCTATCACGTGTCTGTCTTTTATTATTACCTCTTGCTGCTATAATGTAGGTTAACCTCTTTCTTGTTTCACAGTGGCTAGACCGATCCACTAAACCTCCCGAAGGAGTGCTAGGACCGGATAAGGACGCTAGCTCAGGCCCCTATTAACATAGTTGATGTAATGTCCCAGGCGGGAGAGCCTGTTGTCACCTACCATCCAGACAAAGTTCTTGATGTGCCAGTCTTCCCTCCTATCACTGCTAGTAAGTTTCGCGTTGCGCAGGTTTTCCCCTTTCATCTCATTGTTGTTTATGCTCTCTTTCCATTCTTCCTGTGACTCGTGTCCTTTCGTGATCCTTTTTTTTTCTCCCACAGGCAGCGCTAAGCTAATGATGCCAAAATTTGGATAAAGACTGTAAGAAATAAACAAGAGAGATTTGAGTGTGGTCTGGTTCTGTTAATTAAGAAACCTACGTCCACGTGATGTGTCGGAGCACTTCTACTAACAGATCACAGCGCCCTTTGGTGAACCAACAAAGGAGGGCAGCACTACCAGAGACCGACCGGGTATATGCGTATGAATTATGCAACTACTATTCTGTGAGGTGAGAGTATGATCCCCTCTAAATGGGATGAGTGGCTCTTTTATAGATATAAGAGACCCACTCTCACAAGGTAATTAAACTGATTAGGCAATATGATCTAATTACAATTGATTAGCAACAATCATGGAAGTTCCCTAATCCGATTAAGGAGCAATCTCTTCCTTCCATTAGTCTTCTAGCTGAGATAGGAAACTGTCTGGAAGCCTCTGGGTCCCGTCCCACGACATGGACAATCAACTCCCGACGCGGAACGGGCTTGCATTGTATTCTCGACCAGTCAGTCACTGTTTGATTCTACCGGGCAGTTCTAGTTGTCCTACCCGGAATAGTCACGTGCGTGGCGCAGCCACCGGGTGATTTGGCATTTCCTGCGGAAGTAGCGGAGACCAACTCTAATGGGATATTTTTGTGTATATTATGGTGTTACATCGATATCTGCATGTTGGTCTTCCATTATATTTAGTAAAGGTACCAAACAATTTTCAACATCTTCTATTCTTAATTTTTTTTTTGGCATATGCTGAATACAAAAATATACGGACATCATCTACTAAGGAATTCATTGTATTGAGTCAAAAAAAAAAATTAAAACATGGTAGAATAATACTTAACTAGCAAAACAGAGTAAACTAGTTGAAAAAAAAAAATTAAAACAATAAAAGCAAATCGTGGCTGAATCAAAATTTTTTTTTTGATCAATCTCAACCGCTCATACAAGTAATTAGAAATCAAACAGAACCAAATATGAAAAATTATATGCCCATAACCAAAATGATTCTAACACAAATAAAAGGAGATCAGATGCTAGCAGACTCCTTGTTAATGAATTCATTGAAATTATGACAAAAATAAAAAACTATAAAATAATAAAAATAAAATATGGCTGCAATGGTTCTGTCACAGTTTCACGTAAACATATATTCAAGCAGTTAAGTTAGTCTACTTCTCGTGTAGTATGTTTTGTTTTCAGTTATATGTGTAAACTAAATTAATCACAAATCAAAATTTCAGAAAGTTGAATTTACAGATTAGCGAGGATTTCAAGAGATAGGTTTTCTCTTATTTATAATAACAATAATGATATAGGCACCGAAGTTGACCAAAAATTTGCACCGAAAATCAGTGGTCCCACATTTTTCAGCTTGGTTATTGTTTGAGAAGAGATTGGGTCGGATGCCCATATAACCCATTTCCTTTGAATTAAAAAAAAAAAAAAAACCAACAAATGCTTATACCTTTCTCTCTCTTCAACTTCACTGAATTCTCTCTCCTCTCAAGTGCTGCGATTTGGGCGATTTGAGACAATCTCAGGTTCTAATCAAGCACACAGGCTGCAAACAATTACCCTATATCAGGCTTTAAGAAGTATATCAAGGCACTAAGAGAAGACCCTCCATCGAATGTATCATTGATCCAGAGAACAGCCTAGTCCACCTACTCATATAGAAATAATAGTCAGTAATTGAAAATTTGAAATCCATTGTTCTCAATTGTACCTAATCGAAATAGAGTTACAAATCAAAGACCTTAAGTGATGCATTTTATGATAGGAGGCCTAAAATGGAATTTATACAAAAATGTATTTGACCCTAAAAGGAATTATGGTCAAGAAGCTTAAAAAGATGTTTGATCACTGTGAATAAGTTAGATTACATCCATAACAGAACCAAGATGTTGAGCCAAAAACCCTAGAAAGAAAGTGTAAATCGTACACTAAAAGAAAGAATAAATTGACGTACAGACCCAAAAATCCATAAAAAAAACACTTGCAACAACACATCACCATTAGAAGATAGCTTTGAAGAAAAAGCAAAAAAAAAAAAAAAACAAATTGACAAAATCAATTCAATTCGCTATAAAAATAGAAAAGAAAAATGAAATCTCGATAATGTCACATGATTTCTTTGTCCCCCCCGCCGCCACAGCCGCTCTCCCCCCCCGAAGCTGTGTATATAGGGCTCAGACTGCTCAGCTAAAAGGTGTAGTACTATATTTTTCGATTCCACTTATTTTCCAACACTTTCCCAGAAAAAAACCAGAAAATCACGGTAAAAAAGAATTCACTTGAGATCATTTTCTATTCTTAGTCCCTAAATCGCCAAATCACCCCCTTATGAGGAGTTTTGAACCTGATATTGTCTCTCTCAAATTGCCCAAATCGTAGCCCTTGAGAGGAGAGAGAGTTTAGTGAAGTTGAGGAGAAGAAAGGCATAAGCATCTATGGGTTTTTTTTTTAGTTCAAAGGAAATGGGTTACATGGGGATCCGATCCAATCTCTTCTCAAACAATAACCAGGCTGAAGAATGAAGAGACCACTAATTTTCGGTGCAAATTTTTGGTCAACTTCAGTGCCTATATCATTATTGTTATAATAAACTCTTGAATAGTGTATGATTAGAGATTCGCATAGAATGAAAAAGTAAGAAGAAGAAGATCAAAAGTTAGGGAGGAATAAGAAAGAGAGTTTAGGCTTACTGAATATCAGTTGAATAACAAACACAATCCTTATTTAGAAAGCAAAAAATAATAATACCTAAACTTCTTAAATATATCATTTGTGAGAGGTGCCCTTAAACGAAACAGTAAATTTATTATTTTTACCTAAAAAATGTGCCTAAATTAAAAAATGAATTTGCACTTACCAACAGCCAGGTTTAATGCCTAACATATCTACATCACAAATGTTTACATTTTCTCATTTTGGATTGATTATGTCCCCCCTCTCAAAAAAAAAAACAAGGAAAGAAAAATTCCTTTCAAGTAAAACCATTTTCCCTGTGTCGAGATCCCCAAAATAAATTTAACGTCTTCATGCAGCCCTAATTTAGCTGCAGAACGATCTCACTTTAAATTGTCGGAAACACAAGCTTCACAAGCTATATTTGCAAGTTCAGCTTCCGTATCATATTATTTTCTCAGCTGTGTTTTGGTTGTATGTTCAACAGGAAGATCATCACTTCCTACTATCTTGGAAATCTTTAATTTGTTAACCCTGTAGGAACAAGTTTATGAAGTGGAAATCAACAACAGAGAAATTTGAATGGCACAGGATGATCATGGGTATCTGACCTGCTACTTCTACCTAAAATCATCTTTGGTCTAGAGTCCATTGGTGGTAATTATACTTTGTAGTCTAGTAGATTACACTCGTGTCACTTTGACCTGTAGTTTAAAACTGTACACATTTGACCTTGAATTGTATCAATTTGCACACTCCATCAAAATCCATTAAAATTCGTCAGAATTCTATCAACAGATTTTGGCAATGGCTGCAAATTCGCACAATTTTGAAACTTCGTGGTCTAATGCCAACCTCTAAACTAGGGAGAGTGTGAACTACAAGGGAGCGGAGCATAGTATAAATAACCCGTGACTTAAATAAAGCATGTGTGACAATTGTTTAAAAAAGGGTAAATTATACTAACCTCCCCTGAGTTAAGGTCAAAATACATGGGCCTCCCTTGTATAAAAAATTTCAATAACCACCCTTTAGATTTAGGGTTGAGGAACACTTCTCTCTTTCGTTTAGTCAATCGTTAGTTGACGTTAATTTTTTGTTACACTTTGATATGGTGAATATATGCTTACCAAATTTGATAAAAATAGTAAATAATATTAAGGGTTAATTACACAGACCTTCTTTGAGGTTTAGATTTTCATTACACACATCCCCTCTAGATTGCAAAGTTTACAAAGGCCCCCCTTCTTAATTTGCTAATGCCAAAAATAACCATAGTTATATAAAAAAAAACCCTCTTCCTCTCTCTCTCTCTCTCTCTCTCTCTCTCTCTCTCTCTTTCTCTCTCTCTCTCTATCTCTCTCTACTGTATATTCATATATACATGCTTACATACATACACACCATAGATACGGACCATGAATATATACATACAATAATACATACATACATATATACACACCATATATACATACATATTTGTATACATTTGTATATATCTTTTAGGTGGGTTTGGTATTTTGGGTTTAGATCTTAGGTTTTGGAACAAATTGATTTTGGGTTTAAATCATATGAACAAATTAGTTTTTGGAATAAATTGATTTTGGGTTTAAATCTTAGGAACAAATATGTTTTTGGCTAGAGCTAACACGCACAATAAACTAAATAAACCACAACTCGCAGACCGCGACCAAAATAAAATCCAAGAAGAGTAAAAAGGAACTCAAAGGATCCCAATCAGCAACAACCCTCGCCCATAGGGGCACAGACCACGGCCAAAACATACCCTAAAGAGAGTCAAAAGGAACTCAAAGGATTCCAATCAGCAACAACCCAAAACTAACCACCAAACAAGCAAAAAACTCAAGAGGTGATACTGCAGAAAAATATAACCTAAGAAGTCATTAAAGCAGCCCCCTTCTCTCAATAAAGACCACAACCAATCAAGCTAAGAATCCGGGAGTGCTTCAATACGCAACACAAAAATGAACAGGGAAAGTCACGTAGCAGAGAAAAAACTCCAGCAAGAAACTGATAAAATTGTGTGACGGAGAAATAGAAAATCGTAGAGTAGCCATTAGATAGTCTGAAACAGCAACAAATCTGTGAGTTGATAACGTCCGTATGACGATGGTTGTAACTCAACGTTACAACCAAATCACACTAAATCAATAATCTAAAGCACCAAAAAATAGTAACCAAAGCACCAGAGGCAGTAACAGTATCCAAAGCACCAATAATATACCATATTAACACTCACACATCCCCTCGAGAACCCATAATAACACACACCCGCGAAAGAAAAAAATCACACCCACCAAGACACAATGAAACACGCCAAAAGAAGACGCACGCCAACTCACCCACCCAAACACCGCAGAACCATTTCTCTCTCTACTTATTTTTTGCTGAGCAAAAAAAAGATTATAAAACTTCCAGCCAATTGAACAAGCTAGCACTGAACACTTGTCTTGTGAGGACTAGCCAATAAGAAAAATAGTCATAACCCCAAACCTCACCTTCCAACAAACCAAACAATTAGCAGAGTGCATATGTGAGAAGAAACCAGAGAGGGGTCAGTGACCCAAAATGCAGGTAACCAGGGAGCTGACCATTTCTGCAACACCTTAAGATCTCCGAACGTACGTGTCCCAATAAACAACACCACCAAATTGCTTCGAATGTTATATAGCAAAATCAAACCAAAAAGAAGACGAGACTAAAGAAGAGATCCCAGAAAAACCACCCATGTCCCGACCCATCCCGCTACGTTCGGAAATAGGACATGTGACACGCCATCAAGGCTTATCCAGTTCCATTAAAGTAAATTAGCAGTGAAAAACATCAGTACAATCCTTTAAAATCATAGCTATAAAAAGTTTTGTTCAATTGAAACCTGTCCAAAGGAAATCAGTTTTGAAAACAGAGGTCCAGTCGACTGTGCTAGGGTCCAGTCGACTGTGCCTATCAGAAACCAAAACCCATAATTCTCATCAGGTGTCCAGTCGACTGCATTGGTCACTATTTGGATTAGTAGCTAAAATCTACAGTGGTCCAGTCGACTGAGGGATGGTCCATTCGACTGCTTCTAATACTATTCACTTTCAGTGTCTAAACCCCACGGGATCAAGTTGACTGATCCATGGTCCAGTCGACTGCTCCCCTGCTGGGCAGCCCTGTTTGAAACATTACAACTCATGCTTCTCCACATCAACAATAATCACAACCACCATGACTTGCAACATTTTAAAACACAACTACAGGAGTTCAATTACAAGATTACCATACTACGGAACTAATCCATGATCCTATTACAACGTTTTACAATTTACCAATCCTTACACAAGTTTAGGATTTAAAACAAAAACATATACAATTGTGGTTCCCTGGCGTTCCTCGGCCTCACTCATCACGTTTCTTTTTATCTTTCTTCTTACCTGCAATGGAGTAAATCTCCACTGCTCAGCTATATGCTGTGTGCACAAGTCTAACATATGCAATATATAACAAAACATGCTTTAATCTCATAATTCATATCAATAGTCTCTAGGGAAAAAAATATGCCTTCATCCGGTAGCGGCAAGTCCAAGCTTTAGACCGCGATGTCAATGGCTAGTCCAAGCCTACAACCATTACATCCCCCAAGTGCCCTGGCAATTCCAAGCCTTAAACCATGCACCGTAGCCGTCGCTACTAAAATTCTCAAACAACGAGAAGCTTACTCCGGCATGAATTTGTATAAGACCCCCCTTTGACCCACATAGACAACTCAACGTGCTCGCGTAAATTTAGACATGCTTTTCACAATTTAGCGCGTGCATAATTAACGAGCCTACAATTAACACATGGATTTTGTCCGGATCTCAATTTCATCGTCGAAATATAAAACATGTATTTCTCTATATTTCACAAGTTAGAACTTCATACCTCGTGCGATTTCCCCCAAATTTTGAAGGATCGACTAGGAGGCCAATTAATCGTCGGATTTTAAATTTGGGACGATTCCTACAAGTTTATACCTATTTTTCCCAAATTCCTAGAATTAAGATTTTTACAAAAATTGGCCAAACACGGCCTAAGTAGTATCAAAACGTAGATCTTACCTCCACGAGTTCAAATTTTGAATTTGGTGAAAAACTGTCGGACGAACGGTCGTCGTTTGTCGTCGCAAAGCCCGTGGCAACAATCTCCCTTTCTCTCTCCTCTCTCTAGATAGTTTCCAAATTTTTGGAGAAGGAAATCTTATCCTCCACTATTTATAGAAAATCTTCTCAAAAATTATGTTTACCTCCCCGCAAGTTTCTCAAACTTCTAATTAACCCATGAAACTTCGCACATGTCCATTTTATGTCTTTACGAGTGAAAATTATAAATTTCAGAAGTTTTCGACTAAGTCTCGTTTGGGTCCAAAAATAACGTCCAAAAACTAAATTATGTGGAATCTCTACACCACCTACCCTTTTTATTTAACGTGTCACTCATGTTCTCACCACAGTTCTCAAAATGATATATAACAATATTGAGATTACCAGAAACTATACTACACAGGTATAATTCACTATTCACAAAATACCAGATAAGTCAAATAACATTTAAATCATATAAATGTCATTTACTCGTGCCAATGAAATCTCAATTACCAATTTCCTCGTGTCCTTACTGACACCTCACCGTTGACCACAGTTAACCACTTATCCTCATTTATCATATATAAATGATAATTCATGAAATTTCATATCATTCATGACAAAACTATGAAATTCTGGAACGGGCATGGCAACTCTCCCCTCCAAAAAGGAAGTTTGACCCCAAACTTATACCTCATACATCGAACAGGTACGGATACTCATTCCTCATGTCTTCCTCACTTTTCCATGTAGATTTTTCCACCGTGTGACTACTCCATAATACTTTTACCATCGGAATCATCTTAGTTCTTAAGACTTGCTCTCTTCGATCTAGAATCTCTATCGGTTGTTCTACATAAGTCAAGTCTCTCTGAATCTGTAGCGGTTCAGGTACAATGATCTTACTCGTATCAGTCAACGTGAAACACGTTGTACACAAATGCTAACTCAGCTGATAAAGCCAATCGGTAAGCCACCGGCACTAATTTCTCTAGAATCTCAAATGGTCCTATGAAACTTGGGTTAAGTTTCCCTCACTTTCTAATCGGACAACGCCTTTCGAAGGTGATACTCGTAAGTAAACAAAGTCACCTACTTCGAACGTCATCGGTCGCCGTTTCGAGTCTGCATAACTCTTATATCGACTCTGAGCTACCTTGAGTCGCTCTTGAATCAACTTCACCTTCTTAGTAGTCACCTATATTAACTCAGGTCCTAGTAACTTCCTTTCTCCAACCTCAGTCCAACAAATCGGCGACCGACACTATACAAAGCTTCATATGGTGCCATAGCAATACTTGACTGAAATCCGTTATTATATGCAAATTCAATCAATGGTAGGTGTTTCTCCCAATCACCCCCAAAATCTAATACACATAATCATAACATATCCTCTAATGTCTGAATCATACGCTCTGACTGTCCATCGGTCTGAGGATGAAATGCAGTACTGAAACTCAACTTCGTACCCATAGTTGTCTGTAGACTTCCCCAAAACCTTGACGTAAAACTACTATCACGGTCCGATATGATCACGGCTGGTACCCCATGTAGTCTTACAATCTCTCTCATATACAATTCTACTAACTTGGACGGTTTAGTCGTCTTGATCGGTAGAAAATGAGCTGACTTGGTTAATCGGTCAACTATAACCCAAATCTTATCATTCTTATTGAATGATCGTGGAAATCCTTAAACAAAGTCCATTGTAATCTCATCCCATTTCCATTCTGACACTGGTAATGGTTGTAATAACCCCGTAGGTACTTGTCTCTCCACTTGATCTATTGATATGCCGAACATTCAGATACAAACTTAGCGACTTCACGCTTCATACCCTTCCACCAGAAGTTTTCTCTCAAGTTTCGATACATTTTGTTGCTTCCCGGATGTACTGAATATCGAGTACTATGTGATTCTTCTAAAATCATCTCTTTCAAGCCTTTCACTTCGGTACACATAATCAATTTTCCAGTTTCAACGTTCCTTGTTCTAATACGAAACCAGGTCGCTTTCCTAACGATATTTCGTCTCTCATTTTGTATAAGTAGACATCGTTAAACTGCTCTTTCTTGTTCTCATCAATAATATCTGAGTGTGCTATGATCGCCATCATTAAACCACCACTAGTCTATGGAATTACATCCAACTCTAATCGTTCCATCTCCTTTACCAATTCTTTTTGTTGAGTTAGTTCATCGGCTAAATTCCTTGTCATTTTCCGACTTAGGGCATCAGCCACCACATTAGCCTTTCATGGGAGATACTCTATCGAAAGATCCTAATCCTTCATCAATTCTAACCATCTTCTCTATCTCATATTCAAATCCCGTTGGGTGAAAATGTATTTCAAACTCTTGTGGTCTGTGAATATCTCACATTTCTCCCCGTACAAGTAATGTCTCCAAATTTTCAAAGCATGAATTACTGCGGCCAATTCAAGATCATGAGTCGGATAATTTACCTCGTGTGTCTTTAGCTGTCTAGAAGCGTAAGCAATCACCTTGCCACCTTGCATAAGCACACATCCCAAACCTTGATGCGAAGCGTCACTATAGATTACAAATCCTTTAATTCCAGATGGTATTGTCAAAATAGGTGCCCTTGTCAACCTTGACTTCAACTCTTGAAAACTGTCTTCACATTCTTGACTCTATTCAAAGGTAATCCCTTTCCTCATCAACTTGGTCATAGGTAAAGAAATCTTCGAGAAGTGCTCAATAAAATGGCGGTAATATCCTGCTAATCCCAAGAAACTTTGAATTTCAGGTACAGATGTCAGTCTTTGCCAATTTAATACAGCTTCTACTTTGTGAGGATCAACTGACACCCCATTCTTATCAATCACGTGACCAAGAAAAGTAATACTAGGTAACCAAAATTCACATTTCTTAAGTTTTCTAAATAGTTGTTTCTCTCGTAATCTCTGAAGTATAAACCTCAAGTGGTTCTCGTGTTCTATATCACTCGGTGAATAGATAAGAATATCGTCGATGAACACTATCACAAAGTCATCAAGATAGTCATTAAAGACTCGGTTCATAAGATCCATGAACGCGGCAGGTGCATTGGTAACTCCAAACGGCATGACTAAGAACTCATAATGTCCGTAGCGCGTTCTGAAAGCAGTTTTCTCAACGTCTTCAGCCTTCACTTTTAACTGATGGTAACCTGATCTCAAATCTATCTTCGAAAATACTTGAGCCCCACAAAGTTGATCAAATAGATCATCAATTCTCGGCAGTGGATACTTGTTCTTAATTGTCAACATGTTTAACTCTCAGTAGTCGACGCACATATACATTGAACCATCTTTCTTCTTTACGAACAACACTGGAGCTCCCTACGTTGAAATACTTGGTCAAATGAAACCCTTGTCAAGTAGCTCTTGTAATTGGATTTTTAGCTTTTTCAATTATATGGGTGCCATTCTATATGGTGCCTTTGATACGGGTCTTGAGTCTGGCATAACCTCAATAGTAAACTCAACCTCTCTCTCTCTCAATAAGAACATCTGGTAGGTCATCCGGGAATACATCTGGATATTCTCGCACTATCGGAATGTCTTCTACTTTTAATTCGGTCGCTGAGACATCAGTCACTGAACATAGGAATCCTTGACATCCCTTTTTCAATAACCTTCCCGCTCGGATAGCTGAAATCAAATACGGCGGCGGTATAACCCCACTCCCTTGGAAACAAAAGTTCCCATGTACCGGTGATCGAAAATTAACCTCTTTCCGTTCACAGTCTATTGTGGCTTGGTTAAGAGCTAACCAATCCATTCCCAGTATCATATCGAAATGGTTCACCATAATCGGTATAAGGTCTACGGTCATCAACTTCTCACCTAGTTTGATCTCATAGTTCTTATATATAGTAGACGTCATTATTTGGTTTACTATGTGGCACAGCAATAGACAATTCATATCCTAACGGTGCCGATTCAACATTCAAATATTCAACAAAAGCATGCGATACAAATGAATGCGTAGATCCCGAGTCGACAAGTATGCGTGCTAAGTGTTAACATACAAGCAGCATACCTGAGGCTACTGTCTCTGAAGCAGTCATATCCCCTGGGTTCATCTGATATGCTCTTCCTTGACGTTGTTCCATCCTTTGTCCCCCATCATTGGATTGTCTAGGCTTCGACCCACTGGAAGCCATAGAACTAGCTCCTTGCTGAGGATACTTCCTCGAGCAATCCTTGGCTTGGTGCCCAAATACTCCACAATCATAACACTTACCTCTTATGTCAGGTGTTGAATTAGTACTACCCCCACCTTGGTTCCTGTTCTGGGGTTTGGTCATGAAACATCGGCCTGAGTGTGGTCGGTTGCAGAGTGAACTCAACGGTATGTTACTTGGCGTTCTCCTGAAATCACTGAAATTATAACCAGAGCCTCTTTGAAATGGCCTCTTGAAAGATCCGCCTTGGTTTCTATCACTACCCTTATTGCTTCGTTTACCGTGCTGGTTCTATCTCGACCTTTCCATTCTGCCCTCGGCCACTAGCGCCGTTTGTTGTACTGCTGCCACAGTTGAATGTTCGTAGGTTTCCACCCTTAGACGAATATTTTCCCTTAAACCCTCTTCGAATATCCTTGCCCTATCTTCCTCCTCTGGTACGGAACCCTTTCCAAATCTCAACAAAGCGTTGTACTTGGAAGTATATTCGGTTACAGTCATATCTCCCTGCTTCAGGTTATCAAATTCTCGCTTCTTTGCATTATAGGCGGCTCGCGGAAAGAACCGGCGAATAAATTCCGCCTTGAACCCCTCCCAAGTAATCGGTGCCCCTTGATCTAGAACATTTACCCACCAGTTATGGGCTTCACCCTTCAGCACATCACTTGCATTTTCCATTTTCTCCCTGTCGTTCATCGGAATAGATCACAAAATACTCTCCGTGTCCATAATCCAATGTTCTGCGAGTGTTGGATTGGGTGTCCCATGAAATTCCATTGGTTTCTTTTGAGCGAATTGTTCGGATACGGATCTTATGCCTCTAGTTTCGGGTGCATGCACTATAATTATTGGTTCCACTTCGATTTGGGGCGTGGGAGGTAGTCGCTCCGCTGTATTCCGTATCATTTCCCCCATATTCCCCATCATTTCTACCGTTTCATTCATATGTCGAGTGTGTGGTGATAGATTTTGCTCTTCGTCACTCATGATTACAATCCTGTAGTTCTTAATGTATAAACACTATGCATGTACAACAATAACAATATCATGTATGTAAAACAACATACATATGTATCAAACATCTCTAATATGTATGGATGCAATCTAGAACATGTGTTAAATCACTCAACACTCTACTCGTCGTCGCACGTTCCCAAATTTTTGTTACCTATAGCTCTGATACCACTAAATGTCACGACCCATCTCGCTACGCGCGAAAATAGGACACGTGGCACGCCATCAAGGCTTATCCAGTTCCATTAAAGTAAATTAGCAGCGAAAAACATCAGTACAATCCTTTAAAATTAGAGTTATAAAAAGTTTTGTTCAATTGAAACCTATCCAAAGGAAATCAGTTTTGAAAATAGAGGTCCATTCGACTGTGCTTGGCAGAAACCAAAACCCATAATTCTCATCACGTGTCCAGTTGACTGATCAGGGAACCCAGTCGACTGCATTGGCCACTATTTGGATCAGTAGTAAAAATCTATAGTGGTCCAGTCGACTGAGGGATGGTCCAGTCGACTGCTTCTAATACTATTCAATTTCAGTGTCTAAACCCCACAGGATCCAGTCGACTGATCCATGGTCTAGTCGACTGCTCCCCTGCTGGGCGGCCCTGTGTGAAACATTACAACTCATGCTTTTCCACATCAACAATAATCACAACCACCATGACTTGCAACGTTTTAAAACACAACTACAGGAGTTCAATTACAAGATTACCATACTACGGAACTAATCCATGATCCTATTACAACATTTTACAATTTACCAATCCTTACACAAGTTTAGGATTTAAAACAAAAACATATACAATTGTGATTCCCCGGCGTTCCTCGGCCTTACTCATCACGTTTCTTCTTGTTTTTCTTCTTACCTGCAATGGAGTAAATCTCTACTGCTCAACTATATGCTAAGTGCACAAGTCTAACATATGCAATATATAACAAAACATGCTTTAATCTCATAATTCATATCAATAGTCTCTAGGGAGAAAAATACGCCTTCATCCAGTAGCGGCAAGTCCAAGCCTTAAACCGCGATGTCAATGGCTAGTCCAATCCTACAACCATTACATCCCCCAAGTGCCCTGGCAAGTCCAAGCCTTAAACCAGGCACCGTAGCTGTTGCTACTAAAATTCTCAAACAACGAGAAGATTACTCCGGCATGAATTTGTATAAGACCCCCCTTTGACCCACATAAACAACTCAACGTGCTCGCGTAAATTTAGATATACTTTTCATAATTTAGCGCGTGCATAATTAACGGGCCTACAATTAACACATGGATTTTGCCCGAATCTCAATTTCGTCGTCGAAATATAAAACATGTATTTCTCTATATTTCATAAGTTAGACCCTCCATCGAATGTATCATTAATCCAGAGAACAGCCTTTTCCACCTACTCATATAGAAATAACAGTCAGTAATTGAAAATTTGAAATCCATTATTCTCAATTGTACCTAATTGAAATAGAGTTACAAATCAAAGACCTTAAGTGATGCAATTTATGATAGGAAGCCTAAAATGGAATTTATACAAAAATGTATTTGACCCTAAAAGGAATTATGGTCAAGAAGCTTAAAAAGATGTTTGATCACTATGAATAAGTTAGATTACATCCATAACAGAACCAAGATGTTGAGCCAAAAACCCTAGAAAGAAAGTGTAAATCGTACACTAAAAGAAAGAATAAATTGACGTACAGACCCAAAAATCCATAAAAGAACACTTAAAACAACACATCACCATTAGAAGATAGCTTTGAAGAAAAAGCAAAAAAAAAATTTGACAAAATCAATTCAATTCGCTATAAAAATAGAAAAGAAAAATGAAATCTCGATAATGTCACATTATTTCTTTGTCCCCCCTGCCGCCACAGCCGCCCTCCTCCCCGAAGCTGTGTGTATAGGGCTCAGGCTGCTCAGCTAAAAGGTGTAGTACTATATTTTTCGATTCCACTTATTTTCCAACACTTTCCCGAAAAAAAAACCAGAAAATCAAGGTAAAATAGAATTCACTTGAGATCATTTTCTATTCTTAGTCCCTAAATTGCCAAATCACCCCCTTATGAGGAGTTTTGAACCTGATATTGTCTCTCTCAAATTGCCCAAATCGTAGCCCTTGAGAGGAGAGAGAGTTCAGTGAAGTTGAGGAGAAAGAAAGGCATAAGCATCTATTGGGTTTTTTTTTAATTCAAAGGAAATGGGTTACATGGGGATCCGATCCAATCTCTTCTCAAACAATAACCAAGCTGAAGAATGTAGGGACCACTAATTTTCAGTGCAAATTTTTGGTCAACTTCAGTGCCTATATCATTATTGTTATAATAAACTCTTGAATAGTGTATGATTAGAGATTCGCATAGAATGAAAAAGTAAGAAGAAGAAGATCAAAAGTTAGGGAGGAATAAGAAAGAGAGTTTAGGCTTACTGAATATCAGTTGAATAACAAACACAATCCTTATTTAGAAAGCAAAAAATAATAATACCTAAACTTCTTAAATATATCATTTGTGAGAGGTGGCCTTAAACGAAACAATAAATTCATTATTTTTACCTAAAAAATGTGCCTAAATTAAAAAATGAATTTTCCCTTACCAACAGCCAGGTTTAATGCCTAACATATCTACATCACAAATGTTTACATTTTCTCATCTTGGATTGATTATGTCCCCCCTCTCAAAAAAAAAAAAACAAGAAAAGAAAAATTCCTTTCAAGTAAAATCATTTTCCCTCTGTCGAGATCCCCAAAGTAAATTTAACGTCTTCATGCATCCCTAATTTAGCTGCAGAACGATCTCGCTTTAAATTGTCGGAAACACAAGCTTCACAAGCTATATTTGCAATTTCAGCTTCCGTATCATATTATTTTTCTTAGCTGTGTTTTGGTTGTATGTTCAACAGGAAGATCATCACTTCCTACTATATCTTGGAAATCTTTGATTTGTTAACCCTGTAGGAACAAGTTTATGAAGTACAAATCAACAATAGAGAAATTTGAATGGCACAGGATGATCATGGGTATCTGACCTGCTACTTCTGCCTAAAATCATCTTTGGTTTAGAGTCCATTGGTGGTAATTACACTTTGCAGTCTCGTAGTTTACACTCGTGTCACTTTGACCTGTAGTTTAAAACAGTACACATTTGACCTTGAATTGTATCAATTTGCACACTCCGTCAAAATCCATTAAAATTCGTCAGAATGCTATCAACATATTTTGGCAAAGGCTGCAAATTCGCACAATTTTGAAACTTCGTGGTCTAATGCCAACCTCTAAACTCGGGAGAGTGTGAACTACAAGGGAGCGGAGCATAGTATAAATAACCCGTGACTTAAATAAAGCATGTGTGACAATTGTTTGAACAAGGGTAAATTATACTAACCTCCCCTGAGTTAAGGTCAAAATACATGGGCCTCCCTTGTATATAAAATTTGAATAACCACCCTTTAGATTTAGGGTTGAGGAACACTTCTCTCTTTCGTTTAGTCAATTGTCAGTTGACGTTAATTTTTTGTTACACTTTGTTATGGTGAATTTATGCTTACCAAATTTGATAAAAATAGTAAATAATATTAAGGGTTAATTACACAGACCTTCTTTGAGGTTTAGATTTTCATTACACACATCCCTTCTAGATTGCAAAGTTTACAAAGACCCCCCTTCGTAATTTGCTAATGCCAAAAATAACCATAGTTATATAAAAAAACCCTCTTTCTCTCTCTCTCTCTCTCTCTCTCACCCTCTCTCTCTATCTCTCTCTCTACTGTATATTCATATATACATGCTTACATACATACACACCATAGATACGGACCATGAATATATACATACAATAATACATACATACATATATACACACCATATATACATACATATTTGTATACATTTGTATATATCTTTTAGGTGGGTTTGGTATTTTGGGTTTAGATCTTAGGTTTTGGAACAAATTGATTTTAGGTTTAAATCATATGAACAAATTAGTTTTTGGAATAAATTGATTTTGGGTTTAAATCTTAGGAACAAATATGTTTTTGGCTAGAGCTAACACGCACAATGAACTAAATAAACCATAACCCGCAGACCGCGACCAAAACAAACCCCAAGAAGAGTAAAAAGGAACTCAAAGGATCCCAATCAGCAACAACCCTCGCCAATAGGGGCACAGACCACGGCCAAAACATACCCTAAAGAGAGTAAAAAGGAGCTCAAAGGATTCTAATCAACAACAACCCAAAACTAACCACCAAACAAGCAAAAAACTCCTTAAGAGGTGATAATGCAGAAAATTATAACCTAAGAAGTCATTAAAGCAGCCCCCTTCTCTCAATAAAGACCACAACCAATCAAGCTAAGAATTCGGGAGTCTGCTTCAATACGTAACACAAAGATGAACAGGGAAAGTCACGTAGCAGAGACAAAACCCCAGCAAGAAACTGATAAAACTGTGTGAGGGAGAAATAGAAAATCGTAGAGTAGCCATTAGATTGTCCGAAGCAGCAACAAATCTGTGAGTTGATAACCTCCGTATGATGATGGTTGTAACTCAGCATCACAACCAAATCACACTCAATCAATAATCTAAAGCACCAAAAAACAGTAACCAAAGCACCAGAGGGAGTAACAGTATCCAAAGCACCAATAATATACCATATTAACACTCACACATCCCCTCGAGAAGCCATAATAACACACACCCGCGAAAGAAAAAAATCACACCCGCCAAGACACAATGAAACACACCAAAAGAAGACGCATGCCAACTCACCCACCCAAACACCGCAGAACCATTTCTCTCTCTACTTATTTTTTGCTGAGCAAAAAATAGATTATAAAACTTCTAGCCAATTGAACAAGCTAGCACTAAACACTTATCTTGTGAGGACTAGCCAATAAGAAAAATAGTCATAACCCCAAACCTCACCTTCCAGGAAACCAATTAGCAGAGTGCATATGTGAGAAGAAACCAGAGAGGGGTCAATGACCCAAAATGCAGGGAACCAGGGAGCTGACCATTTCTGCCAGCACCTTAAGATCTCCGAACGTACGTGTCCCAATAAACAACACCACCAAATTGCTTCGAACGTTATATAGAAAAATCAAACCAAAAGAAGACGAGACCAAAGAAGAGATCCCAGAAAAACCACCCATGCCACGACCCATCCTGCTACGCGCGGAAATAGGACATGTGGCATGCCATCAAGGCTTATCCAGTTCCATTAAAGTAAATTAGCAGCGGAAAACATCAGTATAATCCTTTAAAATCAGAGTTATAAAAAGTTTTGTTCAATTGAAACTTGTCCAAAGGAAATCAGTTTTGAAAACAGAGGTCCAGTCGACTATGCCTGGCAGAAACAAAAACCCATAATTCTCATCAGGTGTCCAGTCGACTGATCAGGGAACCCAGTCGACTGCGTTGGTCACTATTTGGATCAGTAGCTAAAATCTACAGTGGTCCAGTCGACTGAGGAATGGTCCAGTCAACTGCTTCTAATACTATTCACTTTCAGTGTCTAAACCCCACGGGATCCAGTCGATTGATCCATGGTCCAGTCGACTGCTCCCCTGCTGGGCAGCCCTGTGTGAAACATTACAACTCATGCTTCTCCACATCAACAATAATCACAACCACCATGACTTGCAACGTTTTAAAACACAACAACAGCAGTTTAATTACAAGATTACCATACTACGGAACTAATCCATGATCCTATTACAACGTTTTACAATTTACCAATCCTTACACAAGTTTAGGATTTAAAACAAAAACATATACAATTGTGGTTCCCCGGCGTTCCTCGGCCTCACTCATCAAGTTTTTTCTTGTCTTTCTTCTTACCTGCAATGGAGTAAATCTCCACTGCTGAGCTATATGCTGAGTGTGTAAGTCTAACATATGCAATATATAACAAAACATGCTTTAATCTCATAATTCATATCAATAGTCTCTAGGGAAAAAAATACTCCTTCATCCGGTAGCGGCAAGTCCAAGCCTTAAACCACGATGTCAATGCTCAGAATGTACGTAAACACATATAATTAACCAACTCTATATTGACTGCGAAAACAACTTATTTTTATGCATTTTATTTGGCTGAATTTGACCATTATAATAATTTTTCTTGCTCATATTTTCAAAATCAAAAATTTATTTATAATGGTAACAACGCATATAATTCTACACAGCTATTCATTGATATACCAACTGTAGTATCATATTTCTCATTGATGAAAACAACTCAACTCAACTCAACACTCAAAAGTCTTGTCCTCATTATTTGCTATCTAGTAAATGAAAACTTTTGTTACTCCTTCAGGTTCATGGCATTAGTCAAACCATCTCTACCATATATTTCCTTATTGTTTCAGCTTAGGTTGGCATGACCCTCAGATTAAACTATTACTTCCTTACTAGCTAGTGCTATCATGAGTATTCATTAAATATGCACAAACCATCTTAATCAATCTTCTCTTATCTTACCTAAAAGGGGTGCCACTTTTTTCCATCTCACATGATGATGTCAATTTTAGTGTAGGGCAAGAAAAGAAGATGAGAAGATTTGTATGTGGTTCGGTCCTGTTAATGAAGAGACCTACGTCTATGTGTGTGTTGGGATTATATCACATGTTGGACAATCCCATTAATTTAGGGATTGTGATTTGGCTAGATTCCTAATGCGATTTGGTTTTCTTGATAGAGTTGCATTACTTATTCAACAAGCAATAGGTCATAAACTCTATATATAGGGATATTGAATAGGCATTTAGGAAGCCATTTGTGTACCAAGTTAGGGGGTCTCCCCTCATGGAGGTGCATGGTCTAGGGTGAGAGAGTAAGAGTTCTTTAGGGTATTGAGAGTGGGTATACAAAGGGTGTGAGGGTTGAGTTGTGTGATTAATTAACTAAGTTGTATCTTGTACCAATTGTTTATTCGCAATAGTAAAAGAACTGGTCTCTCAAGCGTAGACGTAGGCAGGTGTTTGGCCGAACCACGTAGAAATCGGTGTTTTCTTTGCTGTGCTTGTTTATTATAGTTTGTGTGTTTTTGTATATTTATTGAGAGAATTTATTTTCGCATTTTTAAATTCTCAACAAGTGGTATCAAAGCCAGGTAGGTCAGATCATGGAGACAAAGACGCACAGTGATAGTGGAGATTAGCAGTATAGTGGTTAAAAGATAACACAAGATGAAGAAAAAAAAAGGAATAGGTGAACATGTTAGTAGCGTGGTGACGATGGTCATGGTCGTGGTCCCGTGAATGATAGGCTTCAAATTTGTTTTTTGAAGTTTGTCATGGTAAATTATTCCATGTGGCATGGTGTAGCAAAACTTGAATCATGATTGGTTGGAATTTCAAGGAGCATGTGGGGATAAGCTATGTTGCTTGGGATTTGGGTCAAAGATGGCTCCTAAGGTTTTTTGGGTGCTGTTTATTCATCTGTGGGTGCGGATTTATGAAATCCTGCACAGATTGGAATTTATTATTTTTGGTGATAGATCCTATATATATATAGCTACAGGTTGGGATCTAGGGCCAAAAAATAATTTTGATGCTACTCTGATTACAGTAGGTTGCGTATGGTGGACAGGTCCTCACATTTCACTCATACGGGCATTTCTCTTGGGCTGTTAGATTTCGGGTACGGTAAGTATGTACTTCTAGAGAAAATAATTTGATGGGTTCCAAGAAGACGGGGGTAGGCACAGGCGCAATTTTTTGACTGAGGTAATTGTTAGGATACTGCACGTAGGAATGTTAATAAAATTTTTTTGGAGCAGGTTCGCTATTTGGGTGGTGTGATATTGATCCCAAAGTTGCGGAGGAATCTAATATTGTTGCTGACATCACATATAGCAATTGAGAGAAGTATGAATGTTTTATGTTGTCTGGTTGGTAGAGTTATACTCCCAAGTCCTCGATGAAAAATTCTTATATAAGTGAGTGCGTGGATGGTTTGTTCACGGTTCAGATGATGGTGAGGGGAAATCCTATTGGGGAAAAGAGGGATCGAGGCTCTTCTTTGGTAGAGTTAATGGGTATAATTAACTCTGCACATTTGCACATGTATTAGTCGCGGTTTGACGAATCGGAGGTGTTAAGACTAAGTTGATTCGAGGTGTGCAAGCTGATACGAAAGACGGTCAATGGTAAATGGTTGCAAAGTGATTGACTTTGTAAGTACTCTGGTTGAAGGGGTACTGATCATGTATGATAGATTGATTGGACAGTTTTCCCACAAGTGATAAAGGGGGTGATTGTCGGGATTATATCACATGTTGGATAATCCTATTAATTTAGGGATTGTGATTTGGCTAGATTCCTATTGCGATTTGGTGTCCTTAAAAGAGTTGTATTACTTATCCAACAAGTAATGGGTCATAAACTCTATATCTAGGGGTGTTATATAGGAATTTAGGTAAGCCCTTGGTGTACCAAGTTGGGGGTTCTACCCTCGTGGGGGTCCATGGTCTAGGGTGAGAGAGTGAGGGTTCTTTGGGGTATTGAGTTAGGAGTGTACAAGGGTCTTGTATTTGGGTTATGGTATTTAATCCATGTAACTTGTATCATGTTTTACTCAATAGTGAAAGAATTGGTCTCTCGGGTGTGGACGTAGGCAGGTGTTTGGCTGAACCACGTAGAAATCTATTCTTTCTTTGGTGTGCATGTTTAATTACTACTTATGTGTGTGTGTTTATTTGGGGGAATTCGGTTCCGCGTGTTAAATTCCCAACAGTGTGTGCCTAAGCACCTTCACTATATCATGAAATAACCGGTGAGCTTTGGTGAACCAACAATAGACTAGAGCTACCAGAGGTTGGCCTGGCTGAGTACACAAGGTCGCGAAGAGTATAGTGTAGACGATGATTCATCCCCTCCTACAGGGGGTAAGGGGCCACTTTTATACATGCAAAAGGCCTCATCATACATGTAAACTATATTGACAAGGCAATGCAAATCTGATTGGGATTAATTGACACCAATCGTGCGAGTTTCCTAATCGAATTTGGAAACTATCTTTGCATCCCATCAGTCTTCTAGCTGGCATAGGAAACTGTCTGGATGGTTCTATATTATGCACTGGGGCCTGGGTGAGCCGTGTCCTTGACGGGTTACACCTGGGCGATCATCTCGACCAATTGATCAGGACAGACGGGACCAGGCAAAATGAACGGGCAGGACCAGCTTCTACTCTTGTTAACTGAATATTTTTGTACATCAGTTGCCCCCCATTTCCAAGGCTAAGTTGATGCTTCATT
Organism: Hydrangea macrophylla; assembly: GCA_033977485.1. Taxonomy (NCBI): domain Eukaryota; kingdom Viridiplantae; phylum Streptophyta; class Magnoliopsida; order Cornales; family Hydrangeaceae; genus Hydrangea; species Hydrangea macrophylla. The sequence continues at coordinate 59,910,305 of CM066988.1, read as the reverse complement.
GGATGAGGCTAGGAAATTGGTGTAGCTCGAGAGAACTACTCAGTATCAGACCGATCGATTGGGTGATTCGGGTTAACATCCTGCTCTAGTCAGCCAGGGAGCTCGGGATCCGACTTACCATGTGTCACATGGGGGTTGGTCTAGTCAGGATCCAACCTGACCAGTACTAGGGCGACCAAACCATAATAGTTGAACCAAATCATCACGTCAGTCATTAAATGCGCACGCCTTTTGAGGTGCCACTTTAGCAGCCCGAAACACCAGCTGTCGAGCATTTAAGTGGGAAATCTTTTGGGCCGTTGGATCTGGGATCATCTAGACTGTTCGTGCAGTCTATATAAGAGACACTTGGGCCATTTTTCATTTCTTCTGTTGTGCATAGAGAGAAATTACCGAGCGGTACCGAAGAAAAATATCGCAACTCGTCTTCTAGAGCTCCCTTCTGCCTTCTTTCTTTTGTAAGTCTTCACTTTTGCACTCCTGTTCGTTTTACTCTTCCCTTCCTTTTTTTTCATACCGAGCAAGGCCGGAGGATAAGAATACTGTAGGGTTTGTGAGGGAGTGGGATATTTTTTTCCTCACATTCTACTTTTTTCTTAGGACGGGAGGTCGTCTTCCTTTAATAAAATAGTTTAACCGATCGGTGTGTCCTACACCTTCCCTATGTTACGCCCCAGAGAAGAGAAAAAGTATAGGGAAATAAAATTTTCCTTTCCAGATCCGTGAGCCATGACTAGTTACATAAGACTGACCTATCCTTATAAGTATTCCAACATGATTATAACATAAGAATAAAATATAAAAGGTCTAGTGGTATTCATGGGAAAACTTTAAGTGTTTGCTACTAGGCTATTACAACAGTTCCAAATGAAAACCACAAAAATATAAGTTTGGGCGATCTACGCCACTTGAATTATAACAACTGACAAAAGATAGTTCTAAAAACGTAAAGGAACTTCTAATATGAAAATGGACTAGATTCTTATAATCAACTAGTATATCTATTCCCTTCACCAGCGTATTCTTCTGAATAGTCTCCCTTGGGGTAACCTGATGGAAAAACCGGTTTAAGTTAAAAGTTTAAACGCGCAGCGGAAAAGTCAAGTTATTAAAACTTAATGGTAGCCTAGGATCTACTACTCGAAATTCCAGAGATGCGCACAAGAGGGGACAAGAGTTATACCTTAGTGTCTTGAACCCAATTCTGATTTTCTTCTTCTTCCTTGGTGATGCAGCAGCCTCCACTAGGTTGTCTTCACCCTTATATCTCCTGCGGATGCTTGCCGGAGAGACTAGAGATGGTGGGATCTCTAATAGAGAGGAAAAAGAAGGTTTGGGTCTCTAAAAACAGTTTCTGCAGCTTCTAACGTTCTAAAACGACGAACTCCTTTTCCAGAACGCAGCTGCCCTATTTATAGATTTCCAGAACCGACCTAGACTTCGAGCGATCGAAGATCTTCGATCGATTGAACCTTCGATCGATCGAGACTGCCAAGACTTCAATTGATCGAACATACTTCAATCGATCGAACTTGTCTTGACAACTTCCTCATGTGTCTTTCCAAGTATCCTGGCGGAGCTAAGAGTGGGACCTCCTAGGCTCTTTATTGTTGGCTCAGACCAGTTTGTTAATTACCATGACCAAACTCTTTGATCAGCAAACTAACTAACTGGTCAGTTAACGTTTACTCCACTATAAAACGATAACTGAACTCCAACGCAAAAGAACATATCCGAAGCGATAACTAGACTTGTATGTTGTACTAATGTTCCTCTACCTTCAGCATCCGTAATCATATTCAGGTAGTCGGATAATTGTTACTGTCAACCTGAATCATGATTACTTCTTGTATTCCTTGAGTCCCATTCACCTCTCATGATTACCAAACATGTTGATAACTCTTATCAACAAGACTGCAGTACTCAATAATCGACTTGTTAATTCTGTCTTGACAATATATGTTCACAATCCTATGAATATGACATACCCAAGATACCCAGGTGTTGATCTTCTTAGACCTCACTGATTGGTAAGTCAAAGCAGCTATATCCACAGTCTGGGTTCATAATTGTCTCAAGATTAAGAACATATACCTTATACAAGTTATGAGTTCCTATCGACAGATTGACAGTCTTGAGTGTCAATAGGAAAGCTCTGGTCCGTCAATGCACTATAACCACTAGCATGTTAACTAAGAGTTAAACTCTAGTGATTGAGATTAATCACTCCATCCAATGGTAGTTAATCATGCTACAGTGTAAACCTGATGAGATATCCAGTCTCATCATCCACTGTAACACATTCTAAGTAACAAAGAATAGTAATTCGTATCTCACTTGTATGTATCTCATACATACACGAATTATTTACTATGATACTTAAGGATAACAATCATCTCATGAAAGAAACATACATAACTAAATGTAAAGCTGATATCCATATATTAAAATGTCAATGTCTCATATATAAAGTAATGGTTTGAGGGCACAAACCCAACAAACTCCCACTTGTACTCATAACCATTCAAAACTACATCTAAGACCTAGACTATCTAGATGACGATCAAAGACCTTTTATGGCAAGGCCTTTGTAAACGGATCAGAAAGATTGTCAGCGGTGGCAATCTTGGTGACAGTCACATCTCCACGTTGAACAATATCTCAGATAAGATGATATTTTCACTCTACGTGCTTTCCCTTCCCATGGTTCCTTGGCTCCTTGGACTGAGCCACTGCCCCACTATTATCACAGTAAAGCGTAATAGGTGACAATGACGCTGGTACCACCTCGAGCTCCATAAGGAACTTCTTGAGCCAAACAGCTTCCTTTGCGGCTTCACAAGCAGCCACATACTCAGCTTCTGTAGTTGAGTATGTAATGCATTTCTGCTTAATGCTCCTCCAACTAACAACACCACCTCCCAAGGTAAAGAGATGTTCGAATGTTGACTTCCTCAAATCTTTATCTGACATAAAGTCCGAGTCAGTATATCCTACTGGAATTAACTCACTACCGTCGTACATAAGCATGTAATCTTTAGTCCTTCTCAAGTACTTAAGAATGTGCTTAACGGTCGTCCAGTGCTCTGGACCTTGACTCGATTGATATCTACTAACCATGCCAACGGCAAAATAGATATCTGGTCTAGTGCATAACATCGTATACATGAGACTTCCAACTATCGAAGCATATGGAATTCCTGCCATGCGATTCCTCTCCTCCTGTGTCTTAGGACACTGGTCCTTGGAGAACGCTAAACCATGCCTGAAAGGTAACAAACCTTTCTTCGAATTATCCATTGAAAACCTAGTTAGCACTTTATCGATATAACCAGCTTGAGATAATCCCATTATCTTTCGCTTGCGATCCCGAAAGAGCTTTATCCCTAGAATATAGCTCGCCTCTCCTAGATCCTTCATATCAAAAGTACTAGCTAGCCAAACCTTGACCGTTGACAATGCCGCTACATCATTTCAATGAGTAGAATGTCGTCAACGTAAAGCACAAGAAAAGCCACCACTTTTCCTTCACACTTCTTGTATACACAAGGTTCATCCAGATTTTGTATAAAACCAAACGACTTGACCGCTTGGTCAAATCGGATGTTCCAACTTCTAGATGCTTGCTTAAGCCCATAAATGGACTTTTGCAACTTGCATACCAAGTTACCTTTCCGACCAGCTATGAACCCTTCTGGTTGTTGCATACAGATGTCCTCCTCAAGATTGCCATTCAAGAATGCAGTCTTGACGTCCATCTGCCAGATCTCATAATCTAGGCATGCAGCAATGGATAGGAGTATCCTGATGGACTTGAGCATGGCCACCGGCGAGACGGTTTCCTCATAGTCAATGCCCTCCCTCTGAGTATAACCTTTCGCCACAAGCCTAGCCTTATAGGTCTCAACCTTTCCATCAGATGCTCTTTTCCTCTTGTAGACCCACTTACTACCAATGGATTTAATATTGGCTGGAAGTTCTACAAGATCCCAGACCTGATTAGAATCAATAGATTCTAATTCAGCCTTCATAGCTTTAACCCAATGATCTGAATCAACATCAGCCATTGCCTCTTCACATGTGGCAGGATCAGATTCAGATTCTATGGAGACAGCTTCAAAAACTTCTCCTAAGAACATGTATCTATCAGGCTGGCTGATAATCTTCCCACTACGACGAGGTACCGGTGCGGAAATGGGTGAAGAAGTGGTATTTTCTTGATTTACATCGTTATTAACTACGGGTTGGACTGAGGGCTCTCCTTCTATTTCTCTCAGATCTATCCTTCCCTTAGGTTTATGGTTCATGATATAATCATCCTCTAAGAAAATAGCATTTGTACTAACAACCACTTTCTGTTCTCTTGGATCATAAAAATACCATCCATAAGTACCCTTTGGATACCCTACAAAATAACATACTTCTGATCTAGAATCCAACTTCCTCATCTTTCCTTTCAGCACATGTGCCGGACACCCCCATATCCGGAGATGTTGCAAAGAAGGCTTACGCCCAATCCACATCTCCCGTGGTGTCCTGGGAATAGATTTGCTTGGTACTATATTTAGTATGTATGCAGCGGTTTCCAAAGCATAACCCCAAAGGAATAATGGCAACTCTGAATAACTCATCATTGACCTAGTCATATCTAAAAGAGTCCTATTCCTTCTCTCCGCTACACCATTCTGCTGAGGCGTGCCAGGTGCAGTCAACTGTGACAGAATCCCATTCTGTACGAGGTGATCAATAAACTCATTAGAGAGGTACTCGCCACCTCGATCAGATCGAATGGCCTTGATATGTGAGCCCAATTGCTTCTCTACTTTAGCCGTAAACTCTTTGAACTTTTCAAAGGCTTCAGACTTGTGCTGCATTATGTACACATATCCATACCTAGAGTGGTCATCAGTAAATGTTATGAAATACTCATAACCACCCCTTGCTCTAATATTTATTGGTCCACACACATCAGTATGAACTAATTCCAACAATGCATTGGTTCTATTGCCCTTTGTAGGAAAGGGCCTTTTGGTCATCTTACACTCTAAACAAGACTCGCAGACTTCCATTGGTCTGAGAACAAAATCGCCTAAGACCCCTTCTTTGACTAGTCTGCCAATCCTATTTAGATTGATATGACCAAGCCTCATATGCCAAAGCCTTGTTGGATTAGTGGAAGGTTCTTTTCTTTTAGATGGTATAGTTACCATTGAGTTATTAAGTTCTAAGCAAGAATCTTTACAAATATTGGGAGTGATCACATACAAACCATTTGATTTAACACTAGAACATATAAAAGAACTATTTCTTTTAATAACAACTTCAGTTCCAAAATGAAAAGAATAACCATTATTCGATAAATTAGAAACTGAAATTAAATTACGTCTCATTGAAGGGATGTAAAGTACATTTGATAAAATCAAAACTTTATTGTCTAAAAATTCTAAAACTATGACTCCTATAGCAATCGCAGAAACGGTTGCACTAGAACCTAGAGTAAGTATGATTTCCCCATCACTGCACCTCCTGGTTGATTTGAACCCCTACAATGAATTACAGATATGGTTAGTCGCACCAGAATCAATGCACCAAGTGTTTGAAGTATCCGTAATAAAACTTACTTCAATCACATGTGATTCAATCATACCTTGAACTCTTGTAGCTAAGAATTCTGGACAGTTCCTGATGTTGTCAGTATCAAGATATAAAAAAGTATACTTTACTTTTCCAAAGATTTGCAGTGTGGAAGTAAAGATCGAACCCACAGAGATTGATTACTACAGCTCTTAATTTTAAAACCTAAGTCTAATTAATTAAGAAAAACGGATTTTGATTTGGATTTAATTAACTAATAACAATAAAAGTAAATCTAAACTATGGAAGCAATTAAAATTGTTTTAATGAATGTTTAAGGGAACCTAGGATTACAAATCCACCACTAGTTTCATAGTAAGGATATTTATGAATTACTTTAGCCTATTACGTTGGATGAATATGGGGAATTGTAGCTACAAGCCCAATTCCTCCGACAAGAAGATAATCATGGTTCAAGCACCAACATAATCCATCTTCGGTTAGCATGAATTATTCCACACTAAACTAGGGTTGTGATCTAATCCATCTAACCTAGGCATGGACTATTCGGATACTTGATAGCACGAATCAATAAAGCACCATCACATGTAAACAATCTAAACAAGCACAGCAAGAATAGATCGTTGAGCACATCACAGTCAAAATAGATCTAAGACAAGAATAAATTCTGAAAGCAATGATTTAATCAATAAAAGTACGATTTATTTATAAAAATCCCCTAAACATGTGACTGTCATCCACACATAATAAAACTAAAATAGATACATAAAATACTCCCTATTACTCATCTAGGGCTTCATTGAAACCCTATATCTATGATCTAGCCGTCCATGGAAGTAGTAGATGGCAAGAGGTTGATGGAGGAGGCCATGGAAACCCTTGGTCTTCTTCTTCTTCTCCTTGCTTCCCTCCCTTCAATGGCTGGAAGTATGGTTGTAGAATGTGTATGTATGGGTCCAGACACCCCATTTTGTCGGCTATCAGATTTAGGAGACCCATAGCTTGGTGGTTCACAATGATCGTAAAAGACTCAAAAGGACTCCTGGAAGTCAGCTCTATCTCTCAGAATGCTCAAATTGACCAAAATGCCCCTGAAAGCCCGAAGACTCCCAGATTTGGTCCCGAAGTTCTGAAAACATGCTATGTCGTAAGAAAAATGATAAAATGAGTTTTTAAGTAAAACTGGATGAAATCGTCAGCTCCCAGAGACCCCCGGAAGTCCCGGAAGTTCCCCGAAAGTCCCCGTTGACCGGTTTGACCAAGGTTTGACCAGAGTTTGACCAAGTTTGACCAAGTTTGACCAAAATCATCCGAATTCACCGGAATCATTAGAAAAGTTTTAAAAGAGAATCGAGCGAAAATGTCGGCTCTTGGGAGCTCCCGGAGGTTCCCAGAACTTCCCGGGAATCCCAGGTTTGACTAGTTTGACCAGTTTGACCAAGATTTGACTTTGGAATCGGGGCACCGAAACAATTTTCAAATATTTTTCATGGATACTAGAGGTCAATAGCTTTCCAACGGTATATCGCACATAATTCCTGGATTTAAAACGAATTTATTTTGAATTTTCGAAGGCGAAAAAGGCGATCAAATCAGCATTTATCGCGAGTACCGCAAAACTTTTCAAAGTGACCTATCCCCGAACTATTATTTATGTAAAGTAGACTCCATTACCTTTCCAACGGTATATCACAACCTCAATTTGGAGTTCGTATGCATTTTCTGTGAATTTCGGACAAAATAGGGCCTTTTCGCGAATACCGGAACTTCGGGGGGCCTAAACAGCATTATCCAGACGAAGGGAGGAGCAGTGCCGCCGCGGCACTGGCCCACTGCCGCCGCGGCAGTGGCCCAGTGCCGCCGCGGCACTCTCCTCCAGAACAGTCCATTTTTGTAATTAAGTTTGTGGTCCCATTTTGATTAATTAAAAGCCAAAACGACATAGTTTTATGATTTCAGATGTTTGGAGCCAATGGGAGTACTTTCTAAATCCCAAAAACACCCCAAGTTGGCCTATATAAACACCCCATTACTCCTCATTTGTAGGGGAGTCAAATGCAAGTTTAGAGAAAGTTTGGGAGAGAAAGTGTAGAGATAAGGTTAGAGTGGAGAGAAAAGAAGCTTTCTTCTTTGATTTTTCCAAACAAAAGTGAGTTCTAACTTTGTTTTTTAATTCATTACTTCCATTTACTTCAACATTCAATACTCCCAACCACCATTCTAGTGAGCATTCAAGAGTGTGGAAGCTTCTTCCATGTCTAGTGTCATTACATATGAGTGATACACCAATCTACAAGTCTCATGCTTCATGAATATCATCTATTGATTATCATCTACTTGCTTGTTTATTTATTGTTCATCTCTTCTCATCCCATTTCTTTTTATTTTCTTTATTTACTTACAAGTTCATCATCATCTAAGTGATGACATGAAGTTTGGGGTGAGTGAATCCTCATGGATAGTAGCTCTTGACCTCAAAAACATGTTTGATAGATGATGACCATAACCTCAATACTTCCAAGGTATTCTTGGAATGTATTGAAGTTATGCCCAAAAACAAACTAAATCTCTCCAACAATCTTGGAGGTTCTTAAATGATGAGTTTGATGTAGGTATTCTAAGTGGCTATGATCCTTATTGAGTGTTGAAAATATGTTTTCAAAACATCTATTTCAAAACCCCTCTCAATCCCTCTCATTTGGTTTCAAGAAACTAAACTTTGTTTTCTCCAAAATCCTCAAAACAATGAGTCAAAACAGTGAGTGAGTTGAGTTCAAAGATTTTTCTAGAACACAATACTCAACATATGGATACAAGGCTACTTGGAAAGTCTTCCTAACTCATTGGAGAACACCCATGATTTTTGGTTTGACTTGGAAGTACTTGGAAATGGTCCATTTGGGTCCCAACATTCCTTCCAAACATTCTGTTTTTTCTGTCACAGCAGCTAGGTCAACTTACGACCTCTTTTCCAGAAAACGTTTCCAAACGGGGTGGTCCTAACTTATTTTTCCCTTAAAATTCAATGTCTTAGAAAACCTTCTGTATAATATGGGCCTCTAGATCATTCTTTTTCATTTTCTAAGATTTTCTAACATTTCAGTCGACAGTACAAACTCTGTTTCTGAGTGACCTCTATTGTTTATATAATTTCTCTCAATCTGTGATAGCTATTCAAGATTGGCCTTTTGAGTTGTGTTCTAGACACAATAAGGAACATCTCCATAAAAAATCATGCATTGAAAACATTCCTAACCCCTCTTTTCAAATTCCAAAAGATCATGCTACTGTTCTGTCCACTATTCACAGCAAGTACATTTCAACTTTCATTCTTTGATTTGATGCTCATATGCATTCCAAATTAGTTCATATCTTAGGAAGTGGTCCATACTACATTTGTACACATCCCATGTTAACTTCATTCATTCATTCATACACATTTTAGACTTCTAAGTCATTCTAGAAACCCATGTACACAAAAACACACTACAACCTTTGCACATTTTAGATACATACATTGCATTCATGCAAGATTTGGGGTTTTTGTAACTCTTAATCTAAGAAGATTTTAAAGAATGATCACGATCATACGTTCATGCTTCCCCTTTGATCTAATCATCCTTTCTCATCCGTCCCGGGGATTGAGAGATCTTCTTTTCTCAAAGAATAACATGCATCATACTAGTTTGTTAAGCATATTTTGATTTCTTTGTTTATTTGTTTCAAGAACAATTCATGTCCCCTTTAGATTAGGAAAACTTGATTAATTGATATATGACTAGACGATTTTTCCTAGGTTTATTTGTGTGATCTTTCACTTTACATTGCATGATATTTGATTTAGATCTTATGAATGATATTTTATCTTTAGATCTTCCATTTTCAAGTTTCTTATGTAATGTAATATACTATCATAGTATTAATTGCCGAACCATACATAGTATAAGATGATTATTTGGATGCTAATTGAGGCCCGTCGAAAGATGGGGCGAGTCGAGGGTGTTTTAGTCGCGACAAAGGCTCCTTCCTCTCTCGTACCAAAACCCCGAACCAAGTTCTTTGGTTATGAAGGGCCGGTGCCCTTTATCCATTTGGGTGAGTCAAAATTAGGTTTCTTGGTTCCTTAAAGACCAAGTGGCGACTCTGTATCTGTTTTCAACAGACCTATTTTCTTTCTTTGATTCAAATCAATTTCAAATCAATCTCAAACAAGAGAAGTGGTCCGAAGCCCGGTATCCACAATCTGGCGACTCTGCTGGGGATTTTTATTTTAAAAAACAAAATAATACAAAGGTTTGACTCATAAGAAGCATCCTTAAAATCATCTTTTTACTGTATTTGGTTCACCGCATTGCACTCTTGCATTTTCCCCCTCCGACTGTGTCTGAAACGCGGCGCTGACATTGTTCAGGTCTTGCTGTGCCAGGGCACAAGTCACCGTTGATACTGTACCTTCTAAGGTATATCAAAAAGAGTAAAAATCTCCGTACTGTCTCCCTGACGGTATATTGGAACTCTCGTCAACGGACCCTCTTTGACTAAACCCAGCCTTTGCATATAGATTCCTGTAGAACTTTTCATAGGACTGTTCATTTATCTTTTCAGATAGGACAACGTGATATAACTGCTGTATGCCCTGATGGGATTACCTGAGCGATGTAGACGCTTATGTGACATAGAACAGAACCTCTTTCTTATGATTCCCAAGGCAATCGCTCACATGTAGTCACATTGAGTTGACCTGCCTAAGCATCATGACAAGGATGTCTGCTCCATGCTCGTAAAGATATACACCGCAAACCTTGTTTGTTGGTCTTGAGACATAGGAGTATGAAAACCTGCTAGAAAGTATGATCACTATAACCGTACTTACCAGTTTCCCCAGAAACTCTGTCCAGATATCCCAGATATAACCACGTTAACCAGCTTCCCCAGAAACTCTGTCAAAATATCCCAGATATAACCACATTAACCAGAAACTCTGTCCAGATATCCCAGATATAACCACATTAACCAGTTTTTCCAGAAACTCTGTCCAAATATCCCAGATATAACCACATTAACCAGAAACTCTGTCCAGATATCCCAGATATAACCACGTTAACCAGTTTCTCCCAGAAACTCTGTCCAAAATTCCCGAAGTGTCTTGGAAATCCATGGTGATCATACTAGAAAGTAAGGTTAGCACACTCTGTATGGCTAGGACCTTATTTGTTTAGCTACTACCTGTTAGAAATAGGAGCATCATATAGATTAGGGCTTACATCCGCATGTTTGTCCCATTTGCATGCTCCATTCCCCATCAATCTGCACGCACTGTTTTGAGTCGGTCCACATCACTATCTTTGTCTGCCTAAAGTCACCACTGTCAAAGATCTAATCTAGCCCTTTCAAAATCTGTCAGGTCAGTATAGATTCCCAAGGTCAGCAGTCAGGGTCTTATTCGTGGGTCAGAAGTGCGAATAATCGGTTAATCAGAATCAGTCCGACAGCTTACGTCAGCATGAATAGGGAAGAGTTGGAAAACAAGGTTACTGAATTGGGAGCGACCCTAAGCCAGCAGTCCGACAGCCTGGCCCAGGTTTTGAAGTTCATGGAAGAACTAAAGCAGCGGCGACCGCAACCTCCGCCCGGGTTTCCACCACCGGAGTTTGAACTACCCCCACCTGAGAATAATGGGGAAGAAGACTGGTTTCAGGGAGTCCCACCGTCTGCATACGAGAAGAAGCTCCAAGAAAAAATGGACAAGGTCGACAAGCTAGAGAGTGTACTGAGGAAAAACAAGGGGGTCGATGATTACATGCTAGACCTGGAAGGTCTCTTTGAGCCTGTTGAGCTGAAACTGCCGGAGAACTTCAAGATGCCTGAAATTGATCGTTTTGATGGAACTGGGAATCCAAAGAGCCACATAAAGTTCTGCATGAGTGTTTTCCAATCAATGGGCTGCACCCATGAACACATTGCAATGTTGTTCCCTCAAACCCTCGCCAAGGCCGCTCTATCCTGGTTTCTGACCTTGGAGGTTTCTAAGACGCGGACTTGGGAAGATATAGTCCAGGTCTTCATTGATCATTACTCCTACAACCAAGAGCTCGATGTCACCATCCGGGATCTGGAGACTACCCGGCAGAACCTCAATGAGTCCTTCGCTGCGTTCTTGAGCAGATGGAGGAACAAAGTGGCCCAAATGACCCACTGACCAGTCGAAAAGGAACAAGTCCGGATGTTGATCAAGAATCTACAGCCGCTGTACCATGAAAAACTATTCTACCAGTCCATCTCAACATTTGAAGAACTGTTTGAGATTGGGACTAGAATTGAGGATGCAATCAGGGAAGGGAAAATCAAGAATGAAGGATCACAAAGCCAGTCTAAGAGGCCCGACTACTCCCGAAACCCTTCGGATGTCAATGCCCTTAGTAACCAATCCATGGCCTATTCTTCCCAATCATACCAGCTCACAAACCAAACCAGCTCGCCTAGCCGCCCTTACCAAAATAGGGTACCCCGTGAATTTTCCAAGCTAGATATCTCTCCCTCTGTAGCCTTAGGCCGCCTGCTAAGAAAGGGACACCTCCAACTCCTTCAGCCTCGTGCCGATCCCCCACCACCTAACTGTGACGTGTCCAAACGATGTGCCTACCACCAAGGCCCAGGCCATGACACCGACCGGTGCATACGTCTCCGCCATGATATCCAAGACCTTATTGACCGAAGAGTCATTGAGCCACCAACCATTCAACCCCATGTCACCTGTGCCCCTGGCCGGTCCTTTCAAATGATCTCCTTCGCTAAGGATTGTTGAAGCTACGCAGAGAGTTGATAGTGTTTGGAACTTCTGCTAAGATAATAATAATAATAAATGGGTCACAAAGACACTCCATTTGAGACCAAGTCGAGTCTGCTCTATGTTTTGAGTCTATTTCAAGTTTGATCTTGTGGTCGAGTCTGTCTATCATCAAGTTATTATGAGTCCGTATCGAGTAATGTAATCCTTCTCTTCTGATGGAATGAAGTCTCATTTTGCCTAATCTGATGTGTATATTCATAAGTGCATGAATCGCTAAACTGAAAATGTCACTCTTCAAATTACCATGGACATTACTTTGCTAATAAATTTTTGCATCAAACAAAAAAAAAAAGAGAAAATCCCTAACAGGCCAAAGTCGATTTTGCGCCGACACCGATGAAGAGCCAAGAATTGAATAGTCTTACTTTAAGAATTTAAAGATGCTCTTGCCTCAATCTTGAAAAGACATACTTGAAACTGACTTGGGGCTTGCCCAACACCTTTTTTTTTCCACCATTTCAAAGCCTTAAGCCCAATCCAATTGGAAGCCATGCAATCTGTCCGATTGAAAGCAATACAGACTTAGTCCTTGATGGTAGCCAAACATTTTAGCAAGTTTCATCTCGACTTTCAAAAAAAAAAAAAAAGAAAAAAAAAAGAAAAAGAAGAAAAGAAAAGAAAAGAAAAAAAGCTCGCTAGGTTGAAAACCCGAAAGGGCACCTAGGCAAAAGTTAGAGCCAAAAAGGTATTGATTTCCAAGATCTGAACTTAGCCAGTCAAAATGAGGGAGAAAATGAAAGAAAGAAGATTTTTGTGATACAGAGAATTGTACACTTCAAGGTACATCATGAGAATGTGTCTAGATCATATTTCAAAAGGCTCGGAACAACCACAAAAAAATTCCGAGAGCTGACATGCACATTCTGGAATTCTGAGATTGCGATTGAAAGATCTCACAAGAATCGACTACATTAAAAAGAAAAATTGACTGGCTAGGCGAAAGTGAAAAGGATCAATCCTCAAAACAAAACAAAAAGAAAAAGAAAAAGAAAAGAAAGGGAGATTGAAACTGAATCCTTTTATTCAAAGCTTCCACAAGTGGCTCAAGTTTGAACTTCTTTGACGATTGGTTTGAAAAACCCTCATACCTCAAACCCCTTATTTCAAGCCTTGCCTTGAACTACGCTCGACCTGATTCCCGCTCGGGGATACGTAGGCAACCACAACGGTTCGGTCACCCCACCTACCTAAAAATCAACCCGCTTCTTTTCAACCATGGCCCGAACTACGTTGGACCTGATCCCCACTTGGGGGTACATAGGCAGACTTTCAAAAAGAAAAGAAGGATGGCTCGCTAGGTCGAAAATCCGAAAGGACGCCTAGGCAAAAGTTAGAGCTAAATCTAAGGTGAGCAATAACAAAAGAGAGAAAAGAGCTCGCTAGGTTACCTCACTGGTGCCTAGGCCAAAAATTATGAGCATTTGAGAGATTAAAGTCACGGTCCATGCCTCAAACCAGAAAATCACCTTCCACACTAGGGGCAAACTTCGGCTACCCGCCTCGTTTGCCTGACTTTTACTATCTACCCTTCACACAAGGGGCAAACTTCGGTCACCTACCTCGTTTGCCCAAAACCTCCAATGAACCTTCCTCCAAACTAGGGGCAAACTTCGGTCATTTACCTCGTTTGCCTACCGATCCCACTTCATGCCCTTCAAACTAGGGGCAAACTTCGTTTGCCACCCGATCCCTATACACCAATGGTAAGCCTTCAAGTCATAAACATTGTCTTGAACAGATGGAAATGGAGCATCTTTTATTCTATAAGCTAAGGCACTAATTCAAAGCACATCTTGGGAGAAGCAAAGAAATTGATCAGATCAGTAGGGAGAAATTTTCAAAAAACCAGATTTATTAGCAAAGTGCTGACCTATCAAGATGAGGAGTGAACATAAAAGATGAGCGGTACATCATTCATGGTAAAGGCACTTTGGATCGTGGCAATTTGAGAATTTCATGTCCAAGTCAATCCTTCTTTATTTGAGTCAGTATTAATCTGATCACAAGTGTGTCAGAGACCAAGGTTTCATACAAACTAACCCAACTTTCCTTGTCGTTCCTGTTAAGTCCATTTGTCCTGATGGTCTCAAATGTGTGGGTTAAAGGTGATTCCTAATTATAAAAAAAAAATAAAATAAAATAAAAAATAAAAAAAAAAAACTTTGGATATAAGCAGAAGTGCCAAACATTATTACTACACCAGTCAAGGTCACAACATGAGAATGTCCTAGGTACGAGTGGCATAAACTCGTAAGTGGTTGCAAACTACAAACCGACAGTTGTTTCTCAAGGCGGCCGATCGGAGGAAATATCGCCAACACCGAGAAACTATTGCTGATAAGGTGTGTCGATGAGATGTGTTGTTGAGGTGTTTTAGGGCCCAAAGTCTAGATGTGTTGATGAGGAGTGTTGATAAAATGTGTTTTAGTGCCCAAAGTCCAAGTGTGTTGTTGAGGAAGAGCATCAGATGTGTCGAGGAACATCAGAAGAGGGTATTGTTGAAGAGAACATCGGATGTGTTGAGGAACATCAGATTTGTTTGAGAAGCGTCGTTGAAGAGTTGAGGAATATCGGATGAGTTGAGGAACATCAGATTTGTTGAGAAGCGTCGTTAAAGAGTTGAGGAATATCGGATGAGTTGAGAAACATCAAATTTGTTGAGAAGGGTCATTGAAGAGTTGAGGAATATCGGATGAGTTGAGGAACATCAGATTTGTTGAGAAGCGTCGTTGAAGAGTTGAGGAATATCGGATGGGTTGAGGAACATCAGATTTGTTGAGAAGCATCATGGAAAGGTCGAGAAGCATCGTTAAGATTTGAAGAACACCGTTGACAATCAAGAAGCCTTGAGAAAGCACCATCGAAGATTTGAGGAACAACATAAGCGCCGTCAAGAATCGAGGATCTTCATTGAAATTTGAGAAGCACTGTTGAGACTTTGAGAGTCACCAGGTCCATAGTATCACGATTAAGGGGAGCACGAGTCTAGAGAGTCACTTCGCCCAACACAACAAATTGGCCATAACATGACACATAGCCCATCGGTCGCAGCACATACAAATCACAAAGCCCACTAGGAGTGGCAAACACACCATAAGCGTTCTTTTGAGCACCACAACGTTCCTTTGAGCACCACGCTCTTCCTTGAGTAAGACCTCCAGGTCGAGCTCCCTCACAAGTCTATTAGTCGTAGCAAAGCGTAGATCACCAAGCCCACTGAGAGTGGCAAATACACTGAACACATGTACTAGGACCACAAGCGTTTTAGAACACAATACAGGCACGACACAAGTCCACTCAGAGTGGTACACCCCATAGCACCAATTCATGCTAGGATCAGAACACTAGACATGATAGGACTTAGGACAAAATTCATATCACATCCATGCATATCATATCACTCTTATAACATAGCATCCGCCCGATTGTTGTGTATGTGCATGTGTGATCTACTCCTTTGTGCCCTGAACTACGTCCTGGTTTGATTCCCCTTGGGATACGTAGGCAGCTCACGTAGAGCACGACCAGCACTGACCTCAGCATCTTTTTTTCATCATTGCATCTTTTGCAACGCTTTTATCCAAAATCTATAGCCTCCAAAAGACCTGTCTCTTCAAAACTTTGGCACTCGCTTGCGACATGCGTTGCCTCGCAAGTTCATGCCAAAGAGGGGCAAACTGTAGACACCCCATTTTGTCGACTATCAGATTTAGGAGACCCATAGCTTGGTGGTTCACAATGATCGTAAAAGACTCAAAAGGACTCCTGGAAGTCAGCTCTATCTCTCAGAATGCTCAGATTGACCAAAATGCCACTGAAAGCCCGAAGACTCCCAGATTTGGTCCCGAAGTTCTGAAAACATGCTATGTCGTAAGAAAAATGATAAAATGAGTTTTTAAGTAAAACTGGATGAAATCGTCAGCTCCCAGAGACCCCCGGAAGTCCCGGAAGTTCCCCGAAAGTCCCCGTTGACCGGTTTGACCAAGGTTTGACCAGGTTTGACCAGAGTTTGACCAAGTTTGACCAAAATCATCAGAATTCACCGGAATCATTAGAAAAGTATTAAAATGAGTTTTAAAAGAGAATCGAGCGAAAACGTCGGCTCTTGGGAGCTCCCGGAGGTTCCCAGAACTTCCCGGGAATCCCAGGTTTGACCAGTTTGACCAAGATTTGACTTTGGAATCGGGGCACCGAAACAATTTTCAAATATTTTTCATGGATACTAGAGGTCAATAGCTTTCCAACGGTATATCGCACATAATTCCTGGATTTAAAACGAATTTATTTTGAATTTCGGAAGGCGAAAAAGGCGATCAAATCAGCATTTA
The DNA here is from genome assembly GCA_033977485.1 of Hydrangea macrophylla. Classification (NCBI taxonomy): domain Eukaryota; kingdom Viridiplantae; phylum Streptophyta; class Magnoliopsida; order Cornales; family Hydrangeaceae; genus Hydrangea; species Hydrangea macrophylla. The sequence goes on along the minus strand of CM066988.1, from coordinate 59,893,532 downwards.
TCGCGAGTACCGCAAAACTTTTCAAAGTGACCTATCCCCGAACTATTTTTTATGTAAAGTAGACTCCATTACCTTTCCAACGGTATATCACAACCTCAATTTGGAGTTCGTATGCATTTTCTGTGAATTTCGGACAAAATAGGGCCTTTTCGCGAATACCGAAACTTCGGGGGGCCTAAATAGCATTATCCAGACGAAGGGAGGAGCAGTGCCGCCGCGGCAGTGGCCCAGTGCCGCCGCGGCACTCTCCTCCAGAACAGTCCATTTTTGTAATTAAGTTTGTGGTCCCATTTTGATTAATTAAAAGCCAAAACGACATATTTTATGATTTCAGATGTTTGGAGCCAATGGGAGTACTTTCTAAATCCCAAAAACACCCCAAGTTGGCCTATATAAACACCCCATTACTCCTCATTTGTAGGGGAGTCAAATGCAAGTTTAGAGAAAGTTTGGGAGAGAAAGTGTAGAGATAAGGTTAGAGTGGAGAGAAAAGAAGCTTTCTTCTTTGATTTTTCCAAACAAAAGTGAGTTCTAACTTTGTTTTTTAATTCATTACTTCCATTTACTTCAACATTCAATACTCCCAACCACCATTCTAGTGAGCATTCAAGAGTGTGGAAGCTTCTTCCATGTCTAGTGTCATTACATATGAGTGATACACCAATCTACAAGTCTCATGCTTCATGAATATCATCTATTGATTATCATCTACTTGCTTGTTTATTTATTGTTCATCTCTTCTCATCCCATTTCTTTTTATTTTCTTTATTTACTTACTAGTTCATCATCATCTAAGTGATGACATGAAGTTTGGGGTGAGTGAATCCTCATGGATAGTAGCTCTTGACCTCAAAAACATGTTTGATAGATGATGACCATAACCTCAATACTTCCAAGGTATTCTTGGAATGTATTGAAGTTATGCCCAAAAACAAAATAAATCTCTCCAACAATCTTGGAGGTTCTTAAATGATGAGTTTGATGTAGGTATTCTAAGTGGCTATGATCCTTATTGAGTGTTGAAAACATGTTTTCAAAACATCTATTTCAAAACCCCTCTCAATCCCTCTCATTTGGTTTCAAGAAACTAAACTTTGTTTTCTCCAAAATCCTCAAAACAATGAGTCAAAACAGTGAGTGAGTTGAGTTCAAAGATTTTTCTAGAACACAATACTCAACATATGGATACAAGGCCACTTGGAAAGTCTTCCTAACTCATTGGAGAACACCCATGATTTTTGGTTTGACTTGGAAGTACTTGGAAATGGTCCATTTGGGTCCCAACATTCCTTCCAAACATTCTGTTTTTGCTGTCACAGCAGCTAGGTCAACTTACGACCACTTTTCCAGAAACCTTTTCCAAAAGGGGTGGTCCTAACTTATTTTCCCCTTAAAATTCAATGTCTAAGGAAACTTTCTGTATAATATGGGCCTCTAGATCATTCTTTTTCATTTTCTAAGATTTTCTAACATTTCAGTCGACAGTACGAACTCTGTTTCTGAGTGACCTCTATTGTTTATATAATTTCTCTCAATCTGTGATAGCTATTCAAGATTGGCCTTTTGGGTTGTGTTCTAGACACAATAAGGAACATCTCCATAAAACATCATGCATTGAAAACATTCCTAACCCCTCCTTTCAAATTCCAAAAGATCATGCTACTGTTCTGTCCACTATTCACAGCAAGTACATTTCAACTTTCATTCTTTGATTTGATGCTCATATGCATTCCAAATTAGTTCATATCTTAGGAAGTGGTCCATACTACATTTGTACACATCCCATGTTAACTTCATTCATTCATTCATACACATTTTAGACTTCTAAGTCATTCTAGAAACCCATGTACACAAAAACACACTACAACCTTTGCACATTTTAGATACATACATTGCATTCATGCAAGATTTGGGGTTTTTGTAACTCTTAATCTAAGAAGATTTTAAAGAATGATCACGATCATACGTTCATGCTTCCCCTTTGATCTAATCATCCTTTCTCATCCGTCCCGGGGATTGAGAGATCTTCTTTTCTCAAAGAATAACATGCATCATACTAGCTTGTTAAGCATATTTTGATTTCTTTGTTTATTTGTTTCAAGAACAATTCATGTCCCCTTTAGATTAGGAAAACTTGATTAATTGATATATGACTAGACAATTTTTCCTAGGTTTATTTGTGTGATCTTTCACTTTACATTGCATGATATTTGATTTAGATCTTATGAATGATATTTTATCTTTAGATCTTCCATTTTCAAGTTTCTTATGTAATGTAATATACTATCATAGTATTAATTGCCGAACCATACATAGTATAAGATGATTATTTGGATGCTAATTGAGGCCCATCGAAAGATGGGGCGAGTTGAGGGTGTTTTAGTCACGACAAAGGCTCCTTCCTCTCTCGTACCAAAACCCCGAACCAAGTTCTTTGGTTATGAAGGGCCGGTGCCCTTTATCCATTTGGGTGAGTCAAAATTAGGTTTCTTGGTTCCTTAAAGACCAAGTGGCGACTCTGTATCTGTTTTCAACAGACCTATTTTCTTTCTTTGATTCAAATCAATTTCAAATCAATCTCAAACAAGAGAAGTGGTCCGAAGCCCGGTATCCACAATGGGTGTGTAACAATTGCCAACCCCCTCAATTGAAGTAAAATAGAGTATATATAAATTTACAACAAGTTTTGGAAGCCTTTACAACTCGAAACGGACTGAAACTGATGTAATTTACAATCTGGACGTCATTCTGCAGTTTCGTTTGCACAGGAGTCTTCAGTATACTGAAATACGCAACATTGGTTTTTACCCATATCGCGCGAGCGGGTCGCGCGAGCGCGACTTTTGGACTTCGCGCGAGCGATTCTGGGGTTCTCGCGCGAGCGATTCTCGGATTTCGCGGGCGCGGCTCGCGCGCGCGACTTGGCTTTTTCAGCTTCTTTAGTTCTGCTTTTTCACCCTGTTTAGCCTGGTTTAGTTGATTTCTTCCAAAACCTGTCAGAAACTAGAAAACAAAGTAAAAATATACAAAAACAGGATAAAAAGGTACTAACAAATGCTCGTTAAGGCGTATAAATAGGATTAGTTCTCTCCCGATCACACCCCCAAACCTACATTTTGCTAGTCCTCGAGCAAAACTAAAATAAAAACTAACTACTAATAAAATACTACTCCATTTTTGCATGGATCACGATTGCATTTAGCTTATGCAACAAGCCTTTTAAACCCCTAGGTGTCCCTAGTCGGACAAGTGAAGTCTCGTGAGGGTTCTCATCAACAAGTTACCCACAACCATATTTATTAACTTAAAAATTTAAAAAGTTTTATTAAAAATGAAAAACATAACATTCAATACTTCTTTTCATAAAACGATGATTCGAAATAGAATAATGAACAAAAAGAAACAGAATCAAACGTCTACCTACATCATGAAAAACAATCTCAAGTACATGAATCGTATAAATCAATAGAGTTTCTCATAAAATTGCACGTGTGTGATGTGGTAGTCAAATGAACACGCGCATGTCATGAACTTGGAATATAACTCAGATAACCATCAAACTATGTCTCGACTACGAATCTCACAATGTCAATTACACTCTAAAATGAAACACTCAGAAACATGTGTAATTTTTCTAGTATACGTGAGCAAAGGAATTATGTTTTCAAGACGAATAACGCTCACATACGACATGAAAAAGACGCATAACACAAAAGAATAGTAGTCTCATGGATAGGATGCCAATAATCAAGAGAAATTAATCATTACCATGTTTTAATCCCCCTCCCATCGTTTTCATATCCAAACCATGTTTCCTCGGATCAGATAGGACTTTTCAAAGGTTATAATGTGGCTCAGGTAATGAAAAAGGATAGAATGGATATATCAGGTAGTTTCAGAATGGCATTGTAAGGCATGTTCGATTTCTTTCATTCTTCTTCAAACTTTCATCTTTTCTTTCTCTTCATTCCTTTTCATTCATTTTTTCTTCTTTTCTTTCATCATTTTTTCCAACCTTCCTCTTCTTTTTTTTTTCTTTTCCTTTTTCTTTTCTTGCTTCTCAAATGATTATTTATCGAATATCAAGCAACTACCCCAATAGCATCTTATTTTCTTCTTCTCAATCACACATCACCTTAACACCACTAAAAGTTGATCAATCTTTCAGGGGTGAACTCCCAGTTGGCCAAATCGGAGCAAAAACAAGGATAATGGTAATCAAAGAAAGAAATGGCATTTTAACGGCTCAAAGGGCGAACTAAGGAAATTTATAATTCTTCGGTCGGCAGTAAAGAAAGAGGGCCTAAAATCATTTCCTATAGTAATACGGTTCTTCAATGTTTACAATGGAAGATTATTTAGCATGGTAACAAATATTTTAACTTGACTATCAACCAAAACAAGAATAATGAGACTAAACAACAAATAGATGCGCTATTTCAATGAAATTCGACAAACACAATGTATTTATAACCCTCAATAAAAAAAAGATAGGCTCAATAACTCACAGGATTTAGTCTCCACCACGTGTTATCTAGAAATCCGAATCATATTATAGTTCACAACCAACATGCATTCAAGCGACTACGTGTAGTGCATAAGTTTATGTGCAAATCTATGATATAAAACTACGATTCAAACAATACATAACTTAAAACGTCATATCATAACTTCAGCAAATGTTTAATCACATCTTCTCTTGTTTATCATTCTATAACAATTCAAAGTTCTCTATCAAAAAGTATCAAATTAATATTGCAAAAACCGTAGGTAACATCGTTTATTTAAACACACTTATTGAAAAAATTTTAAAATTTTGCATAAACTAATGTGCATGTGTGAGTGCATACCCCCAAACCTAAACCTTTCATTGTCCCCAATGAAACAATAAAACGAAAGAAAGGATAGTAGGTAAGGAAGGAACGATAATACCTCGATCTTGACAAGCATAGAACAGGTGAACACAAAGGAATATGGCTATAAAGTTCAATGTTACCTGTTACTAATAGATAAACGAAAAGAAACTAACAAAAGAATATTAAAAGTAAATGAAACAGAAATATAAAATATAAATTTAAAAACTAATCTAAACTAAACTAAACTAGCAAATGGAAAAGAAATAAAACTGAAAAAGTATACATGTAATAACAAGGAAAACAACGACTAACTCGATCGAAACTGACCTAATAAACAAAAACAGAAAAGTAAAAAGAAATAAAACAGGTAGGGGGAAAGATATAGAAAACAAAAGGGAAAAACAAGAAAATGGGGAAATCGCGCGAGCGGCCGTCGCGCGCGCGAATTCCCAGATTTTTTTTTTTTTTTTTTTTAAATTCTCGCGCGAGCGAGGTGCCTCGCGCCCGCGATATCAGGCGCGAGTAGAAGCAGAGGCACCATATAAGAAAAAGAAAGGAAAAACCACTAAGGGGCATTCTCGCGCCAGCGGGCCGCGCGAGCGACGTCTCGCGCGAGCGGGCCGCGCGCGCGAGAATGGTATTTTCCATTTTTTAGTTAAAATTATGTATATAATATTAATATAAATTAATTCCAACCCCCAAACCTATCCAGAATATCCAAAACAGACTCAAACAGACTCAAAAACGACCAAAAACAAGGAAAACAGACGAAATTAAGCTTGGGTTGCCTCCCAAGAAGCGCTATCTTTTACGTCTTTAGCTAGACCATTCTAGCTCAAGACTTTATGGAGGCCGTAAATCGGACTGTGCACCCTTTAAGATGTCAGGAAGAGCCCGATGGTAAGCAGAAACTACGTCGCTTCGAAGTAATTCGATTAACGGTTGTCATTATGTTCAAGTCGAATTCTTACCTCCCGAGTAGATTCTTCATTAGGGTCCACGGGATTAGGATTCATCCACTCATCATCTTCTATATTACTCCCCGCACTTATATTTATTACGTTAGTAAGTTCGATATTCCGTTTAACCTCACATTCCGTCTCACATAGGTAATCGTCGTTTTTAGGAGGTTGATCCATAGCATTAAAAATGTTTAATTTTACGTTCATGTTCCCAAACGACACTGTCATTACCCCCGTTCTACAATTGACACGTGCGTTAGCGGTTGCTAAGAATGGACGGCCTAGAATAACAGGAGTGTGTTTCCTAGCATCTAGCACGGGTTCAGTGTCAAGAACCATGAAGTCGACAGGATAATAGCATTTATCAACCTTAACCAAAACGTCCTCGACGATTCCTCTACGTATTTTGACAGAACGATCCGCTAACTGAATAGTAGCGGCCGTAGGTTTAAGTTCACCTAGTCCTAATTGTTTATAGACATGATAAGGTATAAGATTAACACTAGCTCCTAAGTCAAGTAAAGCCCGATGAATGATAGTGTCACCTATGACACATGAAATCGTAGGCGTACCGGGATCCTTATACTTTGGAGGAGCATGTTGAAATATAGAACTTACTTTTTCCGTGAGAAAGACCGTTTTAGGAGTATGACTACGTATTTTGCGCTTTTGAGTACATAGGTCTTTTAAACATTTAGCATAAGCGGGAATTTGTTTAATAGCATCGAGGAAAGGAATATTTATTTTGACTTGTTTAAACACCTCGAGTATATCCTCAGTTTTCGATTTTTTCTTTGTAAAATTAGACGGTTACTCAACATTAGGTGGATAAGGCATTCTCGGAATATAGTTAGTTGGGACCGATTCTTTATCTTTCTTATTTTGATTCACGTCTTCACTTTTTCCTTTATTCAAATTTAAATTTTCATTTTTCTCACCCCCATCCGGAATTACAACAACTTCCTCATCTCGAGTAGTCGTCCTAGTCGAAACAGCATTCACACTCTCAGTCGTACTACCCACTGCATATTGCCCCTTAGGTTGCTGAGTAGGTTGACTTGGCGACTTACTCTCAGTTAAACGGTTTAATGTATTAACTACTTGTCCCATTTGGGACTCGAGCTTTGCGATAGACTTAGTGTGAGAGTGCACTAACTGAATTACAGACCCAAAATTTTCAAGTGAGGCCAGCACCTTCTCCTCAAATGCATTATTGCGTGGAGGTGGAGGAGGTAGTTGGTATTGACCTTGTTGATATTGGGGTCGGTACGTATTAGGAAAATTAGTCGACCTAGGATTATAATTATTTTGTGGGAATTGTTGCATAGAATTAACGTGTTGTTCCACAAATTCTGGATATTGAGATGCAGAAGGACATGCAAAGATATTATGGGACGGTTCAGAACATAATGCACATACTTCTAAAGAGGGTGGATTAGACGTTTTGTTCATTTGCATAAGTCGGTCAAGTTTTCTATTTAATTCTTGTATTTGAATTGATTGACTTGACTCAACTGTCACCTCTCGCTTAGGTTGAAGATGATATCCCTCTAAACGTACCGACACAGCCTGATGCATCGAATTCTCGCTTAGTGTTTCAAAAATCTTCCAAGCCTCGTCGGCGCTTTTGTGTAGGAAAGTTCCCGCACAAACGGCATCGACGGTATTCCTTACAGAGGGAATAAGCCCCTCATAGAAGACCTGAACAAGCTGCCACTTAGGAACCTGATGGTGTGGACACGAACGTAATAATTCTTTAAATTTTTCCCACGTGTCATAAAGAGTCTCCCCATCTTGCATCACAAAATTAGTTATATCTTTTCTTATCTTATTTGTACGCATAATAGGGAAAAACTTTTGTAAAAAGGCAGTGTGTAAGGCTTCCCATGTTTTAATTGTGTTTGGCTCAAGTGATTGGAGCCAAAACTTAGCTTTGTCTTTTAATGAGAATGGAAAGAGCCGCAATTTTAATTCATCATCAGTAAGATTTTGTATTTTCAAAGTAGAACATATATCTTGAAAATCTCCTAAGTGTTTATATGGATCTTCATTTAAACGGCCATGAAAAGATGGAAGTAGCGAGATCGTAGACGACTTTATCTCAAAGTGAGATGCCGTCGCCTCCGGTAATTCGATACCGGCTTGTGGCGTGTAAGTAGTAGGAATAAAATAATTTATAAGTGGAGGAGGTGGTGGTATATTTGGATTATTCATATTAGCTCCGTTGTTATTTTGGTTGTTATTGTTATTATTTCCAATGTCTGCCATTTTAATTGGTTCTATGTTATGAAAGCGTGGTTTCTTTAGTTTTTGAAGAGTACTACGTATTTCGGTTTCAAATAAAGACGTTGGTTTTGGTGTCAAATCGTCGTCTATTAAAAACCTAGCTCTAGAAATTAAGTTTGAAGACTTGTTAAGTCTTAATGTACGTTCAAGTTCAGAGTCAAAAGGTTTTAATTCCGATTTATTTGAACGTGTACCTAACATAAACTAAAACAAAAGAAAAGAAACTAAAAACAAAGACTAACTAAACAAAATAAACAAATAGCAATCACGCAAGTAAGATAACAAGCACTCAACTACTATGATGCATGCAAATTATCCTGTAATGCAATGACCGCGTCAAGCCCAGCGCCCCGGGTTTCCTAGCTAATGCAGTGCAATTAACCCTAACTAATGCAAATAGTGCGTCACAGCGCCCTGACTTACAGTGGTTTAAAGCGAATTCCAAAGGAAGCAATTTATTTACTTTTATTTATTTTATTTTTTGCGTATGCTCCTTTGATGTAATTAGCTACTCCACTCGGAAACGTTGACTACAAAATAAAAGAACAAGTTAGTAACTAAAAACAAAAACAGAAAATAAGAAAATAAAACCTAATCTAATATTTACGAATTAACTAAACTAAGATTCTAAAACTAAAGGTAGTAATACAATCCCCGGCAATGGTGCCAAAAATTGATGTTGTCAGTATCCAAACCAAACCAAACCAAACCAAGCCTTGTGTCCCAATCAATTGGGGTCGGCTATATGAATCCTTTTTCTCCATTCTGCACGATCAAGAGCTATATGCTCATTTAAATTATATATATTCATATCTTGTTGCACTACATATTCCCAAGTCAGTCTAGGTCTACCTCTCCCTCTAACCATTCCAGGCACTACGATCTTATCACTCTTTCGCACAGGTGCATCTACAGGTCTTCGTTGCACATGGCCGAACCATCTAAGTCTATTCTCCCTCAACTTGTCCTCAATATGTGTCACTCCTACAGTCTCTCGGATGTACTCATTTCTAATTCTATCTTTCCTAGTCTTACCACACATCCATCTTAGCATCCTCATCTCCGCTACACTCACTTTGTTAATGTGTTGTTTCTTAGTTGCCCAACACTCTGTCCCGTACAGCATAGCTGGCCTAATAGCTGTCCTATAAAATTTTCCTTTCAATTTTGCTGGTATTCTCCGATCACATAATACTCCAGAAGCACTCCTCCACTTAAGCCAGCCCACTTTAATTCTATGGGTCACGTCATCACCAATCTCTCCGTCTCTACTGATTATTGAACCTAGATAGCGAAAGTGTTCCCTCTTTGGGATCTCATGATCTTCGATCTTCACTGCTTCGTTGTCTCTACTTCCACTGTTGCTAAAAGTACATTCCATGTATTCTGTTTTCGTCCTACTTATCTTTAGCCCCTTAGTCTCCAGTGCTTCTCTCCAAGCTTCTAGTTTAGTGTTGAGTCCCCTTTTAGTCTCATCAACCAAGACAATATCATCTGCGAACAACATACACCATGGGACATCATCTTGAATGTGTCTAGTCAATTCATCCATAATTAGGGCGAACAAATAAGGGCTCAAGGCCGACCCCTGGTGCAGACCTACGGTAATTGGGAATTCGCTTGTTTCTCCGGCTGGTGATCTAATTGTAGTAACCGCTTCATCATACATATCCTTCACCACGTCAATATAACCCTTAGTCACTCCTTTCTTCTCTAGCACCCACCAAATTAAATCTCTAGGCACCCTATCATAAGCTTTCTCTAAATCAATAAAAACCATATATAGATCTTTTTTCTTCTCTCTATACTTTTCCATTAGTCTTCTAAGTAAATAAATTGCTTCCATAGTTGATCTCCCAGGCATAAATCCAAACTGATTTTCTGACACTGATGTTGCGCCTCTTAATCGATGCTCCATCACTCTCTCCCATAGCTTCATAGTATGGCTCATCAACTTAATACCTCTATAGTTGTTGCATTGTTGTACATCTCCTTTACTCTTATATATAGGCACTAGGATGCTCTTCCTCCAGTCATCAGGCATTTTTCTAGTCATTAAAATCCTATTAAAAACTTTTGTAAGCCAAGATGCCCCCACATCTCCCAAGCATTTCCAAACCTCAATGGGGATCCCATCTGGTCCTAAGGCCTTGTTGGGTTTCATCTTCTTCAAAGCAAAATCCACCTCAAACTTCCTTATTCTCCGATAGAATCTGTATTCTCTAGTTTCATCGTAACTTCCAGTTTCTTCTTCCATTGTGTTATCCATATGTTTTTCATTCAGTAACTTCTCAAAATAGCTCTTCCACCTCTCCTTAATCTCTTCGTCGTTCACTAATACCCTAGAGTCATCGCTTTTTATACACTTAACCTGATTAATGTCTCTTGTTTTCCTTTCTCTCGACTTAGCAAGGTTATAAATACATTTTTCTCCCTCTCTAGTGTCTAGTTTGGTGTAGAAGGCGTCATAGGCTTCCATTTTAGCAACTCTGACTGTCCTTTTAACCTCCTTATTTGCACATTTATAGCTTTTGAAGCGTTCCTCACTTCTATCATTTTGCCACTTCTTAAAGCAATCCTTTTTGGTTTTTACTGCAGCTTGTACCTTTTCATTCCACCACCAAGTATCTTTAGAAGCCAACCCTCTTCCCTTCGACTCTCTGAGGACCTCCTTCGATATTCTCGTGATGCACCTTACCATTCTATCCCACATAGTATTGCTTCCATCTTCCAAATTCCAAGGTGCTTCTGCATACATTCTCTCTTGGAATATTGCTAGTTTCTCGCCTTTAAGGTTCCACCACCTAGTTCGTGGGTTTATAGGGTCTTTTCTAGTATGACATTGTCCTTTTATATGGATATCTAAAATAGTAAGTCTATGTTGAGATGTTAAACACTCTCCTGGGATGACCTTACAGTCTTTACATGCTAAGCGGTCTGCCTTTCTCATAAGGAACAAATTGATCTGGCTTCTATTAGATCCACTCTTAAAGGTTATCAAGTGTTCTTCCCTCTTTTTAAAAAATGTGTTTGCTACTACAAGATCATATGCTACTGCGAAATCTAAAATACTCACCCCTGCCTCGTTCTGATCTCCAAAACCATACCCCCCATGCACCCTCTCATATCCAGTTCTATCTTTGCCTACATGGCCATTAAAATCTCCACCTACAATTATCTTCTCTCCTCCCGGTATTTCTTGCATTAAAGCGTCCAACTCATCCCAGAATTGTCTTTTAGTGTGATCATCCAATCCTACTTGGGGCGCGTATGCACTAATCACATTAATTATATCCACTCCAACTACCAGTTTGATAAGCAATATTCTGTCTCCTTTCCTCGTGACTGTCACAACTTTATCCTTGAGGTTCTTGTCAACCACGATTCCGACACCATTTCTATGCCTATCTTTCCCTGTATAGAATATCTTATACCCGGTCTTTTCTACCTCCTTAGCTTTCTCTCCAACCCACTTTGTTTCTTGTAAACATACTACATTAACCTTCCTTCTAATCATAGTGTCTACTAGTTCCATAGCTTTACCTGTTAAGGTTCCTATATTCCAAGTTGCTAACCTAAGCCTATAGTTCTGGACTAGCTTCTTTACCCGCGGTGGCCCAGAAGAGCGCGGGAACCCTTGCTTATTTAACACCACACCCGGGCGTCGATGCGGCGCCCCTTGCACATTTTTCGAAACACCCGAAGGCAGGCGCAACGCGTCGCTTAAAGGGAACGCCCTAGCATTTACACGAGTATTCATATTTGGATTCATATCATAAGGATCCGACGGTTTTTTTTACGTGCTGGCTGTCGAGCTACCTAACGCACTAACCCTCCTCTTTTATCCGGGCTTGGGACCGGCAGTGTTGAAACAACCCAGGCAGTATCAAGATATAAAAAAGTATACTTTACTTTTCCAAAGATTTGCAGTGTGGAAGTAAAGGTCGAACCCACAGAGATTGATTACTACAGCTCTTAATTTTAAAACCTAAGTCTAATTAATTAAGAAAAACGGATTTTGATTTGGATTTAATTAACTAATAACAATAAAAGTAAATCTAAACTATGAAAGCAATTAAAATTGTTTTAATGAATGTTTAAGGGAACCTAGGATTACAAATCCACCACTAGTTTCATAATAAGGATATTTATGAATTACTTTAGCCTATTACGTTGGATGAATATGGGGAATTGTAGCTACAAGCCCAATTCCTCCGACAAGAAGATAATCATGGTTCAAGCACCAACATAATCCATCTTCGGTTAGCATGAATTATTCCACACTAAACTAGGGTTGTGATCTAATCCATCTAACCTAGGCATGGACTATTCAGATACTTGATAGCACGAATCAATAAAGCACCATCACATGTAAACAATCTAAACAAGCAGAGCAAGAATAGATCGTTGAGCACATCACAGTCAAAATAGATCTAAGACAAGAATAAATTCTGAAAGCAATGATTTAATCAATAAAAGTACGATTTATTTATAAAAATCCCCTAAACATGTGACTGTCATCCACACATAATAAAACTAAAATAGATACATAATATACTCCCTATTACTCATCTAGGGCTTCATTGAAACCCTAGATCTATGATCTAGCCGTCCATGGAAGTAGTAGATGGCAAGAGGTTGATGGAGGAGGCCATGGAAACCCTTGGTCTTCTTCTTCTTCTCCTTGCTTCCCTCCCTTCAATGGCTGGAAGTATGGTTGTAGAATGTGTATGTATGGGTGTGTAACAATTGCCAACCCCCTCAATTGAAGTAAAATAGAGTATATATAGATTTACAACAAGTTTTGGAAGCCTTTACAACTCGAAACGGACTGAAACTGATGTAATTTACAATCTGGACGTCATTCTGCAGTTTCGTTTGCACAGGAGTCTTCAGTATACTGAAATAAGCAACATTGGTTTTTACCCATATCGCGCGAGCGGATCGCGCGAGCGCGACTTTTGGACTTCGCGCGCGCGGATCGCGCGAGCGATTCTGGGGTTCTCGCGCGAGCGGATCGCGCGAGCGGATCGCGCGAGCGATTCTCGGATTTCGCGGGCGCGGCTCGCGCGCGCGACTTGGCTTTTTCAGCTTCTTTAGTTCTGCTTTTTCACCCTGTTTAGCCTGGTTTAGTTGATTTCTTCCAAAACCTGTCAGAAACTAGAAAACAAAGTAAAAATATACAAAAATAGGATAAAAAGGTACTAACAAATGCTCGTTAAGGCGTATAAATAGGATTAGTTCTCTCCCGATCAGTTCCTCTTCCAGTGGCCCTTCTCACCGCATTGGAAACACTTTCTTTTGCCTTGGCCACCCACCTTCCCTTTGCCCTTACCTTTTCCCTTAGATTTTGCAATCTTAGGGACCGGTCCAACACTTGGACCACCAGTGCCAGCCTTCTTCTTCCCTTTCTTTCCTTTCAGTGTTGATCGGGAAGAGGAAGCGCTTTTCTTAACGTTCAAGACGTTGACCCAAGGTTTGATCACCCCTTCCGCTGCCAAAAGAGAACTCATCAATTCGCTCATTGAAAAATTCATTTGATTCATATTATAGTTAAGTTTAAATTGAGCGAATGAAGGCGACAACGAATTGAGGATCATATCAACTTGGGTCTGTGCATCGATGTTGGCACCTAGGGTCTCCAGCTCATTTAAATAACCAATCATTTTTAAAACATGTTCCTTGACTAGAGTCCCTTCCGACATCTTTGCACTCATTATCTTTTGCATGGCTACCTGTCTAGTAGGCCTGCCATGCTCCCCGAACATCTTTTTCAGGGATGTGATAATGTCCCTGGCAGAATCATTCGATTGGAATTGGTGTTGCAACACACCAGCGATTGAGGCCAGAATATAGCAACGAGCCATTCCATTCGACTTCTTCCATTTGTCGAACTCGCGTCTGGCAGCTGCCGAAGTATTTGCTGCAGGTTCTTAGGGACATGGGGTGGTGAGGACATATATGTGATCCTCCGTAGTTAATACAATGTCAAGGTTTCGTTTTCATTCAGTGTAGTTATTTCCAGTTAACTTGTTTTGAGTGAGTATGGTGGCAAGTGGACTAAATATAGATCCAGACATTATGATTTACTGTAAAATCAAAAGACAAAATAAATATGAATATCAGATTTGACAGTTTGAAATAAAAGAATCCTTAAAACTCTTTTTTTAAAACAAAGTCGCCGGAATATCGAAACAAAAGAATAAAGCCTCCGTATGGTGGTCAATTTTCGATTTTTCGATTAATCAAGACTTGTCCTCTATGCAACTCTTGCAAAACAAGTTATGACTCCCGATCCCTTTTGATCTCTAAGTTTATGAATAATGTCCCGTGTGGGATCCCTTATCCATAGCTTAGCTAGTGTGTACCATTAACTAAGATCCAATCACAACTGTCTCAAGTAGTGCCTCCGTGTGGTGGTCACCCTCTAACACGTCTGATTGATCCTATCAAAAGAAGTTCACATCTAGTAACCAATGAGTAATGCACCCTCCGTATGGATTGATCACCCCTGGCGAGGTGACACAGAATGCACTACTCATCTTACAGTGAACCGTTAATGGAAGATCGTGGGTGTCAATAAATAAGACCCTCTCCCACTAGATTTGGTAAATTAAGGATTTTGCTTTTAAAGAAAAATTTGTTTTTATACATTACCCATAAACCTCCAATGTTTATTAATGCGTTAAAAATGGTTTTTGAATTTTATTTTAGAAAACTTGTTTTACGTGCATGTAAGTAGTAACAATATGATTAAATACCAATGACAAACAAGCACATAAAACAAAAACTAAAATGAAAATAAAGACATCCAAACGATGTCTCTATCTCCCATGGCTCTATCTCCATAGAACCTCCTCTTGGTTTGGTCGCCTCCAGCTCCATCTTTATGGACAACGGCTTGCTCTTCCTTTTTTATGGATTTTTTAATTCTATTACATTGGTGCTATGCTTCTTTCGAAGCTTACAATTTATCTAGAAATAGAAAATGCAACAGTAACAATAAAATAAAAAGGCTAGGAAAACCGGTGCGACTTTCCTTTTCGTAGGATTGAAATCGCAGCGCCCTTTACATATGCCTTAAAACCAAAACAATAATAAACATGATATACACCAATCTCAAAACATTCAAATACCAAAATTTAAATAGATCTTGGTGCCATGGGAGATAGCGACTAAACTTGCTGCAAAAGGGTTAGTCGTACATGCATCCACACATATATAACAAATATATCTAACTATTGGAACCCCCAATTGATTCACACAGTGTATAAACCCTTTACGCACTGAATTAGAACTTAAAACAGCATCTTTCTTCTCTGTCACTGTTCGATCGATCGAAGACCGTTCGATCGCTCGAACCTTCGATCGATTGAACTCTGTTCAATCGCTTGAACTTTCTGTTCACAGAATCATTTTAAAAATTTGCATAATACTTTAAAAATAAAGATTTTAATTTCAAAACTCCTTAAAACTATGAAACAGAGAGCCTGACAAAGAATCTGTCTCGATCGATCTAACTTCATTCGATCGATCGAACACCAGAAGGCTTCGATCGATCGAAGACTGTTCGATCGCTCGAGTACAGAGGATGTTCAATCGATCGAAACATGTTCGATCGATCGAATCCGCCTTGCATCCTATGCAATCACAGATTTGGACTCTACTGCGATAACACTGCAGAAATAGATCTATGACAATGCCGTTTCAAAAACAGTTCTAAAATCAACATGCAAATCAAAACTAGTGTTCCAAAACGCATCTATAGATCCAAACAAGCGTGGCTCTGATACCAATTGATGGAAAAACCGGTTTAAGTTAAAAGTTTAAACGCGCAGCGGAAAAGTCAAGTTATAAAAACTTAATGGTAGCCCAGGATCTACTACTCGTTAATTCTATAGATGCACACAAGAGGGGACAAGAGTTCTACCTTAGTGTCTTGAACCCAATTCTGATTTTCTTCTTCTTCCTTGGTGATGCAGCAGCCTCCACTAGGTTGTCTTCACCCTTATGTCTCCTGCGGATGCTTGTCGGAGAGACTAGAGATGGTGGGATCTCTAATAGAGAGGAAAAAGAAGGTTTGGGGCTCTAAAAATAGTTTCTGCAGCTTCTGACGTTCTAAAACGACGAACTCCTTTTCCAGAACGCAGCTGCCCTATTTATAGATTTCCAGAACCGACCTAGACTTCGAGCGATCGAAGATCTTCGATCGATCGAACCTTCGATCGATCGAACCATTCTCGATCGATCGATCGAGACTGCCAAGACTTCAATCGATCGAACTTGTCATAACAACTTCCTCATGTGTCTTTCCAAGTATCCTGGCAGAGCTAAGAGTGGGACCTCCTAGGCTCTTTATTATTGGCTCAGACCAGTTTGTTAATTACCGTGACCAAACTCTTTGATCAGCAAACTAACTAACTGGTCAGTTAACGTTTACTCCACTATAAAACTATAACTGAACTCCAACGCAAAAGAACATATCCGAAGTGATAACTAGACTTGTATGTTGTACTAATGTCCCTCTACCTTCAGCATTCGTAATCATATTCAGGTAGTCGGATAACTGTTACTGTCAACCTGAATCATGATTACTTCTTGTATTCCTTGTGTCCCATTCACCTCTCATGATTACCAAATATGTTGATAACTCTTATCAACAAGACTGCAGTACTCAGTAATCGATTTGGTGACATTCTCAAGGGAATGCTTACTCTGAGATAGAGGGTAGATTCTATCTTGACAATATATGTTCACAACCCTATGAATATGACATACCCAAGATACCCAAGCAGCTATATCCACAGTCTGTGTTCATAATCGTCTCAAGATTAAGAACATATACCTTATACAAGTTATGAGTTCCTATCGACAGATTGACAGTCTTGAGTGTCAATAGGAAAGCTCAGGTCCGTCAATGCACTATAAGCACTAGCATGTTAACTAAGAGTTAAACTCTAGTGATTGAGATTAATCACTCCATCCAATGGTAGTTAATCATGCTATAGTGTAAACCTGATGAGATATACAGTCTCATCATCCACTGTGACACATTCTAAGTAACAAAGAATAGTAATTCGTATCTCACTTGTATGTATCTCATACATACACGAATTATTTACTATGATACTTAAGGATAACAATCATCTCATGAAAGAAACATACGTAACTAAATGTAAAGCTGATATCCATATATTAAAATGTCAATGTCTCATATATAAAGTAATGGTTTGAGGGCACAAACCCAACATAACCTTCCTGATAGTCCCCTTCTTGAGGATCGGGATACTCTTCTTCATGGATGCCTGGACAGGCTTCTTCATTATAACCTAGACGTAATATGTCAAGGGCAGTAGAGTCGTTTGCTTTTAAGGCTAAGTGAGTTGGTCTAACCGATCACTCCTAATACAAGCAATAATATACAAGTGCCACAAATATCTCGAACTAAATATTTGATAAGAATATAATATGATAGTATGAGTGAGATAGTGACAAAACAATGCAGTATCGATATATTCGACTTTACCTAGACACCATCACTGACTTATGTGACTTGTTACATAACCAGTGTAATGCCGTTAGCTTAGAGTGAAATGATTACTTTGTTATCGTCGCCTAGTAGGGCCCAATAGTAGTTTGGTTTTAAAAGGGTATAATCACTTTACTCTTAAGTCCTCGTGACCTTACCTAGAAAATAGAATAGTTTCAGTGCTATCGTTGCCTAACAGGGCCCAATAGCATCATAAATGGTAACCATTGTATTTAAGACCCAGATGGATATTTTGCTATCGTCGCCTAACAGGGTCCAATAGCGTATAAACCACCAACTTATGATTAACTCCATTAATTCGAATGGTAACTTTAGCCATCGTCGCCTAACAAGGCCCAATAGCATATATAGTAGTTCCCATGGATTTGACTGTACTACTTGGACCTCCGCAGTTCACTTAAAACGTGTATGACAATATAATTGGGTTAGTTTTCTCGAATAACCATGCAGACATCAACTTTGGAATTACGTTCATATTAATGTATAACATAACAAGCATGAATCATAACAACAATTATCAATTAAGCATGGAGTATAGTTATTTAGACATGCGTTTTATATAAGCAGTTAATCTTAACTTACGCACATAAGATTGAACGCTTGGAGTTCAAGAACTCTTCGGTGTCGATGTATTCCCCAACCTTCTCTGAAAGTTCAACCAAGGTTTTCAGTCGTTGTTTGTGGAATAGCGTGGGAACCTTGGTGTTCTGAACCCCCGAGTAGAAGGCTAGAATTGCGAATATCTCATTTAGGTTGTAAACCTGAAGCTTTTGTTGGTTGAACCAATCGAATAAATCTTTCAAAGATTTTCCTTTTTGCTGCCTGATAGTAAGTAGCTAGGTGTCAGGCCGTGGTCGTCCGAGCATATAAACAAACTGGCTGACGAATAGCTTGCTGAGCTCCTTGAAGTCGTCAACCGACTGGGGTTTAAGGGAGTGGAACCACTGAACAGTCGGGCCCTTTAGAGTGCTAGGAAAGGCCAGGCAGTACAGTTCATCAACATTGGCTGCCAGTGCCATCTGAGCCTTATAGGTCTAGACGTGGTCGACAGGACTTCTCGATCAGTCATAAGAGTCGAGATAAGGTTGTTTGAAATTGTGCGGAATGGCACGATCTGGTTGGAGAACGACGACCCAGTCTCAGTGTTGGCATGATTATGACTTGGATTCCGTCTTAGTTTCTCGATCTGCTTCTCCAAGTCTTTGATGCGGGCCTTCACATCTTCCCGAGTGGTATTTGTATGGAAGGTCGGGTCATCGAAAGAGGCTTCCTTCTCGAACTGTGCTGTCCTCAAGGATAAGGCTCGGCTATGGCTCCAATTGATCGTGTGCCTAAGGTCACTTCGGCTCTGGGCCGAGTGATCATGGGCCGATTCCTGGGTCATGCATTCTTACCTCTCCCGTCAGGCGGCACGCTTATGGTTAATGATGTCTCTGGCATCCCCAGAGCGACTCGGGTACGCCTGGGCACGTTATCGGGTCAGTATTGGGTCTTGACCACGCTTAGTGTTCCTGGGCTGGGTTCCGAACTTCAGGAGGTTATTTGCTAAGCCAACAGTGCGACGATCTACTGTTGAGTCTGACGCTGGTCCTCTAGAAGTTATACAAGAGTTGTTGTGATTTGCTCTAGAGTCAGAATGGTTGTCGTTACCATCGGGGCCAGCGGGTCCGCCTGGCTGATCTGTTGAACACCCTTCTTAGTGTTACGAGGAACCATGGTGTTCAGTCAAGAGTTTTTATTACTAGAAAATTGTCGTTCCCACAGACAGCGCCAAACTGATGATGGCAATTTTAGTGTAGGGTAAGAAAAGAAGACAAGAGAAGATTTGTATGTGGTTCGGGCCTATTAATGAAGAGACCTATGTCCATATGTGTGCCTAAACACCTTCACTATATCATGAAATAGCCACCTTTGCAAAACCAACAATTGACTAAAGCTACCAGAGGTCGGCCAGGCTAACTACACAACGTCACGATCTTTGCATGATTCGTCCCCCCCCCCCTATTGGGGTGAGGGGCCTCTTTTATACATGCAAGAGACCTTCTTATACATGACAACTATATTGGCAAGGCAATGTTGATATGATTGTGCTTGATTGACACCAATCATGCGAGTTTCCTAATCGGATTAGGAAACTATCTTTGCATCTCATCAGTCTTCTAGTTGGCATAGGAAACTATCTGGATGGTTCTAGATTAAGTCCTGGGGCTTGGGTGAGCCGTGTCTGTGACGGGCTGTGCCTGGGCAGTCATCCCGACCTATTAATCAGGACAGATGGGACCAGGCAAAGTGACTGGGCTGGACCAGCTTCTACACTTGTTAACTGAATACTTTAATACACATCATCACACACGTTTCACTATTTTGTTTTTCTTATCTTACCAAACACCTATCTCAACAGTTGCATTTCTCATTTATGATGAACTAGTTATAAATTAAACAAGCATGGAATGCATATCCATCTGAGTGTACATTTTTGTGCAATCTAAACCATCCCTACATGAATCACTCAAGCCTGGTTGGTGTACATGAAGTTTCAAGCTTTCAAGCTAGTATTTTATGACACTACTAGTTAGGAAATACTTGTCAATTGGTGAAGATTCCCTTTGAGAAACAAATGAACTGGCTAGATGTATATAATAAATGGCCTCGTAAAAAGCATATTGAAAACAGTCCACAATATCTCAGCAATCAATACAAATCGTCGTCAACATTCAAATAATTATAGGAGGTCACAAAATATCGCTATACAGCCCATGCATCTAAGAGTATGATACATACTGGTATTCAAAGTTGAATTACCTAATGGTGAACCTCTTATTGCTTGAACTTGTCATCTTTTGAGCATATACAATCTTATACCAAACTATCCTCTCTAAAACTCCACCTTGTAGACTGTTGCAATGGCCCCTCTTAATTAGTCCCTTGTCCATGTACAACCCCTCTTGGGTGGTCCACATGCGGCTCCTCTTAGGTGATCTCATCATACAAATATCCAAATCTCCAAAATCACATGGAGAAAGGTGAGATGCACCTATGGAATAATCCATCGTGTGACACATAAATAGAGGTAGTGGTCTTGTCTTAAACACTCCCCCTCAAGTTGGAGGGGGGTTGTGTGTTCAAACACACCAATTTGTGCGGTGTAGCAGGTCCATCTTCAGGAGGTCTCATCACCCATGTGATATAGAGGGCCCTTCCTCAGGTGGCCCCGTCACCCAATGATATTGCGAGCCTCCTCCTCAGGTGGTTTCGTCACTCAGTTCTGTCTCCATTCCATGTTATGTTACCAACTACACCAAGAGCTTAGGCTGTTAGAGAATGGGCCCAATAATGTATATCAAACATCAACACTCTCCCTTATGTGCAACTCCAACTTGCATGTGGAGAGCAAACAAACCAAACTCCATTATAGTTGAGACAAATAACAAAGTACAAATATGCACAACAAATCGGGGATGGAGAGTCGAACCCAGGACCTATCACAAACAAGGCTCTGATACCATGTTGATTTTCTAAATAATCAAACTTATCATTAATCACAATATGAAGAGCCTTTATATAGGCCTTACATCGAACTAATTAAGGTCTAAAAATAAAATAAAATATTTCCCAATATTTTCAAATCATATCTTTCCATATATCAATATTATCATCCATATCTCAATCTTCCATATCTTCCAACAAAGAGAACTACTGACCTAAACTTGAATCATTGGGGCAAGCTAGTTAGTAATGCTATTTAATTCATTCAAGTGTTCCGTAATGGAACTTCTTGATTTGTATTGCATATTTACATGCTTTCTAAATAGAAAATCTTTGTTGGCAACACTCTTTCTATCATATAGGCTTTCCAACTTCTTCCAAAGAGCATTTGCTGAAGTTTTGGTAGCTACATGAAGAAAGACATTAACATCAATCCGTTGTCTAATAATTCCAATAGCCTTTATGTCGAGTTTGGTCCAGTTAGCATCAGACGTGGCTTCTGGTTTTGCAGTAACACCTTCTATAGGACCTTAAAGATCTTTACAATACAAGAGATCTTCCATTTTTATATTCCAAGTCATCCATTTGGTTCCATTAAGACTAATCATGCGACCAACGTTGCCTTCCATGATTTACACACAAATGTGTAACCTGGCTCTGATACCAGATGTTGGGAACATATAGTAGAATTTCCCACAAAGTATAAATCACAGAGAAATAAATAGTGTAGCAGAAAATAAAAGAGAGATAGATTTACGTGGTTCACCTACAATATGTAGGCTACATCCATCACAACCCTCAGGTTAGTTCCTTCTTCACTATCATAACTTTGAATTACGAACGATTACAAGAGACACAAAGGTTGAGGCCAATACAAACACCCTTAGGTGTATACAAAATAACCAAGAGGAAAAACCTCACCAAATGATCATAAAAAAAAAAAAACAAAGTGTTGTTGGAAGAAATAAAAAAACACTCAGTATCAAAATAGCTTACTGCTATGCTGAGTTTTCTAAGAACGTACAAACTGATTTCCTCGCTCTTACTTTTCTCTCACTTTTTTCCTACAGATTGCAAAAGGAGAACACTCCTTAAATAGATACCAAAGAACCTTTGTAGAGATTAAATGCATTTAATGCACTAGCAAATTCCCAAACAAACTTCATTGAATGCATCAGCAAAACTCCCCACCTAACTTCTCTAGTTCCCAAATCTTTTATAAACTTCCAACAAATAGATTTAATTTGGACAGAATTTCTGTAATAAGGATGAACCCAACAATGGGTTTGAATTCCCAATCCATGGCAGGTTGGTCAAAGATAGTTGATGGGCCTGCTTTAGATTCTTCAGAACCCTCCAAACCCTTCATGCCAAAGAGCTCTATTTTGATCTAGAACTAGATTCTGAATGTTGTCCTGTAGGTGACAAAGAGGATAAAGTTAGACGTTTCTTCGATCAGTTTATGTTGGTTTTTCTCAAAGAGATCTATGGGAGTAAGGAGGTTACCAAAGGGTCACCCAATAGCTAGGAGGTGCGGCACAGGCAGGGGTGGTGTGTGGAAGTGCGACACAGGCTAGAAGGTGGCTGAGAGGTCTGCGAAGGCCAGGGTGGAGGCTTGCGAAGGCCAGTGGTAATGGTGGTATGGGGTTAGGGTTTGGAATTTGGCTCTGATACCATGTCAAACATTGGATTTGGTGAAGCTTGGTGTTTAAGCATTAGTTGGACACCTTTTATATTAATCATAGACGAAGAAAAAATAAAATATTATAACTGGGTCCTTAGACTTATATCTAAATAACAGAACATAACAAATAATAACTCTAACAGAGGGGAAGAAAAGAATAAGGGAAATAGAGAAAGAAGAAGACAGAAAAGAAAGAATACTAACCTCAATCTTTAGATTTGCAGTCATGGAAGCCATAAATACTTGTCGAGATCTGGGCTTAGTCATCATCGAAGTATCGGAGAGAGAGAGAGAGAGAGAGCAGTAGCATGGCGTGAGGGGAAAAACCCTAGAATCTAGATACGTTTAATATAAATATAAGTATTCCTTATTTATGACTAAGGCCACATGTATTGTGTATTTACTGATTTTACCTCATATATTTCTATTTCTAAAGAAACCACAAAGAAAGCATATATCACACTTCACTTTACTAACTTTTCACATGCCTCCTTGGACTCAATTTAATTTGTCATACTATGAAAATACTAGACTTTTTTCTTTCTGCTACTAATAAATTGATAAAATTTATTATATTTAATCAACATAGCCGCTTCCTAGACGCCCTGAACTTTAGACTCTTTTATGTATTCCTGCTTCCCCGCTCTCGCTTCGTGCTTATATGGTTGGAGACAAAGAGGCAACACTAAGACAGGGATATGACCTTTGTTATGAGACGTGTGACAAGTTGGGACGTAAAGGAAAAGAGAGAGAAATACAAAATTAAGAAAATACTTAGATATAACAAATTGAGGAAACATGTCGTAGTGACATGTGGCTAATTTAAAACCTTTTCGAAAATTAGTCACAGGGGTATTTTGTTCATAGTGACATGTGGCCATAGGGGTGTCATTTGGAATGGAAATTCCGATTCCGACCGATTCCGATCCGAAAAATATCGATTTTGGCAACTAAATATGCATTCCGAATTCCGAATTCCGAAAATTCCGGAAAAAATCGGATCGGAATCGGAATGGTTTTTATAATTCCAAAAATTCCGAAAATATTCCGAAATTGTATTTTCCGAAACTTTTCCGAAAATATTCCGAAAATTTTTCGAACATATTCCGAAATTGCATTTTTCGAAACTTTTCTGAAAATATTCCGAAATATTCCGAAAATTGTGTTCATCCCACATCGAAAAAACACAAAAAATGGGATGTGATGTGCTTCTATAAAAGGCCTACAAGTCTCAAGTAAAATCCCATTAAACTTGAATTCCGAATATTCTGAAAAATTCCGAAAATATTCCGAATATTCTGAAAAATTCCGAATCTGATGAAATTTCGAAAATTCCGAAAATTCTGAAATTTCGGAATTGGAAATAATTTTGGAATTTCTGAAATTTCGGAACGGAATTTGGAATGCATTTTTGACTTCCGAAAATTTCGGATTTTTTTTCCGAAAGGGGCGTTTCCCATCGGTTCCGGCCGAAACACACCCCTATGTGGCCAATTTGGGTACCAATCTTGTCATAGTCAGATTTGACCAGAAAGTCAAAAATGAGATTTTTAGACTAAAAGGAGCGTATACTCAAATGATTCACCATCTGTGTTTTAAGTTTTGTCATAACTGGTACAATTAGTGAAATATAGCAGTTTATATGTGATGTACCCGTGCATTAGGAGTTGTACCTTGCCACTTACTATAAATATAACATGTTAGGATTTTAATGCATTAGTTGCTAGCTAATTCTCTCTATATCTCTCTTCTCTTCTCTTCTCTCTCTCTCCCTCTCTCTCTCTCTCTCAAGGCTAAAACTTAGAAATCGTAGGAAGCTTTAAGCTTAAAACCCCGATATCATCTAGATGCGTTGGTCTTCGGGTAAAACTCCAAGCACTAATGTTGTTCCTGGTGACAAGGAACATACGTGGATACCAATCTTGTTCTCATTCGACAACTTTACTCGATTAAAGAAACTTATAAAACATCAAGGTAGTTCATATAACTCTCTTATATAGTGTATTATATGAAAACTAAGTCTAATATAGAATAATACTATGTTTGTAGCACGTTTGCCGTGTCAATGATCCAAACCTAGTTTTCTTGAAAATTTCCTAAGTGCTAGGTGTTCTTGATGTGTTATATGCTTTCCTCTTCATAATTAAGTTGTCTTATGTGCTAAATTGGGAGTTGAAACCATATCTACTAGCTTTACTCATAAATTAATCTTTATGCTTAGATTGAGTTTCATATATTTAGATTCACTTGAAGTCATGAAATCATGTATATATATATATATATATGCTTGTTTAGTTAGCATATTAATATTGTTCATTAGCATTTGATAACATGAGATAAGCATGATTATGAAATTGAGCATGAACACGTGCATATGCATGAAAATGCACGAAAATGATTTTTGGTGAAAGACCTCCATGTATGGGGCTTTCGATTTAAAAAGGGAAGATCTAAAGGTCATGAAAATCTCCTCGAGAGAGTTTTGATTTCAAATTAGATAATCCCAGTTATAAGTGTGTATGTGCGGATTGGATCCATTAGGAACTCGATCTCTAGTTTTTCAAACAATAGGAATCATATGCTAAGGCCCCATATGAGGTGGATTGTGCCCCTATATGTGGTGGCCCATGATCGGGTGTTGTATTGAGAGTGAGTGTTTGGAAAACTTCATGAAAAGGCCTACGGGGGACTTTGTTTTGCTTCGGGAATAAACCATTACATTCACGTATTCATGCATATAGTCCACCGTATTATTGAATTATATGACTATACGGGTCGTTGTTCTGATGAACTGGTTTAAAATCCTTTTAAGGTAAAATGGATATCGCCTTGTAAAGACCTCATGTGGGGGGAAATTTTTTCCTTATGTAATACAGTGTCCTTTTAATGTAACTTGTTTCAATTCGGAACCTTAATGATTAGGCTTGAATTGCTTGGTTACATGCTTTGGAAATTTCAAGATTCATGTTGTAGTTTTGATGTCGGACACAGATTATCCGTATAAGCTTTAAACTTGTATTCATGTTAGAAATGGGGCACCTATTATTCCCTTTATCCTAGACTTGCTACTTTGATCCCTAAAACATGTTAAGGTCTGTTATATTCACATCGGTATGCAATCGTGACATAAGTCGCTCTTTTTTTTTTTACAAGATTGCATGCTTTTATTTCGATGTTTGAACCCCTCGTTTTTCACCTATGTTGCGCTTGGGTTGATAATGTGTATCATAGACCTTACTCTATTTTATTTTAGATGGGAGACATATTTAGGGGCTTAGGTTGTGTAAATGTAATAGAGATGTGCTGCAGAATTCTCTGCTGCTAAGAAACAGTCGACTGAGCGTGGGTCCAGTCGACTGGATTCGCTAAGAAAAATAAAGTCAGCTTTTCTTGTGTCAAAATTCCAAAAGCAATCGACTGTGTTGGACCTCTGAGTTTTGGGCTCTCAGTAAATAGAAAAACATTCGACTGTATGGGCACTAGTCGACTAGATTTGACTGCCTTCTTTGCAAACATAGTCGACTGAATTAACTAATTTTTTTTTTTTTTAAAAAAATGTGTTCTCTGGATCTCAGAAACCAGTTGACCGATTCCCCGACTGGATCTTTATGCTTCCAAATAGTCTTGTTTATTAATGTTTTTAAGAAAACGTTAACTTAATCACCCCAACCCCCATTTCCAAGGTTTGGGGCATTACAATTCACCTTCTAGCGACGAATTTTCGTCACTAAAAGTGATATCCATCCGTTTAAGAGCCGACATGTATATATATATAGAGAGAGTGTGTGAGTGAGAGAGAGAGAGAGAGAGAGAGAGAGAGAGAGAGTGAGACCTGCAGCATGCGTCCACTCTGTTTTGATAATGAGCCCAAGTGTGTTAAATGTTTTTTCAACATTGGCAGCTTTATTATCCATCGATGAACTGAAAACAACCAGCTAACCAGGCTGCATCATAATCAGCAGTCAGCATCATTTAGGAGGTATCCTAGTAGATTTTTCGGCTTGTTGCAAAAAAAAATTTGACTTCATCAGGGAGGTCGGCATCAATTCGTCCTAATTATATAGTTTTTATATTTATATTCACAGTGACTTCATCTGGTGGGACACACAAGAAAGTTGTGTGAGTTTCTTTGTTAATTTTTTCTATCTGGCACACCACTGGTACATCACAAATTTTCGTTTCTAAACATCTTTTAGAATTATTTGGGTCAAAGTCTTAATAAGTTGAAATAGGAAGCAAGAGAGAGATTTTTTTTTTTCTCTGTTTATTTTTGAGAGTTAAGAGACTACATGCGCAAAATAAAAAAGGATTTAAACAAAACATAAGATGAAGAATGGTTTGAATCCAGATTGGACACTTTGAAGAGAGAGAGAGAGGGAGAGAGAGAGAGAGATGAAATCTTTCATGTTTTATTGTTATCTGGAGTTGTTCTATTTTATTGAATCATATACATATATAAGCTCATAGTGAATTTGTTATTCTATTATTTAGTTATTGCGATTAGTAGCAATTTACTTCTTTAATTTGTTTGTCTAAAACTATTCTTATACTAATATCCTATGGTCATATATATATATATATATACAGTCCGGATCGTAAGTGAGTGTAAAAAAAAAAGGACTTTGGGACGGACCACTTTTAGCGACGAAATTTTTCGTCGCTAAAAATTTTTTAGCTCGTCGCTTGGTCCGCCTCAAAGTCCGCCCCTTAACACCCGCACCTGATCCTCACTATATATATATATTTATAAATAATGAGTAACTAATATTTGCGCTATTGCCCTCTTTCCCATGTTACAATAGGGCATTCTACCTCCCGTCTTCCTTGCTTATCTAAGCTACCCATAAAGCAATAGGAAAGTAAAAAAAATATATAATCTTTACTTTCCCTGTTTATTGAATTAACATTAATTCATAGTTTAGTTTACATTTCTCAATTATTGTCACCCCTTCACTACACCACATTACCTGTAAATTAATCTCATTCTTAGTCGCTTTGATGTAACAAATTAGGCAAGTAATGGATTGTTAAAATATTAATGCCATGTTAATTAGTTATGTTTGTAATTAGTTTATTAGCTTATGTCATTTTTAGTCTTTTGTTATCTTGTAATAGATGGGTGCCAAGTGTATGGATGGTAGATGATCCTTCTAGGGTAAGCTTGGCATAGAGATAAACTCTACTCCCTCCGTCTCATAATAAGAATCCACATTTCCTTTTTTCGATGTCCCACAATAAGTGTCAGCTTTCCTAAATTGCCAAATAGCTTTTGCTTACTTTCTAAAACTACCCTTATAATAAAGTCAAAGTAGCATTTATTTGTGGTCTCAAAACAACCAAAAAGTCAAACAAACATCACATCTAAGGGTAAAATTGGAAAGTGGCCATTTAATGCACCAGAAAACTAATATAATACAACTTTTTTAAACAATGTGCAAAATGGAAGTGGACACTTATTATGGGACGGAGGGAGGGAGTATTTTGTATTGCAAAAATCTGCTGGAGAAAAGATATGGAGCAGCCCCTGTTTTGGTTTAGCTTCAAAAAAACACATGGTTCTTTATCTCTTTCATCTCTTCCTTATTCATTGCTTCAATCGCTCACCAAATTAGTGTGAGATAATTAATTCCAACCCAACATGAATAAGATAAGCTTGGTACAGTAAGTTCCAAATATATATTAGGTAGCAGTATATATATCTTTTATTCTTTTGTTTATCTATTTATTGACTTTTTGTTTAGCTTGTATTTGCTTTGCCATTTCAAATCGACCTATTGTTACATTAAACTAGGAATTGAGATGTTATGTTATTACCTGTACATGCATGAACCTTAATTTACTTAACTACTAATTCTGCAATTTTAGTAAATATATCACTGATTTTCCCCTTTTAGCTTGCCAAATAAGTAGGACAAAATAGCTAGTGGCCTTTTGTCTTGCCACACATGTTGGTGTACTAGTTGACCTGTTCTTAATGACATCAAGATAATACACAAGAGTTTGTAAATCTTGTTTTTTTTTTAGTTTGTGTCAGTACACTGGTTTTAAGTTAACATTTTGGTTGGAGTCTGTTTGGCAATGCTTTGTGAAGTAGAGATTTTTTCTTTAATAGATTTTCAAACAAGCAGCAAAGTTGCTGTATCTGATTTAAGTTGTTATCTTCAGCTTTTAAATGGATTCGATTTTTGTAAATGGAGTAAAAAAAAATTTCCTCAAATGTACTCATACCTCACAGTAATCCCAATTAAATAAGTGATTGTTGGTTCCAAATGAAGTTAAATCCAGACGGACTTCGTGGTAACCCAACCCTTCATTCTCTAAACCCACATCCAAAACAATTTATGCTTGTTAGATGAACAAAAACTAAAACACCAAACCCCCAAAGTAAATAAGCTGAAGATCCACTTTTTTTTTTTTTTTTTTCTTTCTTCGGAAACAGGTAAATACATTCCAAAAGAGGGATGTACAAGGGGCATACCCCAGGATATGACAATGAGCTCAGAGCACGAGGAATGTGGCAAAGAAAGCCACGCAAAAGAAGGCAAAAGCCAAAAACAATGTCTTATACAGACTTAGAACAAATCCAAATCAATAAGGTAAACCACAAGCTCAAAGGAAAACTAAGCAAAGAAACCTAAGAAAAGAAACCATTATGTCCATGATTTTACATATAAGCCAAGTTGGGAATGATTTTTCCACTTAGATCTAATCTGGATGTTGATCTGTGAGATCATATTTTGCAACAATTGTTCTTTTTGGAGCGAAAAAAAAATGGGGTGTGTGGGTGAAACAAATAAACTTGAAAGATTGGAAAACAGTGTAGGATTTTCCAAAGTATCATCCACATTTGGTCTTCTTCAATCAACTTCTTTCAATGAAGGTAGCTTCCGAAACTTGATCGACAGATTTTCTATCTTCCCTGGACTGCAAATCATCAATATAATGCTGATAGATATACGAAACAAATCCCCAAATCGCCAACAACATTGCCACTACCTTCACTCCATTCATTTTGTCTTGGAAAATGAACACTGCTAGAACTGGAACAATGGGCAAACCAAGAGTACTAATCACATTGGAAAATAGAGAGGAGATCTCAAAGATCAATCCCGTGCATCCGATAGAGAAGACCTGCCAAGAAATGGCTATCCACAGTAAGGTCATCACATAGGATGATTTCCCAAGTTCAAACTTCATCATCTCTCCATTCAAGCTCTTCCACTCTCCGCTAGCGAAAAGTCCCACCACAATAACAAAAGTTGCAACTAGTGATTGATAGATTATCATGTCCAAAACAACCCTAAAACTTGCACTTTTTAGAATCTTCTGGAAGGCGAGCTGCGTTACGGCGAGCATTAAAGCGTACCCGGCAGAGGCACCGACGGTGGATACAAACCCGATTGCGTATTTTCCTTTGGAGGTTTCCGTGGAATCCGAGGCGTCGGGTGTGAAAACAAGAAGAGTGGAGGAAATAGTGAGAAGGACTATAGAATTCACTATAAAAGGAGTGAGCTTTTGAGAATTTAGGAAGTAAGAGAAAAGAGCATTGAAACCGAGTTGACTAGCACATATGAGAGAATATGTAGATACAGGAAGATATAGGAGCCCAATTGAATACAACATACAAACTGCTGCAAGGAATATGCCAAGAAATAGATACAATGATATAAGTATTATGGGAGAAGGTGGATTTGTGTGTTGGGGGTTGTTTGGATTTTGAGTTCCTTTGGTTGATGAGAAGAAGAGGAGGGGAATTAGAATCAGAAAACCTCCGGGTTGTACCAATGTGGCCATCCATTTGCTCTTTCCGCCTTTGTCGTAGTAGAGTCTCCCCAGGAGTGTGGCGGCTGACTGGCCGGAGAGGATGAAGAATGAATAGACGGTCATTTTGAGCCACCACTTGTAATGTGTAAGCCGACCTGATCTAATTGATTGGTGGGCGGCGAGATTTGCATTTTCGGGATCTTCTTTGGTTTTTGGAACTGGCAAAATAACCTCACTTGTCAACCTCAAAAATATTACACAACACAATGTTTATATATGTAATAATTTATAAAATAGTAAGTTACATGTCTAGGAAGACCTGCCCGTCAAACTAACAAACTAAGGAGAACAAAAGTTTATAATTGTCTACCCAACAAATCCCAGACCAAAAAGGGAAAGGAAAAAAAAAAAAAAAAGAATAAAAAAGAACAAACAGAAAATAAGGAATAAACAAAATTAAAGATAAACCTGAGTCAATATTGTTCTTAAATATCTCGTTTTAAAAATAGGAATTTTCTAAACAATCGGGCTTTGTTTTGGAAATTGGATGCAGTTACGAATTTCATGATACGACATTAATTGAATAAACATTTCATTCTTGACTAATTATACAAGAATTTTGATGAAAGCCTTCGATTTGCTTCTCTTCGACAGGAACTAGGAAGTTTTAAGTTGTGAAATCCTTTTGTGATGGCACAAAATTCTTCCTGTCGGTTAATTTATCAAGTAGTACAATCCAAGCTTTGTTTGATACATCATATGCTTTTTTAGCACTTCGTTAATTTATCAAGTACGATCCAAGTTTTGTTTGCTAGCATGTATTACCAACACTATCATGTTTTATTTTGCTAGGTGCTTTTTTTTTTTAAAGTACTTTGCTAGTTCATGTATGATTAATTGAAACAAGAGAGGAAAAAAATTTGGAATTCTGTTCTCTCTCTCTCTCTCTCTCTCTCGTTCTTAACACTAATCTAGTTATGTGCTTGAGAAACTGACTTACCCATGTTTTGGAGTTGCAGTTCTTGAGCTTCTCCCATGTCAAAGATGCAGAAGTTTCTGATTGATCAACAAACTAAGAGAGAGAGAGAGAGAGAGAGAGAGAGAGAGAGAGAGTTTATGGAAGATAAACTACATGATGCAATTCTGGCAGGTAGTGAAGTTATTCTTCACATCCAATTCTGAAAGATGCCAATTTACATGTCTCCAGACATTGGCTTTAAAGGCCTTAGACCAACCCCTTCCTCTCTTGTATAACTTTGAATGTCCATTCACAAAATCGTTCCCTAGTTAATTATGACCAATATGTAAGGACGGGAGCGATTTTGCTCACGGTTTATTTAGGGAGTTAAATGCAAATACACAAAATTGGGTGTAAAGAATTCTCCTACAGTTTTTCTTTCATCTGGGGATCCACTGATATTTTGTTGTACACAAATTACACAATTTGACAAAAAAAAAAAAAAAAAGGGGACATTTATTCAATTTATGTGCCTCCGTAAATAAACCGTGAGCAAAATAGCTCCCGTAATAACCATGCCAAAAAATGATTGGGTGGGCCCTTCACATCATTTTGTCCGGTGGTGATTTAAGTGTATCTTGATATACCGTTGTTGGGATTTTGCCATGTGGTGCTGTGCTGCCATCCCATGTGATTTGGTGAAGAAATCCTATAATTTTGGGTGACTTAATGTAAGAGAAAGTAGAGCCATTGAAATTTGGAGAATTCTACTATAGGATATGGAGAATTATGTTATATAGGGAAAATGTTTGGCACACACTTTTTGACACATTATGCTTTAAATACATGTACCTTATGTTGTTTAAATTTTTTACATTTTTTTTGTGTACCACTTACATAACACAAAGTACATATATTTAAAAATGTGTGTCAAAAAATGTGTAAAACTACTCAGTTATATATTGGTTAATTTTCAAGATCTCATAGTGTTTGTTACAACTTACAACTGTGTCTTCATAGTGCATATCTGAGTGGAACTTTATCACATTTTTTTTTTCTTTATAAGTAACAGCTCTATGGTCATCCAGCGTGTGATATTTGTGTGATAGTGTACATGTTTGAGTAGGGCTTTATAATTCTTTTTATTATTATTATTATTATTATTATTATTAGAGTAGTATAGAGAGAAATATTTATGGGAGCAATAACTTAGCCTAGGTGATAAAAGACTTTCTAAGTCACGCTCATGTATGGATTTGAACTTTGTCCTCTCCCTCGATCTTGACACTTATGTACTCACACGAGACCACTACATCAAAAAAAAAAAAAATAGGTGAGATATTTGTGTGATAGAAAACAAGTTCGTTTTAGGGCTCAAATGTAAGTGTCAGCTTTTTGAGTATTTTTTTGTCTCATTTCCTAATCTCAGAGGAAGATTGTGTCGAGAGTAATGCTATGCTTCTAAAATTCTAATTCTAAAATCATATCTCAAATAATGTAGCAGTGATATAGTAGTAGATTTTCAATAATGATTAGACCACTTCAACATTATCTAATTAAAATTCAGTGGGTCCGCTGTCCCATCATTTGGGATTAGAATTTGGGAAACATAGCACTACTCATGAATATATACACAATCAGGTTCTAGTGTGCAATGCGTAAGCGCACAGGGCGAGAAAAGCCAGAAACCTGCCTTGCTGCCCCGCTCATGTATGGGGTGACTCTCCCCAACTAGCTTTTTAAGCCTAGTGTACACTAGAGCCTGACTGTATATATAGCGCACTGGATATGCGCACTGAGATTTTTAGCCTAAAAAAAGCGCGGATTAGTGGGGCGACGGGACGGGGCGCAGGTTAGCGGGGCTGCCCGTGATTTTTTTAGCCTAAAAATCCCACTACACAAAACTCAGTATGCATACTCAATGCACTTTAAAATCTGAGTGTATGTATATATATTGGAGTAATACATATATATATATATATCTTCAAATTTTTCATTCTCGGATTCTGTCCATTTTCGAGGGAAAAGCCTTGGAAGCATGTGGGGACCTGTGGGTTAGTAACTTAGTACTAGATTTTCTTTGAGTTGGTATCTCGAGATCAGTTACAAATACAGACAAAGATCATAATACTCATGTCTCGTGATGCTGGGTTCTATCCTTGGTGGTTATTTTTCTTCAGGAATATTTAAATATATATATATATATATATAAACCATGTCCACATGAAATTTTATTTTATTTTTTCTCTTTCTTAAAATTCAGGGTAAATTGCACTTGAACTTCCCCAGCTTTTGCAAGATTTAGGAAAAACTTGCAATTCATTGATTGTTATAACACAATAATAATATGTAGTGAAGTCGCGGCACCTCCTAAGTGTAGCCTAGTTATCGACTAGACACTGGGATGAGTCGTATGACCTGAATATTCTGTATTTGAATTCCACTAAAACATTCTTGCAATTTAAATGATGTGTGGGGAGACATACATCTGAGATTTACCTTGCAGGGTTAGGTCAAGTGGCCACACCATAGATGTGTTCCAAGTACACACATCTTTAAATGATGTGTGTACACGAGCTAGGCTCGGAGGCTCGGCTCGATAAATCTTGTGAACACATTTGAATAAGGTTCATGAATAGGCTGGTGAAAAAGCTCGTTAATAGGCTTGCTAAAGAGCTTGTATACTGACTTTTATATATATTTTTATTATAAAACAATACTGCATAATTTTAGAAAAAATATGACAAATTTCGTAAATAAGTTTGATAAATGACTGATTTATTATTAAATTATATAATTTTAAAGGGCACGCAAAAAAGCTCGTTACAAAACTCGCGATCACTTAAAACCTCAACTCATTTAAGCTTGTAAAAAAACTCACGAACACATGAACTCGGCTTTACACCTCTAGTTCCAAGTCAAAAAAAAAGTCTAAGAAACCAATTGTAAGGGCATTTGCGTTTTTCAATCTAAGATAGTGAGACTTTCATTGCCAAACAACCCCAGGGGTAGAATCGCTATTTCATTCAGAATACTCGATGAGATTCCCTCTTTCCTTAATAACCTCCTTAAGAAAGTCAGTGGAACAAATTAATATTTCATTTCAAGGGAGATTAGTGTAATTTACTCTAAATTTGTTTCCACATTGAAGCTAAAACTCCCTCGAATCTGATGTCAATTTATCCATTATATTAACAGAGTTACTAACAATTGCATATTAGTCCAAACTATAAGGGTCGTAATTGCATTAGTGATATGTTTGAAACTAGAGGAGAAAAAAAATTGATAGATTGAGAGTAATTATTTGCTGTAGAATTAGAAAAATATGATGTTTTATCAACCTCTAAATCACATTCTTTTGTGCAAAATATCATCTCTAATAATATACCAGAATCAAATAAGATTGTTTTTTTTTTATGAAAATAAAGTATATATATATATATATATAAATATATCATCAAAATAAGTGGTAGAATAGTTTATCAATATTCTTGAGTTATCCTTTCAAACGGACACTAACTTATGGTAGGTATATCTTTATCTACCATTGGTAGACTAGTATTCATCAACCTCTTCATTACTTCGACAATTTAAAAGGAGCATTAGGTAAAGAGATTTCCATCAATCTGGTCACTTACAATTGGATTATGATTGGGGAGACAGAACATCTTTTTTCGGATACCCGCGATTCAGTTTGTCCTTTGCGATTTTGGGGTCAGTATATATTATTATTTTTATCGGAATAGAATATGGGATAAGCTTCGGACATGTGCACCCATCCCACAATACATGCATGAGGTAAATCAGGGTGGCAAGCTAGCGGTAAGATCTGAACCCACACTAAGTTAGACATTGTCTATCTTAAGATCCATCCCTCCAACTAGCTTACACGACCTCTGAGAGGTTTCGAACCCCTGGCTTCCTTTAGAAAGGCCAAAGACCCCGACCAAATCTCTTGTATTTACCCATGTAAAGTCTTGAACCCAAGACCAAAAGTTAGAACACCCCCTATCATGGTCTGTCCACCACTGCGCTACAGGGGATTTGATTGAGAGACTGCATCTTTGTTTTTCTCCAACATAGCAAGCGTGTAAACTATGTAGCACAAACATGGATATGCTGACACAGAAAACACGACATTGGTATGTCGACACGACAAATCCTAAAAAATGATGGCACGACATGGTGGGGATATGTAATTTTTTTTATTTTTTTTTAATTTAGTTTAATTTTAAGTTCACTTCTTATGTTTTTTAGAAATGTTATTCAAATATTATTTACAAGATGTGCACTTCAAATTTTTCGAATGATTGTTTAATTAACAAAATGAAGAGAGGGAGACGGTCAAAGAAGAGGGGATGAGATCAGGCAAAGAGGGTCTTAAGAGACTAATGTTGGGAGAACGTGAGGTGATAAGTGATGTAATGCTTGACAAAATCAACTCCGTTTACGCTTTGAACATTTTAAAAAAACTAACAAAATGTAGCTTTTTGGTCAAGAAAGGGTTTTCCTCTATGTCCCTTGAAGTATCCCGCCAATTGTCGATGATGTGTCCTTCTTTAAAAATTGCATAATAGAAATAAGACACGTATTTGCTACATTTAATACATGTCAAAAGTGTATTGAATGAGTGTCAGTGTTCTATACGTGTCGGGCACGGATATAGAGCCCTTTCCGAACCATCGGTACTTCTTACAGTGTAAAAATGATTATGACTAGTAGCGACAAATGGGTCAACATTTAACAGTCAGGCTATTGAGATGGCGCCCTCTCTTTAATAAAGAGAGGGCCTCTATTTTGACCGTCAGATCGTGTTTTCATTAAGGGCAGTTTTGTCACTTCATAGTTTTTAAATACGATCTGACGGTCAAAATAGAAGCCCCTCTCTTTAATAAAGAGAGGGCGTCCTCTCTGGAGAATTTTTGCAACATTTAAATTTTGAAGTGATCAAATACCTTTTTAAAAGTATATACTGTATTTCTATGAGAGTGTCCTTTTCTAAAAACTTAATGCTACCTATATGTCTTTGGAGTTTGGACCATATAAGGATACTTGACAGAGTAATGATCTGGAGCCCCATTGTTTGGTTTTCACTCCTCTTGATCCAAGTTTGATTCACATTCATTTCTTTTGCTCAACCAGGTTTTTGATAAGGTATACACATATCTTTTGAAGAAGCAAATCTATGTAACTCAAGTAAATTTTGACACATGTATATACATGGAATAAATTTAGATATGGAGCTTAATTGGAATAGAAAAAAAAAATGTGGATAAAAACATAATAGGGTGCGAGGTTATTTGCTTAGAAATTAGGCATAGATTCAATCAACTCCAAATTCATAATTAAAATCAGAAGCAAGTAATATTTTTTTTCTACAAAAAAAAAAAAAAAATTATTAAAATGAATCTTTAAAATAATTTAAGAATGAAGGAATAATGTAACAATTGACGGTATTGCATTCCGAATAACCCATACAAAAGTAAACACACCCTGTTTTATCAACTACCAAAAAAAAAACCCCAAAGTCCATTCTCATAAATGAGGGATTTCAAGTAGAAATGTAGACAAGACCTGTAATATTTAATGTGCAAGAAGATAGCATTAAATTCATTAATGAATGGTCACCATCTCTCTATTGAAAGCCTTTATGTAT
The DNA here is from genome assembly GCA_033977485.1 of Hydrangea macrophylla. Classification (NCBI taxonomy): domain Eukaryota; kingdom Viridiplantae; phylum Streptophyta; class Magnoliopsida; order Cornales; family Hydrangeaceae; genus Hydrangea; species Hydrangea macrophylla. The sequence continues at coordinate 59,856,330 of CM066988.1, read as the reverse complement.
CTAGAAGAGAAGAGAAATCACCATTAGTTAGAAACAGTTGTCTTTCCAATATCAATAAGAGATTATGTGGTAACATAACTCAAATATGTGATATGGGTAATTGATTTGTTGTTGTTGTAAATATTGAATGTAGAGTTGTACATTCCATATATGAACAACATAAGACGCAATGCAGGAACTGATGACTCAAAAAGACTAGTCATTTGTTAAACCAACTATTGACGAATGAATGAGAGGCAAATTAAACTCTCTTTACAAACTTTAAGGGAGGCTAATATAATTCTTCCCCTCGCTCTGCCTTATCCAATCGGGGATTTTTTCATTTTATCTACTAATAGTGGCCAAATTGGCACTCCGAGAAGAAAGAGATAAGAGGGCCTTATGGAAAATGTGATCAGAAAAATAAAGGATTGCGTTTTGTTTTGACATAAAATGGATATATATATATATATATCCATATATTTCAATCCCCTTGCCCCTCATTCTTCAAGAATCAGAGGGGATTGTGGATTATTATTAGGAATTTTAGATTTTTATTGAATAACAGATAGTTTCTTTATGCTTTTATATATATATATATATATATACGGCTCGGCTCACAGACGGACGTCCGTAATATAAACTCTGCGGACTCTTCTCTAATTCCTTTGCTTTTGGTAAAGTGTGTGCCCTCATTGCTGCTAGTCAACAGGAAAGACAAAAGATGACAAAACTCATTTCTTTTCTGTATCAAACATAATGGTTTTATGTAATTAATGGTATGGTTGCAAGTAGGGGTGCATACGAGCTGAGCCGCTCAACAAGGGTTTGAAGTTCGGCTCTATGAAGGATAAGTTCGGCTCGCTCATTTGGGCTTGTGAACACGATTGATTAAGGCTCGTGAACACGATTGATTAAGGCTCGTGAAAAAATTTATTAATTGGTTTGATAAAAAACTTGTATAGTGACTTATATATATATATATTTATTTATTATAAAATTATATAAATTTAGAGAAAATATGACATATCTTGTAAATAAGCTTGATAAATAATTCTTTTATTATTAAACTATATAGTTTAAAAGGGGCGCACGAAAAAGTTCGTTAAAAAGTTCGGGAAAAAGCTCGCGAATCATTGAAAGCTCGGCTTGTTTGAGCTCGGGAGCAAGCTCGCTGTGAGAAAGCTCACGAGCAGACTCGGCTCGACTCGTATGCACTCCTTGTCACGCCCCGACGTAGCATAAATAAGGAAAGAGTTTAATTTCCTTTATGGACCCGTAGGTCGCGACAGTTTGAAGGATCGATTCCGTCCCAAACGTCGAACAACAAAACATAATAATCAGAGCAGAGCAATCAAAGCTTATAAAATTTTTCTAACTTATTACATATTACAGCACGGGGGCATCTAAAGGCACAGACCGCCTTAAAATAAAACAATAACTTAGTGTCTATTACAGTCATCCTTATAAAACAAACAGTTTAAACCTTAAAACATATAACTTGAATATGCAATGATGATAACAGTTTCTCTTTCAAAAGCAGCCGTTCTCAATTAGCATAGTCATAATGTTCCTCCTGGTTATAACCTGAAAAGCCTGAACACGAATGTCCAGGACGCATCAACGTCGTCAGCTTCAAGAAGCTGGTGAGTATTAAAAACATAACTTTAAATGTAAAACATACTCATTTACCTTTTTCCATTTTCAATTTGTAAAATCAATAGTTGACCATAGAGCGAATTTAATTTATAAAACAATGAGGAACAAGTTGAAAGTCATTCATTCATAAAAACAGATGCTCGTGTATGAAACAATGCACCACACTCATCTTGCCGACTCTTTTCTCTCAACAGACACAACAACCCACTATCTTACTCCTGGTATCCTTGAAACACTAAGATAGCCACACTTTAGCAACGGGGCGCCAGGGAATGTCCAGTTTGCCTCACACTTTGGTCCGGGGTACCAGGGAGTGTCCATTGCCTCACACTTTGAATACCTAAACCGCCATGCAAATACCGGAGCAACCTCACACAGTATCCAGACTCGGGTATCAGGGAGTGTCCGTAGGCCACACTTTAGCACTACCATGGGTGCCAGGGAATGTCCAAGTTCGGCGTCACACACTTTAACGCTTCCATGGGCGTCAGGGAGTGTCCATATTTGCCACAGTCGCATTTCAAAGATACCCTCACCGCAATCTCAACCACAACCACAACCGCAATCTCAACCACAACCACAACCGCAATCTCAATCTCAATCTCAATCTCATACTCTTTTTCACACTGACTACCCCACCCCATGCATGTACAACTGACTCCACATGTATGTCATGAAACCTTAATACAGAAATGTAAAGTACTGGGAATGATAACCATGGATATACGAGAAGAAATCAAATCTTATGTGAAACAACCAGTGAATTCATCAAAGAATGCTTTTATCGCTGTTAGAACACAAGTAGGTCTACTTTGAAGCAATGCCCTCAAAAATGAGTTATAATTTTTGTACATGAATTACATACCAAAAGAAAGGTCTTTGAGTCTAGTTTCCAACGCTTCAAACCGTGCGCATTTTCGAGTTTTCTAGAGGAAGTTATGGCCGTTTTACTAAAAGTCGTCAATGTTGAAAAGTGTCAATCGATTGACAAAAGTGTCAATTGATTGGAACACATACCAATCGATTGGAACCAATACCAATCGATTGGAACCCATACCAATCGATTGGCATCAGCAGTTTCTCCCCTGTTACGAATTTAAAGCCTCTTTTTGACCCATTTTCAAATCCGAATGCAAACATGACTTGTAATATATGGTTCTCTCCGTTTTTCCGCAAGGATGGCGAATACGCGATCGGTTTTAACTAATTTCAATCCTAGCTCTCGGATTTTACGAAAAACCGAGAGGTGTCAAAATTTCTTTTCTAATATACTTTCTTATATGAACGAATTAGGCCTAAAACTTTAAATATAACCTCTAGGGACTGTAATCTTTCATATTCATCTTTAAAAACGAATTTTGGTTGAGGTTGGAAAATCATGTTTTTCAAGCTTAAGCTTCCATGGATGAACATAACAATGGTGATTTTCAATGCACACAAATACAACAGTAAATAAACATGAAATACATTCTGAGTGAGTTCTAAATACTCACTGAGATATAGATAGAAGAAATTGTTTGAGAAAGAAACCCAATAAGAAATCTAAATGAATTCCAAGCTTCCAAGTTATTGGCTATGGAGAGAAGAGCTCTTCTTTCTAAATTCAGCAACTATAAACTCTCAAACTCTCTCTGTTTCAGTTTGTAGAATGTGTATCCAGTGTGGTTAAGTGTGTGTGTATATATAGAGATCAAATTGATGGACTTGGAGGCCAAGATAAGTCTTCTATACTCTACAAATTCATTTTAGTTAAATAAATAATATATAAGAAATGCTCAGCCTATACATGAGCTGATATACATACGTATATTTATGCACTCTTACAAATTGAAGGGTCAAGTTTAGATTGTTTGGGAAAATAAGCTTATGGTATAAGAATACACACACACACAAAGCATTCCCAAACAAGACTTCACCAAATGATTACTTGCCATAAATGGCAATAAAGCACACATCATCTCAACTTTACGTCATTTCAAAATCTGTGAAATTTTAACGCAGTGCAAGCAGTTTTAAACATAAACTGGTATTTTCGTGGCGCAGTGTTCGTCACAAAAATACAGAAAATTCATTTTAATATAGGAAATGATTTCCCGGTTTTATAAAAATACTGTTTGAGTCAAAAGAAATTATTTTCACCATTTTGAAATACAGATTTGAAATTCAACACAGGTATTGCCAAATTTTATAAAATCGCATTTTGACCCCAAAAGAATTAAAATGTACAATAAGATAGGCTATAAGGTTACAAAACATGACTATTGAAATAAAATGAACATAGATAATACAAATTAAATATGAAAATGCAAATTAAATTTACATGAAATGCAGGTTGTTACACTCCTAGTTGCAAGACATTGATTATGAATGTTAGAAAACACTTCACTTTTTCATATTACATATATGATTCTAGGAGTGGCAAATGGTTTTTTTTATTTTTTTTCCTTTTTTTAGCAAATATATTGACCTTATTTGAAGTAGTTGCTACCAAATATTAATGTGTTCCATGGCTTAAAATTGTCAGTTGTATCAATTCAATGGCTTAAAATTTTTAGAACTAAAATTTTTAAAACTAAAAACTGTGGAATAAAGAAGGGGAAGATGAAAATGATGAAGTTGATGTTTTGGGTTTCTTCTTCAGCTCAAAAAATAAAAATAAAAAATTAAAATTGTTTAGAGAGAAAAAAAAGAGCTCACAATTCTTTTTTACATTAGCAGAAGAAGGAGTAAATATTGAATGCAACGGGGATATCACATTATCATGTATTTTCTCTCATATATTTTGAAAATATGTTGATATGGTGGGATGATTTCATAAAAATAGGGAGCTAAATAGATAAATGAAGAGATTTTATTAGTTAGTTGTACCATATCACTAAATGCAACCGTTGAATATTTAGCCAGGAAGAAGGAAGGATAATAGGGCCCACTTGGTTTTAAACAATTCATGAGTGTTGAATGTTTGAAAGGGGTAATAATTAGGACACACTTAAAGACACAACAGAGATGGGCTATCTCTTTTCTGTGTCACTATGGAGTCCATTGATATCAGGAGAGATATAAACACATCTTTTAAATTATGTCCTTTATGTATTTAAATGTGTCCCAATATTTACTCATTTGAAAGTATGGAAGAGAGAGAGAATGAGATAGAGATGCGTGAGTATTGAGACTTTAAGTCACATACTATGGCCCATCATTTTATGGTCTAGTAAAGTCACATTCTATGGCTGGCCCACCATTTAAGGATCCGCTCCTTTCTCTTAGACGGGCATCCGTCTAAGAGCCCCGCTAAATTATATATCTACTATACTATAAAAACGAATAAATAAGCACGTCAGAAAATATGAAATTTCTATTTTGCCCTTCACTACAACAATAATTACTCATATATATATCTATACATCGTAAGGATATATAGATTTGTGTGAGGGTAAATCTGTAAATTTTGACAAATAATTACATTCAAGTCAGCTTTTGAAATTTTATTTAATATAATAATGAGGTTTTAATCAACAATCTTGTGTTTAATTATATTTAGGTCAACAATTTTTGGGATATTTCTTATTGACTTCAAAAAAAGTCAACAAAAGTGGCTATATTAGTGGCTATTTAGAAATTGGTCACTATTATTTACAATTTGGTCAACTTCTTATCTGAAATGAGATTTCAATCAACAATTTGTGTCTAATTACATTTGGGTCAATAATTTTTGGGATATTTATTATGCACTTCATAAAAAGTCGAAAAAGTGGCTATTTTAGTGGTTATTTAGGAATTGGTCATTAATATTTACAATTTGCTCAACTTCTTCTCTCAAATTTAGGATTCATATATTGTAATATGTGTAATTGCATTTAGATCAGCAGGTTTTAGATATTTATTATTCACTTTAAAAAAGTTTTAAAAAGTGGCTATTTTAGTGGCTATTTAGGAATTGATCACTAATTTCACATTTTGGTCAACTTCTTCTCTAAAATTTAAGTTCTGGTATATATAAAATGTCAAACAAAGTGGCTATTTTACTAGCTATTATGAATTGGTCACTAATATTTACATTTTGGTCAACTTCTTCCCTCCAATTCATGATTTATAGATTGTATTCGAATATCAATTAAGGCCTACAAACACATTCATGCCCCTTTTTTTTAGAGAAAATACCCTGCTTGTGTCATATATTTTTAGTGGCGCTTTATTAGGTACCTTTATTACTGATTTATAAGATAGTCAGAATTATTAACTTCTTCCGTAAGAAGAGTTTTAGATTAAATAGTTACATTTACAATTTCCTATTTAACTGTTTTAACATCTTATTATACACTTTTAACAACCACTTAACCACACGAAACAACATAATTAAATTTCCTGCGTAACGCGCAGAGCTCGAACTAGTATATATATATGTCATATACATGTATTATACAAGATATGAGAATCTAACATATTGCGGGTACTGTAATAAGTAGGGATGTAAAAAAAGCTCGGCCCGACGGGCAGCTCAAAGTCCAGTCCGAAAAAATGGGCCTTTGGGCCCGAGGTAGGGCCAGCCCAGCCCTAGGCTCTTACATCCCCGAGTAGTGCTTGGGCCTCTCTCTTGAAACCCGAGCCCAGCCCAAAATCTGACCCGGTCAAGCCCGACCCGAAGCCCAGCCCGAGACCCGACCCGATCAACCCCAGAAGCTTTCCAACAATTAATTTTTTTGCCATTTCTAAGAGTTTATAATAATCAAAATTGCAAGTGACAAAATTTATAGGATTGCTAACTTGCGAGTAAATTGAGTATTGTTATGCTTTCAAAATTTTGTATCACAAATGATTCCCAAAAATATGTGACAATGATCTTACTTTGATTGGACGATGTTGAAGTGGTCTTACCATTATTGAAGGTGATCCCACTACCACTTGTGTTTGGGAACCATTTAGGAAAATAAGCATAGTGTTACTCGAATAATTTAAGGATGTAATACAAGTATACATAAGAGTAATGCCAAATTTGGGGCGTAATCAGTTTTATTTCTAATTTCTTTTAATAAAAGATAATGATTTTTATTTTATTTATTTAATTAGACTCTCTCACTTTATATCTTCCGTTATTTTTTCACTTGTTTATATATTTATAATGTCTTTACATATCTTATAGGAGTAATAAATTAAAAAAATAAAAAGACAACTTGGGCACAGCCTGCATGGCGCGAGGCCCTAGGCCCTAAGCCCGACCCAAGGCCCTAGGCTCTCGGGTAGGGCCTAGAGCATGAACCCTCTAGCCTGGCCCGAGCCAAGCTCGGCCCAAAAGAGAGAAGGAGCCAGTGGGCCAAAGCCCAAGCCCACCCAAACCCGATCAATGTCGGGCCGGGTCGTGCCCGATGGGCCATTTTGACATCCCTAATAGTAAGTCGGCACCCACGCATTGTGGAAAAGCTGGGTCATGCGATGATTGTTAGAAGTGTAAAAAAAATGAGATGTCTGTTAGAAAATTTCCAAAATACTAGTAGGTTAGACTGATTGACAGACCAATCAATTTTTCTTGGTCTCTGGACCTGTCCTACAAGACTAGTAGACTGTTCGTTCGCGGAAAACTATTTTTTAATGTGAATAAAAATATAAAACCCTACAGTCACCTATTTCAGGAGAAAATATTGAATATAACGGTGACACCATATCATCAAATTCAAATGGGGTCACCAACCAATTATCTTCTTCTAATTGAACAACTAAGTATTACGAGAAATTATTCAGTGCAATTGTCACACCACACAGCATGTTGATGTGACAGGACCTTTTAATCTAGACCATACATCTGACCCCTATTTCCAGTGAAACCATGACAAGCAAAGTGGTCGTCATGACGCCACTAGAAATCAGGGGTAGGTGTACGGTCTAGAATAAAATGTCATGCCACATCAGTATGCTGACGTGGTGTGACGGTTACACTGAATACCTTTTCCTAAACATATGGTAGCTTCTCATTTAATGGTAATACCACGTCAGCCATATGACGTGGTGCATCCATGATATTGAATATTTTATTCTATTTTCAGGGGTGTACTTGGTCGACTTCGGTTAGGATATTTGAAGAAGCTGGGACCAAACTGAGGTGCTCGGTTATTGAATGGACCACACATCAAAGTGTTTCAGTCGGTTGTGGTTAGCTTGGTTTCGGTTCAGGGTATTTCGGTTTGATGGAAACTGAATAAAGGCACATTTCATTTACATGGAAAACGCGTACAAAGAGAAAGAGAAAGATAAAAACAGAAAAGAGACAGAACAAGGGAGTAAGAAAAATAGAAAAAAAAAAAGCTTAACAAAAAGCCTTTTTTAATGATGGAGGTTCGTGTAATTAGGACATACCTCAAGGGATGTGTATGTAACTATTCCTATTTTTTATTCGGACAAACAAGGCTCTTTTGGACATTAGGTATAGAAATCGCTTATATCATCAATTTTCATCAAAGGTAGACGGTCGACTAACGGAGGGAAGGTGAGTGTACTCAACCTCAAGCCTCAAGGTAGGTCAGTGTAATTTTTTAAAATACAGGAGAGGTCTGTGTAATTAGACCATACCTTGGGGAAGGTCAATGTAATTTACCCAAAAAATAAATACTTTTTTATCTTGGTTAGAGGATAATCAAACTTGATTAAAAGTCTTGGTTAAGAGGGAAAGTCAGACTTCACAAGAGAGAAATTGAATGCACCTAGATGTATAGGTATAATACTAGAGATTAAATTGGAGACGAATGATACGTACTCCATCTCTTTTACGGAAGAGAAATGCTAGGCACACAACACATTCCACAACAGGGGTTTAAATGCATGTACCCTGTGCTGTGTTAGTGGTGCATTGAAAAATGTGAAAAATTAAAAAACAGCATAGGGTACAACACATTTAAAGCCCTAATGTAAAATGTGTTGTGAAATGTAAGTATTTTTGTTTACGAAACCCAATGAATGGCAAACACATAATAAGATTTGGCCTAAAAAAAACGGAGAAACTATTGCACAGTAGAGTTGGTAACTGTGTATATCAGCATTTGGGCCCATTTTTGTTTAAAACAAATTTCAAAACAAATACCAAGAGTTGCCGCTTAATTTTTAAAGGAAAATTAAGAAACTATTTTGAAAGCAAACTGATCTTTTTGCGAAACCAAAGTTAAACTAGGTCCGGGGATTATGGAATGTGAGGGGAAGGAGCCCGGCGGACTAAAACACCCCCTCTCATCCTGTGGATATCGCAATTTTTCCAACCCACAGCTTTTCTTTTTAAACCTTTTTCAATTTCAAAATACAAAACACGAGTCACCACTTAATTTTTAAAAGGGAAAAAATTAAGACACCACTTTTTAAAGCAAACTGATCTTTTGCGAAACCAACGATTAACTCGGTCCGGGGATTATGGAATGAGAAGGGAAGGAGCCCATCGAACTAAAACACCCCTTCTCATCCTATCTCGCGATAGGCCTCTACTCAACATCCTTTTAATCGGATTATTAATCTAAATGCGCCCTCAACTAATACATATGTATATACATACATCACAAAAAGCATGTCCAAAGGGTGTAAGATTGCTAAGGGCAAAATAACATTGAAAAGCCACGTAATCCATTTAGCAAGCGACATGATATGCAATAGGGGACAAGGGAACTTACCCGGGATCCAGCCGCGAATATTAAACATGAAATGCATGCGAAATAAAGAAAATCCTAGAAAAAGTGTCTCTAATTCAAATATACAAGTAAAACAAGACCTATTTCTAAGGTGTCGTACATAGAGTCCAAAATCAATAAAAATCAAAGAAGCAAATTAAACTAGAGAAGGGTTAGAAAATTGTACCTCAAATGCGCTATAAAACAAAGATTAGTACACATATTTTAAACAAAGCACATTATTGGATCCTAAGTAATAATTCCTAACAAGAGGCAAATTCTATTTTCAAGTATCAATCTACATAAATGAATGCACATGGATACATGGATATGAACAATATAAAGACCATGAACTAATCATTGTTTTGGATCATTTAGCCTTTGGTTCTAAGCTTGAATAATCTTTATTAGAGTATGGTGTAAGCCTTAGGTTGAGAAAAGATCATTTGAATAATTATTTACAAAGTTGGTAAAAACTGTGACAGGATTTTGGAAATTCCAAAGAGCAGACCCGAACTTCAAAGAAATAAAAGGGATGGTTCCCGTGGTTTGACCTTGATGATTTTTAGACATAAGTTGCCTCTGTGAGTCTAGGTTTTTACCCAAAAATAAAATCAAGGTTCCAACGGTTAGATCTCTGAATTGAGTAGAAACTAGACGTCACTCAGAGACTTATAACTCTCTGTCCAGAGATTTTGTTTGATTTTTTAAAAATAGAAAAAAAATAAGAATTGATCTAATCTTTTAGGGGATCTTATTAACACATCAAACTACATGGAAAAATTTATTTGAAGTCAAAGATGCTTGATTAATGCTCTGATTTATGGATTTCAAAAGAGTGTTACTGTTATGGAATTCTGGAAAGATTGTTGTTGTTTCACAAAACTCATGACCAAACAAGTTTAACCATGAAATCTCATTGAAAAAAAAATTACAGTGGTAAAACATTGTGTTATTAACACTTTCCAGTTGGTTGCATTCAATTCCAACGGTCCATTATTTAACTAAAAATCATTGATCAAAAACTGTTTGTGAATCCACTGTTTTTTTTAATTTTGTCAAGTTCAACTTTATTTGTTAACCCCAACTATTAAATCATGAAGTTGGGCTTAAACCAAACCATTTCTCCTATCATTTGATGGTCACTGGAGACTAATGACATTTAACTTGTGGATTTTAATGAAGTATGAAGAAACTTCATAAAAACCCCAAGACAATGAACCTAAACCATGGAGATAAGTTTAGACTCAAATTATTCCTCCTACCATATGATGGTCATAGGAGACTAACAACATTTAAACTTGTGGATCTTAATGAAGTATGAAGAAACTTCATAAAATCCCAAGGTAATGAATTCAAACTATGGTAAAAGTTTGAACTCATTGACTCAATATATTAAATCAACGTCAATCCCTTTCATAAATCATAAGTTCATATGAATATTGTGGGACTCTAAACACAAGGATTCAAGTAGGACATTGAAAGTCTTATGAATCTAAAAAATAGACATAGTCAAAAGGAAAAAGAAAACAAAACTTCAAGCAACATCAACTCCAAGGTTTATTTTTACTCTAAATCCAAGGCTATTTTGATCCAAACTAATGATGTGAGAGTTCAATCACAATATATATGATGTGTTATGAAATGAGGTGGGAAGAGAGGTTTTGAAAATGTGTAAAAGATCCTAAGTATCTATATATTGTGATTGAACTAAAGTAAGAAACTAAAACAATTTAGAGTTTACCTCTAATGATCCTCAACTCTTTGGTTGCTCTAAGACTTCCAAAGATTAAACTCTTCTTCTTGCTCTTTCTTCCAACCAACCCCTCTATTACTCTTCTTAATTTAGAAAGTGCTTAAGGAGAATCAATCTAGGGATTCTAACATTCCAAAATTTCAGTCTCTATTAATGGGGATACACATCCTCTATATATAGGCAATCTTTAGAGGGTTATTTAGGAAAATTCACAGCAAAAACCCTAATTCTCGCTGTCTTTTGATGGTATAAACCGACCTATTTTTGGACAGACTATAATAAAAATGCGGCACTCTTTGGAGATGGAAGCGGCACTCGGTGATTGCCGATGCGGCAATCACTGATTGCCAAAACGGCATTCAGTGAATGCCGATGTGGCATTCAGGGAGTGCCGCAGACAACTACACAGACTGCCATTTTTTTTATGTAGAAATTCATTTTTTGCGGCATTTAATGAAATTCACGGCACTCACAGAATGTCGTCCGGCACTCCATAGAGTGTCGCAACAGCAATCCAAGACTACCGCAGATTCTATCATGTGCCATTTTACTCTACTTTTTTTTTCTTTTTCTCTCTTTTCCCTTTTGTTTTGGATTGAAAGAGCCTTCAGAAGAGCTTAAATCACCTTTGGAAGTCTTGGATTAGTCGGACGCTTGTCATCATCGGGCCTTAGAGGTAATACTCCCCTTAATTCGACGCGTGGTCAAAATTGGGGTGTCTACAGTTTGCCCCTCTTCGACAGTGCTTGTGGAGCAATGCGTGTCACATGTCGAAGCCTGTGTGAAGACAAGCCTTTGACCAAACCGTTGAATTTAGGTAAAAACAAAATACGTTGCAAAAACGGCTGCACAAACTTATCATGTCAGTCGTGCTCAATGGTGAGCTACCTACGTATCCTTTTGGGAATTAGACCAAGACGTAGTTCGGGCCAGGGATAAACACACACAAGCACAGGTAATCATACGGGATGGATGTACCTATCCTGTTGTGATGCACGTGCTTACGCAATGATGGTTGTTAATGCAATTTTCATGCTCTATAAATGATATGATTTGAAAATCGTGCTAATGCGACGTATCCAGATGCAATCCAAACCTCATGCTCTTCAACGCTCTTGGTCACTCCGACTTAAAGGAGAGTTACTTTCAAAGTTTAGAGCTTTTGAATATCGGGTTGATTCTTTTTTTTTTTTAGATTCGTAGCTTATCCTGACCAGAAAGGTGAACACAATTGACTGGGTGGCGCTTCGCGACTTAGACCCCGGTGTCAATGCATGTTTTCTCTGAAAATCCGCAGCCCTTCGGCCCCGTTGGACATGCTTTCTCTAAAATTCCGCAGCCCTTCAGTCCCGTCGGATATGTTTTCTATGAAAATCCGCAGCCCTTCTGCCCCGTCGAATATGTTTTCTCTGAAAATCCGTAGCCTTTCGGCACCGTCGGACATGTTTTCTCTGAAAATCCACAGCCCTTCGTCCCCGTTGGACATGTTTTCTCTGAAAATCCGCAGCCCTTCGGCCCCGTCGGATATGTTTTCTCTGAAAATCAGCAGCCCTTCGGCCCCGTCTGCTATGTTTTCTCTGAAAATCCACAGCCCTTCAGCCCCATCGGATATGTTTTCTCTGAAAATTCACAATTAGGGGTCAAACAGACCCAAATTCGATTAATTTCAAAAATTTGGAGTCACATAGACTTAAATTCAATTCAATTTTCAAAATCTGGGGTCCATCAGACCCAAATTCAATTCAATTTTTCAAAATCAGGGGTCTATCAGACCCAAATTCATTTCAATTTTTCAAAATCAGGAGTCGAAAGACTTCAAAAGATATTATTTTGGGGACAAAAGTGCAAAGAGTGGACAAATTCAGGGGGTTTGAATTCAAATTTTGGGGTTTATTTTGAATTTTAGGGAGAAAATCAGCGGCACTTAAACTGCCATACTCGTGGCACACACTTCAAAATACGGCACTAGTGAATGCCGTGCGGCACTCACGAAGTGCCCTCTGCGGCACTTAGTGAGTGCCATACGGCACTCTACTGACTATCGGGCACGATTTCCCGAGTGCCGTTCGGGGCGGCAGATTGCTTAAACTTTGGATTTTCAACTCATTTCATTCACTTTTCAAATCTTTCACTCTCGGATCCTCTCTGGAGATTTTTTCCATTTTTCTTGCATTGATCTAGAGAGTCTACAGGTCAGTTCCTCTCGATCACATTCTCAAAATTCTCTTTACTTTGGTTGTTTTATCGATTTATTCCGAAGTTTAACTTTCAGTTTTACCCTCTCTCCTAAACAGGTTATGGCTAGCGGCTCGCGGAGTAAGAAGAAGGCCAAGTATGTGGCCACTCCTCATTCTGATCCTACATTCTTGCTCCGAGATCCGGACAAGCATCTATCTGCACAGGCGCTCCAGCAACAGGTATACACGCCTCCTCCAGTTCCCTTTTGCAATTCCTCTTCGTTATAAACTTTATGAATGCAATGTGTGATCAACACAACTTCAAAATGCCTCTTTGTGAATGAAAGTGCTGTGCTTGTAGTGCTCTCGAGCGCTTCCAATTCTTTTTCTAATGCTCACTCAATTTTTGTTTTCTTTATCCTATTTCCTATGGGCTTTATGAATGTAGGGATAAAACTTTATATGAAAATGAATGTTATGCCTGTGAATTTTTTTACTTGTATCAATTTCATTATTTTCCCCCGTCAACTCTTCTCAAGGACCTTTTAAATGCTATGTGGGTTAATCAAGATTTCAAACACTCCTTATGAATAATGTCCCCTATGCTTGTGAATTGATATTTCTTTTGAAACTATGCTCCTTTTAAACCTTCTCACCCAAGATTCGTGGGCGCTAGTCATATTATCAGGACTACATACGTTTTCTCAAGAAATTAAACCAGTGAAATCTCCCAAGCACTTAGACGCTTTCGTCTTTACTCCTTTCCTTATTCAATCCTCTTTTATTATCACTGCTCTTTCATTTATTTATTTACTATTTTTTTGTATTATTTTTATCACTCTTTGTTTCTTCATTTCCTTTCATTCTTTTCATTCACTTACTGACATTTGAATCTTGCAATATTTCTTTTTGCAGCTTCAGCCCGACGTGTTGAAAGGACATAGCAGCCTAGCTCACGGCTTTTCCTAGTACGAGGAGTTGAGCGAGACCGTGAAGGGGCTCGTCATCGTAGCGGGTTTTGGGGACTTTGTCAAACTCCTGACAAAGAGCTCCAACGACTTGAGACAGATTCATTATTAAGCCCCGGCGTAGCCAAAATATGGAAAAATTTTAAAATTTTCATCTTGGACCCTGAGGCGCGTGACTGGTTACAGTGCCGAATAGTCCATGACCAAATAATAATAATTAAACGATATAATAAAAGGATAACACCATCATTTATTTACTAGAATATATTACAAAGAGAAGTTAAAGTACTTAGCTAGTTAATACATCATTATAAATACATCAGAGTCTTATGGCTTTTGGCCTTACAAAACTATTTCGAAATATATGCTAAGTCTTCTGGTTATAATCAAAAACATTTACAGAGGATAACTGCTAGTCTTCTCTCTAACTAGCATAACCATAGTCATCTTCAGTGTAATCTTCTTCAATGTTTCCTTCTTACGTAGCTTCATAACCTGGGTACTCCTCACCTGGATAAGCTGGACATGGGAATGTCCAGCGACACGAACGTCATCAGCTTATGAAAGCTAAGTGAGTAAGCTAAATCAAATGGAACGTATATATTAAAACATAATAAGAATACATTTACTACCTTTCAACATGTCTTTTAGGATCTTTACATTCTCTCCATTGAATTATAACTATTAGCGTACCCGACTACGTATTCGATAGGAATACAAACAATTCAAGAGACCCGTCTAGACATTCTTAATGCCACTACCATTCATTTCTAACATCCGACGTCATTTACAAACCCAAAGTATCTCTTGCTAACCAAACCATCTTTCATCAACCAAAACATCTTTCATCAACCACTTCGTCACAAAGAATTGAAGTGTTAAGGAGTGCAAGAACATTCATTTCATCACGAAGAACCGAAAGGAGTCTTCACTCAAGGAATTACCGCTTCGTCATGAAGAACCGAAAGCGTTACGGAGTGTAATAACATCCATTTCCTCACGAAGAACCGTAAGGAGTCTTTACTCAAAGAATCACCGCTTCATCACGAAGAACCGAAAGCGTTACGGAGTACAAGAACATCCACTTCCTCACGAAAAATTGAAAGGAGTCTTTACTCAAAGAATCACCGCTTGGTCACGAAGAACCGAAAGCGTTACAGAGTACAAGAACATCCATTTCCTCACAAATAACTGAAAGGATACTCAAGAGTCAGCACTTTACAACTCAACAACACATCCCTTTTCTTACCCTCCTGGCCCGTGTGGCTTGGTTTACTTATCCAACACTTATACTTGATATACGCTGCTCCTGATCAAGTACAACTAGTCCATACGTATCCTGGACCGCATTCGCGTCACTCGTTCCGTAGTTTAGTTTGTTAATTACTTTCATTTATACTTTCGAAGTTATGTTATACATCTGTCATTCTATTTTGTTATAATATACTTACGATGGAAACTTACCCAATCACTATCGACGCAATAATCATGTCGTACAACATACTAAAAGCTTGGGTATGAACTTTTAATGGTCAATACATTAAATTTGTGACAACGGAAAAATATGGCATGTAGCTCATAGATCTATAACATGGATTTGATATCAATAACCATATAGAAGAAAGCCTTAACATACTCATCTACGCGATAGCACAAGATATCCATAACCACACAGGTACCGAAAAGCAAGCATCATCAATAAGCACATCATACAAGTAGTTATACAATCTGCCAGGAATTAATTTTACAATGTCGACTGAATTGATATGATTTATTTGGGCATGATAAATTGCTTTGTAGATCAAGCTCAAAACTAGAACATTGTATATAATTGGATTATCTTCATGTACAACAAAATCTAGCTTCAATTACGTTTTTGAACTATTCAAAATATTTATTTCACTTAGACATTTCTATATTTTCGGACTGCTCTGTCACAGATTTATAGTACTGCATTGCATGTGCATTTTACCTATGAAGGATTGCTTTTTAGACTAAGCTTTAGAAGAGTTATTTGTATATAAATGAGTTAGATTTATTCACAAAAAAAAACTAGCCTCATTCCTATTTTTGAGCTGCTCTAAAAGTTCATTTTACTAAACTATGTTCTGCTGAAAGTTTCTGTTTTCCAGATTCAAAACACTGCGGTGTACAAGCATTTCACCAGTGAAGGATTGATTTCTAGACTGAGCTATAGAAGAGTTATTTATAGATAAATGAGTTAGCTTTATCCACAAAAAACCTAGCTTGATTTAGATTTCGGAGCTGCTTAAAACACTCATTTTACTAAACTACATTCTATTGGAGGTTTCTGTGTCTCAGATTTAAAGTGCTGCGTTGTATGTACATTTCACCTATGAAGAAGTGATTTTCAGACTAAGCTATAAAAGAGTTATTTGTAGATAAATGAGTTAGATTTATCCACAAAAAAACCTAGCTTGATTCAGATTTTGGAGCTACTTAAAACACTCATTTTACTAAACTACATTCTACTTGAGGTTTCTGTTTCTTAGATTTAAAGATTTGACTTGCATGTTGCATAGAACCTCAAATACAGCATCAAACACTTACTAAACATTTACTACATACTATATAGGTTCTAAAGTGAGTTAGAATACTCACAAAAGCTTGAAATTTAGCTTGAAAGTTGAATTTGAGCTTTAGGAAGCTTGAACTCAACTTTAATGGTGAAGACTTCCTCCTAATTCTTCTTCTCTATCTCCATGTATCTCTCATATCCTATCTCTCTCTCTTTCTAAGTGAAGATTATAAGTGTCCAAGAGGGTGTAGTGTGTGTGTATGCATGTATAAATAGGGCTAGATGGTTGCTAGATGTCTTTATGCATGTGTTAGGGTGTTGCATGCATGGACAAGTGTCCAACATGTAGACAAGTGGCAAGGATACAAGTGACATGTGTCTAGGGTATTGCATGTGTCACCATGTGGCCGGCCATGGTGGGGCCCACCTTGGGTTTTGTACCACTTTATCAGTTTATGTGCATAAGTTCCTCGATATACGTGTCGGTCTCGATTTACGTGCAACTGGGTATTATTTCTAATGTCTGGGTACAGGTACAGAACTAGTTTAAGTCTTATTATGATCGAGTCAGTGCGGTGCTTACAGTCTAATTACTAACACTATGACACGTCAATATCGTCACGTAATTAAAATAATATAAAGTTAGACAGTCAAATTCCAAAAATTTGGAAACTAATATTATTAAAGAGAAGAAAATTATAGGTATTACATTCATGCCCTTTCTGAGAGGTGGTGGGACACCACTAACACCTTCCACTTAGATTTCGGGGAGATGACGCTGACCCCGTTAGACTTTTCTATGATCAGTGGGATCCCTTTCGGGGGGGAATGCCTACGGTACCTAGATACCGCCACCGAGTGGGACCGAGTCGAGCTGCTTTTAGCAGTCATCCCTGAGGAGCCCTTGGTCATAGCCAAGTGGTTTATGGATACTTTCAGGGGCCAGCAGGGCTTTACAGATGAGCAGATGGCTCGAGGTTTCCTCATGTATGTGCTTGGGTGCTCCCTGCTGAGCACCAAGGGGGATCGGGTTTCCGTAGCATTGGTGGGGTCCTTGGAGGTCATGGGAGAGATTTACCAGTATGACTAGGCCGGTGCAGGATTAACCATCCTGTACAGGCATATGGGAGAGAATTCTCGAGATCGGCCAGCCTCCACTGTCGGCTTCTAGAGGGTGTGGGAGGTATACTTCTCCTTGCATTTTTATTTTAATTTCTTTATTCATGCACCCCAAAACTTATGTTCTCTCTCTCTTTTTTCTTTTTCACAGATTTGGTCCTATGAGTATCTGCATATGATGTCGCCCGAGACGCAACCAGCGGACGCCCTCATCATGCCCCAGGGTTGAAGTGGGCAAAGGATTGAGTGGGGCGGAAGACCAGATCTTATGATTTCGTCTCATTCAGGAATTTCCTGACGAATCTACGAGAGCCACACGTTCGATGGCAGCCCTGGCTCCACTTGCTTCTCGAGGCTTCCCAGGAGATACGGCAGTCGGCTGGATACAACCCGCAGGGGATATTGTTGGAGGGTTCGGAGGGTCGAGAGTGGTATTTAGGGGAGAGGGTGACCAGGCAGTCTCTGGCGGCTCCAGGTTTCTTTCTGCCGCGTCCCCCACCTGAGTCCATGAGAGCCACAGAGACCTTCCAGGGTACCGCACTCATGGTCGCCTTAGCTGGGTTCTCCATTTAGGGTTTTCTAGATCCCCCCAACGGGTACGAGACCTTCAATTCCGCAAAGCTGATGCGCCCTAACTTCCCTCTGATGGAAGTGACCCGGGGGAGTTTCTTTTAGCCTTTCAATCTTTCTTTTTAGCTCTTAACCATTTATGCGTATCTTCTCATTGGATTTACTTTTTCTTTGCAGCCCGTCCCTACTTCAGCTCGGGCTCCAGCTCTACCGTCCTGGGATTGGAGTGTCAGAATTGTTTCTTTTGGAGAGCAGGGCACGACCATGATCCCTCAGTTTCATGCGTCTATTATTCCGCTATAGTATGACCATGTTCCGTGGGGATATACGGAGTAGGACTTACTCTACGCTCATAGTGTGAGAGAGTGGATCTATGGCCGGGAGTGGAGGGTAATCTCTAAATTTTGCTTTTTAGTTTAAATTTTGCAATTTCATTCTGACACTCTAACCTTTCCCTCACTTGATTCAGGCTGATGGGGTGCGGGCGGCTACTGAGGCTCACACGAGGGCTTTGGTAAAAACAAGCACTCCTTTTATTCATATATATATACATTTTAAATACAACTTGGTAATTCGATTTGTTTCCTCCTTTCAGGAGGAACAGATTGGGGCTCTGTCCCGGCAGGTGGGAGAGCTTCAGCAGTGGATTCAGCAGTTCGGTATCAGTTTTAGCAATGCCCCTAGAGGTAGCGGTGTTAGACGAGGTAGAGGTAGCGGCTGTGGTGGCAGTACCAGTGGCGGCCGAGGCGGTGGTAGAGGTGGTGGCGGATGTGGTGGGTGTGGCACAGAGTCAGAGGAGGAGCCCTTTAGACACGTGACCCGCCAGACTCGAGGCCGGGGCTGACCTCATCTCTCTTTCCTTTCTCTTTTTATGTTTTGAGTGTTTTTGGAGAAGCCACACACCTTATTTGGATGATTGTATGCACATATACTTACTTTATTGCTGATGACGGCTTCTGGATAGCCGAGCTAGGATAGGCACCTGCACATTTTCACTACGACTGTTTTTATCTTTTCTGCTTTTTGCTATTGCTCATCTCATGTGTGACCATGGCTTGGTCCTTTATATTTCACTTTCATTTTTACTATTTTCTCTCTTGTATGAATGAATGAATGTGACCATAGTTTGGTCTTGTTGTACGTGATACATGATGCACATGTTTATTGTTTTGATTCAATTTTCTGTTTGCAGGTGGGCTAAACACATTACAAATAAGTCCTGCCCAAAATAAAGCTCTAAACAGCACTCGGTTAGGCTTCTGCGGCACTCAATGGATGCCGCAACGGCAGTCAGTTGATGCCGCAACGGCAGTCAGTTAATGCCGCAACGACATTTATGGACTGCCGCGCAGCACTTACCCGAGTGCCGTTCTACTTTACCGAGTGCCGCCCTGTGTTCTGGGCAGATCTACTCTTATTTAAAGGCTTCCTTCATCAATACTCTGCAAAACACTCTCTCCTTGTCTTCACTTTTTCCTTAAATGGCCCTGTGGATACCGGCATTTAGGCCCACTTTTGATTTTAAAACAATTTATTTTCAAATTCAAAGATGAGTCACCACTTAATTTTTAAAAGAAATTTAAGAAACCATTTTGAAAGGAAACTGAACTTTTGCGAAACCAAAGATAATCTGGGTCCTGGGATTATAGAATGAGTGGGGAAGGAGCTCGGTGGACTAAAACAACCCCTCTTATCCTATCTCGTGATATGCCTCTACTCAATATCCTTTTTAATCGAATTATTAATCTAAGCATGCCCTCAATTAATACATATATACATATACATTACAAAAGCATATTGAAAAGGGTGTAAGATTGCTAACGATAAAATATCATTCATAAACCACGTAATTCAAGTAGCAAGCAAGATGATGTGCAAATAGGGAACTAAGAAACTTACCCGGGATCCAACTGCGAATTTAAACGTGCAATGCACACAAATAAAGATAAAACCTAAAAAGGGTCTCTAATCACATATACACATAAAGCAAGACCTAAGCTAAGGTGTCACACATAGAGTCGAAAATCAATTAAAATCAAAGAAGTAAATTAAACTAGAGAAGGAGTTGAGAAATTGTACCTCAAATGCGCTACAAAACAAAAGATTAGTACACATGCCTTGATCAAATATATCAAATAATCAACCCTAAGCTTCTAGCTTAAATCTATCAAGCATGGAAAGAATTGACAAAACTATGAATTCCTTTTCATTAGTTGGAGCCATAGCACCTCTATAGATATACAAGTCTCAACTAGGAGCCAATTTAATGTCCATATAGGGGTTCTATAATCCCAACAAGATCATAAGAAATCCATGATTATGTTCAATTAGGTTCAACTAAGTCAAATTTTATCCAAGAACTAGTTCTAATCATAAGCATCAATATACATGAATGAATGAATGAATATGAACAAGAATGAGATAGGAATTTATTCACTAATTTGGATCACTTAGCCTCTAGATTTAAGCTAAATTATCATTATTCAAAACATGATTTGGGTCCCAAGACATTAGAAAACCATTTAAGTTAAAATCAATGAGACTAGACAAAAATAGTGAATGTTTCTCAGAAAATTACAAAGAGCCGACCTGACTTTCAAAGATAGAAAAACCATATTCCAACGGTTGGATCTTAATGAATTTTGGGTATGATATGCCTCTGTGAGTCTAGTGTCTAACCCAAGGAAAAAATCGAAGATTGAACGGTTAGATCTTTTGGAATAAGGAAAAAACTAGACATCACTCAGGAATCTGCAACTCTCTATCCAGAGATCTTGTACGATTTTCTAAAAATAGTAAACAAATGAGAAACACTTAGATCTTTTTAGGATACCTTCCTAACATATTAAGATACTTAGGAAAATTTATTATAGGCCAAGGAAGTTTGGTTAAGGTTCTGATTTATTAATTTTAAAACGGACTTACTGTTCAGGAATTTTGGACAGAGATTTGCTTGTTTTGAAATCACAAGACCAAACCATCTTAAACATGGAATTTCATCAAAACAAAAATCACAGAGGTGCTTAAATGAGTTATGAACATTATCCAATTGGTTTCATAATTCCAATGGACCATGATTTTATAAAAAAATCTTTGATCACAATTGGTTTATGGATTCACTACACCTGTATTGGATTAATGTTCATAGTTTGAATCAAAATTGAACAATACCTAGTTCCTCTCCCAAATACATGGTCCTTAAGGGATATAGGATCATTTTGTTATTTCTCCTACCAAGTTAATGGCCCTTGGAGACTTAAGTAAGACCAAACCCATATGAACCTTCAAAGGACATAGAGAGGGTCCTATGAGATTCTCAAGTTGAAGGCTCCAAGTCATGAGTTAGGACCTTGAATCCATTCAAACTTGAGTGTGTACAATTATGATCAACTTAACCCCCACATAAATCATAAGATTATGGGAGACTAAGAGATCATTCTTAAGCAAACCTCTTGAGATATAGGAGATCTCATAGATTTCCAAAAGAAGCAATATCAAGAATGACAAAAAATCAAAAGTTATTTGAGAGGGTCCAAAATAACAAAATCTCCTTATGAATTAGTTTTAGTTTAAACCCAAGGCTTGTTTAGATCCAAACTAGGGAACTACCATGAGATTCAATCACAAATTCTATGTGGTGTGTGATGAAATGAGGTAGGAAGATAGGTTTTGAAAATGTGTAAAGATCCTAGAACTATGAATTTGTGATTGAATAATGTATAATAAGTGTAGGAATAGGAATTTAACCTCTAGATCTTCTTAGGATTTGATTGATTTGGAGAGATCCAAGCCTTACAAGCAATTTTCTTCTTCTTCTTCCTTGAAGCTTCAAGGTTCTTGAATGGAGATTTAAGAATTTTGGGTGAATTGAGTAAGATTTCTATGGGGTTTCTCTTTCTATATTTCTCTAAGAACAATCTCAACTCCAAAATTCAGCTTCTCGTCCAAGATTCAAGTATCATCCCCTATATTCAAGTCTCTCCTTTAAGATTCAAGTCTCCAACCTCTCAAAATGAGAGAAAATTAGGTTTTTATAGACTTTCATTAACTTAGGGGATAAGATAAGGGTAGATAGGTCAATTAGAGATGGTGGGAGCATGGTTTGCATGACCTAGGAGTAGTAAACACGTACACAAAAAATGGCATTGTTTGGTGCATTCATTTGATCAAAGATTGAAAAGGATTTTTGGCTTAAAAATGTAAACTAGCCCAGGCTGGCACTCAATGAAGATGGAACGGCACTCGCTGAGTGCTGAATGACACTCAGTGAGTGCCTCAGCGGCATTCACTGACTACCGTTCAGGCACTTTGAGTGCCGCTGCACAGCAGTTCAGCACTATTCACAGCAATTTAGCACCTTAATTTCATTTAATGTAATTAAGGAAATACTTAAGACATTAAATGTAATTAAGGAAATACCCCCCATTTGGATTCAATAAAAATATCTAAAAAATCAAAATCCTTAAGGAAAAAAAGTCAACTCTCCCTCCGAAGTCAAAATTTCTAATTTCCTGCACAATTCTTCTTAAAGACCATTCGATTTTTCAATGTTCCTTTCATTTAAAAATTCTTAAAAATCATTTCTAGCATAAGGGAGACCCAATGAACAATTACTGGGACTTTTCATCTTGAAATTCGGAAATTTTACGATTGACCCCCTTTTGACCCGTTGACTTTTAACTGGGTCAACTGTTGACTTTTTCGGGGTTCATGCTGAATTTCTCTCTTTTTCAAAATAGTTTTAAGATGCTCCGAGGACAATGCCATGTTTCTATACGTGTTCAAAACTCATAGTCCACAAGGTGATAGGTAAATGAAAATTTTGGTATTTTTGGCTGAAAAGGGTGATTTTGGACCGAGATTCTTCTTGGAATAGAATCAGATTGCTTATAAGAGTCTTGATTCCGATGAGACATATTCATCATTGATCTCCAGAGGTAAATCCCCCTAAGTTTAATAGCTTGGTCAAAATTGGGGTGTCTACAGTTTGCCCCTCTTCGGCAGAGCTTGTGAAGCAACGCGTATCACAAGTGAATGTCGAAGCCTGTGTGAAGATAGGCCTTTAACCAGGCTATTGAACTTAGGTAAAAACAAAATGCGTTGCAAAAAGATTTATGAAGAAGGTTGGTGCTGGTCGTGCTCAATGGTATCCCATTGGGAATCAGACCAGGGCGTAGTTCGGGCAAGGGACAACTCCTAAGCACAAATAATCACACAGATGAATGTAGCACCTATCCTATTGTGATGCACGTGCTCAAGGAATAATGACTGTCAATGCAATGTCATGCTTCATGCTATGTAGATGCGAAGATCCAAGATCATGTTCTTTTTGGTGATATGAATGCATTCTATGCCTTACACCGATATGAATTTCCTCAACCTAGATGACTTCAACAAGGATTTGCCTCAATCTAGAGGACTTCAATGGATTTGCCTCAATCTAGAGGACTTCCACAGAGATTTACCTCAATCTAGAGGACTTAAACAAGGATTTGCCTCAATCTAGAGGACTTCAATATGGATTTACCTCAATTTAGAGGACTTCAGCAAAGATTGCCATCGAGGACTAATATCGACCAAAAAGATGCTGCCATCGAGGACTAAGGCTAGTTCAAAATGATTGCCATTGAGGACTAATATCGACCAAAAAGATGCTGCCATCGAGGACTAAGGCCAGTTCAAAATGATTGCCATTGAGGACTAGTATTAGATGCCACAGAGGACTAACACGAATGATGCTGCTACTGAGGACTAATGCAATGTTGCCATTGAGGACTAACACCGATGATGCTGCCATTGAGGACTAATGCATGGTTGCCATTGAGGACTAACATCGATGATGCTGCCATTGAGGACTAACGCAAGGTTATAATTGAGGATTAACACCGATAATGCTTCCATTCAGGACTAACACAAGGTTGCCATTGAGGACTAACACCGATAATGCTGCCATTGAGGACTAACGCAACGTTGCCAATGAGGACTAACACCGATAATGTTGCCATTGAGGACTAACACAAGGTTGCCATTGAGGACTAACACCGATAATGCTGTCATTGAGGACTAACACAAGGTTATTATTGAGGACTAACACCGATAATGCTGCCATTGAGGACTAACGCAAGGTTGCCATTGAGGACTAACACCGATAATGCTGCCATTAAGGACTAACGTAAGGTTGCCATGGAGGACTAACACCGATAATGCTGCCATTGAGGACTAACACAAGGTTGCCATTCAGGACTAACACCGATAATGCTGCCATTGAGGACTAACGCAAGGTTGCCATTGAGGACTAACACCGATAATGCTACCATTGAGGACTAACACCAATAATGCTGCCATTGAGGACTAACGCAAGGTTGCCATTGAGGACTAATGCTTAGAGAATGGAAGCTGCCATTGAGGACTAATGCTTATGAAGAGAAGATATTGGTCAATAGCCACTCATTATATTGCAAAAATGATGGTCAAAAGCTACTCAGGGACTTACATTGCAAGAACGATGGTCAACAACCTTTCAAGGACTTATGTTGCAAGAACGATGTTCGATAGCCTTTCAAGGACTTATGTTGCGAAAACGACAATCAACAGCCCTTTAGGGGACTTATGTTGAAAAAACAAAGATCAACAGCCTCACAAAGACTTATGCCAATTTAATTCAAAAAAGCGAGAGTCAATCAGACTCAAATCAATTCAATTCAGTTCAATTTCTTAAATCGGGAGTCAATCAGACTCAAATCAACCTATTTTCTAAATGAGACTCAAAGAATTTGAACGGAGCTGATAGAAATAATGATTTTTTGCATTTGCAGACCTTTGGAAGAAACACATCGATTCTGTCAAAAGAGGGAAGTCACATTTGCCCCTAGCCTTGTACTCTTCTTATATTGCCACTTTATGCTGTGATTGTGTTCGAAACATCTGCTCGTATTGCTCTTGGGATGCTCATGAAGACTTTTCAAATCTTTATTCATCATCTTAAACCCACAGATTTGAGACCATTTATTGACTCATCAAAGGAGGATAGACCTGACAAAGCCAGTTACTCAAGATGACTGACTCAAACTCTACATTCATTATGAATGAATGTGCTTTCATCGTGAATAATGTATCATCTTACCTTTCATTTATTCATTATCTTACAAATGGTAATGCTTTTGCTGATAAATCTAAACTTTGAAAACTTTCCTTTTTCGATTTAGCGAATTCTTTGCCCATCTAGAATGTGCTTCAAATTAGGGCTTTAGCTTGTAGAATGAAAAGTACTCTATTTCAATCCTTTAAAAATAAACTCGATTACTCGAGAACTTACCTCTAACATAGAGGGATTTTTGCAAACAAAGTTTACCTCTAGTTTGAATAGGACTCAGAGGCATTGCTTTCAGGATTAAATGAGGTGTTCAGCAAACAAAGTTTTGCCCCTAGTTTAGCGATATATATGTGGCACCAAGCAAATACAAGTTTGCCCCTAGTCTGAAGGAAGGAAACCAAAGGCGCAAAAGGGTAATGCTTATAGTTTATGGATGGTTATGGACCGAGAACCTTGGGAGGTTCGCCTACTTATCCCTGAGCGGGAATCAGGTCCAAAGTAGTTCGGCCAAGGCCTGAATGAAAGATAGCATGAGATGATGGGGTGATGACCGAACCAAGCAGGTTGCCTACGTATTCCCAAGTGGGAATCAGGTCAAAACGTAGTTCATCGACTCTGGAAGTTTCGAAACAAAAAGGCTTCAAGAATTGGTGGGCCTTTCGAGCCATGTTTTCATTTGGGTCCAATGAGTGCTTTTTTCTGAAATGGGTCGCTTGTGGTAGTCTTTGAAAAGGAACATGAACTACTTCTCCCTTTTATTTTCTTTTTTCTTTTCTTTTCTTCTTTTTTTTTTCTTTTATTTTCTTTTCTTTTTTGTTTGTGGCAGTTGATTCTTTTCACCTTTTCACTACCCAATCAATCTTTACAACTCTCATAACACATCGTGTTTTAATCATACTCTATTATACTCACAAAGTAATATCAGCCCTTCAAATCACTCTTTATCTTTCTCAAAGATATTTTTGCATTATTTTAGGCCCACTTATCACTTATCCATTGAGTCTCTCACAAAAATTTAATTGATACTTTCAAATCTCTCTTTTCATTTCCAATTTCTTTTCTGTGTTGAGAACAACACAAAGCCTTGGGATAAATCATGTACCAATGATGTACTTTGAAGTGCTCAAGAATTCTCAATCTTATTTATTCACTGCTTTTTCCTTTCTTTTCTCTACCTCAATATCTCTTATTCTCTTCATGATTTTGACTGGCTAGGATTCAGATTTTGAAATCAACACACATATTATTTTTGCTCTAACTTTTGCCTAGCGTCCTTTTGGGTTTTCATCCTAACGAGCTCGTTCTCTTTTTTATTCTTCTTTTCTCTTTTTTATTGTCTCCTTTTTGTGCTCTCACTTTTGCCTAGGCGCCCTTTCGGGTTTTCATCCTAGCGAGCTCTTTCTTTTCTCTTTTTTTTTTTGAAAGAAGAAGTTCATTTAAAATTTTTGGCTACCATTAAGGATCAAGTTATGGCTTTGGACTGGTTGGGCTCATCTTTTAGGCTTATTTGAGAAAAAAAGGGGATGGTGAGCAAGCTTCAAGTTCCGAGTTCATCTTTTCAAGATTGAGCAAGAGCATCTTTAAATTCTTAAAGTAAAGCTAATCAATTCTCTGCTCCTTCTTAGTTTTGGCACAAAATTTGCTTTGATTACCTGGGGATCCTTTTCTACGCAAAGATTTATTAACATAGTTTTTTTTTCATGATTGTCTGAAAAAAGTGACTTTTTCTTTTCTTCTTTTTCTTTTTTTGGCTTGCTCTTTTTTTTTTTTGGCTTAATGATCCACTCATTCACGACTTAGCACACTGAATCAAGCAAAATAAGATTTTATTCAACTAGGATAGAAGGAGGATTACATCACTCGTCTCGATAAAAAGACTTGAAAATAAACTTGATACAGACTAACTCAAAAACTAGACTGGACTTGACACTTGACTCCTACTTGACCTGACTCGATTACCGGACTAGACTTGACATAATCTCAACTAGAGTGTCACAGATGTTTTTCAGTTTATTAAATTTCCAAGAGCATCCACATTTACTTTAGCAGTAGTAGTTCCAAACACAATCACCTCACTGGCATCGTTTGAACCTTCGAGTTCACTACTCCCCAACAACATGTGTCATAACTCCTTTCTCAACTAGGCTTTGAATTTCATGCTTCAATCTTATACAATGGTCAGTATCATGACCCAACATCTGGTGATAAGCACAATACTCGTCAATGTTATATCACTTTGGGATGGGATCAGGCATGGGTTGTAGATCTAACTTTTTCAAGTATTCTTTCTCTACTGCCTGTTCTAATGCCACACTCAATGGTATTCCGAATCCAGCATTCTCTCCATGTCGTCCCTGATTAGAACTCGACCGATACCTTTATGATAATGGCCCTTCCGTTGAGGTGGTTGTGCCAAAGTGTTAACATCGGATTCTGGCCCTACATATTTGTTCACCTGATTCTCTCTTTTGATTAACCCTTTGCGGATAGCGTCATCAATTCTTGTCCCCACATCAAAAACCTCAGCAAAATTGTTAATTGATTGGAACCTCATCTTCTCTTGGTAAACCGACTATAAATTTTTCATTAGCATTCTGATCTGCTCTTTTTCGGATGGCCTTTGAACTATTTTGGCTCCTTTACCCCTCCATCGACTTAAAAACTCAACAAATTATTCATTATATTCCTGCCTGGTGGTCTCCAAATCTCGGACTGTCACATCTATCTCTTGGTTGTATTCATATTGAGCCACGAACAACTTCACTATTTCTTCCCAGATCCTAGTTTTACTTGGCTCGATCGTGAGGTACCATCCAGGGCAGCTCCAGTCAGAGTTTGTTGAAACAAAATAGCCATCATCGTAGTGCTCAAACCACTGGGTTGGAAAGCCCCAATGCACATCCGTATATGACTGCGAGGGTTACCGGTACCATCAAAATTGTCAAAAATTGGCATCTTGAAACCGATAGGCAATGTTTCCTGCACCTCTTCATACAATCCCTCTAGTTCAAGCAAATAAGTGTCAACTCCTTGAGCCTTACAGACTACCCTTTCAAGTTTCTCTACTTTCTTAGCCTTTATTTTCTCTTTCTCAGCTCTTTCCTTCTCCATTCTCTCTTTCTCTACACTTGGTACCTCAACTCTTTGAATTTCTGAGTCATCAAACCAATCCTCTTCCCTTGCGGTAAGAGAAGGGTCAACACCTTGCAAATTTGTAGGTGGTGGCTGCCGCACCATGGTTTCCATCATAGCCATCATGTAGTTCATGTTTTGGGATTGTTGTTCCATAATTGTCCTTAACTCTGCTACTTTGTGGGCCATTTTAACTAAAATAATGGAAAAAGAACCCAAGAAGGTTAGAAGTGTCCTTACTAGGGGATCTAGTTGTTCCACTCTTTCAACATAGATAGGTAAAAGGTCCGCACGTAGATTTGATTTTCATAAGACAAGGAATTTTAAGGAACTATTGGATTACTTTGATCTTGACTGGAAAGAGGATGGTATAAATTGTGATGATGCCAAAAATTGGTAAAAGAGACTAAGAAGAAAGATATGGTGACAATTGTATGTGGTTCAGCCCCGTTAATGAGGTGACCTACGTCCACGGGTGCGTCAGTGTGCTTCACTAGCAGATCACCGGCGGGCCTGGTGAGCCAACAATTGGGTGGCACTACCAGTAATACCGGTCAGTTGTATATATATGAAATCAGTGTGTATAGCTATTCTCTAGGTAAAGAATACGATTCCCCTTAATGGGGGTGAGTGGCCCCTTTTATTGGTGCAAGAGACCACCTTGCATAAGACAACTGATTAGATAAGGAAGCCCCGTCTAATTACAATTTGATGAGCATAAACCATGGGAGGTTTCCTAAGTCGCTTAGGAAACTATTCACACTTTCCATTAGTCTTCTGATTGATTTAGGAAATTATTGTGTGGCTTGGTTATCAAACTGAGCCTCGTGAAGAGCTACTGCGCTGCATGCTCGGGCTGTGTGAGCTCCCGAGCGGTAGCACTTCAAAAGACCTCGGGATCGGTGGGCCATCAACTCCCTTTTTGGATAATCTGGGTCCTTTGCTACTAACGTGGAGGTTTGACTGTATCATAATATTTCTGGGTGTATCAGCTGTCCCCCATTTTCAAAGTTGATGTGATGTCCCATCGGATGAAGTTTGAAAATTAAAACTGCTTCCAAGGAACCATCCAGTAAGAGGTCGGGACTCTACCCGGGGTGGGATCGGTCGTGGTGGTAAGCCAGGGTATGGACCGAGCGGTGGCCATATGGGTCCGGGTCCTACCTCTGCCACGTGTCAACTTGTGACTGGCCTAGTTAGGATCAAACGGTACAACCATTGATGTAATCGAGCCGTTTTTGTGGCAAACGAACCGTCTCATCAGACATTTAATGCGCACGCCTTTTGAGGCAACGCTTCATGTGCCCGAGGTGACAATTGTCAGCCACTTTAGGCGGGAAAGCGTATGAGCCGTTGGATTTATTTTGATCTGAATCATCCATGGTTCCTATATAAAGGATACTTTTTCATTTCTTCAACTCTTTGCTGCAAAGACATATATTCCCAAGCGGTTTGAGAGCGAGCAAGATCCCGAGCAAGATTCCCGAGCCCTTTTCTACGCTAAACTTTGTAAGTCTTTCCTTTCCAGCTTCAATTCTCCACTATTTTGCTTCTCTTCTTTTCTGAGCAAGGCTGGAGAGAGCGAACCCACTTAGGTTAGAACGAGAGTGGGATTTTTTCTTCCTTAGGTTATGTTCTTTCTTCAAGTCAGGAGGCACCTTAGGGCAGCAGAACTGAGCGGAAGTTTCCGGGGTAGTCTTGAGAGTGTGTCACCTTACGTTAAGTACCATTCACTCTTTTGCCTTTTAGGTTAGTGACCTTGCCCCCTTTGTATACCAGGCTCGGGGTTCTTGACCCATACTTAGGCCATAACCTACTTCCCCATCCTACCATAAGAGTATCAGAAATGGAACATTTCGGCTTTGATTCTGCTTCCCGGTCAGAGGATAAGATGTACCGATCGGGAAGTCCTGACACTAGCGTAGATCAACCGTCCGATTCCGCATCTAACCACCAGAGTGAAGGCAGGATCCCGATTCGTCTCTCTGATGATGAGTCAGACTAGGAAGCCCCCGTTGCTTCCGTTTCTTGAGGTTCAGGTGACGAGACACTAGTGGAACCCGACCTCGAGGTAGCCTTCTCTAGTGAATTTATCCTGTCCACCTTGCGTACTGAAGACTTCGGTTGCATTAGGGATAGGTACGACCTTCCTGACTACTGCTCCTTGGCGGTGAGTGTTAGTGTGGCCCAAATATACCAGCGGGTTTCACTACCCTATATGAGGACATTGTCATGGTTGGGTTCCGCAGCCCCCTCCATCCGGTCACTCGTGACGTCCTGATATACATGGGGATTGCCCCAGGCCAGTTGGCCTCGAACAGTTGGTGATTCCTCATGGCGTCCATCTCCTTATGGCCCTAAGTTTTTGGCTATGAACTCTCCGTCCAAGAGTTCCTCTGGACACACCGACCATTCCCTGTACATGGTGAGACCGGGTTCTTTTCTCTCGGAGCTCTCCAGTGGAAGAAGATCTTAGTCAACTGCCCGAGCAACAACAAAGGGTTGAAAAATAGGTTCTTCCAAGTGTCCACCTTCGGGCTCTATGAACCGGCCCCTGGGATCCAGATGAGGACTTCTTGGGTGGGAGAGTTGAGGGGTAAGCCCGTTCGATTTCACTTTTTTGCTTTCTTCTTTATTTTACTCTAGTTTCTGAGACTAACCACTTTGCACTTTGCTTTATAGTGGGATCAACCAATCCGCCGAGCATTCCCGACGAGTGCCAGGCCAGGATCAGGAGTTTGGTAGACTGGCCGATAAACATCTGGAACGTGTTGACTCAGACCGGCGACTTACGAGCTACTGACGACCCGGCTCTGCCCGCCGAAGCTCCTGTATTCCCCCAATTCTTCCTGGTAAGTGCTTGGACTCTGCCGTCTCCCGTGGTACTCCTTCCCTGTCTTCTTCATTGGTTGTTAAATGTTCAATGTTCTTCTTTTGCAGAGATGGTTCTAAAGAGAAATATGGAGCAATTGAGGGAGAGGCAGGCCACTGTCGCTGTTGCTGTTGCTGCCCGAATGGTGGTGGCACAATGGAAAAGGCCCGCTGCCGAGGCCATGGGTGGTGAGCGCCCGCTGAGGCAGATCCGACACGGGGTAGCAAACCGTCCGAAGCCAGTGGGAACCTCATCGCCCCACGTGGTGGTGGTTGAAGAGACCGCCCCCCGGGCGGGGGTGCCAGTCGTGGCACTGATGGCTGCCTTGGCCGAGATTAGGGAGCGGGTGTATCCCGGTCTACTCCCTAGCCAAGTGGAGGCATGTGAAAACATGTCTCCTGAGGTCTTCTAAAGCTGGCTGTACAGCCTCTCTCACATGGTGAGTTCTCCTGCCTCTGTTTCTTTCTCTTTAATTATTTTATCAACAATGCCTGTTTACTGACCGATCTATTTTCACTTCTTCGTAGGTCGGATGCATGGCCGCCGGGCTGAGTCCTTCCTACCTTCATTGGCCAAGAGGGCCGCTACTGCTGAAGCCACTTTGTCTGAGGAACGAGCGACCTCAGAGGCCAGAGAGACCACTCTGGCAGTGGAGAAGGACAATGTGAAGGGTTTGGCCTTGAGCCTTGGCGCTGCTCAGGCCGAGCTGGCTACAGCCCTGGCCGATCTATAGGCTGCTCGGGCCAGCGCAGCGGTGGCGGAGGCACGGGAGAAGGAGCTGGTAGAGGTGACTGCAGCTGGGGCCCGGGAGGAAGCTTTCGATGATGACTTCTTCCAGGGCTACAAAGATCTGAAGTGCAGGCTATCCCGGGACCACCCCGAGTGGGATATCTCATCCTACGAGGGTATTAATTTGAACTTCTGGGATGTAGGTCCTATTACGGGTGAGGGCTCAGCTGCTAATGCTGGCCTTGCTGAGGAGGCTGCCCCGGGCGGGGGCTTTGTACCAGGAGGAGGAGCTGACCCTGAAGAGGAGGCTAGGGAGACCGAAGACGTGGTGGAGGTGGACGACTAAGGTCCCCGACCTGTTTTCTTTTGTGTTGTAATTTTTTTGGGAGGCTACTATAATTGCCCCCCAGGCGATGTAAATAATTTTTTTTGCTAATTAATGAAAAGGTCCGTGAGGCCACTCTTCTTTCCATTAACTGTTTACATATTCTGCTTGTTTTTGATTGCCAGTATCTGCCCAGTTTTAACCGACCTAAATCCCTGCCTTAGCAAATGGTTTAGGACCGTAACCGATAGAATAGCTGGTCTTACCGACCTGTTTTAAAGGTGACTGCCTGGTGTATCATAGGAACTTGTCCTGTTTACCGTCCGGGATGGCCTGGTGTATTATAAGAAAATCCTGTTTTACCGTTCGGGATGGCCCGATGTATTATAGGAAAATCCTATTTTAACATCTAGGATGTTTTATCTCTTATCACTGTAAGTACTTAGGAATGTTAGGATTCCAAGTTCTTTTAATGACCGGTGTGATTTCCTTTTTTGTCTCAGTCCCTGTCCCCCAAGCATTTTGCTAAGGCAGGTAGGTGTACGGGAGTGAGTGGCCGTAGGAACCGACCTAGAACATGGGTGGTTGTAGGGTCATTTGAGGCTTGCCATCATCAGCCACCAAGGGGGTTTTGCCCCGTCGCTGGTTGGGCCTAAGCGAAGCTGTTGCCTAAGGGTTAGGCCCGAGGTCTTTGTGCCTTGGTTTTGAGCCAAGGTCTTTTGCCTCGGGTGTTAGCCCGAGGTCATTGTGCCTTGGTTTTGAGCCAAGGTTTGTCATGCATTAGGGTTAGGCCTGAGGTGTTTTAGGCCTCGAGTGCAAACCCGAGGTCTTTGGAGGTGCCTCAGGGTTAGGCCCGAGGTGTCTTTCAATATTGGACGGGACACTGATAGGAGTAATTTTGCAAAGTAAAGTCTTTTATTTTATCCAAAAATTTATAATGAATGCTCAAATGGAGCTACAAAAATTTCCTGACCTGTGCTAAACTGCCCATGTCTCAGGGTTACTGATAGTACTTGCGGAGGTGTTGCACATTCTAAGGGTGAGACAGATCACGTCCATCCAGGCTCCGAAGCCAGTAAGTTCCCGGTTGATTGACTTGGGTAACTGTATATGGACCTTCCCAGTTTGGCCCCAACTTCCTATGGCTCGGGATTCGGGTAGATTGATTCACTGCCTTAAGGACGAGGTCTCTTGAAAACTGCGATGCTTCACCTGGCTGTTGTAATATCGTGAGACCCGTTGCTTATAGGTTGCCACCGTTAAATAGGCTCGGTCTCTTTTTTCCTCTACCAAGTCCAGTTCTGTTTTGAGTGCATCTTCGTTGTCTGGCATGCTGTAATTCACCACCCGGTAAGTAGGCAACCCGAGCTCTGTAGGGACCACCGCTTCGAACCCATAGGTTAAGGAGAACGGCGTCTCACCTGTTGCCGCTCGGGGCGTAGTTCGGTAGGCCCACAGAAGGGTTGGCAGTTCTTCAGCCCACGATCCTTTAGCGCTTTCAAGTCTTGTTTTGATCGACTACAAGATTGTCCACTTTGTCAGCTCGGCTTGACCATTGGCTTGAGGGTGCTCGGGGGAGGAGTAGTGATTAAGTATCCCATAGCCTGAGCAGAACTACCTGAACAATGGGGTGTCAAATTGCCTGCCGTTGTCGCTGACCTGAACCCAGGGAATGTCGAACCTACTGAGGATATTCTTTTCCATGAAGCTTTCCATTTTTCACTCGGTTATTGTTACCAAGGGCTCGGCCTCCGCCCACTTGGTAAAGTAGTCAACAGTGATCTAGTTGTTCCACTCTTTCAACATAGATAGATAAAAGGTCCGCATGTAGATTTGATTTTCATGAGGCAAGGAATTTTAAGGAACTATTGGATTACTTTGATCTTGAATGGAAAGAGGATGGTATAAATTGTGATGATGCCAAAAATTGGTAAGAGAGACTATGAACAAAGATATGGTGACAATTGTATTTGGTTCGGCCCTGTTAATGAGGTGACCTACGTCCACGGGTGCGTCAGTGTGCTTCACTAGCAGATCACCGGCGGGCCTGGTGAGCCAGCAATTGGGTGGCACTACCAGTAATACCGGTCGGGTGTATATATATGAAATCAGTGTGTACAACTATTCTCTAGGTAAAGAATATGATTCCCCTTAATGGGGGTGAGTGGCCCCTTTTATTGGTGCAAGAGACCACCTTGCATAAGGCAACTGATTAGATAAGGAAGCCCCGTCTAATTACAATTTGATGAGCATAAATCATGGGAGGTTTTCTAAGTGGCTTAGAAACTATTCACACTTTCCATTTGTCTTCTGATTAATTTAGGAAACTGCTGTGTGGCTTGGTTATCAAACTGAGCCTCGTGAAGAGCTGCTGCGCCGCATGCCCGGGCTGTGTGAGCTCCCGAGCGGTAGCACTTCGAAAGACCTCGGGATCGGTGGGCCATCAGCTCCCTTTTCGGATAATCTGGGTCCTTTGCTACTGACGTGGAGGTTTGACTGTAGCATAACATTTCTGGGCGTATCAGTTGTCCCCCATTTTCGAAGTTGATGTGATGTCCCATCGGATGAAGTTTGAAAATTAAAACTGCTTCCAAGGAACCATCCAGTAAGAGGTCAGGACTCTACCCGGGGTGGGACCGGTTGTGGTGGTAAGCCAGGGTATGGACCTAGCGGTGGCCATATGGGTCCGGGTCCTGCCTCTGCCACGTGTCAGCTTGTGACTGGCCTAGTTAGGATCAAATGGTGCCAACATGGATGTAATCGAGCCATTGTTGGGGTAACTGAACCGTCTCATC
This sequence comes from Hydrangea macrophylla, assembly GCA_033977485.1. Classification (NCBI taxonomy): domain Eukaryota; kingdom Viridiplantae; phylum Streptophyta; class Magnoliopsida; order Cornales; family Hydrangeaceae; genus Hydrangea; species Hydrangea macrophylla. The sequence goes on along the minus strand of CM066988.1, from coordinate 59,820,977 downwards.
AGACATTTAATGCGCACGCCTTTTGAGGCGACGCTTCATGTGCCCGAGGTGACAACTGTCAGCCACTTTAGGCGGGAAAGCGTATGAGCCGTTGGATTTATTTTGATCTGAATCGTCCATGGTTCCTATATAAAGGATACTTGTTCATTTCTTCAACTCTTTGCTGCAAAGACATATATTCCCAAGCGATTTGAGAGCGAGCAAGATCCCGAGCAAGATTCCCGAGCCCTTTTCTGCACTAAACTTTGTAAGTCTTTCCTTTCCAGCTTCAGTTCTCCACTATTTTGCTTCTCTTTTTTCTGAGCGAGGCTGGAGAGAGCGAACCCACTTAGGTTAGAACGGGAGTGGGATTTTTTCTTCCTTAGGTTATGTTCTTTCTTCAAGTCAAGAGGCACCTTAGGGCAGCAGAACTGAGCGGGAGTTTTCGGGGTAGTCTTGAGAGAGTGTCACCTTACGTTAAGTACCATTCACTCTTTTGCCTTTTAGGTTAGTGACCTTGCCCCCTTTGTATACCAGGCTCGGGGTTCCTGACCCATACTTAGGTCATAACCTACTTCCCCATCCTACCATAAGAGTATCAGAAATGGAACATTCTAGCTTCGATTCTGCTTCCCGGTCAGAGGATAAGATGTACCGATCGGGGAGTCCTGACACTAGCCTAGATCCACCGTCCGATTCCCCATCTGACCACCAGACTGAAGGCAGGATCCCGATCCGTCTCTCCGACGATGAGTCAGACTAGGAAGCCCCCGTTGCTTCCGTTTCCCGAGGTTCAGGTGAAGAGACACCAGTGGAACCCGATCCCGAGGTAGCCTTCTCCAGTGAATTCATCCTGTCCACCTTGCGTACTGAAGATCTCGGGTGCATTAGGGATAGGTACGACCTTCCTGACTACTGCTCCTTGGCGGTGAGTGTTAGTGTGGCCCAAATCTACCAACGGGTTTCACTACCCTATATAAGGACATTGTCATGGTTGGGTTCCGCAGCCCCCTCCATCCGGTCGCTCGGGACATCCTGATATACATGGGGATTGCCCCAGGCCAGTTGGCCCCGAACAGTTGGTGATTCCTCATGGGGTCCATCTCCTTATGGCCCTAAGTTTTTGGCTATGAACTCTCCGTCCAAGAGTTCCTCTGGACACACCGACCATTCCCCGTACATGTAGAGACCGGGTTCTTTTCTCTCGGAGCTCTCCAGGGGAGAAAGATCTTAGTCAACTGCCCGAGCAACAACAACGGGTAGAAGAATAGGTTCTTCCAAGTGTCCACCTTCGGGCTCTGCGAACCGGCCCCTGGGATCCAGATGAGGACTTCTTGGGTGGGAGAGTTGAGGGGTAAGCCCGTTCGATTTCACTTTTTTGCTTTCTTCTTTATTTTGCTCCAGTTTCTGAGACTAACCACTTTACACTTTGCTTTGTAGTGGGATCAACCAATCCGCCGAGCATTCTGGAACGTGTTGACTCGGATCGGCGACTTACGAGCTACTGATGACCCGGCTCAGCCCACTGAAGCTCCTGTATTCCCCCAATTCTTCCTGGTAAGTGCTTGGACGCTGCCGTCTCCCGTGTTACTCCTTCCCTGTCTTCTTCATTGGTTGTTAACTGTTCAATGTTCTTCTTTTGCAGAGATGGTTCTGAAGAGAAATATGGAGCAATTGAGGGAAAGGCAGGCCAATGTCGCTATCGCTGTTGCTGCTGCTGCCCAGATGGCGGTGGCACAAGGGAAAAGGCCCGCTGCCGAGGCCATGGGTGGTGAGCGCCCGCTAAGGCAGATCCAACACGGGGTAGCAAACCGTCTGGAGCCAGTGGGAACCTCAACGCCCCACGTGGTGGTGGTTGAAGAGACCGCCCTACGGGTGGGGGTGCCAGTCGTGGCACTGATGGCTGCCTTCCCGAGATCAAGGAGCGGGTGAAACCCGGTCTAATCCCTAGCTAAGTGGAGGCGTGTGAAAACATGTCTCCTAAGGTCTTCCAGAGCTGGCTGTACAGCCTCTCTCACATGGTGAGTTCTCCTGCCTTTGTTTCTTTCTCTTTAATTATTTTATAAACAATGCCTGTTTACTGACCGGTCAATTTTCACTTCTTCGTAGGTCAGATGCATGGTCGCCGGGCTGAGTCTTTTCTACCTTCATTGGCCAAGAGGGCCGCTGCTGCTTAAGCCACTTTATCTGAGGAATGAGCGACCTCAGAGGCCAGAGAGACCACTTTGGCCGTGGAGAAGGACAACGTGAAGGGTTTGGCCTTGAGCCTTGGCGCTGCTCAGGCCGAGCTGGCTACAGCCCTGGCCGATCTATAGGCTGCTCGGGCCAGCGCAGCGGTGGCGGAGGCACGGGAGAAGGAGCTGGCAGAGGTGACTGCAGCTGGGGCCCGGGAGGAAGCTTTCGATGATGACTTCTTCCAGGGCTACAAATATCTGAAGTGCAGGCTATCCCGGGACCACCCCGAGTGGGATATCTCATCCTACGAGGGTATTAATTTGAACTTCTGGGATGTAGGTCCTATTACGGGTGAGGGCTCAGCTGCTAATGCTGGCCTTGCTGAGGAGGCTGCCCCGGGCGGGGGCTTTGTACCGGGAGGAGGAGCTGACCCTGAAGAGGAGGCTAGGGAGACCGAAGACGTGGTGGAGGTGGACGACTAAGGTCCCCGACCTGTTTTCTTTTGTGTTGTAATTTTTTTGGGAGGCTACTATAATTGCCCCCCAGGCGATGTAAATAATTTTTTTTGCTAATTAATGAAAAGGTCCGTGAGGCCACTCTTCTTTCCATTAACTGTTTACATATTCTGCTTGTTTTTGATTGCCAGTATCTGCCCAGTTTTAACCGACCTAAATCCCTGCCTTAGCAAATGGTTTAGGACCGTAACCGATAGAATAGCTGGTCTTACCGACCTGTTTTAAAGGTGACTGCCTGGTGTATCATAGGAACTTGTCCTGTTTACCGTCCGGGATGGCCTGGTGTATTATAAGAAAATCCTGTTTTACCGTTCGGGATGGCCCGATGTATTATAGGAAAATCCTATTTTAACATCTAGGATGTTTTATCTCTTATCACTGTAAGTACTTAGGAATGTTAGGATTCCAAGTTCTTTTAATGACCGGTGTGATTTCCTTTTTTGTCTCAGTCCCTGTCCCCCAAGCATTTTGCTAAGGCAGGTAGGTGTACGGGAGTGAGTGGCCGTAGGAACCGACCTAGAACATGGGTGGTTGCAGGGTCATTTGAGGCTTGCCATCATTAGTCACCTAGGGGGTTTGCCCCCGTCGCTGGTTGGGCCTAAGCGAAGCTGTTGCCACAGGGTTAGGCCCGAGGTCTTTGTGCCTTGGTTTTGAGCCAAGGTCTTTTGCCTTGGGTGTTAGCCCGAGGTCATTGTGCCTTGGTTTTGAGCCAAGGTTTGTCATGCATTAGGGTTAGGCTTGAGGTCTTTTAGGCCTCAGGTACAAACCCGAGATCTTTGGAGGTGCCTCAGGGTTAGGCCCGAGGTGTCTTTCAATATTGGACGGGACACTGATAGGAGTAATTTTGCAAAGTAAAGTCTTTTATTTTATCCAAAAATTTATAATGAATGCTCAAATGGAGCTACAAAAATTTCCTGACCTGTGCTAAACTGCCCATGTCTCAGGGTTACTGATAGTACTTGTGGAGGTGTTGCACATTCCAAGGGTGAGACAGATCACGTCCATCCAGGCTCCGAAGCCAGTAAGTTCCCGGTCGGTTGACTTGGGTAACTGTATATGGACCTTCCTAGTTTGGCCCCAACTTCCTATGGCTCGGGATTCGGGTAGACTGATTCACTGCCTTAAGGACGAGGTCTCTTGAAAACTGCGATGCTTCACCTGGCTGTTGTAATATCGTGAGACCCGTTGCTTATAGGCTGCCACCGTTAAATAGGCTCGGTCTCTTTTTTCCTCTACTAAGTCCAGTTCTATTCTGAGTGCATCTTCGTTGTCTGGCATGCTGTAATTCACCACCCGGTAAGTAGGCAACCCGAGCTCTGTAGGGACCACCGCTTCAAACCCATAGGTTAAGGAGAACGGCGTCTCACCTGTTGCCGCTCGGGGTGTAGTTCGGTAGGCCCACAGAAGGGTTGGCAGTTCTTCAGCCCATGATCCTTTAGCGCTTTCAAGTCTTGTTTTGATCGACTACAAGATCGTCCGCTTTGTCAGCTCGGTTTGACCATTGGCTTGAAGGTGCTCGGGGGAGGAGTAGTGATTAAGTATCCCATAGCCTGAGCAGAACTACCTGAACAATGGGGTGTCGAATTGCCTGTCGTTGTCGTTGACCAGAACCCAGGGAATGCCGAACCTACTGAGGATATTCTTTTCCATGAAGCTTTCCATTTTTTTCTCGATTATTATTGCCAAGGGCTCGGCCTCCGCCCACTTGGTAAAGTAGTCAACGGTGATGACTTTGAACTTGACCTGTCCTTTTCCCGTTGGTAGGGGTCCGACAATGTTGATACCCCACTGGGCAAAGGGCCAGGGGCTTTGGATTGGTGTCTGAAGCTCTCTTGGTTGGTTGATCATGGGAGAGTATCTCTGACATTTTTCGCATCTTTTGACATACTCCTGAGAATCCTGGGCCATTGTCGGCCAGTAATATCCTTGCAGTAAGGCCTTTCTAGAGAGTGCCCGGCATCCGATGTGATTCCCGTACACTCCTTCATGGATTTCATACAACACTGATTGGACCTGTGCGGGATGGACGCAGCGGAGATATGGTACAGAGAATCCCCTTTTGTAGAGGATGTCGTCTATAAGATGATATTGGGCCGCTCGGTATCTGACCCGGCGGGCCTCCTCTTTCTCGTCTGGTAACACGCCCGTTGTCAGGAAGGCCACGATCAGGTCCATCCAGCTAGGTCCTAAGGCGTCTAGTTCTACCTCCATGCATTCTGAGTTGTGCATACTTGGCTCGGGTAGGTATTCTACCCTTGTCCCGGGCAAGTCTGACATAGAAGACGAAGCGAGGTGGGTTAACCTGTTGGCCTTGGTATTTTCCTCTTTGGGTATCTGCGATATGCAAAAACCTTGAAGCTTCTTCAAAACCGCTCGGACAAGGGCTAGATAGGCTACCATGTTGTCTCCCCGGGCTTCGTACTCTTGGTTGACTTGATTGACCACGAGCTGAGAGTTGCTGTAACCTTGGACCTATTGCGCACCCATGGAAGTGGCCAACTGCAATCCGACCAATAGGGCTTCATACTCAGCTTCGTTGTTGGAGGCATGGAACCTAAACCTTAGGGTATACTCGAGGTCGATGCTGTCGGGAGTAGTCAAGATGATTCCTGCCCCACTGCCTTGCTAGTTTGAGGAATCGTCCACATACAGCACCCAGGTAGGGATGTCAGCCTGTAACTCGGGCGGTAGGACTGGTGGGTCGAGCTCTTCAACCGGGTCTTTCGGATATGTGAACTCAACCAGAAAGTCTGCTACTGCTTGTCCTTTGATTGCTGTCCGGGGGCGGTAGGCCACTTCAAATTCCTCTAACTCCACAACCCACTTAACGAGCCTCCTAGACGTGTCAAGCCTGCTTAAGATCCTGCGGAGAGGTTGGTCAGTAAGGACCACAATGACATGGGCCTGAAAGTACGGACGGAGTCTCCGGGCGGAGGTGATGAGAGCGAATGCAAGTTTTTTGATGCGGGAGTATCTGCTCTCCGCACCTTGGAGCGCACGACTGGTATAGTACACTGGGAATTGTATCTCGTGCTCTTTCCTAACGAGTCCCGGCTGATTGCTAAGGGTGATACTGCCAGGTATAGGAACAATTCTTCCCCCGGTACGGGTGTTGAGAGTAGAGGTGGAGATGCCAAGTACTTCTTGAGTTCCTGGAACGCCTCCTCACACTCTACAGGCACCGGTCAGTAGCTCTGGAGACAAATCTGTTCAGTGCGGCAACCCGTCCGGCCAGACTCTGTACTTCTTTGGTCGGCCTAGGCGATCGCATGTTGATGACGACCTGGATTTTCTCGGGGTTTGCTTCAATTCCCCGCCTGCTGACCAGTTGCCCTAAGAACTTTCCAGATGAGACGCCAAATGTGCATTTGGCCGGGTTCAACCTCATCCCGAACTTCCTCAAAATGCTGAAGGCCCCGGCCAAATTTTCCAGATGGTCAAACTCGTCCTGGCTTTTGACCAGTAGATCATCAACATATACCTCCATTGATTTCCCGATCAGGTCTTTAAACATGTGATTGACCAGGCGTTGATAAGTTGCCCCGGCATTTTTGAGGCCGAAGGGCACAACTTTGTAGCAGTAGGTCCCCTGATCCATGATGAACGAGCAGTTTTCTTCGTCCTCGAGGTACATGCTGATCTGATTGTACCCGGAGTAGGTGTCCATAAACGAGAGGAGTGAATGGCCGGGCGTGGAATCCACAAGGGGGTCTATCCTGGGCAGCGGATAGCAGTCCTTGGAACAGGCTTTATTCAGGTCGGTGAAGTCCACGCACATCCTCCACTTTCCGTTACTTTTCTTGATAAGTACTACATTGGCTAGCCAGTCGGGATAGTGGACCTCTCGTATGGATTGGGCTTTGAGGAGCTTCTCGACCTCCTCACACACTACTTTTTGTTTCTCAGGGGCCATGCCCCGTCTCTTCTGCTTAACCGACCGGGAGTATGGGTCGACGTTGAACCGATGAGACATTACCCGGGGATCAATCTCGGGCATATCTTCATAGCACTAGGCGAACACATCTTGACTCTATTGCAGGAATTGAATCAGCTTCTCCCTAAGCCGGGGCTCCAGCAGGGTGCCGATGCTGACCGTTCAGTCTAGGAGTACGTTGTGGGTCCAACACCACTTGTTCCAATTCTTCAATCGGGCCTACTCTATCATTCTAGTCCCTCGGGTCCATCTCCTAGACGTTCAATGTCTCTGTGATGACTTCCCAGCGAAGGGAACTAACATAGAAACTCTGGGCGGTCGCCTGATCTCCATACAGGCTCCCGGGTCCATGAGGGGTCGGGAACTTGACTGTCAAGCTATGAGTATAGACGGCGGCCTTGGCTTTATTGAGCGTAGGCCTCCCGAGAATGACATTGTAGGCGGATGGAGCCTCCATGATTATAAAGTTTGACAACAGGGAGATTTGCTGAGGGTAAGTTCCCATAAGCACGGGGAGCTCCATGGTACCGAGCGGCTGGGTGCTTGATCCGTTAAAACCCACCAGGGGAGTAGCAACCGGGCAGAGCCGATCCCTGGACATCCTGAGTTGATCGAACACTGACACAAACATAATATCGGTCGAGCTGCCTATGTCTACCAACACCCTTTTGACCACGTAATTGGCTATGGAGAGCATCACAACCAACGGGTCGTCAGTGGACGCCCTACAAATTGTCGAAGGTGAACGTCAATACATTAGTTGGCAGGGAGCCGGTGGATTGGACCTGCCAGACATACGCCCGGGTTGCCCGAGCATGCCTCTTCCTTGCCGACTGTGAGTCTCTGCTGCCCGACGTTCCTCCGGAGATTACGTTGATTTGACCAAGAGGGTGTATTTGACCAGGAGCTCGGGCTCCTTGCGTAGGCCATCCATCTATCGCGACGTATTATGCAAGATGACCCTGCTCGATCAGTTTTTCTATGGCTATCTTCAACTTGAAGCAATCCTCTATATCGTGACCGTGGTCTCTATGGAAGCAGCAAAACTTATCCTGATTCCTTTTCCGGGCGGAGCTTTGAGTTTCGCCGGTTGTTGAAGCAATCTCTGCACCTCGACGGCGGCCATGACTTCATGGATTGGTCGAGACAGAGGCGTGAAAGCGATCTAGGGCTGATCCCGACCTACTTTCTACTGGTCTTGCCTGGCTTTTTTTTATCGGGCCCTTCTCAGAGCCCTCACGCCGCCGTTTGGCTTTCGGGGACTCATTTCCTGCGAAGCCGGCGCGTGTAGACTTCAGAAATTCTTCTGTGTCTATATATTTTCTGAACCTCTCCGAGAGCTCCACCAGGGTTGCCGGTCAATCTCGATGGAACGCGTAGCGACCTTGGTGTGTTGAACTCCCAAGCAGAAGGCCATGATGGCTGCTATTTTGTTCAAATTGCGGATCTGGAGCCTCTGCTGATTGAAGCGGTCCACATACTCCCTTAGGGATTCGCCCTTGTGCTCCTTGACTATCAATAGCTGAGTGTCCAGTTGTGATCGATCGAGCATCCCTACAAATTGGCTAATGAAAAGCTTGTTCAGCATCTTGAAGTCATCAACCGTTCGGGGCTTGAGAGCGTGGAACCACTGCACAGCTGGCCCCTTGAGAGTGCTGGGGAAAGCCAGGCATAGTAATTCGTCGACCGTGGTGACCAACGCCATCTGGGCCCTGTAGGTGCGAATGTGATCCACTGGGGTCCCTATCCTATCATAAGAACTGAGATGCGGTGGCTTAAACTTTCGTGGGATGGGGAATCCGGTAACCTGAGTGGTATAGGGCGACTCGGTCTCTGTGATGGTATGGTCAGGACGCTGCTTGTGGCTCAATTGCTTGATCTATTTCTGTAAGCCCTAGATTTGAGCATTCACGCCTTCCCGCTCGGTCTTTCTTTCAATGTCCGAGCGGTAAGTCGGATCAGACGACGAGGCTTCCTCTTCAAAGTGTGTTGACTTCGGGGATAGAATCCGACTCTGGCTCAGGGTAATCGTATGCCTAAGATCTCCTCGACTCCGGGCCGGAGGGTCTTTGGCTGATTCTCGGGGCTTTGGCCCTGATCCCTCCCCCCTGGTGGCGTGTTGCCTGTTGATGATGTCTCTGGCATCTTCCACCTGACGAGGATTGATCGGAGCTCGCCGCCTGGTGCGCCTGGGCGCTCCACTATGGTCACCATCCCGGGCGTGCTCCCAATCCGATGGGGATACCGGTACAGAGTGGGTATGGTTTTGGACTCTTCCGGGCTCCCGGTCGGGGGCACTTTTCCCGGTCTGGTTCTCTGATTGAGGGCACTTCTCCTATAAGGCCAACAACACTTCAATTTGCTGCTGGGTTTGCCGTTGGCCTTCCAGAAGTTGCGCAAGCGCCGCTGTCACCTTCTCGGAGGTCATGGAGGCGGCCTGCTGCTCGAGTTGCAAGTTCTCCTGACTGACCGGAGTAGTATTTTTCTTACCCATCTTTGGTGGCATGTTGATCAGTCAAGGAATTTGTTGGTGAAGAACTTATCGTTTCCCACAAACGGTGCCAAACTGATGATGCCAAAAATTAGTAAGAGAGACTAAGAAGAAAGATATGGTGACAATTGTATGTGGTTCAGCCCCGTTAATGAGGTGACCTACGTCCACAGGTGTGTCAGTGCGCTTCACTAGCAGATCACCGGCGAGCCTGGTGAGCTAACAATTGGGCGGCACTACCAGTAATACCGGCCGGGTGTATGCGTATAAAATTAGTGTGTACAGCTATTCTCTAGGTAAAGAATGCGATCCCTCTTAATGGGGGTGAGTGGCCCTTTTTATAGGTGCAAGAGACCACCTGCATAAGGCAACTAATTAGATAAGGAAGCCCCATCTAATTACAATTTGATGAGCATAAATCATGGGAGGTTTCCTAAGTGGCTTAGGAAACTATTCACACTTTCCATTCGTCTTCTGTTTGATTTAGGAAACTGTTGTGTGGCTTGGTTATCAAACTGAGCCTCGTGAAGAGCTGCTGCGCCACATGCTCGGGCTGTGTGAGCTCCCGAGCGGTAGCACTTCGAAAGACCTCGGGAACGTTGGGCCATCAGCTCCCTTTCTGGATAATCCGAGTCCTTTGCTGTTGACGTGGAGGTTTGACTATAGCATAATATTTCTGGGCGTATCAAATTTCATTCTACATGCATGCAATGCTTTGATGATTTGATGTGGCTAAATGCATGCACTGCGCACATGGCACACAGATGAAATGCAAGTGTGTGTGTGCCTACTCTATATGCCAAAGAAAAGGAAAAATTCTATTCCTAACATATAATCACATAAGCATATAAAATCTTCATTCATGTTAAGTGCGCTAATTTCTCCTTTCATTGTAATCTTCACTATTCTTTCAATGTTTGGATATTTCGTTTGAAAATCATGGTGGGATCTTTCAAATTCTTAAGATGATTTCCTTTGAAAGTAACAACATTTCTTAACAAAAGATGATTGGGTTAAAACTTTGCTTTGAAATCCATTTGAAAAGGATTTCTCCCAAAAACGATTTCCAAGATTTTTAGATTTTTTTGTCTTTGAAGATGATTATGTGAAAATATACCTCAAATAGGGCTGACCTGGAATTTTAATCAAAAAGTGAACACCAAGGATTTTTTTTGAAAAAGCAATTGAATATTTTGGAATAAAGATGGCAAAAATTTGTTTGCTTTCTAAGATAGATTCAAAATTCTTTGGGTAGAAGGGTCACATGATCGGATTATCACTGTACTTTTCATGAATTCGGATACATACAAGGTCAATGATGGTTATCTAAACATGGTATAAGAAGTGTAACCTTATAATCAAAATTCGGCATGTTCTCAAATGTCATAGGACATGAAGAGGAATTGCTCAAAAGTGATTAAGAGGTTGTACATCCTACATCAAGCAAGTATCGTCATCATCTCAAGTAATCCCTTTTGGGCATACAAAGCTCCCTAGCATATAAATCCTAATCAAGAATTGACTTCCTAAGATTTGAAAGGTTCTATGGAAGCTACTATGAAAAAGTCGGGTTTTGGTCAAATAAGGGACCCTTGACACACACCCGATAGGATGCTTCATATACCAACACATGGTACGAGATCAATGGTGATCACATGGTCCCATGATGACTTAACCGACTGGGTTGCCCCGAGCCTCCAAGGTCATAGTTCTGTGCAATAGACTGGCTAGACATGCAATAGCAATACGACGAGCACACAAAAATTAATTAATTAGATGAAAAGGATGCTTTCAAGTCTAATCCTCGAGTGATCACAAAAATCAGAAATTCTGGTCTACGAAACATGAGATTCTGGGTTCGATCCCCAGTAGAGTCGCCAGATTGTGGATACCAATATTTGGGCCCACTTTTGATTTTAAAACAATTTCTTTTCAAATTCAAAGACGAGTCGCCACTGAATTTTTAAAAGGAAAATTAAGAAACCATTTTGAAAGCAAACTGATCTTTTGCGTAACCAAAGATAATCTGGGTCCGGGGATTATGGAATGAGAGGGGAAAGAGCTCGGCGGACTAAAACACCCCCTCTCATCCTATCTCTTGATAGGCCTCTACTCAACATCCTTTTTAATCGAATTATTAATCTAAGCATGCCCTCAATTAATACATATATACATATATATTACAAAAGCATATTGAAAAGGGTGTAAGATTGCTAACGATAAAATATCATTCAGAAGCCACGTAATTCAAGTAGCAAGCAAGATGATGTGCAAATAAGGAACTAGAAAACTTACCCAGGATCCAGCTGCGAATTTAAACGTGCAATGCACACAAATAAAGATAAAACCTAAAAAGGGTCTCTAATCACATATACACATAAAGCAAGACCTAAGCTAAGGTGTCGCGCATGGAGTCGAAAATCAATTAAAATCAAAGAAGTAAATTAAACTAGAGAAGGAGTTGAGAAATTGTACCTCAAATGCGCTACAAAACAAAAGATTAGTACACATGCCTTCATCAAAGATATCAAATAATCAACCCTAAGCTTTTAGCTTAAATCTATCAAGCATGGAAAGAATTGACAAAACTATGAATTCCTTTTGAATAGTTGGATCCATAGCACCTTGATAGATATACAAGTCTCAACTAGGAGCCAATGTAATGTCCATATAGGGGTTCTATAATCCCAACACAATCATAAGGAATCCATGTTTATGTTCAATTAGGTTCAACTAAGTCCAATTTTATCCAAGAACTAGTTCTAATCATAAGCATCAATATACATGAATGAATGAATAAATATAAACAAGAATGGGATATGAATTTATTCACTAATTTGGATCACTTAGCCTCTGGATTTAAGCTAAATTATTATTATTCAAAACATGATTTGGGTCCCAAGACATTAGGAAACCATTTAAGTTAAAATCAATGAGACTAAACAAAAATAGTGACTGTTTCTTATAAATTACAGAGAGCAGACCTGACTTTCAAAGATAGAAAAACCATACTTCCAACGGTTAGATCTTAATGATTTTTGGGTATGATATGCCTCTGTGAGTCTAGTGTCTAACCCAAGAATAAAATCGAAGATTGAACGGTTAGATCTCTAGGAATAAGGAAACAACTAGACATCACTCAGGAATATGCAACTCTCTATCCAGAGATCTTGTACGATTTTCTAAAAATAGTAAACAAATGAGAAACACTTAGATCTTTTTAGGATACCTTCCTAACACATTAAGCTACTTAGGAAAATTTATTAGAGGACAAGGAAGTTTGGTTAAGGTTCTGATTTAGTAATTTTAAAATGGACTTATTGTTTTGGAATTTTGGATAGAAAGTTGATTGTTTTGAAATCACAAGACCAAACCATCTTAAACATGGAATTTCATCAAAACAAAAATCACAGAGGTGCTTAAATGAGTGATGAACATTATCCAATTGGTTTCATCCAATTCCAATGGACCATGATTTTATAAAAAATCTTTGATCATAGTTGGTTTATGGATTCACTACACCTTTGTTGAATTAATGTTCATAGTTTGAATCAAACTTGAACAATACCTAGTTCCTCTCCCAAATACATGGTCCTTGAGGGATATAGGTTCATTTTGTTATTTCTCCTACCAAGTTAATGGTCCTTGGAGACTTAATCAAGACCAAACCCATATGAACCTTCAAAGGACATAGAGAGGGTCCTATGAGATTCTCAAGTTGAAGGCTCCAAGTCATGAGTTAGGACCTTGAATCCATTCAAACTTGTGTGGGTACAATTATGATCAACTTAATCCTCACATAAATCATGAGATTATGGGAGACTAAGAGATCATTCTTAAGCAAACCTCTTGAGATATAGGAGAATTCATAGATTTCCAAAAGAAGCAATATCAAGAATGAAACAAAATCAAAAGTTATTTGAGAGGGTCCAAAATAATAAAATCTCCTTATAAATTAGTTTTAGTTTAAACCCAAGGCTTGTTTAGATCCAAACTAGTGAACTATCATGAGATTCAATCACAAATTCTATGTGGTGTGTGATGAAACGAGGTAGGAAGAGAGGTTTTGAAAATGTGCAAAGATCCTAGATCTATGAATTTGTGATTGAATAATGTATAATACGTGTAGGAATATGGATTTAACCTCTAGATCTTCTCAGGATTTGATTTATTTCAAGAGATCCAAGCATTACAAGCAATACTCTTCTTCTTCTTCTTCCTTGAAGCTTCAAGGTTCTTCAATGAAGATTTGAGGAATTTGGGTGAATTGAGTAAGATTTCTATGGGATTTCTCTTTCTATATCTCTCTAAGAACAATATCAACTCCAAAATTCAGCTTCTCCTCCAAGATTCAAGTATCATCCTTTATATTCAAGTCTCTCCTTCAAGATTCAAATCTCCAACCTCTCATAATGAGAGAAAATGGGGTTTTTATAGACTTTCATTAACTTAGGGGCTAAGATAACGGTATATAGGTCAATTAGAGATGGTATGAGCATGGTTTGCATGACCTAGGAGTAGTAAACACGTACACAAAAAACGGCATCATTTGGAGCATTCATTTGATCAAAGATTGAAAAGGATTTTTGGCTTCAAATACAAACCAGCCCAGACTGGCACTTAATGAAGATGGAACGGCACTCACTGAGTGCTGCGCGGCACTCTCTGAGTGCCGTTCGGCACTCAGTGAGTGCCGTTCCATCTTCATTAAGTGCCGGTCTGGGCTGGTGAGTGCCATTCGGCACTCAGTGAGTGCCACAGCGGCATTCACTGATTGCCGTTTGGGCACTTTGAGTGCCGCTGCATAGCAGTTCAGCACTATTCACAGCAATTCAGCACCTTAATTTCATTTCATGTCATTTAAGTAAATATTATTTGATTTATGAATTTCCTTAAGACATTAAATGTAATTAAGGAAATACCCCCCATTTGGATTCAATAAAAATATCTAAAAAATCAAAATCCAAAGGAAAAAAAGTCAACTCTCCCTCCGAAGGCAAAATTTCCAATTTTCTGCACAATTCTTCTTAAGGACCTTTCGATTTCTCAATGTTCCTTTCATTTAAAAATTCTTAAAAATCATTTCTAGCATAAGGGAAACCCAATGAACAATTACTGGGACTTTTCATCTTGAAATTCGAAAATTTTACGATGACCCCCTTTTAACCCATTGACTTTTCACTGGGTAAACTGTTGACTTTTTTGGGGTTCACGAAGAATTTCTCTCTTTTTCAAAATGGTTTTAAAATGCTTCGAGGACAATGCTGTGTTTCTATATGTGTTCAAAACTCATAGTCCTTAAGGTGATAGGTAAATAAGAATTTTGGTATTTTTGACTGAAAAGGGCGATTTTGGACCAAGATTCTTCTTTGAATAGAATCAGATTGCTTGTAAGAGTCTTGATTCCGACGAGACATATTCATCATTGATCTCCAGAGGTAAATCCCCCTAAGTGTAATAACTCGGTCAAAATTGGGGTGTCTGCAGGGCCCCCATTAGCCCCCAAATCCTCTTCCCATGGATGGATACTCTTTCTGGCATCAACAGGCTCAACTTCGAGTGTCTCAGACTAAATGACCTCTTCTCTTTCCAATGGATGACCTTAAATGAAGGTTTGCTTCGAGCTACTATTCGGTGTTAGGATCTCTCTCTCTGTCCATGTCTTTCGCTTTGGCTCCCAGGAGATTTGCCCTTTATTTGAGGAGTTTAGCGCTATTCTGCACACTGATCCTTCAGCGGATCCGATAGTTCCTCTCGCACAGGCCGGGTATGTTCGGGACCTCGCCGCTCTCCTTCATACATCTCGAAATGTAGCAAGCTCTTTTGTTCAAGACAGACAAATGAACTTTGAATGCCTTTCTTCCATCTACTCTCCGGTGGGGAATCCATATGACGGAGCGTAGTGCTTTATCGATAGCCATGCTTTCTTACTTCCTCTTTCAATCATCTTCTGATCTTCTCACTCTCGTTGTTTGCGGTTTATGGGAGATGAAGAGCGCCGTCATGTTGATCCTCGGCGAAACCTTGATTGGTTTGGACCGTGCCCACACTGTTGGGGTTATGTTATCTGCCGGGGCACCTTTTGTTTTACAGATATGGCTCATGGAGCACTTAGACCTCTTTATCCACCCTTCGCACCTGCGTGGATCACTTCCCTATGATTGTATAGAGATCCAACACTTATTCCATGTTGTCGATACCTGGCTTGACTGGCTTCGAGGTCTTTCTTCTGATTACATCTGTTGGATCTACCAGCAATGGGTTCATCGCTCTATCGTGGTACGGTTCCCTGGGTGGCCTGACATCTGGCTGCCGGGCTTGCATGTTACTACTTTCTACATTCCTGATCAGGTGGTCCGCCAGTTTGGGCTTTTGCAGGATACTACCGAGGCTTGGCATAATAGGATGGCTGCTCCAGGCCCGAGGGCTCTTGCTTCGACTGTGCCTACTGCTAAGTATCTTCTAGAGATCCAGACCCTGGTTGCGAGACATGCTTGATGGATACAGGCATAATGAAATAAAATGAACGAAAATAGGGAAAAGCTTGCTATTTATAAAACTTTCTGACAGACCATGCATACTCTTGCTGCGCTTTTTGAGATGTGATTTTGTCTTTCTTTTAAAGAATGATTTCAAGTTTTGGGAAATGTCCTAACATGTTCAATCAAAGTGTTCACTCTTCCAATTCATCTTTAAGTTATAAAGATTCTCCCTTTTAATGTCTTTTCTTGGCTTTTATCACTACTGCTTTGAAAATTGCTTTTGGAATCTTAATCACTCTATACCATGAATCCTTATTTGTTTCTTTATAGTACTTATTTTAACAAATAGGAGATCCAGAGACAGGTTTCAAAGTAAATATTTGGGTTCATCGAATAGTAAATGAAGTTTGCCCCTAGTTTTGGGGCTTTGAGGTGGTTTCAGGCAAACGCAAGTTTGCCCCTAGTTTAGCACAGGGTTTTTTTTAGATTTTCATAGACCGAAGGCTTTCGAGAGCCTGCCTACTTATCCCTGAGTGGGTATCAGGTCCGTAGTAGTTCGGTTTAAGGATTGACGGAAAGTGCCTTTTTAGGCAATTATTACGTATCCCCTAGCGGGAATCAGGTCAAGCGTAGTTCATCGATGTAGGAGGTTTCGAAAGAAAAGGGGTTTCAAGCAAAGTATTTCTTGAGGCGATCATGGTTAATTGGTTGTTTAAATTCAACCCCGTCTAGGTCCATAAGATAGGCCGCTCCTCCAGAGAAGAGAGTCTTGATGATATATGGCCTAACCCAGTTGGGTTTAAACTTTCCTCTGGGGTCATAAACAGGCACGTTAAGTTCTTTGAGGGCCAGGTCACCCTCAGTAAGCTTCCTTGGGTGGACCTTTTTGTTGAAAGCATGAGCTATCCTCTTCTGATATCCCCGAGTATGATTTATTACAGCCAACCTTTTCTCATCGAGTAACATCAATTCTTCATACCTTCCCCGTGTCCATTCTAACTCAGTTATCTTATATTCGGCCAAAACCCTTAGAGAGGGCATCTCTACCTCGACTGGAAGGACATCTTCCATCCTATAAACCAACGAATACGGTGTAGCTCCTATAGAAGTTCTCACGGAAGTCCGGTATCCCTATAGTGCAAATGGTAGCTTCTCATTCCAATCCTTATATGTGTCTGTCGTTTTCCCCAAGATTGCTTTGCCATTCTTATTTGTTGCCTCTACTGCCCCATTCATTTGCGTTTTATATAGAGATGACTGGTGACGGGTGATCTTATATTTTTCTAACAGCGGGATGACTTCCCCTTGGAAATGACTGCCGTGATTAGAAATGAACTCATTTGCGACACCATATCTGCAAATTATGTTCTTTTCAATGAAGCTCACCATCTCCTTGGCTTTCAAAGTCCCATACGAAGCTGCCTCTACCCACTTGGTGAAATAATCGAAGGCTACAATTATGTATCAGTGCCCATTTGAGGCCTTTGAAGCTATCTCACCAATAATATCAATACCCCAGTTGGAAAACAACCAAGGCGTTAGGGGTGGGCATTCGGTCGGTTCGGTTCGGTTTGGAGAAATTCGGTTCGTTTTTGTTCGGTTCGGTTTGGAGAAATGGGAACTGAAACTGAACTGAATTATATTTCGGTTCGGTTCGGTTCGGTTTTGGTCAATTCAGTTCGGTTTGGTTCGGTTTGGAAATTCGGTTAACCGAATTTTGAAAAAACTATACTTTTTTTTCTTTTTTTTTTTCATTTTCACAACTTTTTTATATGTTTCTTGTCCCATTTTCTTTCATATTACAAAGAAAACATATGTTTATATTTACTTATATATATTATACTTATATTTTTGTAATATATATAGTTGTGTATAAAAATATATTAATAATATATAAACTAAAAAAAAATTCGGTTTTTCGGTTCGGTTCGGTTTGGGAGAGTGGAACTGAAAACCGAACTGAAAAAAAAATTATAGTTCGGTTTGAAACTGAACTGAAATTTTTAACTGAATTAACTGAACTGAAATGAAAATTTTAGTTCGGTTCGGTTCGAATTTCGGTTAACTGAACTATTTGCCCACCCCTACAAGGCGTAGTCATGCTATAGAGCTAAGATGGCGGGGTGTGCATCAGGTTCGCATGGATTTGGCACTTATGGCACCTTCTGACATATTTGCAGTAGTCTTTGTCCAAGGTCGTCCAATAGTATCCCTGTCAGATAATCTTCTTTGCTAGCATGTGCCCATTCATGTGGGGTTCACACACTCCCTCGTGTATTTTCTCCATCATTCTCTTAACTTTCCTCCCATATAAGCACTCTAGATTATACCCGGTGTAGGACTTATTCCACAGTTTATTCGCATAGATCACAAACTTAGTAGAGAATCGTCGAACCGCCTTTTTATCCTTCTCTGAGGCTCCTTTGGGGTACTCTCCCTTCTTAACGAAGTTCCATACATCCTCGTACCAAGGCACTTCACCCTCTTCTTCTATGGCGGCGATCATTTCAAATGACGGTTGGCTTCTCACTTCTATGGATAGCGGGATCATGGTAGTTCTTCAGGGGATCTAGATCATTGAAGCTAGGGTTGCTAAGGAATCGGTTAGTTGGTTTTATTCACCGGGAAGGTAATAAAAGGAAATCTTTCCAGACTGTACTTTTAAGCTCTCTAGGTAGTCATGGTAAGGTCTCAACTTCTCATGCTTTACCTTCTAATCACCTCGTACTTGGGATATGATCAGGTTAGAATCTCCGAAAACGTCAATCCTTCCAACTTTCAGGGCTAAGGCTGCTTCCATCCTAATTATGCATGCTACGTACTCTGCTGTGTTATTGGTCAACTCATACATAAGTTTGACGGCCAGTGGGGTAAGGTCCCCATTAGGTGCTATGAGAATGATTCTAACCCCATAGCCCATTTGGTTGGCCGCTCCATCAAAGTACATTTTCCACAAGTCCTCGTTCACCTCCATTACTCCTTCATCTGGAAACCAAAATTCACCCTTTTCTTCTAATTCTATTGTAAGGTCAGCCAAGTACTCAGCGACAGCTCTTCCTTTCACGGATTTGGCGGTAACATACTTGATATCGAACTCAGCTAGCATCATGGTCCAACTGGATATCCTACTGGTCAACACAGGTTTTTTAAACATGTATTTGATTGGGTCCATTCGGGATATCAGGGTTACAGGGAAGGCTAACATGTAGTGCCTAAGGCGACGGGTGCACCAGACCAAAGCCCAACAGGCTTTTTCTAAGGGTGAGTATTTCAACTCGTATTCGGTCATCCTTTTGCTCAAGTAATAAATGGCTCTTTCTGCATACCCTTCTTATCCTTCTTAGGCCAACATACACCCCATTGAATCTTCGAACACGGAAAGGTATAGCAACAAGGGCTTTTTGGGTAAGGGTGTGATAGGACAGGTGGGTTTTGGAGGTAGGTTTTGATCTTATCGAAGGCTTGTTGGCAAAGGGGATCCCACTTGAACTTCTCTCCTTTTCTGAGTAACCTAAACAACGGGTCATAGGTTAAGGTGAGTTTCGAGATGAAACAGCTTATGAACTGTATTCTACCTAGAAATCCCCTTAACTCTTTCTCGTTCTTGGGTGGCTGCATTTCGACTATGGCCTTTATTTTGGTCGTGTCCACCTCTGTCCCTCTCTGAGTGATGAAAAACCCCAATAACTTTCCGGTAGTGACTCTGAAGGTGCACTTCTGAGTGTTTAACCTCATTCTAAATTCCCTTAACCTTCCAAAGAACTTCTTCAACACATCCAAATGTCCTTTCTTCTCTTTAGATTTTACAATCATATCGTCCACATACACTTCTACCTCCTTGTGGATCATATCGTGCAACAACGTTGTAGCAGCCCGCTGGTAAGTTGCACCCACATTTTTTAGCCCAAACGACATCACCCTATAGAAGTATGTGCCCTATGGCGTGATGAAAGTGGTTTTCTCTCTATCCTCGGGCGCCATTAGAATCTGGTTATACCCTGAGAACCCATCCATAAAAGATAGGAGTTCATGTCCCGCTGTATTGTCTACTAACACATCAATGTGAGCTAGAAGGAAATCGTCCTTAGGGCTGGCTTTGTTCAGATCCCGGAAGTTGACACAAACCCTAACACGACCATCCTTTTTTGGGACAGGCACAATATTAGCAATCCACTCTGGGTACTCGGTGACCATCAAGAATCCCGCTCTCAATTGCTTTTCAACTTCCTCTTTGACTTTGAGTGCCCATTCAGGCCTCATTTGCCTCAATTTTTGTTTTACGGGTTTTAAGTTGGAGAAGAGGGGGATATGATGTTGGACTATTTCTGGATCGATGCCTGGCATATCGTTGTAAGACCATGCAAAAACATCTTTGAATTTATTTAATAGATTGATTAATTCTTTGCTTTTTTCTTTGCTAAGTGTAGAGCCAATAAAAACATTTTGAGAATTATCTTCATTTCCTAGATTGATCGTTAGAGTGTTCTCAATGATTTTACATGCGGATTCTTTTTCTTTTTTAATTAATTTCTGCAATTCATCTGGTATTTCATGATCATCATATTTATCATATTCATTAAGCGCATTCGAGTAGGAAATTGAAAGACGCCTCATTTGGGCCATTATAGACTATGGGTGTGGGGGATACCTATCACTGGACTCGAAAACCCACTCTTTCTTGCTTTCTCCTCCCAGTCGGTGATGAAGCATTCTTCCATATCCCCTGTCTTGGTAATCTCTTCCATCTCTTCCTTTTCTGGTTCTTCCACGTCCTCCTCATTGTCTTCTCCTTGTACCCCTTCAACCAAACCCTCAGCTTGTTCTTTTTTGACCTTGTCGCCTATGGCCTCTTCTCAGCCCATTCCCTCGGCGTTTGCGCTTTCTTCGCCCAATAGGTTCTTCATGACTGAGCCATCCAGCGCACCAATCCAATCTTTACCAGTAGCTAACTTCACGGGCACCTGCAGATATGGATCTTGATACTCAGAGAATTCGTGGGGGAAGAAGATCTCAAACTCTGGCTTCAAACAATTGTCTTTCTGATCCATCCATGGTTCTGGGAAGTCACTGTCACGCCCCGACGTACCATAAATATGGAAAGCGTTTAATTTCCTTTATGGACCCATAGGTCGCGACAGTTTGAAGGATCGATTCTGTCCCAATAGTCGAATAGCAATAAACATTAATTAGAGTAGAGCAATCAAAGCTTATAAAATTTTCTAACTTATTACATATTTCAATACGGGGTCTACTAAGGAACAAGCCGCCTTAAGACAAAACAATATCTATCGTCTATTACAGTCATCCTTATTACAAACTAGTTCATAAATTAAAGCATATAAAAGTAAATTCTCTTCATCAGGTAGTTGTTCTCAGTTTGCATAGTCATAGGACCCAGCATAGTCATAACCTGAAAAGCATGAACACGAATGTCCAGGGCGCATCGACGCCGTCAGCTTTAAGAAGCTGGTGAGTATTAAAAACATAACTTTGAATGTAACACATACTCATTTACCATTTTCCAATTCTCATTTAATTTAACAAGTTTACACTAGAGTAAAGAGTTCATTTTAGAAAACAACCACAATATCATTTGAAAGCTATAATTCACATACATGTGACCATGTATGAAAATAATGCACCATCTCATCTTCCAGGGCGCATCGACGCCGTCGGCTTCAAGAAGCTGGTGAGTATTAAAAACATAACTTTGAATGTAACACATACTCATTTACCATTTTCCAATTCTCATTTAATTTAACAAGTTTACACTAGAGTAAAGAGTTCATTTTAGAAAACAGCCACAATATCATTTGAAAGCTATAATTCACATATATGTGATCGTGTATGAAAACAATGCACCATCTCATCTTACTGACTCTTTTCTCTCGACAAACACAACAACCCACTATCTCACACCAGTATCCTTGTAATACTCCGATAGCCACACTTTATCACAGGGGTGCCAGGGAATGTCCAGTTTGCCTCACACTTTGGTCCGGGGTACCAGGGAGTGTCAAATGCCTCACACTTTAGTACCTAATCCACCTCGCAAATACCGGAGGTAACCTCACGCAGTATCTAGACTCGGGTACCAGGGAGTGTCCGTAGGCCACACTTTAGCACTATCATGGGTGCCAGGGAATGTCCAAGTTCGGCGTCACACACTTTAATGCTACCATGGGCGTCAGGGAGTGTCCAGTTTTGCCACTGTCGCATTATAAAGATACTCTCACCGCAATCTCAACACGTCACACTTTGGTACACAATTACCAGGGAGTGTCCACAACACAATCTCAACCACACGCACTTTTCCACACTGACAACCACACACCATACATGTACAACTGACTCCACATGTATGTCATGAAACTTTAAACATAAAGTAAATTACTGAAATATAGAAACAGCTTGCGTATGGGGATTGATAAGTCGTAGTACATCGGCTTAATCGTCCAAAGATAACCAAATCGGATTCTGTTTTAGTAAATTTCCCAAACAGAGCTTTAAAAGTCCATGAAACATCATCCAAACAGTTCCTTAACATAAAACATGCAAAAACCAGAAATTGTTCAAAGTCACGCGTGCGGGCCACTCGCGCGATGGTCGCTCGCGCGGGCCGCTTGCGCGATATGCCCATTTTTTGTTTTCTTTTTAAAACCTTTTCTGTCTGCTTGAAACCAGCCACCTCGCTCGCGCGGGTCGCTCGCGCGATATGCCCAATTTTTGTTTTCGTTTTAAAATCTTTTCTTTCTGCCAGAAAACACACAGCTCGCACTTGCTCGCGCGATCGTGCGCGCGAGTTCTGGCAGTGTCTTCGTCTTCTTCGCTGAACTTCCCCTGTTTCAGTTTTAAGGGGTCTTTTTGACCCATTTTGCAATTCGATTATTATGATGCCTTATTATATATGGATCTCTTCAGTTTTTCGCAAGGAACGTGAATCTAAAATCAATTTAACACCAAACGATCCATAACTCTCGGATTTTACGAAAATTCGAGAGATGACGGAAATTTCATTTTAATTATACGTCGCCATACAGACGAATTAAGTTCTAATTTCCAACCGTATACTCTACATACTATAATCTTTCATATTTCATTCTAAAAATGGATTTTGGTTGAGTTTGGAAAATTCATGATTTTCAAGCTATCGATTTACTATGTAAGAACATCAATGGAGATT
Organism: Hydrangea macrophylla; assembly: GCA_033977485.1. Taxonomy (NCBI): domain Eukaryota; kingdom Viridiplantae; phylum Streptophyta; class Magnoliopsida; order Cornales; family Hydrangeaceae; genus Hydrangea; species Hydrangea macrophylla. Next base: position 59,798,218 of record CM066988.1, on the reverse strand, counting down.
TCTAAATTAAGCTATATAAACAGAAATCAAAGCATGAAATACATTAGAAGTGAGTTAATAATACTCACTGAGATTGATTATAGAGGAATTGTTGAGAATGAATTAAGATATAGAACACCCAAATACAACTTCAAGCTATGGGGGACTCAAGCTTCTTCTCTCTAAATTTCTGAATGAATAAACTCTCAAATTCTCTCTATATTAATGTGCAGAGAGTGTGTAATGAATAGAGCGTGTGGGTGTTGTATATATAGAAGATACAATTGATGAACTTGGAGGCCAAGTAATTTCTAGTTCACTCAACAAAATGGTTTAAAATCATCAATTAAGTGTTTGTAAAATATGCACAACTCACATATGTGAACACACACCCATATACACACGTATATACACTCTCCAAGATTGAAGGGGTAAATAGGCTAGTAGGGGGCAATTTGGGGGTGTTTGGGAATTTAAGCTTATGGCACAACATAACACACAAAAAAATACGTTAACCAAACAAGGTATAAGCAAATCACTACTTGCCATTAATAGAAATAAAGCATGTATCACTTCATGATTGGTGGAGTTTCCCAAATTGTAGGAGATCAACACGGCGTGGACAGTTTTGCACATAAACTGGTATTTTTGCGTCGCGGTGGTCACCACAAAAATACAGAAATTTTATTTTAACGTAAGAAATGATTTTCCGATTTTATAAAAATACTATTTGAGTTAAAACAAAATATTTCTACCATTTTGAAATACTGATTTGAAATCCAACACAGGTATTACTAAAATTTGTAAAATTATAATTTGACCCCAAAAGAATTTTGATAAGAAATAAAACAAGAAATAAAATTCAGAACACGAGAAATGAAATTTAAAAAGAATTAACAACACACCTTAAATATGAAATGCAAATTTAAATAATTAAATGAAAATGCAGGTTGTTACAGCCACAAAAGGGGAAATCCTCTCCCTCCTTCACAAAGTATCCATTGAGCGTCTTCAGGTAATGTTCCAATGGTGCGTCAATTACCTTCTTCTTATCTCTCAGCTCCTTCTTCGACGGTTGATAACCCAGGCCATGAGTGTGAGCCTGAGTGGCGATCTTTGGAAATTCTGGCAGACCTTGATGATTCTTGCCCAATCCCAAACCTGGGAAGAAACCCATCTTCTTCATGATACCAGCGACCAATGGACTCGCATACTGATCGAAATATAGCGGCAAAAACTCTCTTGGCTTCTCTTCCTCTAACATGTTAATAAACTCGAACCCCCCCAAACTTATCTCTTCCTCCTGAAATTGTACTTCCAAAGCTGGCGCGCTTGGTGAAGCTTCAGACGGATGAACCCAACTGTCCCCGAGAATATCACAGACCTTGCTCTTCCAGATGCATTTAAATTTTTAATGAACTGTAGACGGTATGGCACCTAGACTATCTAGCCACGGCCTCCCTAGCAGTAAATTAAAAGAAGCAGGTATGTCGATGACCTAAAATTTGACTTCCCTCTCCACAGGCCTGAAGCGAGACGAAGGAGAATTATCCCTATAACCGTCATGCAAGTGTTGTCATATGCTTTTACCTTTTATTCAGACGGTATGAACGTTGATTCATCCAAACCCATGCGCTTAGCTGTTCGAAATGGACACACGTTTAGAGCGGACCTGTTGTTAACAAGATAAGCAAGCACGGTGTTTCCCATGCACTCAATAGTGACATATAGCAGTTTATTATGAATAGGCCCCCCGGAAGTAGGTCATCTGATGAGAAGGTAATATCCAAAGTCGGAATCCTACTGATCATCCCACAAGGTCTTCCGATGCTGTGTCGATGGAAAGGTCAGATTAGTTCAAGGCATCCAAAACTGCCTGTCGGTGACGTTTGGAAGCAATCAACAATCCCCAGATGGTAATGTTGGCCTGGGTCTTTCTCATTTGCTTTAGAACCCTATCCTCCTCCTCTTCTTCATTCATTTTCCCTTTTCCTTTATCCAACTCTCTCCCCAGGTGATCTTCCTCCAGCTCATGAGGCTTGAAATGTCTCCCTAACCTGGTTAGATGACTGACTTCTTCCTTTGCCCACAGATTATCAACTTTGGAAACAACTTTCAAACTTTTTTTCTCTGTTCTTTCTCCGTCGCTCTCGTACCACAGGTTATCTTCCACCTGACCCACATCGGTGTTGCCAGTTTCTCGGTCCCACCAATCCAATTGATCCCCCAAAGTGCAGATTATCAGATCCCCCAGCATATGATAAGGCTTCCTTGGTGTCCCGACTTCAGTGATCAGCCCAGACAGATCGAAGGTCGCATTTCCCATCCCCAACAAATAGAGGCCATGTGGTGGCGGTATGGCATGATGGTTCGGCAGCGGATTCCTAATAACATTAGGAGTCTTGACAGATGGCTCTGATATCACTTTATTATCAAAAAGGTCCTAGATTTTGTGCCTTAGCCTTATGCACCGATCCGTAGAATAACCCTTCTGTTGGTGAAATTTGTAATAGAGATCTTCTCGGAAGATTGGTGGAAGTGGGCTTGGTAAAGGTCGAGGCTCCAACGAACGGAGATGCCCTTTTGCTATTAGCCTATCAAGGGCGATTGATAGTGATACCCCTAAATCTGAAAACTTCCTTGGTTGTTTGTCCATTCCTCTTCTTGGTGCTATGTCGAACTTTTTCTCTGGTCCGCTCAATGGGTTGACATCGGTGGGGCCAGAGTGACCTCTTAAATGTCCTCCATTCGACCCATAACTCAGCCTCCTATATCTGTTCGGCTGTTCTTCTTTCTCAATCTCCTCTTCTAGAATCGTATCCTCTATTCTTGTTCCCACATCAAAAACTTCAGCGAACGTGTTGATCGACTGGAATCTCATTTTCTCTTGGTAGACGGGCTGAAGGTTCTTCATCAACATTCGGATCTGATCTTTCTCGGACGACCTCTGTACCATCTTGGCCGCTTTTCCCCTCCACCTACTCAAATACTCAATAAATGACTCCTTGTTTCCCTGCCTGGTGGTCTCCAAATCTCGAACTGTGACATCCAAGTCTTGATTGTACTCATATTATGCCACGAATGCTTTGATCAGTTCTTCTCAGACTAGGGTTTTGCTTTGTTCAAGAGTGAGGTACCAAGATAGAGTGGCCCCAGTCAAAATCTGCTAAAATAAGATGGCCATCATGGTGGTGCTCAGCCCACTGGGTTAGAAAGCTTCGATACACATTTTCACATGGCTACGATGATTCCCTGTCCCATCAAACTTATCAAAAACTGGCATTTTGAAATCGACAGGCAGTGTTTCACGGACCCCATCGTACAAACCTTCCAACTCTATCAGGTAAGTATCGACCCCATGAGCCTTGCGCATTACCCTTTCTAGCTTCTCTATCTTTTTGGTTATCATCCTTTCTTTCTCCCTTTCCACTCTTTCCCTTTCTATTCTGGGAGCCTCGACCCTTGGTATTTCTGGTTCATCATACCAACCTTCTTCCCTAACTGGCGGGTCATTATTTGGTTGATTCACGACTGGTGGCAGGCGTGCTTTTGCTTCTATCATGACCATCATTCGGTTCATATTCTCATCCTGTCACCTCATATGTTCTGCATGTTGTTCTACCAATGCTCTTAACTCTGCTACTTCCCCATCGTTCCTTTCATCCGCCATTTCACTGTCTTCTCCTCTCCTTACTAACCTTTGTTAGGGATGTATACTAAAAGCCATGCTTTATGTAGTTGATTTATTATTCATTTAATAAAATCAGTTAATCCATTTTTTTATGAGAATCTGTGTGGGCAATGTTTGTATTATATTATTTATTTAATATTATGCATGTGTGTCTCTCATTCTATATAGTAGGTGGTTTGGTGTGTAGAGTTCGGCTTACACACAGAAGATCATACCACCAGATATTGTAGAATGTAAGATTTTGGTTTACAGTCTTAGATGAGATTGGACACACCATCGGTAGGACTGCAGCATGGTGTTGTAGTAGGTATGTCTTGACTGCGGGAAACGGTATAGTTTCAACTCACCATGCTGGTACATTTTGTGTATTAAACAGGACCGACTTGGGGTAATTATCTTTATACTGACTTATAAGATAATTAATACCTCATGGCTATTATGAGTGCTTATGCTCTAAATCCTAATTTAATTTATAGACACGTACATTTGATATTTATACTTTGATCCCTAAAAGGGTGAGATCCTTAAATGGGTCAATATCTCATTGGATTGGGTGGCAATATTAATTGTGTGGTGGATATTAATTAATGATGGAATCCATGTCTCATTTTTGGGATTGATGATATCCCCTTGAGAAAGCTTATAAGTTTTGATTATGTCAAACCCTGCAGGTGGATTTTGTATCCGACATATCAGATAAGTTAAGCAGAGGATCTCAAGGAATTTTAAGAAATTAATTAAATATGATTGTCAGTAATTATATTTAATTAATGGATATCTGTAATCTTAACATGGGGAGATAATAAGCATTTAATAACATGGAGCTCGAAATATATTTTTGAGATAAGGGTAGGAGTGCAATTATAATTCTTTAGTGGTATGAATTATAATTTATGGAAATAGGAATCTGATTCAGTTCGAATTAGGGTTTCCTAATTCCATAAGGAAGCCTATTCCTTATTGACTTCTTATGGTCCCTATCGTAGCCTATATATATGTTGCCTTGGCTCTTCTCTCAGGTTGCATGATTTCATATTCTAAGCTTCCCTTGACCTCCTAGCTTTCTTCTAGAAGGGTTTCCACCAAACCCTAGTCTCTGTGAGCATTCAAGAGACATAGGAGTGTAGATCGCTAGCGTCGGACAACGCTCACTAAAAGAGCTTCGGACTGCTCAATACTGATCAAAAGTTGCTGAATTTTTTACACAACGTTCCTGACGTCGAGACGGAGCTGCTGTTAAAAATTCAAGTAAATCGGAGATCGTTTGATCCTCCTGACGAACACATCTTTGTCGGATCAATGTGATCAGGATTGAATCGTCACAGCAATCAAAGAGAGTGTTATAACTGGGAATAGAAAATAGAACGTAAAGAGGGAAGAGCAGAAAACTAAAAGGATTTCGAAAGAGCCCACACTCAGTTCGATATTCTGGCAGCAAAGGAATACGGTAGAAGATCGTGAGCTGTTATTGAGCCCGTGTTCTCGATTCGTCTACTACAGCAATCCAATTTTGCAGTTCAAGGTAACCCTAGTTCCGCCCTTGTAGGGTTATTATAGATTTCATGAATTTTTTTGCAGTACCAACTTATACGCACTGTCAACGGATTCTGGGAACGCAGTTTCCTAACAGTGGTATCAGAGCAACGTTGATTCTGCGTATGGGTTGGACGCAACCATGTTGTCCAATAAAACAGATCTTATGCGTGTTTTGATGGATGGATAGAACGTAGAGCTGTGCTAACCCTTGTTTTGCAGCGTTCTTTTTCCACTATTATGGTCACTGATTTTGTGTGATTGGATCCCACGATGGTTTTATCCGTGGTTAATTTTGCTGTTTTAATATAGCATGTGAACTCCTTTATGGAGGCATAGGATTTGTGTGTATTGGATCCCACGCTTGATTGATGTGTGGTTAATTTACTGCAAAGAAATAGCATGCGAACTCCTTTATGGAGGCATAGGGTTTGTGTAATATATCTCAAGTAAATCCGTGAAGACAGTTCGTGAAGATAGTTTACAAGCAGTTTCAGAAAGCAATCTAGAGGTAATTTCTGGAGGCTATTTCAGAAAACAGTTCTGGAAGGCAGTTGCGTAGTTGCGACATAGAGCTAATCGGGTTCCATGAAGATTTCTTCACAAGAGTTGCAGCTTGACCATAATAGTGGGATTCCTATTTTATTGTGGTTTCCTTATTTATGTGTGATTGAATGATTATTATTGTTTCATGTTTAATGAATAGGACAACATGGATAATTGTTCCTAGACCTATTTCAGATGTCTAGCTGCATGTTTAATTTATATTAATTTAAAATGATGGACAACTACATGTGTATTTAGAAATAAAACTAATTCCATAATTTGAAAACATAAGTACTTATTTTCTAAAATCATGAGAATAGAATAATTTTATTATCTACACATGTGGGTTTCACAAGTAAGGATGAATTAATCCTTGTCAAGTATTCCATTATTTTTTATTAATTAAATTAAAAGTTTTTCTAAAAAATTATAACCCTCAAATTTTTTTTAAAAATTCTAAGTGGGAGAGGGAATTTATCAAGTATAAATCCCATGGTCTCCATCACTGGTTTGTAGATGATATGATTAATTTTATGTGATGGCTCTAGTGTCATCCTCCCCATCGGATGTAGTTGATCATGGAATCATCAGTACAAACTTCTTTAAAAGAATGTTTTGGGTGATTGTTGGTGTGGGTCACCTCTCCATCAGAGGTGTTCCTCACAGAACTCTTAACCTAGAATTAAGTGATGGTATACTCTTAGCTATAAATAATAATATCCTCTCCATCTGAGTCACTGTTATTATTTATAGGACCAAAGCAAGTCAGCAGTTTAATTTTATTAGGCAAAGTACATTGCCTGGATAGTAAAATTGAAAGGCAATTGTCTATCTGAACAAATGATGGATAATATATGGCTTCCCATCGAGTCATACTATTCGCGGTGTATCAGGTTGCTGGCGGATTCCTTTCAAATATGGTAGAGGGAACCAATATTTTCAACTCGAATCCATAGTAAATTTTGCCCAAACGTAATTATTTATGTTATGTGATTCTCAGGCTTTCAAATGGGTACTTTCAATCCACTTGCTGTTATACTCAAAGAAAACAAACTTACTGGACCAAACTATATAGACTGGAAAAGGAATTTGGATATTGTGTTAACTGCTGAAGAGTACAAGCTTGTGCTTACTCAAGAATGTCCTGAGCAACCTGGTGAGGGGGCTACCGCTGAGGAAACCCAGGCTCACAAGAAATGGGTCAAGGCTGATGAGATGGCGCGGTGTTACATTTTGGCATCCATGTCAAATGTTCTGCAACATCAGCATCAGTCAATGATCAGTGCCTATGACATGATGGAGAGCCTCCGAGAGATGTTCGGGGATCAAAGTCGTACTGCTAGGCAGGTTGCTATGAAAGACTTGATGAACACAACCATGGCTGAGGGGACGCCTGTAAGGGATCATGTTCTTAAGATGATATCTCTTCTCAATGAACTAGAGATCCTTGGAGCTGAAATTGACGGGGAAAACCCAGGTCGATATCGTACTCCAGTCACTGTCAGAGTCTTTTAAGCAATTCCGCCTCAATTACAACAGAAATAAATTTAAATATACCTTGGTGGAGCTGCTTAAAGAACTTCAGGCAGCTGAGGGTCTAAACAGAAAGTCAGGGAGTGCTCTTGTATTTGAGAAAGGTTCTACTTCAAAGCCGAAAGGCAAGAAGAAAATGAAAAAGGCTCAAAAGAAGGCCGCGGGTCGTCCGCCAGTCCAAAGGCCACGAGGACAACCGGGAAAGCCTAAAGGCAAATGTTTTGTTTGCAAGCAGCCAGGACACTGGAAGAAGCAATGTCCAGTTTATCTCGCCAGACAGAACAATCAAGGTAAATCTCATTTACTAGTTGTTGAATCGTGTTTAGCGGTCCGATCTACCGGTACCTGGTGTGTAGATACGGGAGCCACTGATCATGTATGCAATTCTTTGCAGGGGTTCCAGGGAACCAGGCAGCTCAGTGATGGAGAGATTTATCTATATATGGGAAATGCTACGAGAGTAGCAGTAGTTGCAGTAGGAGATCTACATCTTAGTTTTGGTAGAGATAGGAATTTAATATTAAGAAATTGCTTTTATGTACCTTCTATTAGAAGGAATTTAGTTTCAGTTTCTAGTTTAGTAGAGAATGGATATTCAGTTCATTTTAATAAAGTAGTAGTTATTAAAGAAAATAATGTTTTATTTGTTCTGGTCAATTGGTTGATGATCTTTATATTATAAATCTTATCTCTCCTATACTGCAACTTAATGAATTGAATAACACAAATAGTTTGCCATTTAAGAGAAAAGAACCTTCGAGGATGAACCAAACGCATCTTTGGCACTTACGCCTTGGTTATATTAATTTGAAAAGGATTCAAAGACTGGTTCAAAATGGGCCATTAGGCTCATTGGAAGTGGAGGCACTTCCAGTTTGTGAATCCTGCTTGGAAGGTAAAATGACCAAGAGGCCATTCTCGGCCAAGGGCTATAGAGCAAAAGAGCCGTTGGAACTGGTTCACTCTGATTTGTGTGGTCCTATGACTGTCCAAGCAAGAGGGGGATTTGATGTCACGCCCCGGAGCAGCAGAAATTAGCAGGAAATAAAATTTTCCTTTCTGGGTCCGTAAGCCATGACCAGTTACGTTAACTGATTGTCCACAAACACTAGATAAATAAAAGAGTAATTTCAAACGGAAACGCAAACTGAATATATACATCAACCGATTACTAGCTATTACATCAGAGTTTGTAGTTATCAAAAGATAAAGAACAAAAGAGCTTAAGGCGTTAGACGCCGTTTACAACTTATTAGCACAAAAGGACAAAAGTCTATAAAGAACAACTAAGTCTTCTTTCTTGAAGCCGCGCCTCTAACTGGCGTAGCCGTGACCTTCAGCATAGTAGGCTTCCCCTTCGTAGGCTCCTTCCAGATAGTCCTCTTCTGGACAATCATATCCTGTATAGTCTAGACATGGGAATGTCCAGGGCGTAGTATGCCGTTAGCTTTAATAAAAGCTAAGTGAGCGTTCTAACCGAACACTCCTAATATAAAATATGTATTCAAAAGTACACAACGGCTGGTTACGACGATTGAATGAATTATAATTAGACCGTGCATGAAACTATGCATCGTCGATATATTCGACTTCACTCGACTTAACCTCCGACTTACTTAACTTTGTTACATTACCAGTGTAACGCCGTTGGCTTAGAGTGACTCGCCAAGTGGGTCGAGCTATGGTTACTTTACTATCGTTGTCTGCCCCTCCGTGGCCATAGTAGTAATCTCGCTTTACAAGCTAACCATGTACTCTAGGTCCTCGGAACCTTGCCTTATGAATATCGTCGCCGGTTTGCGAAACGGTTACTTTACTATCGTTGGTCGTCGCGACTGCAGTAGTAATCTCGCCTTACAGGCTAACCGTGTTTATTCATTTCTCGATGTATTCTTATCAACATGGTTACTTTGCTATCGTGTTTGCCTCTCCGTGGCCATAGTAGCAATCATCACCGGCATGCGATCTTGTAATTCCATTTGACAGTACCAACTTACTACATATCAACTTTCGGACCTCCGCGGTCGACTTACACGTACCTCCAAATGTATACGAACTTGATCTCCGCGACCGTTCGACTCTATACTCGTACACGTTGACTTGACGTTACGACACCGACTTCTACATGAGGTGTATCATATGTTATGCACGAGGTACAAGTTAATTAAACATGTACTATTTTATTCTTGAAATAAAGTACGGATCCGAAACTCGTAGTATTGTATGTTGAAGCATGAGGCTAACCGGAATAAATAATAATAATAAACAGAACTAATTACCACACGTTAACATGGAGTTAACCCGACTGATAATAATAACGAACATAAATAGTAATAATAATATTAATAATAATAATAATAATAATAATAATAACGGAGATAATATGTTCGGGGTGCAACATATTAACATGAGGTTAACCGGAAGGTGATAACAATAATATTAACAATAATATTATTAATATTAATAATGATATTAATAATAATAGTGGAATAATATGTTCAGGGTATAACATATTAAAAGCTGAAGTTAAATCCATAATAATAATAATGATAATAATAATAACAATAATAATATCATTATTATTAATGGGATAACAAAACGGATATTAATATGTTCAGGGTACATGTATTAATCACGAGGTTAACTGGACCATAATAATAATAAGCGGAAAATAATAATATAATAATAATAAATATTATTATAATAACAACAATTATAATATGGACCTGGGTTAGGGACACCACATGTTAAAATATGAGTTTTAATGGTTAACTAACAAGATAATAATAATAACAATAAATAGTAGTAACCATAATAACAATAATAATAGAAATCATAATATGGACCTAGATTAGGGACACCACATGTTAGGCACAAGATTTTCTAGAGTAATAATACTAATAATAATAATTAGAAAAATAATAACACGGACATAATCTAATATACCAAGTGAGTTAGGAACTCACTGTGGGTTTGAGGTCGCGATGTGACACAAGGGGTAAGCTTCCTTTCTTTTCCTTTTCTTTTCTCTCGGCTAACTCTCCCTCTATTTTTTTTTCTTCTCCTAACACTAATGGGGGTTCCTATTTATAGGGGAGAGTTAATATATAAATATACACCACTCACATATATTATATCCACACACATGCATGACACAACACTCCACATCATACACATGTACACCTGCACTCCTCACAAACCAACACATGGCCACACTACCCCCTATGCACTCACTCTCTCTCCCTCCCCAAGTCGGCACACACACACATGGACCCCTCAAGCACTACACACCTCACCACCCCACTAAACACATCACCACTATATCTCCTTTTTTTTTAGTCGGCACACACACATATTAATAAATTGATAAGGGTTGTTTGGGGGTTTGGTTTAGGGTACACACATGGTTGGGCAATACAGGTATAATTATGGGTTCAAAAATAATATTTAATGGCAGTGAAAATCTTATAATCACTGTTTGGGACTGGAATTTATATTAATAAAATATAATAAAAATTACAGGTATTACATTTGAGTACTTTGTCACTTTCATCGATGATTACTCAAGGTATGGGTACATTTATTTGATGCGGCGTAAGTCTGAATGCTTTGAGAAATTCAAAGACTTCAAGGGTGAAACGGAGAAGCGTCTAGGTAAATGTATCCAGACACTACGATCTGATCGTTGTGGAGAGTACCTCTTGGGAGAGTTTAGGGAATACTTATTGGAGCAAGGGATTACATCCCAATTGTCTGCACCCCGTATGCCTCAGCAGAATAGTGTGGCAGAAAGAAGGAACAGGACTCTCATGGATATGGTAAGATCTATGATGAGTTACTCGGATTTACCAATTTCCTTTTGGGGACACGCATTAGAGACAGCTGCATACATTCTAAACTTGGTACCATCTAAGTCAGTACCTACTACTCCCACGGAATTGTGGACTGGGCGAAAGCCTAGTCTGCGGCATGTTCGGATCTGGGGTAGTCCAGCACATGTGCTGAAAGGGAACGCAGAAAAGTTGGAATCAAGAACAGAAGTATGTTTCTTTGTTGGGTATCCAAGAGGAACTAAAGGTGGTCTATTTTATAGTCCTAAGGATCAGAAGGTTATTGTTAGCACCAATGCCACATTCTTAGAAGAGGACTATGTTATGGATCACAAGCCCAGAAGTCGTATTGTTCTAGAGAAAATGAGAGGAGAGACACCGAGACATACTTCTTCGATACCAACGGTACGAGAAGAAACACCACAAGAAAGAGTTATCGATATTCCATTACCACGCCGTAGTGGGAGGATTATCGAAACTCGTGTAGATCCCGAACCAACCATTAACACGCAGGTTCATGAACCAGTACAGCGTGCAGATAATGGTGTATTAGGTTCAGAATCTTCACAACGAAATATCAGTGATACACAGACATGGGTTATGCCTCGTCGTAGTAGGAGGGTTATTATTCAACCTGACCGGTATATGTTCTTGGGAGAGTCTTGATCTTGTCAGAATCAAGATATAAAAAGTGTTCTTTACTTTTCAAACGATTTGTAGTGTGAAAGCAAAGGTCGAACCCACAGGGATTGGTTAACTACAGCGACTTAATTTTAAAACCTAACTTTAGTTAATTATGAAAAATGGATTTTGATTTGATTTATAATTAAACTAAGAACAATAAAAGTAAATCTAAACTAGGAAAGCAATTAAAGTTGTTTTAAATAATGTTTTACGGAACCTAGGATTGCAAATCCACCACTAGCTTCATAATAGGAATATTTATGAATTACTTTAGATTATTAAGTTGGATGATAATGGGGAACTGTAGCTACAAGCCCAATTCCTCCGACAAGAAGATATTCATGGTTCAAGCACCAACATAATCCATCTTCGGTTAGCACGAATTATCTCACACTAAACTAGGGTTGTGATCTAATCCGTCTAACCTAGGCATGGACTATTCGGATACTTGATAGCACAAATCAATAAAGCACCATCACATGTAAACAATCTAAACAAGCACAGCAAGAATAGATCGTTGAGCACATCACAGTCAAAATAGATCTAAGACAAGAATAAATTCTGAAAGCAATGATTTAATCAATAGAAGTACGATTTATTTATAAAAATCCTCTAAACATGTGACTGTCATCCATACATAATAAAACTAAAATAAGAACATAAATAAAACCCTATTACTCGTCTAGGGCTTCATTGAAACCCTAGATCTATGATCTATCCGTCCATGGAAGTGATGGATGGCAAGTAGTTGATGGAGGAGGCCATGGAAACCCTTGGTCTTCTTCTTCTTCTCCTTGCTTCCCTCCCTTCAATGGCTGGAAGTATGGTTGTAGAATGTGTATATAATAATTGCTAATAATGTCTAACCCTTTAATTGTAATAAAATAGGGTATATATAGATTTACAACAAGTTTTGGAAGCCTTCCTAACCCGAAACGAACTGAAACTGATGTAATTTACAGTCTAGACGTCGTTCAGTAGTTTCATTTGCACAGGAGTCTTCAGTATACTGAAATACGCAACTTTGGTTTTTACACATATCGCGCGAGCGCGACATTTGGGACCTCGCGCGGGCGGATCGCTCGAGCGATTCTCGGTTTCTCGCGCGAGCGATATCTGGATTTCCGCGCCCGCGGGTCGCGCGCGCGAACTGGCTTTTTCAGCTTCTTTCTTTGTGCTTTTCCATCCTGTTTAGCCTGGTTTAGGTGATTTCTTCCAAAACCTGTCAGAAAATAGAAAATAAAGTAAAAATATACAAAAACAGGATAAAAAGGTACTAACGAATGTGAACTAAGGCGTATAATTAGGATTAGTTCTCTCCCGATCACACCCCCAAACCTACATTTTGCTAGTCCTCGAGCAAAACTAAAACAAAAACTACTAATAAAAATCTATTCCATTTTCGCATGGATTGCGATTGCATTTAGCGTATGCAACAAGCCTTTTAAACCTCTAGGTGTCCCTAGTCGGACGAGTGAAGTCTCGTGAGGGTTCTCATCAACAAGTCACCTACAACCATCTTTATTAACTTGTAAATTTAAAAAGTTTTATTCAAACGAAAAACAAAACAATCAATACTCATTATCATAGAACAATGATTCGAAATAGAATAATGAACAAGAAGAAGCAGAATCAAACGTTCACCTATATCATGAAAAATAATCTCAAGCACATGCATCATATAAATCAATAGAGTTCCTCATACAATTGCACGTGTGTGATGTGGTAGTCAAATAAACACGCGCATGTCATGAACATGGAATATAACTCGGATAACCATCCAACTATGTCTCGACTACGAATCTCACAATGAATTACACTCTCAAATGAAACACTCAGAAACAGGTGTAATTTCTCTAAAATATGTGAGTAAAGGAAATATCTTTTCAAAACGAAAAATGCTCACATATGACTCGAAAAATACGCATGACACGAAAGAACAGTAGTCTCATGGATAAGATTCCAATAATCAAGAAAAATTAATCATTACCATGTTTTAATCCCTCTCCCATCGTTTTCATATCAAAACCATGTCTCCTAGGATCAAATAGGACTTTTCAAAGGTTAAAACGTGGCTCAGGCAATGAAAAAGGATAGAAAGGATTAATCAGGTAGTTTTCAGAATGGCATTGTAAGGCATGTTCGATTTTTTCAATCATCTCTTCTACCAACTTTCATCTTTTCTTTCTCCTTTCTTTTCAACCTTCCTCTTCTTTATTTTTCAATATATTTCTTTTTTTTCATTTTCCTTTTCTTGCTTCTCAAATGATTATTCATCGAATACCAAGCAACTACCCCAATAGCATCTTATTTTCTTCTTCCTTTTCAACACATCACCTTAACACTACTAAAAGGTGACAAATCTCTCAATGGTGAACTCCGAGTTTGTCAAGTCGGAGCAAAAACAAGGATAATGGTAATCAAAGAAAGAAATGGCATTTTAACGGCTCAAAGGGCGAACTAAGGAAATTTATAATTCTTCGGTCGGTGGTAAACAAAAAGGGCCTAAAATCATTTCCTATAGTTATATGGTTCTTCAACGTTTACGACGGAAGATTATTTAGCATGGTAACAACTATTTTAACTTGATTATCAACCAAAACAAGAATAATGAGACTAAACAACAAATAGATGCGCTAATTCAATGAAATTCGACAAACACAATGTATTTATAACCCTCTAAAAAGAAAAGATAGGCTCAAAAGCTCACTGGGCTTAGTCTCCACCATGTGTTATCTAGAAATCCGAATCATATTATAGTTCACAACCAACATGTATTCAATCAACTACATGCAGTGCATAGATTTGTGTGCAAATTTATGATATAAAACTACGATTCAAACAATACATAACTTAAAACGTTACATCATAACTTCAGCAAATGTTTAATCACATCTTCCCTTGTTTACCATTCTATAACAATCATAATTCTCTAACAAAGAAGTATCAAATTGAGATTGCAAAAACCGTAGGTAACATCGTTTATTTAAACATACTTATTGAAAAATTTTAAAATTTTGCATAACTAATGTGCATGTGTGCATACCCCCAAACCTAAACCTTTCATTGTCCCCAATGAAACAATAAAATGAAAGAAAGGAGAGTACATAAGGAAGGAACGATAGTACCTCGATCTTGACAAGCAGGTGAACACAAAGGAATATGGCTATAAAGTTCAATGTTACCTGTTACTTCTTAACAAAAGAAAATTAAACAAACAAAATAATAAAAACACCTAAAAGAATTATAACTAAGCTAAACGAAACTAAATAAACTATAAGAAGAAACAAAACTATGAAGACAACACGAAAATAAGCTATAAAAGTAAATAAAACATAACCAGAATTATGAAAACAATCAAAGACTCGATCTAAAAAAAATACCTAAGAAACAAAAACAGAAAAGTAAAAATTGTGTGACAGGTGTGGAAAGAAGATATAAGAAAACAAAAGAAGAAAATGCAGAAATGGGGTATCGCGCGAGCGGCCGTCGCGCGCGCGAATCCTAAGTTTTTTTTTTTTGATTTAATCGCGCCAGCGGGACCCCCTCGCGCCCGCGAGCTACCTCGCGCCCGCGAAACCAGGCGCGAGAAGAACCTGAGAGCTCAAATAAGGAAAAGCACAGAAAAACGTCTAAGGGGCAAACTCGCGCCAGCGGGCCGCGCGAGCGACGTCTCGCGCGAGCGACGTCTCGCGCGAGCGGGTCACGCGCGCGATTTTAGTTTTGTCCATTTTTTGGTTAAAATTATGTATATAATATTAAAATAAATGAATTCCAACCCCCAAACCTGTCCAGAATGTCCCAAACAGACTCAAAAATGACCAAAAATAAGAAAAACGAACGAAATAAAGCTTGGGTTGCCTCCCAAGAAGCGCTAACTTTTACGTCTTCAGCTAGACCGTTCTAGCTCAAGACTTACGGAGGTTGAAAATCAGACTTCATACCCCTAAGAATATCAGGTAGAGCTCGGTGGTAAGCAGAAATCACGTCGCTTCGAATTAATTCAATCGACGGTTTGTCAGTATGTTCAAATCGATTTCTTACCTTTCGAGTAGATTCAGCATTAGGGTCCGAGGTATTAGGGTTCATCCAGTCATCATCCACTATATCTTTTTCGTTACTCACATTTATTTGCTTTGTTAGGCTCAATATTTCGTCTTATCTCACCTTCCGCCTCATATAGGTTATTATCGTCTTTAGGAGGTTGATCAGCAGCATTAAAAACATTTAATTTTAATTTTATATTCCCGAACGACACTTTCATCACCCCTGTTCTACAATTGACACGTGCGTTGGCCGTGGCTAAGAATGGACGACCAAGAATAACAGGAGTGTATTTTCTAGCATCTAGCACCGGTTTGGTGTCAAGGACCATAAAATCAACGGGATAGAAACATTGATCAACTTTTACTAGGACGTCTTCGACGATTCCTCTAGGTACTTTGACGGAACGATCCGCTAATTGAATAGTAGCGGCCGTAGGTTTAAGTTCACCTAATCCTAGTTGTTTGTAGACATGATAAGGTAAGAGATTAACACTAGCTCCTAAGTCAAGGAGAGCCCTATGGATGATAGTGTCACCTATGACACATGAAATCGTAGGCGTACCAGGATCCTTATACTTTGGAGGTGAGTATTGAAAAATAGAACTTACTTTTTCCGTGAGGAAGACCTTTTTAGGAGTATGATTGCGTATTTTGCGCTTTTGTGTGCATAGGTCTTTAAGACATTTAGCGTAAGCGGGAATTTGTTTAATAGCATCGAGGAAAGGAATATTAATTTTAACTTGTTTAAATACCTCGAGTATATCTTCCATTTTTGACCCTTTCTTGGGCAAATGTGACAGTCCCTCAACATTTGGTGGATATGGAATTCTCGGAATATAGTTCGTTGAGACCGGTTCATTTTCTTTTCTACTTTGATTCACGTCCTCACCCCTCTCTTTATTAGAGTTGATGTTCACATCTATCACATTCTCATTCTTATTAGGGGTTTCTATCACCTCCTCTCGTGTAGTCATCCTAGTTGAGACGGCGTTTACTTGTTCATTCGACCCCTTAACCTCATATTGTCCCTTAGGGTTTTGAATTGTTTGACTAGGCAATGTCCCCTCGTTTCTACGACTCACTACAGTAGCTAGTTGTCCCATTTGGGATTCAAGCTTCGCAATGGATTGTGTATGAGAGTGCAGTATTTGTGCTTGTGCCTGTACTTGCGTTTCAATTTTATTAAGGGATGCCAACACCTTTTCCTCAAAAATGTTACCCCTTGGAGGGTTCGGATTAGGATGCGGTTGTTGGTATTGATTAGGTTGAAACTGAGGTCGATACGCATTTGGAAAATTAGTCGCCTCATTAGGATTATTATTATTATTTTTCCACGAGAAGTTAGGATGGTTTCTCCATGGCGCATCCGGATTATTAGTAGTCGAATTATAATTATTTCGTGGGTATTGTTGAATAGAGTTAATGTGTTGCTCCACGAATTCCGGAAATTGACTCGCCGATGGACATGCAAGTATCGAATGTGAAGGATCAGAACATAATGCACAAATTTCACGAGCGGGTGAGGCTGTCGTTTGGTTCATTGTTAAAAGTCGGTCAAGTTTGTTAGATAGTTCTTTTATTTCAATTGATTGACTTGACTCGAACTTTACCTCCCTCTTAGGTTGTGGGTATCCCTCAGAACGGACAGACACCGCTTGGTGCATCGAATTCTCGCTTAACGTTTCAAAAATTTTCCAGGCCTCATCGGCACTTTTGTGTAGGAAAGTTCCCGCACAAACAGCATCGACGGTGTTACGGACCGAAGGAATAAGTCCCTCGTAGAAGTCCTGGACCAACTGCCACTTAGGAACCTGATGATGTGGACACGAACGTAATAATTCTGTAAATTTTTCCCACGTGTCGTAAAGTGATTCCCCATCTTGCATCACAAAGTTTGTTATAGATTTTCTTATCTGATTCGTACGCATAATCGGGAAGAACTTTTGTAAAAATGCGGTGTGTAAGTCTTCCCATGTTCTAATTGTATTTGGCTCCAAAGATTGAAGCCAATATTTAGCTTTATCTTTTAACGAGAATGGAAAGAGCCGCAATTTTAATTCATCATCAGTTAAGTTTTGGATTTTCAAAGTAGAACATATATCTTGAAAATCTCCTAAGTGTTTATATGGATCTTCATTTAAACGGCCATGGAAAGATGGAAGTAGCGAGATGGTAGACGACTTAATCTCAAAGTGAGATGCCGTCGCCTCCGGTAAATCAATACATGTTTGTGGCGTGTAAGTCGTAGGAATAAAATAATCTTTAAGTGGAGGAGGTGGCGGTATATTATGATTATTCAAATTATTTCCGTTGTTATTTTGGTTGTTATCGTTATTATTTCCAATGTCTGCCATTTTAATCGGTTCTATGTTATGAAAGCGTGGTTTCTTTAATCTTGTAAGAGTACTACGTATTTCAGATTCAAATAAAGACGTTGGTTTTGGTGTCAAATCGTCGTCTATTAAAAACCTTGTTCTAGAAGTTAAGTTTGAAGACTTGTTAAGTCTTAGGGTGCGTTCAAGTTCAGAGTCGAAAGGTTGTAATTCCGGTTTATTTGAACGTGTACCTAACATAAACTAAAAGAAAAATAAAATAAAATAAATACTGACTAAAACAAAAACAAAAAAATAATCACGCAAGTAAAACAACAAGCAAGCACACAGTACTACTATGATGCATGAATATTATCCTGTAATGCAATGACCGCGTAAAGCCCAGCGCCCCGGGTTTCCTAGCTAATGCAGTGCTCACTCCACAACTAACCTAATGCAAGTAATTGCGTCTCAGCGCCCTGACTTACAGTGATTTGATGCGAAGTTTCAAAGAAAGCGATTTACTTGAATTTTATTTAGATTTATTGTTTTTCGCGTAAGCTCCTTTGATGTGATAAGCTAATCCACTCGGAACGTTAGAATTTTGACGACTCGAGAAACTACAAAATAAAATAAAAAGTTAGTAACTTAAAATAAAATGAAAAATAAGAAAAAGAAAACTAATCTAATATTTACAAATTAACTAAACTAAGATTTTAAAACTAAAGGTAGTAATTTACAATCCCCGGCAACGACGCCAAAAATTGATCTTGTCAGAATCAAGATATAAAAAGTGTTCTTTACTTTTCAAAAGATTTGTAGTGTGAAAGCAAAGGTCGAACCCACAGGGATTGGTTAACTACAGCGACTTAATTTTAAAACCTAACTTTAGTTAATTATGAAAAACGGATTTTGATTTGATTTATAATTAAACTAAGAACAATAAAAGTAAATCTAAACTAGGAAAGCAATTAAAGTTGTTTTAAATAATGTTTTACGGAACCTAGGATTGCAAATCCACCACTAGCTTCATAATAGGAAAATTTATGAATTACTTTAGCTTATTTAGTTGGATGATAATGGGGAACTGTAGCTACAAGCCCAATTCCTCCGACAAGAAGATATTCATGGTTCAAGCACCAACATAATCCATCTTCGGTTAGCACGAATTATCTCACACTAAACTAGGGTTGTGATCTAATCCGTCTAACCTAGGCATGGACTATTCGGATACTTGATAGCACAAATCAATAAAGCACCATCACATGTAAACAATCTAAACAAGCACAGCAAGAATAGATCGTTGAGCACATCACAGTCAAAATAGATCTAAGACAAGAATAAATTCTGAAAGCAATGATTTAATCAATAGAAGTACAATTTATTTATAAAAATCCTCTAAACATGTGACTGTCATCCATACATAATAAAACTAAAATAAGAACATAAATAAAACCCTATTACTCGTCTAGGGCTTCATTGAAACCCTAGATCTATGATCTAGCCGTCCATGGAAGTTATGGATGGCAAGTAGTTGATGGAGGAGGCCATGGAAACCCTTGGTCTTCTTCTTCTTCTCCTTGCTTCCCTCCCTTCAATGGCTGGAAGTATGGTTGTAGAATGTGTATATAATAATTGCTAATAATGTCTAACCCTTTAATTGTAATAAAATAGGGTATATATAGATTTACAACAAGTTTTGGAAGCCTTCCTAACCCGAAACGAACTGAAACTGATGTAATTTACAGTCTAGACGTCGTTCAGCAGTTTCATTTGCACAGGAGTCTTCAGTATACTGAAATACGCAACTTTGGTTTTTACACATATCGCGCGAGCGCGACATTTGGGACCTCGCGCGCGCGGATCGCTCGAGCGATTCTCGGTTTCTCGCGCGAGCGGATCGCGCGAGCGATATCTGGATTTCCGCGCCCGCGGGTCGCGCGCGCGAACTGGCTTTTTTAGCTTCTTTCTTTGTGCTTTTCCATCCTGTTTAGCCTGGTTTAGGTGATTTCTTCCAAAACCTGTCAGAAAATAGAAAACGAAGTAAAAATATACAAAAACAGGATAAAAAGGTACTAACAAATGTGAACTAAGGCGTATAATTAGGATGAGTTCTCTCCCGATCAAGTCTTATGACCGGGTCCCTGATGAACAAGGTATCGATCCCTGTAACTACAATGAAGCACTCCAAGATAAAGATGCAGATCTTTGGCAAAAGGCTATGAAATCTGAAATGGAGTCTATGTACTCCAATCAAGTCTGGGATCTTGTAGAACCACCCAATGAAATAAAACCCATTGGATGTAAGTGGATCTATAAGAAGAAGAGAGGAGCAGACGGTAAGGTGGAAATCTTTAAAGCAAGGCTTGTTGCGAAAGGGTTCACTCAAAAAGAAGGAATCGATTATGAGGAAACTTTTTCGCCGGTGGCAATGCTGAAGTCTATCCGAATTCTCTTATCCATTGCTGCACATTTCGATTATGAAATTTGGCAAATGGATGTCAAGATAGCATTTCTAAATGGGAATCTTGACGAGTGCATCTATATGGTGCAACCAGACGGGTTCATTGCGAAGGGCCAAGAACACATGTTGTGCAAGCTTAAGAAGTCCATTTATGGACTTAAGCAGGCATCTAGGTCTTGGAATATCCGCTTTGATCAAGCAATCAAGTCTTTTGATTTTGATCAATGTGCGAATGAATCTTGTGTGTACAAGAAACATGATGGAAGAGTGGTGGTGTTCTTAGTACTATATGTGGATGATATCTTGCTAATCGGAAATGATGTGGGGGTATTATCTTCTGTAAGGGTATGGTTGTCTAGTCAATTCGATATGAAGGACTTGGGAGAAGTCGGTCACATCCTAGGAATCAAGCTTATGCGAGATCGCAAGAATAGGATGTTGGGCTTGTCACAAGGCACTTATATCGACAATATTCTTGCAAGGTTTAGCATGCAAGATTCCAAGAAGGGATTCCTTCCCTTCAGACATGGAATTACTCTATCTAAGGATCAGTGTCCTACGACACCTGATGAGATAGAGAAGATGGAGGCAGTTCCTTATGCCTCGGTAGTAGGAAGCCTAATGTATGCTATGCTATGTACTAGACCTGACATCTGCTTTGCTGTTGACATGGTTAGTAGATATCAGTCTAATCTAGGGCAAGAACATTGGACTGCTGCAAAGTGGGGGTATTTGTAAAATACAACCGCGCTAAAAGGAAGAATTGTATTAGTTTTTATCACAATTTCCCATGTTATCCGCAATTTGCATTACATGGCTAATTTTTATACAGTATGATTAATCTATGATAAGTTGTATTGTTTTAGCTGTTGTTTATGCAGATCACTGTTGTGCGGACTGAATAGAGGAACATCAGAATAAATGGAATGCTGGAATGCAAACAAAAGAAGTCAAAGCTGAAAAGCGGAGTTCGATCGCTTTAAGACGGTTCGATCGATCGAGCGTTCGATCGCTCGAAGAGAGTAGAAGCGCTTAAAGATCAAGGGTTCGATCGATCGAGATCCGTTCGATCGATCGAACGGGGTATTTCCAGAAACATTTGCGTGCGCAGCAGAATGCGGGTTTAACCCTAGTGCTTTAGGTTTTTCTATATATATGCATTTTGTAGACGTCCATAAGGACGCCCACTTTTACATTTTAGCAGTTTAGAAGGAGAGATAGAGAGTTTGTTTGGTTTTTTGTAGGTTTTTCATATTGTGGATTGGATTTCTCAAAGTTTATACAAGTATCTTCTGTTCCAGGTTATTTATATATTGTTATTTTCATATTCTGCACGTGTTAGTCGTAGTTAGATTGCTTGCTTTACAGTGTGGCATGCTAAATATTTATATAACCATAGATTTTAGAGTTTTCATGAATAACTCGCAACCAAACATGGTATTAAAGTTTTCTTACGTTAAAAATCAATCCTCGACACTCCAGACGATGTCTGAGTAGTCCCAGGTTGGGAGATCACGATGAAACAGTGATCTCCAGCCTCTGCCATGCAGCAGAATAATCGCTGTGTTCGATCGATCGAAGTCAGTTCGATCGATCGAACCAGAGACAGTCAAGCGATCGAAGTTAGTTCGATCGATTGAGGGATGAAGGTCTTCGATCGATCGAAGGCGCGTCGATCGATCGAACTCTCGGATTCTTGAGGATGTTACCTGCAGTATTCCAGGACTTTTTGTTTTAGGACTTGTTATCATTCTGTCCCAAATAAATGCTCAGTCTGTCAAAACAGTTTTAAAACTAAGGCCCTAAGGCATTTTCTTTCAATACATTTTGCAAACCATCTTCAATGCTAACACCATTGAGGATGCGAGTCTTAACTATTGAATTAAACCGCTTTTGTGTATTTTAATTTAACTGTGATGATATGGTCCCGGTCATGAAAGGGCCATAGAATCTTTATTTCTTTTGAGGAATACGGAAAACTGTAGGTAATATGCTCCGTTGTGCTTCAAGGTAAATGCATGGTAGATGGCTAGGTTACTGTGGATTCGTGTAATCCCAACACTTTCTTTTTAAAGTTAAACTCCTTAATTCTAAGTACTGTTTTAATTAGCTAGTTAGATTGTTTAGTTAATTTTAATCACTTTCATTAGTAATCTTAGTTTGTGGAACTTCGTGTTCTGCACCATCATTCAAACTTAGTTATTTTATTTTGTTTTCTGTAGAGGTTAGTCTAATTCGATAGGTCAACACCTTCCCTGTGGGATCGACCTGGTCTTACCAGATATTACTTGCACGTCTACCTACACTTGGGTACTGCACAAGAGCGCACAAGAAAATTCTCGTGTCAAGTTTTTGGCGCCGTTGCCGGGGAAGGCGACGATCAATTCCTTAGATTACCTCAGTCTCTCTTCATCTCTTTCTTTTTTTATTTTTCTCTTCTTTTCAGTTCTTTTGGGTAAGTTCTCACCCTAGGGACCCTCTCAGTTCATGTCCGAGAATTCCATTGAAGGAATTTTTGGAAATCCTTTCTATCTGTCTGACTCTGAAAGCTCCATCAACCCCATAGCCACTCCAACTGCATCAATGGATGATCATCAGAGTGAAAACAGTGACAATGTTTTGGTACCAATCGATGAGGCACTCCGTCCTCTTTGCGATCTCATGCAACCAGAACATGCACCTACGCCCTCTTGCATTCAAATCCCACCGCACAATGGCGAATTCCAGTTTCGCAATGGGATGATTCAACTGCTTCCCACTTTTCATGGGATGGAAAGCGAGAAGGCGTATTTACATGTCACCGATTTCGAGGATGTTTGCAAAACATTCTCGCAAACTTGTCCCAGGGAGGTGGCGCATTTAATGCTATTCCCCTTCACGTTGAAAGATAAAGCGAAGGCGTGGCTCCACTCCCTAAAACCTAATTCAATTTTCACCTGGCATGTGATGCGCACCGCATTTTTGAAGAAATTCTATCCTACTCGCATGACCACAGACCTTCAACGTCAAATCAATTCCTATAAACAAAAGAGCAATGAAACCTTCACAGAAGCGTGGGAGCGGTTCAAAGATTTGCTTCTCTCATGCCCACATCATGGGTTTGAAAAATGGCGAACGATCAGCTTCTTTTATCGGGGATTGAATGGTGAAACAAAGAAGTTGGTGGAAACAATGAGCTCTGGACCATTTCTGCGAAAAAACACTGAAGAGGCCGAAGCCCATTTCGAATGGTTAGCTGAATACGCTCATGAATGGTCAAATGCTGACAATATCTCACGCTCACAGATCTCCTGTGTAGAGGAAAAAAGCTTATACCAGCTAACCAATGAAGATCACCTCATGACTAAGTATGCAGAGCTGGAAAAGAAGGTAGAGGAGTTAAGTATGAAAGGAGAGAGCTCTAGGCAAGTCTTGCCTGAAGAACCATGTGGCACATGCAACATGTTGGGACATCCAACTCAATATTGTCCTAATGTGCCACATTTTCAAGAGCAAGCCCCTATAGAGATGAATGCCATGCAAGGTTTTCGAGGGGCGGGGAATTCCAATAATAATTTTCAAAATAACAATAGATGGAATCACCCCGGTTTTGATTGGAGAAATAATGCTGGGGCCCAAAATCAATATCAACAGCAGCCCTACAACAATAATCAATATCAAGGGCAAAACAATAGGCCAGCCCAGCATTACAATCAAAACAGAACTAACAATTACAATCAAGCTCAACCCTCTAATGCGCCCCAAACCAATGCCTATGTGCCCCCGCACAAGAAGGTACAAGAGGAGGAGCCACTTGCTAATGCCAATCTAACGCAGCAACTCATCCAAATGATGAGTAGAATGTCTGCTACACTAGAGAGGATAGATGCACGGCAAGAGAGCTCAGGAGGAACATTCCCTGCCCAACCACTTCAGAACCCCAAGGGACATAACAATGGTCCTAATAATCAAGAACATGCTAAAGCTGTGACCACACTGAGAAGTGGAAAAATCATAGAAAAAGGCATACCTCTGTCCACTCCCGAAGTGTACAAGGAAGGGGAATTGTTGGATGAAGAAGTTGAGCTACCATCTACTCGAGAGGAGGAGCCGTCTACTAATGACGAACCAATAAAGGAAAACCTTGAAGCTCCTAGAGTAGATGAAGAAGTTGAGCGAAGGCCGGGAAAGGAATCTGTTAAGGAGGAACCACCAAAATGCCCCTTTCCTGCACCTTATCCTCAACGGTTGAAGAGACCCAAGAATGAGACGAAGAATCAGGAGTTTTTGGAACTGTTTAAGCAAGTTAAGATTAACCTTCCACTCCTAGATGCTATCAAGCAAGTGCCGGCCTATGCTAAGTATCTTAAAGATCTATGCACGGTCAAGAGGAGGCAAAGCGTGAAGAAACATGCTTATGTCGCATGTCAAGCCAGTGCGATCATTCAAAATGAGTTGCCCCCAAAACTCAAAGATCCCGGTACACCTACGGTCTCATGTAGAATTGGGAATCAAAAGATAGACAACGCACTCCTCGATTTAGGAGCAAGCGTGAACCTGCTGCCATACTCAGTCTATAAACAGCTAGGGTTGGGTGAACTCAAACCCACCCGAGTTGCTTTGCAATTGGCAGACAGATCTGTAAAGTACCCTAGAGGGGTATTGGAGGACGTCCTTGTCCAAATAGACACTTTCGTATTTCCGGTTGATTTCGTGATATTGGACACAGAACCTGTGTCTAATCCTGGTGCACATATCCCGGTTATTTTTGGACGTCCATTCCTCAACACCATTGATGCCACAATCAAGATTAGAACTGGTATCATGACTATCGTATTCGGGAACATGACGTTGAATATCAAGATCTTCTCTAATCCCCGACCTGAAGAATACGATGATGAGGAAGAAATCCATTATATAGACACAGTCAATGAAGATGAAGTTGACTTGGTCGACTATAAAGATCCTTTGGAAGTTGTGATGACTCAATTTGGCGATATTTATCAGCCTGCAGAGTCCACCCCATTGGATGCTGACTTGAATCAGACGTGTCATATGATGGATACGAAAGAGGAGGATAGAGCTGATTGCATGTGGATACAGCCTTATGAACAACTGCCTCCGAAAACCAAGTTGGTAATGCCCTCTAGTTTCCAGTTCCCGGAATTAGAATTGAAGGAGCTCCCCAAAGAGCTAAAATACGCATTCCTAGGGACTGGAAAAACTTATCCTGTGATCATTTCATCTGTTTTAACTCATGAACAGGAAAGTAAGCTAGTGGAAATGCTTACCAAGCATAAGGACGCTATGGGATGGACAATTGCTGACCTCAAAGGCATAAGCCCATCCATATGCACACATAAGATATATCTGGAGGAAGACGCCAAACCCTCAAGGCAAATGCAAAGGCGTCTGAACCCCAACATGCAAGAAGTAGTTAAAAAGGAAGTGCTTAAACTACTTGATGTTGGGATGATATATCCGATATCTGACAGTCCTTGGGTTAGTCCTACCCAAGTAGTTCCAAAGAAAGCGGGCATAACAGTCATTCCAAACAAAGAGGGTGAATTAGTACCGACACGTGTCCCCACTGGATGGAGGATGTGCATTGACTACAGGAAGCTAAATACTGTGACCCGAAAGGATCATTTTCCTTTGCCATTCATGGACCAAATGCTAGAACGGGTGGCGGGTCATAAGTATTACTGCTTCTTGGATGGATACAGTGGGTATAATCAAATTGAGATTGCTCCTGAAGATCAGGAGAAAACCACGTTCACGTGTCCATTCGGTACTTTCGCCTACCGACGAATGCCATTTGGCTTATGTAATGCACCGGCTACCTTTCAGCGGTGCATGCTAAGCATCTTTAGTGACATGGTCGAAAACATCCTTGAAGTTTTCATGGATGACTTTTCAGTATTCGGCCATAGCTTCGAGGATTGCCTCAGCAATCTCGAACAGGTTTTAATGAGGTGTGAGGACAAACACCTAGTCTTGAATTGGGAGAAGTGTCACTTTATGGTGACCAAGGGTATAGTTCTAGGCCACATAATATCCGATGAAGGAATCCAAGTGGATAAGGCTAAGATCGACATAATCTCAAATCTACCTGTCCCCCGTACAGTGCGAGACATTCGTTCATTCCTAGGGCACGCAGGTTTTTATCGTCGATTTATCCAGAATTTCAGTGCAATCTCTCGACCCCTTTGTCAACTTCTTGTCAAAGATACACCTTTCGAGTGGTCAGAGAGTTGCCAAAAGTCCTTTGAGGAGCTAAAAGATCTCCTCACCTCCGCACCTATAATACAGGCACCCGACTGGAGTTTGCCTTTTGAATTAATGTGCGATGCTAGTGATTACGCCATTGGCGCAGTCCTAGGCCAGAGAAAGGACAATAAGCCACATGTGATATACTACGCCAGCCGAACCTTAAATGACGCTCAAATGAATTACACTACCACCGAGAAGGAGCTGCTGGCTGTAGTATTCGCTCTGGACAAGTTTAGGTCTTACCTGATAGGGTCGCCAATCGTCTGTTTTACAGATCATTCGGCCCTCAAGTATCTTTTGTCAAAGAAAGACGCTAAACAACGGCTTATTCGCTGGATACTCTTACTCCAAGAGTTTGATTTAACAATCAAAGATAAGAAAGGAGTAGAGAATGTGGTTGCGGATCATTTATCCCGGTTGACTTTTACCGATAACACTGAATCCCAATCCATTAAAGATGAGTTCCCAGATGAACAGCTACTGGCAGTAAGTAGTCTGCCTTGGTATGCTGATGTGGTAAACTACCTCGTCACGGGTGAGACACCGACTCATTGGTCGAGCCAGGACAGAAAACGGTTCCTCTCGTTCGCACGCCATTTTTTCTTCGATGACCCATACCTTTTCAAATACTGTGCTGATCAGGTCATCAGGCGTTGCGTACCCAACGAGGATATAACCGTCATATTAGCGTCATGCCATTCGGAGGCATGCGGTGGCCATTTTGCGTCACAGAAGACCGCACAAAAAGTGTTGCAAAGCGGTTTTTACTGGCCTACAGTCTTCAAAGATGCTTTTTCCTTTTGCAAGACATGCCAACGCTGTCAAAAGCTTGGAACCATTTCTAAAAGGAATTCTATGCCTTTAACCCCTATCATCACAATTGAGATATTCGATTGTTGGGGCATAGATTTTATGGGCCCATTTCCCAAGTCGAATAACTGTGAGTACATACTCCTTGCTGTGGAGTATGTATCCAAATGGGTAGAAGCGATACCAACGAGACGAAATGACCACAGAACGGTCATGTCATTTCTAAGAGAGCATATTTTGTCTCGTTTTGGTACTCCGAAAGCTTTACTAAGTGACCAAGGCAAGCATTTCTGCAATAGGCCTTTGGAGTCACTTCTCAAGAAATACGGAGTTCATCATAAAATCGCTCTTGCCTATCATCCACAGTCTAATGGGCAAGCAGAATTGGCTAACCGAGAAATCAAGCATATTCTCGAGAAGACGGTTAGTTCCAATCGAAAAGACTGGGCATACAAATTAACTGGCGCGTTATGGGCATACCGTACTGCCTATAAGACGAATCTTGGTATGTCCCCGTACAGATTGGTTTACGGGAAAGCTTGCCACCTTCCTGTTGAAATTGAACATAAAGCTTATTGGGCGACACGCTCATTGAACTTTGATATTCAAGAGGGAGGTCAGCTACGCAAGCTCCAACTTGCAGAGCTAGAGGAAATACGACGGGATGCGTATGACTCTGCAAAGTTGCATAAGGAAAAGTTGAAGGCTCGACACGATCGTACGATTTTTCGTAAATCATTTGAGCCGGGGCAGAAAGTGTTGCTGTATGACTCTCGCCTCCATCTTTTCCCAGGAAAACTCCGTTCCAGGTGGACAGGCCCGTTCATCGTAAAAACTGTTTTTCCACATGGGGCGGTTGAGATTGTTAATCCCAAGAACGATGATTGTTTCAAGGTCAATGGCCAAAGATTAAAGCCGTTCTTGGAGAACTTCCACTCTGAAGTTGAGCACATCCAGCTGGATGAGCCCAGCTATTCTCACGCTTAAAAATCCGAAGTGGATTTTCAAATTGTTGTTGTATTCCTTTTCTTTCCTTGCATTTTAGTTTTTCTCTCTTTTGTTTCTTTTTGGTTCTCGTTCTTTATTTCGTATTTGTGATTTAGTTCTAATCCATTATTCCTTAAACCACTCTGTTGCAGGTGAATATGCGAGGTGATGATGTCCATTCTATTGGTTCATGGGCTGATTCCGAGTGTCGCTGTGGCACCTGGATTGAGGGCGAACTCATACCTTGCCCCTTGCTTCATCAGGACCCTGAAGCTCATTCTCTTATTGATGCTGCTCAAGGGTACATTCCATATCCACCAGCCCTCCTGGATATCAACCCATACGAAAATATGGGATTTCAGGATGATGATGATGTGGAGGAGGATGATGACCTGTACATGGGGAGAATGGTGGATGACGCCCTCATGGCCCAGTGGGAAAACGATGACATGTGGGAGCCATGGGAGGATCATGTCCTTCAGGATGTCGTCCCAGAACGCCACAATGCTGTTTTTGTTTTCGTGGACGATTTCCTCATACTTGAGTTGGTCCCATACCGCTACGTGCACCTGAGCTACTTGCTATTCAGGCTCCAATGCCCCTTACCAGCTAGTGCACTTTGGGAACCAATGCCAATAGTGAGGTTGGAACTTGTCACATTTCGTTGTAATTCTTGTTTCTTTTCTTTGATTTTCTTTTTGTGATAATTTGTGTTTCTTGTGTTCTGTTGTTTTAATTTCAGTGTGTGTCTTTTGTCCAGGATTGTCACTATGTTCCTAAATGGCATCCCGGTATTCCTTCCACATCAACTGATTCATGGTCTTGGGCCCTACATAAGGCCCCCACTCACTCCGCCGCAAGAGGAGGGTCCATTGCGCAATCACACTCCGTTATCCTTGTCTCCATCCGGATCACCTCTTGCATGGGCTTGCCATTCCTTGGAGACTCCAGACTTGGTTGATGATGTCCTTGCTGCGTTTCGATTGTTCTGGGAAAGGGAATCATTGAGTTTGGACTTCACGTCTGAAGATTCGGCGGATTATGAAGAGATCGTGGAAGAGGAAATTTTTATACTAGAAGACTAGTGCTACATTCCAGTTGTTTCTGTTCAATTTCAATTCTTGTTTAGCAACTGGAATGTAATCCTTGACAATTTGTTTTCAGTTTTAGTTTTAGTTTTATTTTTGGTTTTCTTTAGTAAATAAGGTTTTAACCACAGTTGGGGATGATAATGGTGCAATTTGGATGCAATAATAAAGTTTTATTTCGCTATAAATTGCAATTCACTATTCTGGGGATGAAATTCTGTCTTACATGCTTGTTCTTCACCTGTTATTTCAGTCTATCTGTATGTCCAGATTTGTTTATGATAGTTGGGGGTGATGTAGTTCATATCCCATTGAATTCTGGAATTTTTGTGTTCGATCGATCGAACTCAGTTCGATCGATCGAAACCTGAATGTTCAAGCGCTTGTAGTTTATGTTCAATCGATTGAAGGATTTATGTTCGATCGATCGAACATAGTTCGATCGATCGAACGAGGCATTTAAACGAGGCGTCTTCAGGACATTTCTTCATTTCCTCACCCTCACTCTCAATCGCTCGAAGACAGAGGAGTAGGCGACTCGGAACATTTTCGTTTCTGGCAGCGAGAAGGGAGCCTTGATCAATCCTCGGATCGTCCTCATCTTCATCTCATCATCTGTCCATCCCCTCCTACCGGTTATTCACCGAGGTAGGCCCCACTTGGTTCCTGTTCTTTGTTCGTGTTAGGAAATCCCAAGGGGGTGTCCCCTTGGTCTTAGGTTATTCTTTTCTTAGCATAACTTTGTTCTTCTTTTCGGTTCTACGATTTCCGAACACCGCTGTGTTCGATCGCTCGAACTGGTTTCGAGCGATCGAAGGGATGATGTTCGATCGATCGAACAATTTTCAAGCGATCGAAGTCTACTCCAGTTCGATCGATCGAACTCAGTTCAATCGATCGAACTCCAGCAGTGTTTGTTTTGTTTCTTTTTCTTCCTATTCTTATCTGTATCTTGTGTGGTCTTATTTTCAGGACTGCACGATGAATCCAGTGACGGGCTATCATAAGTCCAAGCCCCTCGATCGTACTATACCAGATCCGGTACCCGCTCACGGGTTCCGGAATAATGAGGATAGGGTTTGGTTCGAGCGGTACTTCCAGACCCGGATGGTTATGATTGAGCGCCCCATTGAGCATATCTGGACTGAGAGCCCGTGGTTCCTCACACGGATCCGCGCGATGCCGTACTGGTTCAATCTCCTGTCGTTGGCCAAGAGGGTCAACCTATCCTGGATCAGAGGTGCGTGTGCGACTATGATCAGCGACCCGTTTACACCATTCACCTATCATGCCTTCTTTCGGAGTCGCTCATTCATCATCAGTCCCGCGACCGTTTCCGCCGCATTGGGGGTACCAGAGGTACCTAATTATGTTTGCCCCCACCGGCCTGATGCACCCGTGACCCCACCATCCGCTATTATCAGGGAGCTCACTGGAGGTGCCGTTCCGTCTTGGGATGGCGATGCTTTGATCGAGGACCACTCTCTCACCGATGACTACCACATGCTTCATTTGGTCCTCAGCAATTGCCTCCTAGTGACGTCCTATAGAGAGAAGATCGCAGCTTGGTATGCGCGAGTCTTATATGCTGTGGGGACGGGTCAGCCTGTTTGTATACCACGACTATATATTGATTTTATGGTCCACCCCACCCGTTATATCTCGTCCAGGAAGCACCTGAAGGGTGCTTGGGCTATTCAGAGGGTCATGGCCGATGCCGGGTTCCTCGAGCTCCCTGGCGATGATATCCGCCCTTCTCCCCGCCGATTTAGCGAGGCGGCTGCTCGCCGCTCCGACGCTCAGAAGAGGAAGCGCAAGGGGAAAGGGACAGCGAGGGTGCGGGGGAGGAAGAAGAGGCGTGGCGGTACAGACACGGAGGCCGGAGCTTCAGGGACACCCACCGAGGTGGAGGAGCTTGATTCGGATGATGAGGATGATCCAGTTGCTGCGGTTCAGCAGTTTGAGCTGCGACAGCGGTCGCAGTCTCGTGCCCAGGGAGAGTCTTCTTCTTCTATGCCTCTCCCGACAGTTCGCGAGCTATTATTGGAGGAGAGAGAGGCCAGGATTAGACTCGAGGGCCGGATGGATCAGATCCAGACTCTACTGGAGTCCATTTTGATTCAGATAGGGGTTGATCAGGCTGTTCACTCTGCTCACCATCCCACGGCCACCCCATCTGCTCCGCCTGCTGCTGATCCGTCACATGTTGCTACTCCTACGGATCCACCACTTACTGATCCACCATCTGCTACCCCAGCTGCTGAGGCTACTGATCCGGTTTCGACCGCTGCTTCCGAGCCATCTACTACTCCTACTACTACTGTATTGCCGCCTGCTCCTATCGACATCCCTTCTGATATAGCCGATGATACGCCATCTGGGGTCGATTAGTTTTAGTCGGGGAGGTGGCATTTTTATATTTTTGGTTGGTTGTATATGCTGGTGGTTTTTGGGTGTTTTATTTGGTTAGATGGTATTGTATGGACAGTAGTTATCACTGCTTGTATTTTATTTTATTTTGTTCATATTCCAGTGGTTTCGATTGATTGGATCATGGTTTTATTGTATTATTGTTATCTTTTGATCCTGTCTGTTTTGGAGATTGTGTTCTATTTTTTTATGCTAGGTTGCTTTGCTTGCGATCATCATTTGCGCTATACAGGTGATACCCATCTCTTTTATTTATTGAAAATCAACTTCTGAGGACTTTGTTGTTTTCAGTTGGGGGTAGGAGACAATAGATAGGTATACACCCGTAATAATCAGGTTTTGCACTTAGATATGTTTTAAATTTAATGAGAACACAGTCTGTTAAAATTTGAAAAAAAAAAAAAAAAAAAATTTTATTGAATAGTATTGATAGAATAACTCTGAATAACCTTTTCTGCTTGTTAATTAGACAATGATACATTTGTAGTATTCTTATCTTTTTATGGATTAAATCCACGCGGTTTTTCTGTATCATTGAAATGAATTGCATCTGTAAAGCTGTTATGTACCCAACACTTTTGTGCACTAATTGGCAGCCATGTAGAAAACCTGAAAATTGAGTTAAAATGAATATTGTACGAAAAGAACAAGTAGTGGAAGCTAATAACCCTTTGTGAGCTTTTGAGCCAATCTTCATTTCTGAGGGGATTCTCATACATTGTCGAATGGTTTTTTCTTGCGTATATTTGTGAATTCGTTGTTAAGTCTCAGTTTTCTTTAAAAGTTTTGACTGCTTGTTAGAGGAGAATGTTCAGGATTTACCAATTAAACTCAATGAACACTTAAGTGCTAAAAATTGAAAGTTGAGAAAATGATTCAAGCCATCGTATTACCCATTCCTTTACCTAACATAGCCTACTTACATTCATTGAATCGTTTCACCCCTGATCCCACCTCAGATAAATATTTCCAATAAAAATCACAAGAATCCAAATCCTTGATTTATACCTTGACCTCATCGAACTGTTTGATAAATTTATTGAGAATGAGTCATCAAAGTATGTGAAATGGAAGGAAGTTGTTGTGGGATATTCCAGGTTATTTAAAAAAAAAAAAAAAAAAAAGAAAAAAAAAAAAAAAAAAAAAAAAAAAGAAATGAATGGGAAATTGGGTGGAGAAAAGAATAAAGAATAAAAAGAGAAGTGGAAATTCCATCACATACTAAAAAGCACACTCTTCTCTACAACACCCCCACCTACTAAATAAAAGCCATAATTCAAAGTCTTGAAGATTCTCAACAATTGGTTTGAACATGAAAGTGTGAGTTGAGTTATCCACGGTATTTCGCTCCTCTAGTAAGTAGTATTCCATTCATGAGACTTTACACTCTTAAATGTCCGTTTTTCATAGAGTAAAGTATGAAAGCATTAGCACTTAGAATATCATTCTTCTCAAAGCTTTCATACTATGTGCGATCATTGTAAAGCAAGTTTCTGAGAGACGTTCGTTTTGAGTGTGACCAATGTGAGAATTGAGCTAAAACTGCAAGTTTCCAAAGTACAATAATCTAGATAACTCCTAATAAGGGTTGGACGCATGGTTGTTAATTCCACACACACACGGGTGCATGATGGTAATACATTTGTATATTTTACTTGGTGATATAGGAGAGCATGTGGATCTCTTTCATGGGTTGATAGAGGATATTATATTCTTGTAAAGTTGAATTAACAGTTTAATGGAAGGGGGAATTCTACAAAGTTATTCTAATTCTTTTTGAGCTAAAAATTGGAATTTTGTGGGTATATTCACTGCAAACCCTCACGAGACAACACTCGTCCACTAGGGGGAACCTAGGGGTTTAACGGCTTGTTGCATTCGCTAAATGCAACCGCGATTCCTGCGAAAGTGAGTTAGGATTTTTTTTCTCTCTATCTTAGTTTAGGTTGTTTTTTTTTAGTTTTTCTTTGTTTCTTAGTCGTGGTAGTATTAGTTTAGGAGTTTTTAGCTTATTTTTATTTTCGCTTTATCGCTAGGGACTAGCAATAAGCTAGTTGGGGGTTGTGCAAAGTGGGGGTATTTGTAAAATACAACCGCGCTAAAAGGAAGAATTGTATTAGTTTTTATCACAATTTCCCATGTTATCCGCAATTTGCATTACATGGCTAATTTTTATACAGTATGATTAATCTATGATAAGTTGTATTGTTTTAGCTGTTGTTTATGCAGATCACTGCTGTGCGGACTGAATAGAGGAACATCAGAATAAATGGAATGCTGGAATGCAAACAAAAGAAGTCAAAGCTGAAAAGCGGAGTTCGATCGCTTTAAGACGGTTCGATCGATCGAGCGTTCGATCGCTCGAAGAGAGTAGAAGCGCTTAAAGATCAAGGGTTCGATCGATCGAGATCCGTTCGATCGATCGAACGGGGTATTTCCAGAAACATTTGCGTGCGCAGCAGAATGCGGGTTTAACCCTAGTGCTTTAGGTTTTTCTATATATATGCGTTTTGTAGACGTCCATAAGGACGCCCACTTTTACATTTTAGCAGTTTAGAAGGAGAGATAGAGAGTTTGTTTGGTTTTTTGTAGGTTTTTCATATTGTGGATTGGATTTCTCAAAGTTTATACAAGTATCTTCTGTTCCAGGTTATTTATATATTGTTATTTTCATATTCTGCACGTGTTAGTCGTAGTTAGATTGCTTGCTTTACAGTGTGGCATGCTAAATATTTATATAACCATAGATTTTAGAGTTTTCATGAATAACTCGCAACCAAACATGGTATTAAAGTTTTCTTACGTTAAAAATCAATCCTCGACACTCCAGACGATGTCTGAGTAGTCCCAGGTTGGGAGATCACGATGAAACAGTGATCTCCAGCCTCTGCCATGCAGCAGAATAATCGCTGTGTTCGATCGATCGAAGTCAGTTCGATCGATCGAACCAGAGACAGTCAAGCGATCGAAGTTAGTTCGATCGATTGAGGGATGAAGGTCTTCGATCGATCGAAGGCGCGTCGATCGATCGAACTCTCGGATTCTTGAGGATGTTACCTGCAGTATTCCAGGACTTTTTGTTTTAGGACTTGTTATCATTCTGTCCCAAATAAATGCTCAGTCTGTCAAAACAGTTTTAAAACTAAGGCCCTAAGGCATTTTCTTTCAATACATTTTGCAAACCATCTTCAATGCTAACACCATTGAGGATGCGAGTCTTAACTATTGAATTAAACCGCTTTTGTGTATTTTAATTTAACTGTGATGATATGGTCCCGGTCATGAAAGGGCCATAGAATCTTTATTTCTTTTGAGGAATACGGAAAACTGTAGGTAATATGCTCCGTTGTGCTTCAAGGTAAATGCATGGTAGATGGCTAGGTTACTGTGGATTCGTGTAATCCCAACACTTTCTTTTTAAAGTTAAACTCCTTAATTCTAAGTACTGTTTTAATTAGCTAGTTAGATTGTTTAGTTAATTTTAATCACTTTCATTAGTAATCTTAGTTTGTGGAACTTCGTGTTCTGCACCATCATTCAAACTTAGTTATTTTATTTTGTTTTCTGTAGAGGTTAGTCTAATTCGATAGGTCAACACCTTCCCTGTGGGATCGACCTGGTCTTACCAGATATTACTTGCACGTCTACCTACACTTGGGTACTGCACAAGAGCGCACAAGAAAATTCTCGTGTCAACTGCGGTGAAAAATATTTTCAAGTACCTGAAAATGACTCGAGACTATATGTTAGTTTACCAAGCAGACAGTCTTGTACCCATTGGGTACACATATTCTGATTTCATGTCAGATAGGGATTCCAGAAAGTCTACCTCAGGATATATGTTTACCCTAGGAGGTAGAGCCATTAGTTGGAGTGAGGTGTGTCACTTCATGGCTTTGAGTCTAAGTGGGAGATTGTTAGGGATGTATACTAAAAGCCATGCTTTATGTAGTTGATTTATTATTCATTTAATAAAATCAGTTAATCCATTTTTTTATGAGAATCTGTGTGGGCAATGTTTGTATTATATTATTTATTTAATATTATGCATGTGTGTCTCTCATTCTATATAGTAGGTGGTTTGGTGTTTAGAGTTCGGCTTACACACGGAAGATCATACCACCAGATATTGTAGAATGTAATATTTTGGTTTACAGTCTTAGATGAGATTGGACACACCATCGGTAGGACTGCAGCATAGTGTTGTAGTAGGTTTGTCTTGACTGCGGGAAACGGTATAGTT
The DNA here is from genome assembly GCA_033977485.1 of Hydrangea macrophylla. Classification (NCBI taxonomy): domain Eukaryota; kingdom Viridiplantae; phylum Streptophyta; class Magnoliopsida; order Cornales; family Hydrangeaceae; genus Hydrangea; species Hydrangea macrophylla. The sequence goes on along the minus strand of CM066988.1, from coordinate 59,761,790 downwards.
TCAACTCACCATGCTGGTACATTTTGTGTATTAAACAGGACCGACTTGGGGTAATTATCTTTATACTGACTTATAAGATAATTAATACCTCATGGCTATTATGAGTGCTTATGCTCTAAATCCTAATTTAATTTATAGACACGTACATTTGATATTTATACTTTGATCCCTAAAAGGGTGAGATCCTTAAATGGGTCAATATCTCATTGGATTGGGTGACAATATTAATTGTGTGGTGGATATTAATTAATGATGGAATCCATGTCTCATTTTTGGGATTGATGATATCTCCTTGAGAAAGCTTATAAGTTTTGATTATGTCAAACCCTGCAGGTGGATTTTGTATCCGACATATCAGATAAGTTAAGCAGAGGATCTCAAGGAATTTTAAGAAATTAATTAAATATGATTGTCAGTAATTATATTTAATTAATGGATATCTGTAATCTTAACATGGGGAGATAATAAGCATTTAATAACATGGAGCTCGAAATATATTTTTGAGATAAGGGTAGGAGTGCAATTATAATTCTTTAGTGGTATGAATTATAATTTATGGAAATAGGAATCTGATTCAGTTCGAATTAGGGTTTCCTAATTCCATAAGGAAGCCTATTCCTTATTGAATTCTTATGGTCCCTATCGTAGCCTATATATATGCTGCCTTGGCTCTTCTCTCAGGTTGCATGATTTCATATTCTAAGCTTCCCTTGACCTCCTAGCTTTCTTCTAGAAGGGTTTCCACCAAACCCTAGTCTCTGTGAGCATTCAAGAGACATAGGAGTGTAGATCGCTAGCGTCGGACAACGCTCACTAAAAGAGCTTCCGACTGCTCGATACTGATCGAAAGTTGCTGAATTTTTTACACAACGTTCCTGACGTCGAGACGGAGCTGCTGTTAAAAATTCAAGAAAATCGGAGATCGTTTGATCCTCCTGACGAACACATCTTTGTCGGATCAATGTGATCAGGATTGAATCGTCATAGCAATCAAAGAGAGTGTTATAACTGGGAATAGAAAATAGAACGTAAAGAGGGAAGAGCAGAAAACTAAAAGGATTTTGAAAGAGCCCACACTCAGTTCGATATTCTGGCAGCAAAGGAATACGGTAGAAGATCGTGAGCTGTTATCGAGCCCGTGTTCTCGATTCGTCTACTACAGCAATCCAATTTTGCAGTTCAAGGTAACCCTAGTTCCGCCCTTGTAGGGTTATTATAGATTTCATGAATTTTTTTACAGTACCAACTTATACGCACTGTCAACGGATTCTGGGAATGCAGTTTCCTAGCAACAGTGGGACCTCTAAACCAAGTCGTACATGAACTGGATGCTATTTTTTTTTTTTTTACAAAAGAAAATGTTTTTCAAAAGACTTTTATTTTCTTTATTTTTATCAAAATCTCTTATTATATATATTTTTGAAAGACTTTTGGTGAGATAAAATGGTTCATATGTCACACGGATGTAATGCATGTGTGCGTGTGTGCCTACTCTATATGCAAAAGAAAGAAAAAATCCTAATCCTAACAAATCGACGCATAAGCATATAAAATCCTCACTCATGTCAAATGCGCCAATTTCACATCTTATTGTGCTCCTCACTACCCTTTCAAAGGTTGAGTTTTCAAAATTTTCCAAAATTACTTTGAGAAACATTGCTTTAAATGATGAGATCTTTCAAAAAACAATTCTCAAGGATTTTGAACCTTTTATTTAAAAATGAGGATGTGAAAATATACCTCAATAAAGATGATTGGATTGAAGTTTTGCTTTAAAATTCATTTGAAGAGCATTTTTTTTCAAAAACAATTCTCAAAATTTTTGGATTCTTCCTTCAAAGATGAGGATGTGCAAATATACCTGAACAAGGGTTGATGTGGAACTTTAATCAAAAGTGAACTCCAAAGATTTTTGAAAGAGTGGTTAAATGCTTTGGATTAAAGATAACAAAAATCCGTTTTGCTTTTAAAGATGGATTTAAAATTCTTTGGATAGAAGGATCACATGATCGGATTATCACCGTACTTTTCATGAATTCTGATACATACAAGGTCAATGATGCTTAGCTAAACATGATATAAGAGATGTAACCTTATACTCAAAATTCGGCATGTTCTCAAATATCATAGGATATGAAGAGGAATTGCTCAAACATGATTAAGAGGTTACACATCTTTCATCAGGTAAGTATCGTCATCATCTACAGTAATCATAAAAAGCTGCTTAGTATATAACCCTAATCAAGAATTTATTCTCTAAGATTGAAAGGTTCTATGGAAGCTACCATGCGAAGGCCTGGTTTTGGTCAAATAAGGGACCCTTGACACACACCCGATAGGATGCTTCATATACCAACACATGGTACGAGATCAAGGGTGATCACACAGTCCCATGATGGCTTGACCGACCGGATTGCCCCGAGCCTCCAAGGTCATAGTTCCGTTCAATCAACTGGCTGGACATGCAAGTGAAATGCAACAGGCAGATAAAGATTGATTAATTTGATTAAAAGGATGCTTTTCAAGTCTAATCCTTGAGTGAACCCAAAATCAGAAATTCTGGTCTACGAAACCAGAGATTCTGGGTTCGATCCCTAGTAGAGTCGCCAGATTATGGATATCGCAATTTTTCCTATCCACAACTTTTCTTTTAAAACCTTTTATATTTCAAAATACAATACACGAGTCGCAACTTAATTTTTAAAAGGGAAAAGTTAAGAAACCACTTTTTAAAGCAAACTGATCTTTTGCAAATCCAAAGATTAACTAGGTCGAAGGATTATGGAATGAGAAGGGAAGGAGCCCATCGGACTAAAACACCCCTTCTCATCCTACATCGCGATAGGCCTCTACTCAACATTCTTTTAATCGAATTACTAATCTAAATGCGCCCTCAACTAATATAAATGTATATACATACATCACAAAAAGTATGTCTAAAGGGTGTAAGATTGCTAAGGACAAAATAACATTCAAAAGCCATGTAATCCATTTAGCAAGCGACATGATATGCAATAGGGGACAAGGGAACTTACCCGGGATCCAGCCACGAATATTAAACGTACAATGCAAGCGAAATAAAGAAAATCCTAGAAAAAGTGTCTCTAATTCAAGTATACAAGTAAAACAAGACCTATTTCTAAGGTGTGTGTTGTACATGGAGTCGAAAATCAATAAAAATCAAAGAAGCAAATTAAACTAGAGAAGGGTCGGGAAATTGTACCTCAAATGCTCTACAAAACAAAGATTAGTACACACATTTTAAACAAAGCACATTATTGGATCCTAAGTAATAATTCCTAACAAGAGGCAAATTCTATTTTCAAGTATCAATCTACATGAATGAATGCACATGGATACATGGATATGAACAATATAAAGACCATGAACTAATCATTGATTTGGATCATTTAGCCTTTGGTCCTAAGCTTGAATAATCTTTATTAGAGTAAGGTGTAAGCCATAGGTTGAGAAAAGATCATTTGAACCATTATTTACAAAGTTGGTAAAAACTATGACAGGATTCTGGAAATTCCAGAGAGCAGACCCGAACTTCAAAGAAATAAAAGGGATGGTTCCCGTGGTTTGATCTTGATGATTTTAGACACAAGTTGCCTCTGTGAGTCTAGTTTATTACCCAAAAAGAAAATCAAGGTTCCAACGGTTAGATCTCTGGGAATTAAGTAGAAACTAGACGTCACTCAGAGATTTACAACTCTCTGTCCAGAGATTTTGTTTTATTTTTTAAAAATAGTAAAAAAAATCAAAATTGATCTAATCTTTTTATTGATTTTTTAAAAATAGTAAAAAAATCAGAATTGATCTAATCTTTTTAGGGGATCTTAATAACACATCAAACTACATGGAAAAATTTATTTGAAGTCAAAGATGCTTGATTAATGCTCTGATTTATTGATTTCAAAAGAGTGTTACTGTTCTGGAATTCTAGACAGATTGTTGTTGTTTCACAAATATCATGACCAAACAACTTTAACCATGAAATCTCATTGAAACAAAAATTGCAATGGTAAAAATTGTGTTATTAACACTTTCTAGTTGGTTTCATTCGATTCCAATGGTCCATTATTTAACTAAAAATCCTTGATCAAAAATGGTTTGTGAATCCACTATTTTTATTTGTCAAGTTCAACTTTATTTGTTAACCCCAACTATTAAATCATGAAGTTGGGCTTAAACCAAACCATTTCTCCTACCATTTGATGGTCTTTGGAGACTAATGACATTTAACTTGTGGATTTTAATGAAGTATGAAGAAACTTCATAAAAACCCCAAGACAATGAACCTAAACCATGGAGATAAGTTTAGACTCAAATTATTCCTCCTACCATTTGATGGTCATAGGAGACTAACAACATTTAAACTTGTCGATTTTAATGAAGTATGAAGAAACTTCATAAAATCCCAAGGTAATGAATTCAAACTATGGTAAAGTTTGAACTCATTAACTCAATTTATTAAAATAAACCTCAATCCCTTTCATAAATCATAAGTTCATAAGAATATTGAGGGACTCTAAACACCAGGATTCAAGTAGGACATTGAAAGTCTTATGAATCTCAAAAATAGACATAGTCAAAAGGAAAAAGAAAACAAAACTTCAAGCAACATCAACTCCAAGTTTTACTTATACTCTAGACCCAAGGCTATTTTGATCCAAACTAATGAAATGAGAGTTCAATCACAATATATGTTGTGTCTGATGAAATGAGGTAGGAAGAGTGGTTTTGAAAATGTGTAAAAGATCCTAAGTATCTATATATTGTGATTAAACTAGAGTAAAAAACTAAAACAATTTAGAGCTTACCTCTAATGATCCTCAACTCTTTGGTTGCTCTAAGACTTCCAAAGATTAAACTCTTCTTCTTGCTCTTTCTTCCAACCAACCCTCTCTATTACTCTTCTTAATTTAGAAAGTGCTTAAGGAGAATTAATGTAGGGATTCTAACATTCCAAAATTCCAACCTCATTAATGGGGATACACATCCTCTATATATAGGCAATCTTTAGAGGGTTATTTTGGGAAATTTGCAAAAAAACCCCTTATTCCCTCCGTCTTTTGATGGTATAAGCCGACCTATTTTTGGACAGACTGTCATAAAAATGCAGCACTCTTTGGAGATAGAAGCGGCACTCAGTGATTGCCGATGCGACAATCACTGATTGCCGAAATGGCATTCAGTGAATGCCGATGCGACATTCAGGGAGTGCCGCAGACAACTACACAGACTGCCGTTTTTTTATGTAGAAATCCATTTTTTTGCGGCATTTAATGATATTCGCAGCACTCACAGAATGCCGTCTGACACTCCATAGAGTGGCGCAGCGACAATCCGAAACTGCCACAGATTCTATCATGTGCCATTTTACTCTATTTTTTCTTTTTTTTTTTCTCTCTTTTCCCTTTTGTTTTGGATTGAAAGAGCCTTCGGAAGAGCTTGAATCACCTTTGGAAGTCTTGGATTAGTCGAACGCTTGTCATCATCAGGCCTCAGAGGTAGTAGTACTTCCCCTAATTCGACGTGTGGTCAAAATTGGGGTGTCTACACATCCTATCTCACGATAGGCCTCTACTCAACATCCTTTTAATCGAATCAATTATCTAAGTGTGCCCTCAACTAATACATATTTACATATACATTACAAAAACATATTGAAAAGGGTGTAAGATTGATAATGATAAAATATCATTCATAAACCACGTAATTCAAATAGCAAGCAATATGATATGCAATAGGGAACTAGAGAACTTACTCGGGATCCCGCTGTGAATATTAAACATGTGATGCATGCAAGAAAATAAAACATAAGAAAAGGTCTCTAATCACATATATATATATATAAGGCAAGATCTAGGCCGAGGTGTCGCACATGGAGTCAAAAATTAATTAAAATCAAAGAATAGAATAAACTAGAGAAGGGTTGAGAAATTGTACTTTGATAGCGCTTCAAAACAAGGTTAGTATACATGCCTTGATCAAAAGATATCAAATAATTGAACCTAAGCTTCTAGCTTAAATCTATCATGTAGGAAAAGAATTAACCTATTTATGGATTCCTTCTAATTAGTTGAGAACTTATCACCTCTATAGATATGCAAGTCTCAACTAGGAGCCAAAGCAATATCATATAGAGGTAGTATAATCCTAACATGATTATAAGGAACTCACAACTAGGTTCAATTAGGGACAAAACAACCTAGAGCTAGATCCTAACTACAAGTATAAACATACATGGATGAATGCATAGATATGTATAAGGACAAGGTATGAGTTATTCACTAACTTGGATCACTTAGCCTCTGAATTTAAACTAAATTATCACTATTCAAAACATGATTTGGGTCCCAAGGCATTAGGAAACCATTTAAGCTAAAATCACTAAAATCAATCAGATTAGACAAAAATAGTGACAGTTTCTCATGAATTATAGAGAGCAGATCAGACTTTCAAAGATAGAAAAATCATACTTCCAACGGTTGGATCTTAGTGATTTTTTGATATGATGTACCTTTGTGAGTCTAGTTTCTAACCTAAAAAGTAAATCGAAGATTGAACGGTTAGATCTCTGGGAATAAGGAAAACACTAGCAATCACTCAGGAATTTTCAACTCTCTGTCTAGAGATTTTGTGTGATTTTATAAAAATAGTAAAAAAAAAATGAGAAACACTTTGTTATTTTCAGGGTAACTTCCTAACACATTGAACTACTTCGAAAAAGTTATTGGAGGCCAAGAAAGTTCGATTAAGGTTCTGATTTATCAATTTTAAAATGGATCTACTATTCTGAAACTTTGGACAGAAAACTGCTTGCTTTGAAACCATAATGCCAAACCATTTTAAACATGGATTATATTCAAGACAAAAATCACAGAGGCCCTTAAGTGAGTTATGAACATCCTCCAATTGGTCTCATCCCATTCCAAGGGACCGTGATTTAATGAAAAATCTTTGATCACGGTGGGTTTAAGGATTCACTGCACCATGGTTAGATTAGTGTTCACATTTTGAAACAAACTTGATCCATGATTCTAGAGAGAACTAGGATCAAGTATGATTATGATTATTAGAATAAGTGATAAGATATAAAGAGATCCATAGACTTAGCCTTAATAGATCTCCATCATAGATCTAATGTTTGAAGATCTAGCAAGAGAATCCTGAAGTCTTATTCAATCTTATGGACTCTTGAACATTCACGTTCCCTAGATTTCAACAAACAAACTATGAAGACTTACATCTAAATTGACCGGGAGAGAACAAATCCCAATTATACGCCTTAATTCACATTTGTTAGTCGTTTTTATCCTGTTTTTGTATATTTTTACTTCATTTTCTGTTTTCTGTTAGGATTTGGAGAAAAGTAAGGATTCCAGGCTAAATGGGGTGAAAAAGCTGGAAGAAAGAAGCAGAAACAACCACTTCGCGCGAGCGGTCCGCTCGCGCGAGAATCCAACCCTTCGCTTGCGCGACCTCCCAGAATCGTGCTTGCGCGGCCCGCTCGCGCGACCTATGCAAAAAAGTAAAAACACGTATTTTAGTGTACTGAAGACTCCTACGCAAACGAAACTGCCTAATTACGTTTGGAAATATAAATACAGCAGTTTTAGTGCGAATTGGGTTAGGAAAGCTTCCAAACGTGCTACAAAACTATATATATCCCAAATTAACTCAATTATGGGGTTGACAATTATTATACACACAAAATATAACCATACTTCCAGCCATTGAAGGGAGGGAAGCAAGGAGAAGAAGAAGAAGACCAAGGATTTCCATGGCCTCCTCCATCAACTACTTGCCATCTACCGCTTCTATGGCCAACTAAACTCAAGATCTAGGATTTCAATGAAACCCTAGCCAAGTAATAGGGTGTATTTTATGTTTTTATTTTAGTTTTATTATGTATGGATGACAGTTACATGTTCCGAGGACTTTTATAAATAAATCATGATTTTATTGATTAAATCGTTACTTTCAAAGTTTACTCTTGTCTTAGATCTATTTTGATGGTAATGTGCTCAATGATCTATGCTTGCTGTGCTTGTTTAGATTATTTACATGTAATGGTGCTTTAATTGAATTGTGCTATCAAGTATCTGAATAGTCCATGCCTAGATTAGACAGATTATACCACAATCCTAGTTTAGTGTGGGATAATTCGTGCTAACCGAAGATGGATTATGTTGGTGCTTGAACCATAGTTATTTTCTTGACGGAGGAATTGGGCTTGTAGCTACAATTCCCCATTATCATCCAACGTAATAAGCTAAAGTAATTCGTAATTACCCTTATTATGAAGCTAGTGGTGGATTTGCAATCCTAGGTTCCTTAAACTTATTATAAAAACAAATATTTAATTGCTTTCATAATTTACTTTTATTTTTATTAGTTTAATTCAAATTAAAACCAAAATCCATTTTTCTTAATTAAATAAATTTAGATTTTAAAAATTAAAGTGCGTAGTATTCAATCTCTGTGGGTTCGACCTTTACTTCCACACTGCAAATCTTTTGAAAGTAAAGCATAATTAAGCATACTTTTATATCTTGATTTTGACGAGATCAATTTTTGGCGCCGTTGCCGGGGATTGCATTACTAGCAAATTAGTTTTAGAATCTTAGTTTAGTTAATTCGTAAATATTAGATTAGGTTTTCTTTTTCTTATTTTTTCGTTTTATTTTGAGTTACTAACTTTGCTTTTTATTTTTGTAATTTCTTAGGTACTTAAAATTCTAGCGTTTCGAGTGGAATAGCTGTGCACGTCAAAGGAGCTTATGCGAAAAAAAAAATTAAAAACAATTCAAGTAAATTGCTTCCTTTGAAATTCGCTTCAAACCACTGTAAGTCAGGGCGCTGAGACGCAATTACTTGCATTAGGTTAGTTGTGGAGTGAGCACTGCATTAGCTAGGAAACCCGGGGCGCTGGGCTTGATGCGGTCATTACATTACAGGATAATATTCATGCATCATAATAGTTGTGTGCCTGTTGCCTTATTTGCGTGATTCTTATCTTGTAATTGTTTGAGTCAGTTTCTATTTTAGTTATTTTTCTTTTTAGTTTATGTTTGGTACACGTTCTAGTAAACCGGAATAATTTTCTATCGATCCTGAACTTGAACGTACCCTTAGAGTTGATCGGACTCCTAAACCGTTGTTGTTGTTTCAGGCCGAAATTCAAAGTACACTTAAAAGGTTAAGAAAAACTCGATTTATTAACATAAAACCTATTCCAATGACCGACGGTGAAAACAATGGAAATAACGGAAATAATCCCAATCCTAACATACCTCAACCCCCTCCGCTTAAAGACTATTTCATCCCTACGGCCTATACACCACAGACAAGTATCGAATTACCGGAGGTGATGGCATCTCACTTTGAGATAAAGTCATCTAACATCGCGCTACTACCTCCTTTCTATGGCCGTATTAAAGAAGACCCTTATCAGGACTTAGGTGATTTTCAAGATATTTGCTCTACTTTAAAAATCCAACACCTAACTGATGATGAGTTAAAATTGCACCTCTTCCCGTTTTCATGAAAAGACAAAGCTAAGTATTGGCTCCAATCTTTGAAGCCAAACACTTTAAAAACATGGGAAGCATTACATACGAAAAGTTTTTCCCAATCACAAGAACTAATCAGATAAGAAAATCAATAACAAACTTTGTGATGCAAGATGGGGAAACGCTTTATGACACTTTGGAACAATTTAAAGAATTGTTACGCTCATGACCACATCATCAAGTTCCCAAGTGGCAATTAGTTCAGGTCTTGTACAAGGGATTAATTCCCTCACTTCCTAATACTGTCGATGATATTTGTGTGGGTGCCTTCTTACACAAAAGTGCTGACGAGGCCTGGAAAATTTTTGAAACTTTGAGCGAGAATTCGATGCACCAAGCGGTGTCTGTCCGTCCTGAGGGGTACCTTCCAAACTAAGTGAGAGTTGAAAGTTGAGTCGAGTCAATCAATTGAATTTCAAGAACTATCTAAAAAACTTGACCGACTTTTGACAATGAATCAAATGTCGGGTTCACCCTCTTATAAAAGTTGTGCATTACGTTCCGATCCTTCACATTCTATACTTTCTTGCCCATTGGCATCTCAATTTTTGGAATTTGTGGAGCAACACATAAACTCGATTCAATAATTCCCACGAAATAGTTATAATCCTATGCCGAATAATTTTCCTAATACTTATCGACCCCCGTTTCAACAAACTCAATACCAACACCCTCCTCCTAATCCTAACCCTCCAAGGGTTAACACTTTTGAGGAGACAGTGTTGGCATCCCTTAAGAATATCGAAACACAAGTAGAAGCACAAGCATAGATAGTGCACTCTCACACACAATCCATTGCGAAGCTTGAATCCCAAATGGGACAAATAACTAATACAATGAGCCGTAGAAATGAGGGTAAGCTGCCTAGTCAAACTATACAAAACCCTAAGGGACATTATGAGGGTGGGGGTAAGAGTGAGTAAGTTAATGCCGTGTCGACTAGGACGACTATTCGTGAGGAGGAAATTGTTGAAATTCCGAATGCGAGAGAAAACGAGGTACACATTAACTCAAATAAAGAAAAGGGTGAGGGTACGAGTAAAATTTGGAAAGAAAATGAACCAACCCCAACAAATTAAATTCTGAAAATGCCCTTTCTGCCAAACATTAAGGAACCGTCTAATTTATCAAAGAAAAATTCGAAAACGGAAGATATACTCGAGGAGTTTAAACAAGTTAAAATTAATATTCCATTCCTCGATGTGATAAAACAAATTCCCACTTACGCTAAATGTCTAAAAGACCTTTGCACGCAAAAGCACAAAATACGCAGTCATACTCCAAAAAAGGTCTTTCTCACGGAAAACGTAAGCTCAAATTTTTAACACGCTACTCCGAAATATAAAGATCCAGGTACGCCTACGATTTCATGTGGTATAGGTGACACTATCATTCATCAGGCTCTCCTTGACTTAGGAGCTAGTGTTAACCTCTTACCCTATCACGTCTATAAACAATTAGGATTAGGTGAACTTAAACCTGCGGCCGCTACCATACAATTAGCGGATCATTCGATTAAAATACCGAGAGGAATCATCGAGGACGTCTTGGTTAAAGTTGATAAATGCTATTATCCTGTCGACTTCATGGTCCTTGACACTGAACCCGTGTTAGATGCTAGGAAACACACTCCTATCATCTTAGGCCGTCCATTCTTAGCAACCGCTAACGCTCATGTTAACTGTCGGACGAGGGTAATGAAGGTGTCATTTGGGAACATGAACTTAAAATTAAACGTTTTTAATGCTATGGATCAACATCCTAAAGACGACAATTACCTATGTGAGGCGGAATGTGAGGTAAGACGGAATATTGAGCCTAACAAAGAACTGAATATGGGTGAGGAAAATAATATAATTTGTAATAAGTGGATGAATCCTGATAACCCGGATCCGACTGAAGAATTTACTCAGAAGGTGCGTAATCGATTTGAACATAATTCAGGAGAACCGTCAGTCGAATTAATTGAAAGCGACGTTATTTCTGCTTATCATCGGACTCTTCCTGATATCTTAAGGGGTACAAAGTCTAATTTTCAACCTCCATGAATCTTGAGCTAGAATAGTCTAGCTAGAGACGTAAAAGATAGCGCTTCTTGGGAGGCAACCCAAGCTTTATTTCGTTCGTTTTCCTTATTTTTAGTCATTTTTGAGTCCTTTTGAGTCTATTTTGGACATTCTGGACAGGTTTAGGGGTTGGGATAAACTAATTTTGAACTTATTTACCTTGAAATAAAGAAACAAGGGAAAAAGACCACATCGCGCGCGTGGCCCGCTCGCCCAATGCATCGCTCGTGCGGCCCGCCCTCGCGATATTCTTCCTAAGACAAAATTTTTTTAACTTTTTATTATATGAGCTCTCTGTTACATCTCGCGCCTAGAATCATGCGCACGAGGGGTTCGCTCGTGCGGCCCGCTCGCGCGATTCTAGCACTTAGAAATTTTTCTAAATAAAATTAATAACAGGCCTCAGGTTTACCTCGCGAAGGAATTCGCGTGAGCGAGGGTAGCTCGCGCGAGGTGGGGATTTCTCAATTTTTCTCTTTGTTCTTTGACCTTCTGTTTCCCAAACCTATCTAGTTGTTTTTCATTTCTGTTTGTTCTTTTTAATTCTTTTCGTTTAAGTTTATCTTTGTTTCCATAGTTCTAGTTTTGTTTATTTCCTTTACGTTCTTTTAATTCTAGCTTAGTTTCTATTGTTTACAAAAAAAAAAAATAAATAAATAACAAAATAAATATATATATATATTATATTAGCTTTTATTATTTATTTGTTTGTTTAATTTTCTTTTGTTAAGTATTAACAGGTGAAATAGTGCTTCGTTTGGAGTAATTGAACTTTGATTCCATATTATTATACGTTCACCTGTTTGTGAGTGCCGAGATTGAGGTATTACCGTTCCTTCTCTACGTACTTTCCTTTTTTTTTCGTTTTATTGTTTAATTGGGGGCAATGAAAGGTTTAGGTTTGGGGGTATCCACTCACATGCACATTCTTATATACACCAAAATTTTGGAAAAAATTTCGATACTATGGACACGCGGAATCCCACCAAAAAGGTCTGTTGAAAACAGATACAGAGTCACCACTTGGTCTTTAAGGAACCAAGAAACCTAATTTGACTCACCCAAATGGATAAAGGGCACCGGCTTTTCATAACCAAAGAACTTGGCTCGGGGTTTTGGTACGAGAGAGGAAGGAGCCTTTGTCACGACTAAAATACCCTCAACTCGCCCTACCTTTCGACGAGCCTCAATTAGCATCCAAATAATTATCTTATACCATGTTTGGTTCAACAGTTAATATTTATGATAGGTATGTTACATCACATAAGAAACTTAAAATGGAAGATCTAAAGATAAAATATCATTCATAAGATGTAAGCCAAGTATCACACAATGCAAAGTGAAAGATCACTCGAACAAACCTAGGAAAAATCGTCTAATCACATATCAAGTAATTAAGTTTCCCTAATCTAGAGGGGACATGAATTGTTCTTGAAACAAATAATCAAATAAATCAAAATATGCTTAGCAAGCTAGTATGATCCATGTTAATCTTTGAGAAAACAAGACCTCTGAATCCCTGGGACGGATGAGAAAGGAAGATTAGATCAAGGGGGAAGCATGAACGTGTGATCAAATTCATTCCTTATAATCTTCTTAGATTAGGAGTCACAAAAGCCCCAAATCTTTGCATGGATGCAATGTATGTATCTAGAATGTGCCAAGGTTGTAGTGTGTTTTGTGTTCATGGATTCCTAGAATGACTTAGAAGTCTAGAATGTGTATGAATGAATGAAGGAAATCATCATGGGATATGTACAAATATGGTATGGACCACTTCCTAAGACAAGAACAAATTTGGAGCACATGTAAGCATCAAATCAAAGGATGGAAGTAAAAGTGTGCTTGCTGTGAATAGTGGACAGAACAGTAACATGATCTTTTGGAAATCGAAAAGAGGGGGTAGGAATGTTTTCAATTCATGATTTTTTATGGGGATCTTACTTATTGTGTCTAGAACACAACCCAAAAATCCAATCTTTAATAACTATCACCGATTGAGAGAAATCATATAAACAATAGAGGTTACTCAGAAACAGAGTCCGTACTGTGGACTGAAATGTTGGAAATTATTAGAAAATGAAAACCAAATATCTAGAGGCCCATATTATACAGAAAGTTCACTAAGACACTGAAGTTCAAAGGAAAAATAATTTGGGACCACTCGTTTTGGAAAAGGTTTCTGTAAAACAAGTTGAAAGTCAACCTAGCTGCTGTGACAGCAAAGGCAGAATGTTTGGAAGGAATGTTTGGACAAAAATGGACCCCTTTCAAGTGTTTCCAAGTCAAGCCAAAAATCATGGGTGTTCTATAATGAGTTAGGAAGACTTTCCAAGTGATATTCACTGTTAAATGATTCACTGTTTTGAAGGTTTTGAGAAAACAAAGTTTGTTTCTTGAAATCAAGATGAGGGGTTTAAGAGGGGGTTTTGAAAACATATTTTCAATACTTAATGAAGATTATAACCACTTAAAGTGTCAACATTTGACTCACATCAAGAACCTCCAAGATTATTGGAAAGTATTGTTTCCATTTTAAAGACAACTTCATGAATACATAGGAATGTATTGAAGTTGAAATCATCATCTATCAAACATATTTTTGAGGTCAAGAGCTACTATCCATAAGGATTCACTCACCTCAAACTTCATGTCATCATCTAGATGATGATAGACTAGTAAGTAAATAAAGAAAACAAAAAAGAAATGAGGTAGGAGAAGATGAACAACAAAGTAAGTAAACAAGTATATAAACAATCAATAGATGATATTCAATGATGTATTGGACTTGTAGCTTGGTGTTTCACTCATATGTGGTGACTTTGGACATAGAAGTAAATGGAAGTAATGAAGTAAAAACAAAGTTTAGAACTCACTCTTTTGTTTGGAAATCAAAGAAGGAAGCTTCTTTTCTCTCTAAAACTTTTCAAAGCTTGCATTTGACACCCACAAAATGAGAGTCAAGGGAGGTTTATATAGGCCAATTTGGGGTGGTTTTGGGGTTTTAGAAGTACTCCCATTGGTCACAAACATCTGTGAACATAGAACTACGTCGTTTTGGTTTTTAATTAATCAAAATAAACCCCCAAAAGAAATTACAAAATTATACCATTCTGGGAGAGAGTGCCGTGGTACCACTGGGCCTGTACCACGGCAACAGTGGGCTAGTGTCGCGGCGGCACTGCTCCTCATTCGTCCAGATAATCCTTTTTAGGCCCCCAGAGGTTCTGGTATTCGCGAAAAGGCCCCATTTCGTCCGAAATTCACAGAAAATGCATACGAACTCCAAATTGAGGTTGTGATATACCGTTGGAAAGGTAATGGAGTCTATTTTATATAAAAAAAATAGTTCGGAGATAGGTCACTTTGAAAAGTTTTGCGGTATTCACGATAAAAGCTGATTTAATCGCCTTTTTTGCCTTCGGAAATTCATAATAAATTCGTTTGAAATCCAAAAATTATGTGCGATATACCATTGGAAAGATATTGAGCTCTAGTATCCATGAAAAATGTTTGAAAAATAATACGGTGCTCTGGTTTCAAAGTCAACTTTTGGTCAAACTAATCAAACTGGTCAAACCTGGGATTCCCGGGAAGTTCTGGAAACCTCTGGGAGCTTCCAAGAGCTGATCTTTTTGTTCAATTTTCTTTTAAAACTCATTTTAGTGTTTCCCACATGATTTAGAATGATCCCGGAACTTTTCGGCAAATTTGGACGATTTTGGTCAAACTTGGTCAAACCTTGGTCAAACCGGTCAACGGGGACTTTCTGGGAACTTCCGGGACCTCTGGGGGTCTCTGGGAGGCGACGATTTCATCCAATCTTGCTTTAGAACTCATTTTATTTGTTTTTCTTATGATGTAGCGCGTTTTCAGAACATTTGGTCCGAATCCGGGAGCGTTCGGGCTTTTAGGTGTATTTTGGCAATTCTGAGCATTTTGAGAGATAGAACTAACTTCCAGGAGTCCTTTCTGAGTCTTTTCGATCATTGTGATCCACCAAGATATGAGTCTCCTAAATCTGATAGCCGACAAAATGGGGTGTCTACAGATACTTGTGCTTAAATAAACGATGTCACCTACGTTTTGCAATCTCTAGTGGATACATCTTGTTACGTAACTTGGATTGTTATAGAATGGTAAACAAGAGAAGACGTAATTAAATATTTGTTGAAGTCATGATATGACGATTTAGGTCATGTATCGTTTGAATCGTAGTTTTATATCATAGATTTGCAAAAAAAACCTATGCACTGCACGTGGTCGCTTGAATACATGTTTGATGTGAGCTATAATATTATTCGGATTTCTAGATAACACATGGTGGAGACTAAACCCAGTGAGCTTTTGAGCCTATCTTTTCTTTTTAGAGGGTTATAAATACATTTTGTGTTTGTCGAATTTCATTTGGAATAGCGCATTAACTTGTTGTTTAGTCTCATTATTCTTGTTTTGGTTGATAGTCAAGTTTAAATATTTGTTACCATGCTAAATAATCTTCCATCATAAGTGTTGAAGAACCATATAACCATAGGACATGATTTTAGGCCTTCTTTGTTTGATACTCACCGATAAATGATAAATTTCCTTAGTTCACCCTTTGAGCCATTAAATTGCCGTTTTTTTCTTTAATCACCATTGTCCTTGTTTTTGCTCTAACTTGACCAACTTGGAGTTTACCACTGAGAGATTCGTCAACTTTTAATGGTATTAAGGCGATGTGTCGATTAAGAAGAATAAGATAACAAGATGATGTTTGGGGTGGTTGCCTTGTTATTTATTGATTGATTATTCAGAAAGCAACGAAAAGAAAGGGAAAAGAATTAAAAAAAAAAGGTTGAAAAAAAAGAAGAGGAAAGAAATTAAAAAAGAAATATGAAAAGGAGGAGAATGAAAAGATGAAAGTTGGTAGAAGAGACGAATGAAAGAAATCGAATATGCCTTATAATGCCATTCTAAAACTACCTAATTAATCATTTCTATCCTTTTTCATTGGCCGAGCCACATTACAACCTTTGAAAAGTCCTATTTGATCCTAGGAAACATGGTTTGGATATGAAAACGATGGGAGGGTGAGTAAAACATGGTAATGATTAATTTTTCTTGACTATTGACATCCTATCCATGAGACTATTGCTCTTTTGTGTCATGCGTCCTTTTCAAGTCATATGTGAGCATTTCTCGTTTTGAAAACATATTTCCTTTGCTCCCATATATTACATACATTACACATATTTTTTAGTGTTTCATTTGAGAGTGTAATATATATTGTGAGATTTGTAGTCGAAGCATAGTGAAATGGTTATCCGAAGTATATTCCATGTTCATGACATGCACGTGTTCATTTGACTATCATATCACACACGTGAAATTTTATGAGAAACTCTATTGATTTATACGATGCATGTGCTTGGGATTGCTTTTCATGATGTAGGTAGACGTTTGATTCCGTTTCTTCTTGTTCGTTATTCTATTTCAAATCATTGTTTTATAATAAGGAGTACTGCCTATTCTATTTTTCATTTTTAATAAAACTTTTTGAATTTTTAAGTTAATAAAGATGGTTGTGGGTGACTTGTTGATGAGAACCCTCACGAGACTTCACTCATCCGACTAGGGACACCTAGAGGTTTAAAAGGCTTGTTGCATTTACTAAATGCAATCGTGATCCATACGAAAATGGAGTAGTATTTATAGTAGTAGTTATATTTTTTTCTGTTCTTTTTGCTCGAGGACTAGCAAAATGTAGGTTTGGGGGTGTGATCGGGAGAGAACAAATCTCAATTATACGCCTTAATTCACATTTGTTAGTCGTTTTATCCTATTTTTGTATATTTTTACTTCGTTTAATGTTTTCTCTTAGGATTTGGAGAAAATTAAGGATTCCAGGCTAAATGGGGTGAAAAAGCAAGAAGAAAGAAGCAGAAAAAGCAACTTCGCGCGAGCAGCCCGCTCGCGCGAGAATCTGACCCTTCGCTTGCGCGACCTCCCAGAATCGCGCTCGCGCGGCCCACTCGCGCGACCTATGCTTAAAAGTAAAAACACGTATTTCAGTGTACTGAAGACTCCTACGCGAACGAAACTACCTAATTGCGTTTGGAAATCTAAATACAGCAGTTTTAGTGCAACTTAGGTTAGGAAAGCTTCCAAACTTGCTACAAAACTATATATATCCCAAATTAACTCAATTATGGGGTTGACAATTATTATACACACAATACACAACCATACTTCCAACCATTGAAGTGAGGGAAGCAAGGAGGAGAAGAAGAAGACCAAGGATTTCCATGGCGCCCTCCATCAACAACTTGCCATCTACCGCTTCTATGGCCAACTAAACTCAAGATCTAGGGTTTCAATGAAACCCTAGCCAAGTAATAGGGTGTATTTTATATTTTTATTTTAGTTTTATTATGTATGGATGGCAGTTACATGTTTCGAGGATTTTTATAAATAAATCGTGCTTTTATTGATTAAATTGTTACTTTCAAAGTTTACTCTTGTCTTAGATCTATTTTGATGGTAGTGTGCTCAATGATCTATGCTTGCTGTGCTTGTTTAGATTTTTTACATGTGATGGTGATTAAATTGAATTGTGCTATCAAGTATCCGAATAGTCCATGCCTAGATTAGATGGATTATACCACAACCCTAGTTTAGTGTGGGATAATTCGTGCTAACCGAAGATGGATTATGTTGGTGCTTGAACCATAGTTATTTTCTTGACGGAGGAATTGGGCTTGTAGCTACAATTCCCCATTATCATCCAATGTAATAAGCTAAAGTAATTCGTAAACACCCTTACTATGAAGCTAGTGGTGGATTTTGCAATCCTATGTTAAACTTATTACAAAAATGAATATTTAATTGCTTTGATAATTTAGATTTACTTTTATTGTTATTAGTTTAATTCAAATTAAAACCAAAATCCGTTTTTCTTAATTAAATAAATTTAGGTTTTAAAAATTAAAGTGCGTAGTTTTCAATCTCTGTGGGTTCGACCTTTACTTCCACACTGCAAATCTTTTGAAAGTAAAGCATAAGTAAGCATACTTTTATATCTTGATTTTGATGAGATCATAAATCATCCCTCAAACATATGATCCTTGAGGGAATTAGAGCTATGATATCTTATTCTTCGCTCAAATTAATGGCCTTTAGAGATTAAGAAGACCCAAATCCACTCAAATCTCTATGGAATATATTATGAATTCTATAAGATTCTTAGTAGGGAGAACCAAGTCATGAGCAAAGACTTGAACCCAGCCAACTATGTATAGACATGACCATGATCCACCTTAATATCCATCTGAATCATAGGATCATAGAAAACTAAAGATTCAAACTCAAAGGGACTCAATGAAACATATAAAATCTTATGAATCTTAAAAAGAAAATTAGAAATAAAAAGAAAATCAAGGTTCACTTAAAAAATTCAAGAGAGCAAATTCTCAAAACCAACTCATACTTTTAAACCCAAGGATTATTTAGATCCAAACTAATGAACTATCATGAGATTCAATCACAAATTCTATGTGGTTTGTGATGAAATGAGGTAGGAAGATAGATTTTGAAAATGTGTAAAAATCCTAGAACTATGAATTTGTTATTGAACTTGCCTAATTCTACATAGGATTGAGAGGTTACCTCTATAACCTCAAAGATTTCTTCTATTTCTTGTGAAGTTTTTCCAAAATCTTCAAATTCTTCTTCAATTCTTCAAATTCTTCAAGAAAAAGTCTCTTGTTCTTCTCTTAATTCTTTCTATTACCTATAACTCTTGTGATACGCCCAAAATATTCTGCTGCAGTCCAACCTCCACATCAGCAACAAAGGACCCGGATTATCCAGAAAAGGAGCTTGCGGCCCAACGATCCCGAGGTCTTTCGAGTGCAACCGCTCGGTATGCTCGCACAACCCGAACATGCTGCGCAGCAGCTCTCCCCGAGGTGCAGTTTGACAGCCAAGCCGCTCAGGAGTTTCCTAAATCAGTTAGAAGACTAATGGAATGTGTAAATAGTTTCCTAAGCCATTTAGGAAACCTCCTATGATTTATGTTCATCAAATTGTAATTAGATAGGGCTTCATTATCTAGTCAGTTGCCTTATGCGGGTGGTCTCTTGCACCTATCACTCATCCCCATTAAAGGGGATCGCATTCTTAACTAAAAGAATAGCATTCATACAGATTTCATACGCATACACCTGGCTGGATTACTGGTAGTGCCACCCAATTGTTGGCTCACCAGGCCCGCTGGTGATCTGGTAGTGAAGCGCACTAACGCACCCATGGACGTAGGTCACCTCAATAATAGGGCCGAACCACATACAATTGATTGTGTCACCATACCTTTCTTCTTAGTCTCTCTTACCAATTTTTGGCATCATCAGTTTGGCACCGTCTGTGGGAAACGATAAGTTCTTCACCAACAAATTCCTTGACTGATCAACATGCCACCAAAGACGGGTAAGAAAAATACTGCTCTGACCGGCCAGGAGAACTTGCAGCTCAAGCAGCAGGCTGCCTCCATGACCTCTGAGCAAGTGATAGAGGCGCTCGCTCAACTCTTGGAAGGCCAACGGCAAACCCAGCAGCAAATCGAAGAGCTGTTGGCCTTGCAGGAGAAATGCCCTCAATCAGAGAACCAGACTGGGAAGAGTGGCCCCGACCGGGAGCGCTGAAGAATCCGAAACCATACCCACTCTACGCCGGTATCCCCGTCGGATTGGGAACACGCCCGGGATGGTGACTGCAGTTGAGCGCCCAGGCGCACCAGGCGGCGAGCTCGGACCAATCCTCATCGGGTGGAAGATGCCAGAGACATCATCAACAGGCGACTCGCCACCAAGGGGGAGGGATCAGGGCTAAAGCCCCGGGAATCAGCCAAAGACCCTCCGGCCTAGAGCCGGGGAGATCTTAGGCACACGATTACCCAAAGCCAGAGCCAGGTTCTATCCCCGAGGTCAACACACTTCGAAGAGGAAGCCTCTTCGTCTAATCCGACTTACCGCTCGGACATTGACAGGAAGACCGAGCGGGAAGACGTGGATGCTCAAATCCAGGGCTTGCAGAAACAAATCGACCAACTGAGCCACAAGCAGCGTCACGACCATACCAACACGAAGACTGAGTCGCCTAATAACACTCGGATCACTGGATTTCCCATCCTGCGGAAGTTCAAGCCACCACATCTTAGTTTTTATGACGGGATAGGGAGCCCAGTGGATCACATTCGTACCTATAGGGCCCAGATGGTGTTGGTCACCACTGTCGACGAATTACTGTGCCTGGTCTTCCCCAGCACTCTCAAGGGGCCAGCCGTGTAGTGGTTCCACGCACTCAAGCCCCGAACGGTTGATGACTTCAAGACACTGAACAAGCTGTTCATTATCCAGTTCGTAGGGATGCACGACCGATCATAACCGGACACTCAGCTATTGACTGTCAAGTAGTGCAAGGGCGAATCCCTAAGGGAGTATGTGGTTCGCTTCAATCAGCAGAGGCTCCAGATCTGTAATTTAAACGAAAGTGCAGCCATCATGGCCTTTTGCTCGGGAGTTCAGCACACCAAGGTTGCTACGTCGTTCCATCAAAATCGACCGGAACATTGGTGGAGCTCTAGGAGAGGGTCGGAAAGTATATAGACACAGAAGAATTTCTGAAGTCGAAACGCACCGGCTTCGCGGGAGATGAGTCCCCGAAAGCTAAGCGGAGGCGTGAGGGCTCTAAGAAGGGCCCAGTGAAAAAACCCCGGTAAGACCAGTAGACAGAAGGTTAAGATCAGCCCCAGATCTCTTTCACGCCTCTATCTAGACCAATCCATGAAGTCATGGCCGCTGCTGAGGCACAGAAGTTGCTTCAACAACCGGCAAAACTCAAAGCCCCGCCCGGAAAAAGGAATCGGGATAAGTTTTTCCGCTTCCATAGAGATCACAGTCACGACATAGAGGATTGCTTCAAGCTAAAGATAGCCATAGAAAAACTTATCGAGCAGGGTCATCATGCAGAGTACGTCACGACAAATGGACGGCCTACGCAAGGAGCCCGAGCTCCCGGTCAAACACAATCTCTTGGTCAAATCAACGTGATCTCTGGAGGAACGTTGAGCGGCAGGGACTCACAGTCGGATAGGAAGAGGCATGCTCGGGCATCCCAGGCGGATGTCTAGCAGGTCCATTCCACCGGCTCCACGCCAACTGACATACTGACATTCACCTCCGACGATTTGCAGGGCATCCACTGCCCCCATGATGACCCGTTGGTTATGACGCTCTCCACAGCCAACTACGCGGTCAAAAGGGTGTTGGTAGACACAAGCAGCTCGACCGACATCATGTTCTTGTTAGCGTTCGATCAGCTCAGGATGTCAAGGGATCGGTTCTGCCCGGTTGCTACTCCCCTGGTGGGTTTTAATGGATCCAGCACCCAGTCGCTCGGTACCATGGAGCTCCCCGTGCTTATGGGAACTTACCCTCAGCAAATCTCCTTGTTGTCAAACTTTATAATCGTAGAGTCTCCATCCGCCTACAATATCATTCTTGGGAGGCCTACACTCAACAAAGCTAAGGCCGCCGTCTCTACTCATAGCTTGACAGTCAAATTCCCGACCTCTTATGAACCCGGGACCTTGCGTAGAAATCAAGCAACCGCCCGGAGTTGCTATGTCAGCTCCCTTAGCTGGGAAGTCATCACAGGGACATTGAACATCCAGGGGATGGACCCGAGGGACCATAATGATAGAGTGGGCCCGATCAAAGAATTATAACAAGTGGCATTGGACCCGCAACTCCCAAATCGAATGGTTAACATCTGTACCCTGTTCAAACCTCGCCTTAGGGAGAAGCTGATTCAATTCCTGCAACAGAGTCAGGATGTGTTCGCCTGGTGCCATGAAGATATGCCCGGGATTGATCCTCGGGTAATGTCTCATTAGCTCAACGTCGACCCAGACTCCCGGCCGGTTAAGCAGAATAGACGGGGCATGGCCCCTGAGAGACAAAAAGCAGTGTGTGAGGAGGTCGAGAAGCTCCTCAAAGCCCAATCCATACGAGAGGTCCACTATCCCGACTGTCTAGCCAATGTAGTACTTGTCAAGAAAAGCAACGGGAAGTGGAGGATGTGCGTGGACTTCACCGACCTGAACAAAGCCTATCCCAAGGACTACTATCCGCTACCCAGGATAGACCTCCTTGTGGATTCCACGGCCGGCCACTCGCTCCTCTCATTTATGGACGCCTACTCCGGGTACAATCAGATTAGCATGTACCCCGGGGATGAAGAAAAGACCTCGTTCATCACAGATCAGGGGACCTACTGCTACAAAGTTATGCCCTTCGGCCTAAAAAATGCCAGGGTAACTTATCAACACCTGGTCAATCACATATTCAAAAACCTCATTGGGAAATCAATGGAGGTATACGTCGACGATCTACTGGTCAAAAGCCGGGACGAGTTTGACCATCTGGAACATTTGGCCGGGGCCTTCAGCATTTTGAGAAAGTTTGGGATGAGGTCGATCCCGACTAAGTGCACATTTGGCGTCTCATCCAGAAAGCTCTTAGGGCACCTGGTCAGCAGGCAGGGAATTGAAGCAAACCCCAAGAAAATCCAGGCTGTCATCAACATGCAATCGCCCAGGTCGACCAAAGAAGTACAGAGTCTGGCCGGACATGTTTCCGCACTGAACAGATTTGTCTCCAAAACTATCGATCGGTGCCTGTCGTTCTTCAAGATCCTCCGTAAGGCATTTCAGTGGTCTGAGGAGTGTGAGGAGGCATTCCAGGAACTGAAGAAGTACTTGGCATCTCCCCCTATACTCTCAACACCCGTACCGGGGGGAAGAATTGTTCTTATACCTGGCAGTATCACCCTCAGCGGTCAGCTCGGCACTCATTAGGGAAGAGCACGGGATACAGTTCCTAGTGTACTATACCAGCCGGGCGCTCCGAGGCGCGTAGAGCAGATACTCCCGCATTGAAAAACTTGCATTCTCTCTCATCACCTCTGCCCGGAGACTCCGTCCATACTTTCAGGCCCATGTCATTGTGGTCCTTACTGACCAACCTCTCTGTAGGATCTTAAGCAGACCTGACACGTCCGGGAGGCTCATCAAGTGGGCCGTGGATTTAGAGGAATTTGAAGTGGCCTACCGCCCCAGACGACAATCAAAGGGCAAGTAGTAGCAGACTTTCTGGTTGAGTTCACATATCCAGAAGACCCGGTTAAAGAGCTCGACCCACCGGTCATACCGCTCGGCTTACAGGCTGACATCTCCACCTGGCTGTTGTATGTGGATGGTTCCTCAAACCAGTAAGGCAGTGGGGCAAGAATCATCTTGACTACTCCCGAAGGCATCTAGCTCGAGTATGCCCTAAGGTTTGGGTTCCGTGCCTCCAACAATGAAGCTGAGTATGAACCCCTTATTGGTCGTGTTGCAGTTGGTCACTTCCATGGGCACGCAATAGGTCCAAGGTTGCAACGACTCTCATCTCGTTGTCAATCAAGTCAACCAAGAGTACGAAGCCCGTGGAGACAACATGGTAGCCTATCTAGACATTGTCCGAGCGGTTTTGAGGAAGCTTCAGGGTTTCTGCATCACGCAAATACCCAGAGAGGAAAATACCAGGGTCGACCGGTTAGCACCCCTCGCTTCGTCTTTTGAGTCAGACTTGCTCGGGATAAGGGTAGAATACCTGCCCGAGCCAAGTGTGATCAACTCAAAATGCATGGAGGTGGAACCAGACGCCTTAGGACCCAGCTCGATGGACCCGATCATGGCATTCCTGACAACGGGCATGTTACTAAACGAGAAAGAGGAGGCCCGCCGGGTCAGATACCGTGCAGCCCAATATCATCTCATAGACGGCATCCTCTACAAAAGGGAATTCTCTGTACCGTATCTCCATGCATCCATCCCGCACAGGTCTAATCAGTGTTGTATGAAATCCATGAAGGAGTGTGCGAGAATCACATCGGAGGCCGGGCACTCTCTAGAAAGGCCTTACTGTATGGATATTACTGGCCGACAATGGCTTGGGATTCTCAAGAGTATGTCAAAAGATGCGACAAATGTCAGAGATACTCTCCCATGATCAACCGACTGGGAGAGCTTCAGACACCAATCCAAAGCCCTTGGCCCTTTGCCCAATGGGGTATCGACATTGTCGGACCCCTACCGACAGGAAAAGGATAGGTCAAGTTCACAGTCATCGCCGTTGACTACTTTACCAAGTGGGCGGAGGCCGAGCCCTTGGCAACAATAACCGAGCAAAAAATGGAAATCTTCATGGAAAAGAGTATCCTCAGTAGGTTCGACATTCCCTGGGTTTTGGTCAGTGACAACGGCAGGCAATTCGATACCCCATTGTTCAGGCAGTTCTGCTCGGGCTATGGGATACTTAATCACTACTCCTCCCCCGAGCACCCTCAAGCCAATGGTCAAGCCAAGGTTACAAACCGGACGATCTTGTTGTCGATCAAAACAAGACATGAAAGCGCCAAAGGACTGTGGGCTGAAGAACTGCCAATCCTCCTGTGGGCCTACCGAACTACGCCTCGAGCGGCAACAGGTGAGACACCGTTCTCCTTAACCTATGGGTTCGAAGTGGTGGTCCCTACAGAGCTCGGGTTGCCTACTTACAGGGTGGCGAATTACAGCGTACCAGACAACGAAGATGCACTCAGAACAGAACTGGACTTGGTAGAGGAAAAAAGAGACAGAGCCTATTGAAAGGTGGCAGCCTATAAGCAGCGAGTCTCGCGATATTACAATAGCAAGGTGAAGCATCGCAATTTTCAAGTAGAAGACCTCGTCCTTAAGGCAGTGAACCAGTCTACCCGAATCCTGAGCCATAGGAAGTTGGGGCCAAACTGGGAAGGTCCATATACAGTTACCCAAGTCAACCGGCCGGGAACTTACTGGCTTCGGAGCCTGGATGGAAGTGATTTGTCTCACCCTTAGAATGTGCAACACCTCCGCAAGTACTATCAGTAACCCTGAGACATGGGTAGTTTAGCACTGGTCAGGAAATTTTTGTAGCTCCATTTGGGCATTCATTATAAATTTTTGAATAAAATAAAAGACTTTAATTTGGAAAATTACTCCTATCAGTGTCCCGTCCAATGTTGAAAGACCTCAGGCCTAACCCTGCGGCGCCTCCAAAGACCTCGGGATTGTACCCGAGGCCTAAAAGACCTCAGGCTTAACCCCGGGGCATGATAGACCTTGGCTAAAAAATATGGCACAATGGCCTCGGGCTAACACCCGAGGCAAAAGACCTTGGCTCAAAACCAAGGCAGAAAGACCTCGGGCCTAACCAGCGATGGGGGCAAACCCCCTAGGTGGCTGATGATGGCAAGCCTCAAATGACCCTGCAACCACCCATGTTGCAGGTCGGTTTTCTACAGCCACTCACTCCCGGACACTTGCCTTAGCAAAATACTTGGGGGGCAGGGACTAGGCCAAAACAGGAAATCACACTGGTCATTAAAAGGATTTGGAATCCTAACATTCCTAAGTACTTACAGTGATCAGAGATAAAACATCCCGGACGGTAAAACAGGATTTCCCTATAATACACCGGGCCATCCCGTACGGTAAAATAGGATTTTCCTATAATACACCGGGCCATCTCAGACGGTAAAACAGGATTTTCCTATAATACACCGGGCCATTCCGAACGGTAAACAGGACAAGTTTCTATGACACATTGGGCAGTCACCTTTAAAATAGGTCGGTAAGACCAGTTGTTCTACCGGTTACGGTCCTAAACCATTTGCTAAGGCAGGGATTTAGGTCGGTTAAAACTAGGCGGATACTGGCAATCACAAACAGGCAGAATATGTAAACAGTTAATGGAAAGAAGAATGGCCTCACGGACCTTTTCATTGATTAGCAAACAAAATTATTTACATCGCCTGGGGGGAAATTATAGTAGCCTCCCCACAAAAAAAAAAAGAAAAAAAAACTACAACAGAAAAGAAAACAGGTCGGGGACCTTAGTCATCCACCTCGACCACGTTTTCGGTCCCCTCAGCCTCCTCTTCAGAGTCAGCTCCTCCTCCCGGTACAGAGCCCCCACCCGGGGCAGCCTCCTCAGCAAGGCCAGCATCAGCAGCAGGGCCCTCGCCTGCAACAGGACCTACATCCCAAACAAGCCTTTGACCAAATTATCGAATCTAAGTAAAAATGAAAGTGCGTTGCAAAAATCGTGCACGTAAAGAGCTAATGTTGGTCATGCTCAATGGTGAGCTGCCTACGTATCCATTACGGGGAATCAGACCAGGACATATTTCGGGCGAGGGTCAACACACAAACACAAATAATCATACGAATGAATGCTCCTATCTTATCGTGATGCATATGCTCAATCAACTTCATATCCTATGCTCCCAAATGTGAAGCCAGATATTATGGGTTCAATCCCCAGCAGAGTCGCCAGATTAAGGAAATCGCAATTTTTTCCTACCCATATCTTTTGTTTAAAACCTTTTTCAAATTCAAATTCAAATTCAAATTCAAAAATGAGTTGCCACTTAATTTTTAAAGGAAAATAAAGAAACCATTTTTAAAGCAAACCGATCTGTTGCGAAACCAAAGATTAACTAGGTCCGGGGATTATTCAATGAGAGAGGAAGGAGTCCGACGGACTAAAATTGCTAATGACAAAATATAATTCGAAACCATATAATTCACTTAGCAAGCAAGATGATATGTAACAGAGGACAAGATAACTTACCCGGGATCCAGCTGCGAATATTAAATGTGCAATGCATGCAAATAAATAAAACATAGGAAAAGAGTCTCTAATCCATATATACAAGTAAAACAAGACCTATTTCTAAGGTGTCGTACATGGAATCGAAAATCAATAAAAATATAAGAAGCAAATTAAACTAGAGAAGGGTTGGGAAATTGTACCTTAAATGCTCTACAAAACAAAGATTAGTACACGCATTTTAAACAAATCACATTACTGGATCCTAAGTAATAATTTCTAACAAGAGGCAAATTCTATTTTCAAGTGTCAATCTACATGAATGAATGCACATAGATGCATGGATATGAACAATATAAAGACCATGAACTAATCATTGATTTGGATCATTTAGCCTTTGGTTCCAAGCTTGAATAATCTTTATTAGAGTATGGTATAAGCCTTAGGTTAAGGAAAGATCATTAGAACCATTATTTACAAAGTTGGTAAAAACTGTGACAGGATTCTGAAAATTGCTGAGAGCAGATCAGAACTTCAAAGAAATAAAAGGAATGTTTCCCATGGTTTAATCTTGATGATTTTTGGACAATAGATGCCTCTGTGAGTCTAGTTTTTAATCCAAATTAAAATCAAGGTTTCAACGGTTAGATCTCTAGGAATTGACTAAAAACTAGACGTCACTCAGAGACTTACAACTCTCTGTCCAAAGATTTTGTTTGATTTTTTAAAAATAGTAAACAAATCAGAATTGATCTAATCTTTTGGGGGGATCTTATTAACACATCAAATAACATGGGAAAATTATTTAAAGTCAAAGATGCTTGATTAATGCTCAGATTTATTGATTTCAAAATAGTGTTACTGTTCTGGAATTCTGGACAGATTGTTGTTGTTTCACAAAACTCATTACCAAACAACTTTATCCATAAATCTCATTGAAACAAAAATTCCAGTGGTAAAACTTTATGTTGTTAACACTTTCCAGTTGGTTTCATTTGATTCCAACGGTCCATTATTTAACTAAAAATCCTTGATCAAAAACAGTTTGTGAATCCACTATTTTTATTTGTCAAGTTCAACTTTATTTGTTAACACCAACTATTAAATGATGAAGTTGGGCTTAAACCAAACCATTTCTCCTACCATTTGATGGTCAGACTAATGACATTTAACTTGCGAATCTTATATGAAGTATGAAGAAACTTCATAAAACCCTAAGATAATGAGCCTAAACCATGGAGATAAGTTTAGACTCAAGTTATTCCTCCTACCATTTGATGGTCATAGAAGACTAACAACATTTAAACTTGTGGATTTTAATGAAGTATGAAGAAACTTCATAAAATCCCAAGACAATGAATATAAACCATGGAGATAAGTTTAGACTCAAGTTATTCTTCCTACCATTTGAGGTCATAGGAGACTAACCACATTTAAACTTGTGAATTTTAATGAAGTATGAAGAAATTTCATAAAATCCCAAGGTAATGAATTCAAACTATGATAAAATTGTGAACTCATTGACTCAATGTATTAAATCAACCTCAATCCCCTTCATAAATCATAAGTTCATAAGAATATTGAGGGACTTTAAACACAAGGATTCAAATAGGACATTTAAAGTCTTATGAATCTCAAAAAAAGACAGTCAAAAGGAAAAAAGAAAACAAAACTTCAAGCAACATCAACTCCAATGTTTATTTATACTCTAAAACCAAGGCTATTTTGATCCAAACTAATGAAAGTTCAATCACAATATATGTGGTGTATGATGAAATGAGGTGGGAAGAGAGGTTTTGAAAATGTGTAAAAGGTCTTATGTATCTATATATTGTGATTGAACTAGAGTAAGAAAATAAAACAATTAAGAGTTTACCTCTAATGATCCTCAACTCTTTGGTTGCTCTAAGACTTCCAAAGATTAAACTCTTCTTCTTGCTCTTTCTTCCAACCAACCATGTCTATTACTCTTCTTAATTTAGAAAGTGGTTAAGGAGAATAAACCTAGGGATTCTAACATTCCAAAATTCCCACTCCTCTTTATGGGGATACACATCCTCTACATATAGTCAATCTTTAGAGGGTTATTTTGGAAAATTCGCAGCAAAAACCATAATTCCCGCCGTCTTTTGATGGTATAAACCGACCTATTTTTGGACAGACTATCATAAAAAATGCGGCACTCTCTAGAGATGGAAGTGGCACTCAGTGATTTTCGATGCGGTAGTCACTGATTGCCAAAGCGGCATTCAGTGAATGCCGAAGCGGCATTCAGGGAGTGCCACGGACAACTACACAGACTACTGTTTTTATTTAGAAATCAATTTTTTTGCTGCATTTAATGAAATTCGCGGCACTCATAGAATGCCGTACGACACTCCATAGAGTGCCGTTCTGGCAATCCGAGACTACCGCAACTTCTATCATGTGCCGTTTTACTCTATTTTTTTCTTTTTCTCTCTTTTCCTTTTTGTTTTGAATTGAAAGAGCCTTCGGAAGAGCTTGAATCACCTTTAGATTAGTCAGACGCTTGTCATCATCGAAACTCAGAGGTAATACTCCCCTTAATTTGACGCGTGGTCAAAATTGGGGTGTCTGCAGGTTTCTCATACGTTCTTCAACATCTGGGCTCCCACCGAATCACCCAATTCTTGTCTTTTCTTCTTGATTTTGAAAACTTAGTTTGAAGAATCTTCGACGGATTTGAATTCTTTGGAAAATCTTCAAATTTTATCGATCATCGTCATCATTGGTCTTTAGAGGTACCCTGAATTCGACAATTGGTCAAAATCGGGGTGTCTACAGTTTGCCGCTCTTTGGTAGAGCTTGTAAAACAACGCGTATCACAAGCGAATGTCGAAGCCTATGAGAAAGACAAGCTTTTGACCAAACTGTCGAATCTAGGTAAAAATGAAAGTGCATTGCAAAAATCGAGCATGCAAAGAGCTAATGTTGGTCGTGCTCAATGATGAGCTGTCTACATATCCCTGAAGGGGAATCAAACCAAGACGTAGTTCGAGCGAGGTTCAACACACAAACAAAAATAATCATACGGATGAATGCTCATATCTTCTCGTGATGCATATGCTCAATCAACTTCATGTCCTATGCTCCCAAAAGTGAAACCAGAGATTCTGAGTTCGATCCCCAGTAGAGTCGCCAGATTGTGGATATCGCAATTTTTTCCTACCCATAGCTTTTGTTTAAAACCTTTTTCAATTTCAAATTCAAAAATAATTCGCCACTTAATTTTAAAAGGAAAATTAAGAAACCATTTGTAAAGCAAACCGATCTTTTGCGAAACCAAAGATTAACTAGGTCCGGGGATTATGGAATGAGAGAGGAAGGAGTCCGACGGACTAAAACACCCTCTCTCATCCTATCTCGCGATAGGCCTCTACTCAACATCCTTTTCATCAAACTATTAATCTAAGAATTCCCTCAACTAATACATAGATATAAATGTACATTACACAAGCATGTTAAAATGGTGTAAAATTGCTAATGACAAAATATCATTCGAAACCATATAATTCACTTAGCAAGCAAGATGATATGCAACAGAGGATAAGAGAACTTACCCGGGATCCAACCACGAATATTAAACGGGCAATGCATGCAAATAAATAAAGCCTAGTAAAAGAGTCTCTAATCCATATATACAAGTAAAACAAGGCCTATTTCTAAGGTGTCGTACATGGAATCGAAAATCAATAAACATATTAGAAGCAAATTAAACTAGAGAAGGGTCGGGAAATTGTACCTCAAATGCGCTACATAACAAAGATTAGTACACGCATTTTAAACAAAGCACATTATTGGATCCTAAGTAATAATTCCTAACAAGAGGCAAATTCTATTTTCAAGTATCAATCTACATGAATGAATGCACATGGATGCATGGATATGAACAATATAAAGACCATGAACTAATCATTGATTTGTATCATTTAGCCTTTGGTTCCAAGCTTGCGTAATCTTTATTAGAGTATGGTATAAGCCTTAGGTTAAGGAAAGATCATTAGAAACATTATTTACAAAGTTGGTAAAAACTGTGAAAGGATTCTAAAAATTGCTGAGAGCAGATCAGAACTTCAAATAAATAAAAGGCATGGTTCCCGTGGTTTAATCTTGATGATTTTTGGACAATAGATGCCTCTGTGAGTCTAGTTTTTAATCCAAAATGAAAATCAAGGTTTCAACGGTTAGATCTCTGGGAATTGATTAAAAACTAGACGTCACTCAGAGAGTTATAACTCTCTGTCCAGAGATTTTGTTTGATTTTTTAAAAACAGTAAAAAAAATCAGAATTTATCTAATCTTTTTGGGGGATCTTATTAACACATCAAACTACATGGAAATAATCATTTAAAGTCAAAGATGCTTGATTAATGCTCTGATTTATTGATTTTAAAAGAGTGTTACTGTTCTGGAATTCTGGACAGATTGTTGTTGTTTCACAAAACTCATTACCAAACAACTTTATCCATAAATCTCATTGAAACAAAAATTACAGTGGTAAAACTTTGTGTTGTTAACACTTTCTAGTTGGTTTCATTTGATTCCAACGGTCCATTATTTAACTAAAAATCCTTGATCAAAAATAGTTTGTGAATCCACTATTTTTATTTGTCATGTTCAACTTTATTTGTGAAACCCCAACTATTAAATCATGAAGTTGGGCTTAAACCAAACCATTTCTCCTACCATTTGATGGTCATTGGAGACTAATGACATTTAACTTGCGGATCTTAAATGAAGTATGAAGCAACTTCTTTAAACCCCCAAGATAATGAACCTAAACCATGGAGATAAGATTAGACTCAAGTTATTCCTCCTACCATTTGATGGTCATAGGAGACTAACAACATTTAAACTTGTGGATTTTAATGAAGTATGAAGAAATTTCATAAAATCCCAAGACAATGAACCTAAACCAAGGAGATAAGTTTAGACTCAAGTTATTCCTCCTACTATTTGATGGTCATAGGAGACTAACAACATTTAAACTTGTGGATTTTAATGAAGTGTGAAGAAACTTCATAAAATCCCAAGGTAATGAATTCAAACTATGATAAAAGTTTGAACTCATTCACTCAATATATTAAATCAACCTCAACCCCCTTCATAAATCATAAGTTCATAAGAATATTGAGGGACTCTAAACACATGGATTCAAATAGGACATTGAAAGTCTTATGAATCTCAAAAAAAGACAGTCAAAAGGAAAAAAGAAAACAAAACTTCAAGCAAAAACCAACCATCTCTATTGATTGAACTAGAGTAAGAAAATAAAACAATTAAGAGTTTACCTCTAATGATCCTCAACTCTTTGGTTGCTCTAAGACTTCCAAAGATTAAATTCTTCTTCTTGCTCTTTCTTCCAACCAACCATCTCTATTACTCTTCTTAATTTAGAAAGTGGTTAAGGAGAATAAACCTAGGGATTCTAACATTCCAAAATTCCCACTCCTCTTTATGGGGATACACATCCTCTACATATAGTCAATCTTTAGATGGTTATTTTGGAAAATTCACAGCAAAAACCATAATTCCTGCCGTCTTTTGATCGTATAAACTGACCTATTAGACTATCATAAAAATGCGGCACTCTCTGGAGATGGAAGCAGCACTCAGTGATTGCCGATGCGGCAGTTACTGATTGCCGAAGCGGCATTCAGGGAGTGCCGCGGACAACTACACAGACTACCGTTTTTATGTAGAAATCAATTTTTTCCCTGCATTTAATGAAATTCGCGGCACTCATATAATGTCGTACGACACTCCATAGAGTGCTGTTCAGGCAATCCGAGACTACCACAGCTTCTATCATGTGCCGTTTTACTCTGTTTTTTTTTCTTTTTCTCTCTTTTCCTTTTTGTTTTGAATTGAAAGAGCCTTCGAAAAAGCTTGAATCACCTTTGGAAATCTTGGATTAGTCGTACGCTTGTCATCATCGGAACTCAGAGGTAATACTCCCCTTAATTCGACGCGTGGTCAAAATTGGGGTGTCACACCCCGATTTTTGAACAACCAAATATTTAATTCAGAGCATGTATCCAAACTAATATTCAATTTTCAAAACACCGAGAGTGACACCCGGCCTCACACAGGCTAATGAATAATTATTGAAAATAGTATTTTATACTCATTAAATAAGGACATGTGATTTTGTGTTTAAAAAAAAAACCCTTTATTATTTAACTTGAATTCCCAAACATTCATTTTCATTATAAAAGAAATTAAACTCCATTCCACATATTATATCCTTTTGATTTACAAAAGAAATATTATGTTCATTCAATAAAACCCTCTTTATAGAATTCAGCGGAAAGAAAATAAATAAGCATAAAATCTATACATCCATTGGTCAGCGCAACTACAACGTTCCCAATACCCAATATATAATCCTTATTACAATTCTACACATGTGGCCCACACTGCCAGAAATAAAATACAGTACAACAAAAAAAAAATAAGTACAACTCTAATACTAAACAACACCGCGACAATCTCTTCACCCAAAACGAAGCCCCAAAGAAAATCTCCAAATACTAAACCTGAATATACATTTGACTACGTTTCATATAAAAACGCCCCGGGTCAGTATATAAATACTGGTATGAGTTAACAAAAAAATATAAAACAAGTATTAGGGAACAACGGTATCCTATAGACTCCCAAAAGTACTCACAAAGAAAAACATAACCACCTCACATCATACAATATCGTTGCAAAGAAAATAAACAATGTCATCACACATAATTCATGTCGGGTTAGAACAGTAGTTCCACGCACATTCAGGACAGAACGGTAGTTTCCTTCAATGTGGTGGCAGTGGCTCCAACCCCAAATAAACACAACTGAATACTTACCGGTCGGATATCTATGGCGAGTCAGCCCTATATAAAAGTTAGTGGACCCACCATCCTGTAATATATAGTTATCACAAACCAAGCAAACAAGTCCATAAACAACATTTCCAAATTCTAACTTAAACGTCGCATTCATTATTCCAAACTTATCAGGCTTATGAAATACCCCATTGTCATTATTTATTAGCCTTTAATTTATCTTTGTGTTCCTTAGGTTCACCACTTGGCCACCCTCCATGGTACAGCCCACACACATATCCCATGTGTGCCCGGACATACTACCAACACCCACACCGGTGCCAGTTTGGTTGGGGTATCAACCAAACCAGGTATACACAACGGACGGCTGGTCAATATGTCAAGACGTCTATACAATATAAGCCGAGCATAAGGCTTAGGCCAGCTCGATCACGAAGGCACTGGCAAAAGGGTACACTCAGCAAGTCGAGCTACCAAAAACACATATCACACAACGGGGAGCAGTGAACACTAAGGAATTATGTTACAATTATCACTTATCGTTCGTATTATCCCACTAATTGTGAATTTCACGTTTATCACCTAATTCCGTCTCATCTCAGTCCAATCACATCTCTAACTTTTAGATGCATTCCAATTTCTCGCAATAAAGGGTTTTATCAATTAACCCATAACAATCTTCCCTCAATAATTTTCAATCAAATTACAAGATCCCAATATACTATTCAACGTATCTAATTTACTCATTTTTTTTTATCAAAATAACCACAAAATAAGGTCAGTTATTTCAGGTACAATAACCTCAACCTAACATTCAATATTAGCCTACAAGAAACACATAATAAAAATTCACATTCTCATATCGTAAAGTATTTACTTAAACATTTTTCACTGCTACTGAAATTGTAAATATCTGTCCAAACGGTGCAGAATCGGGAAAAACTCTATTAGACGAAAGTTGTGCAGAATCGCGTTTCCTACAGGCCTATGCGATCAGAATTCCACAATTCTAAGCCATGGTTTTATAATGCTTTTCCAAAGTTTTTGCCACTGTTAAAATAAAAATAAAACGAATTTTCTAATATTTATTCATTATCAAAATTATTCCCCTTTGTGTATTCATCAAATTAACTATCCACATGATCTATCCAAGTACACCGAGATCACAATCATAAAATCACATGAAGAAAAATAAATATTTATATCATTCAATAATAACGAATGGGGATCAACACACAATTTAACACCAACCACAAAATTAACAAGAAATAATTGGATTCTCTTGCACATATATATACATACATGTATTTATATACCCAAATATAAATTTTAACTCACCTAGTTGATCAAAAATCGACAACCACGAACACCCCGCTATTCCAAACGTGACCACGAACCCAGGACCCTTATCCTTTCTCCTCCCTTTTCTTCTTCTTCTTTTTCTTGTCTCTCTCTCTCTCTCTCTCTATCTCTCTCTCTATTGTGGCTGACAATAGGATTCTATCACTGTTGTGTTGAAAAATCAACTAACCCTAATATAATATAATATTATGTATATAATTGTGGTACATACACTCAACATATAATTGTAACACTCACACAAACATTACTAATCCCGTTTTTCTTTTTATGGGCTCACAAAAGAGACCCAAATGAGCCCGGAATGTAACTCAAACCATTAAAATGGCTAGTCCAAAGGGTACTTATGCCCTGGGTACTTAATTTTAATATCAGATACACTATTTGACACATTCGCGAGCCTGTAAATACTATATAACAAAAATACATATCAACCCTTCACTTTTTTTTAACAAATATAAATTAATAAAATATAACTCTCAAACTAAACGCGCTCACTCATGATTTAATTTATATGTCCACCAAACACTTGAAATTTTCAAACACATGTCTTACATAGGCACACTCATTTAATATTGCTAACTGAAAATAATAATTAAAATAATTATTTACATAGAAATTTTAGGGTTGTTACAATCTACCCTCCTTAAAGAAAATCTTGTCCCGAAATTTGTAGCAATGGTAAATACACAAGTCAGTCATAAATAAAGTTAAGCACGCAATTTCATACAACTATGTATTGCGTTTGACTTTTAACCATACGAGACCAAGTACGTCGAGCGACTAATCCAAACAAGGAAACTCTCATCTATATACCTTATTCTTGTATAGTCAATTGTCAAACGTTAATAGATATTCCAAAACACAGAGATTGATGCAAACCATGTGAATACGAACTATGCATGCAACATGCTCACAGTTAATAAAAAATTTAACTATATGCCCATGTTGACCTCTTACCTTGTCTCGTACCACTTCTCATCGGAATACCCAATACTTACCACTCAAACCGATAGCTTTAAAATCTTCCATAAGCTTGCACTGAGAATAAAAATACCCGTCTAGATCCATAAGATGTTGTAGACATAAGAATACTACCGGCTCAATATATGCTCTTGAAAAAAGTATAGAATTTTCACACGGAGATATACGAGAGAGATGCAGTAGTAGAATACCACTCGATAATAACAGCTTCATAATAAGAAATCCAGAGTGCCAATAATAATAATGTCCACCAAAATGGCCAGATAAGAATAATATAAAGAATAGAAGTCTTGCAAATAATAATAGAAATCCCGATCGTCCTATAGATAATAATTCAGCTGGATGATAATTAGATAACTGTCCAACAATAATAGCTTGAAGAAGAAAATTCGATATCACGTCAGAATTCCACTACTTGTTCAAAACTCCAACTCCCCGCTACTTTTCTAACATGTCACAAAATATGCATACACTACTATGCGACTCATAATATATTAAATGATTTCAATAAATTGACATGTAATGATAGGCTCGGAAAGTTATGCAATTAATCGATTGAAAATAATTAAATAACATGTAGGCAACACTTGGATAATACATAAGTACACATAACCCGAAACCCAAATAAATCCGCGACCTATAGCTCTGACCAACATCTAGTCCACAATTCCGAGGATCACCTAGACTCGCTAAGCTAACCATAAGCTCTGATACCAAACTGCCACACCCCGATTTTTGGACAACCAAATATTTAATTCAGAGCATGTATCCAGACTAATATTCAATTTTCAAAACACCGAGAGTGACACCCGACCTCACACAGGCTAATGAATAATTATTGAAAATAGTATTTTATACTCATTAAATAAGGACATGTGATTTTGTGTTTAAAAAAAAAACCCTTTATTATTAAACTTGAATTCCCAAACATTCATTTTCATTATAAAAGAAATTAAACTCCATTCCACATGTTATATCCTTTCGATTTACAAAAGAAATATTATGTTCATTCAATAAAACCCTCTTTATAGAATTCAGCAGAAAGAAAATAAATAAGCATAAATCTATACATCCATTGGTCAGCGCAACTACAACGTTCCCAATACCCAATATATAATCCTTATTACAATTATACACATGCGGCCCACACTGCCAGAAATAAAATACAGTACAACAAAAAAAATAAGTACAACTCTAATAATAAACAACACTGCGACAATCTCTTCACCCAAAATGAAGCCCCAAAGAAAATCTCCAAATACTAAACCTGAATATACATTCGACTACGTTTCATATAAAAATGCCCCGAATGCATTATGCACCCGGGTCAGTATATAAACACTGGTATGAGTTAACAAAAAAATATAAAACGAGTATTAGGGAACA
The DNA here is from genome assembly GCA_033977485.1 of Hydrangea macrophylla. Lineage (NCBI taxonomy): Eukaryota > Viridiplantae > Streptophyta > Magnoliopsida > Cornales > Hydrangeaceae > Hydrangea > Hydrangea macrophylla. Next base: position 59,723,841 of record CM066988.1, on the reverse strand, counting down.
ACGGTATCCTATAGACTCCCAAAAGTAATCACAAAGAAAAACATAACCACCTCACATCATACAATATCGTTGCAAATAAAATAAACAATGTCATCACACATAATTCATGTCGGGTTAGAACAGTAGTTCCACGCACATTCAGGACAGAACGGTAGTTTCCTTCAATGTGGTGACAGTGGCTGCAACCCCAAATAAACACAACTGAATACTTACCGATCGGATATCTATGGTGAGTCAGCCCTCCATAAAAGTTAGTGGACCCACCATCCTATAATATATAGTTATCACAAACCAAGCAAACAAGTCTGTAAACAACATTTCCTCATTCAAACTTAAAAATCGCATTCATTATTCCAAACTTATCAGTCTTATGAAATACTCCATTGTCATTATTTATTAGCCTTTAATTTATCTTTGTGTTCCTTAGGTTCACCACTTGGCCACCCTCCATGGTACAGCCCACACACATATCCCATGTGTGCCCGGACATACTACCAACACCCACTCCAGTGCCAGTTTGGTTGGGGTATCAACCAAATCAGGTATACACAACGGACGGCTGGTCAATATGTCAAGACGTCTATACAATATAAGCCGAGCATAAGGCTTAGGCCAGCTTGATCACGAAGCCACTGGCAAAAGGGTACACTCAGCAAGTCGAGCTACCAAAAACACATATCACACAACGGGGAGCAGTGAACACTAAGGAATTATGTTACAATTATCACTTATCGTTCATATTATCCCAATAATTGTGAATTTCACGTTTATCACCTAGTTCCGTCACTTCTCAGTCCAATCACATCTCTAACTTTTAGATGCATTCCAATTTCTCGCAATAAAGGGTTTTATCAATTAACCCATAACAATCGTCCCTCAATAATTTCCAATCAAATTACAAGATCACCAATATAGTATTCAACGTATCTAATTTATTCATTTTTTTTATCAAAATAACCACAACATAAGGTCAGTTATTTCAGGTACAATAACCTCAACCTAACATTCAATATTAGCCTACAAGAAACACATAATAAAAATTCACATTCTCATATCGTAAAGTATTTACTTAAACATTTTTCACTGCTACTGAAATTGTAAATTTCTGCCCAAACGGTGCAGAATCAGGAAAAACCCTATTTGACAAAAGTTGTGCAGAATCGCGTTCCTACAGGCCATTGCGGACAGAATTCCATAATTCTAAGCCATGGTTTTATAATGCTTTTCCAAAGTTTTTGCCACTGTTAAAATAAAAATAAAACGAATTTTTCTATTATTTATTTATTATCAAAATTATTCCGCTTTGTGTATTCATCAAACTAACTATCCACATGATCTATCCAAGTACACTTAGATCACAATCATAAAATCACACGAAGAAAAATAAATATTTATATCATTCAATAATAACGAATGGGGATCAACACACAATTTAACACCAACCACAAAATTAATAAGAAATAATTGGATTCTCTTGCACATATATATACATACGTGTATATATATACCCAAATATAAATTTTAACTCACCTAGTTGATCAAAAATCGACAACCACGAAGACCCCGCAATTCCACACGTGACCACGAACCCGGGACCCTTCTCCTTCCTTTTCTTCTTCTTCTTTTTCATCTCTCTCTCTCTCTATTGCGGCTGACAATAGGATTCTATCACTGTTGTAATGAAAAATCAATTAACCCTAATATAATATAATATTATGTATATAACTGTGGTACATACACTCAACATATAATTGTAACACTCACACAAACATTACTAATCCCGTTTTTCTTTTTATGGGCTCACAAAAGAGACCCATATGAGCCCAGAATGTAACTCAAACCATTAAAATGGCTAGTCCAAAGGGTACTTATGCCCCGGGTACTTAATTTTAATATCAGATACACTATTTGACACATTCGCGGACCTGTAAACACTATATAACAAAAATACATATCAACCCTTCACTTTTTTTTTTAACAAAATATAACTCTTAAACTAAACGTGCTCACTCATGATTTAATTTATATGTCCACCAAACACTTATTATTTTCGAACACGTGTCTTACATAGGCACACTCATATAATATTGCTAACTGAAAATAATAATTAAAATAATTATTTACATAGAAATTTTAGGATTGTTACATAGGGTGTCTGCAGGTTTCTCATACGTTCTTCAACATCTGGGCTCCCACCGAATCACCCAATTCTTGTCTTTTCTACTTGATTTTGAAAACTTAGTTTGAAGAATCTTCGACGGATTTGAATTCCTTGGAAAATCTCCTAATTTTACTGGTCATCGTAATCATTGGTCTTTAGAGGTAACCAATCCCTGAATTCGAAAATTGGTCAAAATCGGGGTGTCTACAGTTAGCCGCTCTTTGGCAGAGCTTGTAAAGCAACGCGTATCACAAGCGAATGTAGAAGCCTATGAGAAAGACAAGCCTTTGACCAAACTGTCGAATCTAGGTAAAAAAAAAGTGCGTTGCAAAAATCGGGCACGCAAAGAGCTAATGCTGGTCGTGGTCAATGATGAGCTGTCTACGTATCCCTGGCGGGGAATCAGACAGGATGTAGTTCGAGCGAGGTTCAACACACAAACACAAATAATCATACGGATGAATGCTCCTATCTTATCGTGATGCATATGCTCAATCAACTTCATGTCCTATGCTCCCAAACATGAAACCAGAGATTCTGAGTTCGATCCCCAGTAGAGTCGCCAGATTGTGGATATCGCAATTTTTTCTACCCATAGCTTTTGTTTAAAACCTTTTTCAAATTCAAATTCAAAAATGAGTCGCCACTTAATTTTTAAAGGAAAATTAAGAAACCATTTTTAAGGCAAACTGATCTTTTGCGAAACCAAAGATTAACTAGGTCTGAGGATTATGGAATGAGAGAGGAAGAAGACCGACAGACTAAAACACCCTCTCCCATCCTATCTCGCGATAGGCCTCTACTCAACATCATTTTAATCAAACTATTAATCTAAGCATGCCCACAACTAATACATAGATATAAATATACATTACACAATCATGTCGAAATGGTGTAAAATTGCTAATGATAAAATATCATTTGAAACCATATAATTCGCTTAGCAAGCAAGATAATATGCAATAAAGGACAAGTGAACTTACCCGGGATCCAGCTGCGAATATTAAACGTGCAATGCATGCAAATAAATAAAACCTTGGAAAAGAGTCTGTAATCCATATATACAAGTAAAACAAGACCTATTTCTAAGGTGTCGTAGATGGAGTCGAAAATCAATAAAAATATAAGAAGCAAATTAAACTAGAGAAGGGTTGGGAAATTGTACCTAATGCGCTACAAAACAAAGATTAGTACACGCATTTTAAACAAAGCACATTATTGGATCCTAAGTAATAATTCCTAACAAGAGGCAAATTCTATTTTCAAGTATCAATCTACTTGAATGAATGCACATGGATACATGGATATGAACTGATATGTCCAAGATTATCCAGTCATGAAGTTAGTCTGCCACGTCACTAGGAGGTGCTGGTTACTTCGGTAATGGCGCCAATAGCCTAGCGATCCCGAGGTATTCGTCAGGACCGCCTGGTTCTTGCCAACGGGCCGGGCACGAAAAGCCACGGCATCCTGTTGACCTGGCCTAACCAGCAGTTTCCTAAACCAGCTGCAAGACTGTAAGAGGGAATGTGGCAGTTTCCTAAACCGCTTAGGAAACTCTCCCCAAATCATGCAAATCAATTGTAATCAGATTAGGCTTCCTAATCTGACTAGCTTACCATGTATGGCTGGACTCTTGCACCTATAAAAGAGCCCACCTACCCTGTCTATAGGGATCCGAAGAACTTTCTAGTTAACAAGAATAGAACACAGAATTCACCATTGTACGCATATACCCGATCGGTATTACTGGTAGTGCCGCCCCTCTTTGTTGGCCCACCAGGCCCGCCGGTGATCTGCTAGTGAACGTGCACAGATGCAACCGTGGCGTAGGTCACCTTGTTAACGGAGCCGAACCACATATAACTTGCTTGTGTCTTTTTTTCTCTTTAGATCCTTCTTCCCAATTTTCGGCATCATCAGTTTGGCGCCATCTGTGAGAAACGACTGTTTCTTCTCAAAAACAAATACTGATTGATCAATATACCGCCTAGAAGGAGTAAGAAGGCCATTACCCAGGCCAGTCAGAAGGATTCACAGCCCGGGCGACCGGCTACCTCCATGACCACAGAACAGGTAACGGCAGCGCTGACGCAACTCTTGGTGGGCCAGCGGCGAACGCAGGAACAAATTCAGGTACTTTTGGCCTGGCAGGAAAAGCGTCCTACATCAGAAGATCAGCCCGAGAAAAGTGCCCCTGTTCAGGAGACCGCTCGAGTACGAAGGCAAGCCTATTCCGCCCCGGTGTCCCCACCGGACTGGGAACACCTCGGTGACGATGAGCGCAGCCAGCCAACCAGGCGCTCGCGGAGGTGAGCTCGGCCCAAACCTCGCTGGGTGGAGGATGCCAGAACTATCATCAACCAGCGGCGCGTTGTAGACACCCCATTTTGTCGGCTACCAGATTTAGGAGACCCATAGCTTGGTGGTTCAAAATGAACGAAAAGACTCAAAAGGACTCCTGGAAGCTGGTTCTATTTCTCAAAATGCTGAGAATGACCAAAATGCCCCTGAAAGCCCAAAAGCTCCCAAATTTGGACCAAAAGTTCTGGAAACATGCTACGTCGTAATAAAAATGATAAAATGAGTTTTTAAGTAAAATCGGATGAAATCGTCAGCTCCCAGAGACCCCCGGAAGACCCGAAAGTTCCCAAAAAGTCCCCGTTGACCGATTTGACCAAGGTTTGACTAGATTTGACCAAGGTTTGACCAAGTTTGACAAAGTTTGACCGAAATTGTCCAAATTCGCCAGAATCATTCTAGATCATGTGGAAAGTATTAAAATGAGTTTTAAAAGAAAATCGGGCGAAAACGTCAGCTCTTGGGAGCTCCCAGAGGTTTCCAGAACTCCCCGGGAATCCCAAGTTTGACCAGTTTGACCAGAATTGGACTTTAGAACCGGGGCACCGTAACAATTTTCAAATATTTTTGATGGATACTAGAGGTCAGTAGCTTTCCAACGGTATATCACATATAATTTTTGGATTTAAAACGAGTTTATTGTGAATTTTCGAAGACGAAAAAGGCGATCAAATCGGCTTTTATCACAAATACCGCAAAACTTTTCAAAGTGAACTATCCCCGAACTATTGTTTATATAAAGTAGACTCTATTACCTTTCCAACGGTATATCACAACATCAATTTGGAGTTCGTACGCATTTTCTGTGAATTTCGGACGAAATAGGGCCTTTTCGCGAATACCAGAACCTCTGGGGGCCTAAATGGGATTTTCCAGACGATTGAGGAGCAGTGACGCCGCGGCACTGGCCCACTGCCTCCACGGCACTCTCCTCCAGAACAGTATGTTTTTGCAAATATTTTTGGGGTCCCATTTTGATTAATTAAAAACCAAAACGACGTAGTTCTATGTTTTCAGATGTTTGGAGCCAATGGGAACACTTCTAAAACCCCAAAACCACCCCAAGTTGGCCTATATAAACCCCCCTTGGCTTCTCATTTTAGGGGTGTCAAATGTAAGCTTTGAAAAGTTTTGGGAGAGAAAGTTGTAGAGATAAGGTTAGAATAGAGAGAAAAGAAGCTTTCTTCTTTGATTTTCAAAACAAAAGTGAGTTCTAAACTTTATTTTTTACTTCATTACTCCTATCTACTTCAATATGCAATACACCCAACCACCATTTTAGTGAGCATTTAAGAGGGTGGAAGCTTCTTCCATGTCCAATATCATCACATATGAGTGAAACACCAAACTACAAGTCCAATATCACATTGATCATCATCTATTGATTGTTATTTACTTGCTTGTTCATATTATGTTCATCTCTTCTTACCTCATTTCTTTTTGATTTTCTTTATTTACTTACTAGTTCATCATCCTCTAAATGATGACATGAAGTTTGAGGTGAGTGAATCCTTATGGATAGTAGCTCTTGACCTCAAAAACATGTTTGATAGATGATGATTATGACTTCAATACCTCCAAGGTATCCTTGAAGTTATGTTTAAATGAAAATAAATCTCTCCAACAATCTTGGAGGTTCTTGATGATGAGTTTTATGTTGACATTTTAAGTGGCTATAATCTCCATTGAGTATTGAAAATATGCTTTCAAAATCTCTATTTCAAAACCCCTCTTAAAACCCCTCATTTTGATCTCAAGAAAGAAAACTCTAGTTTTTTTCCAAAATCTTCAAAACAGTGAGTCAAAACAGTGAGTGATCTGAGTTCAAAGATTTCTCTAGAACTCAATACTCAATGTATGGATGCAGGGCCACTTGGAAAGTCTTCCTAACTCATTAGAGAACACCCATGATTTTTGGTTTGACTTGAAAATACTTGAAAATGGTCCATTTGGACCCAAACATTCCTTCCAGACATTCTGCCTCTGCTGTCACAGCAGCTTGGTTGACTTCCAACTTCTTTTTCAGAAACGTTTTCCAAAAGGGGTGGTCCCAACTTATTTTTCCCTTAAACGTCAATGTCTTAGGGAACTTTCTGTATAAAATGGGCTTCTAGATAATTCGTTTTCATTTTCTAATATATTTCAACATTTCAGTCGACAGTACGGACTCTGTTTCTCAGTGACCTCCATTTTTCATAAGATTTCTCTCAATCTATAATAGTTATTAAAGATTGGATTTTTGGGATGTGTTCTAGACACAATAAGGAAGATCTCCATAAAAAATCATGCGTTAAAAACATTCCTAACCTCTCTTTTCAATTTCTAAAATTAGCTCATGTATTAGGAAGTAGTTCATACTACATTTGTACATATCCCATAATGACCTCCTTCATTCATTCATACACATTCTAAAATTTTAAGTCATTCTAGGAATCTATGAACACAAAGCACACTACAACCTTGGCACATTCTAGATACATACATTGCATTCATGCAAGATTTGGGGTTTTTGTAACTCCTAGTCTAAGAAGATTATAAGGAATGATCATGATCACACGTTCATGCTTCCCCTCGATCTAATCATCCTTTCTCATCCGTCCCGGGGATTGAGAGGTCTTCTTTTCTCAAAGATTAGCATGCATCATTCTAGCTTGCTAAGCATACTTTGATCCTTTTGATTTATTTGTTTCAAGAACAATTCATGTCCCCTTTAGATTAGGGAAACTTAATTACTTGATACATGATTAGACGATTTTTCCTAGGTTTATTTGTGTGATTTTTCACTTTACATTGTATGATATTTGACTTAATCTTGTGAATGATATCTTGTCTTTTGATTTTCCATTTCAAATTTTCTTATGTGATGTAATATACTATCATAGTATTAATTGTCGAACCATACATAGTATAAGATGATTATTTGGATGCTAATTAAGGCTCGTCGAAAGACGGGGCGAGTTGAGGGTGTTTTAGTCGCGACAAAGGCTCCTTCCTCTCTCGTACCAAAACCCCGAACCAAGTTCTTTGGTTATGAAGGGCCGGTGCCCTTTATCCATTTGGGTGAGTCAAAATTAGGTTTCTTGGTTCCTTAAAGATCAAGTGGCGACTCTGTATCTGTTTTCAACAGACCATTTTCTTTCTTTGATCTAAATCAATTTCAAACAAAAAAACAAAAAAAGAGATGGAATCCCGCGTGTCCACAATCTGGCGACTCTGCTGGGAATTTTTATTTTAAAACAAAATAATACAGAGGTTTGACTCATAAGAAGCATCCTTAAAATCACCTTTTTACTGTGTCTGGTTCACCGCATTGCACTTTGCATTTTCCCCCTCCGACTGTGTCTGAAACGCGGCGCTGACATTGTTTAGGTCTTGCTGTGCCAGTCACCGTTGATACTGTACCTTCCAAGGTATATCAAAAAGAGTAAAAACCTCCGTACTGTATCCCTGATGGTATATTGGAACTCTCGTCAACGGACCCTCTTTGACTAAACTTAGCCTTTGCATATTGATTCCTGTAGAACCTTTCATAGGACTGTCGATTTATCTTTTCAGATAGGATAATGTGATATAACTAATGTATGCCCTGATGGGATTACCTGAGCGTTGTAGACGCTTATGTGGCATAGAACAGAATCTCTTTCTTATGATCCCCAAGGCAATCACTCACATGTGATCACATTGAGTTGACCTGCCTAGGCACCATGACAAGGAAGTCTGCTCCATGCTCACAAAGATATACACCGCAAACCTTGTTTGTCGGTCCTAAGACATAGGAGTATGAAAACCTGCTAGACAGTATGATCACTATCACCACACATTAACCAGTTTCTCCCAGAAACTCTGTCCAAATATCCCAGATATAATCATATTAACCTGTTTCTCCCAGCAACTCTGTCCAGATATCCCAGATATAACCATATTAACCAGTTTTTCCCAGAAACCCTATCCAGATATCCCAGATATAAACATTATTAACCAGTTTTTCCCAGAAACTCTGTCCAGATATCCCAGATATAATCGTATTAACCAGTTTTTCCCAGAAACTCTGTCCAAATTTCCAAGAAATACCAGAAGCTGTGTCCTGATATCCCAGTTCTCCCAGAAACTCTATCCAAATCAACTAAGAATGCCCAGTCTTTCCTAGAAGCCTCCATAGAACCCTAGAAAACCCTGTTATCCCTTTTGTGATCGTACTGGAAAGTAAGGTTTGCACACTCTATATGGTTAGGACCTTAATTGTTTAACTGCTATCTATTAGAAATAAGAGCATCATATAGATTAGGGCTTACATCCGCATGCTTGTCTCATTTGCATACGCCATTCTCATCGATCTGCACACACTGTTACAACCAAGTCTATACACAAGTCAGTCCACGTTTGTTAACATCACTGTCCTGGTCTGTCTAAAGTCATCACTATCAAAATCTGATTTAGTCCTCTCAAAATCTGTCAGGTTAGTATAGATTCCCAGAGTTAGCAGCTAGGATCCTCGTCTTGGGTCAGAAGTTCAGATAACCGTTTAGTCAGAATCAGTCCGACAGCTTACTTCAGCATGAATCGAGAAGAGTTAGAAAACAAGTTTATCGAGTTGGGAGCAACCATAAGCTAGCAGTCCGACAGCCTAGCCCAAGTTCTAAAGTTCATGGAAGAATTGAAGCAGCAGCGGCCGCAACCTCCGCCTGGGTTTCCACCACCGGGGTTCGAACCGCCCCTACATGAGAATAACGGGGAGGAAGACTGGCTTCAAGGGGTCCCACTGTTTGCATATGGGAAGAAGCTCCAAGAGAAAATGGATAAGGTTGAAAAGTTAGAAAGTGTACTGAGGAAAAGCAAAGGGGTCGACGATTACATGCTAGACTTGGAAGGCCTCTTTGAGCCTGTTAAGCTGAAACTGCCAGAGAACTTCAAGATGCCTGCCATCGACCGTTTTGACGGAACTAGGAATCTGAAAAGTCATGTGAAGCTATGTATGAGTATCTTCTAGTCCATGGGTTGTACCCACGAGCACATTGCAATGTTGTTCCCACAAACTCTTGCAAAGTCTGCACTATCATGGTTCCTAACCTTGGAAGCCTCCAAAACCCGGGCATGGGAAGACATCGTTCGAGTCTTCGTTGATCATTACTCCTACAATCAAGAGCTGGATGTCACTATCAGGGATTTGGAAACTACTCGGCAGAACAACAATGAATCCTTCGCTGTGTTTCTAAGCAGGTAGAGAAACAAAGTGGCCCAAATGACCCACTGGCCGATTGGAAAGGAACATGTAAGGATGCTCATCCGGAATCTGCAGCTGCTCTACCATGAGAAATTATTTTACCAGTCCATCTCTACCTTCGAAGAGCTGTTTGAAGTTGGAACTCGAATTGAAGATGCTATCAGGGAAGGAAACATCAAGAAGGAAGAGCCTCCGAGTCAGTCGAAAAGGCCCAACTACTCCCGCAATCCTCCGGATGTTAATGCCTATAGCGGTCAACCTATGGCTTACCCTCCTAGGCCATACCAACCTCCCAACCGAGCTAATTCCTCCAATCACTCTTTCCCTAGAAAGCCTCCTCGCAACTTCGCCAAACTAGAGATCCCCTTCTCTTCAGCCTTAGATCGCCTCCTAAAAAAGGGCCACCTCCAATTACTCTAGCCCCGAAATACCCCACTCCCGCCAAACTGTGACATGTCCAAAAGATGCACCTACCACCAAGCCCCTGGCCACAACACCGGTGATTGCATACACCTCTGCCATGATATTCAAGACCTCATTGACCAAAATATCATCGAGCCACCTCCAAAGCAGCCCCATGTCACTCAAAATCCCCTACCGAACCACCAAAACATCAGCCTCATTGAGTCCAACCATGTATCTTTCAACCCTGCTACCTATATCACCCCTGTAGGTCAACCTTTACCCCTCATTGATATCCCGGAATCTGTGGGAATTCATTTGATTGACGGGGGGACGACGAGTGGCCGCAACAGCTGGCTGATGTACAAAACCTATTCTTCTTGGAAGAACATGATCAAGGGGAAGTGGACCTCAAATGGTATGATCCCGACAATGAAAGAGATGCTTCTATCTGGAATGAGCCGGAGAAACCATTTGTGGGAACAGATTGTGACTGGTTCAAAGAAGATGGGACTGTAGAAGGGCCTACCACTGCCAAAATTGATCATCTAACTAGATCAGGCCCTCATTATCAGTCTCTGCAGCCTACCACCGAGGTTATCAAAAGAGGTTCGGTCAAAGACAAGGGAAAGGGAAAAATGGACGAGGTCATCGAGGAAGACAACGAGTTGATAAAGCAGTTGAAGAAAACCCAAGCACACCTCTCGATGTGGGACATCATGGTAACATCGTACAAGCATAGGCAAGCTGTGTTGAATGCCTTGGCTGGAATAGAAGTCCCCATCGACGCCGCACCGGAGGACATGGTGGCTTTCTTGGGCGCACTTACCCCTGACTCGATCATTACATTTTTTGATGAAGACCTGCCACCAGAAGGATCTGCACATAACAAAGCATTGTACATCACTGTTGGATGCAAGGGACAGCAGGTGCCATTTTGTCTGGTCGATACAGGCTCTGCCTTAAATGTCTGTGCCCTAAGGACTGCCACCGCCTTGGGGGTCAATGTCCTTGACATCACACCATCTGTGCAATCCGTGAGGGCCTACGATAACACCAAGAGGAATGTGATGGGAACTGTTTCTCTCCAAATCCGGGTAGGATCTTTGGTGAGCACTGAAGTCTTTCAAGTCATGGACATACCTGCCTTGTTGATCGGAAGGCCCTGGCTGCATGTCAACAAAGCCGTATCATCCACTGTGCATCAAATGATCAAGTACATTCATGAGAAGGAGGTGAAAATCATCCTCGGTAATAGTTGGGGTAATGAAGCTTTCCTAAACTACGCTCCCATTTTTGAAATCCAAATACCTGAGCTAGAAGAAGGAGAAATTAGGAGATTCTTCATGGAAGAAGTCCACGTGATCAATGATGAAGACAGGTTCCCCGAGATCTATTCCGCAGTTGTCAACATTGTCCGCAAAATAAACTACTTTCCTGGAATGGGATTGGGCCGATGCCAACAAGGAATTTGGGAGTTCCCTCAGATCAAAGGACAACAAGGCACTTTTGGGTTGGGGTACAAGCCCACCGAAGAAGACCTCGAGATACAGAGGCCATGGAAGAAAAGGGTAAAGGGTCTCCCACCATACCGCAAAACCTTGAATGGACAATTCATCAAGGAAGGGGATGATTTCCCTTACTTTGGGTTCCCGGAACCCTGGATCCATCAGGCCACTGGAAAGAGGCACCCCAATTTGGAAATCTTTGCTGACTGTGAAAGGCCCCCCTATCAAGATCCGTTCTATACCGAAAAAGTTATGAAAACCCTGGAGGAAGACTGGTTGAAGTACCTGGACACTGAAGCCATCGAGAAAATATGGGAAGAATTCGCTGAAAAGAAGGAAGAAAAGAGGGCCGAGAGCCAAGATGATCAGATCAAGCCAACTGAGGAGGGTCTGAGCAACCAGGCTGTAGAGTCATCTGTCTGTGTCTCCCTATCCCCTGTTCCCCCAGAGTCTGTACTGCCAATTATCGAGTCTGTACTAGAGTCGGCTGCTGTAATCCCACCACTGTCCAATGTAATCACTTTACCTGTCAAGAATGAAATGAAAGATGATTCTGCTTACTCCTCTGTGTCTAATGCTTGTGAATGCACAGATCCCTCCGAGGATTTCCCAATCGAACTTAAGCAACTAATTGAAAAACCACCTGCTTACGAAATAATCAAAGATACTTCATCAGTTAACCTAGGTGAAATGGATAATCCGCAAATTGTGCAAATTGGCTCAACCCTTAATAAAAAAGAAAAAAAAAAATTGACTCTCTTGCTAAAAGAATTCAAAGATGTTTTTGCTTGGTCTTACGAGGACATACCGGGGGTTGATCCCGACATTGTCCAACATCATATTCCTCTCCTCCCCAATTCTAAACCTGTCAAGTAGAAACTGAGGCGCATGAGGCCAGAATGGGCACTCAAGGTTAAAGAAGAAGTGGAGAAGCAATTCAAGGCAGGGTTCATCATTGTCACCGAGTATCCAAAATGGGTTACCAATATCGTGCCAGTCCCCAAGAAAGACGAAAAAGTTCGTGTGTACGTCGACTTCCGTGATCTGAACAAAGCTAGTCCCAAGGATGATTTCCCGCTTCCCCACATTGATGTCTTGGTAGATAACACCGCTGGACATGAGTTACTGTCATTCATAGATGGCTTTTCGGGGTACAATCAGATTCTAATGGAGCCAGAAGATCGAGAAAAGACGACATTCACTACACCTTGGGGAACCTACTGTTATAGAGTAATGCCTTTCAGACTCAAGAATGCTGGGGCAACCTACCAAAGAGCTGCCACCACTCTACTGCATGACATGATTCACAAGGAAGTAGAAGTGTACGTAGATGACATGATCGTGAAGTCCAGGGACAGAGAAGGACACTTGGTAGCGCTGGAAAAGTTTTTTGAAAGGTTGCGCAAATACAAGATGAGGTTGAATCCAAAGAAATGCACTCTCGGTGTGACCTCCGGTAAACTCCTGGGTTTTCTCATCACACAAAGGGGGATAGAGGTGGATCCCTCTAAGATCAAGGCAATCCTACAAATGACACCACCCCGGAATGAAAAAGAGGTGAGGGGGTTTCTCGGGAGAATCCAATTTATCAGCCACTTCATTTCTAAGCTCACGACTACATACGATCCTTTGTTCCGATTGCTGAGAAAAGGAGAAAAGTTCCAATGGGATGACCAATGCCAAGCCGCTTTTGACAAAATAAAAGCCTACCTTCAAAATCCGCCTGTCCTCTCACCACCCACTCCTCATAAGCCATTATTCCTTTATCTATCTATCTCCGAAAATGCCATGGGTTACATGCTAGCCCAAGAAGGAGAAGAAAGCCATATACTACCTCAGCAAGAGGATGACTGGGTATGAGCTCAACTACTCTACCCTCGAAAAAACATGTTGGGCCTTGGTTTGGTGCACTCGCCGACTGAGGCACTACATGCTGGCCTTCCTAGTTGTGCTCATATCCCGCATGGATCCTCTAAAATACCTCCTCGAAAAACCCACCCTGACCGTTCGTATATCCCGTTGGTTACTTCTACTATCCGAATTCAATATCAAGTATGTTACAAGCAAATTGGTAAAAGGGAGAACCGTAGCTGAGCATCTCGCGGAGCACACCGTTGACTCCGAAGAAAGTGGGGACTTTCCATTCTCGGACGAGAATATCATAGAAATCAAGGAAGAGTAGTGGAAGTTGTACTTTGATGGAGCAGCCAACATGAAAGGCTACGGTGTGGGAATGATTCTAGTGTCACCTAGTGGGGACCACACTCCGCTGGCAGTCAAACTCAATTATAACTCCACCAACAACACTGCTGAATACGAAGCATGCATTCTGGGGATGGAAGCAGCCATAGAGCTGAAAGTTCAGAAGTTGGATGTCTTCGGGGATTCAAACTTCATTATATCACAGGCTAGAGGAGAATGGAAAGTAAAAGAAGAAAGGTTGAAGCCCTATCATGATCATCTCGATCAACTCACAAAGCAGTTCAAGAACATCACATTCTTCTACTTACCTAGGGAAGAAAACCAGCTAGCAGATTCATTGGCTACCTTAGCCTCCATGATCAAAATTCCTGTGGGAGTCAGGATGATGCCTTTGGTAATTGAACAAAGGTACGAGCCTTCGTTCAACATAGTCGCCGTAATCGAAGAAGAAGAAAATGAAACACCGTGGTATCAGGATGTCTGGGATTTCATAGAAAAGGGGACGTACCCCCAAGAATCTATCGAAAAAGGGCAATTCGAAGATTCATAGCGCAATTCATCATTTGCGGTGGGAAGTTGTTGAAGAAAGGGTACAACGGTCACAACCTGACTTGCTTGTTTGGAAAAAGCTCCAGAAGAATGATGGAGGAAATACACGAGGGGGTATGCGGAGCACATGAACGGTCACATGCTGGCCAAGAAAATTGTAAGACAAGGGTACTACTAGATAACATTGGAGAAAGATTGTTGCGAATACGTAAGAAGGTGTCACAAGTGCCAGATCCATGCAAACATGATGCATGTACCACCATCCCTTCTATACATCATGACCTCACCTTGGCCATTCTCAACCTGGGGAATCGATATCATCGGTGAAATCACTTCGAAAGCCTCGAATGGAAATCGATACATTTTGGTGGCCATCGACTACTTCACAAAATGGGTAGAAGCCACATCCTACACCAAGTTGGTGGCCAAGGAAGTGGCCAAATACATCAAGAAAAATTTCATCTGTCATTATGGAGTCCCCCATGAGATTATTTCGGACAACGGGAGTCATTTCAAAGCGAAAGTCAGGGATCTGTTTGAGGAATACAAAATCACTTATCACAAGTCATCACCATATAGACCATAAACTAATGGGGCGGTCGAAGCTGCAAATAAGAATGTCAAGGCCATACTACAGAAATCAGTCGATACCTACAAAGACTGGCATGAAAAGCTACCATTCGCACTTTGGGGATACAGAACATCGATAAGGACGTCCACCGGAGCAACTCCTTACTCGCTAGTATATGGAATGGAAGCAGTACTTCCAGTCGAGATAGAACTACCATCCCTACGTGTAATGGAAGAATGTGAGATTTCAGAATCAGATTGGTTGAGGGAAAGATACAAAGAATTGGCACTGATAGATGAAAAGCACTTAGCGGCAATCGACCATGTCCGAATCTATCAAAAGAGGATAGCCCGCGCTTTCAACAAAAGGATCCGAGAAAGATTGTCAAGGGTGACCTTGTTCTTAAGGAATTGCAAGCCCCGATCTTTGATCCATGCGGAAAGTTCAAGCCCAAAATGGGTCGGTCCTTATATCGTCAAAACTATCCTTTCCGGGGGAGCAACCTACCTCATGGACCTTGATGGTGTTGAATTCAAAGAACCAATCAACATGGATCGCCTCAAAAAGTACTATGCTTGACCATTCCCCATAACCATTTTCTTTCAAGCTTTGGCCTGAACTACGCTCGACCTGATTACCACTCGGGGATACGTAGGCAACCACATCGGTTCGGTCGTTCCACCCACAAAAATAGCCCGATTTCTTTCAAGCTTTGGCCCGAACTACGTTGGACCTGATCCCCGTTCGGGGGTACGTAGGCAGACTTTCAAAAAAAAAAAGAAAGAAAAAAAAAGGGGGATGGCTCGCTAGGTTGAAAATCCGAAAGGACGCCTAGGCAAAAGTTAGAGTTAAATCCAAAGTAAGTAATAACAAAAGAGAGAAAAAGAGCTCGCTAGGTCACCTAACTGGTGCCTAGGCAAAATTATGAGCGTGTGAGAAAAATAAAGTTGCGGTCCCTACCATAACCCAGAAATCACCCTCCTTACTAGGGGCAAACTTCGCCCACACGCCTCATTTGCCTAAACCTCTTCTAAACCAGGGACAAACGTCGGTCATCTACCTCGTTTGCCTTACAACCATACATAACCCAAACTAGGGGCAAACTTTGGCTACCCGCCTCGTTTGCCTCTAATCGTCCTACCATGCCCAAGCAAGTACCAAAAGCAAACATCTGATCAAAATCAATACTAAAAATGTTTTCAGAAAGCCAAATGCATAAAATAAGGTTCTCCGAGTAACCATGGTTCACCGATAAACAAACTTCAAATATTGGCACGACTAAATAGTTGTGCGCTCTTGTGCAACACCCAAGTGTAGGTGATCGTGCAAGTAATACTGGATAAGTCCAGGTCGATCCCACAGGGAAGGAATAGGGAGAATGTCTACTAAGTTATAACCTAAAGAAAATGAAAATATTAATATACGGGTGGAGGTTCTACGAATCCTAATTAATTAAATTAGACTAAATAATAAACTAATATATAAAGAAACATAACTAATTGAACAGATAAACTAAAGGTGTTGGAAACACATGAATCCACATTGATCCTAACCACCTACCATGCATACTCATTAATGTTCAATGGAGCTCATTCCTTTTCAGCATTCCGTATTTTCCTAAAGATATAGAATCAGTAGCCCTTTCATGACCGGGACAACATCATCGCAGTTGATTTAAAATACTTGAAAGACGGTTTAAAACAATGGTTATTACTTGCACTCTAAATGGTGTTTAGTATTCAAAGTGGTTTTCAAAAGTCATTGAAGAAAAGGCCTTAAGGCTTTAAGTTCTAAAAACTGTTGTGACAAAATGAGCTTATTGGGACAATTTGATGACAGATTTCTAAAACAGAAAGTCAAGAAATACTTAAAAGAATCATCTCAAGATTTAACATGTTCGATCGATCGAAGCGCTCTCGATCGATCGAACAACATCATCATTCAATCGATCGAAATTCCTTCGATCGCTTGACTATGGTTCTAGTTCGATCGATCGAAATACCTTCGATCGATCGAGCCCTAGGTTTCTAAAGATTGCATGGCAGAGGTTGGGAATCAATGTTTCATCACTTATTCCCAACGTCTAAACTACGGAAACATAATAAAACTAGTGTAGAAGCAATAAAACAAAACAATCATAACAACTATAACAATAAACAATCAAATACGATAAAGGAACAGAAAAACCTGGAAATCATCTGAACTAAACTTGTAATAATCTTGAACTAAACTTTAATCTTCAATAATCTTCAATATCTTAATGAAAAAGAGGAAGAAAAAGAGGAATCTAACTTAATCTACTCCTAATCTAACCCTAAACTACCCTAAAACTACTGTTTTTCGCGTTCTGGAACGTCCTCCCTTCGTCTGGCGTCAAAACGACTTATATATATCCCGCAGAGTTTACACAACTTTTGGGTGAATATAAAGTTCGATCGATCGAGCTTAGTTTGATCGATCAAAGGTTCGATCGATTGAACTCTGCTCAATCGCTTGAACTCTTCTGATTTTGACAGCTTTGCGCACCGATGGGAGAATGGCCATAACTTTTCCCTCAGACCTCGGATTGACTCCCCGTTTGTGGCTGCGCGACTGTAACTCAAAGATCTACATTTTATATCTCTGGGAAAATCTTCCAAATCTGAAGTCTTCGTTGTCAAAATTGGCGTTTTCCTAGCTGATTCTGTTATTCTCTTCACCAGAATCACCTTCTATGCAATGATTGTTTTCCATGACCTATAAAATAGTGTAAAAACACATGTTTAAGTCTCAAAATCATAGAAAACACTTAATTATTGATATACATCTAAATCTAGAGACTTGGGGATAAAAGTATGCATAAAAGACCATTAAATACGCTATGAATATGCACTTTTCAAAAAGTAAGAGTAATTTATAAAACTCTAAAAAATAAAGAATGGCATAAAAGCTCACTTGGGTTATTAGTCTCCACTACAGTCTCTCAAGACACCTAAGCTATGCTTACTAATCCATTTTAGCTATGTACAAGGATGTCACAATGTGCTCAAAGTTGTATGAAGATTAAAAGGCATAAAACATACTATAACTAAGATAGTAAACAAACTATCATTGTGTATTACATACTAATAACATACAGAAAAAATAACACTAATGCATCATAACTAACTACATTAACTAAGAGAGAAATACAAGAACCATCTTATTATCTTTAAAAAAAATAAAAAAATTAAAATTTTTTTGACAGTTTTAATTTACTGAGTCATGTTGCTAAGCAGGTATATTGACATTAAATCATAAAAATAAAGAAACGAGGCATGCAATGACTCACTCCCCCCCAACTAAAACTAAACATTGTCCTCAACGTTCTAACTAAGCACATGGACATGTAAAGTAAAGCGAGAGAAGGAAGGATATTACCTCGAGGCGTTAATATCCAATTGGTATCTATTTATTTATTTCTTAGTTACCTGCAAAATCATTAGTAGCAACAAGGAAAAATAGAGAATATAATAGAACTACTCAGTAAATAAATTCGGTTAATCAAGATATTTATCATAAAGTAATAACCGAAATTTTTTAGAATCTTCCCAATGAAATAATTGAACAGTGAGAAGAATGTTGGGATCCTCATAAATATACAACTCCCCCCAACTAATGTCAGGCTCAAGGTCAGAGGAGATGATGCAAAACCTATGGCCTCCAAATTTTGGTTGGACAGTTATAAGAGATATACCACACTTTTTAGGAATTATATGCAAGAAACAATCTGTGGTGTTGGTATTTCCTACAACAGCCTCTATTTTAATACAAGGAGGTGGTGGCCATGGATCAATGAAAGGGGCATGGTCTAAGTGATGTTCTAATGAATCTTCTTTACCCTCCTCTTGTATTAGAACAGAATCTATGGAGATATGATCATATGAATAGAATTTCTGTTCTATGTAAATAGTTTTGGACTAGACTTGGATAAAGTTATCTATTTGGGCCTCTATGTCCTCTCTCAAAGAATTTTGAAAAATAAAATTTTGCGAAATACATGTGCTAGAATCCTTACCATCCTCTTCCACAACACATTCTATTTGTTCATTAATGGGGTACACATGACTTTCAAGCTCGAGATGAGAGATTTGATTGATAGCAAGGATAGGTGATGGGCAACTTGGTGACACCACCTCTTCGGCCGAAAGAGGTGAGGGTTCATGAATATCAGATGGATCTAAATCAGATTTAGATTTTTCAAGTACGTCCTCCCTAGGGTCACTATCAAAGTTAGGGAGAGAGTCAACAGGGGACTCCTCCTTTCCTAGTTGCGTGCAATCACATAAACTATCATTATCTTTTAAATCCTCATTCTTATCCTTGTAACTCTCCTCACTATATATATCATCTATTGAGGTGCTTTGGATAAAGAGATTGTGCAATTTTATCAAGGTAGTGAAGGAGTTGATGTCTGGGGATGCATATTGAGGAGAAGATGGTTCTACAACTTCATGTTTAATGATTTGGTTTTGGAGTTCTTGTTGGGTTATGGATTTCTCGAGTGAGTTGTTAACCTCATTCGGCATAAACCCTTCATAGTCCTCCATTTCCATTCCATTGTTAGTGTCTTGAAATTTAGGTTGTAGTGTTGAAGGACTGGTATAGTTTTCTAAAGGTTGGCTAGCATATGCTTGTTGATATCTAGTTTCTAATTTATCAAGTGCACTATCTAGCCTTTTCATTTCACTAAGCAGCAATTTTAACATACCATTATCCTCAACTTGGTTATTCTCCTCATTATTACTTTATGAAGTTTCGTCCCATTGTTGTTGATAGTAATTCCCATCCCATTGTGTTTGTGGACAAGACTCGCCAAAGGAAAAGTCTTGGTGCGTTTGGTAAACGTGGGAGCTACTACTATATTCTACATTATCATTTTAGTTATATCCCCATTGCGGTTGATAGAACTCTCCATATGGAGGTTCTTGATATGTTTGATAATATGGGGGACTACAACTATTGTTTTCCTATTGTGGTGGTTGGTAGCACTCGGGTTGATAATGCGCGTCATATGTGGGTGCTTGCCAACTCGGGAGATAACTATTTTGATTTTCATGTGTGTACCTATTATTGGTGCTTGTGTTGTATAGAGGGGAATATGGATAAGACATGTTTATCCAAAAAAATTTTAAACAATAAAATTTTTATTTATTTACTTGTGAGAGAAAAAATCCAAAGTTTTTATTATTATTTTTTTTCTTAAATTTTTTTTTTAAATTTTTTTTTTTTTTTTTTTGAAAAGTAAGAAAAAATTGGAAATAACTTAGTAACATCCTAACCTAGTTGCCTTACCCGGCAACGGCGCCAAAAACTTGACACGACTAAATAGTTGTGCACTCTTGTGCAACACCCAAGGTGTAGGTGATCGTGCAAGTAATACTGGATAAGTCCAGGTCGATCCCACAGGGAAGGAATAGGGAGAATGTCTACTAAGTTATAACCTAAAGAAAATGAAAATATTAATATACGGGTGGAGGTTCTACGAATCCTAATTAATTAAATTAGACTAAATAATAAACTAATATATAAAGAAACATAACTAATTGAACAGATAAACTAAAGGTGTTGGAAACACATGAATCCACATTGATCCTAACCACCTACCATGCATACTCATTAATGTTCAATGGAGCTCATTCCTTTTCAGCATTCCGTATTTTCCTAAAGATATAGAATCAGTAGCCCTTTCATGACCGGGACAACATCATCGCAGTTGATTTAAAATACTTGAAAGACGGTTTAAAACAATGGTTATTACTTGCACTCTAAATGGTGTTTAGTATTCAAAGTGGTTTTCAAAAGTCATTGAAGAAAAGGCCTTAAGGCTTTAAGTTCTAAAAACTGTTGTGACAAAATGAGCTTATTGGGACAATTTGATGACAGATTTCTAAAACAGAAAGTCAAGAAATACTTAAAAGAATCATCTCAAGATTTAACATGTTCGATCGATCGAAGCGCTCTCGATCGATCGAACAACATCATCATTCAATCGATCGAAATTCCTTCGATCGCTTGACTATGGTTCTAGTTCGATCGATCGAAATACCTTCGATCGATCGAGCCCTAGGTTTCTAAAGATTGCATGGCAGAGGTTGGGAATCAATGTTTCATCACTTATTCCCAACGTCTAAACTACGGAAACATAATAAAACTAGTGTAGAAGCAATAAAACAAAACAATCATAACAACTATAACAATAAACAATCAAATACGATAAAGGAACAGAAAAACCTGGAAATCATCTGAACTAAACTTGTAATAATCTTGAACTAAACTTTAATCTTCAATAATCTTCAATATCTTAATGAAAAAGAGGAAGAAAAAGAGGAATCTAACTTAATCTACTCCTAATCTAACCCTAAACTACCCTAAAACTACTGTTTTTCGCGTTCTGGAACGTCCTCCCTTCGTCTGGCGTCAAAACGACTTATATATATCCCGCAGAGTTTACACAACTTTTGGGTGAATATAAAGTTCGATCGATCGAGCTTAGTTCGATCGATCGAAGGTTCGATCGATTGAACTCTGCTCAATCGCTTGAACTCTTCTGATTTTGACAACTCTGCGCACCGATGGGAGAATGGCCATAACTTTTCACTCGGACCTCGGATTGACTCCTCGTTTGCGGCCACGCGACTGTAACTCAAAGATCTACATTTTATATCTCTGGGAAAATCTTCCAAATCTGAAGTCTTCATTGTCAAAAATTGCGTTTTCCCAGCTGCTTCTGTTGTTCTCTTCACCAGAATCACCTTCTATGGAATGATTGTTTTCCATGACCTATAAAATAGTGTAAAAACACATGTTTGAGTCTCAAAATCATAGAAAACACTTAATCATTGATATACATCTAAATCTAGGGACTTGGGGATAAAAGTATGCATAAAAGACCATTAAATACGCTATGAATATGCACTTTTCACCTCGAATCAAATATTACATAAGCAGGGATAAATGAAAACACGAAAAATTCTTTCAGAAAGCAATCACGAATATCAAAGACACTTGGAGGAAAGAAGCAGAATCAGTCAAGCCTAGTTTTACTTTTGTTTTTTTTATTTATTTCTTCAAAGGTCTCTAGATATAAGCTCTTGCTCGACTGGCCCAGCCCTTGATGAAAGCAGCGATAGTAGTGGCTCTGACTCTGGAAGCAAAGAACCTCTTAATTAGTAAACCCCCGGGGAACCTCTTGAACGCGCCCGTACTGTCTGGCCAATCGGCGAGGATGATAGAAGAAGGTTTCTCTCAGACCCATCAGCCATACCCTCTGGAAATCCTCAAGATTAGTAGTCACAGCATGGAGGCCCCAATGCCTCACGATCCAGCAAATGTCGGCCTCAGATAAAGCACCCATCACGCCCATCCAATTGGCAGAAGTATAATGAGGGTAAAGCATAGCTCTGCGAAAATAAACTGGCGGCACATTACCTGTCTATAACTGAAGCCGCTCGTAGAGCCAAGCCTGTAGTACCAAAGGCGCCCTAGAAAGTAGAAGCGTTCCTTGATTAGAAGCGCGATCCAAACCATTCAGGGTTTCAGCCAGAACCATGGCCATGGGGTTCCTGCTAAGTTTCAGCCCAAGGCACACGTGCACCAAGTCAATAGAAGCGCTCGAGAACAGAAAGTACGAAGCCATGCACAATATCAGAGCGGCCCCGCGGGTAGCATCATAAATGCTAGGACTCCCATGACTAGCATACCAAGCAATGATGGAAGAAATGTCAAGAACCTCACCTTGAATCAGCCGGTGGGACATAGTGATGGAACAATTCAGATATTCAGCCAAGCCTCGCGTAGGACTGAGGGTATCAGCAGAAGGGAGAATCAGGTCTGAATCAGAATCATAGCCAAGGATAGCACAGAACTCCTCAAACAGGGGGCATATCTCCAGGCCATTGAAATTGAAGACATGGTTCACCGGGTCCCAGTGGATAATAGCAGCACGCATGAACTCAGCATTCAAAGCCATCTGGCAAAGAGAGAACAGCTCGGTCAAGCCGTAGCTAAAGAGGTTGATCCGTTCCACACCATCTGTCATGTCCAACCAAGCTGCGAGTTGAGCGGGATCATACAAAGCCATATTTTCTGTTATGGCTCTAGCAAAATTCAAAATTTCGGCAGCACCTCCCTGTTTCACGAACTATCCCACCTGCAAGGCAAACACATTCACTATCACAAGGCTGCTCATCGCAGTAACATCAACAATCACAGAATCACAAGTGCACAGATATGTGTATGGTCACACAATCACCAAATGAAAGCAAGCACATAACTGCGCCTTCAAACCGGAAGCTATCCGGCCTAAAAGGCAAAACATCATAATACTCTGTCAAAAGTCACAAACCATTCCACACATTTTCCTACACGTTGGCTTAAATACTATCCAAATAGTCACATCACCAGTACAACCCAATCGAAAACATGAAAAGAAGATAAAATAAAATTCCCGTTTAGGAGGCCTCAGTCCTCCTCTTCTTCATCCTCTGTCGGACCACCCGGAGTGTATGTCGACGACGGCCTCCTCCTACCACCTCTGTACCTTGGTCCAGTCCTCGATGAACCGGCCCTGCCCCCACGGTACTGCACACACAAATAAAATGAAGGCAATCAGTAGGGAAACAACAAAAAAGTACAAAAACAGAGTCGAGTCAGAAACCTACAAAGGACGCCATCTGATTGGTGGCAAGCTGCCGCATACCATCCATCTGTCAAGGGCAAAATCAGGATTAGAACCTCATAACCTTAAGGAGCGCACAATTAGAGACATACCCGATGGTCTCGCGTAAGGACCAGGGATGGTAAGCTAGCTGCCAAGGCGTGGCCCTCCTTAGCATAACTCCAAGGGACGTTGAGGACGCTTGCTGGCTGGGTAGGGTACCCACATGTGACTCGTGGCAACTCTATAACCTGGGGAGAGTCGTCTGTACCCAAAACATTGATGGTCCAATCCCAAGGAGGGATAGGATCAGAAACTGGGGGAACCTGTCTCCTGTACATCTCGCGAAGCTGTAGACACAAAACAAGTTAAGAAAAAGATGATTCAAAAACATAGGCAACGGATAGAGATAAAAACATAAAAGAAACTCACCTCCAGGAGTGGGAAGTTGGTCATTAGAAAGCGGCCACGGTAAGTCTCACAGCCGGTCTCAGAGAGAAAGTGGTCCCAAACATCGGTACCAGCTAAGGCTGCCAGTAAAGCATCACCAGAAGGGTCACTAGCATCCATCGCAGGAGGATCATGAGGGACGCGATACCTTGAACCGCCAACCACCTACCGAGATACTCGCTCGCCGAGGAACTATTGCCTGCTCTCGGTACTCTCCATCAGAAGTCGGCAAGAGGAAAGAGGTTTGACCCCCTGTATCTCCTCTGGGGCAGCATAGGCAACATGCTCCCAAGGAGTCCAATCAACACTAGCAGCCATCGGCCCAAATAAGAAGTTCCTGAGCAGAACAATCTGGTAAGCCCCGCTCTTTACCCCGACAACATCCCTTCACCATCTCAAGCCTCGTGGGAACAGAGGCACAGGAGCCATGCCGTCCTCGTCTTCACCTGATTCGTCTGCGGGGGAAGGAGCTAACATCTTCAGGTATTCAAAGCTCTAAAGCTGCACAGACAAAGGAGAAAATCAGAAAGAGTACAGAAATTGAAAAGCCAAAAGATAAAAGAAGATGCAGTACATACCTCCCAAGCTCGCCAAAAACCCCCTGTCAATTTAACATCGCCCCGGGAACCTCACCCATGTGCTTGTAAAGGTGGGCCAGAGCAGCACCGCCCCAGTCATAAGAAGGGATCTCGCCAATAGTCGCTAGGCAAGAAAGAAGCCTCAAGCTCACCCGGCCATTCTGTGTCGCGAAGATCAAACAACCAAGGACATACAGAAGATACACCCTCAAAAGCTGAGAATTGTTCAGGTTGTGATTCCCTCTGCCGTAGGCCCGGTAAAGCCAGCCACAAGGAAACCAGTGCCTCTCCAGATTAGGGGGAACAGCCCCAATCAACATCTCGCCAACCTCAGGGTTAATCTCATAGAAGTAGTCCAGAATCAGGCGTTTCCTGCCAACCCTCAAGCGGATAATCATAGAGAAGTCAAAGGGCGTCATGGTCATCTTACCAAACGGCAGGTGGAAAGTATTGGTGGTGTCCCACCACCTCTCAGCCAGAGCACAAAAATGTGCTAGATCATTTCTGCTTTTTGAAACCAGGCGAACAAAGCCACCGAACCCGGCATCGTCTACCATTCTCTTGACGGCAGGCGAGAGTTGAGTGTACCACAGAAAAGCATGAGCAAGGCTACCGTGGCCCTTTAATGTCACTTCTGGCACCTGCACATACTAAAGACGACAAAAATGATGCACAAAATCACTATTCATGACTCGAGGTCCAAATTCACAAAATCAACATTTGAGCACAAATCGGGCTTCTAACAATCTCTAGGTGCACACTACGACTCACAAAACTAGCACAATACATGAAAATAGTCCTAAATTGTCAAAAGTTTCACATACCAAGCTCGCTAGAGCTACGACCGAAAGATGATGTTGGGGGTCCCGTAGAATCAAGTCCGGGGTTTGCATCTCGGCTTTCATTCGTTCCTTGGCCTTCTTAGATGACCTCCTCGAGCTCGAAGCCATGGATCTACAAAGAAAATGGAAGTCAAAGTTAAACTTTCTTCTTGAAAATTTGAGCAAACCAAAACACCAATCAAAATTCCAACCACGAGGAAAGATTACTCACCTGAGCGCACACAAGCTACGTTTTGACGGATTTTGGCTCCAAAAACACCCCAAAATGGCCAAGAATGAGCTTGAAAGCTCAAAAAATCGAGTTATACACAAATGGAGTCCAGCCACCCGTGCCGCCGCGGTACTGGCAAACTGCCGCCGCGGTAGTAGCCCAGTGCTGCCGCAACACTGCTCCCCGCGGGCCCCGCTTTGCTCCGTTTTGCTCTGTTTTGCCCCATTTTGACCCGTTTTGGCCTTTTTCAGCCCATTTCTAGCCTCGATTAGCCACAGTGGCCCATTTCGATCAAGATTTATGGGGTTTTACCCCCAATAGTCCAAGAGTTGTCAGGGCTACCTCCAATAGGTAGAAATTGAGAAAAATCGACTCCCAAAGATCTGATTCGGTTGTTTCAAGACGACCGTCACAAATTTTGATCAAGCACGAGAGTTTTGATAATGAATCCTGGATTTTGGCTGATGCACCAAAGAAATAGAAAAGAGATTCCACAGAACCCTACGTCATCCCCCGAGGACAGATACTAGCTCCTGGAGGCCCCGACCGGCCCTCTTGGATTGAGCACCGAAAGAATTGATCAACCGTGAGAGATTCAGAGAAGGGTCCTGGTTCCCGATCAAGAAAAAGAGATTCCCCGAGAACCCTACGTCGTCCCCCGAGGACAGATACCAACTCCCGGAGGCCCCAACTGGCCCTCTTGGATTGAGCGCCGAAAGGATTGAGCAACCGTGAGAGATTCAGAGATGGGTCCTAGTTCCCGATCAAGAAAAAGAGATTCCCCGACAACCCTACGTCATCCCCCGAGGACAGATACCAGCTCCCTGAGGCCCCAACCGGCCCTCTTGGATTGAGCGCTGAAAGAATTAAGCAACCGTGAGAGATTCAGAGATGGGTCCTGGTTCCCGATCAATAAAAAGAGATTCCCCGAGAACCCTACGTCATCCCCCGAGGACAGATACTAGCTCCTAGAGGCCCCAACCGGCCCTCTTGGATTGAACGTCGAAAGAATTGAGTAACCGTGAGAGATTCAGAGATGGGTCCTGGTTCCCGATCAAGAAAAAGAGATTCCCCGAGAACCCTATGTCATCCCCCGATGACAGATACCAGCTCCCGAAGACCCCAACCGGCCCTCTTGGATTGAGCGCCGAAAGAATTGATCAACCATGAGAGATTCAGAGATGGATCCTGATTCCCCGAGAAACCTACGTCATCCCCCGAGGACAGATACGGAAAGATACTAGTTCCCACTACCCCAGCAGAAAGCAGCAAAAGAGGAATCGACTCCCAAAAATCAGCCATCAGAAACAATCAGAACATCGCCCACATCCAGATTTTGAAAACAAAGCACCGTCCTTCCACGGCTCCGTGTCTCCTGGTTATCATGAGCTTTCTCATCTGTCCATTTTCATAGCTTCCCTACTTATCATTCATCACAAGATCCGTCGGTCACCTTTAGCTATCGTGCATCTGATCTATCTCACTCGTTTGCAAAGCATACTTCCCAAATTCCAGAAGTTTGCCCCTAGACCCAGAGTCTTCTAAACTTTGATGTCCTTATCCGAGTCATCCACCACATCACAGTCGCAAACACTAGACCACTCGGAGTGGCACATCCCACAACACCTGCTTATACTAGGGTCATAATACTAGACACGATAGGACTCGAGACACAATTCATATCACATCCATGTGTGGCATATCACTCATATATCATAGCATCCGCCTGATTGTTGTGTACATGCGTGTGTGATTTATTCCTTTGTGCCATGAACTACGTCCTGGTCTGATTCCCCTTGGGATACGTAGGCAGCTCATGTAGAGCACGACCAGAATTAGCCTCAGCATCATTGCGTCTTTTGCAACGCTTTTCATCCTAAATCGATAGCCACCAAAAAGTCTTGTCTCTTCAAAAGCTTTGGCACTCACTTGCGACATGTGTTGCCTCGCAAGTTCATGCCAAAGAGGGGCAAACTGTAGACATCCCATTTTGTCGGCTATCAGATTTAGGAGACCCATAGCTTGGTGGTTCACAATGATCGAAAAGACTCAAAAGGACTCCTGAAAGTAGGTTCTATTTCTCAAAATCCTCAGAATGACCAAAATGCCCCTGAAAGCCCAAAAGCTCCCAGATTCGGACCAAAAGTTCTGGAAACATGCTACGTCATAAGAAAAATGATAAAATGAGTTTTTAAGTAAAATCGGATGAAATCGTCAGCTCCCAGAGACCCTCGGAAGACCCGGAAGTTCCCAAAAAGTCCCCGTTGACCGATTTGACCAAGGTTTGACTAGGTTTGACCAAGGTTTGACCAAGTTTGACCAAGTTTGACCAAAATCATCCAAATTCGCCAGAATCATTCTAGATCATGTGGAAAGTATTAAAATGAGTTTTAAAAAAAAATCGGGCAAAAACGTCAGCTCTTGGGAGCTCCCGGAGGTTTCCAGAACTCCCCGGGAATCCCAAGTTTGACCAGAATTGGACTTTAGAACCGGGGCACCGTAACAATTTTCAAATATTTTTCATGGATACTAGAGTTCAGTAGCTTTCCAACGGTATATCACATATAATTTTTGGATTTAAAACGAGTTTATTGTGAATTTCTGAAGGCGAAAAAGGCGATCAAATCGGCTTTTATCAGAAATACCGCAAAACTTTTGAAAGTGACCTATCCCCGAACTATTTTTTATGTAAAGTAGACTCCATTACCTTTCCAACGGTCTATCACAACATCAATTTGGAGTTCGTGCGCAGTTTTTGTGAATTTCGAACGAAATAGGGCCTTTTCGCAAATACCGGAACCTCTGGGGGCCTAAATGGGATTATCCAGACGATTGAGGAGCAGTGCCGCCGCGGCACTGGCCCACTGCCTCCGCGGCACTCTCCTCCAGAATAGTATGTTTTTGCAAATATTTTTGGGGTCCCATTTTGATTAATTAAAAACCAAAACGACGTAGTTCTATGTTTTCAGATGTTTAGAGCCAATGGGAACACTTCTAAAACCCCAAAACCACCCCAAGTTGGCCTATATAAACCCCCCTTGGCTTCTCATTTTAGGAGTGTCAAATGTAAGCTTTGAAAAGTTTTGGGAGAGAAAGTTGTAGAGATAAGGTTAGAATAGAGAGAAAAGAAGCTTTCTTCTTTGATTTTCAAAACAAAAGTGAGTTCTAAACTTTATTTTTTACTTCATTACTCCTATCTACTTCAATATTCAATACACCCAACTACCATTTTAGTGAGCATTTAAGAGGGTGGAAGCTTCTTCCATGTCCAATATCATCACATATGAGTGAAACACCAAACTACAAGTCCAATATCACATTGATCATCATCTATTGATTGTTATTTACTTGCTTGTTCATATTATGTTCATCTCTTCTTACCTCATTTCTTTTTGATTTTCTTTATTTACTTACTAGTTCATCATCCTCTAAATGATGACATGAAGTTTGAGGTGAGTGAATCCTTATGGATAGTAGCTCTTGACCTCAAAAATATGTTTGATAGATGATGATTATGACTTCAATACCTCCAAGGTATCCTTGAAGTTATGTTTAAATGAAAATAAATCTCTCCAACAATCTTAGAGGTTCTTGATGATGAGTTTGATGTTGAAATTTTAAGTGGCTATAATCTCCATTGAGTATTGAAAATATGCTTTCAAAACCTCTATTTCAAAACCCCTCTTTAAACCCCTCATTTTGATCTCAAGAAAGAAAACTCTAGTTTTTTTCCCAAAATCTTCAAAACAGTGAGTCAAAACAGTGAGTGATCTGAGTTCAAAGATTTCTCTAGAACTCAATACTCAATGTATGGATGCAGGGCCACTTGGAAAGTCTTCCTAACTCATTAGAGAACACCCATGATTTTTGGTTTGACTTGAAAATACTTGAAAATGGTCCATTTGGACCCAAACATTCCTTCCAGACATTCTGCCTCTGCTGTCACAGCAGCTTGGTTGACTTCCAACTTCTTTTTCAGAAACGTTTTCCAAAAGGGGTGGTCCCAACTTATTTTTCCCTTAAACTTCAATGTCTTAGGGAACGTTTTGTATAAAATGGGCTTCTAGATAATTCGTTTTCATTTTCTAATATATTTCAACATTTCAGTCGACAATACGGACTCTGTTTCTGAGTGACCTCCATTTTTCATATGATTTCTCTCAATCTATAATAGTTATTAAAGATTGGATTTTTGGGATGTGTTCTAGACACAATAAGGAAGATCTCCATAAAAAATCATGCGTTAAAAATATTCCTAACCCCTCTTTTCAATTTCTAAAATATCATGTTACTGTTCTGTCCACTATTCACAGCAGGCACACTTTTACCTTCCCCCTTTGATTTGATACTTACATGCACTCCAAATTAGCTCATGTCTTAGGAAGTAGTTCATACTACATTTGTACATATCCCATAATGACCTCCTTCATTCATTCATACACATTCTAGACTTCTAAGTCATTCTAGGAATCTATGAACACAAAGCACACTACAACCTTGGCACATTCTAGATACATACATTGCATTCATGCAAGATTTGGGGTTTTTGTAACTCCTAGTCTAAGAAGATTATAAGGAATGATCATGATCACACGTTCATGCTTTCCCTCGATCTAATCATCCTTTCTCATCCGTCCCGGGGATTGAGAGGTCTTCTTTTCTCAAAGATTAGCATGCATCATTCTAGCTTGCTAAGCATACTTTGATCCTTTTGATTTATTTGTTTCAAGAACAATTCATGTCGCCTTTAGATTAGGGAAACTTAATTACTTGATACATGATTAGACGATTTTTCCTAGGTTTATTTGTGTGATTTTTCACTTTACATTGTATGATATTTGACTTAGATCTTGTGAATGATATCTTGTCTTTTGATTTTCCATTTCAAATTTTTTTATGTGATGTAATATACTATCATAGTATTAATTGTCGAACCATACATAATATAAGATGATTATTTGGATGCTAATTGAGGCCAGTCGAAAGACGGGGCGAGTTGAGGGTGTTTTAGTCGCGACAAAGGCTCCTTCCTCTCTCGTACCAAAACCCCGAGCCAAGTTCTTTGGTTATGAAGGGCCGGTGCCCTTTATCCATTTGGGTGAGTCAAAATTAGGTTTCTTAGTTCCTTAAAGACCAAGTGGCGACTCTGTATCTGTTTTCAACAGACCATTTTCTTTCTTTGACCTAAATCAATTTCAAACAAAAAAAACAGACAAAGAGGTGGAATCCCGCATGTCCACACGCGCGGCCAGAGGGGAGGAGCCAAGACGGAAGGCCCGGGAATCAGCCAAAGACCCTCTGACCCGGAGCTAGGGGGACCTTAGGCACACGATTACTTGGACTTGGAGCCGGGCTCTATCCCCAAGGTCGACGCACTTTGAGGAAGAGGCCTCGTCATCCGATCCGACCTACCGCTCAGATATAGAGAAGGAAACCGGGTGGGATGACTTTAAGGCCCAGTTTGAGGAACTGCAACAGCAGATTGAGAGGTTGAGCCGCAAGTCCGGCCACGACCTCACCAATACGGAGACGGAATCACCCTACACAGCTCAAGTGACGCAGTTCCCTATCCCGCGGAAGTTCAAACCCCCTCGCCTCAGCTCCTACGACGGCACAGGGAGCCCGGTGGACCACGTCCGTACCTACAAGGCTCAGATGGCACTGGTCACCACGGTGGACGAGCTATTGTGCCTGGCCTTTCCCAGTATCCTCAAAGGGCCAACAACACAGTGGTTCCATACTCTAAAGCCTCGGACGGTCGATGACTTCAAAGCCCTCATCAAGCTGTTCATTAGCCAGTTTATCTGGATGCTCGATCAGTGACAACCATACACTCAGCTGCTGACCGTCAAGCAGTGCAAGGGGGAGTCCCTAAGGGAGTATATGGACCATTTCAACAAGCAAAGGCTTCAGATCCGCAATCTCAATGAAACGGTCGCAATTATGGCCTTCTGTTCGGGAGTTCAACACACCAAAGTTGCCACGTCGTTTCATCATGACCGACCGGCAATCCTGGTAGAGCTCTCGGAAAGGGTCGGTAAGTATATAGACACCGAGGAGTTCCTGAAAGCGAAGCACGCGGGCCAGGCGGGAGACGAATCCCCGAAGGCTAAACGCAATCGTGAAGGATTTGAGAAGGGCTCGGGAAAGAAGCCAAAGCAGGATCCGAAGGATGTCCGGGGTCAGCCCCCGATTGCTTTTACACCCCTTTCCCGGCCCATACAAGAAGTTATGACCGCCGTCGAGGCGCAAATGTTGCTTCAGCAGCCAGCAAAGCTCAAAACCCCGCCTAGGAAGAGGAATCGGGACAAGTTCTGCTGCTTCCATAGAGACCACAGCCATAACACAGAGGACTGCTTCAAGTTAAAGAAAGAAATTGAAAAATTGATCGAGCAAGGTCATCTTGTAGAATACGTCGTAACAGATGGACGGTTTGCGCAAGGAGCCCAAGCTCCCGGTCAAATACAGCCTCTCGGTCAAATTAATGTGATCTCCGGAGGGACGTCGGGCGGCGGGGACTCACAGTCGGCACGGAAGAGGTATGCTCGGGCATCCTGGGCGAATGTCTGGCAGGTCCAATCCACCGGCTCCCCGCCAACTGATGTTCTGACATTCACCTCCAACAATTTTCAGGGCGTCCACTGCCCCCATGATGACCCGCTAGTTGTGACGCTTTCTATAGCCAACTACATGGTCAAGAGGGTGCAGGTAGACACGGGCAGCTCATCCGACATCATGTTCACATTAGCATTTGATCAGCTCGGGATATCCAGGGATCGGCTCCGGCCGGTTGCTACCCCCTGGTAGGATTCAATGGCTCCATCACACAATCGCTCGGAACAATCGAGCTCCCAGTTCTCATGGGGACCTACCCTCAGCAGGCTTCCATGCTGACAAATTTTATGATCATGGAAGCCCCATCAGCCTACAATGTCATTCTTGGGAGGCCGACCCTCAACAAGGCCAGGGCGATCGTCTCCACTTACAGCTTAATGGTGAAGTTCCCAACTCCTTAGGGACCCAAAAGATTGCATGGAGATCAAACTACTGCCCAGAGTTGCTATGTCAGCTCGTTGTGCCGGGGGGCTATCACCGAAACGTTAAACGTCCAGGAGATGGACCCCCTGGACCAGAATGACACGATAGGTCTGGTGGAAGAATTAGAAAGAGTGATGTTGAATCCCGAGTACCCAGACCGCACGGTCAGCATCGGTACCCTACTGGAGCCCGGCCTGAAGGAAAAACTGACTCAGTTTCTGCGGCAAAATTAGGACATTTTCGCTTGGAGTCATGAGGATATGCCCGGGATTGACCCCCGGATAGTGTCCCATCGTCTTAATGTCAGCCCAGATTGCCGGCCGGTGAAGCAGAAGAGAAGGGGCATGGCCCCCGAGAGGCAGACAGTGGTATCCAAAGAGGTGGAAAAGCTCCTGAAGGCAAAGTCCATCCGAGAGGTCCACTATCCCGACTGGTTAGCTAACGTCGTTCTAGTCAAGAAAAGCAACGGGAAGTGGAGGATGTGTATGGACTTCACCGACCTCAACAAGGCATGCCCCAAGGATTGCTATCCGCTGCCCAGGATAGACCTCCTTGTGGATTCCACGTCCGGTCACTCACTCTTCTCGTTCATGGATGCCTACTCGGGGTAAAACCAGATCAGCATGTACCCCGGGGACGAAGAGAAGACTGCATTCATCACTGGCCAGGGTACGTATTGTTACAAGGTTATGCTATTCGGCCTCAAGAATGCCGGGGCCACCTACTAACGCCTGGTCAACTGCATGTTCAAGGACTTGATCGGGAAGTCTATGGAAGTGTACGTGGATGATCTGCTGGTCAAGAGCCGGGATGAGTCCGACCACCTTGAGCATCTGGCCGGGGCCTTCAGCATTTTGAGAAAATTCGGGATGAGGTTGAACCCGGCCAAATGCACCTTCGGCGTCTCGTCCGGGATATTTCTGGGCCATCTAGTCAGCAGACGGGGGATTGAGGTAAACCCCAAAAAGATCCAAGCCATACTCAACATGCGTTCGCCCAAATCAACGAAGGAGGTTCAGAGCTTAGCCGGACGGGTGGCCGCAGTGAATAAATTTGTCTCCCGACCTACCGACCAGTGCCTACCATTCTTTAAAATCCTCCGCAAGGCATTTCAGTGGTCAGAAGAGTGTGAAGAGGCGTTCCAGGAACTCAAGAAGTACTTGGCGTCCCCTCATCTACTCTCAACACCCGTGCCGGGGAAAGAATTGTTCTTATACTTGGCAGTGTTACCCTCAACGGTTAGCTTGGCACTCATTCGGGAAAAGCACGGGATATAGTTCCCAGTGTACTATACCAGCTGGGTGCCCCAAAGGGCAAAGAGTAGATACTCCCGTATCAAAAAATTGGCGTTCGCCCTCATCACCTCGGCCCGAAAGCTCCGTCCAAACTTTCAGGCCCATGTCATTGTGGTCCTCACAGACCAACCTCTCAGCAGGATCCTAAGCCGGCCCGACACGTTCGGGAGGCTCGTCAAATGGGCCTTGGAGTTGGAAGAATTTGAAGTGGTCTACCGACCCCGGACGACCATCAAGGGACAAGCCATAGCAGACTTTCTGGTTGAGTTTACGTATCCAAAAGACCCGGTTGAAGAGTTTGAGCCGCCGGCCCTACCGCTCGGGTTGTAGGCTGACATCCCTACCAGGGTACTGCATGTGGACAGCACATCAAATTAGCAAGGCAGTGGGGCAGGAATCATCCTAATTACCCCCGACGGCATCCAGCTCGAGTACACGCTAAGGTTTGGGTTCCGTGCCTCCAACAACGAGGCTGAATACGAAGCCCTATTGGTCGGATTGCAATTGGCCACTTCTATCAGTGTACAACAGGTCTAGGGATATAGCGATTCCAAGCTCGTGGTCAATCAGGTCAACCAAGAGTACGAAGCGCGGGAAGACAACATGGTAGCCTACTTGGCCCTTGTCCGAGCAGTTTCCAAGAAGCTCCGGGGATTTTCCATCACGCAGATACCCAGAGAGGAAAATACCAGGGCCGACCGGTTAACCCGCCTTGCCTCATCTTCTGAGTCAGACTTGCCCAGGATAAGGATAGAATATCTAACCGAGCCAAGTGTGATGAACTCAGAAGGCATGGAAGTAGATCCGGTCACCTTGGGACCCATCTAGATGGACCCGATCGTGGCATTCTTGACAACGGGTGCGCTACCAGACAAGAAAGAAGAGGCCCGCCAGGTCAAGTACCGGGCGGCCTGATACCATCTTGATGACGGCATCCTCTACAAGAGGGGATTCTCTATCTCGTACCTCCACTGTGTCCACCCCGCGCAGATCCAAGCAGTATTGTTTGAAATCCACGAAGGAGTGTGCGGGAATCACATCGAAGGCTGGGCACTCTCCAGGAAGGCCCTATTGCAAGGTTACTACTGGCCAACCATGGCCCGAGATTCTCAAGAGTACGTCAGAAGGTGCGATAAGTGTCAAAGATACTCCCCTATGATCAACAGACCAGGAGAGCTCCAGACACCAAACCATAGCCCCTGGCCGTTCGCCCAGTGGGGTACCGACATTGTCGGTCCCATGCCGATGGGAAAAGGACAGGTCAAGTTTGCCATCATCGCTGTTGATTACGTCACCAAATGGGCTGAGGCCAAGCCCTTGGCAACAACAACCGAACGAAAAATGGAAAGCTTTGCGGAAAAGAATATCCTCAGTAGGTTCGGCATCCCCCGGGTCCTGGTCAGCGTTAACGACAGACAATTCGACACCCCTATCTTCAGGCAGTTCTGCTTGGGCTACGGGATACTCAATCACTATTCCTCCCCGAGCACCCTCAAGCCAATGGACAAGCCGAGGTGACAAACTGGACAATCTTGCAGTCAATCAAAACAAGGCTTGAAAGCGCCAAAGGGCTATGGGCTGAAGAACTGCCAACCCTCCTGTGGGCCTACCACACTACACCCCGAGTGGCAACAGGTGAGACGCCGTTCTCTTTAACCTACGGATTTGAGGTGGTGGTCCCCACAAAGCTCGGGTTGCCTACGTATCGGGTGGCGAATTTCAGTGCGCCAGACAACGAAGACGCTCTTAGATCGGAACTGGATCTGGTGGAGGAAAAAAGAGACCGAGCCTATCTAAATGTTGCAGCCTACAAGCAATGGGTCTCGCGATATTACAACAGCAAGGTGAATCATCGCAGTTTTCAAGTGGGAGACCTCGTCCTTAAGGCAGTGAACCAGTCCACCCGAATCCCGAGCCATGGGAAATTGGGGCCAAACTGGGAAGGCTCATATAAAGTAACCCAGGTCAACCGACCGGGAACTTATTGGCTGCAGAGCCTGGACGGGCACGATCTTTCTCATCCTTAGGATGTGCAACACCTCCGCAAGTACTATCAGTAACACTTGGCCACGGGCAATTTAGCATTGGTAGGGAAAATTTAAACATTGTAGCTCTAATTGAGCAACCGCTATAAATTTTTGTTTTTAAATAAAATTGAATATTGAACTTTGCAAATTTACTCCCGTCTGTATCCCGTGCAACGCAGAAAAGTCCTCGACCCTAACCCCGAGACATGAAAGGCATTGGCTAACAACCAAGGCTGAAAAGACCTCGGGCTCCAAACCAAGGCACAAAAGACCTCGGGGTCACCCCCGAGGCACCGTCTTCGCTTAGGTCCAACCGACGATGAGGGCAAACCCCTAGGAGGATGATGATGGCAAGCTTCAAAGGACCCTGCAACCACCCATGTTCCAGGTCGGTTTCCTACGGTCACTCCTCACCATGTCCCCCGCCTTCGCAGGACGCTCGGGGGGCAAGGGGATACCAGACCCAAATAGGAAATTACACAACACTTTGCTTAGTTCCAACCGACGACGGGGGCAAACCCTTAGGTGGCTGACGATGGCAAGTTTCAAAGGACCCTTCAACCACCCATCTTCCAGGTCAGTTTCCTACGGCCACTCACTCCTGCACTCCCGCCTTAGCAAAATGCTTGGGGGGCAGGGGAATATTAGGCCAGACCAGAAAATCGCACCGGTCACTAAAAGAATTTGGAATCCCGACATTCCTAAGTACTTACAGTGATCAGAGATAGATACCTCGGACGGTAAAACAGGATACTCCTATAATACACCGGGACATCCCGGATGTTAAACAGGACAAGTTCCTATTGTACACTGGGAAATTACCTTTAAAACGGGTCAAGAAGACCAGGTGTTCTACTGATTATGGTCCTAAACCATTTGATAAGGTAGGGGCTTAGGTCGGCTAAAAACCAGGCGGATACTAGCAATCACAAATAAGCAAAGTGCAGACAGTAGTAAGAAGTTAATGGAAAGAAAATTGGCCTCGAGGGCCTTTTCATTAATTACGAAAGTATGTACACTGCCTGGGGGCAATTATAATAGCCTTCCCAAAAAAACAAAAAAACAAAAACACACCCAGAGGTCATGGGTCGTCCACGAGGACCAACTCTTCCTCCCCATCGGCATGCTCTTCCACAACAGGGTCCCCGATCAGTGCAGCTTCAGCAACGACCTCGGTGACACGACTAAATAGTTGTGCGCTCTTGTGCAATACCCAAGTGTAGGTGATCGTGCAAGTAATACTGGATAAGTCAAGGTCGATCCCACAAGGAAGGTGTTGAACTAAATACCTAGATTAAACTCTAAAAAGAAAACAAAAATCAATACTTTTAAGAAATGTAGAACACGAAGTTCCACGATTTATCAACTACTAACGATAAAACAATTAAACTAAATTATTCTAACAACTAACTAACAAATTAAAGCGGTATTTTAAAGAGTGTTTTTCTTAATAAAAGGGAATGTTGGGATTACACGAATCCACCGCGACCTAGCCATCTACCATGCAGTTACGTTGAAGCTCAATGGAGCACATTCTCTACAGTATTCTGTATTTATCTAAAGGTAAAGAATCCATAGTCCTTTCATGACCGGGACTATCATCACAATTAAGTTTGAAATACATGAAAGTAGTTTAAAACAATAGTTAAGACTCGCACCTACAATGGTGTTAGAATTGAGGGTGGTTTGAAAAATGTATTGAAGAAAAATGCCTCAAGGCTTTAAGTTTGCAGACTGCTTTGACAAACTGAGCATTTGGGGACAGTTTCATAACAAATCAGTAAAACAGAAAGTCTAGGAGTAATGCATAGAATGTTCTCAAGAATCAGAGAGTTCGATCGATCGACGCGCTTTCGATCGATCGAACATCTTCATCCCTCGATCGATCGAACTGACTTCGATCGATTGACAATGTCTTTGTTCCGATCGATCGAACACATGAATTATTCTGCTGCATGGAAGAGGCTTGAGATCATGGTTTCATCATGATCTCCCAACCTGGGGACTACTCAGACATAGTCTAGAGTAGCATAAAGTTGTTTTCAACGTAAAGATTCATTAAGGATGCGTTTGTTTGTGATTTAATCATGAAAATTATAAAAACTAATGGTAGAAATTTATCTATCATACAAACTACGTGATAACTGATTATACTGCTCTAAACTACGTGCAGAATGTAAATAAACAATAAAGGAGTAACATGGAATGAAGAACTATTATTAAACTATAAGAATAGCAATCCAAAAGCAATATCCAAACTCCAAGACCTACAAAACATGAAAAACCTCTATCTCTCTCTAAAACGGATAAAAAGTAAAGTGGGCATTTTTTTTCGTGAATACAACTGATATATATAGAAAAACCTAAAACTTGGGTTTCAACCAATGTCCCCGCAGCGTGCGCGTATGTTCTGATAAAAGCCATGTTCAATCGATCGAACATCGCTCGATCGATTGAACGTCTGGGATCTTCGAGCGCTTGAACTCAATTCGATCAATCGAAACCTCGATCGCTCGAGCCTTCTTCGAATGCTCGAACTCTATGATTCAGCTTTGAAATGACTTCTTTGAAACCCGGCACTTCCTTTTATCGTTATCTTCTAATTCTCCACACAGCAACCATAGTCTGCACAAATTACAGCTAAAACACACAACTTAATACAGATTAATCATAATTTGTGAAAACTGGCATTGTAATTCAAACTGCAGATAAATGAGAAAATTATAAACTAATTTAGTGTATTTACTTCTTTTAGCACGGTTGTATTTTACAAATACCCCCGCTTGTCACTCAGCGTCAGCTTGGCCCTCCTTCCAGTAACTGGACTCTACCCACGAGTAGCCAGTCAGGTCCCAGTCGGGGTGGTCGGTAGCAGCCCGCTTAGCCAAATCTGCATAGCCAGTAAGGAATCCTGCTTCGAACTCCTCCTCGGCGTCCTTGGCTTCAGCGTCCCGAGCGGCAGCGAGCTCAAAAGGTGTAGCCATCATGGCCGCCAGGTCTTTCTCGGCAGTGATCCTCCCAGCTTCCTCGGCTGCAGCTTTCATCTCTGCAACCTTTCGAGCAGCCCGCTCGGTTGAGAGAGAGTCATGGGTCTCTCCCAGCTCCAGGGCCACTGCCAGGGACTTTTCCTCCTCCACGGAGAGAGCAAACCTCGTAGACTCCCGGGCAGCCTTTTCCACTGAAAAGACGGCCTCCGCAGTGGCCAACCTCTCGGCAACACCGGGATGAGGTTGAACCAGGCCAAATGCACCTTCGGTGTATCGTCCGGGAAATTTTCGGGCCATCTAGTCAACAGACGGGGGATTGAGGCAAACCCCAAAAAGATCCAAGCCATCATCAACATGCGGTCGCCCAAATCGACGAAGGAGGTTCAGAGCTTAGCCAGACGGGTGTCCCCATTGAATAGATTTGTCTCCCGACCAACCGACCAGTGCCTGCCATTCTTTAAAATCCTTCGCAAGGCATTTCAGTGGTCAGAAGAGTGTGAAGAGGCGTTCCAGGAACTCAAGAATTACTTGACGTCCCCTCCTCTACTCTCAACACCCGCGTCGGGGGAAGAATTGTTCTTATACTTGGCAGTGTCACCCTCAGCGGTTAGCTCAGCGCTCATTCGGGAAAAGCACGGGATACAGTTCCCAGTGTACTATACCAGCCGGGCGCTCCAAGGGGTAGAGAGCAAATACTCCCGTATCGAAAAACTGGCGTTCGCCCTCATCACCTCAGCCCGAAAGCTCCGTCCGTACTTTCAGGCCCATGTCATTGTGGTCCTCACAAACCAACCTCTCCGCAGGATCCTAAGTCGGCCGGACAAGTCTGGGAGGCTCGTCAAGTGGGCCTTGGAGTTGGAAGAATTTGAAGTGGTCTACCGACCCCGGACGGCCATCAAGGGACAAGCCGTAGCAGACTTTCTGGTTGAGTTTACGTATCCAGAAGACCTGGTTGAAGAGTTTGAGCTTCCGGCCCTACTGCCCGGGTTATAGGCTGACATCCCTACCTAGGTACTGTACGTGGACGGTTCATCGAATCAGCAAGCCAGTGGGGCGGGAATCATCCTAATTACCCCCGACGGCATCCAGCTCGAGTACGCGCTAAGGTTTGGGTTCCGTGCCTCCAACAACGAGGCTGAATACGAAGCCCTATTGGTCGGATTGCAATTGGCCACTTCTATGAGTGCACAACAGGTCCAGGGATACAGCGATTCCCAACTTGTGGTCAATTAGGTCAACCAAGAGTACGAAACGCGAGAAGACAACATGGTAGCCTACTTGGCCCTTGTCCGAACAGTTTCCAAGAAGCTTCGGGGATTTTCCATCACGCAGATACCCAGAGAGGAAAACACCAG
This sequence comes from Hydrangea macrophylla, assembly GCA_033977485.1. Classification (NCBI taxonomy): domain Eukaryota; kingdom Viridiplantae; phylum Streptophyta; class Magnoliopsida; order Cornales; family Hydrangeaceae; genus Hydrangea; species Hydrangea macrophylla. Next base: position 59,683,406 of record CM066988.1, on the reverse strand, counting down.
GGCCGACCGATTGGCCCGCCTTGCCTCATCTTCTGAGTCAGAAGTGCCCAGGATAAGGATAGAATATCTAACCGAGCCAAGTGTGATGAACTCAGAAGGCATGGAAGTAGATCCGGTCACCCTGGGACCCAGTTGGATGGACCCGATTGTGGCATTCTTGACAACAGGTGCGCTACCAGACAAGAAAGAAGTGGCCCGCCGGGTCAAGTACTGGGCGGCCCGATACCATCTTGATGACGGCATCCTCTACAAGAGGGGATTCTCTATCCCGTACCTCCGTTGTGTCCACCCCACGCAGGTCCAAGTGGTATTGTTTGAAATCCACGAAGGAGTGTGCGGGAATCACACCGAAGACCGGGTACTCTCCAGGAAGGCCCTATTACAAGGTTACTACTGGCCAACCATGACCCGGGATTCTCAAGAGTACGTCAGAAGGTGCGATAAGTGTCAAAGATACTCCCCTATGATCAACCGACCGGGAGAGATCCAGACACCAATCCATAGCCCCTGGCCGTTTGCCCAGTGGGGTATCGACATTGTCGGTCCCATGCCAATGGGAAAAGGACAGGTCAAGTTTGCCATCATTGCTGTTGATTACTTCACCAAATGGGCAGAGGCCAAGCCCTTAGCAATAATAACCGAACGAAAAATGGAAAGCTTCGTAGAAAGGAATATCCTCAGTAGGTTCGACATCCCCCGGATCCTGGTCAGCGATAACGGCAGACAATTCGACACCCCTATCTTCAGGCAGTTCTGCTCGGGCTACGGGATACTCAATCACTATTCCCTCCCGATCACCCTCAAGCCAATGGTCAAGCCGAGGTGACAAACCGGACAATCTTGCAGTCAATCAAAACAAGGCTTGAAAGCGCCAAAGGGCTGTGGGTTGAAGAACTGCCAACCCTCCTGTGGGCCTACCGCACTACACCCCGAGTTGCAACAGGTGAGACGTCGTTCTCTTTAAACTACGGATTCGAGACGGTGGTCCCTATAGAGCTCGGGTTGCTACGTATCGGGTATCGAATTTCAGTGCGCCAGATAATGAAGACGCTCTCAGATCATAACTGGATCTGGATGAGGAAAAAAGAGACCGAGCCTATCTAAAGGTTACAGCCTACAAGCAACGGGTCTCGCGATATTACAACAGCAAGGTGAAGCATCGCAGTTTTCAAGTGGGAGACTTCGTCCTTAAGGCAGTGAACCAGTCCACCCGAATCCCGAGCCATGGGAAATTGGGGCCAAACTGGGAAGGTCTGTATAAAGTAACTCGGGTCAACCGACCGGGAACTTACTGGCTGTAGAGCCTGGACGGACACAATCTTTCTCATCCTTGGAATGTGCAACACCTCCGCAAGTACTATCAGTAACACTTGGCCACGGGCAATTTAGCATTGGTAGGGAAAAATTTAGCATTGTAGCTCTAATCGAGCAACTGCTATAAATTTTTGTTTTTAAATAAAATTGAATAGTTTACTTTGTAAATTTACTCCCATCCGTATCCCGTGCAACGCTGAAAAGTCCTCGGGCCTAACCCCGAGATATGAAAGACCTGGCTAACAACCAATGCAGAAAAGACCTCGGGCTTCGAACCCAGGCACAAAGGACCTCGGGGTCACCCCTGAGGCACCGGTTTCGCTTAGGTCCAACCGGCGATAGGGGCAAACCCCTAGGTGGCTGATGATGGCAAGCTTCAAAGGACCCTGCAACCACCCATGTTCCAGGTCGGTTTCCTACGGTCACTCCTCACTATGGCCCCGCCTTCGCAGGACGCTCGGGGGGCAAGGGGATACCAGACCTAAATAGGAAATTATACAACACTTTGCTTAGGTCCAACCGACGACAGGGGCAAACCCCTAGGTGGCTGACGATGGCAAGCTTCAAAGGACCATTCAACCACCCATGTTCCAGGTCAGTTTCCTACGGCCACTCACTCCTGCACTCACGCCTTAGCAAAATGCTTGGGGGGCAGGAGAATATTAGGCCAGACTGGGAAATCACACTGGTCACTAAAAGAACTTGGAATCCCGACATTCCTAAGTACTTACAGTGATCAGAGATAGATACCCCAGACGGTAAAACAGGATACTCCTATCATACACCGGGACATCCCGGATGGTAAAACAGGATACTCCTATAATACACCGGGACATCCCAGATGTTAAACAGGACAAGTTCCTATGGTATACTGGGCAATTACCTTTAAAACAGGTCGAGAAGACCAGGTGTTCTACTGATTACGGTCCTAAACCATTTCCTAAGGCAGGGGCTTAGGTCGGCTAAAAACCAGGCAGATACTAGCAATCACAAACAAGCAAAGTGCAGACAATAGTAAGCAGTTAATGGAGAGAAAATTGGCCTCGAGGGCCTTTTCATTAATTACAAAAGTATGTACACTGCCTGGGGGGCAATTATAGTAGCCTTCCCAAAAAAAAAAAGACAAAAACACACCCAGAGGTCATGGGTCGTCCACGAGGACCAACTCTTCCTCCCCAGCGGCCTGCTCTTCCACAACAGGGTCCCCGATCGGTGCAGCTTTAGCAACGACCTCGGTGACACGACTAAATAGTTGTGCTCTCTTGTGCAACACCCAAGTGTAGGTGATCGTGCTAGTAATACTGGATAAGTCAAGGTCGATCCCACAGGGAAGGTGTTGAAATAAATACCTAGATTAAAACAATTAAACTAAATTAATCTAACAACTAACTAACAAATTAAAGCGGTATTTTAAAGAGTGTTTTTCTTAATAAAAGGGAAAGTTGGGATTACACGAATCCACCGCGACCTAGCCATCTACCATGCAGTTACGTTGAAGCTCAATGGAGCACATTCTCTACAGTATTCCATATTTATCTAAAGGTGAAGAATCCATAGTCCTTTCATGACCGGGACTATATCATCACAATTAAGTTTGAAATACATGAAAGCGGTTTAAAACAATAGTTAAGACTCGCACCTACAATGGTGTTAGCATTGAGGGTGGTTTGCAAAATGTATTGAAGAAAAATGCCTCAAGGATTTAAGTTTACAGACTGCTTTGACAAACTGAGCATTTGGGGACAGTTTGATAACAAATCAGTAAAACAGAAAGTCTAGGAGTACTGCATAGAATGTTCTCAAGAATCAGAGAGTTCGATCGATCGACGCGCTTTCGATCGATCGAACATCTTCATTCCTCGATCGATCGAACTGACTTCGATCGATTGACAATGTCTCTGTTCCGATCGATCGAACAAACTTCGATCGATCGAACACAGGAATTATTCTGCTGCATGGTAGAGGCTTGAGATCATGGTTTCATCGTGATCTCCCAACCTGGGGACTACTCAGACATAGTCTAGAGTAGCACAAAGTTGTTTTCAATGCAAAGATTCATTAAGGATGCGTTTGTTTGTGATTTAATCATGAAAATTATAAAAACTAATGGTGGAAATTTATCTAGCATACAAACTACGTGATAACTGATTATACTGCTCTAAACTACGTGCAGAATGTAAATAAACAATAAAGGAGTAACCTGAAATAAAGAACTATTATTAAACTATGAGAATAGCAATCCAAATGCAATATCCAAACTCCAAGACATACAAAACATGAAAAACCTCTATCTCTCTCTCTAAAACTGATAAAAAGTAAAGTGGGCATTTTTTTTCGTGAATACAACTGATATATATATATAGAAAAACCTAAAACTAGGGTTTCAACCCATGTCCCCGCAGCGTGCGCGTATGTTCTCACATGGTTCGAATCGATCAAACATCGTTCGATTGATTGAACGTCTGGGATCTTCAAGCCCTTGAACTCAATTTGATCGATCGAAACCTCGATCGCTCGAGCCTTCTTCGATCGCTCGAACTCTGTGCTTCAGCTTTAAAATGTCTTCTTTGAAACCCAGCACTTCCTTTTATCGTTATCTTCCAATTCTCCACACAGCAACCATAGTCTGCACAAATTACAGCTAAAACACACAACTTATCACAGATTAATCATAATGTGTGAAAACTGGCATTATAATTCAAACTGCAGATAAACGAGGAAATTGTAAACTAATTTAGTGTATTTACTTCTTTTAGCGCGGTTGTATTTTACAAATACCCCCGCTTGTCACAACCCCCAACTAGCGATTTGCTAGTCCCTAGCAATAGAGTGAAAATAAAACATGCTAAACTAATACTACAGTGATTAAAATAAAACACATGAAAACCAAAATGAACTAATCTAAGTAAATAAAAAAACTGAAAACTACCTAACTCACTTTCGCAGGAATCGCGGTTGCATTTAGCGAATGCAACAAGCCGTTAAACCCTTAGGTTCCCCCTAGTGGACGAGTGTTGTCTCGTTAGGGTTTGTAGTGAATCTACCCACAAAATTCTCTGATTTTAAGATCAAAAAGATATAAAATAACTTGTAAACACTTTCTTTTATTCAACTATTAATTTATCTCTACATAACATATCATCCTCATTCAAATCAAGAAAGAAATACACATGTTCTGCATGTCACCAAGAAAGAACAACATATGCATCACATCCATGTATCCGTGTGTGTGTGAGATTAACAGCTATACATCAAACTTTATTTAGAGTTGTTTAAACTATCATACTCTCGGAACTTGTAGTTTCAGCTCAATTCGCATATGGTTACTACACTCAAAAATGAACATCTCACAGAAACTTGGTTAATAATGATCGCACATGGTATGAAAGCTTTGATAGGAGTGATTTTTCGGATACTAATGCTTTCATACTCAACTCTATAAAAGACGAACATTTAGAGTGTATAGTCTCACAAACGGAATACTACTTACTAGAGGAGCGAAATACCGTGGATAACTCAATTTACACGTTCGTGGTTAAACTAAGTTGTTGAAAATCATTAAGGCTTTGACTTGACGATTTTTATTTAGTAGGGTAGAAATTAGAGGGGTAAGAAATTGCACATTTTCAGCATGTGGTTGTGTTCAGTAATTTCTTCTTCACTTCATTCCAACCATCCTCTCCATTTATTATTATTTTTATTTTATTTATTTTATTTTTTTTTAACCTGGACTTTCTCCTTCCTTTTCTTTTCTTTTATGCAGCCCTTCCCACTACTACTCCTTCCTCATACTTCAACAATTTAATCACATTGGGTGTACAATGGGGTGTATTGAGGTCAAAATATAAGATCAGGAATTTGAGATTTCATAATAGATTCGGCATTATTTACTAGGTGTGGGGTTGGGAACAATGCATATTCTGGAATGTCGATACAGGTAAATGGAAAAGTAAGGAGCAAATAACGATGGCTTAAATCATTTTCTCAACTTCTTAATTTTTTACACGTCAATGTTCATTGAGTTTAGTTGGTAAATCCTGAACGTTCTCCTCTACTAAGAAGCCAAAATGAAGAATCAGAGACTATTCAACGAATTCAACACGCCTATTCAATAAGAACAATTCGAATTTGATATGATAATTCCCTCAAGATTGAAGATTGGATTCAAAAGCTCACTAAGGGTACAAGTTTCCAGTACTTTATTCCTTAAAGTACGAAAGTCATATTAACTCTTATTTTAAGTTTTCTGCATAGCTATTAATATGTGCAAAGGATTTGGATACAAGAATGGTCAATATATGCATTCATCCTAGAGAAACTAGAAAAACGCGTGAACTTAATTCATAAAAGGATGAGAATAAAATGGTTGTGTCATTGCTTGATAACAGCTAAATAGGAGTGAATATTCAGAGTTATTCTACCAATTTAATTCAAACCTTGCTCAATCGTTTGCAATTTTTTAATTTTTTTTTTACGTTTCTTTTTTATTTTAAATATCCCTTAATTTCACGAATTCTTTCACGAATTCACGAATTCAAACTCGAGATTGTATGGCATGTGCAATAAAGTGATCCAGATTGCTAAATATGCATAGGTGATTATCTATCTACATCCCACCCCCAACTGAAAATTGCAATGTCCTCAGCAGGTGATTTTCAAAAATAGATAGAGAGATATCACCTGTCTAAGCATAGTAATAACCACAAGCGTAACAACCTGGAAAGAAAGCATACAAACTCCAAACAGGCAGGATCAAATAGATATGAAATATAGAGCATGGAATCCATACATAAAACATAACTCATCATTGGAAAGATAATAAAGAAAAAGAACAGAATAGTGATAGTATATTCCATATAAACTAAAATCCACGATATCCAAAACCAACCAACAAAATAAACCAACAATAACCAAAAATCCAATACATCCAACCAAACCAACTAAAACATCCAAAGTGGCCAAAAACAACCAAATAACCCCAAACACTGATCTAGTAGAACTATCCATCATCGGCGACGTCCGATAATATCTCAATCACTACATCCGGAGCATCTCCATCGCCACCCTCGTCAACAGTGGTAGTTGCTGCCGGGACACTCACAATCGTGGCAGCTGATGTAGATAATGATGTGTCAGCCACGACAGGAGGAGGTGGAAATGGTATCTCAGCAGCAGTCGGCGCCGCAGAAGTGGATGGAGCTGCAGGATCAATCGGTGCAGGGGAAGCTGAAGATGATGGACCAGTGGTGGATGATGGAATAACAGAAGTGGTAAGTGGGACGGTGGATGGTGGAGCAGCTGGAGGTGGATCGCTGGGAGGTGGTGCAGAAGCGGCGTGAACTGACTGATCGACTCCGATCTGGATCAAGATTGCCTCCAATAAAGTCATCATCTGATCTACATTGCCCTCGAGTCTAATCCGGGCCTCTCTCTCCTCCAGTAGTAACTCGTGAAGAGTCGAGAGAGACGCAAAAGAAGACTCTACCTGGGCTAGAGCCTGAGACCGCTGTCTCAACTCAAAGCTCACGACCTCTTCTACAGGGTCACCCTCCTCCTCCGAATCATGATCCTCAGCCTCGATCGGCGTCCCAGAAGCTACATCCTCAGTATTTGTCCCTCCTCGCCTCCTCTTTACTCTGATTTTTGCTTTTCCCTTTCCTTTCCTTTTTCTCTTCTGAGCGTCAGAGCGGCGAGCGGCAGTCTCCCCAAAGCGACTCTTGCAAGACTAATGGACATCGCTAGCAAGAGGGAGTAGGCCGCTCTGGGTCACAATGCGATGGATGCCCTACGCTCCTTTTAGGTGCTTCTTGGCCGAGATATAGCGTGTGGGCTGCACCATGAACTCTATGTATAATCGCGGGAGGCATACCCGTCTCCCTGTCCCCACACAAAACAGTGCTCGCACATACTAAGCCGCCATCTTCTCGTGATAAGAAGTCGGAAAAATACAGTTGCAGAGGACGAGATGGAGCATCTGGTACCTATCAGTCAGGAATTGATCCTCTATATGAGAGGAGCCATTCTAGAACTGAACGGCACCTTCGGTAATCTCTCTGAAAATCGTGGCATAAGGGATCTCGGGAGTACCCACACGGTGAGGACAGTCACACTCCAGCTCCTCAGGGACCCCTAGGGTAGTAGATAAAGTGGCAGGACTGACGATGATCTCTCGACCATGGAAGTAAGATCGGTAAGTGTATGGTGCATCCGGGTCCTTAATCATCGTTGCACAAACCTCTCGTATCCACAAAACATTGACCTGTTTGGGCTGGGTCAACATCTCGTACCATCGTGGCATATCCTTGATTCTGGCTAAAAACCAAGAACCAGAAAGCCAGGTCATCTCAAGTGGTGTCTCAATCATCACCTTACGGTGACTAAAGAACCTCGTGTAATTTGATTGGTCAACGATATGGCGGAACCCATGGTCAGGTACCAGATCTGCTACAGCGAGGTCGAAGGATTTCTCCTTCAAATAGCCCGTCGTGGGATTCATAGTGGGCGACCTGAAATTGAAAAGAAACAAAAACAAATGAAAATAGGAAAGGAAAAAAAAGTGAAAACTGCCACTGTTAACGTTCGATCGATCGCAGTTGGTTTGATCGATCGAAGAATGGCTGGGTTCGATCTATCGTAGTTTGTTCGATCGATCGACGAATGGCTGGGTTCGATTGATTGCAATTTGTTCGATCAATCGAACACAGCGATTTTGCAGCGACAACAAACGAGAACAGAGAGAGTCCGCACACACAAAATAAGAAGAAAAAGAACAACAAATGGTTGAAAAACCAACGGGGGCCACCCTCATGATAATTCCAACGAAATGAACAAGAGGGGGAGTTTGTGAACTTTACCTCGGGTCAAAAATGGAGAGTGGATGAGAGGGATGATGATGGTGATCAGGGGAGTGGTTAGAACACCGTCCAATGGGCGTGTGCTTGGGGAATCAAAAATCGCCCCTTGGTCTCACTCTGTACTCAATCGCTCGAATGAAGGAAAGAGGGAGAGAAACTGATGAAGTGTATGGACGATGCCTCGCTTAAATACAGGTCTCGATCGATCGAGAAAGTTTGATCGATCGAACCTTCGATCGATTGAGACCTGCTGAAGCGCTTAAAGAGTGGATGAGTTAGTTCGATCGACGTTAGTTCGATCGATCGGACCTGGAAATCCTACACTACCATTGGAATGAAAGATTATACACCCCCAACTAACCAATATTGTTCTGGACATACAGGAAAGTGATAAAAACAGTTCATTGACAGGACATGTAAGCCAAAAAGTCATCAACAAAATAGAAAATTGCAAATATTTTATAGATAGAACAATGTATTAGCATCCATTTGCAACATTATTGCCCCCAACATGGTATTTAAAATCTTATTGATAAAGAAAAACTAAAAGAAACTGAAAGTAATAAAACTTTGTCTAGGAATACACTTTAATTGATGAAAGAAAAATGAAATGATAGGATACAATTGAAGTGAAGCACTACTCTTCAAGCGTGAAAATATCTTCTTCCACAACTTCTGTCTCTGCCAAAGCTTCGAATGTGGGGTCCAAATTTGCGGATTCCCTTTTCCAGAATAGCCGAAAGGCATCCAGGGCATCATTGAGCAAGTCTGAACTATCTAAAGAATCGATCGCGCATGCAGGAGGTGAACCGGATGGAGATAGCGATAACGGTGTGTAAGTTTGCAACGGTCTTTCCTCTTACGGCGGAGTACCCGGGGACCTTATGTATGGTCCAATTCCGTGGAACAACTGATGTGGAAGGAACTGTGGCGGCAACATATGATTCATAGTGACAATCCTGACAAAGAAAAACAAAAGAGAACAAAAAGAAAGAAAGAAATTAAACAAATAAATGAAAGAACTAAAGGAATAAACAAAACAGGAAATGTGACCGAGAATAACCTCACTATTGGCCTGATATCACCAAGTGCACTAGCAGGTAGAGGGCATTGAAGTCGGAACAACAAATAACTCAAGTGCACATAAATGTAGGGAACCACTTGGATGACAAGGAAGTCATCAACGTAAATGAATACAGCATTATGGCGTTCCGACACCACATCCTGTAAATCTTCTTCTTCCCACCGTTCCAACATTGAATCATTCTCCCACTGTTCCATCAGAGCATCATCGACTTCCCAAACAACATATCCCTCTAGTTCTCCCTCCTCTTCAGGAAATTCCATGTGCTCAAAAGGAATGATCTGGAGGAGAGTAGGGTTGTATGGGATGTATCCTTAGGTTAAGTCAACAACATCTTCTGCCCCTGGCCCTTGGTAAGGAGTAAGACAGAATGATATTTCATCAGCAGTCCACGGGGGGTTATGATATTCAGAATCAGCCCATGACTCAATTGAGTGGACATCATCATCTCGCATGTTGAACAACCTGTAGGAGATAGATAAAAATGGAATAGCAGGTTAAGATCGAGGTCACACTCGAAAATAGATAAACAAAAGAATAAAACAAAACAAAAAGCAGTAAAAGAAAGAGTACAACAACATTGTGAAAACGCACTTGAGCGTTCTGGGTTGAGGCATAGTCAGGCTCATCCAGTTGGATGTGCTCGACCTCGGGTTGGAAATCCTCTAAGAACGGTTTTAACCTTTGGCCATTAACCTTGAAACTTTCTTCGTTCTTAGGATTGAATAACTCGACGACCCCATGTGGAAAGACAGATTTGACTATGAAGGGTCCTACCCACCGAGATCGGAGTTTTCCTGGGAAGAGATGAAGGCGTGAATTGTATAATAAAACTTTCTGTCCAGGCTCGAAAAATTTACAAAAAATCGTTCTATCATGGCTAGCCTTTAATCTTTCTTTGTGAAGTTTGGCGTTGTCGTATGCATCTCGACGGATTTATTCCAGTTCAGCCAACTGGAGTTTTCGGAGATGACCTCCCTCTTTAATGTCGAAGTTTAATGAGCGTGTCGCCCAATATGCTTTGTGATCGATTTCGACAGGAAGGTGACATGCCTTACCATACACTAACCTATACGGTGACATCCCCAGATTTGTCTTGTAGGCAGTACGGTATGCCCATAAAGCATCAATTAGTTTATAAGCCCAGTCCTTTCTGTTGAAACTAACCATCTTTTCTAATATATGCTTGATTTCATGATTAGCCAACTCTGCCTGCCCGTTTGTTTATGGGTGGTAGGCTAGAGCGATTTTGTGATTCACCCCGTATTTCTTGAGTAGTGACTCCAAAGGCCTATTGCAAAAGTGTCTGCCTTGGTCACTTATTAGTGCTTTTGGGGTTCCGAAATGCGATAGGATGTTTTTCTTAAGGAAGGACATTACCTTTTTGTGGTCATTGCGTCTCGTTGGTATCGCTTCCACCCATTTTGATACATACTCCACAGCTAGGAGTATATATTCACAGTTATTAGATTTAGGAAACGGGCCCATAAAGTCTATGCCCCAATAATCGAATATTTCAATTGTGATGATGGGAGTTAAGGGCATAGAATTCCTTTTCGAAATTGTACCAAGCTTTTGACATCGTTGGCACGATTTACAAAAAGCATAGGCATCTTTGAACACGGTGGGCCAATAGAAGCCGCTATGTAGGACTTTATGTGCGGTCTTTTGGGAGGCAAAATGGCCACCGCAGGCTTCAGAATGACAGGAGGCCGCAACGTTTGATGACCTGATCAGCACAATACTTAAATAAGTAAGGGTCATCGAAAAAGAAATGACGTGCGAACGAAAGGAACCTTTTCTTGTCCTGATTGGACCAATGATTTGGGGTCTCTCCTGTAACAAGGTAATTTATTATATCCACGTACCAAGGTAAACTAGAAACAACCATTAGTTGCTCGTCTAGGAATTCATCTTTTATCGGTACGGGCTCAGTGTTGTCAGTAAATGTCAACCGAGATAAATGATTGGCGACCACATTTTCTACTCCTTTTTTATCCTTGATAGTGATATCAAATTCCTAGAGTAGGAGTATCCAGCGGATGAGCCTCTGTTTTATGTCCTTCTTAGATAGCAGGTACTTGAAGGCCGAGTGGTCTGTAAAATAGATGATTGGGGACCCTATCAGATAAGACCTGAATTTGTCTAGTGCGAAAACTATTGCCAGTAGCTCTTTCTCGGTAGTCGTATAATTCATTTAAGCTTCATTGAGTGTTCGGCTGGCATAGTATATTACATAAGGCTTATTGTTCTTCTTCTGTCCTCGAACTACGCCAATGGCATAGTCGCTAGCATCGCACATTAACTCAAAAGGCAAACTCCAGTCAGGTGCCTGTATTATCGGTGCGGAGGTAAGGTGTTCTTTTAGTGTGTCAAAAGATGTTTGACAGTTTTCCGACCATTCGAATGGCATGTCTTTAGCCAACAGTTGACACTGTGGTCGGGAGATTGCACTAAAATTTTTGATAAAGCGATGATCGAATCCCGCATGTCCCAGAAAAGATCGGATGTCTCGGACTGTACGAGGGACAGGTAGATTTGAAATTATATCGATTTTTGCTTTATCGACTTGGATACCCTTATCAGAAATAATGTGGCCGAGGATAATTCCTTTGGTTACCATGAAGTGACACTTTTCCCAGTTTAGTACTAAGTGTTTGTCCTCGCATCTCACTAACACATTCTCAAGGTTTTCTAGGCAGTTATCAAAACTATGGCCAAACACTGAGAAGTCGTCCATAAAGACCTCGAGTGTTTGTTCGACCATATCACTGAATATGCTTAACATGCACCGCTGAAAGGTGGCAGGTGCATTGTATAAACCGAAGGGCATACGATGGTAGGCGAATGTACCGAATAGATAAGTGAAAGTCGTCTTCTCCTGATCTTCAGGAGCAATTTCGATTTGGTTATAGCCACTATATCTGTCCAAGAAGCAATAAAATTTATGACCTACCACTCTTTCTAGCATTTGATCCATGAATGACAGTGGAAAGTGGTCTTTCTGGGTCACAGTATTTAACTTTCGATAATCAATACACATCCGCCATCCAGTGGGGACGCGTGTTGGTACTAACTCGCCGTCATTGTTTGGGATAACTGTTATACCAGCCTTTTTGGGCACCACCTGGGTTGGACTAACCCAAGAGCTGTCAGAGATAGGATATATAATCCCAATGTCCAGAAGTTTTAGGACTTCCTTTTTCACGACTTCTTGCATATTGGGATTCAGACGCCTCTGCATTTGTCGCGAAGGTTTGGCGTCTTCCTCCAGATATATCTTATAGGTGCAAATAGATGGGCTTATGCCTTTTAGGTCAGCAATAGTCCACCCCAATGCTCCCTTGTGCTGTTTGAGCATTTGAATTAACTTATCCTCTTATTCCGAGTTCAACGTGGATGAGATTATCACAGGATAAGTCTTTTCAGTCCCCAAAAAAGGGTATTTGAGCTCTTTTGGAAGCTCCTTTAATTCTAAGTCAGGAAACTGAAAGTTTGAAGTCATAGTTAACTTTGTTTTTGGAGGCAAAGGTTCATATGGTGTGACCCACATGCATTCAGCTCTATCTTCCTCTTTAGTTTCCATCATGAGGCAGGCATGATTTAAGGCGGTGTCCAATGGAGTTGACTCGTTAGGTTTGTAGACTGCATTAAATTGTGACACCACTACTTCCAAAGGATCTTTATAGTCAACAAAATCAGCCTCATCTTCGATGATCATTTCGATGAAGTTAACTTCTTCTTCGTCCTCGTATTTTTCAGGTCGGGGATTTGAAAATATCTTGACGTTTAAGGTCATATTCCCGAATACGATGGTCATGATACCACTTCTTATTTTGATTGTGGCATCTATGGTGTTGAGGAATGAACGTCCAAAAATCACCAGGATTTGTGAACATGGATTAGACACGGGTTCGGTATCCAATATCACAAAATCGACCGGGAAGACAAAGGTGTTTATTTGCACCAGAACGTCCTCCAGTATTCCTCTAGGATATTTGACTGACCTATCTACCAGTTACAACGCAACTCGGGTGGGGTTGAGTTCGCCCAACCCTAGTTGTTTATAGACTGAGTATGGCAACAGGTTTACACTTGCTCCTAGATCAAGGAGTGCATTGTCTATCCTTTGATTCCCAATCCGACACGAGACAGTTGGTGTGCCAGGGTCTCTAAGCTTTGGAGGCAATTCATTCTGAATGATTGCACTTGCTTGGCAGGCTACATAAGCATGTTTCTTCACACTTTGCCTCCTCTTGACCATGCATAAGTCTTTGAGGTACTTAGCATAGGCTGGCACTTGTTTGATTGCATCAAGGAGTAGAAGATTGATTTTGACTTGTTTGAACAGTTCCAAGAACTCCTGATTCCTTGCCTCGTTTTGGGGTTTCTTAAGCCTTTGAGGGTAAGGCGCAGGAAAAGGGCATTTGGGTAATTCGTCACTGGCAAGCTCCTTTCTGGGCTTTCTCTCAATTTCTTCTACTCGTTTAGGAGCTTCATCTTTTTCAACCAATGATTCGTTATTTTTGAGTTGCTCTTCTTCCTGAGTAGATGGTTTGCTCTTAGTCACCACTTCTTCCTCTTCATACTCCTCGGGAGTAGAATGAGGCATGTTTTGCCCTATGACCTTGCCGCTTCTCAGAGTTGTCACGGCTTTGGCATGCTCATGGTTATTGGGACCAATGTTGAATCCCTTAGGGTTTGGAAGTGGTTGGGCAGGAAATGTTCCTCCCAATCCCTCTTGTCGTGCATCCATCCTCTCTAACATTGCAGACATCTTGCTCATCATTTGAATTAATTGCTGCGTTAGATTCACGTTAGAAAGAGGATCTTCCTCCTATGACTTTTTGTGTGGGGGAATGTATACGTTTGGCTGTTGATTATTAGAGGGTTGAGCTTGATTGTAGTTATTTGGTCTATTTTGATTGAATGGCTGGGGTTGCCTATTGAATTGCCCTTGATATTGGTTATTGTTATTATAGGGCTGTTGTTGGTATAGATTTTGGGTCCCAGCATTGTTTTTCCAATCAAACCCGGGGTAATTCCATCTATTGTTATTATGTTGTGAATTGTAGTTATTGTAGGAATTCCCCGCCCCCCTATACCCTTGCATGGCATTAATTTTCATGGGGGGTTGTTCTTGAAAATACGACACATTAGGACAGTATTGATTAGTGTGTCCCAGCATGTTGCATGTGTCGCATGATTCTTCAGGCAAAACCTGCCTAGAATTCTCTCCTTTCATTCCCAACTCTTCCACTTTCTTCACTAGTTCTTCATATTTATTCATCAGATAATCCTCACTTTTTAGTTGGTATAAACTTTTCTCTTCCACAAAGGATATCTGTAAGCATGGGACATCTTCTGAGTTCGACCACTCATGGGCATGTTCAGCTAACCACTCGAAGTGAGCTTCAGCTTCTTCAGTGTTCTTGCGAAGAAATGGCCCTGAACTCATGGTCTCGACCAACTTTTTAGTTTCACCATTTAACCCTTCATAAAAGTAGCTTATGGTTCGCCATTTCTCATACCCGTGATGTGGGCATGAGAGAAACAAATCCTTGAAACGCTCCCAAGTTTGGGTGAAGGTTTCATTGCTCTTTTGTTTGTAAGAGTTTATTTGTCTTTTAAGCTCAATGGTCATGTGGGCTGGAAAGAATTTCTTCAGGAAAGCGGTGTTCATCGCATGCCAGGTGTAGATTGAATTTAGCTTTAAGGTGAGTAACCACGCTTTTGCTTTATCCTTCAGGGTGAAAGGAAATAGCATTAGACGTGTCACGTCTACAGGAAAATTCTGTGAGAAAGTTTTACAAACATCCTCAAAGTCCTTAACATGTAGATACGCCTTCTCGCTCTCCATTCCATGGAAGGTAGGAAGGAGTTGAATCATTCCATTTTGAAATTGAAATTTGCCTGCATGGGGTGGAATGAGAATACAAGAAGGTGTAGGCACGTGTTCAGGTGTCATGAGATCGCACAAAGGACGAAGTGAATCGTCGATTGGTACAAACACATTATCACCGTTTTCACTTTGATTATCAGCCATTGAATC
Source organism: Hydrangea macrophylla (assembly GCA_033977485.1). Classification (NCBI taxonomy): domain Eukaryota; kingdom Viridiplantae; phylum Streptophyta; class Magnoliopsida; order Cornales; family Hydrangeaceae; genus Hydrangea; species Hydrangea macrophylla. The sequence continues at coordinate 59,668,102 of CM066988.1, read as the reverse complement.
AATAGGTGTAGCTATAGGATTAATAGAACTAGATGAATCGGATGAATAGAATGGGTTTCTGTAAATTCCTTTGATGGAATTATCGGACATAAAGGGAAAGACCCTAAGTAATTTTTAATCTAAAGGATGAAAGAAAAAGAAAAACAGAAAGAGATAAGGATAGATTGAGGTAATCTAAGCGTTAGCTTGTCGCCTTCCCCAGCAACGGCGCCAAAAACTTAACACGACTAAATAGTTATGCGCTCTTGTGCAACACCCAAGTGTAGGTGATCGTGCAAGTAATACTGGATAAGTCCAGGTCGATCCCACAGGAAAGGTGTTGAACTAAATACCTAGATTAAACTCTAAAAAGAAAACAAAAATCAATACTTTTAAGAAATGTAGAACACGAAGTTCCACGGTTTATCAACTACTAACAATAAAACAATTAAACTAAATTAATCTAACAACTAACTAACAAATTAAAGCAGTATTTTAAAGAGTGTTTTTCTTAATAAAAGGGAATGTTGGGATTACATGAATCCACCGCGACGTTGCCATCTACCATGCAGTTACGTTGAAGCTCAATGGAGCACATTCTCTACAGTATTCCGTATTTATCTAAAGGTAAAGAATCCATAGTCCTTTCATGACCGGGACTATATCATCATAATTGAGTTTGAAATACATGAAAGCGGTTTAAAATAATAGTTAAGACTCGCACCTACAATGGTGTTAGCATTGAGGGTGGTTTGCAAAATGTATTGAAGAAAAATGCCTCAAGGCTTTAAGTTTACAGACTGCTTTGACAAACTGAGCATTTGGGGACAGTTTGATAACAAATCAGTAAAATAGAAAGTCTAGGAGTACTGCATAGAATGTTCTCAAGAATCAGAGAGTTCGATCGATCGAAGCGCTTTCGATCGATCAAACATCTTCATCCCTCGATTGAACGAACTGACTTCGATCGATTGACAATGTCTCTGTTCCGATCGATCGAACTAACTTCGATCGATCGAACACAGGAATTATTCTGCTGCATGGCAGAGGCTTGAGATCATGGTTTCATCGTGATCTCCCAACCTAGGGACTACTCAGACATAGTCTGGAGTAGCACAAAGTTGTTTTCAACGTAAAGATTCATTAAGGATGCGTTTGTTTGTGATTTAATCATGAAAATTATAAAAACTAATGGTGGAAATTTATCTAGCATACAAACTACGTGATAACAGATTATACTGCTATAAACTACGTGCAGCATGTAAATAAACAATAAAGGAGTAACCTAGAATGAAGAACTATTATTAAACTATGAGAATAGCAATCCAAAAGCAATATCCAAACTCCAAGACCTACAAAACATGAAAAACCTCTATCTCTCTCTCTAAAATTGATAAAAAGTAAAGTGGGCATTTTTTTTTCGTGAATACAACTGATATATATAGAAAAACCTAAAACTAGGGTTTCAACCAATGTCCCCGCAGCGTGCGCGTATGTTCTGATAAAAGCCATGTTCGATCGATCAAACATCGCTCGATTGATTGAACGTCTGGGATCTTCGAGCGCTTGAACTCAATTTGATCGATCGAAACCTCGATCGCTCGAACTCTGTGCTTCAGCTTTGAAATGTCTTCTTTGAAACCCAGCACTTCCTTTTATCGTTATCTTCCAATTCTCCACACAGCAACTATAGTCTGCACAAATTATAGCTAAAACACACAACTTATCACAGATTAATCATAATGTGTGAAAACTAGCATTGTAATTCAAACTGCAGATAAACGAGGAAATTGTAAACTAATTTAGTGTATTTACTTCTTTTAGCGCGGTTGTATTTTACAAATACCCCCGCTTGTCACTCGGCGTCAGCTTGGCCCTCCTTCCAGTAACTGGACTCTGCCCACGAGTAGCCAGACAGGTCCCAGTCGGGGTGGTCGGTAGCAGCCCACTTAGCCAAATCTGCGTAGCCAGTAAGGAATCCTGCCTCGAACTCCTCCTCGGCGTCCTTGGCTTCAGCGTCCCGAGCGGCAACGAGCTCAAAAAGTGTAGCCATCATGGCCGCTAGGTCATTCTCGGCAGTGATCCTCCCAGCTTCCACGGCTGCAGCTTTCATCTCTGCAACCTTCCGAGCAGTCCGCTCGGTTGAGAGTGAGTCACGTGTCTCTCCCCGCTCTAGGGCCACTGCCTGGGACTTTTCCTCCTCCATGGAGAGAGCAAACTCCGCGGACTCCAGGGCATCCTTCTCCATTGATAAGGCATTCTCCGCAGCGGCCAACCTCTCGGCAACACCGAGAAGGGTAGCTTCAGCCCCTGCCGCAATGCAGCCAACCTGCAAGATCAAAACAATGTCAGTGTACATATGCAAGAATGGCTAATGCTCATGTTACAGAATGACTTACCATGTGGCTGATGCTGTAGAGCTAACCGATTATGGCCTCGGGACTCAGCAGAAAGCATTTGTCTACCTGACACTGCAACAGCCCGGGCCGGACCCTTTCACGGACGTAGTTTGCCGTCTCAACCGCGGGCCTCGAGAAGGGACCTGCGCGAGCCGTCTCCTCCATGCTAGGGAAGGAGACCCCAGACGGCTTGGCGATAGGATGAATAGGTGATGGTGCGGCAATAGTAACACCGGGCGTCGAGGTCGTAGCAGCCTCCCTGTTTGCACAAATCGAGATCCCTCGGGAGATCCTTTTGAGGGGATGGCCCTCGGTGGAGTCTTGATTCTTCCTCTTCTGGCCGGCCCGAGCCATCAGGGCCGCCTCCTTTTCCTTCAGAGCCGCCGCACTCTTGGGAGCCATTTCTGTAAAACCGGGGAAGAGCGTATGAGAGCTCAGCAAAGTGCCAAATAAAAAAAAGTAACCGAAAAGTCAAGTAACGGAAGAATTTACCAGGAAGGATCGACGGGAATATGGGAGCTTCGAAGCGATGCTTGGGCTCGTAAGAAACCTTCGGGTTTCCCGACCGGGTCAGCACCTTATTGATGTCGGTTGAGTCCTCTACCAAAGACAAGATCCTCGCTTGGCACTCGTCGGGAAGACTGGGCGGGTTAACTAACCCCACTGCAAAGCAAAAATACAAATGGGTTAGTCGTGGTAAAACAAAGAGACTAATCATGAAAGGAAAGTGATTAGACTTACTCCTCAACTGCCCCACCCAGGAGGTCCTCAACTGCACACCCGGTGCCTTTTCACATAGCCCCAGGGTGGATACTTGGAAGAATTTCTTCTTCCACCCCTTATTATTGCTCGGGCAGTTGATTATCGTCTTCCGCCCCTGCCTGGCCCCAAGCGAGAAGAAGTCGGACTCCCCGTGAACTTGGAATGGACGGTGGGTCCAAAAGAACTCCTGCAGGGTAAGCTCATACCCGAGGACTTGGAGCCACAAGGAGATGGACCCCATCGATAACACCAACCATTTGGGGCGAGCTGCCCTGGGGAGATCCCGAGGTAGATGAGTGCATCCTGGGCTATAAGATGGAGCTGTAGGTGAAGGCCTGCCATAAAGGCATCCTCGTATAAGGAAACAAAGCCTGATTCATGGAAGTGAGCCCCGCCGTTGTGGACCGACAGAGAGAAAGGGCCGGGAATATCGTATCTCTCCCTGATCCGACCCAAATCAGGGACGCGCAGGGTGCTAATGATCGACTCGCAGGCGAAGACGACACTGGGACTGTTCGGTACAAACCCTTCGTCGCCCGACCCTTGAGACGCCGAGGCCACAGGAGAGCCTGGATGCATTTCCTCGTGAGATGCCCGGGCAGGGATCCTTCCCTCACTGTGCTGATCAGAGGGGGCCAAGGAAGGAGGGTCTAGGCTTGTGCTCAGGGTTCCCGATCGTGACTGCTTGTCTTTCGATTGGGATGACAAGTTATAATCAGAGTGGCACATATCTAAGTCTACGGTGGACCTAGGAGGCAGACGGCGACCTAAAATCGGGTCAAGGACTCCAAGCCTGAGATACAAGGGAGGCAGATCTAATAACCTGAAGGGCAGGTCGTACAAGACTCTGGACGAAAAGTAACACTCTTTCAAGACTCTCCCGGGAACACCCGTTCGGTCCAATTGCCCTAAAGTACCTCCTGATTAGAAGAAATAACAGAACCTAAGAATGAAAAAATCCCACTCCCGTTCTGACCTAAGTGGGTTCGCTCCCTCCAGGTTTACTCAGAAAAGAAGAAGAGAGTGAAGAACTGAAGATAGAAAGGAGAGACTTACAAAGTTTAGCACAGAAAAGGGATTAGGAATCTTGCTCGGGATCTTGTTCGCTCTCAAACTGCTCGGTAATCTCTATCACTTGGCAGCAGGAATTGAAGAAATGAACAAGTGTTCCTTATATAGGAATAACAGGTGGTCTAGATAAATTAGATCCAATGGCTCTGGAGATTTCCCGCCAAAAACCGTCCGACAGCTGTCGTCACGGGCATGTGAACGGTCGCCTCAAAAAGCGCGCGCATTAAATGAGTGACGTGATGGTCCGGTTACCACGCAGCTGTTCGGTTACCTTCAAACCGACTTTGATGGATCCTGACCAGGCCAACTACTCCATAACACGTGGCAACACCAATGCCCGGGCTTCTCTCTGTACTGGTCGGTTATTCCACCGGGTGATCTAGAAGGTGGGTCCCCTCCCAGGCAGCACTCTCGAAGGGTATCCAGACGGTTTCCAAGGCGATACTGATTTTCGATCCTCACCCGATGAAGCATCCAGTCAGTTCCGAAAATGGGGGGCAGCTGATATGTCCAAGATTATCAAGTCATGAAGTCAGTCTGCCACGTCACTGGGAGGTGTTGGATACTTCGGTAACGGCGCCAATAGCCTAGCGATCCCGAGGTGTTCGTCACGACTGCCCAGTTTGTGCCAACGGGCTGGGCACAAAAGGCCGCGACATCCCGTGGACCTGGCTTAACCAGCAGTTTCCTAAACCAGCTGCAAGACTACAAGAGGGAATGTGGCAGTTTCCTAAACCGCTTAGGAAACTCTCCCCAAATCATGCAAATCAATTGTAATCAGATTAGGCATCCTAATCTGACTAGCTTACCATGTATGGGTGGACTCTTGCACCTATAAAAGAGCCCACCTACCCTGTCTACAGGGATCCGAAGAACTCTCTAGCTAACAAGCATAGAACACAGAATTCACCATTGTAAGCATATACCCAGTCGGTATTACTGGTAGTGTCGTCCCTCTTTGTTGGCCCACCAGGCCTGCCGGTGATCTGCTAGTGAACGTACACAGACGCAACCGTGAACGTAGGTCACCTTGTTAACGGGGTCGAACCACATATAACTTGCTTTTGTCTTTTTCTCTCTTTAGATCCTCCTTACCATTTTTCGGCATCATCATGAACAATATAAAAACCATGAACTAATCAATGATTTGGATCATTTAGCCTTTGGTTCCAAGCTTGAATAATCTTTATTAGAGTATGGTATAAGCCTTAGGTTAAGGAAAGATCATTAGAACCATTATTTAAAAAGTTGGTAAAAACTGTGACAGGATTCTAAAAATTGTTGAGAGCAGATCAGAACTTCGAAGAAATAAAAGGTATGGTTCCCGTGGTTTGATCTTTATGATTTTTGGACAATAGATGCCTCTGTTAGTCTAGTTTTAATCCAACAAGAAAATCAAGGTTTCAATAATTAGATCTTTGGGAATTGACTAAAAACTAGACGTCACTCAGAGACTTACAACTCTCTGTCCAGAGATTTTGTTTGATTTTTTAAAAATAGTAAAAAAATTAGGATTGATCTACTCTTTTTGGGGGATCTTATTAACACATCAAACTACATGGGAAAATTTATTTAAAGTAAAAGATGCTTGATTAATGCTCTGATTTATTGATTTCAAAAGAGTGTTACTGTTCTGGAATTCTGGACAGATTATTGTTGTTTCACAAAACTCATTACCAAACAACTTTAACCATGAAATCTCATTGAAGTAAAAATTACAGTGGTAAAAAATTGTGTTGTTAACACTTTCCAGTTGGTTTCATTTGATTCCAACGGTCCATTATTTAACTAAAAATCCTTTATCAAAATCAATTTGTGAATCCACTATTTTTATCTGTCAAGTTCAACTTTATTTGTTAACCCCAACTATTAAATCATGAAGTTGGGCTTAAACCAAACCATTTCTCCTATCATTTGATGGTCATTGGAGATTAATGACATTTAACTTGGGAATCTTAAGTGAAGTATGAAGAAACTTCATAAAACCCCAAGATAATGAACCTAAACCACAGAGATAAGTTTAGACTCAAGTTATTCCTCCTACCATTTGATGGTCATAGGAGACTAACAACATTTAAACTTGTGGATTTTAATGAAGTATGAAGAAACTTCATAAAATCCCAAGACAATGAACCTAAACCATGGAGATAAGTTTAGACTCAAGTTATTCCTCCTACCATTTGATGGTCATAGGAGACTAACAACATTTAAACTTGTGAATTTTAATGAAGTATGAAGAAACTTCATTAAATCCCGAGGTAATGAATTCAAACTATGATAAAAGTTTGAACTCATTGACTCAATATATTAAAATCAACCTCAATCCCCTTTATAAATCATAAGTTCATAAGAATATTAAGGGACTCTAAACACAAGGATTCAAATAGGACATTGAAAGTCTTATGAATCTCAAAAATAGACATAGTCAAAAGGAAAAAAGAAAACAAAACTTCAAGCAACATCAACTCCAAGGTTTATTTATACTCTAAACCCAAGGCTATTTTGATCCAAACTAATGAGAGTTCAATCACAATATATGTGGTGTGTGATGAAATGAGGTGGGAAGAGAGGTTTTGAAAATGTGTAAAAGGTCTTCAGTATCTATATATTGTGATTAAAATAGAGTAAGAAAATAAAACAATTAAGAGTTTACCTCTAATGATCCTCAACTCTTTGGTTGCTCTACGACTTCCAAAGATTAAACTCTTCTTCTTGCTCTTTTTTCCAACCAACCCTCTCTATTACTCTTCTTAATTTAAAAAGTGTTTAAGGAGAATCAACCTAGGGAATCTAACATTCCAAAATCCCCACCACTCTTTATGGGGATACACATCCTCTACATATAGGCCATCTTTAGAGGGTTATTTTGGGAAATTCGCAGCAAAAACCATAATTCCCTCCGTCTTTTGTTTGTATAAACTGACCTATTTTTGGACAGACTGTCATAAAAATGCGGCACTCTCTAGAGATGGAAGCGGTACTCTGTGATTACCAATGCGGCAGTCACTGATTACCAAAATGACATTCAGTGAATGTCGAAGCGGGCATTAAGGGAGTGCCGCGGACAACTACACAGACTGCCATTTTTATGTAGAAATCCAATTTTTTGTGGCATTTAATGAAATTTGCGGCACTCATAGAATGCCATACTACACTCCATAGAGTGTCGTTCCAGCAATTCGAGACTGCCACAGCTTCTATCATGTGTCGTTTTACTCTTTTTTTTTTTCTTTTTCTCTCTCTTTCCCTTTTTGTTTTGAATTAAAAGAGCCTTCAAAAGAGCTTGAATCACCTTCGGAAGTCTTGGATTAGTCGGACGCTTGTCATCATCGGACCTCAGAGGCAATACTCCCCTTAATTCGATGCGTGGTCAAAATTAGGGTGTCTACAGGCTGATCATACATTCTTCAACATCTGGGCTCCCACCGAATCACCCAATTCTTCTCTTTTCTTCTTGATTTTGAAAACATAGTTTGAAGAATCTTCGACGGATTTAAATTCCTTGGAAAATCTCTGAATTTTACCGGTCATCGTCATCATTGGTCTTCAGAGGTAACCGATCCCTGAATTCGACAATTGGTCAAAATTGGGGTGTCTACAATTTGCCCTTCTTTGGCAGAGCTTGTAAAGCAACGCATATCAGAAGCGAATGTCGAAGCCTGTGAGAAAGACAAGCCTTTGACCAAACTGTCGAATCTAGGTAAAAACGAAAGTGCGTTGCAAAAATCAAGCACGCAAAGAGCTAATGCTGGTCGTGCTCAATGGTGAGCTGTCTATATATCCCTGATGGGGAATCAGACCAGGACGTAGTTCGGGCGAGGGTCAACACACAAACACAAATAATCATACGGATGAATGCTCCTCTCTTATCGTAATGCATATGCTCAATCAACTTCATGTCCTATGCTCCCAAACGTGATGATCTTGAGTCATGTTGCTTTTTTTATTATTAGAAATGCTCCCTATACTTCAAATTCTCCTATTATGATATTGTCCTCCTCTTAGAGCACCATGATTGACATATACATGTTTCATACGTGTTTCAAAAATCATCTGATCGACTAAGACACTTCACGCCTTACACTCCATAGTCGAATCATGTAGCACGCTAAAAGATTCGAGATGCTTCACGCCTTACACTCAGAATCTTCCAAAATCATATGATCGAATAAGACGCTTCACGCCTTACACTCCATAGTCAAATCAGGTAGCACACAGAAAGATTCGAGACACTTTACGCCTTACACTCAGAATCTTCTAAAAAAAACATCTGATCATCTGAGACGCTTCACGCCTTACACTCCATAGTCGAATCAGGTAGCATGCGAAAAGATTTGAGACGCTTCACGACTTATGCTCAGAATCTTCCAAAATCATCTGATCGACTAAGATGCTTCATGCCTTACACTCCATAGTTGAATCAGGTAGCATACAGAAAAATTCGAGACGCTTCACGCCTTACACTCAAAATCTAAAAAAAAAAAAAAAAAACATCTGATCGACTGAGACGCTTCACGCGTTACACTCCATAGTCGAATCAGGTAGCACGCGGAAAGATTCGAGACGCTTCATGCCTTACACTCAGAATCTTCCAAAAAAACATCTGATCGACTGAGACGCTTCATGACTTATACTCCATAGTTGAATTAGGTAGCACGTGAAAAGATTTGAGACACTTCACGCCTTATACTCAGAATCTTCCAAAATCATCTGATCGACTGAGACGCTTCACGCCTTACACTCCATAGTCGAATCAGGTAGCACGCAGAAAGATTCGAGATGCTTCACACCTTACACTCAGAATCTAAAAAAAATATCTGATCGACTGAGACGCTTCACGCCTTACACTCCGTAGTCGAATCAGGTAGCACGCGGAAACATTCGAGACGCTTCATGCCTTACCCTCATAATCTTCCAAAAAATCATCTGATCGACTGAGACGCTTCACGCCTTACACTCCATAGTCGAATCAATGCAAATTTATTGCGAGAAATGAGAATGCAAACTCGTTACATCCTAGCTTTACTCATCGGGAATCGATACATGCAGTTCCGTCATATCTTTAGAGAGAAATCTTTATGATTCTTAAATTCAGGAATCTTCCACGGTTATCTTCAGATCAATCCTTTCAAAATTCGAATTTATTTAGACAAAAATTCAAATCTTTTTAAAATCAGGAGTCAATCATACTCTAATTTATTCAATTTTCAAAATCCAGAGTCAATCAGACTCCAGTTTATTCAATTTTCAAATCCGGAGTCAATCAGACTCCAATTTATTCAATTTTCCAGAATCCAGAATCAATCAGACTAAACATTCAAATCTTTTCAAAATCAGGAGTTAATCATACTCCAATTTATTCAATTTTCCAGAATTCGGGATCAATCAGACTAAACATTCAAATCTTTTCAAAATTAGGAGTCAATCATACTCCAACTTATTCAATTTTCAAAAATTCAGAGTCAATCAGGCTCCAATTTATTTAATTTTCAAAAATCCGGAGTCAATCAAGCTTGAATCAATTCAAATTTTCAAAATCCAAAGTCAATCAGACTCTAATTTATTCAATTTTCCAAAATCAGGAATCAATCAGACTAAGCATTCAAATCTTTTCAAAATCTGGAGTCAAATAGATTCCAATCCAATCAAATTTTCAAAATATGGAGTCAATTAGACTCCAATCCAATCAAATTCTCAAAATTTGGAGTCAATCAGACTCCAATCCAATCAAAGTTTAAAAATCTGGAGTCAATCAAACTCGAATCCAATCAAATTCTCAAAATTTGGAGTCAATCAGACTCCAATCCTATCAAAATTTCAAAATCTGGAGTCAATCAGACTCCAATTTAATCAAATTTTCAAAATCTGGAGTAAATTAGACTCCAATTTATTTAATTTTCAAAAATCCAGAGTCAATTAGACTCCAATTTATTTAATTTTCAAAAAATTCGGAGTCAATCAGACTCCAATTTATTTAATTTTCAAAAATCTAGAGTCAATCATACTCAAATTTATTCAATCTTCCCAACTCATGAATCAATCAAATTCAAAATGATTTTATTTGCCAAAACCAGGCGTTTTAGCATGATTTCTCACAAGCAGGGGCCAACTTTTATTCAAAAAAGAGGGCTTAAGAACTTCTTTTTCAAATCCTGGCGGTTCGTTCGAAACGAGAGAAAATCTTTAAGGACATATGAGCAAAATTCGGTGGTCTTTTTTACAAATATGGAAAAACTAGAGGAAAGGGGCCACCTGTCACATGTGGCGGCACTCAATGACGAGTACCGGCACTCAGTGAGTGCCGGTGACCTTCCATCGACTGTCGGTTTTGACTGGCAGTGTTTAAAATCCAATTTTCTTTTCATTCTCTTAATTCTCTATTTCGGATTTCTCTCCAATGCTCTCTCCCTTTTTTGTTCTCCACTCAGAAATCAATCAAAAACAAGGTATGTTCACTTTCTTAATCATCAAGATTGCATCTTTGCTTGATTTGTGCTTAAAATCATGGTTATTTTTATGTTCCTTTGATTTTTCCATAACTTCTTCATATGAATATTGATTTTTCCCCTTTTTGCTTGTAGATTCTTCAATGGCTAGTGGTTCGGGGTCGCATGGCCCCTCTAGGAAGAAATATAAGCCCTCCCCTGGCCATGAGTCATCGGTTCTCCTTGCCGATCCTGACAAATACCTCTCGGCATGAGCTTTGAGCAAATTTGTATAATCTCAATTCTTCTTGCTCTCTCTTATGATAATGAATGCAATGCCATGTTATGATGAACAATGCATGTATGAATGCCCGCATAACCTTGCGCATTTGGATATACTCAATCTTATTTGTGATACCCCCCCTCCTTTTTGTATTGATTTTCTTGGATGGAATGCCATTATTGGGTTCATTGATTTTTCATGCCTACGAATTTCATTATTCCATTCTTCTATTGCTAATGAGGGGTTGCACCGACCCCGCGAGGCACTCAAATTTTGCATAGACTATGCTTAATGATCCCAGGATTCATGGTCAGAGAACCAAGAGCTTTTTTATTTTTCTTTCATGACATCGAGTCGCTTAGACTCAAAAATCATTTTTTCAAAGAATTGAATCGCTTAGACTCAGAAATCATCAAAAAAAAAAAATTTAATTTTTATTTCAAAGATTTGAGTCGCTTAGACTCAGAAATCATTTTTTTTTCAAAGAATCGAGTCGCTTAGACTCAAAAATCATTTTTTCAAAGAATTGAGTCGCTTCGACTTAGAAATTATTTTGTCAAAGAATTGAGTCGCTTAGACTCAGAAACTATTTTATTCTAAGAATTGAGTCACTTAGACTCAAAAATCATTTTTTTTATTCTAAGAATTGAGTCGCTTAGACTTAAAAATCATTTTTTCAAAGAATCGAGTCGCTTAGACTTGAAAAGTTCTTTTATTTTTATTTCAAAACATTGAGTCACTTAGACTCAAGAATTAAGAATTCTTATTTTCAAAGCACGGAGTCGCTTATACTCACATCCTAACTTTATCTATTAAAGCAACAAAAGCCGCTAAGGCTTAGGAACTTATTATTATTATTATTATTTTTAGGTACCAAAGTTGTTACGACTCCAAAAGAATCTTATTTCACAGAATCATGGAGTTGTTAAAACTCCAAAAGAATTTTTGTTCACACCACTTTTACAAAACCAAGGGATCACTAAGACTCCAAATAATTACTCACCATTTCCTTTTATTGAACTTGCCTTTTTTTTCTTATTATTATCATTATTACATTTTTCTTTCTCTCTCTTTTTATTCTCATTACCTTCTTTCTTTTTCAGATGCCTGAGACAGCTCTTAAAGGACATGGGAGTCTGGCCCATGGTCGTCGATGGTACAATGAGCTCTCCGAGGACATCAAAAACATGGTCAATATTACGGGCTTTGGGCTTTTTGCACTGCTTTTGGAAAAGAGCTCAAATGATATGACCCATATCCTGGTCGTGGCGGAACGATGGTGGGACACGACGAACACATTCCTCATGCCTTTTGGGGAGATGGCCATGACTCCCCTGGACTTTTCTATGATCATCGGTATTCCATTTGGTGGTCTCCCAATAGCTTACTATGATGATCTCCCGACCCGTCACGAGCAGATCATTGACTTACTCGGGGCTCATCCGGGAGAGTTTATAGTGCCGGCGAAATGGTTCATGGACACTTTCAGGGGTCATGCCTTTACTGATGACCAGATGGCTAGGGCTTTCATCATGTAAGTGCTGGGCTGCTCATTGATGAGCACAAGAGGAGACTGGATCAATCTAGCGTATTTGGCCTCTTTGGAGTACATTAACCGTATACACCAGTATAACTGGGGAGGTGCAGGACTGGCTACCCTTTATTTCCATATCAGCGAAGTCTCTAGGGGTAATTACCTTTCCACCGGTGGGTACTGCAGAGTCTGGGAGGTAAAACCTCAAACATACACACTTTTCTTTTATTTGCTTTATTCATTTGGATTCCTCAAAATATTGAATTTAATTTTTAATATTTTCCTTGGCAAATATGGTCACATGAATACCTGCGTATGAGAGCTCCCAGTACTAGAGAAGGTGAGGCAGCCATTATACCACAAGGCTTGAAGTGGAGGAAAGAGGTGACGAGTCAAAAAGTGGGGACCCATGACTTTGTCGGCTACAGAAACCTCCTCACCAATTTACGGGAGGTCCACGTGGTCTGGAACCCTTGGGAGGCGGCCCTTCCAGAGACTAGCGAAGAGATCCAGGCTGCCGTGGGTTTTTCTAGGATAAGGATCCTAATGGTGGGAGAGGCATGCCGAGAGTGGTACCTTGGTGAGAGGGTGACTAGGCAATCCCTTTTTACCCCTACTTTTTATGTGCCGAGAGCTCCTCCAGCTACTTTGAGGAGCATGGAGACTTTGGATCATGACAACCTCGTCGCAGCATTGGATAGGGAGAACATTGAAAATCATTTGGACGGTCCAGATGGCTACCCAAACTTTAGATTGAATTCCCTCATGCACAACTTTCCTCTTATGGATGTTACCCGGGTAACAGATATTTCATTCTTTTTATTTTCCTGCTCCCTCTCTCTCTTTTCTTAGATATGTAACCATATTTATTAACATCCAAATCCTTCTTAGCAGCCTGTTCCTAGGGTTGCCGACCCTCCAGCTCTCCCACAGTGGAATTGGAATGTGTCTATGGTTCATATGGTCCAGGAGACCATGTACCAGCTGACCCCTTATACTCAGAATGTCTTGTCCATTCCTCTGCAATACGATACAGTCCCTAGAGATTATGCTGAAGAGGGTCTATCTTATGCACATACCGTTCAGCACTGGATTCATGGACGCAAATGAAGGATAAGTCTCAATATCACTACATTCAGTTATTTCCTTCAATTGCTTTACTCATTAATGCTTATCAAATCTGAATTTTCAAGCTATCAGAGCAAGAGCCAATGCGGATCTCCAATTCAGAGCCATGGTATATCTTTCTGACCCTCTTTTTTTTTTATTATTCTTCTTTTTTCTCTTTTTATTTTTTTTTAAATATTCATTATTTATTTTGCTTTAGAGAAGTAATTAACTCCACAAAATTTGAAATTGGATAAAAAAAATTTTAAAAGAATTGAAACCTGGAGATTCAAGAAAAAGAATTTTATCATCCTTCTTCTGTATATGAAGAGGAGCTCAATGCTATGAGGAGGAAAATGCAAGGGCTCCAAATGGGTTAGGAGGACGGCTATCCTGGAGGTGCTGGCGGCAGTGGTGATGGTGGTGATGTAGGAGACGATGGAGATGGTGGAGCTGGGGGGAGTCAAACAGCTCCGCAGGCACCCGGAAGAAATCCTCGTCGCCGACAAGGATAATCGATCTCCTTTTTTTTATTTCATTACATCCTTGTGAGGACAAGAATTCTAAACTCTCTCTCTTTAATGGATTTTTTTTAGGTGGATAGATAGTATTCATGCATGGTGGCCTACGTGCCAATTTTGAATTATGTTTATATTCATGCTAGATTACTATGTATCAGGCTTATTCTCCATGCTTACTCAAAAATGTGAATGCCTATATTGCTTATTGACGAATGGTGTAAGAGAATTGGTGTTTGAATGCTAAATGGTGATATTCTGTTCAACTTGTCATTGCAGGTTTGGGCTGATTCTAGTTATAAACTGACCCATGAACAATCCTGACCGGCACTCAATGAGGCTGACTGGCACTTAGTAACTGCCACTCAGTAACTGTTGGCCGGCACTCAGTGAGTGCCGCCCCTTTTCATCGAGTGTCAGTTTGTGCTCTTTTTCTTATATAAGATGTCGTTTACTTATTTTATGCCCTTTTAAAATTCCTAAGGCTTTTTTTCCTCTTCCTCACTCAAACTCTTCTTCTACATTCATTCTCATTCTTCATGGCTCCCATAAGTTCCGACATTCTATACCCGTAGATGGATTCTCTTTCTGGTATTGACCGACTTAACTTCGAGTCCCACAGATTGACAGACCTCTTAGTTTTCTACCATATGACTCTAGACAAGGGCTTACTCTGAGCCACTATCATTGGGACTTTTCTTTACATGTCTTCTGGTTTGACCATGAGGAGGTTTGTCCACTTTTTGAGGAATTTAGCACCATTCTCCTTACTGATCCTTATGCTGATTTGATCATCCCTCAGATGCAAGCAGGGCATGTCCAAGATCTAGCGGCTCTTTTTCACATTTCCCGGAGTGCTGCCAAATCTTTTGTTTGTGACCGGTACATTAACTTTGACCACCTCTCTTCCGTGTATGACCCTATCGGAGATCCGAACAACGGGAGTTATCAGATCGTCAGACGCAGTGCTCTTTCCATAGCTATGCTTTCTCACTTTCTATTATGGTCTTCCACCGACATTCTCATCCCCATTGTCTCGATCTCTAAGAGATGAGAAGCGCAGTCATGTAAGTTTTTGGGGAGACCCTATTGGGTCTCTACCATGCTTATGCTACTGGGGCCATGCTTTCACATGGGGCTCCCCATGTCCTTTAGGTTTGGCTTTTGGAGCATCTAGGTCTATTTATTCACCCTTTCTACCTCAAGAAATAGCTACCTTATGATTGCATGGAGGTCCGTTACTCGTTTCATATAGTCGACGGCTAGCTTGTTTGGCTTCAGAGCCTTTATGATGAGGATATCTGTTGGGTCTGTCCTCGATGGACTTACTGTTCCGTTACTGTACGGTTCCCTGGTCGTCTCGGGGTTTGGCTAACAAGTTTGCATGTTACCACTTTCTACGTTCTGGGCAGGGTGGTTCGCCAGTTCGAGTTGCTTCAGGATGTTCTGGATGCTATCACTGCAGATTTTTTGAGGAGTTCTGCTCTACACCCTTCTACCATGAGGCTATTTGCTGAGGCTTGGCATGACAGAGTATCGGCCCCATTCTAGAGGGTCCTTGCTTTAGTTGTTCCTACTACTGAGTACTTTTTTGAGATTCAGGTCTTGATTGGAGGATAGTTTTGCGACTAGACAAGCAAAAGTAAAGAAACAAACAACAAGATTCTAACTCCTAGAAAACTTTGATAGGTCTCACTTACTTTGAATGCGCTTTTATTTTGAATTATGTGATGTATTTTCATTTGTACCCGAAAAATGTTTTAAACATGTTAATCGAAGTTTGCACTTCTCCAATCTTTTCAGATTATGAAAATTTCCCTCTTAATGTCTCTTTTAGCTTTTATTACTTTGCTTTGAGTTTTGCTTTAGAGCTTTAATCATTCCATACCATGAATCCTCATTTGCTTCCATACAATACATATTTTGACAGCCAGTAGATCCAAAAATGGGTTTAGATATTATCTGGGTTCTTCGGTTTAGCAAACGAAGTTTGCCCCTAGTCTTGGGCTTTGATTCTAGCTCCAGGCAAATGCAAGTTTGCCCCTAGTATGGCATGGGGAAACTCAAGACATTAATTTGTCAAGAGTTTGGTTTTATTTGGACCGAGGGCTTTGTGAGCCCACCTACTTATCCCTGAATGGGTATCAAGTCTGTAGTAGTTCAGCCAAGGCTAGAAGGAAAGTGCTTTCCAGGCAATTTATGAATGAGCGAACCGGGTAGGTTGCCTACATATCCCCTAGTGGGAATCAGGTCAAGCGTAGTTCATCAACTCTGGAGGTTTTGAAAGGCAAGGTTTCAAGTAAAGTATTTCTTAAGGTGATTGAGGTTGATTGGCTATTTAAATTCAACCCCATCTAGGTCCATAAGATAGGCAAACCCTCCAAAGAGAAGCATCTTAATGATGTAAGATCCGACCCAGTTGGGTTTGAATTTTCCTCTGGGGTCATAAATTGGCACTTTAAGTTCTTTAAGGACCAAGTCACCCTCAGCAAGCTTCCTTGGGCGAACCTTTTTGTTGAAAGCACGAGCTATCCTTTTCTGATATCCCCGAGTGTGATTTATAGCAGCCAACCTCTTCTCATCTAGTAGCATCAACTCCTCATATCTTCCTCGTAGCCAATCAAGTTCAGTTACTTCACACTCTGCCAAAACTCTTAAAGATGGCATTTTGACCTCAACCGGAAGAATGGCTTCCATCCCATAGACTAATGAATAAGGCGTAGCCCCTGTCGAAGTTCTTACGGAAGTTCTTTATCCCCACAAAGCAAATGGTAGCTTCTCATGCCAATCCTTATATATATCTATCATTTTTCCCTGGATCGCCTTTATATTCATTGTTTGCGGCTTCTACTGCTCCATTTATCTGGGGTCTGTATGGTGAGGATTGATGGTGGGTAATCCTATACTTTTCTAAGAGTGGGATAACTTCTCCTTGGAAATGGCTACCATGATTAGAAATGAATTCATTTGGAACCCAATATCTGCAGATTATATTATTCTCAATAAAACTCACCACATCTTTAGCTTTTAATGTTGCACACGATGCTACTTCCACCCTTTTGGTAAAATAATCTATCATCACAATTATGTACCGGTATCCATTGGAGGCTTTCGGAATTACTTCATCGATGATATCAATACCCCATACGGAGAATGGCCAAGGGGTGGCCATGCTATAAAGTTGGGAAGGTGGGGTATGCATAAGATTTGCATGGATCTGACACATATGACATTTCCTAACATATTCACAACAATCCTTATCCAAAGTTGTCCAAAAGTATCCTTGTCGAATTATCTTTTTGGCTAACATATGTCCGCTCATGTGTGGTCCACAAACTCCCTCATGTATTTCCTCCATCATCCTTTTTGCTTCTCTCGCATATAGACATTCTAAGTTATAGCCAGTATGAGAGTTTTTCCACAACTTGCCTGCATAGATTACGAATTGAGTTGAAAACCTCCGAATTGCTTTCTTATCCTTCTCCGAAGCACCCTTGGGATATTCTCCCTTCTAAACGAAACTCCAAACATCTAAATACCATGGTACTTCTATCTCTTCTCCTCCTTCAATGGCTACGATTGTCTTGAATGAGGGTCGGGTCCTCTCTTCTATGGATAGGGGAATCATGGTAACTCCTATAGGGATTTGGATCATTGAGGCCAAGGTTACTAAGGAATCAGCTAGTTGGTTCTCCTCCAAGGGAAGGTAATAGAATGATATTTTTCTGAATTGCGCTTTCAGGCTCTCCAGGTATTCATGGTAAGGTTTCAATTTCTCATGCTTTATTCTCCAATCACCCCTCACTTGCGATATTATTAGATTTGAGTCCCCAAAAACATCAATCTTCTCAATTTTTAAAGCCAAGGCTGCTTCCATCCCAATTATGCATGCTTTGTATTCTGCCATGTTGTTGGTTGAGTTATACTTAGGCTCAACGGCCAATGGGGTGGGGGCTCCATTAGGTGATATGAGGATGATTCCAACCCCGTATCCCATCTGATTGGCTGCTCCATCAAAAACCATTCTCCGCAAGTCTTCCTTTACTTCCATCACCCCTTTATCAGGAAACTTAAATTCTCCCTTTTCTTCGGATTCTATGGCAAGGTTGGCTAAGTATTCGGTGACGGCTCTCCCTTTGACAGATTTGGAAGTGACATACCTAATATCAAATTTGGCTAGCATCATGGTCCAATGGGAGATCCTACTGATTAAGGTGGGTTTTTCAAAGAGGTATATGAGCGGGTCCGTTCGGGATATTAGGCCAATAGGGAAGCCTAAAATATAATACCTAAGACGACGGGTACACCATACCAAGGCCCAACAAGCTTTCTCCAATAGTGAATAATTAAGTTCATACCCGGTCATCCTCTTACTTAGATAGTAGATCACAGGTCATGGTAAGTTTGGATATGAAATGGCTAATGAATCATATTCATCCTAAGAATCCCCTAAACTCCTTTTCATTTTTCGGTGATGGCATTTCAGTTATGGCTTGAATTTTGGTCGAGTCTACCTCGATTCCCCTTTTCATAATCAGAAGCCCTAACAATTTCCCCATGGTGACCCCAAAGGTACATTTCTGTGGGTCTGACCTCATTCTAGATTCCTTTAATCTCTTAAAGAATTTCCTTAAAGCCTCTAAGTGACGTTCCCTCTCTTTGGACTTTACTATCATGTCATCCATATACACCTCCACTTCTTTATGGATCATATCATGTAGTAATGTGGTGGCTGCTCTTTGATAAGTCGCTCCCGCATTTTTAAGTCCGAATGGCATAAATCTATAGCAATAAGTCCCCCAAGGTATGATAAAAGTAGTTTTCTCCCTCTCCTCAGGTGCCATTAATATTTGCTTATACCCTGAGAACCCATCCATGAAAGATAAGAGTTCATATCCCCCAGTATTGTCTACTAACACATCAATGTGGGGTAAAGGGAAATCGTCCTTAGGGCTGGCTTTGTTCAAATCCCGAAAATCAACACAAACCCTAACACGACCATCTTTTTTCGGGACTGGTATAATGTTAGTGACCTATTCTGGATACTCGGTGACAATTAAGAATCCAACTCCTAATTGCTTTTCAACTTCCTCTTTTTCTTTAAGCGCCCATTCAGGCCTCATTCGCCTTAATTTTTGTTTTACGAGTTTTGAATTTAGGAAGAGGGACATATGATGTTGGACTATTTCTAGATCAATTCCTGGCATATTATCATAAGACCATACAAAAACATCTTTGAATTCATTTAATAGTTTGATTAATTCCTTCCTTTCTTCATTGCTAAGTGCGGAGCCAATAGAAACATTTTGAGGAATATCTTCATTTCCCAAATTAATCGTTGAAGTACTTTCTATGATTTTACATGCAGACTCATTTTCTTTTTCAATTACTTTTTGCAATTCATCTGGTATTTCGCTACATTCATCACATATATCACAATTATCGTTATGCATAGTCAAGTAAGCAGAATTTGTCGTATTCGCATTAACTTTCTTGGGAGTGATTACAATAGACATGGAAATCGAAAGACACCTCATTTGGGCCATTACAGACTCGGGGTGAGGGGGATACCTATCACTAGACTCAAAGACCTATTCTTTCTTACTTTTTCCTCCCAGATCAGTGATGAAGCATTCTTCTAAATCTCCTACCCCAGTAATCTTTTCCATTTCTTCTTCCTCTGGCTCTTCTTCATGTTCTGGCTTTTCCCCTTCTGCTGTATTTTCTTTGCTCTTTTCTTCATCTCGACTTTTCCTATCTTCATTCATAATCTCCCAAGAACTGCCCTTTCTGGTTCCTCTGTGTTCTTCTTCTAGCAGATTTTTCATGGCTGAGCCATCTAGAGTACACACCCAATCTTGAATGATGGCAGATTTTGCAGGCACTTGAAGGTAAGGGTCCTCATAATCAGAGAAGTTATGTGCAAAGAAAATTTTGAACCCAGCTTCATACGTTTTTCTATTTTATCCAACAATTGCTCTAGGAAACAGCAAAACGAAAAATCCTCCCCTTCTTTCACAAAGTATCCATTGAGAGTTTTTTAGTAAGGCTCTATTGGCGCATCGGCCGCTTTCTTCTTTTTCCTCATTTCCTCCTTTGTTGGCTGATATCCCAACCCATAGGTATGTGTTTGCATGATAATGTTCAAAAACTCTGGCAATCCTTGGTGTTTTTTACCTAATCCCAATCCCGGGAAGAACCCTATTTTCCTTATAATTCCAGCTACCATCAGACTTGCATGTTGGTCAAAATACAGTGGCAGGAACTCCCTCGGTTTACTATCTTCTATCACATTGATGAATTCAAAACCACCCAAACTTGCTTCATCTTCTTGTGTCTGAACTTCCAAAATTGGGGCGCTAGACGAGGTTTCAAACACATGCATCCAACTATCCCCCAGAACGTCGCAAACTTTATTCCCCCAAATATATTTGACTTTTTGATGAATGGTTGACGGGATGGCACCCAAACTATCCAACTATGGCCATCCCAAAAGTAGGCTAAACGATGCAGGAATATCGATGATCTGGAACTCTGATTCCTTTTCTATAGATCCAATGAAAAGATTTAGAAAAAAGATCCCCATAACTGCCCTCTGAGTGTTATCATAGGCCCTCATCTTTTGTTCTGACGCTATAAATGTTGACTCATCAAGCCCCATCCTTTTGGCTGTCCGGAATGGGAACACATTTAATATAGACCCGTTGTCAATGAG
The DNA here is from genome assembly GCA_033977485.1 of Hydrangea macrophylla. Lineage (NCBI taxonomy): Eukaryota > Viridiplantae > Streptophyta > Magnoliopsida > Cornales > Hydrangeaceae > Hydrangea > Hydrangea macrophylla. Next base: position 59,647,309 of record CM066988.1, on the reverse strand, counting down.
ACAAGCAGGCAAAGAATTTCCTAGACATTCAACGGTGATGTGCAATAGCTTATTATGAGCGGGTCCCCCAGGAGGTAAGTTAGCTTTGGTAAATGAGATATCGAGAGTTGAGCTTTTGTTGATCATGCCAACGAGATCCTCTAGGGTGATGTTGATGGAGACATCTGACTGATTGAGAGCATCGAGGGCTACTTGCCTATGATGCTTGGAAGTAATAAATAATCCCAAAATAGTGATATTCACTTGTGTCTTATTCATTTGTCTCAAGACCCTATCTTATTCTTCTTCCTCATTCATTTTCCCTTTTCCCTTATCCAATTCCTGGCCTGGGTGATCTTCCTCAAGTTCATGCAGTTTGAAATGCCTTCTGGATCGTGTTAAATGACTGACCTCCTCTTTAAACCAAAGATCATCCTGTGCTTTAGTGACTTTCGGTCTTTCTTCTTCTTTTTCACCTTCATACCAAAGATCCTTCTTAACTTTATTGACACTCTGGCTGTCGTCTCCTTTGTACCAGATAGAGCTATCGAATTTAGGTGCCCACCAATCCAAAGTAGCAGCCTTTTCTATTATTTTTCCCTTATTTCTATCTGCCAGCTCGTCTAAAGTGCAGACTTTCAAATCCCCCGGCATTTGATAAAACTTTCTCGGGTACCCCAGCTTAGTGATTAATGTTGATGGATCAAAAGAGCTTCCTTCACTTTCCAAATAGTAAACTCCGGGTGGCGGTACCGCATGATTATTTGGTAGTGGATTTTTGGTGATGTTCGGCGGATTGGCGGGTGGTTTAGATATCACCTTCTTATCTATCAAATCTTGGATCTTATGTCTCAACCTTAAGCACCGATCAGTCGAGTGTCCCTGCTGTTGATGGCATTTGCAGTACAAATCAGCTTTGAAATTTAGAGGTGGTAGGTTTGGTCTTGGCCGCGGTTCCAATAGGTGTAGGTGCCCCTTTACTAGTATCCTATCAAGAGCCGTGGATAGTGATACTTCCAAATCTGAAAACTTTCTCAATGGCTTATCTCCTCCTTTCTTTGGGAAACTTCTGGTTATGTTGACCTTCTTCTCTGGTTCACTTAACGTGTTCACATCCGTAGGTCATGAATGACCTCCTGAATGCCCTCCTCTTGTCCCATAATTTGGACGCCTATACCTGTTTACTGATTCCTCTCTCTTGATTAACCCTTCTTGTATTGCGTCTTCGATCCTAGTTCCTACATCAAACACCTCGGTAAAGGTGTTGATGGATTGAAACCTCATTCTTTCTTGGTAGACGGGCTGGAGATTTTTCATCGATCAGCATCTGAATTTGTTCTTTCTTGATTGGCCAATATACCATTTTAGCCGCCTTCCCCCTTTAGCGGATCAGATATTCAGCAAAAGATTTCTTGTTCCCCTGCCTGGTAGTCTCTATATCTCTGACAGTAACATCCAAATCTTGATTATACTTGTATTGGGTTACGAATGATTTGACCACTTCCTCCCATATTATGGTTTTGCTCAGCTCTAAAGTAAGGTACCATAATAAAGCAGCTCCAGTTAATGTCTGTTGGAACAAAATAGCCATCATGGTCGTGCTCAAGCCACTTGATTGAAAAGCCCCTATACACATCCTTATATGGCTACGAGGGTTCCCTATTCCATCAAACTTATTGAACACATGCATTTTGAATCATGCAGGTAATAGTTCACGAACCCCTTCATATAACCCTTCCAATTCCAACAAGTAAGTGTCAACCCCATGGGCCTTTCGGACTACCCTTTCTAGTTTCTCTACTTTCTCGGTCATCAGCTTCTCTTTCTCAGCCCTTTCTTTTTCTAATTTCTCCTTCTCTGCTCTCAGTGCTTCAGCCCTCTTTGGATCATCGAACCAATCTTCCTCTCTAACAGGTGGAGGAGGATCGACAACTAGTGGCTTTCGTGCCATTGTTTCCATCATGGTCATTATCCTAGTCATCTGACCTGCCTGCTGTTCCACTATAACCCTTAATTCTGCTATCTCTCTTGCGCTTACTTCTTATGCCATCTCTTTTCTGACCGACCTTACAATAGAATCTCTGTAGCAGACTATGCTTGTAGCTGATTCTATCTTTTACCTATAATCACATTTTTTCCAATTTTAAATTTAAAACATTTTTCATCATTTTATCATTTCTAGTTTATCATTTTTCATCATTTTATTATATGCTCGGAAAAATTTGTTCATGGATGATTCATATGTCACACGGATGCAATGCATGTGTATGTGTGCCTATTCTATATGCCAAAGAAAAGAAAATCCTAATTCTAACATATAAGCACATAAGCACATAAAATCTTCATCCATGCCAAGTACGTCAATTTATCCCTTCATTATGATCCTCGTTACCCTTTCGAAGGTTGGACATTCTTTCGGGAAGTATATCTTGGATAATAAAATCTTTTAAAAACAATTTTCGAGAATTCTTTTGAGAACGAGGATGTTTAAACATTCCTCAAAAAAGATGATCGGATTGAAGTTTTTCTTTGAAATTCATTTAAAAAGCATTTCTCCCAAAACAATTCCCAAGATTTTTGGATTTTTACTTTAGCAAAGACTAGTTTGGAGCTTTAGTGAACTCCAAAGATTTTTTTTGAAAGAGCAATTGAAAACTTTGAAATACAGATGGCAAAAATCCATTTTCTTTCAAAGATGGATTTAAACTTTTTTGGGTAGAAGATCACATGATCGGATAATCACCGTACTTTTTATGAATTCAGATATATTCAAGGTCAATGATGCTTAACTAAACATGACGTAAGAGATGTAATTTTATAATCAAGATTCGGCATGTTCTCAAATGTCATAGGACATGAGGAGGAATTGCTCAAAAGTGATTAAGAGATTATATATCGTTCATCAAGAAGGCATCGTCATCATCTCAAGTAATCCCCTTCGGGCATACAAAACTCCCTAACACATATTCCTAATCAAGAATTTATTTCCTAAAATTGAAAGGTTCTATAGAAGCTATTATGCAAAGGCCGGGTTTTTGGTCAAATAAGCGACCCCTGACACACACCCGATAGGATGCTTTATATACCAACACATGGTACGAGATCAAGGGTGATCACACAGTCCCATGATGGCTTGACCGACCGAGTTGCCCCGAGCCTCCAAGGTCATAGTTCTATGCAATCGACTGGCTAGACATGCAAGTACAATGCAACGGGCATACAAAAATTAATTAATTCGATTAAAAGGATGCTTTCAAGTCTAATCCTCAAGTGAACCCAAAATCAGAAATTCTGGTCTACGAAACCAGAGATTCTGGGTTCGATCCCCAGTAGAGTCTCCAGATTGTGGATACCGGCATTTGGGCCCATTTTTGCTTAAAACAAACTTCAAAACAAATACCAAGAGTCGCCACTTAATTTTTAAAGGAAAATTAAGAAACCATTTTGAAAGCAAATGGATCTTTTGCGAAACCAAAGATAAACTGGGTCCGGGGATTATGGAATGAGAAGGGAAGGAGCCCGGCGGACTAAAACACACCCTCTCATCCTATCTCGCGATAGGCCTCTTCTCAACATCCTTTTAATCGAATCAATTATCTAAGTGTGCCCTCAACTAATACATATATACATATACATTACAAAACTATATTAAAAAGGGTATAAGATTGCTAATGATAAAATATCATTCATAAATACGTAATTCAAATAGCAAGCAATATGATATGCAATAGGGAACTAGATAAGTTACCTGGGATCCCGCTGTGAATATTAAACGTGTGATGCATGCAAGAAAATAAAACCTAAGAAAAGGTTTCTAATCACATATACATATGAGGCAAGACCTAAGTCGAGGTGTCGCACATAGAGTCAAAAATCAATTAAAATCAAAGAATAGAATAAACTAGAGAAAGGTTGAGAAATTGTACCTTGATAGCGCTACAAAACAAGGTTAGTACACATGCCTTGATTAAAAGATATCAAATAATCGAACCTAAGCTTCTAGCTTAAATCTATCAAGTAGGAAAAGAATTGACCTATTTATGGATTCCTTCTAATTAGTTGAGAATATATCACCTCTATAGATATGCAAGTCTCAACTTGTAGCAAATGCAATGTCCATATAGAGGTGGTATAATCCCAGCATGATTATAAGGAACTCACAACTAGGTTCAATTAGGGACAAAACAACCTAGAGCTAGATCCTAACTTCAAGTATTATACATGGATGAATGCATAGATATGTATAAGGACAAGCTATGAGTTATTCACTAACTTGGATCACTTAGCCTCTGGATCTAAATTTAATTATCATTATTCAAAAAATGATTTGGGTCCCAAGGCATTAGGAAACCATTTAAGCTAAAATCAATAAGATTAGACAAAAATAGTGACAGTTTCTCATGAATTACAAAGAGCAGACCAGACTTTCAAAGATAGAAAAACCATACTTCCAACGGTTGGATCTTAGTGTTGTTTTGATATGATGTACCTCTATTACTCTAGTTTCTAACCCAAAAAGAAAATTGAAGATTTAACGGTTAGATCTCTGGGAATAAGTAAAACACTAGGCATCACTCAGGGATTTTCAACTCTCTGTCCAGAGATTTTGTGTGATTTTCTAAAAATAATAAAAAAAAAATTGAGAAACACTTTGTTCTTTTTAGGGTATCTTCCTAACACATTGAACTACTTAGAAAAATTTATTGGACACCAAGAAAGTTCGATTAAGGTTCTGATTTGTCAATTTTAAAACGAATCTACTGTTCTGAAACTTTGTACAGAAAACTCATATTGCCAAACCATTTTAAACATGGATTTTCTTCAAGACAAAAATCACAGAGGTACTTAAGTGAGTTATGAACATCCTCCAATTGGTCTCATCCCATTCCAAAGGACCATGATTTAATGAAAAATGTTTGATCACAGTGGGTTTAAGGATTCACTGCACCATGGATAGATTAGTGTTCACATTTTGAAACAAACTTGATCCATGATTCTAGAGAGAACTAGGATCAAGAATGATTATGATTGTTAGAATAAGTGATGAGATATAAAGAGATCCATGGAATTAGCCTTAATGGATCTCCATCATAGATCTCATGTTTGCAGATCTAACAAGAGAATCCTAAGGTTTTATTCAATCTTATGGACTCTTGAACATTCAAGTTCCCTAGATTTCAACAAATAAACAATGAAGACTTACATCTAAATCCTCCCTCAAACATAAACAATGAAGAATTAGAGCTATGATATCTTATTCTCCTCTCAAATTAATGGTCCTTGGAGATTAAGAAGACCCAAATCCACTCAAATCTCTATGGAATATAGTATGAATTCCATAAGATTCTTAGCAGGGAGATCCAAGTCATGAGCAAAGACTTGAACCCAACCAACTATGTGTAGACATGGCCATGATCCACCTTAATATCCATATGAATCATAGGAACATAGGAAACTAAAGAATCAAACTCAAAGGGACTCAATGAAACATATAAAATCTTATGAATCTTAAAAAGAAAAATAGAAATAAAAAGAAAATCAAGGTTCACTTAAAAAATTCAAGAGGGCGAATTCTTCAAAACCAACTCATACTTTTAAACCCAAGGATTATTTAGATCCAAGCTAATGAACTTTCATGAGATTCAATCACAAATTCTATGTGGTGTGTGATGAAATAAGGTAAGAAGACATGTTTTGAAAATGTGTAAAAATCCTAGAACTATGAATTTGTGGTTGAACTTGCCTAATTCTACATAGGATTGAGAAGTTACCTCTATAACCTCAAAGATTTCTTCTATTTCTTGTGAAGTTCTTCCAAAATCTTCAAATCCTTCTTCAATTCTTCAAATTCTTCAAGAAAAAGTCTCTTGTTCTTTTCTCAATTCTTTCTATTACCTATAACTCTTATATATATATATATATCAATTTGATTAAAAAAAAGCCCCCTCTAATGGAGATGAAGGTCTATTTATATAGACCAATATCATAAGGTTAAATGGATAAATTCGGGTGAAAACCCATGTGCAATGTTTTTTCTAGAACATATGAGAAAAATAGACTGTTACAGCGAGCGGCACTTGGTGAATTGTTTGCGGCACTCACTGAGTGCCGAGCCGCACTTAATGAATGCCGGCGCAGCACTCAGAGAGTGCCGCCGGCTTCGCCGCATGCCGCAGCTAACAGAATTCCTATCATCTTTTTAATTTTCAAAATATTTCTTCGCATATCGTTAATTATTGATATCTAATATATAAATATACTTATATTCTAGTAAATTTCAAAAACACATATCCACATGCTAGTGTATACTACATTTTTTGTTTCTCTTTACTTTCATTTTCTTTTTTTTATTTTCTTTTCAAAATGCTTTTCTATTTTCTCATTTTCTTTTTAATAATAATAATAATAAAAAACTCTTTTCATTTTAATTTTCAAGATGATTTCACAGACTGGGTTTCTCATATGTTCTTCAACATCTGGGCTCCCACCAAATCACCCAATTCTTCTCTGTTCTTCTTAATTTTGAAAACATAGTTTGAAGAATCTTCGACGGATTTGAATTCTTTGGAAAATCTCCGAATTTAATCGGTCATCGTCATCATCGGTCTTTAGAGGTAATCAATCCCTGAATTCGACAATTGGTCAAAATTGGGGTGTCTACAGTAACTGTATGAAAAATTCTTTGGTGTACCCATATATCACACAAGGTTATTATGTTTATGTGGTTTGACACCCCAATTATATTTGGCCATGTGGCCACTAAAGTTAATTAGCATTATAATTAGTTGGTGTTAATAAGCAATTCATGGCCCCTATTGTCAGGGGACACATCATTTTCCATTTATCATGTTCTCTTAATTTTAATGGCCACATGACCCCATGTAATAAGGGCATCACGCCATATTAGTATAATAACATGGTGTGTCAGACTCATAGAATAATTCTCAGTATTAACAAAGCTGAATTACTGTGCAAACAGTTTCCATAATTTAGGCCAAATCTTCTTATGTGTTTATCATTTATTGGTTTTCGTAAAATAGATGTAGTTCGGATCATCCGACTTAAATGTGATCCCATAATACTAAATATAATGTAATACATTCAATATTATCGGTCTGTTTAGTCAGTATTACACCATTATACTTCATCTTTTTTTAATTAAGTGCCATTTTTTTGTTTTTTAATGTCCCAAAATGTGTCCAATTGTAAAAGTAACTACAAAATTTTTTAACTTCCTATAATACATTTATAGTAAAACAAATAACATTTGACCTTACTAAAGATTATCTTGTCTTTTATGCCTTTTGACTTATCATCAATGAGCATGAGGATTCTACCATACAACCGAGTGGTTTGGTGGTATGATACAACCAAACCACTCTTGGCCCTTGGATGAATACTTTGCCCAATCTCAACCATCCAAACAATTAAAGCAAAACCATTGTTGGTTTTGGGGGGTTATTGGGTATTTTGGCCTTGCAACCTATACAGCAGGTAGCAGGTCACTCCTCACTATTGAATAACATTGCTAAGGTGTGTCTGTACATGTTAAGCAATGATTGTACCTCGATAAGCAATTATTGTACCTTGTTAGCAAAAGGCATAACTTTATGCAACGAATATTGTACCTTTGTTAAAAAAATGTTATACATTATGGTTCAGTTATTGTACTATAGTTTAAATCTGTTATACATTATGACATTGGTAAGGTATGTTTGTACAATGGTAAGCAATGATTGTACCTCGGTGAGCAATTATTTTGCCTTGTTAGAAAATGGCATGACTTAATGCAACGAATATTCTACCTTTGTTTAAAAATGTTATACATTATGGTTCAGTTATTGTACTGTAGTTTAAAATTCTTATACATTATGACATTGGTGAGGTATGTTTGTATAATGGTACGCAATGATTGTACCTCGGTAAGTAATTATTGTACCTTGTTAGCAAAAGGCATGACTTTATGCAACGAATATTGTACCTTTGTTTGAAAATGTTATACATTATGGTTCAGTTGTTGTACTGTAGTTTAAAACTGTTATACATTATGACATGGGTAAGGTATGTTTGTACAATGGTAATCTGTCACGCCCCGACTTAGCATAAATATGGAAAGCGTTTAATTTCCTTTATGGACCCGTAGGTCGTGACAGTTTGAAGGATCGATTCCGTCCCAAACGTCGAACAACAAACATAATAATCAGAACAGAGCAATCAAGGCTTATAAAATTTTTCTAACTTATTACATCTTATGATACGGGGTCAACTAAGGCACAGACCGCCTTGAAATAAGACAATAACTTAAAGTCTATTACAGTCATCCTTATTACAAATCAGTCATAACTTAAGCATATAATAATTAAACAGTTTTCTCATCCGAGAGCAGCCGTTCTCAATTAGCATAGTCATAAGATTTGCAAAGCGGGGGTTTTTGTAAAATACAACCGCGCTAAAGGAAAGAATTGTATTAATTTTTATCACAACTTCCCATGTTATCCGCAATTTGCATTGCAAGGCTAGTTTTTAGACAATATGATTAATCTATGATAAGTTGTATTGTTTTAGCTGTTGTTTGTGCAGATCACTGCTGTGTGGACTAAACAGATGAACATCAGAATAAATGGAATGCTGGAACGCAAACAAAAGAAGTCAAAGCTGAAAAGTGAAGTTCGATCGCTCTAAGAAGGTTCGATCGATCGAAGGTTCGATCGCTCGAAGAGAGTCGAAGCGCTTGAAGATCAAGGGTTCGATCGATCGAAAGCAGTTCGATCGATCGAACGGGGTATTTCCAGTAACATTTGCGTACGCAGCAGAATGCGGGTTTTAACCCTACTGCCTTAGGTTTTCTATTTATATGCATTTTGTACACGTCCATAAGGACGCCCACTTTTACATTTTAACAGTTTAGAAGGAGAGATAGAGAGTTTGTTTGGTTTTTTTGTAGGTTTTTCATATTGTGGATTGGATTTCTTGAAGTTTATACAAGTATCTTTCATTCCAGGTTACATATTTATTGCTTATTCATATTCTGCACGTGTTAGACGTAGTTAGATTGCTTGTTTTACAGTGTGGCATGCTAAATAGTTATAAAACCATAGATTTTATAGTTTTCATGAATAACTCGCAACCAAACAAGGTGTTAATATTTTCTTACGTTAAAAATCAATCCTCGACACTCCAGACAATGTCTGAGTAGTCCCAGGTTGGGAGAACACGATGAAACAGTGATCTCTAGCCTCTGCCATGCAGCAGAATAATCGCTGTGTTCGATCGATCGAAGTTAGTTCGATCGATCGAACCAGAGACAGTCAATCGATCGAAGTCAGTTCGATCGATTGAGGGATGAAGGTCTTCGATCGATCGAAGGCGCGTCGATCGATCAAACTCTCAGATTCTTGAGGATGTTCCCTGCAGTATTCTAGGACTTTTTGTTTTAGGACTTGTTATCATTCTGTCCCAAATAAATGCTCAGTTTGTCAAAACAGTTTTAAAACTAAGGCCCTAAGGCATTTTCTTTCAATACATTTCGCAAACCATCTTCAATGCTAACACCATTGAGGATGCGAGTCTTAACTATTGGATTAAACCGCTTTTGTGTATTTCAATTTAACTGTGATGATATGGTCCCGGTCATGAAAGGGCCATAGATTCTTTATTTTTAGAGGAATACGGAAAACTGTAGGTAATATGCTCCATTGTGCTTCAAGGTAAATGCATGGTAGATGGCTAGGTTACTGCGGATTCGTGTAATCCCAACACTTTCTTTCTAAAGTTAAACACCCTAATTTTAAGTACTGTTTTAATTGGCTAGTTAGATTGTTTAGTTAATTTTAATTATTTTCATTAGTAATCCTAGTTTGTGGAACTTCGTGTTCTGCACCATCGTTCAAACTTATTTATTTTATTTTGCTTTCTTTTAGAGGATAGTCTAATTCGATAGGTCAACACCTTCCCTGTGGGATCGACCTGGTCTTACCAGATATTACTTGCACGTCTACCTACACTTGGGTATTGCACAAGAGCGCACAAGAAAATTCTCGTGTCAAGTTTTTGGCGCCGTTGCCGGGGAAGGCGACGATCAATTCCTTAGATTACCTCAGTCTCTCTTCATCTCTTTCTTTTTTTATTTTTCTCTTCTTTTCAGTTCTTTTGGGTAAGTTCTCACCCTAGGGACCCTCTCAGTTCATGTCCGAGAATTCCATTGAAGGAATTTTTGGAAATCCTTTCTATCTGTCTGACTCTGAAAGCTCCATCAACCCCATAGCCACTCCAACTGCATCAATGGATGATCATCAGAGTGAAAACGGTGACAATGTTGTAGTACCAATCGATGAGGCACTCCGTCCTCTTTGCGATCTCATGCAACCAGAACATGCACCTACGCCCTCTTGCATTCAAATCCCACCGCACAATGGCGAATTCCAGTTTCGCAATGGGATGATTCAACTGCTTCCCACTTTTCATGGGATGGAAAGCGAGAAGGCGTATTTACATGTCACCGATTTCGAGGATGTTTGCAAAACATTCTCGCAAACTTGTCCTAGGGAGGTGGCGCATTTAATGCTATTCCCCTTCACGTTGAAAGATAAAGCGAAGGTGTGGCTCCACTCCCTAAAACCTAATTCAATTTTCACCTGGCATGCGATGCGCACCGCATTTTTAAAGAAATTCTATCCTACTCGCATGACCACAGACCTTCAGCGTCAAATCAATTCCTATAAACAAAAGAGCAATGAAACCTTCACAGAAGCATGGGAGCATTTCAAAGATTTGCTTCTCTCGTGCCCACATCATGGGTTTGAGAAATGGCGAACGATCAGCTTCTTTTATCGGGGATTGAATGGTGAAACAAAGAAGTTGGTGGAAACGATGAGCTCGGGACCATTTCTGCGTAAAAACACTGAAGAGGCCGAAGCCCATTTCGAATGGTTAGCTGAATACGCTCATGAATGGTCAAATTCTGACAATATCTCATGCTCACAGATATCCTGTGTAGAGGAGAAAAGCCTATACCAGCTAACCAATGAAGATCACCTCATGACTAAGTATGCAGAGCTGGCAAAGAAGGTAGAGGAGTTAAGTATGAAAGGAGAGAGCTCTAGGCAAGTCTTGCCTGAAGAACCATGTGGCACATGCAACATGTTGGGACATCCAACTCAATATTGTCCTAATGTGCCACATTTTCAAGAGCAAGCCCCTATAGAGATGAATGCCATGCAAGGTTTTCGAGGGGCGGGGAATTCCAACAATAATTTTCAAAATAACAATAGATGGAATCACCCCGGTTTTGATTGGAGAAATAATGCTGGGGCCCAAAATCAATATCAACAGCAGCCCTACAACAATAATCAATATCAAGGGCAAAACAATAGGCCAGCCCAGCATTACAATCAAAACAGAACTAATAATTACAATCAAGCTCAACCCTCCAATGCACCACAAACCAATGCCTATGTGCCCCCGCACAAGAAGGTACAAGAGGAGGAGCCACTTGCTAATGCCAATCTAACGCAGCAACTCATCCAAATGATGAGTAGAATGTCTGCTACACTAGAAAGGATAGATGCACGGCAAGAGAGCTCAGGAGGAACATTCCCTGCTCAACCACTTCAGAACCCCAAGGGACATAACAATGGTCCTAACAATCAAGAACATGCTAAAGCTGTGACTACACTGAGAAGTGGAAAAATCATAGAGAAAGGCATACCTCTGTCCACTCCCGAAGTGTACGATGAGGAGGAAGTGGTGGATAAGGATGTTGAGCTACCATCTATTCAAGAGGAGGAGCAGTCTACCAATGACGATCCTATCAAGGAAAACACTGAAGCTCCTAGAGTAGAAGAAGAAGTTGAGCGAAGGCCTGGGAAGGAGTCTGTTAAGGAGGAACCACCAAAATGCCCCTTCCCTGCACCTTATCCTCAACGGTTGAAGAAACCCAAGAATGAGACGAAGAATCAGGAGTTTCTGGAACTGTTTAAGCAAGTTAAGATTAACCTTCCACTCCTAGATGCTATCAAGCAAGTGCCGGCCTATGCTAAGTATCTCAAAGATCTATGCACGGTCAAGAGGAGGCAAAGCGTGAAGAAACATGCTTATGTCGCATGTCAAGCCAGTGCGATCATTCAAAATGAGTTGCCCCCAAAACTCAAAGATCCCGGCACACCTACGGTCTCATGTAGAATTGGGAATCAAAAGATAGACAACGCACTCCTCGATTTAGGAGCAAGCGTGAACCTGCTGCCATACTCAGTCTATAAACAGCTAGGGTTGGGTGAACTCAAACCCACCCGAGTTGCTTTGCAATTGGCAGACAGATCTGTAAAGTACCCTAGAGGGGTATTGGAGGACGTCCTTGTCCAAATAGACACTTTTGTATTTCCGGTTGATTTCGTGATATTGGACACAGAACCTGTGTCTAATCCTGGTGCACATATCCCGGTTATTTTTGGACGTCCATTCCTCAACACCATTGATGCCACAATCAAGATTAGAACTGGTATCATGACTATCGTATTCGGGAACATGACGTTGAATATCAAGATCTTCTCTAATCCCCGACCTGAAGAATACGATGATGAGGAAGAAATCCATTATATAGACACGGTCATTGAAGATGAAGTTGACTTGGTCGACTATAAAGATCCTTTGGAAGTTGTGATGACTCAATTTGGCGATATTTATCAGCCTGCAGAGTCCACCCCATTGGATGCTGACTTGAACCAGACGTGTCTTATGATGGATACGAAAGAGGAGGATAGAGCTGATTGCATGTGGATACAGCCATATGAACAACTGCCTCCTAAAACCAAGTTGGTAATGCCCTCTAGTTTCCAGTTCCCGGAATTAGAATTGAAGGAGCTCCCCAAAGAGCTAAAATACGCATTCCTAGGGACTGGAAAAACTTATCCTGTGATCATTTCATCTGTTTTAACTCATGAACAGGAAAGTAAGCTAGTGGAAATGCTTACCAAGCATAAGGATGCTATGGGATGGACAATTGCTGACCTCAAAGGCATAAGCCCATCCATATGCACGCATAAGATATATCTGGAGGAAGACGCCAAACCCTCAAGGCAAATGCAAAGGCGTCTGAACCCCAACATGCAAGAAGTAGTTAAAAAGGAAGTGCTTAAACTACTTGATGTTGGGATGATATATCCTATATCTGATAGTCCTTGGGTTAGTCCTACCCAAGTAGTTCCAAAAAAAGCAGGCATAACGGTCATCCCAAATAAAGAGGGTGAATTAGTACCGACACGTGTCCCCACTGGATGGAGGATGTGCATTGACTACAGGAAGTTAAATACTGTGACCCGAAAGGACCATTTTCCTTTGCCATTTATGGATCAAATGCTAGAACGCGTGGCGGGTCACAAGTATTACTGCTTCTTGGATGGATACAGTGGATATAATCAAATTGAGATTGCTCCTGAAGATCAGGAGAAAACCACATTCACGTGTCCATTCGGTACTTTTGCCTACCGACGAATGCCGTTTGGCCTATGCAATGCACCGGCTACCTTTCAGCGGTGCATGCTGAGTATATTCAGTGACATGGTCGAAAACATCCTTGAAGTTTTCATGGATGATTTTTCAGTATTCGGCCATAGCTTCGAAGATTGCCTTAGCAATCTCGAGCAGGTTTTAATGAGGTGTGAAGACAAACACCTAGTCTTGAATTGGGAGAAGTGTCACTTTATGGTGACCAAGGGTATAGTTCTAGGCCACATAATATCCGATGAAGGAATCCAAGTGGATAAGGCTAAGATCGACATAATCTCAAATCTACCTATCCCCCGTACAGTGCGAGACATTCGTTCATTCCTGGGGCACGCAGGTTTTTATCGTCGATTTATCCAGAATTTCAGTGCAATCTCTCGACCCCTTTGTCAACTTCTTGTCAAAGATGCACCTTTCGAGTGGTCAGAGAGTTGCCAAAAGTCCTTTGAGGATCTAAAAGATCTCCTCACCTCCGCACCTATAATACAGGCACCTGACTGGAGTTTGCCTTTTGAATTAATGTGCGATGCTAGTGATTACGCCATTGGCGCAGTCCTAGGCCAGAGAAAGGACAATAAGCCACATGTGATATACTACGCCAGCCGAACCTTGAATGACGCTCAAATGAATTACACTACCACCGAGAAGGAGCTGCTGGCTGTAGTATTCGCTCTGGACAAGTTTAGGTCTTACCTGATAGGGTCGCCAATCATCTGTTTTACAGATCATTCGGCCCTCAAGTATCTTTTGTCAAAGAAAGACGCTAAACAACGGCTTATTCGCTGGATACTCTTACTCCAAGAGTTTGATTTAACAATCAAAGATAAGAAGGGAGTAGAGAATGTGGTTGCGAATCATTTATCCCGGTTGACTTTTACCGATAACACTGAATCCCAATCCATTAAAGATGAGTTCCCAGACGAACAGCTACTGGCAGTAAGTAGTCTGCCTTGGTATGCTGATGTGGTAAACTATCTTGTCACGGGTGAAACACCAACTCAGTGGTCGAACCAGGATAGGAAACGGTTCCTCTCGTTCGCACGCCATTTTTTCTTTGATGACCCATACCTTTTCAAATACTGTGCTGATCAGGTCATCAGGCGTTGCGTACCCAACGAGGATATAACCGTAATATTAGCGTCATGCCATTCTGAGGCATGCGGTGGCCATTTTGCGTCACAGAAGACCGCACAAAAAGTGTTGCAAAGCGGTTTTTACTGGCCCACAGTCTTCAAAGATGCTTATTCCTTTTGCAAGACATGCCAACGCTGTCAAAAGCTTGGAACCATTTCTAAAAGGAATTCTATGCCTTTAACCCCTATCATCACAATTGAGATATTCGATTGTTGGGGCATAGATTTTATGGGCCCATTTCCCAAGTCGAATAACTGTGAGTACATACTCCTGGCTGTGGAGTATGTATCGAAATGGGTAGAAGCGATACCAACGAGACGAAATGACCACAGAACGGTCATGTCATTTCTAAGAGAGCATATTTTGTCTCGTTTTGGTACTCCGAAAGCTTTACTAAGTGACCAAGGCAAGCATTTCTGCAATAGGCCTTTGGAGTCACTTCTCAAGAAATACGGAGTTCATCATAAAATCGCTCTTGCCTATCATCCACAGTCTAATGGGCAAGCAGAATTGGCTAACCGAGAAATCAAGCATATTCTCGAGAAGACGGTTAGTTCCAATCGAAAAGACTGGGCATACAAATTAACTGACGCGTTATGGGCATACCGTACTGCCTATAAGACGAATCTTGGTATGTCCCCGTACAGATTGGTTTACGGGAAAGCTTGCCATCTTCCTGTTGAAATTGAACATAAAGCTTATTGGGCAACGCGCTCATTGAAATTTGATATTCAAGAGGGAGGTCAGTTACGCAAGCTTCAACTTGCAGAGCTAGAGGAAATACGACGAGACGCGTATGACTCTGCAAAGTTACATAAGGAAAAGTTGAAGGCTCGACACGATCGTACGATTTTTCGTAAATCATTTGAGCCGGGGCAGAAAGTATTGTTGTATGACTCTCGCCTCCACCTTTTCCCAGGAAAACTCCGTTCCCGTTGGACAGGCCCTTTCATCGTAAAAACTGTTTTTCCACATGGGGCGGTCGAGATTGTTAATCCCAAGAACGATGATTGTTTCAAGGTCAATGGCCAAAGATTGAAGCCGTTCTTGGAGAATTTCCACTCTGAAGTTGAGCACATCCAGCTGGATGAGCCCAGCTATTCTCACGCTTAAAAAATCCGAAGTGGAATTCCACATTGTTGTTGTATTCCTTTTCTTTCCTTGCATTTTAGTTTCTCTCTCTTTTGTTTCTTTTTGGTTTTCGTTCTTTATTTCGTGTTTGTGATTTAGTTCTAATCCATTATTCCTTAAACCACTCTGTTGCAGGTGCGTAGATGCGAGGTGATGATGTTCACTCTGTCGGTTCTTGGGCTGATTCAGAATGTCGCTGTGGCACCTGGATTGAGGGTGAACTCATACCCTGCCCCTTGCTTCATCAGGACCCTGAAGCTCATTCTCTTATCAATGCTGCTCAAGGGTACATTCCATATCCACCAGCCCTCCTGGATATCAACCCATACGAAAATATGGGATTTCAGGATGATGATGATGTGGAGGCGGATGATGACCTGTACATGGGACGCATGGTGGATGACGCACTCATGGCGCAGTGGGAAAACGATGACATGTGGGAGCCATGGGAGGATCATATCCTTCAGGATGTCGTCCCAGAACGCCACAATGCTGTCTTTGTTTTCGTGGACAATTTCCTCGTGCTTGAGTTGGTCCCATACCGCTACGTGCACTTGAGCTACTTGCTATTCAGGCTCCAATGCCCCTTACCAGCCAGTGCATTTTGGGAACCAATGCCAATAGTGAGGTTGGAGCTTGTCACATTTCTTTGTATTATTGTTTCTATTCTTTGTTTTTCTTTTTGTGTTAATTCGTGTTTCTTGTGTTCTGTTGTTTTAATTTCAGTTTGTTGTCTTTTGTCCAGGATTGTCACTATGTTCCTAAATGGCATCCCGGTATTCCTTCCACATCAACTGATTCATGGTCTTGGGCCCTACATAAGGCCCCCACTCACTCCGCCGCAAGAGGAGGGTCCGTTGCGCAATCACACTCCGTTATCCTTGTCTCCATCCGGATCACCTCTTGCATGGGCTTTCAATTCCTTGGAGACTCCAGACTTGTTTGATGATGTCCTTGCTGCGTTTCGATTGTTCTGGGAAAGGGAATCATCGAGTTTGGACTTCACGTCTGAAGATTCGGCGGATTATGAAGAGATCGTGGAAGAGGAAATTTTTATACTCGAAGACTAGTGCTACATTTCAGTGTTTCTGTTCAATTTCAATTCTTGTTTAGCAACTGGAATGTAATCCTTGAAAAAATGTTTTTAGTTTTAGTTTTAGTTTTACTTTTGGTTTTTTTTAGCTAAATAAGGTTTTAACCACAGTTGGGGATGATAATGTTGCAATTTGGATGCACTTATAAAGTTTTATTTTTATATATAAATTGCAATTTTCTATTCTGAGGATGAATTCCTGTCATACATGCTTGTACTTCAACTGTTTTTCAGTCTCTCTGTATGTTCAGAATTGTTTCTGATAGTTGGGGGTGATGTGGTTCATGCACTAATGAATTTTGGAATTGTTGTGTTCGATCGATCGAACCAAGTTCGATCGATCAAAACCTGAATGTTCAAGCGCTTGTAGTTTACGTTCAATCGATTGAAGGATTTGTGTTCGATCGATCGAACATAGTTCGATCGATCGAACGAGGCATTTAAACGAGGCGTCTTCAGGACATTTCTTCATTTCCCTCACTCTCACTCTCAATCGCTCGAAGACAGGGAGAAGGCAACTCGGAAAATTTTCGTTTCTGGCATCCAAAAGGGAGCCCTGATCAATCCTCTGATCGTCTTCATCGTTATCTCATCATCTCTCCATCCCCACTGCAGGTTTCTACACCGAGGTAGGCCCCACGGATTTGTTTCTTTTTCTTTTCCTCTTTGTTGTGTTAGAAAATCCCAAGGGGGTGTCCCCTTGGTCTTAGGATCGTCTGTTGTTAGCGTAAGTTAGGTTTTCTTTTCGTTTCTGCGTGTGCTGAACACCGCTGTGTTCGATCGCTCGAACTGGTTTCGAGCGATCGAAGGGGAGATGTTCGATCGATCGAACAAAGTTCAAGCGATCGAAGTCTACTCCAGTTCGATCGATCGAACTCAGTTCAATCGATCGAACTCCAGCAGTGTTTGTTTTGTTTCTTTTTCTTCCTATTCTTATCTGTATCTTGTGTGGTCTTATTTTCAGGACTGCAAGATGAATCCAGTGACGGGCTATCATAAGTCCAAGCCCCTCGACCGTACTATACCAGATCCGGTACCCGCTCACGGGTTCCGGAATAACGAGGATAGGGTTTGGTTTGAGCGATACTTTCAGACGAGGATGGTGATGATCGAGCGGCCTATTGAGCATATCTGGACTGAGAGCCCGTGGTTCCTTACACGCATCCGCTCTATGCCTCACTGGTTCGATCTCCTGTCGTTGGCCAAGAGGGTCAACCTATCCTGGATTAGAGGTGCGTGTGCGACTATGATCAGCGACCCGTTTACACCATTCACCTACCATGCCTTCTTTCGGAGTCGCTCATTCATCATCAGTCCCGCGACCGTTTCCGCCGCGTTGGGGGTACCAGAGGTACCTGATTATGTTTGCCCCCACCGGCCTGATGCACCTGTGACCCCACCATCCGCTATTATCAGGGAGCTCACTGGAGGCGCCGTTCCGTCTTGGGATGGCGATGCTTTGATCGAGGACCACTTTCTCACCAATGACTACCACATGCTTCATTTGGTCCTCAGCAATTGCCTCCTAGTGACGTCCTATCGAGAGAAGATCGCGGCTTGGTATGCGCGAGTCTTATATGCTGTGGGGACGGGACAGCCGGTTTGTATACCACGCCTATATATTGATTTTATGGTCCACCCCACCCGTTATATCTCGTCCAGGAAGCACCTGAAGGGTGCTTGGGCTATTCAGAGGGTCATGGCCGATGCCGGGTTCCTCGAGCTCCCTGGAGATGATATCCGCCCTTCTCCCCGCCGATTTAGCGAGGCGGCTGCTCGCCGCTCCGACGACCAGAAGAGGAAGCGCAAGGGGAAAGGGACAGCGAGGGTGCGGGGGAGGAAGAAGAGGCGTGGTGGTACAGACACGGAGGCCGGAGCTTCAGGGACACCCACCGAGGTGGAGGAGCTTGACTCGGAGGATGAGGATGATCCAGTTGCTGCGGTTCAGCAGTTTGAGCTGCGACAGCGGTCGCAGTCTCGTGCCCAGGGAGAGTCTTCTTCTTCTGTGCCTCTCCCGACAGTTCGCGAGCTATTATTGGAGGAGAGAAAGGCCAGGATTAGACTCGAGGGCCGGATGGATCAGATCCAGACCTTGCTAGAGTCCATTTTGATTCAGATAGGGGTTGATCAGGCTGTTCACTCTGCTCACCATCCCACAGCCACCCCTTCTGCCCCGCCTACTGCTGATCCATCGCATGTTGCTACTCCTACAGATCCACCACTTACTGATCCATCATCTGCTGCCCCAGCTGCTGAGGCTACTGATCCGGTTTCGACCACTGCTTCCGAGCCATCTACTACTCCTACTACTACTGTATTACCGCCTGCTCCTATCGACATCCCTTCTGATATAGCCGATGATACGCCATCTGGGGTCGATTAGTTTTAGTCGGGGAGGTGGTATTTATGTATTTTTGGTTGGTTGTATATGTTGGTGGTTTTTGGGTGTATTATTTGGTTAGTTGGTATTGTATGGACAGTATTTATCACTGCTTGTATTTTATTTTATTCTGTTCATATTCCAGTGGTTTCGATTGATTGGATCATGGTTTTATTGTATTATTGTTATCTTTTGATCGTGTCTGTTTTGGAGATTGTGTTCTACTTTTCTATGCTAGGTTGCTTTGCTTGCGATCATCATTTGCTCTATACAGGTGATACCCATCTCTTTTATTTATTGAAAATCAACTTCTGAGGACTTTGTTGTTTTCAGTTGGGGGTAGGAGACAATAGATAGGTATACACCCGTAATAATCAGGTTTTGCACTTAGATATGTTTTAAATTTAATGAGAACACAGTCTGTTAAAATTTTTATTGAATAGTATTGATAGAATAACTCTGAATAACCTCTCCTGCTTGTTAATTAGACAATGATACATTTGTAGTATTCTTATCTTTTTATGGATTAAATCCACGCGGTTTTTCTGTATCATTGAAATGAATTGCATCTGTAAAGCTATTATGTACCCAACACTTTTGTGCACTAATTGGCAGCCATGTAGAAAATCTGAAAATGGAGTTAAAATGAATATTGTGCGAAAAAGAACAAGTAGTGGAAGCTAATAACCCTTTGTGAGCTATTGAGCCAATCATCATTTCTGAGGGGATTCTCATACATTGTCGAATGTTTTTTTTTTTCTTGCATATACTTGGTAAATTCGTTGTTAAGTCTCAGTTTTCTTTAAAAGTTTTGACTGCTTGTTAGAGGAGAACGTTCAGGATTTACCAATTAAACTCGATGAACACTTAAGTGCTAAAAATTGAAAGTTGAGAAAATGATTCAAGCCATCGTTTACCCATTCCTTTACCTAATATAGCTCACCCTCATTCATTGAATCGTTTCACCCCTGATCCCACCTCAATTAAATATTTCCAATAAAATCACAAGAATCCAAATCTTTGATCTATACCTTGACCTCATTGAACCGTTTGATAAATTTATTGAGAATGAGTCATCAAAAAGTATGTGAAATGGAAGGAAGTTGTTGTGGGGATGTTCCAGGTTAAAAAAAAAAAAAAAAAAAAAAAAAAAAAAAAAAAAAAATATTTGATGATGAATGAAGAGGTTTAAAAAAAAAAAAAAAAAAAAAAAAAAAAAAAAAAAGTATATGAAATGAATGGGAGATTGGGTGGAGAAAAGTATAAATAATAAAAAGAGAAGAAATTCCATCACATACTAAAAAGCACACTCTTCTCTACAACACCCCCACCTACTAAATAAAAGCCGCAAGTCAAAGTCTTGAAGATTCTCAATAATTGATTTGAACATGGAAGTGTGAGTTGAGTTTTCCACGGTATTTCGCTCCTCTAGTAAGTAGTATTCCATTCATGAGACTATACACTCTTAAATGTTCGTTTTTCATAGAGTCCAGTATGAAAGCATTAGCACTTAGAATATCATCCTTATAAAAGCTTTCATACGATGTGCGATCATTGTAAAGCAAGTTTCTGAGAGACGTTCTTTTTGAGTGTGACCAATGTGAGAATTGAGCTAAAACTGCAAGTTTTCCAAAGTATAATATTCTGGATAACTCTTAATAAGGGTTGGACGCATGGTTGTTAATTTCACACACACACGGGTGCATGATGGTAATACATTTGTATATTTTACTTGGTAATATGGGAGAGCATGTGGATCTCTTTCATGGGTTGATAGAGGATATTATATTATTGTAGAGTTGAATTAATAGCTTAATGGAAGGGGAAATTCTACAAGTTGTTCTAAATCTTTTTGAGCTTAAAATCGGAATTTTGTGGGTTTATTCACTGCAAACCCTCACGAGACAACACTCGTCCACTAGGGGGAACCTAGGGGTTTAACGGCTTGTTGCATTCGCTAAATGCAACCGCGATTCCTGCGAAAGTGAGTTAGGATTTTTTTCTCTCTATCTTAGTTTAGGTTGTTTTTAGTTTTTCTTTGTTTCTTAGTCGTGGTAGTATTAGTTTAGGAATTTTTATTTTATTTTTATTTTCGCTTTATCGCTAGGGACTAGCAATAAGCTAGTTGGGGGTTGTGCAAAGCGGGGGTTTTTGTAAAATACAACCGCGCTAAAGGAAAGAATTGTATTAATTTTTATCACAACTTCCCATGTTATCCGCAATTTGCATTGCAAGGCTAATTTTTAGACAATATGATTAATCTATGATAAGTTGTATTGTTTTAGCTGTTGTTTGTGCAGATCACTGCTGTGTGGACTAAACAGATGAACATCAGAATAAATGGAATGCTGGAACGCAAACAAAAGAAGTCAAAGCTGAAAAGTGAAGTTCGATCGCTCTAAGAAGGTTCGATCGATCGAAGGTTCGATCGCTCGAAGAGAGTCGAAGCGCTTGAAGATCAAGGGTTCGATCGATCGAAAGCAGTTCGATCGATCGAACGGGGTATTTCCAGTAACATTTGCGTACGCAGCAGAATGCGGGTTTTAACCCTAGTGCCTTAGGTTTTCTATTTATATGCGTTTTGTACACGTCCATAAGGACGCCCACTTTTACATTTTAACAGTTTAGAAGGAGAGATAGAGAGTTTGTTTGGTTTTTTTGTAGGTTTTTCATATTGTGGATTGGATTTCTTGAAGTTTATACAAGTATCTTTCATTCCAGGTTACATATTTATTGCTTATTCATATTCTGCACGTGTTAGACGTAGTTAGATTGCTTGTTTTACAGTGTGGCATGCTAAATAGTTATAAAACCATAGATTTTATAGTTTTCATGAATAACTCGCAACCAAACAAGGTGTTAATATTTTCTTACGTTAAAAATCAATCCTCGACACTCCAGACAATGTCTGAGTAGTCCCAGGTTGGGAGAACACGATGAAACAGTGATCTCCAGCCTCTGCCATGCAGCAGAATAATCGCTGTGTTCGATCGATCGAAGTTAGTTCGATCGATCGAACCAGAGACAGTCAATCGATCGAAGTCAGTTCGATCGATTGAGGGATGAAGGTCTTCGATCGATCGAAGGCGCGTCGATCGATCGAACTCTCAGATTCTTGAGGATGTTCCCTGCAGTATTCCAGGACTTTTTGTTTTAGGACTTGTTATCATTCTGTCCCAAATAAATGCTCAGTTTGTCAAAACAGTTTTAAAACTAAGGCCCTAAGGCATTTTCTTTCAATACATTTCGCAAACCATCTTCAATGCTAACACCATTGAGGATGCGAGTCTTAACTATTGGATTAAACCGCTTTTGTGTATTTCAATTTAACTGTGATGATATGGTCCCGGTCATGAAAGGGCCATAGATTCTTTATTTTTAGAGGAATACGGAAAACTGTAGGTAATATGCTCCATTGTGCTTCAAGGTAAATGCATGGTAGATGGCTAGGTTACTGCGGATTCGTGTAATCCCAACACTTTCTTTCTAAAGTTAAACACTCTAATTTTAAGTACTGTTTTAATTGGCTAGTTAGATTGTTTAGTTAATTTTAATTATTTTCATTAGTAATCCTAGTTTGTGGAACTTCGTGTTCTGCACCATCGTTCAAACTTATTTATTTTATTTTGCTTTCTTTTAGAGGATAGTCTAATTCGATAGGTCAACACCTTCCCTGTGGGATCGACCTGGTCTTACCAGATATTACTTGCACGTCTACCTACACTTGGGTATTGCACAAGAGCGCACAAGAAAATTCTCGTGTCAAGATTCCTCCTGATTGTAACCTGAAAAGCCTGAACACGAATGTCCAGGACGCATCAACGCCGTCAGCTTCAAGAAGCTGGTGAGTATTAAAAACATAACTTTGAATGTAAAACATACTCATTTACCTTTTTCCATTTTCAATTTTGTAAAATCAATTGTTTGACCACAGAAAGAATTCATTTTATAAAACAACGAGGGATATCTTAAAAGTTGTTCATTCATAAAAGTATATGTTCGTGTATGAGATAATGCACCACACTCATCTTGCCGACTCTTTTCTCTCGACAGACACAACAACCCACTATATCACTCCGGTATCTTTGAAACACTAAGATAGCCATACTTTAGCAACGGGGCGCCAGGGAGTGTCCAGTTTGCCTCACACTTTGGTCCGGGGTACCAGGGAGTGTCCATTGCCTCACACTTTGAATACCTAAACCGCCATGCAAATACCGGAGCAACCTCACGCAGTATCCAGACTCGGGTATCAGGGAGTGTCCGTAGGCCACACTTTAGCACTACCATGGGTGCCAGGGAATGTCCAAGTTCGGCGTCACACACTTTAACGCTTCCATGGGCGTTAGGGAGTGTCCATATTTTCCACCGTCGCATTTTAAAGATACCCTCACCTCAATCTCAACACGTCACACTTTGGTACACCATAACCAGGGAGTGTCCACACACAATCTCAATCTCAATCTCATACTCATACTCTTCCCACACTGACCATTACTCTTTCCCACACTGACTGACAACCATATGCATGTACCACTGACTCCACATGTATGTCATGAACTTAAACATAAAGCAAAATACTGAATTAAAGGCACAACGTACGTACGGGGTTTTATAAGTCTTAATACATCGTTCTACTCGTTCCATCACAACCAATTAAGATTCTGTTTTAATAAATTTCCCAACCAGGGCTTTAACAGTTCGTAAATACTACCCAAACAGCCCCTAAAACACGAAACAAGCAAGAATTAGAAACTGCCAAATGTCGCGCGCGCGGGCCGCTCGCGCGATCGGCCCTAATTTCATTCCCGGCGCTTTTGAATAAACGCCGTTAATTCCCGGCGCTTCAGGACAAACGCCATTAATTCCAACGGCCAGAAACACAGGGCTCGCGCGATCGGCCTAATTTTATTCCCGACGCTTTTGAATAAACGCCGTTAATTCCCGGCGCTTCAGGACAAACGCCGTTAATTCCCGGCGCTTCAGGACAAACGCCGTTAATTCCCGGCGCTTTAGGCGTTAATTCCCGGCGCTTTAGGACAAACGCCGTTAATTCGAGTTTGTGCAGTAGCTTCGTCTTCTTCACTGGTTATCCCCTGTTTTTAGTTTAAGGGTCCAAATTGACCCATTTCTGAATTCTGCTTCAACCAAGACATGTAATATATGGATTTCTTCATTTTTCCGCAAGGATTACGAATACGTGATCGGTTTTAACTAATTTCAATCGTAGCTCTCGGATTTCACGTAAAACCGAGAGGTGACAAAACTTTAAATCAACGGTACGTCGCGATACGGATGAATTAAGCCGTAGTATTCGAACCACAACTTATTGGGACTAAGATCTTTCATTCCCAATTCACGGAATTGATTTTGGTTAACTTTTATAAAACTCCAATTTTCAAAGCTTCAATGGTGGACACACATATATACACATATACACACATACATATACTGAAATATACATATATTTACATTGAGAGTGAGTTTATAATACTCACAGTGATATAAATTGAAGAAGTTGTTGAGAAAGAAATACAAGAACAAGAATTAAGAATCTCCAATTTCAATCTTTGGCTATGGAGGATTGAGCTCTTCAAATTCTGAAATTATGAACTCTGTGCACTCTCTTATCTCTCTGTGTTCTCTCTCAAGCTCTCTGTGCTAGAAGTGCAGAATGTGTGTTTGAGAGAGTAGGTGAGTGTATAAATAATTAGGCTTCCACTTGGAGACAATGGCCTAACAATCCACTCAATAACCACTAACTTTCTAATCAATTGGTAGTTTATAAGGAATATGGAGGATGATGTAAACATACACTGATATTGAAAGGGTAGTGTAGATCGATAGGGGTCAAGGTGTGTTTGGGAATTCAAGCTTATGGCATTAGGACAACACACATACTACAAGCATTGCCAAACAAGGTCTAAGGAAAATCATTAGCAACAATAATTGGGTATAAAACAATTTGTCCAATCAGTCACTCCCAAAATCTGTGGAAGTTTAACACCGCGCGGACAGTTCTAAACCTAAACTGGTATTTTCGTGACACGGTGTTCATCACAAAAATACAGAAAATTCATTTTATTGAAAGAAACAATTTTCCGGTTTTATAAAAATTCAGTTTGAGTTAAAAGAATTTATTTTCACCGTTTTGGAAATACAGATTTGAAATTTAACACAGGTATTGCCAGATTTTATGAAAATCGCATTTTGACCCCAAAAGTAATTTCAATTATGAGATCAGTCAAGAAATAAATTTTACACATAAGAATTGAGATTAAAATAAAAGCAGACAATGTATATTTAATTTTAAATATGGCAAGACAAATGAATGAAAATGCAGGTTATTACACCCTTCCTCCCTTAAACAGGATTTCGTCCCCGAAATCAAGACTAACTAGTCATGAAACAACTCCGGGTACTTATTCCTCATATCAGCTTCAACTTCCCACGAGGCTTCATTCTCGTCACGGTGATTCCACTGAACCTTCACCAACGGAATATCCTTATTTCTCAGCTTCTTTATACTCTGATCTAGAATCTTCACAGGTCTCTCCTTGTAAGAAACGTTATGACTCGTCTCAATATCGTCATAATTAACCACGTGCGAGGGGTCTCGTATGTACTTTCTTAGCATACTCACATGGAATACATTGTGAACCCCAGACATCTTTGGTGGTAGCGCCAGTTGATAGGCCACTTTCCCGACACGTTCCAAAATCTCGAATGGTCCGATGAATCTCGGAGCTAGTTTCCCTCTTTTGAGACCAAAACGTACCACTCCTCGGGTCGGTGAAACCTTAAGGAGTACGTGATCTCCAACACTAAACTCCAGATCTTTTCGGCGTTGATCAGCATAACTCTTATACCTGCTCTGAGCGGTTCTCATTCTTTCCTTGACCAAGGAAATCTTCTCGTTGGTTTCTCTAACCAAATCCGGTCCCAACAACTCCGTGTCACCAACCTCTGCCCAACACAACGGAGAACGACATGGTCGTCCGTACAGTGCTTCGAACGGAGCCATACCGATACTCACGTGATAACTATTGTTATAAGCAAATTCAACCAACGGCAAGTGTGTCTCCCAAGATCCTTTAAAATCGATAACACAAGCCCTAAGCATATCCTCCATTATCTGATTAACACGCTCGGTTTGTCCATCTGTCTGAGGGTGAAAAGCAGTACTCATCTTGAGCGAAGTTCCCATAGCTTCTTGCAGACTTTCCCAAAATCCAGAAGTAAAACGCGCGTCACGGTCTGACACAATCGACACAGGTGCACCGTAAAGTCGCACAACTTGTTGTATGTACATCCGGCTCATCTTTTCCACCAGGTATGTCATACTGTAAGCGATAAAATGAGCCGACTTCGTCAATCGATCCACAATTACCCAAATAGCGTCATGATTCTGCTGTGATCGAGGCAATCCTACAACAAAATCCATCGTAATGTGCTCCCATTTCCAACCAGGAATAAGCAGCGGTTGCAACAATCCTGACAGTCTCTGATGTTCGGCTTTGACTTGATGACACGTCAAACACTTGGATACAAATTCAGCCACATCCTTTTTCATACCTTCCCACCAGAAATTTCTCCTCAAATCTTTATACATCTTCGTCCCTCTCGGGTGAACTGTATATCTTGACTTATGTGCTTCTTCCAGGATATCCTTTCTAAGCTCTCCAACATCCGGCACACATAATCTATTCCTGCAACGATACCCTCCATCGATTCCCACCTTCCATTCTGTCGGGTCCTTCTCTGACATCTTCGCAAACCATGATTGAAACTTCTCATCTTTTTCCTGATCTCCAATAATGCAGTCGATAAGAACAGGCTGTAGGATAAGACATCCAAAAAGTTATCCTTCTCCTCTTTCAGCACTCTGTACATTAAACTCCGCCAACGTCTCCAATGCTCGCCATTCTCTAACCATTAAGGAGGCGATTGTCTCCCGAGTCTGCCGACTCAAAGCATCAGCGACCACATTAGCTTTACCAGGGTGGTATTCCAACGTGAAGTCGTAATCTTTGATTAACTCCATCCATCTGCGTTGCCTCATGTTCAACTCTTTCTATGTGAACAAATATTTCAGGCTCTTGTGATCGGAGAACAAATCAAACTTCTCACCGTAGAGATAATGTCTCCAAATCTTGAGTGCGAATACCACTGTCGCCAACTCCAAATCATGAATGGGATAATTCAACTCATTCGGCTTCAGCTGTCTGGATCCGTAAGCGATAACTCTACCATCTTGCATAAGTACACACCCTAATCCCTGATATGACGCGTCACTAAAGATAGTGAACTTCTGATCAGGCTTGGGTATTGCTAGTACTGGTGCGGTAGTGAGTCTCTCTTTCAACTCTAGAAAGGCTCGCTCATGCTTCTCTGTCCACTCGAACTTTAAATTCTTCTTCGTCAACCCAGTCAAAGGTGCAGCTATCTTGGAGAATCCCTCAACAAATCTTCTGTAGTAGCCTGCGAGTCCAAGAAAACTCAGAACTTCTGTAGGGTTGCTCGGCCTAACCCAGTTTGACACAGCATCTGTCTTGGATGAATCCACCAAAATTCCTTGAGATGACACCTTGTGTCCCAAAAATTTCACTTCTTGCAACCAGAACTCACACTTACTGAATTTGGCATACAACTGGTGGTCCTTAAGCATCTGCATTGCAATCCGTAGATGTTGCTCATGCTCTTCTCCTGACTTAGAATAGATCAAAATATCATCAATAAAGATGATGACAAACTGATCTAGATAAGGCTTGAACACTCTGTTCATCAGATCCATAAACACTGCCGGGGCGTTCGTCATTCCAAACGGCATCACCAGAAATTCATAATGACCATATCGAGTTCTGAAAGCAGTCTTAGGTATGTCTTCCTTTCGTACCCTCAACTGATGATATCCCGACCTAAGGTCTATCTTGGAAAATGTCGTAGCTCCTTGTAGTTGATCAAATAAATCGTCGATCCGAGGCAAGGGATACTTATTATTGATAGTCACGCGGTTCAATTCTCTGTAGTCGATACACAGTCTAAGTGTTCCGTCCTTCTTCTTCACGAATAACACCGGTGTTCCCCAAGGCGATGTACTTGGACGTACAAAACCTAGGTTCTCGAGCTCTTGTACTTGTTCCTTCAATTCCAATAGTTCGGTGGGGGCCATTCTGTAGGGAACCTTGGTGATCGGTACGGTACCCGGTATAAGCTCAATACAGAACTCTATACTTCTCTCGGGCGGTAAACCAGAAACGTCTTGAAATACTTCTTCGAAGTCCTTGACTACAGGTATAGATGAAGCTGTCACCTCTGTACTGACGACTTCGATGTTGGCTAAACATCTGGTGAGGAACATATCTCCCGAAGGGTTACATTGAAAATCAAAGGGTTGATTCTCATTGTCGGAGAATGTAATTCTCTTCCTCGCACAATCCAACTTCACTTGATTCTGAGAGAGCCAATCCATTCCTAGGATTATGTCAAACTCCTTCATCGATCGATAGGACGATCAACCTTGCAGAGATTTCACGGTCTCCTATCTATAGAGAACAATGCTTGCACATGTGTCCTAATCTGACCGCAGCTCCTAATGGTGATGTAGCCTTCAAAGCTTTCTCTAAGCGATGAGGTAAGATACCCAATCTCCGAATTATATTAACAGATATGAATGATAGAGCAGCACCCGTATCAAATAACACTTTAACATGGGAGTTAAACAGAGTCAATGTACCTTCCACTGCTTGCTGATCAGGTTGAGCTTCTCCATAATCTCCTTCTTCATATACAGTTCCATCATATCCAGCGGCATTAGGAATAACAGCATTCAAGCGGGTCTGACCCTGTTGTCCATAAGTCACTTGCTTAGGAGCAGTGCAGAACCTGCTGATGTGACCTGGTTCACCACAGTTGAAGCAGACTATCCTTTGCTGAGCAGCACGCCTTGGTGCCTTGCAATCTCGAGCCAGATGACCAGGGTTGCCACAGTTGAAGCATTTTCCACTACTACTTCCTTCTCCTACTCGGGGTTGAGTCGGATAGGTAATACCTTGTGCCTTCTTGCTCCCATCGAAATTCCTCTTCTGCCCTTGGGTACGATTCATTGGTGGTCTATTCCCAAAATTACCCCTCTGAGGCGGTCGGAATTCAAATTGTTTACGGTTTACTCGAGCATCTTCTTCCAGATCGGTAGCCAGGCCGACTAGTCCTTCAAACGACTTGTCTAGGTGGCCGAGAGTCAGGCGACGAATCTGCGGTGCCAACCCTTGGTTATATTTACGGATCTTCTTCTCTTCAGTATCAACTATATGAGGAGCAAACCGAGACAGCCTCTCGAACTGAGTAGTGTATTCTTGCACCGACTTGGTTCCTTGCGTCAGATCCATGAATTCCTTCTCTCTTCTGTGCCTCTCCGTAGCCGGGAAGTACTTTTCCAGGAATCTCCCTTTGAACGCAGTCCACGTCATTCCTGTAGCAGCTGTGTTCCCGATAGTGGCTATGACCGAATCCCACCAATCTGTTGCGGCGTCGGTCAATTGAAATGTAGCTAATCTCCTCTTATCCATCTCGTTGCATTGGACAGCTTCGAACATGCGGTCCATCTGTCTTAACCACTGTTCCGCTTTCCAGGGTTCTGCGGTACCCGCAAATTGTTCGGGTCTGAGTGCACGGAATCTCTCCAGCAGTTTGTCTCCAGTTTGGCGATCTCGGCAGTTGTCATTCGTATTATTGATTCTTTCCAAACGTCTGACAAAAGCTTCGAACATTCCCGTAGGATTGGCAGCCTCGGGTGCCCCCTCAATCAAATTCTGATTCCTCCTCGATCTCCCAGCCATTCTTAATGCATGATAATGATAACAGAATAAGGAACATGCATGAAGCAGTAACATAAAGCAGTTTAAACAGTGACAACATCCAAAAGAGTAAATATCACTATATCACATACTCGTATGATAACATAAGCATATAATAAAATCCAAATGTGCAATATATATCAAGTACACATAATACACCAAACACGCATTCGAACTAGAGCTGTCTAATAGCAAAGAGGTCGTATTCTTATTCTCCATACTCTGGGCTGTGGGCCATGCTGACTGTTCCGAGATTTGACTCAGGAAGTTCGTCAGTGCCTAAGCTATTTATGAAGGCTATGGTATGCTTTAACTCCTTAAAAACTCGGCTACTATCTGTCTGTAGGGGCATCATAAGTTATGGCCATCTCGGCTTATTCTAAATGGATACGTCTGAAGATATATGGCAACTGCTATCATTCTTGTCGATGTGACAAGACAATCGTGTAATCATCTCTATGACGAAACCAACCTAGAACTTAGTTTCTGAACTAAGGATAATCCGTACTAAACTAAAACTGGAACTTGGTTGTTCGGTAAATATGAGCTTGGTAAATCAGACTATTCTTAGAGAAACTTGGTTGTATAGCTTAGTAAAACTTAAGGGTAACCTGTGTCACTAATCTGTGGCGTGAATAACTGAGCCTGGTCAATCTAGGAAACATGGCTCTGATACCACTAAATCCTGTCACGCCCCGACGTAGCATAAATATGGAAAGCGTTTAATTTCCTTTATGGACCCGTAGGTCGCGACAGTTTGAAGGATCGATTCCGTCCCAAACGTCGAACAACAAACATAATAATCAGAGCAGAGCAATCAAGGCTTATAAAATTTTTCTAACTTATTACATCTTATGATACGGGGTCAACTAAGGCACAGACCGCCTTAAAATAAGACAATAACTTAAAGTCTATTACAGTCATCCTTATTACAAATCAGTCATAACTTAAGCATATAATAATTAAACAGTTTTCTCATCCGAGAGCAGCTGTTCTCAATTAGAATAGTCATAAGATTCCTCCTGATTGTAACCTGAAAAGCCTGAACACGAATGTCCAGGACGCATCAACGCCGTCAGCTTCAAGAAGCTGGTGAGTATTAAAAACATAACTTTGAATGTAAAACATACTCATTTACCTTTTTCCATTTTCAATTTTGTAAAATCAATTGTTTGACCACAGAAAGAATTCATTTTATAAAACAACGGGGGATATCTTAAAAGTTGTTCATTCATAAAAGCATATGTTCGTGTATGAGACAATGCACCACACTCATCTTGCCGACTCTTTTCTCTCGACAGACACAACAACCCACTATCTCACTCAGGTATCTTTGAAACACTAAGATAGCCACACTTTAGCAACGGGGCGCCAGGGAGTGTCCAGTTTGCCTCACACTTTGGTCCGGGGTACCAGGGAGTGTCCATTGCCTCACACTTTGAATACCTAAACCGCCATGCAAATACCGGAGCAACCTCATGCAGTATCCAGACTCAGGTATCAGGGAGTGTCCGTAGGCCACACTTTAGCACTACCATGGGTGCCAGGGAATGTCCAAGTTCGGCATCACACACTTTAATGCTTCCATGGGCGTCAGGGAGTGTCCATATTTGCCACCGTCGCATTTCAAAGATACCCTCACCGCAATCTCAACACGTCACACTTTGGTACACCATAACCAGGGAGTGTCCACAACACAATCTCAATCTCAATCTCATACTCATACTCTTCCCACACTGACCATTACTCTTTCCCACACTGACTGACAACCATATGCATGTACCACTGACTCCACATGTATGTCATGAACTTAAACATAAAGCAAAATACTGAATTAAAGGCACAACGTACGTACGGGGTTTTATAAGTCTTAGTACATCGTTCTACTCGTTCCATCACAACCAATTAAGATTCTATTTTAATAAATTTCCCAACCAGGGCTTTAACAGTTCGTAAATACTACCCAAACAGCCCCTAAAACACGAAACAAGCAAGAATTAGAAACTGCCAGAGGTCGCACGCGCGGGCCGCTCGCACGATCGGCCTAATTTCATTCCTGGCGCTTTTGAATAAACGCCGTTAATTCCCGGCGCTTCAAGACAAACGCCATTAATTCCAACGGCCAGAAACACAGGGCTCGCGCGATCGGCCTAATTTTAGTTTAAGGGTCCAAATTGACCCATTTCTGAATTCTGCTTCAACCAAGACATGTAATATATGGATTTCTTCATTTTTCCGCAAGGATTACGAATACGTGATCGGTTTTAACTAATTTCAATCGTAGCTCTCGGATTTCACGTAAAACCGAGAGGTGACAAAACTTTAAATCAACGGTACGTCGCGATACGGATGAATTAAGCCGTAGTATTCGAACCACAACTTATTGGGACTAAGATCTTTCATTCCCAATTCACGGAATTGATTTTGGTTAACTTTTATAAAACTCCAATTTTCAAAGCTTCAATGGTGGACACACATAT
Organism: Hydrangea macrophylla; assembly: GCA_033977485.1. Classification (NCBI taxonomy): domain Eukaryota; kingdom Viridiplantae; phylum Streptophyta; class Magnoliopsida; order Cornales; family Hydrangeaceae; genus Hydrangea; species Hydrangea macrophylla. The sequence continues at coordinate 59,614,756 of CM066988.1, read as the reverse complement.
ATACACATATACACACATACATATACTGAAATATACATATATTTACATTGAGAGTGAGTTTATAATACTCACAGTGATATAAATTGAAGAAGTTGTTGAGAAAGAAATACAAGAACAAGAATTAAGAATCTCCAATTTCAAGCTTTGGCTATGGAGGATTGAGCTCTTCAAATTCTGAAATTATGAACTCTCTGCACTCTCTTATCTCTCTGTGTTCTCTCTCAAGCTCTCTGTGCTAGAAGTGCAGAATGTGTGTGTTTGAGAGAGTAGGTGAGTGTATAAATAATTAGGCTTCCACTTGGAGACAATGGCCTAACAATCCACTCAATAACCACTAACTTTCTAATCAATTGGTAGTTTATAAGGAATATGGAGGATGATGTAAACATACACTGATATTGAAAGGGTAGTGTAGATCGATAGGGGTCAAGGTGTGTTTGGGAATTCAAGCTTATGGCATTAGGACAACACACATACTACAAGCATTGCCAAACAAAGCCTAAGGAAAATCATTAGCAACAATAATTGGGTATAAAACAATTTGTCCAATCAGTCACTCCCAAAATCTGTGGAAGTTTAACACCGCGCGGACAGTTCTAAACCTAAACTGGTATTTTCGTGACACGGTGTTCATCACAAAAATACAGAAAATTCATTTTATTGAAAGAAACAATTTTCCGATTTTATAAAAATTCAGTTTGAGTTAAAAGAATTTATTTTCACCGTTTTGGAAATACAGATTTGAAATTTAACACAAGTATTGCCAGATTTTATGAAAATCGCATTTTGACCCCAAAAGTAATTTCAATTATGAGATCAGTCAAGAAATAAATTTTACACATAAGAATTGAGATTAAAATAAAAGCAGACAATGTATATTTAATTTTAAATATGACAAGACAAATGAATGAAAATGCAGGTTATTTCATAATCAATTAGTGTACCTTGGTAAGAAATGATTGTACCTTATACAACGAGTGTTGTAAGGTAACGAATGTTGTACCTCATGCAAAGAATGTTTGTACCATGTGTAATAAATTTTATTGTACATAGGTTGGTTACTATTAAAATAAAAATTTATTATCTTAGTTGCAAAGGTCTGTTATGATGAGTACATAGGTTGGTTACCTTTAGAACAAAGATTCCCCATAGAATTACAAACCTTCATTACCAAAGGCACAGACATGTATTACCATAGTTCAATGCTTCCTTACATGAACAAAAAACATTTGTTATGAAGGAACTAAAGTCTTCCTACAATAGATACAAATGTTTGTTACCCTAAGAACAAAGATTCCCTACAGAATTACAAACCTTTATTACCATAGTTACAGACATGTATTACCAAAGTTCAAAGCTTCATTACATGGACAGAAAAAAAATTTTGTGAAGGAACTAAAGTAAAGTTCTATAATAGATACAAATGTTTGTTATCCTAAGAACAAAGAATCCCTACGGAATTGCAAACTTGCATTAAAAAAGGTACAGACATGTATTACCAAAGTTCAAAGCTTCTTTATAGGGACATAAAGAATTTGTTATGAAGGAACTAAAATCTTCCTACAATAGATACAAATGTTTGTTACCCTAAGAACAAAGATTCCTTACAGAATTACAAACCTTCATTACCATAGGTACAGATACGTATTACCAAAGTTCAACGCTTCATTATGTGAACAGAAATTTGTTATGAAGGAACTAAAGTCTTCCTACAATAGAAATGTAGACACCCCATTTTGTCCGGGCGGGTGCGACAACATACAATCCTTCATTGCAAAATGTATGACAATCTGAAAATGTCACGTCACCATTGGCATTAGATTCTCAATGACTGGTCGTGTCAACTATTGGGTGTCACACTCAGTGTCTAGTCATGCTAACTATTTGGCGTCAGATTCTTAGTGACATGTCGCATCAACTATTGGATGTCAAATTCTCAGTGATTGGTCGTGTTAAGTATTGGGCGACCAACTCAGTGTCTAGTCGCATCAATTGTTGGGAGTTAGATTCTCAATGTCTAGTCACATCAACTATTGGGCGTCAACTAAAGTGATAAGTTGCATTAGAGGGAAAACTTAGCATGGCATGTGATAGCCTAGGCTTACGTCAGTTATTCTATGGTCTATATATACGGTGGTTCATCTGGTTTGATGATTCAATGCCATAAGTAGTATTCAAAATCCCTAATTGCTTTGGGTTTCTTCTTCTCCCCCTTTCCTTCTTTTCCCTCTTCCTCTTCATTGCAGTGTTTTTAATTATGGAAAACAAGTATACACCTACTTACAATACAATTGTTTTTAAAAAAAGGATACTGAGTAATAAAGAAAAGAGTGTTCTGTTAGCAGCACTCATGAATCTTGCTGCTCCAGAATGAAAAAATAAGGATGGGTGTTTTAAATATGTTCCTTTCAAAGCAATACAAACCATCTTTGCTAAGAAAATCCCTAGATGTAATCTTTCAACTGATGTCATTGTAATGGAGGTTTGGAGATGGCATAAAGAACATCGACTCCTTGAAGAGTTGTTAACTATGAGAAGTGTTCATTTCAATGAAAGAAATTAGCTAGGAGTTCCAGATCAGACTTAGTATGAATGGTGTGCCAAGGTTTTAACGAACAACTCTCATCATTTCCATTTCAATTGTTATGATCATATATTTCTTATGTAAAATATTTTCATGAATAATATGTGTAGCCAAGCTAAAACAGTATTGCAACATCGTTGAGGCACGGTGTACATTTCCTCTATCATAGATGGTGCCTATACTCACTTAGTAGAATAGATAAGTATTTATATAGGTGTTTCGGTAAGAAAGAACGGTCCCCGAATGTGCCAGGGAGGTCCAGTTCAGTTGGAGAAGAAAACTACTTCTCAATCGATCAAACTGATTTCGATCGATTGAACACAGAGCGATCTCGATCAATCGAACTTAGTTCAATCGATCGAACCTAAATTTTCCTCAATTGATTTAACAGACTTCAATCGATTGAACATATCAGATTTGTAAATGTTTAGTTTATTTATATCTGATGAACTGTTAAGCTGTTTATTATCATGCGTTAATTGTTGGGATGCGGTATTGGAATATTATACACATTAAATAATGGACTTAGTGTACTGAAATAGTAGAACCAATTGTATAATGATGGTACAATGTTGTTAAGCAAATTGAGAAGCCGACGTGTATAGGAATGAGTCTTTCGACCAGAGAGGTCGATACTATTTATGATTAGTGCATGGAAAATGAGATCGCGAAGATCGTACAACGCAGGTTATGGTATACTTATATTACCTTAGTCCACGGGAGAGGCTAAGGGATATATTGGTGGTACATCGCCTTAGTCCATGAGAGAGACTAAGGGATGCATATTATAGAGACAGATGTGAGGTTGTGATTACCTATATTGCCTTAGTCCATGAGAGAGACTAAGGGATATAGTGGTAACGTCACCTTCATCTATGAGGAGGCTATGGGATATATTTGTGGTACATCGCCTTAGTCCATGAGAGAGACTAAGGGATGCATATTATGGAGACAGATGTGAGGTTGTGATTACCTATTTTGCCTTAGTCCATAAGAGAGACTAAGGCATATAGTAGTGATGTTGCCTTAATCCATGAGAGAGGCTAAGGGATATACTGGTGGTATCGCTTTAGTCCACGGGAGAGACTAAGGGATACATAATTATAGGAATAGTAATGTGGCTACCCTAGTCCAATAAAGGTTAACAGAATGTCGCCTTGTCCATGATCGAGACATAAGAGATCTGATAGACACAAGGGCATGGTCATGTTAGTTCAAGACTGAGACTGAGGGTTATGTCAATGTTATCATCTTAATCCGACAGAGGCTAAAGGAATATTACCTTAGACCATGATCGAGACGGGAAGTCTGAATAGAGGCTACAGGAATATGCACTTTAGTCCATGACCAAGATTGAGAGGGATACATCATGAACTTAGTCTGATAAAGATTAAATGGATATCACCTTAGTCCATGACCAAGAAGAGAGATCCGATGGAGGCTAAGGGATATGTCATTTTAATCCATGACTGGGACTAAGAGGTATACGTTACAAAAGGAATTATGATATTACTGAGTGCGGTGGTAATGTTAAGTACAATGGTATAGCGGAGCCGAGAGCTGTAGTATGTCAGGACTGCATGCCGTATTATATCTGAGTGAGTTTGCCGAAACGTTAGGGATATGTGTTAGTGTTTGATAGACCGTAGGTATAAGACTATGTATCTGATTAATGTGGACCCAAGAGTCTATGTTATGTTTAGGATGAGATTGGGACAATGTGTCACACCCCGATTTTTTTTGGACAACCAAATATTCAATCCAGAGCCTGTATCCGGACTAATATTCAATTACCAAAAATCACGAGAGTGACACCCTCACACAAGCTAAATGATAATTTATTGAAAACAATATGTAATACTCCTTAAATAAAGACATGTGATCTTGTGTTTAAAAGAAAACTCTTTCTTAATAAACCTGTATTCCCAAACATTCATTTCATTATAAAAGAACTAAAGTTCCATTATAAATATTATATCACTTTTCAATTTAAAAAAAAAATATCATTTTCATAAATAAAATGTCCACGTACAGAGTTCAGCGAAAATAAAAATAAATAAGAATAAAATTTATACATCCATTGGTCAGAGTAACTACAACGTTCCCAATACCCAATATATCATATTTATTACAATTATACATACTGGCCCACAATGCCAGAAAATAAAATACAATCAAGTACAACAAAAATAAGTACAATTCCAATAATAAACAACACAACGACAATTTCTTCACCCAAACAGAAGCTCCAACGAAAATCTCCAAAAAAACTAAACCTGCACAAATACATTCGACTACGTTTCATATAGAAACGCCCCCGAATGTATAACACACTCGGGTCAGTCACATGACTGGTATGAGTTAAACAAAACAACAAGTCTTAGGGATCCAATTTGAACCCGTAGACAACAATTTACACTATAATACTCTTGGGTCAAGACAGGTAGTTCCACACACATATCTGGACAATAGAGTAGTTTCCATTTATGTGGTGGCAAGTAGTTTCTTGCCCAAAATCCAAAGTTACTACGAGTTTCATACTTACCCATTACTTATGGTGAGCCAAACCTGTAATACGTTAGTGGGCCCACCATCCTGCAAATTGAATGATCATAAACCAAGCAAACAATTCTGTATACAAACCGTCCACATTCTAACTCAAACATCGCATTCATTATTCTACGCTTATCAGTCTTATGAAATAATCCATGTTCATTACTTATTAACTTTAAATTTATCTTTGCATTCCCTAGCTTCACCACTTGGCCACCCTCCATGGTACACCCACACATATATCCCATGTGTGCCCGGACATACTACCAACATCCACTCTGGTGCTAGTTTGGTTGGGGTATCAACCAAACCAGGTATACACACAGAAGGCCAGTCAATATGCCTAGACGTCTAACAAATAAGCCGAGCATAAGGCTTAGGCCAGCTTGATCACGAAGCCACTGGCAAAAAGGTACACTCAGCAAGTCGAGCTACCAAAAATAAAACATATCACACAACGGGGAGCGGTGAACACTAAGGAATTATGTTGCAATTATTGTTTATCGTTCGTATTATCCCAATAATTGTGAATTTCACGTTTATCACATAGTTCCGTCTCATCATAGTCTAATCACATCTCTAACTTTTAGATGCATTCTGATTTCTTACAATAAAGGGTTTTATCAATTAACCCATAATAATCTTCCCTCAATAATTTCCAATCAAGTTATAAGATCCCCAATATATTATTCAACGAATCTATTTTACTCCTTTTTATCAAAATGACCACAAAATAAGGTCAGTTATTTCAGATACAATAATCTCAACCCAACATTCAATATTAGCATACATAAAGCACATAATAAGAAATCATATTCTCCAATTTTGCACGTTTAACTACATTAAAAACTGCTACTGTAATCTTAAATTTCTGCCCAAACGGTGCAGAATCAGGAAAAATACCATTAGACGAAAAACGTGCAGAATCACGTTTTACATGAGACACGCGGACAGAAAGTTCAAATTCAAAGCCACGATTTTCTAATAATTTTCTAAAGTTTCTGCGACTGTGTGAATTACACATAAAACGAATTTCACATCTATTTTCTAACAAATATGAATATTTCACCTATGGTTTTGATCAAACTAACGATTCACATAACCCTTTCGAATACCCTAATGTCATGATCGCAAAGTCACACAAAGGGAAAGAATGTATCTAAATTACTTCAACTATAGCAACGTGTATCGATCCATTACAAAGATTTAACCCTAACAATTAAATTTAACATGCACTAATTTACTCCCATACACATACATATATATACATACGTGTATATATATATACTCGGATACACAAAGTTTAACTCACCTCGTTGATCAAAAATTGGCACCCACGAATGCTCCGCGATTCCCCACGTGCCCACGAACCCGAGACCATTCTCCTTTCTTCTTCTTCTTCTTCTTCTTCTTCTTCTTCTTCTCTCTCTCTCTCTCTCTCACTCTCTCTCACACACACACACACACACACACACACACGTCTGTTATCTCTTTTGGGTGGCTAGGGTTTTTAATATAAGAATATATGTACACTACACATACACAACACATGCCAATAAAACACAAACAAATATATAAATCCCGTTTTTCTCTTTATGGGCTCACAAAAGAGACTCATATGAGCCCAGAATGCAGTACAAAGTGTTAAAATGAGTAGCCCAATGGGTACCCATGACCCCGGTACTAAGTTTTAATGTTAATTACATTATTTAACACATTCGCGGGCTTGTAAACACTATATAACAAAAATACATATCAACCCTTCATTTTATTTTTTTAACAAATATAAATTAATAAAATATAACTTCCAAACTAAACGCGCTCACTCATGATTTAATTTATATGTCCACCAAACACTTAAAATTTTCCAAACACATGTCTTACATAGGCACACTCATATAATATTGCTAACTGAAAATAATAATTAAACTAATTATTTACATAGAAATTTTAGGGTTGTTACACAATGTCCATGAGATTGGGACTATGTCCGTATATTGAATTGGTGACATTAGTTATCGCGGGGCGTGACATCAGTTATCTAAGAAAGCATTGAATTTTGGTAAGAAAGCCCTCATCTTTTGTAAGGAAGTTTTGAACTTTGGTAAGAACACATTGATCTTTTGTAAGGAAGTTTTTAACTTTGGAAAGAAATCATTGAACTTTGGTAAGAAAGCCCTAATCTTTTGTAAGGAAGCAATGAACTTTTGTAAGGAATCATTGATCTTTCATAATAAATCTTTGTAGAATTGTAAGGAAGAATTGATCTTTTGTAATGAAGTTTTGAAATTTGGTAAGAAAGCATTGATCTTTTGTAAGGAAGTTTTGAACATTGGTAATAAAGCATTGATCTTTTGTAAAAAAGCTTTCTAAATTTGGTAATATATGTCTATACCTTTGGTAATGAAGCTTTGAGCTTTGGTGAGAAAGCATTGAACTTTTGTAAGAAAGCTGTAATCTTTTGTAAGGAAGTTTTGAACTTTGGTAATAAAGCATTGATCTTTTGTAAGGAAGTTTTGAACTTTGGTTAAAAAGTATTGATCTTTTGTAAGGAAGTTTTGAACTTTGGTTAGAAAGCATTGATCGTTTGTAAGGAAGCTTTGTAAATTTGGTAATACATGTCTTTACCTTTGGTAATGAAGCTTCGAACTTTGTTAAGAAAGTATTGAACTTTGGTAAGAAAGCATTGAACTTCGGTAAGAAAGCCTTGATCTTTTGTAAAGAAGTTTTGAACGTTGGAAAGAAAGCATTTATCTTTTGTAAGGATGTTTTGAACTTTGGTAAGATAGCATTGATCCTTTGTAAGGAAGAATTGTAAATTTGGTAAAACATGTATGTACCTCTGGTAATGAAGCTTTGAACTTTGGTAAGAAAGCAATGAACATTGGTTAGAAAGTATTGACCTTTGGTTAGAAAGCCCTAATCTTTCGTAAAGAAGTTTTGAACTTTGGTAAGAAAGCATTGATCTTTTGTAAGGAAACCCTGATCTTTTATAAGGAAGCAATGAACTTTTGTTAGGATGCATTGATCTTTTGTAATAAAGCTTGGTAGAATTGTAAGGAAGCATTGACATTTTATAATGAAGTTTTGAAATTTGGTAAGAAAGTATTGATCTTTTGTAAGGAAGTTTTGAACTTTGGTAAGAAAGCATTGATCTTTTATAAGGAAGTTTTAAACTTTGGTAAGAAAGCATTGATCGTTTGTAGGGAAGCTTTGTAAATTTGGTAATACATGTATGTACCTTTGGTAAGGAAGCTTTGAACTTTGGTGAGAAAGCATTGAACTTTGCTAAGGAAGTTTTGAACTTTAATAAGAAAGCATTGATCTTTTGTAAGGAAGTTTTGAACTTTTGTTATAAAGCATTGATCTTTTGTAAGGAAGGTTTGTGAATTTGGTAATACATGTTTGTACCTTTGGTAATGAAGCTTTGAACTGTGGTAATCAAGAATTGAACTTTGGTAAATGTCACGCTCCGGAGCAGCAAAAATCGAGAAAAAGAAATTTTCTTTTTGGGTCCATAGGGAATGACTGGTGAATGTCACTAATGATCCACACCACACAGTACTAGTCTACGACACGAATCATAATAAAAACAAACTAGATATACAAAACTGTTGCTTCTATTACAAACATCAGAGTTATTACAATAGTAAAGCTATAGCGAAAGTATATAAGGTTTGAAAGCAACAAATGCCCAAGTACCAAATATAACAAAACAACATGAATAGAAATAATAAACTAATAACTATCTCCAAGTCTTCAGCTGGCATAAACAGCAGAATAGTAGTCCTCCCCGATACAGGTGTCATCAGTGGGATAACCCTCTGTGTACTCCTTTCTCAGATAGTAGCCACCATTGTAGGACTCGTCACTTGTAGAGTAATGTACAGGATAGTCTGGATGGGGGGGAAAGGTCCAGGTAATAAAGGCCATCAGCATACTGAGAGCAGAGTGATTATAAACTAACAAGGTACCAATTATCTGAAGTAAAACAAACTAATGAAGCTTATAAGATATAGTTCTATTAAGTAATATCTTCTCTTTATTCAACCCTGCGTAATTCAAATCCACATTTTAATTACAAAGACCTACTGACTCTTATGACTCCGATCTGATTGTAACATTCCTGGATACACCACTTCCCTTGTCGACCATAGTTAAGAACATAGAGTACATATTCTTAATCCACTGAAATTCAAGGATACAACGCCTTGACCAAAATACATCATTCTATTGCCACGACTTATCGATATCTTCCCAGTGATCTCCCATCCACTGCTCTTTGAGGATATAACCCATCCACCGCTCATTAAGGATATAGATAGATCACCGGCCTATCTCTGAACTACTTGATCTAGCCCACTATTCGTTAAGGATATAACCCATCCACCGCTCGTTAAGGGCATCGTATGACCAAACATCCACTTACGTACCATTCCCAAGAACTTATCAAAACTTATCTAAATTTCATACTATGATTGATACATGACATCCCATACCATTGTGGACTGACTACTCTGATTAAAAGAAAACAGATGTCAAACTCGTACACAATTCAACATGTTACCCATGTCGTCACGTTAATCCATTATTCTTAATAATACTTATCTTTGTTGTCACATTATCCCTGATCAACCCAGAATCACATAATAGAAGTCCGAATCGAGAAACGAACCATCAAACCCTGAATAAAATAAATAGACTAAGGAATCCTGGTTCTGCCAAATACCAATCAATTGGGATAAAAATCGATTGAGGAAACTGGCAATCGAGTGGGTCTAAAATAATGTCAATCGATTGCTAACATTGGCAATCGATTAGGATGCCAATCGATTGAAATTCTATCCAATCGATTGGGTCCAGACTCATGCCAATCGATTGGTAATTATGCCAATCGATTGGCACTTTGTCTTTACTAGAAGATTATAAAAATAGCATATGTAAACATCAAAACCATGCATTTACACATCTAAGCTTCACCATAACTTGCATAAACTTCATATATAGGGACCAAGTGAGTTAGGAACTCACCAAGGGTGTGTTTCTCTTGTGGGTGAGCTTGAAAAACCTCAAGTTCCTCTCTCTCTCTCTTTACTCTTCTTTTGCTCTGTCCATCTCTCTCTCCTTCTCTTTCTTTCCTCTTCTTCTTCTTGTTCTTTCTTCTGCTTCTCCTCTGCTTCCAAGGCTGTGTGTGTGTATGTATGTATGTATCTATATAGATATAGATATATGGATGTAAGTGTGTGTATATATGATATTCAAACTCTCTCTCTCTCTCTCTCTCTCTCTCTCTCTCAAGAACTTAACAAACAGCCCCAAGACCTAAAATGAATTTATATATACAGAGGTTTGAGAGTGCCACACGTCTAAAGCTCAAGAAAAGAAGAAAACTTGTCTCAGCTCATGTCAATTGATTGGAAATGATGGAAATCGATTGGTAACAGATATTTGAAAGCAATCGATTGGAAACAATGTCAATCGATTGGTATGTTACCACGTCATACAATTTAGTCGGTAGAATAGCAATCGATTAGAAATAATGACAATTGATTGGTAACCAAAAAGTAACAATCGATTGGGAAAACAAGGCAATCAATTGGTAACCAAATTTCACCAAAAGGAAGAAAAAGTTTATATAAGTTTACAGAATGAAGTTTTATTTATTAATACTCTCCAGAAATTTAGGGTATTACATCATCCACCACACAACAAAGATTTCATCCTCGAAATCAAGAACAACCAAGGTCTAAAACAAAAATGGAAACTTCTCTCGCATCTCTTACTCTAGCTCCCACGAAGCTTCTCCTTCATCATGATGCTTCAACTGAACCGTGACTAGCGAATCTCCTTGTTCCAGAGCTTCTTGATTCCTCGATCTAAAATCTTCACTGGTCCTTCGTTGAATGTAGCATTGTCATTGACTTCAATATCCTCAAAGTTGATCTCGTGTGCTGGGTTGTGAGCACACTTTCTCAGCATACTGATGTGGAAAATATTGTGCACTCCTGACATCTTCGGCGGCAATGCAAGTCGATAAGCAACTTTCCCAACATGCTCTAAAATCTCGAACGGTCCGATGAAACATGGCGACAGCTTGCCTCTCTTCTGACCAAAATGAACAATCTCTCGAACAGGCGAAACTTTGAGTAGTAAGTGATCTCCAACGGCAAACTCCAAGTCTTTACATCGTTTGTCAGCATAACTCTTATGTGGCGTCTGAGCTGTCTTCATCTTTTCATGCACAATCTGAATCTTCTCACTGGTTTCTCGTACCATCTTTGGCCCAAGAAGTTGAGTATCTCTGACTTCTGTCCAACAAAGCGGCGATCGGCAAGGTCTTCCATACAAAGCTTCGAACGGCGCCATTCCTATGCTCGAGTGATAACTGTTGTTATAGGCGAATTCAATCAAAGGTAAGTGTGTCTCCCAAGAACTCTCAAAATCAATGACACAAGCAAGTAACATGTCCTCCATTACTTGATTAACTCATTCAGTCTGTCCATTGGTCTGTGGATGAAAAGATGAACTCAAGTATAATGTTGTTCCCATTGCTTTTTGGAGACTCTTCTAAAATTCTGCAGTAAAATGCGAACCTCGATCTGACATAATAGAAATAGGTACACCGTGTAACCATACTATGTGTTGTAGATACATTCGGCTTAAACGTTCTACTGGATACGCCATACTGTATGCGATAAAATGTGCCGTCTTTGTAAGTTGATCCATGATTACCCAAATAGCATTATAGTTCTGCTGTGACTTTTGCAATCCTACCACGAATTCCATAGTGATATGTTCCCATTTCCATTTCCATTGAGGAATCAGTAATGGCTGTAGAAGTCCAGATGGCTTCTGATGTTCTGCCTTTACTTGTTTACAAGTAAGACACTGAGATACATACTCAGCTATTTCTCCCTTCATCCCTTCCCACCAGAAATTTCTCTTCAGATCCTTGTACATCTTTCCGTGACTTATGCGCTTCATCCAATATTTCTTTCTAGAGATTTTCTTCATCAAGTACATAGAGTCTACCTTTACATTGTAAAGCTCTGTCTATACTGATACTCCAGATTTCTGGCTCCTTTGCTGACATCTTGGCAAACCATAACTTCAAATCCTCCGTTGTTTGTAGAGCTTCTATGATGCAGGTGATCAAAGTTGGTTGTACCATCAAACATCCAAAATACTGTCTTTCCATTGGTTCCACTAGTTAAAGCTCGAATTCAGCTAAAACTTCGGATGCTCTTCATTCTCGAATTAGTAATGCAGCGATCACCAGTCGAGGTTTACGACTCATTCGTTTTACCTAGATGGTATTGTAACGAAAAGTCATAGTCTTTAGTAACTTCATCCATCTTCATTGTCACATGTTCAACTCCTTCTAAGAGAACAAATACCTCAAACTCTTATGATCAGAAAACAGATCAAACTTCTCTCCATAGAGATAGTGTCTCCAGATCTTTAATGCAAACACTATTGCTGCTAGTTCTAAATCATGAGTAGGGTAATTCTTCTCATGTACCTTCAATTATCTTGATCCGTAAGCAATCACATTCCCATTTTGCATAAGTACACAATCAAGTCCTTGGTGCGTTGCATCACTGTAGATCACATACCTTTCTCTACTCTTAGGTATTGCGAGTACTGGTGCTGAAGTTAATCTTTCTTTCAACTCCTGGAATGCACCCTTATGCTTGTCTGTCCACTCATACTTCATCTCCTTCCTCGTAAAATTCGTCAAAGGTCCCGCTATCTTGGCAAATCCTTCTAAGAATCTTCTGTAATATCCTGCTAGGCCGAGGAAACTCCTAACTTCTGTTGCATTGGTCGATCTATTCCAACTTAAGACTGCATCAATCTTAGATGAGTCCACCAAGATACCATCTTGAGATATAACATATCCCAAGAATTTGACCTCTTGTAGCCAAAATTTGCACTTACTGAACTTTGCATACAATTTGCTATCTTTGAGTGTCTGCAAAGCAATCTGTAAGTGCTCTTTGTGGTCTTCCTCTGTCTTCAAGTAGATCAGTATGTCATCGATGAACACTATAATGAATTTATCTAGATATGGTCTGAATACCCTATTCATTAAGGCCATGAATACTGCTAGAGCGTTCGTCAATCCAAAAGGCATAACTAGAAATTTATAATGCCCATATCTCGTCCTGAATGCAGTCTTCGATACATCCTCTGGTCGAACTAATAACTGGTGATATCTCAAACATAAATCGATCTTGGAAAAGATATTAGATCCTTGTAATTGGTCAAATAGTTCATCTATCCAAGTGTGGATACCGGGCTTCGGACCACTTCTCTTGTTTGAGATTGTTTTGAAAAGGAAAAGAAAAGGTCTGTTGAAAACAGATACAGAGTCGCCACTTGGTCTTTAAGGAACCAAGAAACCTAATTTTGACTCACCCAAGCGGATAAGGGCACCGGCCCTTCATAACCAAAGAACTTGGTTCGGGGTTTTGGTACGAGAGAGGAAGGAGCCTTTGTCGCGACTAAAACACCCTCTACTCGCCCCGTCTTTCGACGGGCCTCAATTAGCATCCAAATAATCATCTTATACTAGGTTTGGTTCGGCAATTAATACTATGATAGTATATTACATCACATAAGAATCTTGAAATTGAAAATCAAAAGATAGGATATCATTCATAAAATCTAAGTCAAATATCATACAATGTAAAGTGAAAATCACACAAATAAACCTAGGAAAAATTGTCTAATCATATATCAATTAATCAAGTTTCCTAATCTAAAGGGGGCATGAATTGTTATTGAAACAAATAAGCAAAGAAATCAAAATATGCTTAGCAAGGCTAGAATGATGCATGTTATTCTTTGATAAAAGAAGACCTCTCAATCCCCGGGATGGATGAGAAAGGATGAATAGATCAAAGGGAAGCATGAGCGAGTGATCGAATTCATTCCTTATAATCTCCTTAGATTAAGAGTTACAAAAACCCCAAATCTTGCATGAATGCAATGAATGTATCTAAAGATGTGCAAAGGTTGTAGTGTGTTTTGTGTACATGGATTTCTAGAATGGCTTAGAAGTCTAAAATGGGCAAGAATGAATGAATGAAATCAACATGGGATATATACAAATGTAGTATGAACCACTTCCTAGGATATGAACTAATTTGGAATGCATATAAGCCTCAAATCAAAGAATGAAAGTTAAAGTGTACTTGCTGTGAATAGTGGACAGAACAGTAGCATGATCTTTTGGAATTTGAAAAGAGGGGTTAGGAATGTTTTCAATGCATGATTTTTTATGGAGATGTTCCTTATTGTGTCTAGAACACAACCCAAAAGGCCAATCTTGAATAGCTATCACAGATTGAGAGAAATTATATAAACAATAGAGGTCACTCAGAAACAGAGTTCGTACTGTCGTCTGAAATGTTAGAAACTCTTAGAAAATGAAAAAGAATGATCTAGAGGTCCATTTTATACAGAAAGTTTCCTAAGCCATTGAATTTTAAGGGAAAAATAAGTTAGGACCACCCCTTTTGGAAAAGTGTTCTGGAAAAGAGGTCGTAAGTTGACCTAGCTGCTGTGACAGCAAAAACAGAATGTTTGGAAGGAATGTTGGGACCTAAGTGGACCATTTCCAAGTACTTCCAAGTCAAACCAAAAATCATGGGTGTTCTCAAATGAGTTAGGAAGACTTTCCAAGTGGCCTTGTATTCATATGTTGAGTATTAAGTTCTAGAAAAATCTTTGAACTCAACTCACTCACTGTTTTGACTCATTATTTTGAAGATTTTGGAGAAATCAAAGTTTTGTTTCTTGAAACCAAATGAGAGGGATTGAGAGGGGTTTTGAAATAGATGTTTTGAAAACATGTTTTCAACACTCAATAAGGATTATAGCCACTTAGAATACCTACATCAAACTCATCATTTAAAAACTTCCAAGATTGTTGGAGAGATTTATTTTATTTTTGGGCATAACTTCAATACATTCCAAGAATACCTTGGAAGTATTGAGGTTAAGATCATCATCTATCAAACATGTTTTTGAGGTTAAGAGCTACTATCCATAAGGATTCACTCACCCCAAACTTCATGTCATCACTTAGATGATGATGAACTAGTAAGTAAATAAAGAAAAGAAAAAGAAATGAGATGAGGAGAGATGAACATATATATAATCAAGCAAGTAGATGATAATCAATAGATGATATTCATGAAGCATGAGACTTGTAGATTGGTGTATCACTCATATGTAATGACACTAGACATGGAAGAAGCTTCCACACTCTTGAATGCTCACTAAAATGGTGGTTGGGAGTATTGAATGTTGAAGTAAATGGAAGTAATGAAGTAAAAACAAAGTTAGAAACTCACTTTTGTTTTGAAAAATCAAAGAAGAAAGCTTCTTTTCTCTCCACTCTAACCTTATCTCTACACTTTCTCTCCCAAACTTTCTCTAAACTTGCATTTGACTCCCCTAAAATGAGGAGTAATGGGGTGTTTATATAGGCCAACTTGGGGTGTTTTTGGGATTTAGAAAGTACTCCCATTGGTCCCAAACATCTGAAATCATGAAACCACGTCGTTTTGGATTTTAATTAATCAAAATGGGACCACAAGAATATTTACAAAAACTTACTGTTCTGGAGGGGAGTGCCGCGGCGGCACTGGGCCACTGCCGCGGCGGCAGTGGGCCAGTGCCGCGGCGGCACTGCTCCTCCCTTCGTCTGGATAATGCTGTTTAGGCCCCCCGAAGTTCCGGTATTCGCGAAAAGGCCCTATTTCGTCCGAAATTCACAGAAAATGCATACGAACTCCAAATTGAGGTTGTGATATACCGTTGGAAAGGTAATGGAGTCTACTTTACATAAAAAATAGTTCGGGGATGGGTCACTTTGAAAAGTTTTGCGGTATTCGCGATAAAAGCCGATTTGATCGCCTTTTTCGCCTTTGGAAATTCATAATAAATTCGTTTTAAATCCAGAAATTATGTGCGATATACCGTTGGAAAGCTATTGACCTCTAGTATCCATGAAAAATATTTGAAAATTGTTTCGGTTCCCCGATTCCAAAGTCAAATCTTGGTCAAACCGGTCAAACCTGGGATTCCCGGGAAGTTCTGGGAACCTCTGGGAGCTCCCAGGAGCTGATGTTTTCGCTCGATTTTCTTTTGGAACTTGTTTTAATACTTTTCTCATGATTTAGAATGGTTCCGGTGAATTCAGACAATTTCGGTCAAACTTGGTCAAACTTGGTCAAACTCTGGTCAACCTGGTCAAACCTTGGTCAAACCGGTCAACGGGGACTTTCGGGGAACTTCCGGGACTTCCGGGGGTCTCTGGGAGCTGACGATTTCTTCCGGTTTTATTTAAAAACTCGTTTTATCACTTTTCTTACGACGTAGTATGTTTTCAGAACTTTGGGACCAAATCTGGGAATTTTCAGACTTTCAAGGGCATTTTGGTCATTCTGAGCATTCTGAGAGTAGAGCTGACTTCCGAGAGTCCTTTTGAGTCTTTTACGATCATTGTGAACCACCAAGCTATGGGTCTCCTAAATCTGATAGCCGACAAAATGGGGTGTCTACAGTTTGCCCCTCTTTGGCAGGAACTTGCGAGGCAACGCATATCGCAAGCGAGTGCCAAAGTTTTGAAGAGACAGGACTTTTTGGAGGCTATGGATTTAGGATAAAAAGCGTTGCAAAAGATGCAAGGATGATGCTGGTCGTGCTTCGCGTGAGCTGCCTACGTATCCCAAGGGGAATCAGACCAGGACGTAGTTCAGGACACAAAGGGATAAATCACATATGCACATACACAACAATCAGGCGGATGCTATGCCATATGAGGATGATATGCAATGTGTGGATGCGATATGATCTCATACATGAGTCCTATCATGCCTAGTTTTCCGATCCTAGAATGAGCAGGTGCCAAGGGGTGTGCCACTCCGAGTGGGCTAGTGTTGTGCTAGTGTTTGTGATTGTGACGTGGTGGGTGACTCAGATAAGGGCATTGAAGTCTAGAAGACTCCGGGTTTTAGGGGCAAACTTCTGGAGGTACGCTTTGCGAGCGAATGTAATTGGGTGTGGGGTCTCAGAGGACTATGATCGAAGACGTCTTTTGGCAAGTAACCGATGGACACAGGGGCCCCGGAAATTAAGAGACTGACATAGAAGTCACGGGACGAATGTGAAATCCTGGGACGTCCTGTGATGAACATGGAGGCACCGACGGTGTGATGAGAGCGATGGACCGACGATGTTTGCATTGAGATGACGAGTCGACAATGGACTACTGACGGTGTAATGAACCCGCTGAGGATTAATCTGAATCTGCTGGGGATGAAGCGATACTTTCTAGGATCTCTCTTCAACTGCTCCTTTTGATCGAATCTTTCGGGCTTGCCGGGGTCTCTGGGAGCCGGTATCTGTCTGCTTTTGTCCTCGGAGGATGACGCAGGGTTCACGGGGAATCTCTTTTGGTGCTCAATCCAAGAGAGCCTGTCAGGGTCTCTGGGAGCTGGTATCTGTCTGCTTTTGTCCTCGGAGGATGATGTAGGGTTCACGGGGAATCTCTTTTGGTGCTCAATCCAAGAGAGCCTGTCAGGGCCTCCGGGAGCTGGTATCTGTCTGCTTTTGTCCTCGGAGGATGATGCAGGGTTCACGGGGAATCTCTTTTGGTGCTCAATCCAAGAGAGCCTGTCAGGGCCTCTGGGAGCTGGTATCTGTCTGCTTTTGTCCTCGGAGGATGATGCAGGGTTCACGGGGAATCTCTTTTGGTGCTCAATCCAAGAGAGCCTATCAGGGCCTCTGGGAGCTGGTATCTGTCTGCTTTTGTCCTCGGAGGATGATGCAGGGTTCACGGGGAATCTCTTTTGGTGCTCAATCCAAGAGAGCCTGTCAGGGCCTCCGGGAGCTGGTATCTGTCTGCTTTTGTCCTCGGAGGATGATGCAGGGTTCACGGGGAATCTCTTTTCTTCCTTCGGTGCAATAACTAAAAAATCAGGATCAGTTATCGGCATTATCGGAATTCGCGACGATTGTCCTGAAATGACCGATTCGGGTCTTCGGGAACCGATTTTTCCCAGTTTCTGCCTGTTGGAGGTAGTTCTGACAACTTTTAGTCTGCTTGGGGTAAAACTTCATAAATCTTGACTGGAATGGGCCATCGGGGCTGATCGGGGCCAAAAACGGGCTGAAAAAGGCCAAAACGGGGCGAAACGGAGCAAAACGGAGCGACGCGGGGCCCACGGGGAGCAGTGCCGCGGCGGCAGTTGGCCAGTGCCGCGGCGGCACTGGGTGGCCGGACTTCATCTTCTTATATGTCGGGTTTTTGAGCTTTCCAAGCTCATTCTTGGCCATTTTGAGGTGTTTTTGAAGCCAAAATTCACCAAAACGCAGCTTGTGCGTGCTCAGGTGAGTAATCTTTTCCCGTAGTTGGATTTTTGATTGGTGTTTTGGTTTGCCCAAATTTTCAAGAAGAAAGTTAAAATGTGACTTCCATTTTTCTTGTAGATCCATGGCTTCGAGCTCAAGGAGACCGTCTAAGAAGGCCAAAGGACGAATGAAGGCCGAGATGCACACCCCGGACGTGATTTTGCGAGACCCCCAACACCACCTTTCGGCCGCGGCTCTAGCGAGCTTGGTATGTGAAACTTTCGACATTTTAGGACCACTTTTATGTACTATGCTAGTTTTGTGAGCCGTAGTGTGCACTTAGAGACCGTTAGAAGCTTGACTTGTGCTCAAATGTTGATTTTGTGAATTTTTGCTCTCGGGTTGTGAATAGTGACTTTGTGCATCTTTTGTCGCCTTTGTTGTGTGCAGGTGCCGGAAGTGGCCTTGAAAGGCCATGGTAGCCTTGCCCATGCTTTCTTATGGTATACCCAGCTTTCGCCCACCGTTAAGAGGATGGTTGATGATGCCGGGTTCGGAGGCTTCGTCCGCTTGGTTTCGAAAAGTAGCAACGATCTGGCTCACTTCTATGCACTGGCCGAGAGGTGGTGGGACACTACCAATACTTTCCACCTGCCGTTCGGAGAGATGACTATGACGCCTTTCGACTTCTCCATGATTACGGGCTTGAGGGTTGGCGGGAAGCGCCTGATTCTGGATTACTTTTACGAGATCGACCCGGAGGCGGTGGAGATGCTGATTGGGGCTGTTCCCCCTAACCTGGAGAGGCATTTGTTCCCCTGCGGCTGGCTTTACCGGGCCTATGGTAGAGGTAATCACAATCTGAACAATTCCCAGCTTTTGAGGGTTTACCTTCTGTATGTCCTCGGGTGCTCCATCTTTGCAACAAGGAACGACCGGGTGAGCTTGAGGCTCCTTTCTTGCCTGGCGACCATTGGTGAGATCCCCTCCTACAACTGGGGCGGTGCTGCCCTGGCTCATCTCTACAAGCATATGGGGGAGGTCTCTCGGGGTGATGTTAAATCTACTGGGGGATTCTGGCGAGCTTGGGAGGTACGCACTGCTTCTTCTTTTATTTTCCATCCCTTTGATTTTCATATCTGTTCTGATTTCTCCTTTGTCTGCGCAGCTTTGGAGTTTTGAATACTTGAAGATGTTGGCTCCCTCCCCAGCGGACGAGTCAGGCGAGGATGAGGATGGTATGGCTCCTGTGCCTCTATTCCCACGAGGCTTGAGATGGCGGAGGGACGTTGTTGGGGTGAAGAGCGGGGCCCATCGGATTGTTTTGCTTCGGAACTTCTTAACTGGGTTGACAGCCTCTAGTGTTGATTGGACGCCTTGGGAGGGCGTCGCTTATGCCGCTACTGAGGAGATACAAGCGGTTAAATCTCTTACCTCTTGCCGCCTTCTGCTGGAGAGTACTGAGTGCAGGCAGTGGTTTCTTGGTGAGCGGGTATCTCGGCAGGTGGTTGGTGGTTCCCAGTATCGCGTCCCTCATGATCCTCCTGTGATGGATGCTAGTGACCTTTCTGGAGATGCTCTGCTGGCGGCTTTAGCTGGCACCGATGTTTGGGACCATTTTCTGTCTGAGACCAGTTATGAGGCTTACCGTGGCCGTTTCCTGATGCCTAACTTCCCACTCCTGGAGATGAGTTCTTTTTGTATTTTTTGTTTATATTCATTGTCCATGTTTTTGATTTATCTTTTCCTAACTTATTCTGTGCCTTTAGCTTCGTGAGATGTACAGGAGACAGGCTCCTCAGGCTCCCGACCCTATTCCTCCTTGGGATTGGACTGTCAATGTTCTAGGCGCTGATGGCACTCCCCAAATGATGGAGGTGCCGCGAGTCACATGTGGGTACCCTACTCAGCCAGCGGGCGTCCTCAACGTTCCTTGGAGTTATGCCGAGGAGGGTCACGCCTTGGCGGCTAGCCTACGGTCCCTGGTCCTCACACGAGACCACCGGGTATGTCTCTAATTTTGCACTTTCTTAAAGTTACAAGGTTCTAACCCTGGATTTTTATTTTGACAGATGGATGGTATGCGGCAATTTGCCGCCAATCAGATGGCGTCCTTGGTAAGTCTCTGACTCGACTCTGTTTTTGTACTTTTTGTTGTTCCCTTACTGATTGCCCTCATTTTTATTTGTGTGTGCAGTATCGTGGAGGCGGGGCTGGCTCATCGAGGACTGGTCCAAGATGTAGAGGCGGTAGGAGGAGGCCGTCGCCGACGTACACTCCGGGTGGTCCGACGGAGGACGAAGAAGAGGAGGACTGAGGCTTCCCAAGCGGGAATTATTATTTTATTTTCTTTTCCTGTTTTCGATTGGGTTGTACTGAGGATATGATTATTAGGACAGTGTAGGACGATGTGTAGCACAATTTGTGACCTTTTGACAGAGTATTATGATGTTTTGCCTCGTAGGCCGGATATCTTCCGGTTTAGAGGCGCAGTTGTGTGCTTGTTGATATATGTGCATTGTGATTGCTGGATGTTACTGCGATGGGCAGTTTTGTGATAGTGAGTGCTTTTGCCTTGCAGGTGGGATAGTCCGTGAAACGGGGAGGTGCTGCCGAAATTTTGAATTTTGCTAGAGCCGTGACAGAAAATATGGCTTTGTATGATCCTGCTCATCTCACAGCTTGGCTGAACATTACGGATGGCGTGGAGCGGATCAACCTCTTCAGCTATGGCTTGACCGAGCTGTTTTCTCTTCGCCAAATGACCCTGAATACGGAGTTCTTGCGTGCTGCCATTGCTTACTGGGACCCAGTGAACCATGTCTTCAACTTCAACGGCCTGGAAATATGCCCCATGCTTGAGGAGTTCTGCGCTATTCTCGGCTATGATTCTGACTCGGACTTGATTCTCCCTTCTGTTGATACCCTCAGCCCTACGCGAGCCTTGGCTGAATACCTGAATTGCTCTGTCACTATTTCCCGCCGGCTGATTCAAGGTGAGGTTCTCAACATTGCTTCTATTATTGCCCGGTATGCCAGTCCTGGGAATCCCAGCATGTATGATGCTTCCTGTGGGGCCGCTTTGATATTGTGCATGACTTCGCACTTCCTGTTCTCGAGCACTTCCGTTGACTTGGTGCATGTGTGCCTCGGGCTGAAACTTAGCAGGAATCCCATGGCCATGGTTCTAGCTGAAACTCTGAACGGTTTGGATAATGCCTTCAACCATGGGACTCCTCTTCTTTCTGGGGCGCCTTTGGTGTTACAGGCTTGGCTTTACGAGCGCCTTCAGCTGTGGACGGGCCGTATACCACCGATTTACTTTCGTCGAGCCGTGCTTCATTCTCACTATACCTTTGCCGATTGGGTGGGCATGATGAGCACCTTATCTGAGGCTGACATTTGCTGGATCGTGAGGCGTTGGGGCCTCTATGCTATCACCACGAGCCTCAGGGGTCACCAGAGAGTGTGGTTGATGGGTCTGAGAGAGACTTCTTTCTATCATCCTCGCCGCTTGGCCCGACAGTATGGACAGGTTCAGGAGGTTCCCCGGGGGTTTACTGAGAGGGTCTTTGCTTCCAGGATCAGAGCTACCACTATTGCTGCTTTTATTGATGGTTGGACTGACCGAGTAAAGGCCTACTTCTAAAGACCTTCGAAGAAATAAAAGACACTAAGACGAAACTAGTCCTGACTGATTTTGCTCATTCCTCCAAGTGTCTTTGAACATGTGGTTGCTTTTTGAAAGACTTTTATTTCTTTGATTATTCCTGCTTATGTAATATTCAAAGTTTGTTTATCGGTGAACCTTGGTTATTTTGGGAATCTCATTTTATGCATTTTAGCTTTCTGAAAACATGTTGTAACTTGAGATTTCAATTAGTTGTTGCTTTTGGTACTTGCTTGAGCATGCTGGGGTTGTTAGAGGCAAACGAGGCGGGTAGCCGAAGTTTGCCCCTAGTTTGGGATATATATGGTTGTGAGGCAAACGAGGTAGATGACCGACGTTTGCCCCTAGTTTAGAAGAGGTTCAGGCAAACGAGGCGAGTGGCCGAAGTTTGCCCCTAGTGTGGAGGGTGGTTTTTGGGTTATGGTAAGGACCGCGACTTTATTTTCTCACGTGCTCATAATTTTTGCCTAGGCACCAAGGAGGTGACCTAGCGAGCTATTTTCTCTCTTTTGTTATTGCTCACTTTGGATTTAGCTCTAATTTTTGCCTAGGCGTCCTTTCGGATTTTCGACCTAGCGAGCCATCCTTCTTTTTCTTTTTGAAAGTCTGCCTACGTACCCCCGAGCGAGGATCAGGTCCAACGTAGTTCGAGCCAAGGTTTTGAAAGGAAAGGTTATTTTTGTTGGTGGAGCGACCGAACCGATGTGGTTGCCTACGTATCCCCGAGTGGGAATCAGGTCGAGCGTAGTTCAGGGAAGGCTTGAAAGGAACGGTTATTGGATAGTCAAGCATAGTACTTTTTGAGGCGATCCATGTTGATCGGTTCTTTGAATTCGACACCATCGAGGTCCATGAGATAAGTTGCTCCTCCGGAAAGAACAGTCTTGACGATATAAGGGCCGACCCATTTTGGCTTAAACTTCCCACGGGGATCAAAGATCGGAGCTCGCAACTCCTTAAGGACAAGGTCGCCCTTGACAATCTTCCTTGGGCGAACCCTTTTGTTGAAGGCACGGGCTATCCTCTTCTGATAGATTCGGACATGGTCGACTGCCGCCAGACGCTTTTCATCTATGAGGGCCAATTCTTCATACCTTTCTCTCAACCAATCTGATTCAGAAATTTCACATTCTGCCATCACGCGTAGGGATGGTAATTCTATCTCCACCGGCAGTACCGCTTCCATCCCATACACTAGTGAGTAAGGAGTCGCTCCTGTGGACGTTCTTATCGATGTTCTGTACCCCCAAAGTGCAAATGGTAGCTTTTCATGCCAGTCTTTGTAGGTATCCGCTGATTTTTGCAGTATGGCCTTGACATTCTTGTTTGCAGCTTCGACTGCCCCATTGGTCTGTGGTCGGTATGGCGATGACTTGTGATAGGTGATTTTGTATTCCTTAAACAGGTCCCTGACTTCTGCCTTGAAATGACTTCCGTTATCCGAAATAATCTCATGAGGAACTCCATAACGGCAGATGAGATTTCTCTTGATGAATTTGGCCACTTCCTTGGCCCCCAACTTGGTGTAAGACGCAGCTTCTACCCATTTTGTGAAGTAGTCTATGGCCACCAGAATATACCGATTTCCATTTGAGGCCTTCGGAACGATTTCTCCAATAATATCGATTCCCCAGGTTGAGAATGGCCAAGGTGAAGTCATGCTGTACAGAAGGGATGGTGGCACGTGCATCATGTTTGCATGAATCTGGCACTTGTGACACTTTCTCACGTATTCGCAACAATCTTTTTCCAATGTTGTCCAGTAGTATCCTTGTCTCACGATTTTCTTGGCCAGCATGTGGCCGTTCATGTGTGGGCCGCATACCCCTTCGTGTATTTCTTCCATCATTCTTCTGGAGCTCTTCCCAAACAAGCAAGTCAGGTTGTGACCGTTGTATCCTTTCTTCAGCAGTTTCCCGCTGCAAATGATGAATTGCGCTGCGAATCTTCGAATTGCCCTTTTGTCTTTCTCGGTGGATTCTTGGGGATACATCCCCTTTTCTATGAAGTTCCAGATGTCCTGGTACCACGGTGTTTCATTCTCTTCTTCTTCGATCGTGGCGATCATGCTGAACGAAGGCTCGTACCTCTGCTCAATTACCAAGGGCATCATCCTGACTCCCACAGGAATTTTGATCATCGATGCTAGAGTGGCCAAGGAATCTGCAAGTTGGTTCTCTTCCCTGGGCAAGTAGAGGAATGTGATATTTTCGAACTGCCTTTTGAGTTGGTCGAGATGATCATGATAGGGCTTCAACCTTTCTTCTTTTATTTTCCATTCTCCTCTGGCTTGTGATATGATGAGGTTTGAATCCCCGAAAACATCCAACTTCCGAACTTTCAGCTCTAAGGCTGCTCCCATTCCCAGAATGCATGCTTCATACTCAGCAGTGTTGTTGGTGGAGTTATAATTGAGCTTGACTGCTAACGGAGTGTGGTCCCCACTTGGCGATACTAGGATCATCCCTACTCCGTATCCCTTCATGTTGGCTGCTCCATCGAAGTACAACTTCCACTGTCCTTCCTTGATTTCCATGATGCTCTCGTCTGGAAATGGAAAGTCCCCACTTTCTTCAGAGTCGATGGCATGTTCTGCGAGATGCTCAGCTACGGTTCTCCCTTTTACTGACTTGCTCGTAACATACTTGATATCGAACTCGGATAATAGAAGTAACCAACGGGATATACGACCGGTCAGGGCGGGTTTTTCGAGAAGGTATTTTAGAGGATCCATGCGGGATATGAGCACAACTGGAAAGGCCAGCATGTAGTGCCTTAGTCGGCGGGTGCACCAAACCAAGGCCCAACAAGTTTTTTTGAGGGTAGAATAGTTGAGCTCATACCCAGTCATCCTCTTGCTGAGGTAATATATGGCTTTTTCGGAGTGGCTTTCTTCTCCTTCTTGGGCTAGCATGCAACCCATGGCATTTTCGGAGACAGACAGGTAAAGGAATAAGGGCTTACGAGGAGTAGGTGGTGAAAGGACAGGTGGATTTTGAAGGTAGGCTTTTATTTTATCGAAAGCGGCTTGGCATTGGTCATCCCATTGGAACTTCTCCCCTTTTCTCAACAATCGGAACAGAGGATCGCATGTAGCTGTGAGTTTAGAAATGAAGCGGCTGATGAACTGGATTCTTCCGAGGAACCCCCGTACTTCTTTTTCATTCCGTGGTGACGTCATTTCGAGGATTGCCTTGATCTTAGAGGGGTCCACCTCTATTCCCCTTTGTGTGATGAGAAAACCCAGGAGTTTACCGGAGGTTACACCGAAAGTGCATTTCTTTGGATTCAGCCTCATCTTGTATTTGCGCAACCTTTCGAAGAACTTTTCCAGCGCTACCAGGTGCCCTTCTCTATCCTTGGATTTTACAATCATGTCGTCTACATATACTTCTACCTCTTTGTGAATCATATCATGCAGCAGAGTGGTGGCAGCTCTTTGGTACGTTGCTCCCGCGTTCTTGAGCCCAAAGGGCATTACTCTATAACAGTAGGTTCCCCAAGGGGTGGTGAACGTCGTCTTTTCCCGATCTTCTGGCGCCATTAGAATCTGATTATACCCTGAGAAGCCATCCATGAAAGACAGTAGCTCATGTCCTGCGGTGTTATCTACCAAAACGTCAATGTGGGGAAGCGGGAAGTCATCCTTGGGACTGGCCTTGTTTAGATCACGAAAGTCGACGCACACACGAACTTTCCCATCCTTCTTCGGGACTGGCACGATGTTGGCAACCCATTCCGGGTATTCGGTGACAATGATGAACCCTGCCTTGAACTGCTTCTCCACCTCTTCTTTAACCTTGAGTGCCCATTCCGGTCTCATGCGCCTCAGTTTCTGCTTGACAGGTTTAGAATTAGGGAGGAGAGGAATATGATGTTGGACGATGTCGGGATCGACCCCAGGCATGTCTTCGTAAGACCAAGCAAAAACATCTTTGAACTCTTTTAGCAAGAGGGTTAATTTTTCTTTTTCTTCTTTATTAAGGGTTGAGCCAATTTGCACAATCTGTGGATTATCTATTTCACCTAGGTTAACTGATAAAGTATCTTCGATTATTTCATAAGCAGGTGGTTTTTCAATTAGTTGCTTTAGTTCGATTGGGAAATCCTCGGAGGGATCTGTGCATTCACAAGTGTCAGACACAGAGGAGTAAGCAGAATCGTCTTTCATTTCATTCATGACAGGTGAAGTGATTACATTGGATAGTGGTGGGCTTACAGCAGCCGACTCCAGTACAGACTCGATAACTGGTAGTACAGACTTTGGGGGGATAGGGGATTGGGAGACACAGACAGATGACTCTACAGCCTGGTTGCTCAGACCCTCCTCAGCGGGCTTGATCTGATCATCTTGGCTCTTGGCCCTCTTCTTCTCTTCCTCTTCAGCGGATTCTTCCCACATCTTCTTGATCGCCTCAGTGTCAAGGTATTTTAACCAGTCTTCCTCTGGGGTCTTTCCAACTTCTTCGGGGTAGAACGGGTCTTGATATGGGGGCCTCTCGCAGTCAGCGAAGATTTTAAGCCCAGGGTGCCTTCTCCCGGTGGTTCGATGGATCCATGGTTCAGGGAACCCGAAGTAAGGGAAATCATCCCCTTCCTTGACGAATTGTCCATTTAAAGTCTTGCGGTATGGCGGGAGACCCTTCACCCTCTTCTTCCATGGCCTTTGTAGCTCGACGTCCTCATTAGTGGGCTTGTACCCCAACCCGAAAGTGCCTTGTTGTCCTTTGATCTGCGGGAATTCCCGAATTCCTTGCTGGCGCCGACCCAACCCCATTCCGGGGAAGTAGTTCATCTTACGGACAATGTTGACGACTGCGGAGTGGACCTCAGGGAATCGGTCTTCGTCTTCGATCACATGAACTTCTTCCATGAAGAATCCTCCGATTTCTCCTTCTTCCAGTTCAGGTATTTGGACTTCAAAAATGGGAGCGTAATTCGGGAAGGCCTCACTTCCCCAACTATTACCAAGGATGACCTTTACCTCCCTCTCATGAATGTACTTGATCATTTGATGCACAGTGGATGATACAGCTTTGTTGGCGTGAAGCCAGGGTCTCCCAATTAGCAGGTTGAACGAGGCGGGTATGTCCATGACTTGAAAAATCTCGGTGCTCACCAAAGATCCCACCCGGATTTGGAGAGAAACAGTTCCCATCACATTTCTTCTAGTGTTGTCATAGGCCCTCACGGATTGCACAGATGGCGTAATGTCGAGGATACTGACCCCCAAAGCAGTGGCAGTTCTTAAGGCACAAACATTCAAAGCAGAACCTGTATCAACTAGACAAAACGGCACCTGTTGCTCCTTACATCCCACAGTAATGTATAACGCCTTGTTGTGCGCGGATCCCTCTGGCGGCAGGTCCTCGTCGGAGAATGTAATGATGGGGTCGGGGGTAAGTGCACCCAAGAAAGTTACCATGTCCTCCGGCGCGGCATCAATGGGGACTTCAATCCCAGCCAAGGCATTTAACACGGCTTGCCTGTGCTTATAAGATGTCACCATAATATCCCACATCGAGAGATGCGCTTGGGTTTTCTTTAGCTGCTTGATCAGCTCATTGTCTTCTTCGATGACCTCATCCATCTTGCCCTTCCCCTTGTCTTTAACTGGACCTTTTTCGATGGCTTCGGTGGCAGGCTGTGGAGGCTGGTAATGGCGGCCTGACCTGGTTAGGTGATCAATCTCAGCAGGAGTAGGCCCTTCTACAGTCCCATCCTTTTTAAACCAATCACAATCCGTTCCCACAAATGGCTTTTCTGGCTCGTTCCAGATGGAAGCATCACTCTCGTCGTTAGGATCATACCATTTGAGGTCTACCGCCCCTAGGTCATGCTCTTCTAGGAAGAACAAGTCCTGCTCGTCGTCAAGCTGTTGCTGCCACTCGTCATTCTCCCCTCCGATCAGATGAATCCCCTCAGAATCCGGGATGTCAATGTAAAGCAAGGGTTGTCCTAGGGGGGTGATATAAGTAGCAGGGTTGAAGGGTACGGGACTGGACTCAATGAGGTTGACATTTTGGTGGTTTGGTAGAGGATTTTGGGTGATATGAGGCTGCTTTGGTGGCGGCTCGATGATATTCTGGTCGATGAGGTCTTGGATGTCGTGGCGGAGGCGCATGCAATCATCAGTGTTATGGCCGGGGGCTTGGTGGTAAGTACATCGCTTGGACATATCGCAGTTAGGCGGGAGCGGGGTATTTCGAGGCTGGAGTAATTGGAGATGGCCTTTTTTGAGGAGGCGATCTAGGGCTGAGGAGAGAGAGATTTCTAGCTTGGCAAAACTGCGAAGGGGCTTTTTCTGGAAAGGGCGGTTGGAGGAATTTGCCTGGTTGGAGGGTTGGTATGGCCTTGGAGGATATGCATAGGTTGGCCGCTAAGGGCATTGACATCCGGGGGATTCCGGGAGTAGTTGGGCCTTCTGGGCTGACTCGGAGGGTCTTTCTTCTTGATCTTCCCCTCCCTGATAGCATCTTCGATTCGGGTTCCGACTTCAAACAACTCCTCAAAGGTGGAGATAGACTGGTAGAATAATTTCTCATGATAGAGCGGCTGCAGATTCCGGATGAGCATCCTTACCTGTTCTTTCTCGATTGGCCGGTGGGTCATTTGGGCTACCTTGTTCCTCCATCTGCTCAGAAATGCAGCGAAGGATTCATTGTTGCTTTGCCGGGTTGTTTCCAAATCCCTGACGGTGACGTCCAGCTCTTGATTGTAAGAGTAATGATCGACAAAGACTCGGACAATGTCCTCCCAGGCCCGGGTTTTGGAGGCTTCCAAGGTTAGGAACCACGATAGTGCAGATTTTGCCAGAGTTTGCGGGAATAGCATCGCAATGTGCTCGTGGGTGCAACCCATGGACTGGAAGATACTCATACATAGCTTCACGTGGCTTTTCGGGTTTCCCGTTCCATCAAAGCGATCGATGGCAGGCATTTTGAAATTCTCTGGCAGTTTCAGCTTGACAGGCTCGAAGAGGCCTTCCAGATCCAACATGTAATCGTCGATACCCTTGCTTTTTCTGAGTACGCTTTCCAGTTTATCGACCTTGTCCAACTTTTCTTGGAGCTTTTTCTCATACGTAAGCGGTGGGACCCCTTAAAACCAGTTTTCCTCCCCATTATTCTCATGTAGAGGAGGTTCAAACCCTGGTGGCGGAAACTCGGGTGGAGGTCGCGGCTGTTGCTGCTTCAGTTCTTCCATGAATTTTAGGACTTGGGCTAGACTGTCTGATTGTTGGCTTATAGTCGCTCCCAATTCAGTAACCTTGTTTTCCAACTCTTCCCTATTCATGCTGACGTAAGCTGTCGGACTGATTCTGATTAACCGATTATCCGCACTTCTGACCCACGAATAAGACCCTGACTGCTGACCTTGGGAATCTATACTGACCTGACAGATTTTGAAAGGGCTAGATTAGATCTTTGACAGTGGTGACTTTAGGCAGACAAAGATAGTGATGTGGACCGACTCAAAACAGTGCGTGCAAATTGATGGGGAATGGTGCATGCAAATGGGACAAACATGCGGATGTAAGCCCTAATCTATATGATGCTCCTATTTCTAACAGATAGCAGCTAAACAAATAAGGTCCTAGCCATACAGAGTGTGCTAACCTTACTTTCTAGTATGATCACCAAGGTATAACACGGATTTCCAAGATACCCCGGAAATTTGGACAGAGTTTCTGGGAGAAACTGGTTAATGTGGTTATATCTGGGATATTCGGGCAGAGTTTCTGGGAGAAACTGGTCAATGTAGTTGTATCTGGGATATTTGGACAGAGTTTCTGGGAGAAACTGGTCAATGTGGTTGTATCTGGGATATTCGGGCAGAGTTTCTGGGAGAAACTGGTCAATATGGTCATATCTGGGATATTCGGACAGAGTTTCTGGGAGAAACTGGTCAATATGGTCATATCTGGGATATTCGGACAGAGTTTCTGGGAGAAACTGGTCAATATGGTCATATCTGGGATATTCGGACAGAGTTTCTGGGAGAAACTGGTCAATATGGTCATATCTGGGATATTCGGACAGAGTTTCTGGGAGAAACTGGTCAATATGGTCATATCTGGGATATTCGGACAGAGTTTCTGGGAGAAACTGGTAAGTACGGTTATAGTGATCATACTTTCTAGCAGGTTTTCATACTCCTATGTCTCAAGACCGACAAACAAGGTGTGCGGTGTATATCTTTGCGAGCATGGAGCAGACATCCTTGTCATGATGCTTAGGCAGGTCAACTCAATGTGACCACATATGAGTGATTGCCTTGGGAATCATAAGAAAGAGGTTCTGTTCTATGTCACACAAGCGTCTACATCGCTCAGGTAATCCCATCAGGGCATACAGCAGTTATATCATGTTGTCCTATCTGAAAAGATAAATGAACAGTCCTATGAAAGGTTCTACAGGAATCTATATGCAAAGGCTGGGTTTAGTCAAAGAGGGTCCGTTGACGAGAGTTCCAATATACCGTCAGGGAGACAGTACGGAGGTTTTTACTCTTTTTGATATACCTTGGAAGGTACAGTATCAACGGTGACTTGTGCCCTGGCACAGCAAGACCTGAACAATGTCAGCGCCACGTTTCAGACACAGTCGGGGGGGAAAATGCAAGAGTGCAATGCGGTGAACCAAAACACAGTAAAAAGATGATTTTAAGGATGCTTCTTATGAGTCAAACCTCTGTATTATTTTGTTTTAAAAATAAAATCCCCAGCAGAGTCGCCAGATTGTGGATACCGGGCTTCGGACCACTTCTCTTGTTTGAGATTGTTTTGAAAAGGAAAAGAAAAGGTCTGTTGAAAACAGATACAGAGTCGCCACTTGGTCTTTAAGGAACCAAGAAACCTAATTTTGACTCACCCAAGCAGATAAGGGCACCGGCCCTTCATAACCAAAGAACTTGGTTCGGGGTTTTGGTACGAGAGAGGAAGGAGCCTTTGTCGCGACTAAAACACCCTCTACTCGCCCCGTCTTTCGACGGGCCTCAATTAGCATCCAAATAATCATCTTATACTAGGTTTGGTTCGGCAATTAATACTATGATAGTATATTACATCACATAAGAATCTTGAAATTGAAAATCAAAAGATAGGATATCATTCATAAAATCTAAGTCAAATATCATACAATGTAAAGTGAAAATCACACAAATAAACCTAGGAAAAATTGTCTAATCATATATCAATTAATCAAGTTTCCTAATCTAAAGGGGGCATGAATTGTTATTGAAACAAATAAGCAAAGAAATCAAAATATGCTTAGCAAGGCTAGAATGATGCATGTTATTCTTTGATAAAAGAAGACCTCTCAATCCCCGGGATGGATGAGAAAGGATGAATAGATCAAAGGGAAGCATGAGCGAGTGATCGAATTCATTCCTTATAATCTCCTTAGATTAAGAGTTACAAAAACCCCAAATCTTGCATGAATGCAATGAATGTATCTAAAGATGTGCAAAGGTTGTAGTGTGTTTTGTGTACATGGATTTCTAGAATGGCTTAGAAGTCTAAAATGGGCAAGAATGAATGAATGAAATCAAAATGGGATATATACAAATGTAGTATGAACCACTTCCTAGGATATGAACTAATTTGGAATGCATA
Source organism: Hydrangea macrophylla (assembly GCA_033977485.1). Classification (NCBI taxonomy): domain Eukaryota; kingdom Viridiplantae; phylum Streptophyta; class Magnoliopsida; order Cornales; family Hydrangeaceae; genus Hydrangea; species Hydrangea macrophylla. Next base: position 59,582,965 of record CM066988.1, on the reverse strand, counting down.
TAAGCCTCAAATCAAAGAATGAAAGTTAAAGTGTACTCGCTGTGAATAGTGGATAGAACAGTAGCATGATCTTTTGGAATTTGAAAAGAGGGGTTAGGAATGTTTTCAATGCATGATTGTTTATGGAGATGTTCCTTATTGTGTCTAGAACACAACCCAAAAGGCCAATCTTGAATAGCTATCACAGATTGAGAGAAATTATATAAACAATAGAGGTCACTCAGAAACAGAGTTTGTACTGTCGTCTGAAATGTTAGAAAATCTTAGAAAATGAAAAAGAATGATCTAGAGGTCCATTTTATACAGAAAGTTTCCTAAGACATTGAATTTTAAGGGAAAAATAAGTTAGGACCACCCCTTTTGGAAAAGTTTTCTGGAAAAGAGGTCGTAAGTTGACCTAGCTGCTGTGACAGCAAAAACAGAATGTTTGGAAGGAATGTTGGGACCTAAGTGGACCATTTCCAAGTACTTCCAAGTCAAACCAAAAATCATGGGTGTTCTCAAATGAGTTAGGAAGACTTTCCAAGTGGCCTTGTATTCATATGTTGAGTATTGAGTTCTAGAAAAATCTTTGAACTCAACTCACTCACTGTTTTGACTCATTATTTTGAAGATTTTGGAGAAATCAAAGTTTTGTTTCTTGAAACCAAATGAGAGGGATTGAGAGGGGTTTTGAAATAGATGTTTTGAAAACATGTTTTCAACACTCAATAAGGATTATAGCCACTTAGAATACCTACATCAAACTCATCATTTAAAAACTTCCAAGATTGTTGGAGAGATTTATTTTATTTTTGGGCATAACTTCAATACATTCCAAGAATACCTTGGAAGTATTGAGGTTAAGATCATCATCTATCAAACATGTTTTTGAGGTTAAGAGCTACTATCCATAAGGATTCACTCACCCCAAACTTCATGTCATCACTTAGATGATGATGAACTAGTAAGTAAATAAAGAAAAGAAAAAGAAATGAGATGAGGAGAGATGAACATATATATAATCAAGCAAGTAGATGATAATCAATAGATGATATTCATGAAGCATGAGACTTGTAGATTGGTGTATCACTCATATGTAATGACACTAGACATGGAAGAAGCTTCCACACTCTTGAATGCTCACTAAAATGGTGGTTGGGAGTATTGAATGTTGAAGTAAATGGAAGTAATGAAGTAAAAACAAAGTTAGAAACTCACTTTTGTTTTGAAAAATCAAAGAAGAAAGCTTCTTTTCTCTCCACTCTAACCTTATCTCTACACTTTCTCTCCCAAACTTTCTCTAAACTTGCATTTGACTCCCCTAAAATGAGGAGTAATGGGGTGTTTATATAGGCCAACTTGGGGTGTTTTTGGGATTTAGAAAGTACTCCCATTGGTCCCAAACATCTGAAATCATGAAACCACGTCGTTTTGGATTTTAATTAATCAAAATGGGACCACAAGAATATTTACAAAAACTTACTGTTCTGGAGGGGAGTGCCGCGGCGGCACTGGGCCACTGCCGCGGCGGCAGTGGGCCAGTGCCGCGGCGGCACTGCTCCTCCCTTCGTCTGGATAATGCTGTTTAGGCCCCCCGAAGTTCCGGTATTCGCGAAAAGGCCCTATTTCGTCCGAAATTCACAGAAAATGCATACGAACTCCAAATTGAGGTTGTGATATACCGTTGGAAAGGTAATGGAGTCTACTTTACATAAAAAATAGTTCGGGGATGGGTCACTTTGAAAAGTTTTGCGGTATTCGCGATAAAAGCCGATTTGATCGCCTTTTTCGCCTTTGGAAATTCATAATAAATTCGTTTTAAATCCAGAAATTATGTGCGATATACCGTTGGAAAGCTATTGACCTCTAGTATCCATGAAAAATATTTGAAAATTGTTTCGGTTCCCCGATTCCAAAGTCAAATCTTGGTCAAACCTGGGATTCCCGGGAAGTTCTGGGAACCTCTGGGAGCTCCCAGGAGCTGATGTTTTCGCTCGATTTTCTTTTGGAACTTGTTTTAATACTTTTCTCATGATTTAGAATGGTTCCGGTGAATTCAGACAATTTCGGTCAAACTTGGTCAAACTTGGTCAAACTCTGGTCAACCTGGTCAAACCTTGGTCAAACCGGTCAACGGGGACTTTCGGGGAACTTCCGGGACTTCCGGGGGTCTCTGGGAGCTGACGATTTCTTCCGGTTTTATTTAAAAACTCATTTTATCACTTTTCTTACGACGTAGTATGTTTTCAGAACTTTGGGACCAAATCTGGGAATTTTCGGACTTTCAAGGGCATTTTGGTCATTCTGAGCATTCTGAGAGATAGAGCTGACTTCCGAGAGTCCTTTTGAGTCTTTTACGATCATTGTGAACCACCAAGCTATGGGTCTCCTAAATCTGATAGCCGACAAAATGGGGTGTCTACACCAAGGTAGTGGATATCTATTCTTGATCGTAACTTTGTTCAACTCCCTGTATTCTATGCAGAGTCGAAGTGTGTCGTCCTTCTTTTTCACGAATAGAACTGGTACTCCCCAAGGTGACGTACTTGGACGAACAAATCCTAGATCTTCAAGTTCCTGGACTTGATTCTTTAGTTCCAACATCTCAGTTGGTGCCATCCTATATGGTGTCTTTGATATCGACGATGTACCAGGTACTAATTCCACACCAAAAGTTTATTTCTCTCTTTGGTAAAAGTCCTTTAATATCCTGGAATACATCCTAAATGTCTTATACAGTAGGAATCTAATCCATCTTGAGTTCCATATTCGTACTCCCGATTGTAGCCAAACTACTTGTAAGAAACATGTCGCTTGCCGGCTGACACTGGAATCTAATCATTGGTCGTCCTGATATCGAAAACACAATCGTCCTAGTAGGGCAATCCAAATTGTCATTGTACTTAGTCAACCAATCTATCCCTAGGATAATGTCAAACTTTCATATCGACAGGATTACCAAGTCTACTGGAAGATTCCTATCTCCCAAAGTTAGTCGACAATCCTTACATAATTTACCCAATTTAACAGTCACTCCCAATGGTGACACAGCATTCAGTACTAGCTCAAGTGTTTAGGGTTCTAAACCCAACTGACGCATAATCTTAAAAGTAATAAAAGAATATGCGGGTCTAGTATCAAATAAAGCTTTAACTGGACTATGAAAGAGTACAAGCGTACCTTCCAAATGTTGCTGTTCATTGGCATTAAAACCTGCTTCCCTTGGGATAACAGCATTCATCTTACTCTAATCTGGGGGTCCTTGAATTCCTTGAACTGGTGCCCTATAGTATCCTCTGTGTGGTGCACGGCAATCCCTGCTCAAGTGTCCCGGCATGTTGCAATTTTGGCAGATAGCACCCATCCGGTAGTGAACCTTGGAAACTGTGCAGAACTTGGCAATATGTCCTGGCTTTCCATAATTAAAACAACCTCCATTATTGCTCGGCAAGGCTGTCAGCAATGCCTATGGCTATGGTCCCTACTGGCGATTACTGGGGTTGAGAATAGCTTGACTGAGGCTTTCTGGTTCCATCCCAGGTTCTCTTGTTTCCTTGAAAATTTTCTTGAGGTCTCCAACCTTAGGTATTCCTTGGCGGCTATACTTGGAAATTTCTCTGTTAGAAGTTCCTTGATGGCTGTGGTGGACTCATCTGAGGTCGCTGTGTTGGATATTCGTCCTTCTCTAAACTTACAGCAAGTCTGACCAGTCCTTCAAAACTTTGGTTCAGGTGACCGATCATCATGTGGTGAAGATGGGGATTCAGTCCTTGATGAAATCTTTTCACCTTCTTCTGCAGTGTATCAATCATATGCTGGGCAAATCGAGACAGTCATTTAAACTGTGTGGTATATTCTCTTACAGTCCAATCTCCTTGAACTAAGCACATGAAATTCTTCTCCTGCTGAACATTTTCGTCTTCTGGAAAGTACTTCTCCAGAAATCTTCCTTTGAAGGTTTCCCACGGCATTGTTCTCGCAGTGTCTATCCCAATAGGGCTTGCTTAGCTTCCTACCAATCTGCGGCGGCATAGGTGAGCTGGAACGTAGCAAGACGACGCCTTTCTTGCTCGCTGCATTCCAACGCTTCAAAGATCAACTCCATTTCTGTTATCCATTGTTTGGCTTTCCATGGTTCTGTTAGTCCATTGAACTTCTCGGGACGTAACCCATGGAAATTTGCTAATAACTTGTCTCCTGTTTGCCTCTGCTGGAATGGTGCAATTGGGGGTTGGACCGATTGTTGATTAGTAGCATTGATGTAGGTATCGCCTACATGCTCCATCCGTTGAATAAATTCTTCAAAAACTGCAGATGGGTCCATTCCTTCCGGAATACATGCTCCAATACGTGCTTGGTGATTTCTCAGGGGTCCTACTATAATGATAATGACTATTGCCTACAAGAGACACATCGATTAGCTGAAAGTCTTCTCACATAAACAAAACAAGATAGGGTGAGAAACAACAAGAATTAACAATTCTACAAAATAACACATCAAAATAACCATACGGTCATTATCAAAAGTACTGCTCGTATAACAAAAGATGTACTACATAGTACACACTAGTCAAACTGTGTACCACATAGGACAAAGCTAAAATAGAACTAAGGTCAGCTACTATAATACTACTACTAAGGATAGCATTTATACAAAGCTATGGTCAAATAGCTATCTCTCAAGCTCCCAAAAATCATATGGACAACATGTCCTGATATAAAACTAGCAAAAATCTACATCCTACAAATCCTAACTCAAAAGTCGTCAGCATCTGATCCTCCTGTTGGTGCCTCATCCTCTGGTGTAATATCTATCTCCACAGGTGGATCGGCCTCAGCTGGTGCTACTGTTCCTCCAACTACCACTCCTATATCCCAATCCTCGACAATCATGTCTCAACCTCCATCTCCTTAACATCAAGTGCTGGCTCGGCAACATCGGCGACCAACTCAACAAAATCTCCAACTATAGCCATAGCATCTCCTAACGCAACTTGTCCTATCGGAACTCCAACTGGCTGTACAACCATCGCTGCTGCTCACTTGAATGCCATATTGGCAATAGCTACCATATGAAGTACAGGTCTTGCTGGTAAATCAAATACAATGGGTATCTCAAGCATGACCTCCTCTACCTCAGGCTCAACTACAATATCCTACATAATCTCCTCTCCCACTACTCCTATGTCCTCCTCAACAACTAGCTCTGGATCCTCCTTTGGATCCTCCTCTGGCTCCTCATCATCCTTGACTGGCTCGATGCCCTCTACGGGATCCTCCTCTGGGTCCTCTGGGTCAACATCTATGATCGGCTTGGCCTCTGGTGACGCTGGCTCCACAGGCTGCTCATGTGGCTCTGGAATAGGTACCTTGAGAACTAGTGATAATGGCACTACTGCTGGTGCTGCCTCAATAGGTCCTCCAATAATAGCTCATAGCTCGATAGCATCCATCTACAACTTACTCCTAATCAATCGTAGAATCTCCTGATAAATATCTCTGCCAATCCTCGCAGAATGGTAAGCATACATACGCATCTAGGTTAGGTGAGTCCATCCATCAACAAAGAGGGCCTTCCATATATCCTCTTCTAAATAACGAATGGCTATCTGACACACATGATCCTGGTAATGCTCTGGGTCAGCTGGCTCCACGGTATCCCCATGGATCACGTGTCCTCCATGTGAGTCATCCACAAATCTATGAAACTCTGGATCCATATTAACCTACAAGGAATAACTATCTATCGTCAGATGGACGTACTTATCTCAAACTCATGTCTTATCTCAGGAAATCTTAAAATGCTAGGACCAGATGGTGTGGATTTGTTTAGTGAACAAAATTATCACAAACCTAGGGCTCTGATACCAAAAATTCTGTCATGCCCCGGAGCAGTAAAAATAGAGAAAAATAAATTTCCTTTTTAGGTCCATAGGGAATGACTGGTGAATGTCACAAATGATCCACACCACACAGTACTAGTCTACGACACGAATCATAATAAAAACAAACTAGATATACAAAAATGTTGCTTCTATTACAAACATCAGAGTTATTACAATAGTAAAGCTATAGCGAAAGTATATAAGGTTTGGAAGCAACAAATGCCCAAGTACCAAATATAACAAAATAGCCTGAACAGAAATAATAAACTAATAACTATCTCCAAGTCTTCAGCTGGCGTAAACATCAGCATAGTAGTCCTCCCCGGCATAGGTGTCACTAGTTGGACCACCCTCTGTGTACTCCTCTCGCGGATAGTAGCCACCATTGTAGGATCCGTTACCTACAGAGTACGGTACAGGATAGTCTGGACGGGGGGGAAAGGTCCAGGCAATAAAGGCCATTAGCTTACTGAGAGTTGAGTGAGTATAAACTAACAAGGTACCAATTATGCTAAGTAAAACAAACTGATGAAGATTATAAGATAGAGTTCTATTAAGTAATATCTTCTCTTTATTCTACCCTGGATAATTTGAATCCACGTTTTAATTACAAAGACCTACTTACTCTTATGACTCCGATCTGATTGTAACATTCCTGGATACACCACTACTCTTGTCGACCATAGTAAAGAACATAGAGTACATATTCTTAATTCACTGAAATTCATGGATAAAACGCCTCGAGAGCGACATATCATTCTATTGCCATGATTTATCGATATCTTGCCAGTGATCTCCCATCCACCACTCTTTAAGGACATAACCCGTCCACTGCTCGTTAAGGATACACATAGATCATCAGACTATCTCTAAACTACTTGGTCCTGTCCACTACTCGTTAAGGATATAACCCATCCACCGCTCGTTAAGGGCATCGTATGACCAAACGTCCACTTACATACCATTCCCAAGAACATATTGAAACTTATCTAAATTTCATACTATAATTGATACATGACATCCCATCCCATTGTGGCCTGACTACTCTGATTAAAAGAAAACGGATATCAAACTCGTACACAATTCAAAATGTTACCCACGATCCATTATTCTTAATAATAGTTATCTTTGTTGTTATATTATCCCTGATCAACCCAGAATCACATAATAGAAGTCCGAATCGAGAAATAAACCATCGAACCATTAATAAAATAAATAGGCAACCAATCGATTGGGATAAGGTCCAATCGATTGGGATAAAAATCATAACAATCGATTGAGGAAACTGGCAATCGATTGGGTCTAAAATAATGTCAATCGATTGCTAACATTGGCAATCGATTGGAATTCTATCCAATCGATTGGATCCCGACTGATGGCAATCGATTGGTAATTATGCCAATCGATTGGCACTTCATCTTCACTAGTAGATTATAAAAATAGCATATGTAAACGTCAAAACCATGCATTTACACATCTAAGCTTCACCATAACTTGCATAAACTTCATATATAGGGACCAAATGAGTTAGGAACTCACCAACGGTGAGTTTGACTTATGGGTGAGCATGAAAAAACTCAAGTTCCTCTCTCTCTCTCTCTCTCTCTCTCTCTCTCTCTCTCTCTCTCTCCTCTTGTCTTGCTCTGTCCAGCTCTCTCTCCTTCTCTTTCTTTCCTCTTCTTCTTCTTATTCTTTCTTCTACTTTTCCTTTGCTTCCAAGGCAGTGTGTGTGTGTATGTTTGTATCTATATAGATATGGATATATGGATGTAAGTGTGTGTATATATGATATACAAACTCTCTCTCTCAAGAACTAAACAAACAGCCCCAAGGCTTAAAATGAATTCATATATATAGAGGTTTTAGAGTGTCACGCGTCCAAAGCTCAAGAAAAGAAGAAAACTCATCTCAACTTATACCAATCGATTGGTAATGATTGAAATTGATTGATAACAGATATTTAAAGGCAATCGATTAGAAGCAATGTCAATCGAATGGTTTGTTTCCATGTCATAAAATTTAGTCGGTAGAATAGCAATCGATTGGAAATAATGGCAATCGATTGGTAACCAAAAAGTGGCAATCGATTGGGAAAACAAGGCAATCGATTGGTAACCAAATTTCATAAAGGAAGAAAAAGTTTATATAAGTTTACAGAATGAAGTTTTATTTATTAATACTCTCCAAAAATTAAGGGTATTACAGTAAGAAAGACCTAATCATTTGTAATGAAGTTTTGAACTTCGGTAAGAAAGCATTGATCTTTTGTAAGGAAGCTTTGTAAATTTGGTAATGCAAGTCTGTAAGTCATATTCTTTCTTTTCCTCTGACATAATTGATGCAACCATGCTTACGTAGGCACTAGGGCCTTGCAAAACTGTTACATAATGATAGATAAGGTCCTCTGATAGAGGTCACAACCCAAAAACATTTACAAAGTTTATTACTACTAGTCTTCTCTCTAACTAGCGTGGCCATAATCCTCCTTGGTGTATTCTTGCTCCACTTCCTCCTCCTAGGCACCATCATAACTTGTGTATTCATCATCTGGATAAACTGGACATGGGAATGTCTAGCGACATGAACGCCGTCAGCTTATGAAATCTGAGTGAGAAATTTAAATCAAACAGAACTTATATAGCCACACACAACAAGATACGTTCACTGCTTTTATTACGTCTTTTAAGTATACTTTTTACTTCACGATTCAAGACTTCTACTTGGCGTTAGGTTTGTGGATGGTACACAGTTCCTACCTTATGAGTGACAGAATACTTTCGGATGAGGGCTTCAAAGTGACGATTACAAAAAGTGTTTTTCCCCGTCACTTATGATCGCTCGTGGCGTACCGAATCGACAAAATATGTTATCTTTAATAAAAGAAACCACAACTTTATGGTCATTGATTCTCGTTGCCACTGCCTCCACCCACTTAGAAACATAGTCGACTGCGACAAACCCAAAGGACGACGAGAACGGACCCATAAAGTCAATGCCCCACACATCAAATATTTCAATAATAAGTATCGAAGTAAGAGGCATCGCGTCGTGACGGGACATGTTTCCTATTTGTTGACAACGTGAACATTTTAAACAATATTCATACATGTCCTTAAATAGGGTTGGCCAATATAACCCCCTTTGGAGGACCTTAGCAGCTGTACGATGGTCACCAAAATATCCTCCGTATTCTAGAGAGTTACAAAAGTTTAATATAGAGTTGAACTCACTCTCTGGAACACAACGTCGTATTATTGGATCAGAGCAGTGCTTAAATAAAAGTGGGTCATCCCAATAGTAATGTTTAATTTGTGAAAAGAAATTATCTTTATCTAGATTTGACCATATATGAGGGATATATCCCGTGGCTAAGAAATTTACGATGTCACTGAACCACAGATGTTTAAGGCAGATAACGCAAATAATTGTTCGTCCAGAAACAAATCCTTGAGAGGGGTAATATCGTTGGATTCAACAAGAATTCGTGACAGGTGGTCGACTACAACATTTTCAAAACCCTTTTTATCTCGTATTTCATAATTGAAATCCTGAAGGAATTTATCTCGTATATCATTTAAGGTTTTACTCGCATAATAAATTACGTGAGGAATTTTATTAACTTTTTGCCCCAAAATGGCTCCAATGGCATAATCAGACACATCACACATTAATTCAAACAGTAATGACCAATCGGGGGATTGGATCACCGGAGCCGTGGACAGTAAAGTTCTCAACATTTTAAATGCCCTTAGACATTCATTATCGAAGACGAATGGGATATCCTTGGCAAGCAGATTGCACAAGGGTCGTAAAATTTTACTAAAATCTTTAATAAACCGTCGGTAGAAACCAGCATGTCCCAGAAATGAACGGATTTGACGAATGGACGATGGTGGTGGAAGTTTGTCAATTAATTCAATTTTTGCTTTATCTACCTCGATACCACGCTTGGATACAACGTGACCCAAGACTATCCCTTCTTGAACCATGAAATGGCTCTTGTCCCAACTCAAAACCAAATTTGCTTCCTCTCAACGGGCGAGGACTTTCGTAAGGTTTTGGAGACATTCGTCAAACGTAGGACCAAAAACTAAGAAATCATCCATAAATACCTCTAGAAACTTTTTAACCATGTCTGAGAAAATTGCCATCATACATCGTTGGAAGGTGGCTGGTGCATTGCACAAACCAAACGACATATGACGATAAGCAAAGGTACCAAAGGGACATGTGAACGTCGTCTTTTCTTGGTCATCGGGATAGATAGACACTTGGTTATAACCAGAGTATCCGTCTAGGAAACAATAGTAGCTTTGATCAAACAGATGCTCTAGGATTTGGTCAATGAATGGAAGGGGGAAATGGTCTTTACGAGTCATAGTATTAAGTTTTCGATAGTCAATGCATACCCGCCAACCAGTAGTTTGACGGGTGGGTATGAGAACTCCTTTTTCATTTGGCACTACTGTGATGCCTGATTTCTTTGGGACAACCTGCATGGGGCTGACCCAATTACTATCGAAGATCGGGTAAATGATGCTTGCATCTAATAGTTTAATGACCTCTTTCATGACAACTTCCTTCATATTAGGATTAAGAAGTCGTATTTCTCTAGACGGTTTAGCGTTTTCTTCTACTACACCAAAACACTGAATTTGTCACACTTTTTTTCGCTAGCTTTGTACTATTTTCAGCAGTGACCAAATCGTCACTGTCCATGACAGTGACAAGTGCAAATTGGTGACAAAAGTAATATGTTGTCACCGCTAATGGCAGTGATAATATTTATGGTACAATTTTTACTGTCGAAGGCGGTGACAAATCTAACTTCAATGAAAATTTTACACTCCCAATAACGCGCCCCAATATTTGGTTCCCCCCCTTTTCTTTTCCCTCACTATATCAACCCTAGCACAGGATAATGTTCTCTCTCTCTCTCTCTCTCTCTCTACGCGACCACCACCACCGCTCTGCATCCTTTACCACCGCCTCCCTATAGGACCACATATATGTTTCTCTCTCTCTCTCTCTCTCTCTCTCTCTCTCTCTCTCTCTCTCTCTCTCTCTCTCTCATAGATCGTTTCACCTCTCCTCCACCCAGTGCATGAAATTTCCTAAAAAATATGACAGAGTATTCATCGAACAAGATGAGATCCACCTCCTCAAAGCCCTCCAATGCACCTCCACTCTTTCTCTCTTCTCACTCACCAGCGGCCACTTTATCAATAACCAAATCACCGAAAAGCTCCGAAGACTCCGATTAAGGAACTACAAGCTCACCCGATCCAAATCACGCATCAAAACCCCTCACGATCAGAGAATTTACAAGATTTCCCACAAGATCTCGGGTAAGAAGAACACAAAAAACCCACCATAAAAAAAGAAGAATTCGAACATTGAAGCGACTGATCACAAAATTCGTGGTTCGAAGTAGGTTTGGAGGATTTTTTGATTTTGATGAAGGAAGTTTCTCGGATTTTCCCAAAAAATGGTGTGTACAGAGAGGGATTGAAGTGTTTAGGGAGGTCAAAATTGAGGGATTTGAATGAGAAATGGATGGTTCAGAGAATGGAAAAGGTTGGGCTCTGTTTTGAGTAGCACAGCCCAAATCGAAACCCATTTCAGGTTAGACTATGTTTCATCTACTATCGTTCTTTGTGTATTGGCAATTTGTTAAAATCCATTCACAATACTTAAAAGGTTATGACTATGACCATGTTTAAGGTTTAAAATCCATTCACAACATTTTTTTATTAGTTGTTAGCTGACAATGTTTAAGGTTTTACTGATTTGTGGAGTTTTAGGTTAACATATCATTCACATGGAACAAAATAATGTTCACAGGTATAATGTTTGGTGTTTCTCTAATGATCTATATTTAATGATCCTACAACGATCAAAGTCACCATTTGATTTATTTGGATCGTATATTAACTTACTTTTTTTGTCCATTTCACTCAATGTTTTTACTATGTATTGTTTTAATCATGTTCATTGCTATCTCTCACTCTCTGTTTTTTTAATCATGTTCATTGTGAATCTGTTATTTGCCAATCCTGTGAATGCATGTTCTTTTTGTGATTTTTAATCATGTTCATTAAGTACTGAAAATTAAGAGTTGACTTTTAAGTACTAAAAAATTTAAGCGATTGAATTTGCAATATTACCGAGGGCATGTTGCCCGAGTGGTATGGGTTTGACTCCCCTTGTGGGGGAATCCTTGCAGGGTGGGCAATCCTCTTCCCTGCTTCCTCTGTGGGTATGGCCATAGTTCTTCCCCAGTGTGGGGTTGTCCCTAGTCCCCCCATGCAAGTGGGGTTGTGGGTTGTTTGTGTGAGTGTCCTTGTAACAAAACAAAATTTTGCAATTTTGAAAACACTTTTACAAGTACTAAAATAGAGTGCATTTAGTGATTATTTTCAGTAGAATTTTTTTACTTAAATAATTTCTGTGGATTTTTGACAGTTTTTTCAATTAAGTGGTACACTATCAAATGTGCTAAAAAGCAATAAGTGCTTAAACATTTTCATTTTCACCACTTAATTGGGTTATCAACACACCCTAATTGTGTGATTTTTGTGTACTTTTCAAGTGCAGTGAAGCAATGTTTATATTATATCTCTTAGCTTTTAGAATATCTCTGTCTTTTTTTAGTTGATAAAGTTATCTTAACTTTATAATTAGCTTTTAGAATATTTATACTTTTGTTGGTTGATCCAATCATTTTCTTTGAGTGCAACTGTGCAAGGCTGATGCAATAGGCACAGCCCTTTGGTCTTCATTTGAGGAGTTGTAGAGGCTAAATAAAGTCTTGGTTTAATCTCCTTTTGTGTTTGTACTTGAAGTGTTTGTGAGTTTTCATCAACACCCTTAAAAGTTGTAAGACGGTTTTGACTTTACTTGAGCTTTGTCATCTCCTTTTGGAAATTCATTTTGGCTTGGTAATTTTGGCATCCAAAATAAAAAGTTCAATTAGTTCAATTCTTTTGGCTTGGTAATTATTGTCTTTTTGTATATTTAGTTATTATTCACTTATTGATCATAACATATTTGATGAGTGCAAGTTTTATATATTCAACCTTTATCTTACTTGTATTGGTATACTATACCTTATTCCAAATCTTTATTTTCAATGTTAATTTTGCAAATCTGTATTGGTATATATTCAACGTTGATTTTGCAAATCTTTATTTTATGTGATCATGACTTATTTACTTTGGAGCAAATACTACTTTGGGTTAGATAGGTTCAGATGTACTGGACTTTAAGAAAAGAGTGATTGCATAGTGAGAGAGAACAGAAAATAAAAGATTTGCACAAACCCCTACCCTCATAATTGTGCACACACATGTACATTCTTATGAATGTGCTTAAGTTCCTTTTTCTGTGCCAATGTGCAATTTTTTTTCTTTCAATATAGATAATATTTGATGCTTGTACTGATTCATTATGTGGATTAGGCCGCGTAAAGAACAATATAGATAATATTTGATGCTTGTACAAACATATGTGTAGGAATTGCAAATTTATTTGGTAAAATGGCTTTATCCAAAACCATCTTGCATTTTGAAACTATTGTTAACCATTTCTTTAACTCACTATTCATAACTTCTACAGGGTCAATTGTTGCGATGATTTTGATGGATATACTAGGGAGGAAGTTGCTTCTTCTGGGGAGTTTCTTCGGCATGGTAAGTAAAACTTCCTACTCTCTCTTATTGGCAAGCAGTGGCACAATATAAATTTTACAGTGTTATACCTCTTTTAACATGGCTGTGGCTGTGGTGTAAAGGGCCCCATTTTACCGTTGGTCCAACTTGAAAACTTTCCTTAAGTAGAAAGTCATCATATTTTGTGAACATCTTTAGATGGATGACCATGCTACCCTCATGGATGAAATAAAACTCCATGAAGGGTGATATCTGGAGCCAACAATCTCCGAAGCTCCTTGAGTTTCTATTCCACTTCTTCTGAGCAACTCTAGCCACATCTTTTATATAGTGCATCTAAATTTGTACATTGGGTACTTCTGTTATGCTGTTTCGCTGTTAAGGCTTATTGAAAACCTTTTTTCTATTTCTTCCATCTGGTATGGGTGTAAGAAACTAATCCCACCTTTAGAAAGTGCATGAATAATGCATTTTTACAAATTTCAAATCCAGTTCTTTTGCTTCGTGATGTTCTCTTTCCAAATTAACTGCAAGATAGAACTTTGAAATTGGTGGTAGAACTTATTTATGGCAAGTAGACTAGTTTGCTAAAGTTCATACAAGAAATATAAATTTTGATTTCCTCAAAAATAGATCATTGATATTTAGAACTTATTGTGTGTTTTTACTAATCTTATCTAGATTTCCTTCAGTTTAGTTTAGCTGATCTGAGTTTCAATTGAAGTGGACTTTTGATTCATTAACATAGCTCATATGTTCTAAGTAACCTTTTTACTTTTGATTTCCTTTTCAATCAAGATCTTCTACAGAATCTTAATCAAAGTATTGAGTGGTTTCTTCTAGAATCTTTTATGGTTTTTACTAACCTTCTATGATTTTCTTTTCTTTAAGTGCATTTAGTTTACAAACATGCTTTTGTGTTCTAAATTTTGCAAATGGTTGATGTTCAAAATGTACTAGCAGCCCAACAAGTTAGCACTTAGCACTGATTCAAAATGTACATGAGTGTGTGTTCTAAACCTCTACCTTATTTTCTTATACATTTCAGCTCTCACTCTCAGTCACTTATACATCGATCTAATGTTGAAATAACAAAGGAGACTTTGTCAAATTTTTTAGCGATAGTTTTTGTACACGTTATCAAGAGTTTTTGTACACGTCTTTGTCGATTCAGGACTTTGTCCGGAACTTTGAAGGAGTTATCTACTAAAAGTCTTACTTCTGATCAAAGGAACTTTGCTGAGGTATAGTCAATTGCACCTCTTTAGTTTAGTTGGATGAATTAGATCTTCACATGGATTTTTAGTCTATTGTTCTTCACATTCACACACAAGCAAAGCCCAATTCTCTTGATTTTATTTTTAGAGAATGGATTAGAGATGGTATTTGAGGAGTATAATTGTTGTTAATTAGCTTTGTATATATATATATATATATATTTGTAAGACAATGGGTCTTCACATGGATTTTTAGTCTCTTATTCATCGCATTTACACATAAGCAAGGCCCAATTGTCTTGATTTTGTTGTTGACAAATGGATTAGAGAGATGCTATTTGATGGTTATATATGTTTCTTCACATTCATACACAAGTTGTTTCCTACTTATGTGTCACACATCCATAACATATTATAGAAACAACTTTCAGACCGATGTTTAAGAATGACTTTGAATGACATTTGGTAAGAGTGGGTCTTCACATTCATACCTGCTGATTTGAAAAAAGTTGCCCACATAGATCTCAAATTGCCACCCAATCCTACAATGACTTGCATATGTAACACATGCTGCCATGCATATAGCAAACTACGTAATCTAACAATGTGGAGCTATAAAATTATACTCTTCAACCAATGATCATGTGAAACCAAAAAAATAACCTTATGTGAAGACCTTAGTATAAACTAGAAAAACACACCGCGGGTGCCATCGTTTGATACGTTAGAACCTTTTGCTTATAACTTGTTTATATGTCGACTGCAATTGTATGCTACTCTCTTGAGCATTTTTATACCTAATTGTAGCATTTTTTGGAGATTCTAGAAGCATTTTTTTTAAGGAACTAGAAGAATTGCTCATATATGCCTGATTGTAGCAAAACAATTACTACTAAAGAGTTAAGAGACAACACACAACTAATTGAAGATATACCCCCTTAATAAGTATCATTACTAAAGGCTCCCTATAATTCAAGTATCATGCAACCCACATTTAGAATTCAAGTGCTCCCATGTCATGATATTTTAGGAATATAAAACTCCAAATGTACCTCAATAATGTTAGGAATATTTTTTTTTTAATCTAACTTTGTCACCGCTCATAGTAGTGACAATATTAAAATTATTGTCACTAACATTGTCACCGCTCAATGCAGTGACAAAACTAAAATTATTATCACTAATATTGTCACCACTATGTGTAGTGACAAATTTAAAATTATTGTCACAGTTAATGGCGGTGACAAAGTGAAGGAAATTAACCCTTTAAGGGGTCCTTAAATGGGCAGTGACAAACGAAATTGTCACTGCTCAGAGTAGTGACAAATATATTGTCACCCCCGGAATTGTCACATTCTCGAACAGTGACAGAGGCCCTTTGTCACTTCCCAGAGCAGTGACAAATCGGCCAATCTGGTGCAGTGTTCTAAATTTATTCGATGCATGCAAACAGATGGGTTAATTCCTTTTAAATTGGCGACCGTCCACCTATCGATTTTTTATGATTACCTAGGACCTTAATTAGTTGTAATTCTTGAATCATAGTTAAATTTGATGAAATTATAACTGAAAGTGTAGTATTAGGTCCTAGAAATGCGTATTTTAATTAGTTCGATAACGGTTTAAGTTCAAATGTCAGACGACACGTAATAGATGGTAGTGTTGGTTCACACACGAGAGGTGGTAAGGCCTCTATTTTGGGTGTCCATGGAAGTACACTAGTCGTATTCACCAATTCCAATAAATTATTTAATTCTTCGATATTAGTATCAATATTGAAATCATTAAAATTTAAATGAGATAGACATGCTTCTAAGGCTTCTTTAGTCAACATAAAAGGTGATGCCTCTTCAACTAATTCGTCAATTAGATCTATTGCACAACAGTGTGCCTACTCGTCATCTTTATAAGGTTGGTTAGATGCATTAAATACATTCAAACGAACGGTCATATTTCCAAAAGTTATGTCCATGACTCCAGTCCTACAGTTAATAATAGAATTAGTAGTAGCTAGGAAAGGAAGTCCTAGGATAACTGGGACGTGTTTTCTAGCATCTAGGACTAGCTCAGTATCTAGCACAATGAAATCAATCGGGTAGTAGCATCTATCTACCCTTACCAACACATCCTCTACCACTCTACGTGGTACTTTAATTGACCTATCCGCTAGCTGTAAGGTCACAGTGATCGGTTTTAATTCTCCTAAGCCTAAATGTTCATATACTGAATAAGGTAGTAGATTCACACTCGCTCCTAGATCGAGAAGGGCCCGGTGGATATATTTGTCACCTATGTGACAAGCGATAGTTGGGGTACCCGGGTCCTTGTATTTGAGTGTGTTGTGTTAAAACATAGAGCTAACCTTCTCTGTTAGAAAGACTTTTTTAGATAAATGATTTCTTGATTTTCTCTTTGGTTACATAAGTCTTTTAGAAATTTAGCATATGGAGGTATTTGCTTAATAGCGTCGAGTAATGGAATGTTAATTTTTACTTCTTTAAACGTCTATAGAATATCCTTCGGTCGTGTTCCCTTCTTCAAGAAGTGAGATGGGACATCCACGCTTGGGGGAAACGGCATTCTAGGTACATAATTTGATGGGTTTGCTACTTTAGACGTAATAGGTACCGAAGGAGCAGGGTCCTTCGTGACTGTATTCTCATCATGTTCCTTACTGATTTCTTTACTTTAATCTTTTCGAGGCTCGGGAGGAGGTACAACCTCTTCTGCCCGCTCTGTTGTTCTAGTTGACACTACATTTACTTGGTCACTCGTCGTACCCACCTCATACTACCCTTTAGGGTTTTGGACCGGTTGACTTGGTAACTTTCCTTCGTTACCATGGTTTAATGTATTATCTAGTTGTCCCATTTGGGATTCTAATTTAGCTATCGATTGTGTATGGGAGTTAATGAGTTGAGACTGTGATTGTTATTAGTTTTTTAATGATGCCAACACACTCTCTTCAAAAGTTTTATCCCTAGGCGGATTAGCACGGAAGGGAGGTTGTTGATATTGATTAGGTGGAGTCTTGTACGCGTTTGGAAAGTTTGTTGTCTCAGGTTTTGAATATGGTCCTTCACTATTGGATTTCCATGAGAGATTTGGGTGAGGATTTCGTATTGTGCCCGGTTTATAACCCGCGGGGTTATAGTTGGGTCTTTGGAACTATTGAACATGATTAATATGTTGTTCCACAAATTCTGGGAACGGTGAATCAGACGGGCATGCCAATGTAGAATGAGACAAATCAGAGCATAACTGATATATTTCAGCAAGAGGAGGTAGACCCTGTAAGTGGCCCATCATCATGAGTTGGTCCATTTTCCTATTTAATTCTTGAATTTCAAATGAATGGCTTGACTCAACTTTAGCCTCTCATTTTGGCTGTGGTGGAAGATGGCCCTCAGGGCGTACGGATACAGCTTGGTGCATAAAGTTTTCACTTAGTGTCTGGAAGATCTTCCAAGCTTCATTGGCACTTTTGTGGAAGAACGTTCCCGCACAAATAGCATCGATTGTATTGCGGACGGCGGGAACGAGTCCCTCGTAAAAGACTTGTACTAGTTGCCATTTAGGTATTTGGTGATGAGGGCAAGAATGTAAGAGTTCCTTAAACTATTCCCATGTATCATAAAGAGTTTCGCCATCTTGCATCATAAAATTTGTTATAGATTTTCTAATTTGATTTGTTCGAGTGATGGGGAAAAATTTCTGTAGGAATGCCGTATACAAGCCCTCCCATGTTCTAATAGAATTTGGTTCCAAAGATTAGAGCCAATATTTTGCTTTTTCCTTAAGGAAAAATGGGAAAAGACGCAATTTCACCTCATCTGTTAAGTTCTAAATTTTTAAAGTAGCACAGATACCATGAAATTTACCTAAATGATTATAAGGGTCTTCCTTAGCAGGACCGTGAAAAGATGGCAAAGGTGCTATGGTCGATGACTTGATCTCAAAGTGACCTGCAATCACCTCCGGTAGTTCTATGCACGACTGTGGCATATCAGCAGTGGGGGTAAAGTAATCTTTTAGCTGTGGAGGTGGAGGTATGTTAGGATTGCCTCCGTTATTTTGATTATTTCGGTTATTCCCGTTATTTATGAAATCAGCCATCAGAATAGGTTCGATTTTAACAGTTCTAGTTTTCCTTAGACGTGTAAGAGTACTTCGAATTTTTAACTCAAACAAAGACGACGGTTCAGGTGTGGATTCGTCGTCTAGCATCAACCGAGCTCTAGAAGCTTATGTTGAAGACCTAAGGACTCTAAGGGTATGTTCAAGGTCAAGATTAAGCAGATTTAATTTAGGTTTACTTGAACGGGTACTAAACATAAACTAAAGAACTGACGCTACTATAAAGACTGACTCAAACAATTAAGAAAATAAACGACGCAAACAATCAAGCACGCAAGCACACAGTACTACTATGATGCATGTAATTATCCTTATGCAGTGATTCGCGTCAAAGCCCAGCGCCCCGTGTTTCCTAGCTAATGCAGTGCTTACCTCACACCTACCTAATGCAAATAATGCGTCTCAGTGCCCTGACTTACAGTGATTTTATGCGAAATTTAAACAGCGGATTTACTTGGTATTTTTAAATTGTTTGCAATTTTATTATTTCAGGTCCGTGTAAGCTCCATTGACGTGCACAGTTGCTCCACTCGAACTTGCTAGAATTTGATGACTTGTAAGCTGCAAAAACATGGATAATTTTAGCGACTCAAAAATTAAACTAGAAAGAAAGAAAATAAAATCTAAGCTAATATTTACTAACTAATTAAATTAAGATTCTAAAAATTAATGGCAAAATTTTCCAATCCCCGACAACGGCGCCAAAAATTGATCTTGTCAGAATCAAGATGAAAAGTATGTTGTACTTTCTAAAGATTTGTAGTGTGGAAGTAAATGTCGAACACACAGAGATTGATTATTTTTGTCCTTTAATTAATAAAACCTAAATCTATTTAGTTATTGAAAAACAGAATTTTGATTGGTTGATAATTTAATTATTACTACGAATTTAAACTATAAGATTAAATGAAATTAAACTATGAATTTATGAAAATAGAATATTAAGATTAAATCTAAGAAAACTATTGCAAAATTTAAGTTTGTTTTAAATATGAGTGGATGAGATCTAGGATTGCAAATCCACCACTAACTATGCATCGGGGGTCTATACTTTCTACTTTAAGTTTCATGATTGGATAGTCATGATCTATCGTAGCTACAAGTCCAATAGTATCAAGAGGACACTAGTGTAATCTAAGCATAACTCATCTTCGGTTCACATGAATTATCTACCTATAACTAGGGTGTAGCATAACTCATCTTTCCTAAGCATGTATCATAAACATCGCAATCATAAGCACTATTGTATGTAAATACTCCTATCAATCACAGAATTCAAGGAATATTGAGTTCAATAAGCATAAGAAAAAATCTAAGACAAAAATAGATCCAAAATACTCTTGATTATTATCATTAAAAATTGATTATATATAAATAATTCTCCAACATACAATTACTATCCAATACATAAAATCCTAAAATAAGAAAGCATTGAATTCCCCCTTTACATTGAAACCCTAGAATAGAATTTTAGTTGCACATGGTTGGTGAAAACAAGAAGATTGAGTTGATGGTTGCCATTAAAGACCTTCAAGCTAGATCTTCTCTTCCTCTTACCTTCAAAGTTGATGCATGAATGAATGTGTAACCTTCCAATAGCTTTAGAATGAACTATATATAGTTGTAGAGGGTTTTGGAAGGCTTTTGTAGACCTAATCTGACTGAAACTGCTATAATTTGCTTTCTGTATGTAATTAGGCAATTTTGTCCACGTAGGGGTCTTCAGCACTTAATTCCACACGTTTTAGGTTTTTTGTACGGATCACGCGAGCGGGCAGTGCAAGTGCGATTCTGGGAGGCCGCGTGAGCGAAGGGCTCGAATGTCGCACGAGCGGGCCTCTTGCGCAATATGGCTTTTTCTGCTTCTTTCTTCCTGCTTTTTCACCCCATTTAACCTGGAACTCTTGCTTTTTCCTAAATCCTGACAGAATGTGGAAAACGAAGTAAAGTTATACAAAAATAGGATAAAAAACGGCTAATAAATGTAAATTAAGGCGTATAATTAGGATTTATTCTCTCCCGATCAGGTACTAACCATAACTACACCAATGGATAGTACAATGTTCTCATAGTAATTATACTAATCTATATAGATCCATACTCGAGTTTAGGTACAACTATTAAAGCATGTTCCGTAAGTTCAAAGCACATAACGTAAGTTGGATACATAAAACATATGCATAATTTCGTTAATACAATTGAGATACTCACATGTAGTCTCTAATAAACATATAACAAGGTTTCAAGCAAGTCGAGGTACAACCAAACAAAGCTTAGAAATCAAAGTAATAGAAAATTGTTCCCTGGTATTATTTCTAATGTCCGGGTACAGTACTAAGTTAAGTCTTATTATGATCAAGTCGGTACGATACCTATAGTGTAATTAGTAATACATCACGTTGATACAGTCCCACAATTAAAAAAATATGTCACGTCACGGAGCAGCAAAAATAGAGAAACATAAATTTCCATTTTAGGTCCAATACGGAATGACTGGTGAATGTCACTAATTATCCACACCATACGGTACTAGTCTACAATAAGCATAGCAATAAAAACAAACTGGATATAAATAGCCGTTGCTTCTATTATAAACATCAGAGTAATTACAACAGTAAAGCTACAGCAGAAGTATATAAGGTTTGGAAGCAACATATGTCCAAGTACCAAATATAACAAAATAGTCTAAACAAAAATAATAAACTAATAACTCGGATCTTCAGCTGGCATAAACATTAGCGTAGTAGTCCTCCCCGGTATAGACATCATTAGTGGGACCATCCTCGATGTATACTCCTCCCGGATAGTATCCATCATCATAGACTCCATCATCTACAGAATAAGGTACAGGAAAAGCTAGACGGGGAAAATCCAGGCAATAAAGGCCGTCAGCTTACTGAGAGCTGAGTAAGTATAAACTAACAAGGTACTAGTTATCTGAAGTAAGTAAAAAGCTATGGAAATTATAAGATACAGCTTTACTAAGTAATATCTTTCCTTTATTCAACCGTGCATAGTTCGAATCCACGTTTTATTTTACAAAGACCTACGTACTCTTACAATCCTGATCTGATTGTAACATTCCTGGATACACCACTGATCTTGTTGACCATGGTTAAGAACATAGAGTACATATTCTCAATCCACCGCAATTCATGGATACAATGCCTCGAGCACGACATATCATTCTATTGCCACGACTTATCGATATCTTGCCAGTGATCTCCCATCCACCGCTCGTCAAGGACATAACCCGTCCACCGCTCGTTAAGGATATACATAGATCACCGGACTATCTCTGAACTACTTGGTCCCGCCCACTGCTCATTAAGGAGATAACCCATCCACCGCTCGTTAAGGGAATCGTATGACCAAACGTCCACTTACGTACCATTTCCCAAGAACTTATCGAAACTTATCTAAGTTTCGTACTATGACTGATAAATGACATCCCATCCCATTGTGGCCTGACTACTCTTAATTTGAAAGAAGCAGATATCGAACTTGTACACAAATCAACTTGTTACCCACGTCGTCATGTTAATCCATTATTCTTAATCATACCTATCTTTGTTGTTACATTATCCCTGATCAACCCAAAAATCGCATAACGGAAGTCCGAATCGAGAAACGAACAAACGAACCCTTAATATAATAAATAGGCAAAGGAGTCCATGTTCTGCCAATACCAATCGATTGGAATAAGGTCTAATCGATTGGGATAAAATATGTAATAATCGATTGAGAAAACTAGCAATCGATTAGGTCTAAAACAATGTCAATCGATTGCTAACATTGGCAATCGATTGGGATGTCAATTGATTGGGATTCTATCCAATCGATTGGGTCTGGACTGATGGCAATTGATTAGAAATTATGCCAATCAATTGGCACTTCGTCTTCACCAGTAGATTAATAAAATAGCATATATAAACGTCAAAACTATGCATTAAACATTTCTAAACTTCATAACATCTTGTAAAAGCATCACATAAAGGGACCAAGTGAGTTACGACTCACCAATGGGTGTGTGTGAGCTTGAAACCTTAACTTTTCTCTCTCTCTCTCTCTCTCTCTCTCTCTCTCTCTCTCTATCTCTTTTTTCTTCTCTTCCTTATCCTCTGCCTGACACGACTAAATAGTTGTGCGCTCTTGTGCAACACCCAAGTGTAGGTGATCATGCAAGTAATATAGTACTAGAAGTCCAGGTCGATCCCACAGGGAAGGAATAGGGAGAATGTCTACTAAGTTACAACCTAAAGAAAATGAAAAGAAAATAAGAATGTTGGGAGTGGATGTTCTAACGAATCCTAATTAATTAAATTAAACTAAATAATAAACTAAACATAAAGAAACATAACTAATTAAATAACTAAACTAAAGGTGTTGGAAATACGTGAATCCACATTGATCCTAACCATCTACCATGCATACTCATTAATGTTCTATAGAGTTCATTCCTTTTCAGCATTCCGTATTTTTCTAAAGATACAGAATCAATAGCCCTTTCATGACCGGGACTACATCATCACAGTTGATTTAAAATACTTGGAAGACGGTTTAAAACAATGGTTATTACTTGCACTCTAAATGGTGTTAGCATTCAAAGTGGTTTTCAAAAGTCATTGAAGAAAATAGCCTTAAGGCTTTAAGTTCTAAAAACTGTTGTGACAAACTGAGCTTATTGGGACAATTTGATGACAGATTTCCAAAATAGAAAGTCATGGAATACTTAAAAGAATCATCTCAGGATTTAACATGTTCGATCGATCTAAGCGCTCTTGATCGATCGGACATCATCATCCTTCAATCGATCGAAATGCCTTCGATCGCTTGACTATGGCCCTGGTTCGATCGATCGAAATACCTTCGATCGATCGAGCCCAAGGTTTCTAAAGATTGCATGGCAGAGGTTGGGAATCAATGTTTCATCACATATTCCCAACGTCTAAACTACAAAAACATGAATAAACTAGTGCAGAAATAGTAAAACATAACAATCATAACTACTAGATTCATAAACAATCAAATAAGATAAAGGAAAGGAAAAACCTGTAAATAATCTGAAATAAACTTGTAAATAACTTGAAATAAAGTTGAATCTTCAATAATCTTCAATGAATCAATGGAAAAGATGAAAAATAACATGAATCTAACCTAACCTACTCCTAATCTAACCCTAAAACTACCCTAAACTGCTGTTTTCTGCGTTCTGGAGCGTCCTCCCTTCGTCTGGCGTCAAAACGGCTTATATATAGGGTTCCCGCAGAGTTTACGCAACTTTTGGGTGAATATAAAGTTCGATCGATCGAGCTTAGTTCGATCGATCGAAGGTTCGATAAATTGAACTGTCCTCAATCGCTTGAACTTCTCTGATTTTGACAGCTCTGCGCACCGATGGGAGAATGTCCATAACTTTTTACTCGGACCTCGGATTGACCTCCCGTTTGCGGCCACGCAACCGTAACTCAAAGATCTACATTTCATATGTCTAGGAAAATATTCCAAATCTGAAGTCTTCATTGTCAAAAATGGCGTTTTCTCAGCTGCTTCTGTTGTTCTATCCACCAGAATCACTTTTCTTTAGCTCCACTTCATTGATTTACATCCTAATACCTATAAAACAATGCAAAAACATATATTTTAGCATTAACACAATAAAAATAACATTGTTATTAGAATGCACCTAAATCTAGGGACTTTGGGGATAAAAGTATGCATAAAAGACCATATAATACGTTATGAACATGCACTTTTCACCTCGAATCACACCCCCCAACTAGCTCGTTGCTAGTCCCTAGCAATGAAGCGAACTACAACAGTGTTTATTTAACTCTAAAAATTAAAAATAAAAGAAAGTAAAAATCCTAAATCACTTTCGCAGGAATCGCGATTGCATTTAGCGTATGCAACAAGCCTTTAAACCCCTAGGTTCCCCCTAGTGGACGAGTATTGTCTCGTGAGGGTTTACAATGAATTTACCCACAAAATTCATGTTTATGGTAATGGTTCTCATTTAAATTTTTTCAAGAAAATTTTTCCTCTCATTTAGCAATGTAGTTAAGCTCAACAATCTCATGAAACTCTCTAGTAAGCTATAGCAATGCAACACACACATTACAGTTAATCTACTATCAAAGTCATTAAGATGTTCCATACCTATCAATCTTTAAGTGTGTGTGTGTGAATGGACAACCAAAATACAAAACTTTAATTTCAAAGCTTGCATAACCTAAGATACTATCAAGACGTTCATTTTGACTCAACTCTCACCAGGATTACACTCTCAAGATGAAATCACTTTGAATTAGGTGTAATAATTATCACTCATGATATGGAAGCTATAAAGAGTACATGTGAATGGAATCTAATGCTTCTCATATCTAAATAGAAAAACAGAAATTTTATAGTGCATAAAGTCTCATGAATGGATACTTTTCACTAGAAGAGCGAGATACCGTGGAGAACCCTCTCATTACCTTAACTTCAAATCCAATTACTTAAAATCATTAGGACTTTGAAAAAGAGGTGTTAGGTGAAAGAAGAAAGAGTTTCATGATATTCAATTGGGTCAAAGGATGTGATTAGAATGTGTACTACAACTTCTCAAACTTCCCCACATCTCCAATCTCTCTCTTGTCTTTTCTTTTTTCCACACTCTTCTTTTATTATTTTTTTTTTCTTTTGTAACAACCATTGGCACTTTTTTCTTTTCTTCTTTTTTTTTTTCTTTTTTTTTTTCTTTTCATGCTTTTTTTTTTCTTTTTATTTTTTTTTCATGAATTTTTTTTTCCTTTTTTTTTTGCTAACTTTTCCTTATTCACAGAACCAAACTTCTTGTCAAGATAACACATCCCAATCATTCTTAGGTAAAGAACTGAGGCTTGAACTCCTAATTTTGAGTTAGGTATTGACTTTAGGATTGTGTAGACAAGGTAAATATGATAAACTCAAGAGGTGAAGTAAAGGAATATTATAGAGGTAGGCCAAGGCTATATTTTGCATATAAGGTCAAAAGATGGCCTAAATCATCTTCTAAATTCATAGGATTATTCATTTCAGTAAATTCAAGAGCTCTAAAGTTTGGTAAATCCTGAACGTTCTCTTCTAGTGATCAGTCAAAATGAAGAAGAAAAATGAGACTTTCAACGAATTAATACGCTTTTCAAAAAGTAAGAGTAATTTTATAAAAACCCTCAAAAACAAAAGAATGGCACAAAAGCTCACTTGGGTTATTAGTCTCCACTACAGTCTCTCAAGACATCTAAGTTATGCTTACTAATCCATTTTAGCTAAGTACAAGGTTGTCACAACGTGCTCAAAGTTGTTTGAAGATTAAAAAGCACAAAATATGCTATAACTAAGATAGTAAACAAACTATCATAGTGTATCACATACTAATAACATACAGAAAATAACACTAATGCATCATAACTAACTACATTAACTAAGAGAGAAATACAAGAACCATTTTATTATCTTTAAAAATGAAATTCAAAATTTTAAAATTTTGACAATTTTAATTTACTGAGTCTTGTGCTACTAAGCAGGTATATGACACTAAAGCATAAAAAGAAAGAAACGAGGCATGCAATGACTCACTCCCCCCAACTAAAACTAAACATTGTCCCCAATGTTCTAAGCTAAGCACATGGACTTGTAAAATAAAGTGAGAGAAGGAAGGATGTTACCTCGACGCGTTAATATCCAAATTTTTTAAGCTACCTACAAAATCATTAGTAGCAACAAGGAAAAATAGAGAATATGATAGAACTACTCAGTAAATAAATTCGGTTAATCAAAATTTTTATCATAAAGTAACAACCAAAATTTTTGAGGATCTTCCCAGTGAAATAATTTAGCAGTGAGAAGAACGTTGGGATCCTCATAAAATTGCAACTCCCCCCAACTAATGTCAGGCTCAAGGTCAGAAGAGATGATGCAAAACCAATGGCTTCCAAAGTTATTGGGCATAGTTATAAGAGGAACACCACACCTTTTAGGAATTATACTCAAGGAAAGATCTTTGGTGTTGGCATTTTCTATAACAGCCTCTATTTTTTTATTATCAAAAACAGGCGGAGGCCATGGTTCAATAAAAGGAGCAGGGTCTAAGTGATGTTCTAATGAAGCTTTATTACCCTCCTCTTGTTCTAGAACAGAATCTATGGAGATGTGATCATAGGAATTGGATTTCTGTTCTATGTACATTGATTTGGACTGAACTTGGATAAAACTATTTATTTGGGCCTCAATATCATTTTTACTCAAGAAGGCCAAGCAGTCTAGCAGATTACTAGCTTCTTGTTGAAGTTTAAGATCATCTAAAGTGGGCCTAATATTTTCCAAGTCCTCTCTCACAAAATTTTGAAATTTAAAATTTGGTGAAGTACATGTGCTAGAATCTTTATCATCCTCTTCTACAACACATTCATTTTGTTCAATATTGGGGTACACATAACTTTCAAGCTCGGGATGAGAGCTTTAATTAATAGCGAGGATAGGTGATGGGCAACTTGGTGACACCACCTCTTCGGCCGAAAGAGGTGAGAGTTCATGAATATCACATGAATCTAAATAGGATTTAGATTTTTCAATTATGTCCTCCCTAGGGTCACTATCAAAGGTAGGGGTAAAGTCAACAGGGGACTCATCCTTTCCTAATTGCGTGCAATCACCTAAACTCTCATTATCTGTAAAAACCTCATTCTCATCCGTGTAACTCTCCTCACTATATATGTCATCTATTGAGGTGCTCTGGACAAAGGAATTGTGCATCTTTATCCAAGCAGTGAAGGAGTTGATGTCTGGGGTTGGATATTGAGGAGAAGATGGATCTACAACTTCATGCTTAATGGTTTGGTTTTGGAGTTCTTGTTGGGTTATCACTTTCTCGAATGAGTTGTTAATATCATTCGGTATAAACCTATCATTGTGCTCTAATTCCATTCCATTGTTAGTGTCTTGAAATTTAGGTTGTAGTGTTGAAGGACTGGTATAGTCATTTAAAGGTTGGCTAGCATATGCTTGTTGATATCTAGTTTCTAATTTATCTAGTGCACTATCTAGCCTTTTCATTTCACTAAGTAGTAATTTTAACATACCATTATCTTCAACTTGGTTATTCTCCTCATTATTACTATATGAAGTTTCGCCCCATTGTGGTTGGTGATAGTCCCCTTCCCATTGTGCTTGTGAACAAGACTCCCCAGAAGGAAAGTCTTTGTGCGTTTGGTAATCGTGGGAACTATTACTATATCCTACATTATTATTTTGGTTATATCCCCATTGCGGTTGATAGAACTCTCCATGTGGAGGTTCTTGATACGTTTGATAATATAGGGGACTACAACTATTGTTTTCCCATTGTGGTGGTTGGTAGCACTCAGGTTGATAATCTGCATCATAAGTGGGTGCTTGCCAACTTGGGGGACAATTTTCATTATCTAATGTGTACATATTCATGGTGTTTGTGTTGTATGAAGGGTAATATGGATAAGACATATTCACTCAAAAAAATAGGAATTTTTTTTTATCTAATGTGTACACGAGCTTTTTTTTTACCGTCCAATTTTTTTTTTTTTTACTCGGACCTCGGATTGATCTCTCGTTTGCGGCCACGCGACCGTAACTCAAAGATCTACATTTCATATCTCTGGGAAAATATTCCAAATCTGAAGTCTTCATTGTCAAAAATGGCGTTTTCTCAGCTGCTTCCGTTGTTCTATCCACCAGAATCACTTTTCTTTAGCTCCACTTCATTGATTTACATCCTAATACCTATAAAACAATGCAAAAACATATATTTTAGCATTAACACAATAAAAAGAACATTGTTATTAGAATGCACCTAAATCTAGGGACTTTGGGGATAAAAGTATGCATAAAAGACCATATAATACGTTATGAACATGCACTTTTCACCTCGAATCACTGCCTCTGTCCAGTTCTCTATCCTCTTTGTCTCTTCTCTTTTCTTCTCCTTGTTCTTCTCTTCTTCTTCTTCTCCTTCTCTGCCAAGGGGAAATGTGTGTGTATATAAATATAGATATATATATATATGTATATAGATATGTATATATCTCTCACAAGATGTCTCTCTCTCTCTCTCTCTCTCTCTCTCTCTCTCTCTTAAGCTGTGCAAAACAGCCCCAAGGCCAAGAATGGTAGCATATATATATAGAGGTTGAGAGTGCCACACGTCCAAGGCTCAAGAAAAGAAAAAAAAAACCATGTCTCAGTTTATGCCAATTGATTGGTAATGATGGCAATCGATTAGTAACAGATATTTGAAGGCAATCGATTAGAAATAATGGCAATCGATTGATATGTTGCCACGTAATGAATTCAAGTAGGTAGGATGGCAATCGATTGGTAACATGTTGATCAATTGGTATTTGAAAATTGGCAATCGATTGGGAAGCAAGGGCAATTGATTGGTATCTAAATCTCATCAAATGAAAAGGAAAGGTTATACAAGCATACAAAAATGAAATACCAGGTCTTATTATATATCAAAATATAGGGTATTACACCATCCACCATTCATTAAGGATTTCGTCCGCGAAATCAAAAACACACAAGGTTTAAAACAAAACCGGAAACTTCTCTTGCATCTCTGACTCTAGCTCCCATGAAGCTTGTCCTTCATCATGATGCTTCCACTGAATCTTGACTAGCGGGATCTACTTATTCCTGAGCTTCTTGATTCCACAGTCTAGAATCCGCACTGGCCCTTCGTTAAATGTAACATTGTCGTTGACTTCAATATCTTCAAAGTTGATCTCGTGTACTGGGTTATGGGCACACTTCCTCAGCATACTGATGTGGAAAACGTTGTGCACTCCTAACATCCTTGGTGGCAATGCAAGGTGATAAGCAACTTTCTCAACACGTTCTAGAATCTCGAATGGTCCTATGAATCGCAGCGATAACTTGCCTCTCTTCTGACCAAAACGAACAATCCCTCGAATATGTGAAACTTTGAGTAGCATGTGGTCTCCAACTGTGAACTTCAAGTCTTTGTGTCGCTTGTCAGCATAACTCTTGTGTCAGGTCTGAGCTGTCTTCACCCTCTCACGTACAATCTGAATCTTCTCACTGGTTTCTCATACCATCTCTGGCTTAAGAAGTTGAGTATCTCTGACTTCGATCCAACATAGTGGCGATCGGCAAGGTCTTCTGTACAAAGCTTCGAACGGCGCCATTCTTATGCTCGAATGATAACTGTTGTTGTAGGTGAACTCAATCAAAGGTAAGTGTGTCTCCGAAGAACTCTCAAAATCAATGACATAAGCGCGTAACATGTCCTCCATTACTTGATTAATTCATTCAGTCTTCCCATCAGTCTGCGGATAAAATGCTGAACTCAAGTTTAAAGTTGTTCCCATCGCTGTTTGGAGACTTTTCCAAAACTCTGCAGTAAAACATGAATCTCCATCTGACACGATAGACACAGGTACTCCGTGTAACCGTACTGTGTTGTAGATACATCCGACTCAAACGTTCTACTGGATACGTCATACTATAGGCGATAAAATGTGTTGTCTTTGTAAGTCAATCAACGATGACCCAAATAGCATCATGGTTCCACTGTGACTTCGACAATCCTACCACGAAATCCATATTGATATGTTCCCATTTCCATTGAGGAATCGGTAACTGCTATAGAAGTCCAGGTGGTTTCTGATGTTCTGCCTTTACTTGTCTACAAGTAAGACATTGAGATACATACTCTGCTATTTCTCTCTTCATTCCTTCCCACCAAAAATTTCTCTTCAGATCCTTATACATCTTTGTACCTCCCAAATGAATGGTCATTCGTGACTTATGCGTTTCATCTAATATTTCTTTTTGGAGATTTTTTTCGTCAGGTATATAGAGTATACCTTTACATCATAAGGCTCCGTCTGTACTAATACTCTAGATCTCTGGTTCTTTTGCTAACATCTTGGCAAACCATAACTTTAAATCTTCTGTCGTCTGTTGAACTGCTATGATACCGCTGATCAAAGTTGGTTGTATCATAAGACATCCAAAATGAAATCTTTCCATTGTTTCCTCTGGCTGAAGATCAAATTCAGCTAACACTTCCAATGCTTGCCATCCTCGAATTAATAATGTAGTGATCACTAGTCTAGGTTTACGACTCAAAGCATCCGCTACAACATTTGCTTTACCCGGATGGTATTGCAATGAAAAGTCATAGTCTTTGAGTAACTCCATCCATCTTCATTGTCGTATGTTCAACTCCTTCTGAGAGAACAAATATCTCAAGCTCTTATGATCGAAAAACAAATCAAACTTCTCTCCATAGAGATAGTGTCTCCAGATCTTCAATGCAAATACTATTGCTACTAATTCCAAAGCATGCATAGGATAATTCTTCTCATGTACTTTTAATTGTCTTGATCCATATTCAATGACATTCCTGTCTTTCATAAGTACACAACCAAGTCCTAGGTGCGATGCATCACTATAGATCACATACCTTTCTCCACTCTTAGGTATCGCAAGTACTAGTGCTAAAGTCAATCTTTCTTTTAACTCCTCGAATGCACCCTCATGCTTGTCTGTCCATTCGTACTTTATCTCTTTTCTCGTCAAATTTGTCAAAGGTCCTGCTAACTTGGAGAATCCTTCCACAAATCTCCTATAATATCCTGCTAGGCCGAGGAAACTTCTAACCTCTGTCGCATTGGTAGGTCTGTTCCAGCTTAAGACTGCATCAATCTTAGATAAGTCCACTGAAATACCGTCCTAAGATATAAAATGTCCTAAGAATTTGACCTCTTGTAGCCAAAATTCACACTTACTGAACTTTGCATACAACTTATTATCTCCAAGTGTCTGTAGAGCAATCTGTAAGTGTTCCTGGTGATCTTCCTTCGTCTTTGAGTAGACTAAAATATTGTCAATGAATACTATAATGAATTCATCCAGATATGGTCTGAATACCCTATTCATTAAGTCCATAAAAACTGCTGGCGCATTCGTCAATCTGAAAGGGATAACTTAAAACTTATAATGCCCGTATCTTGATCTGAATGCAGTCTTTGATATATTCTCTGGTCGAACTAATAATTGGTGATATCTCGGGCGTAAATCGATCTTTGAAAAGATCCTGGATCCTTGTAACTGGTCGAATAGGTCGTCTATCCGAGGTAGTGGATATCTATTATTGATCGTAACCTAGTTCAACTCCCTGTAGCCTATGCAGAGTCGAAGTGTTTCGTCCTTCTTCTTCACAAATAGGACTGGTGCTCCCCAAGGTGACGTACTTGCACGAACAAATCCTAAATCTTCATACTCCTAAACTTGTTTCTACAGTTCCAACATCTCAGTTGGTGCCATCCTATATGGAGTCTTTGATATCAGCAATGTACCAGGTACTAGTTCCACACAAAACTCTATTTCTCTTTTTGGTGGAAGTCCCTTAATATCCTAGAATACATCTTGAAAGTCTTGTACAGTAGGAATCTGATCCATCTTGAGTTCTGTACTCGCACTCCTGATTGTAGCTAAACCACTTGTCAAGAACATAGCGCTCATTAACTGACACTAAAATCTGATCGTTTGTTCTCCAGGTATTGGAAATACAATTGTCCTAGTAGGGAAATCCAAATTGGCACTGTACTTAGTCAACCAATCCATGCCAAGGATAATGTCAAACTCTAACATCGATAGAACCACCAAGTCTATTGGAAGATTCTTATCTCCCAAAGTTAATGGTCAATCTTTACATACTTTACCCTAACTTAACAGTAACTCCCAATGGCAACACAACATTCAGTGCTGGCTCAAGTGTTTGGGGTTCTAAACCCAACTATCGCACAATCTTTACAGTGATAAAAGAACATGCAGCTCCGATATCAAATAAAACTTTAACTAGACTATGAAAGAGTACAAGCATACCTTCCAAATGCTGTTGTTCATCGGCATTAAAACCTATTTCTGCTGGAATGATAGAATTCATCCTTATCTGATCTAGAGGTCCTTGAATTCCTTGAACTGGTGCCCCATAGTATCCTCTGCGTGGAACAAGGCAATACCTGCTCAAGTGTCCCCGCTTGTTGCAATTTCGGAAGATAGCATCCGTCTGATGGTTAACCTTGGAAGTTGTGCAGAACTTAGCAATGTGCCCTTGCTTTTTGCAATTAAAACATCCTCCATTATTGCTCGGGGACACTGTCAATAATGCCTACGGTTGTGGTCCATACTGGCGATATTGTTGGGGTCAAGAATAGCTTGATCGAGGCTTCCTGGTTCCCTCCCAGGTTCTCTTGTTACCTTGAAAATTTTCCTGAGGTTTCCACTCTTGGGTATTCCTCGACGGCTGTGTCTGGAAATTTCTCAATTGGAAGTTCCTGGATGGATGTGGTCGTTGTACTAGATATGCGTCCTTCTCTAGACTTACAGTAAGTCTGGCCAGTCCTTCAAAACTTTGGTTCAGGTGACCAATCATCATATGGCGAAGATAGGGATTCAGTCCCTGATGAAATCTTTTCACCTTCTTCTGCGGTGTATCAATCATATGCTGGGCGAATCGAGACAGTCGTTCAAACTGTGTGGTATATTCTCTCACCGTCCAATCTCCTTATACTATGCTCATGAAATTCTTCTCCTGCTGATCCTTTTCATCTTCTGGAAAGTACTTCTCCAAAAATATTCCTTTGAATGTTTCCCAAGGCATTGCGCTCGCAGCGTTCATCCTATAGTGGCTCGTTCAGCCTCCCATGAATCTGCGATAGCATAAGTGAGCTGGAACGTAGCAAGACAACGCTTCTCTTGCTCGTTGCATTCCAGTGCTTCAAAGATCAACTCCATTTCTCTTATCCATTTTTCAGCTTTCTATGGTTCTGTTAGTCCGTCAACTTCTCATAACATAACCCACAAAAATTTGCGAGTAACTTATCCCCTATTTGCCTCTGCTAGAATGGTGCAATTGGGGGTTGGACAGGTCGTTGATTAGTAGCATGGTTGTAAGTATCGCCTACATGCTACATCCGCTGCATGAATGCTTCAAAAACTCCATAAGGGTCCATTCCTTCCAGAATAGGTGCTCCAATTCGCGCTTGGTGATTTCTCAAGGGTCCTACCATACTGATAACGAGTGTTGCCTACAAGAGACACATCGATTATCTGAAAGCCTTCTTGCAGAAACGAATACAAGAGAGGGCGAGAAGCAACAAGAATTAACAGTTCTACAAAATAACACATCAAAGCAAGCATACGATCAATATCAAACGTACTGCTCGTATATATCAAAAGATGTACCGCATAGTACACATTAGTCAAACTGTGTACCACGTGGGACATAAGCAAAATCAATACTAAGGGCAACTATACTAGTGGCATCTAGCTATACAATATAAGCTATGGTCTAATAGCTATCTCTCACGCTCCAAAAATCATGTGGACAATATGTCTTGATATACAACTAAAACTAAACCCCCTGTAGATCCTGACTCAAAAGTCGTCGGCATCTGATCCTGCTGCTGGCGCATCATCCTCAGGTGCAATGTCTATCTCTATCAGTGGATCATCCTCGGCTGGTGTTACTGCTCCTACTACCACCCCAATATCCCAGTCCTCGACAATCATGTTGTCAACCTCCATCTCCTCAATGTCAAATGCTGGCTCAACAACATCGACGATCAACTCAGGAAAATCCCCAACAATAGCCATAGCATCTGCTAATGCGACCTGTCCTATCGGAAGTCCGACTGGCTGTGCAACCATTGCTGCTACCCACTCAGCTGCCATATTGGCAATAGCTGCCATATGAAGTACAGGTCCTGCTGGTAAATCAAACACCACAGGTATCTCTGGTACGACTACCTCCTCTACCTCAGGCTCAACTGCAATATCCTCCAAAATCTCATCTCCCACTACTCCTATGTCATCCCCTACTGGCAAAATCTCCTCATCAACTAGCTTTGGGTCTTCCTTTGGATCCTCCTCTAGCTCCTTGTCATCCTCAACTGGCTCGATGTCCTCCACGGGATCCTCCTCTGGGTCAACCTCGACCATCGGCTCGGCCTCTGATGACTCTGGCTCCTCGGGCTACTCCTATGGCTCTAGAATGGATACCTCAGGTACTGGTGATGGTGGCACTACTGCAGGTGCTGCCTCAATAGGTCCTCCAAGAATAGCTCGTAGCTCGATAACATCCATCTCTAGCATACTCTGGATCAAACGTAAAATCTCCTGATAAATATCTCTTCCAATCCTCGTTGAATGGAAAGCATCCATACGCATCTGAGTTGGGTGAGTTCGTCCATCAACATAGAGGGCCTTCCACATATCCTCCTCTAAATAACGACTAGCTATCTGCTGCACGCAATCCTGGTATCATTCTGGATCAGCTGGCTCCACGGTATCACCATGGATCACGTGTCCTCCATAAGGGTCATCCACAAATCTATAAGACGATGGACTATGATAACCTGCAAGGAAAAACTATCTATCATCAAAAGCACAATCTTATCTCAAACTCATATTTCATCTCAGGGATCTTAAATCGCTAGGACCAGATGGTGTGGAATTGTTAGTGAACAAAAGTATCACAACCTAAAGCTCTTATACCAAAAATCCTGTCACGCCCAGAGTCGCAAAAATAGATAAACATAATTTCCTTTTTGGGTCCATAGGGAATGGCTGGTTAATGTCACTAATTATCCACACCACATATTACTAGTCTACAACAAGCATAGTAATAAAAACAAACTGGATATAAATAGTCGTTGCTTCTATTACAAACATCAGAGTTATTACAACAGTAAAGCTATAGCAGAAGTATATAAGGTTTGGAAGTAACATATGCCCAAGTACCAAATATAACAAAATAGTCTAAACAGAAATAATAAACTAATAACTATCTTCGGATCTTCAGCTAGCATAAACATCAGCGTAGTAGTCTTCCCCGGTATAGACATCGTTAGTGGGACCATCCTCGGTGTATTCTCCTCTCGGATAGTATCCATCGTCATAGACTCCGTCATCTGTAGAATAAGGTACAGGAAAGTCTGGACGGGAAAAATCCAGGCAATAAAGGCCGTCAGCTTACTGAGAGCTGAGTGAGTATAAACTAACAAGGTACTAGTTATCTGAAGTAAGTAACAAGCTATGGAAGTTATAAGATACAGCTTTACTAAGTAATATCTTTTCTTTATTCAACGCTGTGTAATTCGAATCCACATTTTATTTTACAAAGACCTACTGACTCTTACGACCCCGATATGATTGTAACATTCCTGGATACACCACTGATCTTGTTGACTATGGTTAAGAACATAGAGTACATATTCTCAATCCACCGTAATTCATGGATACAACACCTCGAGCACGACATATCATTCTATTGCCATGACTTATCGATATCTTGCCAGTGATCTCCCATCCATCGTTCGTTAAGGACATAACCCATCCACCGCTCGTTAAGGATATACAAAGATCACCGGACTATCTCTGAACTACTTGGTCTCACCCACTGCTCGTTAAGGATATAACCCATCCATCGCTCGTTAAGGGCATCGTATGACAAAACGTACACTTACGTACCATTTCCCAAGAACTTATCAAAACTTATCTAA
This sequence comes from Hydrangea macrophylla, assembly GCA_033977485.1. NCBI lineage: Eukaryota > Viridiplantae > Streptophyta > Magnoliopsida > Cornales > Hydrangeaceae > Hydrangea > Hydrangea macrophylla. Next base: position 59,546,480 of record CM066988.1, on the reverse strand, counting down.
GTTTCGTACTATGATTGATACATGACCTCCCATCCCATTATGGCCTGACTACTCTTAATTTGAAAGAAGCGGATATCGAACTCGTACACAAATCAACATGTTACCTACATCGTCACGTTAATCCATTATTCTTAATCATACCTATCTTTGTTGTTACATTATCCCAGATCAACCCAAAAATCGTATAACGGAAGTCCGAATCGAGAAACGAACAAATGAACCCTTAATATAATAAATAGACAAAGGAATCCATGTTTTGCCAATACCAATCGATTGGGATAAGGTCCAATCGATTGGAATAAAATATGTAACAATCGATTGAGGAAACTGGCAATCGATTGGGTCTAAAACAATGTCAATCGGTTGCTAACATTGGCAATCGATTGGGATGTCAATCAATTGGAATTCTATCCAATCGATTAGGTTTAGACTGATGGCAATCGATTGGGAATTATGCCAATCGATTGGCACTTCGTCTTCACTAGCAGATTAATAAAACAGCATATATAAATGTCAAAACTATGCATTAAACATATCTAAACTTCATAACATCTTGTAAAAACATCACATATAGGGACCAAGTGAGTTAGGACTCACCAATGGGTGTGTGCGAGCTTGAAACCTCAAGTTCTCTCTCTCTCTCTCTCTCTCTCTCTCTCTCTCTCTCTCTCTCTCTCTCTCTCTCTCTCTCTCTCTCTCCTCTTCTTCTTCTTCTTCTTCTTCTTCTCCTCTGCCTCTGTCCAGTTCTCTCTCCTCTCTGCCTCTTCTCATTTTTTCTCCTTATTCTTCTCTTCTTTTTCTTCTCCTTCTCTGCCAAGGGGCAGTGTGTGTGTGTACATAAATATAGATATATATATATATATATAGATGTGTATATATCTCTCACAAGATCTCTCTCTCTCTCTCTCTCTCTCTCTGGCTGTGCAAAACAGCCCCAAGGCCAAGAATGAATGCATATATATAGAGGTTGAGAATGCCACACGTCCAAAGCTCAAGAAAAGAAGAAAACTTGTCTCAGCTTATGCCAAACGATTGGTAATGATGGCAATCGATTGGTAATAGATACTTGAAGGCAATTGATTGGAAATAATGGCAATACGTAATGAATTCAAGTCAGTAGGATGGCAATCGATTGGAACATGTCAATCGATTGGTATCTAAAAATTGGCAATTGATTGGGAAGTAAGGGCAATCGATCGGTATATAAATCTCACCAAATGAAAAGGAAAGGTTATACAAGTATACAAAAATGAAATACCAGGTCTTATTATATATCGAAATACAGGGTATTACATAATATAATAATTAGCGAAATAGAGAAATTCAGAAGACTGATTTATTATACATAGAGAAAATTATAGGTATTACATGGTAAGATAGCTACCGATGGTTTTTTTAAGATATAACACAAACTATGGTAGCGGGAAGGTACATGGTGCCTCAACGATATTGCAATACTGTCATAGCTTGTCTGCACATATTATTCATGAAAACAATTTACATTAGAAGCATATGATCATAACAATTGAAATGGAAATGATGAGAGTTGTTCATTCAAACCTTGGCACAACACTCAAACCAAGTCTGATCTGGAACTTCTAGCCAGTTACTTTCATTGAAACGAACACCTCTCACAATTAATAACTCTTGAAGGAGTTGGTGTTCTTTATGCCATCTCCAAACCTCCATCGCAATAACATCAGCCGGAAGATCACATCCAAGGATTTTCTCTGCAAAGACGGTCTGTAAAGCTTCGAAAGCAACATATTTAAAAGACCCATCTTCATTTTCCCATTCTGGATCAACAAGCTCCTTGAGTGAATCAAACAAAACACTCTTCTCTTCATTACTCAGTATCATTTTTTCAAAAAAAAAAACTACGTCATAAGTCGGTGTATACTTGTTTTCCATACTTAAAAAGCGGTCAACTCGACCCGTTTGACACCTCTAATTGTAGGAAGATTTTAGTTCATAACGAATTTTTTCTATCCTTGTAAAGAAGCTTTGAACTTTGTAATAGATGTATGTACCTTTTGTAATGAAGGTTTGTAATCATGTAGGAAATCTTTGTTCTTAGGGTAACGAACAATTATATCTATTGTGGGAAGACTTTTGTACCTTTATAACAAATTGTTTCTGTCCTTGTAAGGAAGCTTTGAAATTTTGTAATACATGTCTGCACCTTTGGTAATGAAGGTTTGTAATTATGTGGGGAATCTTTGTTCTTAGGATAACAAACATTTGTATCTATTATAGGAAGACTTGTGTACGTTTATAACAAATTTTTTCTGTCCTTGTAAGGAAGCTTTGAACTTTTGTAATACATGTCTGTACCTTTGGTAATTAATGTTTGTAATTATGTAAGGAATATTTGTTCTTAGGGTAACAAATATTTGTATCTATTGTAGGAAGACTTTTGTACCTTCATAACAATTTTTTTTTTTCTATCCTTGTAAGGAAGTTTTGAACTTTTGTAATAAATGTTTGTACCTTTGGTAATGAATATTTGTAATTACGTAGGGAATCATTCTTCTTAGGGTAACAAATGTTTGTATCTATTGTAGGAAGACTTTAGTTCATAACAAATTTTTTCTTATAAGGAAGCTTTCAACTTTGGTAATACATGTCTGTACCTTTGGTAATGAATGTTTGTAACTTTGTAGGGAATCTTTATTCTTGGTGTAACAAAGGTTTGTACCCTTACAAAATTTGTTAAAATATGTACAACGATTTCTTACTAAGGTACACTCATTGATTACTATGGTACAAACCTAACTTACCATTGTCATAATGTATAGCAGTTTTAAATTAAAGTACAACAACTGAACCACATTTTTAAACAAAGGTACAATATTCGTTGCATAAGGTCATGCATTTTGCTAACCAGGTACAATAATTTATTACCAAAGTACAATCATTGCTTACCATGTACAAACATACCTTATCACAATTTGGTAGCCGGTTATGACAGGTTGATATGCATTTAATGCTGTATTTAATGCACAATAGCCTTCTCTCTGCACCAATTAACAAGCAACATGTGGCTAGTGGTTTGGTTGTATGATACAGCCAAACCACTCTTTTGTATATATGGTAGAATGCGCCCAATGAGCAAGAAAGTCAAACACTCATTTGTCACATCTAATGATAAAATAGAAAAGTAGTTATGTAATGGACAAAAAAAATGAATATGATACACATTTCTTAAACAATGTGCAAACTTGTACTGGATACTTATTTAGAGACGGATAGAGTAACATTTGACTACCGAACTGAGAAATCGTTTTTGCAAGATCTTAGAACTGAGCGCCGACGAAAGGTTAAGAATTCTGTACAAAATCGGCCAAGCCGGTCGGTTCGGTTAGTCGATGTTCTTGTTTACCCCTACCAAATAGGCAACTCTTAGGACGAATTCTGGTATAAATATATGTATAGTAATAGAAAGGGTTGTGTCTATTGCCAATAGACATGAGATCATCAATTCCATCTGTCTCATTTTATGTGTCCCTTTTGGAAAATCTAAATTTTTATGGGAATGTAATGATTGCATTTCACACGGGTATATAATGGGCTTTTTTTCTTCTTCCAAAATTACCTTTGCTTTGCTTAAAGAAAGCAGTTTAGTGTGTTAAATCCAATAAGAGTAGTTTTGCAAAGTAACTAAAATTTGATGATTCAATACTCCAATAAGTGGACAATAGTTTTGGGATGACCCAAAATAAAAATAGGGACACATAAATGGGACAAAGGGAGTATATATAGATAATAAATATAACCTTAAAACAACTTCGATGAAAAATCTTGAGAGTTCTTGAGAGACATACAAAGAACAAGAAATTTTTGCTAATTCTCTTCTTCGAACTTGAATAGATCAACACAAACATTGTGTTGCTGCAGAAATCTTTGTTTGCGAGTATTGATTTACTTTCAAAATCAAATGGTGTTTTCGTGCTTCTTCTTCGTTGGTGCAAAATGCAGTTGAACATTCACACTTGCTGGGGTTTCATTGTATCTTGGAGGCGATTCACCAAGAAACCGTTTGTGCACCAATTAGACAAAGTGGTGGGGGCAAATTACATCTCAAGGAAAATGACATTGTAAAGCGCTTTGAAGCCGCTTTCATTCTATAGAAAATTCATCATTCGATATTCTATAAGTCATTAGCACAACTCAAAAATCCCCCCAACAATGACATTTGGCACACTATTCTGTGGCGAGTTGAAGAGAGGAGTAGAGTTGTGGAGGCTTAGCATAGTTATCAAAATGGTCGACCAGTAGAACTTTGAGCCAGTAGATTATCCAATTTGGTTCTATAATTGGATCGTATGCAATTGAACTGGTTGAAGACAGTATGAACTGAGTAAAACAAACAAATTTACGCTAATTTGTTAAGAATCGACTGGTTGAACTTATTAACTTAGATCAAGTATCTTAAAATATGTACAAAATATTTATCCAAAAAGACTGTAAAACTTGCCTATTAAAGAGGGACTTAATACCAAATTTCCATTATTACTTTTGCTAAACAACAATGAATTTGATGAATTTAATTAATAAAATCTACTTAGATTAAAAAAAATTCTATCAAATTTTTTTTAAAATAAAATTATTAAGTTATGGTGTAAAAGTCATTATGTGGTTTGCCCACCAATTCAACTAATGAATCATAAACTGGTCGTGTTGCCAGGTGATTGCGATAACTATGGGCTCGAGAGAGAATAGCGAGTCGGGCTATTATGATTCAACTATGGCAGTGAAAGCATCATCCGAATCAGCCTTTCGGCTAGCACTTGGGAACGTTCAAAAAGAAATTTACCTGGAGCTGGAACAACTGCCCCGTTCGTGCGGAAAGAAATTGAGACTCAAAACTTGCAACCTCCTAATTATGCACTAAAGCCTACTGAGTGGATTCGAACTTGCAATCTCATGGTATTGGTCCATGAAGCCTTCTCTTCCATACTAGCCCAATGGTGGTTAGAAAACTATAATTTTGGTATGCAGTAACTAGCAATATCAAGTTTATGCATGTCCATATCAGTAAAATATGAATATTTAACCCCCCAAAATAAAATGTTAATCAACCATTGTTTAATGCCTAACATATCTACACATATGTTTACATTTTCTCAACTTGGATTAACAACAAATGAAAGATTATGTCACCCCTCACCCCCCCAACCCCCACCCAAAAAAATAAAAAAGAAAAAAGAAAACGAAAAAAGATGTGGGAATCCACGGTACTGCAAAAAACAAAAACAAAAGAAAAATTCCTTTCAAGTAAAACCATTTTCCCTCAGTCGAGCTCCCCAAAGCAATTTTAGCATCTTCATTCAGCCCTAATTCAGCAGCAGAACGATTTCACTTAAAAAAATGTCGGAAACACAAGCTTCACAAGCAATATTTGCAAGTACAGCTTCCGTATTGTATTATTTTTCTCAGCTGTGTTTTGGTTGTATGCTCAACAGGAAGATCATTACTTCCTACTATCTTCGAAACCTTTGATTTGTTAACCCTGTAGGAACAAGTTTATGAAGTACAAATCAACAACAGAGAAGTTTGAATGGCACAGGATAATCATGGGTATCTGACCTGCTGCTTCTATGTAAAATCATCTTTGGTCTAGAGTCCATTGCTGGTAATTACACTTTGCAGCCTCGTATTTTACACTCGTGTCACTTTGTCCCGAGGTTTAAAACTTTACACAATCGACCTAGAATCATATCAATTTGCAGTCCGTCAAAATCCATCAAAATTCGTCAGAATTCTATTCAACGGATTTTGGCAAGGCTGCAAATTGGCACAATTTTGAAACTTCGCGGTCTAATGCCAACCTCTAAATTAGGGAGTGTGAACTACAACGGCGGAGCAGAGTATAACTAATCCATGATTCAAATAAAGCATGTGAGACAATTGTTTAAAAAGGGTAAATTACACTAACCTCCCTGAGATAAGGTTAAAATACATGGGCCTTCCTTGTATAAAAAATTGGGGAAAATACCTTTTACCCCTCTGTGGTTACACCCATGTTCTCATAACCCCCCTGTGGTTCATTTTGTAACACTTAACCCCCCTGTACTACGGACTAAAGAGAGACTGTTAACTTTTCTAACGGCAGTCCCACTTCAGTCATTAGTACAGGGGGGTTAAGTGTTACAAAAATGAACCACAGGGGGGTTATGAGAACATGGGTGTAACCATAGGGGGGTAAAAGGTATTTTTCCCTAAAGAGTATGTATAGGGGCTTGGGGGTATTAACGTCATTTCCTTTTTTTCCGTTAGAAAGTTAACAGTCTCACTTTTGTCCGTAGTACAGGGGGGTTAAGTGTTACAAAATGAACCACAGGGGGTTATGAGAAAATGGGTATAACCACAGGGGGGTAAAAGGTATTTTCCCCTAAAAAATTTCAATAACCACCCTTGAGATTTGGGTTGAGGAACACTTCCCCCTTCCGTTTAGTCAACCATCAGTTGGCGTTAATTTTTTGTTACACTTTTTTATGGTGACCAATTTATGCTTACCAAATTTGATAAAAAATAGTAAATAATATTAAGGGTTAATTACACGGACCTGCCCTGAGGTTTGGCGAAATTACACGAACCTCCCCTCTATATTGCAAAATTACACAGAACTCCCTTGAGGTTTAGATTTTCATTACACACACCTCCCCTCTGGATTGCAAAGTTTACAAAGACCTCCCTTCTTAATTTGCTAATGCCGAAAATACCCATAGTTATAAAAAATATAAAAAATAAAAATAAATAAATAAATAAAAGAGTCCCCCCCCCCCCCCCCCCCCATCTCTCTCTCTCTCTCTCTCTCTCTCTCTCTCTCTCTCTATTGTATATACATATATACATGGATATATACATACACACCATATATACGGACCATGCATATACATACATACATACACACACACACACACACACACACACCATATCTACATAAATATTTGTATACATTTGTATACATCTTTGAGGTGGGTTTGGTATTTTGGGTTTAGATCTTAGGTTTTAGAACAAATTGATTTTGGATTTAAATCTTATTAACAAATTAGTTTTTGGAATAAATTGATTTTGGGTTTAAATTTTTAAATTTTTGAACATATTCATATTCATATATGTGTGTGTGTGTGTGTATGTTTGTGTGTGTCCATATATTATGTATGTACTTGTATATCTACATCTACATCTATAAATATATATTCACACAGTAGAGAGAGAGAGAGAGAGAGATGTGTGTGTGTAATTTAGCAAAATGGTAAACAAAGAAAAGGTAAAATAGTAAATTCATCCTAGAGGGGAGGTCTGTGTAATTTTGCAATATAGAAGGGAGGTCCGTGTAATTAACCCTAATATTAATTGCTGTCATGACTATGAAAGTACATTCATTTTCTAATTGTAAACTTGTCCTTTCCTTATCTTGAGATTTCTTAAATTAATAAATTTATATTTTGTTATAGGGGTGTATCGGGATTTTGAATGCACCAAATACTTTGTTAGGATTTCATCTCATATAGGCGAGGTAAGTATAATTTTGCATACCAAAAGGGAGGTCTGTTTAGTTTGACCTTCCACTAGGGAAGGTCAGTGGAAGTATCATTTAAACAAAGCTATATACTTGGAGAGTTAGGAACTTAGGACACATGCCCTAAACCTATAGTGTCACACCCGTCCCAGAAAATCATTGTTTTAAAATACATATTTGAAATTTTGTGAATTATCAATCTATTATATATATATATATATATAAGACAAGGCCAAAAGCCTTCTCTAAGCTATGCCAAGTGGCACCCCTTTCCTTCATCTAAATTTCCTATGTGGCACCCTCATATTTCTTTCTCTAATTTTCTTTCTTTTCCTTTTTAATGCCATGTGGCACAAGAGAGACATAGAGAAGTTAAATAGAATTATATATATATAAGCCATGAGAAGCTATTAATAGGCAAATAATGAGTCACTCAATAATTAACTCACTTTAGCAAAAAAAAAAAAAAATTAACTCTCTCCAAAAAACGTGTGTTAATATCCATCAACAATAAGAAGTGAGAACTGATTAATAACTCTCTTCAGCCAAAGAACAAGGCAAAAGGCTTCTCTCGCTTCGGTCCATGAGCTGGCTTTGTCTCTTCCTCTTTCTATGGTCATTCTCTCTCTCTTTATGTGTGATAAAAGATCATTATTTAATGGGATAATTATAATTTGTAAAACCTTTTCAGATTCCCAACCATTTCCCAATATAAGCCTTTGAATCAGATATTCAGATGGTAGTTTTCGTCATTATACATGAAGCACAACGTTCATTTTCTTTCTTTTATTTGTTCAATAGTGCGTATATGTATATATGTATATATATATGTTCATGTGCAATTAATAGCTATTGTATTTTTTTTTTTTTTGAATTGTAGGTGAAGGGGGAGAAAGGCTCATAAAAAGATGTTCCGGAAAGCCCTTCTAATGTAAATATCTTTCTCAGAAGTGAGATTTTTTTTGTTGTTTTTTTTCTTCCTTTTTGTACATTTTAACGAATATAAGTACGCATTTCTAAAATTTTCTATTTAGCACGTAATATATTGTCTATTACCAGGGCCAGTCCCGAGTGTTTGGAGGCCCGAGACGAACTATTAAAAGGGAGGCCCTTATATGGGGGTTCGGGGGCAGCGCCCCCGAGGCGATTTTTTTGGGGTCTACTTATACATAATTGGCAATTTTTTTGGATTTGCTTATACATAATTGGTCATTTTTTGGGGTCTATGAGTCTATTTGTGAAACTTAAACATTGTATGGTATTTTTCAAAATTCTTGAGGGGCCTATTTCTAAAACTCAATAAAATTTTACACTAAAAGAGTAATTTTCAAAATTCTAGGGCCTTCGCTTTTGAGTATTATATACATGTATATCAATATATATGTAGTTAAATTGGGCACTGGGGGTGTCTAAATATAAAATACTAAAAATTTCAAGGTAAAAATCTAATTATAAAAATTTCACAGGGGCCCTAAAAAATTTGTGAACTTTGGTGACCCGGGACGGTTGCCCCTTTGGCCCCCCCTTTGGGCCGGCCATGCTATTACGTTCTGTTCCCCCTTTTTCTTTCTCTTTACCACTCTATTTTTTTTCCCAGGTTATATATTTTTGTACTCACTTTTGTCTCATGTATAATGTCTCTACAAATCCATGTTGCCACTACACATGTCATCAAATGCCAACCATCATTCCAAAGGATGAATAAGTATATGAAAGAAAAATTACAAACGCACAAACTATGGCTCAATCTGACGTCTAAATACCGTTTGAAAAAGTAGCAGTAACAAGGGTGATCTTTATTTTGAGTTCAAAAACAGAAAATATGAAATTGCTATTATATTGGTGCTTTTCAATTTTATTAGCATAGTTTACTTTTATCTTAATTAAATAACTATCCCTTACATACATTTGTTGGAATATTCACATGCAGTTCCAGTGTTGTTCCGATGGACTTTTACTTTCAATATGCTCACCAATCTACTCATTCTATTTATAAAAGATATGGCACAAAAAAAAACTTTCTTTGTTGTGCCATATGGCATTTTCTCACTTTTTCTGTTTTTGTTTTGTATCACAGATATAAAATGGGTTAGTAGCACAAGTGTTGATTCTTATATTAAAAAAGCTGGAGTTGTAGAACTTAGATTGATAGTGGTTTCAGCTCTTTATTTATTTATTATTATGGTAACAGCCCGTGCATAGCACAGGCTATCACCTAGTGTTATTTGATAATTGAGAATGAGGTTGACTGGACGTCAACGGTGAGGTGTCAATCGAAGACACGGTAATAAGAAATCATATGACATCAACACGATTTAAATGACATTTATGTAACTAAATATTATTTGAGATATCTGGTATTTTCATGAATAGTAATTATACTTGTGTAGTATAATTTCTGGTAGTTTGATCTAGCCTTAGATCATTTTGAACACTGTGGTGAGAACGTGAGTGATACGTTGCTTAAAAAGTAAGACTAGAGATTCTACTAAATTAGTTTCAGAACAAGATTTTTGGACCCAAACGGAATCTAGATGAAAACTTTTATAAATTTTAGTTTTAACTCGTGAAGTCATAAAATGGACGTGTGCGACGTTTCAGAGGTTAATTAGAAGTTTTGAGAACTTGTGAGGAGGTAAACGTAATTCCCGAGAGTCGTGCTTATAAATAGTGGTGGATGCGATTTTCATTATTATCCACAACTTCAAAATATCTAGAGGAGAGAGAAAAGGGAGATTTATTGTCACGACCTTGTCAACGACAAACGGCAACCGTTCGTCCGTCAGTTTTTTACCAGATTTCGTATTTGGACTCCCTGAAGTAAGAGCTTCATTTTGATACCTCTTAGGTCTCGTTTGGCAAAGTTTTTCCGAAAAACTAATTTTAGAAATTTGGAAAAAACATGTAAATACTTGTAGGAATCGCTTGATATCGGAGATCTGACGTTTATTTGGTCTCCTAATACTTCTCCTGATGTTTGAGAGTTATAGCTCAAGGTATGAATTCCGAAAGTTTGTAATATAGATAATTTTGGATGTTTTAGATGTTTTGTATGAATTGTAATCCGGGCAAAATTCATGTGTTAAAGTAGGCCCGTAATTTTAGCGAGTACGTATTGAAAAGCATGGTGATATGGTTATGTGAGTATGCTAAATGTCTATGTGGGTCAAAGGGGAGTTTGGTATAATTCCACACCGTTGCACGCCTCTCGATTTTTTAGAGTTTATAGAAGTGACTACTTGCTTGGTGTGGGAAGTGGCCAACCAGAGCAGTTGGATGCAATGGTTGAGCGATTCTTGGCTAACCATTGGCATCGCGGTTTAAGATTTAAGACTTGCCGATATATTGGATGAATGCGTATCTCTCTCCCCAGAGACTAAATTATATGATTTAGTTGTTTAAAGCATGAATTGCCCATATGCATTTGTTTAGAATTATACACTTAGCATATAGCTGAGCAGGGAGACTTCCTCTATTGTAGGTGATAAGAAGAAAGGCAAGAAGAAGCGTGAGGAGTGAGGTCAAGGAACTCTGGGGAAATCACCTTGTTTATTTTTTTGTTTCTTCCTAAACTTGTATAAGGAATTGGGAAGTGTAATATGTGTTATAGAACTTTAGGGTAGTTTCATAGTACTGTAACTTTGTTTCCAAACACCTGTAATCATGTTTTAAATCGTTGTTATATCGTTGTATTTGTATTGATATTAGTTTGGAAAGCATTGGGTGGTTGAACTTAACAACTTGTGAACTGCCAGGGGATCAGACGACTGATCCATGTGTTAGTCGACTGGACACTATGCGTCTTTGGCTACTGCTTTTAAATGTGGCAAAACCAATCGACTAGCCCATGTTTCAATCGACTGGAGAACTAACGAGAAATGTTGATTTTGATTATGCTCGAGGCACAATCGACTGGGAGGAGTCAGTCGACTGAGAAATGAAGGCCCCAGTCGACTGGACCCCAGTCACGGTCGACTGGACCCCAGTCACAGTCAACTGGACTGGCTCTAGATTCTTTAAAAACCTTACTGCTTAGGTCTTCAGTCGACTGAGTCCCTACCTAGTCGACTGGATCTCTGTTCTTCAAATGTATTCTTTTGGAAGTGTTTTCAATCGGGCAAAACTTTTTATAACTCTGATTTTAATGGGTTTTACTTACGTTTTCCGCTACTATTCTACTTTAAAGGAACTGGATAAGCTTTAGTGGCATGCCACGTGTCATATTCATGCACGTAGCGGGATGGGTCATGACATATACATAGAGTTGAGGATCTGTAAACCTCTCTCCCTGTCTATACATGTATATACGAGTGCGTGCGTGTTTGTTTATCATGCGAGGTGCAAGAAATCTATGAGTGGAAAGGAGCTTACAGACTAATGAGGGATCTGAAGAAGAATGAATGAGATGAAATACAAACAGACTGAAATTGCAGCCCCAGCAAGAATATTATGCAGCAACTGCCGGTTATCTCTGGATGGTATAAATGCTATCTTAAGTGAATTGGTAAGTTCAAAGAGCCGATGAGATATCTGAACGCGAGAAACCAAATATTAGAACATGGCCTAACGTATAAAATTATAAAAAGTTCGCAAAGACCTTTACTTCTTTCAGTTTTACAAGAATGAACTGACAAGTCACTTACCAAAACATAAATGGCAGTCGTGAGCATGAAGTTGAGTAAAGGGTATTCTGGTATAAAAGACAGAAGCCACTTAGGCTGTCCATTAGGCACGTTTGATCTGCACATACAATTCAAAAAATAACCAGGATTCACATTTAATCAGCTCCAAATGCAAAATATCTTCGTTGCTTTTAAACACTAATCAGATGAATTTTTTTAACGCTTGTATTCTGAGCAACCAACAGTTGTGTACATGAGAAATTCGTGACTAGAGAACGTAAGTAGCAATATATCAAGTTTTAGACCGAGTGATATAAAGGGACGTAATCAGTCACACAAGTAAAGAAAGTAAGTGAATCTGCAATGCTATGTTTGGTACGAAGGAATGAGGGAAGGAAAGGGGGCAGAGGAGAAAATCCCTTGTACAGTGGAAGAGGTAAGGGAAGGGGAGGGAGGAAGAGGCATCGATCAGGATCCGGGCGCACCATTAATCATCCGTCCAAAGGTGGACAGATTGGGAGAGAAACTTTCCATTTTTTTTTTTTTACGTTTTTGTCCTTCAAAAGAAAATCATCCTCTTGTTATAGTAATAAGGTGCAACAGTAGAAATTAGAATACATAATGTTCCACAGTTTCCTCCGTCATTTCCCTCTTATTTAACCAAACGAAAGGCCCCTTCCCTTCCCAAGGATACCCCTTCCCTACCTCCTCCTTTCCCTTCTTTCCATTTTTTCATTTCCCTTGCCAAAATAGCACAAACAAACACCTCCCAACCCCAAGAAATAGAAGTCATCAAGAAGTTCAGAGAATGGCATCAAGAAGGTACAAAAAAAAAACATAAATTAATAACAATGGAATGAATTAAAGACTTCATACAGATCAATCACAAGAATTTCAATAATTACTCTAAAACTGAAGTCTAGTTGAAAATGTTTAAATGCTATAAATAATAAAGTTTACGCACCTCAGCCATATATGGAACTGGGAAATATATGTCTCCAAAGTAACTTTGCCAAGCCACCTAGAACCAAGGAGTAAGTATATAATTAGCGAGAGCACAATTGTGCTATTCACCGAGTTCTAAAATGATGTACATTTTTTCAAAATCTCACTGGAAATATGTGATTCATTGCATATAAGAACCAAACAAGTCAACTAAAACTTACGCAAAGAGAGTCAATGAAATATTCCGAAGTTCCTGGGTGAAATTCCGCAAGCAAATGTAAACACTATAGCAAAATGAAGCAAGAGTGAGAGATACTGCACGATAATCGAAAACTTTCCAGGGGAAAACGATTTATATACTACGTCATCAGCCTTGTGAGATTCACAGAAAAAAAGTAAAGAAAACTAGAATGTTAAAAAATATAAATATAAAATTATAAAATCAGAACTCTTAGTACATACGTTATGGGAATCCACGAAGTGTAGGGATGGAACTTGTTATAGGTGACCTTGTCGAGCTTGTAAATGAATTCGTACCACAAATAGCCAACCTATAAGGGACAATAATTAGCATAAAATCAAGACCACGTGAGCATCTATATATGTTAGTAAATAGAAGAAAGACCACTTTGAATCCAAGCAGATAACATGGATACTCTGATCTGATCACAGGAAAACATAACTTACCAATAGGGAAACTGAAATAATGCAAGCTTTAACTGTGCGTCTCCGCTTACTTTCAGATTCCTCTAATTTCTCCATCCACTTCTCAACCTAAAAAAAACAGCTTTTTAAGAAATGTTAGCAATGGGCTCAGCCCAAAAGAAACTACTACAAAGCCACCAAGTGACAAAGAACTTACAGTAGGGTGAAAATAAGCATATATCATTCCGATGATCCATATATAACGATCAAGACCAGATCTGAAATGCCATTCATGCAATCGATGGAGATCTGGTTTTGCTGGATCAGTGTACCCTGCCAATGCAAGTAACTATTATTCACAGCATTGTCAAGGCCAGGTGAGATCATTAGTTCTCTATTTCACCAAAGTAAATTGTAGCTAAAGAAGAAAACAGCAAAGGCACAAATAGAAAGCATGATGTAACAAGGAAAGACAAACAAAACAAAGCATATGGAGAATCTGCAGAAAAGTTATTTTCTTCATTTTTTGTCTCTCTTTATCTAAACTATATCAATAGTGATATATGTAATTCAAAGGAAAAGTTATTTCCGTTCCAAACGCAGTATTACTCCAAATTAGCTTTGCTCCAATTTCTAATTAAAAGCACATGATAAAATAAATGATAAGGAGTTAGAGCAATTACTAACCTAAGAGAAATGTTAAAGGGCGCCACAAAAACTCAAAAATTCCAGGAATTTCCCAAATCACAATAACCACAAGAAAGCAAGAAAGAATCTTCACAGCCATCACTGATCTTATCTCATTATACTTGTTGAGGATACCAAGGGCTCCATACACCATAACAGTGAAAAGTGTGTGCATTGGGCAGATATAGTACAGCATATAGTCATTGTTGAGAACAATACAACAAAATGCCACAAAGAAATTGAGCCGCCACATCATCTGCATAAACAAAGACAAAGATTTGAAGGCATCCTAGTTTATTAAGAGCCCATATGTGATAACTTTCTCGGGGGCCAACAATCACTAATAGCTCCTTTTAAAAAAGATGTGACAGTTTGGATCAGCTTTTTCAATTATTCTTTAAAAATACGACTCCTTTTTAAAGCTAAAAAACAGCTTTTATAAATAGCTCCGTTTTTTAGCTTTTTAAAAATCACTTATTACCAAAAGTGATAAGTTTGAAAGCTAAACTAACCGAGCTCTAAAAAACATGAAAAGGATTACGAGGAGAGACATCATATTCGTAAACGACAACATGATCCAGATTTAATGATTTCACCTGAGCAAACCTTGCAACGCTAAAATCCTTTCGGATGTAATAATATGAGAAATTTCCGAATCCAGTCATCCAAACGTATGCAGCAATAAAAACACGTATTGCATTGTATATCTCCATTGCGGCAAAATAATGATACATTAAGAAGAGGACCTGTTGACAGCAAAACAGGAAAATGTAAATGGCTTAATAAACTGGTTGAAATTGTTTATGCTACACATTAAATACAAGTGCATTATATAAGAACATTGCCGAGTATATGGACAATATCTAAAACCAACCCAGCTTAGGTGCAGGAGATTTTTTTGCAGGATGAATCCTATATCTGTAATAAATTAAGAGCTAGATTATATTCCCATCCGTCAAAACTTTCCAATACATAACGAATTTAGGAGTACTCATGATCCAACAATCTGTCGGGTCAGAGAACAACATTATTCGATAGCAACAAGCAAATTATACTAGTCCTCCATTCAAAATTTTAATAAAAGAAAGAGTAGTGCCACAAAAGCAACATCCACAAATAAAGAAAAAGCAGCACTTAGAAAAGAAACCGAGGAGAAGAACGAGTGACCAAAAAGAAAGAAAATATTCCCATCCATCAAAATTTTCCAATACATGACGACTTTAAGAGTACTCATGATCCAACAATCTGTCGGGTCAGAGAACAACATTATTAGATATCAACAAATAAATTAAACTAGTCCTCCATTCAAAGTTTTAATAAAAATAAATATTAATGCCACAAAAGCAACATCTACAAATAAAGACAAAGCAGCACTTAGAAAAGAAACCGAGGAGAAGAACGAGTGACTAAAACAAAGAACGAAATTTGCAGGTTAACATGAGTCATAACGAACTCAACAGAGTGAGAATATACATATTTTAA
Organism: Hydrangea macrophylla; assembly: GCA_033977485.1. Classification (NCBI taxonomy): domain Eukaryota; kingdom Viridiplantae; phylum Streptophyta; class Magnoliopsida; order Cornales; family Hydrangeaceae; genus Hydrangea; species Hydrangea macrophylla. The sequence continues at coordinate 59,530,571 of CM066988.1, read as the reverse complement.
TCAATTGAACAAAGCAAAACTGAATTACAAATTTTTTGTTTTTTTTTTTGGTTGAGAAAGTCACTTGCCTGCATCCATCCTTTCCACTCCTCTGTCTGATGGCGATTAAGGTAAAGTATGGATTTTCCAGAAAATGCTGATTTATCATGATGTTTCTTGAGAGAAGTCATTGCTGAAACTATGATAAGAAGGATGTATAGGAAGATGAAAAGATCACGACTGTATTTCTGTCCAAGGAAAGAAAAACACCAAAAGTCAATTACAACCAAGAGAGAAGAACCGGCCTAGTCTTAAAAAACATGTAATGGAAAAGAAAAAATTAAAAAGAAAAGAAAAACCTTCCGATTCTCGAAGAATGTTTTACTTTAAAGAACATATATCAACCGTGTTTTTTTGATATGTCGCACACATGAAGATAATAGCATTAAAACGGCAAAAGGATGGCTCATTTCAATGTTATTGTAATAGTAGTCATGCTATTAAGCTAATTACGAAACGCTAACCAACAGCTAAATTGTTTGAGTATGTTTGATGTGTTTTCTCTATTTCTCCCCATTTGGGTAAAGTACCAACCATAGAGATATGAACACCTTGCACCTCTCGCTTTACTTTTTTGTCTTTCTTTCCTATCCCACGATATGTGTCCTCTTACTTATCATTATATCAGATAAATTTAACTGAAATGCACGACTACCAGGCCCCGAGGTGTGCCCATGACCAGCTGCACCCCAAATTTGGTGCACAATGTCTTCTTATACAAGTCTAGTGGATGCTTTCTAAGGGCCAGTTTGGGATAGCTTTTTGGGGGCCAATATCACTTACAAGTGATTGTTCAAGTAGCTTTTTCACAATTTTTTAAAAACTCTGATTCCTTCTTAAAGCTAAAAAGCAACCTCTTTAAAAAGCTGAGGGAGAATTAGAAATGAGTACATCCGAGAGACTTTGGGAGTGACACATATTGAGGATAAGTTGAGGGAGAATAGACTTAGATGGTTCGGCCATGTGCAACGAAGACCTGTAGATGCACCTGTGCGAAAGAGTGATAAGATCGTAGTGCCTGGAATGGTTAGAGGGAAAGGCAGACCTAGACTGACTTGGGAATATGTAGTGCAACAAGATATGAACATATATAATTTAAATGAGCATATAGCTCTTGATCGTGCAGAATGGAGAAAAGGGATTCATACAGCCGACCCCAATTGATTGGGACACAAGGCTTGGTTTGGTTTGGTTTGGTTTGGTTTGTAGCTTTTTTATAAAAAAAAAATCTCTAATTCAAAAAAGTGATTAATTTAGAAGTTAACACAAACGGATCATAAATAGTTTCCTCGCATCACGCTTCAAGTTTTTCTCTGGCGAGAGGGTGAATGTTAGTTTTGCATATATAGGAGAGGGAGATGGATGACTTTTTTTTTACCGTCTAAGCTCCCTATGATCTGCGTTTTGTGCCAAATTTACCTCATATGCTCTCTCTGTATTGATAATACTATGGAATTCCTACTCTCACCCCTCAGAGCTAACTTTTGTGTTAGGATGACTTTTGCCTCTACAGTGTTGTTGGTGGACTTGCTTGTTTTATAAGAGAAGCACCACAGTTCTAGTATCCTGCCTACAAGTATTGACCCAAAGGACCACTGTCAGTTCTTTGGATGTGAAATTTCTGATTAAGGTGGGCTCTCATCTCTGCTGCAATGCATGCCCTTAGTAAGAAGGTCAAAAGAGGAAAAGGGAATACCGTGCAACTGCTGGAGAACAAAGCTCTGACTCAGTATCACTGTTAAGCTGAGATCTTTACAGGTTTACCACAATACGGAGTAAATATTTCCCAAAGAGCTCTATTACGCATTATATGACTATCACAAACTATTGATCCACATTCCTCAAAATTCAGAAGTTTGAAGACAATTTTAATTTATCAACAGAAAATCCATGAACTGATTCTTGCAAACATCTGTGCATTCATGTATGTACACAGACACTGAAAGACAACACTATACAAGAGCAACCGCATTGAGGGATTTTAGTTTAACACCACACAAAGGTCACTTCTGAAGTTGTATTATTTCCAAACTGATGCATGCACAGACCAACTAAAGGTCTGCATCATAGTAAATTGATCAAATTCATTCACGTATTAGAATTTAAGAAACACATGACAACACCAGAGATAGGGAGGAAAAAAACATATAGCCTGGTAGTTTTTTTTCTTTTGGTTTGTTTTTGGGCCAGAACAAGACTAAAAAACAAGTGACAAATGTCTCAAATGAGATGATACAACCAAGCAAATTTAACTTACAAGTTGTAATATTGTAGGTGATTAGCAAAATATTAAGGAGCTATAATTTATACGGCCCAAAGAAAGGCGAAAGTGAGGGATAAAGCTCCCATAATAGCCTATGGGGCTCACTTGAGACACTCAAACCACGCAATATAGATGAAACAAAATTATTTTCATTAACACTTTTGATTGTAGGTAATTTGCCACCTTATTCAGTAACAAGTAAGTTGAGGAACAAACATTTTTCAGAAAACATTTATTCATTTGGTAGAATAACACCATTTTTCTAAAAAGTTGGTCAAACTAAATCAAATCAACTTAAGTGGGAAAAAAAAAAAGAAAAGAAAAAAAAAAAAGAAAAAGAAAATGAAAAAAGTAGTGTATCGCAACACGGAATTAACTGCACCTCTCAATCAATGTTTCATACCCAAACTCAAAAATATGCATTGTTTATTGCAGCACTATTATCATTTATTATTGGAAGCAACAGACAAGAGTCTCTTTTCAAATAGATCAACTTCGCATCTTTAATGATGCTTTTGGAACGACATGTTCAGAATGCATTCTCACCCGTTATAACTACATTAGCATCTTTCATTCTCAAATTATTTTAAAGATGCATTCTAGGACAATTTTTACTCTTTCAAAAAAGCAAGTCTTACTTGCTTCCGCTTTTGAGTTGGAGATATGGTAGAAGGTTGAAGTAACCCCATGCTCCTCTAACTTCCATAGCAATTGACTCTCACTCTATCATGTTTCTATCACCATCTCTACCTGATTTGGTTAGACAATGTGTGGTTGGTAAACAAGGATCGGTTTTATAGCAAGGTACGGAATGTATCGTCAAATATTCTCTTTTGTTTATTTCTCTCTCATATCTAATGAATATTTATGTTGATTCATGTACTACAGAAAAAGGTCACTTTCATACCAAACGGAGTATAACATACTCGAATGCATTAAGTAAATAAGGATAAGAATCTTAACCACCATCGCCCTCCACCCCCTAGAAACAGAAAAGATTAAAAAAAAAAGGGACAAAAGTAACTGTGCAGATTCTAAATGAATTCATGAATGAAAGTTTGAAACATAAGTAACAATAAAAAGTACCTTCGAGGATTCTGCTAAAATATCTGTACGGTCACATACGTAGAAGTACACCAAAATCGCCCCAAACTCGGACCTACATAACATTTTCAGTACCTATTACAAAGAATGATGTGCTACCAATTACTTGTTATTGTCATCAACACAATGATAACTCACATTGCTCTCAGAGTTGCTCGATTTTCTAGCAAAAAAGAGTCTTCCATTGTTAGAAACCTAGAAGACAGGAGGTGCAGAAGTTCAGTAAGAATTTTATGAATGCGGCTCATACAAAAAAATCGATTGGAATACTGTAAAGGAAATATCAATCCACCTAATTAAATTTGCCCTTATGGATGAACTATAAGACTTCGAGGATGCTGATTTTGTCAGGCTGCCTCCTTCCAGCAAAACAGCACGATCATCTTCCTTGATTGTCTCATTTCCCAATTCAACCAGATTCGTGTCTGAGTGACTGCTGAGTAAAAAGTCACAGGTTTGACATACGAAACTTTAGCGTCCATATATTAGTTTGCTTCCTTCTCATATCGTACAACCAAAAAAAATGACTCTTCAACACTCAGAATGTACGTAAACACATAATTAACCAACTCTATATTGACTGTGAAAACGACTTATTTTTATGCATTAACAACTTATTTTTATGTATTTTATTCGGCTGAATTTGACCATTATATTAATTTTTCTTGCTCATATTTTCAAAATCGAAAATTTATTTATAATGTTAACCATGCATATATTTCTTCATAGCTATTCATTGATATGCCAACTGTAGTATCATATTTCTCATTCATGAAAACAACTCAACTGAACACTAGAAAGCTTTGTCCTCATTATTTGCTATCTAGTAAATGAAACTATTGTTACTCCTTCAGGTTCATAGCGTCAGTCAAACCATCTCTACCACATATTTCCTTATTATTTCAGCTTAGATTGGCATGACCTTCAGATTAATCTATTACTGCCTTACTAGTGCTATCATAAGTATTCATTAAACATGCACAAACCATCTTAATCAATCTTCTCTTATCTTACCTAAAAGTGGTGCTACTTTTTTCCATCTCACATACGTTTCACTGTTTTGTTTTTCTTATCTTACCAAACACCTATCTCAAGAGTTGCATTTCTCATTTATTATGAACTAGTTACAAATTAAACAAGTATGGAATGCATAACTATCTATCTGAGTGTACATTTTATTGCAATCTAAACCATCCCTACATGAATCACTCAAGCCTGGCCGGTGTACATGAGGTATCAAGCTTTCAAGCTGGTGTTTTATGACACTACTAGTTAGAAAATACTTGTCAATTGGTGAAGATTCACTTTGAGAAACAAATGAACCAGCTAGATGTATATAATAAATGGCCCGTAAAAAGCATATTGAAAACAGTTCACAATATCTCAGTAATCAATACAAATCCTCGTCAACTTTCAAATAATTATAGGAGGTCGCAGAATATGGCTTTACAGCCCATGCATCTAAGAGTATGATACAAGCTGGCATTCAAAGTTGAATTGCCTAGTGGTGAACCTACTATTGCTTGAACTCATCATCTTTTGAGCACAATGTAAGAATTAAAGATGCTATGCATTAAGAAAGGAACGACAATCTGACGACAGTGAGCAGTAACCTATAGCCCTTTTTCACCTTGCGCAAAGTTAAAGAACACAGTTTACATAAAATAAATAATGTGCAAGTCAGTCAAGAGTCAACTGACATGTGGTTGGTCAGGTAATTTGCATGATGTGAGGATAAGCGAGACTCTACGAAGTACAAACACTCCTATAAGGGTTATGCATCCATATGTCAGACTCTTGTTGCACTACGACACCTAGTGGACACTCATTGACATGTGTGACACCAAAATCCGCAACCAGTTATTTTTATTAACTTTTTTGGTTGGACACATGGAAGACACATAACGGACACCCTTGTATTATTTTTGGTGCTATAGTTAATATAACACAAGCTAGAAGTTGATAGTAGCTAGGGCCTCGTAATGATAAGGATAATTAGGTTTCTTTTACCTCATAACGTGAATACTTAGAAAAAGGACTAAATAGCATCCTAGAGAGCATAATATGACTTTTACAATTTGGGAATACTTACAAGTTAGAAAATCAAAATAGGGCTTTCAAACGTAGAATAATTAGGACATTGTAGAATTAACAATAAGGACATGAGCTTTATGGAGTTTATTGATCTTTTGGAAAGAGGATACTTGTTCTCTATGTTCATTCTCCACCCCTTGAGAAAACATTGCTTAGTACACTTCTAGCGTACATGTATCTCATTGTTTGTGTTAATAAGATTCCTGTTATCCATAAAAAAGAGGATCTTATATTTAGTATAAATAAAATGATTTTCTTACAATATGTGATCATAGATGTTACCATACATGTTTATCATTTTGTCATCTCACCATTGCCAGACCTAATAATTAAGGATAAGTCGTGTGTTATTCATTTCCATATCTATGCTTCTTAGGCGAGAGTTGTGTTTTATGTTCTTGTAGTCGAATTATTATTTCTAATAAAAACCGAGTACCAAGAGAGAGAGAGAGAGAGAGAGAGAGAGAGAGAGAGAGAGAGAGAGAGTTACTACCAAAGATGAAAAATATACCCTATCCTGTAAGTTCATTCATTCCAAAAAAGAACACTTACACTTTCGATGGAGAAGAAGACTTCTTATATTCTAACAGCTCAGAGTATACCCACGCAATGAAAATAGGGATAAATCCAAGCAAAAAAGACACCTGACAGATAGGAAGAAAAGGCTTCATTTAATATGTCAAGCCAAATTAATATCAAAGAGACAAGCACTAAATAGAAATTTCAAAGCACAAAAAACTCAACTCAAAAACCAAGAACATAAAGTATAAATTGCAGCAGTAAATAAAAAAATAAATAAATAAAAAATTGTACCTAAAGTACGATGCAATGGGAAATTGTTTTCCTATTTGTATTATAATGTCTAATTTAAATTAAGCCCACAACTTTTCTTCTTATTTTTCAGTTTAACCAGCCTGAAAAAAAAAAATTTAAATAAATAAATTCTGACCCTCCCTTTGATACATTAGTCTCTTAGATAAGTTAAATACAAAATTACATCCCGTTCCAACAAGGGTAACATGATTACATGGGACTCAACTGCACTTCCGTATGTTATCCCCAAAGAAATTATTCAAGTCAAAGAAAAATCTCTAATTCACCAACCCGAACCCTCCATATGGTTGCACATTGAAATATCAGCAACGGAATCAAATAAACTTCATGCGGATTGTCACCATGTACATCATAACAGAAAACAGCATCATTTACCCAAGATAAGTTAAATATACTTTTTAAGTGTTTTGTTCAATGAAAGGTTGATGAATTAAATGTTCCTACTACTGAGGCTCATCCTGGAAACAGAGAAGAAATATGGTTTTGAAGGGCGGTTGTGACCGGTCGAGTAAGTTCCTCACTGGTTTGATGTTTCTATTATCAGCTGTTACTAAACTTAAACAAAATTCACAGGGAGTGCTTTATGGCATCAACTGATGTCAATTACCAGCTTTATCCCCACTTTTTCCTAGTTCCACCACTGAATCTCATTTTTCCAAAGACACCGCTCCATCCCCTTGAAGCATTTTTTTTTGTTGCATGCCCTAGTCATCCACTTGACCTTTTAAACCATGTTTTATCTCTAAGAACTACAAAAAGCCAATGGGTCACTAAACTGTTAAAAGTACAGAAAGGGTAATGCATTTTTTAACGATACACCAATTTGTAGTTTGGTCCCTAATCTTTCTGTAGCAATTTGGTCCTTCAAAAGGGCAGCCCGGTGCACGAAGCTCCCGCAGTGCGAGTTCCAGGGAAAGGTCGGACCACATTGGGTCAATTTGGTCCTTCAACTTTCAGATAAATTACAACGTCGACCTTCTGTCAGATAAAATGACGGAAACTGGTCAAGTGGTGCCACATGGTGCAATGACAGCATTCCACATGAGCTTCGGTCACTTTATTTGGATAGAAGTTGACGGAAGGTTGGCATTGCAATTGACCTAAAAGTTTATGTACGGAATTGCTACAAATGAAAGCTGAGACCAGTTCAGCCATCCAATCAACAGATACTAAGGAGGTCAAGAAAGTAAAATCATAAAATAAACAAATAAAAATAAAATTACATCAATACTGAGAAACAGAATTTAATTATTTATGACATATGTGCACTTGGAACAGTCACATGACTGATTGTTAACAAATACAAAAAACCTATCACGTCCATTTGAGACGGTGGCCGAAAGAAAGGAAAAAAGAAAAGATCACACAACACAGTTCATAAAGGTGTGAATAACACATGGCCACAAGCCAACTCTTTTTAAGGCATCTGAATGATGATTTTGGAATCAATAAAGATCAAAATCTGTCGCTTAAGTTCCGGAACTAATACGTATACATGTGAAATTGAATATTGCCAGATTGCCAATATGTTATGTATGTGCATGTGGTCTTACTATGCTGATTGGTGGCATTCATAGAGTTTAATAGTGGGAGCCTACACAAATAATTGAAGAGTTTTTACCTTTGTATTATACAAGAGAAAGAAAGTAAAGTTTTGTTATGAATCTGTTATTGCATTCCAAACCACCCTCACCCCGTGTGCTCAGGTTCATATCTTCATTGAAAAAATGTTTTTTTTTGAAAAAAATGGTTTAACAATAATCATAATCTCAAAATCAAAATTAACATTTAATGTTCCACTCAATAGCACCATTTGGTATGGGACGCAATGTCACAGAGGCGGTTGGTTCTCGCGAGTTACAATAATTTACTCAAGAGTGTGATAACATATTGAACTGAGAAACTGAATCAAGCACTTGATCCCATTTTGGATTTTAACACCATTATACGTATATGGAAATCCAAACTTCCAAAACAGTACCACTTTTATTCATCAGAATTATATACAAAAATGCTTTTCAGATCAATAGATTGCAACATTTTTTTGCAAAATTCACAACAGAATCCCAAACCCCCATTATTCCCAAATTAGAAAACCAGCACAAATATCTATAGCTAACCAGATCACAATCACAAGCACAACTTAAACAAGTGATTATCTTTCAGCATTGAATCAAACTGACATCAAAACGAAACTGAATGAACAAAAATGTACCTGTCCAGGTGTTAGAGGCCCAGAAACCATCATTTTTTTTGGCTGTCGAAATCGAATCAAAAACTAGAAAATGTCGAATCAAAAAATCAGTGAACAATCAACATAGGAATTTCAATTTGGGAGTTGAACAATGAGAGAGGATTGGAAACGAAGATATTGAATCGAGTCACTCTGAGAGAATAACTGAACGTATAAATCTCTCTCTCTCTCTTCTCTTCTCTCTCTCTCTCTCTAGAACATTTGCTGTCATAAATGCGAACTATGAAACCGAAGCCCTAACAACAAAATCGAAGAAGGAGAGATCTGAAGCAACAGAGAAGTGTCGACGTCGTCGTTTGCTTGAAGAATGAGATAAATGTGTCGGAAGAGGCGTCCCACTCAGTGACCAAACGTTGATGGTGGTTGTCTCGTTTGCTTGTAATAAGTTGCTACATTGTTTTCCTTTATATATAATATATATATATATATATATCGAGAGAGAGAGAGAGAGAAGACGGAGTTGGTGTCTGATTAGAAAAATGCTACAGCCACACAATGAACCACACATTTTTTTCACACACTTCTTTAAATGCTTGTATCTTGTGCTGTATAAGTGGGGCACAAAAAAGTGTAAAAAATTCAAGCAGCACAAAATACAAGCATTTAAAGAAGTGTGTGGAAAAAGTGTGTGGTTCATTGTGTGGATGTAGCATGACTCGTCTGATTATTGAGAAATTTTTGTGTGCCATTAAGGTAACACCGTGGATAGGTGAGGTGGTAACTTAAGCCAATCAAATAATGACACGTGTTATTTTGGTAGCAGAATTCTCAGCATTTGCATTTGTAAGAGCATCTCCAACCACATTATGCATATGCATATTTTGGTGAGATATGCATAATGTGGTGAAAAAATGGTACTCCAACCATTATGCAAAATGCTTATGCATATTTACAAGTGCCATCAAAACTATTAAATTTACATAATGATGCAAAAGCCCTATGCAAATCCAATGGCCATCAACATTCCGTAAAAAAAAATCTAACGGCTACCAAAACTCCAAGTAGTGAAGAAAAATTATAAAATATTGATAGATAACCAAAATGCATACCATGATTGGAGTGGTTGTGCAAAATTCATGTTGCAAAAATAATTTTTGAGTGATTTCTATGCATTTTGCATAAAAAGATGCATAACATGGTTGGAGTTGCTCTAACAGCACACTTATGCACACTTTTTCTGACAGCACAACATATTAATCACACTTTTTCAACTTTATCCCTTATTTACTTTTATATATTTTTAGTTTTGTTAACAAGTGCTCTTAGAATATATATTACTCTTTTTGTTCTAAAATAAGTGTATACTACACTTTCGCACGCAGTTTAAGAAAATAGTATTTGTGATGGATGTTTATTCCCCTTTTGGGGTGACACATTATCAACCACACATTTTAGTCCAAAATAGAAAGTGGACACTTATTTTGGACATCCAAAAAATGAAAGATGGACGCTTATTTTGGAACGGAGTAAGATTCTAAAAGTGGAAATAAATAAGGGGTACAGTGTAGCTTTAAGTTTCCGGTATGGGATTCAGTGTTTGTCTCCCTTATTTATTTTCACTTCTAGAAACTTAACATATACCTTAAAGGCCCATATTAACAAAACCCTTGTATTTTAAATGCATGTACCATGTGCTGCGTAAGTGGTGCATAAAAAAGTGTGAAAAATTCAAACAGCACAGGGTATAACACATTTAAAGCCCTGTTGTGGATTGTGTTGTGTGCCTAGCATTTTTTGTAAAAAATTTTATCCCATTTTTACTCACTACAGGCTTCACTGAATTACATTTGTCTCATTTCAGTAATTATGTTAATGATATAGGGACAAACTGAGAATGAAATGAGACACATTATCCAATGAAAACCTAAATGAGCAAGGGTGAGCAAAAGTTTTTTTTTTTTCTGGCTCAAATAACATAAATTTATTCTATATTAATTTACTGGGTTGAAATCTTCTCTCTCTCTCTCTCTCTCTCTCTCTCTCTCTCTCTCTCTCTCTCTACATATATATAAAATACAGTAGTTTTGTTAACATGTGTCTTTAGGGTATATGTTAAGTTTCTAGAAGTGAAAATAAATAAGGGAGACAAACTCTGAATCCCATACCGGAAACTAAAACTCACACTGTATCTCTTATTTAGAACGGAAGGAGTAATATATATTCTAAGGACACATGTTAACAAAACTCAACATATACAAAAGTAAGTAAGAGATAAAGTTGAAAAAGTGTCATTAATATGTGTTGTCAGAAAAAGTGTGTGTGAGTGTGCTGTTACAGATGCTGAGAATTCTCCTACCAAGATGACACATGTCATTACTTGGTTGGTCTAAGGTACCACCTCACCTTTCCACGGTGGTACCTTAGTGGCACACAAAAATTTCTCCTAATTGTAACTCTAATAATCACCTCATAAATATTTGACAATTTGTAAGTTTTTTGTGTTAACCAAAGCAAATAGAGAGAGAGAGAGTGAAGATTGCAACTGGTTCCTTTTTTTATATTAATTTTTTCTCGCTGTTTTGGATAAATTGTAATTTTCACACTCCAATTTTGGGGCTAATTTCACTAGGGATGTTCGCGGTTGGTTTTTTTCGGTTTTTTTAGTAATTTTAAAATTGACCATTCGGTTTAGATAGGTTGATTTTAGGCAGTTTTGGTCGGTTTTCGAATCGGTTTTAGCTTGTGCACTACTTTAAAAAAATCGATCAATCGGCGTTTGATTGATTTTATTTCGATCAGTTTTTGATTTTTCAATTTTCTTGAACACCTCTAAATTTCACTTTAGCAACTACATTTTTTGTTTTCTCTTTTTAGTCATCCAAATTCAATAGATGTTTAAATATGGTGAAGTCGTAATAACAAAAAATCTGTCCCAAAATTTGAAAGTGCTTGCATTTTACGAAATTAAAGAAATATTAATGAAATTATAGTTTTTCAGCCAAAAAAAAAACATACCTATATAAATGTGAAAACCATATCAAAATCACAATACCAAGTACATTTTGATAGCATTCACCTCTTCCTTTGCCTCAATAAGCTACTTGCTTATCGAATGGTATAACAGCACGAATCAAAGTACCATCTAGTGCTCTGACTGCTCCCTTTTTATTTTGTTAAAAAGGTAAATCAAATTGTTGTATAAAACAGTGCTAAATTTAATAAATTCACATCCAATTTCAATTAGGGTCTTGCTAGGGGCACAAACAACTTCCACTAACACTTACTAACACACTCTATCTCTCTCCTAGTAGTACTGCGGGGTCCACTGCGGACCCCACAGTGCCACTAGGAGAGAGATAGAGTGTGTTAGTAAGTGTTAGTGGAAGTTGTTAGTGCCCCAAATATTACTCTTTCAATTATTACCTAAAATATAGCTCTGAGATGACGGTGCTAGACAATCGGATTAGGATTATGATTAAAAAAACGTGAGCGCAATTATTTCCATTGAAAAAAATAGCACAACTTGTGTCACTCCTATCCTGGAAAATCTATTTGTTATAAATGCAATATTTGATTTATTGAGAATTATTAACATTGATTAATAATTGTGAATGTGGTTGACCATGGGTGGGTCAACAGAAGGTGTCAAGTGAGGAGACTGTAATCCAATAATCGGGAGGCATTGTAATGATTAAATGGCATTATGTGAACTAAATGTTATTTGGCTTTATTCGGTATTTGTGAATAGTGAATATACCTGTGTGGTGTATTTACTGATAGTTTTGATCTTGTTTAAGATCATTTTGGGTGTTGTAGTATTAAAGTAAATGACATGTTGCATAAAAGGTAGGTTAACTAGAAATATTACGGAAATAGTTTCCGGAACGTAATTACGAAGACAAATAGAACTTAGACGAAAACTTTTATGATTTAGAGATTTTCACTCGTAAAGCGATAACTTAGACGTTTTGGGGGATAATTGGAAGTTTAGAGAACTCACGGGGAGTTAAACATAATTTCAGAAAAGTCGAGTCTATAAATAGAAAACTATGAAAATATTTCATTATTCTCAAAATATCTAAAGAGAGAAAGAGGAGAGAGATCAGGGAGATTTTCATCTCCAGGCTTTGCGATGCCAAACAACAACCGTTTGTCCGTCAGAAATTCTCCTCGTTTATATTTTTGGACTTCTCGAAGTAAGACCTACATTTTGATACTTGTTAGGCCTTGTTTGGCAAAGATTTTTCAAAAACCTAATTTTGGAATTTTGGGAAAATTCATGTAAAACTCATAGGAATCATTTGTCATCGGACATTTAGCGTGGATTTGGTGTCCTAGAGTTCCTCCTGAAGTTATAGGAGCGTTGCATATGGTAGGAATTCTAACCTGTGTTATATAGGGATTTTTATGTGCTAAATATCAAGTGTGATATTATGGATCTAGGCAAAACTCAACTGTTAGACTAGGCTCGTTAATTATACTCATGAATTATTGTGAAAACATGTAACACCCTGTATTTTTATTTTCATTAATAAATAAATATTTTATTTTAATTCTATTTATAAATATTTGTTTGGGTCAAACTGTAATTTCCATAAATATAGAAAATTATATTATTAGGATTTGAAAACTATATCTATACTTTTGTACATCCCGGGATTTAATCCCTACATTAATATGGTTTTCTAAAACCACCAGTTTATGTTTTAATCAGCGTTTATACCGCGTCTTGGGTGTGGGAGCACGTGAGCTCAACCACACTGGGCGAAATCTTTCCCTTTCTTGGAGCCCAAAACACATACAGTATATGTATGTGTATTAACTCTAAAATCTCACACAGTCTCTCATTCTCTCCCTCACAAACTCTCTGTAACTCTCAATCCTTCTCAACTTTCTCTCCCTCCCTCAAGAACAACACACACACACACACACACACACACACACACACACACACACACACACACATATTCAGATTATATATAGATACACGTACAAATACATACATATATATATAATACAAGAATGGAGGAGAATTCAAACGACGGAATCGACGGCGAAAATTATCGGTCTCAAATTCTTAGTCTAATCACCCTCTGTGAGTAATTTAAACTCACTCACCATGTTTATATAAGTGTATTTCAGTGTATATTTGTGTGTATATGTGTGTATATATATATATAGATACACCATTAAAGCTTGAAAGTTGGAGTTTTATGAAACTTAACCAAAATGAAATCTATAAATTGGGAATGAAAGATTTTAGTCCCAATAAGCTACAGTTCGAATCATATGAAGTAATTCATTCGTATCGCGACGTACCGTTGATTCAAAGTTTTGACACTCTTACTTTAATCGCAAATATCGAGAGATACAATCCGTTTTTGTTTAAATTGATCGCATATTCTTAATTTATGCGAAAAATCGAAGAGATCCATATATTGCACGACATGTTTGAAACAGAATCTGAAAATGGGTCTGTGATAGTTTCGAAAATTAAAAACAGGGGAAAAACGAAGAAGATGAGGTTCTGCAACAACTCGCGCGCGCGACCCGTCGCGCGAGGCCTGCTCGCGCAAGGTGTGTATTCTTGGGCAGAAAAGGGAATTTTAACAGATCTCTCGGAAAAAGCTTAATCGCGCGCGCAACCCGCTCGCGCGAGATGTGTATTTTTTGACAGAAAGGAAATTTTAAAAGAATTTACGAAAATGGCCTAATCGCGCGCGCGACCCATCCCCCTTCGCTCGCACGACCTGGGCATTTTTGAGCAATTTTTGTATTTTGTATAAGGGACTGTTTGAAAAAGGTTTTGAAAGTTTTTAAAGAACTATTTGACAAATATACTGTTTTAAAGGCTCGCTGTTAGAAATTGGACTTATAAGAAGCAATTAAGGCCGAGATCTATGTTGAAAGAATATCCAGCTTTGAGATTAATAACTGTTACTACAAACTATGAACATTGACATACATATTAGGGTTGAGGTTGTGTCAACATGCATGTGTGTGAGAAAGCATGAAAAGAGTAAAGAGTGGCGGTCTAGTGTGCGACCTCAATATCGATAGGATATTATTCCTGGTATTGGAAGCGACAGTGTTTTGTACGACTTAGATATCGATTGGATATTATTCCTGGTATCTAAGGCGCACGTTTCGGATATCGATCGAATATTATTCCTGGTATCCGAAGCGATGGTTGGTCGTGATCGACCCAGATATCGATCGGATATTATTCCTGGTATCTGAGGCGATATCGTAGTGTGCGACCTCAATATCGATCGGATATTATTCCTCGTATTGGAGGCGACAGTGTTATGTACGACTTAGATATCGATTGGATATTATTCCTGGTATCTAAGACGTGCGTTTCGGATATCGATCGGATATTATTCCTGGTATCCGAAGCGATGTGCGGTTTGGATATCGATCGGATATTATTCCTGGTATCTGAGGTAATGGTTTGGTTGAGTTGAGTTTTGTTGAGAGAAAAGAGTCAGAAAGATGAGATGTTACATTGTTCATGCACGGTCGCATATTTATTGCTTACTATATTCCCCCCTTATGTTGGAATTGTAACCTTGAATCTATTGCTTTTAAAGTTAAATTGCACCGTTGTTTATTTGCTTATATATACATTGCGAGCACTTGTTTATTTTGCTCACCACCTTTCATATGCTGACGGCGTTGATGCGTCCTGGACTGTATGTCCAGATTTCAGGGTCAAGAGCAGCCAGGGTATTTCGACTATGCTAGTTAGAGGCAGAGGACTTTCCAGGAGGCTGCTTTATATTTCCTATGTCCTTTTAATTTCGGGTTGTAATAAACTAGTTTTAGGCATTTGAATAAGGGCGTTTTGTGCCTTAAACCTGGACTTATGTAATAGTTTAGTAAGTTTTAATTTCGGAGCTTATGCTTATTAGTATCCTTTCCTTTAGAAATGTTGTTAAGTTATTTGTTGCAGGGACAATTGGTCATACTCACTTGTCACGACCTACGAGTCCATAAAGGAAATTAAATGCTTTCCTGTATTATGCTACGTTGGGGCATGACAAAACATGTTTATGTGATTACATGAACATGCTATGTGTTATGTGGGTCAAAGGGGAGGGTTATACAACTTCGTGTTTGGGGTAAGATTCTCGATGTTTGAGAATTATTGTACCGACGACTACAGTGCATGGTTTGGGAATTTGCTCTATCAAGGCACTTGGATGCATGGTTAGGAGTAGGCCTTCCACGACATTGGTTTCATTACTAGATGAATGTGTATCTTTCTCCCTAGAGCCTAGTTAATGTGTTTTGACGATTTAAAGCATGAATTGCCATATATGCATTTGTTAGAATTGTACACTCACCATATAGTTAAGTAGTAGAGATTTACTCCATTGCAGGTGAGAAGAAGAAAGAAAAGAAGAAATGCAAAGCGCGAGGCCGTTGGAGCATCCATCCTAATCTCTCTCGTAAATAGTTTTGTAGTTCATCTAGATGTCATAAATGAATCGTAAGGGAAACTATGTTTGAAATTCTAGAACACTGGTAGTATTCAAAATGTTGTAATATGAGTTTTAAGAAGTTAGAACCATGTCCTTTAACTTGGAAAACTCGGAACGGATACATAATGTTGTAATAAGTAGTGAATCTCTTTTGGTTATGTTTGAAACGCATCCGAACTCATGAGTCCATGTGTTTGGATGCTTAACTTATAAAATTCGTATTTTGGGAATTGACACGACAAAAAAGTTGTGCGGTTTTATGCAACACCTAAGTGTAGGTGATCGTGCAAGTAATACTGGATATGTCCAGGTCGATCCCACAGGAAAGAAAAAGGAAGAATATATACTAAGTTACAATCTAAAGAAAAAGAAAAGAAAATAAGAATGTAGGTGTGGAAGTTCTAACTAATCCTACTTAATTAAATTAAACTAAATAATAAACTAAAGCATATAGAAACATAACTAATGAAATGAATAAAGTAAAGGTGTTGGAAACATGTGAATCCACATTGATCCTGACCATTTACCATGCATACTCATTAACGTTCTATGGAGTTCATTCCTCTTCAGCATTCCGTATTTTTCTAAAGGTAAAGAATCAATAGCCCATGCATGACCGGGACTACATCATCACAGTTCATTTAAAATACTTGGAAGACGGTTTAAAACAATGGTTAATACTTGCACTCTAAATGGTGTTACCATTCAGAGTGGTTTTCAAAATTCATTGAAGAAAAGGCCTTAAGGCTTTAAGTTCTAAAAACCTGTTATGACAAACTGAGCTTATAGGAACAATTTGATGACAGATTTCTAAAACAGAAAGTCTTGGAATACTTAAAAGAATCATCTCAGGAATTTACAAACTCGATCGATCGACCGAACTGCATCATCCTTCAATCGATCGAAATGTCTTCGATCGCTTGACTATGGCTCTGGTTCGATCGATCGAAATACCTACGATCGATCAAGCCCAAGGTTTCTAAAGATTGCATGGTAGAGTCTGGGAATCAATGTTTCATCACATATTCCTAATGTCTAAATAACGAAAACATAATAAAACAGGTGCAGAAAACAATAACCTAGAGCAATCATAGCATATAAACTAATAAACAATCAAATAACAAGGATTGGAAAGAAAACCTGAAAATAATCTGAAATAAACTTGAAATAAACTTGAAATCTTCAATAATCTTCAGTATATTAATGAAAAAGAGGAAGAAGAACATGAATCTAACCTAATCTACTCCTAATCTAACACTATCCTAAAACTGCTATTTTTCGCGTTCTGGAGCGTTCCCCCTTCGTCTGCCATCAAAATGACTTATTTATAGGGATCCCACAGACTGTACGCAACTTTCAGAGGAAAATAAAGCTCAAGCGATCGAGCTAAGTTCGATCGATCGAAGTCTCAATCGCTTGAATTCTCTTCAAGGGACTGAACTTCTATGAATTTGACAACTCTGTGCACTGATGGGAGAATGACCATATCTTTTCACTCAGACCTCGGATTAACCTTCGGTTTACTGCCACGCGACCGTAACTCAAAGATCTACATTTTGTATTTTTAGGGAAATCTTCCAAATCTGAAGTCTTCATTGTCAAAAATGGCGTTTTCTCAGCTACTTCTGTTATTCTCTTCACCAGATTCACTTTCTATGCAACGATTGCTTTCCATGACCTGTAAAATAGTGTAAAAACACATATTTAAGTCTCAACATCGTAGAAAACACTTAATCATTGATATGCATCTAAATCTAGGGACTTGGAGATAAAAGTATGCGTAAACGACCATATAATATGCTATAAATATGCACTTTTTTTTTTTATCTCTAATCACACCCCCCAACTAGCTCGTTGCTAGTCCCTAGCAATGAAGCGAACTACAACAATGTTTATTTGAACTCTAAGAATTGAAAGCAAAATAAAGTAAAAATCCTAACTCATTTTCACAGGAATCGCGATTGCATTTAGCATGTGCAACAAGACTTTAAACCCCTAGGTTCCCCCTAGTGGACGAGTGTTGTCTCGTGAGGGTTTGCAGTGAATCTACCCACAAAATTCATGTTTATGGTACTGGTTCTCATTTAAATGTATTCAAGAAATTTTTCTTCTCTCATTTAACAATGTGGTTAAGCTCAATAATGTAGTAAAACTCTCTAGTATGCCATAGCCAAGCAACACACACATTACAATTAATCTACTATCAAAGTCATTAGAATATTCCATACCTACTAATCTTCAAGTGTGTGTGTGTGAATGGACAACTAAAATACAAAACTTTAATTTAAAAGCTCGCATAACCTAAGACACTATCAAGACGTTCATTTTGACTAACTCTCACAGGAATTACACTCTCAAGATGAAATCTCTCCGAATTCGGTGTAATAATTATCACTCATGATATGGAAGCTATAAAGAGTAAGTGTAAATGGAATCTAATGCTTTTCATATCTAAATAGAAAAATGGAAATTTTAGTGCATAAAGTCTCACGAAATGATACTTTTCACTAGGTGAGCGAGATACAGTGGAGAACTCTCTCATTACCTTAACTTCAAATCCAATTTACTTAAAATCATCAGGTCTTTCAAAAAGAGGTGTTCGATTAAGAAGAGAGAGGCTCGTGGTATTCAACTAGGTAAAAGGATGTGATTGGAATGTCTACTACAACTTTTCAAACTTCCCTACATCTCCAATCTCTCTCTCTTTTTTTTTTCCTTTTATTTAATTTTTTTTGAATATTTTTTTTTCACACTCTTCTTTTTATTATTATTTTTTTCTTTTGTAACAACCATTGGTATTTTTTTCTTTTTCTTTTTTCTTTTTTTATTTTTTTATCTTATTTTTTTTCTTTGCCAATTTTCCCTTATTCACACTAACAAACTTCTTATCAAGACAACACATCCCAATCACTCCTAGGTAAAGAAAAGAAGCTCAAACTTGTATTTTGGAGTTATGCATAGATTTTAGGAATTGTAATGACAAGGAAATTATGATAACGCTCAAGAGGTTAAGTAAAGGAATAGCATAGAGGTAGGCCAAGGCTGTGTTATGCATCTATGGTCAAACGATGGCCTAAATCATCTTCTATGTTCATCAGATTATTCATTTCAGTAAATTCAAGAGCTCTAGAGTTTGCTAATTCCTGAACGTTCTCTTCTAGTGATCAGTCAAAATGAAGAATAAAAAAATGAGACTTGCAACAAATTACAACGCTTTTCAAAAAGTAAGAGTAATTTTATAACACCCTCAAGAAAAAAAGAAATGGCTCAAAAGCTCACTTGGGTTATTAGTCTCCACTACAGTCTCTCAAGACACCTAAGCTATGCTTACTAATCCATTTGAGCTAAGTACAAAGTTGTCACAACGTGCTCAAAGTTGTTTGAAGATTAAAAGGCATAACATATACTATAACTGAGATAGTAGACAAAATACAATAGTGTATCACATGCTAATAACATATAGAAAATAACACTAATGCATCATAACTAACCACATTAACTAAGAAAGAAATACAAGAACCAATTTATTATATTAAAAAAATTAAATTTTTTAAAATTTTTATTTACTGAGTTACATGTTGCTGAGCAAGTATGTTGACATTAAAGCATAAAATAAAAAAATAAAAAAATAAGTAGAAGAAACAAGGCATGGAATGACTCACTCCCCCAACTAAAACTAAACTTTGTCCTCAATGTTCTAAACGAGCACATGGACATGTAAAGTAAAGCGAGAGAAGGAAGAATGTTATCTCGAGGCATTAATATCCAATTTTTTTTTTCAAGTTACCTGCAAAATCATTAGTACCAACAAGGAAAATAGATATTATAGTACAACTACTCAATAAATAAATTCGGTTAATCAAGATTTTTATCATAGACTAATAACCGAAATTTTGAGGATCTTCCCAATAAAATAATTTAATAGTGAGAAAAGCTTTGAGATCCTCATAAAAATGCAACTCCCCCCCCCCCCCCAACCCCAACTAATGTCAGGCTTAAGGTCAGAGGAAATGATGTAAAACCTATGGTTTCCAAATTTGTTGGGGACAATTATACGACGTACACCCCACTTTTTAGGAATTATATGCAAGAAACGATCTTTGGTGTTGGTATTTCCTATAACAGCCTCTATTTTATTAGTAAACCAGGGGGAGGCCATGGTTCAATAAAAGGGGCAGGGTCTAAGTGATGTTCTAATGAAGCTTCATTACCCTCCTCTTGTATTAGAATAAAATCTATGGAGATATGATCATAGGAATTAGATTTCTGTTCTATGCAAATAGTTTTGGACTGGACTTGGATAAAGCTATGTATTTGGGCCTCAATGTCATTATTACTCAAGAAGGTCAAGCAATCTAGAAGATTACTAGCTTCTTGTTGAAGTTCAAGATCATCTAATGTGGGCCCGATATTTTTTAAGTCTTCTCTCAAAGAATTTTCAAAAATAAAATTTTGTGCAGTGCATGTGCTAGAATCCATATCATCCTCTTCCACAACACATTCTTTTTGTTCAATATTGGGGTACACATGACTTTCAAGCTCGGGATGAGAGCTTTGATTGATAGTGAGGATAGGTGATGGGCAACTTGGTGACACCACCTCTTTGGCCGAAAGAGGTGAGGGTTCATGAATATCACATGAATCTAAATCGAATTTAGAATTTTCAATAATGTCCTCCCTAGGGTCACTATTAAAGGTAGGGGTAGAGTCAACATGGGACTCATCATTTCCTAATTGCATGCAGTCACCTAAACTCTTATCATCTTTTAAATTATCATTCTTATCCTTGTAACTCTCCTCACTATATATGTCATCTATTGAGGTACTCTGGACAAAGAGATTGTGAAACTTTATCCAAGCAGTAAAGGAGTTGATGTCTGGGGTTGTATATTGAAGAGAAGATGGTTCTATAACTTCAGGCTCAATGGTTTGGTTTTGGAGTTCTTATTGGGTTATCACTTTCTCGAGTGAGTTGTTAACCTCATTCGGTATAGACCCGTCATTGTCCTCTAATTCAATTCCATTGTTAGTGTCTTGAAATTTGGTGTCACACCCCGGAGCAGCAAAAATAGAGAAAAATAAATTTCCTTTTTGGGTCCATAGGGAATGACTGGTGAATGTCACTAATGATCCACACCACACAGTACTAGTCTACAACAAGAATAGTAATAAAAACAAACTGGATATACAAAACTATTGCTTCTATTACAACAGTAATGCTACAGCAGAAGTATATAAGGTTTGGAAGCAACATATGCCCAAGTACAAAATATAACAAAACAATCTAAATAGAAATATATAAACTATTAACTATCTCTAGGTCTTCAGCTGGCGTAAACATCAGCATAGTAGTCCTCCCCGGCAATGGTGTCATCAGTGGGACCACCCTCTGTGTACTCCTCTCCCAGATAGTAACCGTCATTGTAGGATCCGTCATCTGCAGAAGAAGGTAAGGATAATCTGGATAGGGGAAAGTCCAAGCAATGAAGGCCGTCAGCTTACTGAGAGCTGAGTGAGTATGAACTAACAAGGTACCAGTTATCTGAAGTAAAACAAACTTATGAAGACACGAGTTAAGTCTTACTATAATAATATCTGGCTCATTTATTCAAACTTGTTGACCAACCCTTATCGTCTTGTTATTCGAAGACCGAAATCAACATACTCTTTCGAGAAAGAATAGACTCAATCGTTTCACATATATAGACATACCATTATTCTGTCCATTACTCGTTGAGGATATAAACCATCCACCGCATACATGGACACCACATCGGTCCATCCCCCGCTCGTTAAGGATATAACCTATCCACTGCATGTCAGGGATACAACGCTTTGAACAACAGCACATCAAATCTATTGCCATGACTCATCGTATTATATATATATACCAGTGATCCCCCATCCACCGCTCGTTAAGGACATAACCCATCCACCGCTCGTTAAGGATGTAACTTGGATCACCTGGCTATCTCTGAACTACATGGTCCTGCCCACTGCTCGTTAAGGATATAACCCATTGATTCGTGTCCATCATTGCATTCTTAACCTCATGATTTTACCATTATTGGACACAAATTATCACTTATATTGGGAGATTTAATGGATAAATTGTACTTTCGTTGTTCTTGTCGTTACTCTATTGGAGCAAATAAAAATCTCTTTCTTGTAGGTTTTGGTAACTTGTTCAAAGTGAGAACGAACTCCGTTTGGTTCTTGTCTCTTAAAAAAGGGGAGAAATGAACTTCAGCAAAGGTGGATCGATCCGGCCCTATGAGCGGATCGATCCGCGTGTTTTTGAAAAAGTTACTATCAGTTTTAAAAGAGGCGGATCAATCCGCACTTTTGAAGGGATCGATTCGCGATTCCTAAGTGGCATTCTGCGAGAGAAATCCTGAAATGGATCGATCCGTATTTATGAAGGGATCGATCCGCGGCTTCCCGAGAAGATAGTAACTGCCTAGATGAAAGGCGAATCGATCCGCCCCAAAGAAGGGATCGATCCGTGGCATCAGTTTTCCCTCTTTTTAATTACAAGTTTGCCATTCTTGTGTTTGGTGTATAAATAGAAAGAGATGTTGTTTTGCTAGGGATTCTCATCTCTCTTGTTTTTCTCCCAACATTCTTCTTCTTCTTCTATCATTTTTGGGAACCCACTTGGGTTCCCTTCTATTTCTTCTTCATTTGTATAAACTTGAAGTTTAGATTGAAATGTTAATGGCTAGGTATATTTTCTATCTCTTTTCCTTTGATGATATTGCTATGTTTTCCATTGATTAGTTAGGTTTACTTAGGTTGTGGATCATGAACTTTTTGGATTTAATGTTGTAGCATTTCTAGGGTTCATTTGTGTAGGATTTGAAACTAAGGGCTTCATCCTATTTGTTTTGCATTTTTGATTGTCAAAACTTAGACTTTGAATCCTACCCTATGTATTTCATATGGAATATTATGTAACCTTGTGTTTTGCATCCCATGTGTTTGATAAATGTTGTGTGTGGGATTTAAAACTTGGAGTCTTCATCATAGATGTCAAGCATCTTTGATTGTTCAAACTCTTGGGGTTTTAAATACTACCTTTTGAAGGCTTCATAGGTGATTTGTCCACCAAGTAGATTAGTTAGTGTAGGGGGGACAAATCATTCGGATTAGAAGCCATAGAGGCTTCATCTTGTATGTCATGCATCCTTGATAGTCAAACGTTAGCTTCAAATCCGTTTCTATGGAAATCTTAAAGCTCATTTCATCTAAAACATAGGTGCATTCCAAGTGTTTGATAATATGCCACAATGAGATGTTACCTTAGAATGTGCTTGAAACTTTAGTCCATTTCATCTTGTTGTGACCCAAGATGGGAGGAATGATCCTAACCTATTGCTTTTTAGATTAGTATTTATTTACCTTTTATCCTCCAAAAACCAAACAAAAAGCCGCAAGACGCAATGTCATTTTTATTCTCTTTCATCATCTTTTCTTATTTATTTCTTTTGAGCATTATAATTAGTTACTAAACCTCCCAAACGTTGTTCTTGTATCAATCCCTGTGGACTCGACACCCTACTTCCAAATGCTACATTTTTAATAGGGTTAAATAAGAACTTGATTTTGACAACATCAAAATGGCGCCGTTGCCGGGGATTGAAATTGGCAACAACCTTAGGTCGCTTAGTTTCGAATTATCGTGCTTTTGCTTTTAATCTTGTTTATTTTCTTGTTGATTGCCTTAGAAGGAGTAGCCTTTAAGTGCGAATTGACAATCTTCTACAATGTCCAACCCGAGCAATCAAGGTATGACTAATCCCTTCTCTAATCCAAATAATGATAGTTCGAGTATGAGCGATAGTGGTAGTGGTTCATTTTGGCGGCCACCGCCGTCCCAAGCAAGCCCGTACCCTCATGACCTCTCCCCGCATTCTTCCACGTTTGGCAATCAAAACCTTGATTGGGACACACCTACAGATCATGCGACTTTCGCTACCTCTAGTGTGAAACCCGATGGATTCCTTCGGGAACAATGGGGTCAACATAACCCCGCACCTCCTCCCATGCGTCCCGCTTACCCGCCGCATCCACCACCTCCATTCCAACAACACTATCCACCGCCTCTCATGGATCAACATTTCAGGGGAACGATTGGAGACTATCTCCTACCAGAGACGGTATCATCCCCATCTTGCATAACATTCCCGTACAATGCGGGAGTGTTCCGTTTTAAGCCCGGAATGATCAACCTCTTGCCTAACTTCTATGGGCGAGAGAATGAGGACCCCTACAAGCATATTAGGGAGTACGAGGATATATGTGGGACGTTTGAACAACAAAGGTGCACACCCGAGCTCATAAGGCTCAAATTGTTCACGTTCTCACTCAAGGATAGGGCTAAAGATTGGTTAGTGACCCTACCTCCAAATTCCATAGGCTCATGGCCGGAACTCCAAAAGCAATTCTATAAGGAATTTTTCCCCATGCACAAAACACAGGCATTGGTCAAACAAATTCAAAATTTCTCCCAAGGAGAACACGAGACCTTTGCTGAGTGTTGGTGGAGATTCAAGGATCTCCTTAGGAAATGCCCGCACCATGGTTTTGACAAATTCCGTCAAATTTCCATTTGCTATGGGGGGTTACAACCCAACACCAAACAATTAATTGAAACAATGTGCGCCGGGAGTTTCTTGACTCTTGAGACCGATCAAGCCGAGGCTCATCTTGAATATGTTTATGAACCTTCTCGCGGGTGGGGTACATCTAACCCCCATGATCGAACTTTGTCGGTCACTGTAGCTCCATTGAATCGTAATCTCTATCATGTGTCAAGTGAGGCCGATCCCATTTCCGAACTCACTAGGAAAGTGGAAGCCTTGGAATCACAAAAGAGCACTAGCCCCATCACTCCTCCTCAGATTATTGCACCAAACAATCCCTCTCATTGTTACCTTTGTTATGACCCGGAGCACTCAACCAACGAGTGCCCCGCTCTTCCTATCCTCCAAAAATAAGCCTTGGAACAAGCTTGTGCCCTTGGGATGAACATTAGGCCTAGGTATAATCCTTCCCAAAATGATGCCTACAATCCTCTCGGGAGGTAGAGTGCACCGGGACTTAATTATCATAGTAACAAAGGGGTGATTATTGCGCCCCATGTTCCCCAACAACAATATTGCCCGCATCAACCACCCCCTTCACCGTATGCTCCTCCAAACTTTGGTCCACCCATCCCTCAATCTCAAGGACCTCCTTTCGTCCAAAATCAAGGCGCACAACAACCTCCACCTCCTTATGTGCCGCCTCACAAGAAAAGCTTTGATGATCATAATCATGGCTTGTCTCAAAGAATGAGCCAACTCGAACAATCCATTCAAGCGATGCAATCATCGCATGCTCAATCTATGCAAGCTTTGCAAGCCCAGTTGGCTCAATTACTCCAAAATCAACAAGTGGTCGATAAAGGAAAGCTACCTGCACAACTATTTCAAAATCCTAAAGGTCAAGTGAATAGTGGAGCCTCTAATTCCAATGTCGAACATTTAAAGGGCATAACCACTCTCCAAAGTGGTAAAGCCGTGGACAACAAGGTCCAAACACCTCCCCAGGAACCTCCAATTAGCAACAATCCGATTGGGGAGAAAGGCGAACTTGATAATGGGGACACTTTGAACCCGAATAGGGACGACTTGGATGGGGACTTCGCTAAAGCTCCTAATTTCATAAACCAAGAATTTTTTAAGCCCGCTCCACCATTTCCTCAAAGGTTAAAAAAAGACAGAAATGATTTGTGCACAGAATATTTACACAGAATTTGTGCACAGAATTGATCCGGACCACTCATTTCGATGGCCCCCACACATTTTGGTATGGGGGCCACCGAAATGAGTGGTCTAGATCAATTCTGTGCACAAATTCTGTGCATTTTTCTATGCTTGTAGCATTACTATAAAAAAGAAGGTCGAGAACACCAAGAATAATGAGTTTTTGGAATTGTTTAATAAAGTTGAAATTAATATTCCCCTTTTAGAGGCAATTAAACAAGTTCCGGCCTATGCCAAATTCCTCAAAGATCTTTGCACCATCAAAAGAAAGCTTAATGTCAAAAAGAGTGCCTATATGGCCACACATGCGAGCTCCGTTAGCCTTAACGAGGTTCCACCCAAATACAAGGACCCCGATTGTCCTACAATAGCATGTGTGATTGGGCAACACCACATAGACAGAGCACTCCTTGATTTGGATGCTAGTGTGAATCTTCTCCCATATTCGGTGTATGTCCAACTAGGCTTAGGAGAGCTTAAAGAGACTCGTGTGACCTTATAAATGGCCGATAGGTCCGTTAAGATGCCCCGGGGCATTATAGAAGATGTTCTAGTCCAAGTAGGTAATTTCTACTATCCGGTGGACTTTATCGTGCTTGACACGCAACCCGTTGTCAATGAGCAATCACAAATTCCAATCATCTTACCGTTCCTTGCTACTGTTAATGCATTAATTAATTGTAGGAATGGTCTCATGCGCTTAACTTTTGGAAATATGACTGTGGATGTGAACATCTTCTCACTTTTTAAGCAACTGGATCTGGACGAAGAAAATGGGGACGATATTTATGAAATCTCTCTTGTTGACTCGTTAGTGCAGGATTTTTTTGATGTTTCTGGTACTATAAAGGCTAATGATGCTGGCATCATTCCTCTACTTAATCATGCATGTATAAGTGATGATAATATTGCTACTCTCGAACATGTTGAAAATTGCTTAACCATTGATAACACGCTTATTGAGTGTGATCATGTGTTTGGGGGGGGAGGGGGGGGCAGAGATGAATGAGGGAGAAGTTATGGTTAAGGAAGAGTTAGACGTTGAACGAATCTTAATAGAGGCCATGTGGACCTCTAATTTTGAACGACTACCTCCAAGGGATACTTTTCCTCTTCCATCCAATATCGTCACACCAATACTTGAGCTCAAAACTTTACCAAGCGAGCTCAAGTATGCCTTTTTGGGAGAGGACGAGAGTTTCCCGGTGGTAGTATCTTCCCAGCTTGACCCTTGGCAAGAAGGGAAATTGATGAAGGTTCTGAAGGAGCACCAACGTGCTATTGGGTGGTGTGTAGCGGACTTGAGGGGCATTTCTCCTAAGATTTGCACCCACAAGATTTATCTAGAGGATGAAGCCAAACCTTCACGTCAAATGCAAAGGAGGCTTAATCCCAAAATGAAAGAGGTGGTGATGGCCGAGGTCATCAAGTTGTTAGATAATGGGATCATATATCCTATTTCCGATAGCGAATGGGTGAGTCCGACCTAATTGGTCCCCAAAAAGTCGGGGATCACGGTCGTGGAGAATGAGGGAGGTGAATTAGTGCCCACTAGGACTACCACTGGATGGAGGGTGTGCATTGACTATAAGAAGTTGAACACTGTAACCCGAAAGGACCATTTTCCCTTGCCCTTCCTTGATCAAGTCCTAGAGAGGGTTGCCGGACATAAACACTATTGCTTCCTTAATGGATACTCAGGGTACAACCAAATTGAGATCGCCCCTGAGGATTAAGAAAAGACTACCTTTATGTGTCCCTATGGCACGTTTGCCTATAGGAGAATGCCCTTTGGGCTATTCAATGCACCCGCGACATTTCAACGGTGCATGCTTACCATCTTTTAGTGACATAGTGGAGAAGTTCCTTGAGGTTTTCATGGATGATTTTAGTGTTTTTGGTGATTCTTTCGACGAGTGCCTCGAGAACCTCGAGAAAGTTCTCAAACGGTGCATTGAAAAGAATCTTGTGCTTAACTGGGAAAAGTGTCACTTCATGGTGACACAAGGCATCGTCTTAGGCCACATTGTCTCAAGTGAGGGGATGCAAGTTGACAAGGCTAAGATTGATGTCATCTCCAACCTTCCACCCCCAAAAACTCTTAAGGATATTAGGTCATTCTTAGGATACGCGGGTTTTTACTGGCGGTTTATTAAGGATTTTAGCGCTATCTCGCGACCCATGTTCCAACTCCTCGTGAAAGATGTTGCTTTTGAATGGTCCCCCGAGTGCCAAGAGGCATTTGATAAGCTTAAGGAGTCACTTACTACCGTACCAATAATGCAAGCCCCAGATTGGAACCTTCCATTCGAGCTCATGTGCGACGCTAGTGACTATGCAGTGGGGACCGTGTTGGGGCAACGTAGGGATAAAAAGCCCCATGTCATATACTATGCTAGCCGGACTCTAGATGATGCCCAAATTAACTACTCCACAACGGAGAAAGAGTTGCTAGCGATAGTTTTTGCTCTAGAGAAATTCCTGTGTTATGTGGTAGGATCACCGATTACTTGTTTCACCGATCATGCCGCTCTTAAGTATCTTTTCTCCAAGAAAGATGCTAAAGTGCGTCTCATTCGTTGGATCCTACTTCTACAAGAGTTTGACCTATCCATCAAGGATGAAAAGGGGGTGGAGAATGTTATCGCGGATCATTTGTCACGTTTGACATTTGATCACAATCATATAGACCCCTACCCATTCAAGAATGTTTTTCGGATGAGCAATTGCTCAAAGTCTCTACTCTCCCGTGGTATGCGGATGTGGTGAACTTCATTGTCACGGGAGATTTGCCGCCGGAATGGTCAACCAAAGACCGTGAACGGCTTGTACTGATGGCACGATCGTTCTTTTACGACGACCCTTATGTTTTCAAATATTATGCCGATCAAATAGTTAGGCGATGTGTGCCTAATGATGAAATACTGAGTGTGCTGTCGTTTTGCCATGACCAAGCATGTGGACGACATTTCTCTTCACAAAAGACGGCTTTCAAAGTACTCCACAGTGGCTTGTATTGGCCCACAATTTTTAAAGACGCACATGCTTATTGCAAAGCTTGTGCCCAGTGCCAACTTCTTGGTAAAGTCACCCGGAGGAACATAATGCCTCTAAACCCCATTCTTGTTATTGAAGTTTTTGATTGTTGGGGTATAGACTTCATGGGTCCTTTCCCTAAATCCAATAATTTTGAATTTATCTTGGTGGCGGTTGATTACATCTCCAAGTGGGTGGAAGCCATACCATCAAGGACTAATGACCACAAGGTGGTTTTGAAATTCCTCAAAGAACATATTTTGTCCCGGTTTGGCACTCCAAAAGCCATAATTAGTGATCAAGGGGTGCACTTTTGCAATTCCCCTTTTGCTCGATTAATGGAGCAATATGGTATTACCCATAAGGTTTCCACCACATATCACCCGCAAACTAATGGCCAAGCCGAATTGGCTAATCGTGAAATCAAGGGGATTTTAGAGAAGATGGTGGATCCGTCGAAGAAGGATTGGTCTTCTAGACTAACCGATGCGCTTTGGGCGTATAGGACAGCCTACAAGACAAATTTAGGAATGTCTCCCTACCGGTTAGTTTATGGGAAAGCATGTCATTTGCCGTCGAGCTTGAGCAACGTGCTTATTGGGCCATAAAGAAGCTAAATTTCGATGTGGATGAGAGTGGTGAGAAGAGAAAGCTTCAACTTGACGAGTTGGAGGAAATTCGAAGTGAACGTTACGAGAGTTCTAAAGTGTACAAGGCACGTGTTAAAGCGTTTCATGACAAACGGATTATTCGTAAACAATTCATAGTTGGCAACAAGGTGCTATTATACGATTCACGACTCCATTTATTTCCCGACAAGTAGCAATCCCGTTGGATTGGCCCATACATTGTGCAACAGGTGTATAACCATGGAGCCGTTGAGATTCAAGATCCGCAGATGGGACAATTTCTAAGGTTAATGGGCAACGGCTCAAACCTTTTCTTGAAGGTTTTGACACCGAGTTCGTGTCAATTCCTTTGGACGACCCCAATATTGGGGTTGAGAAGGCTCTCGTGAGCTATACTCCCTTTTTTGTATGCCCCATGTTTCATTCTTGGCATAATTTTTGTTCGTAGTCAAGTCCATTGCATCCTTTTTGATCATCCGTCACTTAATCCGAGTCTCGAAGTTTAAATCTGAGTAGAACAAGAGGCGGATCGATCTAGGTAATTGGGGGATCGATCCGCGGGTTTCTGGGGAATTTATTGACCAAACTGGCAAAGGGCGGATTGATCCGGCCTTTTGAGCGGATCGATCCGCGCATTTGGGGGAGTAAACTGCTTTAAGATCACGGAAAATGGATCGATCCGGCAATTTCGAGCGGATCGATCCACGTTTTCTGAGGGAGATTCTGCTTTCAAATTTCTTAAATGGATCGATCCGCACATGTGAAGGGATCAATCCGCGAGTTCGAAAAGGCACAATAAAACTGTTTTAAAAAGTTGGGTCGATCCGGCTTCTGAGCGGATCGATCCGCGAGGGGGGCAGCAGCAATTTATTTAAGTGAGGCAACCTCTCATTTTGCTTTAAAATCCTCAAGATCTCTCTCAAGCTCTCTCAAGTCATTTTGCCCAAACTTCTCCAATTCCCCCCCCCCCCCCCCCCCCCCCTTATGCTTACTCATTGCTTAGATCTTCAATATCATCCATTCAAGGTATGAATCTAACAACTCTTGTCCATTGTTTTTCATGATTTGATTGTGTTTACACCCTAGGTTGGGCTTTTCCTCCCATTGCTCACTATTTCGAAAATTTCACCCTTAGGGCTTGTTTTCTCTTCCATTTTTTTTTTTTTTTTTTTTTTTTATATTTTGGGTTGATTTCTCATGCATTTTGACTGTGCTTCATGCTCAAGCCACATTGTGGCTTGTTTGGGATAGATCCATGCATCCACACTTGTTACACTTTGAGAGTTTGCTATCTGCCCACTAGGTGTTCGATAGAAGGCCACATTGACATTCCACCGTGCATTCTTGACAATCCACACGTGCATTTTTTAAACCGTCACATGCATTCCTCATATTTCCTCATCTCATATGCATGTCTCAATTCTCGGGTGTGGTTGTCATCATGGGTTTCACGGCCGTTGACACGTTGTTTTCACACAATGCACTACTGTGCATGTGCACGTCGATCATGCACGTGCGTTCGTGACCGTTTCATGTACTTTTTGTCCGTGCCCCGTGCCTATCGTCTTATTTGTTGCGCTTGCTCTTGTGGTTTTTCAGGAACAATGGTGAATCCGTTGAAATATAACAAAACCGAGTGCTCCCCGGCTCGAGGTTATGATCGTTTCCGATCGAAAACTGAAAAGAAGTGGTACGAGAATTTCTTTCAAAAGAAGAAGTCCATCATCCCGGAGCATCCAATTGCTATTTTCGATTTCCCTATCGATGTTACCCAGATTTTTAGGGGCCGCATATGGCTTCCCCAGTTGGAGCACTCGGGCAGCTACAACGAGACTTGGGTTCGGATTTTCTTCGCGAGTCTCGTCTCCACTGGCGATCGCTCTTTCGAGGCTTATGTTCGAGGTGTCCGCATTCCGGTCACCTCAGCGTCTTTAGCCGTGTTCCTGGGGGTTCCGCACGTGGAGAACCTCGAGCCCTACCTTGATGATCTGGAATAGAGGCCTGAACTTGATCTCATTGTCACCCGATTCTCGGGCCGACCGACCGAGTGGATCAGAGACCAGATTGCCCCATCTACTTTCACCAAGTTCTACCAGTATTGTAACATCATTTTTACTGCTGCCGTGTGGCCTACTCGCCACAAGACTGTCAGGGCAGACCACGGTACCCTCCTATTCGCAGTCACCGACCCTACCACCCGTGTTGATTTCGTGAGCCTTATCATCTCCCACATGGTCGTGGCGTCAAATGACACAGCCGCAACCGCTATCCTTCCCTTTGCTACCCTTGTCACCCGGCGCATGGGTGTGAGGCCTCACCTTTCGATATCATTCGACCTGCTCTGTCCCCAATCAATGGGACGACCCTTGTTCGGAGCGACGCGCAGGTTAGGTCCGCGTCCAAGAGGGCCAGGGTCGAGGAGGGCCCATTTGGAGCTCAGGCTGAGGCAGAGGAAGAGGAGCCAGTGTTCGTGGATGGGATGGTTGAGTTGCATCGTCGCTTCGAGACTCTGTGTACCGAGCAGTGACAGCAGAGCCAGGAGATTACAGGGATTCGGGGTGACATTCGTGGACTCAGGGGGGAGTTTGATGGGTTTAATATGAGCTATCAACGGGACATGAGCATGATGATGCGTTTCCAGGGCGACTCTTTCCGCATGCAGTACCCGGGTGCCGATGTCCCCGATTACTTCCGCGACCCGTATCCTGGCGTAGGTGGTTCTGGTACGTATCTTGGCGCAGGTGGTTCTGGTACGTATGGTGGAGCTGGAGCTTCTGCCCCTTTTAGTGGCGGCGACGGTGATGATGAGGATTAGTTGGGGGGAGTGCTCATTTTCTTTTTTGTGGATAGTAGTTTGCTTCTGTTAGGGTTTGTTTTTGTTCAGTTTGTTAGACTTGGAGTTGTACTTTTGTGTTTGGATGATTGTATTTTCATGTTTCTGGGTTCGGCTGGATTGACTTTGGATGTTTTGCGGACATGTGCTTATTTGACTTTTGGCCTATGCTTACAGTTTTACTATTGTGCCAAGTCAATCGCTTGTTATCTTTTTCTTTTTTTCGTTTGATTCTAACACCGCAAGCACAATCTATTACCGCGTGCCCACCTTTGCTTCCGGTAATATTGTTCTTCCCCTTACACTTTATAGTTTCATTGAGGACAATGCACAGTCCTAGTTGGGGGGTGTGAGAGCTTGTTTATGCTTGCTTCTCTATGGAAAAAAAAACCTTGTTCCGTGTTTCCAATGACTGTGGTTTAGTTGGCCCACTCTAATGCCGAGTGATGATGCTTGTTTCGAAGTTTTCTTCCGATTTTAGTATGTGACACGTGTGAATCCCATTAGTTCTATTACTATCTTGATTATCGCGTATTTCATGGAATTTCAAATCTTCGATTATCAAGCACATTGCATGATTACTTGTATTAGGATGATGTTTAATGCAATTGTTACCCGGAAATCGTTCGAAACTTTTGTGGAGACTTTACCCTTGTGAGCTTTAGATCCCTTTCTCCAGTGTTGAGCGTTGCATACTTCAATTCCCTCTTTTTTTTGAAAAATATATAAAAGTCGTAGATAATCTCATCTTCTTGCTTTGATTGTTCATTAGAGGAATTCTTTTGTGGGATGCAAAACTCTTGCTTGCTTGTCATTGTAGTGGAGAACAAAGAATCACATTGTCTGAGGAAATGATTTTTGGACCTTTTCACCATTTCTAGCCTCGCCCACACATACCCTTCCTTCACTTAACCACACCTTCCCTATCCGTGTATGAAGTACATTCTAGGGATATCTTTGCATGAAATCGTGCATGTAAACTTGTAAAGGAGATTGAATCATGTCGTTTGTGAGAATACAAAGAAAATGAAAGAAGTTCTAAAAAAAAAAAAAATAAATAAAAAGAACTTCATAGTCAATAGTACTTCTCTTTTTGAGCCTCAAGGAAATACGTGTGATGATTCATCTTTTGTGGTAAGTTGGATCCACGCCTTCCAATAAATCCTAAGTTTGTTCCTAAACATCTCACTTCATGACCCCTTGTCCTTCACCTCATAATATCTTCCCACTTTACCACCCCCTCAAGGTCCTAATTGATTCTCGAGTTGTGTGACTCGGAGTTTGAGACGATCATGATAAGTAGTTAGAGTTATTCCACATCCTCTAGTGAATGATATCTTTCATGATATTAATTTTACTCGTTTTTCACGTTTATGTTTTTCATCATTGGCATGTGCGTGGTTTTGATTCCTGTTTCCATTACTCTATTTACCCGCATGCCCCGAGAGTATTACCCATTTTGAGGGTTCCATTTTTAGAGTGTAATACCGGTGAGAATTGAGTTGAAGCGCATTTTTGAACGAAATTCGGATTATGAAAGCATTGCCATCTTCCTGATAGTTGTAGTGTTGCACTTCACACTACACACGCATCCAAGATTGAGCTTGATGAAATGTATCTAATAACCTTGATAGTTTGAGAACTTTGTGGATTTGCGTGTTACGTGGAAAAATCTTTTGAAAATTCTTGAGACTTTGTTGAGTGTAGGCTTTATATTGTAGGCAACAATCATGAGGAAACAAAATGTCTGTGGGTATCATTCTGAGAACCCTCCGGTGACAACACTCCGCCTCTACGAGCATCATTGAGGTTTAACGGCTTGTTGCATACGCTCAATGCAATCGTGTTCCCCACGAAAATGGTTTATCCTTCATTTTAAATAAATTGTCGTGCAAGGTTATTCTTAAATCTCTTGGAATTTAGCTTTGTTGCTAAGAGACTAGCAACATGCTAGTTGGGGGGTGTGATTCGTGTCCAACATTGCATTCTTAACCTCATGATTTTACCATTATTGGACACAAATTATCACTTATATTGGGAGATTTAATGGATAAATTGTACTTTCGTTGTTCTTGTCGTTACTCTCTTGGAGCAAATAAAACGAATTAGCGGCGTTGTCAACAGTTAAGGTTTGGCTAGCTAGTACTTTCGATATGAAGGATCTAGGAGAGGTGAGATAGGTGAGCTATATCCTTGGGATAAAGCTCTTTCGAGATCGCAAGTGAAAGATAATGGGATTATCTCAAGCTTGTTATATCAATAAGTTTCTAACTAGGTTTTCAATGGACAATTCCAAGAAAGGTTTGTTACCTTTCAGGCATGGTTTAGCGTTCTCCAAGAACCAGTGTCCAAAGACATAGGAGGAGAGGAATCGCATGGCAAGAGTTCCCTACACTTCAGCAGTGAGAAGTCTCATGTATGCGATGTTATGCACTAGACCAGATATCTACTTTGCCGTTGGCATGGTCAGTGGGTATCAATCGAATCCTGGTCCAGAGCACTGGACAGTCGTTAAGCTCATTCTTCAGTACTTGAGAAGGATTAAAGAATACATGCTTATTTATGGTTGGTGATGAGTTGATTCCAGTAGGATGCACTGACTTAAACTTTTTGTCAGATAAATATTCGAGGAAGTCGACATCCGAACATCTCTTCACCTTGGGAGGTGGTGCTGTTAGTTGGAGGAGCATTAAGCACAAAATGCATTGCAGACTCAACTACAAAAGCTGAGTATGTGGCTGCTTGTGAAGCCGCAAAGGAAGCTGTTTGGCTCAAGAAGTTCCTTATGGAGCTCGAGGTGGTACCAGCATCGCTGTCACCATTACGCTATACTGCGATAATAGTGGGGCACTGGCTCAGTCCAAGGAGCCAAGGAATCACGAAAAGGGAAAACACATAGAGCAAAAATATCATCTAATTCGAAATTCAACGTGGAGATGTGACTGTCACCAAGATTGCCACCGCTGACAATCTTGCATATCTATTTACAAAGGCATCGCTACAGAAGGTCTTTGATCGTCATCCAGATAGTTTAGGTCTCAGATGCGGTCCTAAATAGTTATGAGTGCAAGTGGGAGTTTGTTGGGTTTGTGCCCTCAAACCATTACTATATGTATGAGACATTGACATTTTAATATATGGATATCAGCTTTACATTTTGTTATGTATGTCCTTTATGAGATGATTTTTTAGTCCTTAAGTATCATAGTAAGAAATTCGTGTGCGTGTATGTGTGAGATACATACAAGTAAGACACGAATCACTATCCTTTGATACTTAGAATTTATCACAGTGGATGATGAGATTGGATATCTCATCAGGTTTACACTATAACATAGTTAACTACCATTGGATGGAGTGATGAATCTCAATCACTATAGTTTAACTCTTAGTTAATATGCTAATGCTTATAGTGCATTGACGGACCTGAGCTTTCCTATTAACGCTTAAGGCTGTCAACAATCGATAGGAACTCATAACTTTTATAAGGTACGTATTCTCAATCTTGAGACGATTATGAACACAGATTGCGGATGTGACTGCTTTGACTTACTAATCAGTGAGGTCTTAAAGATCAACACCTGAGTATCTTGGGTATGTCATGTTCACAGGGTTGTGAACATATATTGTCAAGATAGAATCTATCATCTGATTAAGAGTAAGCATTCCCTTGAGAATGTCACCAAGTTGATTACTGAGAACTACAGTCTTGTTGAATCAACATGTTTGGTAATCATGAGTGGTGAATGAGACTCAAGGAATACAAGAAGTAATCATGATTCAGGTTGACAGTATTGTTTATCCGACTAGTTGATTACGAATGCTGATGGTAGAGGGACATTAGTACACCATACAAGTCTACTTATCACTTCGGATATGTTCATTTGCGTTGGAGTTCAGTTATCATTTTATAGTAGAGTAAATGTTAACTGATCAGTTGATTAGTTTGCTTATCAAAGAGTTTAATGATGGAATTAACAGCTGGTCTGAGCCAACAATAAAGAGGCTAGGAGGTCCCACTCTTAGCTCCGCTAGGATATTTGGAAAGACACTTGAGGATGCTGTCAAGACCAGTTTGATCCATTGAAGTTGTTTTGATCGATTGAAGGACGGGTTCGATCGATCGAAGGTGGTTCAATCGATCGAAGCCACTTCGATCGATCAAAAGTTAGGTCGGTTCTAGGAATCTATAAATAGGGTAGCTGCGTCCAGTTAGTGTTCGTCGTTTTAATATCCCAGAAACTGCAGAAACTGTTTTAGGCTTCCCAAACCTTCTCTATCCCCTCTATTAGGGTTCCCACCAACCCTAGTCTTTCAGGCAAGCATCCGTAGGAGTCATAAGGGTGAAGACAACCTAGTGAAGGTTGCTACATCATCAAGAAAGAAGAAATTAAGAATTGGGTTCAACACCTGAGGTATACAATTCTTGTCCCCTCTATTATTAACGAGTAGTAGATCTTGGCTACCAATATAAAGTTTTGAACTTTGTCTTTCGCTACTCATTTAAAATAAATTTTGAACCTAATATTTTCCTTCATCTGTAGCCTGCTCTTCCGTCTAGTAGTCGGACTCAACCCAGGAGTAGCCTGAGAGATCCCAATCCGGATGGTCAGCAGCCACCTGTGGGTCAGGTCGGCATAGCCCGCAAGGAAGCTAGCCTCAAACTCCTCCTCTGCATCCTTCGCCCTCGCCTCTTGAACTGCGACAAGTTCGAAAAAATCCACCTTCTTGGCCTTTAAATCCTCCTTCCCGGCCTCTGCAACTACCTTCTCGGCTTTCGCAGTCTTCCGGGCTGCCCGCTCGCAAGCGAGCAGTCCCCAACTCCAGGGCCAGGGACTTTGTCTTCTACTCATCCACAACGAGGGAGAAGTCCGAAGCCTCATACGCTCCCTTCTCCACTAACAGGCGGCCTCAACAGCAGCCAACCTCTTAGCCATACTGGGCAAGTAAGCCACAGCCACTGCCACCAAGCAACCAACCTGTAAAAATAAAGGAGGGAAGTTGTTAGTTGCCGTGGGCAGGGAAATAAGGAAACTTGCATAAAAAAGTTACTTACCATGTGGCTGATGCTATACAACCACCCGACCAGGGCCTCGGGGCCCAACCTGAAGCAACTGTCAATCTGACTTTGTAACAGCCCGGGTCAGACTCTTGCTCGGACGTCGTCCGCTGTCTTCACCGTCAGAATCCTAGTCAGAATATCATGGGTCCTGGATGGCGCAACAACCTCAACTTGGGGAATTAGTTCCCCGGCTAGTGGAGAGTCAGCAAGGCAGGCGGAAGCCAGCAACTATCACCCCAGGAGTTGATGTTCTGGTTGCTTACTTCTCCACTCGGGACCTCCGGTGAATCTTCTTCAGCTGCTGGCCCTTAATAGGACCCTGCCTCTTCATCCTCTGGGCAGCCCAGGTAGCCAGTGCAACCTCCTTCTCCTTCAAAGTAGCTACGACCCTGGGATCCATCTCTGTGGCAAATCATAGAAAGAGTGAGTGAAGGCGACTGATTAAGATACGAATATCAAGAAGGCAAACGGGAAATCAACATAACTTTGAGACTTACTAGCAATTATAGAAGGGAAGATTGGGGCAGTAAGGACTTTGTCCGGGCGGTATGTGATCACAGGCTCTCCCACCCAAGACAAGATCGACGTCAATGATGTTCGTGGGAGCCTGAACTAGTGTCCTTATCCGGTTCTGGCACTCTTTCGAGAGCTTTGGCATGTCAGCAGATCCCACTGCAAAACAAAAGAAAAAAGAAAAGGGGTCAGCCTACAATGCTGTAGTAAGGAAAAACACCTAAAAAGCAAACTTAAGATGCGGCTTACTTCTTAGCTTACGCACCTAGGTTGTCCTCAAGGGGATTCCTGGGGCCTCCACACTGAGCCTGAGAGTAGACAATCGGAAGAACTTTCTCTTCTACCCCTTGTTGTTGATGGGTGTGTTCTTTAAGATCTTCCTCCCTTACTGGGCACTCAAAGAAAAGAACCCGACCCCCCTATATAAGGGGGACGGCTGGTAGGTCCATAGAAATTCGTGGAAAGTAAGCTCATAACCAAACACTTGGGGCCAGAGGGATATGGCCCCCATCAAAAGCCTCCACCCATTCGGGGCAAGCTGTCCAGGAGCGATGCCAAGGTATATCAGCAGGTCCCGTGTAAGCGGGTAATGAACAAGGCGAAGACCCATAAGGAGCGCATCCTAGTAGAGAGAGGTGTATCCTGCCCGGGTATTGTGCACCTCACCTTCCGGAATAGTGAGCAAGAAGCCATCGAAGCATGTAAACTTCTCCCTAATCCTGACTAGGTCCGAGGCGACCAAACTGCTATGGGTCCCCATGCAGGAAAAGACGACCCCTGAACTACCCGAGGTCGATGCATGATTAACCGCCTCCCCTGACTCAAGAGTCTCAAAATAGGCTCGACTCGGTCCTTTGTCAGGTACAGCGGTGGGAATCCTGCCCTCACTGTGGTGGACAGAAAAAGATAGTGAAGGAGGGTCCAAGATAGTGTCCGGGGTGCCCGACCTAGATTGTTCATCTTCCAATCTGGACGACGAGTTGAAGCCAGAGTGATACATCTCTAGAGTTCCTACAGCGGGACGGTGAAGTAGTCGATCACCTAAATAGGGGTCAGGAACCCCAAGCCTAAAATGTATAAGGGCAGAAGGGACACAAGCATGTACAAGAGGACGTATATGATCTTAAAAGTTAGGTAGCACTCAGGTAGGGTCCGCCTGGGGCACACCAGCCAGTCGGTTTGTTCTACCAATGAAAGGGAACCACCCGATCTAAGAAAAAAATAGAACCTATGGAAAAAAAAGTTCCACTCCCTCACGAAGCCTAGGGGATTCCTATTCTCTAGCCTTACTCGGGAATGAAAATCGAAGAAGAATGAGGGGAGACGTGTAGTCAATGGTAAGACTAGAGGAACGAAGATTTACAAGGAAATGAGAGCAAGAACAAGCTCAAGAAGCTTGGCTGGGAACTTGCCTCTCTCAAAATCGCTCGGTAATTTTCTTCGTTAAACAGCAGGAATGGTGAAATGTTTGAAGTGTCCCTTATATAGGCAATACAGACGGTGCGGGATAAAACCAGATCCAACGGCCAGAAAATTTTCCCGCTCAAATGTCCGACAACCATCACCTTGGGCACGTAAAGTGACACCTCAAAAGGTATGCACATTTAATGAGTGACGTGATGGCTCGATTTAGATGTAATGGCCTGGTTACTCCTACACTGTCCTAGTCGGACCCTGATCAGACCAATCACTCCCTAACACTTGGCAAACACCAACCCCAAGTTTTCGAGGCCACCGTTCGGTCTAACCCCTGACTAACCAAGACGGCTGGTCCAGCCCCACGTTATGTCCCGGGTAGGGTTCCGAACGGTTCACTGAGTTACAATGATTTCCAATGCTCATCCGATGAAGCATCATATTAGCCTCGGAAATGGGGGGCAGCTGATGCGTACAAAAATATCAAGTCAAAGTCAGCCTCTGCCACCTCTGGAAAAGAATGTCAAGTCATCCGGTGAAGGTGCTCACCACGCAACCATCTCGGGCTGTCCATCTAAGACCGCCCTGGCTTAGACCCACGGGTCGGTGCACGATGCGGGCCCATCCCACAATGGGCGTAGCCCGGGCATGTCCCATGAGTTGCTCCTCAAGGTTCCATACAATTTCCCATCTCAGCTAGAAGATTAATGGAAGGAGAAGACTGTTTCTTAATTCGATTAGGAAACTCCCACTATTTGTGCTGATCAATTGTAATTAGATCATACTGCCAAATCAGGCCACTTACCTTGTACGAGTGGTCTCTTGTATCTATAAAAGAGATCACTCACCCCCTTTAAGGGGATTGCATTCGTATTCTACAGAATAGCGGCTACATATCATTCACACGCATATACCCGGCAAGTCTTTGATAGCTCCATTCCCACTGTTGGTTCACCAAAGGCCACCGGTTCATTATAGCGCAAGTGCTCTGACACACACGTGGATGTAGGCTTCTTCGTTAACAGAGTCGAACCACACTCAAATCTCCCTGGTTCAATTCTTCTTACCTTTAACCAAATTTCAGCATCATCAACACTAATGCTCGAGCCAAGCCGGGCCAAATTAGGCCTTATTTACTATGTCCAAGCCTGGCCTTAAAATTGAGCGGGCCTAAAATATTAGAGCCAAGCCCGCTTATATAGGCCAACTTCTTTGCCCAAGCCCAAAAAAAGTAGGGCTGGGCTGGGCCTGCAGAGCGAGCCATCGAGCCGTTGGCCATCCCTATACTGAGCGCCATATGTATCTTAATTAAAACACTTCTAGCTAAGATACACAATTTTAAAAATGTAACATTATTTGTTTGCATATGATATAATTTACTCTACTTCTCAGATTATGCCAATTCCTTTCTCTCTCTCTCTCTCTCTCTCTCTCTTAACAATAATCAATCTAATTGAAATGAAGACATGAATTAAAGAAGGATAAAACTGCACACACAACTTTCACACAACTTTTTGTGCATAACCTACAAAAGTGTGTCCATCTCTCCTGTGTCATCCTGTGATGTCAGTGGATCCCACAGTGACACAAGAGAGAGATAGACACACTTTAGTGGGTTGTGCATAAAATATTGTGTGGAAGTTGTGTGTAAAGTATTACTTATTAAAGAAAGTCAGCCCAACACACGCTCACCCTCAAACCCACCCCATGATCCTTTTATTCTAACAAAATGAAAACCCACTTAGGCCAAACTTCAAACACCAACCCTACATGTACATTTTCTACCCACAGTGTAGCCTCACTCCCATGCCTTTACTGTCATGACCCATCCCGCTACATGCGAAAATAGAGCATATGGCACGCCACCAAGACTCATCCAATTCATTAAAAGATTATAGCAACAGAAAAAGAACTTAAAACAACGTTGAGTATTCAAAACTTTTCGAAACAATACCCTCCAAGTTATAAAATCCGTATAAATTTGAAAATGTAATTATATTATGAAATGAATAAATTTATGTTGAAAGGGGTCCCAAAGTTACCCTAAAAACCATTCAAAATATTTAAATAATTTCTAGAATGGGTAGAAAAGGAAACCATGCAGGGGGTATTTCGACCGGTCGAGATGCCTCGTTCGATCGATCAAATGACCCACCCTTTAGCAAAATTCCTTATTGCAGCAGAATTTCGCTAACGATCAAACAACCTCACACAGATGTAAACCTCTCAAACACTTACACTTTAATCCAAACTTTGTAACCATGACACGGCTATAAGGACCAACATAACTCTTGCTCAACATTGAATGAAAATAGAAATGAAATAAGTACGGTCCATTTGGCTCAATTCATTAAACTCTATTAACATTCCTCCGAAATACGAATTTGACGAGTTAAGCATTCAAACCACAAATCCATGAGTTCGAATTCATATAAACTCAAGTAAAAGGAGTTTTTCAACACATTACAACCTTACTAATCCATTCCAAAGTTCTAAGTTAAGTACATATGGTTCGAACTACTCAAATCTCATATTGCAACCACGGAATGGAATCAAAACTATAAACAAGGATG
This sequence comes from Hydrangea macrophylla, assembly GCA_033977485.1. NCBI lineage: Eukaryota > Viridiplantae > Streptophyta > Magnoliopsida > Cornales > Hydrangeaceae > Hydrangea > Hydrangea macrophylla. The sequence continues at coordinate 59,488,685 of CM066988.1, read as the reverse complement.
ATCCCCGTCGTTCCCACGACCTCACTCCTCACTCTTCTTCTTCACTTTCTTCTTATCACTTGCAATAGAGTAAATTCCACTGCTCAGTTATATGCTGAGTGCACAATTCTAACCATATGCTTACATGACAATTCAAGCTTTAAACATCAAAACACATCAGAATAGTCCCCGGGTGAGAGATACGTATTCATCCCGTAATGAAAACAATGAAATTGATGTCGTGGAGAGTCTTCTCCCAACCACTCATGCAAGTGTCCTGGTAAGGCCTTCTCCCAAACCATACATTGTGCCCTGGCAGGGCCTTCTCACAAACCATGCACTGTAGCCATCGCTACAAAATCCTCAAACGTCGAGGAGCTTACCTCAGGATGAATTTGTGTCAATCCTCCCTTTGACTCACATAAACACATAGCATACCCATATAATCACATACATATGCTTTTCATACGATTTTACGTATATAATTAACGAGCCTAATTAATACATGAATCTCGCTCGGATCCAAAATATCAAGCCGGATATTTAAATACATGAAATTGCCTATGATTCAAAAGTCTAGAATTCATACCTCGAGCTACGGTCCTATAATTTCAGGAGAAGTACTAGGAGACTAATTCAACGCCGAATCTCCGATCTTAAGTGATTCTTACAAATATATACACGTTTTCTCCAAATTCCTAGAATAAGAATTTATATAAAACTAAGCCAAATGTGGCCTAAGAGGTATCAAAATGAAGCCCTTATCTTGAGGAGTTTGAATATGTAATTTGGTGAAAAATAAACGGATGAAAGTTTGTCAATTTGCGTCGAGAAGCTCTAAGCCACCAAGATCTCCTAAGCCCCAATTTGATTTTGCAAGATATTATGAAAATATCTGGAACTCAACTATATATAGGCACAACCCTTGGGAATTACATTTATCTCCCCATGAGTTCTCAAAACTTATAATTATTTCCTAAAACGTCTTACACGTCTAATTCATTACTTCATGAGTGAAAACTATAAATTATGAATATTTTCATCTAAGTTCCATTTGTCGTAATTATGTTCTGAAAACTAATTTTATGCAATCTCTAGATAACCTACCTTTTATGCAATACATCCTATTGGTTATCTCTAATTCGTTCTAACTGATCTTTATCAAGATCAAAAACTACCAGAAATTACACTACATAGGCATAATTACTATTCACATATACTTGATATGTCAAATAACATTTAATTACATAAATGTCATTTAAATCATATGAATGCCTCAATAATTATCGAATCACCATGTCCTCACTTGACACCTTCCGTTGATCACAGTCAACCACTTTCGCAATAATAAAATAACATTGATAATTCTCAAAAACTAATTTTGCATTTTAAAACATTTAGATTTTTTGGGACGGATGTAACATTTATATCTCACCAAAAACATATCAGAAACAGAAATACAACATACCTTATGAAATCTATCAATGTATATAGTAGAAAACATACGACACTAAAGTAAGTATCAATATATCTTGCCTAATTAAAACTCATCACAAACCGCCCGCCTGTGTAATTCCACCAACATAAAACACAATGCTCAGATGTACCTAATCTACATGTCACTATGTTGTTTTCACAACCAATTAGGACAATTCATGATGGAGTTATAGTACTTGTAATCCCTGAATTTTTATTCACAAAATAAAGAACTTTGATCCATCTAGTCAAAATAAAGTAACTTTTATCTACAGAACCCTTCTCATGAGAACTTCTTCACTTTGTTAAAGTGAGAACTTCTGTTTATAGCCTTTGGATCTAGTTTTCATTAAAGGTACTGAAGTAATTTCACAGACTGAAAACAAATCCAACAGCTATAAAAGAAGTCCTCACTTTATTAAAATAACTTAGACACCCTCATAAGAAGGGTTGTGCCATGTATGCACATGTATGTATTTGAAATATGCACCAATCGATTGTAAATCAATTAATCACTAAAACTATAACATACATTAAGAAGCTACCTTGAACCCATAATTTTGACATTTCCAGTGCTCAAATCCCTAGTTGTAGTAAACTGTCTAACTCTTCTTTCTCCTACATATGTTTTTTAATCCTTATTTTAGACTTGAGAGAAGGTTGTATTTGATGGGAAGCGAGAGAATAAGCATGCAGGGATGGTTTTTTTTTTTTTTTTTTTAATCTGAAAGGGTAGATGAGCGGCTACTTTTTAGATGTTTTCAGTTATTGTGTTTTGTCATAAAAATGTTAAATGGCTCTTTCGTACACCAATTATATTTTGAGAATAAAAATATATTAGTTTGTATGTAAATATGGATTGTAATAAAAGAAAGGTGAGTGGGTACCCTTGTCTATAGATTAACCAATGGGCCAAAGGAACTTATCTTACAAAGGTATCGATATGAAAACTTTTAGAATAAAAGAATAGTGGATGTCATTTAACCAATGTTTGGAAAGTCGGACCGTTCGTTGAACCATAAAAGTGATAGGGTCACGGATCACTGGTTCAATCATTGGGTCAACAGGAATTGAACTGTGATGTCGTATTTATGAATTAAATATTAATAATCATATGAAATATAAAAAAATAAATAAATAAAATAAAAATTGCTCGGGTTTAATTCCGGTTCAACCATTTGTTGAACCGCTGGGTTTTCTGGTTTCAAAAAATAGAGTGGTTTTTGGAATTTTCCGGTTTACCGATTCAAACCGGACCATTAATTTCTTGAACCAGTTAACGGTTCAACAGGCCGATCTGGTCCGATTTTTAAAACAATACATTTAACACAGTGTGTGGATTAATGATCCTTAGATTGTTTGTTTGTTTGTTTTTTATTTTTATTTTTTTGGGGAAGATTTGTTAGATACTTAATTGTTCAAAATATTCATTATTTTATGTTTTTGTTAAAAAACATTGCTTTCATTTATCCCTTTCTCATTTGATTACCCCATATATCATCCCTTACACCACCCCGCTATAAAAAAAGGGGCGTCAGATTTTTGTAATCATCGGATAGGATGCACCTAGCGTCGAATAGAACGAGAGTTATCCTATCTGATCCTCTAATCCGACGAAAGAAACATTCCCTAAATTTGTATAAAACAGTAGTCTCCCCTTCCCGGGCCAAGGGCCCCCTGGAATGAGCACGGTCTTATTCGTTTGCAACAATAGGACTCAAAAAGAATCATGATGCAGTAAATATTTTTTTTTTTTTGGTAATCGAGGCTGTCCGGGCCAGTTTGCGCGCACGTCGACTAATCCCCCGAGGCCTGGAGGCGCAGGGTGAATACTCTAGTGGCCACGCCCGGGTGAATACTCCACCTTGTGCGCACCTCGACTATATATGATGCAGTAAATATATAGGCCACTAATGGGCATTCAAGCTTTTGCTAACTGATCATATACTAAAATGTTGTCCATTTGTCCAATATAATCACCAATTAAGGATACTGTCTAAAAGCTCCAATGGTTTTGAATGGATAATACATTACAATGGTTTTGGTCCCATAATATTGTAATTTGTAAACTACTTTACTTTTAAAATCCAAAATGGTTTTCAAATTGGTACAACATTGAGGACCTACTTACAACATTTTGGAGCCTAAGCTATAAGATTTTAAGACGTAATTGTAATTGGAATGTATGACATATCCTGAACTACTAAGATGTATCGGTAGTTATAATTTGTTAAGTCAAGAAGAGTAATGTACTATAACAAACAAAAGGATGCATGAAAGAAGTCCTACCAATGTATAGTCATACAAGAGAGAGAGAGAGAGAAAGTCATATATAGTCCATAGTCAAGAAGTTAAAGCTAAGTTAAGAAAAGTTAAGAGTTTGTGGAGAGAGATCTCTTGAGAGAGAGAGAGATTCATGGATCCTGTTTGAGGAGCACTGAAGGAACCATGTCTTGCAAGAGCCCATAATCAGGGTCTTGTAGCTGCTGAAGTGGGGCCAGGGCTTGTGAATATATAGAACCAGAACCACCATAGTTATACAGTACTTGAGGCATCCTTTGAACTCTCATATTTAGTTCTTGAGAGAAGCTCGGAGCAGCCGCCACCGGTGAAAGCATGGAATGAGAATACATTCCGGCGATGTTTCCTCTGAGAGTCGCCGGAATTAAATGGTTGTGTTGGCCTTCATAGGTAGTGATCACAATTGTTGGGTCTTGAAATGATCTCTCTACTCGTTTCTTTACTGTGCATTTTTGAGTGGTGCACCGATAATAGCTTCTGCAAAATTGGGTGATTCAAAATGGTTAAGAAGGGGAAATGTTTTGTTTTTTTTAAGGTACCACCTTGCAAGCTTACGTGTACAAGTATATCAGTCACACCCAAAAAAATTCATTCCCAGTGGTTGCAGTGTATATGTAGGTAATTTGATGGTATATAGTATCTAAAAATTTCTCATCTGCTGAAATGCATTTTGCACCCTTCCACTGTACATTAATTTGCAGCTGTTTGATCTATCATATTTCATGTGTAGCAATTTGGTTGGGGAAATGTTTGGCATACACAATTTTTGACACACTATACTTTAAACACATGTACTTTGTGTTGTTTGAATTTTTCATACTTTTTTGTGCACCACTTACATAGCACATAATACATACAATTAAAGCTGGGTATCAAAAAACTAGTGTGTGTGTAACACTACTCATTTGTTGTCCTTCAACTTCCAGACCAATTTTTGCACAATATTAATATTCCACAAGAAAAGGCAATGGAAACTTGTCAAGTGGTGGCACGTGCTGCAGTGTCAACATTTTACGTGATAACTAAGGTCTCGCATGGTAAGGTTGTGGTATTTGATTTTCAGTTTTTGTTTTCATTTTTTGCATTGATAGTCGACAGTTCAAAAAATGAAAACAAAAACTAAAAACCACAACGTTACCATGCGAGGCCTAAATTTGTATTATCTTTTTAAATGGAAGCTAACAAAAGGTAGATACTGTAGTTAACCTAAAAATTTAAGGACCAATTTGCTACAAATAAAAGATGATAGAACAAACGGCAAATGTTGCATAATGTAGGAGTACAAAACAAATTAATAATAATAATAATGCATTTTACTCTAACCTTTAAGTTTCGAATTGGTTCCCAAAAAAAGTAAAAAAGAAACCACTTGTGTGCAACTACGTACTTCCTTCTATTGGCAACCATATGGGACATTGTACTTTGTTTGTAGGAAAGGGTAATATGTGCGGCACAAATAAATCTCAGTAACACTTATATTCACATTATTTCTCTTTTTTAGTAGTATTGTAGGGTCTACAGTGGACTCCATAGTACTACTAGGAGAGAGATAGAGTGTTGGTGTAAGTGTTAGTGAGATTTGTTTGCAACCCTAACATTGTGTTTATAAGAAAGATAAGAAAAGAAGGAAATTTAAGCTGGGGAGTTAATTGGGAAGTTTTGAAGTCAAAAGTGAGCTTTTTAAATATTCAAGTAGATCTGCACTTGAATGTTTATCAAATATTCTTAAAGATATTCTTTGTCAAAAAAAAACATGTACTAGGTTTCATAGAGAGAATAAAAGAAAATAGAGATTATAAATAGGTCTGAACGCGATCTGTTTTTTCATAGTAGCAAAGTGGCCCTTAGTTTCAGCTCTCTTTTCCTTTCCTTTTCACAACAAAAGACAGCGAAAGATATGAATGCAAGAAGAAGCTAAAACATCATCAAGATATGGAAAAAAAATATGGTCCATAGATGCAGAGAAAAATTTACTCGCACACACACGAGGATACATGTGTGTGTGTGTGTACACAACTTTGTGGGTGGGTGTGTGTGCCCTTTGTTTATGTACAAATTGAGAAACCAACCTTGGGAAAAATATGGTCCATACACGCAGAGAAAAATTTACACACGCACACACAGCCCCCAACCCACCCACACATATGTGGATCTGTCTGAACATGTATGTGTGGACATAACTTTGTTTGTGTGTGTGTGTATATATGTATGTTGTAAAGAAGTAAATAATTCTTGTTTATATACAAAATGAGAAAAACCAACCTCGGGTAAGGGCTATTCTTCACAGCCTTCTGTCCATATTTTCTCCATCTATATCCATCTTCTAGATGATCCACCTCACTCTTTGTCATGAAAGCAAATCTCTGTTCTTTTTCCTTCTTTTCTCCTTTCTTCTTCCCTTTGATCCTATTAATTTTCAACCATAGAAAGTACTTCTTATATATCTTTCTTGTATAAATTAAGAACATAAAAAAGTTGAAAACTTCGATAACTAAAGTGCTTGAGTAATTTTCTTTACAAGATGTGATCGGTCCAGGTTTGTGATCGCTCCACACGGAGAAAACATTGCACATGTAGACCAACCATGTATCATAACAATTTGAAACATTCCCAAAAAAAAATTGCTGAAGTAGTTACCATCAAATGTTATCATCATAAATACGTTGAAGAAATTTAGACTTCGATTGATGTGCAGATTTAGATAACAGAAAAGGAAAACAATAAGAAAATCTTCTTCACTATGTACTTACTAACATTAGAAATTAATTGCACCAATGCAATAATAGCTCAAGATGTCTTTGCATGTGCAACTAAAGTTCTTGAGGATTAGTTCTTTCCAATATGTGATCGGTCCATGTTTGTGATCCATACGGAAAAAAAATATATGTATTGCACATGTAGACTAATTATGTATCAGAACAACAGAAAATATTCCAATTTTTTTTTTATTGTAGGTAGCGTGCCATCAATAATTATAATCAAGAATATGCTAAAAAAATTTATTATCTTTTTGGTTTGCATATAAAGAGAACCAAAAAGAAAAGAAAAGACAAATTTCTTCCCCAGTAGTTTTCATCTATACTTAGCTAGTATTAGATATGAATTGCCTAATACAATAGCAACTCAACAAAAAGATAAAAGGAAATGACTCACAAAATTCAAAAAATTCAATTTATTTTTACCCTATTTTCTGTTGTGTCCCATTTTTTGGATGTTTTTCATACTAACCAAAAGAACAAAAATGTTATGGGCTGTTCGGTTCGAATTCAATCAAGGGGCTGGATGTGATTCTATGGGCTGGTTGTTACAGTGGATGATGATGTTCTTTCAAGGGGTGATTCATGTGCAGATGGTTGATTGCTTTTTGGGTTTCTGGCTTTTTTGCTGGGTAATGTTTCAAATGTTGTAACATGGCTGTTGGGATTTTTTAGACAATTTTATTTATTTTTTTTTTGCAGGTTAATGTTTGGTTTTGGAGGTTTTCGTTTTTGCTTTTTTGGGTTGTGGCTTTCTTTTGATTTGTTGGTGAGGTTTTTAATTTGTATCCTTTGAGTATCATCAATGGAATCAAATGTTTTGCCGTTCAGAAAAAGAAATAAAAAAAAAAGTGTTTTTTCCCAAAGTTCTCTTTTTGTTTCCCTCATTAAATTCAGAAACCAGAACCTTTAACTTACACTTTCTTAGATCTATCTCCTTCATCATCCAACCCTTTTGGTTCCTCTTCGTTCTTACTCTTGTTGATATTTTCGTCTGCACCGGCCTCGGTAGAAGATGAAGACATCGAAGAGTTTGGAGTCACCGGAGTTTCGCTACCACCCGCTAAATCTCTGGGGACCGCCACCGGCTTTTGTCTGTATTCGGCCATAGGACTTGCTTCTGAGAGTGTGGGAGACGAGCCAAAGGCTCTAGCAACGATGTTATGATCTGTGGATCCTTGTGAACATGACTCAATGAAGCTCATGTATGAATGGTCAAACCCTTGTAGTGACTGAGTTGATGAATGGGGTACAGAGGAAGGAGTGTGATAATATATGGAAGGATTGTGATCCTCATGGAATGGGACAGGATAGTAAAGGTCTATAGCTTCTTCAGACATGGTAGAGAGAGAGAGAGAGACCTTTGATGGGAGCTTTGGTTAAGGCCCCTTATGCATGCTTTGACTTAGTTAAGCTCTACTTGTCCTTTTATACAGAGAGAGAGAGAGAGAGAGAGAGAGAGAGAGATTACGGAGCTTTGAAAGACCTTACTTTTTAAAGAAGTTTGACAAAAGCTTAGTTCATTATTGAGATAAGAGATTTTTTTTAATGATATTGGCTTTTTGTTTACTAGCTGAATTAAAATTTCAAATGTAATCATCAATCACGTGGAAGAAAAATACTCACAAAAGGAGATTCTAATCTTCACTGCTTTTTCTCAATCAAATAAAAAAAAAATTAGGCATTTATGTTTTTGAATTTTTATTTTTTATTTTCAGTAGATAAGAGGTAAATTATACTTTTTCACCCTCCAACTTTAATGCTAATTTCATTTTAGTTATAAGTGCTGAAGCCATAACTTTCATGGGCTGAATTGTTGGTTTTGGGGCAATCTTAATTTAGGAAATGCCTTTTCTATTCTTGTTGGAGATTTTTGTTTGGATACCATTGGATATATAGCTTTGGCTCATTGTATTTTCTGGGTTAGGGTATTTGTATCTCTCTTGGCATGACTTTTTAATAAAACTTGTCCTTTTGTTAAAAAAAAATAAAAATCATTTTAGACCTCAAATTCGCAATTTAGTCCCCTATATATGAAAGATAAGTAGAGATGGTAATGGAGGTTTGGTACATAGTAGCTTCTTCCTAAGTCCTAGTCCTATTAAAAAGTTGTTATCAAATCCGTCCCAACCCTATTAGCAGTGGAGTCAGATTTGGTCGGTTTTACCACGGGATAACTTAAATAAAATTTAAAAACTTACATTTTAGTAAATTAATGGATCGAATGATTAATTGATAACTAACCATGGTAGGATTCTCTTATTTGATGAGTCAAACGTTTTAATTTTTGCTCTATATAGTATATTTTTTTCCTTTTTATATGTCGAGGTATACGTTATATATATATATATAAGTCATGATATTTTAACAAATAAAAAGTAAGTATAAGGGTATATTATTACATTTGACACTTTAATAGGGGCGGGCGGGGCGGGTTTTAATCGGGGGTATTTTCAATTACCTCCTCCACCCCTAACTCATATAGACTATTCATTTTTACTTACCAAACCCGCTCGTACTCCTATGTTACGTCCAAACCCATTCAATTAGGGATAGGGCAGGGCATGAAGAAACTCTGGATCCAACTCAAAAATGTATCCTATTAGGTGGAAAGATCCAACATATATGTACATCTAGCCATAGTCAACTCTATATTTATTCAATGTGGGACATATTGTCTAACAAGACGAGACAGAGTTTCGACGGAACGAAAATTTTTGCATCCCTACAGATAAGTGTTTAACTTTTTTTTATCACGATCTATCCCGTTACGCGCAGAAAAAGAACACGTGCCACGCCACCAAGGCTCATTCAATTCTTTAAAGTATAAATAGCAGCAGAAAATGTAAGTAAAATTCATTAAAATAAGAGCAGTAAAAAGTTTGACTTGGTTGAAACACTTCCAAAAGAATCCATTTTGAAAACAGAGGTCCAGTCGATTGTGGCGGGGGCCCAGTCGATTGTCAGATCAATACAGAGAGTATGAAAGTTCAACAACCCCGTCCAGTCGACTATGTCGGGTACTCAGTCGACTGGGGACTCAATTTCTCAATCAACTGGTACTTGTCTGGTCAACTGAATCTAATCTAGCAGAATGTCATGTTTGTCATCATCCAGTGGACTGATGCTCTAAAAACTGAAAGGTTTTTCGTTAAAAACATGGGTTCAGTCGACTATATCGGGGACCCAGTCGACTGATCTCCCACAACTCTCCACATTCTACAGCATCTCAAAGCCATGATTTTCCAATCCACTTTTCAACATTTTATAACTATACTTCAACGATTCAAAACATAATTACAAGATTTTTTACTAGCGATTGCAATACTACAAAACCATTCTGAGTTTGACAAGTTAAAACATATATAAAATCCATGTTACATCATTTGGAATGGAATCACAAAAATATAAACAAGTGGTGATTCCCCGGCATTCCTTGACCTCACTCCTCACGCTTCTTCTTTCCTTTCTTCTTATCACCTACAATGGAGTAAAGCTCAACTGCTCAGTTATATGCTGAGTGTACAAATTCTAACATACACATATATGGAAAAACATGCTTTAATCTCATAATTCACATCATAATAGTCTATAGGGAGAAAATTACCCATTCATCCAGTAGCGGCAAGTCCAAGTCTTAAGCCGCGATGCTGATGGCCAGTCCAAGTCTACAATCATTGCATCCCAAGTGCCCTGGCAACTCTAAGCCTTAAACCATGCACAGTAGTCGTCGCTACTAAATTCTCAAACATCGAGAAGCTTAATCCGACACGAAATTGTATAAGTCCCCCCGTTTGACCCACATAATCAACTCAACGTACTCGCATTAAAGTTAAACATACTTTTTACATTGAAATGCGTGCATAATTAACGGGCCTATTATTAACACATGAATTTTACCCAGATCACAATTTCGTCATCGAAAACCAAAACATGTATTTTTCTATATAACATAGGTTAAAATCTCATACCTCGTGCGATTTCTTCCTAACTTTGAAGGATTAACTAGAGAGCCAACTAAACGTCGGATCTCCGTTTATACGCGATTCCTACAAGCTTTACATGATTTTCTCCAAAATTCTAGAAATTAAATTTTCATAAAAGTTAGCCAAATGAGGCCTAAGAGACATCAAAACGTATATCTTACCTCGAGGAGTCCAAATATGAAATCTGGAGAAAAATTGACAATCATCGTCGTTTGGCGTCGTGAAGCTTAAGCCAAAAATCCCCTTCTCTCTCTCTCTCTAGATATTTTGAGCTTGAAGATATTTATGAAAATGTCTCAACTCAACTCTATAAAGGTGCAACTCTCAGGAATTACATTTACCTCCCCACGAGTTCTCAAAACATCTAAATATTCTCCTTGCACGCGCCCATTTTATTACTTTACGAGTGAAAACTATAAATTATAAAAGTTTTCGACTAAGTTCCATTTGGGTCCAAAATTACGTTCGAAAACTAAATTCATGAAATCTCTAGATATCCTACATATTGATGTAATGTATCACTCACGTTCCCGCCACAGTATTCAAAATGATATAAAACGAGATCAAAACTACCAAAAATTATACAAAACAGGTATAATTAATATTCATCAAAATACCAGATAAAGTCAAATACCATTTAATGCACATAAATGTTATTTATTTTCATATTAGTGCCTCATGGATTCTCAAATCCTCATGTCCTTGACACTCTCCGTTGACCCATAGTCAACCCATCTGAATTATTAATCAACGTTAATAATTCCAAAAATTCAAATATGCTTATTAAAATGAATGAACTTTCGGGACGGGTGCGGCAACTCTCCCCTCGATCCAAAAGGAAGTTTGTCCCCAAACTTATACCTCATACGTCAAAAAGATAGGGGTATTCATTCCTCATCTCTTCTTCATTCTCCCATGTAGCTTCCTCAACCGTGTGACTTTGCCATATTACCTTCACCATTGGAATCGTCTTCGTTCTCAACACTTACTCTTTCTGATCCAAGATTTCTACTGGATGCTCTATGTAGGTCAAGTCTTCTTATATCGGTAATGGTTCTGGTACGATGATCTTACTTGCATTCGTCATACACTGTCTCAACATAGACACATGGAACACATTATGTACATGCTCCATCTCGGACGATAAGGCTAGTCCGTAAGCCACTGGTCCTACCCTCTCTAGAATCTTAAATGGGCCTACAAACCTGAGATTTAGTTTTCCTCGTTTCCCAAATCGTACAATGCCTTTCGAAGGTAATGCTCTCAATTATAAAAAATCTCCAACTTCGAATGTCATTGGTCATTGCTTAGAGTCGGCATAACTCTTATAACGACCTTGAGCCACATAAAGTCGCTCCTTGATTAGTTTCACCTTTTTCGTAGTCAACTGTACTATCTATGGTCCTATCAACCTTCTTTCCCCAACTTCGGTCAAACATATCGATGATCGACACTTATGCCCATACAAGGCCTCATACGGTGCCATCCCAATACTCGATTAAAAACTGTTGTTGTAAGCAAACTCGATTAACGGTAAGTGTTTCTCCCAATCACTTTCAAAGTCTAGAACACACAGTCTAAGTATATCCTCTAACATCTAAATCATTTGTTCTGACTGTCCATCGGTCTAAGGATGAAATGCAGTACTGAAACTCAGCTTGGTACCCATAGCCTTTTGTAAACTTCCCCAGAATCTCGATGTAAAACTACTATCACGATCTGACACAATCACAGTTAGAACTCCGTGTAGTCTCATAATTTCTTTTACATACAATTATGCTAACTTAGACGGTTTAGTCATCTTGATGGGTAAGAAATGAGCTGACTTTGTCAATCTATCAACTATCACCCAAATCTTGTCATTCTTTTTAGGCGATTGTGGAAATCCGGATACAAAATCCATTGTGATCTCATCCCATTTCCACTCTGACACTAGTAACGGTTGTAATAGTCCTGCAGGTACTTGTCTCTCTACTTTGACTTGTTGACATGCCGAACACTCAAAAACGTACTTAGCAACTTCACGCTTCATACCTTTCTACCAAAAGTTTTCTCGCAAGTTCTGGTACATCTTGTTACTTTTCGGATGAACTGAATACTTAGTACTATGTGCTTCTTGTAGGATTTGCTCCTTTAAGTCTTTCACATTCGATACACACAAGCGATTTCCAAGCATCAATACTCCTTATTCTAGAATAAAGCCGAGTCGTTTCCCAAAGGTATTTCATCTCTCATTTTGTGCAAGTAATAGTCGTTGAACTGTTCTGCCTTGATCTCATCAATGATGTTTGGGTGAGCTATGATTTCTATCAATAAGCCACCACTCGTCTCTGGAATCACATCTAGTTCTAAATGTTCCATTTCTCCAATCAATTCTTTTTCCTTGGTTAGCTCATCGACTAAGTTCTCTGTCGTCTTCCGGCTTAATGCATCAGCTACTACATTAGCCTTCCTCGGATGATACTCTAACGAAAGATCATAATCCTTCATCAACTCTAGCCATCTCCTCTGTCTCATGTTCAAATCTTTTTGCGTGAATAGGTACTTCAAACTCTTATGGTCCGTGAAGATCTTACACTTCTCCCCGTACAAGTAGTGTCTCCAAATTTTTAAGGCATGGATCACCGCGGCCAATTCAAGGTCGTGAGTTGGATAATTTACTTCATGTGTCTTCAATTATTAGACGCGCAGGCAATCACCTTGCCACCTTGCATAAGTACACACCCAAAACCTTGATGCGAAGCATCACTATAAATCACAAACCTTTCGATTTCAAACGGTATTGTTAGGATAGGTGCTCTTGTTAATCGTAACTTCAATTCTTGAAAACTCTTTTTCACACTCTTGATTTCATTCAAATGTAACACCTGGTCTCATCAACTTTGTCATAGGCAATGAAATCTTTGAGAAATTCTCAATGAAACGACAGTAGTATCCTGCTAAACCTAAGAAACTTTGGATTTCTCTTCATTTACAACTTTCAAACCCTAAACTTCATCGATACTCTTCTCCTCATTCTTATCTAGTCATCCACCACAGAGAGAGAGAGAGAGAGAGAGAGAGAGAGAGAGAGAGAGAGAGAGAGAGAGAGAGAGAGAGAGAGAGAACAGTGAGAGAATAAAAAATCCAGAGATTTTGGCTATGAAGATGGATTGCTGCTCAACAACAAGCAAATGGCTCTCCCTTTCTTTTCTTCTCTGCACAAACCAGATTTTATCTACACATTCTCTCCCCCCCTTCCCCCTCTCTCTCTCTCTATGCGCCATCCCCCCCTCCTCTTCTCCCTCTCCGATGATCGCCCCTCTCTCTCCGCTGGTCATGTCTCTCTCTCTCTCTCTATCTCTCTCTCTCTCTCTCCCTCTCTCGTTCTTTCTATCCCTCTCACATTGCATCCGCTACTACTACTTCTCTACCGTTGCTACTTCTCTGTCGGTGTTGCTTCTCCATCGGATCTGCTCTTCCCTGTTCTTCTCAGGTACATATGTATATATATGTGTATCTGCGTATGCATATATATACTTATTTATTTAGCCCTAGTTCTCCCTCTCCCTCTCTTTCTCTTTCTCTATGTGTATATATATGTGTGTGTGTGTGTATGCATTTCGATTGGATCTCTATTTCACAAGATCTTCAAAATCCAGCAATTTTCTCCACTCTGTCGTAGGCTTGGTTGAATATAAATTTAGGACTCCACAAATTTAAGTGTGTGTAAATGGGGATTGAAGCATGCTAATTGTCAAAATGGTTATACCCTCTCAAAATGGTCAGCGCCTAAATAGTCCCCTATCAGCCCCAAAAAACAAGAGAGTTGATGTCATGACTCATGAGCTACATTCATTGGTGGCTGATTTTGGACTTTTTGTTTGTTTGTATGACATCCTTCTGGAGTTCATTGAGAATTCTATTCACCTTAGGATTTTTAATTGCTTTTAGTTTACCATAGTCTCTGTTTAGTTTATCCTTGATCAGTTAATTGCTTCAATAGTTGTACCCTTTTTGTTTTCCTTTTAACCAAAAACATTCACTGCCTTTTTTTTTTTTTTTTGCAGTGATATAATTTTAAGTCCAAGAACAGCTTAATTGCAGCCATGTAATTTGATTTTATGCTAATCTTAAATATATTTTCTAGTGCTTCATGCAAGTTCATTTCACGTTTTCACCATGGTAGAGTTTCAAGTCTAGTGGTCGTGTTTCAAGTACATGAACATTTTCAAGTCTTTTTTCTAGACCTTTATAGTTCAACCTTGGATAATTAGTTTGTTATCTTTCATGTCTCATATAGCTTAGCCTTGAGGAACTTCATTTTCTTAAATTTTGGACCAACCTATTTGACAAGCGGGGGTATTTGTAAAATACAATCGCGCTAAAAGAAGGAAATACACTGATTTAATTAGTGTACAACTCCCTATTTTATTTGTAATTTGTGTTATAATGCCAGCTTTTATACAATGTGATGAATCTATGATAAGTTGTGTTGTGCTAGCTATTATTTGTGCAGATTGTTGGTTGCTGTGTGCAGGAATGAATAAAAGGATAAAAAGGAAAGCTTGATTATGAGCAAGGAAATTCAAGATGAAAAGTGGAGTTCGAGCGATCGAAGCACCTTCAAGTGATCAAGTTTTTGATCGATCGAAATCTGTTCAAGCACTCGAGTAATTCACGGTTCAAGCGATCGAGTAAAGTTCGATCGATCGAACATGCCTTTTATCAGATTTTACGCGCACGCAGCAGAAATGTATTCAGTAACCCTAGCCCTAGGATTTTAGTATATACTAGTTATGAGTACGTCCTTAGGGACGCCCAACATTAGTTTCATAGTTTTTATATATATACATATATAGAGAAAGAGAGAGAGTTTGTTGGTTTGTAGGTTTTCATACATTAGCTATTACGTTGCTTCAAAGTTCATAGTTTAATACAAGTTTGCAGTGCATTCAGGTTTTGTTTTATTAGCTGTTTACATTCTTCTTGTGATTTCTAGTAGTATAAGTAGTAATACACATAGTGTTGCTTGTTAGTCTAGCTTTAATCCATAGTTTCCATAATTTTTATGTTAAAATCACAACTAAACACATCCTTAATGAGCTTTTACGTTAAACACCAATTTTTGACACTCCAGACCATGTCTGAGTAGTCCTAGAGGTGGAAGATCATGATGAAACAGTGATCTCCAACCTCTGCCATGCAGTAGTATAAAACTTGGATTCGATCGATCGAACCAGAGATACAGTCAAGCGATCGAATATATTTCGATCGATTGAGGGATGATTATGTTCGATCGATCGATCGAGAGCACGTCGATCGATCGAACCTTTAGATTCCTGAGAAGATCCTTTGCAGTATTCCTAGACTTTCTGTTTTCGAGATTTGTTATCAAGTTGTCCCCATATGCTCAGTTTGTCAAAACAGTTTCTTAACTTTAAGCCTTAAGGCATTTTTCTTTAATAACTTTTGCAAACCACTTTGAATGCTAACACCATTCAGAGTGTGAGTCTTGACTATTGTTTTAAACCGCCTTCATGTATTTTTAAATCATTTGTGATGATATAGTCTCGGTCATGAAAGGATTATTGAATCTTTATCTCTAGAAAATACAGATTACTGTAGAGAGATGTACTCCATTGAGCTTTAACGTAACTGCATAGTAAATGACAAGGTCATTGTGGATTCGTATGATCCCAACGTTCCCTTTCTATAGAAGTAAAATCTTTTTAATAATCACCTTAGTTAATTAGTTAATTAGTAGTTTAATTTAGTTGCTTTAATTTCGTAGTTGTTAATTATGGAACTTCGTGTTCTACACCTTATCTTAAGTTCTGAATTTTTATTTTCCTTTTGAGTATAATCTAAGTAACTAGTTCATCACCTTCTCTGTGGGTTCGACCTAGTCTTATCCAGTACTACTTGCACATCTACCTACACTTGGGTTTAGCACACAAGCGCACATAAATCATTTCCGTGTCAAGTGTTTGGCGCCGTTGTCGGGGAAGGTGACTAGCTAGTATTTAGATTACCTCGCTCTTTCTTCATCTATTTCTATTTTTCTTTTTTGTTTTCTTTAGGTTCAAAAAATCTTTTTGGTCTTTTCCCTTTCATGTCCGATAATTTTATCGAAGGAATCTTCAAAAATCCACTCTATTCATCTAATTCCTCTAGTTCTATCAACCCCGTCGCCACACCTACAGAATCTATGGCTGACGATCAAAGCAAAAATGGTGAGAATAGGGTTGTGCTTATTGACGATTCGCTGCCTCCCTTGCGCGATCTCATGCAACCTGAACACGCACCTACGCCTTCTTGTATTCTTATTCCACCCCATGCGAGTAAATTTTAATTTCGAAATAGAATGATCCAACTCCTTCCAACATTTCACGGAATGGAGAGCGAGAAGGCATATCTACATGTCAAGGATTTTGAGGAAGTTTGTAAAACATTCTCTCATAACTGTCCTGTGGATGAAACACGCTAAATGTTATTTCCCTTCACTCTGAAGGATAAAGCAAAAGCGTGGCAGCTCACCCTTAAGCCAAATGCAATCTTCACCTGGCATGCGATGAACACTGCATTTTTAAAGAAATTCTTCCCACCTCACATGACCACTGAACTTCAACGACAAATAAACTCCTACAAACAAAAGAGCAATGAAACCTTCACTCAAACTTGGGAGCATTTCAAAGATTTACTTCTCTCATGCCCACATCACGGGTATGAGAAGTGGTGAACCATTAGCTACTTTTACGAAGGACTAAATGGTGAAACGAAAAAACTGGTTGAAACCATGAGCGCAGGTCCATTTCTTAGCAAAAACACCAAAGAGGCTGAAGCCCACTTCGATAGGTTAGCCGATCATGCTCATGAATGGTCAAATTATGAAGAGGTTTCACGTGCACAGCTAGCAGTTGTAGAGGAGAAAAGCATTTATCAGCTACAAAGTGAAGATCATCTAATGACAAAATACGAAGAACTAGAAAGAAAGGTAGAGGAGTTAGGAATGAAAGGAGAAAGTTCTAGGCAGATTTTGCCTGAAGAACCATGTCACACATGCAATATGTTGGGACACACAACTCAATACTGTCCCAACGTGCCTTATTTTCAAGAACAGGCCCCCATAGAAATGAACCCCATGCAAGGATATAGAGGGGCAGGGAATTCCTGCAATAACAACAATAATTTTTAAAATAATAACCGATGGAATCACACCGATTTTTATTGGAAAAACGACGCCGAAACCCAAAACCAATATCAGCAACAGCTCTACAACAACAATAACCAATATCAAGGGCAATACAATAGGCAGTCTCAATCGTTCAATCAAAATAGACCTAAACTACAACCAAGCTCAACCCTCTAGTAACCAACATTCTAATGTATACGTGCCACCACACAAAAAGGTGCAAGAAGAAGATCCACTCTCTAACGCAAACTTGACACAGCAATTGATTCAAATGATGAGTAAAATGTCTGCGACGTTAGAGAGAATAGATACACGACAAGAGGGATCGGGAGGAACATTTCCTGCCCAACCACTTCCAAACCCTAAGGGATACAACAATGGTCCTAATAATCAAGAACATGCAAAAGCCGTGACTATTCTGAGAAGCGGCAAGATTATAGGACACAACATGCCTCTTTCTACGCCTGAAGAGTACGAAGAGGAGGAAGTGGTAACTAGCAAGCAACCTTCGACGCTGGATGAGGAACCGATTGCTAATAATGAATCATTAAAATCAAATGATGAAGCTCCTAAAGAAGTAGAAAAAGTTGAGAAAAGGCCTGGAAAGGAGCCCGTTATAGACGAATTACCTAAATGCCCTTTCCCCGCACCTTACCCTCAAAGGCTAAAGAAGCTTAAATATGAGATAGATAATCAGGAGTTCTTGGAACTATTTAAACAAGTAAAAATAAACCCTCCACTCCTTGATGCTATCAAACAAGTACCGGCCTATGCTAAATATCTTAAAGATTTATGCACGGTCAAGAGGCGGCAGAGTGTGAAGAAATACGTATATATTGCTTGCCAAGCAAGCACAATCATCCAAAATGAACTGCTCCCTAAACTCAAAACCCCGGTACTCCCGCTGTCTCATGCTAAATTGGGAATCAAAGGATAGACAACGCACTCCTCAATCTAGGAGCAAGTGTTAACCTACTGCCATACTCTGTCTATAAACAACTTGGGTTGGGTGAACTCAAACCCACTCGAGTTGCACTACAACTGGCAGATAGGTCTATGAATTACCCTAGAGGAATACTGGAGGACGTCCTCGTGCAAATAGACTTGTTTGTCTTCCCAATTGATTTTGTAATCTTAGACACTGATCCTGTGTCCAATCCATGTGCACAAATCTCGGTAATTTTTTAACGTCCATTCCTCAACAAAATCGATGACACGATAAAATTAAGAAGTGGAATTATGACCATCGTATTTGGGAATATGACTCTAAATGTCAAAATCTTTTCAAATCCCTAACCTGAAGAATACGACGATGAGGAAGAAGTAAACTACATCAAGACGGTTATTGAAGATGAGGCTGATTTTGTCGATTACAAAGATCCTTTGGAGGTAGTTGTGTCACAATTTGATACTATTTATCAACCAAAAAGCTCTACTCCATTGGACACCGATTTAAATCAGGCTTGTCTCATGATGGAAATGAAAGAGGATAGAGCTGAATGCATGTGGGTCACACCATTTGAACCATTACCTCCTAAAATAAAAATAGTTATGCCCTCAAACTTTCAGTTTCCTGATCTAAGGAGCTCAAATACGCTTTCCTAGGGACTGAAAGGACGTACCCTATTATTATATCATCTACTTTAAGTCTCGAGCAAGAGGGCAAACTAATTCAAATGCTGAAACAATATAAGGGAGCATTGGGATGGACGATCGCCGACCTCAAAGGCAGAAGTCCGTTTGTTTGCACCCATAAAATATATTGGGAAGACAACGCTAAACCATCACGACAAATGCAGAGGCATCTAAACCCCAACATACAAGAAATAGTTAAAAAAAGAAGTTTTAAAATTACTTGACGTGGGATAATTTATCCAATCTCTGACAGTCCGTGGGTCAGTCCGACCCAAATCGTCCCAAAAAAAGCTGGTATAACGGTTATTCCCAATAAAAATGGAGAGCTAGTACCGACACGCGTCTCCACCGGATGGAGGATGTGTATCGATTACAGAAAGTTGAACATTGTGACCTGGAAAGACCACTTTTCGTTGCCATTCATGAACCAAATGCTAGAATGAGTGGTGGGTCACAAGTACTACTATTTTTTGGACATATATAGTGGGCATAACCAAATTGAAATTGCTCCTGAAGATAAGGAGAAAATAACTTTTACGTGCCCGTTTGGTACTTTTACTTACCGTCGCATGCCCTTCGGTTTATGCAATGCACCTGCTACTTTTCAGCGGTGCATGTTTAGCATCCTTAGTGTCATGGTCGAGAAAATACTCGAAGTCTTCATGGACGATTTCTCTATGTTCGGCCATAATTTTGAAAATTGCTTAGAGAATCTTGAACGTGTGCTAGCACGATGCGAGGACAAACACCTAGTACTAAACTAGGAAAAATGTCACTTTATGGTGACCAAGGGAATAGTCCTCGGCCATATAATCTTCAATAAAGGTATCCAAGTGGATAAAGCCAAAATCGACATAATCTCGAATCTACCTGTCCCCCATACAGTTAAAGACATCTGTTCTTTCTTGGGACATGAGGGATTCTATTGTCGATTTATCCAAAATTATAGTGCAATCTCCCAACCACTATGTCAACTGCTTGTCAAAGACATACCACTTGAATGGTCGAAAAGGTACCAAATATCTTTCGATGCACTAAAAGACCATCTTACCTCCGCACTAATAATACATGTACCCGACTAGAGTTTGCCTTTCGAACCGATGTGCGATGCTAGTGACTACTCTATTGGCGTAGTTATAGGATAGAGGAATGATAATAAGTCATATGTTATCTATTATGCCATTCCAATGCTGAATCAAGCTCAAATGAGTTATACAACTACTGAAAAAGAGCTACTGGCTTTAGTATTCGCCTTAGATAAATCCAGATCTTATCTGATAGGGTCCCCAATTATCTGCTTCATAGACCACTCGGCCCTCAAATATTAGCTATCCAAGAAAGATGCAAAACAAAGGCTTATCCGTTGGATACTCCTACTCTAAGAGTTTGATCTCACAATCAAGGATAAGAAAAGACTAGAGAATGTGGTCGCAGACCATTTATCTTGGTCAATGTTTGTTGACAATACTGAACCACTACCGATTAAGGATGAATTCCCAGTTGAGCAACTGATGACAATTTCTAGTTTGCCCTAGTATGCAGACATAGTAAATTATCTAGTCATGGGAGAAACCCCCAGGCATTGGTCAAATCAAGATAAGAAATGATTCTTCTCGTTCGCACGTCACTTCTTCTTCGATGACCGGTACCTTTTTAAATATTGCACTGATCAGGTCATCAGACGTTGCATTCCGAATGAGGATATAACTCTAATTTTAGCATCATGCCATTTAGAATCCTATGGTGGCGACTTTGCTTCACAAAAGACCGCACAAAAAGTCCTACACAGCGGCTTTTAGTGGCCCATCGTATTTAAGGATGCTTATTCCTTTTGCAAATCGTGCTAATGCTGTCAAAAGCTTGGTACAATTTTAAAAAGGAACGCTATGCCTATAACCCCTATTATCACAATTAAAATATTCGATTATTGGGGCATAGATTTCATGGGCCCATTTTCAAAATTGAACAACTACAAATATATACTCCTAGATGTGGAGTATGTTTCAAAATGGGTAGAAGCGATACCGACGAGATGCAATGACCACAAAATAGTAATGTCCTTTCTAAAGGAACATATCCTATCGTGTTTCGGAACTCCAAGGGCGTTAATAAGTGACCAAGGCAAGCACTTTTGCAATAGACCCTTGGAGTCACTCCTCAAAAATACGGGGTCAATCACAAGATCGCTCTAGCTTACCACCCATAAACTAACGGGCAGGCAGAGTTAGCTAACCAAGAAATAAAATATATTCTCAAAAAAATAGTTAGCTCCAATAGGAAAGACTGGGCATACAAGCTGACCGATGCCTATGGGCATATCGTACCGCGTGTAAAACAAACCTAGGAATGTCCTCGTACAGGCTAGTGTACGAAAAAGCTTGCCACCTCCCTATCGAGATTGAGCATAAAGCATATTGGGCGACTCGCTCATTAAACTTTGATATTAAAGAGGGAGGGCAGCTACGAAAAGTCCAACTCACAGAGCTAGAAAAAATCCGTAGAGATGCATATGACTCTACAAAGTTGCATAAGGAAAGGTTAAAGTCTCGCCATGATCATACGATCTTTTGGAAAACTTTCTATCCAGGGGAGAAAGTCTTGCTGTATGACTCTCGCCTTCACCTTTTCCAAGGTAAGCTCCGATCCCGGTGGACAGGTCTGTTTATCATTAAATCTGTCTTTTGACATGGGGCTGTCGAACTCATAAACCCCAAGAACGATGAAAGTTTCAAGGTTAATGGCCAAAGGATAAAGTCGTTCTTGGAAAACTTCTAAACTGAAGCTGAGCACATCTAACTAGATGAGCCCAACTATTCTTCCACCTAAAATGCCAAAACAAGTCGCAACATATTGTTGTAAACTTTTCTTTTCTTACTTTTTGGTTATTTTCGGCTGTTTTGCTTTATTTCTTCTTCTTGAATATGACATTGTTCTTAATCTACTATTCCTTGTATCACTCAACTACAGGTTCCAAAATGAGAGATGATGATGTCTATTCGATAGGATCTTGGGCTGATTTCGAATTTTAAAATCCTCCATGGACAGTTGAAGAGGTCTCATTTTGCTTGTCACCATATGAAGGGCTGGATGAGAATGTTTTCTTCGACATATCTCAGGGATATATCCCTTACCCACCTGCTCTCCTAGTCATCAATCCTTTTGAAAATATGGAATTCCCTGAAGAATAAGGACGAGAGGAGGGTTACTTTATTGGTGAGGTTGATGATGCACTCCTAAAGTAGTGGGAGAATGACTCGATGTGGGAACCTTGGGAAGAGAATGACTTACAAGATGTTGTGCGTGAATGCCACAATGCTATTTTCACATTTGTCGACGACTTTCTCATTCTCGAGCTAGTCCCATACCTCTACGTGCACCTAAGCTACTTGTTGTTCAGGCTTCAATGTCCTTTACTAGCTAGTGCACGCTGGGCATCCATGCCAATAATGAGGTTCGAACATTATTACATTCTCCCTTGTTTATTTCTTTTTATCTCATTTGTTTCTATTCCTTATTTTCCTTGCCTTATTTTCCTTCAATTTTCTTTTATTTTTCCTTGTCCAGGATTATCACTATGAACCACAATGTTCTACCAGTGTTCCTTCCGCACTTACTATTTTATGGACCTCCCATAGGGTCTCCTGGTACTCCACCGCGAGAGAAAGAATAGCTAAGGAGCTACACTCCTTTATCTATGAAGCCGTCCGGCTCACCAAGATCACCTCTTGCTTGCGCTCTCAATCCTATGGAGGTTTCAGACGTCTTCAATGATATTCTTGACGCTTTCAGATCCTTCTAGAATCATGCATTGTCAAGTTTGGACTGCAGTTTTGAAGATTTGGTAGAGTATGAAGCAATTGAGGAAGAAAAAGTTTTCATGCTTGAAGAATAGTGGTTCACTTCAATTATAGTTTTCCATTTGTCTATCCGTTTGCAATTGATGTGTAATCCTAGACAAATAATAGTTATCTTTAGTTTATTTTTGTAGTTTTTCATTGTAATAAGGTCTTAGGTACCAAGTTTGGGGGACATAATTTCGCAAAAGGATGCTAATTGAATTTACATTTATAAAATTTACAGTTTTATATTACTTTGATGATTATTTCTGGCTTACATGTTCTGTATTATACTACTTTATGTTATTTCTGTATTTCTAGAACAATTTTTGTTAGTTGGGGGTACTTAGGTACACTAATCCAAAGAGTCATTATAATTGCGTCTTCGATCGATAGAACCATTCTCGATCGATCGAAGGTCTAATACCCTCAAGCGCTTGAAAATGTCTCAATCGATTGTACTTTCAATCGATCAAACTATCTCGATCGATCGAGACTTGTATTTAAACGAGGTGTCTAGCGCACACTTGATCAGTTTCTTTCTCTCCCTCATACTCTCAAGCGATTTTAAACAGAGAGAGAACTCCGACGATTTCTTTCCCCCCATACACACACGTTAAGTGGCAGATCCTCGATACCCAAATCGTCACCATCATCTCTTCTCCACTGCGCATGTAGCTAAGGTACGGTCCCTATATCCCCCCTTATTCATTCTTGTTCAATTCATGAGGGCATGTCCCCCCATTGGTCTTTTGACAAATTAAACAATGTTTATATCGTGTATCTCATTTTTCCTTTTCATTTCTATGTTGTTTTCTTATACCCGCGTTTCTTCTGTGTTTGATCGATCGAACTGGGCTTAAGCGATCGAGCCCAGTCCTTGTTCGATCGATCGATCGAGAAATGGTCGATCAATCGAACCATTGCAGAAGCAGTTTCAGGTTTTGTCCTTTTGTTTTTGTTTTAATTAGTCCTTTTTTTCATTTTCAATTTCAGGATCATCACCATGAACCCCACAACTGGGTACCATAGGGAGAAGCCCTTCAACTTGACCATTCCGGACCTGGTACCCGATCATGAGTTTCAAAATATTTTTGACCAGTCCTGGTATACACGATTCTTCAGCCACTGCAAGATTATGTTGGAGCGGCCTCTCAAGATGGTCTGGCTCTCTGCTTTGTGGTTCTTGGCTCAGATTCAGGCGATGCTGTAATGGCATCAGATGTTGAACTAGCCTAGGAGGGTCAATATCTCTTAGGTGAGAGAAGCATCTGCTACCATGATCAAGGACCCGGCCACCCCGTACACGTATCGATCTTTTTTCTACAGCCGGGAGATTATAATTAGTCCTGCTACTCTAGCCACCGTGGTAGGTATCCCAGAGGAGCCCGAGTGCGATTGTCCCCAGAGGGTGGGAGCTTCTGAGACCCCATATGCCACGATAGTGCAGGAGATTATAGGCGGGGTTGTCCTATTCTGGAACGGCTCGTCGCTTATCAAGGATCAGCACTTGACCGACAATTACCACATGCTTCATCTTGTGCTGTGCAATTGCATCTTCACGACGTCCTATCACGAGAAGTTAGCACCATAGTACATTCGTGCATTGTACGCTGTGGGGACAGGAAAGTGGGTCTGCCTCCCGCGTTTATATATGGAGTTCCTGGTCCAACCCACGTGTTATATTTTTTGCGAAGACATATCTGAAGGGCGCGTGCGCCATTCATAGTATTGTGGCCCAGGCTGGATTGCTCCCCCTTTCTGCTGATGCATTTCAGACTTCTTCGAGCAAATTCGGTGAGACGGCTACCCGTCGTTCAGATGCACAGAAGAGGAAGAGAAAAGGAAAATGGAAGGAGAAAGTGGGAGAAAAGAAGAGGAGAGGCGGAGGCACTGATACCGAGGGCGCAGATTTTGGGACACCTTATGAGGCTGAGGAGCATGATTCAGACAAGGAGGTTGATCCTGTCCTTGAGGTCCAGCAGTTCAAGCTAAGACAGTGATCTTAGGCTCGTACCCAGGGAGAGTCATATTCCGTGTCTTTACAGACATTACATGCCTTATTACTAGAGGAGAGAGAGGCTCGAATCCGACTTGAGGGTAGATTTGATCATATGATGGCGCAGTTGTATGCGTTACTTCTACAATTGGGTGTCGACTCCTTACTCCATCATCCCGCACCAGCTGTAAACCCACCCACTACATCTGCTGCTACTGTACCACCTCCTTCGACATCTGTTGCTACTTCTATACCACCCACATCCACAGTACCGCCGACTATCACTAAGATATCCCCTTCACCACCTCCAGTTATACCAGTTCCTTCCAAGACTATCTTTTCGGACCCAACTGCGAGCGACCCGACGTTGGCTCCTGCTATTGCTGAGGGTGGAGGTGCTGATGATCCAGATGCATGCGCCGATAGAGATTATGTCTGATATAGCTGATGATTCGTAGTTTCTAGCTAGTTGAGAGTATGAGAGTTTTGTTGCATTTATTTTCTTTTTGTTTTCTCTCTCCTCTCTCTTAGTACCTTTTGGTGGATAATTAAACTTTGTGATCACTGTCTGTACTATTATTATTCTATATTTCCTGTGATTGGTAGTGTGATATCCATGGATCATATTTTTGTATTGCTATATCTATTGATCTGTGTGGTTGGAGATTGTATGATTTATTTACAGGTTGCTATGATTGTTGTTTTGCTTTTGCTTCTATCAGGTGATATCCATCTACTTTCATTTGAAAATCAACTTCTGAGGACATTGTTATTTTCAGTTGGGGGTGGGATGCAGATAGATATTCACCTGTTTATGTCCACACTTAGCACTTTGGAGAATTTTATTGCCTATATCATACAATCTCAATTAGAATTAGAATTGGATTAAAAATTTTTGAAAATTTAAAATTAAAAATTTTGAAATTTTGAAAAATTTTGAACTTAAATGATAGAACAACTTTGAACTCTCACTCCTGATTGGTTGCTTATGAAGTAATGACACATTCATATTTGTCTCATCCTTTCATGAATTAAGTTCACGCGTTTTCTAGTATCACTAGGATGATTGCATGTGTTGACCTTTCATGTATCTAACATCCATATACACTACTTGATAGCTATGCGGAAAACCTAAAAATTAGTTAATATGACTATTATGCTAAAAGAACGAGTAGTGGAAATTGATTACCCTTAGTGAGATTTTGATCCAATCTTCACTTCTGAGGGAATTGTCACATAAGCTCGAACAATTTTTCTTGATTATGCCTATTAAAAGTTCGTTGAACAGTCTCAATTAATTTTTTATTTTGGCTGTTTACTAGAGGAGAACGTTCAAGATCTACCAACTAAACTCAATGAACACTGTAATGCAAAAACTAAGAACTTAAGAAAATGGTTTAAACCATCGCTACCCATTCCATAATCTATACATATCCCTTTATCGTTATTCAAGCAGCCATTTTTTTTCTTCCAAACCCACACCGATTCAATACTTCCAAATCTATTACAAGAAAACCATCTCCTAACCTTGTACTTTGACCTTAATGGACTCCTAACATGAATAAATTGTCAAAGTATGTGGAGGGAGAAGAGTAGTTGTGGGAAATGCTGAAAAAAAAGAAAAAAAATACTAAAATAAAGAAGAAAAGAAATGTTTGAATGTGAAAAAGGAGTGCACCTTTCTGTTTTTTTTTTTTAAAAAAAGAAGCATGTGCAAAGAAGGGAAGTTGGTGGAGATGAGAAAAAAAGGAGAAGATAAACTTCATTGCATATTCAGACACACATTTTCTCTGTCATCATCTTCGACTATCGTATACAAACCAAAAATTCAAAGTCTTAATGATTCTTAACGAATTGGTTTAAACATGAATGTGTAAATTGGGTTATCCATGGTATTTCGCTCCTCTAGTAAGTAGCATTCTATTCGTGAGACTGTACACTCTAAATGTGCATTTTTCATAGAGTCAAGTACGAAAGCACTAGTAACCAGAATATCACTCCTATCAAAGCTTTCATACGATGTGCGATCACTATTAAGCATGTTTCTGAGAGACGTTCTTCTTGAGTGTAAACCAATGTGAGATTTGAGTTGAAACTATGAGTTCTAAAGGTATAATAGTCTAAATACCTCAAAAGAAGGTTTAATGCATAGCTGTTAACTACACACACACACACATACACAGATGCATTGGTGTGATACATATGTTATATCTATCTTGGTGGCATGAGGAGCATGTGATTATCTTTTATGGTTTGATTGAGATTAATATGCCTTTGTAGAGCTGAATTAGCAATTGAATAAGAGGGAGTGTTTAGAAGTTTTTCTATATCTTTTTGAACTTAAAATGGAGAATTTTGTGGGTATATTCACTATAAACCCTCACGAGACAATACTCGTCCACTAGGGGGAACCTAGAGGTTTAACGGCTTGTTGCATTTGCTAAATACAACCGCAATTCCTGAGAAAGTGAATTAGGAATTATCTCTTTCTATTAGGTTAGTTTGTCTTAGTTTATTTTGTTTCTTTTAGTCATTGTGGTAGTAGTTTAGCTTGTTTTTATTATCACTTAATCGCTAGGGACTAGCAATAAGCTAGTTGGGGGTTGTGACAAGCGGGGGTATATTTAAAATACAACCGCACTAAAAGAAGGAAATACACTGATTTAGTTTACAACTCCCTATTTTATCTATAGTTTGTGTTACAATGCTAGCTTTTATACAACGTGATGAATCTATGATAAGTTGTGTTGTGTTAGCTATTATTTGTGCAGATTGTTGGTTACTGTGTGCAGGAATGAATAAAAGGATAAAAAGGAAAGCTTGATTATGAGCAAGGCAATTCAAGATGAAAAGTGGAGTTCGAGCGATCGAAGCACCTTCAAGCGATCAAGGTTTTGATCGATCGAAGTCTGTTCAAGCGCTCGAGTAATTTACGGTTCAAGCGATCGAGTGAAGTTCGATCGAGTAACCCTAGCCCTAGGATTTTAGTATATATACTAGTTATGAGTACGTCCTTAGGGACGCCCAACATTAGTTTCACAATTTTTATATAGAGAGAAAGAGAGAGTTTGTTGGTTTTGTAGGTTTTCATACATTGGATATTACATTGCTTCGAAGTTCATAGTTTAATACTAGTTTGCAGTTCATCCAGGTTTTATTTTATTAGTTGTTTGCATTCTTCTTGTGATTTCTAGTAGTTTAAGTAGTAATACACGTGGTGTTGCTTGTTAGTCTAGCTTTAATCCATAGTTTTCATAATTTTTATGTTAAAATCACAACCAAACACATCCTTAATGAGCTTTTACGTTAAAAACCAATTTGTGACACTCTATATCATGTTTGAGTAGTCCTAGAGTTGGGAGATCATGATGAAACAGTGATCTCCCGCCTCTGCCATGCAGCAGTAAAAAACCTGAGTTCTATCAATTGAAGTTAGTTCGATCGATCGAGCCAGAGATACAGTCAAGCGAACGAAGATATTTCGATCGATTGAGGGATGATGATGTTCGTTCAATCGATCGAGAGTGCGTCGATCGATCAAACCTTCAAATTCTTGAGAAGATCCTTTGCAATATTCCTAGACTTTCTGTTTTCGAGATTTGCTATCAAACTGTCCCCATATGCTCAGTTTGTCAAAATAGTTTCTTAATTTTAAGCCTTAAGGCATTTTTCTTCAATAACTTTTTCAAACCACTTTGAATGCTAACACCATTCAGAGTGTGAGTCTTGACTATTGTTTTAAACCTCCTTCATGTAATTTTAAATCAATTGTGATGATATAGTCCTAGTCATGAAAGGACTATTGAATCTTGATCTTTAGAAAATACGGAATACTGTAGAGAGATGTACTCCATTGAACTTTAACGTAACTACATGGTAGATGGCAAGGTCATTGTGGATTCGTGAGATCCCAACGTTCTCTTTCTAAAAAGTAAAATCTTTTTAATAATCGCCTTAGTTAATTAGTTAATTAGTAGTTTAATTTAGTTGCTTTAATTTTGTAGTTGTTAATTGTGGAACTTCATGTCCTACACCTTATCTTAAGTTCTGAATTTTTATTTTCCTTTTGAGTATAATCTAAGTAACTAGTTCATCACCTTCTCTGTGGGATCGACCCGGTCTTATCCAGTACTACTTGCACGTCTACCTACACTTAGGTAAAGCACACAAGCGTACACAAATTATTTCTATGTCACTATTGATTATGGATTGAAAATTGAAATCCAAATCAGTAAGCAATTATTGATTGTAATTGAAGTTTGTTCATATGGCTGATTCGTATGAAATTATTTTCTTACACTTTTTGAATTTTTATTATTGTTGCTACTGATTCGTAACATGTGACTATTTCTTTTAGGTGGCTTTACTCAATGCAAACTATCTTTGGTTCTAACACAGAGATCCGAGATCTTTGATTTAATTGCATTTTCTTATCACTATGGTAATCAAGTATCCCACTCCATATGGTGAAGTTCTTCAAACTATGGTTTTTAAAATCAATGCTTTTGAATTGTACATACATCAGAAAACATTGATTATCACATTCCCCTATCGAAAAAGTTTCTTCTCTACCTCACTTTTGTAGGAAAGAAAAGGACCCAAAAGTTAGCAAACTAGGGACTAGCAGCTCAGTTTGCAGAGAACGAGAATCTTATAGAGGTAAATGAGAGGCTTTTCACATGCTGCTTGCATTTAGGAGCCATAGAGCATTGTTGTAATTTCTTTTTTTCCTTCTAAAGTGGGATTTTTGAATGAAGTTTCATGGTCACCTATTTTAATGGGCTTCCAACTGAGAATCAGGGACAAAGAGTATGCTGTAGTAGTCATTTTGGAGGAAATTTAAAATTGTTATACATAGAAATTTAAAATAGCCATAACTATGCCCAACTACTAAAAGTCTAATAGATTCCATGTTTTTTTGCCAACTCTTGATTTGTAGCTGGCTTGTGCTTTTTGTTCTTGTGCTTGTTTCAGCCGCAAGTTCTCTTACCTGACCTACTAGTTTGGGGATGCTTTTTCACCTAGATTGTGCTTAAATTTAAGTGGAATCTACTTAATGTGCATGTAGTGATACACTTCTATTTTGACCTGTTTAGTGAATCTTTCTTCTGCTTAATAGTCAGTTTTCTATTATAAAGTGTGTTTTCAGCAAGTTACCTTTCACTAGAATTTTACCCCTAATTTTTTTTTCTCGTTACATGTGCTAAATTATATGTAAGAGTTTGTGGTAAGATGTGATTATTGCAATTTTTTTCACAACAAATGTGTTTGTTTTGGCTTCAGCTTTCCGGATAAAATTGGTTGTTAATACTACTTGTACCAATTTCTTACATGAGACGGTGGAGTTTTTTTTCTTACAAGATGATTGACTTGTCACTTTTCTTAGGTGAGATGATAATTTTATATGATAGACTATTGTTGATATTGATATTGTTATTGATATTGATTGATTATTACAATTTCATTTCCAAGAAAGGGGCCTTCTGGACAAACACACCAATTATTGTGTTGTAGAGCTAGTTGTTGGATTTCTTACCCAATACGGCTCACTTCTTCAACATAACCCCCCGGAGGCTTCCATGGTGCATTCACATTCTAGTTTAATATTCATTGTATTTTTATTTATTTGCAAGTCATTAGTGTTAGATAACCACAAATTGAAGGGTTTGTCTTGTAAAGTGACAGGATTTATCTGTGAAATTATTCATTGCATGTACACACCCCTTTTATGAAAAATAAAAATGCTGCAAAGGTTCTCTGGAATAATTCTAGCCAGATTGGGCAAGCACATTGACCACTAGATTTATACTTGTCAGGGTTAGCAAAACATGTCCCAATTGCTAGATTTAGGAACATTTTTTGTGTGCTAGTTTTCTGTAAAATCAAGTATCAACTATCTGCTTGAGGTTGATTTTTGTGTCAATGTCCCAATTGCTTTAGATATACCTCATATAATAATACAATTAAGGACCCCGTAAACGTTTCTTTGACTAGTTGAACTTCTATGTGGCTCATTCTTGTTCACTATTTGCTTGCAACTAACTAAAGAGTTATTGTAGGAGTTGTTTCTCCAACCAGGCCCTTTTTGTATGTTCCACCATTCTATCATTGTGAATCATTATGAAAGCACTATATTATAATTGTTTGTTAGAAAACTTGTAACAAAGCAAGTAAATGCCGATCAATATGTTCGAAACACTTTGATTTGTCTTCACATCTTTGGGCATTCATAGAATTAGCATTTCATTTGTATAATACATACATATACAATATTGAGGTGAACAGCAGGGGAGTGATGAGGTGAAGTGGAAGGGGAGCTGTTTTGAGGATGTTTCGTGGTGGTGTAGGTGGTGGCAATGAGGTTGTAGTGGTGGCGGTGTTTTGGCCTAGAGAGAGAGAAGTGTAAGGGATGTAAAGAGAGATAGATCGTTTCTTGTCTTCTTCTTCTTCTTCTTCTTCTTCTTCTTCTTCTTCTTCCTCTTCTTCTTCTTTTTTTCCATTCTTCGTTTTCTTTCTTCTTCTTCAAATCTCTCAACATCCTCTTCTTCTTTTTCTTTGCTGTCTTTTTCCTTCTTCTCCTCTCTTGATTCTCCTCCTTTTTTTCTAATTTTTTTTTGTTATATCCTCCTCTTTTTGTATCTATATTCATAGATACACACACAAAGAATGTAATAAAAAAATTTTAAAAACAAAAAACAAAACATTCCCTTTGAGCTCATGCCTGTCCCTTCTCTTTTTCTAAAATTAGTTTAGCTTCTTGTTATTTGCAAGTTTGGAAACATTGTAATATAATCACCTGCTATGTTTCTTTTTGACAAATCAATTCAATCCAAAGGATTCAAGTTGTGGTTATTGCAGGCTTCCATAAGTTGTTGCTAGTCTAATATAGCTAAAATGCAATTATAGCCATTAGTTCTTTATTATTTTCTTGACTATTCTATCTCTTCTACGTGGCCTATTTACCATAGTATTTGGACATAGTATTTGTTAATAGTGAATATATAATTTTTAAATTTAAATCCCAAATTTGATTATCAAATGCTTTGATAATGGTTGTTCTACCTAATATACCCATAGTGTGACCCAAATTTGGTTCCCAAAGTAATTGGTAATTATTCTACCTCAACCACAATAGAAATAAATTGGCAACTTGTTCTTTATCGCAGCATTTGTAAATGCCATTGACACATCTCTTCTCGTATTTTTAGCAGCAGGAGGAGGATTCTTGGCTCTTTATTTGCCTTGGTGATTGCCATGTACATTGGGGTATAATAGGTACAACTATTGGACTCATCTTTTGAGCTTTCAACATAATTTATGCCTCATTACCGTAGTTGGATGACTTGGGTGTTCACATGGATTTGTAGTCTTTTTCTTCACATTCACACACAAGCAGGACCAAATTCTCTTGATTTTGTGGTTAGAGATGATATTTGGATGAATTGGGTCTTCACATGGATTTTTAGTCTCTTATTCTTCACATTCACACACAAGCAAGGCCCAATTCTCTTGATTTTTAGTCTCTTACTTGATTTTAATTGCTTTTGGATGAATTGGGTTATAGTTGGGCTAACATTTTACTTTAGGGACCTAGTGAGTAGCATGCCCTTTTCTTTATTTTCTTTTTCAATGTTATATTGCAGAATGTCACGACCTATTATAAAGAGTGGATGAATGAAAACAATAGAGCCTTAACGTCTTGTGGACTGAATTCATAGTTTGATTTTACATTACCTATGGATTCCAATGGTGAATTGTCCAAACCTGTGTTACCAGAAAACTACCAGACCCTAGCGATCCTCGTTTTGGCACAATCGTTCCGAAACATGGTACACTAGCGAATTGAAATGCCGATTTGGCGTTCCCACTTTAAATCACCTAATATTGTAATAAGACACTATAGGAAAATTGCTCTTTTTCCACGCAAAAAAAAAAAATTTACCTAGAATAAGCAAAAAGTGTTGTAAAAACTTTCCCCAACACTTTCCCAACAGTAGGGCAACCGACCGAGAAAAACAGGGTGGCAAATACTTTCCGACGATTTGGACAACCGCCGAAACTTTTTGTGATGCCTTTTGCGGCAATTTCTACAATGTGGAGAAAATTTCCAATTTACGACACTTATTATTCTCGGCATAAAGTAAGTGTCAAAAAAGTGTTATTTTCGATTAAGAGCAAGTGTCGTAAAGAGAATTTTTTCTGACGCTCTCCAAGAGTGGAAATAATATGATTTCGACAATAGTTATTGTGCAAGTAATGCCCTTATTTTCGACATTTAATCTAGTGTGGAAAACATTTATTTTCATCCATTAACACGTGTTGATAGTTTTATTCCAACAACCTATCAAGTGTGAATGCTATTGGCACCATTACATACAGAATATAGCCATATAAAGACGAACCAATTATCCAATGTCTACGAAAAAGAAAAAAAAAATTAACTACATATATCAAAAATAGAACAATCACAATCATCGTTTAAGTAAACATACAATCATAACAATAAGAATAAAACACGATTTAAGAAAATGTCGCCAACTACAACTATCTTAGAAGAAAATTCTATCTTCATTCTGTAATGAGCCTCGTGTATGGTCTACACCATCACTTGGACCTATAAGAAAGGAAAAATATTTTCAAATGTTATAACAAATTGTAGTGACTGATGTACATTAAAAACGTTAACAGTTACAAGTTAAGAACATCAAGAAACCATCAAGTGAGAATTTTTTTTTAATACTGGTTTCCGTTTGTGCCATGATGGTAGGACCTTTACATATTAACCCTTACTCAAAGATTCTTGATTCTAAGCCTATTTTGAATTTGAATCTATAAAACATACTCAAGACAAGACAATCACAATATATAATAATTTGTTGAAAAAAAATGCATTTAGTAGTGCAGTACTAAAAGTGTAATACTAAGCCATAGAAAAAGTTTTAGATAGAGCAAAATTCAAGGTACACAATCCCAAATACTTAGGTAAGGAGTCTTAGGTTTGTCCGAGTTGTTTAGGTATAAAAAGGAGTAAAGTCACAATTCATGTCATGAAGTGAAACTAAAAGGGAAAAAAATGGATGCAGTCTTCTTAAGTTGATAAAAAAACTTTAGATGATATATCCACAAGTCACAATGGTTTGATAATGTTCTATACTGAGGGCATATACCCAAAAATCCTATATAAAGCAATAAATAGTAAAATAAAATCACCCTTCTGCAATTGCTTGCAAAAGTTACTGCATTACTCTTAACTAATACAATATCTTTGTGAAGCCTAGTCAATCTCAACTTGATTGGTTGTAAAGATATATTAATTGATTATTGAGTATTAATCTAGTTGTTGGAATTGATTATTGAGCTGCACTTAGTTTTGTACAAGGTGGTAATTTTGATATATGGTATTACCATTTTTTTTTAAAAAAATTTGGAAACATTTATGTCACTCTTAAGAAAGACCAACATAAATAAAAAGCATTTATGTCACTTTTAAGAAAACAAACATTACTAAATACACATTTATGTTGCTTTTATAAAAATGTTTATGTCACTTTAAAAGTATTTTTGTCGGTTTTAAAGTGTTTATGTCGTTTTTAAGGCTTAAATGTAACATTTTTGTTTAGTATTTATGTCGCTTTAATAAATTTGTCACTTTAAGTTAAAAGCGACATTAATCAAATTACATTTATGTCGTTTTTAAGTATTTATGTCACTTTTTATTAACATATGTTTTGATTTTCTGAAACATTTATGTCACTTTTATAGTATTTATATCGCCGCCATTTATGTCACTTTCTACTGCAAAAAATTGACATAAATGCCTATTGATGTCACTTAAATTTATGTCACTTTTTAAGTGGCATCAATAGCAATTTTCCTTGTAGTGCCGGCATTCCTCGACCTCACTCCTCATGCTTCTTCTTTCCTTTCTTCTTATTACCTACAATGGAGTAAAGCTCCACTGCTCAGCTATATGTTGAGTGTACAAATTCTAACATATGCATATATAGCGAAACATGCTTTAATCTCATAATTCACATCACAATAGTCTCTAGGGAGAAAATTACACATTCATCTGGTAGCGGTAAGTCCAAGTCTTAAACCACGATGCCAATGGCTAGTCCAAGTCTACAACCATCGCATCCCAAGTGCCTGTAACAACCCAAAAATTTCTAAGTGTGTAAATAATTATTTTTTAGTTAGCAATATTATATGGGTATGCCTAGGTAAGACATGTGTCTAAAAATTTTAAGTTTTGAGAACCCGTGAATTAAATTTGCTAGTAAGCATATTTAAATTATTAGTAATACCAGTAATATTTCCCCGTTTGTTTTTGTATTAAAATTTCTAATGTTTCATTATTATTATGACATGATATTTTGAGCTTTAATTAAAGTGTATGATAGATCATTGTCTGACCGAGTTACAATTTTCGTAGAATGACGAGTTTAGTGTCGGGTAGTGTTTCGGGGTCCACTAGTAAGTTAAGTAGTGAATTTAACATGAAAATTAAGTGCCTGGGATATGGGTACCCTTTGGACTAGTTGTTTAAGTATTTTGAAATGCATTTCGGGGTCATATGTGTGTCTTTTGGGAGCCCACAAGCCTAAACTCGGGAATTACTTTAATTATATCATTAAGAGTTATATGTATCCACCTTTAGAAGAAAAAAAAATAAACCCTAGCCCCCAATACACTTCTAAACACACACACACAGAGAGAGAGAGAGAGAGAGAGAGAGAGAGAGAGAGAGGAAGAAGAAGAAGAAGAAGAAGAAGAAGAAGGAAGAAAGAATGAGAAGAAGAAGAGAACAAGAGAGGACAATAGGGCCTCCAAACCTTTGGCTTGCTTAATCATCATCAACCTTGAAGCCAAAAATTGGTGAGTTAACTTGTTTTTTTTTTTCAATCTCGTTTGATTGAAAATTTAAATGTATAGAATATTAAATTAGTATGGTTATAAATTATGAGATTTAGGGTTTTTTTTTAACAATGATTGAAGTTGTGAATTGAGATTTATAGATGAGCATTGAATATACATTTGAGCAATTATTCAATTTTCGGATTTGGAGTTTTCACGGATCAGATTTGAGTAGAAAATTCATAATAAATCATACATTAGAATTTTTGTGATTCTGTTCACGTAGGCCTGTAGGAAACGCAATTCTGCACAACTTTTGTCTAATAGCATTGTTCCCAATTCTGCACCGTTTGGGCAGAAAATTTATATTACAGTAGCAGTGAATGTTAACTCCGAATTTCGAATTTATGTTTATGAATATTGTTAGAGATGTTTCTTTGTGCAAAATTATTATGAGGAATAATTTCAGTCCATGTTGATTTTGGGACTGTTTAATGTAAAGGTATGTTTGGGACTGTTTTAAATAGTATTGTTGAGTGTCGATTTTATATGCTATGTGTTAAGAAATCCCAACTTAGTCTATGTGTGGTATTAAATAATTACTATGAAAATACTACGTCAGAGAC
The DNA here is from genome assembly GCA_033977485.1 of Hydrangea macrophylla. NCBI lineage: Eukaryota > Viridiplantae > Streptophyta > Magnoliopsida > Cornales > Hydrangeaceae > Hydrangea > Hydrangea macrophylla. Next base: position 59,452,060 of record CM066988.1, on the reverse strand, counting down.
TTGAATATAATTTTGGCAAAAAAAAAAAGGCCTTATCGTGAATAGTTGGATAATGATATTCCATGGAATAAATGATAAATTCCCGAAGTGATTAATGACGTGATTAAACCCTCATGAATGGGTACTTATGAGAATTAACGTAGATGGTAAGAAACTGGGAAAAGACCTTAGTGTTCACTACTCCCCGTTGTTATGTTATTGTTTTTGGTAGCTCGCACTCTTTTGCCAGTGGCTTCGTGATCAAGCTGGCTTAAGACTTGTTGAGTGTACTTTTTACCAGTGGCTGTGTGATCAAGCTGGCCTAAGCCTTATGCTCGGCTTATATTGTGTAGACGTCTTGACATATTGACCAGTCATCCGTTGTGTATACCTGGTTTAGTTGATACCCCAACCAAATTGGCACCAGAGTGGGTGTTGGTAGTATGTCCGGGCACACATGGGATATATGTGTGGGCTGTACCATGGAGGGTGGCCAAGTGGTGAACCTAGGGAACACAAAGATAAATTAAAGGCTAATAAATAATGACAATGGAGTATTTCATAAGACTGATAAGTTTGGAATAACGAATGCGACGTTCAAGTTAGAATGTGGAAATGTTGTTTACGGACTTGTTTGCTTGGTTTGTGATAACTATATATTATAGGATGGTGGGTCTACTAACTTTTATGCAGGGCTGACTCACCATAGATATCCGACCAGTAAGTATTCAATTGTGTTTATTCGGGGTTGGAGCCACTGCCACCACATTGAAGGAAACTACTGTTCTGTCCTGAAATGTGCGTGGAACTACTTTTCACATTTAAGCGCGTGCATAGTTAAAGGACCTATTATTAACACGTGAATTTTTCCCAGATCACAATTTTGTCGTCGAAAACCAAAACATGTATTTTCCTATATAACATAGGTTAGAATCTCTTACCTCGTGCGATTTCTTCCTAACTTTGAACGATTAACTAGAGAGCCAAATAAACATAGGATCTCCATTTATATGTGATTCCTACAAGTTTGACATGATTTTCTCCAAAATTTTAGAAATTAGATTTTCGTAAAAGTTAGCCAAATGAGACCTAAGAGACATCAAAACATAGATCTTACCTCGAGAAGTCCAAATATGAAATCTGCAGAAAAACTTACGATCGAAAGTTCTTCGTTTGGCGTCGTGAAGCTTGAGCCAAAAATAACCTTCTCTATCTCTCTCTCTCTCTCTCTCTCTCTCTCTATATATATATATATATATATATTTTGATTTTGAAGATATTTATGAAAATATCTCAACTCAACTATATATAGGTGTAACTATTGAGAATTACATTTACCTTCCCATGAGTAAATATTCTCCGAAAAGTCGCACGAGTCCATTTTATTACTTCACGAGTGAATACTATAAATTATAAAAGTTTTCAACTAAGTTTTGATTGGATCCAAAATTACATCCGAAAACTAAATTCTGTGAAATCTCTAGATATCATACCTTTTGATGTAACGTATCACTAATGTTCTTACCATACTACTCAAAATGATCTAAAACAAGATCAAAACTATCAGGAGTTATACAAAACATGCATAATTACTATTCATCAAAATACCAGATAAAGTCAAATAACATTTAATGCATATAAATGTCATTTACTCATATTAGTGCCTCATAGATTATCAAATCTTCGTGTCCTTACTTGACACTTTACGTTGACCCACAGCCAACCCATCTGAATTATCAATCAATGTTAATAATTCCAAAATTCCAAATATGCTTATTAAAATGAATAAACTTGTGGGACGGGTGTGATACTTTTAGTTCAATCGCAAACACTCAGTATCAAATAGCTAACATTTAGTGTATAATGTTAGAGTATTGTTAGAATAATGGTTATATAGTAGTCCAGGTTCATTTACTTATGTACCTTATTGTATATAATGTCCAGGTTCATTGTACTACACGATTGTACTACTACTTGTACTACTCTTTTCCTCACTTGGGATTCTTTCCTAGCCTATATAAAGGCCATTGCATTGTATTGTTTAATACACATCAATAATACATTTATGTATTCTCTATCTACTTTATCATGGTATCATAGCCAAACGACTCTTGGTGATGTATTCATCTTGCCCACTGTCGCCGCAATTGTCCTGACCACCTTGTCTATCATCATCACTACCTGTCCACCACCAAACCAAATCAGCACAGTCCATTGCTTCTGCACCATCAACCAATCAGATACCATCATCATCGACTTATCATCATCATCCCACCACTGCTAACATCTTATCACCCTCATCGCCAATTTACCGATCTGTCATCTGATCATCTAACAATCAACACTCCATATATATAAATCTACATTAACATCTACCAAGCAACGAATCCCAAATCGCCTATATCATCTACCCAGTTTGACTACCCACGTAACCAAGACCAAAGCCAACCTTATTTATTATACTCACCATCCACAATCCATAAGCCCAAGCCCATTATATCTAGCATCAGTCATCATCATCATACACCACCACCATAACATCATCAACATCTCATGGTCTGCCTCCCTTTTTCAATTTCACTTTTTCAAAAACCCTACCCAATCTAGTTTGACCATACCAAAATCCACCAGACCCAACCCGAATCCACATGATCTGACCCAGACGCAAATCAATTTGACCCCCTCTTTCTGTCATACTTTCTGCCCGCTATAGACTATATGGACACTTTTTAACCTATTGGGTTTGTTCTTGATGGCCCAAACTTCATCTTCTCGGCCCAAGCCATGTCCAGCTTTCTCAAAGGGCGAAAGCTTTAGCGCTATGTCACTGGTGACATCTTTGAGCCCAAGCCTATCTAGGACGAACTATAACCTAAATATCTTGAGAGATTAGAAGATTGGGACATTCTAAACCATCAAATTGTCACCTAGTTTCGCAATACTTCCGTCAGTTCTAACCACCATAAATTTGGCAGATTTACTACAACCAAGTCTATTTGGGATTTTTTTTATTGCATCGCTACACAACTACTGATCTTGCTCATCAGTATTAGCTACTTGGTAATCTTCATCGCATGAGACAATAACCAGGGCAATCCATCAACACCTTTCCTTTTGATATCCATTATATCTAGGATCAACTTGCCTCCTTTGAGCCCACATGGTCCAATTCCACTGATGCTGAAAATTTCTTTCAATATATAGATAGACAGCGATTGATACTTTTTCTGATGGCTCTTACCGATGACTTTGAGAATTTACGGGCATCTCTTCTACATCGTAACCCTTTACCCACACTAGAATAAGTTGTCTCTGAACTCCTTTCTGAGGAGACTCATCTTGCCACTCGCAAGACTCCTCATATCAAAACAGCTCTTGCTGTTCACCAGGGACCCTCCTTCAGTCACAAAAATCATCATCGTCAACCCACATCTTGTCATGCCCCGATGTAGCATAAATATGGAAAGCATTTAATTTCCTTTATGGACCCGCATGTCGCGACAGTTTAAAGGATCGATTCTGTCCCAAACATCAAACAATATAAAGATAGTAGAGTAATCAAGGCTTACAAAAATTTTTCCCAATTATTAATTATTACAGCGCGTGATCACTAAAGGCACAACCCGCCTTGAAAACAAAATAATATCTACAATCTATTAGTCATCCTTATTACAAATTCAGTTCATAACTTAAAACTTATAATAATAAATTTCTCTTCAGGCGGTTGTTCTCAGTTCGCATAGTCATAACGTTCAGCCTGATCATAACCTGAAAAGCCTAGACACGAATGTCCAGGGCGCATCAACGCCGTCAGCTTACTGAAGCTGGTGAGTATTAAAAACACGTACTCGAATGTAAACATACTCACTTACTATTTTCCATTTCACAGTTTCATTACTCAACAAATTTAAACAACATGGAAATGAATTCACTTATGAAAACAGTAAGGGTGATATCATAATCTTCAATTCATAAAAATATGTGACCGTGCATGAGACCATTACAACCATTCTCATCTCACCAACTCTTTTCTCTCAACAACACATCACCCAACTCTCTCACTCCAGTATCTTTGAAACACTAAGATGACCACACTTTAGTACAGGGGTACCAGGGAGTGTCCAGTTTGCCTCACACTTTAGTATGGGGTACTAGGGAGTGTCCAATGCCTCATACTTTGACCATACCACGCATGTCAGGGAGTGTCCAGTAGGTTACACTTTAGCACTACCATGGTGCCAGGGAATGCCCAAGTCGGCATCACACAATTTAGCGCTACCATGGGCGCCAGGGAGTGTCCAGTTTTGTCACCGTCCCATTTTAAAGATACTCTAGCCGCAATATCATAACATCACACTTTGGTACACCACTACCAGGGAGTGTCCACACACAATCTCAACCACATACTCTTTTCCACACTGACCATCACTCACCATGCATGTACAACTGACTCCACATGAATGACATGTAACTACATACAGAATATATAAAGTACTGGGAATGATAGCCATGTATATATGAGAAGAACCGAAACTATAATCATTCTTTTATAACTGGTAGTATATTTCCTAAACTGAACTTTAAAAATCTAAAAAACTTAGTCTAACCAGTCCCTTATAAGAAAATAGACAAAAACCAGAAACTGTCAGGACGCATGCGCGGGCCGCTCACGCGACCCTTGCTAGTGCGATCGCGCACGCGAGGTGAAGCTAAGACTTCATTTTCTTCGCAGAACTTCCCATGTTTCAGATTTTAAGGCCATTTTTAACCCATTTTGCAATTCAGAAGTAAACATGACAAGTAATATATGGATGTCTTCATTTTTCTACACAGATTAAGAATCTATGATCAATTTAACACGAAACAGAACGTAGGTTTTGAATTTTACGAAAATCCGAGACACGTCAAAACTTCATTTTTAATATCCATCGTGATATGAACGAGTTAGGCTCTAATATCTTAACTGCAATTTCTATGAATTATAATCTTTCAAAATCATCTTTGAAAATGGGTTTTGATTAAGTTTGAAAAATTGTGATTTCAAGCTTTAAGCTTCCATGGCTATACAATAATGGTGGATTACAAATCCTTGCATATAAACAGAAATTAAAATGTAAAATACATTCTAAGTGAGTTGATAATACTCACTGTGATTGAGAAATAAAGAGATTGTTGAGAAAGAACAAGGAATAAGAACACCCAAACCAAGCTTTGGCTATGGAGTTAGTGGAGCTTTCTCTCTCTAGAAATTTCTGCAAGGACTCTCAGATTCACTCTTGTCTCTCTGTATTTTTAGTTTGTGAGAGTGCACATATGTGTGAGACCAAGTATGTGTATAGATATATAGAATTAACTTGACTACTTGGAGCCCAAGCTCCTTCATAATTACTCTACAAAATCAATTATATAAGTAAATACATAATGTCTCAAATATACATATACGTATATACACAGGGGGTATGAACTCCAAAGCTCACTAAGGGTCAAGTAGATTGGTAGGGGGCAACTAAGGGTGTTTCGGAAATCTAGCTTTAGGCACAAACCAACACACATTAAATTCTCATTCCCAAACAAGGTGCAGTCAAGTTGTCTAGGAATTTCCTTATGTGTTTGGCAAAAAAGCTTATGGCATGTACACAAACGCATTCCCAAACAAGGCACTATCAATCATTAGTTGCCATAAATGGAAAAGCGCGTGTCACATCTTGATTGGTGGAGAATCCCATATTGTGAGGGTTCATCGCAGCGCGGACAGTTCTGAACATAAACTGGTCTTTTGCGGTGCAGTGATCACCACAAAAGTACAGAAAATTCATTTTAATGTAAGAAATGATTTTCCGATTTTATAAAAATGTTGTTTGAGTTAATAGAAAATATTTTCACCATTTTGAAATACAGATTTGAAATCCAAAATAGGTATTACTAAATTTATAAAATTGCAGTTTGACTCCAAAAAGAATTTTGACATGAAATAAAATAAGTAATAAAATTTAAATTTGATATGGAAATGCAAATTTAAAATTGAATGAAAATGCAGGTTGTTACATCCTTCCTCCCTTAAATAGGATTTCGTCCCCAAAATCTAGACTGACTAGTCATGAAATAACTCCGGGTCTTTCTTCCTCATATTAGCTTCAACTTCCCACAAGGCTTCATTCTCGTCATGGTGATTCCATTGAACCTTCACCAATTGGATATCCTTATTCCTCAACTTCTTCATACTCTGATCTAGGATCTTCACGGGCCTCTCCTTATAGGAAACATTATGACTCGTCTCAATCGTCAAAACTAACCACGTGCAAGGGATCCCGTTTGTACTTTCTCATCATACTCACATGGAATACATTGTGAACCCCAGACATCTTTGGTGGCAGTGCAATAGGATGCCACTTTCCCAACACGATCCAAGATTTTGAATGGTCCGATCAAACGCGGAGCTAATCTCCCTCTCTTGAGAGAAAAACTTACCAGCTCTCGGGTCTGTAAGACTTTGAGAAGTACGTGATCTCCAACACTAAATTCTAAGTCCTTCTGATGTCGATCGACATAACTTTTATACATGCTCTATGCGGTTCTCATCCTTTCCTTGACCAAGGAAATTTTCTCGTTGATTTCTCTAACCAAATCTGGTCCCAATAATTCTGTGTCACCAACCTCTACCCAAAACAACGGAGAACGACATGGTCGTCAGTACAATGCTTCGAATGGAGCCATCCTAATATTCGTGTGGTAGCTATTATTATACGCAAATTCTACCAAAGGCAAGTACATCTCCCAAGATTCTTCAAAATTGATTACACAAGCCCTAAGCATATCCTCCATGATTTGATTAACACGCACAGTTTTCCCGTCTGTCTGAGGGTGAAAAGTAGTACTCATTTTTTAATGAGGTTCCCATAGCTTCTTGAAGACTTTTCCAAAATCCAAAAGTAAAATGTGTGTCACGGTCTTACACAATCGATATAGGCACACTATAAAGTCACACAACTTGTTGTATGTACATCCGGCTTATCTTCTCTACCGGGTATGTCGTACTATAGGCAATAAAGTAAGCCGACTTAGTCAATCGGTCCACGATTACCCAAATGGCGTCATGATTCTGCTGTGATCGAGGCAGTCTTACTACAAAATCCATGGTTATGTGTTCCCACTTCCAACCTAGAACAGGTAGCGGTTGCAACAATCCCAAGGGTCTCTGATGTTCAGCTTTGACTTGTTGACACGTCAAACATTTGGATACAAATTCGGCCACATCCTTCTTTATACCTTCCCACCAGAAATTTCTCTTCAAATCTTTGTACATTCTTGTCCTTCCCGGGTGGACTGTATATCTTGACTTATGTGCTTCTTCCAGAATATCATTTCTCAAACATAATCTGGTACACACAATCTGTCTCTGCATTTGTATCCTCCATCATTTCCCACCTTCCATTCTATCGAATATTTTTATGACATCTTCACAAACCATGTCTGGAATTTTCCATCTTCTTTCTGGGCTTCAATAATACGATCGATAAGAATAGGCTATAGGGTAGACATCCAAAAAGTTGTCCTTTTTCTTCCTCAGCATTCTACACATTGATCTCAGCCAATGTCTCCAACGCCCGCCATTCTCTAATCATTAGGGAGGCAATTATTTCACGAGTTTGTCGACTCAAGGCATCAGCAACCACATTAGCTTTAATAGGGTGGTATTCTAATGTGAAGTCGTAATCTTTAATTAATTCCATCCATCTACGTTGTCTCATGTTCAACTCTTTATGTGTGAACAAATATTTTAGACTCTTGTGATCAGAGAACAAATCAAACTTCTCACCGTAGAGATAATGTCTCCAAATCTTGAGTGCAAATACTACTGCCACCAATTCCAAATTATGAGTGGGGTAGTTCAGATCGTTCGACTTTAGCTGTCTCGATCCATAGGCGATAACTCTACCATCGTGCATAAGTATAACCCCAATCCTTGATATGACACATCAGTAAAGATAGTGAACTTCTCATCAGACTTGGGTATAGCTAGTACCAGTGCGGTGGTGAGTCTCTCTTTCAATTCTAGAAAGGCACACTCGTGTTTCTCTATCCAATCAAACTTTTGAGCTTTCTTAGTCAGTCCAGTCAATGGTACGGCTATTTTTTAGAATCCCTCGACAAATCTCCAGTAATAACCTGCAAGTCCGAGAAAACTCCTGACTTCTGTAAGGTTGCTCGGTCTAACCTAATTCGACACATCATCTGTCTTGGATGAATCCACAGAAATCCTTGAGATGACACCTTGTGTCCTAAAAATTTCACTTCTTGCAACCAAAACTCACATTTACTGAACTTGACATATAAGTGGTGGTCCTTAAGCTTTTGCATTGTAATCCGTAGCTGTTGTTCATGCTCTTCTGCTGACTTAGAATATATCAAAGTATCATCTATGAAGACAATGACAAACTAATCTAAATAAGACTTGAACACTCTGTTTATTAGATCCATAAACACTGCTGGGGCATTCGTCATTCCAACGACATCACCAAAAATTCTTAGTGACCATATCGGGTTCTGAAACCAGTCTTAGGTACATCTTACTTTCGTACCCTCAACTGATGGTATCCCGACCTTGGGCCTATCTTGTAAAATATTGTAGCTCCTATAGTTGATCAAACAAATCGTCAATTTGAGGTAAGGGATACTTATTTTTGATAGCCACGTGGTTTAATTCTCTATAATCAATACACAATCAAAGCGTCCCATCCTTCTTCTTTACGAATAATACTGGTGCTCCCCAAGGCGAGGTATTTGGATGCATGAAACTTATATTCTTGAGCTCTTAAACTTGTTCCTTCAATTCTAATAGTTCAGCGGGGGCCATTCGGTAGGGAACCTTAGTGAATGGTGTAGTACCTGGTATAAGCTCAATACAGAACTCTATACTTCTCTTAGGCAGAAACCAAGAAATGTCTCGAAATTCTTTCTCGAAGTCCTTGACTATAGGTATAGACGACACTATCATCACTGTATTAACAACTTTGATGCTAGCTAAGCACATCGTGAGGAACGTATCTCCCAAGGGATTATATTAGAAATCAAAGGATTGATTCCCATTATCGGAGAATGTAATTCTCTTCCTCGCACAATCCAACCTTGCTTGAGTCTGAGAGAGCCAATCCATTCTTAGATTATGTCAAACTCTTTTATCGATAGGACAATCAACCTTGTAGGGATTTCATGGTCTCCTAGCCGTAAGGGACAATTCTTACATACATGTCCTAACTTGACTATGGCTCCTAATGGTGAGGTAGCCCTCAAAGCTTTCTCTAAATAATAGGGTAGGATACCCAATCTCTGAGTAGTATTAACAGATATGAATGAAAGTGCAGCACCCACATCAAATAAGACTTTAACATGGGAGTTAAACAGAGTCAATGTACCTTCCACTGCTTGCCGATCAGGTTACACTTCTCCAAAATTCCCCTCTTCATACACAATCTCATCATATCCAGTGGCATCCGAAATAACAGCATTCAAGCTAGTCTGACCCTATTGACCATAAGTCGCCTGCTTAGGAGCAGTGCAGAACTTGCTGATGTGACCAAGTTCACCACAGTTATAACAGATTATATTTTGCTGAGTACTACGCCTTGGTGCCTTGCGGTCTTGAGCCAGATGACCGGGGTTGCACAGTTGAAGCATTTCCCAACACTACTTCCTTTACCAATTCGAGGTTGAGAGGGATAGGTGACAGCTTGGGTTTTCTTGCTTCCATTGCAATTCTTCTTCTATCCTTGGGTACGATACAATGGTGGCTTATTCCCAAAATTACCCCTCTGAGGTGGTCGGAAATCAAATTGTTTATAGTTCACCAGAGCATCCTCTTCTAGATCAGTGGCCAAACCAATGAGTCCCTCAAAAGACTTATCTAGGTGACCGAGAGTTAGGCGGCAAATTTGTGGCGTCATGGTTATATGTACGTATCTTCTTTTCTTCGATATCAACCAAGCGGGGAGCGAACCGAGACAGCCTCTCGAACTGTGTGGTGTACTCTTGCGCTGACTTAGTCCCCTGAGTTAGATCCATAAATTCTTTCTCTTTTGTGTCTCTCGGTAGACGGGAAGTATTTCTCCAGGAATCTCCCTTTAAATGCAGTTCACGTCATCCCCACAGCAGCTTCATTCCCGATAGTGGCTATCATCGAGTCCCACCAATCTGCGGCGGCATCGGTTAGTTGGAAGGTAGCTTACCTCCTCTTATCCATCTCGTTGCAGTGAATAACTCTGAACATGCAGTCCATCTGTCTCAACCACTGCTCAGCTTTCCAGGGCTCTGTAGTACCTACTAACTGTTCGGGCCTTAGTGCACACAATCTCTCTAGTAGCTTATCCCCAATTTAACAGCCTTGTCAGTTTTCATTCCGATTACTAATCCTTTCGAAGCGCCTGACAAAGGTTTTAAACATCCCTATGGGATCGGCGGCCAAAGGTTCCTCCTCGATCAGATTCCTGTTCCTCCTTGGTCAACCAGCCATTCTAAATGCATGTCAATGATGAAAGAATAAGGAACATAAATAAAGCAAAAATATAAAGCAGTTTAAGCAATGACAGTATCAAAAGAGCATTTCTGTATACAACTTCTCATTAAGTAGATACAAAAAGCGTGCATGATCAGTTCAATTCCTACCCTATCAGTATGGGTTAGGACGTACATCGTCCATACAAGAGTTACTGCCAAAAATGGGGGTCATTGCCCTATACTCGGATGTATGTAAATACAGTTTGCAAAAGAGATAGGGTATGAGTCAATATAGTCAATATATACAAAGTTATATCTAAATCATCAGTCGTCTCCATAGGCGGCCATTAGAAGATCCAGCGAGTCGATAGGGCAAAATCACTGAACATGGAACGGGCCCACCATATCAAAGTCACTGCTCTGGAAAGCCGGTGATGAAGCATACCCCGGAGCACTGGCCTCGACTGACACCTCCTCAGGTAGAACTAGCTCAAGTGCTAGCTCTTCTTCAAGGTCCGTAGCAAAGTCATCTAGGCCAAAACCGTCCTCCTCCTTAACATCCTTGGCAATGGGGATAAGCATGACGTCACTGCCATCATCATCCTCATCAATGGGAACTATCGGGTCCTCGACTGGAATGACTAGTGGGGGCATCTCGAATTGTCCAAGATGACCATGCACCAGCAGGACCTCCAGGGGGATATAAAAGGCGTCGCTATTCACTAAGCGAACCATTCAATCTACACTAAACACTGGACGTCGACAAAATATAGAATCTCTAGGCGAACACGAGGTAAATCGACTAGCCCTACTACATGAATCTGATGCCATAGCTCTAGCTCTACTGCCACCGCCGCTCGCTGTTCGATAGAAACGTGATAAAGTGCTACAGAGGTTGGTACTATAGCACCTTGGGTGACCCAATTCCCCCTAATAAATCTAGTACCAAGAATATTTAAGCTGGATCCATACCTGACAAAAAGGTACTAACTTATGTCAGGACTAATCTTAACAGAAATAATCTTAAACGTTTGGGTTCTGGGTTCCTCCTCTTGTCGTATCATCGGGTGTGCAAAGCTTAAGCTAGCAGAATGTGGAATCGAGTCTATGCTGGTAAACCCTAACCTGGCTAAACTGTTCTGAGATAACCTAGCTTTGATACCACTAAATCTTGTCACGCTCTGACGTAGCATAAATATGGAAAGTATTTAATTTCCTTTATAGACCCGTAGGTCACGACAGTTTGAAGGATCAATTCTGTTCCAAATGTCAAACAATACAAAGATATAAATCAGAGTAGAGCAATCAAGGCTTACAAAATTTTTTCAAATTATTAATTATTATAGTGCGTGATCACTAAAGGCATAACCCGCCTTGAAAACAAAATAATATCTACAATCTATTCCAGTCCCTTATTACAAATTCAGTTCATACCTTAAACTTATAATAATAAATTCCTCTTTGGGTTGTAGTTCTCAGTTCGCATAGTCACAACGTTCAGCCTGATCATAACCTGAAAAGCCTAGACACGAATATCCAGAGCGCATCAACGTCGTCAGCTTATTGAAGCTGGTGAGTATTAAAAACACGTACTCGAATGTAAACATACTCACTTACTATTTTCCATCTCACAGCTTCATTACTCAACAAATTTAAACAACATGGAAATGAAATCGCTTATGAAAACAGTAAGGGTGATATCATAATCTTCAATTCGTAAAAACACACTACAAGAAAATAGGTTTTTTGTGATGAATATTTTTGTAACGGATACAAATCCGTCACAAAAAAATTTTTTGTGACAGATTCTGTGACGGTAATATATCCGTCACAAAAAAATTATTCGTGACGGATGAATTAACCTATCCGACACAAATAAATTGTGGCAATGTTGTAATTTTTTTCTACCCTAATATTTCCCCCCAATATTTCCCCCCAACATTTCCCAACATTTCCTACCCTAAACACTCACTCACTCTCTCTCTCTCGGCATTTGGGATTTCCATTTGGTGAAGCTAATCAGTTCCTACCCACTCACTCTCTCTCTCTCTGTCTCCATTTGGTGAAGCTAATCAGAGAAAGGAATCCGAAAACTAAGGTAAGCGATTTATCATTTGGTCTCTCTCTTTCTCTCTCTCTCTCTCTCTCCATTTGTTCATCGATCTCTGTCTCTGTCTCTCTCTCTCTCTCTTTCCATTTGGTTTTGTGATCTTCTAGGTTGAGGACAACTCCACCACCGAGCACCACTCCACCTCTGAACTCTCCCTCTCTCGGTTAGGTTCTCTCTCTCTCTGAATCTGTGGTGTATATATATATGTATGTATATCATATTCTTTACAATTTAGTGTGTGTGCAAAATGTGAATTTTCCACCTCACTGCTTTGGGTCCATATCATTTCCCGTTGTCAATTTGTCTTCTGTGGTGTATATAGATATGCATTCCTTAAATTTAAATTTTTTATTTACTCGTGAATTTTACATTCGAATTTGTTTTGGATAAGTGTCCCGAGATTGAGAATTTTGTGTTTCTCTACATATTTTGATCACCCATAGTCTTCTGATAAACCAATGTTATTAGGTTTTTAGGTTTTCTAGATGAATTTCTCTGAAGAGATGAGTACACAAACCCTAAATTGGACAGTGGATTTAGATTAAAGGTATATTGTGTTCAATTGGGGAAGGGGTGAAAGTGAAGCTCATTTTTTAATTAGTTTGGGGATTCATTGAAGTAAAAGAAATGGAAAAGTAAAACAAGATCAGTTAGGCTATGAAAATAAAATAAAATAAAATAAATGTATTCACCTTTTGTGGCTAACATGGCAAAAAACGTATTGCTTGAGACAATTTGCTTAACAATTTCGGATGCTAGCTCTATTGGAGCCACAAAATCCTATATGTCACAGTACTTGATCTTCATTTTGGGCAAAAAGATTAGATTAACCTTATAAACCAATGTCATGGATCAACTTATCTTCATTTGTGTTTAATTTTCTTTGGTAAACTTTTCCCCAAGCCAAGGTTATATATTAATATAAAAGTAGATGGTAATATAATGAAAATTTGCCCTTGGTATAAATTTCATCAGCTCAGTTGACTTCTTGTGATATGAAAAAAAAAGACTTAAAAAATACAGAATAACCAAAGAAAGTAACTAAATACTCAATAAAAAAAGGTAATTGCATAATTGCTAATAATTACTTTATGATACATATAGATTATTTCATATTTTCAGTATAATTGTTGCCTATATTGAAATCAACATTTTGGGCATGCTTTACGTTTTGCTATGCATTACATGAGTAGGATCTTATACATGCAAACTACCCAAGTCTTGAAAACGACTAGAGTCATGGCTTTTGGATTCCGAGAATCTACTTGTAAACATTCCCAACAAGATCCTGAAATTTCACAAAAGAAAAATAATAAATAAATAAGTTAGTTTGATGAGTTCTTTCCACTTTCTATAGTTTAATACCTTCCCTGTGTAGATTCATACTGATATTCCCATGTTGTGTGCACTATGCGTATGCTGGCTGCGTGCACGGGGGATGTGCACTGGGCATGCGCGCTGGGTTGCGCATGTGGTGTGCGCCTGGTGCTGTGGCTGCGCGCACAGGGACTATGCGCTGGGCTGCTGTGGCTTGGGCAGTGGCTTGTGCGCTGCTGGTGCCATGTGTGCGTGAGCGCTGGCGCCTGTGCTGCTGGGCGTGCTGGCTTGTGCTGGGTGATCGGGAGAGAACAAATCCCAATTATACGCCTTAACTCACATTTGTTGGTCGTTTTTATCCTATTTTTATGTAATTTTACTTTATTTTCTATTTTCTATCAGGTGTTAGAAGAAAACAGGTATATGAGGTTAAACAAGGTGAAAAAGCAGGAGGAAAGAAGCAGAAAAAGACACCTCGCGGGCGCGGTCCGCGGGCGCGAGAATCTGATAATCGCGCGCGCGACCCGCTCGCGCGAGACCCCCAATAACTCGCTCGCGCGATCCGCGCGCGCGAGGTCCCCAATGTCGCGCTCGCGCGACCCGCTCGCGCGATATGTGTAAAAACCAAAGTTGCGTATTTCAGTGTTCTAAAGAGTCCTGTGCAGACGAAATTACCTGAAGACGTCCAGATTGGAAATAACTGTTGTTTCAGTGCAATACGAATTAAAGGAGGCTTCTAAAAACCTTTGTAAACTATATATATTTAGTTTTTATGATTTTTAAGGGTTACACACCTTGAAAGCAATTCATGAATACATTCATTCAGCACTTTTTGAAGGCAAGAGGAAGGTTTCTAATGGCTTACATCAACTACATCTTCATGCTTTCACCTATTATGAGCAACTAAACTCCTCATCTAGGGTTTCAATGAAACCCTAGCTATGTAAAGGGGGATTCTACTCTTCTTTATTTTAAGATTTTATCTTTATGGATAGTGATTGTATGTTGGTGGATTTTATATAATCAGTTCTTAATGTTAATAATCAAGAGTACTTTGGATCTATTCTTGTCTTAGATTTTTCCTTATACTTATTGAACTCAATAGTCCTTGATTTCTGTGATTGATAGGAGTATTTACATACAATGGTGCTTATGTGATTGTGATGTTTACTTCTTTTATAATCCATGCTTAGGAAAGATGAGTTATGCTACACCCTAATTATAGGTAGATGATTCATGTGAACCATAGATGGATTATGTTTAGATTAAACTAACGATATCTTCTTGACGATACTATTGGGCTTGTAGCTACAATGGATCATAACTATCCAAAACATAGAACTTAGAATAAGAGGTTTAGACCATCAATGCATAGTTAGTGGTGGATTTGTAATCCTAGATCCCATCTTCATATATTTAAATTAATTTCCAATTTTGCATTTAAGTTTACTTAGATTTAATTTTAGATCTTATTTACATACATTCATAGTTTAATTCATAGTTTAAAGTAGTAGTGATAATCAAAACCTAAATCAATTCAACTTCTAATTTTCTTATAACTATATAGATTAGATTTTAGTAATTAAAGGATTAAAAGTTAACAATCTCTGTGGGTTCGACCTTTACTTTCCACACTACAAATCTTTTGAAAGTAAAGCATAAATAAGCACACTTTTATATCTTGATTTTGACGAGATCAATTTTTGGCGCCGTTGCCGGGGATTGAAATAATTTTTGCCGTTAATTATTAGAATCATAATTTACTTAGTTAGTAAATATTAGTTTCCAGTTTATTTTCTTCGTTTTTCGTTTTACTTTTGAGTTGCTAAATTTATCCTTGTCCTGCAGTTCACAAGTCATCAAGATCTAGTACGTCGAGTGGAGCAGCTGTGCACGCCAACGGAGCTTACGCGAAACTGCAAAGCAAATTGCAATAAAAATCAAAAACAAGTAAATTCGCTAAGTTTTTAAATTTCGCATCAACCACTGTAAGTCAGGGCGCTGTGACGCATTACTTGCATTAGGGTAGGTGTGGAGTGAGCACTGCATTAGCTAGGAAACCCGGGGCGCTGGGCTTGACGCGGTCATTGCATTACAGGATAAATTCATGCATCATATTAGTCTTGTGTGCTTGCATGCTTGGTTATTAGCGTAGCTATTTTTGTTTTCTTTTATTGAGTCAACCCTTAGTGTATGTTTGGTACTCGTTCAACTAATCCTAAATTAAATCCGCTTAATCTCGAACTTGAACGTACACTTAGAGGCCTTAAGTCATCAACCCAAGCTGCGAGAGCTCGGTGGATGTTAGACGACGAGTCCACGCCGGAACCGTCATCTTCATTTGAATTAGAAATCCGTAGTACGCGTAATCGCTTAAGAAAAACTAAAACAATAAAAATCGAACCTATTCCGATGGCCGATTTTGGACAAAACCGGAATAATGGGAACAATCAGAATGAGGGGGATAATCTTAACATACCCCCACCACCACCATTAAAGGACTATTTCACTCCTACGGCCTATACACCACCATCGTGTATTGCATTGCCGGAAGTGACGGCAGCTCATTTTGAAATTAAATCCTCAACTATTGCGCTCCTGCCGTCATTTCACGGGCGTGTTAAGGAAGACCCTTATAATCATCTAGGCGAATTTCAGGGTATTTGTGCGACTTTAAAGATTCAGAACTTAACAGATGATGAATTGAAAATGCGACTGTTTCCGTTTTCACTTAAAGATAAAGCAAAGTATTGGCTCCAATCGTTGGAGCCAAATTCAATAAGAACATGGGATGAGTTGCAAACTGCGTTCCTACAAAAGTTTTTCCCCATAACTAGAACGAATCAGATTAGAAAATCAATAACTAATTTTACAATGCAAGATGGGGAGACACTTTACGATACTTGGGAACAATTTAAAGAACTCTTACGTTCTTGCCCTCATCACCAGATACCTAAATGGCAGCTGGTGCAAGTTTTTTATGAAGGATTAATTCATGCCGTTCGAAATACCGTCGATGCTATTTGTGCGGGGACGTTCCTCCACAAAAGTGCCGATGAGGCATGGAAGATATTTGAAACATTAAGTGAAAACTCGATGCATCAAGCGGTATCCGTACGCCTTGAAGGACACCTTCTACCTAATCCAAAGAGAGAGGCGAAAGTTGAGTCTAATCAGTCATATGAAATTCAAGAACTAAATAGAAAAATGGACCAACTTATGATGATGGGCCGTATGCAAGGCCCACCTCCTTCTACTGAAGTATGCCAGTTATGCTCAGATTCGTCACATTCAACCTTGGCATGTCCATCCGCATCTCAGTTCCCGGAATTTGTAGAACAGCATATAAATGCGGTTCAACAGTTCCAACGACCTAATTATAACCCAACGGGTTATAAACCAAATACGACCTGGGGACCTCATCCGAACCTTTCTTGGAACTCCAATAGTGAGAAACCGTACTCAAAACCCGATACGACTAATTTTCCGAATGCGTATAAACCATAGTCTAATCAGTATCAGCCGCCTCCGAATCAACAAAGTCAATACCAACAGCCTCCCTTCCGTGCTAATCCTCCTAGGGATAAAACCTTCGAAGAGAGCGTGTTGGCATCATTAAAAACTTTAGAGGCCCAATCACAATCGCAGTCTCAACTTGTAAATTCCCATACGCAATCTATAGCGAAATTAGAGTCCCAAATGGGACAATTAGATAATACATTAAATAGGCGTAATGAGGGAAAATTACCAAGTCAACCTGTTCAAAATCCTAAAGGTCAGTATGAGGTGAGTTCGGCGAGTGATCAAGTGAACGCTGTCTCAACAAGGACCACTGAACGCCCTGAGGAGGTCGTACCTCCTCCCGAGGCGAGAAAAGATAAAGGGAAAGAAAAGGAAAAAGGTGAAAAGGAAGAGAATTCGACTCCAGATTCAAAAGACGTTAATCCTTTGATATCAAATAAAACACCTAAAGCAATAAACCCTTCCGATTATGTGCCTAGGATGCCATTTCCACCAAGTGGGGGAGCCCCGGCTCACTTCACTAAAAAGAACACGAAACCGGAAGATATACTTGAAATATTTAAAGAAGTCAAAATCAATATTCCCCTACTAGAGGCGATTAAACAGATACCCCCGTATGCTAAGTTCTTAAAGGATCTATGCACTCAGAAAAGGAAATCCAGAAACCATCTATCTAAGAAAGTGTTCCTAACAGAAAAGGTTAGTTCCCTATTTACCACTAACACTCTTAAATATAAAGACCCGGGTACTCCAACCATCGCTTGTCACATAGGTGATAAATACATTCACCGGGCTCTTCTTGATTTAGGGGCGAGTGTGAATTTGATACCCTATTCAGTGTACGAACATTTGGGTTTAGGAGAACTGAAACCGACTGCAGCCACTTTACAACTAGCCGATAGGTCAATTAAAGTTCCACGGGGGGTAGTAGAGGATGTATTGGTCAAAGTAGATAAATGCTATTATCCGGTCGATTTTATCGTACTAGACACCGAACCCGTCCTAGATGCGAGTAAACAAGTTCCAGTCATTCTGGGACGCCCTTTCCTAGCTACGGCTAATTCAATTATTAACTGTAGGACGGGTGTAATGGATATAACTTTTGGTAACATGACCGTGCGTCTTAATGTCTTCAATGCATCTAATCAACCATATAGAGATGATGAAGAGGCTGATTGCTATGCCATAGACTTAATAGACGAATTAGTCGAAGAGGCAGCGCCTTTTATGTTGACTAAGGAAGCGTTGGAAGCATGCTTGTCACATTTCAATTTTAATGATTTCAACATTGACACAAATATTGAAGATGTAAACACTCTATTGGAATCAGCAAACACAACCAATGCACTTCCATGGAAACCTAAAATAGAAGCTTTACCGCCTCTTGCACATGAACCGGCCTTACCATCCATTCAGTGTTCTCCAACACTCGAACTTAAGCCGTTGCCGGATTCTTTAAAGTATGCATTCCTAGGAACGAACGCAACCCTTCCTGTTATAATCGCGACAAATTTAACTGAAAATCAGGAAGTACAACTAATAAAGGTTCTAGGAGATCATAAAAAGGCGATTGGATGGACGGTAGCTGATCTAAAAGGAATTGACCCGTCAGTTTGCATGCATAGAATAAATTTAGAAGAAAATGCTAAACCATCTAGGGAAATGCAAAGACGTCTCAATCCTAACATGAAAGAAGTGGTTATGAAGGAAGTAATAAAACTCTTAGATGCCGGTATTATATACCCGATCTCCGATAGTAATTGGGTCAGCCCAACTCAGGTTGTCCCAAAGAAATCAGGTATCACGGTTGTACCCAACGAAAAGGGAGTCCTTATACCCACCCGTCAAACTACCGGTTGGCGGGTTTGCATTGACTACAGAAAACTTAATTCGATGACTCGTAAGGATCATTTCCCTCTCCCATTTATTGATCAGATCTTAGAACGTTTGTCCGGTCAGAGTTATTATTGTTTCTTAGATGGATACTCTGGTTACAACCAGGTGCCCGTTTACCCAGATGACCAAGAAAAGACAACGTTCACCTGTCCTTTTGGAACCTTTGCTTACCGACGTATGTCGTTTGGCTTGTGCAATGCACCGGCAACCTTTCAACGGTGTATGATGGCAATTTTTTCGGACATGGTAGAGAAATTTCTCGAGGTATTTATGGACGATTTCTCCGTTTTCGGACCTACATTCGATGAATGCCTCCAAAATCTGATAAAAGTCCTCGCCCGGTGCGAGGAAGCAAATTTGGTATTAAGTTGGGAGAAGAGCCATTTCATGGTTCAAGAGGGAATAGTCTTGGGTCACGTTGTTTCCAAGAGAGGTATAGAGGTTGATAAAGCGAAAGTAGAGTTAATAGACAAACTTCCACCGCCTTCATCCATTCGTCAGATCCGTTCCTTTCTAGGTCATGCGGGTTTTTATAGACAATTTATCAAAAATTTTAGTAAAATTTCACGCCCCTTGTGCAACTTGCTTGCCAAGGATGTTCCTTTTGTCTTTGATAATGATTGCCTGAAGGCTTTTGAAACGTTGCGTACCTTACTATCCACAGCTCCGGTAATCCAGTTCCCTGATTGGTCATTACCGTTTGAATTAATGTGTGATGCTTCAGATTATGCCGTGGGTGCGGTATTAGGACAAAAAGTGAATAAAATCCCTCATGTGATCTATTATGCAAGTAAAACACTAAATGATGCGCAATTGAACTACACAACAACTGAAAAAGAATTACTTGCGGTTGTGTTTGCCCTTGACAAATTCCGTTCGTATTTATTGGGTTCGAAAGTCATCGTTTACACTGATCATGCGGCATTGCGTCATTTGCTAAATAAGAAAGAAACGAAACCTAGGTTAATCAGATGGATTTTACTCCTTCAAGAGTTTAATTATGAAATACGGGATAAAAAGGGTTCTGAAAACGTTGTAGCTGACCACTTGTCACGAATCCTTATAGAATCAACCGATAATACCGCTTTAAAGGATTCATTTCCAGACGAACAATTATTCGCGTTATCTACCGTAAATCGTCCGTGGTTTAGTGACATCGTCAATTTCTTAGCTACGGGATATATCCCGAACAAATGGTCTCGTTTAGATAAAGATCGATTCTTCTCTCAAATTAAACATTACTATTGGGACGACCCACTGTTATTTAAACACTGTCCTGATCAAATTATACGACGTTGTGTTCCGGAAAGTGAATTCAAATCCATATTAAATTTTTGTCATTCTCTAGAATGCGGAGGTCATTTTGGTGGCCGTCGTACAGCCGCTAAAGTCCTCCAAAGTGGGTTATATTGGCCAACATTGTTTAAGGACGCACATGAATTCTGTCAGAACTGCGTACGTTGCCAACAAACAGGGAACATGTCACATCGTGATGCGATGCCCATGACCCCAATCCTTATTATAGAAATATTTGACGTTTGGGGCATCGATTTTATGGGTCAGTTCCCGTCGTCTTGTGGTTTCGAATACATTTTAGTCGCGGTCGACTATGTTTCTAAGTGGGTGGAGGCAGTAGCGACAAGAACCAACGACCATAAAGTTGTGGTTTCTTTTATTAAAGATAATATATTTTGTCGATTTGGCACACCACGAGCGATTATAAGCGATGGGGGTAAACACTTCTGTAATCGTTACTTCGAAGCCCTAGTCCGCAAATATTCTGTCACCCACAAAGTCGGAACCGCATATCATCCACAAACCCAAGGCCAAGTTGAAGTGTCTAATAGGGAGGTCAAAAGTATATTAGAAAAAACGGTACGTCCAGACCGTAAAGATTGGTCACAACGGCTGACCGATGCGCTTTGGGCTTATCGTACAGCGTTTAAAACCCCTATTGGGATGTCTCCTTACCGATTAGTGTTTGGAAAAGCGTGCCACTTACCAGTGGAACTTGAACATCGATCATATTGGGCCGTGAAAACTTTTAACCAAGATATAAAAGCGGCAGGATGTCATCGTAAACTTCAACTGCAAGAGCTTGAAGAATTGAGAAACGAGGCGTACGAGAATTCAAGAATCTATAAAGAACGATCTAAAGCTTTTCACGATAAAATGATTTTAAGAAAGAATTTTGAGGTCGGGCAACGCGTCTGGTTGTTCAATTCGAAATTACGATTATTCCCGGGAAAGCTACGATCCCGATGGGATGGTCCGTTTACTATAACGCAAGTGTTCCCGCATGGAGCGATCGAAATTCAAGATATGAACGGTGGAACACCGTTTAAAGTAAATGGTCAACGACTTAAGCCGTATCGAACCGAGGAGACAGATGGAAGAGACATTGAGTCTATAGACCTGGTAGATCCGGTCTATCTCGATTGAGCACATGCATCGGTCGAGCTAGCGACGTAAACTTTAGCGCTTCTTGCGAGGCAACCCAAGCATTAGTAGAATTTTCTTAAATTTTGTACACTATTTAGTAATTTTTGGCCACTGTCTGAACATCTAAATGCCCAGAAGATGCAAAGTTTAAAGTTTATAACATATATACAAGAAAACAGAAAAGAAAATTGAGAAATTCGCATCTCGCGCGCGCGGCCCGCTCGCGCGAGATCTCGCTCGCGCGGTCCGCGCGCGCGAGATATCCCCTTAGCCAAAACTTTTTAGTCGTCTAAAAAGGAACCCTCAGTGTTTTCTCGCGCCAGAAATTGCGCCCGCGAGGTCCTCGCTAGAGCGGCCCGCTCGCGCGAAATTTCCCCTTAGAAAAAATTACTTTTAGCTTCTCAAAAGAAGCCTCAGCTTCTGATCGCGCTTGAAATCGCGCGAGCGAGGTCCTCGCTGGAGCGGCCCGCTCGAGCGAATTTGAGACTTAGAAAAATTCTTGACAAACTATAAAAAGAAACCTCAGCTTTTCCTCGCGGAGGGATTCGCGCCCGCGAGCCTCGCGCGCGCGATCCGCTCGCGCGAGGCACCCCTCCCTTTAAATACAGGGCCGTGCCCTAATTTCTCTGAAAGTTCATCTCTCCCTCTTTCTCTGCGTTTCTCTCTCTCCTGCGATTCTCTCGAGATCTCTCAGATCTCTCATCTCTCTCTTTCCCCCACCACTATCACCACAATACACCACCACACTCACCTCCACCGATCATCTTCATCACCGGACCACCACATGAAGCCGCAACCGCCGCGGCACTATCGCCGCTACTTGAGATCAAAACAGAAACCCCCCTCATCTCGAATCTTCCCGCACAGGTATAGCTATACCCGTATATATGTATATACATCTGACATATATACATACATCTATGTTTATACATACATACACACACTGATTAGATGTCAGGTGTGAGATTTTGAGGGTTTCTTGATTCTTATCTACCCTAACCCCTCATATACACACAGAGCACACATGATCACAGTAGGGTTTGTGTAGTTGGGCTTTTGAAACCCTTAATCAAGCCCAAAAATCCCTAAAGCTATGTGCCCATAGTTACACACATGCACAATCTCAATCTGTAAATTTTCAGCCTTTCCCAACTCTAAATTCCGGGTACATATAGATATACATATACTCATACCTACATATGAACACCTGAATTTGTGGTATATAAAGCACACATTCTGAAATTTGTTTGAACAATTCAACTTAGGGTTTGAAACTTAGGGTTTGTGAGTTAATGTGAATTCAACAGGTGGGCTAAAAAATTTTTTAACCATGGTATGGGTTGAGAATAATTATAATGTGCAAACCTATGTGTGCACATTCCATGATCAATTTTTGGCACACATAAATTGATTTTACCTCCCCATATCTATGAATACGTACGAATATGTCCATACACCTATACTC
Organism: Hydrangea macrophylla; assembly: GCA_033977485.1. Classification (NCBI taxonomy): domain Eukaryota; kingdom Viridiplantae; phylum Streptophyta; class Magnoliopsida; order Cornales; family Hydrangeaceae; genus Hydrangea; species Hydrangea macrophylla. The sequence goes on along the minus strand of CM066988.1, from coordinate 59,428,838 downwards.
ATAACCTCAACATATGTTTTTCTTTTATTTTCTTTTCTTCACTCAGGTAACCTAGAAAGTACCTTTGACAGAAATTGATTTTCTATTGAGTTCTTTTTGAGTTCGATTAGAACTCTAAACCAATGTAGTTCAGGACCAATGTGTGTTAGAATTAATGTTTGATCAACATCTTCAAATCAGCCTAGGTAAAACCATTGTCGTCCGAATTAATGTGTAGGTCCACAAATCCGAACCCTCGCTTATGATTAAGCCTATGCACGTTCTCAATTTGAAGTTAATTCCGTTATGCAAACATGTTCTAAAACAAGGGTTTATTTTGTAATGTACTTCAAGAATCCGTAATTTAAGTCTACGGCATAGTAAGTCAGAATCCCTTTATCCATTTACAGTTTAGAGTTTTGAACCTAAGCGATATATGCAGAATAAACTCTGAATTAAGAAAACACACTAAGTAGGGTGAATTCAATCAAAATCAAATGTTAATCCAGGTTTTTAAGTTTTACTACTTATAAAGTGGTTCCAGTCTTCACCTTCTTTAGCACGTTGATGTCTTGCTAAAATTGAAGAAATTCAAAACATAAATCCTACTTAGAAACTAATCCCTGATTTCAATGCATAAAATGTCTCGTGATATTGTGTGGTCAATTGGACCTTAAAATCTACTCGGATTGATTAGACCAATTTTTGAACTTAAATAGCCGGTTGTGTTTCGAATTCTAGATTAAGGTATAGAGTACCAGCATTGCTTTCACATCCTAATCCTTAACACCTTATGGTAAAGAGATTATACACACACGGATATGAAGTCTCGAGTGTTAATCTCTATTCACACACAAGTAAGATCTGTGGGCTCATACACAGGAACAGTTATTGAATCCGACCATTCAATTGAGTGGTAATCGTCGCGTAATTGAGTTAGTGTGTTCACTGATTCGTCATTTTATTCAAATTTAACCAAGTACGTAGATGCTAACTTGGAATGTTCATATTTTGAATTTGAAATTTTATAATATACCTTTAACCTTGGGAAGACAACGGGAGTAGTTCGACAACGCAATTGTGAATTTTAGGAAAATACTTCACACAACCACTCCGCTAACATAATACTCCTACTCACGTTGTTTACATTCACATTCATTCCACGTTTGTGCTCGTTATTTTAGTCTTGTATGCAAGAAACGTACTACTGAAATTAAATTTGAAGCCAAGTGTCTCCATAATTAATATTTGCAACTGGAATTCGATTTTGAAATTGCATAACTTAATGATTTTCGACGTCGCATCGACATATTAACCCAATCTGTCACCGTCATACTAAACCATTCAAAAAATGGTGTTCGAAATAAGCGTTATTTATCTATTTAATTCTTGATATTGTTATTAAACACGCGGCAAGTACCCCGTGACTTGCCGCAAAGTGTGTGCCCTTGTCGGGACAGTGGGTGGGAAGGGATCGACTCTTCTCACAGTTGCTGGGTGTTCCCCCGTGAACCCCAATTTCTTTGGAAATGTTGAATATATGATTGATTGTGTCCCTTGTCGGGATTGTTTTTCTTGCAGGTGACCCATTCCCCCTATCCCTTTCTTTTTCTTTTTCTGGGCACATTCCTATTTTAAAGCCGACATTTTCAATTTTTTTCTAAAAATCCGTACCTTCTTTTTCAATTATGACCAAAAGAACCGTACGTTCTGCTTCTTCTTCACAACCACCACAGAAAATAGCTAAAGGAAAAGAAAAACAGACTGACCCACCACCACCGCCCCCAGACGACCCTAACCCAAACGAATTAGGCCCTAAATACGCCACCCGCGGCCTCAATTACGAGGCCGCTATAGATGCTGAGTACTTCGCGTCTGATAAAGACACGAAGTGGGGCCATAGTAACCTAGTAGCCCGAAAGCTGGCCCCACAGCTCTATTATAGAAATCCAGACCTAATTAGTTATCCCCGCTTCGTCCGCCTCTTCTACCAAAACCTCCGCTACCATAAACAATCCCTCAGCCAACACGCCTTCTTGTCCACCACTATAGATGGCCACGACATTACCCTCAACCCAGACAACATCGCTGAAATCCTTCAACTCCCCTCCCACTCATACCAAGTTCCCAAATTAACCGTCCTCACCAAAGCCCACTCCTTCATTCATATCATTCAGGACATGTGTGGCGGCCGCTCTGGTTCGGGCCAATCTATTCGACGATCGCATATGCCCCGCCAGATGTGGTTCGTCGACCATGTCTTTGAACGAAACCTGTACCCCCTTGGTCATGAGCAAGAACGGACCAAGGAAATTCACCATGCCCTCCACGCTGTTTACCGCAGCGATTGGTTCCACCCTGGTTTGATTATTATGGAGGGCATGCGTCTTGCGACTCATGCCATTGACCACTCCCTTGATTCTAAACTTCTTTTGCCCTATCCTCGCACTATCACCGCTATTCTCCGGGCTAAGGCCTTTCCTATTCCTGCCGATGAGCCTATTGACGCCCATATTCCAGAGTTCGCTTCCGCTGATTGGAAGCTGAGTTTGGATCGACTAGACCTGGAGGTTAGGAAAGCCCGAGAGCAGGCCCAGGCCCGTCGAGAGCAGGCAGCCCAGCGTCCACCCCCTCCTGAGGATTCCCCGTACGCTTGGACGTATGGGGATGTATGCGCTTTCCGAGGTGAGACGCTGCGCTTGCAGTCCTACATGAGGTCCTTTTTCCAGCTTCATCATCCTGATCAGCTGGAGGACATTCTTGCTCAGGGAGAGGCAGCTTACCAGTCCGCGTTTCCGCGACAGGCGCAGCAGGTGGCTGAGGAGGGAGTTGAGGAGCAGGGGGAGGTACAGGGTGAGGAGGAGGCTGGAGATGCTGGTGACGATGACGATGGGAGTGACGGTGATGGGGATGGTGATGGTACTATGGGGCAGGGGAGTACTGGGTTGGAGTTGATGTTGATTGAGGGTGGTGATGACTGAGTAGGTTTTGGTTGGGGGATTAGACAGTATTTTTCTCTTTTTCATGTATTTGGATGGGGAGATTTAGACATTTTCAGACATTCTGGCCTGTATATTATTTTATTTTGTTGTTTTTTCTGTTTATTTAGTCTTTTGATTATTATTAGGATTCTGATGTACCCGGCTTCGACCGGTTAGTTTATTTCCTGTTTTTGTTTTTTTTTATTTCTTTTTGATATTTGGGTCTGTACTTATTGCGTTATGTGGTTATTGTTTCCTTTTTATGGTCGTGTTATTCCTGTTGCCTCTGGTAAAGTACATTAGTTAACGTCACGGTTAGTTAGTTTTGTTCTTCCTGTCGTGCTTGCTTATAATAATGTCATCTTTATTTATAACGACTAATTGTCAGTGAATTACTATTGCCAAGTTTTCCCATTCCAATTGCACTATAACAGGAATCTCTTAGGTTCTGGTTTGGGGGAAAATAATGTCGGAATTTCTATGTAATTTGAAATTTATTGACAACGTCATATAAGATTTAGATATTCATTAATGCAACACGACCACACCACTAGTAATGCTGATCATATTTCTTCTAAGGACTCTAACTAATCAAGTGAATTTGTGCTTTAATTCTGGTTTCAGGTTTTGTGTTGACTTATATCCATATAGTTACCTTGACCCTCTTATCTCAGTTGTATCATATCCTCATACCATGGACCACCCTATATCACCTCCCACTTCACCTGATAGGTCGTCTGGTCCGTTGAGTTACTATTCTGACTCTAGTTCGTCTTCTGATAACCCTATACTTAGTCCTAGGCTAGCCAAACCTGACGGCCCGGTCGGTCATCCCGGCTGGTGTCGTCGTCGTCCTCGTAGGCCCATTCTTAGCTATTCTGATTCTTCTGACGAGGATGACATGTTTGGCGATGACCCTACTTCTCTTGATGGCCCTTATGGCGCTCCCCCTACATCCTCCGAGTCGTCTTCGTCTGAATCGGCCGAGTCCTCGACCGATGATGACGATGAGGATGTTGTCGCAGGTGTCTCTGTTATTTCTTTATCTGACCCTATTGAGTCTAGTGTGCTTTCACCTGAGGTTACCTATCCATATAGGAACCTACCTGATTATGTGCCGGACGTTGTTCGACAACGTCCGGGTCACCCTGACTGGTCTCCTGAGGACGTTGCTTCGATATTCGCGCCGTATTCCGGTCCTGAGGATGATAGGGTGGATTTGGGTCCGAGTGTCGTTGAGGAGATTGAGGAGGGTCAGAGTCTGGATATACATGATGATTTTGATGTGGTAGGACCATCGTTCGACCCTGCGGAGCATCCAGAGTGGGAGCTTGTGGATTGGTACTATCGATCTGGCGTACAGCTTCCGTCAGACATTTTCCGTGGAGTGGACGTCCTGGTGATCTTCTATGCGGACTGCATCCATGTCATTGTCATGTTCCCCTCTGCATAGGGACATGCAGTGATGTGGTTTGGGGGGAGTACATGGATATTTCATTTTAGTGTTTTTGTATAGTTTTATTCGTATAGTTTTTGCTTTTATACTTGTTTTCATACTTCAGTTTATTGTTAGTTCTTTTATTCATTATTTCTTTTATTTGTTAGTTCTTTTAATTCTTTGTAAAAAAAAAAAAAAAGAAGAAAACAAAATAAAAAATAAAAGTAGTAATAATAAATGAAAAAAAAAACATTGTAGTAGTTCTATAAATAAATAAAATCAGTTTCTTAATACTATTCAATATTGCATTCCTTTTGAGTATAATTACATTTCGTTGAAACTTTGAGAATTAAGAGAGTATATAATCAAATTGTCTATCGAATCTATGAGAATATGTCTTGAGAATTGTATATCCTTAGAATCCTTGTTTTATATCTTATACTTGCATATCTTGTTGCACTGCACGTAGTTATATGGGTACATATTAACCTTGAACTGTAATATGACTTGGATTTCTAAATAGTAAAAGTGTGGAGACTAAACCCGGTGAGCTTTAGAGCCTATTATTCTTTGTGAGGGTTTAAATTTATCGAATCTCTTTGACACATCGCGCTATCTCGTTGATTGGTCTCAGTATTTCCTCATTTTGATTGAAAGTCGAGTAAGTATTAGAATTACCATGTTTTAAAAAAGTATATATATTTTCCTTTTATATTATAATATTGAAAAATCATGTAACCGTAGAAAATGACACTAGGCCATCTGTTCTAATAACCCTTTTTGACCTTTGGCCTACCCATTATAATTTTTTTTATATATCCCTTGTTCACCCACTTGAGCCGTTTTTGAATAAGCCATTTCTTTGTTCACCTATTATCCTACCCACTCCGATATGGAGTTTGCCATTATTAAATATTACCTACCCTATGTCCAAAAGTAGCTAGAGAATAGTTTGCATAAAGAAATTGGGCTATTAAACGACTAGGAAAAAAATAAATGAGTACGATGTATGGAGTAGTAGAAGAAAAGGAGTAATGTAAAAAAAAAAAAAAAAAAAAAAAGAGTAATAAAAATAGTCGTGATAGTAAAGCCCGTGCGTTACATATTAAGGCTACTCCTAGGTACTTACGGATATTCTTGAGTCCCTTTTACCTTTCTTTTCCAAGCTTTAACCCTTGACCAATATTACAACCCGTATAAAGCCCTAGTTGATTCTATGGAACTATGATTTGGATATGTGACCGATAAGGAAAAGGAAGTAAAGGCATGGTAGTAATAATATTTACTTAACGATCAATATCTATTCACGAGACTAGTTTATTTCTGTCGTGTCGTACGTTGTTGAGAGTCGTATGCGAATTTATTTGTTTTGCATAGTAATTCTTTCTCGCATATATCTAAATGAGTGCTTACACCTGTTTCAAAGTGATTTTATTTTGGAGTGTAATTAACAACGTGAGATTTGTAGTCAAAGCATCACTAATTAGCCATTTGAGTTATGTTTCACGTTCCTAGTTGCTGTGTATCCACTTGACTACTACCTCACACACATGCGAGTCTTCGATATATCCTATTGATTCTGGTGATATATGTTTTCGGATTATTTCTTATAGTATAAGAGGCATATGATTGTTTTACTCTTGAAAATTTTAAAAGGTTTCATTTGAGGTTGAATTTATCTAAAAAGGAATGTGACATTGAAATATTTAAATTTTGAATAAAATCTTTACAAGTTAATAAATATGGTTGTGGGTGACTTGTTGACGAGAACCCTCACGAGACTTCACTCGTCCGAATAGGGACACCTAGAGATTTAAAAGGCTTGTTGCACAGGCTAAGTGCAATCGTTATCCATACGAAAATGGAGTAGGAATTTTATTATTTGTAGTTTTATTTTCTTTTTGCTCGAGGACTAGCAAAATGTAGGTTTGGGGGTGTGATCGGGAGAGAACAAATCCCAATTATACGCCTTAACTCACATTTGTTGGTCGTTTTTATCCTGTTTTTATGTAATTTTACTTTATTTTCTATTTTCTATCAGGTGTTAGAAGAAAACAGGTATATGAGGTTAAACAAGGTGAAAAAGCAGGAGGAAAGAAGCAGAAAAAGACACCTCGCGCGCGCGGTCCGCGGGCGCGAGAATCCGATAATCGCGCGCGCGACCCGCTCGCGCGAGACCCCCAATAACTCGCTCGCGCGATCTGCGCGCGCGAGGTCCCCAATGTCGCGCTCGCGCGACCCGCTCGCGCGATATGTGTAAAAACCAAAGTTGCGTATTTCAGTGTTCTAAAGAGTCCTGTGCAGACGAAATTACCTGAAGACGTCCAGATTGGAAATAACTGTTGTTTCAGTGCAATACGAATTAAAGGAGGCTTCTAAAAACCTTTGTAAACTATATATATTTAGTTTTTATGATTTTTAAGGGTTACACACCTTGAAAGCAATTCATGAATACATTCATTCAGCACTTTTTGAAGGCAAGAGGAAGGTTTCTAATGGCTTACATCAACTACATCTTCATGCTTTCACCTATTATGAGCAACTAAACTCCTCATCTAGGGTTTCAATGAAACCCTAGCTATGTAAAGGGGGATTCTACTCTTCTTTATTTTAAGATTTTATGTTTATGGATAGTGATTGTATGTTGGTGGATTTTATATAATCAGTTCTTAATGTTAATAATCAAGAGTACTTTGGATCTATTCTTGTCTTAGATTTTTCCTTATACTTATTGAACTCAATAGTCCTTGATTTCTGTGATTGATAGGAGTATTTACATACAATGGTGCTTATGTGATTGTGATGTTTACTTCTTTTATAATCCATGCTTAGGAAAGATGAGTTATGCTACACCCTAGTTATAGGTAGATGATTCATGTGAACCATAGATGGATTATGTTTAGATTAAACTAACGATATCTTCTTGACGATACTATTGGGCTTGTAGCTACAATGGATCATAACTATCCAAAACATAGAACTTAGAATAAGAGGTTTAGACCATCAATGCATAGTTAGTGGTGGATTTGTAATCCTAGATCCCATCTTCATATATTTAAATTAATTTCCAATTTTGCATTTAAGTTTACTTAGATTTAATTTTAGATCTTATTTACATACATTCATAGTTTAATTCATAGTTTAAAGTAGTAGTGATAATCAAAACCTAAATCAATTCAACTTCTAATTTTCTTATAACTATATAGATTAGATTTTAGTAATTAAAGGATTAAAAGTTAACAATCTCTGTGGGTTCGACCTTTACTTTCCACACTACAAATCTTTTGAAAGTAAAGCATAAATAAGCACACTTTTATATCTTGATTTTGACGAGATCACTGGGCATGGCCTGGGCTACCTCATGCGCATAGCATGCTGTGCACAGTGCTGCGCATGGGCTGTCTGCCAGCACCTGTGCACAGTGTGCAGCTTGGGCAGTTTTTTTTTTGTTTTTTTCTTCTTCTTCTTCTTCATTTTTTCTCTTCCAGTCTCCTCTTCTTCATTCTTTTTCTCTTCCTCTTTTCATTTGTTCCTCTTATTTTCTTTTTTGAGAGTTCTTCTTCCTTGTCTCATTCTCTCTCTCTTGTATCTATATATGCACACATATACACCAAAAACATCCCTCTAGACCCAAACCAAGAAATCCTTTTCTTTATTTTGTCTCCAAGCATGCTCCTTTTTTTGTCTTGTGTCTCTCCCCCACCCCAAAATCCGGTCAAACATGGCCTTGTGTCCCCCCTTTTTTGCATTTTTATTTGGTCAATCATGGCCTTTGTTTATTGCTTTTGTTTTTTCTTTTCTTGTTTTCTTTTCTTGGGAGCAATAAAGAAGAAAAAGGTTTTCAATATATTTTTTCTTTAGAATGAAACAAATTCATTTCTGGGTTGGGTTTTTCTTGTTTCTCCTTGATGGTTTGTCCCAAATTAGATTATCAACATAATCATAGCAAGCTTAGTTACATTTTCTTACGCTGGAACATGTCTAAATAGGTTGCTCTAGAAATACTAATAGAGTATTCTTGTTTTGCATATTTGCAGGTACAAGCGTGAAGAGGTGAAAATGCAAAAGTGTAGTTGAGTTTTGTGTATGAAAACAATAGGGAAATGAGTAAAAACCATTTCCCTTTTCCTTCTCTAATCCACAAACCAAATGGAGCATTGGTTTATATCTTTTCTTTCTATTGATGTTTTAATAATTTTGGTTCAAAGTAAAATCATTGAATTGAGTAGAGCCGAGTTGCAGCAAATGTGAATCAATCTTCATAAAATGCAGCTGCAGAATTGGAACCTTGCTGAAAGAAATAGTGAATTGATTTACTTGTTAGTTTAATATTAGAGGTTCTCCCTTGTTGATATACAATTTCCACCCATATTAAAACAAGTACTAATATGCCTTTTCTCAATTCTACAATTCTTTATTTGGCTGCCAATTATTCATCGTAACATTTAAGGCAGCAAATGATTTAATTTGTATTATTTTTAGACAACTGCTTTGTTGGTTTGAAAGGCTATTTACTTATTTGAGATTAATTGTTATTCGTTGAACTCCATGGGGTCTACGGTGGAGGTCATTACTGGTCCTACAAGATTTCTTGCTGTTTATACCACCTCTACAATTGCAAGTAAGCCCTAGAATCCCACTATAATACATAATGGATTTGCTTTTTTGTTTAATTTTATCTCTTCTTACATCTTTTTCCAAGAAAACAACTCCATGGACCTCTGGAAAGTATTAGAAACAAAGAAATTTTAGCAACTCCAATATGTAGTTTCCGTTTCTCTTACATTTTTATTTATATAGTTTTACATATTTAGCGAAGCAGTTTGTGATCAGGTTGGATCCTTTGCCATGTTTGTTGTAAGGCACAGAGACATGCTTAAACACAACAAGGTGGGCTTGCAGCATATAGCAAATGTGATTGTTCTCAGCATGGTACGTTCATCACTTCCATCTTAGATTGTGCTTTCTTTTAATGGAATGACTACGCTTCAATTTTATAAACTTACATATGCATATGAATAATGCTATGTTTCAAAATTTTGGGAAGCGCCAAAACTTGAATTTCTCGACTTTTTTTAAGGACAGTCAATACATGAAGTGTGTTCTCATGAAGAATCATTCACATACCATAGTACTTGCCAATTCTTTATCCACTAAATGTCTACTCTAAAAGTTGTTATTCAAGGTTCCTTTCCTAAGCTGAGGCATATATCTAAGCATCACGAATGCATGTGGTAATTAGTTTGTGAAGTTCATAGTTGCAAGCATTACTTAGTCAATCCCGTATTTGTATCTAGAGTTTTGTGCTATGTAATATTAGAGTTTTGAAATTGAAATGATTTAGTTTTAATTTTTCATTTTCTGGGAAACCAGAATGATATCAATGGTAATATTCACCCGATGAGCTTTTCTGATTTTTCATTATTTCTACGAAATAAAATTGGAAAAAAGTATATGTTGGAAGCTCAAATGCACTTATTTTCTTGAACTGAGCAGCTCTATATTGGTTCCAGGAAGTCACTGAGTGATCTGCTACTTTTGGCAATTAATTTTTGTATTTTACACAAATGCACTTATTTTTTGTTGGTGCTTTTGAATCAGTTGTTGCTCACATCTTGTACTTTGTTTTATAAGAAGTCTACGTTCTGATTTACTTATTTATTTATTTATTTTTGAAGATTTGTAGTGCTCCATCACCTTGACCTTAGCTAAATTGTTGTCTTCAAGCACTATCTTGATGAATAATGTTATGCTTCTTTAATTTTGTATCCCAAACATATGCGACAGTTAGACCACTTTTAATAACGGTGGGACCACTTCTACTTCCTCCAATCAAAATCAAGTGGGCCCACTCCCACTTATATTTGAGAACCATTTGGGACGCAAAATTTGAGATGCATAGCATTACTTCATCTTTATTGACTAAGCTGTTAATTAAAACAGTTAGGAAAACGCCTTTCTTTATTTGCTTAATAAGGAGATGACGAGGAGGAAAGGAAAGAAAGTAAGATGAAAATAAATTAAAAATATTGAATTTCATGAGTCACTTTCTTTCATCTTTTTCTTGATTTGTTACTAAATTTTGAAATTTTTTAATCTCTAATGTGATTTAAGCATGAAGAAAAACATATTAGGACTTCTTTCACATGTTGTTTTACCCTTTGTGTGTGGATGGATGGACAGGTCTGTCACGATGTTGTTGGAATTGTTTACGAAAATTTTCAGATGTTATAGAAATGGAGTAAACTTTGCCGATTTTTTTTTTAGGAATCTTTGCCCCTTTTTTTTTGTTCTCGTGTTGCTTGTTTGGATAGTTTTTTATTTGTATTTTTGGTCTTGTTTTGTTCTTTTGGTTACTAGGTGGTTGCATTATTATATTTTTAACTAAACTTTCGTTTTCTGTTTCAGGTTGTGGCGAGAGATTAGAGGATTTAGATCATGATGAGAATCAATTATGAGCATAAAGACTTTATTTAGATTATTATTATTTTATTTTTATTTCTACTAATGTCAATTATGGAACAATTATGTATGAACATATATTTTACTGTATCTTGTATTATCTTTAATTAATATTCTTTTAAATTTTATGTGGATCTTGTCATTAGAAATTAGTATGTTATAATTTATTGTGATGGAGAAATAATGATTTTTGGTGATAATATATTAATTTCCGTGACGATTTTGGTAATAATTGTTGTGGTCACAATATTTAAAATTTCGTCACAGATACTATTTATTCCGTCACAAATACTATTTGTCCAAAACCGTCACAAATACTATTTTGTCCAAAACCGTTACAAATAGTATTTGTGACGGTTTCGGGTCGACACAAATAAAGTACCTCAAATTAAATGTGACACTGCTATTTGTGTCGCACAAAATCCGTCACAAATACTATTTGCGACGGTTTGGGTCGACACAAATAAACCGTCACAAATTATAGGTATATGTGACACTATTTTTTGTGTCATACACAAATTCGACACAAAATCCGTCACAAGTACTTTTTTGTGACGGAATTTGACCGACACAAACTTTTTGTGACGCCTTTAACTTGTGTCGGGCACAAATCCGTCACAAAAGGTGCAATTCCGTCACAAAAAGTATTTGTGACCGAATTGCACCTTTTTTGTGACGGATTTTTTCTGTCACAAAAGACGTATTTTTTTGTAGTGACATGTGACCGTGCATGAAACCAATACAACCATTCTCATCTCACCAACTCTTTTATCTCGACAACACTCACCCAACTCTCTCACTCCAGTATCTTTGAAACACTAAGATGACTACACTTTAGTACAGGGGTACCAGGAAGTGTCCAGTTTGCCTCACACTTTAGTACGGGGTACCAGGGAGTGTCCAATGCCTCACACTTTGACCATACCACGCATGTGAGGGAGTGTCCAGTAGGCCATACTTTAGTACTACCATGGGTGCCAGGGAATGTCCAAGTCGGTGTCACACCATGGGCACCAGGGAGTGTCCAGTTTTGTCACTGTCGCATTTCAAAGATACTCTAGCCACAATATCGTAACATCACACTTTGGTACACCACTACCAGGGAGTGTCCACACATAATCTCAACCACATACTCTTTTCCACACTGACCATCTCTCACCATGCATGTACAATTGACTCCACATGAATGACATGTAACTATATACATAACATATAAAGTACTGGGAATGATAGTCATGTATATATGAGAAGAACCGAAATCATAATCATTCCTTTATAACCAAAATGTAACAAAACATATTCTGCTTTAGTATATTTCCCAAATAGAACTTTAATAATCTCAAAAACTTAGTCCAAACAGTCCCTTATAAGAAAATAGACAAAAACCAAAAATTTTGGGGTCGCACGCACGGGCCGCTCGTGCGATCGCGCGCACGAGGTGAAGCTTAGACTTCATCTTCTTCACAGAACTTCCCCTGTTTCAGATTTTAAGGCCATTTTTTTTTTTATCCATTTTGCAATTTAGATGTAAAACATGACAAGTAATATATGGATCTCTTCATTTTTCTACAAGGATTAAGAATCTACGATAAATTTAGCATGAATCGAAACGTAGCTCTCGAATTTTATGAAAATCCGAGAGACGTCAAAACTTCATTTTTAATATCCGTCGTGATACGAACGAGTTAGGTTCTAAAATCTTAACTACAGTTTCTATGAATTATAATCTTTCAAAATCATCTTTGAAAATGGGTTTTGATTAAGTTTGAAAAATTATGATTTTCAAGCTTTAAGCTTCCATGGCTATACAACAATGGTGGATTAAAAATACTTGCATATAAACAGAAATTAAAATGTGAAATACATTCTAAGTGAGCTGATAATACTCACTGTGATTGAGAAATAAAGAGATTGTTGAGAAAGAACAAGGAATAAGAACACCCGAACCAAGCTTTGGCTATGGAGTTAGTGGATCTCTCTCTCTCCAGAAATTTATGTAAGGACTCTCAACTCACTCTTGTCTCTCTGTATTTTTAGTTTGTGAGAGTGCAGATATGTGTGAGACCAAGTATGTGTATAGAAATATAGAATTAACTTGACTACTTGGAGCCCAAGCTCCTTCATAATTACTCTACAAAATCAATTATGTAAGTAAATACATAATATCTTTAATATACATAAACATATATACACAGGGGGGTATGAACTCCACAGCTCACTAAGGGTCAATTAAATTTATAGGGGGCAACAAAGGGTGTTTGGGAAATCTAGCTTTAGGCACAAACCAACACACATCAAATTCTCATTCCCAAACAAGGTGCAGTCAAGTTGTCTAGGAATTTCTGTATGTGTTTGGCAAAATAGCTTATGGCACAAAAATATACATGTACACAAACGCATTCCCAAACAAGGCCCTATTAATCATTAGTTGCCATAAATGGAAAAGCGCATGTCACATCTTGATTGGTGGAGAATCCCATATTGTGGGAGTTCATCGCAGCGCGGATAGGTTTGAACATAAAGTGGTCTTTTTGCGGTGTGGTGATCACCACAAAAATACAAAAAATTCATTTTAATGTAAGAAATGATTTTTCGTTTTTATGAAAATATTATTTGAGTTAAAGGAAAATATTTCCACCGATTTGAAATACCGATTTGAATTCTAAAACAGGTATTACTAAATTTATAAAATTGCAGTTTGACTCCAAAAAGAATTTTGACATGAAATAAAATAAGTAACAAAATTTTAATTTGATATGGAAATGCAAATTTAAAATTGAATGAAAGTGCAGGTCGTTACACATCTTCCGACCAATAATGCAATTACTGCAAACTACTAGGACATGTTCTCTTGGAGTTTCCCACTTGCGTTTGTAAGTACTGTAAGAAGTTAGGCCCTGGTCATTATCAAATCAACTGCTTCAGGAATCCCAATAGAAACTCCTACAACAACCTATCCCGAGGGGACCATTCCAGATCCACGAATATGCCTCGCAGAGGTCCATCAAATCTACAACAATAACCTAAAGTCCACCATCCACTACACCTACCGAAGAAGGTTTTTCTGTTGCTCATGTTGAGGATATCCTCAAATAGGTTCTTGCCCACTTTTATAGTACACCTTCCACTGCTATGTCTGTTACCTTAGGTACTTCATATTGGTTCTTTGACTCCGTTTGTTGGAATTATATAACTTCTGATCCCACCATTTTCTCAACTAAACAATCTGTTCATCACACACCAACCATTCACACTGCAGATGGTTCATACATATCTGTCAATCATATTGGAAAAATATCCACTTCTCACACCACTCTTCCAGATACCTATGTCAATCATATTCGCCCCAGTTGCTCGTCTCACTTCAGTCTGTAGTGTGATAATTCGTATTTTTATGCAATTATTTATTATATTCACATCACTTGTGGGATTCATGTGTGATATTAATTGATACCTTTATATTCGGTCATATGTTATAAAGTACATTTTGGTACTTGAAAAGGGTTTATATAGCCGACCCCATATAATTGGGATACAAGACTTAAATTTGAATTAGTGATTATGTGACAAAATGGTATCAGAGAGCATGTCCCTAGCCAGAAGTGTGGGAATGAGTATATGGTGTGACGAATTCAAAGTTGGTGATACAAATTGATACAATACTTAGTTCCACCTTGCCTGGGGAAAATAGTGAAGATATTGATTTAGTACTAGATTTTTTTATTTTTTATTTTTTATTTTTTATTTTTTTAAAAAAACTTGTTTAAAAAAATTGGAGTTATTTACCAAATGATTTACATTTTAATTTCAGAGATGAAATTTTAAAAGGTTGGGATATTGTAATACCCGTATATCTCATTTATTTTTTTTAAACAAACTTACGGGGTTGTGTACAATATGCTCTAAATCTCCGGAGTATTTTCATTGTTGTCTTTACTGGTACTCTTTTGGAGTTAAGTTGTGTTTTTTTTGGAATCCATATATTTCTGGTAATATGTATATATTGTTAAGATATTTTTTTGCGTAAATGTCATGGAACTGATGGGTACATAGGCATGGAGCACCTCAATAGCCAATAGCTCTAAAAAGGGGTCCGATGTGGCATGTTAAAGTAGAGGGTAAGGAGAAGGGGGGAAGGCAGATGCCGATCGAGAGAGGGAGAGATATGGGAGGAGTAGCCGAGCAAAAAGAGAGAAAAAGAATAAAAAGAAAAGGAGTGGTATTGTTCAACCTCATTTAGGGAGCTAGTTTGGCTAGGGGTCATTAAAAAATTCCATTTTATTTATATGGGTTCGGGTGCGGGGAAATTTTATGTTATTTAAAAGTGGAGGGTGTGACACGCAGCCTTATTGTTGTTGCTACAATTCGCGGTTGGGAATTATTGTACATGGATGTGAAGAATGCCTTCCTCAATGGTGATCTCACTGAAGAAGTGTATATGCGTCCTCCACCTGGTTATCAGTACTCTTCTAATAAGGTCTACAAGCTCCGCCGGGCTCTCTATGGTCTCAAGCAAACTCCCAGAGCTTGGTTTGCCAAATTTAGCACCCTCATTGGAGACTTTGGATTTACTTCCAGCCCTTATGATTCTGCTCTCTTCCTCCATAAGAGAGATCAGGGTATAATTCTTCTACTTTTGTATGTAGATGACATGATTATCACAGGGGATGACTTGTCCGGTATCTCAGATCTCAAGTCCTATCTCAGTCAGCGTGTTGAAAAGAAGGATCTTAGGAAACTCAGTTATTTTTTGGGCCTCGAGATTACTTCAAGCTCCGAAGGATACTCTCTCTCTCTCTCTCTCTCTCTCTCTCTCTCATGCTAAGTACTTATCTAATCTTATCACCCATGTAGGGCTAACTGAAAACAAAACCAGCCCTACCCCTCTTGAGCTTAATTCTAAGCTCACACCTATGGATGGTACTCTTTTGGATGATCCCACTTTATATCGCCAGTTGGTTGGGAGTCTAGTCTATCTTACAATTACATGGCCTAACATTGCTTATGTCGTCCATATTGTTAGTCAATTTCTCTCAACTCCTCGATCAACTCATTATGTAGGTGTCCTCCGTATCCTTCGCTACATCAAGGGCACCATGTTTCATGGCCTACACTTTTTTGCTCATTCTTCCCTTATTCTCCGTGGATATTCAAATGCTGACTGGGCAGGAGATCCCACGGATCAATGCTCCACCACTAGATATTGCTTCTTTCTTGGCGATTCCCTTATCTCTTGGCATTGTAAAAAGCAAACTGTTGTTGCTCGATCAAGTACAGAAGTAGAGTATCATGCTCTAGCTGGTGCCACTCAAGAACTCATTTGGCTTTGACGATTACTTGAGGATATGGGTGTCACTCACTCCACTACAACTACTATTTGCTACGATAATCAGAGTGCTATTTAGATTGTTCGTAATGATGTCTTTCACGAACGCACAAAAACATATTGAGCATGATTGACATAATCTCACTCAGGGTACCATTGATCTCATCTCTGTTTCCTCTACCGATCAGACTGCCGATATCTTCACTAAAGCTCACCCTCTAGGCAGCCTTCAGGATTTCGTCTCCAAACTCAAGTTGATCTCAATTTTACCACCTTGAGTTTGAGGGGGATGTTAGAGTATTGTTAGAATAATGGTTATATATTAGTCCAGGTTCATTTACTTATGTACCTTATTGTATTTACTGTCCAGGTTCATTGTACTACACGATTGTACTACAGCTTGTACTACTCTTTTCCTTACTTAGGATTCTTTCCTACCTACATAAAGGCCAATACATTATATTGTTTAATACACATCAATCATACATTCAGTATTCTCTCTCTACTTTATCACATAAATACTACTCTATTTAAAAACAATTTGAAAGATAACAAATTGTTTCTCTGTATATATATATTCATCACTTTAAACTCTACAATGTTACACTATAGACCTCAAAAGTTTTATCAAATAGTACTTCTACTTCCGAAGGAAATATTTTTAGCAAAAATCCAACTATCTCAATGGATCAATGAGCTACATTATTACACTCTTCCCGGAATAAAATTGGAGGTTGGCACAAAACAGGCTCTTCACACAAAGTAGAAAACTTATTATTACCTTGACAAGCTTCACACGAAACCACAGTTTTCTTCGGAGTGTTGTCAAATAATTTCAGCGTGAGAATGTCACTTAATTGCTTTACCAATGTAGGTGTTGAAGTTACGTAGAGATAGTAGGATTTATTATTATTATTATTTTTATATATATAGTTACAGTTTTGAGAAAGTGGTGATTTAATATGGTATTAGAGCTTTATTGGCAAGAGGTCTTGAATTCAAGTTTTTGTCTCTCATTTAATTTGGTGCGCATATATTTGTATTCTGTTAGTTGTCTTCATAATATTATGGAGTTTGGTTTATTTAGTTTGGTGTCTTCTATGTGCTAAGTCATACTAGAGAGAGGTTGTTAAAGTTTGAAGTTTATTGTTGGGTCTTTTCTCAAATAGCTTAAGCAGTCGGATTAAGTACTTATACAAACAAATCAAAATGAACTGGTTCTATAGTCATTTGTTCACCTACACTAAGGGGTCGTTTCAGAAGATAATGAACTGATTATATGATTCTGTTTGCTGTAATTTGCGCGGGCGTGCCAGAACCAATCAGTGGTTCGATGTGTGTGTGTGTGTGTGCGTGCAAACTAATTTCCTATCTGCTTGTGTGAGTGATACACAAGGCTTGATAAATCTGACTTCTAAACAGAATAATTGTGTATAGTGAGTAGGAAAGAACCCTCACCGTAAGTTCTTTAGCAGTACTGAAGCGCACAAGCTAAAAAGTGTCAAAAGTTTAACAGGTAAACAATCACAAATGGTTTAATAAAATGTAGATTTTATTAAGTATTTGGAAAAACTAAACAGATCTTAAAGAACAAACCAGAACAGGCTGATTATTCAAAAGAACAAAAAGAAAATAACAAAAGGACAGACCTATTTGCTATGAAGGCTGAAAAACATAAAGACTTTAAGAGAGTGCTTTGAATGCTTCGAGTGCTGTATGTGTACTGTTTCGAGAGTGACGTGGAGTCCTTTGCTTGGATGGCCTGCCTGAATATTTATAGCGGCCTTAGATGATTCCCATTTGGACAATAATTCCTTAGCTTGCGCCCCAAGCTGCTTAATTGATTGGCTGATTGGAAGAGACCTTCCATATCTTTAATTCCTACCTTATCCAGAACCTGATTGAATCAATATCCCTTTAATTTAGGGATTAAACGCCTAACTCCAACTGGACATGATCAGATCCTTTCCTGAACGGACTCTTGTGTTCCAACTCTTTCTGAGATGACGTCATCCTGCCAGTTATGTATAGCACCGCCTTCTCCTTTCAGTCCATCGGCCTCATCACTGATTCTCCTGGATGAATCGGGCTCTACCTGTTTCCATGCCTTCCCTCATTCCCGATTACGTACCTTTCTTCAAACACCCATGGCCAATCGGACTGTAACTCCTATCTTTCATTACATGGTGTCCGATTGGGCTTCCTGTTGCTTCATTCCACCATCGGGCTATCAGTGCACTGGGTTATGTTTTCCTAAAGCCCGATAATCCTTATACCTATTCAATGTTCCCATCGGGCTCTCCTTCTCACACCCAACAGTCTTATACCTATCATCGGTCTCACGTCTATACGTGAATCCGATGAGTCATCCCTTCCTTGGCCCGACCTCCCCCCTTAACGCGAATCGGGCGCAAAAACCATTGACGGTTTTTGGGTGCAAACAGATTCATAAGTTAACTCATTCTAAAAATTAAAATATTTGGTAAGCACTGTATTTCGTAGGAGTTTATCTAATTTTGTATCTCTCTTAAAATGATTTTTTACCAACTAAGATGACCTTAATGATCATACATGCATGCAAAGTTAGAAGTGAGGCTAGGACTGTGAACTAGACCCTACTTTAGCATTACATGCAAAATTAAAGTGAGGCTAGGACTGAATTAGACTATATTTTAAGTATTCCCAAACAAACCCTAAATCTAATATATATATATATATATACATATATTATGGTCCTATAAACTGGGAATTAGTATAAAATTGACTAATAACGTTGTTATATTGTTGAAAGAAAATATTTTTGCTCACCTAATTTTTGGTGCACCAATGCTCACCCAAGCTTCCTATTGATCAATGTAGTGGGACCCATGATTTAGTTAATGGTGTTTAATCATGGGGCTTACTGCATTGACTAATAGTAGACTTGAGTGAGCATTAGTGCACCAAAAATTCGGTGAGCAAAAATGCTCTCTTGTTGAAATTCTAATTGAGATAGATGGTGTGCTGAACACGGTGATACCGTGTCATTCGTGTAGCCTTATGTGTAACGATATTTTTCCTAATTTTAAGAGACATAAATATTTAAATAATAAAATTTTATTAACTTGTTACATCATATCATCAAAATAACTGTTGCTATGATTTTTTTCTCCCTTTTAAGAGTGTAATTTAGTTGCCGGTTTTTGCAAAGAGTAATTCTTGGGACACAACTTTGATACAACTTTCAAACAACCTTTTTAAAAGATACGTCTATCTCTTTCTTGTGATGTCACTAGACCCCACAGTGACACAGGAGAGAGAGAGAGACACATCTTTTAAGAGGTTGTATAAAAATTATATGAAAGTTATGTCCCAAAAATTACCCTTTTGCAAACCATATGGTATTCCCTTAAATCGCTAAAGAGTGTAATTTGGTGGCCGGTTTTTGCAAACCTTATGCTATTCCCTTAACTCACATATGGAGTTTTCATATTTCAGGGTCCAAATCTCAGAAAACTCATAATCGTCAAAAGCAACTCGGTTACGCGATTCCCACACAATATTAAAAAATACAACACATTGTACTTTTTCTTATAAAGTTTCTATGATATATTGTATTGGTTTTGTTGTATCACATTTATTAGGGGTTTTGGATGTACAATGGTATTTTTTTCATTCAAAATTTAGAGTCCACTAATTCATTTTGGGATATCTTAAAATTATTGTCCACTTCTCTAATTTGGTATTTAATTTTTTGTTTACTTTTCAAAACTACTATTCCTTAATATCTACAGAAGAAAAAACTAAAAAAAGTTATAATAATTATGAACAATTGTGAAAAGTAGAGAAGATCGATTCTTTTTATCCCCTTACAAAGTTGTGACAGGAGAGAGTATGACTTATGTCCCAGTAGTATATCTAGGTACGAACGTGTGGTAATTTTATAAATCACTTTGCTATTTTAATAGTGAAGTGATTTTCAAAGTTACTGTACTTTGAAACCTATTTATAGCTAGATCTTGACTCTTGACACAAATTTTGGTTGTATCATACTACCAAAACTATTAGGATATATCATAAAAGTTCCATTTTCTTAAATATTTTTCCTCATGTATTAAGATGCTATTGGCCTACCAATGCGCTATATATCGATCATAGTCACACTTGTATACATGGACCAATCATAATTTAAAACACTAAAAATAGTACTAAAGCATAAGCACTTTATTCTTTTCCATGCTATATAGTAGCCTTAACATGTTACATGAGATAACTTATTAACAATTGTAACACATATTGCGACATTATACGATGATTTTAATTACCATTCTTTTTTCTTTTTTTTGTAGTTATTTGGGAGACAAGGATAAATATATTCACCTATCTTCAGTGCGGTCTGGATTTAACCGTCATTTTTTCAGACATAGTTACCAATACTATTTTATCAGAGTAGGATAGAAAATACACATCAGGCACATACACCAATCCCACAACACACGTACCATGTAAGTGAGGAAGACAATTAATTATGAGCAGTACTCATAGGATTCAATCATTCACACTAAATTCTAAATACAATTCGTCCAATCATTTAAAATCTGAATACGTTCATCCAACCATTTAAATTTTTTCCTATCAATCCACTTACTTCGACCTCTAAGAATTTCAAACTCCTTACATCCCTTAGCTAAGCCAAGCTGGTTTTACCACACAAAGCATTTTTGAAAACCAAATCTTCTGATATTCAAATTTACGAAACAATAGGATTACTCATTTCTCAGTCCCATGTGTTGACTATTGAGCTCTAAAAGATGCTTTGTTGGGAGAAAAGGATTGGGCAAGTCATAGGCGAATTATTATAGAGAGAGAATAGTCCCAATCACGCACGAGGCTTTTGGACGATGAAAAAATGGGTCAATGTTTCAAACCTATTCTGTGTTGTGTGTGGGCTCACACGTGTCCCACCTTTGCACCGGCACTTGACCGTTGCCGACATATGACTTGACACGTGGGAGATGCACTTTTGGTTTTGTTAGCTAGTCTAGGAGAAATTCTTGACTGGTATCACCTCACCCGAGTGCGGAGAGACTAAAAGCCCAGGGTGAGCCAGGTCCCTTGAACTTTTAAAAATTAAAAATTGAGCCCACATAAAATTAGTTATTTTGAATTTTGGCCCCTCATCAAACATAAGTAAAAACACGACTTAATTATAAAATATACCCTTGATGTTTAGTCCCTGTCTTATTTTAGTTCTTGTAGTTTCAATTACATCAATTTGGTCCCAGAGTTATTAAATACAATCAATCATGTGATCTAAATGTCCAATTCTGTGAGGAAAAATTGACGAAATCTACTTACAAGATTTGCACTATCACACTTTTGAGGGACAAAATGAAACACCACCAATCTCCCCACCCGCTTACTTGCTTCATTGTGCATAGCAAGGAGTGAATACCGTCAATTTTTTTTACAGAATGGGACATTTGGACCAAATTACTTCTATTTTAAAAATTCATGGACCAAATTGGTCCAATTAAAACTACAAAACTAAAATGAGACAATAACCAAACTTCAGGGGTGTGTTTTATATGTAAGCCTAAAAACATGTGAAGGAAAGAGAGTAAAAGAGACTCAGCCAAATGATAATTTGCTTGTGTATATCGAAAAAAAAAAAAGGATTCAATACGGTTAGAAATGATGCGAAAATGAAACGTTTCCAAGACATGAAACCTCGCAGCGGGATTTGTTAAATATTACAGGTTTAATTAGAAATATAATCTTATCTTTTGCGAATGTTCTATTTATTCTTACACTAACACCTCCCACCCTTGACCAAAAAATACGGCTTTACCTCTATAACGTGGTAGTCGTAACCAATAGAAGAGAGCCACGTGGTGGTTCAGATCGAAATTAACTTTGTTTTGACACACGTGACACTCTCCTATTAATCGGAACTATCACATTACATGAGTGACGTAATGATCTAAGACAAGCCAATAATTTTCCTAGTCTACGATTTCTCCTGCTGACGTGGAGACAAACTCAACACCCCAATTGAATGAAAAATTATTCTATATGGTCGGGAAACATGCCACATGGTGATTTCAATGAATTAGAATGTAGCATAATAGCACCACGTGGTATACTCTTGGACCATATGATTAATTTCTCCAATTACAGCGAATTTCATATTGTGATTCAAGGAGAAATTATTCGTTGGTCTGAGATCACTGCGTCATCCATGTAATGAGAGATCTCAGCCAATAAGAGAATTCCACGTGTATCAAAAGGTTGAGTAAAATCAAAACAATTAACGAGATTATAAAATTGCTATTTTCATTTTTTGAACACATAGCTCTTTTCAACTAATCAAAGTTACGTCACATAGATGACGTAGTGGACCTGGATCAACCAATAATTTCATTTCGTTCAAAGCCACCATTATATACTAAGGATGTGGTGGTACAATGGGAAAAAAGTCACGTGTACAAAAAATATACATATATATATATACATAGATATGGCAGTTTTTTTTTTTTTTTTTTTTTTTTATTTTGTCTATATTATGCTATTTTTTTTTTTTTCCCAATTTTGGTGCCAATTAAACATAATATTAATTTCATGAAACTCATGCCTCTCTTTTAGTTGACAGACTATGAAGCACCGATACTTCAAAAACTGAAGCGTACTAGTGTCAGACGCAGACACGCGGCCGACACACTAAAAGTGTGTCCAATTTTGTGTAATTGAGTTTTAACCCCGGACACGTCCCCGACACGCACGGGACAACTATTTTTTTTTTTTTTTTTTAAATCCTAACTCTATTTGTGTAATTGAGTTTTAACCCCAGACACGTCCCCGACACGCAAGGGACACTCACGGGACACTCAGTCTGGGGGATTTCTGCTTTTGTCTTGGGCTTTATTTTTTTATTTGGTTTGCTTTTCCTTTGTTTAATTAATTGGTGTTTCATTGTTTATTTTTCTTTGAAAGTGATAACTGATAGTAACTAGTAAATGAGTAATTAATTTAATAAATTTAGTGTTTAATTGAATAAAAGTTAGGTACAATTTTGTAAAAATATAATAGTGCCTAGTGGGCATTTTTTAAATTTGATAATTAATATTGTGTAGGTATGAATTCTAATTTATTTTAATTGGTATTGTTGTCTATTGGTAATGGGAGATTAGTTTTATTGGCATTTATTCAAATTTATGCAATTTTGTTTTTTTTTTTTTAAATCTAACAGTGCCAATAACTGGACTAGTGGGTATTTAAACTTGTAAGTAAAAAAAAGGGGCAGCCCAGTGCACGAGGCTCTCGCCATTGCGGGATCTGGAGAGGGTGAGATGCACGCAACCTTACCCTTGCAAGCAGAGAGGCTGTTTTTGAACCCGTACTTGTAATGCTATGCTTGTAAGTACATAACATTAAAACATATTTTTAAAAAATGTTTTAATTTAAACGTATCTCTGACGTATCGTATTCTTATTTTTTCGAATTTGACGTGTCGGCGTGGCGGTATCATATCGTGTCGCGTGTCACATGTCCGTGTCCGTGCCCGTGCCTGACTACTGAGTGAAATAGTCAATAAATGAAGTGATGGTCCCCAATGGCTGACAAATTTCTTCCAACTTTGTGAGGTGGCTGCAACTTGGACGTACGGGTGGCATCATTTAGCATTGTTCGGAGTCGGCCCGAGTTTTAGTTGAGTCTATCCAAGAGGTTGAGCATGACTTGAGACAAAATATTTTAGTGGGTCTGTCCATGAAATTACGAGCCCAAGTCCGACCAACCCAACCCGAACCCGACTTTTGTATTTTAGTATAGAAACTCGAGCTCGAGTTTGATTTGGCCCGAATTGCAGTAAATAAACAACAATATATATAGAGTATCAAACTTAAGCTTTTTGGTGTAGATTTGTGAAAAAAATAGTCTTAATCACAAAGGCACAATAAAAAACAAGAAAAAATTCATAAAAACTCCAACCTATTTTGTGTATCACGTTTGAACTAAGTACATCAGAAATAGCTTAAGCCAAATCGTGTTCATACTTTAAAGTGTGTTTCGAGCTTCAAAAAAACATTTGAGCTCAAGCATGTCTAGAGAATATGAATTTTATCCCATTAATATTCGAAAGTAATATCAATGTCTTCATCCATTTAAATTGGAACGTGATTGAAGATAATGATAATTGTAATCTCAAACTATGGTTTCAAATTGAATTCATGTGACTTTGAATACATGTAATGCATAATTGTAAAACTTCTTATACTTTATTTGATTTTTTTTTCCTCGTGGTCAATATTGATGTACTTCGCATATAAAGAGAGAAGAAAAACAAAGGAGAGGTAGATATATATGGAAACAAACATATGATAGAATATAAGCTATAAAATCATATACTCATAGACGAAATCTCATCTTCGGTTTAAATGTAGAAGCAAGTCTGTCTTATTGTTTAAACATCAAATTAAAAAGAATCTTAAAAGTAAGTTGGCTGGGAATGTACTTCTAAATCATTCCAAACACAAACATATGATAGAATATAAGCTATAAAATCATATACTCATAGACGAAATCTCATCTTCGGTTTAAATGTCGAAGCAAGTCTGTCTTATTGTTTAAACAATCAAATTAAAAATAATCTTAAAAGTAAGTTGGCTGGGAATGTACTTCTAAATCATTCCAAACACACTCGTCCTTTTAATTTACAACTTATATATATATATATATATTTTAAAAAGTATTCTAACATTGTTTTTGTTTTTAGAAAAAGTTAATCCTACTTGCTTCTCCTAGTAAATTCTACATTGACGCTGAGATAATTACCCGGCGGAACTCCACCCCATCAACCTCTTTTTGATGAACTTGATATTCCATAATATTTTGATTTTAAAACTTGTCCTTTTTTATTTTTATTTTTATTGTCTCTTTCTACTAATCTACTGTTGAAGTCCATTTAAATTTATATAACTGGCACGAAGAAGTCGTTTCATGTCCAAAAACATGTAAATGTCAATACTGATAAACCAAAATTTGGTACCAATCATATAGATGCATATAGTTGGGCAAAAGCATCTTGAGATTTAGCCCACCTCATTCTAAATTTGGGTAATACTTGGGACACAACCTTCATACAACTTTCATACAACCTCCCCAAAAGATGTGTCTATCTCTTTCCTGTGTCACTGTGAGGTCCAGTGACATCACAGGAGAGAGATAGACACATCTTTTGGGGAGGTTGTATGAAAGTTGTCTCCCAAATATTAGAGCAACTCCAAGGGTAGTCATCAAATTTGGGTATCCAAAATGCTATTTGGTTACTTAAATAGTGTTTTACATATCAAATAGGTCTCATGCACTCTAACCATAGTAACCAAAACTAGTAGCCATTTTATTGTTTAATATATTTTGATGTATCTCAACCATAGATGCACTAAAAATATTATTTTATTCTCAAACCAATGACTAGGATCATCCCACCAAATATGCATCCCCTCACTTTCTCTCTCCAAAGGCTATAACTTTGGAGACTCAAACCATGAGTTTGCATAATGGATCCCCTTTTGGATCCCCCATTGGAGTGCATTTTTTGGGATGAAGAGATCCATTTTAACATCTTTTGAATTTAAATACCCATATGCATCCCCCATTAGAGTTGCTCTTACTCTTCTAAATTCTTAATCTCACTGGTACACGCAGTCAATACTAGCAGCCTCTGACAATTGGGACAAGTCTTAATACAATGTAGGAATATTTTATAGTGGGGAGAAGTGGTTTTGTCCTATATGGAGTGGAAATTTTTTTTGTTATTGGATGAATTTGAGCTCTCATTTGTGTGCGACACGTGGTGAATAAGGTTTTAAAGGTGGTTTTGTATATTGATTTGTACATTTCTTACAAATATTTGGACTTTAATAAGGATCTGTTTGTGCCTTGATAACAAAGCTTGACAATTGTTTTCATGTGACATGGGTACAAACTAAGCTTAAGAAAGGTCCAAACTAAACTAAGAAAGGACCAAATGCTGTTAGGAAAAGTCCAACCGACATAACACTAATTGCGTGTCAAAAGTATTAATTGCACGTATGTTTTTCCTCATTTTGCTAACATTTATAAGGTATAAACTAAGTTAAAAAATGTCCAAACGTTGCTTAGAAAAATCCAACCGATATCGCATTAATTGTGCCAATTTTTTCCTTTTTCCTTCTAACCTATGTGTGACACGTGAACAGCGGTTTCACCCCAAATAGAGCAAAACCACCTTACCCAACTATAAAATTCCCCTACAATTTGTTGCGTACATTATACATATATATATATATATATAGAGAAAGGCCCTCTAATGTTGCCCTCACAAAAAAATTTCACAAAATTAGGATACAAATATGAGGAAATGGAGCACTTGGAGTGCAATCAATATCAACGGCATCCAGAAAAATATGAAGAGATGGAACAAACATGGACACGAGCCTCAGAAAAAAATAAAGACTAAATAGAAATCACATATATTCTTTATTATTTTCATTTTTTTTTTCACTTTTTTGTTGCACTATGTCCTTACTATTGTCCTTAAATGATACTATAAGTTTATAAGCGTATGGCCTTATCATGTGTTGCACCTAATAGTACTTATTCCTAAGAAAGTAATACTTTGGTGTAATTTTTTTTTTTTGTCAGAATACCTTGGAGTAATTAAATATCACTCAAATATGTTTGAGCCAAAATATATTATTCGAGTTCACACTCTAGTAAGATAACTTATTCAAGTATTCAAACTCGTTTATTCATTGTTGGGAATTTATTTATGTTCATTGGTTCATTAGAGCATTCACAACGCGTATAGTAAATTTAAAATTGGTGTTTGATAAGTTTAGTGTACAGATGCAATACACTTACAATGGATAATTGTTCAAACGGTAATGAAAATGCCGTGTGTGATATCAAACGGTACACAGTGTACCGTGTGAGAGTAGGTGGCACAATGTGTGCCGTGTGATTGAAAAGTGGACAACTTCACACAGCACAATGTGTGCCGTTTGGAGCCTCACGACTCTCCCTATTCTGTGACCCTTGTACAATAGCTGAACTTAGCTGTACACTAAACTTAAGTTCCTTAAGTTCAATTGTTGTATATATACTATTGTATAACGAATCCATTGCAAGCGTCCCAATCCAAACAATCCTTAAGTTTGTTGTACAAATCCACCCATTGTGGATGCTCTAACTCCAGTAAAGTTTAGGAAAAATTAGTGAAAAATTTTTCAAAGTAATCCTAAAAATTCAAAGAACAAATTGATTTTACTATTTAACAAAAAAGACAAAAGATGTGAAATGCCAAATTTGCCCCAAAACAATTTCTCACACAGCACAATACGTGTGCCGCACTACCCCTTAAGGAACAGATTAAAAAAAAATAATATGGTGTGGCGCTCCACCTTAGCAGCGTTTTTTTTTATAAATTTTATATCAGTGGAATCGTGTCGACAAGAGACACAAAACTAGTACCATTGTTGATATATTTTGAGCAAAAAAATCAATTTTTTACTTTCCTTATTCTTGACAAACCAATTGGAATTTCACTTAATATTCGTGTACCGGTTAAGTAAAATTTCACATAATATTTATGTATACTAATGCTCTGTTTGATAACCATTTCGTTTTAGTTTTTTTGTTTTTGTTTTCATTTTTTTGAAAATGGCAATAAAAAAAGCGTTTGGTAACCTTAATTTTGTTTTTTTTTTTTTTCAAAATCAATTTCAAAAAAGGGACCAAAAATGAAAACTAGTAGCTTCCAAAAAAAGCAAAATCAATTTTGGTATCCAAGAATACTATTTTGCCCTTACCAATTTTAAAAGCCATAATTATTTAACATTAAACCAAAATTAAACGTTGTCAGACTCATACATTTTTTTTTGTTGGGACCAAAAAAGTATATAATCGCAACATGACCAAATTGCCCTTAAATATTACATTTAATAAATTAAAAAAATCAAGTCTTCAAATAACACAAGGTGACATACTCAAAAGTTATTTGAGGGTTTGGATTTAATGGCGGAGTCCATTTGGTCTGAATCTAATTGTAAAATGACTATTTTGGCCATTTATATTTCAAAATGCCATAACTAGTTAAGACTAAACTAGATTTGAACATTGTCAGAGCCTATGAATTC
Organism: Hydrangea macrophylla; assembly: GCA_033977485.1. Taxonomy (NCBI): domain Eukaryota; kingdom Viridiplantae; phylum Streptophyta; class Magnoliopsida; order Cornales; family Hydrangeaceae; genus Hydrangea; species Hydrangea macrophylla. Next base: position 59,400,497 of record CM066988.1, on the reverse strand, counting down.
ATTTTAATATTAAGACCATTTGGAGAGCTAAAAAGCATATATTGTAAAATGACCAAATTGCCCTTGGAGCTTACATATAAGAAGTTAACACTGTTAAAATCTTCAATTAATACGGAATGACCTACCCCTAATTTTTTCGACGTTCTGGATCCAATGGTAGGGTCCATTTGACCTGAATATATTTGTAAAATGACGATTTTGCCCTTCAAATTTCAAAATACCATAGTTTGTTAAGACTAAGCTAAAATTGAATGCCGTCAAAGCCTGTGAGCTCATATTTAAGATAAAGAATTTTTGAGACCTAAAAAGTACATATATGGTAAAATGACCAAATTGCCCTTGGAATTTACATATACGAAGTTAACATTGTTAAAGTCTTCAAATATTACAGAGTGGCCTATTCCAAGGTTTTTCGACGTTCTGGATCTAATGGTATGGTCCATTTGGCCTGAATATATTTGTAAAATGACTATTTTGCCCTTAAAATTTAAAATGCCATAACTTGATAAAATAAAATCAGAATTTAACGTCGCCAAAGCTTGTGAACTCATATTATTATGAAGAACATTTTGAAACCTAAAAAGTATATAGATCATAAAATGACCAAATTACCCTTGGGGCTTACATATAAGAAGTTAACATTGTTAAAATCGTCAAATAATACGGAATGGCCTACCCCGAGGTTTTTCAACATTCTGGATCCAATGGTAAGGCCCATTTGGTCTGAATATATTTGTAAAATGACTATTTTTCCCTTCAAACTTTAAAATGCTGTAACTTGTTAAGACTAAACTATAATTAAACACCGTCAGAGCTTGTGAGCTCATATTTAAGATGAAGAACAATTGTGACCTAAAAAGTATATAGATTGTAAAATGACCAAATTGCCCTCGGGGCTTAAATCTAAGAAGTTAACATTGTTAAAGTCTTCAAATAATACAGAGTGACCTAGCCCGAGATTTTTCTACGTTCTGAATCTATTAGCGGGGTATATTTGTAAAATGACTATTTTGCCCTTATAAATTTAAAAATCCACAACTTGTTAAGATTTAACCAGAATTAATCATTTTATGATCTATATACATTTTACCATATATATAATTTGTTCATTTTACCGTATATATATACATGCTTGTACGTTCCCAAATGTTCATCTTAATATGAGCTCACAAGCTCTGACGACGTTCAATTCTAGTTTAGTCTTAATACGTTATGGTATTTTGAACTTTGAAGGGCAAAATAGTAATTTTACAAATATATTCAGGCCAAATGGACCCTACCATTGGATCCAGAACCTAAAAAAACCTAAGGTTAGGTCACTCCGTATTATTTGACGACTTTAACAATGTTAACTTCTTATATGTAAGCCACAAGGGCAATTTGGTCATTTTACTATGTATGTACTTTTTAGGTTCCAAAATGTTCTTCATAATAATATGAGTTCATAGGTTTTGACGACGTTAAATTCTGATTTTATTTTAACAAGTTATGGCATTTTAAAGTTTTAAGAGTAAAATAGTCATTTTACAAATATATTCAAGCCAAGTGGACTCTACCATTGGATCTAGAATGCCAAAAATCCTCAGGATAGGTCACTCTGTATTATTTGAATACTTTAATAATGTTAACTTCGTATATGTAAACTCCAAGGGCAATTTGGTCATTTTACCATATATGTACTTTTTAGGTCCCAAATGTTCTTATCTTAAATATGAGCTCACAGGCTCTGACGACGTTCAATTCTAGTTTACTCTTAACAAGTTATGACATTTTGAAATTTGAAGGGCAAAATAGTCATTTTACAAATATATTCAGGTCAAATGCACCCTACCATTGGATCTAGAACGTAGAAAAAAATTGGGGTAGGTCAATCCATATTATTTGAAGATTTTAACAATGTTAACTTCTTATATGTAAGCCCCAAGGGCAATTTGGTCACTTTACAACGTATTTTTATTTTTAGGTTCTAAAATGGTTTTTATAATAGTATGAGCTTATAGATTTTGACGACATTAAATTCTAATTTTTTTTACCAAGTTATGTCATTTTGAAGTTTTAAGGGTAAAATAGTCATTTTACTAAGTAGTTATGAAATTTTAACACAAAAATATAGTTTACCAAACATATTTTTTTGTTTTTGTTCTCTCTTTTTAAAAAATAAAACAATGTTACCAAACGCATTTTTTATTTTCTTTTTTTTTTTAAATGAACACAAAAATTTCTAACACAAAAACTAAAAAATGAAAACAAAAAAATGAAATGATTATCAAACGGGGCCTAAGTTGGTATATTTTGAGCCAAAAATTTTTTGAATTTTCCTAGGGAGAGTTTTAGTGAAATTTCACAAAAATTTTTGTATTTGTTTAGTTTAAAAAACTGTCTTTTTATAATTGATTATGAAATTTGATTTTTCAACAAAATATGCATTGTTTAGTATGCATTGAATAATAAGTGAAAGTTCACTTATTACTTTCACTTAATATTCATAAATATTAAGTGAAAGTTCACTGAACTCGAAAATGAACATTAGTGAAATTTCACTTAATATACATACGCATATTAAGTGAAATTTTACTAAAACTCCCACTAAAGCATGTGAAAATTATTATTTTATTATTATTTTTATTTTTTTTTTTGTGTTCAAAATATATCAAGTTGGCATACATCAATATGGTACTAATTTTGTAGGTCTCATTGAAACGATTCCAACAATATAAATTTTGTAAAAAAAAAAGAATTGTAGATCAAAAGTTATTAAGTTTAAAGTTCAAAAAACTTTTTCAAAGTGAGAGCTGCTATGGTGTGACCACTCACATAGTGTGAGCACCACACTATATCATTTTTTAATTTGTTCCTTGGGGGGCTCGCGTGGGAACGCATGGGGAGCGTAGAGAATGGCAGTTCTGGGTTTTTAAATTTTTTTTTGTCCATTTTGTTAAAAATGTGATTTTAGTAAGAGAATTTTGATTAAACTAAATATTTGATCTTAATAGAAAGAAAACTTATGCTGCTATCCATATCTTGCGCCTAAAATTTATTACTATTACCCTACTTTTTGACATTGTTGTTGAGCAATACCCTAAAAATTAGGCATAGTTTACCAATCAACTTTCTTTGTTTAGGAAACGACATATGACTGATTATAGGTCAAGTAGGAATGAATTGACAGCTACCAAATTTTAGCTATCTTAATAAACAAGTGCCACCATATAATAAGCCATTCTAGTATTCTACATTCTACAGAGCTTTTGGAATGGTCTTTTGAGAATGGTGGCTGTCCTAATAATTAGGCAGTCCCATTGATCTTTTAAGATTTGGGTGAAAGTGATTGGCACACATATGCAATAACTATCTAGGCACACAACAACGATTACATTAAAGTTTCATTTGGATATTTTATTATGAATTGCAATAATTAAGGCTTTCAATTTACGAAAGTGTGTGATTTAATTGAGATTAATTGGAGATTAATTGTTAACGACACCCAAATCAAAAAATTGAGAATGGTGGACCCCGCAGTAACTCTAGGAGAGAGATAGAGTGTGTTAATAAGTGTTAGTGGATTTTGTTAGTGCCCCTAGCATTGCCCTTTTAGATATTAGGTTGATCAATACTCAATAGTAGAGCCAATTAACAATTTAACATGTAATAAGTATTTCCATATCTTGACGGCGTGACGCAAAAAGTGGACGCTTGTACATCATGCACATATCACTCTTACTCCCTCTATCTTCTAATACATACTATATACAATATACAACCCCACAGACACACAGACATGTATATATATATATATTGATTAATTAATAGATGTATAAGGTGCAAGATTGAGTCATATATGAAACATAAAAGGTCACAAAAAAAAAGTTCTGTTATGAGGGTGGAGTGAGTGTGTGCATGGCCGGTCCCCAAATTTTTTGAGACTCGGGACCAATTATTAAAATGGAGATCCTTACACAGAAATTTAGGGGCAGTTTTGAGATAATTTTTTTGGGATCTATTTATATATAATTGACAATTTATTATGGTTTATTTATACATAATTGGCGATTTTTTTTTTGTCTACTTATAATACGAGTCTATTTGTGAAACTTAAACATTGTATGGTAACTTTCAAAATTCTAGAGGGGCCTATTTCTAAAACTCAAAAAATTCTTACATTAAAAGTGTAATTTTCAAAATTCTAAGGGGTCTTTGCTTTTGAGTTTTATATACATGTATATCAATATTTGTATAGTTGATGACACTAAATTGGGCCTTGGAGAGGCCTAAATGTAAAATACTAAAAAAATCTCTAGGTAAAAATGTAAGTATGAAAATTTCATCTCCCCCCCCTGTGTAAGGGTGATATGATATCATAATTTATTGACCCAATGCGTAATAATACATGTATAAATAATGTCAGGTACACAACACAAACCACATATATATTTAATTATACATATATGCATATGTTGTTGGGGTGATGATGGATAAAGAGAAGGAACAGTGATTAATGGTTAATTTGGTTTGCAAATTTAGAGAAGTAAAAAATAAATGAATAAATAAATAAGAAGTAAAAATAATTCTCTAGTGTACCTGCCTTTTATTTTTCTCCATGCTTAAATAACATTAAAATTTTAAATTTTTTAAAAAAATTATTGAAAATATAGAAAGTGGAAGGGTAGTGACTCACATTATTCAAAGTTCTTTATTTACTTATCTCTTCATTGTCTTTTCCTAGCTTCCTTTTTTTTTTTCTCATTGTTTTTCTATGATCAAACAAATAAAGTATTTTCGTTTGACAGTGTTTGGTTCATAGATTTAGTGAGGGAAAAGAAAGCAATAGTAAGAAAAACGTTTTCTTTTGTTTGGTTAATAATGAGAATAGTGGAAAAATATGACGAAAAATTGGTGAGAAATGAACTAAAGATTTTCAATTTTGTTAGTCACTTTCCTCTTTTTCTTAATTAGTTTTAGGAACATTTTAAAATATTTTAACTTTTAACATCTCTTTGCATGAAGTAAACACAAGGAAAAAAATAAGGCTTTGTTTGGTTCTTGGATCGATTAGCGAGGGAAACAAATGACAACATAAAAGTAAACATTATCCTTTACTTAGTTAATAAGGAGAAAATAATGGGTACATAAACTAAGAAAGAAAAGAGAATAGGTTAACAAATAAGTTAAACATTTTGAATATTTTCAGTCATTTATTTCTTCTCCTTTTTTTTTTCTTATAATTTATAATCTACAAACTTTTAGGGTCAATTTGCACGTCGAATTTGAATGGAAGCATTTATGATTTACAAGCTCACTAGCATTTTCGTTGATCTCTTTGAGTTTTTTTGGCATTTTCGTGTTGTTGGGGCTGGATTCTCTTTGATCTCATTGGTTTATCGTTGATCTCTTTGAGTTTTCTCTTTAATCTCGTCGGTGATCTATCGTTGATCTCTTTGAGTTTTCTAGCATTCTCTTGTTGCTGGGGCTGGATTCTTCAAAAGCATCCACACCACAGAAATCTAGGTTGGGTCTTTTGCTCACTGGTTCATTGTAAAAGTTCAATGGTTGATTTTTGCTTATTGGCTATTGTCTTTGATCTCTTCGATTTTTTTGATGCTTATGTTGAAGGTATGCTGATGATACTAGTGGTGATACGCCCAAAATTGGCTCTACTTTATGACCGAGCAGTTCTACTCAGCGATTGGCCCCTATCCCAACCAAGGCATGCACAACTCCTTGGGTGCCAGAGGAGAAGCCTGACCCCTGGGGGCGGGATAGCATCGTCCACTCACAATGCAGCTCAGGAACAACTCGGCTAGCCTAGAGGCGCATCACAAACAGCTCGGACTCTAACAGTCTCCTAAATAGATAAGAAAACTATCTGAATGTTCAGCCAATAAGAGCAAAGTTTTGTGTCAACGTCAAGGGACTCTAGATTAATGAGGGACCGATCGCATCTCCAGGGCAGAGATCAGCAGACTCCCGAGCAGTACATTTACAAGGTCCGATCAGTAGGTCAGGAATGCCTCACAGGCACGGTTCATCACGGGCACGACTCAATCAAGCTCACAAGCCGTGTCCAGAACGTTCCAAGCAGTTTCTTACGATAGCTGGAAGACCAATAAGGATGTTTAGAAAGTTTCCTAATTCGATTAGGAAACTTGCATGATTTGAGTCAATCAAGCCCAATCAGATTGTATTTCTTTATCCATTCAGTTGCCTTGTACGGGTAGGTCTCTTACACTTATAAAAGAGACCACCCGCCTCCTCCAAGGGTGGGACACTTTTCAGTCTATACAGCACCTCTATAGCAATCACATCCATCGTGCCCGGTCGACCTCTGGTAGCTCCAGACTTTTGTTGGTTCACCAAAGGTAACTAGCTTTTTAACAGTATAGTGAACGTGCTCAGACACACCTGTGGATGTAGGTCTCTTCATTAACAGGGCCGAACCACATACGAACCCGGTCTCTTATTATCTCTCTCATTGTTTCTCTATTCTTGATCTGTTCTAATTTATCTTGCCCACAAAATTGCATCATCAGCTTGGCACCGTATGTGGAAAATGACAGATTTCTGACACACAAAAAAAAAACAAATCTCTTAACTGATAGTCATGCCTCTGAATAAGGGTAAGAAGACTGCACAGCAGGCTAACTAGGATGTTCCGCCTACCCCGGCGTCGACTGCTACAGTCCTGACACCAGAGCAGCTCACCGTGACCCTCGCACAACTCTTGGAGGGCCAGTGTCAAACCCAGCAACAGATCAAAGCCCTGCTGGCCCAACGAAATAACCCTTCACAGGCCAGGTCACAGGCCGACAACGATGAGCGTAGTCGGGAACCAAGACGGACCCGACAACATGCCCGAGCCAAGCTGACCTGTGTTAGGGATGCCAGAGACATCATCAACGATAGGCGTGCTGCCAGATGAGGGAGGTAAGAATGCATAACCCGGGAATCGACCCATGATCAATCGGCCAGGAGATGAGATGATCTTAGGCATACGATCAATCGGAGTTATAGCCGAGCCTCATCTTAGAGGGCAACATGCCATGAGGACGAAGCCTCTTCCACTGACCCGACCTATGTCCCGAATACCGGTTGGGAAGGTATGGTGGCCAGTATCAAGGATTTGGAGAAACAGATTGACGGAATGGCCAAAGAGATGGGTTAACCCTACTCAGGATCATGTCAACACCAAGACCGAGTCACTATTCTCTAGCCAAATCATGAGGTTTGACATCCCACATACATTTAAACAACCTCATCTAGATTCTTATAATGGCTGGGAAGCCCCGTCGACCACGTCCAGACCTATAAGGCTCAGATGGCCCTAGCCACCAACGCCAACGAACTATACTGTTTGGCCTTTCCTGACACTTTGAAAGGCTCGGCCGCACAATGGTTCAATTCCTTTAAACCTCGATCTGTAAAATATTTCAAGGAGCTTAACAAACATTTCATTAGTCGATTCATAGGCATGCTCGACCGGGCACAACCTGATACCCAGTTACTCACTGTCAGGAAGCGGAAGGGAGAGTTGTTGAAGAATTACGTCGATCGGTTCAGCCAACAGAAGCTTCAAGTCTACAACCTGAATGAGACAATCGCCATTACAGCCTTCTACTCGAGAGTTCAACACACCAAGTGTGCCACATCATTTCAAATAAACTCACCAGCAACCTCGGTTGAACTCACAGAGAGGGTCAGAAAATATGTTGACTCTGAAAAATTTCTAAAGACCAAAGACCCCGGGCACATAAGCGACGAGCCTTCTAAAAATAAGCGGAAGCGAGATCTGCCCGAGAAGAATAATGCAAAGAAGCCCAGTAGTTCTGGTAGTTCCTTCAATGTCCAAAAGTCAAGGTTCGACAGCCCCGACCCAACCTCTAATTCACAGCGGTCAGGGTTTGGCAGCCCCGACCCGACCTGTAGTTCACAACGGTCAGGGTCCGATAGCCGCAACCCGATCTCCAATTTACAACAGTTAAGGTCCAGCCCGACTTGGGATTCAATTTACAATGCCCAGGAGCCTAGTGATCCCAACCCGACCTCCTGTCTCCAACAATCCAAGCGAGCCTAACTACAATGGTACTTTTGCTCGATTACATCTGAAGCACCAAAAGACCTAGGGATCACACCCAAGGCATCAAAAGACCTCGGGATCACACTTGAGGCACCAAAAGACCCTAGAACTACTAACGTTCTAGGTCGACTGCCTACAGTAATTATTCCCACAACACTTACCTCAAAAAAAGCATGTGGGGCAAGAGCGAATAAAGACTATAGGAAGTCACACCGAGTATTTATAAGCCTTGGGGTTAACTAAGTAAAACCCTTAGACAACCCGAGTACCTACAATACTCAGAGGCACTAACTCCAATTAGGCCCAAATCGACGATAGAGGTGACTAAAACCTCTTAGGTTGGCTCATGATAGAGGAGTAAAACAAACACCTTTTTCGGTTAGGCCCAAACCGACCATAAAGGTGGCTAAAGCCTCTTAGGTTGGCCCATGATAGAGGAGTAAAAAAGCCCCTAAAGCAACATGCTTTATTTCGACTCGACCAACATCGACAAACTCTTCTACCAACAGTCTTGACGAAGCTTTACTGGGCAGAAGATAACCATCCTAGGAGCTAACATAAAAAGGACCCTAAAGCAACACGCTAGAGGTTGGCTTTTCCAACATGGTCAAATTCATCTACCAATAACCTTGACAAAGGTTTACTAGGCAGAAGATAACCATCATGGGAGCTAACTTAAACAAAAGTCTATGAATTAGGCTAAGTCTCAACTCTTAGCCAATTCTTGAGCACTCAAAAGACTATGAATTGGGCTAAGTCTAAACTCTTAGCCAATTCCTGAGAATTCACTAGACTCAGAAGCTTTAAGACAACTTCATCGAGCAATCACAGTGTTACTGATCTTGACCTGTTACTGATATAAGGGTAAGATTTGTAGACTTTTAAATCATAAGGTGCATCGCTCCACGAGAAAGTTCAACTTTGCGAACATTAGACAGTGATAAGCAGAATCAACAGATTTCCAAATTTGGCCCAATATAGCATCAGGCCAACCTTGGAAATGGGGGCAACTAATACACCCAAAATTGGCTCTACTCTATGACTGAGCAGTTCTACTCAGCGACCAGTCCCTATCCGACCAAGGCATACACAACTACTTGGGTGTGTACTATCCCGATTTCTCGAGTGGTTGCGAGCCCCCCGGGCCTCCTGATCCTATTGTGCGAGGTTCTGTTAGAGAAGAAGCTCGACTCGTGGGGACAGGATAGCATCATCCAGTCACAATGCAGCTCGGAACAACTCGACTAGCCCAGAGGCGCATCCCAAATAGCTTGGACTCTAATAGTTTCCTAAATAGATCAGAAAACTATCTAAATGTTCAGCCAATAAGATCAAAACTCCAGGCCCACGTCAAGGGATCCCAGATCAATGAGAGACAGATTAAATCATCTCTAGGACAGAGGTCAGCAGACCCCCGAGAGGTATATTCATAAGGCCCGACCAACAGGTTGGGAATGCCTCATAAGCACAGTTCGTCATAGGCACGGCTCAGCCAAGCTCACAAGCCGTGGTCCAGAACGTTCCAGAAAATTTTCTACGGTAGGTAGAAGACCAATAGGGATGTTTAGAAATTTTCCTAATCCGATAAGGAAACTCACATGATTTGAGTCAATCAAGCCCAATCGGATTATTTTTCCTTATCCATGTAGTTACCTTGTACATGTAGGTCTCTTACACTTATAAAAGAGACCACCCACCTCCTCCAAGGGGGGGGGGGACACTTTTCAGTCTATACAGCACCTCTATAGCAATCACGTCCATCGTGCCCGGCTGACCTCTGGTATCTCCAACCTCTTGTTGGTTCACTAAAGGTCACTGGCATTTTAACAAAATAGTGAACGTGTTTAGACATACCCATTGACTTTGGTCTCTTCATTAACAGGGACAAACCACATACAAACCCGGTCTCTGCTTATCTCTCTCACCGTTTCTCTCACCCTGATCTGCTCTAATTTATCTTGTCCAACAAATTGCATCATCAAGTGGTTTTCAAAGGAGATACTTATGATGAAAATATTATTGGGCAGATATGTTGATGGATTCTCTATTCAACAACTGGTCGATTTGGGTATGTTATTGGCCTAAAGGTCTCTTTGGTATGGGAAGAACCTAGTTTGGGGCTGCGTTTTTTGGTTCGTTATTTCCTTCATTAAGATTTGCACTTGAAATGGTATGTCTTGCTGGATTTCTGTTGAAACTCCTGGCTTCATGCGGCATGTTTGGTTGATAGCTAGTTTAGAACATGTTTTAATGTTTCTGATACTTGGTGAGTTTTTTGGGATAAACTGGGTGGAAATTATCAGTGTCTTGTAAGTTATTTTTGTTTTGGGGATGTTTTAAGGGCTACATTGGGGATCTATTGTTCCTTGTTGGGGGAGGCATTTTGACATTGTTCCATTTTGGTCTTTTGACCAATTAATATTGATCGGGAGAGAACTAATCCTAATTATACGCTTTAACGCGCATTTGTTAGTGCCTTTTTATCCTGTTTTTGTATATTTTTACTTCGTTTTCTAGTTTCTGACAGGTTTTGGAAGAAATCAGATAAACCAGGCTAAGCAGGGTGAAAAGTCACAAAGAAAGAAGCTGAAAAATCCAAGTCGCGCGCGCGACCCGCGCCCGCGAGAATCCAGAAGTCGCGTGCGCGATCCGCTCGCGCGAGACCCCCCAATAATTCGCTCGCGCGATCCGCGCGCGCGAAGGACCAAAAGTCGCGCTCGCGCGACCCGCTCGCGCGATATGCCCAAAAATCAAAGTTGCGTATTTCAGTATACTGAAGACTCCTGTGCAAACGAGACTGCTAAACGACGTCCAGACTGTAAATTACATCAGTTTCAGTCCGTTTCGAGTTGTAAAGGCTTCCAAAACATGTTGTAAATCTATATAAACTCTATTTTACTTCAATTAGAGGGTTGGCAATTATTATACACATATTATACAACCATACTTTCAGCCCTTGAAGAGGGAGAAGCAAGGAGAAGAAGAAGAAGACCAAGGATTTCCATGGCCTCCTTCATCAACTACTTGCTGATCTCTACTCCTATGGCAGCTTAGATCATTGATCTAGGGTTTCAATGAAGCCCTAGATGAGTAATAGGGTTTTATTTATGCTTTTATTTTAGTTTTATTGTGTATGGATGACAGTCACATGTTTAGAGGATTTTATAAATAAATCGTACTTACATTGATTAAATCATTGCTTTCAGAATTTATTCTTGTCTTAGATCTATTTTGACTGTGATGTGCTCAACGATCTATTCTTGCTGTGCTTGTTTAGATTGTTTACATGTGATGGTGCTTTATTGATTTGTGCTATCAAGTATCCGAATAGTCCATGCCTAGGTTAGACGGATTAGATCACAACCCTAGTTTAGTGTGAGATAATTCGTGCTATCCGCAGATGGATTATGTTGGTGCTTGAACCATGATTATCTTCTTGTCGGAGGAATTGGGCTTGTAGCTACAATTCCCCATTATCATCCAACGTAATAGGCTAAAGTAATTCATAAATATTCCTATTATGAATCTAGTGGTGGATTTGCAATCCTAGGTTCCCTTAAACATTCATTAAAAACACTTTTAATTGCTTTCATAAATTAGATTTACTTTTATTGTTATTAGTTTAATTAAATTCAAAATCAAATCCGTTTTCCCTAATTAACTAGACTTAGGTTTTAAAATTAAATCACTGTAGTAATCAATCTCTGTGGGTTCGACCTTTACTTCCACACTGCAAATCCTTTGAAAAGTAAAGAATACTTTTATATCTTGATTCTGACAACATCAATTTTTGGCGCCGTTGCCGGGGATTGTATTACTACTCTTAGTTTTATAATGTTAATTCGTAAATATTAGATTAGTTTTTATTTTTCTTATTTTCTGTTTTTGTTTTTGGTTACTAACTTTTTCTTTTATTTTGTAGTCAACGTTTCCGAGTGGAGCGGCTAATTACATCAAAGGAGCTTACGCAAAAATAAAATAAATAAAAATTAAATAAATTGCTTCCTTTGGGAATTCGCTTTAAACCACTGTAAGTCAGGGCGCTGTGACGCACTATTTGCATTAGTTTAAAGTTAATTGCACTGCATTAGCTAGGAAACCCGGGGCGCTGGGCTTGACGCGGTCATTGCATTACAGGATAATTTGCATGCATCATAGTAGTTGAGTGCTTGTTATCTTAGTCGCGTGATTGCTTGCTATATGTTTTTAGTTGAGTCAGTCTTTGTTTTTAGTTTCTTTTTCTTTATTTTAGTTTATGTTGGGTACACGTTCAAATAAACCGGATTTAAAATCTTTCGATCTTGAACTTGAACGTACCTTAAGAACTAGTAAGTCCACAACCCAAGCTTCTAGAGCTAGGTTGCAAGACGACGAATCAACTCCGATTCCGTCGTCGTTGTTTGAGGCCGAAATTCAGAGTACCCGTGAACGGATAAAGAAAACTGGAACTTTTCAAATTAAACCGATTCAAATGGCTGACGGTGGAAATAACAATAACAATCAAAATGATGGTGCGAATATGAACGATCTTAATATACCGCCACCACCTCCACTTATAAATTATTTTATTCCCACTACTTACACGCCACAAGCCGGTATCGAATTACCGGAGGCGACGACATCTCACTTTGAGATAAAGTCGTCTACGATCTCGCTACTACCTTCTTTCCATGGCCGTCTAAATGAAGACCCTTACCAACACTTAGGGGATTTTCAAGGTATGTGCTCTACTTTGAAAATACAGAACCTAAATAATGATGAATTAAAATTGCGGCTCTTCCCATTCTCTTTGAGAGACAAAGCTAAGTTTTGGCTCCAATCACTTGAGCCAAACACAATAAAAACATGGGAAGCCTTACACACCGCCTTTTTACAAAAGTTTTTCCCTATTATGCGTACAAATAAGATAAGAAAAGACATAACTAATTTTGTGATGCAAGATGGGGAGACTCTTTATGACACGTGGGAAAAATTTAAAGAATTATTACGTTCGTGTCCACATCATCAGGTGCCCAAGTGGCAATTGGTTCAAGTCTTCTACGAGGGGCTTATTCCCTCTGTGAGGAATACCGTCGATGCCGTTTGTGCGGGAACTTTCCTACACAAAAGCGCCGACGAGGCCTGGAAAATATTTGAGACGTTAAGCGAGAATTCGATGCATCAGGCTGTGTCGGTACGTTCTGAGGGATACATTCAACCTAAGCGAGAGGTGACAGTTGAGTCAAGTCAATCATTTCAAATACAAGAATTAAATAGAAAACTTGACCGACTTATGCAAATGAACAAACCGTCTAATCCATCCTCTTTGGAAGTATGTGCATTATGTTCTGAACCGTCCCATAATATCTTTGCATGTCCTTCTGCATCTCAATATCCGGAATTTGTTGAACAACACGTTAATTCTATGCAACAATTCCCACAAAATAATTGCAATCCTAGGTCGACTAATTTTCCAAATACGTACCGACCCCAATACCAACAAGGTCAATACCAACCACCTCCTCCACCTCCACGCAATAATGCATTTGAGGAGAAGGTGTTGGCCTCACTTGAAAACTTTGGTTTGGTGGTTCAGTTAGTACACTCTCACACACAATCCATTGCAAAACTGGAGTCCCAAGTAGGGCAAATTGTTAATACATTAAACCGTTTAACTGAGAGTAAGTTGCCCAGTCAACCTACTCAGCAACCTAAGGGGCAATACGCAGTGGGTAGTACGAGTGAGAGCGTGAACGCTGTTTCGACTAGGACGACTATCCGAGATGAGGAAGTTGTTGTAATTCCGGATGAGAGTGAGAAAGATGGGAAAATTAACTTAAATTTGAATAAGGAGGGTGAGGGAACGAGTAGAATTCAAAAAGATAAAGGACCGGCCCCAACAATCTATATTCCGAGAATGCCATATCCACCAAACGTTGAGGGACCGTCACATTCGCCTAAGAAAGGGTCTAAGGTTGAGGATATACTCGAGGTGTTTAAACAAGTTAAAATAAATATTCCTTTCCTCGATGCTATTAAACAAATTCCCGCTTATGCTAAATGTTTAAAAGACCTATGTACTCAAAAGCGCAAAATACGGAGTCGTACTCCTAAAAAGGTCTTTCTCACGGAAAAAGTAAGCTCTATATTCCAACACGCTCCTCCAAAATATAAAGATCCAGGTACGCCTACGATTTCATGTGTCATAGGTGACACTATCATTCATAGGGCTCTCCTTGACTTAGGAGCTAGTGTTAATCTCATACCTTATCACGTCTATAAACAACTAGGTCTAGGTGAACTTAAACCTACGGCCGCTACTATTCAATTAGCGGATCGTTCTATTAAAGTACCTAGAGGAATCGTCGAGGATGTACTAGTAAAGGTTGATAAATGCTATTATCCTGTTGATTTCATGGTCCTTGACACTGAGCCCGTGTTAGATGCTAGAAAACACACTCCTGTCATTCTAGGCCGTCCATTCTTAGCCACGGCCAACGCACGTGTCAATTGTAGAACAGGGGTAATGAAAGTGTCATTTGGGAACATGAACTTAAAATTAAACGTTTTTAACGCTATGGATCAACCTCCTAAAAACGACGATTCCCTATGTGAGGTGGAAGGTGAGGTAACACGGAATATTGAGCCTACTAATGAAATAAATGTGAGTGGGGAAAACAATATAGCGGACGATGATGAGTGGATGAATCCTAATCCCGTGGACCCTAATGCGGAATCTACTCGAAAGGTAAGAAATCGATTTGAACATACTGACAAACCGTTAATCGATTTAATTCAAAGCGATGTTATTTCTGCTTACCATCGAGCTCTACCTGACATCCTTAGGGGTTCACAGTCCGATATACGGCCTCCATGAGTCTTATGCTAGAAAGGTCTAGCTAAAGACGTAAAAGTTAGCGCTTCTTGGGAGGCAACCCAAGTTTTTTTTCATTCGTTTTCCTTATTTTTGGTTGTGTTTGGGTCTGTTTGTGTCTGTTTTGGACATTCTGGATAGGTTTGGGGGTTAGAATTAATGTATTTTAATAATATACACATAATTTTAGTTACAAAATGGAAGAAACCAATCTCGCGCGCGCGGCCCGCTCGCGCGAGACGTCGCTCGCGCGGCCCGCTGGCGCGAGATTGCCCCTTAGTATTTTTCTTTCCTTTTCTTTTATATGATGCCTCAGTAGTTCCTCGCGCCTCATCTCGCGGGCGCGAGGTACCTCGCTCGCGCGGAATTTAAAAAAAAAAAAAAAAAAAAAAAAAAAAATTTTGGAAATTCGCGCGCGCGACGGCCGCTCGCGCGGACCGCGCGCGCGATTCCCCCATTTCTGCATATTTTCTTTTCTTTTCTGTATCCTTCCCCCGTACTTGTTCTGACAATGTTTACGTTGCTGTTATTGTTTATTAGGTCATTTTAGATCGAGTTAGTTGTTGTTTTCCTTGTTACATTTATACTTTTTCGTTTTATTTCTTTTCCTTTTGCTAAGTGTAGTTTAGTTTAACTTAGTTTTTAGATTTATATGTTATATTTTGGTTCATTTCCTTTTCATGTTGTTTTGTTAGTTTCTTTTCGTTTATCTAGTATTAACAGGTACATTGAACTTTATAACCATATTCCTTGGTGTTAACCTGTTATATGCTTGTCAAAGATCGAGGTACTATCGTTCCGTCCTTATGTACTCTCCTTTCTTTCGATTTATTGTTTCATTGGGGACAATGAAAGGTTTAGGTTTGGGGGTATGCACACACATGCACATTATTATATGCTAAAATTTTAAAATTTTTCAATAAGTGTGTTTAAATAAACGATAGTACTGACGTTTTTGCAATGCAATTTTAATACTTCTTAGTATGTAATGTGATTTGTTATAGAATGATAAACAAGGAAATATGTGGTTAAACATTTGCTGAAGTTATGATGAACCGTTTTAAGTTATGTATCGTTCGAATCGTAGTTTTATATCATAGATCTGCACATAAACTCATGCACTGCACGTAGTCGCTTGAATACATGTTTGATGTGAACTATAATATGATTCGGATTTCTAGATAACACAAGGTGGAGACTAAGCCCGGTGAGCTTTTGAGCCTATCTTTTCTATTTAGAGGGGTATAAATACATCTTGTGTTTGTCGAATTTCATTGAAATAGCGCATCTACTTGTTGTTTAGTCTCATTATTCTTGTTTTGGTTGATAGTCAAGTTAAAATATTTGTTACCATGCTAAATAATCTTCCATTGTAAACATTGAAGAACCGTATTACCATAGGAAATGATTTTAGGCCTTCTTTGTTTACTACCGGCCGATAAAAGATAAAATTTTCTTAGTTCGCCCCTTTGAGCCGTTACAATGCCTCTTTTTCTTTGTTCACCATTATCCTCTTTAAAAGCTCCAACTTGATCGACTTGGAGTATACCACTAGAAGAGTGATCAACTTTTAGTAGTATTAAGGCGACGTGTTGATGAAGAAGAAGAAAATAAGATGTTATTGGGGTAGTTGCTTGGTATTCAATGCATAGTCATGTGAGAAGCGAGAAAAGAAAAAGGAAAAGAAACAAAATAAAGAAGAGAAGGTTGAAAAAAAAATGAAAGAAAAGAAGAAAAGTGAAGGAAAGGAATGAAAAGAAAGAAAAGATGAAAAGTTTGTAGAGATGAATGAAAGAAATCGAACATGCCTTACAATGCCATTCTGAAACTACTTGTTATATCCATTCTATCCTTTTCCATTACCTGAGCCACATTACAACCTTTGAAAAGTCCTATTTGATCCTAGGAAACATGGTTCGGATATGTAAATGATGGGAGGGGATTAAAACATGGTAATGATTAATTTCTTTTGATTATTGGCATCCTATCCATGAGACTACTGTTCTTTCGTGTCATGCGTCTTTTTCATGTCGTATGTGAGCGTTATTCGTTTTGAAAATATATTTCCTTTGCTCACGTATACTAGAGAAATTACACATGTTTCAGAGTGTTTCATTTTAGAGTGTAATTGACATTGTGAGATTCGTAGTCGAAGCATAGTTTGATGGTTATCCGAGTTATATTCCAAGTTTATGACATGCGCGTGTTCATCTGACTACCATAGCACACACGTGCGATTTTATGAGAAACTCTATTGATTTATACGATGCATGTGCTTGAGATGGTTTTTCATGATGTAGGTAGACGTTTGATTCTGTTTCTTTATGTTCGTTATTCTATTTCGAATCATTGTTTTATAATAAGAAGTATTGATTATTTTATTTTTCGTTTTAATAAAAGTTTTTAAAATTTTAAGTTAATAAAGATGGTTGTGGGTAACTTGTTGACGAGAACCCTCACGAGACTTCACTCGTCCGACTAGGGACACCTAGAGGTTTAAAAGGCTTGTTGCATACGCTAAATGCAATCGTGATCCATACGAAAATGGAATAGATTTTTATTTGTAGTTTTTGTTTTAGTTTTGCTCGAGGACTAGCAAAATGTAGGTTTGGGGGTGTGATCGGGAGAGAACTAATCCTAATTATACGCTTTAACGCGCATTTGTTAGTGCCTTTTTATCATGTTTTTGTATATTTTTACTTCGTTTTCTAGTTTCTGACAGGTTTTGGAAGAAATCAGATAAACCAGGCTAAGCAGGGTGAAAAGTCACAAAGAAAGAAGCTGAAAAATCCAAGTCGCGCGCGCAACCCGCGCCCGCGAGAATCCAGAAGTCGCGTGCGCGATCCGCTCGCGCGAGACCCCCCAATAATTCGCTCGCGCGATCCGCGCGCGCGAAGGACCAAAAGTCGCGCTCGCGCGACCCGCTCGCGCGATATGCCCAAAAATCAAAGTTGCGTATTTCAGTATACTGAAGACTCCTGTGCAAACGAGACTGCTAAACGACGTCCAGACTGTAAATTACATCAGTTTCAGTCCGTTTCGAGTTGTAAAGGCTTCCAAAACATGTTGTAAATCTATATAAACTCTATTTTACTTCAATTAGAGGGTTGGCAATTATTATACACATATTATACAACCATACTTTCAGCCCTTGAAGAGGGAGAAGCAAGGAGAAGAAGAAGAAGACCAAGGATTTCCATGGCCTCCTCCATCAACTACTTGCTGATCTCTACTCCTATGGCAGCTTAGATCATTGATCTAGGGTTTCAATGAAGCCCTAGATGAGTAATAGGGTTTTATTTATGCTTTTATTTTAGTTTTATTGTGTATGGATGACAGTCACATGTTTAGAGGATTTTATAAATAAATCGTACTTACATTGATTAAATCATTGCTTTCAGAATTTATTCTTGTCTTAGATCTATTTTGACTGTGATGTGCTCAACGATCTATTCTTGCTGTGCTTGTTTAGATTGTTTACATGTGATGGTGCTTTATTGATTTGTGCTATCAAGTATCCGAATAGTCCATGCCTAGGTTAGACGGATTAGATCACAACCCTAGTTTAGTGTGAGATAATTCGTGCTATCCGCAGATGGATTATGTTGGTGCTTGAACCATGATTATCTTCTTGTCGGAGGAATTGGGCTTGTAGCTACAATTCCCCATTATCATCCAACGTAATAGGCTAAAGTAATTCATAAATATTCCTATTATGAATCTAGTGGTGGATTTGCAATCCTAGGTTCCCTTAAACATTCATTAAAAACACTTTTAATTGCTTTCATAAATTAGATTTACTTTTATTGTTATTAGTTTAATTAAATTCAAAATCAAATCCGTTTTCCCTAATTAACTAGACTTAGGTTTTAAAATTAAATCACTGTAGTAATCAATCTCTGTGGGTTCGACCTTTACTTCCACACTGCAAATCCTTTGAAAAGTAAAGAATACTTTTATATCTTGATTCTGACAACATCAAATATTATTCTTGCTGCTTCAAAAAAAAATATCATTTCGGCATAGAAATTCATCATCTTGAATAAGATTATTTAAAAAAAAAAAATTGAAAACCTCACTGCATTTCCCTATATTTAGCCATTCCTAGGACCCCTTACGATGATTTAACTGATGGGTTTAAGCACAATTTTTTAACATAGGTAATTATTTTTTTTAAATGACATCATTCAAGATGATGGATTTCAATACCGAATTGCTTATTATATAGATCATGAAGATTTCATTCGAATTCGTGGATGTGCACACAAGCCCTTAATTTTTAATATTTTTTTAAGCATGGAGAAAACAAAAGAGAAATACAAGGAAACTAGTTTTGCTTCTAATTTTCCTTTTCTTTTTATTTTCCTTCTCTAAAGTCACAAATCAGTCAAAGATTAATGAATTTCGTGAGGGAAAAGAAAAGGTACAGCAAAAATAGCTCTCTCCTGTTTTCTTTCATGCTTAAATGACATTAAAATTTTAAAATTTTGAAATGATAATTCTAATTTATATATAACTCTTGCCGTTCAAAATTTTTAACTAGTAATCTTTTTTTTCCTATTTTCCTCATTGATTTCCCTTTTAGCTAAGCAAAGGAAAATGTTTCCTCTATATTTTTCTTTCATTTCCCTCACAAAATCCAAGAAACAAACAAAAGAGAACTAGTTTTCCTTATTATTTTTCTATGTATTTATCTTTTCCGTCAATTAAACTATAAACCAAATAAAACTTTAATGTATTTTCTCATTTCCTTCATTTAATCCACAAACAAACAGAGCCCCAGAGGAAATGTAACTTTGAAGGCATAAAATAAAATAGAGTATATATGAAATTGTTGACCTTAGTAGTTATGTCCATTATATGTGACATTAAACTAAGGTATTAATTTGGGTATTGATATTGGAGGTCTCTTTCTGTACAGAAGAGGGCAGGTTTTTTTGTTAGGTGTGTATACTGAACAAAGAATCTTTTGTTTGTTTGACACATTAAAAGCACCAATGAAGCATACAACATTATATTAATTTTGTACAAAAGTGTGTGAGCTATAGTCAAGTTCAAGAATCATTCAAAGGTTTTTAATTGTAGCTGAAGTGGGCTATTGGTTTTTAAGAAAATGAATTAATGACTTCTCAAGTCAAGTATGTTTTGATGAAAGAATGTTGATATTGTGGGACCAGAATTGACTTTTTCCAAAAGCAAAGTGCACTTGCATCTTATTATACACATGTTGTTTTCACTACTGTTATACTAGTACTCCTCAAAAGCCAATTGTGCATCCAGGAGAGAGGAGAGAATGCTCCTATTTTTTTAGCCTAGCTTTAAGCTGCACCCATGTCTTCCAAACAAATGACATGACATATGTGAAACTGTAAAAATGGAGAAATTATTTTGCATGACTGTAACACCCATGTGACGCCTGCGGTTTAAGTACTCATCAGTCAATTTCATGTAGCTCCCACCATGACATATGTGAGAACTGTAAAAATGGAGAAATTATCTCGCATGATTGCAGCACCCATGTGACGCTTGTAGTTTAAGTATTCGTCAGTCAGTTTCATGTAGCTACCACCATGACAGTGAAATTGAAGAGACTTTCACACTATGTAATGATCATGTGAAACCAAAAAAAAAAAAAAAAACAAAAAATAAATAAATATATATAAAAGAATTGAAGAAGAAGAAAAAGAAAATTCTGGTTAAAATAAGTCCTTCATAAAAAAGGGTTAAAACCCAAGTTGGATGAATCAATGTGTTCTCCTATGGTTTTTCATTTATAAAAGGTGGTTGTTATCCTCCTACATAAAGGTAGATATGATAAAATTGTGTTAAAATTTAAATGAATAACAAAAACTCATGCAAGAGTTATTTTTACGGAATGGACACGGTGATTTATGTTAGGTCGTTTACAAAATTACTTTGAAATTATCATTTTAATGATGTGGCATAAATTTTTTTTGGGAATTTTTATGCCATTCAATCATTGAACAAAGTCACTGTATGGTACCACTCTCAGAGCATGTGGTACTATATATGTAATGCATGACATGTATAGTGCCACATGCTTTAAGAGTGATACCATAGAATACCTTGGTTCAATGATAGAATGGCAATAGCATCACCTATTTTTTTAAGGGTAAAGTAGGGATTTTGTCTCTAATCCTAGCTTTTCTAGAAATAGGTTCTTCCTATAGAAATTAGTCCATTTGTTTTGCTAAAGACATAAATACCTCTCTCTCTCTCTCTCTCTCTCTCTCTCTCTCTCTCTCTCGATCTCTCGATCTCTCGATATATATACTAGTTTTACATCACGTGCTTTACACATGGTTGATGCACATGATAGTAGATATTAACAAATTGAAGGATTAAACTGGCTAAACACTTGACTCGTACAAATAGTACTTTTCATATCTTTTTGAGAAGAACTAAAATCTAGAAGAATTGAACCACGTCAGACATTTAATATTAATTTATTTAGATTATAAAATATCTTTCGAATTGTATGATTTTTTTTATTTCTCAATTATTTTTTAAAAAGCAAATCTCACAATTTGTTTGTGTTCCGTTTCTTGTTAATTATGTGGTCATATAAGTACAAGTTGGAACGAAATTCAAAAACTAATTTGAAAATGGAATTGTAAAATTAGTTTAAATTGCAAAATTCAATAAATCTGAAAAATATAAAAGAAAAAAAAAAAGAAAAAAAAGGGAAAAGAGAAGACAATTGCATTCAAATCGAAATGGTGCTGGAAATTTAAAAAATTTTAATTTCTAAACTATTTCGAGCAACTTCCGATCTGAAAATTCTAAAATTCGATTTCCAAATCTTTTCGAAAAATGTTCCAAAATATTTGAATCCAAATGGAATTTTGAAATTCTGAACTTTCGAAATCAGAATGAGTTTCTCTATTCCAAAAGTCATGAAATATTTTTTGAATACACCAATTCTGCCTTGATCCATCCAAAAATAAGCACTATGTGTTCATATTTCTTTTATTGATTATGTTGAAGGAAAACTAATGCCTATTTTTTTCCTTCTTAGAATCTAGAGAAGAGTAATACTCTGTACATGGCTAGTACTTTTTGATGATCATAATTTTAGTTGGATAGCATGAAGAGGAGTTTTGCTAATAACTTGTTTTATACAATGAGAGAAACTCTCTCAAAAAAATGATAACGAATATGGCATGGATGCAACACAAGCAAGAATAGAGTATGAGTGATAGAAACTAAGTCCCCATTTGATAAAAGAATATTTAAATTTTTCAGTAAAATCCTCTTAAAAAGTTTTCAATAAATTTTCAACTACTTTTTTAGTAAAGTGGTGAGCCCTACACATTATCAAGCGTAAAGAAAAAAAAAAGTAAGTGCTAAAAATTACAATTTCAACACTTAATTGAGTCATCAAACATGCCCTAGATCATTAGTATATATAAACGGACCACATTTGTTTTGCACTAATTAGGGGAAATGGAAAAAAGAATAAAATGGGGCATGCTTAGCTTGATGATGAAATCTAAAAATAAAATAAAATAAAATAAAAAAACAATCATAACTATAATGCTCAAATTAAGCCTAAACTCTTAAACAGTCTTTCTAAGTTTGTCTTACTTTTTTGTCTTCTCCAACCGAAAATAATATGAAATAGTTTTTCATCAATATGAACTACTAAATCTTGTTTTTGTCTTCCAGGGAACTAAGGTGAAAATATTTTAACGTTGAAATAGTTTAGGATTAGATTGTTTACTACAATTTGGTTTGATTATCTACTGTAGATTTATTATGTAGTTTGGTATGATTCTATTTGATGAAAAAAAAATGTCATATTTCTTTGAAACATTTTGCTCACTTTTATTTATGTTATTTCGAAGAACAAATTATGTTTAAAGGAAATGAAGAATACTCGTATTTTTTTTTCTTAGAGACTTCTGATAAATATTTGTTATCTGCATTATATTTATAGTTTAATAGATTATGATATTCCTAATATTATATATAAGCAGTCAGGCTCTAAGAAGGGCGCCCTCTTTTTATTAAAGAGAGGGCTTCTGTTTTGACCGTCGGATCGTATTTAAAAACTATGAAATGACAGCACTGCCCTTAATGAAAACACAATCTGACGGTTAAAACAAAGGCCCTCTCTTTAATAAAGAGAGGGAGCCCTCTTTAGAGAATCCTTGTATATATAAGACTTAAAAGTTATAACATTTACTTATTATTCGGGTGATTGGAAACCTTTGGGAATTAACTTCTGGAAGAAGAAGGCCATTTACAAAAGTGAAATTCATTTAGTTAGGTTTGGGAATGAACTTCTTGACAAGAAGTGCATCTTTAGAATATTGCCATTTTGGAGAAGTCAAAAATTCTGACTTTTGACAACTTTGACTTTGCTCTTCCCTAGAAGTCAGGAACTTTTTCACACACAATTATATTTTAATCCCTTATTTTATAACCTAATGCCATCTTTATCCAAAATTCCATAACTAACTATATACCCAAACCAAGGATATTGGTTAAGGATAATGATACGCCCAAAATTGTCTCTACCCAAAGACTGAGCGGTTCAACTCAGCAGTCGGTCCCTATCCCGATCAAATCATGCACAGTTCCCTGGACAAGCATCAACCCGAGTGATCTAGCCATCCCGAGCAGTACATCAATAGGCCTCGACCAATAGGTTGGGAGTGCAATATGGGTTCGGTCTATACAGGCACAGTCCAACCAGGCCACGGGACACGCCCCAAAATATTCCAGGTAGTTTCCTACTCATGTTAGAAGACTAATGGAAGGAGTAAATTGTTTCCTAATCCAATTAGGAAACCCCCACGATTAATGACAATCAATCCTAATTAGATTGTGTTTCCTTATCCTTGTACGAGTAGGTCTCTTGCATCTATAAAAGAGGCCACTTACCCCTATTAGAGGGGATCCCAATAAACATCTCACCAAGAGAAATACATTACATTGTCTAGCCACTCTCTCGAGAAATCTTAATCGCCACCCTGCACGGCCGACCCTTGGTAGTTCTAGTCACCATTGTTGGATCACCAAGGTCCCTGCAGCAGTTTCATTTCACATAGTGGAAGTCCACAGACACACACATGGACGTAGGTTCCTTCATTAATAGCCCACCGACCCCAGCATTCCTGACACCGGAGCAGATCACCGCAACCATCACATAGCTCTTGAAGATCCAGCGTCAAATCCAACAGCAGATCAAAGTCCTGGCCCAACAAAGCAATCCTCAATTGGCTAGGAAACGGCTCAGGAACGTTGCGTATGGTCAGTAACCAATCTTGACCAGACAACGTGCCCGAGCTAACCTGTCCCGTATTGAGGGTGCCACAGACACCAGTGGCAGGCGTGCTGCCCGAGAGGAGTGGCAGGAGCATATGGCATGGGAATCAGTCCAGGGTCACTCGGTCAAGAGCCGAGGAAGCCTTGGACACACGATCAACCGTAGTCATAGCTGAGCCCGATCCCAAAAGACAGCGCACCGCCATAAAGAAGAAGCCTCATCCACCAAACCGATCAACCCCCCGAATACCGGTCAAGAAGGTGTAATGGACCGTCTCCAGAGTTTGAAGTAATAGATATATAGAATGGCCAAAGAGCTAGGCCAGAAAGCTACTCAGGACCATGTCAATATTGAGACGGAGTCATCGTTTTCCAGCAAGATTACGAGGTTTTCCATCCTACACAAATTTAAACAACCCCATCTAGATTTGTATAATGGCTCGCGGAGCTCGGTCGACCATGTCCAGACCTACAAGGCCCAGATGGCTCTCACCACCAATGCCGACGAACTATACTGCCCAGCCTTTCCCAGCACTTTGAAAGTCCTGACCACGCAGTGGTTCCACTCTCTGAAACCCCGATCGGTCAAAAATTTCAAGCAGCTAAGCAATCAGTTCATCAACCAGTTCATCAATATGCATGAACGGCCAAAGCCTAACATGCAGCTACTTACAGTCAGACAAAGGAATATAGTGACCCTCAAGGAATTCACCGACTGAATTAATCAAGAGAAGCTCGGGATCTATGATCTTGATGAAACCATTGCTATTACATCCTTCTGCTCCAGAGTTCAACATACCAAGTGCACAACGTCGTTTCACAGAAATCGACTGAAAACCTTGGTTAAACTCGCAAAGAGGGTCAAAAAGTATGTCGACACTGAAGAATTTCTAAAGACCAAAGACCTCAGGCACGTAAGCGACGAGCCTTCAAGAAATAAGCAAAAGCGAGATCAGCCCGAGAAGAGCAACCCAAAGAAGCCCGATGGTTCTGGCAGTTCTTTCAGTTCATAGTGGTCCAGGTCCGGTAGTCCCGACGCCACCTCCAGTTCGCATTAGTCTGAGTCTACCAGCCTTGACCTAACCTCCAATTTGCAACAGTCAGGATCCAATGATCCTAACCTTACCTCCAGCTCAGAATAATCAGGAGCCCGGTAATCCTGACCCGACCTCCTATCTTCGACTACAGTGGTACTTGCCCGATCATCGCATGATGCTCCACAGACTGTCAGAGAACTCTTGTAAAGACCTCGGGCCACACCCGAGGCACCTCAAAAGACCTCGGGGTCATATCCGAGGCACTAAAAAGACCTCGGGCTCAAACCTGAGGCAACCAAAGACCACTGTTACGAAGTTGGCAAAAGACCTCGGGATGACACCCGAGGCATAAAAGACCTCGGGACCATACCCGAGGCACAAAAGACCTCGGGGTCACATCCGAGGCACTGGCTTCGCTTAGATCCATAACCTATAATGGGGGCAAATCCCCTTAGGTGGCTAATGATGGCAAGCTTCAAAAGACCCTACAACCACCCATGTTCCAGGTTGGTTACCTACATTCATAGCCTCTACAAACCCCCGTCATAGCAAAGGCTTGGGAGGCAGGAAGGCGCAATGAACTAAGCAGTAAATCACACCGGGTATTTACAGGGCTTGGGGTTAACTAAGTCAAACTCTTAGACAACTCGGATGCCTACAATACACATAGGCAATAACTCCACTTAGGTCCAAACCGATGATAGAGGTGACTAAAACCTCTTAGATTGGCCCACGATAGAGGAGCAAAAAAGACCCTAATGAAACACGCTTTAGGTCGGCTCTGCTAACATGGTCAAGCTCTTCTCCCAACAGTCTTGACGAAGTCTGGCTGGGCGGAAGATAACCATCCCGGGGAGTTAAAATAAAAGGACCCTAAGGCAATATGGTTTAGGTCGGCTTTTCCAAGATGGTCAAATTATTTTGCCCACAACCTTGACGAAGGTTTACGGGTAGAAGATAACCATCCTGGAAGCTAACTCAAGCAAAAGACTCCAAATTAGGCCGAGTCTCAACTCTTGGCCAATTCCCGAGCACTTAAAGACTCCGAGCTAGGCTAAGTCTCAAATCTTAGCCAATTCCCGAGAACTCATGAGACTCAGAAGCTCCAAGGAAGCTTCCCTGAGCACTCATACAACGGCAAGTGGCATCAAATAGATTTCCAAACATGCCCCGATATGGCATCAGGCCAACCTTTGAAATGGGGGGCAGTTGATACGCCCAAAATTGTCTCTACCCAAAGACCGAGCGGTTCAACTCAGGAGTCAGTCCCTATCCCGGTCAAATCATGCACAGTTCCCTGGAAAAGTATCAGAATGAGCGGTCTAGCCATCCGGAGCGGTACATCAACAGGACCAATAGGTCGGGAGTGCAATACGGGTTTGGTCTATATAGGCACAGTCAAACCAGGCCGCGGGACACGCCCCAGAATATTCCAGGCGGTTTCCTACTCATGTTAGAAGACAAAAGGAAGGAGTAAATTGTTTCCTAATCCAATTAGGAAATCCCCATTTTAATGCCAATCAATCCTAATTGGATTGTGTTTCCTTATCCTTGTACGAGTAGGTCTCTTGCATCTATAAAGAGACCACTCACCCCCATTATAGGGGATCCCAATCAACATCTCACCAAGGGAAATACATTACATTGTCTAGCCACTCTCCCGAGAAATCTTAAGCGCCACCTTGTACGGCCGACCCTTGGTAGTTCCAGTCACCATTGTTGGATCACCAAGGTCCCTGTAGTAGTTTTATTTAACATAGTGGAAGTGCACAAACACACACATGGATGTAGGTTCCTTCATTAACAGGGCTGAACCACATACAAAAAATTGGTCCCTCTCTCTCTCTCTCTCTCTCTCTACACTGCTTTAATTTATCCTTACCAAATTTTGGCATAATCAGATAATATTGTGAAATAGGTATAAGTTTACACTTTTAAAATGTTGCCACTACGCATTTGTACATTTTGATGCACTTTTATTTAAAAAAAAAAACTTGCTCTCACCAAACAAGTGCTTCTTTAATAAAAAGCCATCTAAATTATAATTCCATGTTAAAAATCTATTCTGGAATGGACTTTTGTATAAGAAGCTGTGCCAAATACCAATTATATATTCAACTGATGACAAAGTAAAGTATAAAAATGATTATAAAAATATTGTCAAAAGGGTTAATTACACAAATCTCCCCTAAGGTTTACCTAAATTACACAAACCTCTTCCGCATTTTGAGTTTACACTGATATTAATTTTACTATTTTGTTGGAAATTTTGAAAATAGTGTTATAGGAAAAAAGTACAAAGAACAACTAATTCAACTTGGCTCAAATTAGTAAAATTGGAATGCATTTTCAAATTCAGTAAGAAAATAAACATGATGATGTTATTATAGTTGGTGAAAATACATTTTTGAAATATTATTCCACACACGCTCTAATTGTCTAATTTTATTAAATGTACAATGTCTTTTGTAAATGGTTATTTTTGTAATGTTAAAATTTTTTATCACAAATATTTTAATTATTGTTTTAAACTTTCCCCACGAATTTCAAATATATTTGTGATTGGATTATGGTTCATCCAAGCTCGTTTTGCAGGTTTTGCTATTGAAATAGTGGCAAGAATAGAGAAAGCAATTTGTACAATTTTTAAGCAAAGGAAATAGAAACAATAAAAAGTAAACATTAAAATAAATAAAGTAAACGGATCAGATATGGACCGCATCGGCCAGATCCGAATCCGGATCCGGCAAACATATTTTAGTCCGGATCCGATCCGAATATTCGACGGATCTATAAGCTTTGTCCCGTATCCAAATTTGCTAAGATCCGGATATCCGATCCAAATATCCGATCTGATCCGAATAGAAATCCTGCTTGTAAAAATGTAATATTACTCATTTTCACAAATTTCATATAGCAAAACAAGTGTTATTTCCACATTCTCACTAGTACCATTTGTCTACCGTTGGATTAAAAGAATCAAGGATAGAGATTTGTCTAACATATATTAGATAATATATATAACACATACAATATCATAAATTCGGATCTGGTCTTAGATAGATCGGATCTATTAAATCTATATCCGAACCGTGTTTATACAACTCTATTCGGATATGGATCCGGATCTGGATCTAAAAAAAGGCTCAGATCCATCTAACTGAGCTGGATCCGGACCGGATCCGGGCCTAAACCCGGTCCTTTGACAGGCCTAGTTCAAACTCAATTATTAATTGAAATGTGACTAAAATAATTTGTGGCAGTAATTGCTCTGTGGTTGTGGAAATTGAAACTTTTATGACTTGTATCAAAACTAACGAAAAATTTAAATTAATCAAACATTTTAACACTTAACTTGGGTATAATTGACACTTAACCCCTCAGTGATAAAAATTTTTGCCACCAAGCATAATTTTGTAATTTCTGTCAGAATTGACCAAAAATCTGAACAGTTTTCACTTTAGTGAAAAGGGTCAGGCTCTTAAGTGAACAGGGTTGAGTGAACATACCCAGTGAATATCCGTGGGACAGCCTATGGGTTTTTTAGGCTAAAAAGTATGTTAACTGTGTATGATCACTCAACCCTGTTCACTTAAGAGCCTTGCCATTAAGTGTCTACATTTGAACCATGAGGTAGAATTAAAATTGTCCTAATTGCATGGTGGGGAATGTATTTAACCCGGCCTTTTTTATTTGAGAGAACCAAAAGTCTACTTTTAATTTTGTATTCTATCATAAATTGATAAAGTTTTGCTAAACTTATTTCAACCGTAGATAGACATGTACAAATATATACATCCATACTCTTATGTAAAACTGGCCGAATCACTAATTCTTTTAGGCTTAAAAGTCAGGTTCACTGGTTAAGTTCACTCGACCCTATTTAGTTTAGAGGCTCTCCATAGAGATAAATTTATTTAAGTAAAAGTGCACCGATTGATAAAAGTGCAAAACACTTATGGGCATCGATGCAGTCATACGTATTATATAGAGAGATATATACATTTTTGCTAGGGAGAGAAAGAGGAAGAGAGAGATTTCACCCACCATTAAAGAATTTCAAATCATCTCCTCTGCATCTTCAAATGAAACCCCCTGCCACAACGATTTTAGTTGCGATCGAAGACATCCGGTAAGATTCAGAAGCGACCGTCAACTTTCTGACACTATCAATGTCAACTTCTCCATAAAACACAAAATCAGAGCATTTGGTATGTTATGATATTAAATATTGGGTAAGAGATAAGAAGAGTTAGACAAGAGAAATTGCATGTGGTTCGGCCTGTTAATGAAGAGACCTATGTCCACATGTGTGTTAGAGCACGTACACTATCAAATCACCGGAGGTCTTTGGTGAACCAACAAGGGAGACGGAGCTACCAGAGACCAGCCGGTATATGCGTATATGTAAAAATAATAATGCGATCCCCTTAATGGAGGTGAGTGGTCTCTTTTATAGATACAAGAGACCTACTCGTATAAGGTAAGTAAATTGATATGGTAATACAATTTGATTGGGATTGATTAGCACAAATCGTGGGAGTTTCCTAATTGGTTTAGAAAATAATCTATTATTTCCATTAGTTTTCTATCTCGTGTAGGAAACTATTTGGAACATTCAGGATCACGTTATGGGACGTGGCTGGGCTGTACCCGTGATGAGCTGAACCCATATAGTGTTCCCGATCTGTTGGTCGGGACTTGATAATACTAGGCGTACCGTTCGGGTTGGGTAGGAGTAGAGCTTTTACTTTCACTGGACATTTTTGTACATATCAGTTGTCCCCTGATTCATCACAAATTTTGCATGTCTATTGATTTATTATTGCGCAAAATAGCACTCCCGGAGCTTCTAAGTACACTATTTACATACATTTCTCGCATAACCCTCATTTCTACTATTTACATCTTTTACATGGGTTGTATAAGTGTTTTGTAGGTCTTTTTGGCAATCCGAGTTGGGAGGCAAAGCCTCAGTTGAAGATCACTTCCCTTGCAACCATTTCGATCTCAATTTTGGACTCCAAAACCTTATGTTTGGAGGTCGTTCTCAACTTGATAAAGCTAGCCCTGCGAGTCTTCTTCGCATGGCCATGAATTTCACCTCAATCAGAGGCCGGAATGAGAAGTTATGGCATTTTTAGTGATCAAAGTGCAAACTAGTCGAGAAGCTGTGAAGATTTAATGCAGATGAGCATTCGACCAGTTGAAATGCCCCATTCGACCGATCCACTTTTTGTGTTCTTTTTGATATTCACTGCAGAGGGGCATTTGACCGGTCGAATAGGCCCGTTCGACCGGTCGAGTGACCCTGTTTCTACACCCTTTATTTTACAAGTTTGCCACTCTGAAGGTTTTGTATATATACCCCATTATTACTCGAATTGAAGGGTCTTGACCTAATATTACAGCAGCTTAGATAATTTCTGTTAACCCCTTTGTATTTCTGTAGGTTTCTTTGTTTATTTTGTTCATAAATTAGTTAGATTTAGGGCTTGTAAGTGAGATTATGAGAGATTCCTCTACTTTCAAGCTTGGTTACCCTTTTTTTTGGAGCATTTGTTGAAGTTTTTATTGGGCTCTCTCTCTCTCTCTCGAAGTAGTTGCTTGCATTAATGGTGATGTCTTTCTACTCTTTTGAGGCTTTTATTAATGTTTACATAATTAATCCATGTGTAGCTAGTTTTCTAGGTTAGGGGTCATAAACCCACCTATGGATCCTTGTGTTTCTTGAAAGTCTAAAGGTTTTGGATCTTCTTGAGTGATTGAAGAGTGTTGGGTTTTTAATATGTTTGTTTCTTTACCTCCATTGTCAGGCAATGGGGGTTATTTAATCTATATTACCAATCCAACATTTGCCCTTAGTCCCCTCAAGCTTTCATCTTTCATAGTGGGGTTGACAATCCACATGTTTGATTGTTAGCCTTTGAGGAACTTTGTTCACTCGAGAAGCCCTTCCAAATCCCTAAGACTTACCCTTGTGTGATCCAAGGCTGGTAACATGACCCCTAACCCTTTTTCCCCTTAGTAAAACAAACTCATTAATTTACTCGCTCTTTGTAGTTAATTTTTATCTGTTGTTTAATTAGTTAACTTAATTAACTATCATCTTTACTTTAGTATTTACTCGCATGTTAGTTCTAGTCTTAGAGTTACACACCCTCAAACCAACCATCTTTTCTTTCTTTTTAGTTACGATAGTAGTGTATTCGAGTCCAGAAGCTATAATCTTCCAGTCTAGTCCCCGTGGAAATCGACCTCGTACCTACCCGAGTATTACTTGTTACGATTCATTGCACTTGAATCATACATATCCCGAAAGCGAACAAGTTTTTGGCGCCGTTGCCGTGGACTAGCCTCCCGGTATTTTAATGGACTCGGATACCCTACTCTAATATTTTAATGTATAACGGTGTTGGCAGCATCCCCTTCACCGAACACCCAGAATCTTCGAGCTCAAGCTCTTATTGGCGTCCACAATCTTCATCCCCGACGCCTTCCGAGTCGTCATTTTTTTAATCATCTACCGAGTCCGTCGCAATGGGCGACAATTTGTGTGAACAAGGTGAGAGAAATTATCAAGGGGGTAATCCGCGTCCCCTTAAGGACTATCTCCATCCGGAGAGAATCTCCACCCCGTCTTGCATTATTTTCCCTTACAATGCCGGACAATTCCACTACCACCTTGGGATGATCTCGTTACTTCCTACCTTCTGTGGTATGGATAATGAACAACCCTACCTCCACCTAAAAGAGTTTGAGGATGTGTGCATCACGTTTAGTGATCGAAATTGTTCAGAGGACGTTCTCCCACTCAAACTCTCTCAGTTCTCCCTCAAGGACAAGGCCAAAACATGGCTTAACTCCTTGAAACCTCGATCCATTGGGACATGGCATGAAATGCAATCCCAATTCATAAAAAAATTCTTCCCCATGCATCGCACAAACACTCTTAGACAAATGATTCAAAGTTTTAAGCAAGGGGAATTCGAATCATTCACTAGGTGTTGGGAGAGGTTTAAGGACTTGCTCAATATGTGTCATCATCATAACTTCGAGAAATGGAGATTGGTCTCGACTTTTCATGCCGGACTCCAACTCGCCTCCAAACAACTCATTGACACCATGTGCTATGGACAGTTCATGATGCTCCCCCCAAGGAGGCAGAGTCACACTTTGAGTATGTGGCCGACACAACTCAAGCTTGGGATACATCGGATCCCCATGATTGGAATGCCAATATGGCAAAGCTGGCCACCATCGCTCCTTCTACTAAGTCGTCCTCTCCCAGAATCCTTGAACTAAATCAAGAGGATGGATTATGTGCTACCATTGCCAAGCTTAAAAGAAAAATAGAAGCAATGGAGCAAGCCAAAGAAGAGGCCGAGGCGGCACAAGCTACACAAAAAGCCACACAACCCGTGGCTTTCGTGGAAAAAACTTGTGCCATTTGTGAAAAGATTGGTCACCCGACCAACACTTGCCCCACCATCCCGGCATT
Source organism: Hydrangea macrophylla (assembly GCA_033977485.1). Taxonomy (NCBI): domain Eukaryota; kingdom Viridiplantae; phylum Streptophyta; class Magnoliopsida; order Cornales; family Hydrangeaceae; genus Hydrangea; species Hydrangea macrophylla. The sequence continues at coordinate 59,367,741 of CM066988.1, read as the reverse complement.
CAAAGAAATCTTGCACAAGCAAGCCAATGCCATGGGGACATACAAAAAGCCATTCAATCCATCTTATGGTGAATCATACAACCCGGGATGGAAAAATCAAAATCAAAATCCACCTCATCAAGGATGGAGGAAAGAGCCCAATCATGGCCCACCACAAATGCCACCTCCACAACACTTACAAAATAATTTCCCTCCTCCACCTCTGCCTTTTCCTCATGGTCCATCCTCATTGAACGCTTATGTGGCTCCACATAAGAAGTCCCTTGAGGATCAAATGAAAACGCACATGCAAAGGCAAGATCAACAAGCTCAAAAGCTTGATCAAAATTCCATGCAAATGCTTCAATTCATGAATGAAATGCGCAATTCTTTTAGCCAACTGGCTAGCTCTCAACAAGTGATTGAGAAGGGAAAGTTTCCAGCCCAACCACTTCAAAATCCCAAAGGTCAAATGTCCATTGGAGTCTCTGCATCAAACGATCCCACCACCGAACATGTTAAAGCCGTCACCACTTTAAAAAGTGGGAAAGTTGTTAATAACAAAGTCCGTGAGGTTCCTGAAGAACCTACGAAAAATCTAAAAGAACAATTTGTTGATGAGCATAGAGAAGGAAAGAGGCCGAAACTCAGTGATGTTGAAGCAACCACCCCATCGGTTGTTGAGAATGAGACATCTACCTCCAAGGCAAACTTGCCTCTTGAACCAAATATTTCCAAATATGTACCGACCCCACCTTTCCCTCAAAGGTTAAAACCTAAGGAGAACAAGGGGCAAGACCCTTGAAATTTTCAAAATGCTAAAAGAGGTCAAGATAAACATTCCTCTTCTTAACATGATCAAGGATGTTCCCGGTGTTGCCAAATTCTTAAAAGATCTTTGTACAAGGAAACACAAGTTCAATGTGCAAAAGCAAGCCTACATGGCGGCACAAGAAACCTCTTGTATCCGCGATAATATCCCTCCGAAATATAAAGATCCTGGTTGTCCTATCGTTTCTTGTGTCATAGGGAATTTCAAAATTGAAAAGGCCCTCTTGGATCTAGGTACTAGTGTCAACCTCCTACCCTATTCGGGTTATCTCTAATTAGGTCTTGGAGAACTTAAGGAGACACGGACTGTCTTGCAATTAGTCAACCGCTCTATTAGGGTACCGAAAGGGATAGTTGAGGATGTGTTGGTCCAAGTCAACGCTTTCTACTACCCGGTGGATTTCATTATCATGGATACACAACCGGTTGAGGGAGGGACTTCTCCCATTCCTATCATCCTTGGTCGACCATTCCTAGCCACTATTAATGCCCAAATACATTGTAGGAATGGAAACATGAAATTGGTTTTTGGTAACATGACCGCGGAGGTTAATGTTTACAATCTCATGGAGCAACCGGACCGGATCTTGAGGATCATGATATTTGTGAGGTTGATTTCATTGGTACTCTTACACACGAGTTCTTTCACTTCACGTGTTTAGAAAAACCTCTTGATTCATGTTCGATTCAAGAAACCATCCTCGATGGTGTTTCATTGCTCGAGTATTCTCTACTTGAGCTTGAGATTGAGAATGCCTTGGAGTCCCATGAATCCAAAGAAATAGGGAAATATGTCATGTGGTGTTCTCAATTTGAAAAACTTCCCTCTCATGACTCTATTCCCTTGTCGTCTAGTCTTGAAGTCCCCAAACTCGAGCTCAAACAGTTATCGAAAGAGCTCAAGTATGTCTTCTTGGGGAACAAAGAGACTTTCCTGGTGGTGATTTCGTCCCTACTTGACCTGATCAAGAAGGAAATTTGATTAAATTGTTGAAAAATCTCCGGAGTTCTTTGGGGTGGACAATCACCGACCTAAAGGGGATAAGTCCAACCATTTGCACTCATAAGATCTACTTGGAGGACAATGCCAAACCCCCACGTCAAATGCAAAGGCGGCTTAACCCGCACATGAAAGAGGTCGTGAGGGCCGAGGTTATTAAGTTATTGGATGTGGGAATCATCTATCCCATTTTTGATAGTCAATGGGTAAGTCCTACTCAAGTTGTCCCAAAGAAATCCGGGGTGATGGTAGTCAAGAATCCAAAAGGTGAACTCGATCCAACTCGTGTCCCTAGCGGTTGGCGGGTATGCATTGACTACCAAAAATTGAATGGCGTCACCCGAAAAGACCACTTTCCTCTACCTTTTCTCGATCAAATCTTAGAAAGGGTAGCCGGGTACAAATTCTATTATTTCTTGGATGGTTATTTTGGATATAACCAAATAGAAATTGTGCCCGAAGATCAAGAGAAAACCACGTTCATGTGTCCCTATGGCACATTTGCCTATAGAAAATGTCATTTGGACTATGCAATGCACCGACAACTTTTCAACGGTGTATGCTTAGTATTTTCAGTGACATGGTGGAAATATGCTTAGAAGTCTTCATGGACAACTTTAGTGTATATGGTGATTCTTTTGATGACTGTCTAGGAAACTTAAAGAAAGTCCTAGAAAGGTGCGAGGAGAAAAATCTCGTCCTCAATTGGGAGAAATGTCACTTTATGGTGACAAAGGGGATCGTTCTTGGTCATATTGTCTCAAGTGAAGGAATTCAAGTTGACAAGGCCAAAGTTGAGCTCATCACCAACTTACCCCCTCCCACATGTTTGAAATATGTGAGATCTTTCCTCGGCCATGCCGGTTTCTATAGGAGGTTCATCAAAGTTTTCAGTGCAATTTCACGTCCTATGTGTAATTTGCTTGGGAAAGATGTTCCCTTTGAATGGACTGAGGTGTGTCAAGAAGCATTTGATAAGTTGAAAACTTTGCTTACGACCGTCCCTATAATGCAATCCCCTGATTGGTCCCTCCCATTTGAGCTCATGTGTGACGCTAGTCATTATGCCATGGGAGCGGTTTTGGGCCAACGAAAGGATAGACAACCACATGTCATTTACTACGCGAGTAGGGCTCTCAATAGTGCCCAAATAAACTATTCTAATACCAAGAAAGAACTACTCACCACAGTATTCGCCCTTGATAAGTTTCGCCAATACTTGGTTGGATCCCAAATCGTGTGCTTTACCGATCATGCGGCTCTAAAGTACCTTCTCAATAAGAAGGATGCTAAAGACCGGTTGATTCATTGGATCCTCCTTCTCCAAGAATTTGATTTGTCTATCAAGAACAAAAAGGGCGTTAAAAATGTGGTTGCCGATCACCTATCTCGTTTGACGGTGAGTGTTGAGGTTGCGGACCCGACTCCGATTAGGGACATGTTCCCCGATGAACATTTGTTCTCTATCTTCGCTTTGCCATGGTACGCCGACTTGGCAAATTTCTTAGCTACGGGGTCATTCCTTCGTATTGGACTCCCCAAGATAGGCGTAAATTCGAGGTCGAGGCACGATCATTCTTCTTTGATGACCCTTACATGTTTAAATATTGTGCCGACCAAATCATCCGCCGATGTGTTCCCAACGATGAAATCCAAAGTGTACTCACTTTTTGCCATGACCAAGCATGTGGTGGGCCTTTCTCATCTAAAAAGACTTCGGCCAAAATCCTCCAAAGTGGATTATATTGGCCCACTCTCTTCAAAGATGCCCACAATTATTGCAAAGCATGTCACAGATGTCAATTGCTTGTTAGTGTCACAAGGAAAAACATGATGCCGTTGAACCCAATACTTGTTATTGAAGTCTTCAATTGTTGGGGAATTGACTTCATGGGCCTTTTTCCTATCTCATTTGGGCATGAGTACATCCTTGTAGTGGTTGATTATGTTTCAAAGTGGGTTGAGGCGATTGCAAGCAAGCGCAATGATCACAAAATTGTGTTAAAATTCTTTAAAGAGAACATCTTATCTCGATTCGGAATTCCAAAGGCCATCATAAGCGACCAAGGAGTGCATTTTTGCAATCACCCTTTTGAACTCCTCATGGAAAAGTATGGCATAACACATAAGACCTCAACCACTTATCATCCGCAAACTAACGGTCAAGCGGAATTGGCCAATAGGGAGATCAAAGGAATCTTAGAACACATGGTGAATCCGTCTAGAAAAGATTGGTCTTTGAGGCTAACCGACGCTCTTTGGGCTTATCGGATGCCCTATAAGACCAACCTCGGAATGTCTCCCTATCGTTTAGTTTACAGAAAGGCGTGTCACTTGCCGGTTGAACTTGAACACCGGGCATTCTGGGCCATAAAAAAGCTTAATTTTGACACAGATAAGGGTGGTGCTAAAAGAAAGCTTCAAATGTCGAAGCTTGAAGAAATCTGGAATGACGTGTATGAAAGTTTAAAGATCTACAAAGCATGTACCAAAGTGTTTTATGATAAACGCATAGTGCACAAACACTTCGAACCTGAGCAAAAGGTGCTTTTGTATGATTCTCGTCTACACTTGTTTCCAAGAAAACTAAAATCTAGGTGGACCGACCCTTTTATCGTTAAAAAGGTCTACCCTCATGGTGCTGTCGAAATCCTTGACCCAAAGGAGGGTAATGTGTTGAAAGTGAACGGCCAGAGACTCAAGCTGTTCTTGGAAGGTTTTGACTCAACGTTGGAGTCAATTCCGTTGGAAGATCCCATTTACGGGGGTTGAATAGGCACGTGTGACACCTCCTTTTTGTGACGAGCATGCCTCGGCAAGTCCTTTCTTTTGTAGAGCCTTCAATCATATTGTAGCTCTAGGTGTGTTTTTGCACCCGCTCCTCGAACCCCTTTAGTGTTGGTTGTCTGTATAAGCGTTGTTGACGCGGGTTTGATGTTTTGGTTTAATACTGTTTTAGTTGTATGTTAGTTTTTGTTTTCTTCTTCTTTCTTTCAAGTGCGTGTGTTGTTTGCCCCTCCTTTGTTCTTAAATTGATTTTCTGGCAGAGGGGCATTCGACCGGTCGAATTTCCCCATTTGACCGGTCCAATTGGTGTGGTTCCTTTTAACAATCTGGCAGAGGGGCATTCGACCGGTCGAATGGCCCCGTTCGACCAGTCGAATGGGGACGCGGGCTGTTTAAATTCTCTTTTTCTTTTCTTTTTCCCTCATTTTTCTCTCTCTCTCTCTCTCTCTCTCTCTCCTACGATCCACCTCTCCCCTCTCCTGCGATTTCTCTCTCTCATTCTCTCTCTTTCTCTGTCTCTCTCTATCTTCCCCACCATCACCACCAATCATCAACACCTCATCCACCACCATATCACCGCCCTAGCCTCTCACCATTGGAGCTAGGGCTTGGAGATCTAGCCTCAAAGCAACTTAACTTTCACTCTCTTGGCCAAATTTCCTCCCACCCAAGGTAAGCATCCCAAATTCATACCCATTTTTGAATTCTAAGTTTGATTTGGGAATATGTGCTTCAATTTTTGGTTTATTTTGCAAAAATGGGTATAGGGGCTATGTGGTTTTTAAATTGGGTATGTTTGATTGTGAAATTAGGTCTTCCCAAACTCCACCCGTAGTTTTTCAAATCTTTTCAATAAGGATTGTGGGTTTGGTATTTTTGTATCATTTTTCTTTGTGGGTGTCAGGTGCTCGTCAAATTGTTTATTGACCTAAATGACCACGTGACTACCCAATTGGGGCTTGTGTTTTCTCTCTTTCTCTTAAAACCCCAATTTCATTATCCCCACTCCCTAACAAACCTATAGAGTTGTGCGCTCTATCTTAGGCATATTTGTGATCGTGTGGCTCATTTCTTTTCAGGTTTGCGATGACAAAGCCTAAAACCGCTAGCGTCCCTCGCCCGTTGGATCCCAAGCCACGCCTTTTCGTGGTTTCCGATCGAAGGAGACCAGAGATTGGCATGACGCCTACTTCACACATCACATTGTTCTCAAGGAGCGCTCTGTTGACCTAATTGTATTTCCAAATTCAGTGAGGGAGGCCTTCGAGCCCCGTGGTTGGGGCGACTACGTGGCTATTGAGCACCACATAAATGAGGAGATGGTGCGTGAGTTCTATGCCAGCTTCATCCCTGATCCAGATTCCCAACACGCATTCTTTGTATTCGTGAGGGGCAGGCGATTCACGATCACCCTACAGACTCTCGCCTGATTCATGGACGTGCCTAAGGACCACAATGCCATTGCTCCTTACCCGACCACTGCCTCATTGCCACCGCCTCCCATTGTCTATCGATTTCTCATTGACCGAGAGCACGATTGGTCTGACATCTAGTTACCAACCAGCGTATTAACCAGGGCCTACGTCGATCCTTATATAGTGGTTCGCCAAATCTTGTTGCTCACAACGCACAAGGCTACCCTCGGCCACTACTATGCTGCCTACCTAGCCGCTCTTGGCACCGCAGACCCTTTCTCTCTGTCGAGGCTCATCTTAGAGGTGATGTACAATGCCTCAGCCAAGACCATGCCTTCTAGCAGCCTTCCCTACGTATCTCTTGTCACTAGGATATGCCTCTCCGAGGGGGTGAAGCCTAAGCCGGATGACCACCTCATATCAGTTGAGGACCCTCTTGGAGCCGTGTCTCTGGCCAAGTCCAAGAGCGCATTTCAAGCTCAAGCCCAAAAGAGGCAACGAGCCGCACAGCAGGGGGCTGAGGGCGATGCCCCTCAGGTTCAGGAGGAGGATGTTGAGGTGGAGGAGCCTGTCCCCGCTCATGCGGCGGCACCTGACTTTGCTCGTTTGGAGCACCTTTTGCTGGAGGTTCAGGGTGAGCTCAGGGAGACTAGGACTGAGATGATGGAGATGGAGGCCCGAGTCATCTCCCGTTTTTGACTCGCTTCAGGCGAGTATGGAGATGGTTGTGGCTCAGCAGGTGGATAGAGAGGAGCTTCAATTCAAGGTCCTTTTGGATGCTATTGCCCGATCTGGCGGTGTAGGACCCTCTGCCCCGTCATCTTGAGGCCTGTTTCCTTACCGACTTTTTGGCACTTTCTCGACTAGCAGTGAGCTCACTTGGCTTTGCCTCTGTAGTTGCTAGATTCTTGATTTGTTGTCAATTTTTTTTTGGCTTTTGTTGTTTAGAGCCATGTTGGCCGCTTAGTTTAGTTAGTTTTCTTTTTGTTCTTTGTTATTTCGGCACCGTTTAGGCTTTTCATGTACTTCTGTGACTTTTGCTATTTATAATTAATGGAAGTTCATGTTTTCTTTATTTTTTGCACTCTTTTCTTCTTTGATATGCTTGGTAGTGTTGACATGTGCAGGATCATCTCTTCTGAGCTTTACGAGGATCACCCAATTAGTGACATACTCTCCTCTCTCTTGCCCTTTATATTTGTTTCGATGCTCATACATTATGGACAATGCATGGATCTAGTAGGGGGTATGATTTTCGCTAATCTATGGGTTCAACTTCATTGTCTCTTGCCACATGACACTATAAGCTTGTTTCTAAAAAAAACCCATACTTCTAATGATTGTTGCATAGTTGCCCACTCAAAGTGCTAAGCGATGACGCTTGTCTTGGATTTTTCTTGTGATATTAGCATGTGACACTCATTGAATCCCATAAGTCCTAGAACTATCTCAACTATTGTGAACTTCATAAATTTCAAAATCTTGGACTATTGGTGCTCGTTGCTTAATCGCTTGTAACAGGATGATGTTTAATGCAATTATAATCCATTTATCGTTTGAAACACTCATGGAGACTTGAACCGTGTGAGAATTTTGAGCTGTCCTCCATTCTTGAGCATTTTTATACAATTCTTCCATCTTATTAAAAAGCGTATTGAAGTCATAGAAGATCTCATCTTCTTGTTTTGATCATGCATTAGAGGACTGTCATATGGATTTCAAAACTTTTGCTTGCTTGCCATCATAGTGGAGAACAATGAATCGCATTATCTCAAGGAAATGATTTTAGGTCACCTCACTCATCATTCTCTCTTACCTCTCTCGCATACACCACCTTCACACTATCCCAACACACCATTTCATCAAACTTTTCCCATTTCACGTGCTTAAAGTTTGTTCTCGGAAAGTTATTTGCATAAGAGTTTGATCTTAAATTCAAAAGGGGTCGAGTCGTGATTGTGTGAGAGGGTACTGAATCAAGTCAAGAAAGAAAAGCTCAAGAAAAGAAAATGGAGTCTAAAAAAAGGAGAAAAAGTGCAAAGAAATAAGTGCTTCATGAGAAAAGTACTTCTCTGTTGCACCTCATTGTAATATGTTGTTTTCGATTCATCCCTAGGTTTGTGAGCCCTTTTGCAAACCCTTAAGTCTGAGATTTCTCTTAATACACCTCATCACCCCTTATCCACTTTTTGATCTCTCCTTGTCCTATTTGATTCTCGAATGTGATTTAGAGTTTGAGACGAGTTTGACAAGCAAGTAGAGTTTTATTTCACCACCTCCAATGCATGATATCTTTCATGAGATTTGTTTTACCCATTTTTACAAAGAATAACATTTTCACACTTGACATGTGTGTGGCGTTGCTTCCCATTTTCCATTACTCTTTGCCCGTATGTCATGAGTGCATTACCCAATTTGTGTGATTCATTTCTGAGGGTAATACCAGCAAGAATTGTGTTGAAGCGCAATTTTGATCAAATTTTGGATTCTGAATGCATTGTACCGTGCCAATACTTGTGGGCATGCAACCTTTACCACGAACGTCCGAGAGATGGAATGGATGAAGTTTTCTTATAATTTTGATAGTTTGTGGACTTATGGGAACTCGTGTGTCACTGAGCTAAGATCCATTAAAAATGTCTTGATTTTGTTGAGGTTTTTACACTTTGATTTGTTGGCAACTATCTTGAGGAAGTTAATGTTTTTGGGTATCATTTTGAGAACCCTCCAAAGAAAAAAATCCGCCTCTAGGGGTAACCTAGAGGTTTAACGACTTGTTGCAATGGCTCAATGCAACTGTGCTCCCCACGAAAGCAGTTTATCTTTACTGTTTTTAAATAAAGCGTGTGAACAATGTCCTTAGAGCTATCTCTTCTCTGCTTAATTGCTAAAGACTAGCAATATGGTAGTAGGGGGTGTGATTCATCACAGATTTTGCATGTCTATTGATTTATTATTGCGCAAAATAGCACTCCCGGAGCATCTAAGTACATTATTTATGTACATTTCTCGTATAACCCTCATTTCTACTATTTATATCTTTTACACGGGTTGTGTAAGTGTTTTGTAGGTCTTTTTGAAAATACGAGTTGGGAGGCAAAGCCTCAGTTGAAGATCACTTCCCTTGCAGCCATTTCGAGCTCAATTTTGGACTCCAAAACCTCATGTTTGGAGGTTGTTCTCAACTTGATAAAGCTAGCCCTGCGAGTCTTCTTTGCATTGCCGCAAATTTTACCTCAATTGAAGGCTGGAATGAGAAGTTATGGCATTTTTAGTGATCAGTGTGCAAACTAGTTGAGAAGCTGTGCAGATTCAATGCAGAGGGGCATTTGACCGGTCGAAATGCCCCATTAGATCAGTCCACTTTTTGTGTTCTTTTTTATATTCACTACAGAGGGACATTCGACCAGTCGAATGACCCTGTTTCTGCACCCTTTGTTTTACAAGTTTCCCACTCCGAAGGTTTTGTATATATACCCCATTAATACTCGAATTGAAGGGACTTCACCTAATATTACAACAGCTTAGACACTCTCACTTAACCCCTTTGTATTGCTCTAGGTTTCTTTGTGTATTCTGTTCATAAATTAGTTAGATTTAGGGCTTGTAAGTGAGATTATGAGAGATTCCTCTACTTTTAAGCTTGGTTACCCTTTTTTTGGAGCATTTATTGAAGTTTTTATTGGGCTCTCTCTCTCTCTCTCTCTCTCTCTTGAATTAGTTGCTTGCTTTAATGGTGATGTCTTTCTACTCCTTTGAGGCTTTTATTAATGTTTACATAGTTAAATCCATGTGTAGCTAGTTTTCTAGGATAGGGGTCATGAACCCACCTATGGATCCTTGTGTTTCTTGAAAGTCTAAAGGTTTTGGATCTTCTTGAGTGATTGAAGAGTGTTGGATTTGTAATATGTTTGTTTCTTTACCTCCATTGTCAGGCAATGGGGGTTATTGAATTATATTACCAATCCAACATTTGCTCGTAGTCCCCTCTAGCTTTCATCTTTCATAGTGACGTTGACAACCCACATGTTTGATTGTTAGCCTCTGAGGAACTTTGTTCACTTGAGAAGCCCCTCCAAATCCCTAAGACTTACCCTTGTGTGATGCAAGGCTGGTAACATGACCCCTAACCCTTTTTCCCCTTAGTAAACCAAACTCGTTAATTTAGCTCGCTCTTTGTAGTTAATTTTTAACCGTTGTTTAATTAGTTAGCTTAATTAACTATCGTCTTTACTTTAGTATCTACTCGCATGTTAGTTCTAGTCTTAGAGTTACACACCCTCAAACCAACCATCCTTTCTTTCTTTTTAGTTACGATAGTAGTGTATTCGAGTCCATAAGCTATAATCTTCTGGTCTAGTCCCGTGGAAATTGACCTCGTACCTACCCGAGTATTACTTGTTACGATTGATTTGCACTTGAATCATGCATATCCCAAGAGCGAACATCCCCCAGTTCCAAGGCTAATGTGATGCTTCATCAGATGAGGGTTGGAAATTTGTATAGCTCGGGAAATTTCTCAGGGCCGGACCGGTTGCGTTGGTCACTCGGGTCCTAGACCGATCGATTACCTTAGGAGCTTGGGGCCAGTACCTTCCATGTGTCAAGAAGTGGTTGGTCTAGTTAGGATCCAATGAGACCAGGGTAAGCATAATCGGACAGTCACAACCTAACCGAAACGTCAGGTCGTGCCATTTATGTGCACGCCTTTTGTGGCACCACTTGGACTACCTGAGGCACCAGCTGTCGGGTGTTTAGGCAGGAAACTGGCTGGACTATTGGATCTGGGATCATTTGAACCATCCATGCTATCTATAAAAGGAGCACTTGAGCATTTTCGTTATGCCTGCAACCCATAGGAAGATTCTATCGAGCGGTATCAAAGAAAAAGCATCTGGTCAAGGTTCCTGAGCTCTTTCCTGAACTTTGTTCTTGTAAGTCTTCGTCCCTCCAACCTTACAATTCATTGTATTTTTCCTTCTCTTCTTCATTTGTTATTATTTCTGAACGAGGCTGGAGAATAAGAACCCGTTAGGACTTGTGAGGGAGTGGGATTTCTTTTTCCTTAGGTTCATCTTCTTCCTTATGTCAGGGGGTTCCCTTTCCTTGGTAGAGTAGTTGGCCCAGGCGGCGCATCATAGAACTGTTCTGTCCGAGTGTTACTTGATTGTGAAGACCATATACAACTTACCGTACAGGTTCTTGGTCCTTCAACCCCTGTACCTTAGATTTGGGGTTCCTGACTCCTGCTCAGGCCGCCAACTGCTTCCCCGTCCCATCATAGGAACCTTAGAAATGTGTCACTCTAATTTTAATTCGTCTTCTCGATCTGAAGATGAGCAATATGGTTTGGGTACCCCAGATACAAGCTTGGACCCTCCTTCACTGACACCGTCTGAACACCACAATGAAGGTATGATTCTCGTTCGAGTGTCTGACGATGAGATGAGCCAAGGGCTCTAGGTAGCCTCTGTGTCGCGGCGGTTGGGTGATGAGGCATCAGTCTTTAGTAGTCTCGACGTAGCCTTCTCTCGTGAGTGGATTCCAAGCAGTCTGCTTGCATCTGACCTGGGGCAAATTAAGGATAGATATGACATTCCCGATCATTGTTCCTTGGCCATACCTACCGATGGGGCTCATCTGCACCGATCGGGTTTTGTCACCCTCTATGAGGACGCCTTTATGGCAGGTCTTCGCCTTCATCTCCATCCACTTGCCCGGGATGTGTTGATCTACCTCAGGATTGCTCCCGGGTAGCTTGCCCTGAACGGGTGGAGATTTTTTATGGGAGGTGTAGACACCCCATTTTTGACTGACGGTCAAATTTAGGAGATGATTATCTCCGAAACCGATGACCACAATGTTCGACGGAATTCGAAGATCTTTAAAGTGATTCAAGCTCTTCGGAAGTTTCTTCAGTCTCGATAAAAGTTTTAATATAATGAGGGAGAAAGGCCGGGTGTTTAGGAAAATTCGGGTGTAAAAACACGCATGGAAAAGTACAGAGTCAGTGCAAAAATATAATAAGAAATAAATTTCTGGTTTAAATAGTTTTGAGAGAGAAATTTTTGAAAAAGAAGAAAAAGGATTTTCTTTAAAAGAGAAAGAGAGAGAGAGAGAGAGAGAGAGAGAGAGAGAGAGAGAGAGAGAGAGAGCTTATTTAAAATATATATAAAGAGAAGAAAAAAATTGAAAAAATAAGAAAAACAAAGTATATTTATATATCTCTATAAATAACAGAAGGCAGGGCACGCTGAGTGTCGCTCCAGCACTCACTAAATGCTGCATCGATAGTCATTGAGTGTCGAACCGGCACTCAGTGAGTACCGCGGACAAGTCAATGACTACTGCGGCTTGAAACAATATGTTTTTTTAATATATGTATTAAACTCGAGAAGATGCCATGGCACATGGGTCTTTGCCCCAAATTTACTGAATTAACCTCTCAAGGTTAGTCTATATAAGGAGATATACATCTCCATTACAAGGGGAAGAATTTGAGAGACAAGAGGTTTATATAGATTAGAGATATAATTGACAGAATTTAGAGAGAGATTTGAAGAAGAAACCATTGAAGGAGTTTGAAGAGCTTGAAGAAGACTTGAAGATTTTGAAGATCTTCATCAAAGCAAGAGAAAAACCTGTAAGGTAATCTTTGTAGACACCCCATTTTGTCGGCTATCAGATTTAGGAGACCCATAGCTTGGTGGTTCACAATGATCGAAAAAGACTCAAAAAGGACTCCTGGAAGTTAGTTCTATTTCTCAAAATACTCAGAATGACCAAAACGCCCCTGAAAGCCCAAAAACTTCCAGATTTGGACCAAAAGTTCTGGAAACATGCTATGTCGTAAGAAAAGTAAGAAAATGAGTTTTAACGAAAAATCAGATGAAATCGTCAGCTCCCAGAGACCCCCGGAAGTTCCTAGAAAGTCCCCGTTGATCGGTTTGACCAAAGTTTGACCAAGGTTTGACCAAGTTTGACCGAAATCGTCCAAATTCGCCGAGATCATTCTAGATCACGTGGAAAGTATTAAAATGAGTTTTAAAAGAAGATCGCACAAAAACGTCATCTCCTGGGAACTCCCGGAGATTTCCAGAACTTCTTGGGAATCCCAGGTTTAACCAGTTTGACCAGAATTTGACTTTAGAACCGGGGCACCGTAACAATTTTCAAATATTTTTCATGGATACTAGAGGTCAATAGCTTTCCAACGGTATATCGCACATAATTTTTGGATTTAAAATGAATTTATTATGAATTTTTAAAGGCGAAAAAGGCGATCAAATCGGCTTTTATCGCGAATACCGCAAAACTTTTCAAAGTGACCTATCCCCAAGCTATTGTTTATGTAAAGTAGACTCCATTACCTTTCCAACGGTATATCACAACCTCAATTTGGAGTTCGTATACATTTTCTGTGAATTTCGGACGAAATAGGCCCTTTTCGCGAATACCGGAACCTCTGGGGTCCTAAACAGCATTATCTGGACGAAGGAAGAGCAGTGCCGCCGCGGCACTGGGCCACTGCCGCCGCGGCACTCTCCCCCAGAACAGTCCACTTTTATAATTTCTTTTGGGGGTCCAATTTGATATATTAGAAATCAAAACGACGTAGTTTTGGTTCCCAGCTTATTTTGGACTAATGGGAGACCATTTTAAACTTTTTTAAAACTCTATTTACCACCCCTCCTTTGCCTATAAAAGAATCCATTTACTTCCATTTTGAGGGGAGACATGGAAGCTTAGAGAGAGCTTAGGAAGAAACTCTAGAGAAATATAGAGAGATAAAGAGAAGAAGTAGTCTTTTTTCCAATCAAAGTGAGTTCCAACTTTGTTTTCCTCCACCATTCTTCTATATACTTCATCATCAATACACCCAATCACCATTTCTCTAAGCATTTTTGAGTTAGGAATCTACTTCCATGTCCAAATGTCCATCTCATATGAGTGAAACACCAAGCTACAAGTTCTATACATCATGAATGTCATCTATTGATTGCTATCTATATACTTGTTTGTTTATATAATGTTCATCTCTCCTCACCTCATTTCTTTTTAGTTTTCTTTATTTACTTACTAGTTCATCATCATCTAAGTGATGACATGAAGTTTGAGGTGAGTGAATCCTTATGGATAGTAGCTCTTGACCTCAAAAACATGTTTGATAGGTGATGATTATAACTTCAATACCTCCAAGGTATTCTTGAAGCTATGTTCAAATAAAAATAAATCTCTCCAACAATCTTGGAGGTTCTTGATGATGAGTTTGATGTTGACATTTCAAGTGGCTATAATCTTTATTGAGTATTGAAAATAAATTTTCAAACCCTCTATTTCAAAACCCCCTTCAATCTCTCTCATTTTGATTTCAAGAAAGAAAACTCAAGTTTTTCCCAAAATCTTCAAAACAGTGAGTCAAAACAGTGAGTGATCCGAGTTCAAAGATTTCTCTAGAACTCAATACTAAATGTATGGATGCAAGACCACTTGGAAAGTTTTCCTAACTCATTAGAGAACACCCATGATTTTTGGTTTGACTTGGAAGTACTTGAAAATGGTCCATTTGGACCCAAACATTCCTTCCAGACATTCTGCCTCTACTGTCACAGCAGCTTGGTTAACTTGCTACTTCTTTTTCAGAAAACCCTTCCAAACGGGGTGGTTCCAACTTATTTTTCCCTTAACCGTCCATGGCTTAGGGAACGTTTTGTATAAAATGGGCCCCTAGATCATTTGTTTTCATTTTCTAAGATATTTCAACATTTCAGTCGACAGTACGGACTCTGTTTCTGAGTGACCTTCATTGTTTATGTGATTTCTCTCAATCTGTGATAGTTATTAAAGATTGGATTTTTGGGTTTTGTTCTAGACATAATAAGGAGGATCTCCATAAAAAAATCATGCATTGAAAACATTCCTAACCCCTCTTTTCCATTTTCACAAGATCATGTTACTGTTCTGTCCACTATTCACAGCAAGCTCATTTTAACTTTCATTCTTTAATTTGATGCTTATATACATTCCAAATTAGTTCATATCTTAGGAAGTAGTTCATACTACATTGGTACATATCTCATGTTGATTTCATTCATTCATTCATACACATTCTAGACTTCTAAGTCATTTTAGTCATCCATGAACACAAAACACACTACAACATTGGCACATTCTAGATACGTACATTGCATCCATGCAAAGATTTGGGGTTTTTGTAACTCCTAATCTAAGAAGATTATAAGGAATAATTATGGTCACACGTTCATGCTTCCCCTCGACCTAATCATCCTTTCTCATCCGTCCCGGGGATTGAGAGATCTTCTTTTACTCAAAGAATAACATGCATCATAATAGCTTGCTAAGCATATTTTGATTTCTTTGATCATTTGCTTCAAGAACAATTCATGTCCCCTCTAGATTAGGGAAACTTAATTACTTGATACATGATTAGACGATTTTTCCTAGGTTTATTTGTGTGATCTTTCACTTTACATTGCATGATATTTGACTTAGATCTTATGAATGATATTTTATCTTTAGATCTTCCATTTCAAGTTTCTTATGTGATGTAATATACTATCATGGAATTAATTGCCGAACCATACACAGTATAAGATGATTATTTGGATGCTAATTGAGGCCCGTCGAAAGACGGGGCGAGTTGAGGGTGTTTTAGTCGCGACAAAGGCTCCTTCCTCTCTCATACTAAAACCCCGAACCAAGTTCTTTGGTTATGAAGGGCCGGTGCCCTTTATCCATTTGGGTGAGTCAAATTAGGTTTCTTGGTTCCTTAAAGACCAAGTGGCGACTCTGTATTTGTTTTCAACATGCCTTTTCTTTTCCCTTTCAAAACAATCTCAAACTAAGACAAAGCGGTGGAATCCCGGTATCCACAATCTGGCGACTCTGCAAACAAAATAATACAGAGGTTTGACTCATAAGAAGCATCCTTAAAATAATCTTTTTACTATGTCTGGTTCACCGCATTGCACTCCTGCATTTCCCCCCCCCCCCCCCCCCCTCCGACTGTGTCTGAAACGCGGCGCTGACATTGTTCAAGTCTTGCTGTGCCAGGGCACAAGTCACCGTTGATACTGTACCTTCCAAGGTATATCAAAAAGAGTAAAAACATCCGTACTGTCTCTCCGACGGTATATTGGAACTCTCGTCAATGGACCCTCTTTGACTAAACCCAGCCTTTGCATATAGATTCCGGTAGAACCTTTCATAGGACTGTTCATTTATCTTTTCAGATAGGACAATGTGATATAACTGCTGTATGCCCTGATGGGATTACCTGAGCGGCGTAGACGCTTATGTGGCATAGAACAGAACTTCTTTCTTATGATCCCCAAGGCAATCACTCACATATGATCACATTGAGTTGACCTGCCTAGGCACCATGACAAGGATGTCTGCTCCATGCTTACAAAGATATACACCGCAAACCTTGTTTGTTGGTCCTATGACATAGGAGTATGAAAACCTGCTAGACAGTATGATCACTATCACCACACGTTAACCAGTTTCTCCCAGAAATTCTGTCCAGATATCCCAGATATAACCATATTAACCAGTTTCTCCCAGAAACTCTGTCCAGATATCCCAGATATAACCCATCTCTCCCAGAAACTCTGTCCAGATATCCCAGATATGACCAGTTTCTCCCAGAAACTCTGTCCAGATATCCCAGATATGACCAGTTTCTCCCAGAAACTCTGTCCAGATATCCCAGATATAACCGTATACTAACCAATTTCTCCCAGAAACTCTGTCCAAATCAACCATAAATGTCCAGTCTCTCCTAGAAGCCTGCATAAAACCTGGAAACCCCTGTTATCCCTTGGTGATCATACTGGAAAGTAAAGTTGGCACACTTTATATGGTTAGGACCTTATTTGCTTAACTGCTATCTGTTAGAAATAGGAGCATCATATAGATTAGGGCTTACATCTGCATGCTTGTCTCATTTGCATACACCATTCCTATCAATCTGTACACACTATCTCGAGTCAGTCCACGTTTGTTAATATCGCCGTCATTGTCTGTCTAAAGTCATCACTGTCAAAATCTGATCTAGTCCTCTCAAAATCTGTCAAATCAGTATAGATTCCCAGAGTTAGCAGCCAGGATCCTCGTTTTAGGTCAGAAGTTCAGATAATCGTTTGGTCAGAATTAGTCCGCCAGCTTGCTTCAGCATGAATCGAGAAGAGTTAGAAAACAAGGTTACCGAGTTGGGAGCAACCATAAGCCAGCAGTCCGACAGCCTAGCCCAAGTTCTGAAGTTCATGGAAGAATTGAAGCAGCAGCGGCTGCAACCTCCGCCTGGGTTTCCACCACCGAGGTTTGAATCACCCCCACATGAGAATAATGGAGAGGAAGACTGGTTTCAAGGGGTCCCACCATTTGCGTATGAGAAAAAGCTCCAAGAGAAAATGGATAAGGTTGACAAGCTAGAAAGTGTACTGAGGAAAAGCAAGGGGGTCGATGATTACATGCTAGACCTGGAAGGCCTCTTTGAGCCTGTTAAGCTGAAACTGCCAGAGAACTTCAAGATGCCTGCCATCGACCGTTTTGATGGAACTGGGAATCCAAAAAGTCATGTGAAGCTATGTATGAGTATCTTCCAGTCCATGGGTTATACCTACGAGCACATTGTGATGCTGTTTCCACAAACTCTTGCAAAGTCTGCACTATCATGGTTCCTAACCTTGGAAGCCTCCAAAACCCGAGCATGGGAAGACATTGTTCGAGTCTTCGTCGATCACTACTCCTACAATCAAGAGCTGGATGTCACTATCAGGGATTTGGAAACGACCCGGCAGAACAACAATGAATCCTTCGCTGCGTTTTTGAGCAGATGGAGGAGCAAAGTGGCCCAAATGACCCACCGACCGATCTAAAAGGAACAAGTCCGGATGTTGATCAAGAATCTACAACCACTGTACCATGAGAAACTCTTCTACCAGTCCATCTCGACATTTGAAGAACTGTTTGAGATTGGGACTAGAATTGAGGATGCAATCAGGGAAGGGAAAATCAAGAATGAAGAATCACAAAGCCAATCCAAGAGGCCCGACTACTCCCGAAACCCTTCAAATGTCAACACCCTTAGTAACCAACCCATGGCCTATTCTCCCCAATCATACCAGCTCACAAACCAAACCAGCTCGCCTAGCTGCCCTTACCAAAATAGGGTACCCCGTGAATTTTCCAAGCTGGATATCTCTCCCTCCGTAGCCTTAGGCCGCCTGCTAAAAAAGGGACACCTCCAACTCCTTCAGCCTCGTGCCGATCCCCCACCACCTAACTGTGACCTGTCCAAACGATGTGCCTACCACCAAGGCCCAGGCCATGACACCGACCGGTGCATACGTCTCCGCCATGATATCCAAGACCTTATTGACCAAAGAGTCATTGATCCACCACCCATTCAACCCCATGTCACCTAAGCCCCTGGCCGCTCCTTTCAAATGATCTCCTTCGCTAAGGATTGTTGAAGCTACACAGTGAGTTAATAGTGTTTGGAACTTCTGCTAAAATAATAATAATAATAAATGGGTCACAAAGACACTCCATTTGAGACCAAGTCGAGTTTGTTCTATATTTTGTGTCTATTTCAAGTTTGATCTTGTGGTCAAGTCTGTCTATCATCAAGTTATTGTGAGTCCGTATCGAGTAATGTAATCCTTCTCTTCTGATGGAATGAAGTCTCATTTTGCCTAATCTGATGTGTATATTCATAAGTGCATGAATCGCTGAACTGAAAATGTCACTCTTCAAATTACCATGGACATTACTTTGCTAATAAATTTTTACATCAAACAAAAAAAAAAGAGAGAATCCCAAACAGGCCAAAGTCGATTTCGCGCTGACCCCCAAAGAAGAGCTAAGAATTGAATAGTCTTACTTTAAGAATTTAAAGATGTTTTTGCTCAAATCTCGAAAAGACATACTTGAGACTGATTTGGGGCTTGCCCAACACCCTTTCCACCATTTCTACCATTTCAAAGCCTTGGACCCAACCCAATTGATAGCCATGCGAACCTGTGAGAACTTGGTCCTTATTGGTAGCCAAACATTTCAATGAGTTTTTTCCCCCTTCAAAAAAAAAAAGAAAGAAAAGAAAAGAAAAGCTCGCTAGGTTGAAAACCCGAAAAGGGCACCTAGGCAAAAGTGAGAGCTGAAAAAGGTGTTGATTTCCAAGATCTGACCCTAGCCAGTCAAAATGTTGTAGAAAATTGTGATGAAACAAATGAGAGAATCATACGCTTCAAGATACGTCAGGAGAACATGCCTAGATCACATTTCAAAAGGCTCGGAACGACCACAAATAAATTCTGGGAACTGATACGCATATTCTGGAATTCTGAAATTGTAATCAAAAGATCTCACAAGAATCAACTATGTGAAAAGGAAAATTGACTGGCTAGGCGAAAGTGAAAAGGATCAATCCTCAAAACAAAAGAAAAAGAAAAAGAAAAGAAAAGAAAAGAAAGGGAGATGGAAACTGAATCCTCCTCTTCAAGGCTACCATAAGTAACCTAAGTTTGAACTTCTTTGACGATTGGTTTGAAAAACCCTCATACCTCAAACCCCTTATTTCAAGCCTTGCCTTGAACTACGCTCGACCTGATTCCCACTTGGGGATACGTAGGCAACCACATCGGTTCGGTCGACACCATCATAATCAAACCAATTTCTTTCAAGACCATGCCTTGAACTACGCTCGACCTGATTCCCACTCGGGGATACGTAGGCAACCGCATCGGTTCGATCACCCTACCTACCTAAAAATCAACCCGCTTCTTTCCAACCATGGCCCGAACTACATTGGACCTGATCCCCGCTCGGGGGTACGTAGGTAGACTTTCAAAAAAAAAAGAAGGATGGCTCGCTAGGTCGAAAATCCGAAAGGACGCCTAGGCAAAAATTAGAGCTAAATCCAAAGTGAGCAATAATAAAAGAGAGAAAAGAGCTCGTTAGGTCACCTCACTGGTGCCTAGGCAAAAGTTATGAGCATTTGAGAGATTAAAGTCATGGTCCTTACCTCAAGCCAGAAATCACCTTCCACACTAGGGGCAAACTTCGGTCACCTACCTCGTTTGCCCAAAACCTCCAATAAGCCATCATTCCAAACTAGGGATAAACTTCGGTCACCCACCTCGTTTGCCTATGAATTCCCCTTCGTACACCTCAAACTAGGGGCAAACTCCGTTTGCCTAACACGATCCCTTCACACCAAAGGCGAGTTTTCAAGTCACCAAGTTGATTTGAAAATTTTGAAATAGAGCATCTTTTATTCTAAAAGCTAAGGCACTAATTCAAAGCACTTCCGGGGAGAAGTAGAGAATTGATTCGATCAATAGGGAGGAATTTTCAAAAAACCAGATTTATCAACAAAGTGCTGTCATATTAAGATGAGGAGTGAACATAAAAGATAAGCGGTACATCATTCATGATGAAGGCACATTGGATCGTGGCAATTTGAGAATTTTATGTCCAACTCAATCCTTCTTTGTTTGAGTCAGTAGTAATCTGATCACAAGTGTGTCAGAGATCGAGGTTTCATACAAGCTAACCCAACTTTCCTTGTTGTTCCTGTTAAGTCCATTTGTCCTGATGGTCTCAAATGTGTGGGTTAAAGGTGATTCCCAATTATAACAAAAAAAACTTTGGATATAAGCAGAAGTACCAAACATTATTACTACACCAGTCAAGGTCGCAACATGAAAAGTGTCCCAGGTACAAGTGACATAAACTCGTAAGTGGTTGCAAACTACAAACCAATAGTTGTTTCTCAAGGTGGCTGATCGGAGGAAATATCGCCAACACCAAGAAGCTATTGCTGATGTGTTGATGAGGTGTATCGATGAGACGCGTTGTTGAGGTGTTTTAGGGCCCAAAGTCCAGATGTGTTGATGAGAAGTTTTGATAAGATGGTTTTAGGGCTCAGAGTCCAGATGTTTTGATAAGATGTGTTATTAAGATATTTAAGGTTCAAAGTCCAAGTGTGTTGCTGAGGAGGAGCATCAGAGTGTCGAGGAACATCAGAAGAGTTGAGAAGCATTGTTGGAGCATCGAGGAACATCAAGAGAGTTGAGAAGCATTATTGGAGCATCGAGGAACATCAGAAGAGTTGAGAAGCATTATTGGAGCATCGAGGAACATCAGAAGAGAGTATTGTTGGAGAGGAGCATCGGGTGTGTTAAGGAGCATTATTGAAGAATTGAGGGACATCGGATGTATTGAGGAGCATCAGATTTGTTGAGAAGCATCGATGAAGAGTTGAGGAAAATCTGATGTGTTGAGGAGCATCAGATTTGTTGAGGAACATCGGATGTGTTGAGAAGCATCAGGTTTGTTGAGGAGCGTCAGAAGAGTTGAAAAGCATCATTTAAAAATCGAGGAGCATCATTAAGATTTGAAGAACACCATTGAGAATCAAGAAGCATTGAGAAGCACCGTCAAAGATTTGAGGAACAACATAAGCGTCGTTGAGATTTGAGGATCATCATTGAAATTTGAGAAGCACCGTTGAGACTCTGAGAGTCACCGAGTCCATAGTATCATGATTAAGGGGAGCACGAGTCAAGTCTAGAGCGTCACTTCACCCAACACAACAAATTGGCCATAACATGACACATAGCCCATTGGTCGCAGCACACACAAATCACAAAGCCCACTAAGAGTGGCAAACACACCATAAGCGTTCTTTTGAGCACCACAGTATCACTTTGAGCACCACGCTCTTCCTTGGGTAAGACCTCCAGGTCGAGATCCCTCACAAGTCTATTAGTCATAGCGAAGCGTAGATCATCAGCCCTCTAGATTGAGGCAAACCCTTCTTCATTAGCCCTCTAGATTGCAGCAAATCCTTCATCACCAGCCCTCTAGATTTAGGCAAATCCTTCATCAGCCCTCTAGATTGAGGCAAATCCTTCATCATCAGCCCTCTAGATTGAGGCAAATCCTTCGTCACCAGCCCTCCAGATTAAGACAAATCTTTTATTATAAACCCTTTAGGTTAGGGTAGAACTTCCACACCTATCAATCATTTTAGAGAGATTCTCAGAGAGTCCCCTACCATCTCCAGCAGAAGATAACAGAAGTCCGAACCAATTCTCTGGACTTTGTCATCATAAGGATCGGCCAGCGATTGAAAACACCACTCGCAGTCAAATCACCCCGATTCCTAGGGCAAGCACTATCTATTCACAATTCAAGGATCCGTGTCCAAACAAATATCATGAGCTTCCTCACCAACTCAACTATCGTGAGCTTCCTCACTCCTCTGTCCAAAATCATGAGCTTCCTCACCAAACAATTATCATGAGCTTCTTCACCAACCCAGCTATTGAACTTTCTCATGAGTTTTCTCACTATCGTGAGCTTTCTCACTTATCGTGAGCTTCCTCACTCCTTTGTCCAAATTCGTGAGCTTCTTCACTTTTCATAAGCTTCCTCACTCCTTCGTCCAAAATTGTGAGCTTTCTCACTTTTCGTGAGCTTCCTCACTCCTTCATCCAAAATCGTGAGCTTTCTCACTTACCGTGAGCTTCCTCACTCCTTTGTCCAAACTCGTGAGCTTTCTCACTAATCGTGAGCTTTCTCACTTATCATGAGCTTTTTCACTTATCATAAGCTCCCTTACCCCTCTGTCTAAAATTGTGAGACCCCTCACCTACCCATCGGTTATCATGAGCTTCCTCAAATAAAGATTATGAGCTTCTTCTGCAAACAAAAATCATGAGCTTCTCCCTTATCGTGAGCTTCCTCACTCCCTTGTCAAAAATTATGAGCCCCCTCACCTACCCATCAGCTATTGTGAGCTTTCTTGCTTGACGGTTATCACGAAACCCTTCTCCGATTAGCTATCTTGAACTTCCTCATCTATCGTTTGGTATCCAGGACTTCTGTGTCCGTCGATTGTTGTCCTCTGGGACCCCACGTTTAATTACGTTCGCTTGTGAAGCACACTTCCCAAATTCCAGAAGTTTGCCCCTAGACCTAGAGTCTTCTAAACCTTGATATCTTTATCCGAGTCATCCACCACATCACAGTCGCAAACACTAGCACAACACCAGCCCACTCAGAGTGGCACACCCCACACCACCTGCTCATACTAGGATCAGAACACTAGGCATGATAGGACTCATGTACACAATCATATCACATCCATGCATTGCATATCACTCTTTTAGCATAGCATCCGCCTGATTGTTGTGTATGTGCATGTGTGATTGGTTCCTTTGTGCCCTGAACTACGTCCTGGTCTGATTCCCCTTGGGATACGTAGGCAGCTCACGCAGAGCACGACCAACACTAGCCTCAGCATCATTGCATCTTTTGCAACGCTTTTTATCCTAAATCTATAGCCTCCAAAAGACCTGTCTCTTCAAAGCTTTGGCACTCGCTTGCGACATGCGTTGCCTCGCAAGTTCATGCCAAAGAGGGGCAAACTGTAGACACCCCATTTTTTCGGCTATCAGATTTAGGAGACCCATAGCTTGGTGGTTCACAATGATAAAAAAAGACTCAAAAAGGACTCCTGGAAGTTAGTTCTATTTTTCAAAAAGCTTAGAATGACCAAAACGCCCCTGAAAGCCCAAAAACTCCCAGATTTGGACCAAAAGTTCTAGAAACATGCTATGTCGTAAGAACAGTAAGAAAATGAGTTTTAAAGAAAAATCAGAAGAAATTGTCAGCTCCCAGAGACCCCCGGAAGTCCCGGAAGTTCCCAGAAAGTCCCCGTTGATCGGTTTGACCAAGGTTTGACCAGGTTTGACCAGGTTTGACCAAGGTTTGACCAAGTTTGACCGAAATCGTCCAAATTCGCTGAGATCATTCTAGATCACGTGGAAAGTATTAAAATGAGTTTTAAAAGAAGATCGCACGAAAACGTCAGCTCCTGGGAACTCCCGGAGATTTCCAGAACTTCCCGGGAATCCCAGGTTTGACCAGTTTGACCTGAATTTGACTTTAGAACCGGGGCACCATAACAATTTTCAAATGTTTTTCATGGATACTAGAGGTCAATAGCTTTCCAACGGTATATCGCACATAATTTCTGGATTTAAAACGAATTTATTATGAATTTCCAAAGGCAAAAAATGCGATCAAATCGGCTTTTATCGCGAATACCGCAAAACTTTTCAAAGTGACCTATCCCCGAACTATTTTTTATGTAAAGTACACTCCATTACCTTTCCAACGGTATATCGTAACCTCAATTTGGAGTTTGTATACATTTTCTGTGAATTTCGGACGAAATAGGGCCTTTTCGCGAATACCGGAACCTCTGGGGGCCGAAACAGCATTATCTGGACAAAGTAAGAGCATTGCCACCGCGGCACTGGCCCACTGCCACCGCGGCACAGGCCCAGTGCCACCGCGGCACTCTCCCCCAGAACAGTCCACTTTTATAATTTCTTTTGGGGGTCCAATTTGATATATTAGAAATCAAAACGACGTAGTTTTCGTTCCCAGCTTATTTTGGACCAATGGGAGACCATTTTAAACTTTTTTAAAACTCTATTTAACACCCCTCCTTTGCCTATAAAAGAAGCCATTTACTTCCATTTAGAGGGGAGACATGGAAGCTTAGAGAGAGCTTAGGAAGAAACTCTAGAGAAATATAGAGAGATAAAGAGAAGAAGTAGTCTTTTTTCCAATCAAAGTGAGTTCCAACTTTGTTTTCCTCCACCATTCTTCTATATACTTCATCATCAATACACCCAATCATCATTTCTCTAAGCATTTTTGAGTTAGGAAGCTACTTCCATGTCCAAATGTCGATCTCATATGAGTGAAACACCAAGCTACAAGTTCTATACATCATGAATGTCATCTATTGATTGCTATCTATTTACTTGTTTGTTTATATAATGTTCATCTCTCCTCACCTCATTTCTTTTTAATTTTCTTTATTTACTTACTAGTTCATCATCATCTAAGTGATGACATGAAGTTTGAGGTGAGTGAATCCTTATGGATAGTAGCTCTTGACCTCAAAAACATGTTTGATAGGTGATGATTATAACTTCAATACCTTCAAGGTATTCTTGAAGTTATGTTCAAATAAAAATAAATCTCTCCAACAATCTTGGAGGTTCTTGATGATGAATTTGATGTTGATATTTCAAGTGGCTAAAATCTTTATTGAGTATTGAAAATACATTTTCAAAACCTCTATTTCAAAACCCCCTTCAATCTCTCTCATTTTGATTTCAAGAAAGAAAACTCAAGTTTTTCCCAAAATCTTCAAAACAGTGAGTTAAAACAGTGAGTGATCTGAGTTCAAAGATTTCTCTAGAACTCAATACTCAATGTATGGATGCAAGACCACTTGGAAAGTCTTCCTAACTCATTAGAGAACACCCATGAATTTTGGTTTGACTTGGAAGTACTTGAAAATGGTCCATTTGGACTCAAACATTCCTTCCAGACATTCTGCCTCTGCTGTCACAGCAACTTGGTTAACTTCCTACTTCTTTTTTAGAAAACTTTTCCAAAAGGGGTGGTCCCAAATTATTTTTCCCTTAGCCTTCCATGTCGTAGGGAACTTCCTGCATAAAATGGGCCCCTAGATCATATGTTTTCATTTTCTAAGATTTTTCAACATTTCAGTCGACAGTACGGACTCTGTTTTTGAGTGACCTTCATTGTTTATGTGAGTTCTCTCAATTTGTGATAGTTATTAAATATTGGCCTTTTGGGTTGTGTTCTAGACATAATAAGGAGGATCTCCATAAACAATCATGCATTGAAAACATTCCTAACCCCTCTTTTCCATTTTCACAAGATCATGTTACTGTTCTGTCCACTATTCACAGCAAGCTCATTTTAACTTTCATTCTTTAATTTGATGCTTATATACATTCCAAATTAGTTCATATCTTAGGAAGTAGTTCATACTACATTGGTACATATCTCATGTTGATTTCATTCATTCATTCATAAACATTCTAGACTTCTAAGTCATTTTAGGAATCCATGAACACAAAACACACTACAACCTTGGCACATTTTAGATACATACATTGCATCCATGCAAAGATTTGGGGTTTTTGTAACTCCTAATCTAAGACGATTATAGGGAATAATTATGGTCACACGTTCATGCTTCCCCTCGACCTAATCATCCTTTCTCATCCGTCCCGGGGATTGAGAGATCTTCTTTTTCTCAAAGAATTACATGCATCATAATAGCTTGCTAAGCATATTTTGATTTCTTTGATCATTTGCTTCAAGAACAATTCATGTCCCCTTTAGACGATTTTTCCTAGGTTTATTTGTGTGATCTTTCACTTTAAATTGCATGATATTTGACTTAGATCTTATGAATAATATTTTATCTTTTGATCTTCCATTTCAAGTTTCTTATGTGATGTAATATACTATCATGGTATTAATTGCCGAACCATACATAGTATAAGATGATTATTTGGATGCTAATTGAGGCCCGTCGAAAGACGGGGCGAGTTGAGGGTGTTTTAGTCGCGACAAAGGCTCCTTCCTCTCTCGTACCAAAACCCCGAGCCAAGTTCTTTGGTTATGAAGAGCCGGTGCCCTTTATCCATTTGGGTGAGTCAAATTAGGTTTCTTGGTTCCTTAAAGACCAAGTGGCGACTCTGTATCTGTTTTCAACATGCCTTTTCTTTTCCCTTTCAAAAAAATCTCAAACTAAGACAAAGCAGTGGAATCCCGGTATCCACAATCTTCTAACCCCAATTAGTTTTAATCTAAATTCAATCACAATTCATAGAATTTTTTGATTTTGACACAATTTTCAAAAAGTCTCTTACCACCTCATTTCATCACACACTACTTGAATTGTGATTAAATTCACATCTATTTGATTGATTTGGATCTAGTTAATCAAGGATTAAGTTTTGTAATAAGCTTTTAAAGAGAAAATCCTCTTTGAATCATCACTTTAGCTTGAATTCTCTCTTCATTTGTTCATACTCTTCTCCT
The DNA here is from genome assembly GCA_033977485.1 of Hydrangea macrophylla. Taxonomy (NCBI): domain Eukaryota; kingdom Viridiplantae; phylum Streptophyta; class Magnoliopsida; order Cornales; family Hydrangeaceae; genus Hydrangea; species Hydrangea macrophylla. Next base: position 59,340,750 of record CM066988.1, on the reverse strand, counting down.
TTTGATCATAAACTTGTTTGAACTCCAAGGACCATTAACTTGGGAGGAGAATTGAATAAAATGAATTTATATTCCTCAAGGACCATGTGTTTGGAAGAGGAAATAGATATAGATCTAGTTTTTTTTTTTTTTTTTTCATAATTTGATTATTGAATCCAAGCATTCAAAGTTCATAGGATTAAGTAAGTCCTTGAGGTTCTCTTGCTAGATCTTCAACCTGAGATCTATGATGAAGATCCTCTAAGGTTAAATCCATGAATCTCCTTTGAATTTCATTATTATGTTGATGATCATAATCATACTTGATCAAGATTTTCTCTAGAATTATAGATCAAGTTTGATTCAAATTATGAACACCAATTCAACTACGGTACAGTGAATTCATTAACCAACTGTGATAAAAGATTTTTAATTAAATCATGATCCATTGGAATTGAATGAGATCAATCGGAATGTGTTCATAACATAAAGATTTTCCACTATAATATTTTTTTTGTTGAGATATCATAGTTTAGATGGTTTGATGTTAGGATTTGTGAACTAGTCACTCTCTATCCAAAATTTCAGAACAGTAAGTCAGTATTGAATTGAATAGATTAGAGCCTTAACCAAACATTTTTTTACTTCAAATAAATATTTCTATGAAGTTAAATGTGTTAGTGAGATCCCCTAAAAAGATTGAAGTAATTCAGTTTCGTTTACTATTTTTAGAAAATCACACAAAATCTCTGGACAGAGTGATGTTAAATTCTAAGTGATGTCTGGTTGTGGTCTAATTCCCAAAGATTGAACCGTTTGATCTTTGATTTTCTTTTTGGGTTAGAAACTAGACTCATAGAGGTATATCATATCCAAAAATGATTAAGATCAAACCATGGAAATTATACTTTTCCTATTTTTGAAAGTCTAGTCTGCTCTATGTGATTTCTGAAATTCTGTGATAGATTTCATACATCTTGTAAATGATGATCCAAATGATTTTCTAATGACTTAAGGCTTGAAATGTATTTTGATGATGATTAATTAAGCTTAAATCCATAGGCTAAATAGTCCAAATCAATGAATGATTCATAGTTTGTGCTTGTTCATGTTCATGCATTCATTATCATCTTCATATTTAGGTTGTGATACTTGCATCTTAGGACTATAACTTGTAAATCATTGAAATAAGTTAAGGTTGGTTGAGTTTAGTCATGGATTCCTTTTAGTCATGTTGAGATTGTACCATCTCTACATGGACATTACATTGGCTCATAGTTGAGTTGTATATCTATAGAGGTATTGTGATTTCAACAAATTGGAAGGAAATCATGATTTGGTTAACTTTCTACATGTTTGTTAGATTTAATTTAGGAGTTTGATGTTTAGGATTTGGTATTATATTATGTTCAAAGCATGTGGAATAACCCTTTGTTTTGTAGCGCTATACATGTTCAATTTCTCGACTCTTCTCTAGTTTATTTTATTTTTTGATTTTATTGATTTTCAACTCTATGTGCTACACCTTAGCCTAGGTCTTGATTTATGTGTATATGTGGTTAGAGATCTTTTTCTTAGGATTTCTATTTTTGAATGCATTGCACGTTTCCCATTTTGCGACTGTATCCTTGGTAAGTTCTTTTGTTCATTATTGCATATCATTTTGCTTGCTATTTGAATTATATGGTTTTGTATGCCGTTTTATCGTTAGCAATCCTGTACCCTTTTTAACATGCTTTTGTACTATATATATCTATGTATTAGTTAAGAGCATGCTTCGATTATTAATTCAATTAAAAGGATGTTGAGTAGAGGCCTATCACAAGATAGGATGAGAGGGGGCATTTTAGTCCGCCTGACCCCTTCCCCTCTAATTCCATAATCCCCGGACCTAGAAATCTCTGGTTTCTAAGAAGACCAGTTTACTTTTCAAATAGTTTCTTAATTTTCATTTAAAATTAAGTGGCAACTCGTATTTGAATATGAAAATGTTTAAAAAGCGTGGTTAGCCTGCGAATATCCACAATCTGGCAACTCTGCTGGGGATAGTGACCAGAATCTCTAGTTTTGCAGACCAGAATTCCTAATTTTGGGTTCACTCAAGAATTAGACTAGAAAGCATCATTTTTAATTGAATTAATTAATTTTTGTGTGCCCGTTGCATTGCACTTGCATGTCTCGCCAGTCGATTGCACGGAACTATGACCTTGGAGGCTCGGGGCAACCCGGTCGGTCAAGTTATCATGGGACCGTGTGATCACTCTTGATCTCGTATCATGCATTGGTATATAAAGCATCCTATCGGATGTGCATTAAGGATCCCTTATTTGACCAAAACCCGGCCTTTGCAAGATAGCTTCCATAGAACCTTTTAATTAGGAAATTAATTCTTGATTAGGATTATGGCTAAGGAGTTTTGTATGCCCGGAAAGGATTATTTGAGATGATGACGATGCTCGCTTGATGCAAGACATGTAAACTACCTTTTGAAAATTCCTCTTCATGTCCCATGACATTTGGTAAAATGTTGAATCTTGATTATAAGGTTACACCTCTTCTATCCTGTTAGCTAAACATCATTGACCTAGTATGCATCCGAATTCATGAAAAGTGCAATAATTATCCAATCATGTGATACTCCTCCCCAAGAATTCAAAGTTCACTATTTATGACAGATTTTGATTATTTGTCATCTTTATCCAAAAATGTTTTCAAAAGTCACTCTTTCAAAGAGAAGGTCCTAGGTTTACTATTTTTTTTAATCAAGTAAAGTTGAAACTCAATCATCTTTTATTGAAAAATGCTTCCATATCCTCATTTTCAAATAAAAGATTAAAATTCTTGAGAATTGTTTTTGAAAGATCTCATCATCGAAATGCTTTTAAAATGAATTTCAAATTTTTGAAAGAATATCAAACTTTGGAAAAAGTAGCAAGGATTGCAATAAAAGGAGAAATTAGCACACTAGACATGAATGAGAATTTTATGTGCTTATGTGTTTATGTATTAGGATTAGGATTTTCTATTTTGGCATATAAAGTAGGCACACACATATACGCATTTCATCCGTGTGACATTTGAATCATTCATAAACATTTCAATTCTATCAAAATTTTGAATAAAAAATGTAACTATAGGCAAGATAGCATTGAATGCTAGGACAGTTTGGGTTAGGAATTCGAGTGCAAGGTTAGTGAGAAGAGAGCCAGAGACAAAAAGGAAAATGGATCAAGAATAGCACGCTGCAGAAATAGCACAGTTAAAAGAGAGAATGGATCAAATGATGGCCATGTTGGAAACACTAACCCGCCAAAGGCCTACAATTGATCCACCCATAATCGATCCTCCTCCACCTACTGCTCGAGTTGTGGAAGATGACTAGTATGAGGATTCGAAATCACCTAGAGTTGATGTACCTAGGTCGGAAAGAGAGAAATTTGAGAAAGCTGAGAAAGTGTATATTGAAATGAAGGAGAAGGTGGAGAAGGTAGATAAAGTTGTCCGCAAATCCAATGGGGTTGATAGCTACCTGCTAGAGTTAGAAGGTTTGTTTGAAGAGCTCAAGAAAAGCTGCTGATTAGTTTTAAGATGCCTGAAATTGATAAGTTCGATGGCTCTGGCAACCCCAGAAATCATGTAAGGATGTGTACCTGGGCCTTTCAGCCGAGTGGTTTGAGTCCTGCCATGGTGGCTATGCTATTTTAGCAAACCCTGATTGGGGCAGCTTTGTCCTAGCATTTTACTATGGAACCTAGCAAAACTAGCATATGGGAAGAAGTTGTGAAGGCTTTCGTCACTAAGTATGAGTATAACCAAGAACTTGATGTAAACCTGAGGGATTTGGAGACAACTACGCAAGAATATAAAGAGTCGTTTGCTGAGTTTCTAACTCGTTGGAGGGGAAAGGCTGCAAAGATGACTCAACAGTCGTCTATGAAAGAGCAAATCCGAATCATAGTAAAGAACTTGCAGTGTCTACCAAGAAAAGATTACGTATCAATGCATCCACACTTTTGCAGAGTTATTTATGATCGGAACAAGAATCAAAGACGCGATAAAAGATGGAAAGATTAAGACAAAGGAGTCACAGGGGAACCGCTCTAGATGACCATTTTATTGAGGAACACTGGAAACCAAATAGCAACTGATGTCAATGTTTTGAGCCAGTCAGAAGAAGTGTAGAATTTGTCAAAAAGGGGGGGGGGGGGGGGGTGCATCAAGACCAAAGTTGGAGGATAGCCATGTCACTTCATGCATTTAGGGATTTCATTAACCACCACTCTCAAGCAATTAATAGAAAAGGGATATCTAAAGCCGGTAGACCTAAGGCCAATACCTGATACACTCACGCCAGGCTCCAATGCAAACTTCTACTAAGAATTTCACCAAGCTCATGGCCATACAATAGACCGGTGTTGAGGCTAAGGCATGAAGTACAAGATCTGATTGAAAGCAAGACCATTTCCCCTCCGCCTGTACATCGGCCAAATGTAACCCGAAACCTGCCCCCCAACCATTATGTTGTACTACCACCATGAAACATCAACCTCTTGGATGTTGGGAAGGAAGTCTTCAACCTATCTGTATTGATCGTACAGGTAGGACAAGCTGTCAAAGCTTATGAATTTCTTCAGGATTAGAGTATATGCATTATAAGAGTCGAGGAAGAAGAATGGCTAGTAGGAGGAGAAAAAGAATAGGCATTCAAAGAAGATATTGACAATGAAATCTTCCAAATCAATTGGTGGGATCCGAGTAACCCTACTGATGACTCTATTTGGTGAGAGGAGGAGGTGTATAGTGTACAGACTGCCTATGGTATGAGGGAGAAGGAAGTAAAAAGGATGGAGAAGCTACAAAAGTGATCAATCATGCTCAGATAGATGATCTTTGTGAGACAGCAGAAGATGTCAGCTACTTTACCAAACTGGGGAAGCATTCTAAGTCACGTAAGTTAGAGGGGGACTATTCGGGGAAAGACTTGGAAAAAGGGAAAGAGAAAGTAATTGAAGTAAATGGAGAAGAAGATCAGATGTCACATCGGTTGGAGAAGATGAAGCCATATGAACATTTCATCAAGAAAGGAGAAGATTTCCCCTTCTGTGATGGGTGGATCGAAAAGACAAATGCTTGAAACCAAGGTTTGAGATCTCCTTCTCACATGAGTTCACTGACTATAAAGACCCGTATCTACAAGTGCCCGCAAAACCAATCACTGTCTGAGATTGGATTTGTGCATGGGACGGCCCAGCTATGAAGAATCTTTTCAGTAAAGGAAGCAGGGAGACCAAAGAGAGTAGTCTAAAGAAGAGCATAGAAGTAGAGATCGGGAAGAATCAGGCGGAAGATATGGTACAGGTATTGGAGGAAGAGATCAAGGGAAATGAAGAAGAGACAGAATCAGGGGACAAGGGCTACCACAAGTGACATGCACTCACTAGACCTAGATGGAAACATGGCTTGAAAAGCCCATAAATCCTTGAAGTCTAATTCTTTAAAGACCTTCAGAGTTGATTAAACTACGTTTTGACCTGATTCCCACTTGGGGATACGTAGGCAACCTGCGAGGTTTGGTCACAATCAATCATTGCTCTTCTTTCAGGTCTCAACTGAACTACTATAGCACATGATGCCCATTCGGGGACAAGTAGGTGGGCCTTCCGAGACCCTCGGTCCAAAGAAGAAACCCACCAATTCATAAAATTGCCCTGGAAACTAGGGGCAAACTAATGTTTGCCCAGAAGCCACGTCATCACCCTGAAACCAGGAGCAAACTTTGTTTGCCTTGCATTCAAAAGCCCCTTGCTAAACTAAGGGCAAATTATCGTTTTCCAAATAAGATATCTTTAGATTTACTGGCTTTCTAAAATAGGACCGAGTTTAGACATCCTAAAAATTCATGAAGTTAAGATGAAGTTTTCATGTATAAATCTGAAATTGATTTTAGATAAAAAGAAACATGAAAAGAAGAATTCTTCATTATCATAAAGTCAATCGCAAAGGAAGAGAACACTGGATAACTTTGTATTAGAGCTAAACTGAGTATCCTTCTAGAAAAATCACTAATTAATCAGAAAAGTGAAAAGAAAAGAAACAAGAATTGGTCACAACATTTGCGAAATGTGTATGTCTCTACTCAGTTTGAGTCTACCTCCCTGAATTTCCAAGATACACTCAGATAGATTAACAAGAGTTGAAATTCTTGAAAAAAGGCGCAGTAATCCGCATAAGCAGTGATAAAAGCAGTAATAGAAGAAAAGTGAAGAATGGAACTCAGATCTCGCTCTGCTAGGAAATCGAGTAGAGGTTGAACAATACTCCTAGAAAGAACAAATCTGGCAGATATCCTTAGCGGTTCAAGCTCTGAACCACACAGGCTAATCGTCGGATGTACCAAAAAGCCCTAGAACTTGTCTCTACTCAAAGGAGAAGTCCCTAAGTAGAAAAGTGGGGTCGTCATGAGGAATTGGCTTGCACTTCTTCTTGTCCGAATCACTTGAGCCACCCAAACTATTAACCATGGTAATCAATCTATCAAGGAAAGAAAAAGAGAAAAAAGAAATTTAGAAAACGATAAATCTGGATTAAGAAACGCTGATAAAGAAAGTAAATTTTTGAGTCCACGTGACTCCAAATCTTTCAAAAAAGAAAATGAATTTTCGAGTTCGCGTGACTCCAGGTCTTTAACAAAAAAAGAAGAAGAAAATGAATTTTCAAGTTCGCATGACTCCAGGACTTTAAAAAGAAAATGAATTTTTAAATCCACGTGACTCCGAATGTTTAAAATAGAAAATGAAAATTTTCGAGTCCACACGATTCCAGATCTTTTGAAAATAAAAAATAAAATTTTTGAGTCCAGAGATCTTTTGAAAATAAAGAAATGAAATTCTTGAGTCCGCATGACTCCGAATTTTTGAAAATAGAAAATGGATTGTTAAGTCTGTATGACTGTTATGAATTAGAAAAGAAAGAAGGATTTTGCCTCTGCAATATCGAGCATCTTTACGCGAATTTGGGGTCATTGAATCTAGAGCGATTATGACTTTTCTATGATTTAGGGTCATTGAATCTGGAGCGATTCTGACTTTTCTGTGATTTGGGGTGATTAATATGGAGCGATTATGACTTTTCTGCTATTTGGGATCATTGAATTTGGAGCGATTCTGACTTCTCTGTGATTTGGGGTCATTGAATCTAGAGCGCTTCTGACTTTTCTATGATCTTAGGGTCATTGAATCTAGAGTGATTATGACTTTTCTGGAATTCGGGGTCATTGAATTTGGAACGATTCTGACTTTCTTGCGATCATGGGGTCATTGAATCTGGAATGATTCTGACTTTTCTGCGAATCTCATTTCTTGATAAGACACCAGAGTATAAGGCGCAAAGTGTATTTCAGTCTTTCAAACAATCTCAATTCTTGGAAGACACCGGAGTATAAGTCGTGAAGCGCATCTTAATCTTTTAAACAATCTCATTTCTCAATAAGACACCAGAGTATAAGGCGCGAAATGCATCTCAGTCTTTCAAAACAATCTCATTTATCAATAAAACACCAGAGTGTAAGGCACAAAGAGCATCTCAGTCTTTCAAACAATCTCATTCCTTGATAAGACACCAGAGTATAAGGCGCGAAGCGCATCTCAGTCTTTCAAACAGATCAATTCATAGAAGACACCAGAGTATAAATTGCAAAGTGTATCTCAGTCTTTCAAACAATCTCACTCCTTGATAAGACACCAGAGTATAAGGTGCGAAGTGCATCTCAGTCTTTCAAACAATCTCATTTCTCGGTAAGACACCAGAGTATAAGGAGCAAAGTGTATCTCAGTCTTTTAAACAATCTCATTTCTTGACAAGACAGCAGAGTATAAGGCGCCTAGCGCATCTCAGTCTTTCAAATAGCTAAATTCTTGGAAGACACTGGGTATAAGACGCGAAGCGCATCTCAGTCTTTCAAATAGCTCAGTTCCTAATACGATATCGAGATATAAGGCACAAAGTGTATCCCTGTTGGTCTGATGATTCTTAGAAAAACACTAGAGAATTAAGCACAAAAAACGAATCCGTGTTGAATATTTCATTAAAATCATCTGGTTAATCGATAAGCATAATAAGGCGTAAAACGCATCTACGTCAATCATGGCTTTCTCGGAATAGGTCGACAATGGAATAAAAAATTTTAGGCACAGAATGCATTCTTGTTACTAGAAAAAGCAGTATGATTCTGAATCATCGCGCTTGAGAGCATAGAGCATGAGACTGATTGAGCACGTGCATCATGATAGGATAGGTGCATTAATCCGTATGACTATTTGTGCTTGTGTGTGGTCTCTTACCCAAACTACGTTCTGGTCTGATTCCTTTTGGGATAAGTAGGTAGCTCATCATCGAGCATGACCAGCACCATCCTTTTGTGCACCTGTTTTTGCAACGTACTTTGTTTTTACCTGAATTCGACAGTTCGGTCAAAGGCTTGTCTTAACACAGGCTTCGACATTCACTTGTGATACGCATTGCTCCAAAATTTCTGCCGAAGAGGGGCAAACTATAGACACCCCAATTTTGACTGACCGTTGAATTCAGGGGATGATTACCTCTGAAATTGAAGACAACAATGTCCGACGGAATTCAAGGATCTTTAAAGTGATTTAAGCTCTTCGGAAGGTTCTTCAGTTTCGATAAAATTTTTCAAAAGAAAGTTGAAGAAAGATTGGGTGTTTAGGAGAATTTGGGTGTAAAAACATGCATGGAAAAGTATAGAGTTAGTACAACAATATGACAAGAAATGAATTCTGGTGTAAATAGTTTTGAGAGAGGAATTTCTGAAAAAGAAGAAAAAGGATTTTCTTTAAAAAAGAGAGATTTTATTTATAAAAAAATATGTATATATAAAAAGAAAAGAAAAAAAAATGAAAAGCAAATAAAAACAATATATATCTCTATAAATAACAGAAAGAGGGACAGCACACGGCGAAGCCGACGACACTCGCTGAGTGTCGTGCCAGCACTCACTGAATGCTGCATCGGCAGTCACTGAGTGCTGGAATGGCACTCAATGAGTGCCGCGGAGAAGTCAGTGACTGCCACGGCCTATAACAGTCTATTTCTTTAATATAAATATACATTGAACTCTAGAATATGCCATAGCACATGGATTTTTGCCCTGAATTTATTGAATTAACCTCTCAAGGTTAGTCTATATAAGGAGGTATACATCTCCATTACAAGGGAAAGAATTTGAAAGACAATAGTATTATATAGATTAGAGATATAATTAAGAGATTTTAGAGAGAGAAAAAAGAGAATTAAAGAAGAAACCATTGAAGGAGTTTGAAGAGCTTGAAGAAGACTTGAAGATTTTGAAGATCTTCATCAAAGCAAGAGAAAAACCTGAGGATTATTGGAGGTAATCTTCTAACCCCAATTAGTTTTACTCTAAATTCAATCACAATTCATAGAATTTTAGGATTGTTACACAGTTTTTGAAAAGTCTCTTCATGCCTCATTTCATCACACACCACTTGAATTGTGATTGAATCTCATCTATTTGATTGATTTGAATCTAGCTAATTAAGGATCAAGTTTTGTAATAAGTCTTTTTAAGATAAAATCCTCTTTGAATCATCAATTTAGTTTGAATTCTCTCTTCATTTGTTCGTACTCTTTCCTTTTGATCAACTTAGTTTTATCTCCAAGGACCATTAACTTGGGAAAAAGATTGAATAAAATGAATTTGTGTTCCTCAAGGACCATGTGTTTGGGAGAGGATTTAGACATAGATCTAGTTGTTTTCATAATTTGATTTTTGAATCCAAGCATTCAAAGTTCATAGGATTAAGTAAGTCCTTGAGGTTTTCTTGCTAGATATTCAACATGAGATCTATGATGGAGATCCTCTAAGGCTAAATCCATGATTCTCTTTTGTATTTGATTGTTATGTTGATGATTATTGACACGAGAATTTTCTTGTGCGCTCTTGTGCAGTACCCAAGTGTAGGTAGACGTGCAAGTAATATCTGGTAAGACCAGGTCGATCCCACAGGGAAGGTGTTGACCTATCGAATTAGACTAACCTCTACAGAAAACAAAATAAAATAACTAAGTTTGAATGATGGTGCAGAACACGAAGTTCCACAAACTAAGATTACTAATGAAAGTAATTAAAATTAACTAAACAATCTAACTAGCTAATTAAAACAGTACTTAGAATTAAGGAGTTTAACTTTAAAAAGAAAGTGTTGGGATTACACGAATCCGCAGTAACCTAGCCATCTACCATGCATTTACCTTGAAGCACAATGGAGCATATTACCTACAGTTTTCCGTATTCCTCAAAAGAAATAAAGATTCTATGGCCCTTTCATGACCGGGACCATATCATCACAGTTAAATTGAAATACACAAAAGCGGTTTAATTCAATAGTTAAGACTCGCATCCTCAATGGTGTTAGCATTGAAGATGGTTTGCAAAATGTATTGAAAGAAAATGCCTTAGGGCCTTAGTTTTAAAACTGTTTTGACAGACTGAGCATTTATTTGGGACAGAATGATAACAAGTCCTAAAACAAAAAGTCCTGGAATACTGCAGGTAACATCCTCAAGAATCCGAGAGTTCGATCGATCGACGCGCCTTCGATCGATCGAAGACCTTCATCCCTCAATCGATCGAACTAACTTCGATCGCTTGACTGTCTCTGGTTCGATCGATCGAACTGACTTCGATCGATCGAACACAGCGATTATTCTGCTGCATGGCAGAGGCTGGAGATCACTGTTTCATCGTGATCTCCCAACCTGGGACTACTCAGACATCGTCTGGAGTGTCGAGGATTGATTTTTAACGTAAGAAAACTTTAATACCATGTTTGGTTGCGAGTTATTCATGAAAACTATAAAATCTATGGTTATATAACTATTTAGCATGCCACACTATAAAACAAGCAATCTAACTACGTCTAACACGTGCAGAATATGAAAATAACAATATATAAATAACCTGGAACAGAAGATACTTGTATAAACTTTGAGAAATCCAATCCACAATATGAAAAACCTACAAAAAACCAAACAAACTCTCTATCTCTCCTTCTAAACTGCTAAAATGTAAAAGTGGGCGTCCCTATGGACGTCTACAAAACGCATATAAATAGAAAAACCTAAAGCACTAGGGTTAAACCCGCATTCTGCTGCGTACGCAAATGTTTCTGGAAATACCCCGTTCGATCGATCGAACGGATCTCGATCGATCGAACCCTTGATCTTTAAGCGCTTCTACTCTCTTCGAGCGATCGAACGCTCGATCGATCGAACCGTCTTAAAGCGATCGAACTCCGCTTTTCAGCTTTGACTTCTTTTGTTTGCATTCCAGCATTCCATTTATTCTGATGTTCCTCTATTCAGTCCGCACAGCAGTGATCTGCATAAACAACAGCTAAAACAATACAACTTATCATAGATTAATCATACTGTATAAAAATTAGCCATGTAATGCAAATTGCGGATAACATGGGAAATTGTGATAAAAACTAATACAATTCTTCCTTTTAGCGCGGTTGTATTTTACAAATACCCCCACTTTGCACAACCCCCAACTAGCTTATTGCTAGTCCCTAGCGATAAAGCGAAAATAAAAATAAGCTAAAAACTCCTAAACTAATACTACCACGACTAAGAAACAAAGAAAAACTAAAAACAACCTAAACTAAGATAGAGAGAAAAAAATCCTAACTCACTTTCGCAGGAATCGCGGTTGCATTTAGCGAATGCAACAAGCCGTTAAACCCCTAGGTTCCCCCTAGTGGACGAGTGTTGTCTCGTGAGGGTTTGCAGTGAATATACCCACAAAATTCCAATTTTTAGCTCAAAAAGAATTAGAATAACTTTGTAGAATTCCCCCTTCCATTAAACTGTTAATTCAACTCTACAAGAATATAATATCCTCTATCAACCCATGAAAGAGATCCACATGCTCTCCTATATCACCAAGTAAAATATACAAATGTATTACCATCATGCACCCGTGTGTGTGTGGAATTAACAACCATGCGTCCAACCCTTATTAAGAGTTATCTAGATTATTGTACTTTGGAAACTTGCAGTTTTAGCTCAATTCTCACATTGGTCACACTCAAAAAGAACGTCTCTCAGAAACTTGCTTTACAATGATCGCACATAGTATGAAAGCTTTGAGAAGAATGATATTCTAAGTGCTAATGCTTTCATACTTTACTCTATGAAAAACGGACATTTAAGAGTGTAAAGTCTCATGAATGGAATACTACTTACTAGAGGAGCGAAATACCGTGGATAACTCAACTCACACTTTCATGTTCAAACCAATTGTTGAGAATCTTCAAGACTTTGAATTATGGCTTTTATTTAGTAGGTGGGGGTGTTGTAGAGAAGAGTGTGCTTTTTAGTATGTGATGGAATCTCCACTTCTCTTTTTATTCTTTATTCTTTTCTCCACCCAATTCCCCATTCATTTTTTTTTTTTTTTTTTTTTTAACCTGGAATATCCCACAACAACTTCCTTCCATTTCACATACTTTGATGACTCATTCTCAATAAATTTATCAAACAGTTCAATGAGGTCAAGGTATAGATCAAGGATTTGGATTCTTGTGATTTCATTGGAAATATTTATTTGAGGTGGGATCAGGAATGAATTCAATGAATGTAGGTGGGCTATGTTAGGTAAAGGAATGGGTAAACGATGGCTTGAATCATTTTCTCAATTTTCAATTTTTAGCACTTAAGTGTTCATCGAGTTTAATTGGTAAATCCTGAACGTTCTCCTCTAACAGGCAGTCAAAATTTTTAACGAAGACTGAGACTTAACAACGAATTTACCAAGTATATGCAAGAAAAAACATTCGACAATGTATGCGAATCCCCTCAGAAATGAAGATTGGCTCAAAAGCTCACAAGGGGTTATTAGCTTCCACTACTTGTTCTTTTTCGCACAATATTCATTTTAACTCCATTTTCAGATTTTCTACATAGCTGCCAATTAGTGCACAAAAGTGTTGGGTACATAACAGCTTTACAGATGCAATTCATTTCAATGATACAGAAAAACCGCGTGGATTTAATCCATAAAAAGATAAGAATACTACAAATGTATCATTGTCTAATTAACAAGCAGAAAAGGTTATTCAGAGTTATTCTATCAATACTATTCAATAAAATTTTTTTCAAATTTTAACAGACTGTGTTCTCATTAAATTTAAAACATATCTAAGTGCAAAACCTGATTATTACGGGTGTATACCTATCTATTGTCTCCTACCCCCAACTGAAAACAACAAAGTCCTCAGAAGTTGATTTTCAATAAATAAAAGAGATGGGTATCACCTGTATAGCGCAAATGATGATCGCAAGCAAAGCAACCTAGCATAAAAAAGTAGAACACAATCTCCAAAACAGACAGGATCAAAAGATAACAATAATACAATAAAACCATGATCCAATCAATCGAAACCACTGGAATATGAACAAAATAAAATAAAATACAAGCAGTGATAAATACTGTCCATACAATACCATCTAACCAAATAAAACACCCAAAAACCACCAGCATATACAACCAACCAAAAATATATAAATGCCACCTCCCCGACTAAAACTAATCGACCCCAGATGGCGTATCATCGGCTATATCAGAAGGGATGTCGATAGGAGCAGGCGGCAATACAATAGTAGTAGGAGTAGTAGATGGCTCGGAAGCAGCGGTCGAAACCGGATCAGTAGCCTCAGCAGCTGGGGTAGCAGATGGTGGATCAGTAAGTGGTGGATCCGTAGGAGTAGCAACATGTGACGGATCAGCAGCAGGCGGAGCAGATGGGGTGGCCGTGGGATGGTGAGCAGAGTGAACAGCCTGATCAACCCCTATCTGAATCAAAATGGACTCCAGTAGAGTCTGGATCTGATCCATCCGGCCCTCGAGTCTAATCCTGGCCTCTCTCTCCTCCAATAATAGCTCGCGAACTGTCGGGAGAGGCACAGAAGAAGAAGACTCTCCCTGGGCACGAGACTGCGACCGCTGTCGCAGCTCAAACTGCTGAACCGCAGCAACTGGATCATCCTCATCATCCGAATCAAGCTCCTCCACCTCGGTGGGTGTCCCTGAAGCTCCGGCCTCCGTGTCTGTACCGCCACGCCTCTTCTTCCTCCCCCGCACCCTCGCTGTCCCTTTCCCCTTGCGCTTCCTCTTCTGAGCGTCGGAGCGGCGAGCAGCCGCCTCGCTAAATCGGCGGGGAGAAGGGCGGATATCATCTCCAGGGAGCTCGAGGAACCCGGCATCGGCCATGACCCTCTGAATAGCCCAAGCACCCTTCAGGTGCTTCCTGGACGAGATATAACGGGTGGGGTGGACCATAAAATCAATATATAGTCGTGGTATACAAACAGGCTGACCCGTCCCCACAGCATATAAGACTCGCGCATACCAAGCCGCGATCTTCTCTCTATAGGACGTAACTAGGAGGCAATTGCTGAGGACCAAATGAAGCATGTGGTAGTCATCGGTGAGAGAGTGGTCCTCGATCAAAGCATCGCCATCCCAAGACGGAACGGCGCCTCCAGTGAGCTCCCTGATAATAGCGGATGGTGGGGTCACGGGTGCATCAGGCCGGTGGGGGCAAACATAATTAGGTACCTCTGGTACCCCCAATGCGGCGGAAACGGTCGCGGGACTGATGATGAATGAGCGACTCCGAAAGAAGGCATGATAGGTGAATGGTGTAAACGGGTCGCTGATCATAGTCGCACACGCACCTCTGATCCAGGATAGGTTGACCCTCTTGGCCAACGACAGGAGATTGAACCAGTGCGGCATCGCGCGGATCCGTGTGAGGAACCACGGGCTCTCAGTCCAGATATGCTCAATGGGGCGCTCAATCATAACCATCCGAGTCTGGAAGTACCGCTCGAACCAAACCCTATCCTCGTTATTCCGGAACCCGTGAGCGGGTACCGGATCTGGTATAGTACGATCGAGGGGCTTGGACTTATGATAGCCCGTCACTGGATTCATCTTGCAGTCCTGAAAATAAGACCACACAAGATACAGATAAGAATAGGAAGAAAAAGAAACAAAACAAACACTGCTGGAGTTCGATCGATTGAACTGAGTTCGATCGATCGAACTGGAGTAGACTTCGATCGCTTGAAAATTGTTCGATCGCTCGAACCTCTCCCCTTCGATCGCTCGAAACCAGTTCGAGCGATCGAACACAGCGTTGTCCAGTAATCGCAGAAACGAAAAGAAAACCTAGGTTACACTAATCAAAAGACAATCCTAAGACCAAGGGGACACCCCCTTGGGATTTTCTAACACAACCAGAAAGAAAAGAAAAACACAAATGAGTGGGGCCTACCTCGGTGAATAACCCGCTGTGGGGATGGAGAGATGATGAGATGAAGATGAGGGGGATCAGAGGATTGATCAGGGCTCCCTTTTGGGATGCCAGAAACTAAAATCTGCCGAGTCGCCCTCTCCCTGTCTTCGAGCGATTGAGGGTGAGGATGAAGGAAATGAAGAAATGTCCTGAAGACGCCTCGTTTAAATGCCTCGTTCGATCGATCGAACTATGTTCGATCGATCGAACATAAATCCTTCAATCGATTGAACATAAACTACAAGCGCTTGAACATTCAGGTTTCGATCGATCGAACTGTGTTCGATCGATCGAACACAAAAATTCCAGAATTCAATGGGATATGAACTACATCACCCCCAACTATCATAAACAAATCTGGACATGCAGATAGACTGAAATAACAGGTGAAGAACAAGCATGTATGACAGAAATTCCTCCCCAGAATAGAAAATCGCAATTTATATATAAAAAAAAACTTTATTATTGCATCCAAATTGCACCATTATCATCCCCAACTGTGGTTAAAACCTTATTGAACTAGAAAACCAAAACTAAGACTAAAACTAAAACTGAAAACAAATTGTCAAGGATTACATTCCAGTTGCTAAACAAGAATTGAAATTGAACAGAAACAACTGAAATGTAGCACTAGTCTTCGAGTATAAAAATTTCCTCTTCCACGATCTCTTCATAATCCGCCGAATCTTCAGACGTGAAGTCCAAACTCGATGATTCCCTTTCCCAGAACAATCGAAACGCAGCAAGGACATCATCAACCAAGTCTGGAGTCTCCAAGGAATGGCAAGCCCATGCAAGAGGTGATCCGGATGGAGACAAGGATAACGGAGTGTGATTGCGCAATGGACCCTCCTCTTGCGGCGGAGTGAGTGGGGGCCTTATGTAGGGCCCAAGACCATGAATCAGTTGATGTGGAAGGAATACCGGGATGCCATTTAGGAACATAGTGACAATCCTGGACAAAAGACACACACTGAAATTAAAACAACAGAACACAAGAAACACAAATTATCACAAAAAGAAAATCAAAGAAAAGAAACAAGAATTACAAAGAAATGTGACAAGTTCCAACCTCACTATTGGCATTGGTTCCCAAAGTGCACTAGCTGGTAAGGGGCATTGGAGCCTGAATAGCAAGTAGCTCAGGTGCACGTAGCGGTATGGGACCAACTCAAGTATGAGGAAATCGTCTACGAAAACAAAAACAGCATTGTGGCGTTCTGGGACGACATCCTGAAGGACATGATCCTCCCATGGCTCCCACATGTCATCATTTTCCCACTGCGCCATGAGTGCGTCATCCACCATGCGTCCCATGTACAGGTCATCATCCTCCTCCACATCATCATCATCCTGAAATCCCATATTTTCGTATGGGTTGATATCCAGGAGGGCTGGTGGATATGGAATGTACCCTTGAGCAGCATCAATAAGAGAATGAGCTTCAGGGTCCTGATGAAGCAAGGGGCAAGGTATGAGTTCGCCCTCAATCCAGGTGCCACAGCGACATTCTGAATCCGCCCAAGAACCGACAGAGTGAACATCATCACCTCGCATCTACGCACCTGCAACAGAGTGGTTTAAGGAATAATGGATTAGAACTAAATCACAAACACGAAATAAAGAACGAACACCTAAAAAGAAACAAAAGAGAGAGAAACTAAAATGCAAGGAAAGAAAAAGGAATACAACAACAATGTGGAATTCCACTTTGGATTTTTAATCATGAGAATAGCTGGGCTCATCCAGCTGGATGTGCTCGACTTCAGAATGGAAGTTCTCCAAGAACGGCTTTAATCTTTGGCCATTGACCTTGAAACAATCATCGTTCTTGGGATTAACAATCTCAACCGCCCCATGTGGAAAAACAGTTTTTACGATGAACGGGCCTGTCCACCGGGAACGGAGTTTTCCTGGGAAAAGATGGAGGCGAGAGTCATACAGCAACACTTTCTGCCCCGGCTCAAATGATTTACGAAAAATCGTACGATCGTGTCGAGCCTTCAACTTTTCCTTATGCAACTTTGCAGAGTCATACGCATCCCGTCGTATTTCCTCTAGCTCTGCAAGTTAGAGCTTGCGTAGCTGACCTCCCTCTTGAATATCAAAGTTCAATGAGCGTGTCGCCCAATAAGCTTTATGTTCAATTTCAACAGGAAGGTGGCAAGCTTTCCCGTAAACTAGTCTATACGGGGACATACCAAGATTCGTCTTATAGGCAGTGCGGTATGCCCATAACGCGTCAGTCAATTTGTATGCCCAGTCTTTTCGATTGGAACTAACCGTTTTCTCGAGAATATGCTTGATTTCTCGGTTAGCCAATTCTGCTTGCCCATTAGACTGTGGATGATAGGCAAGAGCGATTTTATGATGAACTCCGTATTTCTTGAGAAGTGACTCCAAAGGCCTATTGCAAAAATGCTTGCCTTGGTCACTTAGTAAAGCTTTCGGAGTACCAAAACGAGACAAAATATGCTCTCTTAGAAATGACATGACCGTTCTGTGGTCATTTCGTCTCGTTGGTATCGCTTCTACCCATTTGGATACATACTCCACAGCAAGGAGCATGTACTCACAGTTATTCGACTTGGGAAATGGGCCCATAAAATCTACGCCCCAACAATCGAATATCTCAATTGTGATGATAGGGGTTAAAGGCATAGAATTCCTTTTAGAAATGGTTCCAAGCTTTTGACAGCGTTGGCATGTCTTGCAAAAGGAAAAAGCATCTTTGAAGACTGTAGGCCAGTAAAAACCGCTTTGCAACACTTTTTGTGCGGTCTTCTGTGACGCAAAATGGCCACCGCATGCCTCAGAATGGCATGACGCTAATATGACGGTTATATCCTCGTTGGGTATGCAACGCCTGATGACCTGATCAGCACAGTATTTGAAAAGGTATGGGTCATCGAAGAAAAAATGGCGTGCGAACGAGAGGAACCGTTTTCTGTCCTGGCTCGACCAATGAGTCGGTGTCTCACCCGTGACGAGGTAGTTTACCACATCAGCATACCAAGGCAGACTACTTACTGCCAGTAGCTGTTCATCTGGGAACTCATCTTTAATGGATTGGGATTCAGTGTTATCGGTAAAAGTCAACCGGGATAAATGATCCGCAACCACATTCTCTACTCCTTTCTTATCTTTGATTGTTAAATCAAACTCTTGGAGTAAGAGTATCCAGCGAATAAGCCGTTGTTTAGCGTCTTTCTTTGACAAAAGATACTTGAGGGCCGAATGATCTGTAAAACAGACGATTGGCGACCCTATCAGGTAAGACCTAAACTTGTCCAGAGCGAATACTACAGCCAGCAGCTCCTTCTCGGTGGTAGTGTAATTCATTTGAGCGTCATTTAAGGTTCGGCTGGCGTAGTATATCACATGTGGCTTATTGTCCTTTCTCTGGCCTAGGACTG
The DNA here is from genome assembly GCA_033977485.1 of Hydrangea macrophylla. Taxonomy (NCBI): domain Eukaryota; kingdom Viridiplantae; phylum Streptophyta; class Magnoliopsida; order Cornales; family Hydrangeaceae; genus Hydrangea; species Hydrangea macrophylla. The sequence goes on along the minus strand of CM066988.1, from coordinate 59,321,951 downwards.
CGCCAATGGCGTAATCACTAGCATCGCACATTAATTCAAAAGGCAAACTCCAGTCGGGTGCCTGTATTATATGTGCGGAGGTGAGGAGATCTTTTAGCTCCTCAAAGGACTTTTGGCAACTCTCTGACCACTCGAAAGGTGTATCTTTGACAAGAAGTTGACAAAGGGGTCGAGAGATTGCACTGAAATTCTGGATAAATCGACGATAAAAACCTGCGTGCCCTAGGAATGAACGAATGTCTCGCACTGTACGGGGGACAGGTAGATTTGAGATTATGTCGATCTTAGCCTTATCCACTTGGATTCCTTCATCGGATATTATGTGGCCTAGAACTATACCCTTGGTCACCATAAAGTGACACTTCTCCCAATTCAAGACTAGGTGTTTGTCCTCACACCTCATTAAAACCTGTTCGAGATTGCTGAGGCAATCCTCGAAGCTATGGCCGAATACTGAAAAGTCATCCATGAAAACTTCAAGGATGTTTTCGACCATGTCACTAAAGATGCTTAGCATGCACCGCTGAAAGGTAGCCGGTGCATTACATAAGCCAAATGGCATTCGTCGGTAGGCGAAAGTACCGAATGGACACGTGAACGTGGTTTTCTCCTGATCTTCAGGAGCAATCTCAATTTGATTATACCCACTGTATCCATCCAAGAAGCAGTAATACTTATGACCCGCCACCCGTTCTAGCATTTGGTCCATGAATGGCAAAGGAAAATGATCCTTTCGGGTCACAGTATTTAGCTTCCTGTAGTCAATGCACATCCTCCATCCAGTGGGGACACGTGTCGGTACTAATTCACCCTCTTTGTTTGGAATGACCGTTATGCCCGCTTTCTTTGGAACTACTTGGGTAGGACTAACCCAAGGACTGTCAGATATCGGATATATCATCCCAACATCAAGTAGTTTAAGCACTTCCTTTTTAACTACTTCTTGCATGTTGGGGTTCAGATGCCTTTGCATTTGCCTTGAGGGTTTGGCGTCTTCCTCCAGATATATCTTATGTGTGCATATGGATGGGCTTATGCCTTTGAGGTCAGCAATTGTCCATCCCATAGCGTCCTTATGCTTGGTAAGCATTTCCACTAGCTTACTTTCCTGTTCATGAGTTAAAACAGATGAAATGATCACAGGATAAGTTTTTCCAGTCCCTAGGAATGCGTATTTTAGCTCTTTGGGGAGCTCCTTCAATTCTAATTCCGGGAACTGGAAACTAGAGGGCATTACCAACTTGGTTTTCGGAGGCAGTTGTTCATAAGGCTGTATCCACATGCAATCAGCTCTATCCTCCTCTTTCGTATCCATCATAAGACACGTCTGATTCAAGTCAGCATCCAATGGGGTGGACTCTGCAGGCTGATAAATATTGCCAAATTGAGTCATCACAACTTCCAAAGGATCTTTATAGTCGACCAAGTCAACTTCATCTTCAATGACTGTGTCTATATAATGGATTTCTTCCTCATCATCGTATTCTTCAGGTCGGGGATTAGAGAAGATCTTGATATTCAACGTCATGTTCCCGAATACGATAGTCATGATACCAGTTCTAATCTTGATTGTGGCATCAATGGTGTTGAGGAATGGACGTCCAAAAATAACCGGGATATGTGCACCAGGATTAGACACAGGTTCTGTGTCCAATATCACGAAATCAACCGGAAATACGAAAGTGTCTATTTGGACAAGGACGTCCTCCAATACCCCTCTAGGGTACTTTACAGATCTGTCTGCCAATTGCAAAGCAACTCGGGTGGGTTTGAGTTCACCCAACCCTAGCTGTTTATAGACTGAGTATGGCAGCAGGTTCACGCTTGCTCCTAAATCGAGGAGTGCGTTGTCTATCTTTTGATTCCCAATTCTACATGAGACCGTAGGTGTACCGGGATCTTTGAGTTTTGGGGGCAACTCATTTTGAATGATCGCACTGGCTTGACATGCGACATAAGCATGTTTCTTCACGCTTTGCCTCCTCTTGACCGTGCATAGATCTTTAAGATACTTAGCATAGGCCGGCACTTGCTTGATAGCATCTAGGAGTGGAAGGTTAATCTTAACTTGCTTAAACAGTTCCAAAAACTCCTGATTCTTCGTCTCATTCTTGGGTTTCTTCAACCGTTGAGGATAAGGTGCAGGGAAGGGGCATTTTGGTGATTCCTCCTTAACAGACTCCTTCCCAGGCCTTCGCTCAACTTCTTCCTCTACTCCAGGAGCTGCAATGTTTGCCTTGATAGGATCGTCATTGGTAGACTGCTCCTCCTCTTGAATCGATGGTAGCTCAACATCCTTATCCACCACTTCCTCCTCATCGTACACTTCAGGAGTGGACAGAGGCAAGCCTTTCGCTATGATTTTTCCACTTCTCAGTGTAGTCACAGCTTTAGCATGCTCTTGATTGTTAGGACCATTGTTATGTCCCTTGGGGTTCTGAAGTGGTTGAGCAGGGAATGTTCCTCCTGAGCCCTCTTGCCGTGCATCTATCCTCTCTAGTGTAGCAGACATTCTACTCATCATTTGGATGAGTTGCTGCGTTAGATTGGCATTAGCAAGTGGCTCCTCCTCTTGTACCTTCTTGTGCGGGGGCACATAGGCATTGGTTTGGGGCGCATTAGAGGGTTGAGCTTGATTGTAATTGTTAGTTCTGTTTTGATTGTAATGCTGGGCTGGCCTATTGTTTTGCCCTTGATATTGATTATTGTTGTAGGGCTGCTGTTGATATTGATTTTGGGCCCCAGCATTATTTCTCCAATCAAAACCGGGGTGATTCCATCTATTGTTATTTTGAAAATTATTATTGGAATTCCCCGCCCCTCGAAAACCTTGCATGGCATTCATCTCTATAGGGGCTTGCTCTTGAAAATGTGGCACATTAGGACAATATTGAGTTGGATGTCCCAACATGTTGCATGTGCCACATGGTTCTTCAGGCAAGACTTGCCTAGAGCTCTCTCCTTTCATACTTAACTCCTCTACCTTCTTTGCCAGCTCTGCATACTTAGTCATGAGGTGATCTTCATTGGTTAGCTGGTATAAGCTTTTTTCCTCTACACAGGATATCTGTGAGCGTGAGATATTGTCAGAATTTGACCATTCATGAGCGTATTCAGCTAACCATTCGAAATGGGCTTCGGCCTCTTCAGTGTTTTTACGCAGAAATGGTCCCGAGCTCATCGTTTCCACCAACTTCTTTGTTTCACCATTCAATCCCCGATAAAAGAAGCTGATCGTTCGCCATTTTTCAAACCCATGATGTGGGCACGAGAGAAGCAAATCTTTGAAACGCTCCCACGCTTCTGTGAAGGTTTCATTGCTCTTTTGTTTATAGGAATTGATTTGACGCTGAAGGTCTGTGGTCATGCGAGTAGGATAGAATTTCTTCAAAAATGCGGTGCGCATCGCATGCCAGGTGAAAATTGAATTAGGTTTTAGGGAGTGGAGCCACGCCTTCGCTTTATCTTTCAACGTGAAGGGGAATAGCATTAAATGCGCCACCTCCCTGGGACAAGTTTGCGAGAATGTTTTGCAAACATCCTCGAAATCGGTGACATGTAAATACGCCTTCTCGCTTTCCATCCCATGAAAAGTGGGAAGCAGTTGAATCATCCCATTGCGAAACTGGAATTCGCCATTGTGCGGTGGGATTTGAATGCAAGAGGGCGTAGGTGCATGTTCTGGTTGCATGAGATCGCAAAGAGGACGGAGTGCCTCATCGATTGGTACCAAAACATTGTCACCGTTTTCACTCTGATGATCATCCATTGATGCAGTTGGAGTGGCTATGGGGTTGATGGAGCTTTCAGAGTCAGACAGATAGAAAGGATTTCCAAAAATTCCTTCAATGGAATTCTCGGACATGAACTGAGAGGGTCCCTAGGGTGAGAACTTACCCAAAAGAACTGAAAAGAAGAGAAAAATAAAAATAGAAAGAGATGAAGAGAGACTGAGGTAATCTAAGGAATTGATCGTCGCCTTCCCCGGCAACGGCGCCAAAAACTTGACACGAGAATTTTCTTGTGCGCTCTTGTGCAGTACCCAAGTGTAGGTAGACGTGCAAGTAATATCTGGTAAGACCAGGTCGATCCCACAGGGAAGGTGTTGACCTATCGAATTAGACTAACCTCTACAGAAAACAAAATAAAATAACTAAGTTTGAATGATGGTGCAGAACACGAAGTTCCACAAACTAAGATTACTAATGAAAGTAATTAAAATTAACTAAACAATCTAACTAGCTAATTAAAACAGTACTTAGAATTAAGGAGTTTAACTTTAAAAAGAAAGTGTTGGGATTACACGAATCCGCAGTAACCTAGCCATCTACCATGCATTTACCTTGAAGCACAATGGAGCATATTACCTACAGTTTTCCGTATTCCTCAAAAGAAATAAAGATTCTATGGCCCTTTCATGACCGGGACCATATCATCACAGTTAAATTGAAATACACAAAAGCGGTTTAATTCAATAGTTAAGACTCGCATCCTCAATGGTGTTAGCATTGAAGATGGTTTGCAAAATGTATTGAAAGAAAATGCCTTAGGGCCTTAGTTTTAAAACTGTTTTGACAGACTGAGCATTTATTTGGGACAGAATGATAACAAGTCCTAAAACAAAAAGTCCTGGAATACTGCAGGTAACATCCTCAAGAATCCGAGAGTTCGATCGATCGACGCGCCTTCGATCGATCGAAGACCTTCATCCCTCAATCGATCGAACTAACTTCGATCGCTTGACTGTCTCTGGTTCGATCGATCGAACTGACTTCGATCGATCGAACACAGCGATTATTCTGCTGCATGGCAGAGGCTGGAGATCACTGTTTCATCGTGATCTCCCAACCTGGGACTACTCAGACATCGTCTGGAGTGTCGAGGATTGATTTTTAACGTAAGAAAACTTTAATACCATGTTTGGTTGCGAGTTATTCATGAAAACTATAAAATCTATGGTTATATAACTATTTAGCATGCCACACTGTAAAACAAGCAATCTAACTACGTCTAACACGTGCAGAATATGAAAATAACAATATATAAATAACCTGGAACAGAAGATACTTGTATAAACTTTGAGAAATCCAATCCACAATATGAAAAACCTACAAAAAACCAAACAAACTCTCTATCTCTCCTTCTAAACTGCTAAAATGTAAAAGTGGGCGTCCCTATGGACGTCTACAAAACGCATATAAATAGAAAAACCTAAAGCACTAGGGTTAAACCCGCATTCTGCTGCGTACGCAAATGTTTCTGGAAATACCCCGTTCGATCGATCGAACGGATCTCGATCGATCGAACCCTTGATCTTTAAGCGCTTCTACTCTCTTCGAGCGATCGAACGCTCGATCGATCGAACCGTCTTAAAGCGATCGAACTCCGCTTTTCAGCTTTGACTTCTTTTGTTTGCATTCCAGCATTCCATTTATTCTGATGTTCCTCTATTCAGTCCGCACAGCAGTGATCTGCATAAACAACAGCTAAAACAATACAACTTATCATAGATTAATCATACTGTATAAAAATTAGCCATGTAATGCAAATTGCGGATAACATGGGAAATTGTGATAAAAACTAATACAATTCTTCCTTTTAGCGCGGTTGTATTTTACAAATACCCCCACTTTGCAATTATAATCATACTTGATCTAGATTTTCTCTAGAATTATAGATCAAGTTTGATTCAAATTATGAACACCAATTCAACTAAGGTGCAGTGAATTCATTAACCAACTATGATCAAAGATTTTTAATTAAATCATGATCCATTGGAATTGAATGAGACCAATTTTAATGTGTTCATAACACAAAGATTTACCACTAAAATTTTTTTTTGTTGAGATTTCATAGTTAACATGGTTTGATCTTAGGATTGGTGAACTAGTCACTCTCTGTCCAAATTTTCATAATAGTAAGTCAGTTTTGATTTGAATAGATCAGAGCATTAACCAAACATTTTTGACTTCAAATAAATTTTTCTATCAAGTTAAAGGTGTTAGTGAGATCCACTAAAAAGATTGAAGTAATTAAGATTCGTTTACTATTGTTAGAAAATCACACAACATCTCTGGACAAAGAGATGTTAAATTTTGAGTGATGTCTGGTTGTGGTCCGATTCCCAGAGATTGGCCTGTTTAATCTTTGATTTTCTTTTTGGGTTAGAAACTAGACTCACAGAGCCATATCATATCCAAAAAGCATTAAGAACAAACCATAAAAATTATACTTTTCCTATTTTTGAAAGTCTGGTCTGCTCTCTGTAATTTTTGGAATTCTGTGATAGATTTCATACATCTTGTAAATGGTGATCCAAATGATTTTCTAATACCTTAAGGCTTGATATATGTTTTGATTATGATTAGATAAGCTTAAATCCAGAGGCTAAATTGTCCAAATCAATGAATGATTCACAGTTTTTGCTTGTTCATGTTAATGCATTCATTATCATCATCATGTTTAGGTTGTGATACTTGTATCTTAGGACTTTAACTTGTAAATCATTGAAATAAGTTAAGGTTGGTTGAGTTTAGTCATGGATTCCTTTTAGTCATGTTGAGATTGTACCATCTCTATATGGACATTACATTGGCTCCTAATTGAGACTTGTATATCTATAGAGGTATTGTGATTTCAACAAATTGGAAGGAATTCATGATTTGGTCAACTTTCTCCATGTTTGTTAGATTTAAGCTAGGAGTTTGATGTTTAGGATTTGGTATTATATTATGTTCCAAGCGTGTGAACTAACCCTTTGTTTTGTAGCGCTATAGAGGTACAATTTCTCGACTCTTCTCTAGTTTATTCATTTTTTGATTCTATTGATTTTCAACTCCATATGTGACACCTTAGACTAGGTCTTGATTTATATGTATATATGTGATTAGAGACCTTTTTATTAGGATTTACATTTTTGAATACATTGCATGTTTCCCATTTCGCGACTGGATCCAGGATAAGTTCTCTTGTTCATTATTGCATATCATTTTGCTTGCTATTTGAACTATGTGGTTTTGTATGCCATTTTATCGTTAGCAATCTTGTACCCTTTTCAACATGCTGTGGACACGCGGCGTTCCACCACTTTGAGATTGTTTTGAAAAGGAAAGAAAATGGTCTGTCGAAAACAGATACAGAGTCGCCACTTGGTCTTTAAGAAACCAAGAAACCTAATTTTGACTCACCCAAATGGATAAAGGGCACCGGCCCTTCATAACCAAAGAACTTGGCTCGGGGTTTTGGTACGAAAGAGGAAGGAGCCTTTGTCGCGACTAAAACACCCTCAACTCGCCCCGTCTTTCGACGGGCCTTAATTAGCATCCAAATAATCATCTTATACTATGTATGGTTTGGCAATTAATACTATGATAGTATATTACATCACATAAGAAAATTTGAAATGGAAGATCTAAAGATAAGATATCATTCATAAGATCTAAGCCAAGTATCACACAATGCAAAGTGAAAGATCACACAAAACAAACCTAGGAAAAATTGTCTAATCACATATCGAGTAATAAAGTTTTCCTAATCTAAGGGGACATGAATTGTTCTTGAAGCAAATAAATCAAAGAAAACAAAGATGCTTAGCAAACTAGAATGATGCATGTTAATCTTTGAGAAGAGAAGATCTCTCAATCCCCGGGACGGATGAAAAAGGACGATTAGATCGAGAGGAAGCATGAATGTGTGATCATGATCATTCCTTATAATCTTCTTAGATTAGGAGTTACAAAAAATCCCAAATCTTGCATGAATGCAATGTATGTATCTAGAATGTGCCAAGGTTGTAGTGTGCTTTGTGTTCATGGATTCCTAGAATGACTTAGAAGTCTAGAATGTACATGAATGAATGAATGAAATTATCATGAGATATGTACAAATGTAGTATGAACTACTCCCTAAGATATGAACTAATTTGGAGTGCATGTAAGCATCAAATCAAAGGGAGAAAGTAAAAGTATGCTTGCTGTGAATAATGGACAAAACAGTGACATGATCTTTTGGAAATTGAAAAGAGGGGTTAGGGATGTTTTCAATACATGATTTTTTATGGAGATTATTGTGTCTAGAACACAACCCAAAAAGCCAATCTTTAATGACTATTACAGATTGAGAGAAATCATATGAACAATAGAGGTTACTCAGAAACAGAGTTCGCACTGTTGACTGAAATGTCAAAACATCTTTAAAAAATGAAAACAAATGACCAGGGGCTCATTTTATACAGAAAGCTTCCTAAGACACTAAAGTTCAAGGGAAAAATGAGTTGGGAGCACCTCTATTGGAAAAGTTTTCTGTAAAACAAATTGAAAGTCAACCAAGCTGCTGTGACAGCAAAGTCAGGATATCTGGAGAGAATGTTTGGACCAAAATGGGGTCTTTCTATGCATCTCCAAGTCAAACCAAAAATCATGGGTATTCTCTAATGAGTAGGAAGACTTTCCAAGTGGTCTTGCATTCATACATTAAGTATTGAGTTCTAGAGAAATCATTAAAGTCAGATTACTCACTGTTTTGAAGTTTTGAGAAAAGCTAGGGTTTTATTCCTTGAAATCAAAATGAGGGAATTTAAGAGGGGGGGTTTTAAAATGGGGGTTTTGAAAGCATATTTTCAATACTTAATGAAGATTATAACCCCTTAGAATGTCAACATTTAACTCACATCAAGAACCTCCAAGATTATTGGAGAGTATTATTTTCATTTTAAAAACAACTTCAAGAATACATAGGAATGCATTGAAGTTGAAATCATCATCTATCAAACATGTTTTTGAGGTCAAGAACTACTATCCATAAGGATTCATTCACCTCAAACTTCATATCATCATCTAGATGATGATAGACTAGTAAGTAAATAAAGAAAAATAAAAAGAAATGAGGTAAGAGGAGATGAACAAATATAAACAAGCAAGTAGATAGCAATCAATAGATGATATTCATGATGATCTTGGACTTATAGCTTGATGTTTCACTCATATATGGTGACTTTGGACATAGAAGTAGCTTTCTCTCTCATAAATGCTCACTAAAATGGTGGGTGGGTGTATTGAATGTGAAGTAAAGAGAAGTAATGAGGTAAAAACAAAGTTGTAAACTCACTTTCTTGTTGGAAAATCAAAGAAGGAAGCTTATTTTCTCTCTATTCTAACCTTATCTCTACAACCTTCTCTCTACAACTTTTCTAAACTTTGTATTTTCCTCCCCTGAATGAGTAGTCAAAGGGGGTTTATATAGGCCAATGTGGGGTGATTTTGGGATTTAGAAAGTACTCACATTGGTCCTAAACACCTGTTAACATAGAACTATGTCGTTTTGGTTTCTAATTAATCAAATGGGACCCCCAAAAGAAATTACAAAAATGGACTGTTCTGGAGGAGAGTGCCGCGGCGGCACTGGGCCTGCACCATGGCGGCAATGGACCAGTACTGTGGAGGCACTGCTCCTCATTCGTCCAGATAATTCTTTTTAGGCCCCCACAGGTTTTGGTATTCGCGAAAAGGCCCTATTTCATCCGAAATTCACAGAAAATGCATACGAACTCCAAATTGAGGTTGTGATATACCGTTGGAAAGATAATGGAGTCTACTTTACATAAAAAAAAATAGTTCAGAGGTAGGTCACTTTGAAAAGTTTTGCGGTATTTGCAATAAAAGCTGATTTAATCGCCTTTTTCGCCTTCGGAAATTCAAAATAAATTCATTTTAGATCCAGGAATTATATGCGATATACCGTTGAAAATATATGGGCCTATAGTATTTATGAAAAATATTTGAAAATCGTTGCGGCGCTCCGATTTTAAAGTCAACTTTTGATCAAACTAGTCAAACCTAGGGTTCCCGGGAAGTCCTGGGAACCTCCGGGAGCTCCCAGGAGCTGACGTTATCGTCCGATTTCCTTTTAAAACTCGTTTTAGTACTTTCCACATGATCTAGAATGATCTAAAAAAATTTCGGCGAATTTGGATGATTTTGGTCAAACCTCGGTCAAACTTGGTCAAACCTGGTCAATCATTGGTCAAACTGGTCAACAGGGACTTTCCGAGAACTTTCGAAACTTCCGGGGGTCTCTGGGAGCCGAAGATTTCATCTAGTTTTTCTTAAAAACTCATTTCATGACTTTCCTTACGACACAGCATGTCTCCAGAACTTTTCGGTCCATATCTGGGAGTGTTTGGATTTTCAAGGGCATTTTGGTCATTCTGAGCATTTTGAGAGATAAAACTAACTTCCAAGTGTCTGTTCTGAGTCTTTTCGATCATTGTGAACCACCAAGCTATGGGTCTCCTAAATCTGATAGCCGACAAAATGGGGTGTCTACACATGCTTTTGTAATGTATATATCTACGCATTAGTAGAGGGTATACTTAGATTATTAATTCAAATAAAAGGTATTGAGTATAGGCCTATCACGAGATAGGGTGAGAGGGGGTGTTTTAGTCCGCCGAGTTCCTTCCCCTCTCATTCTATAATCCCCGAACCTAGAAATATCTGGTTTCCAAAAAGATCAGTTTGCCTTTAAAATGGTTTCTTAAATTTCCTTTAAAATTAAGTGGCGACTCATTTTTTATTCTAAAAAAGTTTAAAAAGCATGGTTAGCCTACAAATATTCACAGGAGGCCATACACCTCTGGCCCCAAGTCCTCGGGTATGAGCTTACCCTTCAGGAGTTCTTATGGACCCACCGACCATTCCTGCTACACGGGGAGGTCGATTTCTTCTCTCTGGGAGCTCAGCAGAGGAGGAAGATAATTGACAAATGTTCGAGCAACAACAAGGGGTGGAAGAAGAAATTCTTCCAAACATCTTCCCTTGGGAATTGTAAGGATGCTCCGGGGACTCAGCTGAGGACATCCTGGGCAGGACAGTTGAGGAGTAAGCTCCAGTCTTAAGTGTTTTCTTGCTTATTTTGTTATTGTTGCAGAACTAACCGATCTGTGTTCTTTTTTGTAGTGGGTCGACCGACCTGTCAAGCATTCCTGACGAGTGTCAGGACAGGATCAGGACCTTGGCTCAGGATCCTATAAACGTTACTGACTTGTCAACCAGGATGGGAGCCCAAAAGGTTAGCTACGAGGCTGCCAATCCCTTTGAAACTCCCATCTTTCCTTTGATTATTCATGGTAAGTTCTTACCTTTTAGGTCCATTTTATTACTTCTTCAGCCATTTTACACTGCTTGTCCAATTACTTACTCACATATTTTTCCTTTTCTGTAGATATCCTGAGGAGATACCCTGAAGCATTGAGAACGAGGGATGTCGCCGCGGTTGCTCGAGCGAGTGAGAAGAGGAAGAGTCTAGTTGCTTAGCCTGCCGGCGTCGATCATCAGCTCAGGCAGATAAGATATGGGCCTAGCCCAAAACCAATCAAGACGTCAGCTCCTAGAGTAGAGGTAGTGCATGACATTGCCCTCGGGAGGGACATACCATCCAGGATCCAGATGGTAAGGTCTTCAAAGATTCGGGAAAGAATCCGGCCGGGTCTTCTCCATAGTCTAGTCTAGAAGTGTATGGGAATGTCCCTATAGTCATTCCAGGGATGGCTCTATAGCCTCTCTCACTTTATAAGTAACTTGCCCCGTCTCCTTCCATTTTTTGTTAATTTATTCATTTTCTTTGTATGACTAATCGGTTTCTGGCTTTCCTTCTGCAGGTCAGCTGTATGGCTGCCAGGGCCGATTCCTTCCTGCCTAGCTAAGCTGAGAGGGTAGCCGCTGTTAAGGCCACTCTTTTAAATGAGAGGGCGACATTGGAGGCTAAGGAAACTGCCTTAGTCGTGGAAAATGACAAAGTGAAGGGGCTAGCTCTGAGCCTAGGAACAGCTCCGACGGAGCCCGAGGCCGTCCTGACAAAGCTCTATGCCGCTAGGGAGAGTCTGGTGGCTGCAAAGGCCGAGAAGAAGGTCCTGACGGAGGCGGCAACCACACGAGAGGGGGCGGAGAGATCCCCTAATGATGACTTCCATGACGGATTCTTTCAGGGCTACACGGATCTGAAGAGATGGGTGGCTCTGTACCATCCCGAGTAGGATCTTACTGCCTACTCGGGAGCAAACTCCGACTACTGGGACGAGGAGCCTACTCCAACAGAGAGTTCGGGGAGACCGAGGGTGAGGTGGTCATCATGGATGATCCTGAGTGAGGAGCCTGTCTGACCACTCCTGGACCACTTCACCCAATTACTCCCATGCTGTGAATTTTTTTATTTTTTATTTTTTTTGTGGGGAGACTGCTATAATTGCCCCCTCCCCCCCCAAGCAATGTACTTTCCAAACCAGTAATGACCCCCTTGAGGTCACTTTTTGCATACTGTTAATGTTTGTACTTGTTTGTTTGCTTGTGTTTGTTTACGATTACCCATGTCCGACCAGCTGTTAGCCTTATCATAATCCTGCCTTAGCAAAAGGTTTAAAACTGTGACTAGTAGGGAACACTCAGTCTTTAAGGGATCTGTAAAACCTTGATTTTAGGTCTGTAGGTCCCATCCGGGGTAGTATAGGAGTTTAAATCTTGTAAGTACTTGCCCGATCAACGCTGAGCATTGTAAGAACTTAGGAATGTTTAAGGGTTTAGACTTAGTTAATTCTAAGTCCTGCAAATGCTCGATGTGACTACCTATTTAGTTCATTATTCCCTCCTGCCCCCCCCCCCCCCCCCCCAAGCTTTTGCTAAGGCAGGTGTTAATAGAGGTGATGACTGTAGGTAGCCGACCTAAAACATTGGTAGTTTCAGGGTCTTTTTGAGTTAGCTATTACCAGCCACCTAGGGGGATTTTCCCCCATCGTAGGTTATGGACTTAAGCAAAACTAGTGCCTCGAGTATAATTATGAGGTCTTTTTTATGTCTCGGGTGTGATCCCGAGGTCTTTTGGTGCCTCAAGTGTGCTCCCGGGGTCTTTTGGTGCCTCAGGTGCGTTACCGAGATACCGGTAGGAAACACTGTTTGCAATTAAAATTTCTTTATTCCATCTAAGAAAATGATATGATTGCTCAAGGAGACCTACAACTTGTTTAAAGAAAACACAAAAGTCCCTGACCAATACTGATCCTCATTTTACCAAAAGTATTTTCGTAGATGCTCCACATTCCAAGGGTGTGATAGGTCATATCCTTCTAGTGTCTACAACCAATAGGTTCCTGATCGGTTGACCCAAGTAACCCTATAGGGCCCTTCCCAATTTGGTCCTTTCCATGGCTCGAGATTTTGGTAGACTGATTTACTGCCATGAGGACGAGGTCTCCCACTTGGAAACTACGGTGCTTTACCTTGCTGTTGAAGTACCATGAGACTCTTTTCTTATAAACTACCACTTTCAGGTATGCTCGATCCCTTTTTTCTTCTATTAGGGCAAGCTCCCCTTTGAGGGTTTCCTAGTTACCTTGCATACTGCAGTTTGCCACCCAGTAAGCTGGTAGTCCTAGTTCTGTGGGGACCACTACGTCAAAGCCATAGGTGAGTGAGAACAGGGTCTCTCCTATTGCCACTCAGAGAGTGGTACGATATACCCACAGAAGGTTCGGTAGTTTCCCTGCCCAGAGTCCCTTGGCTGTTGCACGCCTAGATTTAATGGACTGTAGAATCATTCAATTTGTTACCTCAGCTTGTCCATTGACTTGAGGATGCTTGAGACAAGAACAGAGATTTGCTATCCCGTAGCCTGAGCAGAACTATCTACACACTGATGTGTCAAACTGTCTTCCATTGTCACTGACTAGCACCCGGGGCACTCTGAATCTGCTGAGAATGTTCTTTTCAACAAAACTTTCCATTTTCTCCACTGCGATGACGGCCAAACTATGGGGATGCCCCACTGAGCAATCGGTTAGGGGCTAAGGATTGGAGTTTGGGGTTCTGCTGGGCGGTTGATCATGTTTTCATGCCTCTGGCACTTGTCACACCACCTAACATAATCCCGGGAATCCCGGGCAATTTTAGGCTAATAGTATCCTTGCAACAGGGCCCTGCGAGAGAGTACCCGACCTCCAATGTGGCTTCCACATACACCTTCATGAATTTTATACAAGAATTCCTGGACTTGGGCAGGGTGGATACATCGAAGGTAGGGGATGGACAATCCCCTCTTGTAAAGCACACTGTCGATGAGGTGGTACCTGGCCACTCGGTATTTAACCCGTCGGGCTTCTTCCTTCCCGGCCGGTAGGTTCCCGATTATAAGGAACATCATGATAGGGTCCATCTAGCCAAGCCCTAAATTGACCGGGTCTACCTCCATTCCTTCTGAGTAGGACACGCTGGGTTTGGGTAGGTATTCTACCCTTATCCTGGGGAGGTCCGACTCAGAAGATGATGCAAGGCGGTGTAGACACCCCATTTTGTCGGGTATCAGATTTAGGAGACCCATAGCTTGGTGGTTCACAATGATCAAAAAAGACTCAAAAGGACCCTTGGAAGTTGGTTCTATCTCTAAAAAAATGCTCAGAATGACCAAAATACCCCTAAAAGCCCAAAAACTCCCAGATTTGGACCGAAAGTTCTGGAAATATGCTACGTCGTAAGAAAAGTGATAAAATGAGTTTTAAAGCAAATTTAGATAAAATCGTCAGCTCCCAGAGGCCCCCGGAAGTCCCGGAAGTTCCTAGAAAGTCTCCGTTGACCGGTTTAACCAAGGTTTGACCAAATTTGACCAAGGTTTGACCAAGTTTGACCAAAATCGTCCAAATTCACCGTGATCATTCTAGATCATATGGAAAGTTTTCAAATGAGTTTTAAAATAAGATCGCACAAAAACATCAGCTCCTGGGAGCTCCCAGAGGTTTCCAGAACTTCCCGGGAATCCCAGGTTTGACCAGTTTGACCAAAATTTGACTTTGAAACCAGAGCACCATAACAATTTTAGAACATTTTTCATGGATACTAGAGGTCAATATCTTTCCAACGGTATATCACACACAATTTTCGAATTTAAAACGAGTTTATTATGAATTTTCGAAGGCGAAAAAGGCGATCAAATCGGCTTTTATCGCAAATACCGCAAAACTTTTCAAAGTTACCTATCTCCAAACCATTTTTTTATGTAAAATATACTCCATTACCTTTCCAACGGTATATCATAACCTCAATTTGGAGTTCGTATGCATTTTTTGTGAATTTTGCACAAAATAGAGCCTTTTGTGAATACCGGAACCTCTGGGGGCCTAAACAGTATTATCTGGACGAAGGAGGACCAGTGCCACTGCGGCACTGGCCCACGGCCGCCGCGGCACAGGCCTAGTGCCATCGCGGCACTCTCCCCCAAAACAGTCCATTTCTGTAATTTTGATTGGGGGTCCAATTTGATTAATTAAAAACCAAAATGATGTAGTTTGATGTTCACAGATGTTTGGGACCAATGGGAGCACTTTCTAAATCCCAAAACCACCCCAAATTAGCCTATATAAACCCCCCATTGGTCTTCATTTTGGGGGGGCCAAGTGAAAAGCTTGATAAAGTTGTAGAGAGAAAGAGAGATAGAGATAGATTTAGAAGTGAGAAAGGAGCTTCCTCCTACTATTTTTCTATAGAAAGTGAGTTTCAATCTTGTTTTCCTCCACCATTCTTCTATATATTTCATCATCAATACACCAAACCACCATTTCTCTAAGCATTTTTGAGTTAGGAAGCTACTTCCATGTCCAAATGTCAACATCTATGAGTGAAACACCAGGCTACAAGTCCAATATCACATTGATTATCATCTATTGATTGTTTTTTACTTGCTTGTTCATATTATGTTCATCCCTTCCTAACCTCATTTCTTTTTTGACATTTTTATTTACTTACTAGTTCATCATCCTCTAAATGATGACATGAAGTTTGAGGTGAGTGAATCCTTATGGATAGTAGCTCTTGACCTCAAAAACATGTTTGATAGATGATGATTATAACTTCAATGCCTCCAAGGTATCCTTGAAGTTATGTTCAAAATAAAAATGAATCTCTCCAATAATATTGGGGTTTCTTGATAATGAGTTTGATGTTGATATTCCAAGAGGTTATAATCTCTATTTGATGTTGAAAATATACTTTCAAAACCTCTATTTCAAAACCCCTCTCAATCCCTCTCATTTTGATTTCAAGAAAGAAAACTCAAGTTTTTTTTTCCCAAAATCTTCAAAACAGTGAGTCAAAACAGTGAGTGATCTGAGTTCAAAGATTTCTCTAGAACTCAATACTCAATTTATGGATGCAAGACCACTTAGAAAATCTTCCTAACTCATTAGAGAACATCCATGATTTTTGGTTTGACTTGGAAATACTTGAAAATGGTCCATTTGGGAACTTTCTGTATAATATGGGCCTCTAGATGTTTTTTTTTTTTCATTTTCTAAGATGTTTTGACATTTCAGTCGACAGTACGAACTCTGTTTATGAGTAACCTCCATTTTTCATATCATTTCTATCAATCTGTAATAGTTATTAAAGATTGGCTTTTTGGGTTGTGTTCTAGACACAATAAGGAAGATCTCCATAAAAAATCATGCATTGAAAACATTCCTAACCCTTCTTTTCCATTTTCACAAGATCATGTTACTGTTCTGTCCACTATTCACAGCAAGCATACTTTTACTCACATCCTTTGATTTGATGCTTACATGCATTCCGAATTAGCTCATGTCTTAGGAAGTAGTTCATACTACATTTGTACATATCCCATGATGACCTCCTTCATTCATTCATACACATTCTAGACTTCTAAGTCATTGTAGCAATCCATGGACACAAAACACACTACAACCTTGGCACATTCTAGATACATACATTGCATTCATGCAAGATTTGGGATTTTTGTAACATCTAATCTAAGAAGATTATAAGGAATGAATTTGATCACACGTTCATGCTTCCCCCTTGGTCTAATCCTCCTTTCTCATCCGTCCTGGGGATTGAGAGGTCTTCTTTTCTCAAAAATTAACATGCATCATACTAGCTTGCTAAGCATATTTCGATTTCTTTATTTATTTGTTTCAAGAACAATTCATGTCCCCTTAGATTAGGAAAACTTTATTACTTGATATGTGATTAGACGATTTTTCCTAGGTTTATTCGTGTGATCTTTCACTTTGCATTGTGTGATACTTGGCTTAGATCTTATGAATGATATTTTATCTTTAGATCTTCCATTTTAAGTTTCTTATGTGATGTAATCCACTATCATAGTATTAATTGTCGAACCATACATAGTATAAGATGATTATTTGGATGCTAATTGAGGCCCGTCGAAAGACGGGGCGAGTTGAGGGTGTTTTAGTCGCGACAAAGGTGCCTTCCTCTCTCGTACCAAAACCCCGAGCCAAGTTCTTTGGTTATGAAGGGCCAGTGCCCTTTATCCATTTGGGTAAGTCAAAATTAGGTTTCTTGATTCCTTAAAGACCAAGTGGCGACTCTGTATCTATTTTCAACAGACCTTTTCTTTTCCTTTTCAAAACAATCTCAAATAAGAAAGCAAGAGGTGGGATTTTCGCGTGTCCACAAGCGGGCTAACCAATTGTCCAGTGTGTTTTCTTCCCTCAGGATTTGTGTGACAGAGAACCGTTTGAGTTTGCTGGCAACCGCCTTGACAAAGGCCAGGTAGGCCACCATGTTGTCTTCTCGAGCTTCATACTCCTGCCGCACTTGATTGACAACTAGCTGGGAGTCACTGTATACTTGGACTTACTGTACACCCATCGAGATAGCCAACTGTAGCCCGACCAACAGGGCCTCATACTTGGCTACTTATTGGAAGCCTAGAACTCGAACCTTAGGGCGTACTCCAGCTAGATACTGTCGGGTATGGTCATGATGATCCCTTCCCCGCTGCCATGCTTGTTGGAAGACCCATCCACATAGAGTATCCAGGTTAGGTGTTAGGCTATAGCTCGGGCAGTTAAACTCCTTGACTGGATCTTCAAGATAGATGAACTCTATAAGAAATTTTGCGACCACCTGCCCCTTGATTGATGTTCGAGGTCTGTAAACTACCTCGAACTTTCCAACTCTAACGCCCACTTCCTGAGCTTCTTGAATGTCTCAGGTCAGCACAGAATCATGCACAGAGGCTGCTCCATGAGGACTACTATGACATAGGCTTTGAAATATGGGTAGAGCCACCGAACTGAGGTGATAAGTGTAAAGGTAAGCTTCTCTATGCGGGAGTATTGACTTTTTACACCTTGAAGCACCTTTGATGAAGGTAAAAAAGCATATCTTGGGAGTTTGGTTATCCAACCGACTTTAATAGGGAAAGTTCGACAGATGCAGAGGTTAGAAACAATTTTAGTTAACCGTCTCAGTGACTTGGTAGTGGATTTGCTTGATAAGTGTCCGACGGATTGGTCCGTGGATACAGAGGGAAGTTTATGTTTTCAAGGAAGACTCTGTGTACCGGTTAGTAAAGAGTTGAAGAGGGAAGTACTTGATGAGGCACATCGGTCTCGATACACTATACATCCTGGCAGGACTAAGATGTATCATGACCTGAAATGAACCTTTTGGTGCGAAGGTGTGAAGAGAGATGTTGGAGAATATGTTTCTAAGTGTATGGTGTGTCAGCAGGTTAAGGCGGAACATCAGAGATCGTCTGGCTTGTTGAAACCTTTAGAAATACCTGTGTGGAAATGGGAGTGTATCTCTATGGATTTTGTGGATGGTTTGCCGAGATCCAAGAAGGGAAATGAGTCAATTTGGGTGATTGTGGATAAGCTAACTAAGTCGGCGCACTTTATTCCAGTGAGTGTGCATCGGACGGCAGACAAGTTGGCACAGTTGTATATTCAGGTGATAGTACGTTTTCATGGGACTCTGGTCTTGATTGTGTCGGATCGAGATTCGTTGTTTGTGGCAGAGTTTTGGGAGAGTTTTCAGAGGGCGATGAGGACCCGGTTAGACCTTAGTACTGCTTATCACCCTCAGACCGATGGGCAGACTGAGAGGGTTAACCAGATTCTTGAGGATATGTTGCGGGCTTGTGTTCTCGATCTCGGTAGTAGTTGGGAAGAACACTTGTCATTGGTAGAGTTTGCTTACAATAACAGTTACCATTCTAGCATAGGAATGGCACCTTGCGAAGCGTTGTATAGGAGGTCGTATAGATCTCCAGTGTGTTGGACAGAAGTGGGTGACGTACCTATTTTGGGTCCAGAGATGGTTCGGGAAACTACTGAGAAGGTGAGTGTTATTAGAGAGAGGATTAAGACTGCTCAGAGTCGGCAAAAGAGTAATGCTGATAGGAAGCGCAAGGGTATAGAATTCAAAGTGGGAGATTTCGTGTTCTTGAAAGTATCTCCGATGAAGGGTGTGATACGATTTGGTAAGAAAGGGAAGCTTGCTCCGAGGTTTGTAGGACCTTATGAGATCATAGGAAAGATTGGAGAGTTGGCCTTTAGAGTATTGCTGCCTCCGACATTGGCGACAATCCATAACGTGTTCCATGTATCGATGTTGAGGAAGTGTGTGAAGGACCCTACACAGATTGTTCGTCCGACAGAACTTGAGATTAACGATGACCTCATGTATGTTGTTCGACCTATCACTATTGTCGATCAAGATGTGAAGTATTTGCGGAGAAAAGTAGTGAATCTTGTGAAGGTGCAATGGAGTGAGAGAATTAACGATGTTACGTCGGAACTGGAGGGGAAAATTCAAAAATCGCATCCTGAGTTATTCGAGTAGTGTTCGCGCGTGTTGCGAATCTCGGGACGAGATTTTCTTTAAGGTGTGTATAATGTAATACCCCGTTTTATACTAAATAGTTTGTAGCAATTAATTGGTATTTTTTTATTGGTTTGGTTGTATTATTAATGTGGGTAGTATACAAAAATTAGTGTGAGTGTTTTACACCATAGGAAATACTATTGAATTTTAAAATTTGAGAACATCAGTAGTGCACGTGTGCGTGTGGTGTGGTGTGGAGTGTGTTATGATATTTATATAATATTATATTGTGTGTGTATATCTATAGTTATATTATATTAGGTTAATATATATATATACATTAAGCCCAAAAAAAAAAAGAGAAACCCACATATACTCAGCCGCCGAGGAGAGAGAGAGAGAGAGAGAGAGAGAGAGAGAGAGAATAAGAAGAAGAAGAAGAAAAGGGAGAAGAAGGAGAACGGTCTCGGGTTCATGGACACGTGTGGAACCGCGGGCGTTCGTTGTTGTCGTTTTTTTTTTTACAAACTTGGTGAGTTAAATTTTGTGTATCCGAGTATATATATACACGTATGTATATATGTATACGGGAGTAAATTAAATTAGTACATGTTAAATTTAATTATTAGGGTTAAATCTTTGTAATAGATCGATAAACGTTGTTATGATTAAAGTAATCTAGATATATTCTTTCCCCTTCGTGTGACCTTGTGATTATGACATTAGGGTATTCGAAAGGATTAGGTGAATAGTTAGCTAGTTTGATAAAACTATATGTAAAATATTCATGGTTATTAAGAAATATATGAAAATTTGTTTTTTTTTTTATAATTCACACAGTTGCAGAAACTTTAGAAAATTATTAGGAAATCGTGGCTTTGAATTTGAACATTCTGCACACGAGTCATAGTTTGATTCTGCACATTTTTTGTCAAATGGTGTTTTTCCTGATTCTGCACCGTTTGGGCAGAAATTGAAGATTTCAGTAGCAGTTTTTAGTATATTAAAATGTACGAAATTGGGAAAATATGATTCGTTGTTTTTTTTTTTTTTTTTATATTCGTTCGTATGACTTAACGAAGATTACTTGGAGATACATGAATTCTCTTATAATGTTGAGCTATAAAAAAAAATAGGTGAAAGTCATTAACGTTGAGTCCGATTAAATTTTATAATTTCGAGAATGCATAATGGTTTCAAGTTCCTTAGTGTTCACCGCTCCCAGTTGTGATATTTTTTTTGGTAGCTTGACTTGTTGAGTGTACTTTTTTTGCCAGTGGCTGTGGATAACGGGTCATACTTGGTCTCAAAAATAACATGCAGTTAATACCAAGCAAGGAAGCAAATCAATATGTACGAGCATACGGTTCACAAACTACTACTAAGATATAAAGACATTATTCACATTACAAAGCACATAGCAACAAGAAGCACGTAGTAACACATACTCCCAATCCCAAAGAAATTCGCAAACCTAAAGCTCTGACAAGCCCATAAACCACGATTTGAGAATCACTTAGACTCGCTAAGCTAACCTTAAGCTCTGATACCAAACTGTCACACCCCGATTTTTAGACAACCAAATACCCATTCAATAATATCCAAACCAGTATTTAATTGCCCAAAAATCTGAGAGTGAAAAACAATCAACTTGTCACACATTTGAAATAGTAAACTTTGCTGAAAAATGTTCCTCTTTAAAATAATTCACAACCTTTAAGTAACAAAAAAAAATAATCATTTTCATTGAGATCTCCATGATTAAATTCTAAACTACAATTTACATTAATAAAGAGAATTCTGTTGCCATAACAAAATAAGAAATCCACATTTTTACAAAACTTGAATCAGAGCTACTACAATCGTCCCATAACCCCAAAGTAATAAAATACAACATGGCCCACAATGCCAAGAAATAAATAAATCAAGATCACGAAGCAAAATAAATAACAATTAAAATCCACTCGTAGATCTCTGAATCACAAAATTTACTCCAACCGCTAACACGAACTATTCCTGAAAATAAGAACCCGACTACGCTCCACGCAGAGCATGTATCCAGACTATTATTCAATTTCCAAAACACCGAGAGTGACACCCTCACACAGGCTAATAAATAATTTATTTGAAAATAGAATTTAATACTCATTAAATAAGGACACGTAATCCTGTGTTACTATAAAAATCTGTATTATTAAACTTATATTCCCAATCCTCCATTTCATTATAAAAGAAATAACATTCCATTGTAAATATAATACCATTTTAATTTACAAAAGAAATACAAAGTTCATTAAATAAAATTTCTTACAAAGTTCAGCTAGAAGAAAAAATATATATATAAAGACTATACATCCGATGGTTAGAGCAACTACAACATTCCAATGCTCAAAGACTCCACAGCCAAGCACAACGGTCACATTATCAAAAGCAATATCCTGCACATGTCATCCGACTACGTTTCACACAGAAACGCACCCGAATGCATAACACACTCGGGTCAGTCACATGACTGGTATGAGTTAAATAAATAACATAATAACGAAGTCTTCGGGATAACACACAGTCCTTTAGAATACCACATAGCAAAATAAGAAATTATCGGGCAAGAGAGTAGTTCCACTCACACTTCAGGACAAGCGGTAGTTTCCTTCCATGTGGTGGCGATGAGGTCTTACCTGAAAAATTTAAATAAATTCCACTTACTACCTTACCATTCCAAAATATAGTGAGTCAACCCTGCATAAAAGTTAGTGGACCCACCATCCTGTACATAGAATATATTACATAGAAAAATGAAATAAAAACTATCACAAACCAAGCAAACAAATCCGTAAACAACATTTCCACATTCTAACTTAAACGTCGCATTCATTATTCCAAACTTATCAGTCTTATGAAATACTCCATTGTCATTATTTATTAGCCTTTAATTTATCTTTGTGTTCCCTAGGTTCACCACTTGGCCACCGTCTATGGTACAGCCCACACATATATCCCATGTGTGCCCGGACATACTACTAACACCCACTCCGGTGCCAGTTTGGTTGGGGTATCAACCAAACCAGGTATACACAACGGACGGCTGGTCAATATATCAAGACATCTATACAATATAAGTCGAGCATAAGGCTTAGGCCAGCTTGATCACGAAGCCACTGGCAAAAAGTACCTCCACAAGTCTTAAGCCAGCTTGATCACGAAGCCACTGGCAAAAGAGTGCGAGCTACCAAAAACAATAACACAACAACGAGGAGCGCTGAACACTAAAGAACTATGTTGCAATTATCACTTATTGTTCGTATTATCCCAATAATTATGAATTTCACGTTTATCACATAGTTCCGTCTCTAAATCCAATCACATCTCTAACTTTTAGATGTATTCCAATTTCTTACAATAGAGGGTTTTATCAATTAACCCGTAACAATTCTTCACTCAATAATTTCTAATCAAATTACAAGATCCCCAATATACTATTCAACGTATCTAATTTACTCATTGTTATCAAAATGACCACACAATAAGGTCAATTATTTCAGGTACAATAACCTCAACCCAACATTCAATATCAGCCTACATAAAACCCATAATAAAAATTCAAATTCTCATATCGTAAAGTATTATAACAATCATTCCGAGATATTTCTAATAAGTGTGCAGAATCGCGTTTCCTATAGACCATCGCGGACAGAATGTTCAAATTCAAAGCTACGATTTTCTAATAATTTTATCAAGTTTCTGCAATTGTATAAATTACAAAAAAACGAACTTCACATATATTTCTTAATCACCATGAATATTTCACATATGGTTTATCAAACTAACTATTTACCTAACACTTTCGAATAGCCTAATGTCATAATCACAAAGTCACACGAAGGGAAAAGAAAATATCTAGATTACTTCAACAATAACAACGTATCCATTACAAAGATTTAACTCTAATAATTAAATTAAACATATACTAATTTAATTTACTCCCGTGTACATGTATATATACATACGTGTATATATATACTCGGATACACAAAAATTTAACTCACCTCGTTGATCAAAAATCGATACCCACGAATGCTCCGCGATTCCCCACGTGCCCACGAACCCGAGACCATTCTTCTTTCTTCTTCTTCTTCTTCTTCTTCTTCTTCTCTCTCTCTCTCTCTCTCTCTCTCACACACACACACACACACATACACACACACATAAACGTCTGTTCTCTCTTCTTCTCTCTTTTCTTCTCTTCTCTTCTCTTTTTGTTTTAATATGGGGGCTAGGGTTTTTAATATAAGTATATATGTACACTACACACACAACACATGCCAATAAAACACACACAAATATATAAATCCCGTTTTTCTTTTTATGGGCTCACAAAAGAGACTCATAAGAGCCCAGAATGCAGTACAAAGTGTTAAAATGAGTAGCCCAATGGGTACCCATGACCCTGGTACTAAGTTTTAATGTTAATTACATTATTTAACACATTCGCGGGCCTGTAAACACTATATAACAAAAATACATATCAACCCTTCACTTTTTTTTAACAAATATAAATTGATAAATTATAACTCCCAAACTAAACGCGCTCACTCATGATTTAATTGATATGTCCACCAAACACTTAAATTTTTCAAACACATGTCTTACATAGGCACACTCATATCATATTGCTAACTAAAAATAATTATTAAAATAATTATTTACACACTTAAAAATTTTAGGGTTGTTACAATCTCTCAATCCCCGGGACGGATGAGAAAGGATGATTAGATCGAGGGGAAGCATGAACGTGTGATCATGATCATTCCTTATTATCTTCTTAGATTAGGAGTCACAAAAGCCTCAAATCTTTGCATGGATGCAATGTATGTATCTAGAATGTGCTAAGGTTGTAGTGTGCTTTGTGTTCATGGATTCCTAAAATGACTTAGAAGTCTATAATGTGTATGAATGAATGAATGAAATCAATATGGGATATGTACAAATGTAGTATGAACTACTTCCTAAGATATGAACTAATTTGGAATGCATATAAGCATCAAATGAAATAATGAAAGTTAAAATGTGCTTGCTGTGAATAGTGGACAGAACAGTAACTAGATCTTTTGAAAATTGAAAAGAGGGGCTAGGAATGTTTTCAATGCATGATTTGTTATGGAGCTATTCCTTATTGTGTCTAGAACACAACCCAAAAAGCCAATCTTTAATAACTATCACAGATTGAGAGACATTATATAGACAATGAAGGTCACTCAGAACCAGAGTCCGTACTGTCGACTGAAATGTTGAAAATTCTTAGAAACTGAAAACAAATGATATGGAGGCCCATTTTATATAGAATGTTCCCTAAGACATTTAAGTTTAAGGGAAAAATAAGTTAGGACCACCCCTTTGGGAAAACGTTTTCTGTAAAACAAGTTCAAAGTAGACCAAGCTGTTGTGACAGCAAAACAGAATATCTGGAGAGAATGTTTGGATCCAAATGGACCATTTTCAAGTATTTCCAAGTCAAACCAAAAATCATGGGTGTTCTCTAATGAGTTAGAAAGACTTTCCAAGTAGTCTTACATTCATACATTGAGTATTGAACTCAAAATAATTCCTTGAAGTTAAATGACTCACTGTTTTGAGGGTTTTGAGAAAAACAAGGTTTATTTCTTGAAATCAAAATGAGGGGTTTAAGAGGGGGTTTTGAAATGGGGGTTTTGAAAGTATACTTCCAGAACTTGGATGAATATTCTAACCACTTGGAATATCAATTCCTAACTCATTTCAAGAACTTCCCAAGTATTTGCAAAACATGGTTTTATTTGGAAACCAAACTCAAGAACCTATGGGAGTATGATACATGAGAGGATAGATGATACATGATATGATATAGCATGCTAAAAGTGGTAAAGAATATGTTCATGGGATATGGGTTCATCTAGATACAAGAGAGTGTTGCATCAAAGTGTGAAAGTCAAAAAATGATATGCTGTGAATAGTGCACAGACTGTATGCATTACTTTGTAACATCATAATGGGAGGACAAACATGTCTAGGAAAATGTGGGAAAAATCAGAGATCATCCTTATTGTGTCTAGAAAACAACCCAAAAAGCCAAACCTCAATATCTATCACAGATTAAAAGAAATAAATCAGAATGTACACATGACTCAGAAATAAAAGCTGCACTGTTGACTGATTTTGTATGATTTTTCATAAATCAAAGAAATGGTTTATAATGACCCATTAGAAACCAAATGTTTCCTAAGAAACCCAAGTTTCATAAAAAAAAAATTAGAAAAGATATATGTACAGTGACGAAAACATCCAGAATAAGTGCAAGAAGTCAGGTAAACATTCTGTGAGAGCAGAGGCAGATTATGAATATGAACTTCTTAAATCCGAAAATAATACTTTCACATCTCTATAATTGATGGGAAATATTGGAGACAAACTATGATGTCTTAGGATGACTTTCCAAGTGGTTTCATCATCATAACTCAAGTACTTAATTCAAAACAAATCTTTGAATCTGAACAACTCACTGTTTTGGATCATTCTTGAAGAAAATGGATTTGGGTTTTGAAATAGAGTTTGAGTTCTTGATTGGGGTTTTGAAATAGATGTTCAAAGCATGAGCTTAAACTCTTGAGATGACCATGTGACCACTTAGAACCTCATCTAACCTTGAATCATCAAAGAACTCCCAATATTATTGGAGAGATTCATTTTTATTTTGAACATAACTTCAAGGATACCTTGGAGGTATTGAAGTTATAATCATCATCTATCAAACATGTTTTTGAGGTCAAGAGCTACTATCTATAAGGATTCACTCACCTCAAACTTCATGACATCATCTAGATGATGATGAACTAGTAAGTAAATAAAGAAAATCAAAAAGAAATGAGGTAAGAAGAGATGAACATAATATGAACAAGCAAGTAAATAACAATCAATAGATGATAATCAATGTGATTTTGGACTTGTAGCTTGGTGTTTCACTCATAGATTTTGACATTTGGACATGGAAGTAGCTTCCTAACTCAAGAATGCTCAAGAATGGTGATTGAGTATATTGATGATGAAGTAAATAGAAGAATGGTGGAGGAAAACAAGATTAGAACTCACTTTGATTGGAAAAAATGGAAGAAGAAGACTACTTCTTCTCTTTATCTCTCTATATTTCTCTAGAGTTTCTTCCTAAGCTCTCTCTAAACTTCCATGTCTCTCCCCTAAATGGAAGTAAATGACTTCTTTTATAGGCAAAGGAGGGGTGGTAAATAGAGTTTTAAAAAGTTTAAAATGGTCTCCCATTGGTCCAAAATAAGCTGGGAACCAAAACTACGTCGTTTTGATTTCTAATATATCAAATTGGACCCCCAAAAGAAATTACAAAAGTGGACTGTTCTGGGGGAGAGTGTCGCGGCGGCAGTGGGCCAGTGCCGCGGCGGCACTGCTCTTCCTTCGTCCAGATAATGTTGTTTAGGCCCG
Source organism: Hydrangea macrophylla (assembly GCA_033977485.1). NCBI lineage: Eukaryota > Viridiplantae > Streptophyta > Magnoliopsida > Cornales > Hydrangeaceae > Hydrangea > Hydrangea macrophylla. Next base: position 59,294,832 of record CM066988.1, on the reverse strand, counting down.
CAGAGGTTCCGGTATTCGCGAAAAGGCCCTATTTTGTCCGAAATTCACAGAAAATGCATACGAACTCCAAATTGAGGTTGTGATATACCGTTGGAAAGGTAATGGATTCTAATTTACATAAAAAATAGTTTGGGGATAGGTCACTTTGAAAAGTTTTGCGGTATTCGTGATAAAAGCCGATTTGATCGCCTTTTTCGCCTTCGGAAATTCACAATACACTCGTTTTAAATCCAAATATTATGTGCGATATATCGTTGGAAAGCTAATGACCTCTTGTATCCATGAAAAATGTTTGAAAATTGTTACGGTGCCCCGATTCTAAAGTCAAACCTTGGTCAAACTTGGTCAAACCTGGGATTCCCGGGAAGTTCTGGAAACTTCTGGGAGCTTCCAGGAGCTGACGTTTTCGATTGATTTTCTTTTAAAACTCTTTTTAATACTTTTCTCATGATCTAGACTGATATCGGCATATTTGGATGATTTCGGTCAAACTTGGTCAAACTTTGGTCAAACTTTGGTCAACGGGGACTTCCGGGAACTTTCGGGACTTCCGGGGGTCTCTGGGAGCTGACGATTTCATCTGGTTTTGCTTTAAAACTCATTTTATTGCTTTTCTTATGACGTAGCATGTTTTCAGAATATTTGGTTCAAATCTGGGGGTGTTTGGGCTTTCAGGGGTATTTTGGTCATTCTGAGCATTTTGAGAAATATAACTAACTTCCAGGAGTCCTTTTGAGTCTTTTTTGATCATTGTGAACCACCAAGCTATGGGTCTCCTAAATCTGATAGCCGACAAAATGGGGTGTCTACAGTTTGCCCCTCTTTGGCATGAACTTGCGAGGCAACGCATGTCGCAAGCGAGTGCCAAAGCTTTGAAGAGACAGGTCTTTTGGAGGCTATAGATTTAGGATAAAAAGCGTTGCAAAAGATGCAATGATGCTGAGGCTAGTACAGGTCGCGCTCTGCGTGAGCTGCCTACGTATCCCAAGGGGAATCAGACTAGGACGTAGTTCAGGGCACAAAGGAACCAATCACACATGCACATACACAACAATCAGGCGGATGCTATGCTAAAAGAGTGATATGCAATGCATAGATGTGATATGATTGTGTACATGAGTCCTATCATGCCTAGTGTTCTGATCCTAGTATGAGCAGGTACTGTGGGGTATGCCACTCCGAGTGGGCTGGTGTTGTGCTAGTGTTTGCGACTGTGATGTGGTGGATGACTCGGATAAAGACATCAAGGTTTAGAAGACTCTGGGTCTAGGGGAAAACTTCTGGAATTTGGGAAGTGTGCTTTGTAAGCAAAACGGATCAGACGTGGGGTCCTAAAGATAACCGACAAGTGAGGGAGCTCACGATAACTGACAGTTTGAGGAAACCAGAGTGAAAAAGCTCAGGAGCGACAAGTGAGAAAGCTCATAATAAGTGAAAAAGCTCATGAGAAAGCTCACGATAAGTGAGAAAGCTCACGATAAGTGACAGGCAAAGAGGCTCACAATAATCAATAGGTAGGTGAGGGGGACTCACGATTTCAGAAAAATGAGTGAGGAAGCTCACAATAAGTGAGGAGCTAACGATAATTGACATGTGAGAAAGCTCACGATGAGTGAGGAAGCTCATGAAAAATGAGCAGGAAAGAAGCTCACGATAAGTGAGAAAGCTCACGGTTTTGGAGGAAGGAGTGAGGAAGCTCACGATAAACGAGTGGTGGGGAAGATCATGATTTTGGTCAGAGGAGTGAGAAAGCTCACGACAAGTGAGGAAGCTCATAATTTTAGACGAAGGAGTGAAGAAGCTCACGATAAGTGAGAAAGCTCACGATTTTGGACGAATGAGTGAGGAAGCTCACGATAACCGAGTGGTGAGGAAGCTCATGATAATTGTTTGGTGAGAAAGTTTGATAGCTGAGTTGGTGAGGAAGTTCATGATAATTGTTTGGTGAGGAAGCTCACGATTTTGGACAGAGGAGTGAGGAAGCTTACGATAGTTGAGTTGGTGGGGAAGCTCATGATATTTGTTTGGTGAGGATGTTCGATAGCTGAGTTGGTGAGGAAGCTCATGATAATTGGATAAAGGAGTGAGGGGGCTCACAATAGGTGAGGAAGCTCATGATAATCAATGGACACGGAGCCTTAAATTATGAATTGACAGTGCTTGCCCTGGGAATCGGGGTGATTTGACTGCGGGCGGTACTTTCGATTGTTGGCTGATCCTGAGAGTTGTTTCTGATTATCGTTATCTTCTGCTAAGAATAGTGGGGGATTCATCAGGAATCTCTTTTAACTTCCGCACTAGATCCAGGATTCGTCTCTGAATCTCTCATGGTTGATCGAAATGACTGATGAAGGATTTGCCTCAATCTAGAGGGCTGACAATGAAGGATTTGCCTCAATCTAGAGGACTGACAATGAAGGATTTGCCTCAATCTAGAGGGCTGACAATGAAGGGCTAATGATGAATGACTTGCCTCAATCTAGAGGGCTGACAATGAAGGATTTACCTCAATCTAGAGGGCTAATGATGAAGGATTTGCCTCAATCTAGAGGGCTGTTGATGAAGGATTTGCCTCAATCTAGAGAGTTGGTGATGAAAGATTTGCCTCAATCTAGAGGGTTGGCGATGAAGGATTTGCCTCAATTTAGAGGACTGTTGATGAAGGATTTGCCTCAATCTAGAGGACTGATGATGAAGGATTTGTCTCAATCTAGAGGGCTGATGATGAAGGATTTGCCTCAATCTAGAGGGCTAACAATGAAGGATTTGCCTCAATCTAGAGGGCTAGCGATGAAGGATTTGCCTCAATCTAGAGGGCTGTTGATGAAGGATTTGCTTCAATCTAGAGGGCTGGCGATGAAGGATTTGCCTCAATCTAGAGGGTTGATGATGAAGGATTTGCCTCAATCTAGAGGACTAGCGATGAAGGATTCGCCTCAATCTAGAGGGCTAAAGATGAATGACTTGCCTCAATCTAGAGGGCTGACAATGAAGGACTTGCCTCAATCTAGAGGGCTGATGATGAAGGATTTGCCTCAATCTAGAGGGCTAGCGATGAAGGATTTGCCTCAATCTAGAGGGCTGGTGATGAAGGATTTGCCTCAATCTAGAGGGCTGGTGATGAAAAATTTGCCTCAATCTAGAGGGCTAACAATGAAGGATTTTTCTCAATCTAGAGGGCTGGTGATGAAAGATTTGCCTCAATCTAGAGGGCTAACAATGAAAGATTTGCCTCAATCTAGAGGGCTGATAAAAAGTGACTTGCCTCAATCTAGAGGGCTAGTGATGTACAAATCGAGATGATGAGTCGACAGTGAACTACTGTGACTGTCAGGATTGAACTGACGATGTACTAATTGAGATAACGAGTCGACAGTGAACTACTATGACTGTCATGGATTGAACTGACGATTGAACTAACCGAGATGATGAGTCCACAGTAAACTACTGTGACTATCATGGGTTGGACCAACGGCTGGACTAACCGTGATCAAAAGAACAGACGATGTACTAATTGAGAAGACGAGTCGACAGTAAACTACTGTGACTATCATGGGTTGGACCAACGGTTGGACTAACCGTGATCAAAAGAACTGACGATGTACTAATCGAGAAAATGAGTCGACAGTGAACTAATGTGACTGTCCTAGATTGAACTAACGATGTACTAATCGAGGAGGCGAGTCGACAGTGAACTACTGTGACTATCCTTGATTGAACTAGCAATGTACTAATCGAGAAGGTGAGTCGACAGTGAACTACTGTGACTATCCTAGATTGAACTGACGATGTACGAATCGATATGACGAGTCGACAGTGAACTACTGTGACTGTCCTAGATTGAACTGACGATGTACGAATCGATATGACGAGTCGACAGTGAACTACTGTGACTGTCCTAGATTGAACTGACGATGTACGAATCGAGATGACGAGATGACGAGTCGACAGTGAACTACTGTAACTGTCCTAGATTGAACTGACAATGTACGAATCGAGTCGACAGTGAACTAATGTGACTGTCATGGATTGGACCAACGGTTGGACTAACCGCGATCAAAAGAAATGACGATGTATGAATCAAAAAGCCTGCTGGGGGTGAAACTGAATCTGCTGGGGATGAAGCGACTCTACTGGGGAGGAATGGATAAGATGTATTTCGCTAGGGAAAAAGGAAATACACCCACTAATGGGTGTAAAGGTACGATTCTCATTCGTAGATGATCTGTGGTGGCTATGAATTTGACATCGATGAAGGACAATGATCAACAGCCACTCATGGACTTATGTTGCATGGATGAAAAAAGATGATGAACAGCCAGTCATGGACTTATGTTGCTAGGAGAAAGGAATATCATCAACAACCACTCATGGACTTATGTTGCATGAAGAAAGATGAAAGATCAACAGCCACTCATGGACTTATGTTGCTAGGAGGAAGGAAGATCATCAACAGCCACTCATGGACTTATGTTGCATGAAGAAAGATGAAAGATGAAAGACCAACAGCCACTCATGGACTTATGTTGCATGATCGAAGATGAGCAACAACCACTTATGGTCTTATGTTTCTAGAAGATGATGGTTAACTTTTGGCGGTTTGGAAAGGGTGAAATTTTCCCCAGGTTTTGACGCTTCTCATGCTGACGCCTTGACTGGTGCAGTAATAGTGTTTGGTACTTCTGCTTGCATTGTCATTGGAATGCTCTTTATAACTTGATTTGAAAAATTCATTATTCGTCACTGTTGAATTACACATTTGAGACTACGACCGACTCTTTTCCTGAAAAAAAAACTATGACAGACTCAAAACTGACAGACACCGACACGCGAGGGTGACACACTCGACACTGAGATGAAACAAGCTCGACTTGCCAAAACTTAATGTGCTCTTGTCATAAATGATGTACCATTTCTCTTTTCTGTTTACTTCTCACCTTAACGTGGCATCACTTTGATGGTGAATCTTATTTTTCAAAATTCATCCCTACTGATCTAGTCAATTTCTTTGCTTCTCCCAAGATGTGCTTTGAATTAGTACCTTAGCTTATGGAATAAAAGATGCTCCATTTCCATCTATTCAAGACAATGTTTGTGACTTGAAGGCTTACCGTTGGTGTATAGGGATCGGATGGCAAACGAAGTTTGCCCCTAGTTTGAAGGGCATGAAGTGGGATCGGTAGGCAAACGAGGTAAATGACTGAAGTTTGCCCCTAGTTTGGAGGAAGGTTCATTGGAGGTTTTGGACAAACGAGGTAGGTGACCGAAGTTTGCCCCTTGTATGAAGGATAGATAGTAAAATTTAGGCAAACAAGGCGAGTAGCCAAAGTTTGCCCCTAGTGTGGAAGGTGATTTCTGGCTTGAGGCAAGGACCGTGACTTTAATCTCTCAAATGCTCATAACTTTTGCCTAGGCACCAGTGAGGTGACCTAACGAGCTCTTTTCTCTCTTTTATTATTGCTCACTTTGGATTTAGCTCTAATTTTTGCCTAGGCGTCCTTTCAAATTTTTGACCTAGCGAGCCATCCTTCTTTTCTTTTTGAAAGTCTACCTACGTACCCCCGAGCGGGGATCAGGTCCAACGTAGTTCAGGCCATGGTTGGAAAGAAGCGGGTTGATTTTTAGGTAGGTGGGGTGACCGAACTGTTGTGGTTGCCTACGTATCCCCGAGCGGGAATCAGGTCGAGCGTAGTTCAAGGCAAGGTCTTGAAAGAAATTGGTTTGATTATGATGGTGTGGACCGAACCGATGTGGTTGCCTACGAATCCCCGAGTGGGAATCAGGTCGAGCGTAGTTCAAGGCAAGGTCTTGAAAGAAATTGGTTTGATTATGATGGTGTCGACCGAACCGATGTGGTTGCCTACGTATCCCCGAGTGGGAATCAGGCCGAGCGTAGTTCAAGGTAAGGCTTGAAATAAGGGGTTTGAGGTATGAGGGTTTTTCAAACCAATCGTCAAAGAAGTTCAAACTTGAGCCACTTATGGTAGCTTTGAATAAAAGGATTTAGTTTCAATCTCCCTTTCTTTTCTTTTTCTTTTTCTTTTTATTTTGTTTTGAGGATTGATCATTTTCACTTTCGCCTAGCCAGTCAATTTTGCTTTTTTAATGTAGTCGATTCTTGTGAGATCTTTCAATCGCAATCTCAGAATTCCATAATGTGCATGTCAACTCTCGAAATTTATTTGTGGTCATTCCGTGCCTTTTGAAATGTGATCTTGGCACGTTCTTTAGATGTATCTTGAAGCGTATGATTCTCTCATTTGTTTCATTAAAATTTTCTCCAACATTTTGACTGGCTAGGGTCAGATTTTGGAAATCAACACCTTTTTCAGCTCTAACTTTTGCCTAGGTGCCCTTTCGGGTTTTTCAACCTAGCGAGCTTTTTTTTGTTTTTTTTTTTTTTTTTTTAAAGTGGAGATGAAACTCACTGAAATGTTTGGCTACCATCAAGGCCTAAGTTTGCATTGCTTTCAATCGGACAGATTGCGTGGCTCCCAATTGGATTGGGCTTAAGGCTTTGAAATGATGGAAAAAGGGTGTTGGGCAAGGCCCAAGTCAGTTCCAAGCATGTCTTTTCAAGATTGAGGCAAGAGAATCTTTAAATTCTTAAAGTAAGACTATTCAATTCTCGGCTCTTCATCGGTGTCAGCGCAAAATTGACTTTGACCTTTCAGAATTTTTTTTTTGTTTGAGTAAAAAAATATTTTTTTTTAGCACAGTAATATCCATGGTAATTTGAAAAGTGACACTTCAGTTCAGCGATTCATGCATCTATGACTAGGCACATCAGATTAGGCAAAATGAGACTTCATTCCATTAGTAGAGAAGGATTACAGACTCATTAACAAATCGATGACAGACAGACCGATCACAAGACTAGAATTGAAATGGACTCGGAACATAGAATAGACTCAACTTGACTCGACCCGGTCTCAAATGGAGTGTCTTTGTGACCCATTTATTCTTACTTTTTTTTTAGCAGAAGTTCCAAACACTATCAGTTCACCATGTAGCTTCAACAATCATTGGCCTCAGGAAAGGGGATCATTTGAACCGGTAAGCCAGCGGCTTTAGGTTCGATGAAGCTGACACTTTGGTTGACATAGGGTTGGATGGGCGATGGCTCGATGATTTTTTGATCGAGGAGGTCTTGGATATCATGGTGAAGGCGCATGCAGCTGTCGGTGTCATGGCCTGGACCTTGGTGGTAGGCACAAATTTTGGACAGGTCACAACTAGGCGGAGGGATGTCAGCACGAGGCTGAAGGAGTCGGAGGTGCCCCTTTTTGATGAGGTTATCAAGGATAACGGACAATAGCATACCCAAGTTGGTGAAGGTTCTTGGGTTGCGGGTTTTGTTAGACTTTGAGTTCAAGTGGGTCCTTGGAGTGGCTCTTAGATTTGGATATGGACTAGGATTACCAAGGCTAAAGTGTGGGTTTGGATACAAGTAGAGATTCGGATGTGGAAACGGGCTTGGATAGATGGCGTTGGGCAACCCATACTTCCCTTTATCGATGCTCTGCACCATCTTCTCGAATCGGTTTATCCTTAAACTTAATTGTTCAACAGTGGTTTGTAGTTTGTCCACTTTCCCCTCCAGAGCTTGGTAGGCCATTGGCGGGTTTATGATAGCCTGGGCTAGCCCACGATTGAGACAATGAATTTGGGAAGGTACAGAGGTGTCCTTACCCGGGGCTGTGTTTTCTGCAAATAGAAGTAAAAGCCCAAATTAACAGAGGCACAAAATACTTCTTATGAACTCCTAGTGGGAGGAGATGATCAGAATTTTGAAGGATTTAATGATGCAAACCAAGGACGGTTGCTGTAAGTATATGACTTTTGTACAATGATCGAGATGGGTGAGGATGATGATACGTATGCATTTGATGTGTAGAGACTGACATATGTGAGACTGACAAGATGTGCGTGCATGTAGACTGACACGAATCGTGTATGCATATGAGACAAGCATACGGATGCAAGCCCTAATCGATATGATGCCCCTACTTCTAACAGATAGCAGTTAAACAAATAAAGTCCTAGCTGTACAGAGTGTGCTAACCTTACTTTCCAGTATGATCACCAAGGAATAACAGGGATTTCTGGGATTCTTCGGGAATTTTGGACAGAGTTTCTGGGAGAAACAGGGATTTGGAAGATTCGGAGAAATTTCTAGAAGTCATTTGAGTTTCTAGGAGAAATAGGGATTGCTGGTTGATTTGGACTGAGCTTCTAGGAGAAACTGGTATTTTGGGTATTTCTGAGAAATATGGATAGAGTTTCTAGGAGAAACAAGTATATCTGGGCATTTCTGGGTGATTTGGACAGAGATGCTGGGATTTTTGGAGAATCTGGTAGATTTGGGCAGAGCTTCTGGGAAAATAGGTACTTTGGGTATTTCTAGGAAATTTGGATAGAGTTTCTGGGAGAAACTAGAATATCTGGGAAGATAGGACAGAGTTTCTTGGAGAAACTAGTATATCTGGGAAATCTGGGAGATTTAGACAGAGTTTATGGGAAAACAGGTACTTTGGGTATTTCTAGGAAATTTGGATAGAGTTTCTGGGGAAAATTAGTATATCTGGGAAGATAGGACAGAGTTTCCGGGAGAAACTGGTATATCTGGGAAATCTGGGAGATTTAGACAGAGTTTCTGGGAAAACAAGTACTTTGGGTATTTCTAGGAAATTTAGATAGAGTTTCTGGGAGAAACTAGTATATCTGGGAAGATAGGACAGAGTTTCTAGGAGAAACTGGTATATTTGGGAAATCTGGGATGTCTGGACAGAGTTTCTGGAAGAAACTGGTTAATATGGTGATAGTGATCATACTGTCTAGCAGGTTTTCATACTCCTATGTCTTAGGACCGACAAACAAGGTTTGCGGTGTATATCTTTGTGAGCATGGAGCAGACATCTTTGTCATGGTGCCAAGGCAGGTCAACTCAATGTGATCTCACATGTGAGTGATTGCCTTGGGGATCATAAGAAAGAGGTTCTGCCTCATGTCACATAAGCGTCTACACTGCGCAGGTAATCCCGTCAGGGCATACAGCAGTTATATCACATTGTCCGATCTGAAAAGATAAATCAATAGTCCTATAAAAGGTTCTACAGGAATCTATATGCAAAGGCCGAGTTTGGTCAAAGAGGGTCCGTTGACGAGAGTTCCAATATACGGTCAGAGAGACAGTACGGAAGTTGTTACTCTTTTTGATATACCTTGGAAGATACAGTATCAACGGTGACTTGTGCCCTGGCACAGCAAGACCTGAACAATGTCAGCGCCGCGTTTCAGACACAGTCGAAGGGGGAAAATGCAAAGTGCAATGCGGTGAACCAGATACAGTAAAAAGATGATTTTAAGGATACTTCTTATGAGTCAAACCTCTGTATTATTTTGTTTTAAAATAAAAATCCCCAGCAGAGTCGCCAAATTGTGGATACCGGGCCTCCACCTCTTTCTGCTTTGTTTGTTTGAAATTTGATTTTAGATCAAAGAAAGAAAACGGTCTGTTAAAAACATATACAGAGTCGCCACTTAGTCTTTAAGCAACCAAGAAACCTAATTTTGACTCACCCAAACAGATAAAGGGCACCGGCCCTTCATAACCAAAGAACTTGGCTCGGGGTTTTGGTACGAGAGAGGAAGGAGCCTTTGTCACGACTAAAACACCCTCAACTCGCCCCGTCTTGACGGGCCTCAATTAGCATCCAAATAATCATCTTATACTATGTTTGGTTCGACAAATAATACTATGATAGTATACTACATTACATAAGAAACTTGAAATGGAAGATCTAAAGATAAGATATCATTCATAAGATCTAAGCCAAATATCATACAATGTAAAGTGAAAGATCATACAAATAAACCTAGGAAAAATCGTCTAATCATATATCGAATCATCAAGACTTCATAATCTAAAGGGGGACATGAATTGTTCTTGAAACAAATAAATCAAAGAAAACAAGGATGCTTAGCAAGCTAGAATGATGCATGTTAATCTTTGAGAAGAGAAGATCTCTCCATCCCCGGGACGGATGAGAAAGGATGATTAGATTGAGGGGAAGCATGAACGTGTGATCATGATCATTCCTTATAATCTTCTTAGATTAGGAGTCACAAAAGCCCCAAATCTTTGCATAGATGCAATGTATGTATCTAGAATGTGCTAAGGTTGTAGTGTGCTTTGTGTTCATGGATTCCTAAAATGAGCTTATGAAATTTAAAAGGAGCTTATGAAATTTACTACTAAGTTGTTTGATAATTTTGTACTAGTGACACACTACTCTTCAAAAATATATCATGAAACCAAAAAGCCACCTTGAGCTTTTAAAAGCTCCATTCTAGAGCTTTTAAAAGCTCCCCCAAAAAAGCCCTAAGTTCAATTTTTACAAAGCGCATAAACTAGTTACCAAATGAATTAACATGAAATTGTGCTTTAAAAAATGAGAAGCAACAAAAGGGGGCCAAACTAAGCCTAATTATTATATTTTTATTTTTTTAATCCCAACGTACCTGCAAACATTTAGCATTTTTCTATATGAGAGCCTAAATTAGCTCGGCATCTTACTACTGGCCCTTGATAAGGAATTAATCGTGTACCATGCTCATCATGAAACACATCCATTAATTCTTTTTTTTTTTTTTTGGTAATCGGGGGTGTCCGGGTCAGTTTGCGCGCACCTCGACTAATCCTCCGAGGCCTGGAGGCGCCGGGTGAATACTCCAGTGGCCACGCTCCTCATGACTCGAACACTAAACCTCTTGAATAGTACACCTAAAAAGCTTATCACTCGACTAGACTTGGTTTCCATTAATTCTACCCACTCAAACTGTTGGATTTTGCTGCTTGGTGCAAAGGTTGAATTAAAATTAGGGTTAATTACAGAAACACCCCCTGTAGTTAGGACTTTTATCAAATACCCTCCTATACTTTAAATTTTATCACTAATACCCCTGTGGTTTGGACTAAAGTGAAACAGTCACTTTTTCCGTTAAAATTAACGGAAAATTGATAAAAGTACAAAATTACCCCTATTACATGCTAATACTAACACCCTTATATGCTTAAATGTTTATTTAGGCGTAAGTGGTACATTATTATATTATTTTGATATTACATTTGTTGTAAAAGACCATTATGTGGTCACTTAGGGGTACCTTTGTGAGAGCGAATGTGTGTGTGTGTGCGCGCGCGCGCGCGTGTCCAAGGGTAGATCAAAAATAAAATAAAAAATTAAATAAATTTTCTCTCATGAATGTACCTCAAAGTGACTATAGAATGGTCTCTAACAACAAATATAATATCAAAATAATATAATAGTATACCACATATGCCTAAATAAACATTTAAGCATATAAGAGTGTTCTTATGAACATGTAATAGGGGTAATTACGTATTTTTACCCATTTTCCGTTAACTTTAACGAAAAAAGTGACTATTTCACTTTAGTCCAGACCACAGGGGGTATTAGTGATAAAATTTAAAGTATAAGGGGGTAACTGATAAAAGGCCTAACCACAGGGGGTGTTTCTGTAATTAACCCTTAAAATTAATCATATATTGACAAGGGAGAGGGGACAAATGTGCAGATGTTGTAGCCAATTTCGGCGTGAACCAATCTACCCAACCCAAGTGGTTGTTCTGGTGGGCCTCCAGAGGGTCTGGATTCGCGCCTAGGGATGTTAGTTTTCTGTTTTTCTTCCCATATAACCAAAAAAAAAAAGTTACATATATTATATATTATTAGTGAAGCTACATAGGGCATTGAAGCGTCAATTAAAGGCAGTTGTTTAAGTGGCCTAGGCATTTAATTATTCTGAACATATGTAGTTTCTAGAAACCAGGTTGGGGCCATCACTTATACATCACTTGACTCTTGATTACCCATCTTGATGGGTTTTGGTTTTTGTGTTTTTAGAAGTTAAAAGTTTTAATTACAAGAGTACCATGAAAATTATCAAGTGGGCTTTAGCCCATGTGGTATCATTCCACCTCTCCCAAGTGGGAGGTGGAGGGTTCGAATCTCCCCAAGGAGAGTGGGAAGGGAATTTTCTCCTCTTCTAGCATTGTAGAACTGACCCTACCCCAGGTAAGTAAATAAAAAAAAAAAAAAAAAAAGAGTACCATGAAAATTAAAAAAAACAAAAATAAAAATAAAAAACTACTTCCCACACTACATTTGGACTACTGAAGCGCATCACTCGATTACTTCAGTTAAAATGTGTCGGGCTCTAAAGTACTTATTTAAAATTTATTCAAATTGAATAAAATACGCATTTTGAATGCCTAAAGCTCGCGATTGAGTCCTAAACAAGGGGGACCTACTCCGGATCTATACTCATTTTCAACTCACCGATCCATTTCATCAATTATTACGCCCCTTCTCCTCTCTGGGTGTACAGGTTTCCACTATAAACCTTTCCTAATTCAACAGTGTTCCGCTTCTCCTGTTAACTAGAGAGAAGCGGAAACCTCCCTATTTTTGTAGAATTTATTTACTTTATATGGAAATATATTCAATAAGAGAAATCGAATGATGCCGGGTATTCTGAAAGAATCGCAATCAAAAGGACAACCATTTGTATTGAAATATCTGTTCGATAGGAGGTATATGATGGAATTGAATCTGATTAGCGAATGTATTGTTCGTGCAACTAAAAAGAAAGCTTTAGCTAATCGACGACATGCCAAGGACCTTCCTTACTAGGAAAAGGCACATACACGGAAAATTGATCGAAATAACAAGATAGAATAAACTAAGAAAAAGCGTTAAGACAATTCAACATCTTTTATTTAATCTCGAAGGCGCAAAACGTTATTGGCAAGTGGGCCTCTGGCCACGAAATTGACTCTATAATATTGAAAGAGAAAATGTACTCCGTAGAACGTAAGGAAAAGAATATAGGAAAGGATCCTACTAACAATCTAGAAATTTTCTACTTATGGCCCCAATAATTAAACTTCTTTCAAATATGTCCAATAAAATTTGATCTTTGCCCCTACTTTTCTACGTATAACAATAATGATAAAAAAAATAATGTTAGACACATAATATCAACCACAACACATGATTGAAATGCATGTATCTTGGGCTGTGTGATTTTTCATTTTTTGGGAAGCACAAAGTACATACATTTAAAGCATAGTTGTGGATTATGTTGTGGTTAGTGTTGTGTGCCTAGCATTATTGATAATAAAAATAATATTCATAAATCATATTATAATAATAATAATAATAATAAAAATAATAATAATATTAGTGCAACGAGACCTTCTTGTGTTTTTTTTTTTTTTTTTTTTTGCATTTTCAAACTCAATGTGGGGAATTGTTTGGATAATTGGAAATGTATGAGCCTAAACATGCAAATCAATTAAATATCTAATTTTTATTTATTCTTTTAAATAACTTAATTATACATTCCCTCTACTTACTATCGAAAGTGGAAGAATTGTATGAACAAATTAAAATTTCATTTTTGTCTTTTTTATGTTGTAACCAAAAATAGGAAGGTCTAGTAAAATGTTACCAATGAAAGTTGCCACACTGAACTGAAATCCTGGATTCACACTGATTTTAAATATGCCTCTGCGGGCTGCATAAGTTAGCTTTGACATTGTTTTGTCCTCGAACATATTAATTAATCTACCTCTGCTCAATTCTGAAATACCAATCACTTTTCTTTTTTTGCAAAATAAAATCAACTAACATTCATACCTATATTACCATTAAGAAAAACTTAAATTAAAGCTTCATTTCATGCAAAAATCTCACTAGTATACAGCTTACCCAAAAAATACACAAGTATTTCAATAATCTTTTTTTTTTATACTTTTCGTCATATTAATGTAGTATTAGTTTATTCGTTTGTCACATATGTATCACATAGACACACTTGTACACAGACTAATCATTCTGCAAAAGAATAGAGAAAAAACAAAAAAACAAAAAACCCAAGAAAAAGCATCTATCTTTTCCGTTGTATACCTATGACCATGACTATAAATGGTCAAGCCTTATTAATGCAAATCAAATCAAATGCATTCTAGGTTTCTAAGATTTATTAATATCGCATATTCCATTCTTGTGCAAATCAATTGCATTCTAAATCCACCGCGCGAGAACCACTCTGCTACCTTAGAACCATTATTAATTTTTTTTTTTTTTTTTCCCTTTGTTAAATGGCTTTTATTATACCTAACAACATGGAGCCAAAAAATTAATAAAATTTGGATCTAATTTATTTTCAATTGACTAATTTCAAGAAGTCAAAATTCGGCAATCATCATTCACCATCTGCTCCACTTGGAATGTTCTAAATGGTTCACCATTTGTAATATTAAAACACTTAATTTTATACAATCAGCAACAAAATTAAATATGCAAAGCATTGTGCATAGAGTATACTAATATGACTATATTTATATATGTGTGTGTACAGATATCAATCGTTGTCTCCTATTTGTCTAAACTGTCATGCTAAATTAAGCTTCAAATGTGAAAGGTCTTTGCATAATTAGATTCTGTCATATGTAAGAATGTAATGGCCAATGGCCAATTCAAGCAGATAGACCATCAATTCATTCTACTATATTTTTATCAATTCTGGTTTCAATAATGATCAGATTTCAATTATATGGCCCACCATTGATCTGACTAATAAAGAATAAATTGAGAGAAATAACCACCTTTTAACACGATTATTAATATGGTATATGCTCATAGATTCATCATGCATCGTCAGCATGATGTACAAAAAAAATAAAAATAAAAATAAATAAATAAATGTTTAAATACATTTATCCCTATGCTTTGGTTTGTTTTCACTTTTTACAGTGACTGTGGATCAGCAACCAATTGGGGATGTCAATCCGGCAACAACCCATGTGGCTTTATCAGGATCACAAAAAAAAAAAATTAAATAAAAAATTATGTGGTCCTGGTAAAGCCATATAGGTGTTGCCGAATTGACAGCCCCCAAAATGGTTAACGACGATCTTTATCCTCCTACAGTTCAACAACCCACATGGCTTGCTTTTCAAAACAAAAAATATATGTGGTTCTAAAAAAGCCACATAGGTGTTGTCGAATTGACAGTCCCCAAAATGGTTGCCCACGATCCTTACCCTCTTACAGTTCAAAATTTGACCTCCTAATGGTGTTTACGTTTGAATTGAAATGATAAATATACTATTCATTTCAGTCACAACCATTGTTGGGTGGTCTTGGGCCTCCTCTACCTCCAAAGCAAGCTTATGAGGTGAGACTTTTTCTCATACTTATAAACTGACCAACAGCCTCTTCCACAATTAATGTGGGAAACCCCAACTATCTGCCCCTCACACATTTGGCCTTTGGTCGGTAAACCATCAACCAGTCTCTCCCTTGTGCCTTGTGGCTGTTGGGCCGAGATGTTATAACTTGGGCTCTGATACCAGTGTTGGGTGGTCATGGGCCTCCTCTACCCCAAAAGCTAGCTTATGAGGTGAGACTTTCCCTTATACTTATAAACTGACCACCAGCTGCCCTGATACCAGTGTTGGGTGGTTTTGGGCCTCCTCTACCCCAAAAGCTAACTTATGAGGTGAGACTTTCCCTCACACTTATAAACTGACCACTAGCCTCTTCCACAATCAATGTGGGAAACCCAACAACCATATGAGGGATTATGTGGCAATTGAACCATGAACCAAAAGAGGATAAATCAAAAGTAGATCCAACCACCTGATATTCCGCTATATTTGGCAGAATACTTCCTGATTTCTTTTAGTCACAACCACATAGATACGTAAAAACTTTTGTATCATAGGGTAAAATAAAAATGATCTAACCACAGGATTAAAGTGATAACCCAAATTAATTGTAAAAAAAAAATGGAAGTTGACGCAGTCTTATGCCAAAGTGCATTGGGTTTTTTCTTTATTAGTATTTTGTGGCTACTAACATACATTCATTATGTGTGTATACATATATATATATATATATATATTTGGGCTTTCAATCCAACTAAATTCATGTAGTAGGATAGTATTATGTGTAATTTTAAATGGATAAATAAAGTCTTTGTCGTCACTAAAGTAATTTTGCATGATCAAACTTAAGTAAATTACTTAAGTTCATTTGTAATCTTACCATGTATCCTTATTTTTAATGAAGTGACAGTGACTTTTTTATTCAAAAAATTGTGCATATTTTTAGATATGTAGTAATTTAGCATATTTTTCTTAATAAACTCTAACAAACTCGATTACTATGTCGGGTGCGGCTACATGTCTATACGTGAGACTTTCCAAACTCGTGAGACATGGGAATAAATCTTTATTTTTCTGACGTAAATAAGATAAAAAGTGTTTGTATGTAGTAATAAGACTTTTAACATGAGATTTCGTCCATTGAAAAGAAATATTGTAGTAAAAGAAATAAAATAAATACTTTATATGTACTATTATATAAGTAGCTACCATGCTTCTTGATAAATGTTCAAATAGATCGCAATGTCGGACACACATCTTACACTTAATTATGTCAGAGTGTTTGACACAGGTACTTTTAACATATTAAGAAGAGTCTAGTCCATATAACATGGTTTGTGTATATATATCTATGCATATACATATACTATTATTCTTCCTTTGGCAATTTTGAATACTAAACACTGAATGTGTTTTACTCATGGTCCTTGTTCACCCTGTCAGTGTCAATGAAGAGTGAAGACCAGTTACTTCATCATATTCAAATGGTTGTGCATGGTGTGTGTGTGTAAAGAGAGACAGTCCATTGTGGGGTTAGTTGAGTTTATCTTTTGATTTTAATGAGTATATGTAAAGTATGTAGTTGTGGTAAGAAATTGAAACAATCCCTTTAAAGAAGACTGGACCAGGTCAGGGTCAGGGTGCTACACCACTTTTCATTCAAATTTCTTTTCTAGTGAGAGAGAGAGAGAGACTTGACTTGGAATTTGAACATTTTGTAGATCTGTTGTCACCCGATCATGACCACATTTGAACTCTTTTCCCTCTCCTCTCTAGAAGAAAGTTTGGATGAACCACAAAAAGAAAAACTAATCCAAAGTCTAATGACTCAAAATGACCACCACCACTTAGGATTTTGAATGAGCTCCAAACTTTTACTATCCAACACGGGTGGAAGTAGGATTTTTTTTATTAGAGGTTAAGATTGGATGAACGTGTAAATAGTGGTGGACCTATATGGAGGTCAGGTTTAGCGCCCCCATGAGTATTTCTCTTTTCTTTTTTTCTGTTTTTTTTTTTTCTATCCATTTATACATATTTTTTAGTATGTTAGTTGTATATCACTTTTCATACTAATAAAGGGTTGTCATTTATTTTAATTCATTAAGCTTGACTAATTTTAAGATAATTTGAGTTTGACTAAATTGGAAAGTGATAATAAAAAGGTACTGATGGAACAAATATTTGAGGTGGGTTGACATTTAATTGGGCTACTATATTACATATATCCTTTCTTCTTTAAACTTTGGGAGCTATAGCCCACCCAAGCCCTCTAGCTCTATCAGCTACTCCAATCTCCAAAACTTCATTACAAACAAAATGACTTTGGCAAAATTAAGGGAACATTTTATGTTCGCATGATGTTTCTTGAAATTCTTTACCCCTGTGTGTAAATGATTTAAAATAGGCTAAAAAATATTGGGTCCTTTAGATTTCAGTCATTTATTGTATCCGTATCTAGAAATTGATCCATTGTATAAGTTAACTTAAAAATTAGCCCCACCTATTTTTAGGACCAAAATACCCCTACTCCCATAAATCAATATTTTAAAATTCAAACCCAGATTTATTTTATATATATATATATAGAAAGAGAGAGAATTAAAAGAGAAAATTTAATAAATACCGTTACTCCCATAAATTAGGGTTTTTAAATTCAAAACTCTAATTTGTTATACATACATATATAAATATATATATATAGAGAGAGAGAGAGAATTAACAAAGAAATTTTATCTATTATAGTGAGAAATTTCTCACATTTTTTAACGTAATTGATATGAAATTTCTCACCAAATAAAAATAAATTTCTCACTTTTTTTATCTATCATAGTGAGAAATTTCTCAACTTTTTTTTTTCTAACCAAATTAAAACAAATTGCTCACCTTCAAAAATAAAAAAATAAAAATAAAAAAAAACTCCACACTTTGTGAGAAATTTCTCACACTATCGTAAATTCATACACAAATTATCAAAACACTAAAGTACAGCAATAATAGACATAGATTTGTTGAGAAATTCTCAGTTCTAAAATTTTGATGGAAGCTTAATAATACAAATTTCTTACAAAAAAAAAAAAAAAAAAAACTAGATTATCAAGATGACCCCACTATTTTCCAAAATACCTACTAACAAAAATCATGAACCTAGACTAGAGCCTCTCTTCTCTCTAACCATAGTAGACTTGACTTCTGAGACAAATGCAAAAAAATAAATAAATAAATAAAATAAAAATAAAAATAAAACAACAACCTAGCTAGAGAGAGAGAGAGAGAGAGAGAGAGAGAGAGAGAGAGAGAGTTGTTGGGGGTTACTCCTGCAGAAAAATTTCTGATCGAAAAAATTGAGCTCTGAGGTCTTTTTGTGTTATCAGAATCCATGGTGGTCCCAAAGATAGCACTATACGTGAGCCCTCCGAGTAGTGTGTGCTTGACACCGATCAATTCACAGAGCTCTCACGATTTCGATCTCAACGCCTGTGGACACGCGGAATTCCACTTCTTGTTTGTTTTAAATTATTTTGGAAAGGGAAAAGAAAAGGAAGGTCTGTTGAAAACAGATACAGAGTCGTCACTTGGTCTTTAAGGAACCAAGAAACCTAATTTTGACTCACCCAAATGGATAAAGGGCACCGGCCCTTCATAACCAAAGAACTTGGCTCAGGGTTTTGGTACGAGAGCGAAAGGAGCCTTTGTCGCGACTAAAACACCCTCAACTCGCCCCGTCTTTCGACGGGCCTCAATTAGCATCCAAATAATCATCTTATACTATGTATGGTTCGATAATTAATACTATGATAGTATATTACATCACACAAGAATTTTGAAATGGAAGATCAAAAGATAAGATATTATTCATAAGATCTAAGCCAAATATCACACAATGCAAAAGTGAAAGACCACACAAACAAACCTAGGAAAAATCGTCTAATCACATATCAAGTAATTAAGTTTCCCTAATCTAAAGGGGACATGAATTGCTCTTGAAACAAATAAACGTAGAAATCAAAATATGCATAGTGACACGACTAAATAGTTGTGCGCTCTTGTGCAACACTCAAGTGTAGGTGATCGTGCAAGTAATACTGGATAAGTCCAGGTCGATCCCACAGGGAAGGTGTTGAACTAAATACCTAGATTAAACTCTAAAAAAAAACAAAAATCAATACTTTTAAGAAATGTAGAACACGAAGTTCCACGGTTTATCAACTACTAACGATAAAACAATTAAACTAAATTAATCTAACAACTAACTAACAAATTAAAGCGGTATTTTAAAGCGTGTTTTTCTTAATAAAAGGGAATGTTGGGATTACACGAATCCACCACGACCTAGCCATCTACCATGCAGTTACGTTGAACCTCAATGGAGCACATTCTCTACAGTATTCCGTAGTTATCTAAAGGTAAAGAATCCATAGTCCTTTCATGAACGGGGCTATATCATCACAATTAAGTTTGAAATACATGAAAGCGGTTTAAAACAATAGTTAAGACTCACACCTACAATGGCGTCAGCATTGAGGGTGGTTTGCAAAATGTATTGAAGAAAAATGCCTCAAGGCTTTAAGTTTACAGACTGCTTTGACAAACTGAGCATTTGGGGACAGTTTGATAACAAATCAATAAAATAGAAAGTCTAGGAGTACTGCATAGAATGTTCTCAAGAATCAAAGAGTTCGATCGACCGAACATCTTCATCCCTCGATTGATCGAACTGACTTAGATCGATTGACAATGTCTCTGTTCCGATCGATCGAACTAACTTCGATCGATCGAACACAGGAATTATTCTGCTGCATGGCAGAGGCTTGAGATCACAGTTTCATCGTGATCTCCCAACCTGGGGACTACTCAGACATAGTCTGGTGTAGCACAAAGTTGTTTTCAACGTAAAAATTCATTAAGGATGCGTTTGTTTGTGATTTAATCATGAAAATTATAAAAACTAATGGTGTAAATTTATCTAGCATACAAACTACATGATAACTGATTATACTACTCTAAACTACGTGCAGAATGTAAATAAACAATAAAGGAGTAACCTGGAATGAAGAACTATTATTAAATTATGAGAATAGCAACCCAAAAGCAATATCCAAACTCCAAGACCTACAAAACATGAAAAACCTCTATCTCTATCTCTAAAACTGATAAAAAGTGAAGTGGGCATTCTCTTTTTCATGAATACAGCTGATATACATAGAAAAACCTAAAACTAGGGTTTCAACCAATGTCCCCGAAGCGTGCGCGTATGTTCTGATAAAAGCCATGTTCGATCGATCGAACATCGCTCGATCGATTGAACGTCTGGGATCTTCGAGCACTTGAACTCAATTCGATCGATCGAAACATCGATCGCTCGAGCCTTCTTCGATCGCTCGAACTCTGTGCTTCAGATTTGAAATGACTTCTTTGAAACCCAGAACTTCCTTTTATCGTTATCTTCCAATTCTCCACACAGCAACCATAGTCTGCACAAATTATAGCTAAAAAACACAACCTATCACAGATTAATCATAATGTGTGAAAACTAGCATTGTAATTCAAACTGCAGATAAACGAGGAAATTGTAAACTAATTTAGTGTATTTACTTCTTTTAGCGCGGTTGTATTTTACAAAAACCCCCGCTTGTCACTTAGCAAGCTAGAATGATGCATGTTAATCTTTGAGAAAAGAAGATCTCTCAATCCCCGAGACGGATGAGAAAGGAGGATTAGATCGAGGGGAAGCATGAACGTGTGATCATGATCATTCGTTATAATCTTCTTACATTAGGAGTTATAAAAACCCCAAATCTTGCATGAATGCAATGTATGATCCTAGAATGTGCAAAGGTTGTAGTGTATTTGTGTACATGGACTTTCTAAAGTAGCTTAGAAGTCTAGAATGTGCATGAATGAATGAAGGAAATTATCATGGGATGTGTACAAATGTAGTATAAACTGCTTCCTAAGACATGAGCTAATTTGGAGTGCATGTAAGTAGCAAATCAAAGGAAGGAAGTAAAAGTGTATTTGTTGTGAACAGTGGACAGAACAGTAACATGATGTAACATCCCGAAAATTTCTAAGTGATTTGACTAACTATTCAATTAATTGTCGTTAGTAAATATTAGTTGGGTGTGCCTCAGTAACACACATTTGAAATTTTAAGTTTGGAGAACCCATAAATTTAATTTCTAGTAAGCAAGTTTAAATTGTTAGTAATACCCGTAATATTTCTCCGTTTTTTTTTTCTAATATTTCACTATTATTTTAAGATGAGATTTCAAGCTTTAATTAAATCGTGCGATAGATTATTGTATGACCGAGTTATAATTTTTTTGTAGAATAACGAGTTTAGTTTCGGGTAGTGCTTATAGGCCCGTAAACGTGTTGAATTGTGTTTTTAACATTTAAATTAAGTGCCCGGGGTCATGGGTACCCATTGGGCTAATCATTTGTCCCTTTAGAATGCATTTTCGGGCCCATATAAAGCCTTTTTGTGAGGCCTTAAGCCAAAAAACGAGATTTGATATGTATATATGAGTTATTTGTATATGTTGTGTATGTATATAGTATATTATGTGTGTAGTACATATATACTTATATTAAAACCCTAGCCCCCATATTAACAAACAAATAAAAAAGGAAAGAAGAGAAAAGAGAGAAGAAGAGAGAACAGACGTTTGTGTGTGTGTGTGTGTGTGTGTGTGTGTGTGTGTGTGTGTGAGAGAGAGAGAGAGAGAGAGAGAGAGAGAGAGAGAGAGAAGAAGAAGAAGAAGAAGAAGAAGAAGAAGAAGAAGAAGAAGAAAAAGAAGAAGAAGAGGAACCCCAAATATTGTTTTGCGAAATCATCATCAACATTGAAGCCCGAAATCGGTGAGTTAACTTGTTATCAATCTCGTTTGATTGAAAATTTAAATGTATAGAATATTAAATTAGTGTGGTTATGAATTATGAGATTTAGGTTTTTTTTTACAATGATTGAAGTTGTGATTTGAGATTTATAGATGAGCATTTAATATACATTTGAGCAATTATTCAATTTTCGGATTTGGGGTTTTCACGGATCAGATTTGAGTAGAATATTCATAATAAATCATACGTTAGAGTTTTCGTGATTCTGCTTGTGTGAGCCTATAGGAAACGCAATTCTGTACAACTTTTGTCTAATAGCGTTTTTCCCAATTCTGCACTGTTTGGGCAAAAAATTTATATTACAGTAGCAGTGAATGTTAACTTCGAATTTTGAATTTATGTTTATGAATATTGTTAGAGATGTTTCTTTGTGCGGAATTATTATGAGGAATAATTTTAGTCCATATTGGTTTTTGGACTGTTTTAAATAGTATTGTTGAGTGTCGATTTTATATGCTATATGTTAAGAAACCCCAACTTATTCTATGTGTGGTATTAAATAATTATTATGAAAATACTACGCCAGAGACTTGAATAGAATTCTGGCAAAAAAAAAAAGAGGCTTTATCGTGAATAATCGGATAATGATATTCCATGGAATAAATGATAAATTACCGAAGTGGTTAATGACATGATTAAACCCTCATGAATGGGTACTTATGAGAATTAATGTAGATGGTAAGAAACTGGGAAAAGAACTTAGTGTTCACTACTCCCCGTTGTTGTGTTATTGTTTTTGGTAGCTCGCATTCTTTTGCCAGTGACTTCGTGATCAAGCTGGCTTAAGACTTGTTGAGTGTACTTTTTGCCAGTGGCTGTGTGATCAAGCTGGCCTAATCCTTATGCTCGGCTTATATTGTATAGACGTCTTGACATATTGACTAGTCGTCCATTGTGTATACCTAGTTTGGTTGATACCCCAACCAAACTGGCACCGGAGTGGGTGTTGGTAGTATGTCCGGGCACACATGGGATATATGTGTGGACTGTACCATGGAGGGTGGCCAAGTGGTGAACCTAGGGAACACAAAGATAAATTTAATGCTAATAAATAATGAAAATGGATTATTTCATAAGACTGATAAGCGTGAAATAATGAACACGACATTTAAGTTAGAATGTGGACGGCTTATGTATGAAATTATTCGCCTGGTTTGTGATCATTCGATTTACAGGATGGTGGGTCCACTAACTTTTATGCAGGGCTGACTCACCATAAATATCCGAGGTAAGTATAAAACTCGTAGTAACTTTGAATTTTGGGCAAGAAACTACTTGCCATCACATAAATGGAAACTACTCTTTTGTTCAAATATGTGTGTGGAACTACCTGTCTTGGCCCAATAGTGTTGTAATGTGGTTTGTAGTCGACGGGTTCAGGTTGGAGCCCTCAGATTTTGTTATTTTTGTTTAACTCATACCGGTCATGTGACTGACCCGAGTGTGTTATGCATTCGGGTACGTTTCTGTTTGGAACGTAGTTGGATGATATGTGCAGGATATTGCTTTTGATGATGTGACCGTTGTGCTTGGCTGTGGAGTCTTTGGGCATTGGAACGTTGTAGTTGCTCTGACCATCGGATGTATAGACTTTATTTCTTTTTTTCTGAACTTTGTAAGAAATTTTATTTAATGAACTTTGTATTCCTTTTGTAAATTAAAATGGTATTATATTTGTAATGGAATATTATTTCCTTTATAATGAAATAAAGGATTGGGAATATAAGTTTAATAATACATATTTTTTATATTAACACAGGATCACGTGTCCTTATTTAATGAGTATTAAATTCTATTTTCAAATAAATTATTTATTAGCCTGTGTGAGGGTGTCACTCTCAGTGTTTTGGAAATTGAATATTAGTCTGGATACATGCTCTGGATTAAATATTTGGTTGTCCAAAAATCGGAGTGTGACACATGATATTTTGAAAATTGAAAAGAGGGGTTAGGAATGTTTTCAATGAATGATTTTTTACAGAGATCTTCCTTATTTTGTCTAGAACACAACCCAAAAAGACAATCTTTAATAACTATCACAGATTGAGAGAAATCATATAAACAATAGAGGTTATTCAGAAACAGAGTCCGTACGGTCGACTGAAATGTTAGAAAATCTTAGAAAATGAAAAAAAAAAAAAAAAGATCTAGATGCCCATATTATACAGAAAGTTCCCTAAGTCATTGAAGTTCAAGGGAAAAATAAGTTGGGAAAAAAGATCTAGATGCCCATATTAACTTGTTTTTTGTAAAACAAGTTGAAAGTCAACCTAATTGCCGTGACAGCAGAGGCAGGATGTTTGGAAGGAGTGTTTGGACAAAAATGGACCCCTTTCAAGTATTTCCAAGTCAAACCAAAAATCATGGGTATTCTCTAATGAGTTAGGAAGACTTTACAAATGGTCTTGCATCCATACATTGAGTACTGAGTTCTAGAGAAATCATTGAGCTCAAATCATTCACTGTTTTGACTCACTATTTTAAAGATTTTGGGAAAAACTTAAGTTTTCTTTCTTGAGATCGAAATGAGAGAGTTTGAGAGGGGTTTTGAAATAGAGGTTTTGAAAGTATATTTTCAACATCAAATAGAGATTATGACCTCTTGGAATATCAACATCAAACTCATCATCAAGAACCCCTAATATTATTGGAGAGATTCATTTTTATTTTGAACATAACTTCAAGGATACCTTGGAGGTATTGAAGTTATAATCATCATCTATTAAACATGTTTTTGAGGTCAAGAGCTACTATCCATAAGGATTCACTCACCTCAAACTTCATGTCATCATTTAGATGATGAAGAGGAAGTAAGTAAATAAAGAAAAAAATAAAAATAAAAAAAGAAATGAGATTAAGAAGCGATGAACATAATATGAACAAGTAAGTAAATAACAATCAATAGATGATAATCAATGTGATTTTGGACTTGTAGCTTGGTCTTTCACTCATAGATATTGACATTTGGACATGGAAGTAGCTCCCTAACTTATGAATGCTTAAAAAAATGGTGGTTGGGTGTATTGATGATGAAGTATATAGAAGGATTATGAAAGAACTTGAGTTTAGAACTCACTTTCTATAAAAAATTAGTGGGAGAAGCTCCCTTTCTCTCTTCTAAACCTATCTCTATTTCTACAACTTTCTAAAACTTTCTCAAGTTTTGCACTTACCCCTCCCCCCAAATAAAGAGCAATGGGGGGTTTATATAGGCTAATTTGGGGAGGTTTTGGGATTTAGAAAGTACTCCCATTGGTCCCAAACATCTGTGAACACAAAACTACATTATTTTGGTTTTTAATTAATCAAATTGGACCCCCAAATAAATTATAAAAATGGACTCTGCGAGGGTTGAGTGCCGCCATGACACTGGCCATGTGCCACCACGGCAATGGCCCAGTGCCACCGCGGCACTACTCTCAGATGTCCAAAAAATTGTATTTAGGCTCCCATAGGTTCCGGTATTCGTGAAAAGTCCCTATTGCATCCGAAATTCACAGAAAATGCGTACGAACTCCAAACTGAGCTTGTGATATACCGTTGGAAAGGTATCGGAGTCTACTTTCTATATAAAATGTTTCGGAGTCAGGTCACTTTGAAAAGTTTTACGGTATTCGCGATAAAAGCCAATTTGCTCGCCTTTTTCACCTTCAAAAATTCGTAATAAATCCGTTTTAAATCCAAAAATTATGTGCGATATACCGTTTGAAATCTATTGACCTCTAGGATCCATGAAAAATGTTTGAAAATTGTTACAGTGATCCAGTTTCAAAGTCAACTTTTGGTCAAACTGGTCAAACTTGGGATTCCCGGGAAGTTTTGGAAACCTCTGGGAGATCCCAGGAGCTGACCTTTTCGTTCGATTTTCTTTTAAAACTCATTTTAATACTTTCCACAAGATCTAGAATGGTTTTGAAACTTTTTGGCGAATTTGGACGATTTCGGTCAAACCTTGGTCAAACCGGTCAACAGGGATTTTCCGGGAACATCCGGGACTTCCGGGGGTCTCTGGGAGCTTATGATTTCATCTGATTTTACTTAAAAACTCATTTTCTTACTTTTCTTACGACAGCATGTTTCCAGAACTTTTGGTCCAAATCTGGAAGTTTTCGGGCTTTCAGGGGCATTTTGGTCATTCTGAGCATTTTGAGAAATAGAACTAACTTCTAGGAGTCCTTTTGAGTCTTTTTTTCGATCATTGTGAGCCACTAAGGTATGGGTCTCCTAAATCTGATATCCGACAAAATGGGGTGTCTACAACACCCGATCTTCTACATCATCTTCCTCTACCTCTTTGTCTTCTCACAAACCAATCGTCGGGGGCCTTTCTTGCCTATTCTCGATCTGTTTCACTCTCTCTCTCTCTCTCTCTCTCTCTCTCTCTCTCTCTCTCTCTCTCATTGTCTCACTCTCTGTCACAATCTCTGCAGGAGTAACCCCCAACAACTCTCTTGATTTAGGATTTTTTGTAAAAAAATTTGAGAATTTGACAGAGAGTGAGATAATGAGAGAGAGATATAAATGGATCTTGATTTATTTGGGTTTCAAATTGAAATCCCTGATTTAAGTTGATGGTATATACACATATATGTATATATCTAACGAAAGGTAATTTTTTCCATAAAAAATACAGATATTTGGGGGAAAGGACTAATTCCTAGTGTATCTTATTGATTAAGGATGAATTTTAAGGGTTTAAAAAGTCAAAGTGACTAACTGTATGTTGACTAAATTTTGAAGGACCAAAATGTATATTTCTAAAAAAACATTTAGTGTCAAAATTTATTTCAGACTATTATTAATTACAACACTAAAGATCCTTCAATGACCATTTTTAAGGGCATCTGAAAAAAGAATAATCGAATAGTCCATGTGGAAGGCACTTGCCTCAAATTAAATCAAGACCAAACCCGTTTTAGTACTATTTCATTTCACCTGGATTAATTTTGGGCTCTGTAATAATAAATGCATGTTCATATTTTTGAGGCTGTGGGACTCTCTATATGGTCTCTCCCGTCATGTTTTTTTAGATGCCGGTAACAATTGCCTTTAAATGGTACGAGTTTATAAATTAATTAAATGCCCTTTTTAAAGTTGCAATTAATAATAGGAAATTTTAGTCAAAGTCCTTTAAGATAGACGACTATTTTTGTCACAGTCTAGTCCCACGATAGCGGAACTTAAGCCCGTGACATGCAACCGAGGTTAACTCCATTCATTAACGTTCTCAAAAATTAGTTTAAGAACATGCAGTGGAAAGAAACAATTCATTTTAAAACAACAATCCAGTCAACTGAGTCGGGCATCCAGTCGACTGCACTGCCAGATACAGAGAACCTGTAAGCAACAACCCAATCCAATCGACTGAGGCTCGGGTCCAGTCGACGACAAGTTCCCAAGCCTAGTCGACTGAACTCATCCAGTAGAATGATCAGAGTCCTACAGAATGTCTAGTTTTTGTGTAGTTTCCAGTCGAATATTTTTCATCATTCAATCGATTGAAGTCTTGAAAACTGAAGGGAGATTTCATTTAAAACAGGGGTCCAGTCGACTGTGCCTCCGATCCAGTCGATTGTTTTCCAGCAGCAGCCCTTTCTGCGAAATTTTCCAAGATGAATTCTACCAGGAATCAGACACACACTCTAAACTCATAACAAAGCGATCCCAACTGGATTAGAACATTACCAAAACATAATTACAAAAAATTCCTAACTATTACAACATTATGAATCTGTTCTATGATTTTAAGTTAAGCATAGTTAAAAGAACGAAAATCCTTATTACAATGTTGCTAAGTTAAAACTACGAGATAAATATGATAAGTCACCTTCTAAGTGAACTCCCAAATCTCACATGCTCACTTCTCCGATTCCTCGCTGACATTAACACCTAAATGGTTAATTGAATAATCACACATATTCGATTTGTTTAAGCCAATGCTTAGTGAGTAAAACAACAATGCACATAAATGATAAACATGCTCGCATTCACATATCTACATTTCATACTAGTCTCCGGAGTCCCACGTGTACGTTCCATACTCCTAATCCGTGACTCCTCACCAATAAATCCACGTGAAATGGTAAGACCTACGTTTTTTTTCTTCAAATGTGTGACCTTATACCTATAACGGCTCCATAATGATGGCTTGATAGACGCACTCCTTTGGCCCAAATAGCAACTAAACATGCTCAAATACATTTCACCAAGCTATCGACATAATCAAAACATTCCACCGTACAATTGGGCCTACTTACCAATATAGACGCCCAATACAAACTAAACAATATATATCTATAACTAACACGCTTTTCATACAAAATATGAATACATGTCAAGAAATCATTCCAAAACATATAGTTGAATCACTTATCTCCGAATAACGCTCTTAAAATTCAATCCAAAGAAAACCCAAGCACAAAGATCATGCAGAAGTCCGTCTACAATGATTCCTATCAATCAAAAATCCGATTATAAACTTTTTAGGAAAATTATAAAAAATGAGTTTTTGGAAAACTCATCCAAACAAGACCTAAAGGGTATCAAAACGACTACCTTACTTCGAGGAGTTCGAATATCCGATAAAATAATTTGATCAACGGACGGATCGCCAAAAATGAGTGTCGCAAGCTCAAAGGAAACAAATCTCCATTTTCTCTCTCTTCCTCTTAGAAGCAAATTAGCTTTTGACTACAAAAATATCTCACCTCTTTCTATATATAAGCACGACTCTCAGAAATTGTGTTTACCTCCCTATGAGTTCTCAAAACTCCTAATTATCCTCTAAAACTTCTTACACACCTCTTTCATTGCTTCACGAGTGAAAACTAAAAATTATAAAAGTTTCGTCTAAGTTTCATTTAGTTGCTAAAACGCAATTTCACATGATTTTATGAAATTGCTAATTAGCCTACCAATTATGCAGCATGTTAATTGGTCCTCATAAGGATACCAAAATTTACATCAGAAATTTATTTTATGCCAAAAAATAATACAGAGAGTGAAATACATAGGTAAATATTTACTTTCAGATAAACATTTAAGGTATTCCACAATGACTGTCTCATTCTCAGAGAGACGTCACCACAACAAAACACTCATTCTACACAGTCTGAAAGAGTTCTCTTATACAGATACCCAAATCAACTAGTGAGTCACAACTCACTCACACATGTGCCACAAATGCACATCACATCACATCATCATGCATGACAATGTTATGAAATGTAATAACACAATTGCGGGTGTAATAATTCTCTCCCTCCTAAGAGAAGTTTGTCCCCAAACTTGTACCACATGTATCGAATAGGTTCAGAAACTGAGTATGCATCTCATCTTCTATTTCTCATGTCATCTCTTCCGTCATTTGGCTAAGCCATAACACTTTCACCTTTGATATCACTTTATTTCGTAAGACTTGACCCTTCTGATCCAATATCTCTACCGGGTACGCAAAATATCAAATCACCCTGAATTTCAATTGGTGTCGGGTCATCACTTGATCTCTATCTTCTGTCAATTATTTCCGTAACAATGACACATGAAAGACGTTATGAACTTGAGCATACTCATTTGGTAAGTTCAGTCGATACGCTGCGGGTCCAACACTCCCAATAATCTCAAAAGGTCCTACATACCTCGGATTGAGTTTTCCATATCTCCCAAATCTAGTAATCCCCTTTGAAGGTGACCCCTTCAAGTAAACCAAATTGCCCACGTCAAATTTCAACGGTCACCTACGCTTGTCGGCATAACTCTTATACCTACTCTGAGTTGTCAGTAACCGTTGTCGAATTACCTTTATCTTGTTCATCGCCTCTTATAAATTTTTTACCCTTCAATCATTCTTTCTCCGACTTCCATCCAACTAATCGATGAATGGCACACACAACCATATAAAGCATCATAAGGAGCCATCCCAATACTTGACTAAAAACTATTGTTATACACAAACACAATTAATAGCAAGTGGTCTTTCCAATCACCCCGAAAATCAAGTACACATAAATGAAGCATGTCTTCTAAAATCTAGATTACTCTTTCCGATTGACCATCGGTCTGAGGATGAAAAGCGGTAATGAACTGTAATTTGGTACCCATTGCTTCTTGCAAGACCCTCTAAAACTTTGATGTAAAACTACTATCACTATCTGAAATAATAGAAACTGGAATACCATGTAGTCTCACAATCTCGTGGACATACAACATAGATAAAGCCTTCGGCTTAGTTGTTCGAAGCGGTAGGAAGTGCGACGACTTCGTCAAATGGTCAACGATTACCCAAATAATAGTATTCGATTTCTTAGACCTCGAAAACCTACTAACAAAGTCCATTGTAATGTATTCCCATTTCCATTCGTCTATCGATAACGGTTGTAACAATCTCGAAGGTACTTGGCGTTCGGCCTTCATTGTTGACAACTCGTACATCGTAAAATGTAGTGTGCTATTTCTCTCTTCATTCCCAGCCACCAATAAACATGTCTCACGTCGCTATACATCTTGGTGCTTCCTGAATGAATAGTGTACTTCATATTGTGTGCTTCCTCTAAGATGATCCATTTCACACCTCTCTCGTTGGGCACACAAATTCTACCCCTCAATCTCAAAACATTGTTTTCAAAAGTGAATCCCAGTTGGTTGCCCATCAAAATCTCATCGTAAATCTTCCTCAAAGCCATGCCCTGAAGTTGTTTCTCGGTGATCTCATGAATCAAGAGTGGTTGTGCCACAATTGTCAACATCAAGCCACTTTCAATTCTCAGAATCACTTCAAATTCCAAATTCTCCATATCTTGAATCAATTCTCTCTGAGAAGTCATATCTGCTGCCATATTGGTTGGTTCTTAACGAATAAGAGTATTGGCAACTACATTCGCCTTGTCCGGATGATACTGAATTGACAAATCATAATCCTTCATCAACTCTAACCATCTCCTTTGCCTCATGTTCAAATCTCGTTGCGTGAACAAGTACTTTAAACTCTTGTGATCCATATATATCTCACATTTCTCCCCGTATAGGTAATAATGCCAAATCTTCAATGCAAAAATCACAGCAGCTAATTCTAGATCATGTGTCGAATAGTTCTTCTCATGCGGTCTAAGTTGTCATGACGCATATTCAATGACCTTGTCACCTTGCATAAGAACGTAACCTAAACCTCTATATGAAGCATCACTGTAAATGATAAACCCTTCAGTTCCCGGTGGAACGGCTAAGATTAGTGCCTTCACTAGTTGACTCTTCAGCTCTTGAAAACTTTCCTCACATTTTGGACTCCATACAAAAGCAACATCTTTCCTCATTAACTGTGTCATCGGCATTGCTATACGTGAAAAGTTCTTCACAAACCTCCAATAATAACCAGCTAATCCTAGGAAATTTCGGATATCTGTCACATTTGTCGGTCTTAACCAATTGGTAACTGCTTCTATCTTCTGAGGATCGATAGAAATTCTTTTCGCCGATACTATATGTCCAAGAAAACCAATCTCCGTCAACAAAATTCACACTTCTTTTATTTTCTAAACAATCTCTTCTCATGCAATCGTTGTAAGGATAATCGCAAATGGTGTTCGTGATCTTTAACACTCTTATAATAGATTAGGATGTCATCTATGAATATGATAACAAACTCATCTAAATAGTCCTTGAAAACATGATTCATCAAGTCCATAAAAGTTGTTGGTGCATTAGTCACTCCAAATGGCATAACCAAAAATTCAAGGTGACCATATCTAGTTCTGAAAGCTGTCTTCTCAACGTCTTCCTCCTTGACTTTCAATTGATGGTAACCAAATCTCAAGTCAATCTTTGAAAATACCTAAGCCCCTTACAATTGATCAAACAAGTCATCTAATAGCGACAACGGATATTTGTTCTTGACAGTCAACTTATTCAACTCTCGATAGTCGATGCACATACGTATTATCCCATCTTTCTTCTTTACAGACAAGACTGGAGCTCCCCAAGATGAAACACTAGGTTGGATGAAAGCCTTCTCAAGTAGCTCCTCTAACTGAACTTTTAATTCTTTCAACTCTACCGGTGCCATTCGTTACGGTGCTTCAGATACTAGTTGTGACCCTAGTACTACTTCTATCGTGAACTTAAGCTCTCTTTCAATTAATACATCGGGTAACTCATCATGAAAAACATCTAGAAATTCTTGAACTATTGGAATATCTTCTACTAGTGGTCTAAGAACTCATGTGTCGACAATCGAGCATAAGATACCTGAGCAACCCTTTTTCAACATCTTACTTGCTTTAATTGTTGATACCAATTACGGAAGTATAGTTATACCCTTACCCTAAAAAGTAAACTCTTTCTGACCTGACGAATAGAAACTAACCCGTTTCTGCTAACAATCAATTCTAACTTGATTAACCGACAACTAATACATGCCCAAGATAACAAAAAAGTAGTTTACTGTCAACGAAATCAAATCGACGCTCAAGACCTTATCGCCTATCTTGATCTCACACGACTTGAATACCGAAGAAGTTACTAAATGTTCAGTAATAGGCAATGATATGCACAAATCATATCCTAAGGGTTCGGACTTAACAATTAAATGCTTAACAAAATCACAGGACACAAATGAATGTGTTGAACTAGAATACATGAGTATATGTGCAAGATATGAACAAATAAGAAGAATACATGATACGACCGTATCATCCGTATTTTCTGACCTGAGCTAAAACTATTGCCCTTGCTGTTGTGCAACTCCTTTCCCTTTATCCACCCTTAGTTCTATCCTTGACCAGTTTGGCACACTCGATGCCCTGGTACTCATTTTCGGTTGTCTCTTTCTCGAACAATTCTTCGCTATATGCCCTGGTTGTCCATACTCAAAACATTTCCCGCTCATCTCTAGGTTGTAGCTCTTGGTGTTCAAGGTTGTGTTCGATGTAGTCACATTTGTATTCAGCGGACAGTTATGGGAGATGTGCTCTAATTGCTTGCAAAGGTAACACGTGCTCAATAGGTAGTAAGTCCCTTTGTGCCGCATATTACATGTTGAGCATAACAATCTCAAGTCTCTGATGAAAGTACTCCCTCCCTGGCAACCTACATATAATCTTGAACTTTGCGTAAATAGTTTCTTTGCATTCCCCTGACCCTTGCACTTATTGTCATTGGCTCTCTTTCCTTATTGTCCTTGTCGATATCGATCGACACTTTTCTCAAAGATACGAGCAACTTCCTCAACTAGAAAAATGGTTGGGCGTTGCAACATATCCACACGACCACGAATATTCTCCCTAAGCCCTTCCTCAAACTTACGAGCTTTATCCTCATCAGTTGGAATGGTAGTTTTCCCAAAATGCAACAAAGCATTATACCAAGAGACATACTCACCCACAATCATATCTCTCTTAACCAAACTTGCAAACTCTTGACGTTTCTGAGTATGCGCTGATCGTGAAAAGAATCTCCTGTTGAACTCATACTTAAATGCTTCCCACGTAGTTAGTTTCCCTAGTTCGAGCACATTGTTCCACCAATCTAACGCTTCCCCCATCAATGTATCAGATGCACAAAAAAATTTCTCTTCATCCATACATATCACAGTATCGAAATGTCTTTCCATATTCATCATCCAATGATCGATCAAGTCTATGTCAACTTGTCCATGGTATAAAGTCGGTTTCCATTTATGGAACTATTCTACGATTGGGTGTTAAGGTCTTGGTACTGGTGGTGCATTGATATATCGAACATCAACTGGTGGAGCCTGAACATTAATCTGATCCCGTCCACTTATGGCTTGTACAAAATTTTCCACCATTCACGATCTAATCTATACGCGAATGCGGTGATAACTCTCTTATCGGGTCAGTCATGACCTTATCATATATTCACCCTATTGAGTACAATGCATAATGACTATGCATGCCATGCCACAATATATATATATATATGTGCGCACAGTTCGTGATCACAAATAATAGATACAAACATAAGAAGCATCTCTATAATGATAACAATATTAACGTAATAAACGTACTCTCTACTCGACGTCACTCAGCATATAACGTCATTCATTCCTAAGGCTCTAACTTAAGATTTGACACCATTAAATGTCATAGTCCGGTCCCACAATTATAGAACCGAAGCCCGTGGCATGCCACCGAGCTAACTCCATTCATTAATGTTCCCAAAAATTAGTTTAAGAACATGCTGCGGAAAGAAACAATTCATTTTAAAATAGCAATCCAGTCGACTGAGTCAGGCCTCTAGTCGACTGCTCTTCCAGATACAGAGAACCTGTAAGCAATAGCCCAATCCAGTCGATTAAGACTCGAGTCTAGTTGACTGCAAGTTCCCAAACCCAGTCGACTGAACTCGTCCAGTTGACTGCTCGGAGTCCTGCAGAATGTCTAGTTTTTGTATAGTTTCCAATCGACTGAAGTCTTGAAAATTGAAGGGAGAGTTTACTTAAAATAGGGGTCCAGTTGATTATGCCCCCACTCCAGTCGACTATTTCCCTGCAGCAGCCTTTTCTGCAGAATTTTTCAAGTTAAAGGTTTTTCTAAATTCTACTAGGAATCAAACACACACTCTAAACTCATTCCAAAGCGATCCCGACTAGATTAGAACATTACCAAAACATAATTACAAAAGATTCATAACTATTACAACATTATGAATCTGCTCTATGATTTTAATTTAAGCATAGTTAAAACAACGAAAATCCTTATTACAACGTTGCTAAGTCAAAACTATGAGATAAACATGATAAGTCACCTTCTAAGTGACTCCCAAATCCCACATGCTCACTTCTCCGATTCCTCGCCGGCATTAACACAGGAAATGGTTATATAAATAATCACACATATTCGGTTTGTTTAAGCTAGCGCTTAGTGAATAAAATAATAATGCACATGAATGATAAACATGGTCGCATTCACATCTCTACATTTCATACTAGTCTCCGGAGTCCAACGTGTACGTTCCACACTCCTAATCCGCGACTCCTCACCAATAAGTCAACGCGAAAAGGTAAGACCCACGTTTCTTTTCTTCAAACGTGCGACCATATCCCTATAACGACTCCACAACAATGGCTTGATACACGACCCAAGTAGCAACTAAACATGCTCAAATACATTTCACCGTGCTATCAACATAATCAAAACATTCCACCGTACAATTGGGCCTACTTATCAAGATAGACGCCCAATTTGAACTAAACAATATATTTATAACTAACACAAGTTTTTCATAAAAAATATGAATACATGTCAAGAAATTATTTCCAAAACATATAGTTGAATCACTCATATCCGAATAACACTCTTAAAATTTGATCTAAAGAAAACCCAAGCATAAAGATCATGCAGAAGTTCGTCTACTACGATTCCTATCGATCAAAAATTCGACTATCAACTTTTCAGAAAAATTCAAAAAAATGAGCTTTCAGAAAACTCATCCAAACAAGACCTAAAGGGTATCAAAACAACGACCTAACCTCGAGGAGTTCGAATATTTGATAAAATAATTTGATCAACTGGCGGATCACCAAAAATGAACATCGCAAGCTCGAACGAAACAAATATCCCTTTTCTCTCTCTTCCTCTTAGAAGCAAATTAGGTTTTGACTATAAAAGTTTCTCACCTCTTTCTATATATAGGCACGACTCTCAGAAATTGTGTTTACCTCCCTACGAGTTCTCAAAACTCCTTATTATCCTCTAAAACTTCTTACACACCTATTTCATTGCTTCACGAGTGAAAACTAAAAATTATAAAAATTTTCATCTAAGTTCCGTTTGGTTGCTAAAACACGATTTTACATGATTTTATAAAATTGCTAATTAGCCTATCAAATATGCAGTGTGCTAATTCGTCCTCACAAGGACACTAAAATTTACATCAGAAATAAATTCTAAGCCAGAAAATAATACAGATACTAAAATACATAGGTAAACATTTATTTTCAAATAAACATTTAAGGTATTCCACAATGACTGTCTCATTCTCGGATAGATATCACAACAGAACACTCATTCTACACAGTCTCAAAGGGTTCTCTTATACAGAAACCCAAATAAACTCGTGAGTCACAACTCACTCGCACATGTGTCACAAATGCACATCACATCACATTATCATGCATGACAATGTAATGAAATGTAATAACACAATTATGGGTGTTATAGTTTTAGTATTAGATCCAACCCATTTTTTTTATTTTAGTCAAAAGTTTGCATGTTATAAAAGTTATGTGAAATTTCACGTAACTTTGTAAAAAAATTGAACTAGTTATGTGAAGTTTCACATAAGAAAGTTGTGTAAAAGTTCACATAATTTGTAAACATGGGGACCTGATCCGATTACGTTTCCCTAGTCATGGAGTTTTGACCAAAATAAAAATTGAGATGTCCTTTAAACTTAATAAGCTACAAAGAGGGACTTTTTACTAAATTTTTATTAATAATACAAGGTCCAAAATAAAAACTTGAGACAATAAATGAAAATGGCATTATGATAAGATTTTTTTAGATTTAAGGACAGTTAAGACTCTTGACTAGGGAAAGGTTCTCCATACAAAAATATCAAGTGAAATTTCACTTTGCATTCCTGAATATTAAGTGAAATTTCACTAGACTCGTTCATGAATATTATGTGAAATTTCATTTAACTCAACCTTTGAGAGACTTTTTAACAAATTATCAATTAAATTGGACTTTAAACTCTTGACAGTTACTTCTAGTGACTACAAAAATTTTGATATAAATATAGGAGACTAGAATTTTTTTTAAGAAACATATTGTTTAGTCCCTTATTATGCATTTTTTTGTATATTGAGTGCATCTAAATTAGGTAGTTATGAAATCAATTCCTTAATTGGTGTACAAATCAGGAATTAATCAGTTCCCCTAATTTTTTATTTTTTATTACAATTATAACCCTCATCTATTTTATTTAGAAAGTAATTTGACTTTGTATTAAATTTGGATATTACCCATGTATGCAAAAGTGAAGGAGTCATGCAGTAATGGATCTCTAAAATATTGGTAGTTGATTGGGGAGCATTAAACCTAATCATAAACTAATTCATATGTCGATATAGAATAATCTTAATTTAAATTTTTTTGACCTAAAATTTCATACTTGTTCTTATCATTTCTCCAATGATTGGTGTTGAGAAACTGTCGTTGAAGTTTTTCTCTATAGGTGTTTAATCCAACTTGTGTGTTTGGGAGAAATTTATCACGTATACGAATAGTGACTTGGATCAATTGTTATATGTTTATTGTTTGCAATAGTGATTTTATAGCAATTCTTAACCATTATGTAACATCGAGTTTTATGTTGTACATGCTGATTGCTAGTTATTGTGGTGTGCTATGGAGAGTCAGATTCATTTGATATGTTCTTTTGGTGGTGATATATTTGTAGTTAGTGTTGATGATGGCTCTAGATTTGGTGATGTACTTAAATCCGTAATTGGAAGATGGCCTGGGTTAAATGAGTATGAATTGACACTGACATATCAAGTAAGTGGATACAGTAAGTGTATGGTAGGTGGTGATCATGATTTGGAGAATATGATAATGTTATGCAAACAAATGAAGTTAAATCGTGTGGATGTTCAAGTTACAGTTATGGAGACTGATAATGAATTGTCCGACGACAATGATGAATTAAACCTGTATGTTGGAGGGTGTTTGGCTATTTTTGATGATGGTAATAATAAGCCTAATTATTTTTTACACCAGAAGCGGTTATTGATAGTGTCTGAGTGGAGTCTTGGTATTCAAGACGAGGGACAGAAGTTTGAAGGTGGTCCTGTGGAATTTCGACAAGCTCTTTGTAAGTATTCTATTGAGATTGGTTTTCAATCTAAGTATGTAAAGAATGATAAGTTGCGTGTCACTGCTATTTGTAAATTTTGAGGGGAAATGGCTATAAATGGCGCATTCATGGCCTCGAAGGAGTCGGTAAATTGTTTCTTTTATATATGGAAATTTGAGAAGTTGCATACATGTGGGTCAGTTGTTCGGAAATCTAAACACCCTCGAGTTACTTCCAAGTTGGTAAATGACTTAATTGAAGAGACAATCCGACGTGACCTTTGATCGGCGACGAATAGTTGCCGTTTATAGTCCTAAAAATACGCTTTGTTAGCCCATTTCATGTAATTATTAAGTGATTTTTAATAGGTATTCTATATTTTGTAGATTTTGGAGCTTTAACATAAAAATGCACAAAAATCCAATGATTAGTGGCTTTGGAAGTCATTCTGGGCTTAAAAGATGGTTCTGGTGAAGGAAGAATGTTGTAACAGCCTCGGAAAATTGTATTTTTGACAAGTAATACTTCAGATTTGAGAAATTTCTCCAGAGATATAAAATGTAGATCTTCGAGTTACGGACGCGTGGCCGCAAACGGTGAGTCAATCCGAGGTCCGAGTCAAAAGTTATCGCAATTCTACGAAAGTGGTGCAGAGCAGCGAAAAATCTGAGAAAATTCTGGAAAATGCCCAGGTCGCTGGAGCGACCCGCTCGCGCGACCCGCGCGAGCGACCCTTTGAAAAAGTCAAACTTGTGTATTTTGAAGCCCTGAAGAGCCCTGTGCGATCCGAATTAGTTAAATACGTCCAGAAACGTAAAAACAGCAGTTTTAGCGCGATTTGACTTAGGAAAGCTTCCTAAATCCTTCCAAACTCTATACAAATCCTATTCTAAATCAACTTTAGATATACAAATCATTACACACTATTATACACATCAATATACAGCCATAATATACATTATTTTCAGCCATTTTTGAAGAGAGAAAAGCAAGGAGAAGAAGAAGAAGACCAAGGATTCACATGGCCTCCTCCATCAACCTCTTGCTATTCATCAATTCTATGGACAACTAAACTTTAGATCTAGGGTTTCAATGAAACCCTAGCCAAGTAATAGGAGTATTTTATGTTTTTATTTTAGTTTTATTATGTATGGATGACAGTCACATGT
This sequence comes from Hydrangea macrophylla, assembly GCA_033977485.1. Classification (NCBI taxonomy): domain Eukaryota; kingdom Viridiplantae; phylum Streptophyta; class Magnoliopsida; order Cornales; family Hydrangeaceae; genus Hydrangea; species Hydrangea macrophylla. The sequence goes on along the minus strand of CM066988.1, from coordinate 59,255,685 downwards.
TCCGAGGATTTTTATAAATAAATCGTACTTCTATTGATTAAATCATTGCTTTCAGAATTTATTCTTGTCTTAGATCTATTTTGACTGTGATGTGCTCAACGATCTATTCTTGCTGTGCTTGTTTAGATTGTTTACATGTGATGGTGCTTTATTGATTCGTGCTATCAAGTATCCGAATAGTCCATGCCTAGATTAGACGGATTAGATCACAACCCTAGTTTAGTGTGGGATAATCCGTGCTAACCGAAGATGGATTATGTTGGTGCTTGAACCATGATTATCTTCTTGTCGGAGGAATTGGGCTTGTAGTTACAATTCCCCATATTCATCCAACGTAATAAGCTAAAGTAATTCATAAATATTCCTATTATGAAACTAGTGGTGGATTTGCAATCCTAGGTTCCCTTTACATATTCATTAAAAACACTTTTAATTGCTTTCATAGTTTAGATTTACTTTTATAGTTATTAGTTTAATTAAATCCAATTCAAATCCATTTTTCCTAATTAATTAGACTTAGGTTTTAAAATTAAGAGCTGTAGTAATCAATCTCTGTGGGTTCGACCTTTACTTCCACACTGCAAATCTTTGGAAAAGTAAAGAACACTTTTTACATCTTGATATTGACAACATCAATTTTTGGCGCCGTTGCCGGGGATTGTATTACTACGCTTAGTTTTATAATCGTAGTTTAGTTAATTCGTAAATATTAGGTTAGTTTTTATTTTTCTTATTTTCCATTTTGTTTTAGTTGCTAACTTGTTCTTTTATTTTGTAGTCAACGTTTCCGGGTGGAGTAGCTAATTACATCAAAGGAGCATACGCAAATAAAAAATAAAGAAAATTAAATAAATTGCTTCCTTTGGAAATTCGCTTTAAACCGCTGTAAGTCAGGGCGCTGTGACGCACTATTTGCATTAGTTTAGGGTTAATTGCACTGCATTAGTTAGGAAACCCGGGGCGCTGGGCTTGACGCGGTCATTGCATTACAGGATAATTTGCATGCATCATAGTAGTTGAGTGCTTGTTATCTTAGTTGCGTGATTGCCTGCTATTTGTTTTTTTTTTTAGTTGAGTCAGTCTTTGTTTTTAGTTTCTTTTCTTTTGTTTTAGTTTATGTTGGGTACACGTTCAAATAAACCAGATTTAAAATCTTTCGATCTTGAACTTGAACGTACCTTAAAAACTAGTAAGTCCACAACCCAAGCTTCTATAGCTAGGTTGCAAAACGACGAATCAACTCCGATTCCATCGTCGTTGTTTGAGGCCGAAATTCAGAGTACCCGTGAACGGATAAGGAAAACTCGAACTTTTCAAATCAAACCGATTCAAATGGCTGACGGTGGAAATGACAATAACAACCAAAATAACGACGGTGCTAATATGAATAACCTTAATATACCGCCACCACCTCCACTTATAAATTATTTTATTCCTACTACTTACACGCCACAAGCCGGTATCGAATTACCGGAGGCGACGGCATCTCACTTTGAGATAAAGTCGTCTACGATCTCGCTACTACCGTCTTTCCATGGCCGTCTCAATGAAGACCCTTACCAACACTTAGGAGATTTTCAGGGTATCTGTTCTACTTTGAAATTACAAAACCTAAATAATGATGAATTAAAATTGCGGCTCTTCCCATTCTCCTTAAGAGACAAAGCGAAGTATTGACTTCAATCTTTGGAGCCAAACACAATAAAAACATGGGAAGCCTTACACACCGCCTTTTTACAAAAGTTTTTCCCTATTATGCGTACAAATAAGATAAGAAAAGATATAACCAATTTTGTAATGCAAGATGGGGAATCACTTTACGACACATGGGAAAAATTTAAAGAATTATTACGTTCGTGTCCACATCATCAGGTTCCCAAGTGGCAATTGGTTCAAGTCTTCTACGAGGGGCTTATTCCCTCTGTTAGGAATACCGTCGATGCCGTTTGTGCGGGAACTTTTCTACACAAAAGCGCCGACGAGGCCTGGAAAATATTTGAAACGTTAAGCGAGAATTCGATGCATCAGGCTGTGTCGGTACGTTCTGAGGGGTACCTTCAACCTAAGAGAGAGGTGACAGTTGAGTCAAGTCAATCAATTCAAATACAAGAATTAAATAGAAAACTTGACCGACTTATGCAAATGAACAAACTGTCTAATCCACCCTCTTCAGAAGTATGTGCATTATGTTCTGAACCGTCACATAATATCTTTGCATGTCCTTCTGCATCTCAATATCCGGAATTTGTGGAACAACACGTTAATTCTATGCAACAATTCCCACAAAATAATTATAATCCTAGGTCGACTAATTTTCCTAGTATGTACCGACCCCAATATCAACAAGGTCAATACCAACAACCTCCTCCTCCACCTCCACGCAATAATGCATTTGAGGAGAAGGTGTTGGCCTCACTTGAAAACTTTGGTTCGGTGGTTCAGTTAGTACACTCTCACACACAGTCTATTGCAAAGCTAGAGTCCCAAGTAGGGCAAATTGTTAATACATTAAACCGTTTAACTGAGAGTAAGTTGCCGAGTCAACCTACTCAACAACCTAAGGGGCAATACGCAGTGGGTAGTACGAGTGAGAGCGTGAACGCTGTTTCGACTAGGACGACTACTCGAGATGAGGAAGTTGTTGTAATTCCGGATGAGAGTGAGAAAGATGGGAAAATTAACTTAAATTTGAATAAGGAGGGTGAGGGAACGAGTAGAATTCAAAAAGATAAAGGACCGGCCCCAACAAACTATATTCCAAGAATGCCATATCCACCAAACGTTGAGGGACCGTCACATTCGCCTAAGAAAGGGTCTAAGGTTGAGGATATACTCGAGGTGTTCAAACAAGTTAAAATCAATATTCCTTTCCTCGACGCTATAAAACAAATTCCTGCTTATGCTAAATGTCTAAAAGATCTTTGTACTCAAAAGCGCAAAATACGGAGTCATACTCCTAAAAAGGTCTTTCTCACGGAAAAAGTAAGCTCTATATTCCAACACGCTCCTCCAAAATATAAAGATCCAGGTACGCCTACGATTTCATGTGTCATAGGTGACACTATCATTCATAGGGCTCTCCTTGACTTAGGAGCTAGTGTTAATCTCATACCTTATCACGTCTATCAACAACTAGGATTAGGTGAATTGAAACCTACGGCCGCTACAATACAATTAGCGGATCGTTCTATTAAAATTCCTAGAGGAATCGTCGAGGATGTGCTAGTAAAGGTTGATAAGTGCTATTATCCTGTTGATTTCATGGTCCTTGACACTGAGCCCGTGCTAGATGCTAGAAAACACACTCCTGTCATTCTAGGCCGTCCATTCTTAGCCACGGCCAACGCACGTGTCAATTGTAGAACAGGGGTGATGAAAGTGTCGTTTGGGAACATGAATTTAAAATTAAACGTTTTTAATACTATGGATCAACCTCCTAAAGACGACGATTACCTATGTGAGGCGAAAGGTGAGGTAACACGGAATATTGAGCCTACTAAAGAAATAAAGGTGAGTGGGGAAAACAATATAGCGGACGATGATGAGTGGATGAATCCTAATCCCGTGGACCCTAATGCGGAATCTACTCGGAAGGTAAGAAATCGATTCGAACATAATGACAAACCGTCAATCGAATTAATTCAAAGCGACGTAATTTCTGCTTACCATCGAGCTCTGCCTGACATCCTTAGGGGTACACAGTCCGATTTACGGCCTCCATGAGTCTTATGCTAGAAAGGTCTAGCTAAAGACGTAAAAGTTAGCGCTTCTTGGGAGGCAACCCAAGCTTTATTTCATTCGTTTTTCTTATTTTTGGACATTTTTTGGGTCTGTTTGTGTCTGTTTTGGACATTCTGGATAGGTTTGGGGGTTGGAATTAATTTATTTTAATAGTATACATAATTTTAGTTAAAAAGTGGAAGAAATCATTCTCGCGCGCGCGGCCCGCTCGCGCGAGACGTCGCTCGCGCGGCCCGCTGGCGCGATATTGCCCCTTAGTGTTTTTTCCTTTGTTTTCTTTTTATGAGCCTCAGGTTCTCCTCGCGCCTGGATTCGCGGGCGCGAGGTACCTCGCTCGCGCGAGAAAGTTTTTTAAAAAAAAAAAAAAAAAAAAAAAAAAAAAATTGGAAATCTGCGCGCGCGACGGCCGCTCGCGCGATTCCCCCAATTCCTGTTTTTCTCTTTTGTTTTCTGTATCCTTTCCCCACACTGGTTCTAATAGTTTTTTCGTTTCTGTTTTTGTTTTTTTTAGGCCATTTTAGATCGTGTTAGTTATTGTTTTCCTTATTACATTTCTACTTTTTCGTTTTATTTCTTTTCCTTTTGTTAGTTTAGTTTAGTTTAACTTAGTTTTTAGATTTTTATTTTTGTATTTTGATTTCATTTCCTTTTAATATTTTTGTTAGTTTCTTTTCGTTTATCTAGTAGTAACAGGTAACATTGAACTGTATTGACATATTCCTTTGTGTCACCTGTTCTATGCTTGTCCAGATCGAGGTATTATCGTTCCTTTCTTATGTACTCTCCTTTCTTTCGTTTTATTGTTTCATTGGGGACAATGAAAGGTTTAGGTTTGGGGGTATGCACACACATGCACGTTATTATGCACTAAAATTTTAAAATTTTCAATAAGTGTGTTTAAATAAACGATATTACTGACGTTTTTGCAATTTTAATCCGATACTTCTTAGTATGTAATGTGATTTGTTATAGAATGATAAACAAGGAAATATGTGATTAAACATTTACTGAAGTCATGTTGAAATATTTTAAGTTATGTATTGTTTGAATCGTAGTTTTACATCATAGATTTGCACACTAACCTATGCACTGCACGTAGTCACTTGAATACATGTTGGATGTGAACTATAATATGATTCGGATTTCTAGATAACACAAGGTGGAGACTAAACCCAGTGAGCTATTGAGCCTATCTTTTCTGTTTTGAGGGTTATAAATACATTGTGTTTGTCGAATTTCATTGAAATAGCGCATCTACTTGTTGTTTAGTCTCATTATTCTTGTTTTGGTTGATAGTCAAGTTAAAATATTTGTTACCATGCTAAATAATCTTCCGTCGTAAATATTGAAGAACCATATAACCATAGGACATGATTTTAGGCCTTCTTTGTTTACTGCCGACCGATAAATGATAAATTTTCTTAGTTCGCCCTTTGAGCCATTAAAATGCCGTTTTTTTTCTTTAATTACCATTATCCTGTTTTTGCTCCAATTTGGCCAACTTGGAGTTCATCACTAAAAGATTGATCAACTTTTAGTGGTGGTAAGGCGATGTGTCATTTGAGAAGAAGAAGAAAATAAGTTGATGTTGGGGTGGTTGCCTTGCTATTTATTGAATATTCGTTTCAAAAGCAACGAGGAGGAAAAGAATAAAGAAAAAATAAAGAAGAGGAAGGTTGAAAAAAAATGATGAAAGAAAAAAAAAAAATGAAAAGGAATGAAGAGAAAGAAAAGATGAAAGTTTGTAGAAGAGGAATGAAAGAAAATCGAACATGCTTTAGAATGCCATTCTGAAACTACCTGATATATCTGTCCTATACTTTTTCATTACCTGAGCCACATTACAACCTGTGAAAAAGTCCTATTTGATCCTAGAAAAACATGGTAATGATTAATTTTTCTTGATTGTTGGCATTCTATTCATGAGACTACTGTTCTTTCGTGTCATGCGTCTTTTTCATGTCATATGTGAGCATTTATCGTTTTGAAAATATATTTCCTTTGCTCATGTATACTAGAAAAATTACACCTGTTTCTGAGTGTTTTATTTTAGAGTGTAATACATTGTGAGATTCGTAGTCAAGACATAGTTAGATGGTCATCCGAGTTATATTCCAAGTTTATGACAAGCGCGTGTTCATTTGACTACCATATCACACACGTGCGATTTTATGAGAAACTCTATTGATTTATACGATGCATGTGCTTTAGATTGTTTTCATGATATAGGTAGACGTTTGATTCTATTTCTTTATGTTCATTATTCTATTTCAAATCTTTGTTGTATAATAAGGAGTATTGAGTGTTTTGTTTGAATAAAAGTTTTTAAATTTATAAGTTAATAAAGATGGTTGTGGGTGACTTGTTGACGAGAACCTTCACGAGACTTCACTCGTCCGACTAGGGACACCTAGGGGTTTAAAAGGCTTGTTGCATATGCTAAATGCAATCGCGTTGCCTACGACAGTGAGTTAGGATTTTTAAGTATAGTAGTATTTAGTTTTATGTTTTTCTTTGCTCGAGGACTAGCAAAGAGTAGGTTTGGGGGTGTGATCGGCGACGAATAGTTGCCGTTTATAGTCCTAAAAATACGCTTTGTTAGCCCATTTCATGTAATTATTAAGTGATTTTTAATAGGTATTCTATATTTTGTAGATTTTGGAGCTTTAACATAAAAATGCACAAAAATCCAATGATTAGTGGCTTTGGAAGTCATTCTGGGCTTAAAAGATGGTTCCGGTGAAGGAAGAATGTTGTAACAGCCTCGGAAAATTGCATTTTTGACAAGTAATACTTCAGATTTGAGAAATTTCTCCAGAGATATAAAATGTAGATCTTCGAGTTACGGACGCGTGGCCGCAAACGGTGAGTCAATCCGAGGTCCGAGTCAAAAGTTATTGCAATTCTATGAAAGTGGTGCAGAGCAGCAAAAAATCTGAGAAAATTCTGGAAAATGCCCAGGTCGCTGGAGCGACCCGCGCGCGCGACCCGCTCGCGCGACCCGCGCGAGCGACCCTTTGAAAAAGTCAAACTTGTGTATTTTGAAGCCCTGAAGAGCCCTGTGCGATCCGAATTGGTTAAATACGTCCAGAAACGTAAAAACAGCAGTTTTAGCGCGATTTGACTTAGGAAAGCTTCCTAAATCCTTCCAAACTCTATACAAATCCTATTCTAAATCAACTTTAGATATACAAATCATTACACACTATTATACACATCAATATACAGCCATAATATACATTATTTTCAGCCATTTTTGAAGAGAGAAAAGCAAGGAGAAGAAGAAGAAGACCAAGGATTCACATGGCCTCCTCCATCAACCTCTTGCTATTCATCAATTCTATGGACAACTAAACTTTAGATCTAGGGTTTCAATGAAACCCTAGCCAAGTAATAGGAGTATTTTATGTTTTTATTTTAGTTTTATTATGTATGGATGACAGTCACATGTTCCGAGGATTTTTATAAATAAATCGTACTTCTATTGATTAAATCATTGCTTTCAGAATTTATTCTTGTCTTAGATCTATTTTGACTGTGATGTGCTCAACGATCTATTCTTGCTGTGCTTGTTTAGATTGTTTACATGTGATGGTGCTTTATTGATTCGTGCTATCAAGTATCCGAATAGTCCATGCCTAGATTAGACGGATTAGATCACAACCCTAGTTTAGTGTGGGATAATCCGTGCTAACCGAAGATGGATTATGTTGGTGCTTGAACCATGATTATCTTCTTGTCGGAGGAATTGGGCTTGTAGTTACAATTCCCCATATTCATCCAACGTAATAAGCTAAAGTAATTCATAAATATTCCTATTATGAAACTAGTGGTGGATTTGCAATCCTAGGTTCCCTTTACATATTCATTAAAAACACTTTTAATTGCTTTCATAGTTTAGATTTACTTTTATAGTTATTAGTTTAATTAAATCCAATTCAAATCCATTTTTCCTAATTAATTAGACTTAGGTTTTAAAATTAAGAGCTGTAGTAATCAATCTCTGTGGGTTCGACCTTTACTTCCACACTGCAAATCTTTGGAAAAGTAAAGAACACTTTTTACATCTTGATATTGACAACATCAACCTTTGTTTCCACCTGTTAAAGTCATAGGCAAAATCAAATACAGGCATGGTTTTGATCTAAAGTATCACCATGCTTGGTTTGGTGTCAAAAATGCAAGGAAATGTACGGTGATCATTCATAGTTGTTTGACAAACTTAGGTGGTATTTTAAGGAGACAAAAAGAGTAAATCATAGAAGCCATCTTGTATTGGATGTGAATGTGATAACAAGAAGATTTAGAAGGTGTTTTGTGTCGTTTGCAGCATGTATAAATGGATTTAAGTATTTGAGGCCACTGATTTTTCTTGATGAGACATTTTTAAAAGGCCAGCACAGGGGTGTAGTGCTTATTAGTGCTACGTGCAAAACAGAGAATCAAGGTTGCTATACTTTATATGTTTATTCACTATATATAGCAACTTTCTTGTTCTAAGTAGAACTTTTTGTTAATAGGGGTGTAGACATGTGTTTGTATCTTATGGTAATAGGGATAGTATACTCTATACATTGGTTCATAGTTTTGTGACAAATTTGTCACCCTTTTCATAGTTAGGGGGATGGGGGTAGAAATGTTTGTTGTGTGTGAACATTTACACGGTATTAAATATTAATCTTACTATGAGAATTATAGCTTGGTGAGAATTTTCTCACTTTTACCCAGTGAGAGAAAATGTTGGTTTTGTGTGAACTTTCTCACCGAATTGTTATTGATATACATATGAGAAATACAGTGTTGTGAAAAATTTGGCATTTTTTTCATGCCAAATTACGTCAGAATTTCCATTAAGTGATAAATTACACAAATGTTTGATTTGTCCATTTTTGTTTTTTTCCCTCAGAGATTTACAATCTTGCATTTGCCGTTGTAGGTTCGGAGGATAAAGAAAATTAGATCTGGTTCCTAAAGGAATTGAGGACGATAGTGGATCATTATCAAATGGTTACTTTCATATCTGATAGCACTTTAGCATTATTGAAGGTATTAAGGAGGTTTTCCAAATGAATCTCAGAGGTTTTGTTTATTCCACATTAAGTATAATATGATGGACAAACTTAGAAGTATTAATGCTAAGTTGCATAGTCGACTTGTGTACAAGATGACTGAGTGTGCATATGCTCCAGACTTTGGGCCTTACATTGAAAACATAGAATCGCTTGTTAGGGAGGTGAGCAAAGGGTTAGTGAATTTTTAAGTGGTATCCCTGTGCAAAACTGGTGCAATGCTTTTTTTAGGGGGCAAAGGTATGGTGAGATGTCGTCTAGCCTAGCTGAGTTGTTGAATAAAATGATAGATGAGGCACAACACATGCCTATAACTAGCATGATTGATAGTATATGAATTAAAACAATGAAGGATAGAGTAAAAATGAGGTTTCAGACAAAAATTTTGGATATTATTCTATGCCCGAAGATGCATGATCGATTGCAAAAGGTGTTAGATGAAGGGAGAACATGGAGGATTAGTACAGCAAGTGAATATTTGTATGAAGTGCATTGTGAGCCTTCCATGCTAGTGAATATTGGGCAAAGGATTTGTTCGTGTGGTAGGTCGCAACAACATGGATTTCCGTGCTCGCACGCGACTGTTGTTCTGAATAGCAGTAGTGAGCTTACTGGTAATGATATTATTGACTACATTAAGCCATACTTTTTGACTAGATATTATGAACTAGCTGTTGTAGATGTAATACATCCAGTTGTGACATTTGGTATGCCGGACAATGATCCAAGTAGTATTGAAATTCTTCCTCCCGTTGCCAAGAAGCAGCCTGGTAGGCCGAAGAAGAAGAGGATTCCATCAAGGGGAGAGTTCTTGCCTGTAATTAGTTGCAGTAGGTGTGGAAACAAGGCATGACATAATAGGAAGTCCTGCAGAGAAGTTATTTGTAATTGAAATCTCCATGATATGATTGTTTAGAAAGAATAATTGTTTATGTTTTGAGTATGATTTGTTTGGACATTGAATACCTTTCATGTTTTTTTAGTGAATTTCTGTTTCTACATCATATATCTTGAATGTGTTAGTTAATGTTATGTTTGAATTTCTTATTTTGTTAGTTTTCTGTAACTATACAAGCAATGTTGTGATAAATTTGTCACTGATATTGTACAGTGTTGTGATAAATTTCTTAATTGTGATGGTGACAATTTTATCACTCACTTGTGGTCATGTGTGACTTTTGTGAAGAAGTGTTGCATATTGTATTTTTATGTTAGTGTGACAAATTTCCCACTTGTTTTTGTCACTGTGCTACTATAATTGTACAGTAGATATGAATTAGTCGTATACATAACATGCGTGAAACTTGCACTTATTGTGTAAGATGTTTTCGTTATGACTTTGTTTACTAATTTCTCCTAGGATTTTTCTTGGCACAGATTGAGTTTATTTTAGATGCGCAACAAATTTGAGAACTAGCATACCAGCAATATCAAGTGTTGCAACAAAGTGCAAGGATTAAAGTGACATGGTTGTCTAAATAAGATCAATTTAAGCAAAAATCATCAATACGTAATTACTTCCATCATCCATCTAATAGTCTCAAAATGAAGCCTGTTCAAGTAACCTATTACTATAGGTATCAAAATGCATCCACACAAAGTAGTTTATTAGTACCAAAACATTATTAAATTTACATATGTTATCTTATAGAATAGTAGATTGTTCATTCATTTTGTTGGAACTGGAATTCTCTAGCTTGCTAGAATGCTTCATACTCCATTTTTTCCATGAACGGCCAGGTGTATTTAGTAAGACATGGGTGAGGCCAGTCCTTGTTGATATTGTGTCACATTTGCTTTTCATTGGGGTATGAAAGAAGAGGCCTGCCATCAAGTCGCATATGATAATGTCGCATTCCATTATTATCGCTGTTTGTTGGGGTGAGTTGCTGATGTTCCTGATCGGCATCCCAGTGACCTGACCTGTAGCCTCAATGTTTCCACCAACAGCACCTCCATTGTAATGCATTGCCACGTACCTCCTCTGAAAATTGTAGAAGTTATTGATTTGACTGGTATAATAATCAGAATGAAGATATATTTGTTGTAGTTTGTTGTATCTTTACCATATCAAGTAGGCCCCTAAGGTATCGATCCTTAGTCTTTGTAGTTCGTGGCCACAGGGAGTTGTAGTAGTCTTAGCTTGATAGTTGGGTGTCGAGTACCACAAGGGCCCAATGGTTTACCCCTTTTTTCAATCCTTGAGAGAGAAGAGGAAAGATATACATTGTATATGTAATTATCCTGATTGTGTGTGATGTATGGTTTCACAAGTTTGCTCAGTGATTCCTCGTTACTATCATCAAGCCATTTCTGTTTTTTTTTTTTTGGTAAATGATTAAGTTATAGTGAATAATTGTTTCTAATACAAAGTTATGTAAACAATTTTATAATTACCAAGCACAAACTATGGACAACATAGTATTAGTTATTCTGTTCAGGTGGGGGGATATTCACATTGCCACGTGTTTGCTAAGCCATCAAGTACTATGCGAAGTAGTTTATCACCTGCACTAACTCAACAGTTTCTCACTATAATTTAAGTGATAATTTTGTAATTGTTGTGTAGAATTTTGTAATGTATTAGTGAGGAATTTATCATAGTATAGGTACTGTCAGTAAACTTTATCTTACTTTACTGGGAAGTTCCTTCATTGTTAGCAGGTTAAATATATCTTCAAGAGTTACTAAATATATTTCATCAGCTATGGTGTAAATTATAGTGTTGTTTGCATAATAGTTTGGGTAAGTGGAGATCCGAAAAGGAATATGTTGGATTTATGTGGTAAGTGAGTTTTTGTAATAATTGGACTTATAGTGTATCACCAACATCAATTATCTCAAGTAAAAATTTCTTGTCTTCATGTGGCAATACCTTATAATCTTCAGACCTCTGTAATATTGCCTTTAACAATGCCCCATAATTGAATTTATCAAAGTTGATGTTGTCCACATCAATTGGGTCCTCTACTTGTTCCTCATCCTTGGATATCATCTCCTTCTTACCCTTGTCCTCTTTTTTTTTTTACCACATTCTCTTCAACTCTTTGTCTCTTCATCTTTTTCCAATTAGGGTACAAATACCCAGGTATTTGGGCCGCATTCCTCTTTCACAGCCTCATATTTCTCACCAATGATCGTGTGAGTTGTAGAGACCTCCGTGGAGTAACAGTCTTTCTTTTCTTTTGTGGTTGAATCTTACTACCACTGTGAAGAAATTGGTGAGATGTCTTCTGTAATTTCTCAGCCTGTAATAAACCGAACAGTGTGTAAAATTTACTAATATGTATTATTCATGATTCCAAGAGGTTGGGGTATGTTTGTGACAAATTTATCACTGAATGTTGAGTAAATATCATAGTTCTAACAATGTTACCTCCTGCTTTATTTGACTAATTGTTCGGTGCAGATCATCTGATATAGAGCTCTCTTTGATTAACTCACTTTTCAAGCTTTCTATCTCTTGGTCTTTCTTCTTGATCATTGTTTCCAGTTCATTGACATGTGTTTTCTCCCTTTTTCCATCATTTGTAGTTGATCCGAGAGTTTCTTGATTTGATGTGCTACCCGTACAGCGTATACTATTGGATCTGCATTGGTTTTGCATAATTCCTCTTGCAAATAGTCAAATAGGTCAGCATATTCTGCCTTCTTTTCATCCAGATCATACCAGAGTTTCTTCACTTCCTTCTCCAAGCTACTTATGATGATTTCATAGATTGCATTGTTACGTACAAGATGTTTAATTCTCTTCTCAGGGTTACTCACATCTGCTGACCGTTCCTCGAAAAATGATCTCCCTGTCCTATCACTTGAAGGTGTCTCTGTGTTAAGTTTGGTATCTTTGAGTCTTGATCCTTTGGTGTGTGGACATTCTCTTCATTGGAATCTAGGCATTTTACAATTGCATCAGATACACCAGTAACATCTTTCTATGTTCTTGTTTTGTTATCAATTGGTGAGCAAAACAAGTAAGGCTTCCACATGTCATCAAGTATGTCTTGAGTGGATGGTTATGTATCAACACTTGGATTCTCTTTTGGTTCAGGCTGATTTTGATCACTAGATAGTTGTTGTAAATTTGTTGGTGAGTGATCTGGATGATAGTCATCAGATGGAACAGTAATGTTTGTAAAGAATACAACTTGATTTTCATTATCCCTATTAGGTGTATCAACATCTAGGGAATCTTGCACAAAATATGAATCAATATCATCCTGTGCATGGACATCCGACTTTGTTTGCTCACTGTCCTCAACAATGACACTTCTATTGTGGTCAGTTTCATCAATTTGAATCTTGACATCATTGACTTCAACATCCTTATCTTCATATTCTAGGTATGAATTGAATTCTGGAACTAATTTTTTGGGATCAACCACCCTCTCTATGTAAGGTTGATACATCACAACCTCGGGTAATGTTTCGACTAGCTCCATAGTATTCACCTATTCATGAGTTCATGGAAAACATTATGTATTCAACATGTGAAAAAAATTAAGATTGATTTGTTATTTTTTTAGTCAAATTTGATAACTGTTGTAATCATTATGTAACTGTGAGAAATTTGTCACCCTTTTCACCAGGTATACCTCATGAATTATGTTATTGGTGATAAATTTTGTAATTGGTGAAAAATTTCTAACTGATGCTTAAATCATGATCTTCTAAACTAGATAGTCTTCTATTTCTAAGTTTCCTGTTGAGTTGTACTAAATCCCATTTACCAAATCGTGGTAGGCTGCTGAAGTCAGGTATCAGACGTTTCTTATCTTCATCCCTTCCTCAATTTCCCAGATATTCAAACGTTCACAAAACCATATCTGCAGAATTCAAAGTTGAAGAGTTATTGAGTAGTACTATAATTGATTACATAAACAAAATTCGTAAGCAGATGGTAAGAGTATTTACTTGTAACAGAGTAGTACAGCCAGTTACTTTTGATACGTCGTTGTTTGACTTGCTTATAGAGGTGAGTACCTCTTTCAACATCGAAGCACACCAGTCATATTGACGCATCCCCTCGATGTCTTGTATATATCTGATGAAACCCCACTTTACTCTGCTACTGCTTGTTGCGATGATGAATGTGCTACAGAGGAGTAAACATAATAAACGAACAACGTCTCTTATGTCGTCTCTTGATTGACCAGACATTTCCCCAGTTAGTGCTAACCTGACCTTTGCGACTGTTAATTCCTTTTCTTCAGGAAATCCTCTTGTTATGAAGTCTGAGTGGACTCTACAAGAGTCTAAGAGATCTTTTTTTTCCGTTGATTATTCCAAATATTAGTGTCGCATCACTAGTGGTGATCTTCAACTCCTTGTCACCTATCATGAATGTTTGGTTCAGTGAATTATATTGATCGACAAGCAGCATTGTGACATAGTTGTATTTTCGCCGATGCTGCACCCTTCTAGTTACAAAAGCTTAAAAAAAAGTGCCAGAATGGTGTCGCCTGCAGAACTCTAATGTGTTCAGGCCATAGTTTCAATTCTTCAAATGTCTTTCTGAACTCTATCAAACTGCACCAAAATTTTTTGCCATCTGGTAGCCTTTTTATCTAGTGATTCTGGTTACCTTTTCCCTTGTTTAAACGAGCTACAGAGAATTCAATGTGTTATGTAATACCAAACCAATGAAGGATGTAATATATCTTTCAAAAGCAAACAATTGTTTACATGAGTGAGATTTTTTCACGCTTATTAATGGTATGAATAGTGTAAATAAATACATATTTGGTTGTATGAAGAATGTAACTAATTGGACGACAACATATATTTGTCACAATCTACACACTGACAATATATAGTGAGAAATAGTGATGATTAAACATGGTAAGAAATTTCTCACTACCTAAATTATGTATGATGTTACAATCTTCATATTGCAAGGAAGCACTGTTATTAGTATGATTTTCTTACATTAGGGTTGAATTCAACACTCACAAAATTATGTGAGATGTGAGAAATTGTTGGCAACTGTGAGAAATTACATGAGTGATGAATTTATTTGTACTTGTACGTGTTTCTATACGATTCAAGTGTGATAAACTTCTCATTAAATTTATTATGTTATTATTCAGTAAATTCGATTGATTACTTGATTTTGTATGAGCGTTGAAATTTATCACTTTCTTAAATTTGTCACGAAATTCTTAGGTATTTTGAAAAACTCATTGTCGGATCTACAAAAGTTATCACATTTATAAAGCGTTCACGAAATTTTTAGATATTTGTTGTAAATTATTGTCGGATCTCCAAAATTTATCACAATCTTAAATCGTTCCCAAAATTTTTAGGGTTTTTGAAGAACATCATCGTTTTTGAAAAATTTGCGATAAATTTTTGAAGAACACCATCATTTTTTAAGAACACCATCATTTACCAAAAAAAAATCATCATTTTTTTAAATCTATGACTGAAAAATTAAAGTTTCAACATTTGAAATTGAAGAAATACGAAAAACGACTTAGATTGTACATGATTAGTTCATTATATACAATTGAAAATAGCAAAGTTGTCACAAAATAACTGAATATTGAAACACTTGTAGAAAATTCTGACCTTTTCTCCCCATTGATGCTTGGATCTCGAAAAATTACAAGCTTAAACTAACCGCTCCAAAATCTTCAAAAAATATCCATGGATTGCTTCAATTTTGTGGTTTATAGACTGCGATGTGAGAAATTTTGGAGAATAAAAATCTCCAAACACTGTGGACACGCGGGATTCCACCACTTGTTTGTTTGTTTGAGATTGTTTTGAAAAGGAAAAGAAAAGGAAGGTTTGTTGAAAACAGATACAGAGTCGGCACTTGGTCTTTAAGGAACCAAGAAACCTAAATTTGACTCACCCAAACGGATAAAGGGCACCGTCCTTTCATAACCAAAGAACTTGGTTCGGGGTTTTGGTACGAGAGAGGAAGGAGCCTTTGTCGCGACTAAAATGTCCTCAACTCACCCCGTCTTTCGACGGGCCTCAATTAGCATCCAAATAATCATCTTATACTATGTTTGGTTCGACAAATAATACTATGATAGTATATTATATCACACAAGGATTTTGAAATGGAAGATCAAAAGATAAGATATCTTTCATAAGATCTAAGCCAAATATCACACAATGTAAAATGAAAGATCACACAAACATACCTTGAAAAAATCGTCTAATCATATATCAAGTAATAAAGTTTTCCTAATCTAAAGGGGACATGAGTTGTTCTTGAAACAAATAATCAAATAAAACAAGGATGCTTAGCAATCTAGAATGATGCATGTCAATCTTTGAGAAAAGAAAATCTCTCAATCCCCGGGACGGATGAGAAAGGAGGATTAGATCAAGGGGAAGCACGAACGTTTGATCATGATCATTCCTAATAATCTTCTTAGATTAGGAGTTACAAAAACCCTAAATCTTTGCATGGATGCAATGTATGTATCTAGAATGTGTCAAGGTTGTAGTGTGTTTTATGTTCATGGATTCCTAGAATGACTTAGAAGTCTAAAATGTGTATGAATGAATAAATGGAATCATCATGGGATATGTACAAATGTAGTATGAACTACTTCCTAAGACATGAGCTAATTTGGAGTACATGTAAGCATCAAATCAAAAGATGGAAGTGAAAATATGCTTGCTGTGAATAGTGGACAGAACAATAACATGATCTTTTGGAAATTGAAAAGAGAGGATAGGAATGTTTTCAATGCATGATTTTTTATGGAGATCTTCCTTATTGTTTCTAGAACACAATCCAGAAATCCAATCTTTAATAACTATCACAGATTGAGAGAAATCATATAAACAATAGAGGTTATTCAGAAACAAAGTCCGTACTGTCGACTGAAATGTTAGAAAATCTTAGAAAATGAACACAAATGTTCTAGGGGCCCATATTATACAGACATTTTCCAAAGACACTGAAGTTCAAGGGAAAAATAGTTTGGGACCACTCCTTTTGGAAAAGTTTTCTGTAAAACAAGTTGAAAGTTGACCAAGCTGCTGTGACAGCAAAAACAGAATGTCTATAAAGAATGTTTGGGTCAAAATGGAACCCTTCCAAGTCTTTTCAAGCCAAGCCAAGCCAAAAATCATGGGTGTTCTCAAATGAGTTAGGAAGACTTTCTAAGTGGTCTTGCATTCATACATTTAGTATTGAGTTATAGAGAAATCTTTGAGCTCAGATCATTCACTGGTTTGACTCACTATTTTAAAGATTTTGGGAAAAACTTGAGTTTTCTTTCTTGAGATCAAAATGAGAGGGTTTGAGAGGGGTTTTGAAATAGAGATTTTGAAAGTATATTTTCAACATCAAATAGAGATTGTGACCTCTTGAAATATCAACATCAAGCTCATCATCAAGAACCCCCAATATTATTGGAGAGCTTCATTTTTATTTTGAACATAACTTCAAGGATACCTTGGAGGTATTGAAGTTATAATCATCATCTATTAAACATGTTTTTGAGGTCAAGAGATACTATCCATAAGGATTCACTCACCTCAAACTTCATGTCATCATTTAGATGATGAAGAACAAGTGAATAAAGAAAAAAAAGAAATGAGGTAAGAAGAGATGAACATATATATAAATAAACAAGTAAATAGCAATCAATAGATGATAATCAATGTGATATTGGACTTGTAGCTTGGTGTTTCACTCATAGATATTGACATTTGGGCATGGAAGTAGCTCCCTAACTCATGAATGCTTAGAGAAATGGTGGTTGGGTGTATTGATGATGAAGTATATAGAAGGATGATGGAAGAACTTGAGTTTAGAACTCACTTTCTATAGAAAATCAGTGGGAGAAGCTCCCTTTCTCTCTTCTAAACCTATCTCTATCTCTCTTTCTCTCTAAAACTTTCTCAAATTTTGCACTTGGCCCCTCCAAAATGAAGAGCAATGGGGGGTTTATATAGGCTGATTTGGGGTGGTTTTGGGGTTTTAGAAGTACTCCTATTGGTCCCAAACATCTGTGAACATAAGACTACATCGTTTTGGTTTTTAATTAATCAAATTGGAACCCCAATTAAATTACAAAAATGGACTCTGCGAGAGTTGAGTACCGCTGCGGCACTGGCCATGTGCCACCGTGGCAGTGGCCCAGTGCCGCTACGGTACTGCTCCTCAGATGCCCAAAAAATTGTATTTCGGCCCCCAGAGGTTCCTGTATTCGCGAAATGGCCCTATTTCGTCTGAAATTCACAGAAAATGCGTATGAACTCCAAACTGAGCTTGTGATATACTGTTGGAAAGGTATTGGAGTCTAATTTCTATAACAAAAAATATTTTGGAGTCAGGTCACTTTGAAAAGTTTTACGATATTCGCGATAAAATTTGATTTGATCGTCTTTTTCACCTTCAGAAATTCATAATAAATTCATTTTAAATCCAGGAATTATGTGAAATATACCGTTGGAAAGCTATTGACCTCTAGTATCCATGAAAAATGTTTGAAAAATGATACAGTGCTCCGGTTTTAAAGTCAACTTTTGGTCAAACTGGTCAAATCGAGGACCTCTATGGAGTTTTGGGAACCTTTAGGAGCTCCCAAGAGCTGACGTTTTCATTCGATTTTCTTTTAAAACTCATTTTAGTACTTTTCACATGATCCAAAATGATATTGGAATTTTTTGGCAAATTCGGATGATTTAGGTCAAACCGGTCAAACCTATGTCAAACCGGTCAACGGGGACTTTTCGGGAACTTCCGGGACATCCGGGGGTCTCTGGGAGTTAACGATTTCATGTGATTTTACTTAAAAACTTATTTTATTACTTTTTTTATGACATAGCATGTTACCAGAACTTTTGGTCCAAATATGGGAGTTTTCGGGCTTTCAATGGCATTTTGGTCATTCTGAGCATTTTGAGAAATAGAACTAACTTCCACGAGTCCTTTTGAGTCTTTTTCGATCATTGATCATTGTGAACCACCAAGCTATGGGACTCCTAAATATGATAGCCGAAAAAATAGAGTGTCTACAGTTTGTCCCTTTTTGGCATGAACTTGCGAGGCAACGCATGTCGCAAGCGAGTGCCAAAGCTTTGAAGAGACAGATATTTTTGAGGCTATAGATTTAGGATAAAAAGTATTGTAAAAGATGCAATGATGCTGAGGCTAGTGCTGGTCGCGCTCTGCATGAGCTACCTATGTATCCCAAGGGGAATCAGACCAGGATATAGTTCGGGGCACAAAGGAATAAATCACACATGCACATACACAACAATCAGGCGAATGCTATGCTATAAGAGTGATATGCAATGCATGGATGCGATATGAATTGTGTCCTGAGTCCTATCATGTTTAGTGTTATGATCCTAACATGAGCTGGTGCTGTGGGGTGTGTGACACCCTGAGTGGACTTATGTTGTACTAGTGTTGAATCTAATGCAGTGGTTGATCCTGATAAGGATACCAAGGTGTTGAAGACTCTGGGTCTCGGGCAAACTTCTTAAATTACAGGAAGTGTGCTTTGCAAACAAATGTAATCAAAGGTGGGGTCCCAGAGGACGATAATTAAAGATAATAGCGAACACAAAAGTCCTGGATACCAAGCGATGGATGAGCAAGTTCAAGATAGCCAATCGGAGAAGAGTTTCGCGATAACCTACAAGCGAGAAAGCTCATAATAGCTGATGGGTAGGTGAGGGGGCTCATAATTTTAGACAGAGGAGTGAGGAGGCTCACGATAAGTGAAAAAGCTAATGATAAGTGAGAAAGCTCACGATTAGTGAGAAAGCTCACGATAAGTGAGAAAGCTCGTGATTTTGGATGAAGGAGTGAGGAAGCTCACGATAAGTGAGGAAGCTCACGATAAGTGAAAAAGCTCAAGATTTTGGACGAAGGAGTGACGAAGCTCATGATAAGTGAAGAAGCTCACGATAAGTGAGAAAGCTCACAATTTTGGACAAAGGGGTGAGAAAGCTCACGATAAGTGAGAAAGCTCACGATTTCGGACAAAGGAGTGAGGAAGCTCACGATAAGTAAGAAAGATCATGATAAGTGAGAAAGCTCGCAATTTTGGATGAAGGGGTGAGAAAACTCACGATAAGTGAGAAAGCTCACGATTTCGGACAAAGGAGTGAGGAAGCTCACGATAAGTGAGAAAGCTCATGATTTTGGACGAAGAGGTGAGAAAGCTCACGATAAGTGAGAAAGCTCACAATTTTGGACAAAGGAGTGAGGAAGCTCACGATAAGTGAGAAAGCTCACGATTTTGGACGAAGGGGTGAGAAAGCTCATGATAAGTGAGAAAGCTCACGATTAGTGAGAAAGGGGTGAGAAAGCTCACGATATCCAACAGACATGGAGCCTTGGATTGTGAATAGACAAAGCTTGCCCTAGGAGTCGGCGTCTTTTGACTACGGGCGGTGTTTTTTAATTGTTGGCTGATTTTTATGATGACCAATCCAAAATTTTGGTTTAGGTTCTGCTGGGAATTGTAGGGGATTCTATGAGAATCTCTCTTAACTATTTAAATTCATGACTGAAACCAGGATTCAACTCCGATCTCTCACGTTTAATCAAATATTGCAATGGTCGGTCCGAAAAGCCTATTCAGACCTCCAAGATGATTGACGGGCATGGAAGCACTAATGATGGACATGGAATCCCTAAGATGATTGACAGACTTGGCAGTCCCAGATATCAAAGAGTAAACGAGGTAGTCTGAGATAACTGGTGGACGCAAAAGTCCTACCCTAATCCAAAGGGTCTACAATAAAAGATTTGCCTCAATTTAGAGGGCTGACAACGAAGGATTTGTCTCAATATAGAGGGCTGATGACAACAGATTTACCTCAATCTAGAGGGCTGACACAAAGGATTTGCCTCAAATTAGAGGGCTGACACCGAAGCATTTGCCTCAATCTAGAAGGCTGATGACAACAGATTTGCCTCAATCTAGAGGGGACGATGAACACAACATATTTTGAATAAGAGTTATGGTGAACTAATAATGATTAATGAACTGACGATGCACTAATCGAGCAGATAGTGAAGTACTATGACTTTCATGGATTGGACTGACAATGTACGAATCAAGATGACGAGTCAACAATGAACTACTGTGACTGTCATTGATTGGACTAACGATGTATGAATCGAGATGACAAGTCGATAGTGAACTACTGTGACTGTCATGGATTGGATCAATGGTTGGACTAACCGTGATTAGAAGGATTGACGATGTAAGAATCATGATGATCAGTCAATAGTGAACTACTATGACTTTCATGGATTGGATCAACAGTTGGACTAACCGTGATCAGAAGGACTGACGATGTACTAATCGGGTTGACAAGTCGACAGTGAACTACTGTGACTGTCAGGGATTGAACTGATGATGTACAAATTGAGATGACGAGTCAATAGTGAACTACTGTGATTATCAGGATTGAACTAATAATGTACTAATCGAGATAACAAGTCGACAGTGAACTGCTGTGACTGTCAGGATTAAACTAATGACGAGTCGATAGTGAACTATTGTGAGTGTCACGATTGAACCAACGGTTGGACTAACTGTGATCAAAAGAACTGACAAATTGATATGCCTACTGGGGATTAAATTGAATCTGCTGGGGATGAACAACTCTTTCTTCTGAGGAAAGAATGTAGTCTTAACTGAGATACACCATATTTGTTCAGGACACTATTCTAGAGATGAACTAGCTCTATTGGAAATGAGAAGATTCGGTTGGGGAAAGAATGGTTGCATTGTGAATAGAGTAATTTATTTGGGGATAAAGAACATTCGTGACACAATTTTGGCTTGGTTGCTGAGGAGCTGGTAGAAGATAGCCAGTGTATCTTATGAACTGATTTATGAAGACAAGTGAATGTGATTGGAGGGGTGTCACCAATGCTGCAGGTTCTTGGGACTCATATCATGTTATAGACTTGACAAGTGCAGTAATGGTGTTTGGAATTTCTGCTTGTATCCACAGGTTTTATAATTGGTAATTACTTTAAACCCACACATTTGAGACCATTAGGACAAATGGACTTGACAGCAACAACGATGACAAGGAAAATTGAATTAGTTTGTATGAACCTTGAACTCTGATACAGTTTCGATTAGATTATTATTGACTCAACCAAAGAATGATTGACTCGACAAAAGTAACAACACGAAATGCCCAAATTAGCATAATTAAATGTGTCTCCGTCATAAATGGTGTACTGCTCATCTTTTATGTTTACTCCTCATCTTAATATGATAGTACTTTGCTGATAAATGTGGTCTTTGAAAACTCCTCCCTATTGATCTAATCAATTCTCTACTTCTCCTAGAAAGTGCTTTGAATTAGTGCCTTAGCTTTTAGAATAAAAGATGCTCTATTTCAAAATTTTCAAAACAACTTTGTGACTTGAAAACTTGCCCTTGGTATGAAGGGATCGTGTTAAGCAAATGGAGTTTGCCCCTAGTTTGAGGTATAGGAAGTGGAATTCATAGGCAAACGAGGTGGGTGACCGAAGTTTGCTCCTAGTTTGGACAATGGTTTATTGGAGGCTTTGGGAAAACGAGGTAGGTGACCGAAGTTTGCCCCTTGTATGAAGGGTTGATAGTAAAATTTAGGCAAACGAGGTGGGTAGCTGAAGTTTGCCCCTAGTGTGGAAGGTGATTTTTGGCTTGAGGCAAGCACCGCGACTTTAATCTCGCAGATGCTCATAACTTTTGCCTAGGCACCAGCGAGGTGGCCTAGCAAGCTCTTTTCTCTCTTTTGTTATTGCTCACTTTGGATTTAGCTCTAATTTTTGCCTAGGCGTCCTTTCGGATTTTTGACCAAGCAAGCCATCCATATTTTCTTTTTGAAAGTCTGCCTACGTACCCCTGAGCGGGGATCAGGTCCAACGTAGTTCAAGCCAAAGTCTTGAAGAAAAGGGGGTTGATTATGACGGTGTCGACCGAACTGATGCGGTTACCTACGTATCCCCAAGTGGAAATCAGGTCGAGCATAGTTCAAGGCCAAAGTCTTGAAGAAAAGGGGGTTGATTATGACGGCGTCGACCGAACCGATGCGGTTGCCTACGCATCCCTGAGCGAGAATCAGGTCGAGCGTAGTTCAAGGCAAGGCTTGAAGAAATTTGGGTTATTTTTATGTAGGTGGGATGACCGAACCGATGTGGTTGCCTACGTATCCCCGAGTGGGAATCAGGTCAAGCGTAGTTCAAGGCAAGGTCTTGAAAGAAATATGTTTGATTATGATGATGTCGACCGAACCGATGTGGTTGCCTACGTATCCCCTGAGCGGGAATCAGGTCGAGCGTAGATCAGGGCAAGGTCTTGAAAGAAATTGGTTTGATTATGATGATGTCGACCGAACCGATGCGGTTGCCTACGTATCCCCTGAGCGGGAATTAGGTCGAGCGTAATTCAGGGCAAGGCTTGAAGAAATGGGTTGAGGGTTTTTCAAACCAATCGTCAAAGAAGTTTAAACTTAGCTAACTTGTGGTAGCCTTGAATAAAAGGATTCAATTTCGATCTCCCTTTCTTTTCTTTTCTTTTCTTTTCTTTTCTTTCTGAGGATTGATCCTTTTCACTTTTGCCTAGCCAGTCAATTTTACTTTTCATGTAGTTTATTCTTGTGAGATTTTTTTATCACAATTTCATAATTTCATAATGTGCATATCGATTCTCAAAATTTATTTGTGGTCGTTCTGAGCCTTTTGAAATGTGATCTAGGCATGTTCTCATGATGTATCTTGAAGTGTACAATTCTCTGTATCACCAAAATTTTCTTCCTTTCATTTTCTCCATCATTTTAACTAGCTAAGGTCAGATCTTGGAAATCAACACCTTTTTCAGCTCTAACTTTTACCTAGGTGACCTTTCGGGTTTTCAACCTAGCGAGCTTTTTTTCTTTCTTTTTCTTTTCTTTTTTTTTTTTTGTTTTAAAAGGGGAGAAGAAACTCATTGAAAGTGTTTGGCTACCATCAAGGACTAAGTCTGTACTGCTTTCAATAGACAAATTGTATGGCTCCCCATTGGATTGGGCTCAAGGCTTTGAAATGGTGGAAAAGGGTGTTGGGAAAGCTCCAAGTCAGTTTCAAACATGTCTTTTCAAGATTGAGGCAAGAACATCTTTAAATTCTTAAAGTAAGACTATTCAATTCTCAGCTCTTCATCGGTGTCAGCGTGAAATTGACTTTTGACCTTTTAGGATTCTTTTTTGTTTTGTTGCAGAAAAAAAAAATTAGCAGAGCAATATCTATGGTAATTTGAAAAGTGACATTTCAGTTCGATGATTCGTGCATTGATGACTAGACACATCAAATTAGACAAAAATGAGATTTCATTTCATCAAAAGAAGAAGGATTACATTACTCGACACAGACTCATAACAACTTGAAGACTCATAGACTCGACAACAAGACTAAACTTGAAATAGATTCAAAACATAGGATAGACTCGACTAGACTCAGCTTAGTCTTAAATGGAGTGTTACGGTGATTCGCTTATTCTTTTTTTTTTTTCAAAGAGCATCCTCATTTGTTTTGCTAGCAAAAGTCCCAAACACCATCGCTTCACCGGCATAGGTTCAACATTCATGGGTATCAGCAAAAGGGATCATTTGAATAGATGAGCCGCTTTAGGTTTGATGAAGCTGACATTTTGGCTGACATAGGGTTAGATGGGTGAAAGCTCGATGATTTTTTGATCGATGAGGTCTTCGATATCATGGAGAAGGCGCATGCAGTTGTCGGTGTCGTGACCTGGGCCTTGGTGGTAGGCACAATATTTGGACAGGTTACAGTTAGGCGAAGGGATACCAGCACGAGGCTGAAGAAGTTGGAGGTGCCCCTTTGTGATGAGGTTATCAAGGATAACGGACGGCATACCCAGGTTGGTAAAGGTTCTTGGGTTGCGGACATTGTTAAACTTTGAGTTCAAGTGGGTCCTCGGAGTGGCTCTTGTGTTTGGATATGAAATGAGATTACCCAGGCAAGGGCGTGGACTTGGACATGAGTAAGGATTCGGATGTGGAAATGGGCTTAGATAGACGGCGTCGGACAACCCATACTTCCTTTTATTGATGCTCTGCACCATCTTCTCAAATCGGCTTATCCTTAAACTTAGATGATCAATAGTGGTTTGTAGTTTGTTCACTTTCCCTTCGAGAGCTTGGTAGGCCATTAGTGGGTTTATGATAGCATGGGCTAGCTCGCGATCACGACAATGAATTCGGGGAGGTACAATAGTGTCCTTACCCGTGGCTATGTTTTCTGCAAATAGAAGTAAAAGCCCAAATTAGCAAAGGCGCAACAATACTTCTTATGGACTTCTAGCGGGAGGAGATGATACGAATTTTGAAGGATTTAACAATGCGAATCGAGGACGGTTGTAGTAAGTATATGACTTCTATATAATGATCGAGATGGGTGAGGATGATGATGCGTATGCATTTGATGTGTAGAGACTAACATGTGTGAGACTGACAGGACGTGCGTGCATGCGAACTGACATGAATTGTGTATGCATATGAGACAAGCATGCGAATGCAAGCCCTAATCGATATGATGCCCCTAGTTTTAACAGATAGCAGTTAAACAAATAAGGTCCTAGCCATACAGAGTGTGCTAAACTTACTTTCTAGTACGATCACCAAGGGAGAACAGGAATTTCCAGGATGCTTCAGAAATTTTGGATAGAATTTCTAGGAGAAACAGGGATGCGGAAGATTCGGAGAAATTTTTAGAAATTATTTGAGTTTCTAGGAGAAATAGGGATTTCTGGTTGGTTTGGACTGAGCTTCTAGGAGAAACTGGTATTTTGGGTATTTCTGAGAAATATGGATAGAGTTTCTAGGAGAAACAAGTATATCTGGGCATTTCTGGGTGATTTGGGCAGAGTTTTCAGGAGAAACAAGTACTATGGGTATTTTTGGGAAATTTGGATAGAGTTTCTGGGAGAAACTGGCTATATCCGGGTATTTCTGAGAAATTGGACAGAGTTTCTATGTCTGGGGGTTTTTGGGAGAAATTGGTACATCTAGACATTTTTGGGAAGTTTGGACGGAGTTGCTGGGATTTAGGGAAATTTGGGAGATTTGGACAGAGCTTCTGGGAAAACAGGTATATTTGGGTAAGTCGGACAGAGTTTCTGGGAGAAATAAGTATATCAGAGTTTCTAAGAAAAACTTAGGTTTCTGGGTATTCTGAGGAGAAATAGGGATTTCTAGGAAATATGGGTGATTCGGACAGAACTTCTAGGAGAAACATGGATATCCTGATGTGTTGGGCAGAGTTTCCGGAAGAAATAGGGATATATGACGAGAACAGGTGATGATGGTGATCATACTATCTAGCAGTGCAAAAATAGGCAGAGATCCTTTCTAGCAGTGCACATGCCTTATTAGGCAGTGCATGTTCTATCCGTGTGCTATGTATCTTCGTGGTGCTTGGGATGAGTGACTGCTTTTTAGTTCTTTCTTCATGCTTTAGGGGTGAAGATCGCAACGTTGGAATAAGTTGGTGATAACTAATGTTTCTGTTCTTTTGCGTTGTGAGTTCTTCTTTTACGAAAGTACTGGGCTGCTGTGGCCTGGGATTTTTGTGTTTAGGATACCTGGGCCGGATGCAAAATGGTTGTATAGGTTCTCATTGGGAGATCTTGATTTAAACAATCATTGGCGGTGACGTGGTGATCCAGACTTTGTCCCTCGTTCTGAATCTGATTCTAGTAAAATCATGTATGTCCCCTTTTAATGTTTGTATTGGGTCTGTATGAGACACACATGTTTATCCTTGTTATGTATTGGTGTATGTATTGGGTCTGTAATGTTTCATAATGAGAATTGAATTTTTTGCTAGTCTTCTTGCACTTGTGATTGGTGATTTTGACGCTTTATTTTTTTTTTTATTATCACTTCTCATTTTGTGGAGAGCTATTAGGAGTGATGGTCGAAGTTTGTATTCGTATAGCCTTGGTGAGATGGAGTGGTGGAGGGCATGACACTCGGCTAATTTTTAAGGAGAAAGAGCAATCTTCAGGCTGCCCATGTTGTGGTGTAATGGAGTGTGCCCCTCAGAGAGGTGGGAGGGGTGTGTCCTGTGGAGAGATGGGGAGTGTGCCCCTTGGGGAGAAAGTTTCTTAGTTGAGAGGCAGGAAGGCTACCATATTTGGAGAGGTGATGCTGGGGAGTGCACCCCTAGGAGAGGTGTGACTTCTTTTGCTTTGATTGACGTGTTTGTACTTATCCGTGTAATTTTCATTCGTTCCAGTGCTCTATATATAAGTATAGCAACCCTTTATGACCCTTTGTGATAGACATGTTTATAGTTGACTCCACTTCTTCCCCTACTGTAAGAGGACGTCGTTCTCTTCCTACCCTATTTGGTGGCTTGGAAGATGGTTGGAGAGGTTTCAAGGTGCACCACTGGTATGTTGAGTGTTTAGAGCGTGTTTATAATTGTAGGACTAGTATTTTTGTTGATTTTGTTGATCGCGATCCGAAACAACAATCTACCTTGTTGAATAATTTGGGCTATGTTTTGTATTACCTGTTGATGGCTACTTTGTCCACTAGTGATGAGGATTCGTATTGTGTTTGTTTCCCGAGAGTTCACATCATGATGGAGGCCGGTTTCAGTGGCTGCTTCATCACTTGGAAGACATAAAGCAGAAGCATTTCGTTTTTAAGATTGTGCTTCAGAGAAAGAGTCTTGCTATTCGTTACAAGGAGATTTTGCGAGAGATTGAGAAATGTAAGGATGTTCTGTTATGGCGGGGAAGACTTTTGAGGCCGGATCGTAGCCATATAGCTATCTTTGAGGTTCATGAGAGGGACTTGGTGAGTTTGGAGAGAGAATTATCAATGATTCAACGAGAACTTGCGGAGTTTGTTGCCAAAGAGCTTCATCTTCGTCCGTTTGTAAATGAGAACGGGCTGCATGAAGACTACAAGCTGGACACCGGGCTATTTTGAACGGAGGGTTCAACTTTGTCCCCCCCTTTTTTTCTTCTTTTCTTTTTTTTTTTTTAAGTGGGGAGCGATTCCTGTGTGGTGTATCCTATCTTTTTGTCGTTATGTGGTTAATGTAATATGGCACATGTGGCTTTTTGTCTTTATGGAGTATCATTGTCTTGACATACCTTTATTGCCTTTCTTTTTATTATGGTGGTGTGTGCACCTTGAGGCGTTCATCTCTATTTCCTTCTGCGTGCTTGATTTTTGGTTAATTATGGTGTGTTTGGTTTGTTCGTGGAGATGTCTGGTGCTGGGTCTTCTAGAGATTCCTCACGGGATTTGCCACTTCCAGAGTCATTTAGAGATGTGGAGGATGGCTGGAGAGGTGTAAGGATGGATCAAAAGTTTTTTGATAGTCTAGAGCAAATTTATCATTGATATCCTGAAACTTTTGTTCGTTTGGGTCACATTGGCGCTAAATCCCAATCTGATTTACTTAGACGTCTTTGCCGTATTTTGCGTCACTTATATAAGACAACGTTAGAGGAGGCAGATAGTGATTTCTTTGCTGAATTGCTAGAACAAGTGTGAAATCTGGTATAGGATAGACTATCAGTCCACTGGTTGTACTCCCATGTAGAGGAGATGGAGCATAAATATGACCTATTTGAGCCGATGTTGGTACGGCGGGCTGATTTTGATACTTATTTGGAGTTGGAGAATTTTGTGACGGAGTGTGCACGGACTATGGGGCGTTACGATAGTATAGTGGGCGGTGGTAAGCAGGTTGGCTCCCTAGATCAAAACACAGTGGAGTTCATAGAGATGTATGAAGCTGAGCATAGGCATTTTTTGGAGCTGAAACGGGAATATACGGATGCTAATGTACGTTTTGAAGCTGCTAGAGCTGAAGTGTCTGCTGTTGAACAGCAAGTTTAGGAACTGGGCTTACATATTAACTATAAGTTGGATACTGGTTTGTTTGGCTAGCCGACTATTTTAGTTGTAGTTGCAGCCCTGGACCATAGTAGTAACATGTGTTAATTTTATTTTACTAAATATTAGGATATATATATATATTAATTGGGTGATTCCCCCCTTTTGTTGTGTGGGCAATGGCGTTCGTTATTCAGCAGTGGCGTTGCTCATTACCACTATTCGTTGGAGATGGGGATGGAGATGTGCCTGCTAATATATATAATTTTTATATATGTATATATATCTTTTTATTATATTTTTTTTTGCTCCGAGCAGTGGCAGTTTTGTCCACTGTTGTTGACTTAATGAATGTAATGGAGTTGTGATTTGGAATTTTTCTTGAAATCTGCTTATCTCGGCACCTTTAATAGTGTGGGAATAATTATCCTTTGAACATTGTCTTATTGTCCTTTTGTATATTGGATATATATAGTGAATGTTTTGTTATTTTTTTTTTAGTTATGGGTGTATTGTTCAGTGGGTAATAACCAGGGGATATGAATTGTGTAGAGGATCAAAGCATATTTTTGATTCCTTCCTAGCTAGCTATCAGGTATACTTAAAAATTTGCCAAAAATTTTGTTGTACTGGTTATGTGAGTGAGGGGACTGGTGATCAGAGAACAGAGGGTTAAATACTGGGCAATAGCCGGATGGGGTTGGGTGGTTTAAATGGGAGCACTTTTGGTCTTGTGAAAAATTAATGTCTAAGTTTTTAAAAGAAGAAGGAGAAAAGAAAGAGAAAGGAAAGAAGAGGAGGTGAAGATATTGAGGACAAGTTTTGGAGTGGAGAATCCATTGGTGATTTTGTAAGTTATTTCCTCTTTCTCTTTCTCTCCTTATATATATATATACATGTATAGGGTATGTATATATATGTGAATGGTCTATTTAGTTTGGGATGTGTTGTTTTGGGAAGGTTAAAGAAATTGGGGGTTAGGGTTTATAAGAGTAAATGATTCATGGAAATAATGGTGGGCTATGGTTGTGGTGGAAGTTTGGTGGTGGTGAGGGAATGGTGAGGTGAGGTTAGGGGAGGAGAGAAAGAAAACTGGAGAGAGAAGGGTGGTCCGAGAGAGAGAGGGAGTGACCATCCGAGAGAGAGAGAGAGATCCAGATGGTAGGGACCGAAGCCCCTTTCGGGGTTTTTTTTTAATATCTTTGGCTTCCGGAAGTGGGTTCCGAAGGGGGGTGGGAGATATTCGACGGGGGGGGGGGGGGGGGGGGGGGGGGGGTGTGTTTCCGAAGGTTTGGGAGTTTCGTTTTTTTTTTGTTTTTTTTTCTGGAGGTGGGTTTCGAAGGGTGGGGGGGTTTTCCGAAGGTTTGGGAGTTTCGGTTTTGTTTTTTTTTTTTTGTTTCCGGAGGTGGGTTCCGAAGGGGTAGGGGATTTCCGAAGGGTGGGGGGTTTTCCGAAGGTTTGGGAGTTTCGGTTTTTTTTTTTTTTTTTTTTGGTTTCCGGAGGTGGGTTCCGAAGGGGGTAGGGGATTTCCGAAGGGTGGGGGGTTTTACGAAGGTTTGGGAGTTTCGGTTTTGTGTTTTTATTTTTTTTGGGTTTCCGGAGGTAGGTTGCGAATGTGGGTTCCGAATGGGGGAAAATCTGGAGGTAGGTTCCGAGTGTGGGCTCCGAATGTGGGTTCCGCATGGGGGAAAATCCGGAGATAGGTTCCGAGTGTGGGTTCCGAATGTAGGTTCCGAGTGTGGGTGAATGTGGGTTCTGAATGGTGGAAAATCCGGAGGGTTTCGGGCTTTTTTTTTTTTTTAAGGGGTATCCGAAGGTCTGAAGGGGATGGGGTCCGAAGGGCCTTCGGGGTTTTTTTTTTTTTTTTTTTGAAGGATCCGAGGGGGGGGGGGGCAAAGGATAGGAGGTTGGGGTAGTTGTTCCGATGGAGCGGGGGCCGAATTTTTTTTTTTTTTTTTTTTGCCTTCCGAATTGGAGTTCCGAAGGGGGTCCGAACCTTATGTCCGACAGTTTTTTGTTTTGCTTTTTTTTTTTAGCCAAAGGGTTTCGGAATGTGGGGGTCCGAGTCTCCCCCTCTTTTTGATAATAAATAAATAACAAACGCTTAATACAAATAGAGAGATTAGTTTTGGAGCAGACTAACCTTGCCGTCATTGTCCTTAGATTTTTAACAGTCTATTTTTATTGCCATTGTTTGCCAATCTTTATGATTCTTATCAAAATGTATTGTTTTGCAGCGTTCTGCTATTGGGTGTTGATCCTTTGTCGGGATGGTGCAAGAGCTCGGTCATCGAGTAGGTGATCCGCCGCTTTTGGGCACTGATGAAAGGTTTTAGCAGCGAGCCCCATATATATTACCGGACAATAATTTTTGGCAACCAATTATTGAGAGTGTGAACAGAGGTGGCATATGTTCTGATGCGGATAGTGCAACAAGGTTTGATTTACCGCCTGCTCACGCTATTAGTCGGTTGGGGGTGGAGAAAGGTGAGTATCCTCATGCTGTATTGAAGTTTGTAGCTGCTTCAGGGGTTGCCCGGTGTGAGGCGTGGGATGAGTGGACGGAGTATGTATTGGCCAACTTTGAAGCTGTACTGAAGGAGGCGCAAGTGTATGATTCTATTTGTTTGTTCATAGGCATGAAGCATTCCTTGGAGGAGAGAGAGGTATTGACTCTGGTTTCCCGATGGTGCCCAGCCACTCATACTTTTATTGCTACGTGGGGCGAGTTTACCCCTACTTTGGAGGACGTTTCTTCTTTGTTTTTATTGAATATTGTCGGTGGCTTGGACTTTGGCTCTTACCAGTTCTCTGCGGAGGACAGGGTGATAGTTGGGGCACTAGAAGCTGTTTCTTTGGCTTGCCAATTTACCTCTCATTTTTTGAACGATGGCCAAGAGAAACCTCGGGGGCCTACTCCAAACGGTGATAAGGCCGATTATCGTGCTTTTCTTCGGTGTTTTTGGGAGGATCGGCAACCAGGTATGAAGCATCGGCATCAAAAAAGTTTTATTGGTGAAGGCAAGGCGCATAGTCTTGTTGCTTATCTAGCTTGTTGGTTATCAAGATACATTTTTGGAGGTGCCCCAGAAGATGGTCCTTGTTCACATTTGTTTGGGTTAACCTGCATTTTGTCATGTGGGTAGGCTCTCCCATTGGCGCAGATGTTCTTGGGTTCTTTGTATTTACGATTGGATATAGTGGCGCATGACATGCGGCGATCAGTGGGGCGATATGATATTGCCACTCATGTGTCATATTTATTTTTACAGCTGTTTATATATGAGAGATGGCGTGGTTATGCAGGACCTGGGTCACCGAGGGGGACATCCAGGTTTTGGGGATAACGATGGGGTTCTGATACAACCAGAGTTTCCTCTTACTCAGGTAATTGATGATGAGTCTGCTTTTATATTTCGTCCGTATATGGAGGTCGCTGGTATAACATTGTTACATTTACCGTTGTTCCGTCATATTGGGGCCCGGACTGTGGTAAGGAGTGCTTTAGGTGATGAGACGGCAGATGTAGTGTCGGCCATCCATGCTGTTACACATATGTACTTACCTGGGTTTACTGGGCGGGGTAGGCCGTGAGATGATATATCGCCCGGATAGGGTATGTAGGCAGTTCGGCCTTGATCAGGGAGCTGTGTTTTTAGACTCGTTCTTCCAGTGTACAAGTTTACACGATTTCTATGAGGGGCGTAGCAGTATGG
The DNA here is from genome assembly GCA_033977485.1 of Hydrangea macrophylla. Taxonomy (NCBI): domain Eukaryota; kingdom Viridiplantae; phylum Streptophyta; class Magnoliopsida; order Cornales; family Hydrangeaceae; genus Hydrangea; species Hydrangea macrophylla. The sequence continues at coordinate 59,223,302 of CM066988.1, read as the reverse complement.
GCCCTGATACTGTGGTACTGGTTGGAGCGGAGACTTCTGGTTCTTGTATATGCAAATTTGCTTCTTTCTGGCGACATGCGCAGGTATAGTTTTACACATATTGCGATGACGTGCCTATGCCGGTGTCGGTGCCGCAGATAAAAAATGCGGATCCTTCGTTCCGAGTGATGAGTAGTAAAGATGGCGCTACCCGTGTTCATGATGCTTCTAGGTGGGGCAAATCTAGGTTTTTTGATCAGTTAAAGAGGACTGTTGTGTTAGTCGATGGTGTTGAATGGGATAGTGGTTTTTCGTTGATTGGTTTTGATAATTCCGAGGCTAGCCCTATGTGGAGAAAAAAATATAAAAGTCCCCCCCCCTTTTTATATATATATGTATGTATATATATATATATAAATTTTTATTTTTGTAAGGGATTTTGTTGACTAAATTTTGCTTTTTACGTGTTTCGGTTATGCAACACATGGTGAATAAAAGGAAGAGGAAAAGTGGAGGCAAGAGGGGCTAATCTATCATTATTGATACCGAGGACTCCGAGGACATTGGTGATGTCGGGCTATCTATTCCTTCGGATGACATTCATGACATTCCTTTTTATGATACAGCTTTGGAGGATTCATTTTTGATGGATGCAGGAGTTGCTCCAGTTTCTCGCTCGTGCACAGAGGAGGTTTTTATGTGTGGTGATGTTGGAGATGGGACGATCGACGAATTGCAGGGAAATCAAGAGTGTGAAACTGGTACAAGGGATGGGCGGCGAGAACGACTAGAGGGGGTGGATAGCGATACTTCTGATGAGGCCGTGGAGCGTATGCAGCTATCGGTGGTAGGCAATTCAGTTTCTGCGTGTGTTGCATGTGTTTTTGGTTCTAGTTGCCCCTTGAGTGGTGTTAGCCGCCCTTGTTCCGTCGGGATTGGACTTTCACTCTCAGACTCCAGCTTTGGGAGATTTGCGGGCTCTTCCTCTAGTGGTAATACTATCCTTGGGTTGGCTACCGGTGGTGGTGGGGCAACTGTGTCGCTCAGTGTTTTTCGATCTAGCCGTGATACCACTTTAGAGCTACAGTCGCATGATTTTGGTGGGCGGGCGTCGGGTTTTGATGGTATTCATCATGTGCCCTTTGGTAGGACTACTGATTCAGCTTCTGAGGCGGTTGGCGTTATTACTTCTGTATTAGCTCCTGGGACGTCTCCTGTTGTGGCTTTTGTATCTCATGCAAGTTCTTCTGAAGGCGGATTCTCCGTTCCAAGTTTGGCCAGTATTCTAGGGAAGGTACCTGGTGACGTCCCTTTCCCAGCTCTTACTCCTGCCACTGAGGAAGCTGTGTTGGGGATGGTATACCGTTGCTATCCTCAGACTTTTTCTTCTTCTGTCATGAAGGTTGCTGCTAGTTTGAGGTCCTTTTTCTTAAGTACGCTTGCATCTATGGTTTGGAGTTTACTTGCCACTAATGTGGCGGATTTGAGTGGAAGCCTTCTGAATAACATGGCGAGTGAGCTTGCATCTTTTAGGGAGGTTATGGGCTCTGATGTGTGTTGGTTGGAGGTGTGTGTGGCCTTAGTTAGGGTAGCTGCTGGCTTGAAATATGCAGATGGCTAGCATGAGCACTAGGATGGTGGAGATAGAGCAGGAAGAGGCCGAATTAGAGCGGCGGTTGGCGACACTGAAGGAGGAGAAGTCGATTCTTGGGGATCGCGAGAGGGCGGTTATTCAGGTAAGTGAATATTGGAGTACCTTGGGTACTTTTGAGGCGAGCGCCCTCCAGATGCCTGCGGATAGTCTTGGGATTGTGGATTTGTTTCCCGCCGAGGATATGGATATTCTTGGTACTTTCTGATAGTTGTTTATCTGCTTGAGTAGAGAGATGTACTATATCTTTTTTTGTTTTTATCCTTCCCGAGCATGGCGGGTATGTCCATTGTAATACGTATGTCTTTTTTATGTTTATAATACAGCTCCTTGGGTTTTCGTTTTTTTTTTTTTTATTATATATTTTTGGGATGTATGCATACAATATGATATATGATTGTGAGAGGCTTAAGGTGAAGGGTTCGGGTGGAGGCTTCAGCTATATAAATATATATATATTTATTGGGTCTTACAGGTATGCTTGAAAATGGATAAAAAAATGTTTATTATGTGCCCACACGTGGCACACGTACAGAGATAACGAGGTGGGGTTAAAATTTGCTGAAAGGCTCATGTGGTTACAACATGCTAGCGTACGGTTAGCTTTTAAGAAGTGTGTGTATATATAGGAGTATGTATAACTTTTTTTGGTGAGGCGATTATACCATTAGGTGAGCTTTAGGTGAGCTGAAGTATGGAAGGTTCATCATGGGCGTCCAATTCGGGGCCGGGTTTTCCACGGCTACCGGAGACGTTTGGAGATGCGCAAGGTGGCTGGCGAGGTATTCTCGTATGGGAAATACTTGTGCCTTTTTGGAGAAGATATATGTAAGTCATCCACAAACCTTTACTGGCTTAACATATATGGATCAACAAGAAAGATTACTAGCTTGTAAGATGTTGGGTAACGTACTTTTAGAGATGTCTAGGACTAACCTGGGGGATGCTACTTATGATTACATGCAGCGAGTGAGAGGAGATATACATGATATAAGCACACAGGGGTTGCGTCTGTTGTGGCTGACGGAGCATCTGGACATGGTGGTCTTACTGCGACAATTTGTGGAGGCCAGACGGAGAAGGCAGTTTGACGGGCGGCAATTTGTTGTAGTTAGCGAGGATTTTCGGAGAGCTCAAGTGGAACTAGTGACTACTGCAGGCCAGTGGAGGAGGTTGGGAGTGCCTCATACAGTGCAGTAGGAAGCTCGAGCATTGCGGCTTCAGGCGGCCGTGGATTGTGGTAAGGAGGAGTGTAAGGTGTGCGAGGAGAGGCTGGCAAGATCGAAAATAGTGGATGAGGTTACTAACGAAACTTTGGTGATTGCAGGACTGTTGAGTTTTTGGATGGTGAGTTACCTGGGTAATCTAGGTGGTGGGTGGAGTTGAACTCACAACTTGTAAATGTAATCTAGTTTTTTTTTTTTTTGAGTTTGGTGTTATGTTTAATACAATAATATGATGAGAGTACATTTGAGGATTGAAAGTAACAAAATAAGTTTGTTCATGAACGTTGTGGTATACATGTTCTTACAGCTAACAACTTTTTCTAGGGCAGACAAAATAGCAGAATTGGAAAAAGGAAAAAAAAAGTCTTGCTTAAGCATGATATAGCTTTAACCATTGGGTATTGATAGGTCCGGATATGGATTTTTCACCAACCTTCTGGATCCTATAGTATCCGCTAGGATTAGCTTCTTTGACTTCATAGGGTCCTTCCCACTACGGCGTGAATTTGGGCGCCGAAATACCCCGCATTATGTGCTTGGCTGCCTTTAAAATTAAGTCTCCTTCCTTAAAAACTCTGGGTCGGACCATGGCATCATAAGCCTGTGCAATTTGCTTCTGATATTTTTAGAGGTATGATTGCGCCCTACCCCTATGCTCGTCCAATTGTTCGAGCATAATTGGGCGAGGGTCATGCAGAACCTCACTTTTCATGGTAATTCAGGCAAAGGCCACCACCAACTCTGCGGGTAGAAATGATTCAGCTCCGTAGACCAAAGAGAAAGGAGTCGCCTGAGTTGGTCATCTATTGGAGGTTCTGTAGGCCCAAAGGGCTAGAGGGAGTTGGTCGGCCTATGTCTTGGGACAGTCCTTCATCATCCTGCTTAAGATTTTCAGTAGTATTTTATTTATTGCTTCGGCCTGACCATTGCCTTTGGGATAATAAGGAGTGGACTTGTGGTGAATGATGTCATAGGCTAGGAGAAGTTGTCCTATATGCTTGTTGATGAACGGTGTTCCATTACCAGATAGGACTACTTTGGGGATTCTGAAGCAGCACACAATGTGCTCTCGGATGAAGGCCGCTACTGCCAGCCCAACTTTTTTCCTCATTGGTACGGCTTCCACCCATTTAGTGTAGAGTTCTGTAGCTGTGAGGATCCAAATGTTTCCTTTTGATGCCGGAGAGATTGGCCCTATGAGGTCGAGAGCCCAAGTGTGGAATGGCCATGGCGTTGATAGTGCTCGCAAGTCGACAGTCGGTGCATGGATTTGATTTCCGTGGATTTGGCAAAGGCGGCATCTTTTGACATGCTTTCTTGAATCCTGTTCCATCGTTGGCCAATAGTACCCCAGATCCAAAAGATGGCGGTATAATTTTGTTCCTCCTTGGTGCTCGAACTTATGTGCTTCATTCAGGACTTGGTGAATTTTTCCCCCAGCAAGACATCGTAGCGGCTCCCCATTGAGCTGAGACGGAACAGCTGATTCTCGTGGATGAATTTCGAAGCCCGCTTCTTTACGATGGCTTCGTCGGCTCCATCAAGGGGGAGAGAGTTGTCATTCAAATAATCTATGTATGGATGTCACCAATCCGATATCTAAGCCGTAAAATTTCATTCTTCCTTGCTCGAGTCTTTCGAACATTTTGAGCAAGCTCATTGGAGCATGGAGGCTTCTTTAGACATTTCAGGCCAGTAGTACCCTTTTCTCTGTATCATCCGATAAAGACTAATATCCTTGTCTCCACACGTATTTTGGTGAATCTAGTAGAATCGAAGTTTTGCCTCTTCTTTCCCCACGCATCGTGCCAATACGCCTGTAGGGGCTCGAAAATAAAGGTTGCGCCCGAGAAGAGTGAAGCTCTTTAGGTCCAACACTGTTATTTTTCCTTCACGACTTAGTAATTGGGTGACGATGGGTGCTCTCTAATCGTTGATTTCCTCAGGGGGGGGGGGAGTAGTTCCAAAACTGTGCATGGGAGGGTTCTCTTGATGATTTCGATACAGGTGGAGCCTTCGGGTATGTCAATTTTTGAAGCAAGGGTCGCCAAAGCATCTCGGAAGCGATTGTCTTATCTTGGTGCATGCTCTATCCGAATGTGTAGACACCCCATTTTGTCGGCTATCAGATTTAGGAGACCCATAGCTTGGTGGTTCACAATGATCGAAAAGACTCAAAAGGACTTCTGGAAATTAGTTCTGTCTCTCAGAATGCTCAGAATGACCAAAATGCCCCTGAAAGCCCGAAAACTCCTAGATTTGGTCCCAAAGTTCAGGAAACATGCTATGTCGTAAGAAAAATAATAAAATGAGTTTTTAAGAAATATCGGATGAAATCGTCAGCTCCCAGAGACCCCCGGAAGTTCCCGGAAAATCCCCGTTGACCGGTTTGACCAAGGTTTGACCAGGTTTGACCTAGTTTGACCAAGTTTGACCAAAATCATTCGAATTCACCCGAATCATTCTAAAAATATTAAAATGAGTTTTAGAAGAAAATCGAGCGAAAACGTCAGCTCCTGGGAACTCCCAGAAGTTTCCAGAACTTCCCGAGAATCCCAGGTTTGACCAGAATTTGACTTTAAAACCGGGGCACCGTAACAATTTTCAAATATTTTTCATGGATACTAGAGGTCAATAGCTTTTCAACGGTATATCGCACATAATTTTCGGATTTAAAACGAGTCTATTATGAATTTTCGAAGGCGAAAAAGGCGATCAAATCGGCTTTTATCGCAAATACCGCAAAACTTTTCAAAGTGACCTATCCCCGAACTATTTTTATGTAAATTAGACTCCATTACCTTTCCAATGGTATATCACAACCTCAATTTGGAATTCGTACGCATTTTCTGTGAATTTCGGACGAAATAGGGCCTTTTCGCGAATACTGGAACCTCTGGGGGCCTAAACAGCATTATCTGGACAAAGGAGGAGCAGTGCCGCCGCGGCACTCCCCTCCAGAATAGTGTATTTTTGTAATTTTTCTTGGGGATTCATTTTGATTAATTGAAAACCAAAACGACGTAGTTTTATGTTCATAGACGTTTGGGACCAATGGGAACACTTCTAAAATCCCAAAACCACCCCAAATTGGCCTATATAAACCCCCCATTACTCTTCATTTCGGGGGGGCCAAGTGCAAAAGCTTGAAAAGTTGTAGAGAAGAAGAGAGATAGAGATAGGTTTAGAAGAGAGAAAAGGAGCTTCCTCCTACTATTTTGCTATAGAAAGTGAGTTCTAATCTTGTGTTCTTCCATTACCTCTCTTATACTTCACATCCCAAACACCCCCAATCACCATTCTTGAGCATTCTTGAGTTAGGAAGCTACTTCCATGTCTAAATGTCAAAATCTATGAGTGAAACACCAAGCTACAAGTCCAAAATCACATTGATTATCATCTATTGATTGTTATTTACTTACTTGTTCATAATATGTTCATCTCTTCTTACCTCATTTCTTTTTTATTTTCTTTATTTACTTACTAATTCATCATCATCTAAATGATGACATGAAGTTTGAGGTGAGTGAATCCTTATGGATAGTAGCTCTTGACCTCAAAAACATGTTTGATAGATGATGATCATAACTTCAATACCTCCAAGGTATTCTTGAAGTGTATTGAAGTTATGTTCAAATAAAAATAAATCTCTCCAACAATCTTGGAGGTTCTTGATGATGAGTTTGATGTTGGCATTTTAAGTGGCTATAACCTTCATTGAGTGTTGAAAATATACTTTCAAAACCTTTATTTCAAAACCCCTCTCAAAACCCTTCATGTTAATCTTAAGAGAGAAAACTATAGTTTTTCCCAAAATCTTCAAAACAGTGAGTTAAAACAGTGAGTGATCCGAGTTCAAAGATTTTTCTAGAGCTCAATACTCAATGTATGGATGCAAGGCCACTTGTAAAGTCTTCCTAACTCATTATAGAACACCCATGATTTTTGGCTTGACTTGGAAGTACTTGGAAATGGTCCCTTTGAATCCAAACATTCCTTCCAGACATTCTGTTTTTGCTGTCACAGCAGCTAGGTCCACTTCCAACCTCTTTTTCAGAAAACTTTTCCAAAAAGGGTGGTCCTAAATTATTTTTCCCTTAAACTTCAATGTCTTAGGGAACGTTCTGTATAAAATGGGCCTCTAGATCATTCGTTTTCATTTTCTAAGACTTTTCAACATTTCAGTCGACAGTACGAACTCTGTTTCTGAGCGACCTCTGTTCTTCATATGATTTCTCTCAATCTGTGATAGTTATTAAAGATTGGCTTTTTGCGTAGTGTTCTAGACACAATAAGGAAGATCTCCATAAAAAATCATGCATTGAAAACATTCCTAACCCCTCTTTTCAATTTTCCAAAGATCTAGTTACTGTTCTGTCCACTATTCACAGCAAGCACATTTTAACTTTCATTCTTTGATTTGATGCTTATATGCCTTCCAAATTAGTTCATATCTTAGGAAGTAGTTCATACTACATTTGTAAATATCCCATGTTGATTTCATCCATCCATTCATATACATTTTAGACTTCTAAGTCATTCTAGGAATCCATGAACACAAAGCACACTACAACCTTGGCACATTCTAGATACATACATTGCATTCATGCAAAGATTTGGGGTTTATGTAACTCCTAATCTAAAAAGATTATAAGGAATGATCATGATCACACGTTCATGCTCCCCTCGATCTAATCATCCTTTCTCATCCGTCCCGGGGATTGAGAGATCTTCTTTTTCTCAAAGAATAACATGCACCATGCTAGCTTGCTAAGCATATTTTGGTTTCTTTGTTTATTTGTTTCAAGAACAATTCATGTCCCCTTTGGTTTAAGGAAACTAATTACTTGATACATGATTAGACGATTTTTTTTTCCTAGGTTTATTTGTGTGATCTTTCACTTTACATTGTATGATATTTGAATTAGATCTTATGAATGATATTTTATCTTTAGATCTTCCAATTTTAAGTTTCTTATGTGATGTAATATATTATCATTGTATTAATTGTCGAACCATACATAGTATAAGATGATTATTTGGATGCTAATTGAGGCCCGTCGAAAGACGGGGCGAGTTGAGGGTGTTTTAGTCGCGACAAAGGCTCCTTCCTCTCTCGTACCAAAACCCCGAGCCAAGTTCTTTGGTTATGAAGGGCCGGTGCCCTTTATCCATTTGGGTGAGTCAAAATTAGGTTTCTTGGTTCCTTAAAGACCAAGTGGCGACTCTATATCTGTTTTCAACAGACCTATTTTCTCTTTCTTTGATCCAAACAAGTTTCAAAGCAAAGTGGTGGAACGCTGTGTGTCCACAATCTGGCGACTCTGCTGGGGATTTTTTATTTTAAAACAAAATAATACAGAAGTTTGACTCATAAGAAGCATCCTTAAAATCATCTTTTTACTGTGTCTGGTTCACCGCATTGCACTTCTGCATTTCCCCCTTCCGACTGTGTCTGAAACGCGGCGCTGACATTGTTCAGTTCTTGCTGTACCATGGCACAAGTCACCGTTGATACTGTACCTACCAAGGTATATAAAAAAGAGTAAACACTTCTGTACTGTCTCTCTGACGGTATATTGGAACTCTCGTCAACGGACCCTCTTTGACTAAACCCAGCCTTTGCATATAGATTCCTGTAGAACCTTTCATAGGACTGTTCATTTATCTTTTCAGATAGGACAATGTGACATAACTGTTGTATGCCCTGACGGGATTACCTGCGCGGTGTAGACGCTTATGTGGCATAGAACAGAACCTCTTTCGTATGATTCTCAAGGCAATCACTCACATGTGATCACATTGAGTTGACTTGCCTAGGCACCATGATAAGGATGTCTGCTCCAAGCTCACAAAGATATACACAGCAAACCTTGTTTGTTGGTCCTGAGACATAGAAGTATGAAAACTTGCTAGACAGTATGATCACCATCATCACCTATTCTCGTCGTATATCCCTATTCCTTCCAAAAACTCTACCCAACTCATCAGGATACCCCTGTTTCTCCTAGAAATTATGTCCGAATCACCCAGATTTCCTAGAAATCCCTATTTCTCCCCAGATTACCCAGAAATCTCAATTTCTTCCAGAAATTCCAATATACTTATGTCCCCCAAGATATTCTTGCTTCCCCCAGAATACCCAGAAACCTCAATTTTTCTTAGAAACTTCGATATACTTGTTTCTCCCAGAAACTCTGTCCGACTTACCCAGTTATACCTGTTCTCCCAGAAGCTTTGTCCAAATCTCTCAGATTACCCAGAAATCTCAATTTCTCCCGGAAACTCTGATATACTTGTTTCTCCCAGAAACTCTGTCCAACTTACCCAAATTTTCATGTTTTCCCATCAGCTCTGCCCAAATCTCCCAGATTCTCCAAAAATCCCAGCACCTCTGCCCAAATCACCCAGAAATGCCCAGATATACTTGTTTCTCCTAGAAACTCTATCCATATTCCTCAGAAATACCCAAAATACCAGTTTCTCCTAGAAGCTCAGTCCAAATCAACCAGAAATCCCTATTTCTCCTAGAAACTCAAATGACTTCTAGAAATTTCTCCGAATCTTCCAAATCCCCGTTTCTCCCAGAAACTCTGTCCAAAATCCCCGAAGTATCCCGGAAATCCCTATTATCCCTTGGTGATCATACTGGAAAGTAAAGTTGGCACACTCTATATGGTTAGGACCTTATTTGCTTAACTGCTATCTATTAGAAATAGGAGCATCATATAGATTAGGACTTACATCCGCATGCTTGTCTCATTTGCATACACCGTTCCCATTAATCTGCGCGCACTGTCTCAACCATTCTTGCACAAGTCAGTCCACATTTGTTAAACATCACTGTCTTTGTCTGTCTAAAGCCATCACTGTCAAAATCTGATCTAGTCCTCTCAAAATCTGTCAGGTCAGTATAGATTCCCGGAGTCAGCAGCTAGGATCCTCGTCTTAGGTCAGAAGTTTGAACAGTCGTTTGGTCAAGATCTGCCCACCAAGTTACTTCAGCATGAATCAAGAAGATTTGGAAAATAAGGTCACTGTGTTGGGAACAACCATAAGCCAGCAATCTGATCGCCTGGCCCAAGTTTTGAGTTTCATGGAAGAATTGAAGCAGCAGCGGCCGCAACCTCCGCCCGGGTTTGCACCACCGAGGTTTGAACCACCCCCACCTGAGAATAATGGGGAGGAAGGCTGGTTTCAAGGGGTCCCACCATTTGCGTATGAGAAGAAGCTTCAAGAGAAAATGGATAAGGTTGACAAGTTGGAAAGCGTACTGAGGAAAAGCAAGGGGTCGATGATTACATGTTAGACCTGGAAGGCCTCTTTGAGCCCATCAAGCTGAAACTGCCAGAGAATTTCAAGATGCCTGCCATCGACCGTTTTGACGGAACAGGGAATCCAAAAAGTCACATCAAGTTGTGCATGAGCATCTTCCAATCGATGGGCTGCACTCATGAGCACATTGTGATGCTGTTCCTGCAAACCCTTAAGAATGCCGCAATATCCTGGTTCCTAACCCTTGAAGCCTCCAAGACCCGAGTCTGGGAAGACGTTGCTAGAACTTTTATTGATCACTACTCTTACAACCAAGAGTTTGATATCACCATCCGGGATCTAGAGATTACCAGGCAGAACTTCAATGAGTCCTTCACTGCGTTCTTGAGCAGATGGAGGAATAAAGTGGCTCAAATGATCCACAGACCTGTTGAGAAAGAGCAAGTACGTATGCTGGTCAAGAACATGCAACCAGTATATCATGACAAGCTATTCTACCAATCCATCTCCACATTCGAAGAGCTATTTGAAATAGGCACCAGAATAGAGGATGCCGTCAGAGAAGGAAAGTTCAAAAAGGATGAACCCCAACACTAGTCCAAGAGACCTAACTACTCCGTGGACTCCCCGGATATCAATGCACTTAGCAACCAATCAATGGTCTGCGCCCTACGTCCATACCAGTCCATTCCGCCAAATCGCCCAAAAGGCCCTCGCGAATTCTCCAAACTTGATGTTCCTCTTTCCACAGCCTTGGACCACCTACTCAAAAAGGACCACCTGCAGCTCCTCCCTCATAAGCCGCTACCAGATCCTATACCTTCCCACTACAACATGAGCCTACGATGTGCTTATCCCCAAAATCTAGGCCATACCACCGATCAGTGCATCCGCCTCCGCCATGACATTCAGAACCTTATAGAAGATGTCCCCTATCCTAATCCCATCCACTATCTTGGCTTGGACCAACCGATTGAATGATCCCTTCCGTCGATGCTAATGAATGTTGAAGCTACGCAGTAAAGTGATGGTGTTTGGAACTTCTGCTAAAATATAAAATAAGAATAATAAATGGGTCGCAAAGACACTCCATTTGAGACCGTGTCGAGTCAAGTTGAGTCTGTTCTATGTTTCGAGTCCATTTCAATTCTAGTCTGGTGATCGAGTCTGTCTGTCATCGAGTTGTTAATAAGTCTGTAAACCTTCTCTATTGATGAAATGAAATCTCATTTTGCTTAATCTGATGTGCCTAGTCATAAATGCATGAATCACTTAACTAAAGTGTCACTTTTCAAATTACCATGGATATTACTGTGCTAAAAAAAAAAAAATTTACTCAAACAAAATCCTGAAAGGTCAAAAAGATGCTCTTGCCTCAATCTTGAAAAGACATACTTGAAACAGACTTGGGGCTTGCCCAACACCCTTTTTCCACCATTTCGAAGCCTTAAGCCCAATCCAATTGGGAGCCGCGCAATCTGTCCGATTGAAAGCAATGCAAGCTTAGCCCTTGATGGTAGCCAAACATTTCAGTGAGTTTCATCTCCACTTTAAAAAATAAAAAATAAATAAATAAATAAATAAAAGAAAGAAAAAAAAAATCAAAGAAAAAGCTCGCTAGGTTGAAAACCCGAAAGGGCACCTAGGCAAAAGTTAGAGCTAGAAAATGTGTTGATTTCCAAAATCTGACCCTAGCCAGTCAAAATGTTGGAGAAAATTTTGATGAAACAAATGAGAGAATCATACGCTTCAAGATACATCTTAAGAACGTGCCAAGATCACATTTCAAAAGGCACGGAATGACCACAAATAAATTTCGAGAGCTGACATGCACATTCTGGAATTCTGAGATTGCGATTGAAAGATCGCACAAGAATCGACTACATTAAAAAGCAAAATTGACTGGCTAGGCGAAAGTGAAAAGGATCAATCCTCAAAACAAAACAAAAAGAAAAAGAAAAAGAAAAAGAAAATAAAGGGAGATTGAAACTAAATCCTTTTATTCAAAGCTACCACAAGTGGCTCAAGTTCTTTGACGATTGGTTTGAAAAACCCTCATACCTCAAACCCCTTATTTCAAGCCTTGCCTTGAACTACGCTCGACCTGATTCCCACTCGGGGATACGTAGGCAACCGCATTGGTTCGGTCGACACCATCATGATCAAACCAATTTCCTATAAGTCTCACCTTGAACTACGCTCGACCTTATTCCCACTCGGGGATACGTACGCAACCGCATTGGTTCGATCGACACCATCATAATCAACCCCCCTTCTCTCAAAGACTTTGGCCCGAACTATGTTGGACCTGATCCCTGCTCGGGGGTACGTAGGCAGACTTTCAAAAAGAAAATAAGGATGGCTCGCTAGGTCGAAAATCTGAAATGAGGCCTAGGCAAAAATTAGAGTTAAATCCAAGGTGAGCAATAACAAAAGAGAGAAAAGAGCTTGCTAGGTCACCTCACTGGTGCCTAGGCAAAAATTATGAGCATTTGAGAGATTAAAGTCACGGTCTATGCCTCAAGCCAGAAAATCACCTTCCACACTAGGGGTAAACTTCGGTTACCCGCCTCGTTTGCCTGACTTTTACTATCTACCCTTCATACAAGGGGCAAACTTCGGTCACCTATCTCGTTTGCCCAAAACCTCCAATAAACCATCATCCAAACTAGGGGAAAACTTTGGTCACCCACCTCGTTTGCTTATAAATCCCAATTTGTACACCTCATACTAGGGGCAAACTCTGTTTGCCTAACACAATCCCTTCACACCGAGGGCGAGTTTTCAAGTTGTTTTGAAAATTTTGAAATAGAGCATCTTTTACTCTAAAAGCTAAGGCACTAATTCAAAGCACTTCCTGGGAGAAGTAGAAAATTGACTAGATCACTAGGGAGGAATTTTCAAAAATCAGATTTATCAGCAAAGTGCTACCATGTTAAGATGAGGGGTGAACACCAAAAGAGAAATGGTACATCATTTATGATAAAAGCACATCAAGTTTTGACAAGACGAGCTTGTTTCATTTTGGTGTCAAATGTGTCGTCCTCATGCGTCAATGTCTGTCAAGTTTTTGAGTCTGTTGTAGTCTCAAATGTGTAAGTCAACAGTGACTAATAAAATTTTCAAATCAAGTTATAAAGAGCATGCCAATACAAGCAGGAGTGTCAAACACCATTACTGCACCAGTTAAGGCGTCAGCATGAGAAGTGTCCAAACTTAGGGCAAATAAGAATTTCATCCCTTTCCAAACCATCAAAAGTTGACCATCATCTCCTTGCAACATAAGTCCATGAGTGGCTGTTGATTTTCCTTCATCTCCAAGCAACATAAGTCCATGAATGGCTGTTGATTGATCTTGGATTAGGCACCGCAAAGATTTGATCAATCGCGATAGATTCAGAGATGGATCCCGGTTCTGGGCCAGCAAGATTTGATCAACTATGAGAAATTTGAATTTGAATCCTGGTTCCCGGTCAAGAGAAGTAGTTGAAGAGAGATCCCAGAAAGAGTTGCTTCATCCCCAGCAGATTCAGTTTAATCCCCAGTAGGCATATCGATTTGTACATCGTCAATTCAATCTATGACAGTCACAGTAGTTCACTATCGACTCGTCATCTCGATTTGTACATCGTCAGTTCAATCTATGACAGTCACAGTAGTTCACTATCGACTCGTCATCTCGATTTGTACATTGTCAGTTCAATCATGACAGTCACAGTAGTTCACTGTCGACCCGTCATATCGATTTGTACATCGTCAGTTCAATCATGACAGTCACAGTAGTTCACTGTCGACTTGTTATATCGATTCGTACATCGTCAGTTCAATCATGACAATCATAGTAGTTCACTGTCGACTCGTCATATCGATTCGTACATCGTTAGTTCAATCATGACAGTTACAGTAGTTCGTTGTCGGCTCGTCATCTTGATTATTACATCGTTAGTTCAATCATGACAGTCACAGTAGTTCACTGTCGACTCGTCATCTCGATTAGTACATCGTCAGTTCAATCATGACAGTCACAGTGGTTCACTGTCGACTTGTCATCCCGATTAGTACATCGTCAGTTCTTCTAATCAAGGTTAGTCCAACCATTGATTCAATCCACGATAGTCACAGTAGTTCACTATCGACTCGTCATCTCGATTCGTACATCATCAGTTCTTCTAATCAAGGTTAGCCCAACCATTGATTTAATCCACGACAGTCACCGTAGTTCACTGTTGACTCGTCATCTCGATTCGTACATCATCAGTTCAATTCTGACAGTCACAGTAGTTCACTGTCGACTCACCATCTCGATTCGTACATCGTCAGTTCAATCCATGACTGTCACAGTAGTTCACTATCGACTCGTCATCTTGATTCATACATCGTCAATCCTTCTGATCACGGTCACAGTAGTTCACTGTCGACTCGTCATCATCAGTCCAATCCATGACAGTCATAGTAGTTCATTGTTGACTCGTCACCTTAATTAGTGCATGGTCAGTTCTTCTGATCACGATTAGTCCAACCATTGGTCCAACCCATGATAGTCACATAGTTCACTGACTACTCGTCATCTCGATTCGTGCATCGTCAGTTCATTAATCATCATTAGTTTATCATCACTCCCATTCAAAATGTGTTGTGTTCATCGTTCTCATTCAAAATCTTGGGCTTCTATGTCCATTAAAGGTGTTTCTGTGTCCGTCGCTTGACATCTCTAGTTTTCATCACTTGAATTCTTAGGATTTCTGTGTCCAGGATTTCCATGTCCATCGGTTATCTGTTAAACTTCATCTTTAATTAACGTCCTATGGGACCCCATGTTCGATTACATTCGCTTGCGAAGCACACTTTCCAAAATTTAGAAGTTTGCTCCAAGACCCAGGGTCTTCACACCTTGGTATCCCTATCTGGGTCAATAACTGCATCACAGTCAAAAACACTAGCACAGCAATAGCCCATTTGAAGTGGCACGTGCCCCACATCACCAGTTCATACTAGGATCATAACACTAGACATGCTAGGACTCATGACAAAATTCATATCACATCCATGCATAGCATATCACTCTTATAGCATAGCACCCGCATGTCTTGTTGTGCATGCGTGATTTGTTCCTTTGTGCCCTGAACTACGTCCTGGTCTGATTCCCCTTGGGATACGTAGGCAGCTCACGCAGAGCACGACCAGCACTAGACCTCAGCATCATTGCATCTTTTGCAACGCTTTTATCCTAAATCTATAGCCTCTAAAAAGTCCTGTCTCTTCAAAGCTTTGGCCCTCGCTTGCGACATGCGTTGCCTCGCAAGTTCATGCCAAAGAGGGGCAAACTGTAGACACCCCATTTTGTCGGCTTTCAGATTTAGGAGACCCATAGCTTGGTGGTTCACAATGATCGAAAAGACTCAAAAGGACTCCTGGAAATTAGTTCTGTCTCTCAGAATGCTCAGAATGACCAAAATGCCCCTGAAAGCCCGAAAACTCCCAGATTTGTTCCCAAAGTTCTGGAAACATGCTATGTCATAAGAAAAATGATAAAATGAGTTTTTAAGAAAAATCGGATGAAATCGTCAGCTCCCAGAGACCCCCGGAAGTCCCGGAAGTTCTCGGAAAATCCCAGTTGACCGGTTTGACCAAGGTTTGACCAGGTTTGACCTAGTTTGACCAAGTTTGATCGAAATCGTTCGAATTCACCCGAATCGTTCTAAAAGTATTAAAATGAGTTTTAGAAGAAAATCGAGCGAAAACGTCAGCTCCTGGGAACTCCCAGAAGTTTCCAGAACTTCCCGAGAATCCCAAGTTTGACCAGTTTGACCAGAATTTGACTTTAAAACCGGGGCACTGTAACAATTTTCAAATATTTTTCATGGATGCTAGAGGTCAATAGCTTTTCAACGGTATATCGCACATAATTTTCGGATTTAAAACGAGTCTATTATGAATTTCCGAAGGCGATCAAATCGGCTTTTATCGCAAATACCGTAAAACTTTTCAAAGTGACCTATCCCCAAACTATTTTTTATGTAAATTAGACTCCATCACCTTTCCAATGGTATATCACAACCTCAATTTGGAGTTCGTACGCATTTTCTGTGAATTTTGGACGAAATAGGGCCTTTTCGCGAATACCGGAACCTCTGGGGGCCTAAACAGCATTATCTGGACGAAGGAGGAGCAGTGCCGCCGCGGCACTGGCCCACTACCGCCGCGGCACTGGCCTAGTGCCGCCGCGGCACTCCTCTCCAGAATAGTGTATTTTTGTAATTTTTCTTGGGGATTCATTTTGATTAATTGAAAACCAAAACGACGTAGTTTTATGTTCACAGACGTTTGGGACCAATGGGAACACTTCTAAAATCCCAAAACACCCCAAATTGGCCTATACAAACCCCCCATTGCTCTTCATTTTGGGGGGGCCAAGTGCAAAAGCTTGAAAAGTTGTAGAGAAGAAGAGAGATAGAGATAGGTTTAGAAGAGAGAAAAGGAGCTTCCTCCTACTATTTTGCTATAGAAAGTGAGTTCTAATCTTGTGTTCTTCCATTACCTCTCTTATACTTCACATCCCAAACACCCCCAATCACCATTCTTGAGCATTCTTGAGTTAGGAAGCTACTTCTATGTCTAAATGTCAAAATCTATGAGTGAAACACCAAGCTACAAGTCCAAAATCACATTGATTATCATCTATTGATTGTTATTTACTTACTTGTTCATATTATGTTCATCTCTTCTTACGTCATTTCTTTTTTATTTTATTTATTTACTTACTAGTTCTTCATCATCTAAATGATGACATGAAGTTTGAGGTGAGTGAATCCTTATGGATAGTAGCTCTTGACCTCAAAAACATGTTTGATAGATGATGATCATAACTTCAATACCTCCAAGGTATTCTTGAAGTGCATTGAAGTTATGTTCAAATAAAAATAAATCTCTCCAACAATCTTGGAGGTTCTTGATGATGAGTTTGATGTTCGCATTTTAAGTGGCTATAACCTTCATTGAGTGTTGAAAATATACTTTCAAAACCTTTATTTCAAAACCCCTCTCAAAACCCTTCATGTTAATCTCAAGAGAGAAAACTCTAGTTTTTCCCAAAATCTTCAAAACAGTGAGTTAAAACAGTGAGTGATCCGAGTTCAAAGATTTTTCTAGAGCTCAATACTCAATGTATGGATGCAAGGCCACTTGTAAAGTCTTCCTAACTCATTAGAGAACACCCATGATTTTTGGCTTGACTTGGAAGTACTTGGAAATGGTCCCTTTGGATCCAAACATTCCTTCCAGACATTCTGTTTTTGTTGTCACAGCAGCTAGGTCCACTTCCAACCTCTTTTTCAGAAACCTTTTTCCAAACGGGGTGGTCTTAACTTATTTTTCCCTTAAACTTCAATGTCTTAGAGAACGTTATGTATAAAATGGGCCTCTAGATCATTCATTTTCATTTTCTAAGATTTTTCAACATTTCAGTAGACAGTACGAACTCTGTTTCTGAGTGACCTCTGTTCTTCATATGATTTCTCTCAATCTGTGATAGTTATTAAAGATTGGCTTTTTGGGTAGTGTTCTAGACACAATAAGGAAGATATCCATAAAAAATCATGCATTGAAAACATTCCTAACCCCTCTTTTCAATTTTCCAAAGATCTAGTTACTGTTCTGTCCACTATTCACGGCAAGCACATTTTAACTTTCATTCTTTGATTTGATGCTTATATGCCTTCCAAATTAGTTCATATCTTAGGAAGTAGTTCATACTACATTTGTACATATCTCATGTTGATTTCATCCATCCATTAATACACATTTTAGACTTCTAAGTCATTCTAGGAATGCATGAACACAAAGCACACTACAACCTTGGCACATTCTAGATACATACATTGCATTCATGCAAAGATTTGGGGTTTATGTAACTCCTAATCTAAGAAGATTATAAGGAATGATCATGATCACACGTTCATGCTCTCCTCGATCTAATCATCCTTTCTCATCCGTCCCGGGGATTGAGAGATCTTCTTTTTCTCAAAGAATAACATGCATCATGCTAGCTTACTAAGCATATTTGGTTTCTTTGTTTATTTGTTTCAAGAACAATTCATGTCCCCTTTGGATTAAGGAAACTAATTACTTGATACATGATTAGACGATTTTTTTTTCCTAGGTTTATTTGTGTGATCTTTCACTTTACATTGTATGATATTTGACTTAGATCTTATGAATGATATTTTATCTTTAGATCTTCCAATTTCAAGTTTCTTATGTGATGTAATATATTATCATAGTATTAATTGTCGAACCATACATAGTATAAGATGATTATTTGGATGTTAATTGAGGCCCGTCGAAAGACGGGGCGAGTTGAGGGTGTTTTAGTCGCGACAAAGGCTCCTTCCTCTCTCGTACCAAAACCCCGAGCCAAGTTCTTTGGTTATGAAGGGCCGGTGCCCTTTATCCATTTGGGTGAGTCAAAATTAGGTTTCTTGGTTCCTTAAAGACCAAGTGGCGACTCTGTATCTGTTTTCAACAGACCTATTTTCTCTTTTTTTGATCCAAACAAGTTTCAAAGCAAAGTGGTGGAACGCTGTGTGTCCACAGAATAGCCTCAAATTTGTCCAATAGCCTTTGAACTATGGTTCTGTATTCTGCCAACGCTGGCTCTCTGATCGCGAATTCCCCTGAGGTTTGTCTGACAACAAGATTGGAGTCACCCTTGCTGCACAGGCAGGTGACACCCATGTTAGTGGCCGCCAGGAGTCCTAATATTAGTCCCTCGTACTCCAACTCGTTATTTGAACACTTGAAGTCAAGCTTATAGGACAAATGGAGCTTGGAACCATCTAAGTGGGATGTCAAGTTGATTCCTGCTCCTCCTTTGAGTGACATAGAGGATCCGTCAAAGCTGAGAGCCCATTCCCCGAGGTCTTCGATTGCCATCACGCAGTCAAGTTCTTCTCCCGGAAGTGTTTCCCAAGGCGGTTCAAACTCTCCACTGGGGAAATGAGCTAGATCCACCAATGCCTGAATTTTTATTGCTTTTGGCATTACGTAAATGATATCAAATTCGGCCAAGAGAAGGAGCCAATTGCTTTTGGCATTACGTAAATGATATCAAATTCGGCCAAGAGAAGGAGCCATCTCGCCATCCATCCCGAGAGAGCAGGCTTAGATAGGAGATATCGTAATGGGTCACACCTCATAACCAAGTGCACGACGTGACTGAAAAAGTAGTGCCTGAATTTTTGGGCTGCGAAGGTGAGTGCGAGACAATGGCGCTCGATGGGAGTATATCTTATCTCAGCATCACGGACCACCCGACTAATGTAGTATACCGGCCTCTCCGTTCCATCAATCTCCTGGGCAAGCAAGGCCCCAATAGATTTGTGTGTGGATGTGAGATAGAGGAGCAGTGGTTTTTCCTGTGTTGGAGCCACCATGGTAGTGGGAGCCGACAAAGTTCTCTTGATAGCTTCAAAAGATTCCTGGTGGACCTCTTCCCATTCGAATTTGGCCTTCCCTTTCAACAGATCTCCCAGGGGATGAGATATTTCTGACAACGCTGGAATGAATCTACGGAGATAAGATTCCCTTCCCATGAATTACTTTAACTGCTTCTGAGTATTTGGCGGTGGCATGTCCATGATTGATTTGGCTTTCGTCGGATCCAAGTCGATGCCATGGCGGTGGACTATGAATCTGAGGAATTTTCCCGCCGTAACCCCGAAGGCACACTTGAGCGGGTTCATTCGGAGCATGAATTTTCTGCAACATTCAAAAATGACACGGAGATCATTTTCATGGCCTTTTCCTTGCCTGGATTTACCACGATATCGTCCACATAGTCCTCCAAATTATGGTGGAGCATATCATGGAAGATGGTTGATCTTGTCAAAATCAAGATATAAAAGTATGCTTAACTTATGCTTTACTTTCTAAGGATTTGTAATGTGGAAGTAAAGGTCGAACCCACAGAGATTGAATTACTAAAGCACTTTAATTTTAAAACCTAAATCTAATTAATTAAGAAAAACGGATTTTGATTTGATTTTAATTAAACTAAGAACAATGAAAGTAAATCTAAATTATGAAAGCAATTAAAAACTATTTTTTTAAATATGCTTAGGGAACCTAGGTTTGCAAATCCACCACTAGCTTCATAATAAGGGTATTTACGAATTACTTTAGCTTATTAAGTTGGATGATAATGGGGAATTGTAGCTACAATCTCAATACCTCCTTCAAGAAAATAATTATGGTTCAAGCACCAACATAATCCATCTTCGGTTAGCACGAATTATCCCACACTAAACTAGGGTTGTGGTATAATCCGTCTAATCTAGGCATGGACTATTCGGATACTTGATAGCACAATTCAATTTAAGCACCATTACATGTAAATAATCTAACAAGCATAGCAAGCATAGATCATTGAGCACACTACCATCAAAATAGATCTAAGACAAGAGTAAACTTTGAAAGTAACGATTTAATCAATAAAAGCACGATTTATTTATAAAAATCCTCGGAACATGTAACTGGCATCCATACATAATAAAACTAAAATAAAAGCATAAAATACACCCTATTACTTGGCTAGGATTTCATTGAAACCCTAGATCTTGAGTTTAGTTGGCCATAGAATTGATGAACGGCAAGAGGTTGATGGAGGAGGCCATGGGGAATCCTTGGTCTTCTTCTTCTTCTTCTTGCTTTCCTCTCTTCAATGGCTAGAAGTATGGTTCTATATTGTGTATATATTAATTGTTAACCTAAAAATTAAATTATAATTGAGTATTTATAGATTTGGAGCAAGTTTTGGAAGATTTCCTAACCCAATTCGCACTAAAACTGCTGTATTTAGCTTTCCAGACGTAATTAGACAGTTTCGTCCGCGTAGGAGTCTTCAAAATACTGAAATACACGTATTTGGTTTTTACACAGGTCGCGCGAGTGGGCCGCACGAGCGGGTCGCGCGAGCGATTTCTGGTATTTCGCGCCAGCGGACCGCGCGTGCGATGTGGTTTTTTCAGCTTCTTTTCTTCTGCTTTTTCGCCCCCATTTAGCTTGGAATCCTTACTTTTCTCCAAATCCTGACAGAAAATAGAAAACGAAGTAAAAATATTCAAAAATAGGATAAAAAAGTACTAACAACTGTGAATTAAGGCATGTAATTAGGATTTGTTCTCTCCCGATCACACCCCCAAACCTACATTTTGCTAGTCCTCGAGCAAAAAGAACATAAAAATTAAACTACTAATTAAAAATACTACTCCATTTTTGCATGGATAACGATTGTGTTTAGCATATGCAACAAGCCTTTTAAACCCCTAGGTGTCCCTAGTCGGACGAGTGAAGTCTCATGAGGGTTCTCATCAACAAGTCTCCCACAACTATCTTTCTTTCATTATATATTTAAAAAGTTTTATTAAAAACGAAAAACATAATATTCGATACTCCTTATTATAAAATAATGATTTGAAATAGAATAACGAACAAGAAAAAACGTAACCAAACGTCTACCTACATCATGAAAAGCAATCTCAAGCACATGCATTGTATAATTCAATAGAGTTTTTCATAAAATTGCACGTGTGTGATATGGTAGTCAAATGAACACGCGCATGTCATGAACTTGGAATATAACTCGAATAACCATCAAACTATGCTTCGACTACGAATCTCACAATGAATTACACTCTCAAATGAAATGCTCATAACATGTGTAATTTATCCAATATATGGGAGCAAAGGAAATATGTTTTCAAAATGAGAAATACTCATATATGACTCGAAAAAGACGCATGACACAAAAGAACAGCAGTCTCATAGATAGGACGCCAACAGTCAAGAGAAATTAATCATTACCATGTTTTAATCCCCTTCCCATCGTTTATATATCCAAACCATGTTTCTAGGATCTAATAGGATTTTTCAAAAGTTGTAATGTGGCTCGGCCAATGAAAAATGATAGAAAGGATTAATTAGGTAGTTTTAGAATGGCATTGTAAGGCATGTTCGATTTCTTTCATTCGTCTCTTCTACCAACTTCATCTTTTCATTCTCTTCTTTTCGTATATTTTTTAAATTTCTTTCCTCTTCTTTTTTTTTCTTTCTTCATTGCTTTTTTTTTCAACCTTATTCTTTTCCTTTTCGTTGCTTTTGAAATGAATGTTCATTGAATACCAAGGTACTACCCCAAACATCATCTTGTTTTCTTCTTCTTCTTAATCAATACATCGCCTTATCACCACTAACAGTTGACAAATCTCTCAGTGGTGAACTCCAAGTTTGCCAAGTTAAAACAAAAAAAAGGAAAATGGTGATTAAAGAAAGAAATGGCATTTTAACGGCTCAAGGGAGCGAACTAAGGAAATTTATCATTTATCGGTCAATGGCAAATAAAGAGGGCCTACCATCATTTCATATGGTCATATGGTTCTTTAATCTTTACGACGGAAGATTATTTAGCATGGTAACAAATATTTTAACTTGACTTATCAACCAAAATAAGAATAATGAGACTAAACAACGAGTTAATGCGCTATTTCAAGTGAAATTCGACAAACACAAAATGTATTTATAACCCTCTAAAAAGAAAAGATATGCTCAAAAGCTCACTGGGTTTAGTCTCCACCATGTGTTATCTAGAAATCCGAATCATATTATAGTTCACATCAAACATGTATTCAAGCGACTACGTGCAGTGCATACGTTTGTGTGCAAATCTATGATATAAAACTACGATTCGAACGATACATGACCTAAAACGTCATATCATGACTTCAGCAAATATTTAATCACATCTTCTCATGTATACCATTCTATAACAATCCAAGTTACATAACAAGATGTATCGAATCAAGATTGCAAAACCGTAGGTGACATCGTTTATTTAAGCACAAGTATAGAAATATTTTTCAAAATTTTGGTGTATATAATAATGTGCATGTGAGTGCATACCCCCAAACCTAAACCTTTCATTGTCCCCAATAAAACAATAAAACGAAAGAAAGGAAAGTACATAGAGAAGGAATGATAGTACCTCGATTTCGACAACCACAAACCAGGTGAACATATATAAATATAGCAATACAGTTCAAATGCTCCAAATGGAGACTAATTCACCTGTTAATACTTAACAAAAGAAAATTAAACAAACAAATAAATAATAAAAGCTAATATATAATACATATGTTTTTTTTATTTATTATTATTATTTTTTTTAATTCATTTATTTTTTTTGTAAACAATAGAAACTAAACTAGAATTAAAAGAACATAAAGAAAATAAAGAAAAACAAAACTAGAACTATGGAAACAAAGATAAACTTAAACGAAAAGAACAAACAGAAATGAAAAACAACTAGATCGGTTGGGGAAACAGAAGGTCAAAAAACAAAGAGAAAAATTGAGAAATCCCCACCTCGAGCGAGCGGACCGCGCGAGCGACCCTCGCGCACGCGAATTCCTCCGCGAGTTTAAGCAGAAGCTTATTTTACGTTTTATAAAAGAAAAATTTTTAAGTCCCCAGATCGCGCGAGCGGGCCGCTCGAGCGACCTCCTCACGCGCGCAAATTCTGGCGCGAGGTGATACTGAGGCTATATATCACATAAGGTTTTTAAAAATTTTCACTAAAGGGCAAAGTCGCCAAGCGGGTCGCGCGCGCGAGTTGCCATTTTTCCTCTTTTTCTTTATTTTTTTGTATATAAACTAAAAATAAGTTTACTCCGACCCCCAACCTGTTCAGAATGACCAAAACTGACTCAAAAAGACCCAAAAATGACCAAAAAAAAAAAACAGACGAACTAAAGCTTGGGTTGCCTCCCAAGAAGCGCTATCTTTTATGTCTTTAGCTAGACCATTCTAGCTCAGGACTTATGGAGGTTGAAAATCAGACTTTGTACCCCTTAGGATATCAGGAAGAGCCCGGTGATAAGCAGAAATAACGTCGCTTTGAATTAATTCGACCGACGGTTCTCCCGAATTATGTTCAAATCGATTTCTTACCTTTCGAGTAAATTCATCATTCGGGTCTTGGTTGTCAGGATTCATCCGCTCATTACGAATTATATTATTTTCCTCACCCATATTCAATTCTTTGTTAGGCTCAATATTCCGTCTTACCTCACATTCCGCCTCACATAGGTAATCGTCGTCTTTAGGAGATTAATCCATAGCATTAAAAACGTTTAATTTTAAGTTCATGTTCCCA
The DNA here is from genome assembly GCA_033977485.1 of Hydrangea macrophylla. NCBI lineage: Eukaryota > Viridiplantae > Streptophyta > Magnoliopsida > Cornales > Hydrangeaceae > Hydrangea > Hydrangea macrophylla. The sequence goes on along the minus strand of CM066988.1, from coordinate 59,198,965 downwards.
AATGACACCTTTATTACCCCCGTCCGACAGTTAACACGAGCGTTAGCGGTTGCTAAGAATGGACGACCTAAGATGACAAGAGTGTGTTTCCTAGCATCTAGCACGGGTTCAGTGTCAAGGACCATGAAGTCGACAGGGTAATAACATTTATCAACTTTAACGAGAACGTCCTCGACGATTCCTCTAGGTATTTTAATTGAACGATCTGCTAATTGGATGGTAGCGGCCGTGGGTTTAAGTTCACCTAGTCCTAGTTGTTTATAGACGTGATAAGGTAAGAGGTTAACACTAGCTCCTAAGTCAAGGAGATCCCGATGAATGATAGTGTCACCTATGACACATGATATCATACGCGTACCTGGATCTTTATATTTTGGAGTAGCGTGTTGAAAAACTGAGCTTACTTTTTCCGTGAGAAAGACCTTTTTCGGAGTATGACTGCGTATTTTGCACTTTTGCATACACAGGTCTTTTAAACATTTAGCGTAAGTGGGAATTTGTTTAATAGCACCGAGGAATGGAATATTAATTTTTACTTGTTTAAATACCTCGAGTATATCTTCAGTTTCCGACGTTTTCTTTGAAAAATTTGACGGTTCCTCAACGTTTGGTGGAAAAGGTAGTTTTCGGAATATAATTAGTTAGGACCGGTTCTTTTTCTTTTCTACTTTGATTCACGTCCTCACCCATTTCTTTATTCGAATTAACGTTTAAATTTTTCGCACCCTCATCCAGAAATTCAACAACTTCCTCTTCCCGAATAATCGTCCTAGTCGAAACAGCGTTCACTTGCTCACTCTTACCCCCATTCTCGTATTGACCCTGAGGTTTTTGAATAGGTTGACTTGGCAACTTGCTCTCGATCAAACGGTTTAATGTACTCACTACTTGTCCCATTTGGGACTCTAGTTTTGCAATGGACTGGGTGTGGGAATGTACTAACTGGACTACTGACCCAAAATTTTCAAGTGAGGCCAACACCTTCTCCTCAAATGCATTATTACGTGGAGGTGGAGGAGGATTGGGTTGTTAGTATTGATATTGTTGAGGCTGAGTTCGATAAATATTAGAAAAATTAGTCGGCGCGGGATTATAATTATTTCGTGGGAATTGTTGAATAGAATTAATGTGTTGCTCCACGAATTCTGGGGATTGAGATGCAGAAGGACATGCAAAGATATTATGTGACGGTGCAGAACACAATGCACATACTTCGTAAGGTGGTGAATTGGACCTATTTCCCATCATCATAAATTGGTCAAGTTTTCTATTTAATTCTTGTGTTTCGATTGAATGACTTGACTCAACTTTTACCTCTCTTTTTGGCGGTGGCAGGTATCCTTCAGAACGTACCAACACAGCCTGGTGCATCGAGTTCTATCTTAACGTTTCAAAAATCTTCCATGCCTCGTCGGTGCTTTTGTGCAGGAAATTACCCACACAAACGGCATTGACGGTATTCCGAACGGAGGGAATAAGCCCCTTGTAGAAGACTTGAACTAATTGCCACTTAGGAACCTGATGATGTGGGCATGAGCGTAATAATTCTTTAAACTTTTTCCAAGTATCATAAAGCGTTTTCCCATCTTGCATCACAAAGTTTGTTATGAATTTCCTTATCTGATTTGTACGCATAATAGGGAAAAAATTTTATAAAAATGCGGTGTGTAAGGCTTCTTAGGTTTTAATTGTATTCGGCTCCAAAGATTGGAGCCAATACTTCGCTTTATCTTTTAAAAAGAATGGAAAGAGCCGGAGTTTCAATTCATCATCAGTTAAGTTTTGAATTTTTAAAGTAGAGTAGATATCTTGAAAATCCCCTAAGTGTTAGTAAGGGTCTTCATTAATGCGGTCATGGAAAGAAGGAAGTAGCGAGATGGTAGATGACTTTATCTCAAAGTGAGATGCCGACACCTCCGGTAAATCAATACATGTTTGTGCATGTAAGTCGTAGGAATAAAGTAATCCCTAAGCGGAGGCGGCGAAGGTATATTATGATTATTTACATTATTTATGTTATTTCCGTTATTTCCAACGTCAGCCATTGGAATAGCGTTTATTTTAAAATTTTGAGTTTTTCTTAACCTTGTAAGGGTACTTTGAATTTCGGCTTGAAATAGAGACGATGGTTCTAGAGTCGATTCGTCGTCTAGCAACCGAGCTCTAGAAGCTTGGGTTGAAGATCTATTAATTGTTAAGGTACGTTCAAGTTCAGGATCAAAAGTTTGTAATTCAGGTTTACTAGAACGTGTACCAAACAAAAACTGAAAAGAAAATAGCGACACTAAGACAAAAATTGACTCCACAAATGTAAGACGAAATCACGCACATAAGGCAACAGGCACACAACTACTATAATGCATGAATATTATCCTGTAATGCAATGACCGCGTCAAGCCCAGCGCCTCGGGTTTCCTAGCTAATGCAGTGCTCACTCCACAACTAACCTAATGCAAATAATTGCGTCTCAGCGCCCCGACTTACAGTGGTTTGAAGTGAATTTCAAAGGAAGCAATTTACTTGAATTATTTTTATTTATTTATTTTTTTCGCGTGAGCTCCTTTGACGTGCACAGCTGCTCCACTCGAAACGCTAAAATTTTAAGTACCTAAGAAATTACAAAAATAAAAAGAAAAGTTAGTGACTCAAAATAAAACGAAAAAATAAGAAAAAGAAAACCTAATCTAATATTTACGAATTAACTAAACTAAGATTCTAAAACTAAATGGCTAGTAATGCAATCCCCGGCAACGGTGCCAAAAATTTGATCTTGTCAAAATCAAGTCATAAAAGTATGCTTAACTTATGCTTTACTTTCTAAGGATTTGTAGTGTGGAAGTAAAGGTCGAACCCACAGAGATTGAATTACTAAAGCACTTTAATTTTAAAACCTAAATCTAATTAATTAAGAAAAACGGATTTTAATTTGATTTTAATTAAACTAAGAATAATGAAAGTAAATCTAAATTATGAAAGCAATCAAAAATTATTTTTTTAAATATGTTTAGGGAACCTAGGATTGCAAATCCACCACTAGCTTCATAATAAGGGTATTTACGAATTACTTTAACTTATTAAGTTGGATGACAATGGAGAATTGTAGCTACAAGCCCAATTTCTCCTTCAAGAAAATAATTATGGTTCAAGCACCAACATAATCCATCTTCGATTAGCACGAATTATCCCACACTAAACTAGGGTTGTGGTATAATCCGTCTAATCTAGGCATGGACTATTCGGATACTTGATAGCACAATTCAATTTAAGCATCATTACATGTAAATAATCTAAACAAGCACAGCAAGCATAGATCATTGAGCACACTACCATCAAAATAGATCTAAGACAAGAGTAAACTTTGAATGTAACGATTTAATCAATAAAAGCATGATTTATTTATAAAAATCCTCGGAACATGTAACTGTCATCCATACATAATAAAACTAAAATAAAAACATAAAATACACCCTATTACTTGGCCAGGGTTTCATTGAAACCCTAGATCTTGAGTTTAGTTGGCCATAGAATTGATGAACGGCAAGAGGTTGATGGAGGAGGCCAAGGGAATCCTTGGTCTTCTTCTTCTTCTCCTTGCTTTCCTCTCTTCAATGGCTGGAAGTATGATTGTATATTGTGTGTATATTAATTGTCAACCTAAGAATTAAATTATAATTGAGTATTTATAGATTTGGAGCAAGTTTTGGAAGCTTTCCTAACCCAATTTGCACTAAAATTGCTGTATTTAGCTTTTCAGACGTAATTAGGCAATTTCGTCCGTGTAGGAGTCTTCAGAATACTGAAATACACGTATTTGGTTTTTACACAAGTCACGCGAGCGGGCCGTGCAAGCACGATTCTGAGAGGTCACACAAGCGGGTCGCACGAGCGATTTCTAGTATTTCACGCGAGCAGGCCGCGCGCGTGATGTGGTTTTTTCAGCTTCTTTTCTTCTGCTTTTTCACCCCATTTAGCTTGGAATCCTTACTTTTCTCCAAATTCTGACAGAAAATAGTAAACGAAGTAAAAATATACAAAAATAGGATAAAAAAGTACTAACAACTGTGAATTAAGGCATGTAATTAGGATTTGTTCTCCCGATCAATGGTCGTCATTGCCCTTTGGTAAGTGGCACCTGCGTTCTTCAGTCTAAAGGGCATGACGGTGTAGTAAAAGTTGCTAAAGGGGGTACGAAAGGCTGTCTTTTCTGCGTCTCCTAGATCCATCTTGATCTTATTGTAACCGCTAAACCCATCCATGAAGGAGAAGTCTTGATGCCCGGATGTGGCGTCGATTAGAGTATCGACATTTGGAAAAGGGAATTCATCTTTCGGACATGCTTTGTTTAGGTCCCTGAAGTCGACACAAACTCTGATCTGTCCATTCTTCTTTTTTACCGGTACCACATTTGCCAACCAAGTAGGGTGCTTGATGGGCTTAATCAACCCGACATGAAGGAGTTTTTCCACCTCGGTTTTAATCTAGAGTTGTAGTTCATGTCGAAACACAAGAGGTGCTTATTTCACTGGCCGGTGGGTTGGATCGACGTTGAGCTTATGTATTACTAAGGACGTATCTAGTCCCGGCATCTGGTCGTAAGTCCAAGCGAAGACGTCGATGTATTCCTTGAGAAGGGAAACCAGCGCGACTCGTTCCTCCGAGGTTGCTGCTTTGGAGATGAAGGTGATACGAGGGGTTCTCCCTTTCGGTGCGAGATTGATTTCCTCTATTTCTGGTCCTGCGGTGCGTGGTCCATCTTGGAACGTTTTCGGGGCTACCCCGAGCTTGGTAGCTTCAGGTGTCTCTATTGTATTGCATTATAGGGCTTCAGGGCCGTGTGGTACACCTTCTGGTCCCGACCCCACGCACCATCATAAGCCGCTGTATACAAAGCTTTCGTCAAGGAGTTTGGCTTGAATGCATTCCGGGGAAACGCTACGGCGACGTTTCTGTTTCTCCTTTGGGGAGAAATCTTCTCTATGAGCGTCTTCCCACTTTAGGATGGTGAGGCCGCGTGGTGAGACTGGTGGTGTGGTCTCCTCTTCAGATCAAATGTCATCAAATAGCTCTGCTTCCGCCATATGAGCCTCGTGATTTCCGAATGGTTTTAGGGTCTCGGCTATAGTGAATACTTTCCTTCCCTCACTAGTATTCACTTTTCCTTTCATGCACTATGGTAGGTGGATGGTACGATACCGAACGTGTGCATCCATTTGCGTCCTATCAGGAGGTGATAAGAGGTATCTGCATCGATCACGTGGAATCGGGCCGGTGCTTGGACCTTTCTGAGGCAAAGTGATGTGGTCACAAACCCAATTGTTCGACTCGTGTCATTGCCGAACCCTGTGATGTCCGTGGCCTGTGGGATCAGTCTCTCAGGGGAGATACCAGTAGCCCTGAATGTGGTCATCGGCATGATGTTGAGGGAGGCTCCTCCGTCAAGCAATGCTCTCTTGAACTGTCTTTCGTGGACCGTGGCCGGGACATACAATGGGCGATTGTGTGGATGTAGGACCTATATGTCTGCATCCGTGAAGGTGATTGCTGACTCGGCCTCTAGAGCAGCACGACAGACGAAACCCCCGGTGGCTATGTACGCTTATTGGTAAGATTCTGCAACTTGTAGGATGGCCTTGGTGGCTTCAAGACGTGCTTCCTCACAGAATCCAACCTGATCAAAGAAATATCTGAATTTGGTGAGGTTCTTGACTTTTGATACCGTGAATTCTATGGTGCTCCGAGACGGGTTTGTCATGGTCATACCAGTGGAGGGGTTTTTAGCAATTGGTGATGTTTCTTCTTCTTCATCTATGAGTTCGATGAGAGGAGCCGTTACTTCCATAGGTGACAACACCCTAGGGAGGTCAATGGTAGGAGATGCAATTTTTCCCAGATGGTGGGAAACTACGTGGAGAGGACCATATTAATAGCTCCCTCATTGTGTCTCCAAGGTTGGCGAGGTATTTCGTCAGTAGCATCTAGCTGAGTAGTGGTCACCAGTTCTCCGTTGGCTATTTTTCTATGGAAGATGTCGCGAAGGGCCCAGCAGTCCTTGGTGGCGTGCTTTACTATCTGGTGATAAGCACAGTAATTATATTTGACCTTGTCACCTTCTGTCGGAGGTCTTGTTGGTGGGCGAAGGGTGATTACTTCATCTCTTATCCATTTTTTGAGTACGGCATGTACTTCCTTCCTGCTGCAAGGGAATGGAGCTGGTGCATCAGTTTCATCCCTTCTGCGCTTGTTATCATTATATTCCCGATCTCATCCACTTCTTCTTTCCTCGGTTACAGCAGCAGTTGGGTAACGACGGGGTGCCGAAGGGCAGGCATCTCGGTGTATCCTCGATGGTATTCTCACATCTTTTGCTAAGTTTCGGGCAGCAACCATGAGATCTGAAAATGTCGAGAATGAGTGATTGACGAGGTGAATCCTGTAGTCACGGAGCATTCCATGTATGCAGAGCTGGACGAGACCCTCTTCGGTGGTGGTGTCGTGGCATTCCATGGCGAGATCACGAAATCTGTTCACATATTTAACCAAGTGCTCATTTTTGCCTTGGACTTCTCGGGAGAAGGAGATGGTGGTAACTTTTGCTGTCACGCTGAAGAATTTTGGGTGGAACATTGAGGCCAGTTGAGCCCAGGAACTGACAGAACCAGGCTCTAGGTTGGCATACTAGGTGTATGCCCGATCGGTCAGGGATTTAGAAAACTCTCGAAGACGCAAGTTTTCGTCTTCTCGGTAGGTGTCGAGACTGTCGAGAAATCTGGCCACATGTTCTTTGGAGTTTCCCCGCCTGCCGTCGTACCTTGCAAAGTGTGCATTGTTGTATCCCTCTGGATAAGGGAGACTGGCCAACTTTAGCGGATAAGGAGGTCGAGTGTCTAGCGCTGGAATATGCGGGGTCGATAGAGCTTTTTCCTTTAGTAGTGATTCCACCTCAGCCAATGTGACGAAACTGGTGGTGGTTTGTTTCTCTGCCCCAAGGATGACACCAGTGGGTGTCGATCCTTTTTGCGCATTCTACTGATTGTTAACATCAGAAATGTTAACAGGGGTTCTGACCACGTCGTCCAGCCTAGAGGTACCGTTTGGTGCCGGTGGGGGAGTTGCTTTCTGAGCCATGGTGGTCAAGGTTTCAATGATGAGACGGTTCTGTTCTTCCAGTCTCTGGAAATGCTTTTACTGTCATTCTATTTGTTCCAACCGCTTTAAGATGTCGAGCTCGACATCTACTGCGATGGACTCTTGAGAATCCTAAGTCTGTGAGTGGGCTGGATTAAGGCTCACTAGGTTGGCGTTCGACCCGGTAGGTTGGGCTTTAGACTGGGCTTTGGACTTCCTGGGGTATCCAGATTTCTTAGGAGGTGGTTGTTCTCGTTCACTAACCACTCTTGCGAGTATATCTCCCACTGTGGTCACCAAAATGTGTGAGTTCTTTTTGTGATGTATGTAAGAGATACAAAGAGATATAACACGCAAGCTTGGATTAGTACACATGGAACAATATGTGGGGTATAAGTGAGAGTACAATGAGTTAATAAAATATAATAATAATAATGAAGATAATGAGATCCGGAGAGACTTCGGGTCCAGATGAGAACCGAAATAGCCCCAAGTGAGAGAGAGAGAAAGCAGTATGTATCTTTCGAAAGGTGATGGGTAAATATTGGAATAGAACGAAGGGTGGAGTCAGACGAAGGGTATAATAAAATGAGGGGTCTTGTTGAGACGAAGGATACCTAGGGCCAAGGACGTTAGTAAAACGAAGGGTGTTGGGAACTGGGGGTGTTGGTGGAGGCGAAGGGTCAAAGTGAGCTCGAGACAATGGGAATGTTTTGTTAATGGCTGAGAATAAGAATAACTGCTAATCCTTCACTCTAGTGCAGGATTAAGTCGAGTTGGGTTGTTGGGTGTAGTAAATGAGGGTGCTTATTTATACTTGAGGACGGTGGTGTATTTGCAAAGCTTTGACATGATAGAGCGAGGTCGAGTTAGCCTCCTCTTAGTGGGTTGTTTGTTTAAGGTAGGTGGGTAACTTAAATACCCCTGTTTGAGGTGGTTGGGATCATTAAATGGGATGTAAACGAAGTGATATATTGAGCTAGCAGAGATAAGTAAGAGGGAAATATTGTCGTTTGGTGGTGAACCAATATCAATGGTTGGTCAAGAGGGGGAATGAATGCTATTGGTGCGGAGGTTTAAGCGAATGGGGGTACCAAGGCTTTCGCTATTGGCTCCGAGAGGCTAAGCGAGGGTGAGTGTCGAGGCATACAGATGGTTTCAGCGAGGGAGGGAACCAATGTATTTTCTATTGGTACAGTCCGTTAAGCAGTCTTGAAGTGACTTAAGCACGGATGGTCAAAGGTTCGGACGAGCTTTGCAGTGATGAGCTACGCTTATTGGTCGTGGGGTTGGTTGGGGTAAGGCACGTGCAAAAGTCACGTGTCTTTCTTTCTCTTTGGGACCAACCCTAACCTTACCCATGGGGCGCAGGTTAGGGAGATGCCTTCGATTCTAGCCACCTTTCCATGAGTTTCCGAGATCCCAGCAAACTTGCCCACCCTTAGGTACTGCTTCCAAACAAAGGGTAGGTGTCTGAGTGGTGAGTGTGTGTATATTTCGAGTGTTCTTCCTTTGTGGGCTACTTTGGGCCTTTGGAGAATAAGGCTTCGGAGTGGAGTCATAGGCTTTGGATTCTGAAGTGAAGCTTCGGAGTAGTGGGGCTTCGGAGTAGGCTCATTGAGGTGGGTCTTGGGGCGAGTTTCGCAGTGGGCTCTGCGGGTGGGCCCGTTTGAGGTGGGCTAGCGGTTTGGTGTTGATGAGCCCATGTGGAGTCCATAATTAGTGGTGATGTTGTTACATGTGGAGTCGTTGGTGATGTGTATGGTCAAAGTGTATAAGTCGTCAACTATTACCTACAGATGGTAAGAAATGAAAAGGAAAAATATGTTGCTAATACTCTTTAGTTAACTTAAAACACATATCCGAATTGTCACTAAAATAAGGGATTGTTTGGAAAGCGTAGAAATTATTATGTGATTCATAAGTGAAATGATTCTACCAATTCAAGTGTTTGGAAACCACCCTTTTGTGCATGGGAATTCGTATTCCACCAAAGCGCCTGTTTGAAAATGCTTAAAATGAAATCTAGTTCAGTTCAAGTATCACTTTTTAACTAATTTTTATAAGAACCAAAGTTAGCTTGTTTGACAAGAAAACACACATAAGACAGATAGTTTATAGCCTGGTCTAGTGTCATCAACCCCTCTCCCTCAAGTGGGAGGGGCGGATTCAACTCCCACTGAGAGTGTTTGTGGGAGGTTTATTTCCTCTTTGGCCGTCTATGGAATGGAGTCTCCTTTGAAGTGGGCCTTATTCCCCTGGCCAGTGTGTGTGTGTGTGTGTGTGTGTGTGTGTGTGTGTGTGTGTATGTGTGTGTGTGCGCGCGCACGCACTTGCGGTCGCTCTGCCTGAAGCACAAAAAAAAAAAAGTTAGTAGACAGCCGGTGCAATGCAAGCTTTATATACTCACACACACTTTTTGATAAGAGATATATATATATATATATATAATAAATTAAAAAAAGACGCGCAGAAGAAAATATGGGATTTTGGTTAAAAGCCTTGAATAAAAGACTTTTTTTTGTGACAACTCCACACTGTTTTTAATTTAAGTGAAAAGTCCTCTAGTAATTTTTTCGGACAAAAGTAACCATCCCTGTTTATCACGTGCGTGTAGTTGTTCGTTGAAAAATTCTAATGTGCAATCACTTAAACCTAATTTCCTAAATTGTTTTACATTTTCAAAAATCCATAATATCAATCTGGAAATCATTTATTTGTAAAATTTATATTTTTAGCATCTATTCGACGAGATCTATCAAACAAGTACCATTATATTTGTTGCAATTTGTCGCAATGAAATTCTCAAAAAGTAAAAAAAAAAATATAAAATTTTACATATTTTTCAAGGTGAAATTTCATTCCAAAGAGAGAGAGAGAGAGAAAGAGAAAGAGAGAGAGGTAATCTCAGTGTTTCTCCAGAATTAATTAGATGAAATTTCACGCAACTTTTATTTTATACAAAAATTTTCAATGTGAAATTTCACATAACTTTTTTTCGGTGTGAACTTTCATTCTAAAAAGAGAGTGGTAATCACACTGTATCTCCAAAACTAATTAGGTGAAAATTTCACACAACTTTGTGCAGTGTGAAATTTCACACAAGAGCAAAGCACAAAAATTCCTATCAACAAAGCCTAAATTAACCCACTTTTGTGTAATATATTGGTTATGTAAAATTTCACAGAAGTTTTTTCGTGTGAAATTTCACATAACGTCTATTCTGTGAATTTGAAATCATGCAATAAGTAATGTGAAATCCAATATTCAAAAAACTAATTATGTGAAATTTTACATAAACAAACAATGTGAATGAGGGATTAAAATGCCCATGATTCATTTCTCCACTCAAAATTACATTCACCCTAACTATCCTTAAAGCTCACCCTAACTAACCTTAAAGCTTCCAAATCACTCTTTGATCAAATAATTGATAATTCAAAAATCTACATCATTCTTGTGATGAAACGAAATAAAAATTGACGAGTGTGACGGTGTTGTGCATCGAACGCGAAAGATCGATAGTGGTGGTGGTTGGACGAGTGATATCCAAGGATCTGGTCGAAGAGGACGTGGTGATGGCCGGAGGTGCGATATTTGGAGGTGTGATGGCGATGGAGGTGGCCGGAAGTGCAATAGTAGTGGTGATCAGGCGACGGTCGGATGTAGCTGTGATGGCAATGCGCAATGGCGAAGGCTAGAGTTACGATCACGGTGGCCGAAGTTGCGACGGTCACGATGGCGATGGAGGTGGATAGTGCTCTCTCTCTCTCACTCTCTCTCTCTCTCTCTCTCTCTCTCTCTCTCTCTCTCTCTCTCAACGTGAAGCGTTCTTCATTTAGGGTTTGCATCTGTACTAATTTTAGACAGGAGCATACTAGTAAGAGACATGTATGTAATTTTGATGGGTCACATGAGTTACCTAACATGTATTAATGTCCTTTAATCATGGACTATGGTGATAGCCGGAGGTGCGATATTTGGAGGTGCAACGGCGATGGAGGTGGCCGAAAGTACAATAGCAGTGGCGATCAGGCGATGGTCATATGTAGCTATGATGGCGATGTTGTGGATATCGCAATTTTCTTACCCACAGCTTTTCAAAATCAAATTCAAAAACAAATGAGTCGCCACTTAATTTTTAAAAGGAGAATTAAGAAACCATTTTAAAAGTAAACTGATCTTTTAGAAACCAGAGATTAACTAGGTCCGGGGATTATGGAATGAGAGAGGAAGGAGCCCGTCGGACTAAAACTCCCTCTCTCATCCTATCTTGCGATAGGCCTCTACTCAACATCCTTTTAATCAAATTTATTAATCTAAGCATGCCCTCAACTAATACATATATACATATACATCATAAAAGCATGTCCAAAGGATGTAAAATTGCAATTGACAAAATACCATTCAAAAGCCACATAATTCATGTAGCAAGCGATATGATATGCAATAGAGAACGAGTGAACTTACCCGGGATCCAGCAGCGATAGTAAACGTGCAATGCATGCGAACAAAAGAAAATCCTAAAAAGAGTCTCTAATCACATATACACATAAGGCAAAACCTAATTCTAAGGTGTCGCGCATTAAGTCGAAAAATCAATAAAATCAAGAAATTAAGATAAACTAAAGAGCAGTCCTAGAAATCATACCTTAATAGCGCTACAAAACAAAGGGTTAGTCCACATGCTTCACATAATAATAATATGATATCAAACAATCAATCATAATTCTCTAGCTTATACCTAGCAAGCAATGAAATCCAACTTTATCCAATTACTAGTTCTAATTACGGGTATTAGATGAATGAGTGAATGTAAACAAGGATGAAACATGGATTCATTCACTAATTTGGGTCACTTAGCCTCTGGGTTTAAGCTAAGTTATCATTATTCAAAGTATGATTTGGGTCCTAAGGCATTAAGAGACCATTTGAATTGAAATAAATAAGATTAGACAAAAATAGTAGCAATTTTTATGAATTACAGAGAGCAGACCAGATGTTCAAAAATAGAAATAAAATACTTCCAACGGTTGGATCTGAATGCTTTTTGGATATGTTATGCCTCTGTGAGTCTAGTTTCTAACCCAAAAAGAAAATCAAGGTTTAAACGGTTAGATCTCCAGGAATACAGAAAATACTAGACCTCACTCGGGATTTTACAACTCTCTGTCCAGAGATCTTGTATGATTTTTTAAAAATAGCAAACAAGTCCGAATTGCTTCATTCTTTTTAGGGAACCTTCATAACACATTAAGGTTCTTATAAACAATTATTAGAGGTCATGAAAACTTGGTTAGATCTCTGATCTATCAATTTTAAAATCGGTTTGCTGTTCTGAAACTATTCTGAAATTCCGGACAGATTGTGGTTGTCTCACAAAACCCATGATCAAACATTTCTAAACATAAAACCACCTTAAAACAAAAATTACAGTGGTAGAATGATGTGTTATTGATACTTTTCCGTTAGTTTCACTTGATTTCAACGGTTAGATTTCGAACTAAAAATCTTTGATCAAAAACAGTTTGTGGACTCACTGTTTTTATTTTGCTAGTTCAACTTTGTTGGTTAACCTCAACTATTTGAAGACATGAAGTTGAGATTAAACCAAACTACTTTTCTTACCATTTGATGATCCTTGAAGACTAAAAGTCACTTTATGCTTATGGATTTTGATGAAGTATGGAATGAACTTCTCAAAATTCCAAACAATGAACTCAAAACCTTATAGACCGAAACTTGAATTCAACTTAGTACTCCTACCATTTGATGGTCATGGGAGACAAAGACATGGCTAATACTCCTAAGTTTCAAGAAGAAAAAGGGAATGACTTCATTAAATACCAAGTTTAGAAGATCCAATTCATGGGCATGGACTTGGATTCAACTATGTAAAGCAAAGTGATGATCAAATCTTGACTCTCATGTAGAGTATGAGCTTTACATGAAGTTCAAAGGATCATACTCAAGAGAATCAAGAGAGATATTGAAAATCTCCAAGACTCTCAAGAGAAGAACACATACAAGAAATTGAAGAGAGAATTAGAAGTAGAAACTCCTAAGCTTTCTTGACAAACAAAGATGACAAGAGATTTTAGTCCAAAAGAAAAAGAATAAACAAACAATCTAAGGCATAGGGGATCACCTCCAAATTATCCTCAAAGTATTCTTTGAAGATCTTCCAAACTCTTCTTCTTAGTTCTCTAAACTCTCTTCTCTTTTCTCTCCAAAATGTGTTGATGTAGTAGTTATGGATGTTCTATCTAGTCTCCCTTGTTGTATATCTCTCCTTCTCTCTTATAGGCAAAATTACCAGGTATTTTTGGTGAATTTCGGAGCAAAAACAGGTGTAATTCTCTCATTTGTTGGTACAATGTGCACTTTCTGAAATTATGCAGACTGCTACCCAGGGCGGCAGTCGACAAACTGCCGCGGCATTCCGTGAATGCCGCCGCGGCATTCCATGAATGTCGTGCCGGCACTCAGTGAATGCCGTGCGGCACTCATCAACCGCCGCGGCAATTAATTGATCGCCGCGTTTTTGTCAGTCTTACTTTATCAGTTTTTGTTCTTATTCGCATACGCATACGTATTGCTCTGCAGAATACAGACTTTAAAAGTGAACGGCAGTCAGAAATTTATGGCGGCACTTGGTGAATGCCGGCCCGGCACTCTGTGACTGCCGTGCGGCACTCAGTGAGTGCCGCAGCAGTCCGCCGTGTGCCGTTTTTAGCTAAAATTCCCCCTTTTAGATTTTTCTTTTTTCAAAGCAAATGATTCTTGAGGATATTTTCTGAAAATTGTGTTTTATACCTGAATTCTCCTAAATACCTAGTATTTTCTCTTTTCTGTGAAATTTTACCGCGTTTTAGAGAACTTTCTGAAGAGCTTGGAATACTTCGAATCTTCCGGTCCTTGTCATCATCGGATACGGAGGCGACATTCCCCTGAATTCGACGGTTGGTCAAAATTGGGGTGTCTACAGTTTGCCCCTCTTTGACAGAGCTTGTGGGGCAACACGTCCCATAAGTGAATGTCAAAGCCTGTGTGAAGACAAGCCTTTGACCAGACTATCGAATTTAGGTAAAAACAAAATGCGTTGCAAAAATCGACTGTACGAACGGTTCATGCTGGTCGTGCTCGATGGTGAGCTGCCTACGTATCCCTTCAGGAATCAGACCAAGACGTAGTTCGGGCAGGAGCCAAACATACACAAACGCAAATAGTCATACGGATGAATGAACCTATCTTATTGTGATGCACGTGCTCAAGCAATTTCGTGCTCCATATAATGCCTATGCGACATATTGTTCTTTCTTAGTACCAAAAAGCAACCTATGCCATTCTACTCATGATGTCATTCCATTCTGGGAGAGTCATGACCGTCATAGATGCGCTTACTATGTTTAATTCTCTGACATTCTTCAAGAGTCATCTAATCGTCTAGGATGCGCTACGCGCCTTATACCTTGGTGTCAAATTAGAAACCACGCTTTCCGAAAGATTGAGGTGCGCTTCGCGCCTTATAATCGGGTGTCTTCCAAGAATCATCTGATCAACTGAGATGCGCTACGCGCCTTATACTCCGGTGTCAAATCAGGAACCACGCTGAAAGACTGAGATGCGCTACGCGCCTTATACTCTGGTGTCGAATCAGGAAACACGCTGAAAGACTGAGATGCGCTACGCACCTTATACTCCGGTGTCTTCCAAAAATCATCTGATCGACTGAGATGCGCTACGCGCCTTATACTCCGGTGTCAAATCAGGAACCACGCTGAAAGACTGAGATGCACTACGCGCCTTATACCCCGGTGTCTTCCAAAAATCATCTGATCGACTGAGATGCGCTACGCGCCTTATACTCCGGTGTCGAATCAGGAAACACGCTGAAAGACTGAGATGCGCTACGCGCCTTATACCCCGGTGTCTTCCAAAAATCATCTGATCGACTGAGATGCGCTACGCGCCTTATACTCCGGTGTCAAATCAGGAACCACGCTGAAAGACTGAGATGCGCTACGCGCCTTATACCCCGGTGTCTTCCAAAAATCATCTAATCGACTGAGATGCGCTACGCGCCTTATACTCCGGTGTCAAATCAGGAACCACGCTGAAAGACTGAGATGCGCTACGCACCTTATAATCCCGGTGTCTTCCAAAAATCATCTGATCGACTGAGATGCGCTACGCGCCTTATACTCCAGTGTCGAATCAGGAAACACGCTGAAAGACTGAGATGCGCTACGCGCCTTATACCCCGGTGTCTTCCAAAAATCATCTGATCGACTGAGATGCGCTACGCGCCTTATACTCTGGTGTCAAATCAAGAACCACGCTGAAAGACTGAGATGCGCTACGCGCCTTACACTCCGATGTCTTTCAAAAATCATCTGATCGACTGAGATGCGCTACGCGCCTTATACTCCGATAAAGATCGACCAAACAGATGCTGCCATCGAGGACTAACGCAAATGATGCTGCCATTGAGGTCTAATGAAGGTTAACGGGGATTGCCTTCGAGGACTAACAGAAATTTTCCATTGAGGACTAATGAGGGTTGCCATTGAGGCCTAACACAAATGATGCTGCCATTGAGGACTAATGCAAACAAAGCTGCCATTGAGGACTAATGCAAGGTTATCATTGAGGACTGACACTGATGATGCTACGCAAGGTTGCCATTGAGGCCTAACTCAAATGATGCTGCAAGGTTGCCATTGAGGACTAACACCGATGATGCTGTAAGGTTGCCATTGAGGACTAACACTGATGATGCTGTCATTGAGGACTAATGCAAGGTTGAGAGAAGCTGCCATTGAGGACTAATGCTGATGAGAAGCACTAAACAACATGGTAAGATATTGGTCAATAGCCACTCAGAGGTTTACAAGCAAGAACGATGGTCAACAGCCTTTCAAGGACTTATGTTGCGAAAGCGTCAATCAACAACCCTTTTGGGGACTTATGTTGCAACAGCAGAGATCAACGACCTCACAAGAACTTATGTTACAATTTTTTAAAAAAAAAATCGAGAGTCAATCGGACTCAAATCAGTTCAGTTCAGTTCAATTTCTTAAATTGGGAGTCAATCAGACTCAAATCAATTTAACTTTTTCGAAATCAGGAGTTAATCAGACTCCATTTGTTTCACTTTTCATATCAGGAGTCAGTCAGACTCAAACAAATTCAGTTTTACCAAATCCGAAGTCATTTCGACTTGAATTAAGTTCGAATCCCATTTACTAAGAGTCAATCAGACTCAATTCAATTTATTTTCTAAGCAAGACTCAAAGAATTTGAACGAAGCTGATATAAAGAATGATTTTCTGCATTTGCGGGCTTTTGGAAGAAACACATCGATTCAGTTAAAAGAGGGAAGTCACCTTTGCCCCTAGTTTTGAACTCTTCTTATATCGCCACTTTATGTTGTGATAGTGTTCGAAACCTCTGCTTGTACTGCTCTTGGGATGCTTATGAAGACTTTTCAAATCTTCATTCATCATCTTAAACCCACACATTTGAGACCATTTATTGACTCATCAAAGGAGGACAGACCTGACAAAGCTAGTTACTCAAAATGACTGACTCAAACTCTTCATTCATTATGAATCAATGTGCTTTCATTGTGAATAATGTATCATCTCACCCTTCATTTATTCATCATTTTACAAATGGTAGTGCTTTGCTGATAAATCTAAACTTCTTCTTTTCGATTTAGCAAATTCTTTGTCCATCTAGAATGTGCTTCAAATTAGTGCTTTAACTTATAGAATGAAAGGCACTCTATTTTAACCTTTTCAAAACAAACTCAATTACTTGAGAACTTACATCTGGTACAGAGGGATTTTGGAAAACAAAGTTTGCCCCTAGTTTGAAAGAAACTTAGGGGTTTGCTTCTATGATAAATGGGATTTTCAGCAAAGGAAGTTTGCCCCTGGTTTGGCGATATATATGTGTCTTCAGGCAAACATAAGTTTGCCCCTAGTCTGAAGGAATGAAACCAAAGGCGCCAAAGGGTGCTGCTTGCAGTTTAGGGATGGCTATGGACCGAGAACCTTGGGAGGTTCGCCTACTTATCCCCGAGCGGGAATCAGGTCCAAAGTAGTTCGGCCAAGGCCTGAAAGAAGGATAACATGAGATGATGGGGTGATGACCGAACCGAGCAGGTTGCCTACGTATCCCCAAGTGGGAATCAGGTCAAAGCATAGTTCATCAACTCTGGAGGTCTTGAAAGAATTAGGCTTCAAGAATTGGTGGGCTTTTCGAGCCATGTTGCCATTTGGGTCTAGGGAGTGCATGTCACTTGTGGTAGCCCTTGTATAGCATGATGAACTACTTCTTCCTTTATTCTTTTTTTCTTTCCTCTTTTCTTTTCTTTTATTCTCTTTTATTTGACGGTTGATTCTTTAACCTTTTCACCAGCCAGTTAATCTTTTACAATTCTCATCATGTTTTATTCATACTCCATCCTATTCACAAAGTAATATCAGTCCTTCGAATCTTTATTTGTTTCTTTTTTTCAAAGATATCTCTGCATTGTTTTAGGCTCACTTAGTGTTTGAGTCTTTTTTGAAGCTGATAAGTCCCTCTTTTCATTTCTAATCTCTTTTCTTTGTTAAGAACAACACAAAGCCTTGAGATAGTTCATGTGCCAATGATCTACTTTGAAGTGCTCAAGAATTCTCAATCTCATCTATTCTCTGCCTTTTCTTTTCTCTTTCCTTTCTTTTCTCTACCTTACTATCTCTTATTCTTTCCATGATTTTGACTGGCTAGTATTAGGATTTTTGAGATCAACACGTATCTTCTTTTTGCTCTAAATTTTGCCTAGGCGCCCTTCCGGGTTTTCATCCTAGCGAGCTCTTTCTTCTTCTTCTTCTTCTTTTTTTTTTTTTTTTTTTTTGTGCTCTAACTTTTGCCTAGGTGCCCTTCCGGGTTTTCATCCTAGCGAGCTCTTTTTCTTTTTCTTTTCTTTTTTTGGAATAAGAAGTTCATTAAAATGTCTGGCTACCATCAAGGACCCAGTTTATGGCTTTAGACTGGTTGGGCTCATCTTTTAGGCTTGGTATTTGAGAGAAGGGGATGGTGAGCAAGCTTCAAGTTCCAAGTTCATCTTTTCAAGATTGAGTAAGAGCATCTTTAAATTCTTAAAGTAAAGCTAATCAATTCTCTACTTCTCCATGGTTTTGGCACAAAATTTGCTTTGATCACTTAGGGATCCTTTTCAATGCAAAGATTTATTAACAAAGTACTTTCCATGATCATTTGAAAAGGTGACTTTTCTTCTCCTCTTTTTTTTCTTTTGGTCTTAATGATCCATACATTCATGACTCAGCACACTGAATCAAGAAAAATGAGATTTTATTCAACTAGTATGGAAGGAGGATTACATCACTCGACTCGATAAACTCGACAAAGACTTGCAAATAGACTCGGTAACAGACTGACCAGAAGACTCGACCGGAATTGACATTTGACTCCAACCTGACATAGCTCGACTACCAGACTTGACTTGGTCTCAATTGGAGTGTCACAGATAATTTTCAATTTGTTGGGTCCCTAAGAGCATCCACATTTGATTCAGTAGTGGCATTTCCAAACACTATTACCTCACTGGCATCTTCATCAGGTTCATCATTCCCCTTCTGTATCTTTTTAGGAACATCGTCTGCCCTTATGGCCCATTTTTCAGTCGAATGGCCCTTCTCTGACTCATACCGAGTATTGTCAATGCCTTTTTCGATTCTGTTGATTGGGTCGGGGCAAGTCGGTTGTTGCGCACTCATGGAGGCAACGAATCCCTTGAGAGTATTCAGTGATGGCTGTGATTGAAAAGATTGTACGTCATGCCAGATGCCACTTGGTGGGTTCAGCAAAGGAGTGATGATTTTACGCTCAATGAGATCTTGGATATCATGGCGAAGTTTCATGCAATAGTTAGTTGTATGGCCAGGGGTCTGATGGTAGGCACAGTACAAAGACAGGTCACATTTGCGAGGTAAGGGATCTGGTAGTGGCTTTGGATCCAGGGGACTGAGGTGACCATTCTTGACAAGGTGACCAAGGGCCATGGATAATGGCATGCCCAGGTTGGTGAAAATTCTCGGTTTGCGGGCTTGGTTTGATTTTGAATTCGACTTTGAGCTTGAGTTGGTTTTTGGGTTGAGATGTGGACTTGGAATAGCTCTTTGGTTAGTTGGGATTGGGCCTGGATGTGGGCTTTGGTGAATGGTTGAGCTTAGGTATGGACTTTGGTGATAGGTTGGGTTTGGACATGGGCTTCGGTGCACAGGTGGGTTCAGACATGCCTGTTGGTGCTTCTTTAAGCAATCCATTATTCTCTGATCCATCTTTTCCTCATCGGGGCCCATTTGATCTTTCAATAATTGAATGAACTCGAGCATGACCCCCTCCAATTGCTTCACCCTAGAATCTTGTTGCTCAACAATGACTTGCAGTTTGCTCACTTTCTCCTCCAAAGCTCTGTGGGCCATTGGTGGGTATGTCTCAACATGATGGTCCATGACCTCCTCTAATTAAGAGAGATGAACCCAAGAAGATTAGAAGTGTCCTTACTAGGGGATCTGGTTGTTCCACTCTTTAATAAATAAAAAAAAAGATAGAAAAAAGGTCCGCATGCAGAATTGAATGGTAAGGGATTTTTGAGGGACTTTGATCTTAATTGGGAAGAAAATGTTGTGAGTTTATACGCTACACATATGTAATGATATCGATTGCAAAATATACATGCTCTTATGATTTGATGCATGCACTGCACACATGGCACGCGAATGAAATGCAAGTGTGTGTGTGCCTACTCTGTATGCCAAAGTAAAGGAAAATTCTAATCCTAACAGGTAAACACATAAGCACATAAGATCCTCACCCATGTCAAGTGCGCCAACTTCTCCTTTCATTGTGATCTTTACTACCCTTTCAAAGGTTGGATATTCAGAAAAATTTCGAAATTCATTTGAAAAGCATTTCTTTAGAACGATGAGATCTTTCAAAAACAATTCTCAAGAATTTTGAATCTTTTATTTTAAAAAAAATGAGGATGTGAAAACATTTCTCAATGAAGATAATTTGATTGAAATTTTGCTTTAAAATTCATTTGAAGAGCATTTTTTCAAAAACAATTCCCAAATATTAGTTTGGAGCTTTAATCAAAAGTGAACTCCAAAGATTTTTGAAAGAGCAATTGAAAACTTTGGGATGAAGATTACAAAAATCCACTTGCTTTCAAAGATGGTCTTAAAATTCTTTCGGGGTAGAAGGATCACATGATCGGATTATTACCGTACTTTTCATAAATTTGGATGCATACAAGGTCAATGATGCTTAACTAAACATGATATAAGAAGTATAAGCTTATAATCAAGGTTCGGCATGTTCTCCAAATGTCATGTAACACGAGGAGAAATTGCTAAAAGGTGATTAAAAGATTATTCATCTTTCATCAAGCAAGTATCGTCATCATCTCAAGTAATCCCTTCCGAGCATACAAAACTTCCTAACACATAACCCTAATCAAGAATTGATTTCCTAAGATTGAAATGTTCTATAGAAACTACTATGCAAAGGCTGGGTTTTGGTCAAATAAGGGACCCTTGACACACACCCGATAGGATGCTTCATATACCAAATCATGGTACGAGATCAAGGGTGATCACACAGTCCCATGATGACTTGACCGACCGGGTTGCCCCGAGCCTCCAAGGTCATAGTTCCGTGCAATCGACTGGCTGGACATGCAAGTGAAATGCAACAGGCACACAAAGATTAATTAATTCGATTAAACGGATATTTTTCAAGTCTAATCCTCAAGTGAACCCAAAATCAGAATTCTGGTCTGCGAAACCAGAGATTCTGGGTTCAATCCCCAGCAGAGTCGCCAGATTGTGGATATCGCAATTTTCTTACCCACAGCTTTTCAAAATCAAATTCAAAAACAAATGAGTCGCCACTTAATTTTTAAAAGGAGAATTAAGAAACCATTTTAAAAGAAAACTGATCTTTTGGAAACCAGAGATTAACTAGGTCTGGGGATTATGGAATGAGAGAGGAAGGAGCCCGTCGGACTAAAACACCCTCTCTCATCCTATCTTGCGATAGGCCTCTACTCAACATCCTTTTAATCAAATTTATTAATCTAAGCATGCCCTCAACTAATACATATATACATATACATCACAAAAGCATGTCCAAAGGGTGTAAAATTGCAATTGACAAAATACCATTCAAAAGCCACATAATTCAGGTAGCAAGCGATATGATATGCAATAGAGAACGAGTGAACTTACCCGGGATCCAGCAGCGATAGTAAACGTGCAATGCATGCGAACAAAAGAAAATCCTAAAAAGAGTCTCTAATCACATATACACATAAGGCAAAACCTAATTCTAAGGTGTCGCGCATTAAGTCGAAAAATCAATAAAATCAAGAAATTAAGATAAACTAAAGAGCAGTCCTAGAAATCATACCTTAATAGCGCTACAAAACAAAGGGTTAGTCCACATGCTTCACATAATAATAATATGATATCAAACAATCAATCCTAATTCTCTAGCTTATACCTAGCAAGCAATTAAATCCAACTTTATCCAATTACTAGTTCTAATTACGGGTATTAGATGAATGAGTGAATGTAAACAAGGATGAAACATGGATTCATTCACTAATTTGGGTCACTTAGCCTCTGGGTTTAAGCTAAGTTATCATTATTCAAAGTATGATTTGGGTCCTAAGGCATTAAGAGACCATTTGAATTGAAATAAATAAAATTAGACAAAAATAGTAGCATTTTTTATGAATTACAGAGAGCAGACCAGATGTTCAAAAATAGAAATAAAATACTTCCAACGGTTGGATCTGAATAATTTT
Source organism: Hydrangea macrophylla (assembly GCA_033977485.1). Classification (NCBI taxonomy): domain Eukaryota; kingdom Viridiplantae; phylum Streptophyta; class Magnoliopsida; order Cornales; family Hydrangeaceae; genus Hydrangea; species Hydrangea macrophylla. The sequence continues at coordinate 59,176,950 of CM066988.1, read as the reverse complement.
TGGATATGTTATGTCTCTGTGAGTCTAATTTCTAACCCAAAAAGAAAATCAAGGTTTGAACGGTTAGATCTCCAGGAATACAGAAAATACTAGACCTCACTCGGGATTTTACAACTCTCTGTCCAGAGATCTTGTATGATTTTTTTAAAAATAGCAAACAAGTCCGAATTGCTTCATTCTTTTTAGGGAACCTTCATAACACATTAAGGTTCTTATGAAAAATTATTAGAGGTCATGAAAACTTGGTTAGATCTCTGATCTATCAATTTTAAAATCGGTTTGCTGTTCTGAAACTATTCTGAAATTCCGGACAGATTGTGGTTGTCTCACAAAACCCATGATCAAACCTTTCTAAACATAAAACCACCTTAAAACAAAAATTTCAGTGGTAGAATGATGTGTTATTGATACTTTCCCATTGGTTTCACTTGATTTCAACGGTTAGATTTTGAACTAAAAAACTTTGATCAAAAACAGTTTGTAGACTCACTATTTTTATTTTGCTAGTTCAACTTTGTTGGTTAACCTCAACTATTTGAAGACATGAAGTTGAGATTAAACCAAACTACTTTTCTTACCATTTGATGATCCTTGAAGACTAAAAGTCACTTTATGCTTATGGATTTTGATGAAGTATGGAATGAACTTCTCAAAATTCCAAACAATGAACTCAAAACCTTATAGACCAAAGCTTGAATTCAACTTAGTACTCCTACCATTTGATGGTCATGGGAGACAAAGACATGGCTAATACTCCTAAGTTTCAAGAAGAAAAAGGGAATGACTTCATTAAATACCAAGTTTAGAAGATCCAAGTCATGGGCATGGACTTGGATTCAACTATGTAAAGCAAAGTGATGATCAAATCTTGACTCTCATGTAGAGTATGAGCTTTACATGAAGTTCAAAGGATCATACTCAAGAGAATCAAGAGAGATATTGAAAATCTCCAAGACTCTCAAGAGAAGAACACGTACAAGAAATTGAAGAGAGAATTAGAAGTAGAAACTCCTAAGCTTTCTTGACAAACAAAGATGACAAGAGATTTTAGTCCAAAAGAAAAAGAATAAACAAACAATCTAAGGCATAGGGGATCACCTCCAAATTATCCTCAAAGTATTCTTTGAAGATCTTCCAAACTCTTCTTCTTAGTTCTCTAAACTCTCTTCTCTTTTCTCTTCAAAATGTGTTGATGTAGTAGTTATGGATGTTCTATCTAGTCTCCCTTGTTGTATATCTCTCCTTCTCTCTTATAGGCAAAATTACCAGGTATTTTTGGTGAATTTCGGAGCAAAAATAGGTGTAATTCTCTCATTTGTTGGTACAATGTGTACTTTCTGAAATTATGCAGACTGCTACCCAGGGCGGCAGTCGACAAACTGCCGCGGCATTCCGTGAATGCCGCCGCGGCATTCCATGAATGTCGTGCCGGCACTCAGTGAATGCCGTGCGGCACTCATCAACCGCCGCGGCAATTAATTGATCGCCGCGTTTTTGTCAGTCTTACTTTATCAGTTTTTGTTCTTATTCGCATACGCATACGTATTGCTCTGCAGAATACAGACTTTAAAAGTGAACGGCAGTCAGAAATTTATGGCGGCACTTGGTGAATGCCGGCCCGGCACTCTGTGACTGCCGTGCGGCACTCAGTGAGTGTCGCGGCAGTCCGCCGTGTGCCGTTTTTAGCTAAAATTCCCCCTTTTAGATTTTTCTTTTTTCAAAGCAAATGATTCTTGAGGATATTTTCCGAAAATTGTGTTTTATACCTGAATTCTCCTAAATACCTGGTATTTTCTCTTTTCTGTGAAATTTTACCGCGTTTTAGAGAACTTTCTGAAGAGCTTGGAATACTTCGAATCTTCCGGTCCTTGTCATCATCGGATACGGAGGCGACATTCCCCTGAATTCGACGGTTGGTCAAAATTGGGGTGTCTACAGATGTGTAATGGCAAAGGCTAGAGTTATGATCACGGTGGCCAGAGTCGCGACGGCGGTGGTCGTGACGGCGACGGTCACGATGGCGATAGAGGTGGATAGTGCTCTCTCTCTCTCTCTCTCTCTCTCTCTCTCTCTCAATGTAAAGCGTTCTTCATTTAGGGTTTGCTTCTGTACTAATTTTAGACAAGAGCATACTAGTAAGAGACGTATATGTAATTTTGATGGGTCATAGGAGTTACCTAACCTGTATTAATGTACTTTAATCATGGACTTATCACTAAAATTAATTTTAAACCATCCTATTTACTCTTTTCATTCCAAATGAGGGATTTATCACTGAAATTCAAAAGGAAAAAAAAAACAAAACAAAAAACAAAAACAAAAAAAACCATAAAATAAAGTAATGAAACAAAAAATGAATAAATAAATAAATAAAAAACCACGAACAATTACTAAATTGATAGAACCAGTTTCAAACTACAGAATTGTTTCGTTGCTTTCCCAACCAACATCTAAAAGTCATTATTCTAAACGGATTCTCTACCAAAGCAGCATGATATCAGTATGTACGAACCATGTTTAATAGGAATGAGGGCTAAACCTAGTCCTATTTTGTGTAGTCTCAAATAAAATGTTCTTATTCACGTCGACAACAAAAATGAGACATGCAAAGAATCTAAAACTCAAATGGAGAGAGATTGCTATGGTTAGTTCTATCTAGGGAGAGCTAAAAGGAGCCATACAACTAGGTGAAGAACATGGGACAGTACGAAAAGTTGAAAACTCTGAAAGTATTTCAAAGCAGGAAAGAAGATGGGTTATACCTGAAAGCTTAGGACTTTGTTTGCAAACCTAAATGTTTTGGCGGGTTAGGTTTTCGACGTATGAAGGATTATAATCGAGCTCTTCTCGCAAAACTTGGATGGCAAACCATTTCTGATACTGGAAACCGTGGATCAAGATTATCAATCACAAGTACCTTACAGAGTCCAATCTCCCTTCTCCTCGGTCTTTAAGCCCATCGGGATCTTCCTTACTCTAGAAAGGTATTCTTAATGCTTATGATATTCTTCCCAAAGAAGCATGCTTCCTAGTAGATAAGGGTAATAGTATCAATCTCTGCACCGACCCGTGGCTCCCTCACTCCCAAATTTCAAGCCCAAGTGTATCAAGGACACTACAAGTAGAGACCATGACAAGCTCATTTGGGTTCTGGAGAAAAAAGGTGTGTTCTCTGTTAAGTCTCCCTATCTTACGGATCTGAGAAACAGGTTTATTGGTCATTCTACTTTTTGCTGGAAATTGTTGTGGAAAATCCACTTGCATGAACCCATAAATTTTTCCTTAGAAAAATTATTTCTGGTGCACTCCCAACCAAACTTATCTTGGCTTCCCGTTTTCCTGTGGATAATGTTGTTTATGAGCTTTGCAAATGGCCTGTGGATCCTTGGAACATTTATTCCTTGAATGCCCCTTGTCCAGGATGTTATGGAAGGAATCACCTTGACTTATTGATAATTCAGCTCTTTTTTCACCCGGGGGGTGGATTGGATTTCTAAGGCTTAGTTTGGCCCCTACGTTGTTTTTTAAAAGGAGCTTATAAAATTTATTACTAAGTTATTTGATAATTTTATACAAGTGACACTACTCTTCAAAAAGACATCATGAAACTAAAAAGTAACCACCCCCCCCCCCCCCCCCCCACCCCCCTCCCCCCCCCCAAGCAGCCAGGAACTTCACTATTCGAAATTTGGAACTTGAGAAACAAGGTTTTTCAAGACAAATATCCGAAATTAAGTCCCATATTCTTTCTATTTCTTTGGAGCATTGGAGAGCCCAGAGTAACCTTGATCCTCCGAAATTAATTGCTGGTGCGCTGTTTGGTCCCCTCCTCCGACGACTCCTCCTCCTCCCGACTCCTCCGAGCTGGGTAAAATTCAACTTTGACGCAGCCATTGCCAATCAATCCTCGTTTCTTGCCACAGTTTTTCCTAGCAGAAATGCTAGATGCACAAAAAAAAAATGCACAACCATATGCACAACCTGCTTAAAATTGTTGGACTTTGGACTTTCAGCACGAAGTCCAACAATTTTAAGCAGGTTGTATATTTAGTTGTGTATTTTTTTTTTTTTTTTTGTACATCTAGCATTTCTCTTTTCCTAATGATCTGGCAGAGGTCCTTTATGCTCATGTTTGGAAGTTCAATCAGACAGATCCACCGATTGCTGAATTCAAGGTTGCTGCTCTTTCAATATCCTTTAGCTAAAACATTGGGTTATGCCAAATGTCATCAACATTCTTTCTTTGTCTGTGATCCTCTTATCCATTGGGATTCTTCTCCAGAATGGGCCTTTTTGAAGCGCAACCTGTTTTTGGCTAGCTCTTTTTCTTTTTGGCATGTTTCTAATATTTCTAGGGATGTTAATTCTGTTGCTCACAAAGTGGCTCATTGAGCCCTTAGTTGTTCTTTTGAAGGTCCTATTGTGGTTGATAATCTACTCCCTTTATTTTTGTGAAAAACAGTTGTTTCCTTTCGTTGAATGAATTTGATTTTAACAAAATATATATATATATATATATACATATGACATGGCTAGACTTCAAGAAGAAAAAAAAGTGAATGTTATGTAAAATAGAAGTCATTCAGCACTTGAACAAATCAACTAAAATCAGATGAAAAAAGTAAATTAATTTTTCAAACAATCACTTATTTCACTTTTAATTTGTTAAAAGAAAGAATGCTCTCCATACCCAAAAGTAAAAAATATTTACATATCATTTTTGATCATTTCATACAAGCAATCACTTTTTTTAGCTTATTTGTCAAACACTCTAGTTTAGAACAATCACTAATTATTTCAGCCTACCCAAACAGCAAACAACTTAATATTTCATCACTTAAAAAATAATTACTCAATATTTCAGCACTTAAAAAACTATCACTTAGAGCTCGCTTGGGTTAGCTCAAATATTAAGTGCTGAAATTTTAAGTGTTTGTAATATTTCAGCTAACCCAAACAGACTCTATTAAATGGTTACATTTTCTAAGAAAATCTTAGGAGTTAGTTTTTTTTATTTTTTATACTTACCTTGATTATGGCAGGTCACACACACAAAAATCCCACCCCAACCCCACCACAAAGCTCCACAATTGTCCACAATAAAGTCCAACAAAGATCACTCATTCCGAGTAACGAACGCGAGGCTGGGGGTTGATACAAAAGAAATTTTCCCAAGGGGATTCGAACCCTCAATCTCTCCACTGGAGAGAGATGTCATACCAATTAAGCTAGGCCCTCGTGGTCTAAGGAGTCAAAGTTAAGAGCCTGCTCAGTACCAATTAATGAACCGAACGCACTTAGTGACATTATTTGCTACTACAAAACTTAGCCAAACACTCCATAGGTTTCCAATAGATGCAAGAGTCTAAAATACAAGTCAAAAACAGGAGGTGCAACAGAGGAATACGACAGGAGAAGACATTCCAAAAGAGAGACAGAAATTCATTAGTACAACCCCAACCCAAAAAAAATAAAAGAAAAATAAAAATAAATAAATATGCGATCCACTTATATAAAGGCTAAGAAGCACCGATACAGACACGAAGTAGCGATCCAACAAATACTACAAAAACACGACACGATACAGCGGTGACCAGAAACTATATACATATAGTTGCATTTCACATGTAGCATAATAACAATATACTTGAAATAACTAAGACTAAGATATTAAATAAGTTATCTCCAAACAATAATACCTTCTTCGTCGTTGCGTCATAGCCTCGCAGGTGATCTCTTTCGCTTCTCTCTCCGTCTCTCAACTCTATAAGCTTGCATAGCAACCAACGCGCCACTGTTCTTGGCAGACCAATTTCATTTCCTTCTTTTATTTTAATCCTTCAACTTTCTAGTAGTCCTTTTATTTATCATAAAATGTCTCAACTAAACGAAACGGACCCCTCTTCTGCAACCTTATTTTACATGTTAAGACTTGTGCCCCAAAATTCAAGACTTCTCTTCGAAAAGAAAAAAAAAATTGCCGTGTTGGGAAAGTGTCGGAGCCGGGTCAATGATGTGTCGGTGCGTGATGACGTGTTCAATTTCAAAAATAAATTAACAAATAAAAAAACATTTTCATGTGTCGGAGGTGTGTCAGACACAAATACAGCACTTCATTTGAAGTCGTGGAGCTTCCTAGCGTAAAGGAGAGCTCATCTTAACCTCCATCTATTGGCAAGTGAAAAATTCAAGACACATTCATGCGTAACAAAATGTTTCTAGTACTGACAAAACATACCCTCAATCCACATAATGCATCACCAATAGCATCTGATCATACTACCATACACAATTAGTCCATTTTGCGACATTATATTAGCGAGATGGATTGCTTGTGATCTTTATTCATGAGAATCAGCCAACGAAATAGATGAGTCCTAAACAAGCGGTTTCTATAAAATTAAAATACAAAACTTGCCTTTTCTTCCATTACTCCGTTTATATACAATTAAAATACAAAACGTGTCCTTCCTTCCATTACTCTGTTTCTATACAAGTAAATTCAAAACTAAACCTTTCTTCCATTTCTTAGAGGCTGTTTGGGAAGGTTCAGAACCCGTTCTGTGATATTTTCAAATATTTGTTAGATACTCTTATATGTTGCATACGAGTCCGTGCCTAACCTAAAATTAAACTTAAAATGCGTTCTTTGTCAAACCAAAATCATGCTGGTCTTCATAAAAACCTGGGAGAGCATAAGAGTACGACTGAACTTGACCCTGCTCCACGCATTCCCAAACATGCCAGGGCTCTTAGTAACAAAATTATGTTCACTAACCTCTGTGTGCTGAATCTTAACAATCGGAGATTCGGAGGGTAACTGTGGCGCCGCCACTCTTTAATCTTGATATATCAGTGATTACTTTCCATTAGATCAGCAAGAGTTATTTTTCCACAGTTGCCGGTGTCTAGCTGATCAAACTTTCTGCAGATCTGCAATATGTCTTTCTCTGACACCTTTCCTAGCTCCTTGAGCTTGTATATAACATATTCCGACTTACTGCAATAAAATAAAATAAAAAAATGATATAAACCCTTGATTAAAAAAAATTTTAAAAAAATCATATAAACATCACCTTCAAATCCCTTTAACTGAGAGTAAAAAATATGAAAATGATAAGAATTGAGATTACTAGCATTGCATGTACATTCTACAAATCTGAATCAACTTAACAGCAAAAAACAAAAAAAAAAAAAAAAAAGAGAATCGACTATCTTACATCCATTTGTTATTTTTATTGATAGGTAATATGGATTAACTACATTCAAAAGCACCAAGATGGGGTGCGCCTGAGTACAGTGAAAGTATACAAAGAAATTAAAAGATACAACAGAATCTCAACATGAAAAAATTACATATACACATATATTGACAAAACATGGCACTTGCTGCGAATACAAACCTAAAAGGTCGTAATTTGAAAAATTAAAATTAAAATTAAAAAGAGAAAAGATAAGAGAATGGTTCAGTCGAGGCAGCCAAACCTCCAAACGAATACTTCGAGGGTAATCAACCTCCAAGATTAGATAAACTAACAAAAAATGTGATCAAACTTCTCTCTTCTTCGTATTCATATTATTTTAAATAAATATACAGTCTCAAACTCCTAAACCAAAGCAAGACTCGAGCAACCACTTAACCACAACTTCCTAAAAAATAGTAGTCACTACTCCTAGTAAATAAGGAACTCCTACAAAAATTCATCACACACGTAACAGTACTACTGTGTTTGTGTGCCTGAGTGAATAAGTGTGCGTGCGTGCGTGCATGTGTGTATGGAATTGGTACAAAGAATAAAACAATAATGGGTCACTTAAATTGTGTCCTCTATACACAGTAATGCAATGCATCAATCTCGGTTTTGTTCCAAAGTTTCAAGGCCCCGATTTGGTCCTGTTGAAAGGCCTAGCGCATTAAAATTACTACAATGACCAAGTATAGCATCGTCTGGACAAAATGGGATTCAAGATATGCGCAACAGTGAACAAGAATGTAGCAATAACACAATTGTCGACAATGTACACAGTAAGGAACAGTTTGGTAAAATGTAGACATCAGAGATGGTGGAGGAGGGGATCACTTATGGTGTACAAAACAAACATGGCATGACTTTTTTATTACTCCCTCTGTCCCAAATTAAAAGTCCTTTATTCCATTTTTAGATGTCCCATTTAAATAGTCGCCTTTGCAAAGTCAATGTACTTCAACTAGATACTTTCCAAGTTTACCCTTTAGCATACAAACTCTCCGACTTTTCATTTGGTGTGACACAGAAATTTTGAACACAAAAGAAGGGCAATCATAGAAAGTTGAAACTTCACAATAAAGGAAGCTTCTTCAAATAGTTGGAATTCCCAAAAGGGTCCCTTAATCTGGGACGGAGGGGGAGTATAAAACTTATGGAAAATGAACACATACTGCCTAAAAAATTAATAATGAGGCATGTGAACATCTATTGAGGACGACCATTCATTCCTCTTACGTATCAACTTCATTTCAACGAGGAAAAAAAGAAGAAGAAGAAGAAGAAGAAGAAGAAGAAGAGGAGGAAGAAGACAAGGTTGCAGAAATAAATTCCCAGTGATTCCTCATTCTGATTTAAGGGTAGATCACTAAACAGCCCCCCTTTGTAAACGTGAAATATTTAACTAAAGGACAAGAGCTCAAAAAATAAGTGAGAGGTCCTATGGAAATTTCCGTCTTAGGCATGTTCTTATCGGAGGATTTACAGTATGGGTGTAGTGGATTCTAGAATTTTGGGTTCAACTTTTTCTCTAATGATATTATGACTCCCAAGTTGTTTAGGTCACTAATTTTACAAACAAATTTCATTGGATACAGTGGATTGAGACTTGTTTCCTCTCATAAATTGTAAGTAGAAGTATTGGACAACTGATGTACCCCGACTTAGACAACAATTCCTCCGAACACTTCATGGAGGGAAAAAAATGAGAAAGAAAGATGAAGGACAGAGACAAAACAGAGAAAGGAAGAGTGAAAAAGGGTTTTCCAAGTAATATAGGGAGAAGAAAATCAGAGAGAGAGAACTCAAACCTCTTCCAATGAGATTTATAACAGCTTAAAAAAAAAAAAAAAACCAAAATTTCCAAACACAATATTGTGAAACTTTTTCTTGTGAGTCTCGGCAAGCGCAGTGCATCCACAATACCCAAGAATTGAATCAGGAATTAAGCACAAAACAAAAAGGCTCATGATGAACTTACCCCAAGTTTTTAAAACACAAAACTGAAGAAGAAGAAGCTTAGTCCAGTGACAACAAAAGATGTAAGCATCGTTTGTTTGCCGGATAGGATAAGGGGGCATAGTATTAAGTGTAGTTAATTATCCTAGGATAAACTAACTACAAGATAAAAATAATGCAGTATTATTTTCATACTGTGTTTGGTAAGTACCGGATTATGCTGGGTATAAAACTAAAATAGTCCAATACTATGTTTGGATAACCATGGTATAAGCCTGGATTAATCTATAATTTTCCCAAAGTGCCTTTTAATTGAAAAAAATCAAAAGCTTGAAATTAAAATTATGAGCAACCCCATTCACAGATCTATGATTTTTTTGCACAATCCATGCAAGCTTGAAAAATCAAAAGCTTGTAATTAAAATTCATGGAGCCATGAAAATTTGTGAAGATTTATATACACACATATAAATACACCAAGCATTATATTGACTCGTGTTCTGCAAACAAAAACAAGTAGCAGAAAAGTAAACTTCAACCCCATTAGAAAATCAAGCAGTAGAAAAGAAAACTCTTGAGTAGATCTGCGATCTCAAGTACATCTAAGGCAAGCATTTTACATTTTCAACAAATTTAAGTTAAGAACTTGTATATCTAAAGGAGAAGAGAACATATATGCTTAGATCTATCCTTTTTTGAGCGAATCTGCAAATCCCTAACCACAAAAACTCCAAGATCGAGTTGTTGAATAGAAAAACAAAAAAGATTTCACAAAGATTAATTAAAAATCAAAACATAACAAAGATTTCATAACTCAAAACAGAACAACGATTTATTAAAAAATCAAAGCAGATTTCACAGATTTTGGTAAAACAAAACAGATTTTCGTTTCATTTTTCACTTTCTCAGCTTTTCTTAGCTGCCAAACACATGTAAAAACACAGATGAAAATGAAAACCCTAACCTAGAAATCGAATCTGGTCCTAGAAATCGTCTTCGTCTTCTCTTCGTCTTCGATCCTCTCTCTCTCTCTCTCTCTCTCTCTCTCTCTCTCTCTTCGATCTAGTCCTCTTTTCTCTTTTCATCGTTCGTCTTCTCTCTCTAAGAATGACAATCTGATCAAACCGAATGGCCAACATCTGTGGGGGAATTTAAATAGAAGGGGTATATAGATCATTTCATATTTTAATACTACTAACCCCTTATCCCCATGTTTTACCACCCCCCACCTAGTATTACTTAATCCCCCCTAAACAGCACTATTCTTAACTCAAGGCCTCTTATCTGAGTTAATTTAATCCCTAAAATGTGCAAACAAATGCAATATAAAGCAAGATTGGACTAAAATAGTCCAATCCGCCCTAATAATCCGGCAAACAAACGAGGCCGTAGGGAATAATCAGCCTAGAGTTCTTATAATCAAGCTGTAATGCAGAATGAGTTCACCAAGTGCACTGTTGTTCGCTAAAAATTCTTTTTCTTCCTAAATCACATCTGCGCTTAAATGGGTTGCGTGAGTGGGCATGTATGAGAGAGAGAGAGAGAGAGAGAGAGAGAGAGAGAGAGAGAGAGTAATCCAAATGGCAACCAACAACTCGCCAGAAGTTGCCGCATAATTTTGTAAACAAATGAGTGAATAACATTCTAAATTACCAGCAGCACAAATATATTGAGCGGATAAAATATACCGAGTAATTTACAAGCTCTTTGGTTCAAAAATTTTGAGAAGATTACTGTTTAGCACTTGGTGAAGTCATTACACCTCGAGAATAAGGACTCATGGCTGAAACAGTGTCGTCATGGACACTTGGACTCATTGACCTTCACTCGACTCTTCACATGAGCCTATGAGCTTTGTCGTGTACGCTTTTGAAATGGTCATGTGCACTGACTAGGGGTGATATCGGTCGGTGTAGGTCGGTTTTTCAGCAGAAATTCTCACCGAACCGATTTAATCGGTGTTGTGGTGTTGACAACCGATTTCGACTGGCACAATCGGTAGTGGCTTGTTCACCGACCACTCATATTGTCGGCCGGTTTCGGTTAACCGTCAGTTTTTGGCCGGAAAGGGAAAGTAATTTCTGCAAACCCTCATTCATATGAATCAGCATCCCGAAACAAAATCGAGGGTGAAAGATGCAAAAAATTTGAATTTCTTACATAGATAGATACACATACATACATATATATATATACATATACATAAATACAACCAATAATTTGGCAAGCAAAGAACAAAATACATACAAAGACATGTACATAAATGATTACAAAAAATCGTTGCTTCATGTTCAACAAGCAGCACATCTCATTCATTTTGTTTTGTCATTCCCCATATACATATATATATATATATAGAGAGAGAGAGAGAGGAGAAAAAAGGAGAGGAAAAATCAAGAGTAGAGCACCTTGGGCTCCCAGTTTTTTCTCCTGGCTTAGTAGAATACTAGAGTACCTTGGCTTCTCATTTTTTTTTTTTTTTGCATAGAATCAAACATTTGTTGGGCAACAACCAAACATGAGAGAATGAGAGGCATGGGAGAGAGATGACGTCGGATAGTGGAGAGACGCTGGTGAGGACGCTGTGGAGATAGAAGTTGATTTTGGGTATTTGCGATAGCTAGAAGTTGATTTACCTCTGTAGTTTGTGGAGCAGAGGCTACTGTAGATTGTATAATCTGTAGATATAGTTCATAAAAGGAGGGTAATTTGTAGCTTCACACAATCTGCATGGCTCTGATAAGTTTTAAACTCCCAACTTGCAAGTCAGAACTACGACGAAATCAAGGTTTTACAACAATAGAACCATTTTATTTCACAATGCAACCTACGCCAACTTGAATGAACCACCAAAAAGCAAACAGATAAAAAAATTAGAAGAATAATATAAAAAGACATCACCAACAAATCTTTGATTATGCAACCATCAATCAAATCATGGTTTTGTGAGGATCTTCCCTCCACTTCGTGGAACAAATATCCTCATGAAGCCATAAGTAATGAAGCTCAAAGAAATGGTTTGTAGCTTCAAAATTGTATTTCTCTTACTTTTGAAATTTACTATTCAAAGTTTCTAGTTCACAAGTTAACATATCTATGGAGTTAAAAGGATTTTATGTTTGAAATTCGTATATCATGGTGGGAATATCAACTTCTCCCCACCAGCCAACTGTTTTTAGTCATCACTCCTCTATTCAATGTGGCTAATAACAGCATGTCAACAAACCCTGCAACTAAATATACCAGCCTCCAACACCTATAATGTTTAATATTAAAAGAAGGCCATTAGCTAGTGGTGGTCCTACGAATGCAGTGTGCTAGAAGGGGTAAATTGGTGACAAAACTAAGAGCATCTCCAATGCACATTTCATTTCTCATGCTATAGTCAAATTATAGCATTGATACTCAAAAACACCTTTCCAATGCACTCCTATTCCTCCTCTCATAAAATAACAATGCTATTCTTTCTCTCAAATTTGAGAGCAAGAATAACATTGCTATAATTTGAGAAGAGTGATAGAAGGTGCATTGGAGAGGTATTCTTTTGGATTAATGCTATAAATTAACTTTTGCACTCATTTCAATAAAAAGGTTTACAAAAAACACAACTTAAAGTACAACAATAATAGCCAATGTGTTACAAAATAGCATTTATTTTAAAATATAGCACTGGAGCAGAAATGTCAAAATATTGTATTTAAGCCCTGTTGAGACTGTTTGTCCCACATCGGGGACTTATAACCTTGCTACTCAATATATAAGTTCAAGGGGCCACTCCACCCATAGCCAATTGGTTTGGGGTTGGATGCTCCAATTCAACGTGGTTTCAAAATAGGTTATTGTTGGGCCCAATTTGTCCACGTATGCTCCTCGTCACCCTATCTCAGTAATCCACGTGTTTGGCTCTCAATCATGCCACACGTGGGGGGGCGTGTTGAGATTGTTTGTCCCACATTTGGGACTTATAACCTTGCTACTCAATATATAAGTTCAAGGGGCCACTCCACCCATAGCCAATTGGTTTTGGGTTGGATGCTCCAATTCAATAAGCCCGGTAGCAATGCCAAGATATAGATTTGGCATGGGCAAAATGACATCTTGCATTGGAGATGCTCTAATCTTTGGCATTTTTGCATAAAGTAGCTGCTCTCAAACTCCAACACATAAATTTAGAAGGATAACAACTACAATGTGGAGGATGAAAAGTTATGTTATAGAGATTCTCGTCAAACCTTGCCAGTAACTACTCCCCACGGGATTTCTAACAGCAGCCAACTATGTGACCTACCATAATGCCAAACATCAAACAAAAGTAGCACATCCCCTCTCAGATTCCAACCCAAGTCCCGACTTTCTCCTACATAAATAACAATTAATAATACGAACTAATCTCGTAAGAGTGTTTTCCACAAAAATGATGGTCTCCCATCATATTAAAAATTTTAAAAGCGAAATACAAGTTTTTGCTGGATGAGCAGAAACAATGAAGTGAATCATAACAAATAGGCAGTTACAGAAAAGTTAAAAGAGAGCATAAACAGTATTAATAACATTGCAAATCTTATCATATAATACGAATAACAGCAGACAACAAAAGTACGCACCTCACTAAACCATCGTTGTCCATATCGGCAGCAAGAAATTGGGAGATAGTCATGTCCTGACCAAGCACCCATTTCGCCATCCTCCTTTGCCGCTTATCCACTCTTGCCTCAGCTAAGTAAAGAAATGCCCGAGCAACGGCAAGTGTTGACACGAGCAACCAAATTGACGCGAAAATCCTACCGAACAAGGAAGTAAATGCTCGGTCCCCATACCCAACAGTCGTTACCGACATAACAGATAGATATAGTGAATCAAACCATCCAAGGTTCTCAAGAAAATGCATAACAGCCATTCCCATTCCAATACAAAGAACCACAACCCCCAAGGCCAATCCCACCTTCATTCGAATCCTCATTCTCCCCTTCTTCACGTCAATTATATACGACCCGCGTTTATCACCGTCTCCATCACGCTTAACACTCCTTAAAAGATAACTCTCTTGCAAATCAAGCACACAACCAACCATCCCAGTAAGCAAAATGTCTATAAACCCAAAACCCACCAACACAAACATTATAGAAAACAACTTAGTTGCAGTACTGTTAGGGGTAATATCACCATACCCAATTGTACACATTGTCACAATGCAAAAATACAAAGCATCAACAACTGGGTGCGTCTCAATTCCCTTAAATTTATCGCGATTCAACGAATATATAATCACACCAAGCGTTAAGTACATAACCAAAAGAGCAAACCCATTTCGAACAACCGAAGAAGAACCAAACTGAGGCGGTTTGGGCACAGATGGGTGGTTGAAATCGTTGATTGTCGCCATGGCCGGCGCAGTTTTTGCTCGGTGGAGGTTGCTTTTGGTCCATGGATGATTGGGATCAATCAACCAAGGTTGACTATTTTGTGGGTCTGAATTGGTGGTGATGGGTTCTGAAGTGAACGGTTTGGGGGAATTTAGGGTTAGGGTTAGGGCGTCAAGAAGAGTTGGAGATGATGATGATGATGATGATGATGATGATGGTGAAGAGGGGCCAAAGATGAGGCGGTCTTTGAGTTCTTTTGGGGTCAGAGGAAGAGGTATAGAGATTTCATGGTTTTCAGGGAGAGGGCAGAGTGGTGGTGGCGGTGATGGGTGTGGCCGTCTAGGGCTGAGATATGGAAGAAGTGGCTCTTTTTCCATATGGGTTCACGCCGGAATACCAGAAACCAGGTGGGATTGCAGTCGTAAAGGCGGTTTTTGTTGTGGTCGGTTATGATAGAGAAAGCTAATGAACAGAGCAGAACGGTACTGAGCCGGTAAAGAATTGAGTGAGGTTATGCTTTCCAAATGGAGCAGTGTCAAATCCAAATCACAAAAATGAAAAATTCATTCAAATGATTTGATAATAACGTGACTAAGTGATGCGATAGTGGGATCACTAAGATTTACCTAAGTATCTTTAAATCAAAATTCGTAAGTATCATTGTCACGTCATTGCAATTCAAATTTTGGATGAAAATTTGAGAATCCTAGCGTGACTCTTTCCAAATTTTCAATTCCAAACTGAGTCCTAATAAATGCTTTGTTAGATGTACTATGTGGTACATTTTATTACTATCACAATATAAAATGCTTTGAGCATTTACTACAACTAGTCGCGATCCCGTGCTACGCACGGGTTGTGCAGCACATACATTTTAACACTTGAACTTCATGACATCATGAAATATCATTTTTGTTTTGATGAGTTTGTATAACTACCGGAGTTTCATTGTAACTTCATTATATCCATTGGTTAATCACATTACTTACAACCGTAAATCGTTCAAACAAATCATTGAAAATTATTCACTAACTATCATTGGTTAAGTAGATTACTTACAACCCTAAATCATTCAACACAAATCATTTTAAAATACTGCAATCAAACACATAATCAGCGTTCCTTGGTTGTTTTCCCTTTTTTTATTCTCCTTTCTTTGTGATTCAAGTACCACATCCAAGCCTTGGTTTTCCTATAGATCTTCTAATTCTTCACCACACCAATCACAGAATACACGGCCTACGTCAAAATTAAAAGTGAGTTCTCCATGTGAGCATTCACTTTCGTCAAGCCAATATGGAGTAGACTCCTCATGCATTTCCATATCAGACAACGGTGATTCGTTGTGGTTGTCTACCGCAGGGAAAGACGTTGACGATGGGCAGTCGCAAGGCATATGCCCATTTAAGCCGCATACCTCACACGGGAGCTGTAGAAAAGAAACATAATGTTTATGTCATCTTAATATTAATATTGAAAATTAGAAACTATATGCTTGCAACTTGGTGGTTGCAGTCGTCGTCTTGGAAACCAACCTGCACAGGATCTACTTTGGTGAGTTCTAACTGGCTTGAACATGTCTCACGATGGCATTTCAAAAACAAATGGTTGTGAAGAATCATAACACCATGACAATTGGGAACAACACATCTTATGTTTAATGATGGACATATACGTGCGGTGTGGCCAACAATATGACAAAGCTGGCATATTTGGCTCATCTGCAAGGTGCATAATTAGTCAAGGGTAAAAACATCTTCATACTAGTAGTTGGTAACTTCAAATTTTGTAAAAGATGAAGCAGCTATAAGAAAACTAATGATAGGTAAGCATCTTTGTGAAATAGTTGGACAATTTCTTGTACAATATAAGCAGCATTCTGAACTTTTTATTATTATTATTATTTTTATTTTTTTTATTTATAGTGTCATGTATAGAAGTTTTGCCGTAGGTGCTAAGCTCGGCTAGGTGGTCAATTATCAACCTGTTACCATAACTGTTTTATTATTTTATTTAATTGAATCTAAGTAGTATACTTGATCATAATACAGAACGCAACAACCCGTGGGAGTTTTACTTGTGGTAAGAATAAAGGCCCAATGAAATGACATAGCAAACAAACAATGGAGACAACACTACTCCACTTTGAGCTTGAACAGTTTAAATTTTCAAAGGATTCAACATAAAGCTGGAACTTTAAAACTGAATCTCTCAAAATGACCAGTTAATAGAAGTCTGAAATTCAAACTACCAAGTGAAGCCACAGCTGCGGAGTGAAACACAAAGTCAATTATCAAAGAAGTGCAAGATGAATAGGGAAAAGAGGAATAAAGTAACAGTTTTAACACAACTTCAAGAATTGTTTGGTGATTCCTCTCCCATTGTTATCGTGTCTGAGCTCCTATTAAAAAATTTTCTAACTATTTTCTCCACTATTCTTCTTATTAGCCAAATCGGGTTGTTGCTAATATCACTCAATGACAAACCTTTAATCAGTAATGGCCCACCATGTATGAGATTTTGAAGGTGAAATGGTTAAAACTTGGGCTGGCAATCACAACTATATATGATCTAGTCTACGAGGATACTTTCTGCAAAGTGATTCCAAAATTAAGCCCAAACCCACTTCACCATTCCTAGTAGCTACCTCTGATTAAGAAAAGAAAGGGAAAAAGGAGAAAGGACAACATAAATCTCCTTTATTGCAAAAAAAGATGGGCAAAAGGCTCCTTACATATGTATGATTAGACACACATTTATTGATCAGATCGGATCCTATGGGAATCCATTTTATGAAGATCATCCCGATAGTGAGGGCCGAGAACATGTGCTTTTGGTTACATGGCTTCTTCCGTAGAAATGGGTGGTTGCAGAGGACGTTGAATGCGCCGAGTTTGTTTGATGAAGCAATGTCAAAAGACTTGTGGAAAAGTGCCAAAACTATGTGAATGAAACATCGGCGGATAAATGGCGAGATGGTTCTTTCTCACTCGAGCCAACATTATTTTCCGAGCCATTGTATCCTCAGACATTAAACTATCTGTAGAACTGTAGTTAGTAATCATTTGTTTTTCAACATCTGTTATATACTGTGG
The DNA here is from genome assembly GCA_033977485.1 of Hydrangea macrophylla. Classification (NCBI taxonomy): domain Eukaryota; kingdom Viridiplantae; phylum Streptophyta; class Magnoliopsida; order Cornales; family Hydrangeaceae; genus Hydrangea; species Hydrangea macrophylla. The sequence continues at coordinate 59,159,289 of CM066988.1, read as the reverse complement.
GATCCTAGTTTTTTCTTTTCTTTCTTCTCATTTTTCGTTTTGTTTTCTTTTTTGTCTTCTTTTACATGGAAATCTCAACATAGTTATATGAAAAAGTGTTGTTTTTTGTTGTTATGCAATTCTATTTACTTTGCGTCTTCCTTTTATACTTTGCCCATGGATGATGATCAATTCTGGAACTTCTTCTTTCCAAAATATAGCCACTGAGACAGGTGAACGAAAGAGTCAATCGTAAGCATTGTTAATGGCTTTGGTAATCGCTGTTTGTTTTGTTGCAGGAGTCCTGCAACGAAGTTCAGGCTGTAGTCAGTTTCTTAAAACCACATGTGTTTTTCTTTTAGAAACTCATTTACACTTGGTTGATGGATGAATCATTTGGCAGGTTAGGTGCCTGCTTTTAGTGGTTTGTTGTTACATTCATTTTGAAATGTTGTTGTGAGGTTCTATGTAAATTTGTTCACTGCAGGTTGTTTTGTTCGAGTTATGTGAAAATCGTGTGGTTGTTCTTGGACCTCAGAATTTAAAGGTCTGTGTTTGTATCTTTGTTACTTCTTTCCATATTTATATGGTGTGTCTTAGTCCCTTTTCAAATTGATGCAATAGAAACGCTGAATATATATATATATATATATATGCATTTCCAACAATTAAATTTATGAAATTCAATATCCACCCTTTAGCAGTTTGAATTAAATTTTGGAAAGCCATACAACTGGGTGAATATAAAGCCTCATTTGGCGTATTCAGAAACCCTTAATAGTGGAGAAGGTGCGAAATGTAAAACATAAAAGGAAGTAAAGAAGACTAACCCATGGGTGGATGGCTAGAATGGTAGGGGTTTTCGAAGTAGACTCCATGGGTCTTGTGTGCTGACTTCTCTTTATCATTACTGTGTAGGAAAATATTAAGTATCCTACGTGTTGCTATAATTTCGAAAAACTATCAATATCCTACGTGTTGATATAAATCAGAAAAACTATCGTTGTTATTGTGGTATGGGTTTGTTACACTTATAAACTCAAGCTTTGCATAACTTATAAATGTGTATAAACCTGTGTGATTTTGTTTCATCGTTAATAAATTTTGTAGGCCATTTGGGGTTTACAGATTAAATTGGTTGTTTTGGGGGTTTGGATACCTACTCAAAGTCGGTGTGTAAAAGCCTTATTTGTTTAGTTTCTTCCTTTCTGTCGTATGAGCATCTCCGATAGACGATCAAATCCTCCCCATGGCATATGGAAGAAGTTTAGTGACTTTCATTTTAGATTATTCCTATTTGCCTTGACCATATCCATGTTTGGAAGTAATTCAGTTTGTTATCTAACTCATGTGTACAAGGTCATGTGGTTTTATTTTTAATGGCTCGGTGTTTTTTTGCTCAACGGTTGTAAACTGGTTTATTTTGTATACTTACAAGTATAATACTGATCGTTGTTCAGTTCAGTTTTTTACTTGAACATGTACTCATTATTAGAGTGCCAGGTATCTGCTTTGGGAGATATGGTGGATATGTGGAAGGAAAAGCATAATCTCTTTGGAATACTCTACAAGTGGTCTCTAGCCAAGGCATGATTCTAATTTACAAACTGAGATTGCATAGAATGCAGCTTTTCATTTCCCAGATCAGAGGCATGCCCTTAGTTTTGTTGTATTCTTTCTTTCTTTCTTTCTTTTTTTTTTTTTGGGGGGGGGGGGGTGCTTCAGGTCCATTTGTGTTAGTGCTATTCCTAATGATTTTACCCAATGAATGGAAAAAGTGACATGAACTTAATCAGTTGCAGAACAACACATACGTGAAACACAGCCCATAGTAAATGATGCACATATGCAAATGCTAATTTTGATGAAACATTCATTGCGTGAAGCACAGTACACAGAATCAAGCAATGGAGTACAAAGCAAACAAAAAAGAGAGTGCAGCAGATCCAAACCTCAACAATGGGTGACTATGTCTCCTTGTCTTCTACAATCAACTCTAGCCAACAATACAAAGAGTGACACGAACACCTACCAATGTAGATGACTCAATCGATCAGCTGAAGCAGCAATGCCTTTGGCTTCTGGGAAAATCCTACCTACCAGCAAACACTAATTGTAGTGAATAAAGTAATAGGATAGTGTTCGAATGCTTCCAATTGCTGCAATAGGAACATTGCTGAATATATATGCATTTCCAACAGCCAAAAAAAAATCCACAAAACCAATTTGTAATCCACTCAAAGTTTACTCAGTGGATCATGTATATGTGTGTGTGTGTGTGCGCACGCATATACATATATCTATGTCCATGGAGGCAAATGCACCTCTTTTCGACTTATGTACCTGTGTATGACAAAAGCACTATTGAAAGTAGGGCAGAGTGAGATAACTGAGCAATTTGGCCACTTTAGAAGGAAGAACAACGTGGCTTTGATTCGAGAGTATTAGTGCAGATAACTATTAACGTACCTGTTCATCCAATGAAATCAACTCTAAGCTGATGGCTTGCTTATTATTCAAATTGACAGCATCCCACATTCGAATGACCCGTACCTTTATCGTCTATACGTTCGTTTGGCTGTTTAGCTGAGGTAGAAATTTATAAGATTAGATCAAAGGCAGCAAATAAAATGAAGCTATTCAATTGTGGAGGCAGCAGCTGGAGTGCAACTATGTACATACAACAAACGGTTTAAAAAAAGACTCCTAGACACTGATGGTTGGGATTTGCATAAAGCAAAGCGTGTAGTTGATCCAAAGCTACATCTAATTGTGCACTGTTCAGTTGTCATTTTTCGCTGCTTAAGTTGTACTCACTACATAATACCAATTGTATATGTCTATAAAATTGTAGATTGTTGATTTTTCAAAGCCAGGTAAACACTTATTTTAACAAAGCACTGCAACAAAGTATGTATTTGCCTGCCTTGTAATAGATTACATGTGAATTAATATGTGGGGATTTCCTATGAAGTTGGTCTTCTTATCTCCAAACTGTTGGCTCATAAATTTTGCTTCTATCAGTTCTAATTTGAACACAATTGCAATTATATATGTTGTAGTCACTACATAATACCAATTGTATATGTCTATAAAATTTTAGATACAGGTAAACACTTATTGTAACAAATCACTGCAACAAAGTATGTATTTGCCTGCATTGCAATAGATTACATGTGAATTAATATGTGGGAATTTCCTATGAAGTTGGTCTTGTTATCTCCAAACTGTTCACTCCTAAATTCTGCTTGTGTCAGTTCTAATTTGAGCACAACTGTAATTATGTATGTTGTATAAAATGGTACGGTATGACATGCAAACTTGTATGTGGGAATTTCCAATTAAGTTGATGTTGTAATCCTCAAAACTACATGAAAGTGTAGTTAAATTTTCATTTTTCCCTCCTTTAGTTCCAAGTTCAACATAGTTGCAATATTCAATGTTATAGCAAATGGTGGACCGTGCAGTTATTATTGTACCATGCTTGGGGTCTAATTTGAACATAGGTGCAATTCTGTACAACACATTGACATGCAAGCTTATACCATGCTTGGGCTCTAATTTGAACATAGTTGCAATTCTGTACAACACATTGACATCCAAGCTTATATGTGGGTAAAGGGCTATCAACATACTATGAATAATAAATCACAGAACAACCACATACAACGCAATTGAAGGAAACAAAATACAGCAGAAAGACAAAAAAACTAAAGAGGGGAAAGAAAACATACTTTGATGGCCCAGAAATTTAAGTTTTGCTATATTGTACACTAACGTAACAAAAGGAAAGACGGGTTACTGGATTAATATTACTCAAAAATAATACCACTGGTAAGAGTATAAAACCCTAGAATTTGATAACAATTGTTTATAAAAATGTATGTTTTTTTGCCAAAAGTAGAAATTAAGAGTACGGGTATGTTTGATAACCCAATTAAGTGCTGAAAATGAAAATTTTCAGCACATAAATTTTTTCAGTGCGTTTGATAATGTACACTTAATTGAAAAGGCAGCAAAAAGTTCACTGAAAACGTTAAGGGAAAATTTCCTACTGAAAATAATCACTAAATGCAGTCTATTTAAGTTCTTAAAACACTGATTTTAGTATTGTAAATACAAATCACTTAAAGTTTTCAGTACTTAATTTTCAGTTTTATCAAACACATCCTACATCTCTCCCTAAAAGAAATGAACAGAGACTAATTTGGGCAAATCCACAAAAAGGGTTCGGATGAAATATCAGATAGCCTTTCAAATTAGGGGTTTTGCTCTAATTTCAATATGTAGTCTTTATTACATAAAGATCATAATCAATCAGTGCAACCAGAAATTGAAACCTTCTTGTGTGTGTATACGGCATTAAAGAAAAATTGGGTGAAAAACGCAAAAAAATGGAGGAGAAGCTTACCAATTGAGAACCAGTAGAAGGAGTTCGGGCAAAGACAGACAAACACAGAGAGTGGTGTAGATATAGGGAGGAAGATAGATTGGGGATATTTAAGGTCCATGATTCCATGGATATGGGAAGAAGAGGAGGCGGTCGCTGTTATGAGAAGAGGAGGAGGCGGCGACTTGGGAGTAGCGATGGAACAGCTGAGCGTGGGAGAAGGCGAGAAGACGGCATGGTATGTATCGAGAGGCAGAGGTAGTCTGCTTGCCACGTAGGATTTTAAGGTTAGATATTCAGTGCTGATGTGGGCAAACCTGGTAGCAGGATTTGCTTCAGCAATTATATATATATATAATAGATTAGTTGACAACCCGTGCAAATGCATGGGAATTTACGAGAGATAGAATGTGCATGTCATGTATGGAGATTAAGCTCCCTTTTTTTTCCTTTTTTTTTTTTTATTTCACTGGGCATGAGATTAAAAGTCAATTATTATAGCAAGTTTGTCTAACTAATAATTCGTTTCGAATATAATATTTTAAAATAGAGTATGCTATGTAACCCAAATTTGAATCTTATAGTATTTTATTCTTAAATACTTTAACAATTGTACCACGTATAACGGCAGTACGTAGTAGGTGATACTACATACTATTGCGTATGATACAACTGGTAAATCCTTAGGAAATAAATTTAGGATTCAAATTTAGAAAATTTACAGAATTGATCACCCATAAATATAAAATAATCATTTTTGAATATTCATTGGATCAATGTGGAAGAATTTTTTTTTTAATTCATTAGAAAACGCAAAATTCAAAGAACAAAATAAACATTATTAGATGCGTAAACAAAAAGAACCGCCTATTGTACACTTCACATTATGATTTAAAAATCGTCAAAATTGAATACAATAAATCACTGATTGATCATTACCATGCCAACAATTATTTTTCTCCTCAGCACCAATGCATCTTCTACAATTTGAATACAAAAAAAAGATAGGACAAAAGCAAATAAGGAAAAGAGAGCATAAGGGAGTACTGAATGCTTAGGCCAATGATACACTTAAAAATTGTGGTGATATATATAGCAAATGGGAGAATATCCATTTGCCCTTTATGGAAAATGTTGTGATGGTTCATTTTGGACCATGACTTTTCAACTTTTGCATGGTGAATGAACAAAAATATAGGTGAATGGGTGCATGTATAACGTATTGTTTCTTTCAATGTGGGGAGAGAGAGAGAGATTGGGTCGTTTCTTTATACAGTAGAATTATATGTTCATGCATCAACAGTGACTTAAATGAAATTAAGAAAGGGGTCGATTGAGTTTATTCTTTATATGCATATGCCACTTACACATGGGTTTCTCTAAGGAGAGAAGGCCACATAGGTGCCATGTGGCACATTGTGGGAAGACTATATAGATATAATATACTCCCTCTGTCCCATAATAAGTGTCCACATTTCCTTTTTTGGATGTCCCACAATAAGTGTCCACTTTCCTAAAGTGGTGTATAGCTTTTACTTACTTTCCAAAACTACCCTTATAATAAAGACAAAGTGGAATTTAATTGTGGTCCCAAAACAAGCAAAAAGTCAAACACCCATCACATCTAAGGGTAAAATTGGAAAGTGACTCTTTAAAGAACAAAAAAAATTAATATAATACAACTTTCTTAAACATTGTGCAAAATGGAAGTAGACACTTATTATGGGACAGAGGGAGTAATAGATATGAGGATGCCACATAGGAAATTTGGAGGAAGGAAAGGTGCCACGCCCCGGATCCACACATGTAAATCTAGGATACGTGGCACGCCACCAAGGCTCGTCCCAAGTCATTAAAGTTCCGTAAAAAAACATTAGTAAAGGTTTTGATTCAAGAATCCAACACTTTTAAAATATTTTTCAAAGGATTTTTCAAACATACATCCAAACATGCTTTAACGAAGTTCATTTCTAAAACATGTAAAGACATTAAATAATCAAAGACTTGAACTCCATGGATTCATTCCCACCGTTAAATAAATTAAGGAAAATATACATACTATATTCAATTTGTATCGAACTCTTTGAGTATAACTCCGAGTTCATCATCCCAACCAAACCCAAGCAAGGTACAAAAAGTACAACCTCAGCCCAAAATCAACCAATATAATGCGTCCCCCATATTACAAGAATTAAGTCGCTATTCTTTAATTACACAAGCTCAAATAAATAACTGATTACAATAGTCTACAAATTTATTTATTAAATATAAGTCTATTAAACCAGAATTTATTTACAATCCCACACCCACGAATGCTCTCCAAGTTCATTCCTTTTCTTCCGCTCCACCTTAAACACCTACGATGGTTATTCAATAACCACTACAATATATAAGCTATATGCTTGTGAATAACACTAATTATGCATATGGATAATTAACATGCTCAATTTCATTTCATTACAACCAACTATAGTCTCCGGCAATTACTAGCTCACTTCCACCACTACCAACTAGTCCGCGGCTCTACTCCATAAGCCCACGTGACCTAGTTATGACTAGGGGTGGCAAATCGGGTTCTCGTGTCATAATCGTGTCATTAATCGGGTTATGTGCTTTGAGTTTAATTTTTAGTTCCGAGTGCTATTCATCCAAAATACAAACTATTTTAAATTAATCGTGTCATGTCGTGTCGTGTTCGGGTTGTCTCTGTAAAACGGGTTATCGTGTCAAAAATTGCCACCCCTAGTTATGACCCACGCCTCACGTGCGGTCCCATAGGCCTCTGGCGACCGTGGTCGTCACCACAAAGATTACCTCATGGTGGTATAGAACTAGCAATTCCATTGACCCAAATAAGCAACTTAATATACTCACATAATTCATTACACCGTGCTTTCATAATCAAATTGGGCCTAATTTAACCACATGAATTTTGCCCATTAATAAACTAATAAGCTTTATTAAGCTAATTTAACATGCTTTTACATCACAAATGAACCCAAACATGAAACCATCAATATATCATAATTAATGTCACTCACCTCTTGAAATCGCTCATAAACTTGAGATTGGAGTTCTATTATGCTGCAGGTATTAATCCTACACAATTTTGGTTAACTAAATGTTACCAACCCATTTGGGTCACGAAAAATCTATTGATTAAACTTAAATTAAATTATACCATAAGGTTAGACTTACCCCCACGAATTTATATATGACTTCGTATCGCGATTTGGGCAACATATGACGAAGTTATGGCGTCAAATAGATAAAACCCTCACTTCCTCTCTTCTTCTCTCGCGTCTGACTCTCTCTACTCTCCTGTTTCTTTTCTTTTATTCTTTTTCTTTCAATAACTAATGAGTAATGTATATATACATAAATATATATAGTATATTATATGTATATTACGAGCCGCCGCCGCCTCTTTATGCCTAGCACACACGGTTTTCTTTTTTTTTTTTTTATCAACAATGATGATGAGTCATAAGAGTTAGGTGTCACCTCTAACCAATTTTTCCTTATTCATTTTTACATCCCCATAATTTCCATACTCGTATTATAACACCTCTAAATGTTATATCAACTATCTAATGTCTAAGTAAGTATCAATCTATGTCACGTGTGGGTCCCAAATGTGGTCCCACATAATTACATGAAGTTACTAATTAGCCTACTAATTATATCACGTGTGCAATTACGCCCTCACAAGGGTACCCAAACTGGTCCCTTAAATAACCATGAATAATAATAGAATATTAAAACACCCAACATTTTATCAATTAAATGATCACATGGCATCAACATATATTTTAATGTGCACATTTACATTACATGTCTATCATTTAATCACATAAATGCAACTAAATACAATTTATATTATCCAAACATCTCTTGGGTTACACTTTCATATCTGTCCCACCTCTAGTGGAACTTTCAACTGTGCCCTTTATCAAGCACTTATCACATCAGGGTAACTGGAACTTACCCAATTCACCACATGCAATTAATTATACAAATTAATGCATGCAAAATAAATATCACTTCCATTTCTCGGATACGGTTGTTATACTCTCCCCCCCTTTTAGGAAGTTTGTCCCCAAACTTTTTTCACATTGCGAATGAAATAGATGTAAGCATTTCTTCTCGAACCTGTACTGGTTCATGTGCAATAACACGATTACAAGATACATTATACCCACTGATGTGGCCACAATTGCAACTGGCTGGTCCCCAAACTTACATTACCTTCCATAGCAAGTACTCATAGTATACCTCTCAATTTCCATTTCTTTTCTCGTGACTTCCTCAACTGGAGTGAGTTCACCACAATACTGTAACTCAGAAATCACTTCATTGTTAACACATAACTTCTTTAATTTAAGATTTAAATCAGAACTCCTCGTGAGTTAGAATGCTCTGGATGCCCAAATAGTTCAACTGCATAATTCCACTAGAATGTCATAATTTCAAGAAGAAGAATAATTCATCCTTCAAAACTCAGCCTCTTCCCAATTCAAGATTCGAATTGAATAACTTATACCAGACAAAGCTTTTCCAACCTTTTACGGTTATGTACTATTTCACGATTCATATGACACAAGTAATATCAATACATAAATAGGCTTCATTTACTAATCAATTTATGTGATAGATAAAACCACCGTAACAATTACTTTATATTGTTTCAAATAATCTCACATACCAGATATCCAATTTCCCAATACCCTCTTGACAACAATTTTAAGCCATTTGTAGCCATTACCCATAATAAATTGCATTATCTCGATCTCAACGATTTCTGTCATTTCATCTCTGTTCAATTAACCCAGTGAATAACATCTCTAATCACGCAATGCTTCATAAAGCGACATTCCAATACCCAACTGATAATTATTATAATACTCAAACTCCCTTGTGACTAAGTATTGCCCCTAATCACTTTTGAGATCAAACATAAGCATATGACGTATCTTCCCAAAATCTGAGTTATTTATTCAAATTACCTGTCAATTCACAATGAGGAGCTGTAATAAAATTTCAATTACTTCTCACGATCTGCTTAGAAGGCTTTAGTAAAATCAAATGCTTCATATAATTCCACCATCGTTTCCATATATAACCCAGCAAATTCGAACGGATTGACAGCCTTAATCGATAAACGTACGTTAACCAAGTCCATTTATCTACAATTACTTTTGTGCTGTCATCTTGACTTTCAACAATCTCAATAACCCCGTCACAAAATGCATCACAACATAGTTCAGTTGTCTTCCTTCTAAACACTCATTACAAATCTTTTCAGAAAAAATGAAATTTGAAATTAACTCTCCTTCACTTCATTCAATAGTACCAATTGGGCTTATAATAGTTGCCGTCATATCACCCTCAATTTTTAGAATAATTGTAATTTCAAGCCATTGCAAATCTCAACCCATTGTTCTTGAATAGCCCAACACTCAAAGCTTCCATACTATTCTCGCATGCACTATTAGAATAAGCCAGTAATTAAATCTTCATATAAAGTACTAGGGTCTCACTGTATTCAATAAATTGTCTATCAACTTCTAATTCAACCGCCAACCACTACGTCAACTTTTTTTCTTAGATAGTAACAAACTTTCAATTCTTAACCCTTCACTATTTATCATCACTTGCGTTGTCGCATACTCAACTCTTATCTTGTAAATAAACACTTGAAATCCTACAATCAGTGTATAACTTCCACCTAGTTCCATGTACAAGTACTACCAATAAATTTCAACATAAAAGAAAGAATTGATGCCAAATCCCAAATCATATGCCAGCATTGGCAATTTCCCTCTTGCATTACATCAACACATCCCCAAATTCAAATAACAGGCGTCACTATAAATATCCAATCCCTTGGTCTTTAGCGGAGTAGTCAAAATTGATGTAACCACGTCTATTTCTCTAATTCTTGAAAATTTTCTTCTCATTTTTGTAGCAAAATAGAATTATAATAATAAGCCTCCAGTAGTTACCAACCAATTTCTAGAAACTTCTAGCATACTAATAAATCTCGATCAATTAATCACGACTTCTTCTTCTGAAACCACATATTATCAAATCCTTACCAATTTAATCATGATCTTTATCGTCTGCAGATCCATAGAAACTCTTCTCTTGTGAAGTCCTATACCCGAGAACACTTCACTGGTCATTTAAAATTCTTCTTTTCTCACGCCAACAAGATTTCAACATTTTTCATCTATCAAACATCAAGAATTATCTTAGAAACACAGCAAAAGATTCTCTTGCTACAAAACATATTCCAATTCTGACCCAAGGCTTCTCATATTAAAATTATTCACAAAAATTCCAACAAACTCTCATTAATACAATAAACGGCGATATTATAATATCAACCCCTCAAATTCCCTTTTCATATTAATCTGATATAGAATCTATACAATTATCTCAACCCCTTTTCTTACACAATCAATCTCGGCATATTCTGTCAAGAATCAGCTTATACCAAATATAATTTCAATTGTCTAATTAGTCAATATCAAACTCACTATCATTCTTGTATCAAATAGATATCACGTACTTTATAAACGCAAAAATTTATCTTGATCCAACACTCAGAGTACTATAACTCTTTTTCTTACACCACCTGTGTTGATATATTTCACCACTGATCTCAACTAATGCCCACATATTGTCAAAGCATGAAAGAATTACGATGTTGAATCTACAGTTGATCACAGCTTTGGATAGAAATTATAATATTACTAATAACGTCCAATTGAAAAGCACCCAATAGGTTTAAGATTGAGAGATTCCTCAACAAGCTGATATAACCCAAATAGAGTTGAGAGATTTCTCAACAACCCAAGATAACTCAAACGACTGGATGAATCCCCAAATATCTTATCACCTCGACAAACTCAATATTCCACCCTCAATCCCAAGAGAATATATATATATATAAGGAGCTCGATAAATACTCCCAAAAATCATTACCGAATAAATTGAGAAATAAGTGATAACAATAATACCGTATCTGCTCATGATGTCCATATAAATCATAAGAAATCCAAAATTCCCCAAACTATAATATTTGAATACTAGAAGACCCATCGCAAATAAAGAATTTTAGATACCCAATTTTTGGATAAAAAAATAAGAAATAATCTTCACTAATAATAATACCCGTTGATATTCGGAAAGAAATTCATACCCACAATCATAACCCAATATCCAATAACCCTTAATCAAGTTAATACCCTTGACAATATAATACCAGTCAAATCATTTCAGGATGACTCACCCAACTCTAGATTTCTGAACCCAAATTCCACTAATAATCTCAAACTCGAATTTTTCTTACTAAATTCTCAATTCCCCCTTCCAACTCAATCAATTCAACATATGGGAAAAAAAATATTTTCCTTTATACTTCATTTTATCACGATGAAGTTTCCAACCATCTCTCCGCATATTATAATCTGTAGAATGCATGCAACATGATATGCATGCTCAACAATATTTAAAGAATGCTAATTTAAATGTGTATGCATGTTCATGCAACTATGTGTCATTTTATCCAACTTATACTTCGTATTCGTCTCTCGTCCCCAAAGGCTCTAACCTATTGCTCTGATACCACTAAATGTCACGCCCCGGATCCACACATGTAAATCTAGGATACGTGGCATGCCACCAAGGCTCGTCCCAAGTCATTAAAGTTCCGTAAAAAAAATATTAGTAAAGGTTTTGATTCAAGAATCCAACACTTTTAAAATATTTTTCAAAGGATTTTTCAAACATACATCCAAACATGCTTTAACGAAGTTCATTTCTAAAACATGTAAAGACATTAAATAATCAAAGACTTGAACTCCATGGATTCACTCCCACCGTTAAATAAATTAAGGAAAATATACATACTATATTCAATTTGTATCGAACTCTTTGAGTATAACTCCGAGTTCATCATCCCAACCAAACCCAAGCAAGGTACAAAAAGTACAACCTCAGCCCAAAATCAACCAATATAATGCGTCCCCCATATTACAAGAATTAAGTTGCTATTCTTTAATTACACAAGCTCAAATAAATAACTGATTACAATATTCTACAAATTTATTTATTAAATATAAGTCTATTAAACCAGAATTTATTTACAATCTCACACCCACGAATGCTCTCCAAGTTCATTCCTTTTCTTCCGCTCCACCTTGAACACCTACGATGGTTATTCAATAACCACTACAATATATAAGCTATATGCTTGTGAATAACACTAATTATGCATATGGATAATTAACGTGCTCAATTTCATTTCATTACAACCAACTATAGTCTCCGGCAATTACTAGCTCACTTCCACCACTACCAACTAGTCCGCGGCTCTACTCCATAAGCCCACGTGACCTAGTTATGACCCACGCCTCACGTGCGGTCCCATAGGCCTCTGGCGACCGTGGTCGTCACCACAAAGATTACCTCATGGTGGTATAGAACTAGCAATTCCATTGACCCAAATAAGCAACTTAATATGCTCACATAATTCATTACATCGTGCTTTCATAATCAAATTGGGCCTAATTTAACCACATGAATTTTGCCCATTAATAAACTAATAAGCTTTATTAAGCGAATTTAACATGCTTTTACATCACAAATGAACCCAAACATGAAACCATCCATATATCATAATTAATGTCACTCACCTCTTGAAATCGCTCATAAACTTGAGATTGGAGTTCTATTATGCTGCAGGTATTAATCCTACACAATTTTGGTAAACTAAATGTTACCAACCTATTTGGATCACGAAAAATTTATTGATTAAACTTAAATTAAATTATACCATAAGGTTAGACTTACCCCCACGAATTTATATATGACTTCGTATCGCGATTTGGGCAACATATGACGAAGCTATGACGTCAAATAGGTAAAACCCTCACTTCCTCTCTTCTTCTCTCGCGTCTGACTCTCTCTACTCTCCTGTTTCTTTTCTTTTATTCTTTTTCTTTCAATAACTAATGAGTAATGTATATATACATAAATATATATATATATAGTATATTATATGTATATTATGAGCTGCCGCCGCCTCTTTATGCCTAGCACTCACGGTTTTCTTTTTTTCTTTTTTATCAACAATGATGATGAGTCATAAGAGTTAGGTGTCACCTCTAACCAATTTTTCCTTATTCATTTTTACATCCCCATAATTTCCATACTCGTATTATAACACCTCTAAATGTTATATCAACTATCTAATGTCTAAGTAAGTATCAATCTATGTCACCTATGGGTCCCAAATGTGGTCCCACATAATTACATGAAGTTACTAATTAGCCTACTAATTATATCACGTGTGCAATTACGCCCTCACAAGGGTACCCAAACTGGTCCCTTAAATAACCATGAATAATAATAGAATATTAAAACACCCAACATTTTATCAATTAAATGATCACATGGCATCAACATATATTTTAATGTGCACATTTACATTACATGTCTATCATTTAATCACATAAATGCAACTAAATACAATTTATATTATCCAAACCTCTCTTGGGTCACATTTTCATATCTGTCCCACCTCTAGTGGAACTTTCAACTGTGCCCTTTATCAAGCACTTATCACATCAGGGTAACTGGAACTTACCCAATTCACCACATGCAATTAATTATACAAATTAATGCATGCAAAATAAATATCACTTCCATTTCTCGGGTACGGTTGTTACAAAAGGGGTGCCACTTGGTATAGCTTAGAGAAGGCTTTTGGCCTTGTCTTTATATATATATATATATATAATAGATACATGCCATTATCTATTTATTTTTTTTAATAGTTACCTGGATTGTCCCCAGACACCCCAACTTAATTACAATGGTCCACAATAAAGTTTAACAAGTGCTACTCATTCAAAAGAACAAACAGGGGACACGCAAAGACTTTTACAAGGGAGTCGAACCCTCAATCTCCCCACTAAGAAAAGTGAGCTGACACCATTTGAGCAAAGCCTGCTTGGATACATCATACATGCCATTATTCTACACCTAACTTGAAGGTGAAGCATATAAATTATAAAATATAAATTGGACTTTGTAATGTTATGAGGAAGACGGTCCATGAAATACACGGCCGTTGAATTGCGTAGAAAAAATACAATGTAAATTATTTTAAAATAGACATGAAAGAGAAATAAGTTTTAATAATTTTAAAGATGGTGTTAGAAAAATATGGTTTAACAACTATATTAATTGATGTTAACCTACAATTTAAGGCTATTTTCTTTAATGTATAGATAATAAATATGTGTGTGTGTGTGTGTGTGTGTGTGTGTGTGTGTGTGTGTACGATGAACATACCCAGTGAATATGTTTTTTAGCCTAAAAGAACTCACGGATCAGCCCGCTTTTAGGCTAAAAAACATATTCACTGGATATGTTCACTCAACCATGTTCACTTAAAAGCTTGACCGTATATATGTATATGTATATATATATACAAAAAAGGATAATATAAAAAAGACAAAAAGGGAATTTGGTAATTCGATTTAATAGAGTAATTTGCAAAAGGCTTAAGGTTAATTTGATTATTCAATATGTAATTGTACATACTTTAACCTTTTAGGCTCTTTTTCTTAACGTATAGATAAAACATATACACACGCGCGCGCGAGCGTATACACAAAAGGGTAATTTATGAAAGACAAAGGATAATTTAGCAATTCGATTTAACAAAATGGTAATTTGTAAAAGGTATAAAGGTAATTAGATTATTCAATATATATATATATATATCATAATATAATAAAAAGGGTTTTTGGTAATTCAATTTAATAAACGAGAATTTATAATTATAAACACTTTAAACTTTAAACTCTTTTCTTCAAGCTATAGAAATAAAAGGGTAATTTGCATAAGGCATAAGAGTAATTTGGCTATTTAATTTATAATTGTATACACTTTTATTCAATTTTGGTATATAAGATATTCAAATTATATATATAATAATATAATAAAATATTAGATATATATATATATATATATATATATATGTGTATATATGCACACAAGGGTAGTTTACAAAAGGAAAATTGATAATTTGATAATTCAATTTATAATTACATACTCTTTAAATATATAAATAATAATAATGATGATAATAATACTAAATTATAATATGTATATACACACACACACATATATATATATATATACACAAATGGGTAATTTACAAATTAAAAATAAAGGGGTAATTTAGTAATTCAATTTAACAAAATGGTAATTTTGTTATTCAATTTATAATTATACACACATTAAATTTTGACAAAAGGGTACTTTACAAAATGTAAAATGGTAATTTTAATAAAATAATAAAATAATATATGTATATATATACACCCAAGGGTAATTACAAAGGAAAAATGGTAATTTGATAATTCTATTTAACAAAAGGGTAATTTGGTAATTCAATTTATAATTGTACACACTTTAAATACATAAATAATAACAATAAATTGTAATATGTTTACATATGTGCGATCAGGCTCTTAAGTGAACATGATTGAGTGAACATACCCAGTAATCATGCTTTTTAGCCTAAAAAAACCCGCGGGGTCAGTGGGGAGCATGGGTCAACGAGGCAGGCCGTAGATTTTTTTAGGCTACAAAACATGTGCGCTGGACTCAACCGTATTCACTTAAGAGTTTCACCGTACATATATATATATATATATATATAAACACACCACATGTGTTCAAAAAGATAATTTACAAAAATAACTAAAGGCTTGTTTGGTAATTATAGGATTTCTTAAAAGTTGTTTAAAACAAGTCTTGCCAAACAAATCTTAAATTTCAAAAGTAACCTAAGGCTTTTTTAGAAAAGTGACTTAAGACTTGTTTGGTAATTCAAAGATTCCTTAAAAGTTGCCTTAAGCCTCAAACAAACATTACCAAACAAACATTAATTTACAAAATTAATCTAAGGCTTGTTTGGTAATTCAAAGATTCTCTGAAAAATGTCTTAAGGCTTAAAGAAGCCTTGCCAAACAAGTCTCAAGTTTCCCTTGGATAATTACTTGATGTAGATTGATTGATGTGAAAATACTAAATAACCAAATTAAAAATAAAAAATGACCAATAAGACTAAATTAATTTGGCATCTATAGAATATTCCATTTTATCCTCTTTTATATAATACTAGGAAGATGACCCATGCAAGACATGGGTATTGGATTTGGTAAAAAAAATGTAATGCATTTTATATTTTTTATTTTTAATGTGTACAAAAAAGAGAAATATGTTCTACTAATTATTAAAATGGTGTTAGAAAAAAAATATGCTTGAACAACTATATTGATTGACGTTCAACCTGTAATTTAAGGCTATTTTTTTTTTAATGTATAGATAATATCTAAATATATATATATATATATATGTATATAAATAGCAATGTAAGTGTGATGTGGCACTCTCCATGTAGTTGTGTTGCCATATGACATTGCTACACAATAATATAGCATAAATATACAATTGTATATATATAGATATATATATATATATATTTGAAATAAAATAATATTTAAAAAGTAAAAATTAAAAAAAAACAAAACAAAAAACATGATTCCTACGCTCCTACATTTTCACAGTAACTTCCCTCACACTCACTGTAGCTTCCTCTCTCTCACTATATATCCTATTTTTTTTCACGTTTTTAAATTTTTAATTTTTTTTTTGCAGACTTCCTTGGGTAGATATATATATATATATATTCAAAGGGAAAAAAAAATCAATGATACCTGTTCATGGCACCGACCAAGGCTAGTACATATATATATGTATATATATACATATATACAAAAAAAATAATTTACAAAATACAAAAGGATAATTTGTAATTCAACTTAACAAAAATAATTTGTAAAAAGCATAAGGGCAATTTGGTTATTCAATTTATAATTGTACACACTTTAAACGTTTATGCTATTTTCTTTAACATATAGATAAATATATATATATATATATATATATATGGGTTAATTTCAAAAACACCCCCTCAACTATGACCCGTTTTTGAGTACACCCCCTGATTTAAAAAAGTGAACAACTTCACCCCCTCAACTATCACTTTTTTTATATACACACACAAATATACAAAAGGGTAATTTACGAAAGGCAAAAGGATAATTTGGTAATTTGATTTAATAAAAGAGTAATTTGTAAAAGGAATAAGGGTAATTTGGTTATTCAATATATATATATATATATTATAATATAATATAATAACATAATATATATGTATACATACACACACATAAGGCTAATTTACAGAATATAAAAGAGTGTTTGGTAAATCAATTTAATATAAGGGAATTCATAATTGTAAACATTTTAAACATTAAGGCTCTTTTCTTTAAGGTATAGGTAATTTGCATAAAGCGTAAGGTAATTTTGTTATTCAAATTTTAACACTTTTATTCAAATTTATGTATATAATAATATATTTAATTTATATAAATAGATTAATGATATAATAAAATAATATATGTATATTTAAACACACAAGGGTAGTTTACAAAAAGACAAAAATGGTTATTTGATAATTCACTTATAATTGTACACAATTTAAAAACATAAATTAAAATTTGTTAATTGAATTTTTATATAGATATAATAATATTAGTATAATAAAATAATATATATGTATATTTATACACACAAGGGTAATTTACAAAAAGGAAAATTTGTAATTTGGTAATTTAATTTATAATTGTACACACTTTAAATACATAAATAATAATAATAAATTATAATATGCATATCTATAGATCTACATATCTATAAATAGCAATATAGGTGCCACGTGGTACTCTCGTATTATTGGGATGTCACATGGCATTACTACACAATACTATAGTATAGATACACAATTGTATATATATAGATATTGAAAATAAGTAATATTCAAAAAGTAAAAAAAAAAATAAATAAAAAAAAAATAAAAAAATACATGCCTGCTACACTCATACAATTTTTGTTGTCACTTCCCTCACATTCACTGTAACCGCCTTTCTCCTACTATATATCTTATTTTTTTTTTCACTTTTTAAAATTTAATCCTGAGTAAATTTAAAAAAAATAATAAAAAAAGTTTCAATGATACTTGTGCATAGCACGGGCTAACGCTAGTATACATATATACAAACGGGTAATTTACAAAAGGCAAAAGGATAATTTGGTAATTCAATTTAAAATTGTACACCCTTTTAACTTTAACAAATTATAAAAGGCAAAATAGTAATTTGAATAATACAATAAAATAGTATATGTATATATAATATAATAGTATATGTATACATATGCACACTAGGGTAATAACAAAAGGCAAAAGGGTAATTTGATAATTAAATTTAAAATTGTACACACTTTAAATGTCTTAAGAATAATAATAAATTATAATATGTATGTATGTATGTATATTTATATATGCATATATATACACAAAAGGGTAATTTACAAAAGTAACTTAGTCTTGTTTGGTAATTATAAGATTCATTAAAAGATGTCTTAAGGGTCAAACAAGCCTTGCCAATAAACCTTAATCGACAAAATTAATTTGAGGCTTGTTTGGTAATGCAAAGGTTCCTTAAAAGATGACTTAAGTCTCAAACAAACTTTGTCAAACAAGACTCAAGTTATTATTCATAGTAACTTGAGATAGATAGATGTGATGTGAAATTACCAAACAACTAAATTATAAATCCAAAATGACCATTAAGGCTAAATTAATTTGGCATCTAAAAAATATTTCATTTTAGGAAAAAATAACCATTAAAGCCAAATTAATTTAGTATCTAGAGAAAATTCCATCCTAAACTCTTTTATAGTATAAAAAAATATAGATAATAGTATAGATTTTGGTCTGGTTTCAATTTTGAGAGTTTGGTTTTTGATCATTGTTGCAAATCGATTCAAGGAACTCTTTACAATTTTCAATGAACTTGGATTCAATATAGAAGAGTAAAGTGAAATCTTTGTGTGAATGTACAATTACTCCCCTTATAATATTTCACGTGTACATCATGTAATCAATTACTGTAAAAAATTGTAAGAAATTTTATATATAGACGACATTAAACTTAAATTAAAACTATAAAGAACCAGCAAAACTTGCAATCAAATAGACTATACTTCGGTTGCACTCAAATTGCAAGTCTATATCTCTTTTCTCAACTCTTACCATATATAACAAGAAAGATTGGGAGTTACTGTTCATCCTATAGTGAATTTCCAATTTTACCCTTTAGTCCATTTTACCTTTTTGGTTCTATTTAAAGGCTGAATAATACTCAGGCATATCTTTTTACTCACAACTATTTTACTCACAACTTATCAGGAGAGAGACATACATATAAAAAAGTTGTGATAAAAAATTATGAGTAAGAAGTTGTGACTCAGAAATTATTCTTAAAGGCTAAACTCTTTGCACCTCCTCCAACTACACCGACCTCCAACCTCTCTTCCAATGCCCTCTCATGGGACGCATCCCCTTCGAGCACCAGTGCCTTGTCAATCTCATCATCCTCAACCTCTCCTTCAATCGTCTCTCCATTGAAATCCCCCAACTTAATTGCCCCTAGAGATATGTTCATCAATGAAACCCTCACTTGACTGATATTTATTTATTGGCTGGCGATAATGGCACCTTCATTTTTTAATTAGGGCACCTAAATTTAAGTTAAAAATTAGTTTTTTTACCTTTTACTTCAATTAGTAAGGGCACCTCACTTATTTTATTATATATTATAAGCTTAACTGTATTTTACACCCTCTTAGTTTGTCTTTTATGTCAATTTGGTCTTTATAATTTAGAAAGTGTCATTCTAGTCACTGTAGTTTCATAAGTGTGTCATTTTAGTCCCTTAAACACTTTTTGTGACTATTTTTTTTTTACTTTTAGTGACAAAATTATTCATCACTAAGAGACTTATTGGACTTTTTTGACACACTTATGAACCTACATGGACTAAAGTGACACTTTCTAAATTACAGATATCAAACTATAGGGACAAGCACAACACACATAATTAGGTATTATATATTTTCATAAATATTATAAATTGAAATAAATTCAAATAATAATAATAATAATAATAATAGTAATAATAATAATAATAAATTTGGTACTTGCAACAGTGTTACTTGCAATTATAGAGTATTATAGCAGCTGAACTTACTAGTAATCTTTCTTTCAGTGCAAAACGCTTAGCAGTTTCTGTAACTTCGTCACTTGATATCTGGATATCATAAGACCATTAAATTATACAAAAGGAAAAACGACACACTACTCTTCAAAAAGATATCATGAAACCAAAAAGCAACCTTGGGCTTTTAAAAGCTCCATTCTAGAGCTTTTAAAAGCTCCCCCAGAAAAGTGCTAAGTTCAATTTTTGCAAAGCTCATAAACTAGTTACTAAATGAATTAATATGAAATTGTGCTTTAAAAAAGGAGAAGCACCACAATGGGGGCCAAACTAAGCCTTAATTTACCATATATCAAGAAGTTGCATTCCCTAAAACTTGGACTGATCTGTTAGTCACATGATACAAATTTGGACAATATCTTGAGGAAATGAGTGTTAGTGAAAAAAAGTTATCATTGAGGGTCGTTTCTTTGTTGAGTTTTTTTTTTAGTTTAAAGGGGTATATGAAAAATTATCCCAAAAATTAGGACACTTGAGCATCCCACGAGGTGATTTGACTGCAGGATCGTGAAAATCTGTAAAGCGGTAAATTGCAATTGCTGCCAAACGTTCTACGTGCACTTATATTTTGGGAGTCAAAACCACATTTGGTTGCCCCAAACGTGGTGGCCAAACAGACACTATAAAATCTGAGAACACAATAAAATAATGTTTTTATATATCTTCTATTAGTATTATTTAACACTCTTTCTGTACAACAATTATCAAGTTGGAAACAAGAAGCCATATAAAACTTGAAATTTTCCTTTCACTAATGAGACAATAAAATAAAATAAAATAAAAAATTTGATGTCAACCAGAAACGCCATGTAACCCGAAACTAATTACCTACTGAAATCAGTTGTACTTAAAAAAAAATGGCAAACTAATTAGTTACTGTAGGTTTATAAGTGTGTCAAATAAGTTCAATAAGTCTCTTAGTGATAAATAGTTTTGTCACTGAAAGTAAAAAAGTAGTCACAAAAAGTGTTTACGTGACTAAAATGACAAACTTATGAAACTACAGAGACTAGAATGACACTTTCTAAACTACAAGGACCAAATTGACAAAAAGGGCAAATTAGAGGGTGTAAAATACAGTTAAGCCTATAATATATAGTAAAATAAGTGAGGTGTCCTTACTAATTAAAGTAAAAGGTAAAAAAACTTATTTTTAACTTAATTTAGGTGCCCTAATTAAAAAATGAAGGTGTCTTTATCACCAGCCTTATTTATTGGGTTTTATTAAGATGTGCCCTTAAGGACACATATTAAAGTTTTTAAAGTAGAAATAAACAAGGGGTACAGTATAAGTTTCCGTGTCCAGTGTGGGGTTCAATGTTTATCTCCTTTGTTTATTTCCACTTTAAAACTTTAACATATACCCTAAGGACATATGATAACAAAATCCTTATTTATTTATTTATTTATTTTTTTTTGTATGCATTCCAATAAAAGCCTCCAATAAAGTATGTCTTGAGTGTCACTATTGTGAAAACGTTCATGGTATGGGGGTAGTTCAGACTAGTACATGATAAACCTCATCACATATGTATGCGGATAATCTCATTATTACCTTTTAATAATACCTTTTGTTTGTTTAATCTCTCTCTCTTTTGTTTGATTTCTACTTCTCATTGCGGTTTAGCTTTTATGTTTATTTGTTCATTTTTTTTTGGTGACCTTTTTAGCTGACAAATTAATATGATGGACCAGCAGCCTGATGCATGCACTTGAAAATACAATGCCCAAATGAAACTGCTAAAATTATAGGATACGGAAATATTTTTTTAGTTCACTTACCTTTCATCTTATAATTTTAGCCTATTGTCTACTCTCCCTCTCTCTGTCTTTAAATATATGTGTGTATATATATATATTAGTTGGAGGCCTGCGCGTTGCGCAGAGAATTTAATTATATCGTTTCATATGGTTAAGTGGTTATTAAAAGTATATAATAAGATGTTAAAACAGTTAAATAAGAAACTGTAAATTTAAATATTTAATCTAAAACTCTTCTCACGGAAGAAGTTGATAATTCTGACTATCTTATAAATGAGTAGTAAAGGTACCTAATAAAGCGCCACTAAAAATATATGACACAAGTAGGGTATTTTCTCTAAAAAAAAAAAAGGCCATGAATGTGTTTGTAGGCCTTAATTGATATTCGAATACAATCTATATATAAATCCTGAATTTGAGGGAAGAAGTTGACCAAGATGTAAATATTATTGACCAATTCATAATAACTACTAAAAAAGCCACTTTATTTGACATTTTAAATATTCCAAAACATAAATATTAGAGAAGAAGTTGACCAAAATGTGAAATTAGTGACCAATTCTTAAATAGCTACTAAAATAGTCATTTTTTAAAACTTTTTTAAAGTGAATAATAAATATCCCAAAACTTGCTGACCTAAATTTAATTACACATATTACAATATATGAATCCTAAATTTGAGAGAAGAAGTTGAGCGAATTGTAAATATTAGTGACCAATTCCTAAATAAGCACTAAAATAGTCACTTTTTTTAAAATTTTATGAAGTGAATAATAAATATCCCAAAAAATATTGACCCAAATGTAATTAGACACAAATTGTTGATTGAAACCTCATTTGAGAGAAGAAGTTGACCAAATTATAAATATTAGTGATCAATTCCTAAATAGCCACCAAAATAGCCACTTTTGTTGACTTTTTTTGAAGTCAATAATAAATATCTCAAAAATTGTTGATCCAAATGTAATTAGACACAAGATTGTTGATTAAAATCTCATTATTATATTAAATAAAATTTCAAAAGCTGACTTGAATGTAATTATTTGTCCAAAATGACAGATTTACCCTCAGATAAATCAATATATCCTTACGATGTATAGATAGATATATGGGTAATTATGGTGTTGTAAAGGGCAAAATAGGAAGTTCATATTTTTTGACGTATGGTGTTGTGAAGGGCAAAAGAGGAAGTTCATATTTTTTGACGTGCTTGTTTATTCGTTTGTATAGTATAGTATATATATATACTAGTTGGAGCTCTGCGCGTTGCGCAAGAAATTTAATTGTGTCGTTTCGTGTGGTTAAGTGGTTGTTAAAAGTGTATAATAAAATGTTAAAACAGTTAAATAGGAAATTGTAAATGTAACTATTTAATCTAAAACTCTTCTTACGGAAGAAGTTGATAATTATGACTATCTTATAAATGAGTAGTAAAGGTACCTAATAAAGCGCCACTAAAAATATTTGACACAAGTAGGGTATTTCCTCTAAAAAAACAGGGCATGAATGTGTTTGTAGGCCTCAATTGATATTCGAATACAATCTATAAATCCTGAATTTGAGAGAAGAAGTTGACCAAAATGTAAATATTAGTGATCAATTCATAATAGCTACTAAAATAACCACTTTATTTGACATTTTAGTTATACCATAACTTAATTTTTAGAGAAGAAGTTGACCAAAATGTGAAATTAGTGACCAACTCCTAAATAGCCACTAAAATAGCCACTTTTTAAATTTTTTTTAAAGTGAATAATAAATATCCCAAAACTTGCTGACCTAAATGCAATTACACATATTACAATATATGAATCCTAAATTTGAGAGAAAAAGTTGAGCAAATTGGAAATATTAGTGACCAATTCCTAAATAATCACTAAAATAGCCACTTTTTTTTTTTTTTACTTTTTATGAAGTGAATAATAAATATCCCAAAAATTATTGATCCAAATGTAATTAGACACAAATTGTTGATTGAAACCTCATTTGAGAGAAGAAGTTAACCAAATTGTAAATATTAGTGACCAATTTCTAAATAGCCACCAAAATAGCCACTTTTGTTGACTTTTTTGGAGTGAATAATAAATCTCTCAAAAATTGTTGACCCAAATGTAATTAGACACAAGATTGTTGATTAAAATCTCATTATTATATTAAATAAAATTTCAAAAGCTGACTTGAATGTAATTATTTATCCAAAATGACAGATTTACCCTCACATAAATCAATATATCCTTACGATGTATAGATAGATATATGAGTAATTATGATATAGTGAAGGGCAAAAAAGAAAGTTCATATTTTTTGACGTGCTTGCTAAATGTGGCTGTCTTCTTATTATATAGAATAGATATATATATGCGTGTGTATCTAGAAGCTAAAGAAGACAAACCAATGAATAGTTAACTGCGTGCCCTGAGTGTTCTTCTACATGACATGATGGCAAAAGGTTTATCAATAGGTATTGATATAATTGTCTCCGAACCTATCATATATCTATGTTTTTAGCCAAATTGACCTAACATCCCATGTAAAACCAAACATTGGCATTTCTTTGATGGTTCAGTCCCTACAGTGACCATGAGAGAGAAAGAGTTATTATTTATATATGTATATATATATATATATATAGAGAGAGAGAGAGAGAGAGAGAGAGAGAGATATCACGCTATGACTCCTAATTATGTAGCTTAGTGGGGAATATGGAAAAGGAAACATCATTTTCAGCATCTTTAACTAATATGTCTTAATTAATTAGGAGTTGTGTTTTTTTTTTTTTTTTTTTTGCTGGAACAATTAGGAGTTGTTTGTTTGTTAGTTGCCACACCATTTTTTTTTCTTTTTCTTGCTTTTTTTTTTTTTTTTTTTTTTTTCAACCCCTCAACTCAAACCATATAAACAACCAAAACCTAGCAAACTCTTCTTATTAAAAGAGATCTTAGGATCCTCCGCGATAACAAAGCAAAAGCTTTAAGCCCTTGTTTTCCACCTACCAATATTAATAATATTGTTGAATCTTCCAAATTAAGCTCTCAATCCAATCGATCTTCCCTCAACAAGAAATCCGTTTAATTGGGAGGAGAGTTTTCAAAACATGGGGAAGATCAGACTAACTAATAGTCAATCTTCACTGAAAATATCTAAGGTTGACAAGAAACAACAACTACTCAACACCTTCATAAAGGTTTTGAAGCCCAAAGTCTACATCACAGACTCTTCAAACTTCAAAACACTTGTTCAACAACTTACTGGTAATGGAACAATGATTAGTACAATTAGTACTACTCTAGTACCACCCCCTCAACAACAACCACTTGATCACCATCATCATCATCATCATCATCATCATCAACAACAACAACAAGAAGCTGATAACTGCTATGCTCACCAAGAAAGTAGCATTGATTCGTCCGAACTCGGCGTCTGCACAACGTTTTCTAGTGCTGCTTTAATAGATAGCTCGCCTGAGCTCATAAGCATACCACCACCTACTTATTATAGTGCTAGTTCTGGCTCTGGACATGCTTGTGATGATCATGATCATAATCATGATGAAGATCATGATCATGATAAGAGTTTGTGGACTTTGATCAATGATCATTTACACTATGGCGATGTACAATACTCTTGGCTTTCAGATCACAAGATGGATCACTACTCTCTTCTTACTAATGATCACTGCTATGATGATGCTCCTGTAATTCAACAAGAGGTCTGTGTGTATGATTATGACTTGTCGGGGCTTTTATACTAGAGTAGTGCTACACACACGCGTTTTTTTGACATGAAGTGTCATCCGGCCATTGATTGACGTGGGTCTCACCACCGAATACATCTCAATTATTGATTTTCAATGACCGAGTAGCATTCAGTGGTAGTGCCCGTGTCAATCAATGACCAGATGATACTTTATGTCAAAAAGTATATAAGCCAAATATTTTCCTTTATTGTATGCACGTGTTTATATATCTTCTCATCGATCAGTCGTCACACAAAATTTCACAATATTATTCTATCTCATGTGCATGTTAGCTACTTAGCTTTTGGATATAGTACTATTTGTTGTTCGAACTATATATGTACACAATTTAGATTTTGACTTTGCTAGAGAAATGATGATCACAGTATGAGTAGGCTCAACAATATTACCCGTGTATAATTTTGTCTAATATTAAAGAGGTAGTTGTTTATATATTCATTACATAGTACGTCCACTGGTGTTGTATATATATATATATACATATATATACTTTATGTTTATGTTTGTGTGGACATCTGCAATTCTCGTATTTCATGGTGACGAGAGCATCTCCGATGGGATTAATAAATTCACTGTCAAAGTCATAAAATGATAGCTCATCAAATTTAACTCATTTCAATGCTTGATCAAATGCTCTACTAAAAAATGACAAAGTCATTTACGTTGTCAAATTTGAGAGTTCAAATGACTTTTGTCAAATAGTGGGCCCCACGAATATTTGCAATACCAATAGATATGTTTTGTGCTTTTACTTTTATACCCAACCAAATGTATATAACTAAAAAACTTGAACCCAATTTTTATATTGTGCTCTCTTGTCCAATTTTATTATTTATTTTTTTCCTTACAATGTTTGGTTGAGTGTCACCCAAGATCCAATTGTTGGTAACTTGCAGTCACAAAATAATTGAGTGTCTCCATCTCCATGACTATGTAATTTCTTTTTTTATGATAAATGAAAATGTTAAGTTCTTGTTAAATTCATTAAGCCGTAGAGTTTCATAGATTAACATTTAATTACAAGGGTAATACTTGGGACACAACCTTCATACAACTTTCATACAACCTCCTCAAAAGATGTGTCTATCTCTTTCCTGTGTCACTGTGGGGTCCAGTGACATCACAGGAGAGAGATAGACACATCTTTTGGAAAGGTTGTATGAAAGTTGTATGAAGGTTGTGTCCCAAATATTACTCTAATTACAAACATGCATACTAGCATTTGGCAGTATTGTAGGTAAAAGTTGAGAATGGTAGGTGAAAGTTGACTAGGAGAATGGTAGTTGACCCAAAATTTGGTAGTTTGGATGAAATCTACCATTGGAGTAGTATTGTCAAAATATAACTTTTTGGTACTGTAGCAGTGTCAAATTATAGCTTTGAGATGGAAAAAAATAACTTTTTTGCATTGGAGATGCTCTAAATGGTGATGTTATTTATTTTACTTTATTTCTTACACGTGTTCGAAAAATATATATATATATATATACATGTATGTACAATTCGTTGTCTTGGACGAAAGTTTTTAGCTCTTTCATGTATCAATAATGGTAGATGCACAACGAATTGCGCGCATCACGAATTGTACAAACGTGCAGGTCATGGTTGGATCTTGTGCTGAAAAGCATGTACACACAAACGTGCAGCACAGGGTTAACCTTGTGTTGAAAAGCCTGTACACACATTGTACAGGCTTTTCAGCACAAGGTCCAACCCTGTGCTGCATGTTTGTACAATTCGTTGTGTGCCTATCATTACTCTTTGTGTATTAATGCATGGCCGCGTACGTAATCATGCTTTTTTTTTTTTACTTTCTCTTAGAGTAGTGCTACACATACTTTTTGACACACTTTTGATACCCAACTTTAAATGCATGTACCCTGTGCTGTATAAGTGGTGCACAGAAAAGTGTGAAAAATTCAAACAACACAAATTACATGTGTTTAAAGCATAATGTATCAAAAAGTGTGTGTCAAACATTTCCCTTTCTCTTAACCATTCTATATTAAGTTGTATTTTTTTTTTTTTTTTGAACAACAGATTTTATTAAATAGCCAAAAAGGCTAAAGATGATACAACCACCAAAGCACCCACATATGTCCTTACACAAGCCCCCATACCCAATCCCTTGTAACAAAACATCCCAAAAAACACCAAATGAAAAAGCACCCCAAGCAATTAGCGCCGCCCCAGCACAATAGCTACACCACATAGCATACTCAATATAAAAATTTTAAAAACATGGAACAAAGCCTCAAAATCAGCCAATTAATCCAAACGATATTGATCCCGCCTTTAAATGATAACAATTTGGGCCCAAAACCACACCAGTGAGCAGACCTTTACTCCTCAATCATTTGCCAACAGCATCCTAATTTGTCAGCATTACGAAACCAGAAGCCCAAGAAAGCATTCATTTAGCAGCAGCCATATTGACAGTAGCAGCAGTAATATTTTAACAGCACAGCACAGCACAGCACAAATTTGCTAGCACATTGGAACAGCCGACGGAGTTAATGGTGATGAGACGGGTACTATTGGATTTGAGGAACGCATAGAAAATCCAACGCATGGCACTGAATAACCCCACCACAAAGGAACTTATAGAAACCCTTCAATTGATTTCTTTTTAAAAGTCTGATAGAATGTTGGCAGTTATGCAAGATACACCATGAACGAGAAGATGATACCAATTCACTACGTCAGCAGACAAATTAAATCAGCAGCAAGCCTAGATTGCACATTCAGACCAGCAAACTCACCTCTTACTCACTCTCACCTCTCTCACCCTAACTCTCTCTCCCTCACCCGCTCCCTCACACTCTCTCTCACCTCTCTCTCACTCACACTCACACTCACGTACTCTCTTACTCTCCCTCTCTCTCTCTGTCTCACACACACTCCTTCACTGACACACTCACTTTCGCACAACATTCACAACATGAAAAAATCAATCTCACTCTCACACTCTCTCCCAATCTCTCCCCCTCCCCCTCCCCCTCCCCTAAGACCCGGTTCGATCCAATCGGATAAAAACAAACCCTCAGCAATATAACAAAAGCCAAACTTATATCCCTTGCATCATTAGCATATCTCCATGCCCAAGTTTGTTTAACCAAGCAGCTCAAGGCGAAAATAAAATATCGCCACTCCCAGTTTAGTAACCCTTGACAAAGCTTTATGAGGTCAGCAAGAGCCACCATGAACAAAGACACTTAGGCAACCCGCTAGAGATCAACAGCAGTAGCACTTTCAGCATTAATTACTTTGACGACCAGCCACCATAGATGAAATCAGCCACCATTGAAGATCATATACCAATCTCGAACATAATCCATATATAAAACCTTTCGAAAACCATTCAAAAAATGCATAGCAAGATCAACCCTTGCACCTCAGAAAGACATTTGGACAATGTCACAACCTATCACCAACAATTTATCTTGAAAAGAAAATAAAAAACTCCTTCAGGCCTCCAGCCCCTCTCTGTCCAAAGGTTCATAGGTCGGAAGTACACATCAATCAACTAGAACGCACACGACCGATTTTAAGGATTGAAAACCCAAGTTGACGACAAATACCCCATCGAGTATCAAGCATCAGCTCCTTACTGCATATTGAAAGTCACGAATCTACCATACGGAAGAAACGATATCACATAAGAAAAGCACACACGACACGAAATCCCCAACACGAAAAGAAAACACACGCCAAAATACACCAAAAAGAGTGAGAAGCACTCCCGCGAATCCGAAGAAGAAACCCGAAAGAAAAAACGCACACCAAGAAGACCCCACCAACCCACCCCACTATTTTCCAATGAAATTTTTTTTTTTCTTCCCAAGCTAATTTTTTAGTGAGAGAGACCCAGGTCAACAACTAAAGCCCCATCTTAATTCAGCAGCCTTTCATGACAGGATCAGAATGAGAATGGTTAGCAGGCATCATACCATAGGATTAGTTAAATCTTATGAATCTCAGCCTGCAAGGAGATCACCCCTATATGAAACGGTTAAGATAGACAAATAAAGAAACCCCTAGGCCAGCACCCCCCTGCCTCTCCCCCCCCAAAAAAAAAAAAAAAAAAAAACCACCACCAATAATAAACAACAGAAGGGTAAGACCCAAATCACTCCTCAACACCTAAAACACACAACTTAGTCAAAAATATGTACAACCATAAACATGGTCAACACACTCGCCAACAAACCATGATTCAACCAATACACTACCCACGATACACAAAGAACATATAGGACCACTATACCAAGCCTATATTGAAAGAAAAGCCGCACTTTCAGTACCTAACTCTGAAGGGAACATAAGACTACAATAAGCCCACCCCATACACTCACAAACTTGACTACACTCCCAGACCTTTCAAAGAAACGCACGAAAATCAGACACCCTTCCAACTCCCTGTTTGGCCAAATTGTCGGCAAAGCCATTAGCCTCTCTGAAAATTTTTTCCACTGATATCGAATCAAAAGCCGACATCAGATTATGTATTTCATTAATAGTGTTAGCATATTTCCAACAACAATTTCCTTCCCCATTAACCCAAGAGATACAATTAGCCGAATCACTCTCAATAGTCAGATGTGAACAATGAATCTCATTTTGAGAACCATACATACGTAATGCTTCAAGAATAGCCCTCAGTTCCGCAAAATTGGAATCAGCACAACCAATATTAATAGAGAACACACCCAGAACCTTTGCATTAAAATCTCTCAATACCCCTCCAATCCCTGCAGGGCCAGGTTTACCAGTTGCAGATCCGTCAACATTAAATTTCAAAAAACCTTGTAATGGAGCGATCCACACAACATTCCTTGGAATTTTACGAGAAGGTAACGATATACAAGCTGTTTGGAAGTTTGATAGCAAATCACTAATAGAGCAACAAACTTCCTCCTCCTTCATTCGCAGCCACCATAACACACGCACCTTGATCAAGTCCATAATATCCATAGCATTTGGATTCACCCCTTCAAACACTACTTTGTTCCGTAACAACCAGATAGACCATGCAATCGCAAAGAAGCAAATATTCCATGCCTTGGCGAGTCTTTTAGAAGCACATAACCCTTGCCATTGCCTCCACCAATCCGCTATAGAACACGGCATGCAGAATTCCAAGCCCCACCAACTCAAACAAGAAGACCACACTCTTTCCGACCACTTACAGTGTAAGAACAAGTGATTGACATCTTCAGAAGCCTCTCCACACATACCACACTCCAACACGCCCCCCAAGTTCAGCCCTAGCCTGTACAAAGTTAGTTTGACTAGGACACGTTCTTTTAGCAGTTGCCAGCAAAAACTTCAACTTTTGGGGAAACAAGTCCTTTCCACACATTCCCTTCCACTTTATTTTCTGAAAACCTCAAGTTTTCCAACGCATAACAAAACGATTTAACAGAAAATGCTCCTTTAGAATCAAACTTCCATATAATAGAATCAGATTTTGAAACATTAGGAATCATGGCTCTGATGGAGTTCAAAAAATCGTACCATTGATTAAGTTCCCATCCAAACAAAGCTCTACGAAGGTCAACATTCCACGTCCACCGATTATCATTCTCATTCCATAAGCCAAACTCCGACACGAACCCCACCTTATTTACTGCCAACGCATATATACGGGGGTACTCATCTTTAAGAATACGATCTTCAATCCATCTATCTGTCCAAAAGTGTATCATATCTTCTTTCCCCAGAAAATATCCAAAGCCTTTTTGGATGACCAACGCCACATCATTATTTCCATACAATAAATGACTCCAGCCTTTCATGAAAGGAGAAAAAGAGCTTCTGTTATCAGATCGAAATACCAAATTTTGTGTATCAAGACCATATTTTTCACATAGTACCTTCTTCCACAACACATTATTTGCCTTACCAAATTTCCATATCCATTTAACCAAGAGTCCTAAATTCTTGTCAATAATCCTCCCAATACCTAGCCCACCCTTCTTCTTACTTAAACATACCGTCCTCCAGTCCGCCAAATGCATCTTCTTCTTATCTCTAAGCCCGCTCCATAGAAATCTTCTTTGGATTGCCTCAATTTTATTAGCAATACCGCATGGAATCTTGAATAGCGACATGAAGTACAACGTCACACTTTTCAAAACAGATTTAATCAAAGTTAACCTCCCTCCCATTGAGAGCAATCCATTCTTCCAACTTGCCAACTTTTTTTTCGATTTTCAGAATAATTGGATTCCAAGCTGCCAATGATGACATGCGCGCACCCAAAGGAATACCCAAGTAATTCAAAGGTAATCTTCCTTTCTTACATTTGATTGATTCAGCCCAATCATCCAGCTTGTTTTCGCCGACATTAATTCCCACCAAAACACTTTTTGAGAAGTTAATTTTGAGACCTGATACAATCTCAAAACATCTCAGCAGCCTTCTAGTATTAATGATTTGCATCTTGTCCGCCTGACAAAAGAATATAGTATCATCAACAAACTGAAGATGGGTGATCGATAAGTCTCCTCCACCCACCTTAAACCCTTTACAAGGGCCTTGAGAGCATGCACGACGAACCATTGCCGCTAGACCTTCAGCCACAATGTTAAAAAGAAGAGGAGATAATGGATCCCCTTGTCTCAATCCTCTGAAGACTCTGAACTCATCAGTTGGAGAGCCATTAACCAGAACTGAAACATTAACATTAGAAACGCATTCATGAATCCATCTCCTCCATCTTTCTCCAAAACCCAAAAGAGCAAGCATTTGATCAAGGAAGCCCCAATCAATGCTATCATATGCTTTCTCAAAATCGACTTTAAAGATCACACCCCCTTCGCAACTTTTTTTCATGATATCAACCATTTCCAATGCGATAATTAGGCTATCAGTAATCTGTCTACCTTTTAGAAACACTGATTGATTGTCGCAAATCAAAAACCCCAACACCTTCTTTAGACGATTAGCTAAAACTTTCGCAACAATTTTATACAAGCCACCCACAAGACTAATAGGACGAAAGTCAGAAATACCTACAGGGTTAGCCACTTTAGGGATCAAAGATATAAATGACACATTAAGCCCTCTGCCAAACTTGCAAGATGCATGAAAATCATCGATAAATCTCATAAAATCGACTTTCAGATCCCTCCAATTTTTTTTTAAAAAACCCATATTGAAACCGTCAGGGCCTGGGGCTTTACCACCATCACAATCTTTTACAGCACTAAAAACTTCTTCCTCAGAAAAAACATTTTCCAGCAATGTAGCTTGTTCCCCAGAAAGTGATGGGCAGTCAACAGATCTCAAAAAAGGCCCGAGACCAAAATTATTCTCAAAGTGCTGCTTGAAATGGTGATATATAGCTTGTTTCACATCTGAAGGCTTCGAGATCACCACACCTTCAACCACTACCTTCGCAACACAGTTTGTTCTTCGACGATTAATCACCGTTGCATAAAAAAAGCTTGTATTTTTGTCACCCTCTCTCAGCCATTTTATCCTAGACTTTTGCCTCCACATAGATTCTTCCCTTTTATATGCCTTCCATAAATCCAACCATAATTTTATTTTCTCATTTCTCTCCTCAGAACTCAGCTAGCATTTCTCGGCCAACAAATCCAAAGCGTCAAGCCGAGCCTCGATATATTTTATGCTTCCCTGGGAATTATTTCCTACAAGGCTTCTCCATTCTTTGACAAGATTCTTAACTTTTTTTAACTTTTGTCTGAGTATAGACCCCGAGCCACCTTGAATATCCGAACTTTTCAAAACCTCCTCAATTTTTCCTTTTAGTTGAGTGTTACCCTCCCAATTATCATACCACCAAAATGGAATTGGGCCCCAATCGCTGTCTTCAGCTCCCAAGATAACTGGATTATGGTCTGACAACCCCCTAGGAAGACTCCATTGCCTCAAGCTGGGATATTTTAGCATCCACTCAATCGAAATGAGAAATCGATCCAACCGACTATAGCACTGCTGCTCCCTTTTATTAAACCATGTGAAGGCCCTTCCTGCTAGATTGAGATCAATTAAGGAACAATTTTGGATAGAATTATTGAAATCCATAGACGATCGAGAATTGAAAACTCCCCCTTTCCTTTCGCTTTCCACTCTAACTTCGTTGAAATGCCCAACAAAGCACCACGGAGAATCCACGCCTTGTTTTAACTCTGACAATTCTTCCCAGAATCTTCTACGGTCCACTTCAACATTTGGAGCATACACATTACAAAAGACACATTCCATGTTAAATTGGACTAACTTCCCTTGTAAGAGGATAAACCGGGACCCCTTAATCACTTCTTCTGCACAAAAAAAACTATCACACTATAAGCATAAAAGCCCTCCTGATGCCCCCACCGAACCAACCTCTACCATATGATCAAAATGTTGCCCACTCAATTGTCTCCTTAGAGACGGCTTTACCACTTCTAATTTTGATTCCTATAAACATAGAAAACCAGGTTTGGCTCCCCAAACCATTCTCTTGACAGCTAATCTTTTTTCCTTCCTTCCCAACCCTCTAACATTCCACGATATTACTTTAAATGTCATAAAAAATAGATTAAAACCCCAAATGAACAACAAATAGAACCAGCGATTACTTATCGTAACCTCTTGAACTTATCCCCATCCTCTTTTTCAAGAGACACCAATTTATCCACAATTTCATTAACCTCACGATGATATGCCATGTCTAAAGACTCACCGAATTCCCAGGTACTCTTTGCTTCTCTCTGGTCTTTCCTATGTTGATCAGTTTGTTTCACAAACGGCAATACATCCTCCTCCTCGGATCCTACTATCTCATCTTCTCGAAGAGAGCTCATGTCTCCTTTAATTTCACGATCTAGACTTGATTTTTTCTTTGATTTCCCCTTGCCACTCGCCTTTTTGAGCCCCCCTTTCAAAAATTTCATCGATCCTTGTGCCATCGTTTCCATCAGCAAGTTCTTTCTCTTAGGTT
Organism: Hydrangea macrophylla; assembly: GCA_033977485.1. Classification (NCBI taxonomy): domain Eukaryota; kingdom Viridiplantae; phylum Streptophyta; class Magnoliopsida; order Cornales; family Hydrangeaceae; genus Hydrangea; species Hydrangea macrophylla. Next base: position 59,124,175 of record CM066988.1, on the reverse strand, counting down.
GGTGTTTTAATTGAGCATTCTGAGTTATTGCCCTGACGCCCTTACCTTCTCTGAAAAGCCAATCTGGAATAATATTGCAGTGATCTCTAACCTCTTCTTGTATACCATCGTGGGCCTTAGAAGTACATTCCACATTTCCAGTCCATTCAACTGCCACCGTGCCCGAATTAAAAGCCTTAGTGGGTGCTTGGCCTGGCCCATTAATTAGATTGGGTCTATTAGCAACATCAAGTGAGCATTCGGCCAAGTGGTCCATCCGATTCATAAAAGGCCCAAGATCAACATAAAGAGAATTATCTCTACAATCATTTGTCATGGTGGGCCCACCCAAGTTCCCACGTGAGATAGGACTCTTCTCTAGGCTCCTCGAGCCTCTACCTCTAATTAACTCATTTTGTCTCCTCGAAATCCCCCCATCTTCATGAGCGTCTTTTGAAATTTCTTCCACCTCATCCTCCAGCTGTGTTTCTGCCACCCAGTCCACCCTATCCGTATTGTTGGTACACCACCCTTGTCTGGAACTATCCTCCACGTCAACATCATCAGACTGTATCACCGGCGAGAAGGATTTACTGACTGAATTGTGATCAGAATCATGATATGCATCTTCCTTTAATTCCTTATTACCTAAATTGGTTTGAATTTCCTCAAATTTGTAATTGGTACATCGAGTTTTATCTTCCAACATCTGAATCACAAAAGTTTTTCCATCACTACTAGCATCGATCTTTTCATTAACCAAATCATGTTCATATGTTAGGCATTGGATCCAAGCATAATCAAGCCTTTTCCTTTTTAACGTAACCTCGTCCACATAGATGAAATTGCCTCTGAGGTTTCCTAATGCTTTGAAGAAGTTCAAATTCCACAAGTGTAATGGAATTCCCAAGCATCTTAGCCATATTATACGTGATTTGCTAATATCTTCTTCCTCCCATGGTTTCACCATTGCGAACCATCTTCGGACCCATTCTTCACCATTATCAAGGAATTTTTTCTTTTCATTACCATTTTCAAAGGACAAAAAGATCATATTCCCACCCATATGGGTAACCTCACATTTCATTAAGCCTTCTTTGACTAATTGTTCCTGCAAATTTCCTACATCTTTCACATTTGACAAGACTCCTACAACCCCAGATTCCATCCATTTTCTCTCATCATTCTCTTCCTCATATTCAACCGTGGTACGAATACCTCTCGGACCTACCATATCCAAACGGGGAGTTGCATTCTGTCCTTTACTCTGATTACCCGAGTCTGGGACATTGTCAATCTTCTTGTCTTTGGTGAGAACCTTCCCTCTTACCACATCAACATAAGCCCTGCCATCTCTTAGGCCTTTATCTCCAATAGATACAATCGGTCTTGACTGATCCAAAGGCTTCATCACAATAGGAGTTGTCGGAGGTTTAGCCCTTCTTTCCCACCCAAAAGAGGCTTTCTTCACCACTATTTTCAGTCCCCATACCTTCATTCCATTCGTTTTGGCAATCAAAATATTCGCTTCTTCCCTGCTACCCACTCTCACGAATCCATATCTATCCTTCCTCCCTACTCGGACACGTCTTGGCATGAAAACGTCCACCATATTTCCAAACGATGCAAAAACCTTGCGTAATTCCCTCGAGTTCATTTCAGAATGTAAGTTGTCAACGAAGATGGTGATAACCTTAGCAAATCTTTCCCCTAAATTGACAGCACCACCTCTTCCATCCCCGAAATTACCTGCCCCTTCTCTTCTCTCCATAAGTGAAAAAAGTATATCTATTATTTAGAACGACAAACTGATGCAGAGAGAGCTATACTTTTGAACCATTTGATACTCACATGGTTTTCAAACTAATACATGTGATATTATCGTTTGGAAAGTTGTATTTTATTAATTAAGAAAGCTACTTGCACTGAATCATTTCGACCATGAATTGTATATGCATTTGTTAAAAATTAATTAGGTTTTGCTCTAAAAACATTTAAGAAAGTTCATCATTGGGTTGAACTAGTCCATTATCCATATAAATGCACGTGATTTGATAAATAAATAAAAAAACCGTAGGAATCCATAGTAACATGTGCAAGTACGTTGCTGCAAGCATCTTACTGTCACCAAAGCATAAGTGAACACGAAATTGCTAGGGAGGGGGAAAAAATGAAAAGAAATAATTTGGTTTCAAATTGCAATGAAATAACCAAACTTAAAAAAAAAATTGTGTGTTAACCCTTAGCCATTGATCAGCCACCCCACTTAGGCTAGCTAAAAGACTAAATGTATGTCCTATCGTTAAAAACTACATATTTAGTGATTGGTTTTAGAAGTTTTGAAATAACCAAATGGAAAGATAACTTTGAATGATGTTATGGTTCCCAAATTATTTTCAAAATACTTTGTTAGTTGTACCACATGTCATGATTATGACCGATGGTACAATATGGTATATTGAGAAACCATATGAAAACCAATTTAGGATTCAAATTTTGAAAAGCATATCATTACTCTTACTTTGGAAAGCACTTTTAGGATAGAAATTTGGGAAGCATAGCATTACTCTACTTTAAATGGTAAAGAGCAAAACGTTAGAATCCTAGAGATCGGAATCATATCTCAACACATTTAGATTATCACAACCCTAAACTTTACAAAGTGAAATTAAACAAAAAAGGGCTTGAAAAAGAATTTATATAAAATTGTTAGCCCTAAGGGTCTTATAACCTTAAGTAATTTTGATGATTAATAAACTATAAATTTGAGTACTTATGTTTATCTTTAGTGTGTTATCCAAACAGAGCCTTATAACCATGATGGATATTCTATGAAAGCTTCTTGGAAGATCCTATATACTTGTATCGTACTTAAAGGATCCTTTATATAGTTAATAAGATTGTTTATCTAAGATTAGGGTCCCTTATTGGAAAAACAGTCGACTAGATCATTTTCCCAGTTGACTGGGTGTTTCAAAATTCAGTCAATCGTATGTTGTAAAACACTCAACTGTTTTTTGTTTTGGGAAGGTAATTTCTGTCACAACTATCCAGTCGACTAGTCCATGTTTCAGTCGAATGTTTTAAGGTGCCTTTCAAAAGATTTGAAATGCAGTCAACTAGACCAAGGTCGATCACAGTTGACTGGATTACTGCGCAGAACAGTAACAACTCTTTTTTTAGAGTTTTGACTAAGCATTAAATGCTCCCAACTAGCTCAAACGTTCTAATTTTCAAAGAGGATATAAATGCACATTTGAAATTGGTTGTTGGGTACTTAATCAAAAACATTCAGTACACATTCATTGTAATCAAAGATTCAAGCCCTAATTTGTGAGATTCAATCATACTTGCTCTACATTCTTTGTATTTCCTTGAGAGCTTTTAAAGATAACATTAATTGTATTCATCTACTCTTAAAGAGAGTTTTTCAGTTGTATTCAAATAATCAATCAGACTTGAAGTTGTACAGAAGAGTTGGTGTAACCCTTGCTCCAAGTGAAGGGGTTCTTCATTGGAGAAGTAAAGAAGTTCAAGAAGAACTTGTAAGAGAGGTTTAACCTTCACCCAATAAAGGTTGTTTAGTGGAATCCTAGAGAGGTGTTCATAAGGGATGGACGTAGGTCGCGGGTTGCAGATTGCCGAACCACTTGAAAACTCGGTTTGCAAGTATCTCATTCTCCATCTCTCTTTACTTACTATTTTATTATTGGATATTTTGCTTGCTTAACTTTTAATTTGCCATTACTCTTTAGTAATCTTATTCAACACCCCCCCCCCCCCCCCCCCAACAATCTAAGGATTACTTTTGGGTCAACAATTGGTATCAGAGCAAGGGCTCTTGTATTGATTTCATAAATCTTTGAGTTAAGATCACATGGCAAACACTACTACCAATATCACTTATGTTGAGGGACAATCATCCCAAAGACCTCCCTGTTTTAATGGAACCAACTATGCCTATTGAAAAAATAGGATGAGAATTTACATTATTGCTCAAGACTTCGATTTATGGCAAATCGTATTCAAAGGATCCCATGTTCCTACTAAGACCGTAGGCACTGATGTTGTTCCTAAAACAGAAGATGAATATGCTGATAGTGACAAGAAGCTTATTAAGATGAATGCTGATACGCCCAAAAATGGTTCTATAGTCTAGTGCTCCGGGCTTGACCCCGACCGACCTCTAGTGTAGGCCTCCAGGTTTGACCCCGACTGACATCCACTCCAGTGCTCCGGTCCAGACCCGACCAATAGGGCGGATTGCATCGGTCAATCTCAGAATAGCTCGGGAACAACTCGGCTGGCCAGATCCGGTTCCCAAATAGCTCGGACTCCAGCAGTTTCCTAATCCAGTTAGGAAACCTTCCAGCTATGCAAAAATAGTTTCCTAATCAAATTAGGAAACCTTCCGGATATGTAGCAGTCATCACAAGCTGTCAACAGTTTCCTAAAGAGACTAAAATGCCTTGTAAGGGAGGACTCTTCCTCTTATAAAAGGTCCTCCCACCCCCATTAGAGGGGATCCCGGTCGAAATCTCACCAAGAGAAATATACTACATTTTCTAGCCTCTCCCAAGAAATCCTAAATGCACACCCAGCACGGCCGACCCTTAGTAGTTTTAGTCACCATTGTTGGATCACCAAGGTCCTTGGAATAGTTTTATTTCATATAGTGGAATTGCACAAACACACACGTGGACGTAGGTTCCTTCATTAGCAGGGCTGAACCACATACAACATCTCTTGTCTAACTCTTCGTATCTCTTACCCGATATTTGACATCATCAGTTTGGCGCCATCTGTGAGAATCAACAGATTTCTCAAAAAACAAATCTTTTAGCTGATAGTCATGCCTCCGAAGAAGGGTAAGAAGGCTTCTCAACAGGTCAATTGAGACGTTCTCACGGCCCTGGAGCCAACTACAGCAGTCCTCACACCAGAGCAGATCACGGCGACTCTCACACAACTCTTGGAAGGCCAGCGTTATGCTCAATAGCAAATTGAAGCTCTGCTGGCCCAGCAAAATAATCCTCCGTAGGCTTGGGTATAGCCCGGGAACGCCGACCGTGATTGGGAATCATTACAGACCCGACAACATGCCCAAGCTAACCCAACCCGTGGTAAGGACACCAGAAATATAACAATGACAGAGAGGAGAGGCAACAACGCATGACCCGAGAATTGGTCCAAGATCACTCGACCGGGAGCTGGATTGATCTTAGGCACACGATCAATCAGAGTCATAACTGAGCCTTGTCCCAGAGGACTGCACGCCTTGGTGAGGAAGCCCCTTCCACTAACCCGACCTACCCTATGGGTACTGATCGGGAAGACGTGGAAGGCCACATTGAAGACTTAAAAAAGTAGATCGAAGGAATGGCCAAGAAGTTAGGACAAAATTCTGTTCAGGACTGTGTTAACACCGAGACCGAGTCTCCATTCTCTAGCCAGATCACGAGGTTTGCTATTCCGTACAAATTCAAACAGCCCTACCTAGATTCTTATAAAGGCTCGGGAAGCCCGGTTGACCACGTCCGGACCTACAAGGCCTTGATGGCCCTAGTCACCAGTGCTGATGACCTGCATTGCCTAGCATTACCCAATACTCTAAAAGGCTCGACCGCTCAATTGTTCTACACCCTAAAGCCCCTATCGGTCAGCAGCTTCAAGTAACTCAACAAGAAGTTCATCAGCCAGTTCATTGATATGCATGAACAGTCGAAGCCTGCCATACAGTTGATGACTATCAGGCATAGGAATAATGAGTCCCTCAGGAATTCCCTAACCAGTTCAACCAAGAGATGCTCGGGATCTATAATCTTGATGAAGTCATTGCTATTATAGCCTTTTGTTCAGGGGTTCAACAGTTTCCTAAAGAGACTAAAATGCCTGGTAAGGATTTGAAGCTATGGTTCACCAAGATATCAGCAATTAAACTAGAGACCTATAGTGTCAGTTCGGACGGAGCCTTACGATGTAAAGGTAGACTCTGTGTATCTGACGAAGAAAATCTTCAGAAAGAAATATTAGACGAGGCACACAATCACGAATGACTGTTCATCCTGGAGGTACGAAGATGTAAAAGGACTTTAAGAGAAATTTTTGGTGGTAAGGAATGAAGAGGGAAGTAGCTGAGTATGTATCTCAGTGTCTTGTCTGTAAACAAGTAAAGGCAGTACATCAGAAACCACTAGGACTTCTACAGCCGCTACCAATTCCCCAATGGAAATAGGAATATGTAACCATGGATTTGTGGTAGGTTTGTCGAGATCTCAACAAAATCACGACACAATATAGGTAATAGTGGATCAACTTACAAATATTGCACATTTCATTGCCTATAGCATGACGCATCCAGTAGAACACTTGAGCCAGATGTATCTACAATAAGTAGTATGACTACATGGTGTACTTGCCTCAATCATGTCAGATCGAGATTCAAACTTCCCCGTAGAATTTTGGAAAAGTCTCCAGACAGTAATGGGAACAACACTAAACTTGAGTTTAGCTTTTCGTCCACAAATCGACTGGCAGACGAAACGAGTCAACCAAGTGACAGAAGATATGCTACGTGCATGAGTCATTGATTTTGAGAGTTCGTAGGAGATGCACTTACCGCTAATTGAGTTCGCCTACAACAATAGCTACCATACGAGCATAGGGATGACGCCATTTGAAGCTTTATATGGAAGACCTTGCCGATCGCTGCTATGTTGGGCTGAAGTCAGAGATACTCAACTTAAGTTTTACCTGTTTGAGGCATCGTCATATTTGGTCAGAAGAGAGGCAAGCTATCACCGTGATTCATCGGACCATTCAAGATTCTAGAATGCATCAGAAAAGTTACTTATCAACTAGCACTGCCGCTGAAGATGTCAGGAGTGCACAACATTTTCCACATCAGCATGTTAAGGAAGTGTGCCCACAACCTAGCGCACGAGATTAACTTCGAGGATATTTAAGTCAACAATAATGTGATGTTCAATGAAGGACCGATGCGAATTCTAGATCGAGGAATCAAGAAGCTTAGAAACAAGGAGACTCCCTTGGTAAAGATCCAGTGGAAGCATCACGATGGGAGAAGCTCGTGGGAGCTGAAGTCAGAAATGCGAGAGTAGTTTCCATTTTTGTTTTAACTTTACTACTTCCGATTTCAAGGATGAAATCTCTTAAGAAGTGGTGGATGATGTAAAACCATGTATTTTTGGAGTATATAAATACGATATGAGATTGTGTATAAATACCTTGACCATACTTGAAATATTACCTTTAATCAATCAAAGTGTTTTTAAGCGCTCGAGAAGTTCTTTGTTTAAGTGATTGAACCCTGTTCAAGCGATCAAAACCCTACCGACATACATTTATTATGTGTCCCCTTTATCAATCGATCAACTCGGTCTTAATCAATCAAACCTGGACAATTTGCTCTCAAACGATCGAAGTTGCTTCGATCGATCGAACTTGTCAAAATATCCTATCTCAATTTATATGCTGGAATGTCACCTGGTGCCTTTCATTTCACTGTATATAGATGTATTTATTGTGTGTATGATGTTTGGAAAACCAGAGAGTACAGGAGAGGGAGAGAGAGCTTGTGCTTATACATATATCTATACACACACTCATACATATATATATACACTTATCTATATATATACAATCAGTTAGAGAGAAGAAGAAGAAGAAGAAGAAGAAGGAGAACAGAGAGAGAAGTACAGGAGAGACAGAGACAAAGAGAATCAGAGAGAGAGAGAGACAGAGAAGAAGAGGCCATTGGAAAGGAAGCTTAAAGCTTAACGTTGCCAAATGCGGCGTTCAATGAGTTCTAAACTCACTCGGTAGCCTTAGTGTATTATTTATAAGTTTTTGGACGTAAATGATGGACCCAAACACGCCTTAAACTATTCTGTACATTCACTGTCTAGTCTTCTGGATAAGATGACGTTCAATCGATCAAAGACCCTAAGTCTCAATCGATCGAAATGACTTCAATCGATCGAGACCATTTTTCCTTCAATTGCTCGAGGATTCTTCAAGCGATCGAACATTGGTTTCTTTAATCGATTAAAAGGGCTTCAATCGATAAAACATTTCAGAACATGATTGTTTCTTGTTAGTTTTAAAACACACTATATAGCTGTTCATATGGCGATACATGCTTCCTATATATATGCGATAACTGATGAATAAAGAGACAATGGGATGCGGTAATGAGAGTTCATTGTGAGCAACGTATTCGGGATCTGACGTTAATAATGGTTGATTGTAATCGAGTTTGATAAATCTGTTCATTTCAATCAGAGTAGTCAGGCCACATGGGACTATCGTGTATCAGTAGTAGTATAAACGATAAGTAGGTTTCTTAGGTTTTGGGATGGTTACGAGAGGCGTACATTCTCAAACGCGATAGACAAATGAATGTGTCTATGACATACGGTAACTGAAATATGTCAATATCTATAAGTCATGGCTATAGAATTGATGTGTCTTTACTCAAGGAGTTAAATCCCTAACTTGCGGTGGACTGACCATATGTCCTTAAAAGTGGGGGATGGATTGGCGTGGTGTCTATGACTTGCGGTGTACGCGGTAGATGGTCTCTATGACTTGCAGTGTTACGCGGTAGATGGTATCTACAACTTGCGGTGATGCAAGCATTGGTATATTACAATCAAGTCTTTCATTTGACGTGTCTGGTGTTCTACGTTCGGGTATAAAAGATGTGAATAACCAATTAATGAGTTGGATAGAAGAGAAGTATATATTAGTAGTGAAGGAAAACAAGTTTAAAAAATTATTTTAAACGCGCAGCGGAAATATTGAGTTATAAAAACTTATTGGTATGCCCGGATCTACTACTCGTCAATTCCATAGATGCGTACACAAGTAGGGAACAAGAAATTATACCTCAGGCCTTGAACCCAATTATGAAATCTTCAACCTTGGTGATGCAGCAGCCTCAGCTAGGTTGTCCTCACCCTTATGACTCTTGCGGATGCTTCCCAGAGAGACTAGAGATGGTGGGATCTCTAACAAGGAGGATAGAAAGGTTTGGGAAGCCCTAAACAAGTTCTACAGCTCTTGTCTAAGAAAAACGACGATTATTAAACCATGTACGTAGTTACCCTATTTATAGATTTCCAAAACCGACTTAATGTTCGAGCGATCGAAGTGGCTTTGATCGATCGAACCTTCGATTGATCGAACCATCTTCGAGCGATTGAACCTGTCCAGACTTCAATCGATCGAGACAACTTTGATCAATCGAACCTGTCTTAACATCATCCTCATGTGCCTTTCCAAGCATCCTAACGGAGCTAAGAGTGGGACCTCCTAGGCTCTTTATTGTTGGCTCAGACCAGTTTGTTAATTACCATGACCAAACTCTTTGATCAGCAAACTAACTGGTTAGTTAACGTTTACTCCACTATAAAATGATAACTGAACTCTAACGCAAAAGAACATATCTGAAGCGATAACTAGACTTGTATGTTGTACTAATGTCCCTCTACCTTCAGCATTCACATTCGTATTCAGGTAGTCGAATAACTGTTACTGTCAATCTGAATCATGAATACTTCTTGTATTCCTTGAGTCTCATTCACCTCTCATGATTACCAAACATGTTGATAACTACTTATCAACAAGACTGCAGTTCTCAGTAATCAACTTGGTGACATTCTCAAGGGAATACTTCCTCTGAATCAAGGGTAGATTCTATCTTGACAATATATGTTCACAACCCTATGAACATGACATACCCAAGATACCCAGGTGTTGATCTTTTATAAACCTCACTGATTGGTAAGTCAAAGCAGCCATATCCACAGTCTATGTTCATAATTGTCTCAAGATTAAGAACACGTACCTTATACAAGTTATGAGTTCCTATCGACTGTTGACAGTCTTAAGTGTCAATAGGAAAGCTCAGGTCCGTCAATGCACTATAAGCACTAGCATATTAACTAAGAGTTACACTCTAGTGATTGAGATTAATCACTCCATCCAATGGTAGTTAATCATGCTACAGTGTAAACCTGATGAGATATCCAGTCTCATCATCCACTGTGATAAACTCTAAATATCAAAGAATAATAATTCGTATCTCTCTTGTATGTATCTCATACACATACGAATTACTTACTATGATACTTAAGAATTAACAATCATCTCATGAAAGAAACATACATAATGAAATGTAAAGCTGATATTCATATATTAAAATGTCAATATCTCATACATAAAGTAATGGTTTGAGGGCACAAACCCAACAAGTAGAACTATGGTTTATGTTTTGTATAACTAGTAATCAATGTACCTATAATACTGTGTTAGTTGGTATTCACTCAGCTTTCAATAAGCTGACAACCTTCATTGCCTGGACATTCCCCGTCCAGCCTACCCTGTCTATGCCATTACGGGTAACGAACTGGATGATGGTGGCTACTACCAGGAGAAGGGCTACACCGAGGGTGAATCTACTGAAGTTGGAGAGGTTGAGGAAGACTATTACGCAGACTATTCTATTTATGCGAACTGAAGAAGACAAAGTTTTAATTTATATTTCTGTTAACTTTATTATAATTGGTACTTGGGCATCTGTTGCTTACAAATCTTTTTAATTTTTCGTAGCACACTCTGATGATATTGTAATAACTAGAACTTTTGTAATATATTCAGTTTAGTTTTATTACTGTTCTTGATCTTCTAGTTGACTAGTACTGTGTGATGTGGACAAATTGGTGACATTCACCCGTCATTTCCAATGGACCTAAAAAGGAAATTTATTTTTCTCTATTTTAGCTGTTCTGGGGCTTGACACTACGAGCTGTGGTAGAGAGAAGGCCAGCCCTAATTTAGCGAAGGTAGCTTGGGCGAGAAGGTTACTAGGGCTCCAGTGCATACTGATTATGGTGCTTCTAATGCAAATGAGTTTGGCAGTGGGAGTGATACTGGTGTTGGTAGGATTATGGGGTCTACCCAAAACAACGCCAAGTCAATATCTGTTTTGCCTAGTGATTCCCCTTTGGTGGGGAATCCCGATGGGATGATATAGATGAGTTATCGTTTGGTGATCTGGTAGTGGAAGATATTGTTGAGGAATGCAACGAGGGACCCCATATACTTGGCATAGTTGAGCAAGTCGATAAGAGTGTTGATGGTGTAATGGGACAGCCTACTGATACCATGGACGCTGCTGGTCTTGGATGTGGTAAGGAGAAGTCTTCATGGAAGCGTAGGGCACGCCTTGGCAACGCTATTGGTGTCTCAGGGTAGAACTTTGGAGAGGCAATGCCATAAAAGCGTCCAACTTTTGTAGGGCCTGATTCGGAGGAACTGCATGAAGGGAAGAGATCCCGTAAAGCAAAGGTTCTTGTTGGCATTACAAATGTTTCAGAGGTGGTGTCTGTAGCACCACCTATCTCAATGAGTATCTTAGAATGGAACTGTTGGGGGCTTGGGAACCCCTGAACGGTTCATGCCCTTCATAACATTATGAATGTGAAAGATCCCAAGATAGTTTTCTTGATGGAAACTAGAAGCTTTGTTAACCGTATGGAAGTTATTAGTCGGTGTATTGGTTTCTCTAATTATGTTGCTGTTAGTTGCATGGGACGCGGTGGTGGGGTTGCGTTGTTATGGGATAGTTCTGTTGGAGTTACCCTTCAAAGTATGTCTTCTCATCATTTGGATGTGGTTATCAATGATGGAGGCTCTAATAATCAATGGTGTTTTATAGGTTCATATGGCCACCATGAGGTGTCCAAAACACGACTTACGTGGAATCCTCTTCGCTGTTTGACGCATAACTCTTCTCTCCCTTGGTTGGGTGGTGGTGGCTTCAATGAGATTTTATAGCACTCTTGGGAGAAAATAAGTGGGTCATGTGGTGAGTTTTGCGTTGCTCTCTTTGTTCCGAGAGACCCTTGACTTTTGAGGTCTTGATGAATTAAGCTTTCTGGGTAACCAATTCACATGGCAAAATAACCGTTTTAATGGACCCTTTCTACGTGAATGCCTCAATAGTTTTGTGGCAACACAGGATATATTGGCAAATTTAAGTTTCCCTTAGCAATGGTGTATCACTTAGCAGCCCCCCGGTGCCGGACCATTGCCCTTTGATGATGCGTTTGGAGGACAGTCCGCTTCTCAAAGAAGCCCCCACAAGAGATTTTAGTTTGAAGCCACGAGGCTCAGGAACAATCAATGTATAACACATCATTGACGATGTGTGGCAAGGGATGAGGAACTCCACTGGTATTATGGGAAAGCTGGAGACTTTGTGGTCGGACATGGATTGGAATCGCACAACTTTTGGCAACGTTCAGAGGCAGCTTAGGACAAAAACGGTGGAACTAAAACTTAAATCTAATTCATCCCATTGATTTGTTCGAACTAAAAGTACGTGGAATGCTAAAGTTTTTTTCTTCAGTTCGAACTTTTTGATTTTTTTTAAATAAAAAAATTACATTTACTTTCCTCATCTTCTTCCTCACCACCACCTCCACCAGCTGCCACCATCATGGCTGGCCACCACACCACACCACGACCACCTCCACTACCAGCCACCACGACGACCACGACCACCACCACCACCAACCTTTCTCTATCTCTTCTCTCTCTTCTCGCCACTACCACCACGAGCCTCCTCCCTCATTCACCCCTGCCACTGCAAAAAAATGAAAAAAAAAAAAAAAGTTACAGATTGGAGCAACTGTCCAAACGGCATCAGCAACTCACCAAACTTATTGGAAGCAACTCACCAAACGTAAGGAGCAACTCACCAAACGAAAAGAGTAACGTTGCTCCTTATGTTTGGTGAGTTGCTTATTCTGTTTGGACAATTGCTCCAAAAATCTACACCTTGCTCCACCACCACCAACATTCCCACCCCAACCTCACAATCTCTTCTCTTTCTCTTCTCATAGCCACGACTACCACGGGCCACCTCGCTCATCCACCATCGCCACTCTAAAAAAAAAAGGTGTAGATTTTTGGAGCAATTGCCCAAACAGAAGGAGCAACTCACCAAACGTAATGAGCAATGTTATTCTTTCTGTATGGTGAATTGCTCCCGATAAATTCAGTGAGTTGCTCTTGCCGATTGGACAGTTGCTCCAACCTGCAACTTTTAATTTTTTTTTCCCCTTCTTTTCTACAAGGTAGGGGTGGCTGAGGGAGCATGCCCATGGTGGTGGTGAGAAGAGAGAGAAGAGATAGAGAGAGGGTGGGGGTGGTGGCGGCCATATATTAGATATATATATATATAGAGAGAGAGAGAGAGAGAGAGAGAGAGAGGGGTTGTGGTGTGGTGGTGGTGGTGGTCGTGGTGGTGGTGGTCGTGGTGTGGTGGTGGCTAGTAGTGGTGGTGGTCGTGGTGTGGTGGCCATCCATGGTGGTAACAGCTGGTGGTGAGGAAAAAGATGGGGTAAATGTAATTTTTTTTTATTTTTCAATTTTAAAAAATTAAAAAGTTGATGTGTTATTAAATTTTTAGTTTTAACTTTAATTTTCTTTTCATTTTGAAAAAGTAACTGATAGTTCTTTAAAATGCCAAACAAAAGCTGATTGATTTTTAATAATCCCAAAAAGAATTTTGTTTTTCTTTGTTTGCTCACTCAAGAAAATAGCGAGAATTATAAGAAAATTTAAATAGTAGTGAGACAAGTAATAAATATTGAAGTTTACTATCATTTTTCTCCTTTTTTTATTCCCTCACGACACATTTATGATTTGAAAATTTTGAACTTTTAAAATTATTAAAGAATGAAGAAAAAAAACAAGGGAACTCATTTTCTTTTCCTTTAATGAGAGTTCACAAACCAAACAACAAAAAACGCTTTACTTAGACTTGCTTGGTTCATGGATCAGCGAGAGAAAAGAAAGAACACGGGCAAATCTTCTCCTTGTTTTGGTTAATACGGAATAGATGAGGGAAACAAATTAAATAAAAAGAAAGAAAATAATTTAAGAAATAAATAAAATATTTGGAATGTTGTGAGTCATTTCTCTTCATTCATACATTACAATTGTGGTAGAAAATTTTCAATTTCTAATGCTATTTAACCATAAAAGAAAATACAAGGGAGTTAGTTTTCTTTGTTGTTCTCTTTTCCCTCACAAAATCCATGAACCAGACAGAGCCTTGGTATTTTCCTTTCTTTTCCTTCACAAAATCCATAAACCAAACAAAGCCTGAATTTTTGACTTACACAATTAATTATAATCCCCTGCTAGACAAGCAAAGGCCCATTTACATCTACAAACAATAAACGACAGATAAATTTACTTAAATCCCACCATAATGCGAATAAAACAATCACAGAAAGGCAACACAAACGCATGAATGAAACGGAGAAAAATAACTGTCAAACAGTTAGCTGTGATAATTGCAATCACAGTTACTGAGCAAAACCAAGGATCCAAAGCAAGTGATCAACAAACGAAACTTCATCATAAAAGCATTGCACTCATCTTCAATATATTCTTATCATGCTAGCATCCACATTCAAATTTATAAGTTATTCAATACAACACTAACACACAATAGGACAGTTAAAACCCAAAATCAGCCGCAAATCGAGTCGATGAGAAACGGGTAGATTTAAGAGTGCAAATTAGGTGACAAACACAAGATAAGAAACTGCGGCACACATTAGTAAGAGCATATGTAGAGATATAGATATTACAAGCATGGCACCAAATCATTGACCCAAGAAATATGAAGAATGGGATCCAAGGGTGAGCTAGTCATCATCCTCAAGAACACTCCGACGCCTCTGGATCTGAGAGATTACGGCAATACAAAAAGAACAAATACTCAAAGATTAAGCCATGCAGATAAAAAGCAGGTCGAATGTGTGTTTCAAATTTAAACTACAAGCAAGGAATTAGAAATAGATTAATAAGAGGCTACTACTTACTGTGACTTTGGTCTGCTTAGCTGTTTGATTATTGATTTGTTCAAGCAATGTTATGAGCTTCTCTTCAGAAACCTATACACATAAGATGTTTAGTCAAATTGCTATCATAATTTGACTAACTTTTGAGTCTATGAAGCACGGGCGCCGCCGCACCCGTACGGCCGTACTGAGGCTTTTTTTTAGTGTTCTTGTGACAAAAACACAAGTTCTTAATACAATTTTCAAAACTTTTAAAAGAGAAATAATAGAAAATAATAATAGCAATTATCTAAGGTATACACTAATACACTATTGGTTATAAAATAATTTGTATATACTATTATATAAAAATATATTTTTAATATTTTATCCAAGTATTCCCGCCGCACCCGCACCCTTACTTTTTGGAAAATTGGCGAACCTCTCCCACCCGCATCCCCGTACCCAAATCCCCGCCCCTGCACCGGTGCTAAACAAAGGAGTTTTCTCAAATGAGAAAAAGGAAAATCAAAAGTGAACCTTCTCAACTATCTGACCCATTTGAGCTGCTCTCAGAATAACATCTTCAACTCCTCTTGCCTTCTCCGGCTTGACCAAAGCAATTCGAGCAACTGCATGTATAATTCAGGAGTATAGTGTTCAAATCGTGAATCCGTTTGCCTAAATTATGTATTGTACTCATATACGATTCACCTTTTTTAGAAATGTAAATAGTTACATATAATTATGTACTTATTGCATGAGTATAAGCACATATGTCCCAGTGCTTGAACTGAACAAAACAACAATTTACCATGAAGCTATGCTGAAAGTTCACTTAAAACTACAGAGTTCAAAATTATGACTAGTAAATCATACTGAATCAAAACTCAAATCGACTAGTACAAATCGACATGTTAATTGACAGGATTCTATCCACCATGTATAGGAGTAAAAAAGATTATGCGCAACATGTTGAAGATAAACTGAAACAAAGCAGCACGATGAAAGAGGATAATTGGAATGCAATGTACTAGTCGTCATGTTGCTAAGATCTTCTTGGCAGTTGGCATGGTTTAGCTTCTTTGTATTACGGACTCCTATTCTACTTCCTGACCCTAATCTTAAAGCTAAAAATCAAAAACCTTTTTTCCATGAAAACCCAAAACGTGTTGGGTAGTTGTTTTCTTGACCAGTTAGAGAAATAGCTTAACCTGCAGGGTTGGTATAACTTTCAACTCAGCTAAGAATGAATGGCTCATCACGAATGCATAGGGCTCAACTTAAATCATTTCAAGTTCACTTGGCAGAACATATTGACCCAAGACCTATTACCCCCAAGAAATAAAACTAAAGAGTTTTATTTTCGAGGTCAATTCTTTGGCTATGCTAATTTTCCACAAGAGTAATATTTGGGTGACAAACACTCTATCTCTCTCCTAGGTGGCACTGTGGGGTCCGGCCCCACAGTGCCACCCAAGAGAGAGATAGTGTGTTTGTAAAAAGTGTTTGTCACCCTAGCATTGTTGTTTCCACAATAAATTTTGGAGTCACTTAGTAGGGTTTTAGGAAGTCATGTAAGAGGTAATAAGAAATAGATCTATTATGAAAAAAAATATATAAAGAAATAACAGGGGATCGGGAATATACCCTTTAGCCTATGGCATGGGGATGTTCACACATTCAGTGAAAGTCGTCAAATATTATTGACATGACAAAGTCAAGTCGCTCCAATAACATGGTTACATGGCATATACGACTACATGAAATGTCAACATATAATGAAACCAACAGCTAGCAGCTGAAGCTCTTCAAGAGTTTTGTGTATACTTTTGACTCGCGTCTTTAAGGAGGTATCGAAGGGAGTTAAAAAAACACTAAAGGTAGCTGCCCCTTTCCTCATTTTCACTTCTCGTCTTCTCCAGTCCTCTAACACCTCTTTCACCTTCACCTTCTGTCCTCCAACTTCTCAACCTTCTTCTTCTTTCTCTTGACCTTCCTTCAACAATCAGTAGCGTAACCCCTTCTAAAGATTCTTCAACCGTGTTGAGTCTAATCTAGGAAGTTACTTTTGACTCAAATTATGAGGTGCTCGATTTAGGCAAAATACATCTTCACAAATAATTTCTGCAACTACAATCTTTTTCTTAGTTTTCTACTAGTTTCTTGGTCATTATAACATGCCTACTTCAGTGTCGCCTTGTGAGCTCTGTTCATGAAAAGTCCACCACTGAATTTAAAGTCGTTTAGATCCTAGTTCCAAATTATGCTCTGGTTTTTTCATCGTAAGCGTGCTAGTTTTTATTTTTTCATGTAAAATATCTTACCAGAATATATTTTCCAACATTTGGTTGACACTTGAAAAATACAAGTAACAAAACAATGCACTTTAAGCACTTTGATAAAGACTAACATAATTTTATTTTACGATTACTCGATTTTTGGCCCCCAAAAATCGAGTTTTTGTACATCTAAATATGGGGTAAAATGCATTTTGCACCCTCAACTATACCATTTCGGCACTTTGGTCCTTAAAAACACATTTTTTTTTTCGCATTTTGGTCCCTCAACTAACATTTCGTGGCATTTTCCCTCGTCTGTCACTTTAACCGTTAAAAATAACGGAAAAAGTCATTTAATGTAATTTTTTTTTGTCAGGTTAAATACGTTTAAACCCCCTGCACTTGGACCGTTTTCACTTTGCACCATGCACTTCAATCGTATCAGCAATTCCCCTGTACTTTGGACTAAGGTGAAACCGTTATAAGGCATGCCTAGTGGCAAGGGTTACAGAATATACATCATCTTCCTCCTCAAGAAACCCAAGAACAACTCAAATCTGTTTGAATTTTACAAACCCTTATATCTCCCAAACCGTAAATCCAAAAAATGCAAATTTTATATCGTTGTAAAAGTATCAAAACAAGGATTTCAACTATATAAATTTACGCACGAACTCAAAACGAGGAGAGAGAAAACCACAGTCAAAGTTTCGAAAACCGAAATTAGGGTTTGAGATTTCTCCCAAATGGCTAGGAGTTAAATCATGAAATTTTTACAGCATTCTAAAATCGACCATATGCATAACATACTGAAAAATACGTAAAACGGACATCGTTTAGATGCTCTGCTATTAACGTATCTAAATCAAGCTTTTACGTGTTTTCATGGTTTCTTTCATGCAATGTAACCTTACGAATCATTCTAAACATGAAAACATCCTAAGTGGCTCTAATACTAATGTAAACGAGAAGGAAAATTAAAGTTGCACTTAGGTTATGGTGATGGCGTCAGTACGACAACATCACCTACTGATGACCCGAAACACACCGATCAACACTGCCAATGGAGACTATGATGGGTTGATCTGATTCACCTGGATCTATGATAACCTTTATACGAGTCAAATCCCCTCTGAGAGTACTGATTGTTCCATTCAGCCAATCTCCCAAGTAACTTTTGGAAGTTGTGGAGATAATAAAGCCTACATGCAATTTAAAGATAAGAATTTAACACCACTAAAGACGTAACCAAAAGTCTGAACAAAGTAGACGATAACGTTATATACCCTTATAAATGTGCTATGTTAAGTGACAGGGGCAATGGTTGGTCCAAGTCTCCAGGAATCACTACATTCAGAATAACAAAGGTTAAGCCGGTACCACCGTACCAATCCACCTCCCCCAACACCCTCTACTAACATTGGCCAACACTAAACAATGACATTAATCTTAGTTAGCTCACTCCCTTGTTACTTCTTCCCTTGAGTGTTCTCCATAAACATCAAAAAAAGTTTCTTAAAGATAACTTATAAGAAAGAAAGGAAGAAGCGCAAGTATACATCAATATCAGTACTAAGACCAAGCTAGTTGAACTAAAGAAGACTTGTGTACAACTCTCAGTACTAGTTTCTCCTTGTAAAACCTCCAACACCCTATATCAGAATTCCATGGTTCCCTTGACAATAAAATTTCAATTGCATGGTTCAGAACGTGAGAAGGTTCAAATGTCAACAAACCACTCACTAAACAATGTGAACTCTTATTATGAACATAGTAGACGGTGAAAGAGCCAAGCATCACAAACCATGCACAAAGAAAGAAGTTACAATGAGGTAAACCAACTAACTAAAACATGTATGTCAAATGCGGGTTCTTTAAAACTTTCTAGAATGCACACTTTAACATTAGATAGTAGTAGCACAGAAAAATATGAATGATGTCTTAATAAACAACAACTCTTAGAATCCAATCAATATTTGAGCTTACGTCTTTCACGTGCTTCAGATGAAAGAATCTGGCTAAGCATCATTTGCCTTCGTTCATCTGCTTCCCTAATCAATTACTTAATAGTCCACATTAACAAAAAGATTGCAAAATAAAATGCTGCTGATGTACAGCAAAGAATGTGAATGTAATTATTCTACAACTAGATAAGAAGACAAACCTTTTGGCTTCTTCCTGGGCATTTTGTTGTTCTGGGTTTTGTTGATTTCCCTACTCGCCAACAAATAAAATTAATCATAAATTAATGACATCATAAAAGCAAATCTCAAAACAAAAGAAATAATGTATTTCTCCTTTGGCCTCTCTACTAACAGTTGGTCGTCAAATTAGACCCAATGAGATCATCACTTACAACGCCACGTTGAGCCATAAGCTCCTGCATTCTTCTTTGCCTGATAGCATCCAACTCAGGGTCAGCCTAAAACACAACAATAAATCGGTGTGAGCTCCGAGAATTATGTGATAAAATATGTACACGGTTGTATAGAGGTCAGCTCAAATTGAAATTACTAGTGCTTACATAAGGAATCAAGAATAATCAAGAAAAGCTCACAGAGCTGAGAGCTCTAATCCATTGAAATCCAGATCTCAAATAATTCAAAGTTATCATAAAAATCCTAAAACAGTGAACATTTCACATTTTCCGCCATCTTGGACAAGCCTAATGATTCAACTCCACATTTCTGATGTATGGCTTCACCACATATTGCAATAATGGAGCAGATGCAAATTGAACTGGAACTAGGACTACCCATTTTGGTAATTAATTAAATTATATGAATTTATGTTTCCATCCTCTTCCTATAGAATCGCTAGACGGTGGAGTTGCGCCTAGGCGAAAATTTAATTTATAAACAAAGTTAATATTAATATAGAGACAATTCTCATATAAACAAAACTGACATTATCAACAAACAATGTTTCTAATTCTTTTTCCTGATCAAAAAAGAAAAAGAAAAAAAGTTTCTAATTCTTTCTTATCAAAATCCCTCCAATCAAGGATCAAAAGACCGAAACTTTTCGGTTTCGTAGTTGTTGACCCATCCCATGTGAAAACTAAAAAAGTGGGTTTCAAATTTCGAATCAAAAATGATGAGAATGAATAAATGAAAATTGGGGAAAACCCAGAGATTCTCTGAAAAATGATGAAATTGATTGAGGGTTATACAAAACACTTACCATCAGTCTTCGTCTTCCTCTTCGTTCGATCTAGGCCCTTACAGTCACTCTTCTTCTTGGCCTTCGCTGTAGGTTCGCCTAGTGTTTCTGCCTTCGCTGGTTGGTCTCTCCAGTCTAAAGTTAACACTCTATTTTCTTTTTTTATGGGTAACTTTGAAATCACGCTCAATTTGACATTCAATTTTAAAGTGGTTTGTACAAAATAAATAAATAAATATATATATATATATATATAGTGAGATTAGGTGCGGGTGTTAAGGGCCGGACTTTGGGGTGGATCGCTTTTAAATTTTGTCGCTAAAATCATTGTTTTAGCGACGAAAAATTTTGTCGCTAAAAGCAACATTTTCGTCGCTAAAAATGGTTCGTCTCAAAGTCCGTCTTTTGACACCCGCTTAAAATCCAGACTATATATATATATATGTGGTGCACATAAAAAATATAAAATGTGGAATTTGTTACTCAAAAACTTTAAATCTTTTTGAAAGTATTTTATTTCTCCAAAGTCTGGTGATGCTACAAGTCTATATCAGGCTTTGGTTTGCTCTGACATAGAATGTCTAGAGAACGAGGACAAGACACAATGTATGGTCTATTTTGTAAAAAAAATCCCTTGAAGAACTTCTTAAAGTCAATCTACTAGATTATGTTGGAGTAAAAGCAACTTCTATATCATCATTTTATAGAGAATATGGTACATGTATTTAAAGTTAGATGTTAAATTTAATATGAATTTTAAAGTGTGCATAGCATTACTCTACTTATTATATATTCAAAGACACAAATTTTGAGACATAACTCAAGAGATGTGTCTATCTCTCTCCTCTGTCACTGTGGGGTCTAATAACATCACAAGAGAAATATTAACACATCTTTTTAAACTATGTTTAAAAAATTATGTCTTTAAATGTGTCCTAATCTTTATTCTTTCTTTTTGTTTTCTCTCTATAGAGTTGTATCAAAAATAAATAAAAAGTGATCTTAATACACTAACCAGTGGTGGGGCTGCCGGCTGCGTGGACAGCAAGCAGTTCAGTGCCCATGGAAACGTAGAAATTGGACATCTGTTCCCTTTTCTATCGAACAAAATATCAATGTGTCACAGGGAATAAATTCTTTGAGAGCATTTTTGTTCGCTCAAAAAATGGTACATCACTGCTCACCTAAGCATTTTATTGGTCAATGTAGTGAGACCCAGGAACTGGATCCCACTACATTGGCCAATAGAATGCTCGGATGAGCATTGGTGTACCATATTTTGAGTGAGCAAAAATATTATCAAATTCTTTACACCCAACATCATGTATTTATATTTAGGGGTAATGCTTAAAACAATTCAATTTTTTTTTAAACTTTTTTACAACTATTTTTATTTCTCTTGGGTGATACTTTGGGGTCTGATTTAATTACTCATAATGCCATTCAAGAGAGAAACAGAAATTGTTATAAAAGATTTATAAGAATGGATTGTGCCCCAATCTTTGGGGTCTGATTTAATTACTCATAATGCCATTCAAGAGATAAACAGAAATAATTATAAAAGAGTTGTAAGATTGGATTGTGCCCCAATCTTTACCCTTATATTTAACTCGCTAAATATATTTAACTTTCAAACCACAACTATCAACAACTTATATGCTACACCCACAAACGAAAACCACAACCACAACCACGCAATCATAACCCTATATTTAACTTTCAAAAATTGGAGGCTAGGCAACCAAAATGTGAGTGGGATCCACTCATTCTGAATCTATATTTTGTCATAAATATTACCACTACAATAAAGATAAAGGGCCGCATATTTTCTTACAACTTCATATTTGAATATTGCTCTATAGATCTTTTTGCACCTAAAAACCGCCAAGGCCTTTTGGAGTGGGCTGGGAACTAGCTGGCTAAAATGTTTGCTCGGACTTATATGGCTCTGCTTTCTTATCGGCCCAAGATTCATTTGGAATTGGCCAGGTCGAGGCTGCAAAGACCAATCGAGCTCGAGAAGTCAATATCACGTGGTTCAGAAAGGGTAAGACATAGATCGAGTCAAAGTCTGGTGGAGCCCGATAGGTGATAGAAGTAAAACACCCAGCGATTGGGTACCATATTTGGAATAAGTAAGCAACGGCGAGTGTTTAAGCCCGATTGGTTAAGTTCGCATGAATGTTCAAGATCGGGCATCCATAAAAGAAAGGTCTGGTAGGAGGGGGCCTATGAGCCCGATTGGTCGAAAGCATGCGTGTGGCCGTCATCGGGCTCTTAGACATAGCAGCTAGCTAGTAAGATCGGTCGATGAATTGGTTAGGTGGTTCTATCTTTAGTTGTCATTATCCTAAAATTAAGGAAGCATAGTCCATTTAGGATAGAATCCGGTCATATCCAGCTAGAGATGGAGAGTCGATCCCGAGAATATTGGAGATTGGTTCAAGCAAGATAAAGACAAAGAAAAAGTTTAAGATTGGGAGGGATTTGCCATCTATATATATCTTGTATGGGGCGCAATTCAAGGAGTCCTTGCCATATCAGAATTTCCTAAAGGCTGCTATAAATACGAAGGCTGGCCAACTGTGCTGAGGACTCCGCGTCATATTGAAAACAGCACACACAATATATACAACATTCAAGGCATTCAACCCATGTGTTCTTGCTACTCTGTACCCATAACAAATAGGTCTGTCCCTTTTGTTATTGCTTTCATTTTTCTGTTGAACAATTAGAGCATGTTCTGGTTCTGTTCTACATTTTTGTTATTGTTTCCAAATAGATTTAATAAAATATCTTCATAGGTGTTTTGTTTAATATCGTTTGTGATTGTTTATCTGGTAAATTCTGCACTAATTGACTTGTGCATTTCAGTACTGCCATACTACTTTTGGTGAGGGTACTTTCCTACTCACCTCACACAATCACCCATTTAGAAGTCAGATCTCTAAGCCTTGTGTATCACTCATACAAGCAGTTAGGAAATTAGTTTGTACACACCGTTCCCTTTTGGCTCTGGCACGCCCGAACAAAACTACAAGCAAACTATTTGACACGCCCCGTGGGACCCATAGTGTTAGAATATGCCTCCAAAGAAAGATCAAAAGAATAGGAAAAACGAACAGGACAATCCGACCGTTAACCCAACAGAAGAAGAAAGCACTGGCCCATTCACCACAGGACATTGTTGTGACTCTGGAAGCACTTTCAGAGGTCAGGAGGCAAAACATTGAATCTATGAGGCAAGATTACAATGCCTTGATAGGTTCAATGGATAATTTTAAGGGGTTAGTCAGTCAAATGGCCAAAAAACATCGTGCTTAGATCGACCTAATCTCGTCTACTATGACTACGCATGCGAAGCTAGAAGGCCTAACCTTAGAGATCTCAGACATGTAAAAAGCCATCTCAGCGCTGGTGGGTTGACCCCTGAAAGCCCAGAGAAACAAATTGGCACATCTAGTTGGGCAATAAGAAAAATTAGCCTGCTTACGTATGCCCGAATCTCCACGAACAGAATGGATTAAACAAGCAGCCTGATCCCATAAGTAAGAGGATCAGGCAGTATGGTAGTCACCGATCCCACTGGGTCAATGACCCTAGTGCTTAAACACAGAGGTAATCAGTAGTACTGGTTCCCCTGCCCACGCAACTGGGGGGCAAAGAACTAACGATGTTTTCTGGCCTCACTAGGCCGTTAATAACCATCATCAGATCCTCCCTTACCACCTCTTGTGGAAGCACAGCCCGTTACGCCACAAGCTATCAATATGGAGGAATTGGTGGCAACCATACATGAAGAGTGTGGCCCATTAATGAGAAGGATGGAAAGGTCGACATGTAGATGACCATATCCTCCTGAGATTGACCAAGTTAATTTTTCCCAGGGATACAAGGTCCCAAACTTTACTTTGTTTTTTGGGGAAGGTGAACAGTCCACTGTAGAACATATAGGCCGTTTCATAGTGCAATGCGGCCATGTGTGTGGTAGTGACCCATTAAAACTAAGGCTGTTTCCAAACTCTCTTGCTGGAATTGCTTTCCTATGGTATGTCAACCTTCCTGCCAATTTTGTGCAAAATTGGCCAGGGATGGAGGAATTATTTCATGTCCAGTTCTACAAAATATTGAGCCCGAGACGTCTCTGGCAGATCTGTCAAGAATGCTCCAACTAGCAGGGGA
Source organism: Hydrangea macrophylla (assembly GCA_033977485.1). Taxonomy (NCBI): domain Eukaryota; kingdom Viridiplantae; phylum Streptophyta; class Magnoliopsida; order Cornales; family Hydrangeaceae; genus Hydrangea; species Hydrangea macrophylla. The sequence goes on along the minus strand of CM066988.1, from coordinate 59,099,685 downwards.
GACAATTAAAACCTATATAGCCCGTTTCAGAAAGGCAAAGTATAGGTGCAAGACCATCTTGCCCGATGAGGAGTATGTCAAGATGGCAACGGGAGGAACATTTTTTGAGCTTTGTAAGAGGTTTGAAGGGACTGATTTCCGTGATTTGTTCAAGCTAGCCACGAGGGCTGCTCATTATGAACGTATCCTTTTGGATGAACAAGAAAAGAAGAACTCCTCCAAGGGATCGTACTACAAAGACCCCAACTATGAGGTCCATGTGGCAGATTGTGACCTCGAAGTTGAAATTGACATGGCCCAATTGATTTGCAAATGGCCAATCGTATGCAATGCCTTGAAAAAACCCATAAACAATAACATCGCTGTAAAAAAAGATGGCGTTTGAGGTAGGAAAAAATTACACATTTGATATCACTATGGCCGATCAAATTTTTGATGCCCTTTTGGCCGAGAAAGTGATCAAGCTAAGTGATGGTCGTCGGATCCGAAAGGCCAATGATATTAAGAATAAAGAATATTGTAAATGGCATAATTTATGGAAATACTCCACTAACAATTTTGTTGTATTTCATAATGTGATACAGGAGAACGTGGAGAAAGGAGTGTTCAAATTCTCTAACAAAGCCATGGGCATTGATGCAAATCCATTTACCTAGATCTTTGGCATAAACATGATGGTGCACAATCTGACTAAGTTGACTAGGCTCAGACCAAAATTTGACCTGTCAGAGGTATCGAAAGAAAAGCCAAAACAGAGAGAAGGGAAGCAAGTTGCTACTTCGACCATGGAAGGGCCAAAGGTAATGATCCACGAGCTTCAGAAAACATATCAAAAGAGGAAGCAAGCAGAGCGGAAGGCCGAAATTGAAACGGCCCGATCAAGCACGGATAGTTTGATCGCTGATCTACGACGACAGCTAGACTTGATTGAGCAGGGCCTGTGCCTGAGATGCCATATCGATGTCAAAAAAAAGTCAACAGGTTCAAGCAAGAGGCCGAGAGTCAGCGAGCACCGTGAGCATAGTATGAGAAGGTCCCTGCATGAAAGACTTACCCTGCCCAGGCAAAGTCAGTCCAAGTCCGAATGGAAGCCTAAATCACTGTCGGCTTCGCAGATCGGCCTCGGGAGTTCAAGCCAATCGGGGACAAAGCGTCATCAACTATTGTTAAAGTTGAATGTGCCAGAGAAGGTTCTACCCTCGAACATACGTTTAAGGATGGTACTACCACCAAGGGTGGAGCAAGGCAGATGGTATCGGGCCGAACACCCTAAATTTCCAAGAATACAAAAATATAGCAAATAAGAGGAGGTTTCAAAGGGCAAGGCAGGAAAAAAGAGAATGGCAGTTCTGGGAAGATCGGGCTTACGATCTTCAGAGGCTCCTTCTACCCTATATGCCTAACTCTCAAGAACAGCCGACAAAATTCTTGTTTGACAAAAATGCGGGCAAAGGAGCAACGCATGTTTCTGAACGCCTGAAGGAGAAGTTTAGGCATGAAAAGGCAATAGAGGGATGTAAGCACGAGATGGACTCAATGGACAACAAGATCGATGACTTCTCAGATTCGGATGACTCACCGATCCAATTTGGGACTATTCCAAAAGAACTATCCTCTGACATGGTTCTATATCCTTTATGGCTTATAAGCCAGACCAACCATCGACCATAAAGGGAGATGTGATGGAAAGCCAGACAAAAAAGTCGACCATTATAGAAGAAGTATTTTGGAATGAAGGCAAAATGGTTAGACCCGAAGTAGTAGAGGCTACAAGCAAAAATGTGGATGCCATTGATCAACAGTCAGATCGGCCCAATATCACCATTTTAAGGCCAAAAGGGCAACAAGCTGAGGAGGGACAGAAATCAAGAGGACCTGTCAAGGTGTCTTTGAAAAGCCAATGTTCTAGATGTCTCAACACCTAAAGCCCTTGTACATAAAGGGGCACATTGAAGGAGTCCCGATAAATAGAATTCTAGTTGACGGTGGATCTACCATCAATATCATGCCTCAGATTATGTTAAGGATTCTGCAAAAGTCTGAGTTGGAGCTAATCTTGACTGAAATGAACGTCCAGAGCTTCATAGGGATGCGCTCCAAAACTAAAGGTATCCTACCTTTAGAACAAACTGTTGGAAGCAATAATGTTATGACGACCTTCTTTATTGTGGAAACATCGGTCGCATATAATGCGATGTTGACAAGCACTGAATATTGCACATTCATGTGCCAATATAATAGATATAGTGCTCATTTAATCCCCTAAATTCCTAGTTTTATATGCATATTTGAATTAATATAATTTAACAGTGATGTCACTCAAATGCATGTAATTATTTATTTTTACACATTTTATATGTTTAGGTGAAATGAAGTAAAATAAAGGGAAGGAAAGAAGTAACAACCACACTGTAGTATCTCCCATATTTTTAATCAAATGTGAATAGTAATGAATAGTAAAACGTTTGAAAAAAATTGTAAGAATCCAAAACCAAAACCAAAAAAAAATAAAAAATAAATAAATAAATAAAAAATTGGTAACATTGACAATGATATGTACGTATGTATTATTTTGTTTTTTTTTTCTCTCTTTCTCTCTCTCTCTCTCTCTCTCTCTATTTGCCTCTGTAGGTTTGTTATATTCAAACCACTGTCAGAAATTGTTGAAAATCAGGGACGAGGCAAAGAAAAAATGGGCAGAGTGATGGAGTGAATGACGAAGTGTATCATAAACTTCGCCTATAAATACAAGCTGCAACAAACAGCTACAACACGAACAGCTCCACACCAACAGTTTACAATCACTATTAGGGAGAGAATAGTTTAGGGAGGTTATCATGTGAGCACTTCATATTGTCCCTAGAAATAAGAAACTTTAGTTTTTCTTTGCTTTTTCTAGTTCTAGTAGTAGTAAAAATTTACTTTTATGTAATTGATGATTTCATGTTCAAAAATATGTAGCAAAACTTTGTGTACTGTACTTCTCAAAAATAGTATTTGTTTTCCTGTACAACCTTTGTCAATTTGTAGTAGTAAAATATTCATATTAAAATTTTGATTTAATATTTTTAATCTAGTAGTACTTATAATTGTCCCCTAAAATAGTTTGAAACCCCAAATTTTTAGTTTTTATAGCAATATTTTCATTCACTAAAAGACAGATTTTGCAAGTAAATTCCAAAATTCTTAGCCACGTAGTTGTTATAATTACCTACCAAAGACCCAAAGCACACCCTATCCATATCTCACTCCAAAAGTAGATTAGAATTTGGTTTGACCTTATTTGTGTTCTTGGAGTTCAACCACTGTGACCCCACAAGAATCCAAAGTCAAAGGTTTAGTATTTTATTATTAATTCAGTATTTTCATTTATGTATATTTTATTAGCCTAGTTGTACTAGACTTTGTTATTTTGCAGATTCCACAAATTCAACCTCAACTCATGTTAAGTGGAGAAAATAATATAATAATATTAGTTTTTACCCTTACCTTGGTTTTACAACTTTAATTTTAATTAAACGGTGATTACGTGCATCTATTTAATTCATCTTTAAATTTTATTTGGAAGACAGTTTCAATTCCAAAATGGTAGGCTAAAACTTTAATTGGGGATATGCAATAAAAACTTAGAAACCACAACTTCTGTGCACTAATCTTAAATGGACAAATTTATCTAGATGGGTTATTTTTCCATTTATGGCAAAAAATATCTATGTATCTATAGTTTATGACCAGTTAATATGTTTATATACTATGGCCATATTGGGCTCAAAAGATTACATATTTGAAATAAGAATCTAATTATGTGGATTGTCAAACTATGCCTTTTGTCATAAAAAACACATAACATACTCAAACAACTCATATGACAAAATTTATATTTCAAATATGTGTTTATATATATATTTCTATCCACTAATGGACATGCAATTGTGTAGTGGCACAGTTGTGGGGATTGGACGCCGAATAACCCACGTCCGCGGTGGGGCACGGTTCGAACCAAGCTACTGCCCAATTTCCTTTTTATCTTTAAACCAAACGTCGTCGTTTCATATCAAACCTGACACACTTGATATGACCCTGACTCGTGAAAGTTTATTTTTAAATAAAGAATGACTCTGTGGTCTTAAATATCAAATCATTTTCAAATGCACAAAAGTTGTGGGATCTAGTGTCGGTTTTGCATATTCCTAATTTCTTTAAATCCTTTCTTCTAACTTAATTAATATTTCCTGTCTTTAATAACTTTGCTTAAATATCTGTATTATTTCTATCTTTCGCTATTGTTAAATCCAAAAAGTTTATCTCACAAAAATTTAGCTTTTATTTCTTTTTCTTCCTTTTCTTACTAGTATCTTAGTTAATTTATTTTGTACTGTTAAAATCTTTACCGTAAACTACTTAAAAAAATAGTTTTTAATTAGTTTATTGCAAAAATATAAAAATTAGTAGTTTAGTAAAACTCCACAAAAAAAAATCTATCATCTTTTATTTTCTTTTTAGTGACATAATAGTTATTGCCTATCTTTCTTTTCCATTCCCTATGAGTTCGACCTGAACTTCTAGAACTTTATTACTTGTACGATCACTTACACTTGGGTGTGATAAGAAAACGCGTCAATAGGATGTCGTCCAGTTTGTTGGCGCCGTTGCCAAGGAATGGTTAATAAAAATAATAAATAAATAAGTTAGGTTTAAAACTATTTCTCCCATTATATCTATATCTATCTATATATATATATATATATACCTATTCTACCTTATATATAATCTAGTTTTCTTTTTAAGAAAAAAATAATAAAAAAAAAACTATATATAATTTATTTCCTTGTGAAATATATATAAATATATATATTTATAAGTACGTAAGTGTTTATCTTCTAGAAAAAAAAGAGCATATATATACATATATAAACCTATCTTCTAAAAAATAAATATCTAAAAAAATATATATAAAATAAAAAAAAAAAGAGTTTTATTTTTACTTAGTTATAATAATAATAATAATTTTAAAACTTAAATTTTCTTTTACTTCAGATGTCCTTAGATACTACTGAAGCTTTATATCAAGTACCACATAATTCTAATATTTCTAGTGAATCATCTAGTATACAGTTTCCTAGAATCATGGCTGAAATTGAAGGCATAGAAAGAATAGCTGATGATGCTCATAGTTAGCAGGGGAAAAATATTCCACAATTTGTTTTACCAGAACGTGACAAACGTCCTTTAGGTGATTTATTTACCCCAGAAAGAAACATCACTCCTTCTTGCATCACTCTACCTAGACACACATCACTTTAGACATGACATGATTCCACTCTTACCAACTTTCCATGGAATGGGGTCAGAACGTACTTATCTTCATATTCGTGAATTTGAAGAAGTTTGTAATACGTTCTCTGATCAAAGTTGTCCTATTGAAATAATCTGTCTTAAGCTTTTTTCCTTTTTCTTTAAAAAATAAAGCTAAAGCCTGGCTTTTATCTCTCCGTCCTGGATCTATAACTTCATGGCATGATATGAATGAAGCATTTCTAAAAAAATTCTATCCAAAAAATTTAACTAATAGCATGATGCGTCAGATTAAACTTTTTACTCAAAAAGAAAAGGAACCATTCCCTGAAGTTTGGGAACGTTTTAAAGATCTCCTACTAGCTTGTCCACATCATGGATTTGAAAAATGACGTCTAATTAATTTCTTTTATGAAGGATTAGAACCAAAATCAAAGAAATTAGTTGAAACTATGTGTCAAGGAGAATTTTTTAGTAAAACTGCCGATGAAGCTGAATCATATTTTGATTGGCTTGGAGAAAATGCTTCCCAGTGAGAAACAGAAGAAATTGGTAGGACAGAAAAAGCTAAAAGTTTATTCCAATTACAATCAGAAGATGAATTAACACTGAAATATGAAAAAATTAGCACGTAAAGTGGAAGCTATAACAGTAGAAAAAAATAATGCACCTGAGAAGAAAAGAGACCTTTGTGACAACTGTCATACGCTAGGACATCCTACGAATGAATATCCTAATAGTTCAAATTTTCAAGAAATTGCTCTAGCAGAGATGAATGCTGTGAATAATTATAGGGGTCCTCAAAACTCCTATGGTAATTCATACCAGTAACTGGAGAAATCCGCCAAATCATATGTATACTGATCGGGAGAGAACAAATCCTATTTATACGCCTTAACGAGCATCTGTTAGTTCCTTTTTATCCTGTTTTTGTATATTTTTACTTCGTTTTCTAGTTTTTGACAGGATTTGGAAGAAATCACCTAAACCAGGCTAAACAGGGTGAAAAAGCATAAAGAAAGAAGCTGAAAAAGCCAAGTCGCGCGCGCAAAAAACAGAGAATCGCTCGCGCGATCCGCTCGCGCGATCCGCGCGCGCGAGGTACCAAATGTCGCGCTCGCGCGACCGGCTCGCGCGATATGTGCAAAAAGCAAAGTTGCGTATTTCAGTATACTGAAGACTCCTGTGCAAACGAAACTGCTGAACGACGTCTAGACTGTAAATTACATCAGTTTCAGTTCGTTTCAGGTTAGGAAGGCTTCCAAAACTTGTTGTAAATCTATATATACCCTATTTTATTACAATTAAAGGGTTAGACATTGTTAGCAATTATTATACACACATTCTACAACCATACTCCCAGCCATTGAAGGGAGGGAAACAAGAAGAAGAAGAAGAAGAAGAAGACCAAGGGTTTCCATGGCCTCCTCCATCAACTACTTGCCATCCATCACTTCCATGGACGGCTAGATCATAGATCTAGGGTTTCAATGAAGCCCTAGATGAGTAATAGGATTTTATTTATGTTTTTATTTTAGTTGTATTATGTATGGATGACAGTCACATGTTTAGAGGATTTTTATAAATAAATCGTACTTCTATTGATTAAATCATTGTTTTCAGAATTTATTCTTGTCTTAGATCTATTTTGACTGTGATGTGCTCAACGATCTATTCTTGCTGTGCTTGTTTAGATTGTTTACATGTGATGGTGCTTTATTGATTTGTGCTATCAAGTATCCGAATAGTCCATGCTTAGGTTAGACGGATTAGATCGCAACCCTAGTTTAGTGCGGGATAATTCGTGCTAACCGAAGATGGATTATGTTGGTGCTTGAACCATGAATATCTTCTTGTTGGAGGAATTGGGCTTGTAGCTACAATTCCCCATTATCATCCAATGTAATAAGCTAAAGTAATTCATAAATATTCCTATTATGAAGCTAGTGGTGGATTTGCAATCTTAGGTTTCCTTAAACATTATTTAAAACAACTTTAATTGCTTTCATAGTTTAGATTTAGTTTTATTGTTATTTAGTTTAATTCAAACCAAATCAAAATCCGTTTTCATAATTAACTAAAGTTAGGTTTTAAAATTAAGTCGCTGTAGTTAATCAATCTCTGTGGGTTCGACCTTTACTTCCACACTGCAAATCTTTTGAAAAGTAAAGAACACTTTTTATATCTTGATTCTGAAAAGATCAATTTTTCGAGTCTTTGATTGTTTTCATAATTCTGGTTATGTTTTATTTCCTTTTATAGCTTATTTTCGTGTTGTCTTCATAGTTTTGTTTCTTCTTATAGTTTATTTAGTTTCGTTTAGCTTAGTTATAATTCTTTTAGCTGTTTTTATTATTTTGTTTGTTTAATTTTCTTTTGTTAAGAAGTAACAGGTAACATTGAACTTTATAGCCATATTCCTTTGTGTTCACCTGTTCTATGCTTGTCAAGATCGAGGTACTATCGTTCCTTTCTTATGTACTCTCCTTTCTTTCATTTTATTGTTTCATTGGGGACAATGAAAGGTTTAGGTTTGGGAGTATGCACTCACACATGCACATTAGTTTATGCAAAATTTTAAAATTTTTCAATAAGTGTGTTTAAATAAACGATGTTACCGACGTTTTTGCAATATCAATTTGATACTTCTTGTTCAATAACTTTGATTGTTATAGAATGATAAACAAGGAAAGATGTGATTAAGCATTTGCTGAAGTTATGATGTAATGTTTTAAGTTATGGATTATTTGAATCGTAGTTTTATATCATAGATTTGCACATAAAACTTATGCACTGCACGTAGTTGATTGAATACATGTTTGATGTGAATTATAATATGATTCGGATTTCTAGATAACACATGGTGGAGACTAAGCCCAGTAAGCTTTTGAGCCTATCTTTTCTTTTTAGAGGGTTATAAATACATCTTGTGTTTGTCAAATTTCATTAAATTAGCGCATTAATTTGTTGTTTAGTCTCATTATTCTTGTTTTGGTTGATGGTCAAGTTAAAATATTTGTTACCATGCTAAATAATCTTCCATTGTAAACATTGAAGAACCATACGACTCTAGGAAATGATTTTAGGCCCTCTTTGTTTACTGCCGACTGAAAAATAAAATTTCCTTAGTTCGCCCTTTGAGCCGTTACAATGCCTCTTTTTCTTGGTTCACCATTATCCTCTTTAAAATCTCCAACTAGATCAACTTGGAGTATACCACTGGAAGAGTGATCAACTTTTAGTAGTATTAAGGCGATGTGTTGATTGAGAAGAAGAAAATAAGATGCTATTGGGGTAGTTGCTTGGTATTCAATGAATAATCATTTGAGAAGCAAGAAAAGAAAAAGGAAAAGAAACAAAATAAAGAAGAGGAGGGTTGAAAAAAATGAAAGAAAAGAAGAAAAATGAATGAAAAGGAATGAAGAGAAAGAAAAGATGAAAGTGGTAAGGCGGTTGGATAAGAAAATTCACCTTCTTTAGAAGAAATTGAGCATACAAATAAGGAAGATAATATGATAGAAATCGAGGAAGAAATAAATGAAGATAAAATTGCTGATGAAGTTGAAGTTGAAACCCTTGAAAAACAACAAATTTCTCAAGAAAATGAAACATCTGATTTACCAGTGGAAAAAGAAACAGAGGAAACTCCTGAATATTCTCCTCCAATTCCTTATCCACAACGTTTAAGAAAACACCAAGATACTAAAAATCAGGAATATTTAGAATTATTTAAACAAGTACACATTAATATTCCTCTCATAGATGCGATTAATCAAGTACCTACTTATGCAAAATTCTTAAAAGATTTATGTACTGTCAAACGTAAGCAAAATGTAAGAAGGGATGCTTATTTTCGCTGACTTCGTTGAAGAAATTAATTCCATCGTACAGCATAATTTACCAACAAAATTTAAAGACCCAGGTACACCAACAATATCGTGTATTATTGGAAATCACAAAATTTATCACGCACTCCTTGACTTAGGAGCTAGTGTAAACTTGCTTCCTTATTCTGTTTATCAATAGCTTGGATTAGGAGAACTAAAGCCTACTCGCATGGTATTACAACTTGCTGATAGATTTACAAAATACCCGCGAGGAATTTCGGAAGATGTTCTTGTCAAAGTTGACAAATTTATTTTTCCAGTAGATTTTGTCATCCTTAATACATAACCAGTATTAGATGCTAATGTGCAAATACTAGTCATTTTTGGAAGGCCCTTCTTGGCTACCATTGATGCCACTATTCGAGTCCGCAGTGGTATGATGACTGTAGTATTTGGAAATATGACTTTAAATATTAAAGTTTTTCTAATCCACAACATCAAGAAGAAGATGAGAATATTGAAGAAGTTCATGCTATTGAATCTCTATCACGAGAATATTTTAACTTGACTTGTTACAATGATCCAGTAGAATCTGTTATTAATAACTCTATTCAGAAGCTAGACAGTAATAATCTACAAGAACATCTTATGAGTCAAGTTTGTTTTAATGAAGATTCAACAGATGAAATAATTCAAGAAGCAATGTGGACCACATATTTCAAACCTTTACCACCAAAGACTACATTAACACTTCCATCTAATTTACAAACTCCACAGTTGGAATTAAAAGAACTCCCTAAAGAGCTTAAATATGCTTTCCTTAATATTAATAATACTTATCTCGTAATAATATCATCTCTTCTAGACTCTAGTCAAGAAAATAAACTCATTAGTATGCTTCAGAAGCATAAAAGTGCCATTGGTTGGAGTATAGCATATTTAAAAGGATTAAGCCCTTCAATATGCACTCACAATATATATCTTGAAGAAAATGCTAAAATCTCAAGAGAAATGCAAAGAAGACTTAATCTTATTATGCAGGAAGTAGTTAAGAAGGAAATTCTCAAGCTACTCGACATGGGCATTGTATATTCAATATCCGATAGTAAATGGGTAAGTCCAACACAAATTGTGCCAAAGAAAGCAGGAATTACAGTTGTTCCAAATTCAAAGGGAGAATTAATTCCCACTCGTGTCACTGCTGGATGGCGTGTATGCATAGACTACAGAAAACTCAATGTTGATACTCGTAAGGATTACTTTCCTTTACCTTTTATGGATCAAATGTTAGAAAGAATAGCGGGTCATAAGTATTACTATTTTCTAGATGGTTATAGTGGTTACAATCAAATAGAGATTGCACAAGAAGATCAAGAAAAAACTACTTTCATATGTCCATTTGGAACTTTCGCCTATCGCCGAATGCCCTTTGGTCTTTGCAATGCACTTGCGACCTTTTAAAGGTGTATGCTAAGTATTTTCAGTGATATGGTAGAAAAGAATTTCGTCATACCCCAACCCGCCCCAGGCGGATTAGGACACGTGTAACAAAGCCCACACACCAAACCATACACTAATTATGAAGAAAAACACGTTTTACACTCCATAAAAGAACTTTCTTGGCACAAATCAGCCCCAAGGGCAAAATGGTCATTTATAAGTGTTTGCTATGTAATTTGCGCGGGCGTGCCAGAACCAATAGTGGTTCGAGTTGTGCAAACTAATTTCCTATATCGCTTGAGTGAGTGATACTCAAGGCTTTATGATCTGACTTCTAACGGGTGATTGTGTGTGGCGAGTAGGAAAGTATCCTTACCTAAAATCTTATGGCAGTATTGAAGCATACAAGCCATACAAGTGATGAACAAAAGAAATTAAATAAAATGGACTTTTATTTAATTAAAAATAAAAGAAATTACAATAATGTAATTGAAAGCTAAGAAAGCCTAAGAAAAATAAAAAGGATGCTTTTTATTTGCCTAAAACTAAGAACTCTAAGAATGCTTTAAGAATGCATTGGGATGCGGTTTGTCGAAGTGACGCGGAGTGAGTTGCAGCTTTGGTCAGCCTGCTGATTTATATCGACCATGGAGGTCTTATAGATAAGGTAGGAAATAACTGATGAATCATTATCTGGTAAAAAATACCAGTTTATTTCCATAAACTGATAAAAACTTCCATAACTTCGAATATATATATATATATATTTTGTGCAGCTTGAATCGGGTCCGAATATGGGCTTCATTCGGTTTGCTTTCCCTCCAAGTAAAAGATATATATAATAATATGGTGATATTATCTCCAAAATTTGATAATATTTTGATATTACCTTTCCATAACAGATAATAATATTATCTCCATAATATCTTCTCTTATCAAAATAATATAGAAATATATATCGCCAATATTATCTCCCAAATATTCTACTGTAATTATCATAGAGATTTTAGCAATGGTAACCTTCCATAGTGGGTCCATCACTTTCCAAAGATAGTTGAATTAATTCTTGCCAATCAAATGGCCTGAATTAACAACCAAATGATGGCTTCAGCCCGAATCTCAAGTCATGGAGTTGGGAGGATTGCTGTAAATATGTACCATTATTGAGCATGGCCCACCATGGGTTTGAATGGCCACGTGTTTACTAAATGATGCTCAGTCCGATTTTTAAGAAATGCCAAACAAAGCTTAAGGTCAAGGTGGCCTATGATGCTCAGCCCGATTCTTAGAAGGCATATTAAGGTGACTATATTTACAGAATGGTCAACTGGCAGAATTTACACAAAAGGGCAACTATAGTGGCCCAAAATGTAAACTCAAACTAAACTAAAGGTGATGATGTGACCGACCAAAGTGTTGGAAATTCAGTCCGAATTGCACAACCAAAATGAGGCAGCCCGAGATTGTAGAATACCCAAATATTAGGCATGGTTGAAGCGTGGCCCACTAAAGATGTGAAATCAACATGCCTGACTAGATTAATATGTTGACTGAATATAATCAAGACCAATGAGGCAATGGAGGGATCGGACTGACTTGTTGTCACACATTGACTATCCATTCTTCTGGGTCCCACCACCATTAAATATATCATTAAATCCTTGTAATTTTCCCATCGGACTCCATGTAATCCATGTGGCTGAAGAAAGCAACCATCCTATATACCTAAGGCAGCCAAACAATGTGTACAGCCTGAATGAAGAGTGCATGCCAGCCCGAATGTAGTTTGTCCGAACAAAACTCATTCGGCCCTACCAACTTTGAATCAGTAAATTGGCTCTTAATTTTTGCAATTGATCTGTATATCCGATTAAAAAGCTACAATCGGCCTCCACCAAAATTTAATTTAAAAATGTATTTTTTTAGGTGCAAACAATAAGGTATAGCAAATTTTATACCAAAAGATAGGTCTTTGAAACCTGGTTCCAACGCAGAAAACGACGCGCGAATCCGATCATTCTAGAAAGAGTTATGTTTGTTTCCGTAAAAGTGGACAGTCAAATTTTGTAGGGGCGGATCGATCCGCGAAAAGGGCGGATCGATCCATTTTATTGATTTTAAGGTAGAATGTCCCCGAGAAGAGGTGGATCGATCCGCGGAAAGGCCGGATCGATCCGGATTCTGCAGAACAGCTCCCTATTGCTAAAAAAACATCATTTTTCAAGTCCAAACTTGTTTCCAACTTCCCAAAACTTTGTGGAAGCATAAAAAATCATTCTCAAAGCATTTCCAAATGTTCCTAACCATTAACACAACATCCCCAAGCATAGATAGACAATCAAACACACAAATTCTTCTCATGGATCATAATTCTACATCAAAATCCACATTTTAACCCAATGCTTGCATAATTTCTCAACCAAAGAAAACTAAGCTCAATTTACAACTAAAGTTACTTACTACTCTAAGTTTCCTTTCTAATATACATAATTTGTGACTTGCAAGTGCAATTTATACCAAAAGATCCTTACTACCCAACTTGAATTAACATATTACAAGAACTTTCAAAACACAAGTTGTTTACAACACTTGAAGTATAAGGATTGCAACCAAACCAAAACATCTATACATATGAACATGAAGCAAATCTCACAACCCCACGCCCAACCCGTCGTGCGGATCATTTCCTCTCCTCTTCCCGTGCCGTACCTGCGATGGTTATTCAATAACCACAACAGAAAATTTATTTTTGTTTAAGCTTTCGCTTAGTGAGGGAACTAATCATGCTATTGGAATGTTTAATATGCAAATGCAACAATCATTATAAACAACAACAAATTGATCTCCGGAAAGTCAAGTCATTCTAGCCACCACCCCCGGGTCCTTCTCACCCCGGAATTTCTCATTCTTTTATTGCATGTAGAATATCACACACACTCTTGTGATTCTGAAGGCATCACCGTTTCATCATCGTGGTCGTCACCGTGCCTTGCTCATTGAGGGCTTACCGTCCCTTACATATGGGACCTATAAATGGAGACCACTACTTGATTTTCCTTTAATCCACATAGGCATATAAACAACTAATCACATGAACATGGCAATCTTCCAACATAGTTAATATGTAAATTTCATTCTAATCACATACTTGGCATACCAATCATAAATTAAGCATTCCAAAGCATCAATTATCACATTAACATAAGTAAACACCCAATTTTGGGATTAGAGTACTTACCTCTTCAAATTATACGCAATTAAGCCTAGAATTCCCCCAATCTCTTGCTAATTTCACCTCAAATCCTAACCGATGTGAATCCTACATAAGTTTGATACATCAAGCATCGTCTATCAAGAATGGTCGTTGGAAAAATGTTATTGAAACTGAAAATAAAAGGCGTGCATGTGATCCTCTTACCTCCACGAGTCCAAAAATGGTCTCGGTTCGTGAATCCGAAGTCGGACGGCGAAGAAACGGCAAGAAACGTCGCATGAATTTCCGTCACCGACTCGAGAGCTCCTCGTTCTCTTCAATTCTGTGAATTCCAAGCTTATTGACACTTGTGAGACACATATGCAAGACATGCATATGTGTTGTAACATTTTCTCTTTATTTCTACTTACCTCCTCCAATTTTCTTTAAGCTTTATTATGAAACCCCCATGTTAATTACATTAACTACCCACCTTTTCTAAATGAATTTAATCTAAGTCCCGCGTGGGTCCCAACGTGGTCCCACATAATTTATGAGGTTATTATTAATCCTACCATTTATCAATTGTATTTAAATACGCCCTCACATGGGTACCCAAATTGGTCCCATTTCCTATCATAAGACATAATAATATCTTTAAACTTTAAACAAGTAATCATAGAAACATATAATGACATAAAAATGTAAATTATTTAATTAGACCCTCATTGGGCCCCACTTCTATACCAGCCCCGCCTTTTACAGGACTTTCACATATGCCCGCATTTGAGCACCTTTTCACATGTGAGTTCATAACCCCACCTTAAATCATCTCATGCATTAATTATCTTTAATTAACACATATTAATACCATATTAATCTTCTCGTCCGGGTACGGGTGTTACATTTCTTCCTCCCTTTTAAGAAGTTTGTCCCCAAACTTATTCTTACCTCATCAGTCGAACAAGTGCGGGTACTTTTCCCTGATTTCATCTTCTCGTTTCCACGTTGCCTCTTCAACGCTATGGTTACGCCAGAGGACCATGACCAACAGAATTGTCTTTGTTCTCAACACTTGATCTTTCCGGTCCAGAATCCGTACCGGATGTTCAACATACGTCATATCTTCTTGGACTTCCAACGGTTCTGGTTCAAGGATATGACTCGAATCTGACACATAACGTCTGAGCATAGACACGTGGATCACATTATGAACATGTGACAACTCTTGTGGTAACTCCAACCTGTAAGCTACCGGTCCCACTTTATTCAAAATCAGAAAAGGTCCAACATATCTCAGACTCAACTTACCTTTCTTACCAAACCGCGTAATGCCCTTCAAAGGTGAAACTTTCAAGAACACATAATCACCAACCTCGAACTCCAACGGTCTTCTACCCGTATCAGCATAACTTTTGTAGCGACTTTGTGCCACTTGCAACCGTTGCTTAATCAACTTAACTTTATCGGTGGTGATTTGAACAATTTCTGGCCTGAGTAGTTGCTTCTCCCCAACCTTTGTCCAACACACGGCGATCTACACTTTCGACCATACAATGCCTCAAAAGGCGCCATTCCAATGCTTGTCTGGAAACCATTGTTATAAGAAAACTCAATTAGCGGCAAATGCGTTTCCCAATCAGCTTTGAAATCCATAACACAGACCCTAAGCATATCCTCTAGAATCTGAATAACCCGTTCTGACTGCCCGTCAGTTTGCGGGTGGAAAGCAGTACTAAAATGCAAAGCTGTTCCCATTGCCCTTTGTAATCCTTCCCAAAACCTAGACACAAAATGTGTATCACGATCTGATTCAATAGACACTGGTGCCCCGTGCAATCTCATAATCTCTTTAACATAAAGTTCTGCTAACTTTGTCGGTTCTGTGGTCTTAATCGGTAAGAAGTGGGCTGACTTAGTCAACCTGTCAACGATCACCCAAATGCTATCATTAAATCTAGGAGACCTCGGCAACCCAGACACAAAATCCATTGTAATATGTTCCCATTTCCATTCCGGTATTTCCAATGGTTGTATCTCCCCAGCGGGTCGTTGATGCTCAAGCTTTAGCAACTGACACGTCATGCACTTGGCTACATATTCAGCAACTTCACGTTTCATACCACTCCACCAATAGACCTTCCTCAAATCTCTATATATTTTCGTATTACCCGGATGAACGGAATACCGAGTACCATGAGCTTCTTCCAAAATTCTTTCTTTTAAGTTGCCCACATTAGGCACACATAACCGGTTTATGTACCATAACACCCCATCATGCAAACTAAATTTCGATCGCTTACCCTCAGGTAGTTCATCTACAATTTTCTTCAAGTTTGAATCCAAGAGTTGATTTGCTTTAATCTCTCCAATCAAGTCAGGTTGTGCTACAATCGCTACCATCGATCCACCTTCAACTCTAAGAATGACTTCCAATTCCAGTCGTTCAAACTCTTTCACCAACCCTTCTTGTGTCGTCAAAACACATGCTAAACTTTATGATGATTTCCGACTCAAAGCATCGGCCACCACATTTGCTTTACCCGGATGATATTGAATTTTCAGGTTGTAGTCCTTCATTAACTCCAATCATCTCTGTTGTCGCATATTTAGATCCCTCTGAGTAAACAAGTATTTTAAGCTCTTGTGTTCAGTGAAAATTTTGCAAGTTTTCCCATACAAGAAATGTCGCCAAATCTTTAAGGCAAAAATTACTGTAGCAATTTCCAAATCGTGGGTTGGATAATTCTTCTCATGAGTCCTCAATTGCCTTGAAGCATTTGCTATCACTTTGTCCCTTTGCATAAGAACACATCCCAAGCCTTGATGGAAAGCGTCACTGTGAATACTAAATCCCCTGGTACTTGTCGGAATCACAAGTATTGGAGTAGAAGTTAATTTACTCTTCAATGTTTGAAAACATTCCTCACATTCTTTCCCCCATTCAAACGGAACATCTGATTCGTGTCCAATATTGCTTCTTGAACTTCATAATTTTATCCGTATTGAACACAAATTAGTACTCTTCCCGGAGATTTAAAGGATGAAATTGTGCTTTCTTTTGTTCTGGATGTTACTCTCTCTGAGCTGATTAAGGTCTCTTTTTGTAGGTTTCGGATGTTGGGATATAGTGGAACTCAACTCTCTTGGCACACTTGGAGTTTATTGAAGCAAGAAAAAGATTTCAGTAGAGGCGGATCGATCCGGACTTCTAAGGGGATCGATCCGCGTGTTTAAAAAGAGTTCTTTATCAGTCTCGGAAAAGGCGGATCGATCCGGCCTTATGAGCGGATCGATCCGCGGTTTGGTAGGGACATTCTGCGAGAAAGGCGTCTAAATGGATCGATCCGGCTGTTTCGAGCGGATCGATTCGCGCCTCTGCTGAAGGCTTCCTTTGCTTATTACATGTTTGCCACTTTGTATACACTATATATAGTTAGTGTATGTCTTTTTTTAGGGTTATGTTGTTTTCTTTAGACTATTTTTAGTAAGTCTCTCTTAGGGTACCATCTCTCTCCCTAATCCCCTCATCTCTCTATTCAATACTCATCATCTACCCACTATCTACCTCCATTTAGTGTTAGAAAGAGAGAAGAGGGTGGTTGTATTGACTTTTTGGAAGCTTTTAATGAAAGATTTTATTGGATTTGCTATGGTTTTTATGGTGGTTTGCTCTTATTGGTATACTTTCTTTTCCCCTCTCTTTAACATGGTTGTTATTATGGTCATGAGTAGCTAAACTCTGAAGATTGGGGATCATAAACCCACCTTTGGACCCATGAGTGTTTTATTGTAAGACTTCCACACTTTGTAGCACACCTAGAGTTCATGGGAGTAGGGTTGGAGTTTGTGAGACTTCACTCCTAATGTCAAGCATTAGAAGTGCTTGAATCCCCAAACTCTAATCTTACACCCATGTGTTGCATTGGAACATCCATCTAGCATGTTGGTTGACTACCACATGTTTGATGGTATGACTCAATGGGATTTCCTACTCTGGAATGCGCTGCGAGTGTGTAAGCCACGGGTTGTTTGGTCCAAGGTGGGGGAATGCTCCCCAATCTCAATTTCTCCATTTACAAACACCCCCGAATTTTTACTTAAACTCCGCATTGTTTAAAGTTTCTCTACATTTTCTAAATGCTCATTGTAGTTTAATTTAACACCAATCGAACCAAATTCATAGTCGAAAAGACTCGTTTTCTTTCCGTAAGTTAGTTAATTGCTCTTTGCATTATAATTGGTTTTTAAGCATCCTCCAAGCGTTGTTGCACTCCAATCCCTGTGGACTCGACACCCTATTTCCACCATACTACGTTTTTATAGGGTTAACAAAAGAACTTGATTTTGACGTAATCAAAATGGCGCCGTTGCCGGGGATTGGCGTTGGTAACAACCTTAGGTCGCTTAGTATCTAATTATAGTGCTTTTACTTTTAACCTTCGTTGCTTTCGTGTTGAGTGTCTTTGAAGGAGTAGCCTTTAGGTGAAAATCAACAGCTTTGCACAATGTCAAATCCGAGCAACGCAGGTATGACTAACCCCTTTGCAGTGAATTCTAATGTCAGTTCTTCTAGTAGTAGTAGTGGGTCGTTTTGGCGGCCCCCTACCACATCCTCACCATCATTCACTCAAAATTCGCACAGTACCAGCCACCGAGAGCCGGTAGTTGATGCATTTTCGGATCATGCCACGTTTGCCACCGAGGGCGAAACTCCCATGGATCAATTCCATCGGGAGCAATGGGATCAACATAATCCCGCTCCTCCACCTAGGTACCCGCCGCATCAACCACCTCCTTATCAACATCCTTACGCCCCTCCACCTCCTCAAATGGATCAAACCTTTGGGAGAACGATCGGGGATTACCTTCAACCCGAGACCGTGTCTTCCCCATCCTGCATAACATTCCCGTACAATGCAGGGGTGTTTCGATTTAAGCCAGGAATGATCAATCTCTTACCCAACTTTCATGGGCGAGAGAACGAGGACCCCTACAAGCATATTCGGGAGTATGAGGACATATGTGGGACATTTGAACAACAAAGATGCACACCCGAGCTCATAAGGCTCAAATTGTTCACATTTTCCCTCAAGGATAGGGCAAAAGATTGGTTGGTGACCCTACCCCCAAATTCCATAGGCTCATGGCCGGAACTACAAAAGCAATTCTATAAGGAGTTTTTCCCCATGCACAAAACACAAGCTTTGGTCAAACAAATTCAAAATTTCTCTCAGGGAGAGCATGAGACCTTTGCTGAGTGTTGGTTGAGATTCAAGGATCTCCTTAGAAATGCCCGCACCATGGTTTTGACAAATTCCGTCAAATTTCCATTTGTTATGGGGGGTTACAACCCAATACAAAACAATTGATCGAAACCATGTGCTCCGGGAGTTTCTTAACTCTAGAAGCTGAGCAAGCCGAAGCCCATTTAGAATATGTCTATGAAACTTCGCGTGGGTGGGGTACATCTAACCCTCATGACCGCACACCACCGGTCACTGTAGCCCCGTTGAATCACAACCTCTGTCAAGTGTCCAATGAAGCGAGTTCTCTTACCGAACTCACTAGAAAAGTAGAAGCTTTGGAATCTCAAAAGGGCACCATTAGAACCAATCCTCCCCCGATCCTAGCACCGATCAATCCTTTGCATTGCTACTTGTGCTATGATTCGGAACACTCAACCAATGAATGCCCCGTCCTTCCTATCCTCCAAGCACAAGCTTTGGAGCAAGCATGTGCACTTGGGATGAACATTAGGCCTAGATTCAATCCTTCCCAAAATGATGCCTACAATCCTCCCGGAAGGTGGAGTGCTCCAGGGCACAATTACCACAACAACAAAGGGGCAACGGTGGTACCAAATGCTCCCCCACAACCATACTATCCTCATCAACCGCATCCACCACCGTATTCCCCTCCGAGCTGTGGTCCACCAAACCTTCAATCCCAAGGGCCACATTTCACTCAAAATCAAGGGGCACATCAACATTCAACCCCTTATGTGCCCCCTCACAAGAAGAGTTTCAAAGATCCTAATCATGGTGGCTTGTCCCAAAGAATGAGCCAACTTGAGCAATCTATCCAAGCGATGCAATCATCGCACGCTCAAAGCATGCAAGCGTTGCAAGCCCAATTGGCTCAATTACTCCAAAGTCAACAAGTGGTTGACAAAGGAAAGCTTCCGGCGCAACCATTTCAAAATCCGAAAGGTCAAGGGACTAATGGAGCCTCAAATTCAAATATCGAACATCTAAAAGGAGTCACCACTCTTCGAAGTGGAAAAATTGTGGACAACAAGGTCCAAAAGCCTCCCCAAGAACCAAATATTAGCTATGACCCGGTTTGTGGAGAGGCCGAACTCGATGAGGGGGACTCATTACCCCCTAATGTTGGAGCATTCGAGGGGGACTTGTCCAAGGCCCCCGATTTCATGGACCAAGAGTTTTTGAATCCCGCTCCCCCATTTCCCCAAAGGCTTAAGAAAAAAGCTGAAAATAACAAAAATCATGAATTTCTGGAATTGTTCAACAAAGTGGAAATCAATATCCCTCTTTTGGAGGCCATTAAACAAGTTCCGGCCTATGCAAAATTTCTTAAAGACCTTTGCACGGTCAAAAGGAAACTCAATGTCAAGAAGAGTGCTTATATGGCCGCACATGCTAGCTCCGTTATCCTTAACGAAGTGCCTCCAAAGTACAAGGACCCAGGTTGTCCTACGATAGCATGTGTGATTGGTCAACATCATATCGACAGAGCACTCCTTGATTTGGGTGCGAGTGTCAATTTACTCCCTTATTCGGTGTACGTCCAATTAGGCCTTGGCGAACTTAAAGAGACCCGTGTCACTTTACAGATGGCCGACCGCTCGGTCAAGATGCCACGGGGTATAATAGAGGATGTTATTGTTCAAGTGGGTAACTTCTACTATCCGGTAGACTTTATCGTGCTTGACACGCAACCTGTGGTTAATGAGCAATCGCAAATTCCAATCATTTTAGGGCGGCCGTTCCTAGCTACTGTTAATGCCTTAATCAATTGTCGGAATGGTCTCATGCGCTTAACATTTGGAAATATGACCGTGGATGTGAATATCTTCTCCCTCTTTAAGCAACCGGATCTCGATGAGGAGGACGTGGATGACGTTTATGAAATCTCTCTCATTGATTTGTTAGTGCAAGATTTTTTTAGTTTTTCGAGCGATTCCGATATTAATGATTCTTGCATCACTTCTCCTCTTGATCATACTTATGTGCTTAATGATATTATAACTCGCAGTGACCATGTTGAGAAATGTTTAGTTGGTGACACTACCATTGTTGGATGTTCTTATGAGTTTGACAAAGAGAGTGAGGAAGTAGTAGGTGTTGTGGGAACCGCCGAGGAGGCCAAGTGGACCTCCAATTTCGAGAGACTACCCCTGAGGGATAGTTTTCCCCTTCCTTCTAATGTCGTTACGCCAAAGCTCGAGCTCAAAGTGTTACCAAACGAGCTCAAGTATGTGTTTTTGGGAAAAAATGAGAGCTTTCCGTTGGTGATTTCTTCCCAACTAGACCCTTGTCAAGAAGGGAAATTGCTGACGGTGTTGAAAGAGCACAAAAGTGCTATAGGGTGGTGTGTAGCGGACTTGCGGGGCATCTCTCCAAAGATTTGCACCCACAAGATTTATCTGGAGGACGAAGCCAAGCCTTCTCGCCAAATGCAAAGGAGGCTCAATCCTAAAATGAAAGAGGTGGTGATGACCGAAATCATCAAGTTGTTGGATAATGGGATCATATATCCCATTTTCGATAGCGAATGGGTGAGCCCGACCCAATTGGTCCCCAAAAAGTCGGGGATCACGGTCGTGGAAAATGAGAAAGGCGAGCTAGTACCTACGAGAACGACCACGGGATGGAGAGTTTGCATCGACTATAGGAAGTTGAATACGGTCACACGAAAGGACCATTTTCCGTTACCCTTCCTAGATCAAGTCCTTGAAAGGGTGGCCGGCCACAAATTTTATTGTTTCCTTGACGGGTATTCGGGATACAATCAAATTGAGATAGCCCTCGAGGATCAAGAAAAGACCACCTTCACATGTCCCTATGACACGTTTGCCTATAGGAGAATGCCTTTTGGGCTATGCAATGCACCCGCGACCTTTCAACGGTGCATGCTTAGCATTTTTAGTGACATGGTGGAGAAGTTCCTTGAAGTCTTCATGGACGATTTTAGTGTTTTTGGCGATTCTTTTGACAAGTGCCTCGAGAACCTTGAGAAAGTTTTAAAAAGGTGCATTGAAAAGAATCTTGTACTTAACTGGGAAAAGTGTCACTTCATGGTGACACACGGCATCGTCCTAGGCCACATTGTCTCGAGCGAAGGGATGCAAGTTGACAAGGCTAAGATTGATGTCATCTCCAACCTCCCACCCCCAAAAACCCTTAAGGACATTCGGTCATTCTTAGGACACGCGGGTTTCTACCGGTGGTTTATTAAGGATTTTAGCGCGATATCGCGGCCCATGTGCCAACTCCTTGCGAAAGATGTCGCTTTTGAATGGTCCCCCGAGTGCCAAGAGGCATTCGATAAGCTTAAGGAGTCGCTTACCACCGCACCCATCATGCAAGCCCCCGATTGGAACCTTCCATTCGAGCTCATATGCGACGCTAGTGACTATGCGGTAGGGGCCGTGTTGGGGCAACGTAGAGACAAGAAGCCCCACGTCATTTACTACGCTAGCCGGACCTTAGATGATGCCCAAATCAACTACTCCACGACGGAGAAAGAGTTGCTAGCAATAGTGTTTGCTCTCGAGAAGTTCCGGTCATATGTGGTAGGATCACCGATCACTTGTTTCACCGATCATGCAGCTCTGAAGTATCTATTCTCCAAGAAGGATGCTAAAGCTCGCCTTATTCGTTGGATCCTACTTCTCCAAGAGTTCGACCTCTCCATCAAGGATAAAAAGGGGGTGGAGAACGTTGTCGCTGATCATTTGTCACGTTTGACATTTGATCACAATCATACAAACCCCATACCCATTCAAGAATGTTTTCCGGATGAGCAATTGCTTAAAGTCTCCACTCTCCCGTGGTATGCGGACGTGGTCAATTTCCTTGTCACGGGCCAATTGCCTCAAGAATGGTCTACTCAAGACCGGGAGAGACTTATGTTGATGGCGCGATCGTTCTTTTATGATGACCCGTATGTCTTCAAATATTGCGCCGATCAAATAGTCAGACGATGTGTGCCGAACGATGAAATACCGAGCGTGTTGTCATTTTGCCACGACCAAGCTTGTGGAGGACATTTCTCTTCACAAAAGACCGCTTTCAAAGTGCTCCACAGTGGTTTGTACTGGCCCACAATATTCAAGGATGCACATGCCTATTGCAAGGCATGTCCTCGGTGCCAACTCCTCGGAAAAATCACCAAGAGGAACTCCATGCCGCTAAACCCCATTCTTACCATAGAAGTTTTCGATTGTTGGGGAATTGATTTCATGGGACCCTTCCCTAAATCCAATAATTTCGAATACATCTTGGTGGCGGTCGATTACGTTTCCAAATGGGTTGAGGCCATACCGTCTCGGACCAATGACCATAAAGTGGTTTTGAAATTTCTCAAAGATCATATTTTGTCCCGGTTTGGCACTCCGAAAGCCATAATTAGTGATCAAGGGGTACATTTTTGTAATTCCCCTTTTGCTCGGTTGATGGAGCACTATGGCGTAACCCACAAGGTATCCACCACTTACCATCCTCAGACCAACGGCCAAGCTGAATTGGCCAATAGGGAAATTAAAGGAATTCTTGAAAAGACGGTCGACCCGTCGAAAAAAGATTGGTCCTCTAGGCTAACCGATGCGCTTTGGGCGTATAGGACGGCCTATAAGACAAATTTAGGAATGTCCCTCTATCGGTTAGTCTACGGAAAGGCTTGCCATTTGCCGGTCGAACTTGAACATCGAGCTTATTGGGCAATTAAGAAGCTCAATTTCGATGTTGACGAGAGTAGGGAGAAACGAAAGCTTCAACTCGATGAGTTGGAAGAACTTCGAAGTGAACTCTATGAGAGTTCTAAAGTGTACAAGGCACGCGTCAAAGCGTTTCATGACAAACGAATCGTTCGAAAACAATTTGTTATTGGTAACAAGGTGCTTTTATATGATTCACGGCTCCACATTTTTCCGGGTAAGTTGCAATCTCGTTGGATTGGCCCTTACACGGTGCATCAAGTTTATCCTCATGGAGCCGTGGAAATCCAAGATCCCAAAGACGGGACCATCTCTAAGGTCAATGGGCAACGGCTCAAACCTTTTCTCGAGGGATTTGACACCGAGTTGGTGTCAATTCCGTTGGATGACCCCAATGTTAGGGGTTGAGTAGGCTCTAGTGAGCTATACTCTCTGTTTTTTGTATGCCCCATGCTCCATTCTTGGCATAATTTTTGTTCTTAGTGATAACCATTGCATCCATTCTGAGAATCTATCGCAAAGTTGAGTTCCAAAGCTTAATAGTGGAAAGGCAAAGGGGCGGATCGATCCGGGTGTTTTGGGGATCGATCCGCATGTTTCTGGAGAAGATGTCAACCAAACTGGGCCAAGGCGGATCGATCCGGCCTTTCTGGCGGATCGATCCGCAGATTTGAGTAAAGTTACTGCTAGCAAAATGATTAAATGGATCGATCCGGCCTTTCTGGCGGATCGATCCGCAGATTTGAGTAGAGTTACTGCTAGCAAAATGATTAAATGGATCGATCCGGCTTTTTCTGGCGGATCGATCCGCAGATTTGAGAAGAGTTACTGCTAGCAAAATGATTAAATGGATCGATCCGGCTTTTTCAGCGGATCGATCCGCGTTTTTAAGGTCACAAACTGCAAGAGCCAAATATTAAATGGATCGATCCGGCTATTTTTGAGCGGATCGATCCGCGAAGTGAAAAGGGTACAATAATGCCGTTTTAAAATTCCGGATCGATCCGGCCTGAATTCGGATCGATCCGCGGGAAGGCAGCAACGGTTTATAAGTTGAGAACTTCTCATTTTCTTTCTAATTCTTTCAAACTCTCTCAAACTCTCTCAAGCCCATTTTGCCCCTAACTTCTCCAATCACCCCCTGTGCTTTTCCATTTTCAAGATCTCCCTTGCCATTCATCCAAGGTATGTTTTTATCATCGCTCATTGATTGATTTTCATATGTATAGGATGAATACACCCTAGGTTGTGTTTAGTTACTCATTGCTCACTATATTGAAAACTTCAACCTTAGGGCTCAATTCCTCGCCCTTTTCTCTGTATTTTGGGTTGTTACCTCTTGCATATTGGTTGTGTTGCATGCTCAAGCCACATTGTGGTTTGTTTGGGGATAGATCCATGTATCACATCTTGTTAAACTTTTAAAGTTTTCATCCTGCCCACAAGGTGTTCGACAGAATGCCGCATTGGAATTCCTCCGTGCATACATCCAATCCACCCGTGCATTTTTCAAACCGTCACGTGCATTGTTCTTAATTTCCCATTTTTGGCATATGACTTCATTTTCGTGGGCGGTTTTCACCGTAAATTTCGAGACTTGTGGCACGCGCCGCTCGTCCATTTCACTGCATGTCGACCGTGCACGTGCGATCGTGTCCATCCCCGGTGCATTCTGCCTGTATTCTTAAGGTTATCATGTCTTTTGTCTTGAGCAATTCATTAGCGTCGATTTTACCGTCTTATTGGTTACACTTGCTCTTGTTATTTGCAGGCACAATGGCGAATCCACTTAAGTATGACAAAACCGAGTGTTCTCCGGCCCGCGGCTATGATCGCTTTAGGTCCAAAACTGAGAAGCAGTGGTTCGTGAATTTCTTTAAAACCAAAAAGTCCATCCTCCCTGAGCGGCCCATCGCCATCTTCGATTTCCCGGACGACGTCGTCCAGATCTTTAGGAGACGTCGCTGGCTCCCCCAGTTGGAGCATTCAGAAGGATACATTGAGACTTGGGTTAGGATTTTCTTCGCCAGCATAGTCACCACCGGCACTCGCACCTTTGAGGCATATGTTCGGGGTGTCCGTATCCCGGTCTCCCCGGCTACTTTGGCCGTTTTCATGGGGGTTCCTCATGAGGAGAACCCCGAGCCGTACCTGGAGGATCTGGAGCAGCGGCCTCATTACGATACCTACGCTACCCGTTTCACAGGCCGACCAGCTGAGTGGATCGGGGACCAGATTGCCCCTTCTACATTCACCAAGCTCTACCGGTGCTGTAATATCATCGTCACCGCAGCGGTGTGGCCCACTCGCCACAAGACTGTCAGGGGGGATCACGGTACCCTCCTGTACGCTATTACCGATCCCACCGCACGGGTTGACCTCGCGAGCACCATCATTTTCCTCATGATAGCGGCGTCCAACGACACCGGTGCCACTTCCAGTCTCCCATTTCCTACCCTAGTCACCCGGTTTTGCACCTCACATGGGTGCGATGCCCTAGCGACTGATGTCCTCAAGCCCGCGCCGTCTCCAATCGATGGGACGACGATCGCTCGTAGCGACGCACAGGTTAGATCTGCGTCCAAGAGAGCTAGAGTAGAGGAGGGACCGTCTGGTGCTCGGGCGGAGGCGGCAGAGGAGCCACCTGCACAGGGTATGCTCGATTTGTACCGTCGATTAGAGACGCTGTCCACCGAGCAGAGGCAGCATGGTATGGAGATTTCCGGGATTCGGACTGATGTGCGTAGTTTGCGAGGGGAGGTCGATGCATTTGGTATGAGTTATCGGCGAGACATGAGCATGCTGATACGCTTCCAGACCGACTCGTTCCAGATGCAGTACCCCGGCGCCGATGTCCCTGATTATTTTCGTGACCCGTATAGCGGCACAGGCGGTCCGGGCTCGTTTGGCGGCACTGGAGGATCTGATCCTTATGCCGGAGGTCCAGGTTATTATGGCGGTGCTAGTGGGTCTGGTGCGTATGGTGGCACGGGTGGTTCGGCCCCTTTTGATAGTGGCGATGGAGATGGTGACGAGTAGTTTGGGGGAGGGTGTATTCAGTTTTTTGTGTTCTTGTGGATGCTTTTATTTATCTTGGATGCACTTGCTATTTACCCCTTTTGGAGTTGTACTGTGGGGTGTGGATGTTTTTAGTTTGGATGTTTGATGCTTTTGGATATTGTGTTTGGCTTTTTCTTAGTTTCTTATCTTTTATGCCATGCCAATGTTTTTTGATTTTGGATATTGTGTTTGGCTTTTGCTTAGTTTCTTATCTTTTATGCCATGCCAATGTTTTTCTTTTTCTTTCTCTTGCGTTGTGGATTCTAACCTTGCAGGCACATTTTATTACCGGTCGCTCCCTTTGCTTGCCTCCGGTAATATAGTTTTCCCCCTTGTACTTGTTTGTTTCATTGAGGACAATGTTCCGTCCTAGTTGGGGGGTGTGAGAGCTTGCTTGCTTCTCTCTTCGCGGTTGTTGTCTCGTGTGTAAAAAAAAAAAAAAAAAAAAAAAAAAAAAATTTCCAATGATTGTAGCATAGTTACCCCATTCTAATGCCGAGCAATGACGCGTGTCTTGAGAAGTTTCTTCTAATTTTAGGATGGGACACTTTGTAATCTTACTAGTTCCATAACTATCTTAATTATAGTGAATTTCACGAAGTTTAAATCCGGGATTATCAAACACATTGCATGACTACTTTTGTTAGGATGGGGGGTTGGTGTAATTGTTATCCGGAAATCGTTCGAGACATATGTGGAGACGATACCTTTGTGAGCTTTCGATCCCTTGTATCTTCCATTGCTGAGTGCTACAACACATCAACCCTCTATTCCTGAAAAACTTAAAAGTCGTAGATAATCTCATCTCCTTGTTTGATCATTCATTAGAGAAATCACTTGTGTGGAATGAAACTCGTGACTACTTGTCATTGTTGTGGACAACAAAGAAGCACACTATCCGAAGAATTGATCTTAGGGCCTTAGCTTGTCCATCTCTAGCCGCCACCACATTTACCCATATTCCCCTGACCTTACACCTTCCATTTTAGCTTCTGAATTACATTTTGGGATATCGTCGCATGGGATCTGGTTTATAAAGTTGTAAAAGAGATTGAATCGTGTTGTTGAGGGATATATATATATAAAAAAAAAAAAAATGTACTCCTCTCTTTGAGCTTCAAATAAATACTTGTGAATGATTCATCTCTTGTAGCCATCTATGACCATGCATTCCAATAAGTCCCATGCTTATATCCAAACACTCCACTTCACTTTCTTTCCCCTAGTCCTTCACCGTATAACACTTTCCACGTTACAAACCCCGCTTAAGGTCCTAGTTGATTCTTAGGATTGTGTGATACAGAGTTTGAAACGCTTATGATGAGTAGTTCGAGTGTGTCCACACCCTCTAATGAATGATATCTTCCCTGAGATTACTTTTACTCGTTTTTCACACTTACGTTTTTCACTTGGCATGTGCGTGGTTTTGATTCCTATTTCCATTACTCTTTTACCCGCATGCCCCGAGTGTTTTACCAAGTTCGAACGATTCATTTTTGAGTGTAATACCGGTGAGATTTGAGTTGAAGCGCGTGTTGATCGAAATCTGGATTATGAAAGCATTACCGCTCTCTTGATAATTGTAGTTTTGCATGTCACACCACACGCACACCCAAGATCGAGCTTAATGGAATTTATCTCATGATTTTGATAGTTTGATAACTGGTTGGATTTGAGTGTCAGTTACTAAAATCTTTTGAAAACTCTTGGAACTACGTTGAGTGTCAGCATTAGATTGTGGGCGTCTATCATGAGGAAACAAAATGTTGTGGGTATCATTCTGAGAACCCTCCGGAGACAACACTCCGCCTTTTTCGGGTAACCCGGAGGTTTAACGGCTTGTTGCATATGCTCAATGCAATCGTATCCCCACGAAAGCGGTATTTCATTCATTTTAATAAATCATGATGAAAGGGTAGTCTTAAATCTCTTTGTTTTCAGCTTTGTTGCTAAGGGACTAGCAACATGCTAGTTGGGGGGTGTGATTCGTGTCCAATATTGCTTCTTGAACTTCATAATTTTATCCGTATTGAACACAAATTAGTACTCTTCCCGGAGATTTAAAGGATGAAATTGTGCTTTCTTTTGTTCTGGATGTTACTCTCTCTTAGCTGATTAAGGTCTCTTTTTGTAGGTTTCGGATGTTGGGATATAGTGGAACTCAACTCTCTTGGCACACTTGGAGTTTATTGAAGCAAGAAAAAGATTTCAGTAGAGGCGGATCGATCCGGACTTCTAAGGGGATCGATCCGCGTGTTTAAAAAGAGTTCTTTATCAGTCTCGGAAAAGGCGGATCGATCCGGCCTTATGAGCGGATCGATCCGCGGTTTGGTAGGGACATTCTGCGAGAAAGGCGTCTAAATGGATCGATCCGGCTGTTTCGAGCGGATCGATCCGCGCCTCTGCTGAAGGCTTCCTTTGCTTATTACATGTTTGCCACTTTGTATACACTATATATAGTTAGTGTATGTCTTTTTTTAGGGTTATGTTGTTTTCTTTAGACTATTTTTAGTAAGTCTCTCTTAGGGTACCATCTCTCTCCCTAATCCCCTCATCTCTCTATTCAATACTCATCATCTACCCACTATCTACCTCCATTTAGTGTTAGAAAGAGAGAAGAGGGTGGTTGTATTGACTTTTTGGAAGCTTTTAATGAAAGATTTCATTGGATTTGCTATGGTTTTTATGGTGGTTTGCTCTTATTGGTATACTTTCTTTTCCCCTCTCTTTAACATGGTTGTTATTATGGTCATGAGTAGCTAAACTCTGAAGATTGGGGATCATAAACCCACCTTTGGACCCATGAGTGTTTTATTGTAAGACTTCCACACTTTGTAGCACACCTAGAGTTCATGGGAGTAGGGTTGGAGTTTGTGAGACTTCACTCCTAATGTCAAGCATTAGAAGTGCTTGAATCCCCAAACTCTAATCTTACACCCATGTGTTGCATTGGAACATCCATCTAGCATGTTGGTTGACTACCACATGTTTGATGGTATGACTCAATGGGATTTCCTACTCTGGAATGCGCTGCAAGTGTGTAAGCCACGGGTTGTTTGGTCCAAGGTGGGGGAATGCTCCCCAATCTCAATTTCTCCATTTACAAACACCCCCGAATTTTTACTTAAACTCCGCATTGTTTAAAGTTTCTCTACATTTTCTAAATGCTCATTGTAGTTTAATTTAACACCAATCGAACCAAATTCATAGTCGAAAAGACTCGTTTTCTTTCCGTAAGTTAGTTAATTGCTCTTTGCATTATAATTGGTTTTTAAGCATCCTCCAAGCGTTGTTGCACTCCAATCCCTGTGGACTCGACACCCTATTTCCACCATACTACGTTTTTATAGGGTTAACAAAAGAACTTGATTTCAATTCTTTCAATTCTATCGGAGCCATTCTATATGGTGCCCGCAAGATGGGTTGTGTTCCTGATATTACATCTATACCAAATTCAACCTCCCTCTCAATTAACACACTCGGCAAATCTTCTGGGAATACATTAGGAAATTCCCTAACCACTGGTATATCTTCCAACTTCAGTTCCGTACTTCTAGTATCTGATATACTACAAAGGAAACCTCTACCTCTCTTTCTCAATAAATGACAAGCCTTGATAGCAGACACAATATAAGGTGGTGACACAACACCTACCCCTTGAAAAGAAAAGATTCTATGAGTCGGTGCCTGAAATTCTACCCTTTTATTCTCACAATCGATAACCGTGTGATTTACTGATAACCAATCCATCCCCAATATGACATCAAAATGCTGAATTACTAACGGTACTAGATTAGCAGTTAATATTTCATCATTGATTTTAACTTCACAATTTCTATAAACTCCCGAACTCACCAATGATCTTCCCAGCGGAACATCAACAGATAGATCATATTCTAGAAGTTCTAAGGGTACATTCATATTCCTAGCGAATTGGTGTGATACAAACGAGTGTGTAGAACCAGAATCCATTAACACATTAGCAGGTGTTGAACAAATAAGAACTTTACCTGAAACAACCATGTTAGCAACGGTGGTCTCCCCTAGATTAAGTTGGACATAACGGCCCTGACGTTGCTCCCTTCCTTGTGGTTGTTGTTGTTGAGGTGGTTGCGGTGTTGGTGCACTACTTGCGGTTGCACTAAAACCTCCTTGCCTCGGCTTAGGACAATTGCGCATTCGGTGTCCCAGCTCCCCACAATGATGACAAACCATTCCACTATCGTTGGTACGTCTCATCGGAGCATAAGTATTTGGCCTCACCCCAGGACAATTCTTCGCCACATGACCCATTTGTCGGCAATTATTACACGCCGTTGTCGGTAGATTGCATACACCCCAATGAAATTTCCCGTATATGTTACATCGTGGCTTATTACCTCTACTACCTGAAGAACCCCCAAGACTTTGTCGTTTTGAACTCCCTTGACTGCTATATTGACTTGAACTCGGCCTTTTGTATTGTTAAGTTGTTGGTGCTTGCGAACTTTGTTGACACCCCATATCTCTTTCAGCGATTGAAGCCACATCCAATGCCTCTACAACTTTATCCAACCGCTGCACGGATACCTGACGTCGAATCTCATCCCTAAGCCCCATCACAAACTTTCTAGTTCGATCCCCTTCATTCGGTACTACATTTTCAACAAATCGTGCCAAACTTGTGAATTTGGCGAAATACTCCCGAACTGTCATCCCTCCTTGTTTTAGTTCCATAAACTCTTGAGCCTTCGAATCTTCGAACGATTTTGGAAAATACTATTTCTTGAAGAGTACCACAAACTCCCTTTAAGTATTCAACCTTTCCTATCCAACTTTGTACGCCACCAGTACTGTGCTTCTTCTTTTAAAGTATCGACAGCAAATAAAACCTAGTGAACCTCGGAACATGGAAGAACCCTGAATATCCTCTCCATATCGGACAACCAGAAATCGGCTCTCATTGGATCAGTATCTCCCCTGAATAGTGTCGATTTCTGCTTGTAAAACTGTGAAATAGTGGTCACCTCCTCCCTCGGATTAGGATTCGGTTGTTCAAGTCTTCCCTCTATTGCATAAGTTTCAACTACTTGTACCAAACTAGCTACAACCCTTTCCATTCGCTCCATTTGCGTAGGCGGTGTTGAACCAAACATTTTCTCTCTGGCATCCACAATACATTTTCACACACACGTTATGTTTTTACTTTTCAAAGCATGCTCAACATCATTCAACATGCTAAGTAAACGTGTATGCATGATTTATACATTCAATAATCATTTATGCTAATTACACGTCGTAATCGTCACTCGTCCCCAAAGGCTGTAACCTATAGCTCTGATACCAAAAATTGTCACACCCCAACCTGCCCCAGGCGGATTAGGACACGTGTAACAAAGCCCATACACCAAACCATACACTAATTATGAAGAAAAACACGTTTTAGACTCCATAAAAGAAATTTCTTGGCACAAACCAGCCCCAAGGACAAAAATGGTCATTTATAAGGTATAGCAAATTTTACACCAAAAGATAGGTCTTTGAAACCTAGTTCCAACGCAAAAAATGGCGCGCAAATCCGATCATTCTAGAAAGAGTTATGCTTGTTTCTGTAAAAGTGGACAGTCAAATTTTGTAGGGGCGGATCGATCCACGAAAAGGACGGATCGATCCATTTTATTGATTTTGAGGCAGAATGTCCCCGAGAAGAGGTGGATCAATCCGCGAAAAGGCCTGATCGATCCGGATTCTGCAGAATAGCTCCCTACTGCTAAAAAAACATCATTTTTCAAGTCCAAACTTGTTCCCAACTTCCCAAAACTTTGTGGGAGCATCAAAAATCATTCTCAAAGCATTTCCAAATGTTCCTAACCATTAACACAACATCCCTAAGCATAGATAGACAATCAAACACACAAATTCTTCTCATGGATCATAATTCTACATCAAAATCCACATTTTAACCCAATGCTTGCATAATTTCTCAACCAAAGAAAACTAAGCTCAATTTACAACTAAAGTTACTTACTACTCCAAGTTTCCTTTCCAATATACATAATTTGTGACTTGCAAGTGCAATTTATACCAAAAGATCCTTACTACCCAACTTGAATTAACATATTACAAGAACTTTCAAAACACAAGTTGTTTACAACACTTGAAGTATAAGGATTACAACCAAACCAAAACATCTATACATATGAACATGAAACACATCTCACAACCCCACGCCCAACCCGTCGTGCGAATTATTTCCTCTCCTCTTCCCGTGCCATACCTACGATGGTTATTCAATAACCACAACAGAAAATATATTTTCGTTCAAGCTTTCGCTTAGTGAGGAAACTAATCATGCTATTAGAATGTTTAATATGCAAATGCAACAATCATTATAAACAACAACAAATTGATCTCCGAAAAGTCAAGTCATTCTAGCCACCACCCCTGGGTCCTTCTCACCCTGGAATTTCTCACTCTTTTATTGCATATAGTATATCATACACACGCTTGTGATCCCGAAGGCATCACCGTTTCATCATCGTGGTCGTCACCGCGCCCCGCTCATTGAAGGCTTACCGTCCCTTACATATGGGACCTATAAATGGAGACCACTACTTGACTTTCCTTTGATCCACATAGGCATATAAACAACTCATCACATGAACATGGCAATCTTCCAACATAATTAATATATAAACTTCATTCTAATCACATACTTGGCATACCAATCATAAATTAAGCATTCCAAAGCATCAATTATCACATTAACATAAGTAAACACCCAATTTTGGGATTAGAGCACTCACCTCTTCGAATTATACGCTATTAAGCCTAGAATTCCCCCAATCTCTTGCTAATTTTACCTCAAATCCTAACCGATGTGAATCCTACATAAGTTTGATACATCAAGCATCGTCTATCAAGAACGGTCGTCGGAAAAATGTTATCAAAACTGAAAATAAAAGATGTGCATGTGATCCTCTTACCTCCACGAGTCCAAAAATGGTCTCGGTTCGTGAATCCGACGTTGGACGGCGAAGAAACGGCAAGAAACGTCCCGTGAATTTTCGTTACCGACTCGAGAGCTCCTCGTTCTCTCCAATTCTATGAATTCCCAGCTTATTGACACTTGTGAGACACATATGCAAGACATGCATATGTGTTGTCACATTTTCTCCTTATTTCTACTTACCTTCCCCAATTTTCTTTAAGCTTTATTATGAAACCCCAATGTTAATTACATTAACTACCCACCTTTTTCTAAATGAATTTAATCTAAGTCCCACATGGGTCCCAATGTGGTCCCACATAATTTATGAGGTTACTATTAATCCTTCCATTTATCATTTGTATTCAAATACGCCCTCACATGGGTACCAAATTGGTCCCCTTTCTTATCATAAGACATAATAATATCTTTAAAATTTTAAGCAAGTAATCATATAAACATATAATGACATAAAAATATAAATTATTTAATTAGACCCTCATTGGGCCCCACTTCTATACTAGCCCTGTCTTTCACAGGACTTTCATCTATGCCCGCATTTGAGCACCTTTTCACATGTGAGTTCATAACCCCACCTTAAATCATGTCATGCATTAATTATCTTTAATTAACACATATTAATACCAAATTAATCTTCTCGTCCGGGTACGGGTGTTACAAATTTAGAAGTTTTTATGGATGATTTTTCAATTTTTGGCAAATCCTATGATTATTGCCTTAGCAATCTTCAGGAAGTTCTCCAAAGATGTGAAGAAAAAAACTTAGTTTTAAATTGGGAAAAATGTCATTTTATGGTCACTTTAGGAATTGTCTTAGGACACATTATTTCTGAAAATGGGATACAGGTAGACAAAGCCAAAATAGATCTTATAGCTAATTTATCTATTCCCAAAACTGTAAAAGACATCCGTTCATTCTTAGGACATGCAGGTTTTTATCGCCGATTCATAAAAAATTTCAGTACTATTTCTAGACCTTTATGTCAATTATTGGCCAAAGACACACCTTTTGAATGGACTAAAGAACGTCAAAACTCCTTTGAGCAATTAAAAGAGCATCTCACTACTGCACCTATTATGCAATCTCCTGATTGGAGTTTACCATTTGAATTAATGTGTGATGCTAGTGACTTTGCCATTGGAGCTGTCCTAGGGAAGAGAAAGGATAGGGCAGAGAAAGGATAAAAAGGCATCAGTTATATACTACGCCAGTAGAACTCTGGATAGTGCTCAAATGAACTACTCAACTACTGAAAAAGAATTACTAGTCGTGGTATTCGCCCTTAATAAATTTAGGCAATACTTGATTGGTTCTCCTATTGTCTGTTTTACTGACCACTCAGCTCTTAAATATCTTCTTTCAAAGAAAGACAGTAAGCCTAGGCTTATTAGGTGGATACTCCTATTACAGGAATTTAATTTAATAATCAAAGACAAAAAATGAGTAGAAAATGTGGTAGCTGATCACTTATCCCGCCTCACTTTTGAAGACAATACTAGTGAACTCTTACCTATTCAAGACTATTTTCCTGATGAACAGTTATTTTCTGTGACTTCCCTGCCGTGGTATGCTGATCTTGTTAATTATTTAGTAACTTAAAAAATACCAGGCAATTGGTCATCATCAGATAAAAAGTGATTTCTAGCTATTGCTAGACATTTCTACTTTGATGACCCATATCTGTTTAAATATTGTGCTGATCAGGTAATTAGGAAATGCGTCCCAAATGAGGAAATCGAAAATGTACTCTTCATGTGTCATTCGTCCTTTTGTGGAGGACATTTTTCATCTCGAGTGACTGCCATGAAAATTTTACAAAGTGGTTTATATTGGCCAACTCTGTTTAACGATTCATATTTATATTGCAAGGCTTGTAACCGTTGTCAAATGTTAGGCAGTATTACAAAAAGAAATCAAATGCCAATGACCCCTATAATTACAATTGAAATATTTGATTGTTGGGGCATTGACTTTATGGGACCTTTTTCCCCCATCTTGCCAATATGAATATATTTTAGGGTTCTTTAGATTTCAGTCCTTCATTGTAGCATTTGCTAGAAATTGATCCATTCTATAAGTCAATTTAGAAATTAGTCTCTCACCTATTTTGAGGACCAAAATACCCCTATTCCCAAAAATTAGGATTTTGAAATTCAAAACCCAAATTTATTATATATATATATATATGTATATATATAGAAAGAGAGAGAATTAAAAGGGAAAATTTAATAAATACCCCAACTCCCATAAATCAGGGTTTTTAAAGTCAAAATCCTGATTTGTTATACATATTATATATAGAGAGAGAGAGTTAATAAAGAAATTTTATCTATTATAATAAAAAATTTCTCACATTTTTAACATATTTGATGAGAAATTTCTCACCAATACCAACCACATGTGAGAAATTTATCTATTACAGTGAGAAATTTCTCACTTTTTTCTCTTGTGAGAAATTCTCACATCCAACCATAATGGGAAATTTCTCACCTTGAAAATCCAAAAATTTAACTATTTTGGTGAAAAATTTTCAGATCTAGAATTTTGATGTAAGTTCAATTACAAATTTCTCACCCAAAAAAACACAAAATTTCTCACACCTACACACAAATCAAATATACAAACTACTCAAAATTTCTCACCTTGAAAACTCAAAACTACTTTCACTGCTCAAATTCAAACTACTGATTGTTAACTTGTTTTGCTTTTCTTTTCGGACCCATCAATCCAATCCTGTTCTTTCACCACCGAAATGATGGCTTGCTTGCGATGAATCGTCTTTGAGATCGCAATCTGAAGAACACAAATCAACTTCAATTTTTTTGATCTGGGTGGGAAAGCAAAACCTCCATGAGAGTTAGCTTCTCTGGAACTGTTAAGAGAAACCCTTTTCGAGATCAAGGGGACCCGATAAGAACCCACGCTCGATGGGTCCGGAGGTTGGTGCAGCGGCCATTAGAGATGAGAGGGAGCCGTTTTGTGGAGGGATCGGACGCTAAGATTCGGAGCCCACTACTGGCGAGAGGAAGAAATGGAGGAGATCTGACGGGAAGACATGAAAACGAGGAGAGAGAAAAAAGTATATATATAATTTTATAGAGAGAGAAGAAGGGTGAGGAAATAGGGGTGTTTTGGCCTTATTGAAGAAGAGGGTAGGCTCCAGTAGTTCTACAACAATTAGTAATGGCAAGAGAGAAAGTAGGGAGAGAACGTGAGATAATGATAGATAGATCGTGATTGATACAGAGAGATAATGAGGAGAGAAAATCTTGCATTTATTTGGGTTTGAATTTGAAATTTTTTATTTTAAATTGATGGTATATACACACACACATATATATATATATTTAATGAAGGACAATTTTGCCCACAAAAAATACAGATATTTAGGGGAAAGGACTAATTTCTAGAATATCTTATAAATTAAGGATGAATTTAAGGGTTTAAAAAGTCAAAGTGACTAACTATATACCGTTGACTATATTTTGAGGGACCAAAATGTATATTTCTATATATTTTATTAGCAGTCGAATATGTTTCAAAATGGGTAGAAGCTATTCCTACAAGAAAAAATGATCACCGTGTAGTTATTACATTTTTAAAAGATAATATACTTTCTCAATTTGGAACTACAAAAGCAATAATAAGTAATCAAGGAACTCATTTCTGTAACAAGCCATTTGAAAAATTAATAAAAAGATATGGAGTGAGCCATAAGGTGTCAACTGCATACCATTCACAAACAAATGGACAAGCTGAATTAGCTAGTAGGCAAATTAAGCATATTCTCAAAAAAACTGTTGATTCTAATCGTAAAGACTGGTCTTCAAAATTAACAGATGCTTTGTCGGAATATAGAACTGCTTATAAGACCCATTTAGGGATGTCTCCATATAGACTTGTCTATGGAAAAGCTTGTCACCTACCAGTAGAATTAGAACATAAAGCATATTGGGCTACTAGAACTTTAAATTGTAATATTGAAGAGGGAGGAATTTTAAGAAAATTACAATTAAGTGAGCTTGAAGAAATTCGTAAAGACGCATATGATAATGCTCGAATTCATCAAGCAAGAACTAAAATGTATCATAATAAGAATCTTTTGCGCAAAAGATTTACCCCCGCGCAAAAAGTTCTATTATATGACTCAAGACTACATCTTTTTAGAGGAAAGATGAAATCTCGATGGACTGGTCCATATATTATAAAAAATGTTTACCCTTATGGAACTGTCGAGATTGAGGACCCTAAAGATGGAAATACATTTAAAGTTAATGGACATAGATTAAAGCCATTTTTAGAAGGATTTGAACCTGAGTTGGAGTCCATTCCTTTGGAGGACCCCAACTATAAT
Organism: Hydrangea macrophylla; assembly: GCA_033977485.1. NCBI lineage: Eukaryota > Viridiplantae > Streptophyta > Magnoliopsida > Cornales > Hydrangeaceae > Hydrangea > Hydrangea macrophylla. The sequence continues at coordinate 59,061,567 of CM066988.1, read as the reverse complement.
GATCCTTAATATCTTAAAACATAATTGGTATATGACATAATGTATCAGAGTATTTATATTTTCATAAGTCCTATATTCTTAATTAGATAACTTTTTTATATATAAGTTAATTTGGTCATTATTATTCTATCATTTCTCTTTATGTATTTCTTTTTATTACATGTGTTATTCTTGGCTTCTTTTTCTCATCTCACTCATTGAGGACAATGCCAGACTCAGTTGGGGGGGACGGTTTCACGATTGACACCTGTTTGTTTATTTTATATTTTTTTTTTCATAAAAAAAAATTAGCTTCTCTAGAGAGACACACACTGAAAAAGAGAAAATGGCTTTATATAGGGATCTGAACCCTAAAAACTTTCCCTATCTCTCTTTTTCCTTTCTTTTTCTTCTTCTCTTTCCTCTTCGTTGCGATCTCTTTCTCACTCTCTGCAACTCTCACTCTCTCGACCCGATCTCCCTCTCTCATTTTCTTTCCATTTTTTTTTCTACGATCTAAAATCAAGATCCACTCTAGCGAGCACTAAAGGTAAGATCTATGGTCCAGAGAAAAGCTTGATTTTGATTTTATTCTCTATTTTTCCGATTTCGTCTTAAATTTTTAGTTTTTTTTAGATTTTTATTTTTCTCTCTTTTTCATTATCTAACAAAAATATAATACATAAGTTGTAGGTACCCACTCACCAAAGAAGCTTGGAAATATCACTCGATCTACGGCCCCTACCAGGTTCTCAAATTTCCAAGAGACAGTTGATATTTTTCCATTTCTTTACCAAAAAAAAATAGACGACGGGCTAGCCATTGGTCTTATGAATTTTGAACTTTACATTGTTTTTATCCTAATTCTTGCTATGTTAGTGCTGTGTTGCCCTTGTTAAATTATATATATATATATATATATCTAATTATTTTCCCTAATTTTCTGTTAAAAAAAAAAATTTATGCATGACTCAGAAGTCAAAACTTTTATAATTTTTGAAATTTATATCATAATTCTTCTTATTACTATTATTATAATGATGTATTGTCCTAAACTTTGTTAAAAGAGAGAGAGAGAGAGAGAGAGAGAGAGAGAGAGAAATGTACGAGTAGTTTTTTTTTTCTTTTTGTGTGTTAGTTTTTTTTGTTAAAAAAAACTGAAAAAAAATATTTTCTTTTTAGTTTATGAATGTATATATTTTTCTTAATATAAATATTTTTTTTGTTTTTAAATAAAATTCCCACCCACCCACCCACCCACCCACTCTAAGCTCTCTTTAATTAGATCTTAGTTGATAGTTGGAAGGAGTGGAGGGTTGAGTCTGGCCTCTCTTGTTGGCTGAGAGTATAAAAAATGGATCCAATAGTCGATGACTAGACGTTAATGGATCGCTCACTTGTTTCTGAGCAGAAGAAACCCTTTGCTAGCACTAGCTTTTATGCCATCAAAAGATAAAAGGTTAGGATGGTGTTTGAATTGTTATAGAGAAGAATGTCCTGATTTAATTGCTCATAATGGTACATCTTTTAAAGTTTACTACTGCTACAAAAGACAATTCAAATCAAAACAAAAGAAAATTTTGGTTGAGAAAGAGGACTGGATCCTTTGATACCCAAATAAATTTTGTTTTTCCATCCCTCATTTCTTTATATTTTTATTGTTTTTGTTTTTAATTTATTTTCAGTACATATAATAATTTTTAGTCAGGTCACACTTTAAACTGATCATACGTGTACATCTGGCTTTCATTAGCTGGTTCGATAGGAGTAATTTGCATGATCCCAACATCACCAGATATGTCTAGTGTGGTGAATGACTCTAGAGGTAGCGAAAAATTAGGTAAAGTCAGAGTTATCTCCTAGCCTCTTACTGATGTTTTAGCTTGCTAGTGATTCTAGACCCATCTCTTTTACTAGAGGTAGATGGGCTATTATGACAACTTGAATGCTCCGGATTGCGTAGTCTCTCTTGTATAGGTGCAGAGGATACTGGTCGCACCATATATGTATCCAACTTAGTGGATGCGCTTAGGATTTTTTTTTCAGAAGTTTTTCTTTTACTTTATATAAGATAAATTTGACACGTTAATGTTATTTTGGGTATGTTAATAGCATATAACACATTGTCACATGTTTTACTATTTTCAAATGCTAGAAACTCTTTAAACTTTAAATCTTTTTGAAACAGTGTGAATATATTTACTGAATCTAAATGGATGAGTAAGCATAAACTATGCAATTTAAAGACAAGTAGTGGAGACTAATTAAGCCATGTGAGCTTTTGTGCCAATCTTCCTTTATGAGGGTTACTATTCTTTTCAGTCTCATTTTATTCTTTTTATCATATCACTTGTTGAAAGTCTCATTATTTTTCTTTTTCTTTAACTGATCATTAGAAGAGAACGTTCATGATTTACCATTAGAACGTCTAAATTGATTGAATGAACAAAGTCAATCTATTTTAAAAAATGATTTAGGCCATCTTTTCTTTCAAATGCACCCCCATTCACCTTATATTGCCTTATTCTCAATTCTCTCCAAATCATGCCTTGCTCCACCTGGGAGTACAAATCTCACTTTTATATCTAGGTATGTGATTGGACTGTAAAGATATTGCAAGAAGTGGTAAAGAAAGAAATGAGTTGATTTCAAAAAAAAAAAAAAAAAAAAGAGAGAGAAAAAAAAATGTGAAACTAAAAAAAAAACTGTACAAATGATAAAAAGGAGAAGAAAAAGAAGAGGTTGGAATGAATTGCGCAAACACTCCAATCACATTCTTAAAACAAATACACCCCAAATCTCCTACTCATCTTAATTTCTAACCTACCAGTCAAAGTCCTAATGATTTAAAGAAATTGATTTTTAAATTTAAGTGATAAGGATGTTCTTCACGGTAGATCGCTCTTCTAATGCTAAGTATTCTTTCATGATACTTATTGTACTCCAAATGCCTATATATTGAGTCATAAAAAATATGGAAGCAACTTTTCTGTCTTTGCTTCCCTACCAAGTGAGATGTTCTCTACACCAGTTTCTAAGAGTTTCTCCTTAAATCCTTAAAAGAGTGAAATCCTAGTGAGATTTGAGTTAAAACTACAAGTTTTATGACTGTTAGTAGTTATAACTTTGAAATTAAGGTTAGTTGCTTGACTTTTCAAGTACACACAGTAAGTTTAAAGAGTATAAAAATGCTACTATTGACAAAATGTGAGTATATGTGTTGCATTACTATTACATACTTGAAAATTTCATTTTATTGTCAAATTTAATCTTATCTGTTGTAAAAGAAGAAAATCTACCTTTATTTTTATTTTACTTTATTTTTACATTAATTTTTTTTTTTTTGAATTTTGTGGGTATATTCACTGCAAACCCTCATGAGACAACACTCGTCCACTAGGGGTATCCTAGGGGTGTAACGGCATGTTGCATACGCTAAATGCAATCGCAATTCCTGCGACAGTGTGTTAGATTTTATTTTCCTTAGTTTATTCCTACTATTTAATAAAACTTTTAGAACAATTTCTCTTTCACTTCATTGCTAGGGACTAGCAAAAAGCTAGTTGAGGGGTGTGACAAACACTGAATATTGCACATTCATGTGCCAATATAATAGACATAGTGCTCATTTAATCCCCCAAATTCCTAGTTTTACATGCATATTTGAATTAATATAATTTAACAGTGATGTCACTCAAATGCATGTAATTATTTGTTTTTACACATTTGATATGTTTAGGTGAAATGAAGTAAAATAAAGGGAAGGAAAGAAGTAGCAACCACACTGTAGTATCTCCCATATTTTTAATCAAATGTGAATAGTAATGAATAGTAAAACGTTTGAAAAAAAATTGCAAGAATCCAAAACCAAAACCAAAAAAAAAAAAAAAAAAAAAATTGGTAACATTGACAATGATATGTACGTATGTATTATTTTGTTTTTTTCTCTCTTTCTCTCTCTCTATCTCTATTTGCCTCTGCAGGTTTGTAATATTTAAACCACTGTCAGAAATTGTTGAAAATCAGGGACGAGACAAAGAAAAAATGGGCAGAGTGATGGAGTGAATGACGAAGTGTATCATAAACTTCGCCTATAAATACAAGCTGCAACAAATAGCTACAACACAAACAGCTCCACACCAACAGTTTACAATAACTATTAGGGAGAGAATAGTTTAGGGAGGTTATCATGTGAGCAATTCATATTATCCCTAGAAATAAGAAACTTTAGTTTTTCTTTGCTTTTTCTTGTTCTAGTAGTAGTAAAAATTTACTTTTATGTAATTGATGATTTCATGTTCAAAAATATGTAGCAAAACTTTGTGTACTGTACTTCTCAAAAATAAAATATTTGTTTTCCTGTACAACCTTTGTCAATTTGTAGTAGTAAAATATTCATATTAAAATTTAGATTTAATATTTTTAGTCTAGTAGTACTTATAATTGTCCTCTAAAATAGTTTGAAACCCCAAATTTTCAGTTTTTATAACAATATTTTCATTCACTAAAAGATAGATTTTGCAAGTAAATTCCAGATTTCTTAGCCACGTAGTTGTTATAATTACCTACCAAAGCCCCAAAGCACACCCTATCCATATCTCACTCCAAAAGTAGATTAGGATTTGCTTTGACCTTATTTGTGTTCTTGGAGTTCAACCATTGTGACCCCACAAGAATCCAAAGTCAAAGGTTTAGTATTTTATTATTAATTCAGTATTTTTATTTATGTATATTTTATTAGCCTAGTTGTACTAAACTTTGTTATTTTGCAGATTCCACAAATTCAACCCCAACTCATGTTAAGTGGAGAAAATAATATAATAATATTAGTTTTTACCCTTACCTTGGTTTTACAACTTTAATTTTAATTAGACGGTGATTACATGCATCTATTTAATTTATCTTTAAATTTTATTTGGAAGACAGTTTCAATTCCAAAATGGTAGGCTAAAACTTTAATTGGGGATATGCAATAAAAACTTAGAAACCACAGCTTCTGTGCATTAATCTTAAATGTGCAAATTTATTTAGATGCGTTGTTTGTCCATTTATGACCAAAAATATCTATGTATCGATAGTTTATGACCATTTAACATGTTTATATACTATGGTTATATTGGGCTCAAAAGATTACATATTTGAAATAAGAATCTAATTATGTAGATTGTCAAACTATGCCTTTTGTCATAAAAAAACACATAGCATACTCAAACAACTCATATGACAAAATTTATATTTCAAATATGTGTTTATATATATTTCTATCCACTAATGGACATGCAATTGTGTAGTGGCAGAGTGGTGGAGACTGGACGCCGAATAACCCACGTCCGCGGCGGGGCACCATTCGAACCTGGCTACTTCCCAATTGCTTTTTTATTTTTCTTTAAACCAAACGACGTCGTTTCATATCAAACCTGACACACTTGATATGACCCTGACTCGTGAAAGTTTATTTTTAAATAAAGAATGACTCTGTGGTCTTAAATGCCAAATCCTTTTCAAATGCACAAAAGTTGTGGGATCTAGTGTTGGTTTTGCATATTCCCAATTTCTTTAAATCATTTCTTCCAACTTAATTAATATTTCCTGTCTTTAATAACTTTGCTTAAATATCTGTATAATTTCTATCTTTCGCTATTATTAAATCCAAAAAATTTATCTCACAAAAAAATTTAGCTTTTATTTCTTTTTCTTCCTTTTCTTACTAGTATCTTAGTTAATTTATTATGCACTGTTCAAATCTTTACCGTAAACTACTTAAAAAATAGCTTTTAATTAGTTTATTGCAAAAATATAAAATTAGTAGTTTAGTAAAACTTCACACAAAAAAAAATCTATCATCTTTTATTTTCTTTTTAGTGACATAATAGTTATTGCCTATCTTTCTTTTACGTTCCCTGTGGGTTCGACCTGGACTTCTAGAACTTTATTACTTGTACGATCATCTACACTTGGGTGTGATAAGAAAGCGCGTCAATAGGATGTCGTCAGCTGTCACATCCAGAATTGAAAATACAAATTGCTACACTACGAGGATTCTAGCCACATCCAGTCTTCTCTTTAGGTCAGTAGATCAATCTACTTTAACAAATCTTCCACACAAGCTTCCAATAAGACAAAATAAATTCAAGTTCCAAGCATGCAATGGGATCCCTTCACATTTCAGCCAAACAAATCTTGAAGTAAAGTAGATATCTTCATCCGTGGTTTAATACAATCAAACTACAATTCTAAACCCTGAAGATTGAGGTATATAGTTCTTTCCATTTCATTCTTGCTCTGAAAAAGCAAGGACCATGTTGCCCACCACCCTTCCCCCATTGGAGTCACCGAGCAATTATGGAGCCCTAATCTCACTAAAATTTATTTGAGTTCAGTTAGAGAAACAGGGGAGTGTAAGTAACCCACGTCACATCCTGCTACCCACTCTATTTTCGAATCCTTAGGAACATATTGAAGGTTTGGTTTCTCCTGACTAGGATTTTTTAGGACTTCTTGGTAAGATCTGGAATCTTTGACATTATTGTTAGGGATGAAGTGGGGTTTGGTAGAGTATTTAATGCCATTTATAAATCTTAATGTTGTGTTAATTTGGGTTTCCCACCAAATAGGGCTTCTTTGACTACCAAACGTCTTCCCCAAAGATAACCGCCATTGCATTTGAGAGCCATATGTTTGGCATCCCTTGGGTCAGATAATTTGACAAAACCAAACTTCCCTCTTCGATTTTACCTTTGGCTCTTTGGAATGCAGATGACCTTGACCTCTCCTGCCCATTTAAAGTATTTCCACAAAACGATCTGGTTTAGATCTTGATGCATATAGTAAACTTCTTGTTTACCAACACTTGATGCATATCCATCCAATCTTTTTCATTATTTCTATTGCATAAATGGTTTTACAAATTTTGATCCACAGCTCCGTTTATTTTGATGTAAATTTTTTTTCAAAAAATGCTTTCACCTTATGCGGATAAGGTTAAAGCGTTTTTTGCAAAACATTTTACATCATGAAAGAACCAAATATATTGTTGTTGTTTTTTTCACTATATTCTAGACAAAATTGCTCAATTAATGAGAAGAGATCTCAAACATATCTCCATTAACATTATTGGGCAAACCCATTGAATAGGACACTGAGTTACATTGTTTATTCCTTTAATATATGATTTTGATTCATATTTGAACATATGTATGTTTTAAAGATGTCATAACTATTGGATTGACTCAATCTATTTGGATAAATTACATGGTAATTAACATGCAATGAGTAACTATGTTTGGAGTCAAGAAAGCATAAGAATCCTTTGGTTTAAATATATTTTACACCATTGTAGTTTATCACTTGTGTCAATTTAATCCATGTAGTTTAAAAAGTTCACTTTAGTCCCTGTAATTTCATAAGTGTGTCATTTTAGTCCTTTGAACACTTTTTGCGACAAATAGTTTACTTTTAGCAACAAAATTATTTATCGCTAAAAGACTAATTAGACTTATCTGACACACTAATAAAATTACAAGGACTAAAGTGACACTTTTTAAACTAATGGATCAAATTTTTTTAAACAAAAATATTTGACACTTTTTCTTATTTTTTTTTTAATACTTTATGGTAAGTGCCGACATAAAAAAATTGTAAAGAGGGGTTGATGAGAAAAAAAAATTCTATAAAAAGAAAAGAAAAGAAAAGAAAAGAAAAAGTTCCAACTAAAGCATCCTATTGAGACTTGCACGCTATAGGTTAATTTCACTAGTTAACGTTTAGGCTCTGCATAGACTTGATCTTTTTGTATTTAATAAGAGTGGAAATATCCATGTTTAGATAAAGAAATTTACTAAAGGTTCATCAGGATTAGTTCAAAGAACAAAAATAAAGAAAAAGTGTATTCAAACTCGCATAGTGTCAAACTTGATTTATATACATTGTAGTCCGCATTTCTTGTAAGGAATGTGCCTACAATTCCATTAGTGGAATTATTTCCTAATTATGATTTGATTCCTTATTTGGTGCTTCCTTGTCAAATAAGGATTCCTTTGATAGTGGAAGTTACCTAGTTTATATAGGAATGTTTGTGAGAGTATTCCTTGTTGTACAAGACTTACCATAGGGGTAAATCCTACTCCAATTAGGATTGAGACTCTAAAATCTATATAAATATAGGGCTTACTCAAGAGATTGATAAGATTGGTTGGAAATCTTCTACAAACCCACATTCTACATACACAAGAGAAGGCTGCAAACTAGTGAGCGAGAGATTAGTTTCTAGAAATTGTGTGTGTCATATAACTTGGTTGGGGAGTTATACACATAAGGTCTTGAGTGCTTGTAATCTTCATATTAATCAAGGTGATCGCCTTTGCATGTAGATGTAGGCATTATTGGGCCCAACCGCATTTAAATCTTGTTGTGTTGGTTTGCTTGATCTTTTTTCATCGTTTTGTCATTCTTGTTCTATTTATCTCCATCTTTATGGGTATGATTTTTCTTGTTATGATTGTGGGCTCATTCCCAACAAGTGGTATCAGAGCTCGGTTGAGAATCTATGGTAGTTGGAGATCGTTCGCTTAGGGATATACGAATGCAATAGAAAAGTTCGATGGCAAGTAGAATTTCAGCAAGTGGCAAGTGCGTATGAGAACGCCTTGGTGCAACAAGGTATAAAGGATGCATTGTGAGGTGAAGATAACAAACCAAAAGGGATGACCGGCAAGATATGAAAAATGATTAACTTTAAAGCCGTTAGCACCATGCGACTTAGTTTGGTGGACGATGTGGTGTACGGTGTCATGGGAGAGATCTCCGCAAAAGCTTTGTAGGAAAAGCTTGAGGATCTCTATTTGGGGAAGAACTTCACCAACCGTCTTATGTTGAAGCAAGAGTCGTAGTTCTTTAGGCGAAAAGAAGGAGTTGATATTCAAGCCCATATAGGCGAGTTTAACAAGTTATTGTGCGAGTTATCCAATATTGGCTTCAAACTAGATGACGATGACAAAGCTATCATTCTCCTTACATTGGTAAAATCTACCCATAATCAATTGTTCAATACATTGTTGTATGGGAGAGATACCATAATGGTGGAACAGGTGAAGAAACTCTATTCTCTAGTGAGAAGATGGATAACGAAGAGGGAAAGTTGGAAGATGGACAAGCACTTGTTACATATGAGAGGCCAAGGCAAGAGAAGAAGAACTCTAGAGGAGGCGGTAGTGGAGGAGCATGACATAGAACTCCTATGAAGGATAAGGAGTGTTACTATTGTGGAGAGAAGGGTCACTTTATTCGAGATTGCTCAGCAAAGAAGGATAATAGAGATACCGTTGCAAACGTAATGGAACATTCAGATGAAGATGTCGTAGAAGTCATGACAATTACAGAGAAGGAGAAGAAAACCGTAGATTGGGTTCTTGATTCAACTTGTTTTGCTCACTTATGTTCACATGTAGATTAGTTCTCATCCTACAAACCGATGGAGGAAAAAGTCTATATGGCGAACAACACAGTTGCAGAAATCAAGGGTGTTGGAACCGTTTGAATCAAGACTTTAAATGGGTTGACAAGGCTTTTGACAGATGTGCTTCATGTTCCGGGTTTAAAGAGAAATGTAATTTCCTTAGGAATGTTGGATTCCAAAGGTTGCTTGTTTATCGTGAAGAGAGGCTTCATGAAGGTGAAGCGGGATTCTCATATATTGTTCTTGGGAAAGAAGGTTGGAAATTTATACATTTTGTTGGAAAGTACCGATTTTGGAGATATCACAAAGAATAGAGGGTGTGGAAGCCGATTGGGAAATCTATTGAGGGAATAGATGATGAGGCTCCAACAACTTCGGTGATGACAACTTCTACTCAAGGTGAAGACGACCACAATAGCAAAGTAGAGCTCGTGCATTTCGTGTTTGATGGCGTTGGTGATATCAAGTTCACGGGGGATGTGAACTTGAGTAATGGTGTAGCTGAATAGCTTGGGGGATGGCAAAGGTGATGCACTACCAATGTGGAAGTTGAAGATTACAAGAGGAAGAATCTGAGGACTAATGGGAAGGAATTTGAGGCAAGGTGAAGATTGTTAGGAATGTGCCTAAAATTCCATTAGTGGAATTATTTCCTAATTATGATTTGATTCCTTATTTGGTGGTTTGTCAAATAAGGATTCCTTTGATGCTAGAAGTTACCTAGTTTACATAGGAATGTTTGTGAGAGTATTCCTTGTTGTACAAGACTTACCATAGGGGTAAATCCTATTACAATTAGGATTGGGACTCTAAAATCTATATAAATATAGGGCTTACTTAAGGGATTGATATCATTGGTTAGAAATCTTCTACAAACCCACATTCTACATACACAAGAGAGGGCTGCAAACTAGTGAGAGAGAGATTAGTTTCTAGCAATTGTGTGTGTCATATAACTTGGTTGGAGAGTTATACACGTGAGGCCTTGAGTGATTGTAATTTTCACATTAATCGAGGTGATCACCTTTGCACGTGGATGGTGGCATTGTTGGGCCAAACCATATTTAAATCTTGTTATGTTGGTTTGCTTGATTTTTCTTTCGTGGTTGTGTTGTTGTTGTTCTATTTATCTCCATCTTTGTGGGTGTGGGTTTTCTTCTTGTGATTGTGGGCCCATTCCCAACAATTCTGTAATCACACATTCAATTGATGGAAATGTTATTCAAAATGACTATTACATCATGGTGACATGATGTTATCCCAAATATATATGTTTGGGATGTGTAAATCTAAAATCTCAAATACAGAATTAATTGTTATAAATAAATAAATAAATCTGGTATAGATGCAAATACATGACTGTAGATCGAGTCTAGTGTTGGACACTATGTCCTTAAGACAATTATGCCCCACATCCATGCTCACAGATTTACGACATTGGTCTCTCAAGGATATGTACAACTATCTTCCCTTACTATAGATGCACTTCAAATAATAATGCTCCAGCGAATCATACCGATGTATGTACTCTCTCAAACACTAACACACCCTAATTTGTATATATGAAATCATATGATTTTTCTTCTCTTAAATAAATATGACCCATATATATAGATAGTAGGAGTGTGTTGTCAACAGTCACAATCTTTCGAAAGGAGATTGTTCATTAACAGTCACATCCATTCGACTAAGAATCTGTTTGGTATGACTAAAATTATCTATTTAATAAAAAGCCAATTTATCATTCAATTTTCCAACAATTCCCCATATGAATGAAAAATTGCCACATGTAAATAATGTAGACACTAGAGAGAGAGAGAGAGAGTACGTTGGAATGACACTACCTCAGGATATGTAGCTTTTGGCTTTGAACATTCACTAGTGAAGAATTATATGATTTACTTGGCTAAACAGTGAACACGATGTCTTAAACTATTCAGACTTTGGTGTATACCTAGACAATAGAACTCATACAGAGTCACTTTGAACACGTTCGGTTCTCATAGATGTGTTCATTTTTCATGAGTGCTTTAGACAATTTAGCCTTTTAAAATTCTCATAAAGGTGGCCCCCACTTTTATACTCACATAGGTGATTTCTTATTAAGAGTATCTCATTATACCCCACTTGTATTTCCAGATATAAGAACTATTAATGGCATAGCATATCCTAACCTTTTACTATTTTATCATGGAAATGAGTAGGAGTGTTGAACTCCTCAGTGAATCTATAGAGTGATACATAATTTAGTTGTCTCTTTTGATCCTAGATCTGGGGATCTCCAGTTAGTTAGGTTGGGTTTCTACTATGTCGACTCTTTATTTGCAGGCTTTAATTCCATTTCCATCGATGAATAGCAAACTTGCTCTCTCGTGTTATACCTTTTTGGTAAGCGGATCTGCGACATTATCCTTTGACTTTCCTGGTCAATAGAATTGATTTCATTGAGAGTAGTTGCTTTACAATGTTATGTGTACGACATATATATCAAGATTTACCATCTTACTACTATGTGCTCTACCAATCGCTAATTGGCTATCACAATGTACATATATTGTTGCAAAGGTTTTGTCCGACCAAATTTGGAATATCCTCTAAGAATTTGTGAAGCCATTCTGTTTCCTCTCTTGCTTTATTGCTTTATTTAAAGAAATACTTTGCTTTATCTAAAGCAATAATTTTAGATTTGCATTGCATTTAGATTTCATTGCTGATCATGCAATGTAAATCTGGTTAAAGAAGTTCCAAGGCACAGCTACATCTTCAAGTGTACAGACGTATCCATTTGTGGATTTTGAGTTTTTTCAAATAGATATCCAATTCTATATCCATAAAGTATAGTTGGATATCTTATGCGGTGCAATTTATATATCAGGGTGTACGTTACGTATCCAAGTACCCTGACTATCTCACCTTCCAGTAAACTACACTTGAATTACTTATATATATATATATATATATACGTTCAGTTTATTGACTGAATAATATATAATATATTTTTCTCAATGTAAAGAGATTGTGACATATTAAGTCCACCAAATATTCTAGTAATTTTTTAACTCCTAGAATCACATTTGCCACACCTTTTTTTGCTTCTAATTTTTTTTTCCATGTCAAACTTATACATTGACATATCCTTGGTAGTCTTAATCATGTCATTATCGCTGTTTATAATTAGCATATCACTCAAATAAAGGAAATGTATAAACCATGAAGAGTATTTGTGCTTTTGATAATTACACAATTGTCAGACTAATTAATGTATGCTTAAACCATTGTTTTGGAGTTGTATATCCTTAACATGATTTCACAAGTCTAAATACTTTCCTCTCTCGTCTTGGAACACTGAATTCGATCTTATGAAAATTCCACATTGAATTAGCTTCAAGTTCCAATTTATTTTAGTCCAATAGTCAACTTGAATAATCTTCTAAGTTACCACATTTAATCATCTTGGGTTATTTTCAAGACTACCACATAATTTAAACATTATATTTCTCATGCACAACAAATTCCAAAAAATGAATGAAATGTATTCAAAATTTTCATATATATATATATATAATGAGTCTATCTACTCCCAAATTTACAAGTATCATAGATCAACTGTTAATATGGGCATATTAACAGTACCCCCAGATTTGTAATAATATCAAAATAATGTGATTTTAGTTAATATTAACATGAACGTTTTATCACTACTTCACATTTTGTGTCACGGCCAAGCAGATTTCCAGAATATACACTAGATCTGTAACAACCGGTTTATGGAAATATGGGATCTGTACACATCACTGTTCCTTGCTGTATACCCATAGCCAATTTACTGAAATAAGCAATACAAATATCAATTTTGGAAAACCAACAAACACTAGAAGAAACCAGATTTTGTTTACAGGAAGGACCAGAAATTGATGAAATGTAGGGGTAGATATGAAATTATAAATGAATATACTCTAGTCTTCATTTTTGTTTTTTTAATTCTGCGTTTGAGATTTCAGATTTATACATCACAAACATATTTTGGATAATAATCTTAAGACAATTTTGCCCCGCGCTGGTACTCACGGGTTTGCGGCATTTGTCATCCAGAATATAACGATCTCCCATTCCTATAAAAGCTAGCACTTCAAATAATAAGGTTCTAGTGAACCATACTGATGTTTGTACCCTCTTAAATACTAACATACCCTAATATGTAACTAATATAATTTTCCTTCTCTTAAATGAATAAACATGACCCATATATATAGATTGTAGGAGACTTTTAGTCAACAGTCACAACCTTTCGAAAGAGACTGTTCATCAACAATTACATCCATTCGGCTAAGAATCAGTTTGACATGACTAAAATTATCCATATAATAAAATGTCGATTTCTCATTCTGCTTGATATGACTTCTGAAATTTATCTAGCATGTGTTATCAAAACTGTCATAGAATTTTGTGACTCATTTTTTTTTTTTTTGGAAATAGGAAGTTTGCTTATCTAGAAAAGATGATGAAATGGTGAAAGATGCAATATATAGTTGGATAGGATGGTTGCGTCACATCGTGGGGATGACATAGTTTGACAAAAACTCAAAATAATTTCTGCTTATGATGATGGTACCTTAATACATGGCAAGAGTTTAGAGAATTTGAGGAAGCATAGGATTTTGAGAATTGCAAGATTATCGTCAAAACAAAATTGAGATTTCTTGTAATAAAAAAAATTGAGATTTCCTAAGTCTTTGGATCATTGATATCCCACTAAATGAATTTAGTTGATGAAATTCAAAGGATTATCTACATCTTCATACAACTAAGGGACATTTGGTTTGCCACAAACAAGAAAATAATTAATTTGTAATTCTTATTTGTGGTAATTCTTGTGTTTGGTTTAACATAAAAAAAGAAATAAGAATTGAATTTCACATTTTAGAAGGTTTACAAATCCAACCAAAAATGGTCCGATTTGAAAAGAATAGAATAAAATTGAATTCATTTATATTTCAAACCAAACATGAAAATTAGAATTCCAATTCTATTCTTTTCTTTCCAATTCTATTCTTATGTTTTTATTCTTTTCTGTTCTTTTCAATTCTTTTCTTAAGGATTGACAATATTGTTTCTGATAGGCATGAGAGCTATACAAGGGAAGACACTTCAAGTATTGTTGATGAGCTACAAACATTAGCATCAACCTTATTTATATATTCATTTACAGTGCGTTTGGTTTGCTACATACAAAAAAAGAATTGATTTATAATTTTTGTTTGTGGTGATTCTTGTGTTTGATTTAACATAAATTTAAAAAAAAAAAAAAGGAATTGAATTTATTTGCAGTTTTATCCAATTCTTATTTTAGAGGTTTACAAATCCGACCAAAAATGGTCTGATTTGAATAGAATGGAATAGAATTGAATTCCTTTCTATTTTAAACAAAACATGAAAATTTTGAATTCCAATTCTATTATTTTCTTTTCTATTCTTTTCCATTCGATTTTATTTTAAAACCATACCAAAAATGGTCCGATTTGAATAGAATGAAATATAAATGAATTCATTTTCATTTCAAACTAAACATGACAATTATAATTCCAATTCTCTTCTTCCTTTTCCCTATTCTTTCCAATTCTATTCTTATGTTTCTATTCTTTTCTATTCATTTCTATTTTAAAAGTTTTACCGTCTTGTTTCTAATAGGCACGAGAGCTATACAAGGGAAGACACTTCAAAAAATATTGATGAGTTTCAAATATTAGTATCAACCTTATTTATATTCATTCAAATTAGAATTGAAATCATTTTCAATTCTACCCAATTCTTATTTTAGAAGGTTAACAAATTCGCTTAGTACATTGCAAGAGTTTAGAGAATTTGAGGAAGCATAGGATTTTGAGAATTCCAAGATTATTGTCAAAACAACATTGAGATTTACTGTAATAAAAAAATTGAGATTCCCCAAGTCTTTGGACCTTTTTTTTTAAACTTACCTGGATATGGACTGGATACACACACTCCACACACACATGCACACCTCAGCCCCAACGCAACCCAACCCCAAAACCCCACACTGGCCCACAGCAAAGCCCAACAAGGGCCACTTATTCTGACTGAAGAATGACTAGGGGGCTAGCAACTAGAATACCCTATGGGGATTCAAACCCTCTCCCTTCTAACTGGGAAGAGAGAGGTAATGCCAATCGGGCTACAGCCCGCTCGGCAGTCTTTGGACCATTAAAATCCTACTAAAACTATATTTAGTTTATGCTAATTTTTAAAGGATTATCTACATCTTCATCCCTATGATACCCTATATTTCTAGTAATTATTAATACGAAGAGATTCAATATACTTCCCTTGATCATACTTGAAGATTTGCTTTCTATCGATCGAAGTCTTGTCAAGCAATTGAGAATTTCCGAGTTCAATCGATCGAACATCATTCTCTCAAGTGATCGAAGAACCTTTGATCGATCGAACATGATTGGATTTGTATCACATTTTTTATACAAACATTGCCACCTACACCTCCCTCTTTTCTATATTTGGGATTTGTTCGCTCGAGTACGTCACCTTGGGGAGCACCAGTTCTGTTTGTGAAGAAGAAGGATGGAACACTTCGACTCTGCATAGACTACAGGGAGTTGAACAAGGTTTCGATCAAGAATAGATACCCGCTACCTCGGATAGATGATATGTTCGACCAATCACAAGGATCAAGGATCTTTTTAAAGATGGATCTACGTTCGGGATATCATCAACTATTGGTTTGACTAGAGGATGTGATGAAGACTGCATTCAGGATAAGATACGGACATTATGAGTTTCTAGTTATGCCTTTTGGATTGATGAATGCGCAAGCAGTATTCATGGACTTGATGAATAGAGTATTCAGACCATACTTGGATAAATTCATTATAGTGTTCATCGATGACATCTTGATCTACTCAAAGACGGAGGAAGATAACAAGGAACACTTATAGATTGCCTTACAGACACTTAGAGATAGTAAAGTTTATACAAAGTTCAACAAGTGCGAATTTTGGCTACAAGAAGTCAAATTCTTGGGACATGTGATATCTCAAGATGGTGTCTCTGTGGACTCATCTAAGATTGATGAGGTCTTAAGCTGTAACAGACCGACTAATGCGATAGAGTTCAGAAGTTTTCTTGGTCTAACAGGATATTATCAGAGATTTGTCGAAGGATTCTCCAAAATTGTTGGACCATTGACGAATTTGACGAGAAATGAGATAAAGTACGAATGTTCTGTACCAGTACTCGCGATGCCTAAGAGTGGAGAAAGGTATGTGATCTATATGATGCATCGTACCAAGAACTTGGTTATGTGCTTATATAGGACGGGCATGTCATTGCATATGGATCTAGGAAATTGAAGGTACATGAGAAGAACTATCCTATACATGATCTGGAATTAGCAGCAATAGTGTTTGCATTGAAGAATTAGAAACACTATCTCTATGGAGAAAAGTTTGATCTATTTTCTGATCATAAAAGCCTGAAGTATTTGTTCTGTCAGAAAGAATTGAACATGCGACAATGAAGATGATGGCATGCACAACATGTCCCACATCAGTATGCTACGGAAATGTGCTCACAACCCAGCGCACGAGATCGACTTCGAAGATACTAAGGTCAATGACAAAGTTACGTTTATTGAAGGGCCAGTGCAGATTTTAGATCGAGGAATCAAGAAGCTCATAAACAAGGAGATTCTATTGGTAAAGATTCAGTCGAAGCATCATGATGAAGGAGAAGCTTCATGAGAGCAAGAGTCTGACATACGTGAGAAGTTTCCATTTTTGTTTTAGACCTTGGTTTGTTTTCGATTTCGAGGATGAAATCCTTAATGAGTGGTGGATGATGTAATACCCTGTATTTTTAGTAATTATTAATACGAAGAGATTCTATATACTTCCCTTGATCATACTTGAAGAATTGCTATCAATCGATCGAAGTCCTGTCAAGCAATCGAGAATTTCTGAGTTCAATCGATCAACCTCTTTCAAGCGATCGAAACCCTGCCGACATAAATTTATGTAATACTCTGTATTTCCTTTGTACTTTTATATTAATTTTGATATAAATAAGATTCCATGTGCTTGTATTTACATTTCCTGTAATTTCAGTTTCAATCGATCGAGCAAGCTTTGAGCGATCGAGAGTTTCATTTCTCAATCGATCGAACCTACTTTGATCACAAACCCCTCTGCCGACCTGAATTATATGACGTGGAAACATTTCTCAAGTGATTGAATCCATCTTAATCGATCGAAACCTGACCGACATGTTCTCAATCGATTGACTCACTTCGATCGATCGAACTTGTTATTATCAGTTTACACTACACCAAAAGGGCACATTTCTAACAGTAATTTACCGTTAGTAAAATTATTACTATCGGACTATTTCCGTTAGGAATAAAGTGTGAGTAATAATTCTAACAGAATTTCTAATGGTAATTGTCCGTTAGGAAAATCATTTTTACTAAAGGTAAATTACCGTTAGTAATATGTTTACTAATGGATATTTTCCATTAGTAATTTATTATTCCTAACAGAAATATTCCTTTAATAATATTTATTCTAACGGTTTATTTTCTAACACTTTTGTATGCAAAATACTAACGGAATTTTGTAACGGACACTTACCGTTAGTAGTTAAATTACTAACGGTTTGTAATACGACAGTTTCTAACACTTTCGAGACAATTACTAACGGATATAATCCGTTAGTAATTTCTATTACTAACACTATGTTTTCTAACACATGTGTAAGAATACTAACGGAAATTATCCGTTAGTAATTATTTTAAATATGAAAAACATAAATACTAAAATATGCTCCCCAATTTTATTTGCACCTAATATCCATCACAACCACATCACATTTACTATAAAAACATAATAAGCTCAAATCCAAACCATAATAAATACAAGCTCAATCTATGTTAAATACAAAAAATATAATCCAAAATAAACAAAATTATCCTTAAATACAAACTGTTTCTAAATCCAAACCAAAACTAACAAACCATATCTGAAATTGAAAGAGTAAATCCATCCAAAACTAAACTAAACTTAACTAACTGACAAATAAACCATGTCTGAAATTTGAAGTCAGAGAAATAGGACAAACATAGTCAACCAATCTTTAACCAACACTCAAGCCAAATCACAAATCCCCCTTGCCACTTCCTTCTAGCCAACAGAGTGTCCCTCACGCCTACTTCCTTCTACAGTTCCAATAAATCCTTAACAAAATCTAAAAAGTGTGAGGCTTCAGAACAGAACCAACACTCCTCAGTTGATTAAGAACTCTTTTCACTGTTTTGAATCGGAAAGCTAGCCAACTGAGCAAATGCACAATTGTTTACATCTAATATGGCAACTATCAGAAATATCACAAACAAACACTAAATTTGCTTCACTTAGCTATAACCTCACATTTGTTCTAATGAAAGAAAGAAAGGATAGAAACATCATCACAACCACCACAGTCAAACCCACCTGATACGTCCATAAATATTCTGCTAAAGCTAAACCGCCACGTCAGCAGCGAAGGACCCGGACTATCCAGAATATGCGCTTGTGGCCCACCAATCCCGAGGTCTTTCGACTATTACCGCTTGGGGTGCTCACACAGCCCGGGCATACAGCGTAGTAGCTCTTCACAATGTGCAGTTTGACAACCAATCCGCTCAGCAGTTTCCTAAATCAATCAGAAGACTAATGGAAAGTGTAAATAGTTTTCTAAGCCACTTAGGAAACCTCCCATGATTTATGCTCGTCAGATTGTAATTAGATGGAGCTTCCTTATCTAATCAGTTGCCTTGTACGGGTGGTCTCTTGCACCTATAAAAGGGGCCACTCACTCCCATTAAGGGGGATCGCATTCTTAACCTAGAGAATAGCTGTTTATACTGATTTCATACGCATACACCCAGCCGGTATTACTGGTAGTGCCGCCCAATTGTTGGCTCACCAGGCCCACTGGTGATCTTCTAGTGAAGCGCACTGACGCACCCGTGGACATAGGTCACCTCATTAACGGGGCCGGACCACATACAATTGATTGTGTTACAATATCTCTCTCTGAATCTCTCTTACCGGTTTTCGGCATCATCAGTTTGGCACCGTCTGTGGGAAGCGACAAGTTTTTCACCAACAAATTCCTTCACTGATCAACATGCCGCCGAAGATGGGTAAGAAAAACACTGCTCCGGTCGGTCAGGAGAACTTGTAGCTCGAGCAGCAGGCCGCCTCATTGACCTCTGAGTAGGTGACAGCGGCGCTCGTGCAACTTCTGGAAGGCCAACGGCAAATCCAGCAGCAAATCGAAGCGCTGTTGGTCTTGTAGGAGAAGTGCCCTCAATCAGAGAACCAGACTGGGAAGAGTGCCCACGACCGGGAGCATGCAAGAGTTCGGAACCATACCCACTCTGCGCCGGTATCCCCGTCAGATTGGGAATACGCCCGGGATGGTGAACGTAGCAGAGTGCCCAGGCGCCCCAATCAGCAAGCTCGAACCAATCCTCGTCGGGTGGAAGATGCCAGAGACATCATAAACATGCCACGCGCCACCAGGATTGAGGGATTAGGGCCAAAGCACCGGGAACCAGCCAAAGACCCTCCGGCCCGGAGCCGGGGAGATCTTAGGCATACGATTACCCAGAGCCGGAGCCGGATTCTTTCCCCGAGGTCAACACACTTCGAAGAAGAAGCCTGGTCGTTTGACCCAACTTACCGCTAGGACATTGAAAGGAAGACGTGAATGCTCAAATATAGGGCTTGCAAAAACAAATCGAGCAACTGAGCCGCAAGCAGCGTCACAACCATACCAACACGGAGACCGAGTCGCCCTATACCGTTCGGATCACCGGATTCCTTATCCCGTAGAAGTTTAAGCCACCGCATCTCAGTTCTTATGATGGGACGGGGAGCCTAGTGGATTATGTTCGCACCTATAGGGCCCAAATGGCGTTGGTCACCACTGTCGACGAATTACTGTGCCTAGCCTTCCCCAGCACTCTCAAAGGGCCAGCTGTGCAGTGGTTCCATGCCCTCAAGCCTCGAACAGTTGATGACTTCAAGACACTGAGCAACCTTTTCATTAGCCAGTTTGTAGGCATGCTCGACCACTCGCAACCGAACACTCAGCTATTGACTGTCAAGCAGCGCAAAGGCGAATCCCTAAGGGAGTACGTGGACCGCTTCAATCAGCAGAGGCTCCAGATCCGCAATTTGAACGAAATAGCAGTCATCATGGCCTTCTGCTCGGGAGTTCAACACACCAAGGTTGCTACGTCATTCCATCGAGACTAAACGACAACCCTGGTGGAGCTCTCGGCAAGGGTCGGAAAGTATATAGACATGAAAGAATTTCTAAAGTCCAAACGCACTTGCTTTGTGGGAGACGAGTCCCCGAAAGCCAAGCGGAGGCGTGAGGGCTCTGAGAAGGGCTCGGTAAAAAAGCCCAGGCAAGACCAGCAGAGAGGAGGTCGGGATCAACCCCAGATCGCTTTCACGCCTCTGTCTCGACCAATCCACGATAAGAGTTCTTAAATGTAGTGAACAAGAGTAGTGGCACACCCATAGTTTGTGTCTGCCAAAGCTATGTGTGTACCGTACTCGCAAGCATTCTTAAAAGTGGTGAACAGTGAAAGTTCTTAAAAGCGGTGAACAAGAGTATGGGTACGTCTATAGATCAACTGTTATATTGGAATGATGTATAGCATTTGTAAGAGTTCTTAAAAGCGGTGAACAGTAAAAGTTCTTAAAAGCGGTAAATAAGAGCACTAGTATGTTGTGATGATATAATTAGTTCATGGAAGTCAGTCTTAGAGTTGGAAGATGATGAGAATCAGTTAATGTTGTGTCTGAATAAAAGAGGAAGAGATATTATTAGTATCACTACTTTATATCGTGCATAACTGGTAAGGACTTTATACCTATGATACTGTGAGAGTTTCTATTGACTTAGCTAAAGTAAGCTGACGACGTTTATGCCTGGATATTCCCCGTCTAGACTATCCTATCCCTATTAATGCAGGTGATGGAGCTTACAGCGATGGCTACTACCCGGAGTTGGATTATGCAAAGAGTGGCCCCACTAATAACGGTTATGCCGGGGAAGATTATTACGCTGACGATTACCCTTATGCCAGCGAGAGATGAAGAAGTTATATCTAGTTTACTTTTCTGTTATTTCTGTCGAGCTTTTGTAATGGGTACTTGGGCATATGTTGTCTCCAGACCTGTTGTGATCCTGAGGACCACTCTGATATTATAATGGATAGAATTGTTATTATATATTCAGTTTGTTTACTGTTTTTATTATATTTGCTAGACTAGTACTGCATGGTGTGGGCAATTAGTGACATTCACCCATCATTTCCTATAAACCTAAAAAGAAAATTTATTTTTCTCTATTTTTGCTGTTCCGGGGTGTGACAATCCCACTAAGGGGCGTTTGGTTTGCCACAAACAAGAAAAAATTTGATTTGTATTTCTTGTTTGTGGTAATTCTTATGTCGGTTTAACATAAAAAAAAAAGTAAAATTAATAATGCTAGAGACACAACTAATTAATTGCTCAACCTTTTCACAATTCACTATATTTTAGTAATGCTAGAGACACAACTAATTAATTGCTCAACCCTTTTCACAATTCACAATATTAAAAAAAAAATATTGTGAATTGTGAAAAGGGTTGAGCAATTAATTAGTTGTCTCTAAAATGTTGTAAATTGTGAAAATGGTTGAGCAATTAATTAGTTGTGTCTCTAGCATTACTCAGCAAGAAAAAAGATTTGAATTTCATTTCTAATTCTATCCAATTCTTATTTTAGATGGTTAACAAATCCGAGCAAAATTGGTCCAATTTGAATAGAATGGAATAGAGTTGAATTCATTTCCATTTCAAACTAAATACGAACAATTACAATTCCCATTCTCTTTCTACTTATTTCTATTCTTTTCTTCAAATAATGAATATAAATAAGGTTGATACTAATTTTTAAAGGTCATCAACAATATTTGAAGTGTCTTCAATCCCTTGTATTAGCTCTTGTGCCTATCAGAAATAATACAAGTGAAACCATGAGTGATTTTGGTATTGCCTTTCTTGCTGCTTTGGTTGTAAGTCTGGTTCTTCATTGTTATGGAGGAGAAGTCGTGATATCTGAAGAAGAAAACCAAGAAATAGAAAGACAGCTGACGATCATTAACAAACCTGCACTAAAATCCTTTAAGGTGTGTGTGTGTATATATATATATATATTTCCAGTACTTGTTCAGTGTTTGTTCCGCTTCTTCAATTGTCTGTTCATTTTGCTTTAGGAAAAAGGTAGAATATAGTACATTATTCACACCCTTATCGCCAAGAAGATGGTTGAGTTACTTGAGTACTTAAAAAAAAAAGGGTCTTGTTAGGGGCACAAACAACTTCTACTAACACTTACTAACACACTCTATCTCTCTCCTAGTGGTGCTGCGGGGTCCACTGCGGACCCCACAGTGTCACTAGGAGAGAGATAGAGTGTGTTAGTAAGTGTTAGTGGAAGTTGTTAGTGCCTCAAATATTACTCAAAAAAAAAATGCACTAGATCGATTATTATCCATGTTACCCATGACAAGCATTTTACCATATTATTGTTACCAAAAACGGTCCAGACTGGGTGGATGTCAACCCTCAATCACATTTATCATAACTGACACATAATAATGAGTCATATTTCTCATAACTGAATTATATTTGTCATAACTAATTCTAATATATTTTTTAATGATTTTGGTGATGTTGCTCATCTTGAACAGCACAATGGGTTGACATTCACCCATTTTGAGAAAATGTATGTTAAATTTTCCCAAAATATTGACAACCTTGCTGTCACATCAAATTTTTTTTTTTTAATAAATCCTTGCTACCACATCATTGGTTCTAGTAAAAAACATTAACAAAATTTTAGTCAAAAGTCCAGTATAGATTTTTTTGGGTCCTGGATCCAACCTATTTTTATTTTATTTTATTTTATTTAATTCTTAGAATGGACGTTTGACCAAAATTAGAAATGGTTTGTATGATTAAAAAAGTTTTTTTTTTTCTTTCTTTTGTATAATTTATTTTACCAAACTTCCAAAACTATAAGTAATAAATGTGTTTTATTTATTATTAATTTTTTTTTTTTGTGAGCAAAATTTGTATACTTGTGCAATCAGAATTGACGATATTTACCCTAAGGGTGACTAGATAGCACCCTATCTTCTCATCGAGGAGTAGGAATTAATTTGTCTGTAAAAATTAAAAATGAAGTGTTTTAGGCTTTTAGCGGAAAGAAAAGAAAAGAGAAAAGTAGATGTACTTGTAGGCTTACTTAAATATGGCTTCTGTTTTGGCCTTGTTTATCCAATCTCAGACTCTCCCCATGAGGTTTGCCTTAATTACACGGACCTTCCCTTTTGTTTCAAAAATTACACAGACCTCCCTCGAGGTTTGAATTAGGTAACAAAACGCCCCCTCCCCTAATGGTCCGTTAGTTTTTTTACATTAGCCTCCCCTGAAAATTACAATTAGCCCCCCTAATATTATAAAATTGTCATACTAAAGCCCCATTTCTCATATATTTTTGTGCTAATTATAAAATCCCTCCTCCCTCCTATGTTTTTGGGTTAATTTTTTTAGCATTAATTTATATCTACACAAAATATACACAAAACATATATAAATAGGTCCAAATTTTTTTTCCCCCGAACAAACCTCTATCAAGCCCCCCCCCCCCCCCCCCCCCCCCGTGTATTAATTTTCTAGATCCGCCCCTGTCCCTATGCTTCAAAAGTGGACACTTAACCCCCTGTGATTGTGAACTAAAATAGAACTGTTATGATTTCACTCAAAGAGCGTTAACCCCAAAATTAACATCACAAAATGGATTAAGTGTTTATATTTTTAACCAATTTTAGAATTTTTGTCAGTTTTGAGTGAAATCATAACAATTCCATTTTAGTCCACAATCACAGGGGGTTAAGTGTCCACTTTTGAAGCATAGGGACAGGGGCGGATCTAGAAAATTAATACAGGGGGGGGGGGGGGGGCTTGATAGAGGTTTGTTCGGGGGAAATTTTTTTTTGGACCTATTTATATATGTTTTGTGTATATTTTGTGTAGATATAAATTAATGTTAAAAAAATTAACCCAAAAACATAGGAGGGAAGAGGGATTTTATAATTAGCACAAAAATATAAGAGAAAGGGGGCTTTAGTATGACAATTTTATAATATTAGGGGGGCTAATTGTAATTTTCAGGGGAGGCTAATGTAAAAAAACTAACGGACCATTAGGGGAGGGGGCGTTTTGTTACCTAATTCAAACTTCGAGAGAGGTCTGTGTAATTTTTAAAACAAGAGGGGAGGTCCGTGTAATTAAGGCAAACCTCAGGGGAGGTTTGTATAATTTACCCTAATTAAAAAGACCACAGAAACACCTATATTCATATTTCAGAGTACTCAACAAAAACCCAACCAGAATTGCAAAAAAGGAAAATAATAGCATAAGCGCTATATTGTCTCAGAACTAAGGTGCAGAACGTATAAATTGTGTTATGTTCACTTCTGATGGGTATGATTATTTTACTACTATGGAAGAGCTTGAGGAAGCCATTGATGGTATTGGGGGTAAGCCCACAATCCCTACTTTAAGAATTAAATAATTAAATCTCACACGTAGAATGCAACAATTTCAATATCTAAAATGTACCTCATATTAAGGCTACTAACATTCTCCTTAGTTATCAATTATTAAATCCATGAATGCGATGCACTCTCTTCTTCTCCTCCTCTTTTGAGTTTCAGCTTGAGATTTTAAGTTTCTGTATTTCTGTTCTTTAATTGGGTGTAGAGTGTGGGAAGCAATGGTTATGGTTAGTTGTAGAGAGAGAGAATGACTGGGTAAGAGAGAGAGAGAGACAGACGTGATATGGTGAGTTTTTTAAATTTATTAGCAATTTTATGTATTGCATGTGTGTGAAAGGAGAGAGAAGGAGAGACGTGGGTGGTTGAGGGAGAGAATTGGGGTGAGTGTTCATATGGTGTGTTAGGTGTGCAAATATATTAGAGTTGTGACCCTTGGATTAAGTTGATCCAATGGTGAAAAATAGATATACAGAGTAATAAAGGTGCAGATCTTAAGTTGATTTAATGGACAAATTTGAGCCCTTGAATCACTCCTTTTTGAGTCCCACACCGTTGCCCAATATTAATATAGATATATATATTTGTCTTCCTTCACTTTCCTCTACTCTATACTATGCTCCTTTTGTGGTGATTGACTTCTTATGTAATTGGGATAATGTTGTAATTAAAGTAGATATTGATTCTTAGAAGCCGGAAGTACTTTCTAAAATGTTCACGCTCTTGCCTCATATTTTTTATTATGTGCTGCTTACTTAAAAATTTGTCGGAATCTTGTTGTATGTTAGAATTTCGCTCCCATCACAATTAATTCTTAAAATACCTTATAAATAGATTCAAGTTCTTATCTGTCCAAACATTTTAGTGAAGAAATATTTTTATGTATAAAATGAGTAATTCTTGGGACACAACATTCACACAACATTTTTAAAAGATGTGTCTAACTATCTCTTGTGATGTCACTGGACTCCACAGTGACACAGGAGAGATAGATACATATTTTAGGAGGTTGTGTGAAAGTTGTATAAAAGTTGTGTCCTAGGAATTACCCTATAAAAATATGATATAACACGCGCGTATAAATACAAAATCCACTATCAAAATATTTTATTTCAACACAAATTCCTGTTTTCTACTTAGATACATAATATATCTCTCTGAAATGTATGGACACTTCTCAGACGCTTCAAACCTTTGAGCCTTTTTCATTTCACCTTGTAACTAACAATTAGGGTTTGTTTGGCTTGTACAATTTTTTGCAGACAAAGTATGGAGATATCATAGATTGTGTTGATATCTACAAGCAACCTGCATTTGATCACCCTCTGTTAAAGAATCATACCATTCAGGTATAACTGATTCATATCATTTATATATACACACACATACTCTTTTAATTACTTTCACTTAGTGGTTTGTATATATTTGTGGTGTTGGTGTCCTCACTCTTCAAAGATTTACAACATTGAAACAATTTAGTGATAGATGTAGCTGAACAGTTGAACTGGTTTATAGATGGTCAGTTGATGTAGAAACAAATTTTAATATAGTTGTAAATTATGAAAATAAGGAAGTAAGTCACAAATTGAAAATGTCGATTTCATTTCTAGCTGAATTTTGTTTTCCTTGTTAACTAAATAAAAAAAAGTGTTTTAGTAAGTGTTTTCCTTAGTAAATATGTGAACCAAACAGAGCATAAGAGTCATCAATTTGTAATACTAGTAATGCCTGTGTATGAGATACTTCTCTTTTCTTTTCTCTTAATTTTTTTTGTCTTCCAAAACTGTGATGTTTATAGTCAGTAGAGTACACCCAATGCATTTTTTCTAAGGTGCATATGATAACTATGAACCTTTTTAAAATTTGTTTTTAATTATTATTATTATTTTTTTTTTGAGGAAGTTGTTTATGGTGCTAAAGAGCTAGATATTTTGGCAAGTTTGGTATTCTGGACACTTAGCACGTCTCTTCTGGTGTCATCCTCTGAAGCACGGACACGGACACACCGACACGGATACGACACGACACCGGCATGGCGACACGACTAAGTCCTAAAAAAATGTACGTCGACACTACCGGAAAAGTATCCGTGAAGTGTCTGTGTCAGACACAGACACGATAGCTTCTTTGAAGTGTCGGTGCTTCCTAGGTGTCATCTGATTATTTAAGAACATATATTATTATCCTTTTTTTTCCCCCTAATTGCATTGTTCTTCATCTACTATATCTACCAAAATTCTTCAAATTTGCAGACTGAGATCTCTCTATTATACTATAACTTTCTACTTTCAAATTTTTTTTTTCAATATCGATTTGTTCAGAGGAAACCTAGATCTGCCCCAACAGTTGCCAAAGAGGAAGCCCCCTCACGAGCTAAATCCGTGACGGTGTCTATGAGTAATGTTGTATGTCCGTATGGGAGTGTACCTATTCGTAGAACAACAAAAGCAGACATCATTCGATCCAAGTTTTCAAAACCTACTGCAAGTGATTCTCCGCCAATTGTCAGACCTGGTACTCATGTAAGTGTTGGCGTCTCCATTTTTCTATAATGTAGTATTTGAATAAGGATTTTATGTACAAACATCGTAATAAACACAAAGTTGCAGATGAGAGTAGTAATTGAGTTATGAGCAATTCACTTACGATAGTAATTCTTGTAAGACAGCCTATTCAACTCCTTAAAACTCAGGTGTTAAAAAGAGGAGAACTAAAATCTTATAAATCGCACAAAAGAGACATAAATGAACGATATGGGACAACGTTCCAACAGTAATGCATTAATTTTTAAGGAAAAATATAAATTTTCTGCGTACAACTTCAATTAAAACATGCTCATATTTAAAATCCCTTCCAAATGGTAATCTATATATTTATTCATGCTTACGGAGGACAATCCATTATAGAGCGAAACATATGTTCCCTATTTTTATTTTTTTCTGTAGGCAGAAATGGATAGTTGATGTGCCACAGAAGATACAACTATACAAGTGAGAGATTTATAAGGTAGCTTGCAAATAAGATCTCTTTTCTTCAGAATCCCATTAATTATTACAACTTTGAAACATCAAGATTTATGCCATCCTTAAAAATTTTAAATTCCCTGCTCAAACTTTGTTGGAATTTTCGGCACTGCACAAAACTGAAAGTTTGGTATATGAAAGCCTTGTTCTAGGAGATTGGCGTTTTCATTTCCAAAGAGAAAAGTAGCCTGAGATCAGGCAAGATAGTACTCGTAATATTTTTGAGTAATACTTGGGACACAATCATTAACTTAACTTTTTTTACACAACTCAATAAATGTGTCTATCTCTGTCCTGTGATATCAGTGAACCCCATAATAACACATGAATTTTTTTTTCCGTACTAAGAAAAGGAAAATATTTTCGACCGGATCATTGTGTATTTTTGTATACAATAAACAGTGGTAATTAACAACATATGGTTACGATAATTTATGTTCTGCAATAAAATAACGGAGGGCTTTCAATGCAAGGTCTAAAAGCCTATGGCTCCGTGACACTGGCACCAATTAAGTGCTCGATCTAAGCTTAGTTTGGCCCCCATGTGGCTTTTTAAAAGGAGCTTATGAAATTTATTACTAAATTGTTTGATAATTTTATACAAGTGAGACACTACTCTTCAAAAAGACAAAATGAAACCAAAAAGCAACTTAGAGCTTTTAAAAGCTCCATTTTAGAGCTTTTAAAAGCTCTCCCAAAAAAAGCCCTAAGTTCAATTTTTACAAAGTTCATAAACTAGTTACCAAATGAATTAACATGAAATTGAGCTTTAAAAAAGGAGAAGCACCACGTGGGGGCCAAACTAAGCCCTAATATGGTTTGGGTCCTTAGCTGGTGTATTGATAGTGATTAAATAATTTTTTTTTTCGGATGTGTTGACATTCCGCTTTGTTCAGTCTAATTGTTTACATGGGTAGGGATTAAAAAGATGAGTATTGCTAGATGCGCAAAAAAAATCACAATTAAATGCACAACCTGTTTAAAATTATTGGACTTCGTGCTGAAAAATCTGTACACACAAAAAGACTAAAAAAAAAAGAGGTGTACAGCTTTTTTCAACACGAGGTTCAATAATTTTAAGCAAGTTGTGCATTTAATTATGCAATTTTTTTTTTGTGAATCTAGCAATACTCTAAAAATATTAGAGATCTATGTTACATGCATAGACTCTTCTAAATATACCAGTGTCAGACATTTGACACTCGGGGTTTAGGATATGTGTGTGACACTTTTGCAAGGGTACTACTTATCAGGAAGCATGATATCTACTTTTGTAGTAGTATAGTATTGTCTTTTAAATGTATTTCTTTCATGTTAAAGTTTTGTTAATATATAAAAGCACAATTTCTTTTACATACATAAGGAAATATAGATATGTTCAGGGGCGGAGCTATGGGGGGCCTAGGCTATACGGGGGTTGCCAAAAACGCTTACTTAAGCTCATCGATGCCGAAATTTTTTTTTTGGGGTCTATTCATACATAATTGACAATTTTTTTAGGGTCTACTTGTCTATAATTGTGATTTTTTGGGGATATATTTATAATATAAGTCTATTCGGTGACACGTAAATATTGTATAGTGTCTTTCAAAATTTTAAGGGGGTCTATTTCTAAAACGCATAAAATTATCACACTAAAAGTGTAATTTTTAAAATTTTAGGCACATTTCTTTTGAGTTGTATATACCTGTATATCAATATATATGTAGTTGATAGCACTAAAATGGGCCTTGGACCCCTTTGAGGGCCTAAACATAAGTTGAGGGAGGCCTAAACATAATTGAGGGGGGGCCTAAATGTAAAATACTAAAAAAACTTAGGGTAAAATTTTAATTTTCAAAATCTCAGGGGGGGCCTGGGCCCCCCCTGGTCCCAATGTGCCTCCCCCAGTGGATATGTTGTCGAATTCCCTTGTCTTTTAGATTCATGAATTTGGGATGTGCGACAGTTAGACACATTCCTTCACCAGACACTGGTATCAAAGTTAGAGCCTAAAGGCTTAGACATGTTAGAGATGCAAAAATTATCAAATATAGGGGTAAAATACACTTTTCACCCTTCAACGGATGATTTCATTATAATTCCTACATTCTCTTTTCTCAATTTAGTACCCCAAATTTGACAAGAGTTCAAACTTGGTCTAGTAACAAACATTTCATCGCAAGCAATGGTCTTTGACTACGGAATGTTTGCTATTTTACGGTGAAGTGTTTGTCATTCGACCAAATTTGAACACCTATCAAACTTGGGGACTAAATAGAGAAAATTGAATATATAGGGACTAAAGTGATATCAAGCTCAAAGTTGGAAGGTGAAAAGCATATTTTACTCCAAAATATACTCTTTCTTCTTTTTCTTTTTCAATAGTCAGTATACAATATAGTATTGATTTTATGTCTAATATCCAAGTAATTCATTCTAATGAATCCAATCCCATATGCGGGTGTGGCATCAATTTTTTTTTAGTGCGGTTGTTGCAAAGGGTAAGGGGGTGTTTGATAACCTAATTAAGTGCTGAAAATGAAAATTTTCAGCACTTATTTATTTCAGCGCGTTTGATAATGTACCACTTAATTGCAAAAAAGCAGCTAAAAAATTACTGAAAATTTAAAGTGAAAATTTTCTACTGAAAATATTCACTGAATGCAGTCTATTCCGGTACTTGAAATACTGTTTTCAGTATTGCAAGCTCAATCGCTTAAAATTTTCAGTACTTAAAATTCAGCACTTGATTTTCAGTACTTAATTTTCAGTTTTATCAAACACACCCTAAGTTTGTTGATTATTTAACATTACATTTTACACAGATTTAGAGAAGGTATTTTATGTGTGCTCCACTAAGTTATAATTAAATGGATAGTGAAGGGTGTTATGGTGAATAAAGGAATAGAAAACTTAGTTATGTGCGTGATATTTATTTGGAAATTTTTTTTTAGGAGTAGAAATTCTAATTTGCCAAGCAAATTTATAAAATTAGCAATATATTCTAGTATAGGGAGAATTGCAATTGAGGATCAAAATTACAATTAAGGATGAGTGTTAAAAATATTCATACTTAGGGGTGAAACATATTTTGGGTAATGATTGTGTAGGGGTAAACTACTTGGGAAACTACTTTGAAAACAAAAGAGTCCAACGTGCTATCGTCATCAGAATATGCCACGGCCCACGTGGCAACCTCCACATGTCACCCACAGATTGGTAATGCCTTGAGACAACCAAAATAGTACTCCGTATCACTTTTGAAACACATCTGAGGGTGAATGAGTTCTTGGGGCGATATAAATATAAAATAGAAATATAAGGTTTGGTCCTTATTTTGGACCATTAATAGAAATTGATCATAGTTATATTGCATGTATAGTAATTAGTCTCTAATTTTGAAAAGTAATCAATATTTAGTCCATTTTTCTAATTTGATAGAGATTTTATGGACCAATATGCCCTTCGTTACATACATACATATATATATATATATATATGTGAGAAAATAAATTTATCATTTTTTACATGCTTCTCACTTTTTTGTGAGAAATTCTCACTTTTTACACCGTTCATTTTTTAAGATCCGGAGTATATATATAGTAATAAAGATATATACAGTAGTAAAGACTTAAATTTAGGGGTTTTAAATTTAAACCCCAAACAACTATCTATATATAAATATATATATATATAGAGAGAGATAGAAACTCCACAGATTTTATATATCTCTCTTTTTCCAATTCTCTCTCTCTATTTTATATATATAAAGAGATATGAACTCCACATATTTTTATAAGTATATATTTTGCTCTTTGTCATGTTCGGCAATACCCATACATATGGACACCAAAACTTATAATGCCATGATAAACTATGCGCAAGTATAGTGGTAACAAAGTGATGAAAAATGATCAATTGCATTTCATAATACTAGTCTAGATGTCTAAAAGCATTCTCTCTCTCTCTCTCTCTCTCTCTCTCTCTCTCTCTCGTGGATGCATGTGTGTATGTGAGATAGAGACAGAGAACAATATTTGGGTGGTTTTCTTATAATCTCCAATGTGATATATGGTTTATCATTTTCGGCATGAATACTTCGATTATTGATTCGTCTTAATTAACTTGTCAAATTTACAGTACTCAATTCTCATTGTAGACAAGCATGATCAAGAATATTTTCATGGAGCTAGAGCATATATTACTGCTTACAATCCTACAGTTGGAGAAGGTCAAAGCAGTGGTGCTGAAATATGGATCGAGGGCGGTCCTTCTACTGACCTCAACTCTATTCAAATCGGATGGGTGGTAATTAATATTTATTTGTTAATTAAAAAAAAATTATCATTTACCTCATGATTTACTTTAATTAACTTATAACACATTCTATGTTATATCTCTTCAAATATGCAGTTAATGTTGTGTGGCAATTTATATATATTTCCATCTCTAAATGACATAATTATGGCCTTTAAATTATAAACAAAACTCTCAGCAAAAAAAAAAAAAAAATTATAAACAAAATGCCAAGGAATCATTGTTGTGTTTTTTTTTTTTGGTGAGGGGTGTGGTGGGGTGTATGTGATGCTTTTCCAGTACTACCCTTTATTACTTGGATAGTTAAATTTGGTGACTTATTTATTCTCAAATGCCATGCAATACTCAAATCAAATATACAATGCTCTAATGTATGCTCCATTTAATTCCATCAAAAAAAAAAATTATGCTCCATTTAATTAAACGCATACATTAAAACATGTTCAGATAGTCGACATAATTTAGGTTGATCAATCTGTGATGAGCGGGATGTTTATCGAAATGTTTTTTCATAGATTTTTGTAAATTAATAAATTCACATGCTATTTCATTTCTTGCAGTTTATCCTTGTGTAGATCTTTCAAACTCGAGTTCATGTTCATTTCATGGCTAATTTTTTACATTGAAGTTCATGAATTTGTCAGGTTGATCCAGAGGTATATGGTGACAATCGCACACGCCTTTTTACCTATTGGATTGTAAGTTTAAATTTCCAGTTGACGTTGACAAGTATTGTTCCTTAATTCAAATGGATAGTTTTCTATTTTTGCATTTTATGTGTAATATTGCAGCTTAGATTAAATGTAATATGTAGTAGCATTGATAGACATCTCCAAAATAAAACGATTGTTCATACGACAAATTAATTCATAAATTCATCAACGATTTATAAACAGGAAATAGCTTTAGCTTTTCAATTTGTGAATTGAATTTTTTTTTTTTTTGAAAAATTGAATCCCTACTTTTCTAGAGATATTTTCCCCAAATTTGTGTTCTTCTCTCATTGTGCTTCCAAATCTATCAACACCACAATTTGTCAGTAATTCTAGGTCTACTCTTTAGTTTTAAGCTTTTTGTCGAATAGACATGTTTCAATAGAGACATAGGAAAGGATCGATGTTGTGTCGAAGGAATCCGTGAAATTTTGAGATTTCATGGCTTGTTCGCTTCTATGACCCACGAAAGTAAAATGTTTTGGTGGTTTTGACCGTAACGAAATGCATTTAAGATCATTGCTCATGGGATAGGATGCCTCTTCTCTTCGACAACCGTAGGCATGTCAAATTTTTTTTTAAGTACTTATTGGTGCTGTAAAACCCAAAGAAATATCTTTTGCTATGAATTTCTCACTTTTAATATACTTCTACTCCTGTTTCTTATATGTTATTGCTTAAACAAGAATCGAAACTATATCCTTGTATCATTTTTTAGACCAAAAAAATAAAAAATGGAAACTACCATTTGTTAATTTTGTTCTACTCCTCACACAGATGAAACATGTTGTTCATTACATTTTTTTTCACCTTTTTTTTTTTTTTTTTTTGGGTATATTCCTATAGAAACAACAACTCTGCATCGTGTGAAACATGATTATTTCAAATATTTCCCCCATGTTTTGTTTCAGTGCAAGAGGAAACGGAAATGTTTTTGCCTTTCAATGGAAATGTGAGGAAGTCTACCATTTAAAGAAAATAGCAAAAGCAACTAAATTTCTTTTTTAAACGAGTTTTCTCATGTGATATCAAATTAGATTAAGGGCATAGTTGAATTAAAGTTAGACATGAAACGAGAATATAAATAGAAGAATAGAAGTTTTCGCTATCATATTAGCAACCAAGTTTTAGTGCAAACTCTTTTTTATCAGTCATTTTTATCTACCTCGATTTATTTTTCTTGTATGCTAAAAATGTCAAAATTATATTCTTGTGTTCATAGTTCTTAATCTTTTACATTCTTGTGAGAATGGATTCTACCATTTGTTGATTTTTGTGCTATTGCCCACACTAAGGAAATGATAAGAACATGTCATTTGCCTATTTTTCGTTATCTAAAGAGAGAAATAACTTTGATTTTTGGAAGTGAGTTTTGATATCCCCTCATGCTTTGTTTCTGTTTGCTAGATAATTGAGGGTAAATTAGATGTTACCCCCTTATAATTTACACTTGGCGGCACTTTTAACCCCCATATTTAAAAGTTGACTTCTTAAACCCTGAAGTTTTTAGTTTGTGTCAATTTGCACATTCTTTAAGAAATTCTTCAAAATTGTTGACAGATTTCTGACGAATATATATAAATGGTTTGTGAAAGTTTTTTTTTTTTTTTCACAAAATTGTTGACAAATTTTCATAGAATGTGCAAATTGATAAAATTTAGAAACTTCAAGGCCTAAATGTCAACTTTTATATTATTGGGGGCAAAGTGCCACGAAGTGTAAACGAGGGTGCAAATGGTAATTTTCCCAAAAAGGATACATTAAATCATTTCGATTTGATACAAAAATTAAAAAAAATTGATCGTAGGGTTAAAAAGGTATTTTTCTTTCTCAAATGTTTCTTTTGTAGGGTTTTCTGGAGTCCTGATTCTATTATTATTATTATTATTATTATTATTATTATTAATTTGCATAGTGAATACCTTACATGTGCATGGATTTCGCTTATGTTAAGCGATGCTACTAGATCTTTATGAATATTTTACTTCATAGAAATAAAACCCAATTGTTGTGTCACTTGTGTGCGTTAATAAAGCTAGAATCATACTACTTTTTATCGAAACCATTTAATATTCCAAGCTATATACGGGTTGGGGTGTATACGAGTCAAGCCGAGCTTGTTCGCAAGGTTGTTCACAAGTTCAAACGAATTGAGTTTTTTAGTATTTGTGAGTTTTTTAACGAGTGTTTTCGCGCACCCTTTTAAACGGTGTAGTTTAATAATAAAACAATCATTTACCAAGCCTATTTACGAGATATGTCATATTTTCTCTAAACTTACATAATTTTATAATAAATCTATTCACTATATAAGCATTTTATCAAACTTATTAACGAGCTTTTTCACGAGCTTGCTCACGAGCCTTAAACGATTGTGTTCACGAGCTCAAATGAGCGAGCCGAGCTTAGACTTTATCGAGCCGAGCTTAAGCTTTATCAAGCCGAGCTTCGAGTCCTTTTTGAGCGGCTCAGCTCATGTACACCCCTACATACGGGTATAAGGTCGACGAAAAAGCAAAATGCACTTACAAATTTTGTTCCCAAAGCAATTCTTTCCAACATTACCAAGTTGTCCTTTGTATTAACATGTTAATCATTGGCAAATTGACAGGGAAATGGAGCTACCAGCCATGGATGCTATGATCACCGCTGTCCGGGTTTTGTGCAAGTTGACAATAGAATTACTCTTGGTGTGCCATTTGTTCATACATCCACCATTGATGGAGATCAATATGCTCTGGTGGCTTATGTGTATCAGGTAAAGCCCCCTTCCTTTGCACTAAGAATGCATTCATTTTGAAATACTTATCATTGCTCATTAATTAGTACCAAATAACAGAGCCTACTAACGAGGTACGTACTTAAAACTTGTTCTCATTATATATTTCTTTTGCCGTGACAACATGTGTTGCTATCTTCTAAGTTATAAGCGATGTTGATAGTATGAAGGGTTTTCTTGAGGTAGAATTCTCTTTTGTGGAAATGGCAAAGCTTTAGTCTATGTTATCCAGACTCGGGTATGGGTGTTGGGTGTCGGTGTGTATCTAGTTGTTGGACCTTCTCTAAATCTAAATCTTAGGATTCGGGGACATGTGTCTAAACGTTGGATATGGGCAAGCGAACACCTTCTGAACGTATAAACATACTACGTTCTTAATATCAATAGTTAGAAACCTCTTTACCCACAATTTTGAGCTTCTTCTTACCTTTTGAACATCACCTGTGGAGGATCCAAGTGTCCGAATTAGGTACGAGGGTCGGACATGGGATTCGAGTACTTGGGGGTAGTAGGAGAGTCCAAGTAACATAGGCTTTAGTAATCACGTATACTATCCTTAAAGGTTTGTCCACAATTAAAAGTGCATGATCTTGACATGTCAGAAGCTCGATCTCCATATGGATAATGGATACGATAGTTGCATGCATCATTCATATCTTAATTTCCTTTTATATGTGTACGTGTGTGTGTGTGTGTGCATGTGTTTTTGTCAGTGGTCATTCTGATCGAGTTTGTTTCCTTCTGAGCGGTGGCAGGAACAATCGACTGGACATTGGTGGTTAATACTATCAAAGCAGAACATAGCAGTGGGTTACTGGCCAAAAGCCCTATTTCCTTTCTTAGAGAAAGGTGCAACTGATATTGTATATGGAGGTAGAGTTCAACACAATGTCTATCAGCTTAGTCCTCCAATGGGAAGTGGGAGATATGCTGATTGGTCCTACAACCGGGCTTGTTTCTTTTCACACGTTCAGTTTGTAGATCATTTTTACATACTGACAGACCCTATTAAGCATACGAGAACATACCATGACACTTCTGGCTGCTATGACATAATAGACCGTGGTTATGATGGTAAATGGGGATACGTATTTTCTTTTGGGGGACCTGGTGGTCACTGTGGCAACTAGTTCTATCTTTCTTGTTCGAGTAATAAAAATGAGTGATGTCTTCACCTACACAGCAGTACTTGAATGCAAATTACATTCTCTTTTTTATATATATGAATTATGAAATTATGTCTTGAATTTCTTCTTGTTGGTCCTTTGTTTTGGCTTGTATGAGCTGTAGTTTCAGCCGTGGACCGAGTGAAAACCAACACTAATTAGAGTTTAGAGAAAATAGGAAAAATTATGGAACAATGGATAGGAAGAGATTGCTAGAAATCTGATTTTTCTCTCTTAATTGCTTCATTCCAACAACTAATGTAGGTATTCATACATACTTTCTACAACATTTGCTGCATTACAACTCCACAAAATACCAACTATAAAATTAATGAAGTTCACCTAAATCTTCCACAACTAACTATAGTGAATACTTAATTAAGTAAAGCACATTATTTCTAACATTCTCCCCCATTGTGTTGTTCTTGAAGTCCCAAATCTTCTCTAAAATATTCAAACTTTTCTCTAGGAAGAGCTTTTGAAAATTTATCAACTAATTGTTCATTTGACTTGCAAAAGTTCTGCTTCACCTCTCCTTCTTCATGTGCATCTCTAATGAAGTGGTGCTTGATTGCTATGTGTCTTGTTCGACTATGATAAACTAGATTCTTGGCCACAAAAATAGTACTAGATTTTTGGTCAAAAAAAACTTCTGTAGCATCCTCTTGTTTCTCAGCAATGTCTTCCAAATTTTTTCTCAACCACATAGCATGTGTGGTTGTCATCGCGGCTGAAACATATTCAGCTTATGTTGATGACTGAGCAACAAATCTGATGATGCCAAAAACTGGTAGAAGAAGGATAAGAGAGGGACAATAGAAGTTTGTATGTGGTTCGGCCTCGTTAATGAGGTGACCTACGTCCACGTGTGTGTCGGTGCGCTTTCACTAACAAACCACTGGTGGATTCTGGTGAAACCACAGGGAGGGCGGTACTAACCAGAGACTGACCGGGTATATGCGTAATAGTGTTGCGTTCAGCTCTTTTGTGAGTCAGGAATGTGATCCCCTCCTACGGGGGTGGGTGGCCTCTTTTATAGATGCAAGAGACCACCCGTACAAGGTAATTATTAGATTAGGAAGCCTAATCTAATTGCAATTCGATGAGCATAAATCATGGGATGTTTCCTAAGCGGTTTAGGAAACATCTTATTCTTTCCATTAGTCTTCTGATTGAGTTAGAAAACTGCTGGAATTGTTCAGCATGAGTCATGGGGTCAGGCCCGGGCTGCGCCCATCTTGGTCTATCAGCATTACGTACCCCTGAGCGGTACCAACAGATTAGGCGATTCTGGGCGGGACAACTCGGGATGGTCGAGTAGCATGTCCCCGTCCCGGGTGACTTGGCATTCTGCTGCTGACATGGCGATTTGACTTTGACTATATATTTTTGGACCTATCAGCTGCCCCCCATTTTCAAAGCGGAGGTGATGTTATACCAGTTGTGGTTTAAAAATCCGTCCTATCCAATGTACCGGTCAAAAAATTGTCCAGCTACTACTCGGGAATGGGCCCACCCTTGGCCACCCGGGATCTAACCGATCGGTGTCGTTGGGGACCCAAAAAAGGTAATCGCCATGTGTTTGGGTATGACTGGCTCGGTTGGGATCCAACGAGGTTAGCGCTGATGTAACCGATTAGTTGCGTGGTAACCGAACCGTCATGTCATGCATTTAATGCACGCGCCTTTTGAGGTGATGTTTCAAGTGCCCGAGGGGACAGCTTGCAGGTGGTTTAGGCGGGAAAGCTTCCTAGCCGTTGGATCTGATCTGATCTGGACCGTCAGTGCTTCCTATATAAGGGGTCCTTGTTCATTTCCTTCATTCCTACTGCCCTGAGACTGTGATTACCGAGCGGTTTTGAGAGCAAAAGTCCCCGGTCAAGCTTCCCGAGCTCTTTTTCTACTTTAATTTTTGTAATTCTTCACTTCCCCAGCATCAATTCACTGTTCTCTTCCTTCTTCTCTTTTCTTTTTCTTCCTCGGGCGAGGTTGGAGAGGACGAATCCACTGGGTCATGCATGGGAGTGAGGTTTCTTCTTCCTTAGGTTCATCTTTGTCCTTAGGTCAAGTCACCCACCCTCTGCGATAGAGCGGTTAAACTAGTCAGGTTGCCATGTGGCAGTGTTGACTGAGTGTTTTCTTACCCTGAGAGCTCTGTACACCTTGCCCCACAGATTGTTGGATCTGCCCCCTTTGTACCTTAGGTTGGGAGTTGCCGATCCTTACCTAGGCCGCTAGTTACTTCCTTGTCCAATCCCAAGAACCCTTGAGATGGAACATTCTAATTTTGATTCGTCTTCCCGATCGGAGGACAAACAGTTGCGGTGTGGGACCCCGGACATGAGCCTAGATACACCCTCCGCCACTCCATCAGATCATCATAGCGAGGGTAGAATCCCGATTCGAGTATCGAACGATGATTTAGACCAAGAGGCCTCGGTGGCCTCCGTCTCACAGGGTTCTGGTGACGAGGGAATAAAGGGTCCTGACCCTGAGGTAGTGTTTGCCTGTGAGTTCACCACTTTTGTCTTGCGTGCCCAAGATCTCAACCGAATTAGGGATAAGTACGCTATTCCCGACGGTTGCTCCCTGACCGTGCAAGCTGGCAGGGCCTAGCTCTATCACAGGGGCTTCGTCACTTCATACGAGGACTTTCTCACGGCCGGTTGCGTATTCCTCTTCACCCGGTCGCCCAAGACGCCCTATTCTACCTCGGGATCGCCCCCGGGTAGTTAGCCTCGAACGGGTGGAGGTTCCTGATAGGGTCCATCTCCCTCTGGCCCCAGGTCTTCGGGTATGAGCTCACCCTTCAAGAGTTCTTTTGGGCCCACCGATCATTCCCTGTGCACGGGGAGGTCGGGTTCTTCTCTCTGGGGGCTCGGCAGGGGAGAAAACTCATTGTCAACTGCCAAAGCAACAACAAGGGATGGAAGAATAAGTTATTCCAAGTATCCACCCCCGGGCTTTGCGAGCGAGCCCCAGGGATCCAGCTAAGGACTTCCTGGGTGGGAGAGCTGAGGAGTAAGTTCGTCCATCATTTCCCCCTTTCCTTTTATTTACTCTTGATTGCGACTTGGTGGCTATCCATTTTACCCTTGTTTTACAATGGGATCCACTGACCCGCCGAGTATTCCCGAAGAATGTCAAGCTAGGATCAGGCATTTGGCTAACCTACCCACCAACTTCTAGAATGTGCTATCCCAGATGGGGGATTTTGTTGCCACCTACTCCCCAGACGAACCTGTTGAAGCGCCCGTTTTCCCTCAATCATCCTAAGTAAATTCTTAGGCGAACTATTTGGTTTTATCTGTCTTTCGCTATTTTTCCCAGCCACTGACTGTATGTTCTTATTTCTTCACAGACATGGGTCCCCAGAGAGACATCGAGCAGTTGAGGGCCAGACAAGCAGCCACCATCGCCGCTGTCGCGCCCGAGTTGTGAATAGAGGAATGAGACCCGCTGCGAGACCTCGGGCAGTGATCGTCCACTTTGGCAGATAAGGCATGGGACACGAGCTCTTCTGGCGCCTGGGAAGACGTTGGCTCCCCAGGTGGTGGTGGTGGTCAGGAAAACTACTCCTCAGGCATACCTGCCGTCCGGGATTCCGCTGACGGAGTTGGCGGAGATAAGGGAGAGAGTCAAACCAGTCCTCCTCCCTAGCCAGGTAGAGATGTGTGCAATCATGTCTCCCCAAGCCTTTCAAGGGTGGTTGTACAGCTTCTCCGACTTCATAAGTGTCTCTTCTATCTTTTCTGTCCTTCAAGAATTTTCTTCATTTTGATCCTGTTAAGTAACCTACCGGTTCTGCTTATTTTTTTCAAGTTGGCTGCATGGCCGTCGGGGTTGAATCTTTCCTGCCTTCCTTGGCTGGGAGGGCCACTACTACTGAGGCCGCCTTGTCACAGGAGCAGGCAACTTCGGAGGCCAGGGAAACTGCCTTGGCCGTTGAGAAGGACAAGGTTAAGGGCTTAACCCTAAGCCTTGGAGCGGCACAGGCAAAGCTGGTGACTACCTTGGCTAATCCTGAGACCGCCCGGGCCATCGCAACTGTGGCAGTGGCAGGGTCCACGGAGGAATCCTTTGACGATGGCTTCTTCTAAGGTTATGAGGACCTGAAGAGGATGATGGCCTGAGACCATCCCTAGTGGGACATCTCGTCCTACGAAGGGATTGACTCGGACTTTGGGACATGGGCTCTACTACTGCTGAGGGTCCCGCTGTAGAGGCTGGGCTCGTTGAGGATGCTACCCCGAGCGAGAGCTCTGCCCTGGGAGTCGGCACCTCCTTCGAAGGAGAGGCTGGGAAAATAGAGGATGTGGTTGTCGTGGACGATTCCTAGTCCCCAGCCTGTACCTTTAACTCATTTTGTTTATTGTTTTTGTTTTGTTTTTTTTGGGAGGCTACTACAACTGCCCCCCAGCTTCTGTACAAATTTTAATTAATGAAAAGGCCCGTCGAGGCCATCCTTTTTCATCAATCATATTTGTTTTTGTACTTGCTTGCTTGTGATTGCCTGAGCCCAATCGGTTGCACGTCCTACAGAAACCCTGCCTTAGCAACAGCTTAGGACTGTACTGGTAGGAATGACTCGGTCTTTTAGGGACCTATTTAAAGGTCTCGCCCGGTATAGCATAGGGTTGGTCCTGTTACTATCCGTTCGACTTCTCTGAGCATTGTAGGTACTCGAGACTGTCTAACGGTGGTATCACGTGCCTAGCCTCATGTCCTATTGAATGCCCGGTGTGATTACCTATTTTGGTCCAGAGTTAGACACCAGCATCCCCCTGCCCCCCAAGCTGTTCCTAAGGATGGCGTTAGTTGAGGGAGCAACCATAGGGAATCGACCTGGAACATGGGTGGTTACAGGGTCTTTTGAGGCTTGCCATCATTGGTTACTTAAGGGGATTTTCCCCACATCGTTGGTTATGGACCTAGGCGAAGCCTGTGCCTCGGGTATGATCCCAAGGTCTTTTGTGCATCAAGGTTTTGGACCCGACGTCTTTAGTGCCTCGAGGTTCGATCCCGAGGTCTTTTGGATGCCTCAAGTTTGACCCTTAGGTCTTTTAGGTGCCTCAGGTTTGACCCCAAGATCTTTTGATATGATTGAACACAAGGAGAAGAATTGCTTAGCAAAAAAAAATTTATTCAATATAAAAACTGCTTGGGGAGAGCTACAAGTTTCCTAACCAACACTGCTTCCATTTTTTTACTGAAAGTACTTGCGAAGGTGCTGCACATTCTAAGGATGAGAGAGGTCTTGCCTATCTAGAGTCTGTAGCCAATATGTGCCCGGGTGCTTTACGCTGGTGACCCGATAGGGTCCTTCCCAGTTCGGGCCCAATTTTCCATGACTTGGGACTTTTGTTGATTGGCTCACAGCCTTGAGGACCAGTTCCCCGGGAGACCCATTGTTTGTAGGCTGCTAATTTCATATATGCTCGATCCTTTTTCTCTTCCACCAAGTCTACTCTCCTCTAAGAGCCTCATTGTTGCCTTGTTCGTTGAAGCTTGCCACTCGGTATGTCGACAATCCGAGCTCTGTGGGTACTAATGCCTCAAAGCAGTAGGTAAGAGAGAACAGTGTCTCCCTCGTAGCCGCTCGGGGGGGTGGTACGGTAGGTCCATAGGAGGGTCAGCAACTCATCCGCCCAGAGGCCTTTGGCATCTTTGAGTCTAGTTTTTATGCACTGTAAAATTGTTCGGTTCGTTACCTCGGCCTGACCATTGGCCTAAGGATGTTCGGGCGAGGAGTAATGATTGGATATGCGAAAGCCCGAGCAGAATTGCCTGAAAACTGGGGTATCAAACTGCCTGCCGTTGTCACTGATCAGGACCGTAGGTATGTCGAACCTAATAAGTATGTTTTTCTTAATGAAGCCTTCCATCTTTCTCTCGGTGATTGATGCCAAGGGCTCGGCTTCTGCCCACTTAGTGAAATAGTCCACGGCGATGACCACGAATCTAACTTGCCCTTTTTCGACCGGGAGTGCACCAACTATGTCAATACCCCACTGAGCGAATGGCCAAGGACTGAGGATTGGTGTCCGGAGCTCTCTCGGGCGGTTTATCATGGGTGACTATCTTTGGCATTTGTCACACAGCTTGATATATTCTTGCGAATCCCGGGCCATCGTTGGCCAGTAATAACCTTACAGAAGGGCTTTTTGGGATAGTGCCCGACCTCTTATATGGCTTCCACACACTCCCTCATAGATTTCACTCAATATTCCTTGCACCTGTGTGGGGTGGACACATCGCAGATATGGGATAGAGAACTCCCCTTTGTAGAGGATACCGTCAACGAGGTGGTATCTGGCCGCTCGGTACCTTACCCGCTGGGCTTCTTCCTTTCCTTCCGGTAAGGTACCGTTCATGAGGAACGTCGTTATCGAGCTGGATCCATCCAACTGGGCCCTATAGCGACCGTGTCGATCTCCATGCCCCCTGGGTCAGTTATGTTGGGTTCGGATAAGTATTCAATTCTTATCCCAAGTAAATCTGACTCAAAAGACGAGGCAAGGTGGGCCAATCAATCAGCCCTCGCGTTTTCTTCCCTCAGGATCTGTGTGATGGAGAATCCCTTAAGCTTCTTTGAACTGCTCAGACAAGGGCTAGGTAGGCTACCATATTATCCTCTCGAGCTTTACTTGATTGACCACAAGCTGGGAGTCACTATACGCTTGAACTTGCTATGCACCCATTGAAGTAGCCAATTGAAGGCCAACCAACAGGGCTTCATACTCAGCCTCGTTATTGGAGGCCCAAAAACCAAACCTTAGCACATACTCTAATTGGATTTCATCGGGCGTGGTCAAGATGACTCTATCCTTGCTGCCTTGTTGGTTAGAGGACCCGTCCACATAAAGGACCCAACATGGGACGTCGGGCTGTGGACTGGACGACACTGCCGGCGGGTCGAGCTCTTTTACCGAATCTTTTGGGTATGTGAACTCCACGAGAAAATCTTCTATGACCTGTCCTTTCATGGCGGTCCGAGGTTTGTAAACTACCTCAAACTCTTCCAGCTCCAACGGCCATTTGATGAGCCTTCCTTGGGCCTGCTTAAGATTTGACGAAGGTGTTGGTCTGTGAGGACCACGATGACATGGGCCTGGAAGTACGGGAAGAGTCTTTGGGTAGAGGTAATTATGGTAAAGGCCAACTTCTCGATGCGGGAGTACCTGCTTTCTACCCCTTGGAGTGCTCGACTGGTGTAGTAGACCATGAATTGTATATAGATGCACGCGATTATGCACGTGCTTTGTAGGAGAAACTTTTACACGAGACTCGTTTCTGAGAAGACATGTTAGTTGATAAGGATGCACAAATTGCAAGGCTTGAAAGGTCAGGCAACTCTTCCACCTCAAATGTTTACCAACCCACCTTTCCCACAGTGGACCTTGGGGACCTAACGAATGCTCAACACTTCCTATAGATATGTGATGATGAATTTTACAATATTTTGCGACTAGTTTGTTATTATAATGTATGTTTTCTAAGAAGGTTTACGTTGTAATGAAAATTTGAATTAATGTATGTAGTTTGTTGTAAAATGAATATTTGATTTCCTGAATGCTCATGTGAAATTCGTACAATTCATGACTTTATTTGAACTATTTTATTCAACTTATACGAATAATTTTATAAATGATAGTTTCAACAAAAGTCAGAATCAACATCATTGTCTTGGTTAGGTATAACTATACAGCTTTGCTTAGAAGTGCCTCCTTG
This sequence comes from Hydrangea macrophylla, assembly GCA_033977485.1. NCBI lineage: Eukaryota > Viridiplantae > Streptophyta > Magnoliopsida > Cornales > Hydrangeaceae > Hydrangea > Hydrangea macrophylla. The sequence continues at coordinate 59,016,729 of CM066988.1, read as the reverse complement.
ATCGACTGTCAACTTGATTTTCTTTTCTGCACCTCCATATTAGGATGGTAAATATTGTTGAAGTGGATCAAACGACGAATTTGCCAATAATGTTGAAAAGAGCTCGTGTCTATTTCAATACCAAGCTTTGTTGAACATTGTTCATTGTTGCGAATCCATTGATGTAGTTCATGCTCCCAAAGAACTTTCATTTCATAAACCTATGGAGATAATCGAATATTGCCACGGTCATACGTAGAAAAGATTTCTTTCCATTTGTCATTATAAGGCTATCTAATGAACTGATTTAAAGATAGTTAGTTGTATTGTATGAAAAATAAAAAATGGTTATGCATGTATATAAAGACATTGAGGTTATGTGTAACGACTACCATTCTAGCAGTTGGCCAAAATTTACAACATGATATTTAATATACATAATGGATATAATTCCAACAGTTGGAATTATATCACAACGGCTACAAATATATATGTTGCAGCAAAAGTTACAATAGGATATATAATATACATATTTTTTTTCCTAATTATCTACATAACGGATATCAATCCAACCGTTGGAATTCACAATGGCTATAAATATATCCGTTGTAGCAAAAGTTCCAACAGGATATATAATATACATATTTTTATTACATACAAGTATTTGGCTTTATATACTGCACATACAAGTTTTTCCAATCATTAATATTTTGTCTGTCCAAAATTTATAAACTTTAACTTTTCGTATATGGATCGCAATCTGGATGAGTTTATTATTACTCAATACCAGGCGAATCTTGCCAATGATGATGATGAAGAAGCTCTTATTTTTATGGAACAACAGAAATGGCTAGCCCAATCCAATATAATTCGCGACAGTGCAGTGCTTAGAACTTGGAGATTTATAAACCAACGGGTTGAAGGTCATTTGAGGCTATGGAAAGATTACTTTGCAAAGGAGTCGACCTACACAGATTTCCAATTTCGTCATTGGTTTAGAATGCGCAAGTCCCTATTCTAAAGAATTATTGGTGCCGTCACCAAGTACAACGAGTATTTTGTTCAAAGTACCGATGTTGTAAATGATTAAGTTCTCATCAGAAAGTGGTAGCCGCTTTGTGTTGCTTGGCGTACGGTGCATCAGCAGACATATGGGGGGAATACCTTTGTATGGGTGATTCCACTATCCTTCTAACTGTGAAAAAATTCTATTTTTCTATTTGTTGCAGTTTTTGGCCCAAATTTGCAAGATCACCCACAATAGCAGACGTTGCTCAGCTTAGTGTAGAGAACGCTACATGTGGTTTTCTAAGGATGCTTGGAAGCATCGATTGCATGCACTAGGTTTGGAAAAATTGTCCTACTGATTGGCATAGTCAGTACACGGGCCACAAACATGCTCGCATGTTGATACTCGAAGTCGTTGTATCATATGACAAGTGGATATGGAGATCTTTCTTTGGAATGCCGGGCAGTAGTAACGATTTGAACATGGTAGCCCATTCAAATGTTTTTGAAGATATGTTACACGGTCGTTCACCACCCATTGAATTAACAATTAACAGCAACACTTATGATGTGGGGTACTATCTTGCTGACAATATCTACTCATAATATCCTACAATTATATAAATTGACAATTGTAAAACAACACAAAAATAACAAGTATTTTGTCAGTATCAGGAGGTTGCAAGGAAAGACGTTGAACGAGCATATGGTATTCTTTAGGATTGCTTTGCTTTTATACATTAGCCAACAAAACTTTGGAACAAAGACGCACTTGTTGTCATAATAAAAGCATGCATAGTGTTACACAACATGATCATTGAGGATGAACGTCATGACTACACCTGACGTGCTGAATATGATAACAGTGAACCATTGAAAGAAATAGTTGGAAGTGATGAATCAAGAATATTTTACGAATACTTGGCCTGAAACAATCGAATGAGCGATGACAAGCAGGGATATTTGTAAAATATAACCGCGCTAAAAGAAGAAAATGCTTTAAATTAGTTCATAACTCCCTGTTATATCTGCAATATGGATTACAAGGCCAGTTTCTATACAATGTGACGAATCTAGTATAAGTTGTGTTGTTTTTACTATTACTTGTGCAGATTGATGTTTTTTTTTATGTGTGCAGGAATGATTAACAGATAAATGATAAGGCTGGATTGCAATAAAGGCAAGTCAAAGATGAAATTTTGGGTTCAAGTGATCGAAGAGCATTCAAGTGATTGAGTGTTCGATCGATCGAGGTCATTTCAAGCGCTCAAGTATCCTAGAAGTTCGATTAATTGAAACAGTTCAATCGATCGAACATGGCTTTTATCAGAACTTACACGCACGCAACAGAGACGTCTCTAGCAACCCTAGCTTTAGGTTTTCTATTTATACTCATTTTGTATACATCCATAGGGGCCAAACTTTTGATTTTTCTACAGTTGCTAAATAGAGAGAGAGAGAGAGAGAGAGAGAGGGAGAGAGAGTTTATTGGTGTACGTTTTTCATACATTTCTTTGAAGATTCATAGTTTAATACAAGTTTCAGTTCATTCAAGTTCCTTATTATTGTTTATCTATAATCTGTTAGTAAGTTCTCGTAGCACAAGTAGTGTTAATCGTAGTAGTACATGTTAGATTACTGTTTAATCCATAGTTTTCATGCTTCCATGTTTAAATCGCAACCAAACATGTCCTTAATGAATATTTACGTTAAAAACAAATCTGTGACACTCCAGACCATGTCTGAGTAGTCCTAGGGTTAGGAGATCATGATGAAACAGTGATCTCAAGCCTCTGTCATGCACTAGTAGGAAACCTGTGTTCGATCGATCGAAGTTAGTTCTATTGGTCGATGCAGAGATATAGTCGAGCGATCGAAGTTAGTTCAATCGATCGAGGGATGATGATTTTCGATCGATCGAGAGCGCGTCGATCGATCAAGACTCAGAGTCGTGAGAAGGTCCTTAGTAGTATCCCTAGACTTTCTGCTTTTGAAATTTGTTATCAAACTATCCCAATACGCTCAGTTGACACAGCAGTTTCTGAACTTTAAGCCTTAAGGCATTTTCTTTAAATATCTTTTGCAAACCACATTGAATGCTTACAACATTCATTGTGCGAGACTTAACTATTGTTTTAAACCGCCTTCAAGTATTTTAAATTAACTCTGATTGAATAGCCCCAGTCATGAAAGGACTATTGAATCAATACCTTTAGAAAATACAAGATATTGTGAATGGATGTACTGCATAGAGCGTTAATGTAAAGTGCATGGTAGATGACTAGGTCACTGCGGATTCGTGTAATCCCAATGCTCCCCTTTTATAAAGTAAAAATCGTTTTAATTCTCGCTTTAGTTAATTAGTTAATCATTAGTTTAATTTCATTACTTATTAGTTAGTGAAATGTGAGACTTTGTGTTTCACAACTCAATTAAAATATCGAATTTTTATTTTCTTTAGAGTTCAATCTAAGCAATTAGCCTAGACCCTTCCCTGTGGGATTGACCTAGTCTTAACCAGAATACTACTTGCACGATTACCTACACTTGGGTATAGCATACAAAGCGCACACAAATAATTTCTGTGTCAAGTTTTTGGTGCCGTTGCCGGGGAAGGCAACAAGATAACGCTTAGATTACCTCATTCTATCTTTACCTATTTCTGTTTTTCATTTTCTTTCTCTTTAGGTTTAAAACTTTATAGGATTCTTCCCTTTTATGTTCGATAATTCCATTGAAGGAATTTTCAGAAATCCACTCTACTCATCTAATTCTTTCAGTTCTATTAATCCTGTAGCTACACCTACATATTCAATGGCTGATAACCAAAGTGAAAACGGTGAGAATGTGGTTGTGCCTATTGACGAATCATTGCGTCCTCTGTGCGATCTTATGCAACCCGAACACACACCTACGCCCTCTTGTATTCTCATTCCACCCCATGTGGGTGAATTCCAATTTTGTAACGGAATGATTCAACTCCTTCCAACCTTTTATGGAATGGAAAGCGAGAAGGCATATCTACATGTCAAAGATTTTGAGGATGTTTGTAAAACGTTCTCCTGAAATTGTCCTGTAGATGTGACATGCCTAATGCTATTCCCCTTCACCTTGAAGGATAAAGCAAAAGCGTGGCTACTCACCCTTAAGCCAAATTCAATCCTCACCTGGCATGCTATGAACATTGCATTCTTAAAGAAATTCTTTCCACCTCGCATGACCACTGAACTTAAACGTCAAATAAACTCCTACAAACAAAAGAGCAATGAAACATTCATCCAAACTTGGGAGCATTTGAAGGATTTGCTTCTCTCATGCCCACATCACGAGCATGAGAAATGGCAAACCATTAGCTACTTTTATGAGGATTAAATGGTGAAACTAAAAAGCTGGTTAAAACCATGAGCTCGGGTCCATTTCTTCGCAAAAACACCGAAGAGGTTGAAACCCACTTCAAATGGTTAGCCGAGCATGCTCATGAATGGTCAAACTCTGAAGATGTCCCACGCGCACAAATATCATGTGTAGAGGAGAAAAGTATCTACCAACTAAAAAGTGAAGATCATCTAATGACCAAATACGAAGAACTAGCAAAGAAAGTGGAAGAGTAAGGGATAAAAGGAGAGAGTTCTAGGCAGGTTTTACCTGAAGAACCATGCGGCACATGTAATATGTTGGGACATGCTTCTCAATACTGTCCCAATGTGCCATACTTTCAAGAACAAGCCCCCATGGAAATGAACACCATGCAAGGGTATAGAGGGGCAGGGAATTCCTATAACAATAATAATAATATGCAAAATAATAACAACCGATGGAATCACCCGATTTTGATTGGAAAAACGATGCTGGGTCACAAAATCAATATCAACAACAGCCCTACAACAACAATATCCAATATCAAGGGCAATACAATAGGCAGTCCCAGCCATTCAATCAAAATAGATCAAATAACTACAACCAAACTCAACTCTCGAATAATCAACAGTCAAATGTGTACGTACCACCACATAAAAAGGTACAAGAGGAAGACCCACTCTCTAATGCAAATTTAACACAACAGTTAATTCAAATGATGAGTAAAATATTCACAACATTAGAGAGAATGGATGCACGACAAAAGGGGTCGAGTGGAACGTTTCCTGCCCAACCACTTCAAAACCCTAAGGGATACAACAACGGTCCCAACAATCAAGAACATGCTAAAGCCGTGACTACTCTGAGAGGCGGTAAGGTTATAGGGCAGAACACGCCTCTCTCCACTGTTGAGGAAGATAAGGAAGAAGTGGTGAATCAAAAAGATAGACCTAGTAAAGAAGAGGAGTCATCTACTAACAATGAACCATTAAAAGTGACTGATGAAGCTCCAATAGAAGAAGAAGTTGGGAGATGGCCTGGAAAGGAACCCATAAATGACGAATTACCAAAATGCCTTTTCCCTGCACCTTACCCTCAAAGGCTAAAGGAACCCAAAAATGAGATAAAGATTAGGAGTTCTTGGAATTGTTTAAACAAGTTAAAATAAACCTTCCACTCCTAGATGCAATCAAACAAGTACCGGCCTATGCTAAGTATCTTAAAGACTTATACACGGTCAAAAGGCGGCAGAGTGTGAAAAAACACGCATATGCCGCTTGCCAAGCAAGCGCAATTATCCAAAACGAACTGCCTCCTAAACTCAAAGACCCCGGTACCCCTACTGTAAATTGGGAATCAAAGGATAGACAACGCACTCCTCGATTTAGGAGCAAGAGTAAACCTGCTGCCATACTCAGTTTATAAACAACTGGGGTTAGGTGATCTCAAACCTACCCGAGTTGTACTACAACTGGCAGATAGGTTAGTCAAATACCTTAGAGGAATACTGGAGGACGTCTTGGTACAAATAGTCAAGTTTGTCTTTCCAGTCAATTTTGTGATTCTGGACACTGAACTTGTGTCCAATCTATGTGCACATATCCCAGTAATTTTTGGACGACCATTCTTCAACACAATAAATGCCACAATAAAGATAAGAAGTGGTATTATGACTATCGTATTCGGGAACATGACATTAAACGTCAAAATCTTTTCAAATCCCCGACTTGAAGAATACGAGGATGAGGAAGAAGTGAACCTCATCGAAACAGTTATCGAGGATGAGGCTGATCTCATTGATTATAAAGATCCTGTGGAGGTAGTTGTGTCGCAATTGGATGTTGTTTACCAACCTAGAAACTCTACTCCATTGGATGCCAACTTAAATCAAACTTACCTCATGATGGAAACAAAAGAGGAGGATAGAGCTGATTGCATGTGGGTAACACCATATGGACCATTACCTCCCAAAACAAAAATAGTTATGCCCTCCAACTTTCAATTTCCCAATTTGGAATTGAAGGAGCTTTTAAATGAGCTCAAATATGCTTTTCTAGGGACTGAAAAGACTTATCCAGTCATGATATCATCTACCCTAAGTTTGGAACAAGAGGGTAAACTAATTCAGATGTTGAAACAACACAAGGGAGCATTGGGATGGACTATTGTCAACCTCAAAGGCATAAACCCGTCTGTCTACACCCATAAAATATATTTGGAGGAAGACGCTAAACCTTCATGACAAATGCAAAGGTGTCTGAATCTCAACATGCAAGAAGTTGTCAAAAAGGAAGTCTTAAAGCTACTTGATGTTGGGATCATATATCCAATTTTTGATAGTCCTTGGGTCAGCCCGACCCAAGTAGTACCAAAGAAAGCGGGCATCACTGTCATCCCAAATAGTGACGGTGAGCTAGTACCGACACGCATCCCCACCGATTGGCGAATGTGTATTGATTACCAAAAATTGAATACTGTGACCCGGAAGGACCACTTTCTGCTACCATTCATGGATCAAATGCTAGAAAGAGTGGCAGGTCATAAATATTATGCTTCCTAGACAGATACAATGGATATAACCATATCGAAATTGCTCTTGAAGATCAGGAGAAAACAACCTTCACGTGTCCGTTCGGTACTTTCGCTTACTGTCGTATGCCCTTCGATTTATGTAATGCACCTGCTACTTTTTAGCGGTGCATGTTAAGTATATTCAGTGATATGGTCGAACAAATACTTGAAGTCTTTATGGACGATTTTTTTTGTGTTCGGCCGTAGTTTTGAAAACTGCCTTGACAATCTTAAATGTGTGGTAGCACGATGCAAGGGCAAACACCTGGTACTAAATTAGGAAAAATGTCATTTCATGGTAACCAGTGGAATAGTCCTTGGCCACATTATATATGACAAAGGTATCCAAGTGGATAAAGTAAAAATTGACATAATCTCGAATCTACCTGTCCCCCGTACAATCAAAGACATTCGCTTATTTCTGGGACATGCAGGATTTTATCGTAGATGGATCCAAAATTTTAGTGCTATTTTCCGACCACTATGTCAACTGCTCGTTAAAGACACACCGTTCGAGTGGTCGAAAAGTTGTCAAATATCTTTTGATGCACTAAAAGAACACCTTACCTCCGCACCGATAATACAGGCATCCGACTGGAGTTTGTCTTTTGAACTAATATGCGATGCTAGTGACTACGCCATTGGCGCAATTCTAGGACAGAGGAAGGATAATAAGCCATATGTTATCTACTACACCAGTCAAACGTTAAATAAAGCTCAAATGAACTATACAACTACTGAAAAAGAGCTACTGGCTATAGTATTCGCATTGGATAAATTAGGTCATATCTGATAGGGTCCCCTATTGTCTGTTTCACAGACAACTCAGCCCTCAAATACTTGTTGTCCAAGAAAGATGCAAAACAACGGTCGATTCATTGTATACTCCTACTCCAAGAGTTTGATATTACAATTAAAGATAAAAAGGGAGTAGAGAATGTGGTCGCCGACCATTTATCTAGGTTAACGTTCATTGACAATACTGAGCCGCTACCAATTAAAGACGAATTCCTAGATGAGCAACTGATGACTGTTTTGGGTTTGCCCTGGTATGCGGATATAGTAAATTACCTAGTTACGGGAGAGACCCCGAGTCATTGGTCAAATCAAGATAGAAAAAGGTTCCTCTCATTCGCACGTCATTTCTTCTTCGATGACCCGTACTTGTTCAAATACTACGCTGATTAGGTCATCTGACGTTGCGTCCCGAACGAGGACATAACTGTAATTCTGGCCTCATGTCATTTGGAAGCCTGCGGTGGCCATTTTGCTTCACAAAAGACCGTACAAAAAATCCTACATAGCGGTTTCTATTGGCCAACCATATTCAAGGATGCCCACGAATTTTGTAAATCATGCCAACGCTGTCAAAAGCTAGGTGCAATCTCAAAACAAAATTCTATGCCTTTAACTCCCATAATCACAATCAAAATTTTTTATTGTTAGGGCATAGACTTCATGGGCCCATTCCCGAAGTCAAATAACTGCGAATATATATTCCTTCTGTAGAGTATATCTCGAAATGGGTAGAGGCAATCTCCACAAGGCGAAATGATCATCGAACAGATATTTCTTTCTTAAAAGAAAATATTCTTTCGCATTTTGGAACCCCAAAGGCATTAATTAGTGACCAAGGAAAGCATTTCTGCAATAGACCCTTGGAGTCACTTCTCAAAAAGTATGGGGTTAACCATAAAATCGCCTTGGCCTATCACCCATAGACTAACAGGAAGGTAGAATTGGCCAACCGAGAAATAAAACATATAATCGAAAAGACGGTTAGTTCAAATAGGAAGGAATGGGCATACAAATTAACCGATGCTTTATGGGCATACCGTACCGCTTACAAAACAAACTTGGGAATGTCCCCATATCGGCTGGTGCATGGAAAGGCATGCCATCTCCTTGTTGAAATTGAACATAAAGCTTATTGGGCAACTCGTTCACTAAATTTTGATATCAAAGAGGGAGGGCAATTAAGAAAACTCCAACTCAAAGAGCTTGAAGAAATCTATCGAGATGCGTATGACTCTACGAAGTTGTATAAAAAAGGTTGAAGGCTCGACACGATCAGATGATTTTTCGTAAAACATTCAAGCCAAGGCAGAAAGTATTGCTATATGACTCTCGCCTCCACCTATTTCCCGGAAAGCTCTGATCTCGGTGGACAGGACCATTTGTCATTCAAACTATCTTTCCACATTGGGCCGTCGAGCTACTAAATCCCAAGATTTGTGATATCTTCAAGGTTAATGGCCAACGGCTGAAGCCATTCTTGGAAAACTTCTAACCAAAAGTTGAGCACAACTATTCTTCTGCTTAGAACACCAAAGAATGTTATCACTTTGTTGTTGTACTCCTTATTTTTATTGCACTTTGTTTTTTTTTTACTTATTTCTGTTTTGTCTCTGTTGCTTTTTTAGTGTGACTTTGATCCTAATCCGCTATTCCATCTTATTTCTCCTTCACAGGCTGTTTATAATGAAGAATCACGATGGTACAAGGTCCATGTTTTCAATTGGATTATGGGCTGATTCTGAAGATCAAAACCCCACATGGACTCCCAACGAGATTGCATTCTGCCTTTCGCCCTATCAAGGGCCAGATGCAGATGTGGTTATTAACTTGACTCAAGGGTATATCCCTTACGATCCTGCTCTCTTTAACATTAACCCATTCAAAAATATGGAGTTTCCCGAAGAAGAAGGGGAGCCGAAGGCGTATTACGTCGGTGAAGTAGACGATGCGCTCCTGCAATAGTGGGAGAATGATGAAATGTAGGAACCTTGGGATGAGAATGACTTACAAGATGTGGTGCCTGAACGCCACAATGCTGTTTTCATATATGCTGATGATTTTTTTCATTCCCGAACTGGTCCCATACCTCTACGTGCACTTGAGCTACTTGATGTTCAAGCTTCAATGTCCCTTACCTGCTAGTGCACATAGTTCTTTTATGCCAATAGTGAGGTTAATCCATTGTCATATCTTTTCGTCTACCAGTATTCCTTCCGCATTTATTATTTCATGGACCTCTCGTAGGGTCCCCTGGTACTCCGCCGCAAGAGAGCAACCAATTGAGGAGTTACACTCCATTATCTTTGACACTGTCAGGCTTACCCGAATCACATCTTGCTTGCACTTTCAACTCTTTGGAGATTCCAAACGTGCTAGATGACACCCTTGCCACTTTTAGACTATTCTGGGAACGGGAATTGTCGAGTTTGGACTCCCACTTTGAAGATTTGGTGGAAGATGAAGTAGTTATGGAAGATGAAATTTTCATGTTCGAAGATTAGTGACCCACTTCAATTGTGTCTTGTCTTTTGATTCATCTTTTCTCAATTGAAGTGTATTGCTGGACAAAGAATTGTTAGTTTTGTTTTTTTTTAGTTTTTTCTTTGTAATAAGGTCTTAAGTGCCAATTTGGGGATTATGATTTGCAAATGGATGCTATTAAACAAACTTATATTTAGAAATTTTACAACTTTTTACTATGTTGATGGTGAATTATGGCTTACATGTCTGCGTTTGCACTACTCTCAGTCTATTCTTATATGTCCAGAATAGTTTGTATTAGTTGGGGGTACACAGATGCTTTGCTTTTAATTTTTGGAAAATTTCAAGTTCGATCGATCGAACAATTTTCGATCGATTGAGAATCTGGAAATCTCAAGAGATTAAAAAAGCCTCAATCGATTGACTGTTCGATCGATCAAACTCTCTCGATCACTCAAGACTTGTATTTAAATGAGGCATCTAGTGTACACTTCAACAGTTTCTCTCTCTCACTTTCACTCTCAAGCGATTCAAGACACAGAGAGAGAGAAAGAGAGTGCTCGACGATTTTCTTCTCCCCCCTTCCATTTCTAAAACTTGGGGAACCATGATCATATCCTCTTCACCATCATCATCTTCGTTTTCCCCTCACTGCACACACCCCAAGGTAGGTTCTCACCTACCCCCTATTCCATTTTCGTTCGAAAATGTGAGGGGGTGCCCCCTATTGGTCGTAAGGCCAACTAATAATCTTAGTAATCATAGGTGTTTTGTTGTTTTCCTTTTTCTGCGTTTTTCTTGCGTCACTGCCAAATTTTCGTGCTCAATCGATCGAGAAAAGTTTGATTGATCAAAATGTTGCAGTGACAGTTTCTTCTTTTCTTTTCAGTTTACTGTTTCTAATTTAGTTTTTCTTTATCTTTTCTCCATTTCAAGGCATTCCAAATGAATCCTATCACGGGGTACCACAAATCTAAGCCCTTCGATCTCACTATACCTGATCTGGTACCCGATCACGGGTTTCGGAACGATGAGGATCGAGTGTGGTTCACCCGATACTTCCAAGCGTGGAAGGTGATGTTGGAGTGCCCTCTTGAGTCTGTATGGATATCTGCTCCATGGTTCCTAGCAAGGATCAGGGATATGCCCCGTTGGTACGATATGCTGGTTCAGGCCAAATGGGTAAACATCTCTTGGGTTCGGGAAGCATCTGCCACTATGATTAAGGATCCTGCGGCCCCATTCACACACCGTTCTTTCTTCTACGGGCGTGAGATCATCTTCAACCCCGCCACTGTATCAAATGCTCTGGGGGTCCCCGAGGTACCCGATTGCTTCTATCACCATATACCGGGAGCCCCAGAGACCCTTCCCTCTACTATTGCAGTTGAGATTATTGGTGGCGCTATTCTGATCTAGAATGGCATCTCTCTTATCGAGGATTAGTCTCTGACAGAGAAATATCATCTCCTCCACTTGGCGCTCGCTAACTGCATTTTGATGACTTGTTACCATGAGAAGTTGGCACCCTGGTGTGCCCGTGTCCTATATGCTATTGGGACGGGATGATGTGTTTGTCCGTCTTATATCTACATCAATTTCTTCATCCAGCTAACACGTTACATTACACCCAAGCGCCATCTGAAGGGCGCTTGGCCCATACATCGGGTAATTGAGTTGGCTGGGTTACTTTTTTTGGCCACAGATGTGACTACTCAGGCCTCGAATCGATTTGGTAAAACGGTAGCACGCTGGTCCGATGCGCAGAAGAAGAGAAAGTTGAAAGGTAAAGCAAAAGTGGGAGCGAAGCGGAGGCGAGGTAGAGGCATCGATACTGAGGGTGCTACTTCTGGGACGCCTTCCGTGATTCGGGTGATGAGGTTGATCCCATAGAAGAAGTTGTACATTTCGAGCTGAGACAAAGATCTCAGGCTCCTGCCCAGGGAGAGTCTTCTTCCGTACCTCTCTCGACTGTTCATGAGTTACTTTTAGAGGAGAGAGAGGCACGACTACGACTTGAGGGTAGGATGGACCGTATGACGACGATGTTGGAGGCGATTTTGGTTCAGATAGGGGTTGATCAGTCATTACATACACCTTCCCAGACCCCATCTATAGCCCCTTCTACTGATCCACTGCTACTTTCTGACCCTACTGCTCCATCTACATCAGCTGCCGCTCCACATATAGCACCATCTGCACCTTCTACATCTGTTCCGCCATCTTCTTTAGCTCCACCACCACCTACAGATTCAGCTGTTGTACCGTCTATTATCGTGGAGACACCACTTCCACTACCTCCAGTCGTGCATGTTCCTGCATCTACTATTCCTTCGGATGCGACTGTGAGTGACCCGTCGGCGACTTTTGTTGCTGCTGAGGGTAGAGGTGATGATGTTGTCGATGCGCCGATTGAGATTTTATCTGATGTTGCTAATGATGCTTAGATTATGATGGTTGAGCATTTGGGAGTTTTGTTATATTTATGTTAATTCTGTTTTTTCTCTCTGCACTATTCTTACTCTTTTTGGATATTGGATTGTGTGGGACTGTTTGGGTAGTTTGGACATTATGATCACTACTCTGTGATTTTTTTTGTTTTATCATCCGAGTGATTAGTTATTGTATGTTGTATGGATCATATTCTGTCTTTATATATTATTGCTTTTGATCTCATTTGTTTGGAGATTGTCTGATATACTACAGGTTGCTATGTACGCTGTTATTGGTTTGCTTCTAATCAGGTGAACCCTATCCATTTTTATTTCAGAAAATCAACTTCTGAGGATATTGTTGTTTTTAGTTGGGGGTAGGGGATAGATAGGTATTCACCTGCATTTTTCACACTTAGCACCTTCAAACTTGAGAAATTTCAGTAGCATACAATCTCAATTATTAGCGATTATTAATTAAAAATTAAAATTTGATAAATTTTAAAAAAAATTATTTGAAAATTTTTGAACTTTATTGGTAGAATAACTTAAAATATTCACTCCCGCTTAACTGTTTTTATGCAATGACACAATCGTATTAGCCTCATCTTTTTATGAATTACGCACATGCATTTTTCACATTAACTAGGATGATTGCATTCGTTGACCTTCCATATATCCAATATTCATATGCACTAGTTGATACCTATGAAATAACCTAAAAAGAGTTAATACGACTATTGTGTTAAAAGAACGAGTAGTGAAAACAAATTACCCTTAGTGAGCTTTTGATCCATTCTTCATTTCTGAGGGAATTATCACATAAACTCGAATTGTTTTTCTTGAATATGCGTATTAAATTCGTTGAAATAGTCGACCGCTTATTAGAGGAGAACGTTCAGGATTTACCAATTAAACTCAATTAACATTGAAGTGCTAAAACTAAGAAATTAAGCAAATGACTTAAGCCATCGTTATTCACTCCTTAAACTTTTCATAAACAAGCACCTACATTCAAAAACCCAGTTTCCTGCCTCACCTCACACCAATTAAATACCACCAAGTATGTTGTGAAAATCCAAACTCCTAATCGTATACTTTGACCTCAATGAACCCTGTTGTGCACGTAAAATAATTAAATTGTTGAAGTATGTGACTGGAAGGGAGTGGTCTCAGGATCTATTATTAAAATATATATATATATATATGAAAATAAAGGATGGTTGGAATGAAGTGAAAAAGAAAAGAATTAGACTCCATCACATGCTAAAAATGCACGATTCCTTCCCCTCTCATTCCTATCCTACTATATAAAAGAAAAGAAAACTGAAAAGTCAAAGCCTTAGTGATTCTTGATGATTTAGTTTGAATATGAACGTGTAAATTGAGTTATCCACGGTATTTCGCTTCTCTAGTAAGTAGTATCCTTTTCGTGAGACTATACACTCTAAATGTTCGCTCTTCATAGAGTCGAGTGTGGAAGCATTAGTAACCAGAACATCACTCTTATCAAAGCTTTCATGCTATGTGCGATCATTGTTAAGTAAGTTTCAGTGGGACGTCCATTTTTGAGTGAAAACCAATGTGAGAATTGAGTTGAAATTACGAGCTTTAGAGGTACAATAGTCTAAATAACTCTAAATACGGCTCAACACATAGCTGTTAACTTTACACACACAAATGCATGGATGTGATACTTATGTTATATTTATCTTGGTGGTATGAGGAATATGTGAATGTCTTTTATGGTTTGCTATGAGGGAAATATGTCTTTGCAGAGCTGAGTGAACAGTTGAATGGGAGGGAGTGTTAAAAGTTGTTCTTTATCTTTCTAAGCTTAAAATTCAAATTTTTGTAAGTATATTCACTGCAAACCCTCACAAGACAACACTCATCCACTAGGGGGAACCTAGGGGTTTAAAGACTTGTTGCACACGCTAAATGCAACCGCGGTTCCTACGAAAGTGAGTTAGGGATTGTCTTATTTTGTTTTAGTTTATGTTATTTATTTTCTTTTAGTTGTCTCAGAATTAGTTTGCTTGTTTTAGAATCGCCTTATCGCTAGGGACTAGCAATAAGCTAGTTGGGGGTTGTGACAAGCAGTATATTTGTAAAATATAACCGCGCTAAAAGAAAAAAATGCTTTAAATTAGTTCATAACTCCCTATTATATCTGCAATATGGATTACAAGGTCAGTTTCTATACAATATGACGAATCTAGTATAAGTTGTTGTTTTAACTATTACTTGTGCAGATTGATTTTTTTTTTCTGTGTGCAGGAATGATTTAACTATTAAATGATAAGGCTGGATTGCAATAAAGGCAAGTCAAAGATGAAATTTTGGGTTCGAGCGATCGAAGAACATTCAAGCGATCAAGTGTTCGATCGATCAAGGTCAGTTCAAGCGCTCGTGTATCCTAGAAGTTCGATCGATCGAAACAATTCAATCGATTGAACATGGCTTTTATCAGAACTTACGCGCACGCAGTAGAGACGTTTCTAGCAACCCTAGCTTTAGGTTTTCTATTTATACTCGTTTTGTATACGTCCATAGGGGCCAAACTTTTATTTTTTCTACAGTTGCTAAATAGAGAGAGAGAGAGAGAGAGAGAGAGAGAGAGAGAGAGAGAGAGAGAGTTTATTGGTTTTTGTAGGTTTTTCATACATTGCTTTGAAGATTCATAGTTCAATACAAGTTTCAGTTCATTCAGGTTCCTTATTATTGTTTATCTACAATTTGTTAGTAGGTTCTCGTAGCACAAGTAGTGTTAATCGTATTAGTACATATTAGATTACTGTTTAATCCATAGTTTTCATCCTTCCATGTTTAAATCGTAACCAACTTAATGAATATTTACGTTAAAAATGAATCTGCGACACTCTAGACCATGTCTGAGTAGTCCTAGGGGTTAGAGATCATGATGAAACAGTGATCTCCAGCCTCTGTCATGCACCAGTAGGAAACCTGCGTTCGATCGATCGAAGTTAGTTCGATCGGTCGATGCAGGGATATAGTCGAGCGATCGAAGTTAGTTCGATCGATCGAGAGATGATGATTTTTGATCGATCGAGAGCACGTCGATCGAACGAGACTCAGAGTCTTTAGAAGGTCCTTAGCGGTATCCCTAGACTTTCTGCTTTTGAAATTTGTTATCAAACTGTCCAAATATGCTTAGTTTGACAGAGCAGTTTCTGAACTTTAAGCCTTAAGGCATTTTCTTTCAATATTTTTTGCAAACCACATTGAATGCTTACACCATTCATTGTGCGAGACTTAACTATCGTTTTAAACCGCCTTCAAGTATTTTAAATTAACTGTGATTGAATAGCCCCGGTCATGAAAGGACTATTGAATCAATAAATACAGGATACTATGAATGGATGTACACCATAAAGCGTAAATGTAAAGTGCATGGTAGATGGCTAGGTCACTGTGGATTCCTGTAATCCCAACGTTCCCCTTTTATAAAGTAAAAACCGTTTTAATTCTCGCTTTAGTTAATTAGTTAATCATTAGTTTAATTTCATTACTTATTAGTTAGTGAACTGTGAGACTTTGTGTTTCACAACTCAATTAAAATATCGAATTTTTATTTTCTTTAGAGTTCAATCTAAGCAAATAGCCTAGACCCTTCCCTATGGGATCGACCTGGTCTTATCCAGAATACTACTTGCACGATTACCTACACTTGGGTATAGCACACAAAGCGCACACAAATAATTTATGTGTCAAGCGACAAACAGAAACACAAACAGTTACGTGTTGATCTAGTGGAACATATTTGGGCAATGCACGCTGAACAAGATCCATGATTTTGGAACAAGTTCTTTCAAAAAGTAGAAGTGCATGTTTGTTTTTCAAATAAATTCACTAATTAAAATTGTGAAGATCCACCTGCGTTGTGTTGTTGACGTCGCTATTCCATTATCTCTTCAAATCTCATATTGCAAAATTGTAGTTGACTCGGAGACATATTGCGGGTATCAATACCCATTATTATTTGGTTCTCCTCTTTTCGTAGCTTAATTTCCATCTCATGTTCTCGTATTTTTCTCATCTCCTAGTCTTTTCTGGTATTCAGTTCTATCTCATCTTGTCTCATTTTTAATAGCTACTCCATCTGTGACTCGAAAAGTTTTCTTGACTGAAGATTTACTTCAACACTCTTAGCATACTACTCAGTAAATTTTTCAACATATTTCACAACCATAGTGTTGGCAACAACACTGTTAGCCCTACACTTTCTTTTTTGGCATTGTCTTGCCGGTCAGGTGGTCTATCGGATGGTGATTCAATGTCAACAGGAGAATCATCGCTTAGGATAATGTTGACAAACGGATCCGTTGGAGTTGCTGGCGAGAATGTTTCATTGCCATCTGACGTGTATCTTTGCGTGTTGATCCTAGTGGTAGTTGGATCAAATTTGGCCGATCCTTCAATATTATGTAACAATTGTCAAATGCAAATGGTTTATTGGCATGTTGTTGGTATTCTTGACGAGCCCGATTAATCTACAAGTGTTAGATTTCACCATCACAAATACGTTGCTAATAACAAATAAACGTTTGTATGAAATAACTAAAATTGTGGATCAAACTAACAATAGACGTCTTACCCAGTCAAGTTCATTTGTTCCGCTGCTGTTGGGAGTTTGATTTGCATGTGCAACCTTTGATGCGTATAACATCACAGCTTGTGAAATCATGGAGAAACGTGATTGCAGACTTCCACCATTCTGTTTAATTTCAATTCCTGTCTGTGCACTGTACTCATTCTTGATAGTCTGCCAAAACTTTGCTCCAAGTTGATTATTGCCGACTATTGGATTTATGCTCACCCACACATATGTATGACATAATATTTCATCCTCAAACGATCACATGTTCAACTGTCGACTGCATCCGGACATGTGTGAACTGTATGTTTAGTAAATGCAAAATGGATGGGGTTTTTATTTTGATATGTAAATAAGTTGTTTTATTTTTTTGGCATAGCAGTAGTATATATACTGCATGAACATAGCCATTATGATTTTTTTTTTTACCGTTCCTCCAACAGCTAGAAAAAAAAAAGCCGTTAACAGATTATGAATGTGTCAGCATTGGGATAGCCGGCTAGGGAGAGTCGACAAACAAGAAGCCAGCTTAGAGGCGCGGCACTCACAAAGCTGGCCGGCTAAGAGATGGCTGGTTGTGAGAAGGCTGGCTTAGAAAGTCGATTATGTGGTTGCCGACTGTGAGAGAGTTGGATGATCTGTATAATAGTGAATTTAGTAAAATGATAAAATTAAGTTTGACTACTATATACCTAAGTTAGTTATTGTTTAAACTACACCCTTATAACGATATGATATAACATTTACCCTAAGCTCTCCTACATTCTTCCTCCACTTCAGTTGCACTAACAAGTGATAAATGGAATTTCTAGCCAAAAAAAAGTGAAAAATGGAAGTCGTCTTATTAGCAGAAGACGACATGTACATGGGCCCACCAGTCATGAAAGGAGAATCAAAGTGACGTATAGGTCTGAAACCAAAAAACTAGACTTTCCGGATACCATGGAGTATGGACCCACTCCACAGACTTTCAAATCAAACTTCCATCAAAAATTGGAATAATTAAAATCAGTTTATTACTCCGTATTTTTTTTAAATTAAAAAAAATAATAGGAGTAATTTGTTTATAAAATAAAAAAAAATCATCAAATTTTACATGACGTTTGAAGCAACTCTTTAAAATTTATACGGGTGGGAACAACTCTTAAAAACGTTGAGAGTTATTCCTCCAAACTTAGAGAACAACCCCTTTAAAAGTCGGTGTAACTCTTTAAAACGTTAAAAGCAAAGTCTTTAAACGTTAGGAGTAAGTTTTCAAACATTTTGATACAAGTTTAGAACGTTGAAAATAAAAGATAAACTAAAATACAAAATAATTATTAATAAGTTGATATATTTTTTAATTTTTTGATGACAATTTAATTTTTTAACTATTGCTTATATTTTTTTGAATTTTTAAAAATTAATAATAAATTAACTTTTAAATTTAATACAAAAAATTAACTGTAATCAAATTATCTCTTAAAAATTCGCAAATCAAACAAAGACCAAACCATTTATGACCAAGTTACAAATACAAAGCCTACCATTCGAAAATTTCAATACTTCTATGCGCTTTTTTAACAACACTTGGACGGAGAATTATTCCATACAAATACAGCCAAGTAATTTTGTTTTATGGTACAACTAAATAATTGGTCAAAAAATATTTGTACTAAGATAGTAATGTTTGTACATTTTACAACAAATATTTGTCTCAATATAAGAAATGTTATATCCTTTTAAGAAATGTTTATACCTGATAAAAAAATGTTGCACTATTATAAGAAATATTTGTACCAAGCTATTAAAATATTGTACCCTTATAAGAAATGTTTGTACCAAATCAAAAGCACTTGTGCTTTTACCCGTGTAAGAACTCTTTTAATATGATACAAGAGCTTTGTCCGCATGATAAGAAAACTTTGTACATATGACATTTTACACCTGTTGTAAGGGAACTTCATACCCATGATAAAAAAAACCTTTTTTTTTTTTTTTGGAACTTTAGTACCTATAGTAAGAAACCTTTGTACCTATAGTAAGAAACCTTCGTACCCGTAATACAAATATTTCTTACTATATGTCAAGTGGTTTGGTTGTACCATATAACCAAACCACTTTGTTGCATGATAGCATTTGCCAATTTGGACACACACCTACCCCAATCCAACCAAATCCGAATGAAGGCCTTAATAGAAAGTCCAACAAAGGTTACATATACACTGAAAAGTGTAGTGGCCAAGGTTCTTTTCTAGAGAGAATCGAACCCTTTCACTTCTACTTTCGAGAAGGCAAAATCATACCACTAAGCCAAAAGGACCTTGGTAGTACTTCCACGCACTTGTAGTCATATAATACAACTACTTTTAGATTCTAATTTGTTGTCATAATGTATTATTTATTTTAGAGAATTGTTATTTACACACTAAGGATGAAACAATGCACTTCATGGAATGCATTGACTGCATAATACTATAATGTGTCAATAATACCATAGAGTACATTTATTCAATTTTGAGTGAGATTAGCAATTCCTTTATTTTAGTTCAATACCTTTTCAAAGTTCTATTTGAGAGTAATAAGTAGTATTTTGTAAGGCTCTATCTGATAATAACAATTAATCATCATGTTATTTAGTAACCAAGTCTCAATGCGATGTAATCGATGGTGTAAAGAGAAAATGTTCGTTGTAACGATTATTTTGTTAATGCTATATTATGATTTAATCAAAACTCTTTATTTATTCATCTGTTAGTTCATTATATTTAGTGATGTGGTATCCTCAGTACATCAATATTTACTCGTAAATGTGATACTAGGAAATCCAAAAAGTCCTCTTCCGGTCTATATAAATTTGAACCTCAATTTTGATTTCAAAAATTTTGATAGTTATACTACAATTAATTACAGTGAAAATCTCTAAATATTCATTAGAAGTTGCAGTCCGAACCACTGAATTTTGATTGTATTTCCCGATAATACAATTACCAAATACGTGACAAACAAATTTAGAATGTACATATAAGAGAATTCTTCAAAACCCTTATAATAAATGTTTGTAGGAAGGTAAGACATGTTGCACCCTTTTAAGAAAAAAGTTTGTGGAAAATGTTATACCCTTATAAGAAATGTTTGTACCAAATCAAAATTATTTGTAGTTTTACTTATCGTAAAAAATATTTGTATCTATTGTAAGGAAGTTTTGTACGCATGATAAGGAATATTTGTACATATAATCTGTGTACATGTGGTAAATGAGTTTTGCACATATGATAAAAAACATTAATACCCGTAATAAGAAATTTTTACACCTATGATAAAATATCTTTGTACCTTGAAAATTGGTACAAATATTTCTTACTTTGGTAGAAAATACTAACATTTCTTATAAAGATGTATAAACATATTTTATCATTGCATGTGTCAACTGGTTTGGATGTGACGAAGAATTCTCCTATAAATACAAAAAATAATTTAAAATTTGTGACAAAAAAAATAATAAATAAATAAATACTATACCGGTATTTATATGTGTGTATATATATATATACATATGCCTGTATGTATCTAGTGAAGTGATATGAAACTCATCACTATTCACTAGTGAAGTGATCAGTTTCCGAGTATCCTGAAACTTTGAGCCAGAAAGTGAGAGATCAAACCCAGGAAAAAGTAGTCCCCATAAAAGGGTACCAAATCCAAACATTCAGAAGTAATGGGTTTCACAATGGGTCTAAACCTTGTCCTCCTCATAGCCATGGTGGCCGCCAACATTCTCTCTCTCTACCATCTCTCCTCCCCACTCCAATCCAAGCCCCCAGCACCCCCTCCAGTCCCTGACCACCTCATCCACCAGCTCCAGACCATACGCGCCACCATCAACCACCTCACGCGCCTCAACCCCACCACCAGTCCTACTACCACCGCCGCCAAACCCGCCGCCGCCCCCTTCGACCTCCTTCTCTACACCCACATCGCCCCCATAGCCTCCGCCTGCCGGAACCACCCAGACCTCCTCCACAAGTACATGAACTACACCCCTTTCTCTCTCTGCCCTCCAGATTCAGACCTCGCCGAAACCTTAATCCTCCGCGGCTGCCACCCACTCCCCCGCCGCCGTTGCTTCTCTCCAACGCCGCCCAAACCCGCTGCCTCTCTCCCCCAAAACCCATTTCATCCCCTCCCTGAAAACGCCAACATTTGGACCAAATACACCTGTAAAAGCTTCATTTGCCTCTCTCGCCTCAATGGCGACCTAGGGTTTGATATGAATCTCGAAAAACCCAAATTCATGAGCTACAAATCGGATCTGGATCTCCCAATCCCACAGCTGATCCAGATTGCAAAAGGGTCGAACTCTGTTCTCCGAATCGGCTTAGATATAGGCGGTGGGACCGGCACTTTCGCCGCCCAAATGAAGCTTATGAACATTACAATAATCACCACCACCATGAATTTGGGTGCCCCTTACAATGAGGCTGTGGGGCTTAGAGGGTTGATCCCACTCCACGCACCGCTGCAGCAGAGGCTGCCAGTGTTCGACGGGGTCCTTGATCTGGTGCGGTGCGGGCACGCTGTGAACCGGTGGATCCCGGTGACGGCGATGGAGTTCTTGTTCTATGATGTTGATAGGGTTTTGAGAATTGGTGGGTACTTTTGGGTGGACCATTTTTTCAGCAAAGGGGTTGATCTTGAGAAGGTGTATAAGCCATTGATTGGGAAATTGGGATATAAGAAAGTGAAGTGGGCGGTTGCCAACAAGACGGATTCGGGTGGGGTGAAGAATGGGGAGGTTTACTTGACTGCTCTTTTGCAAAAACCACTGTCAAAGTGAGGATCATCAGAGCAAGGTAATTTCTTTCATTTACTCCATTGATGATCTGATCTATCTTGCTTTGGGTTGTTTAAATGATTGTTTGGTTAGTTGTTTGATTTGTTTCATCTTTAATTTTTGTTTGGAAAATTATGTTGGAGTTCAAATGTTTATAATTGATTTATCATTGTATTTGACATAATTAGCAGCATTGTGGAGTGTTTGGATCTGTTTTTTTTTTTTCGATTGTTAGAGATCTGAGCTGATGTAGTTGCGTTATGACAATAAATTAAGAAACTTTGACTCATGGATCTAAGGGCCTGTTTGGAAATGCATAAAATTGAATAAGTTGGCTTGTGAACCTTCCCAATCAGCCTCTAATGTTTAAGAATTAATTTGGAGTTAAGTGACAATGAAGTGAAGAACTTCCATTCACCGGAAGATAGAAGTTATGAAAGTCCCTTTCCTTTTGCTAGGTAGTCATAGATATAAGGGCCTGTTTGGAAATGCATAAAAGAATAGGTTGGCTCCATTTTCCAGGAAAAACCAGTATCATCTTGGTGTGACAAATAAGATGTTGACATGTGAACCTTCCCAAACAGACTCTAATGTTTTAAGAATTAATTTGGAGTTAAAGTGACAATTGATGTCTGTAGGTAATAGTCGACAACTCATGTACTTTGACTATACACATCACCGACGACTCCACGTGTAACAACATCACTATTGTGGACTCTACGTGTAGCGACTCCAAAACCGTTAGCCCACTTCAAACGGGCCCGCCCACAAAGCACACTACAAATGTAGGTAACTACGAAGCTCCCCCGAGACCCACTTTAATAAAGCCCACTCCGAGGGCCCATTCCGGATGAGCCTACTCCAAAGCCTTCACCACGGTCAACTCCATTCCGAAAGCCTTATTCTCCAAAGGCGTAAAGTGGCCCACTTTAACTCCACTCCGAAACTTCACTCTCCAAAAAGCCTAAAGCAGCCCACAAAGGAAGAACACTCCAAATATGCACACACTTACACTCGGACACCTACCCTTGGTTTGGAAGCAGTACCTAAGGGTGGGCAAGTCTATTGGGATCTCGGAAACTCATGGTAAGGTGGCTAGAACCGAAGGCATCTCCCTAACCTGCGCCCCACGGGTAAGGTTAGGGTTGGGCCCAAAGAGAGAGAGAGACACGTGACTTTCACACGTGCCTCACCCCGATCCACCCACAGCCAATAAGCAAAGCTCATTACTGCAAATCTCGTCGGAACCTTTGACCGTCTATGCTTAGTCATGTCAAAATTGCTTAACCAGCTGCACCAATAGAAAACACCTCGGTTCCCTCCCTCGCTTAAGCCGTCTGCATGCCTCGACACTTGCCCTCGTTTAACCTCTCGGAGCCAATAGCAAAAGCCTCGGTACCTTCACTCGCTGAAACCTCTGCACCAGTAGCACCTCCTCCTCCCTTGACCAACCAATGATATCAGTTCATAACCAAACGACAAACATTTCTCTCCCATTTGTCTCCACCAGCTCGATACATGCTTCGTCTACATCCCATTTAATGCCCTCAACCACCCTAAACAGCAGCATTTAAGCCCCTCACCTACCTTAAGCAAACAACCCAGTAAGAGGATGCCAACTCGGCCTTGCCCTATCATGTCAAAGGTTCGCAAATACACCACCGGCTTCAACTATAAATAAGCACCCTCATTTACTACATCCAACAACCCAACCTGGTCTAATCCGGTACTAGAGTAAAGGATTAGCAGTCATTCTTATTCCCAGCCATTGCCAAAACATCCCCGTAGTCTCCAGCCCACTTTGACCTTTCGCCCCCACCAGTACCTTCGTCTCATTCTATCCTTCGCCTCATAGCGCCATTCATATCACCAAACCCCCCTTTTAGCCCTATTGCACCCGTCGTCTCAACTCGTCCTTCGTTCCACTCCGAACACTCCAATACTTACCCATCGCCTCGGGATACACACTGCTTTCTCTCTCTCTCACTTGGGACTACTTCGGTTCTCATCCGGACCCGAAGTCTCTCCGAATCCTATTATTCCCATTGCCATTATTATTATATTTTATATACTCTTGCTTATATCTCACATATTTGTTCCACGTGTACTAATCCAGGCTTGCGTGTTATATCTCTCTGTATCTTTCACATACATCACAAAAGAACCACACACATTTTGGCGACCACAGTGGGAGATATACTCGCAAGTATGGTTAGCGAACGAGAACAACCGCCTCCCAAAAAGTCTGGACGCCCCAGGAAGTCCAAGGCCCAACCTACCGGGTCAAACATCAACCCAGTAAGCCTCAATCCAACCCACTCACAGACTCAGGATTCTCGGGAATCCATCGCAGCTGACGTCGAGCTCGACATCTTAAAGCGGTTAGAACAAATAGAAGGACAACAAAAGCACTTCCAGAGATTGGAGGAGCAGAACCACCTCATCATCGAAACCCTGACCGCTATGGCCCAGAAGGTGACTCCCCCATCGGCGCCAAACGGCGCCTCTGGGCTGGAAGACGCGGTCAGAACCTCGTTTAACATTTCCGATGTTAACAATAACAATCAGCAGAATGCACAAAAAGAATCAACACCCACCGGTGTCGTCTCCGGGACGGAGAAACGAACCCCCACCGGATTTGTCACCTTGGCTGAGGTGGAATCATTATTGAAGGAAAAAGCTCTATCAATCCCGCATATTCCAGCACTAGACACCCGACCTCCTTACCCACTGAGATTGGCCAGCCTCCCTTATCCAGAGGGATACAGCAACGCACACTTTGCAAGATACGACGGCAGGCGGGGAAACTCCAAAGAACATATGGCCAGATTTCTCGACGGTCTCGGTACCTACCGAGAAGACGAAAACTTGCGTCTTCGAGAATTTTCTAAATCCCTGACCGATCGGGCATACACTTGGTATGCCAACCTAGAGCCTGGTTCCGTCAATTCCTGGGCTCAACTGGCCTCAATGTTCCACGCGAAATTCTTCAGCGTAACGGAAAAAGTTACCACCATCTCCCTCTCCCGAGAAGTCCAAGGTGAAAATGAGCATTTGGTTAAGTATGTGGACAGGTTTCGCGATCTCGCCATGGAATGCCACGACAACACCACTGAAGAAGGTCTCGTCCAGCTCTGTGTACATGGAATGCTCCGCGACTACAGGATTCACCTCATCAATCATTCGTTCCCGGCATTCTCAGATCTCATGGTTGCTGCACGAAACTTAGCAAAGGATGTGAGAATACCATCAAGGATACACCGAGATACCCGCCCTTCGGCACCCCGTCGTTATCCAACCGCTGCTGTAACCGAAGAAAGAAGAAGTGGACGAGACCGAGAATACAATGATAACAAGCGCAGAAGGGACGAAACTGACGCACCGGCTCCATTCCCTTGCGGCATGAAGGAAGTACATGCCGTACTCAAGAAATGGATAAGAGATGAAGTAATCACCCTTCGCCCGCCCACAAGACCTCCGACAGAAGGTGACAAGGCCAGGTATAATTACTGTGCTTATCACCAGATGGTAAAGCACGCAACCAAGGACTGCTGGGCCCTTCGCGGCATCTTCCATAGGAAAATAGCCAACGGAGAGTTGGTAACCACTACTCAGCCAGATGCTGCTGAGGAAGTACCCCGCCAACTTCGGGGACACAACGAAGGAGCTGTTAATATGGTCTCCCTCCACATGGCTTCCCACCACTTGCGAAAAATTGCGTCTCCTACCATCGATCACCCTAGTGGGTTGTCACCCGTGGAAATGACGGCTCCTCTCATCGAACTCATAGAAGAAGAAGAAGAAACATCACCAATCGCTAGAAATCCATCCACCAGTATGATCATGACAAACCCTTCTCGGAGCACCATGGAATTCACGGCGTCAAAAGTCAAGAATCTCACCAAATTCAGATACTTCTTTGATCAGGTTGGATTCTGTGAGGAAGCGCGCCTTGAGGCCACCAAGGCTATCCTACAAGTGGCAGAAGCCTACCAACAAGCATGCGTAGCCACCGGGGGTTCCATCCGTCGCGCTGCTTTAGAGGCTGAGTCGGCGATCACCTTCACGGATGCAGACATACAAGTCCCACACCCACACAATCGCCCGTTGTACGTGTCAGCCACGGTCCACGAAAGAGAGTTCAAAAGAGCATTGCTAGACGGAGGAGCCTCCCTCAACATCATGTCGTTAACCACATTCAAGGCAACCGGTATCTCCCTTGAGAAACTGATTCCACAGGCCACAGACATCGCGGGGTTCGGCAATGACACACGTCGAACAATTGGGTTTGTCACCACGTCACTTCGCCTTGGAAAGTTCCAAGCACCGGCCCGATTTCATGTGATCGATGCGGATACCTCTTATCATCTCCTAATAGGTCGCAAGTGGATGCACACGTTCGGCATCGTACCATCCACCTACCATCAATGCATGAAGGGAAAAGTGAATACTAGCGAGGGAAGGAAAGTGTTCACTGTGGCCGGGACCCTAAAACCGTTTGGAAATCATGAGGCTCATATGGCGGAAGCGGAACTATTCGATGATGCTTGTTCCGAAGAAGAGACCACACCGCCAGTCTCACCACGCGGCCTCACCATCCCAAAGTGGGAGGACGCCCGGAAAGAAGATTTCTCCTCGAAGGAGAAACAGAAACGTCGCCGTAGCGTTTCCCCGGAATGCATTCGAGTCAAGCTCCCTGACGGACGCTTTGTATACCGCTGCCTATGACGGTGCGCGGGGCCGGGCCCAGAAGCTACACCGCACGGCCCTAAAGCCCCAGAATGCAATACCATAGGGATACCTGAAGCTACCGAGCCCGGGGTAGCCCCGGAAACGTTCCAGGATGGACCACGCACTGCAGGACCAGAAATAGAGGAAATTAATCTCGCACCAGAAGGGAGAACCCCTCGTATCACCTTTGTCTCCAAAGCAGCAACTTCGGAGGAACGAGCCACGTTGATTTCCCTTCTCAAGGAATACATCGACGTATTCGCCTGGACATACGAACAGATGCCGGGACTGGATACGTCCTTGGTAACACACAAGCTCAACGTCGATCCAAACCACCGGCCGGTGAAGCAAGCACCTCGAGTGTTTCGGCATGAACTAGAACTCCAAATTAAAACCGAGGTGGAGAAACTCCTTCATGCAGGGTTCATTAAGCCCATCAAGCACCCTATTTGGTTGGCAAATGTGGTACCGGTGAAAAAGAAGAATGGACAGATCAGAATTTGTGTCGACTTCAGGGACCTAAACAAAGCATGCCCGAAAGATGAATTCCCTCTGCCAAATGTCGATACTCTAATCGACGCCACCTCCGGACATCAAGAGTTCTCCTTCATGGATGGGTTCAGCGGCTACAATCAGATCAAAATGGATCCAGGAGACGCAGAAAAGACAGCCTTTCGTACCCCCTTTGGCAATTTTTATTACACCGTCATGCCCTTTGGACTGAAGAACGCAGGCGCCACTTACCAAAGGGCAATGACGACCATCTTCCATGATATGCTCCACCATAATTTGGAGGATTACGTGGACGATATCGTAGTGAAATCCAGACAAGGGAAAGGCCATGAAAACGATCTCCGTGCCGTTTTTGAACGTTGCAGAAAATTCAAGCTCCGGATGAATCCACTCAAGTGCGCCTTCGGGGTTACGGCGGGAAAATTCCTCGGGTTCATAGTCCATCGCCATGGCATCGACCTAGACCCGACAAAGGCCAAATCAATCATGGACATGCCACCGCCAAGTACTCAGAAGCAACTAAAGCAGTTCATGGGAAGGGTGTCCTATCTCCGTAGATTCATTCCAGCGTTGTCAGAGATATCTCACCCCCTGGGAGATCTGCTGAAAGGGAAAGCCAAATTCAGATGGGAAGAAGTCCACCGGCAATCTTTCGAAGCTGTCAAGAGAGCTTTGTCAGCTCCCACCACCATGGTGGCTCCAACACAGGAAAAACCGCTGCTCCTCTATCTCACATCCACGCACAAATCTATCGGGGCACTCCTTGCCCAGGAGATTGACGGAAAAGAAAAACCGGTATACTACATTAGTCGGGTGGTCCGTGATGCTGAGGTAAGATACACGCCCATCGAGCGGCATTGTCTCGCACTCACATTCGCAGCCCAAAAATTCAGGCACTACTTTCTCAGTCATATCGTACACTTGGTTACGAGGTGTGACCCATTGCGATATCTCCTATCTAAGCCTGCTCTCTCAGGACGAATGGCGAGGTGGCTCCTTCTCCTGGCCGAATTTGATATCACTTGCGTGACACCAAAAGCAATCAAAAGTCAGGCTTTGGCAGATCTACTAGCCCAGTTCCCCAGTGGAGAATTTGAACCGCCTTGGGAAACACTTCCGGGAGAAGAACTTAACTGTGTAATGGCAACCAAAGACCTCGGGGAATGGGCTCTCAGCTTCGACGGGTCCTCTACGTCGCTGGGAGGAGGAGCAGGAATCAACTTGATATCTCACTCAGACGGCTCCAAGCTCCATTTGTCCTATAAGCTTGACTTCAAATGCTCAAATAACGAGTCGGAGTACGAAGCGCTAATATTAGGACTCCTGGCGGCCGCTAATATGGGAGTCACCCGCCTGTGCATCAAGGGCGACTCCAATCTTGTTGTCAAACAAACCTCAGGAGAATTCGCGATCAGGGAACCAGCTTTGGCAGAATACAGAACCATAGTCCTAAGGCTATTGGACAAATTCGAGGCCATCCGGATGGAGCATGCGCCAAGATCGGACAATCGCTTTCCAGACGCTTTGGCAACTCTTGCGTCAAAAGTCGACATACCCGAAGGCTCCACCCGAATCGAGATCGTCAAAAGAACTCTCCCATGCACCATTTTGGAGCTACTCCCCCCTGAGGAAATCAACGACTGGAGAGCACCCATCATCACCCAATTATTAAGTCGTGAAGGAAAAATGACAGTGTCAGAACTAAAAAACTTCACCCTCCTTGGACGCAATCTTTATTTTCGTGCTCCTACGGGTGTCTTGGCGCGATGCGTGGGGGAAGAAGAGGCAAAACTTCGACTCCACCAGATTCACCAAAATGCGTGCGGAGACAAGGATATCAGTCTTTATCGGATGATACAGAGAAAGGGGTACTACTGGCCCGAAATGTCTAAAGAGGCTTCCATGTTCCAACGGACTTGCTCGAAATGTCCGAAAGATCCGAGCAAGGAAGATTGCAATTTCACGGCTCAGATAGCAGATTGGCGCCATCCATATATGGATTATCTGAACGAGAACTCTCTCCCCCTTGATAGAGGCGACGCGGCCATAGTAAAGAAACGGGCCTCGAAATTCTTTGTCCACGAGAATCAGCTGTTTCGTCACGGCTTCAATGGGGAGCCGCTGCGATGTCTTGCTGGGGGAGAAATTCACCAAGTTCTGAGCGAAGCACATGGGTTCGAGCACCAAGGGGGAACAAAATTATACCGCCACCTCCTGGACCTAGGATACTACTGGCCAACGATGGAAGAAGACTCAAAAAATCATGTCAAAAGATGTCACCCTTGCCAAATCCACGGAAATCGAATCCATGCACCTGCCGTTGACTTGCGAGCACTGTCGACACCATGGCCATTCCACACTTGGGCTCTCGATCTCATAGGGCCAATTTCTCCGGCATCAAAAGGCAATATTTGGATCCTCGCGGCCACAGAACTCTATACCAAATGGGTGGAAGCCATACCAATGCGGAAAGCAGTCGGGCCGGCAGTAGCGGCCTTCATCCGAGAGCACATTGTGTGCCGTTTCGGAATCCCCAAAGTAGTCCTATCCGATAATGGAACACCATTCATTAACAAGCATGTGGGACAGCTCCTCCTAAGTTATGACATCACCCACCACAAGTCCACTCCTTATTATCCAAAAGGCAATGGTCAGGCCGAGGCAACAAATAAAACACTACTGAAGATCTTAAGCAGGACAATGAAGGACTGTCCCAAGATTTGGGCCGACCAACTCCCTCTGGCCCTTTGGGCCTACAGAACTTCCAAGAGACGACCAACTCAGGCGACTCCCTTCTCTTTGGTCTATGGAGCCGAATCAGTTCTACCCACAGAGTTGGTGGTAGCCTCTGCCCGAATTGCCATGAAAAGCGAGGTTCTACACGACCCTCGCCCGACTATGCTCGAGCAACTGGATGAGCATAGGGACAAGGCGCAATCAAACCTCCAAAAGTACCAAAAGCAAATCGCACGGGCTTACGATGCTATGGTCCGACCCAGAGCTTTTAAGGAAGGAGACTTAATTTTGAAGGCAGCCAAGCACATCATGCGTGGTATTTCGGCGCCCAAATTCACGCCGCAGTGGGAAGGACCTTATGAAGTTAAAGAAGCAAACCCCAGCGGGTATTATAGGATCCAGAAGGTTGGTGAAAAATCCATATCTGGACCAATCAACACCCAATGGTTAAAGCTATATCATGCCTAGCCACGAACCCATATCATGCCTAGCCAGCACTAATCCATATCATGCCACTAATCCATATCATGCCTAGCCAGCACTTTTGTTTATCATCTTTTTGTTCTACTGTTTTGGTTTGCACTAGAGAAAGTTGTTAGTCGAAAGAAGATATGTACCACAACATTCATGAACAACTTAATATTTTCAAAGTTACTCTCCCCACATTACTAAACAAAGCACCAAGCTATAAAAAAAAAAAAATCAACTCCCCTAGATTACAAAGGTCACTCGATATCCATTAAACTCAACAGTAGTTGTTTACTCCGCAAACAACCCTGCAATCACCAATGTTTCATTCGTAACTTCGTCCGTAGAAATCCCTGTCCGCGAACGTTGCTCCACTATTTTCGACCTCGCCAGTCTCTCCTCAAACAGCTTGTACTCCTCCTCACCACGATCCACGGCCGCCTGAAGCCGCAATGCTTGAGCCTCCTGCTGCGACGAGCGAGGCACTCCCGACCTCCTCCACTGACCAGCATTAGTTACCAATTCCACTCGAGCTCTCCGGAAATTCTCGCTGACAGCAACAAATTGCCGTTCATCAAAATGCCTTCGCCGTCTAGCCTCCACAAATTGTCGCAGTAAAACCACCATGTCCAGATGCTCCGTCAGCCACAACAGACGCAGCCCTTGTGTGCTTATATCATGTATATCACCTCTTACTCGCTGCATATAATCGTAAGTGGCATCCCCCAGGTTAGTCCTAGACATCTCTAAAAGTACATTTCCCAACATCTTACAAGCTAATAATCTTTCTTGTTGATTCATATATGTTAAGCCGATGAAAGTTTGTGGATGGTGTACATACACCCTCTCCAAAAAAGGCACAAGTATTTCCCATACGGGAATACCTCGCCAGCCATCTTGCGTATCCCCAAACGTCTCCGGTAGCCGTGAAAAGCCCGGCCCCGAATTTGACGCCCATGACGAGCCTGCCATACTTTAGCCCACTTAACACTCAAATACTCAACAAGAATGTTATACATACTCCTCTTATATACACTACTTAAAAGCAAACCGTACACTAGCACGTTTAACCACACAAACCTTCTAGCAAAACCTAACCCCACCTCCTTATCTCTGTACGTGCCACGTGTGGACATATAAACACTTTTTATTTATTTATTTTCTTATTTTAATTTAATTTAAATTTATTTGAAATTTCAATTTTAACCTTTCTATTCTTACATATGTCGCAACTTACCCCACCCAAATTTTCCCCTGTCTCCTACGATACACATATATCACATATATTACATAAAAATTAAAACATGCATTAAAAATAAAATTTTCTTTTTATAAGCTAAACAAAAGTGGGGATATACGTATTACAATGGACATACCCGCCATGATCAGGAAAGATATAAAAAAAAAAAAAACCTAGCACATATCTCTACTCGGACAAAAGAAACAACTATCGGAAAGTACTAAGAATATCCATATCCGCGGTAGAAAACAAATCGCCAATCCCGAGACCATCCGCAGGCATCCGAAGGGCACTCGCGTCAAAAGTCCCCAAAGTACTCAAAAATTCACGTACCTTAATAACCGCCCTCTCACGACCCCCAAGAATCGCCTCTTCCTCCTTCAATACCACCAACCGACGTTCCAATTCGGCCCTTTCCCGCTCTATCTCCACCATCCTAGTACTCACGCTCGCCATCTCGTCATCCGCACACCTCAACCCAGTAGCTACCCTAACTAGGGCCACACGCGCCTCCAACCAACACACATCCGAGCCCATAACCTCCCTAAAAGATGCAAGCTCACTCGCCATATTATTTAGAAGGCTTCCACTCAAATCCGCCACATTAGTGGCAAATAAACTCCAAACCATAGATGCAAGTGTGCTCAAGAAAAAAGACCTTAAACCAGCAGCAACCCTCATGACCGAAGGAGAAAAGGTCTGCGGATACCGACGATATATCATCCCCAACACAGCTTCCTCAGTGGCAGTAGCAAGGGCCGGGAAAGGAACGTCACCAGGAATCTTCCCCAGAATACTGGCCAAACTCGGAACGGGTAACTCGCCTTCAACAGAGCTTGCATAAGATACAGAAGCCACAATAGGAAACGACTCAGGAGCTAACCCAGAAGTACTAACGCCAACTGTAACCGTCTCGGAAGCCGAATCAGTAGTCCCACCGCACGGCAGAGAGGGGACACCATCGGAACTCGACGTCTGCCTACCAAACTCATGCGACCGTAACCCCAAAGTAGTGCCAAGGCCAGATTGAAAAACACCGAGAGACACAGTTGCCTCACCGTCACCAGTAGTAGCCCCAAAGCCAGTATTAGCACAAGAAGAGGAGCCCGCAAATCTCCGGAAGCCGGAGTCCGAAAGTGAAAGTCCGGTCCCAACGGGACAAGGACGGCTGACACCACTCAAAGGGCGGCCAGAACCAAAAACACCGACGGCCACAGACGTCAAAACCGAAGCGCCTACCATCGGTAACTGCATACGCTCCACGACCTCACCAGAGGAATCACTATCCACCCTCTCCAGTCGTTCTCGCCGCCCATCCCCTATAGCAGTTTCACATTCTTGATCACCCGGCGATTCTTCGATTGCCCCACCTCCAACATCATCGCACATAAACACCTCCCCCACGGGGCGAAAAGCCGGAGCTACACCCGCATCCATCAACAATTCATCCTCCACACCAGTATCAAAAAAAGGAATGTCCTGAATGTCATCCGAAGGAATTGATAATCCCGCGTCATCGGTGTCCTCGGGGTCCTCGGTATCTATAATGATTGCTTGGCCCCTTTTGCTCTCACTTCTCCTTTTTCTTTTATTTACCGCATGCTGCAACACCTGTACAAACAGAAGACAAAATTTTAACCAACAAAGTCCTTTAAACGAATAATAATAAATAAAAATAAATGTGTGATTAAGTAAAATTCATAAGAGGGACTCACATGTTTCTTTCTCCGCATGGGACTATCCTCGGAAGTATCAAACTCAATTAACAAAAAACCGCTATCCCAACCATCACCATCGACCAATACAACACTCCTCTGTAGTCGGTCAAAAAATCTGGACTTACCCCACCGGGCAGCATCATGAATGCGAGTGGCACCGTCTTTCTTACTTATTGCTCGTAGCGTGGGGTCTGCATTTTTTATCCGCGGCACCAACACCGGCATAGGAGCGTCATCACAATATGCGTAAAACCTCGCATGCGCATGTCGCCAAAAGAGAGCATAGTCGCCTACACAACACCCAGAAATCTCCGGCCCAACCAATATCGCTGTATCCGGACCCATGCTACTACGCCCCTCATAGCAATCACGCAAACCGACAAGTGGGCACGGCGAGTCTAGAACCACAGCTCCTTGATTAAGGCCGAACTGCCTACATACCCTATCTGGACGATACATCATCTCACGAGCCCCACGCTCCGTAAACCCAGGCAAAAACATACGCGTAACAGCATGGACAGCCGCCACCACATCCTCCGCCTCGCTACCTAAAGTACTTCTCACCACACTCCGAGCCTGAAGCCTATGGAACAATAATAAAGGTAGCAGAGTCATACCAGCAATCTCCACGTACGGACGAAATATAAAGGCAGATTCATCATCAATAACCCGAGCAAGAGGAAACTCAGGTTGTACATCGGACCCCCACCGTTGTCCCCAATATCTAGATGTCACCCTCGGCAAACCAGGTCCCGCATAGCCGCGCCATCTCTCGTACAAAAACAACTGTAAGAATAAATATGAAACATGCGTAGCAATGTCATACCGTCCCACCGAACGACACATATCCTGTGCCACCATATCCAACCGCAAATACAACGATCCCAAGAACATTTGCGCCAATGGGAGAGCCTGCCCGCGTGATAAAATAGAGGCCAAACCGAATAAATGTGAGCAAGGCCCGTCTTCTGGGGCACCTCCAAATATGTATCTTGAGAGCCAACACACAAGATAAGCAGCAAGACTATAATCCTTACCCTTCCCAGCAAAACTCTTCCGATGTCGTCGCTTGGCACCTGGTTGTCGATCTTCCCAGAAATACCGAAGAAACGCACGATAATCCGCCTTATCTCCGTTCGGAATAGGACCCCTGGACCTCTCCTTACCATCATTCAGAAAATGCGAAGTAAATTGACAGGCTAAGGTACCGGCTTCTAACGCCTCAACCACCACCATATCCTCCGCCGAAAGCTGATAGGAGCCAAAATCCAAGCCACCACCAATGTTCAATAAAAATAGAGAAGAGACATCCTCCAAAGTGGGGGTAAACTCACCCCATGCAGCAATAAAAGTATGCGTGACTGAGGACCAGCAGGAAATCAAAGTCAGTATGTCTCTCTCCTGTAAAGAGCACCTCATATCTCTAAATAAACAAATAGAGTCATAAATCCGCGCCTCCTTCAGAACAGTCTCAAAGTTTGCCAATATGTACTCCGTCCACTCGTTCCACGCCTCACACTGGGCAACCCCCGTAGCAGATACAAACTTCAGTACAGCATGAGGATATTCACCTCTCTCCACACCCAATCGAATAATAGCATGAGCAGGCGGCAAATCAAACCTCGCCGCACTATCCACCTCAGAACATATGCCACCTCCGTTTACACTTTCAACAATCAACTGCCAGAAGCTATCATCTGTAAGTATATATGGGGCACGCTGCCAAAATCTTTCATCAATACCTATAACTGGAGGATCACCTGCCCCACCACCAAGCTCTTGCACCATCCCGAAAAAGGATCAGCACCGAGTAACAGAATGCTGCAAAACAATACATCTTGATAAGAATCACAGAGCTTTGCAACCAACGGCAAAAAAACTATACTGTTAAAAATCAAAAGACAACAACGACAAGGTTAGTCCCCTCCAACATCAATCTCTCTTTTTGTATTAAACGTCGTTATTATTCATTATCAAACAGAGGGAGACTCGAACCCCCACATTCAAAAACCTTTGCAAAAAAAAAAAAAAAAAGAGGGGGGCTTCCGGCCCCTAACTCTCGGATCACTCCCCCTAACTCTCGGACTCCCCCTCTCAACCTATCGCATCACTCTTTTTCTCCCGAACATACACTCGCCCTCTCGCAAACCATCACCCGCTAAGTAACATGCGAAACACCCAAAGCCTTAGAAGCTCACCCCGACCCTCGGAAACCTGCCCCCACCCTCGGAACCACCAACCCGACACTCGGAAAACCCCCCCCCCCCCCCTCGGAATCCTATCCTAAAAAAAAAAAAAAACCGACACTCAGAATAGGGGTCCGAACCCCAACACCGGAACCCCTTACCCGAACACACCCGACGCCCACCCCCGGTTCTCCCTCACCCGGATCTCCCCCATTCGGAAACTCCCCCTACCCCGGAAGCACCACCCCGACACTCGGAAACCTCCCCCCACCCTCGGAACCACCACCCCGACACTCGGAAACCTCCCCCCACCCTCGGAACCACCACCCCGACCCTCGGAAACCCGCCCCCACCCTCGGAACCACCAACCCGACACTCGGAAACCCCCCCCCCCCCCCTCGGAATCCTATCCTAAAAAAAAAAAACCGAAACTCCCACACCTTCGGAAACCCCAAACCACCCTCGGAACCACCTTTGGAACAACCCCCACATTCGGCACCTCCCCCGAACTGCCACACCCTCCGAACACCCAACCCACTCTCGTATATATAAAAAAAAAAAAAGAGAAACACACCCGAAGGACCCACGGATCCGAACACTCTCGGAATCCCCTCCGGAAACCCACACCCACTCGGCCCCTTCATACCGTTCGGAAACCCCCATCGGAAACGCCACCTCCGGAACTTCCCCCCATTCGGAATCAATCACAAAAAAAAAAAAGAAAAATCGAAAGGGGCTCTCGGCCCCTAACTCTCGGATAATCTCTCTCACTCTCGGACCCCCCTCCTCCGAAACATACCACCGGAACCTCTTCGGACTCTCACAACATCAGGAACTTCCCCCATTCGGAATAAAAAAAAAAAAAAGAAAAACCGAAAGGGGCTTTCGGCCCCTAACTCTCGGATCACCCTCTTTCACTCTCGGAACCTTCTCCCCCTTGGCCCCCTTCTCCAAAATACACCGCCGGCCCTCCTCCACCATTTGGAAACCCCCCCAACCTCCGGCAACACCCCCACCCACTCGGCAACCCCCCCCCCCCCCCCCCCCCCCCCCCTTCGGAATCATCGGAAACCTAAAAAAAAAAAGGGGGCATCGGCCCCTAGCTCTGCCTTCGGCTCCCCACCCCTCTCCCTCACGGACCTCCCGCCTCGCCACACCACCACCACCAAACCATCCCCCCCACCCGATTTCACCACCTCCCGCCCTCCCAATGGACCCATCTCCTTACACATACAAACTCCAACCCACTTTACAACTACACCCATACAAACACATATATACACACATCTCCACATAGGGAGAAGTAGGAGACAAAGAGAAATCCATACCTTGAGAAACCACCAATGGTGTCTCCACTCCAAGCTTGTCTCCAATGTCTATACCCCTTCCTTCTTCCTTTTCCTTCCTCTTCTTCTTTTCTTCTTCTTCCTTTACACCCTATCAACTAACTTTAAAAAAAAAAAAACCAAGAGGAGCTCCCACTTAAAACACGCAGGCTATCCGGCCATGGTCCCTATTTAAGTTACTAGCTCCTGATCACTAGTCCCCTCACTCACATCGCCAGTACAATTAAATCTTTGCCAGATTTTTCTCTACGAAAGAATCAAAAATACACTCTGATCCTCTACACGTCCATATCCTCTGGTTATTATCCTTCGTACAATACCCTCATTCTTAAATTTTTTTTTTTTTTTTTTGTTTTAATTTCAACACTACTGAAGGTGCCCGAGATAAGCAGATTTAAACAATAAAAAAAAAATTTCTTCTTTTGCAAACCACAACTCCATTACAGTCATTAAGATACCAACAGTGGACAAAGCCGCCACTGCTCGGAGCAAAAATAAAAACATACATATATTCCACCTAATATCAGTAACAAAACAAAAAAAAAAAACATGTACTCCATGCCTTCAAATACAACTAAAGATCTGGCTAGCCAAACAAGCCGGTATCCAACTTGTAATTAATATGCAAACCCAGTTCACGAACTTGCTGCTCAACAGCAGACACTTCAGCTCTAGCAGCTTCAAAACGAACATTAGCATCTGCATATTCCCGTTTCAGCTCCAGAAAACGCCGATGCTCAGCTTCATACATTTCAATAAACTCCACCGTGTTCGGATCTAGGGAGCCAACCCGCTTGCCACCGCACACTATACTCTCGTAACGCCCCATAGTTCGTGCACACTCGGTCACAGAATTCTCCAACTCCAGATAAGTATCAAAAGCAGCACGCCGCTCCAACATTGGCTCAAAAAGGCCATACCTACGCTCCATCTCCTCTACATGGGAATGCAACCAGTGGACCGACAGTCTATCTTGTACCAGATTTCGCACCTGTTCTAGCAAGCCAGCAAAGAAATCATTATCAGCCTCCTCTAGCGTCGTCTTCCGCAACCGGCGCAAAATCCGACAAAGACGTTTTAGTAAATCGGATTGAGATCTAGCACCAATTCGTCCAAAACGAACAAAAGTTTCAGGATATCGTTGGTAAACTAGCTCTAGATTATCAAAAAACTTCTGATCTATCCTCACACCTCTCCAGCCATCCTCCACGACTCCAAATGACTCTGGCAGTGGCAAACCCCACGAAGAACCTCCAGAAGACCCAACACCAGACATCTCCACAAACAAAACCAACCACACTGCAATGAAACAAAATCAAGCACACAAAGGCAATACATATGAGGAACTCAAGATGCACCCAAACCCACAATATATAGACAGACAATAAAGGAACATCAAGACAAAACGCAACACGTGCCATATCACATTAACCACATGGCGACAAAATACAGGATACTACACCACACAGGATCTGCTACCCACTATGCAAACAAACAAAAATATATTCTATATATGTTTACATTTATCAAGGGGGACAGCGTTGGAGACTCCGATCAAAAGAGCCCGGTGTCCAGCTCGTAATCTTCATGAAGGCCGTTCTCGTTTACAAACGGACGAAGAGGAAGCTCTTTGGCAACAACCTCCGCAAGTTCTCGTTGAATCACCGCCAGCTCACTCTCCAACCCCATCAGGTCTTTCTCATGACCCTCAAAAAGAGCTATTTGGTTACTATCTGGCCTCAAAAGTCTTCCCAGCCACGACAGAGCATCCTTACATTTCTCCATCTCCCGCAAAATCTCCTTGCGACGAACAGCGAGACTCTTCCTATGAAGCACAATCTTAAAAACAAAATATTTTTGCTGCATGTCTTCCAAATGATGAAGCAACCATTGTACTGGCAGCTCAGCTTCCATCATGATGTGAACTCTTGGGAAACAAACACAATACACATCTTCATCACTAGTGGACAAAGTAACCATGGACAGGTAATCCAAAACATACCCCAAATGATTCAGCAGGGTAGATTGCTGCTCCGGAGCGCGATCAGCAAAATCAACAAAAGTATCAGGCCTATGATTATAAACACGCTCTAAACACTCAGCATACCAGTGATGCACCTTGACACCCCTCCAACCATCTTCTGAATTACCAAATAAGTCGGGAAGAGGACGACGTCCTCTTACAACATGGGACGAAGTGGAGTCAGCCATATGTATATCCGCTACAAAGGATCATAAAGGGGTTACTACACTTATATATAGACCACTAGAACGGATGCAGAGTACACGTATACATACAAACACGTCAATCAAAGTACAGGAAGACACACCTCACCCAGGGGCACACTCCCCAACATCGCCTCTCCAAATATCCTAGGGGCACATTCCCCAACATCGCCTCTCCAAATACAGTATCCTCTCCAGATAGGAACTTCTCTCTCCACGGGGCACACTCCCCACAAGGGGCACACTCCCCATCTCCATCTCTCCATAGGATACACCTCTCCCACCCCTCTGAGAGGCACACTCCATCACACCACAACAGGGACTCCATGAGTATAGACTCCGACCACCACTCCTAATGTTTTTTCACAGAATAAGGCAAAGAGTCAAAATCACCAATCACAAGTACAAGAGGACTAGCACAAAATACAATTTTTATTATGAGACATTACAGACCCAATACATACACCAATACATGACAACGATAAACATGCGTGTCCCTTACAGACCCAATACATACATTACAAGGACACACACATGATTTATTGGAATCAGATTCGGGATGAGGAACAAAGCCTGGATCACCACGTCACGGGCTAATGACTGTTCAAATCAAGATATCTCAGGGAGAACTTGTACAACCATTTCGCATCCAGCCCGGATCTCCTAAGCACAAAAATACCAGGCCACAGTAGCCCAGTACTTTCGTGAAAGAAGAACTCACAGCGCAATAGAGCAAAAACATCAGTTATTACCAGCCCGCCCCAAATATCGTGATCCTCACCCCAAAACACGGAGAAAGATCTAAAAAGCAGTTACTCATCCCAAGCACCACGACGACATAGCACCCAGATAGAACACGCACCGCCTAATAAAGCATGTGCACTGCTAGAAAGGATCTCTCCCCATCTTTGCACTGATAGAAAAGATCCCTAGAAATATACTATGCAAAACTTGTAACGCCACTCCACGCATAAGTCTGATACAGGTCATAGCAGAGGTCCCAAGAAATTTTGACCCCGCACCATCGCCAAAACACTCCTGCCTCACCTGGTAATAATCCAGACAAGGAACTCATGTTTTACACTATAAAGGAGCAAGAACGCAAGTATGCGTTGAGGATGGGTTGCATGCAGTCTCCACAACCCTCCCCTTTTTATAACTACCACCCCAAAACTGCACAACGAACATACACAGCAGGCAACACTAATACTTACCAGACCAATCTATTAACCAGATTCGACATCAAAAACCTCACCAGAAGGACAGTACTACCTGCACAAAGTTGAGACATCTATCCAACTGTCAACAAAACATGACCCGCAAAAGACGAGAAGGCCCATTCATTACCAGCAAAATAAACTGGGAAAGATACGCAAGGATTATGCCCGCATCCTAGCCGCTCCACGCCTAGAATACGGACAGGGGGGCTAATGTAGGTAATAGTCGACAACTCATGTACTTTGACTATACACATCACCGACGACTCCACGTGTAACAACATCACTATTGTGGACTCTACGTGTAGCGACTCCAAAACCGTTAGCCCACTTCAAACGGGCCCGCCCACAAAGCACACTACAAATGTAGGTAACTACGAAGCTCCCCCGAGACCCACTTTAATAAAGCCCACTCCGAGGGCCCATTCCGGATGAGCCTACTCCAAAGCCTTCACCACGGTCAACTCCATTCCGAAAGCCTTATTCTCCAAAGGCGTAAAGTGGCCCACTTTAACTCCACTCCGAAACTT
Source organism: Hydrangea macrophylla (assembly GCA_033977485.1). Classification (NCBI taxonomy): domain Eukaryota; kingdom Viridiplantae; phylum Streptophyta; class Magnoliopsida; order Cornales; family Hydrangeaceae; genus Hydrangea; species Hydrangea macrophylla. The sequence goes on along the minus strand of CM066988.1, from coordinate 58,975,761 downwards.
CACTCTCCAAAAAGCCTAAAGCAGCCCACAAAGGAAGAACACTCCAAATATGCACACACTTACACTCGGACACCTACCCTTGGTTTGGAAGCAGTACCTAAGGGTGGGCAAGTCTATTGGGATCTCGGAAACTCATGGTAAGGTGGCTAGAACCGAAGGCATCTCCCTAACCTGCGCCCCACGGGTAAGGTTAGGGTTGGGCCCAAAGAGAGAGAGAGACACGTGACTTTCACACGTGCCTCACCCCGATCCACCCACAGCCAATAAGCAAAGCTCATTACTGCAAATCTCGTCGGAACCTTTGACCGTCTATGCTTAGTCATGTCAAAATTGCTTAACCAGCTGCACCAATAGAAAACACCTCGGTTCCCTCCCTCGCTTAAGCCGTCTGCATGCCTCGACACTTGCCCTCGTTTAACCTCTCGGAGCCAATAGCAAAAGCCTCGGTACCTTCACTCGCTGAAACCTCTGCACCAGTAGCACCTCCTCCTCCCTTGACCAACCAATGATATCAGTTCATAACCAAACGACAAACATTTCTCTCCCATTTGTCTCCACCAGCTCGATACATGCTTCGTCTACATCCCATTTAATGCCCTCAACCACCCTAAACAGCAGCATTTAAGCCCCTCACCTACCTTAAGCAAACAACCCAGTAAGAGGATGCCAACTCGGCCTTGCCCTATCATGTCAAAGGTTCGCAAATACACCACCGGCTTCAACTATAAATAAGCACCCTCATTTACTACATCCAACAACCCAACCTGGTCTAATCCGGTACTAGAGTAAAGGATTAGCAGTCATTCTTATTCCCAGCCATTGCCAAAACATCCCCGTAGTCTCCAGCCCACTTTGACCTTTCGCCCCCACCAGTACCTTCGTCTCATTCTATCCTTCGCCTCATAGCGCCATTCATATCACCAAACCCCCCTTTTAGCCCTATTGCACCCGTCGTCTCAACTCGTCCTTCGTTCCACTCCGAACACTCCAATACTTACCCATCGCCTCGGGATACACACTGCTTTCTCTCTCTCTCACTTGGGACTACTTCGGTTCTCATCCGGACCCGAAGTCTCTCCGAATCCTATTATTCCCATTGCCATTATTATTATATTTTATATACTCTTGCTTATATCTCACATATTTGTTCCACGTGTACTAATCCAGGCTTGCGTGTTATATCTCTCTGTATCTTTCACATACATCACAAAAGAACCACACACAATGTCCATTCACCAGAAGATAGATGTCCTTTTTCTTTTGCTAGGTGGTTATTTCTTGAAATCGACCTCTTATCCCAATTCAAGTTTCTATGCATTTGTTGGATTCGGTAAATATTTGTGTGTATCATTGCTCTATCAAGATATGTTGGTTAGCTCTGGGTAATGTAGTAGTGTATGCGGTTCATTGACTGAAAATGTCACTCGAGATCTCCAGTTGATCCAAAAGTGAATTAGTCAAAACTGTGATTTAATATAGAAGATGTTCAATCAATGTGTAAGGAGTGTTTATCTTCCATCAAACAAATTATCACGTTTTGATTAACAGCAAGTCTTGAAAGTGCAAAATCCAATTAGTATGAACTAACTTCTTGCCAATTTTCGTACTGTAAGTCTCATAGTCGTCCATTTAGAAATTATATGTTCATACTAAACTCTTCAAATATGGCAGTTTGCCAATTTGAAAAGGTTTTCGCATTCAAAGTGGGAGGCATCAAAAATCAACCAGCTGTAGTGATGGACAAGTTCTTTTGAGTTTTTACTCCATCTTGTCTAAAACTGTCCCCTCCCTTTCCTTCCAATTTTACCGCCTCCTTCCCGATATCCTTTACTTTCCCTGCACCGCTATCGATTGCTTAGCTACGGTTTTAGATGAAACACATTTATGTCCCTTTCGTATGTACCTTGGAACTTACTTCAGCTTATGTGCTTGGGTTTCCTGCACTGACAATTACATTCCTCCTACCAAAAACCAGGGGAAGAAATCATATTATTACACTACACGCTTTTGTTTTTGCTAGAAATGTTGTAGATTGTTATGTTACGTTCTTGGGTGCAAGGTAAATATCATATCCTTCAAGGCTCTACAAAAGTATTGGAATGGAATGAATAGCTAGTGCAGTGATCAAACCCAAGCTGAGTTGCTTCATATTCAATTCAAATCAAAGAACTCGTAGACTGTTTTCAAAAGAATTAGAATGCAATAGTTAGTGACGTGATCAAACCCTAGCTGGGTTGCTTCATATTGTTTTCAGGACTTGATGACCATATAAATAACATCTACATCTTCTTATCTGTCTCTTGACTCTCCTCTTTCTCAACTCCGCGCTTTACAGTTTTTTTGGCCCCATCCACACAAGTTCATCTAAACCCATTCTTCAGTTCAGGAATCCAGGCACAACATTTGACAATCATGTTACTGTAGTCATCATCTTTCACTGATACATAAATTACACTTTGGCATTTATCCTAGGTATACCTTAGTTTGGCAATTTAAATTTTTTCCAGGGAAAACTTTGTTTAAATTTGGAATATATGCGTGTTGATGCATGAGAGGTGCAAAAGCCCACATTTTTTTTTCCCCTACAGTCACATGTATGACAGAGTAAGCTGTACGTACTGCTTCTCAAAGAAGAAAGTGTGTGTACAAGTGAAAATTTGTGCGTGTATTTCGAATTTCCCCAACTTAGTTGCTTACTCTTTTCCTCTTAACACTTCCTGTTCTGACTTGCTTAGGATGCATTTGGTTGTTTTACAGGCACACTGCTGGAAGATACGGAGACTCCCCGGAGGATAAGAAGTGGATTTTTTGGTCAATTACAGAGAAGTCCTAAACTTTACCACCTCAAATTCTATTGGATTAATTGTATTGCCCTTGTATTATGGGGAAGGAACGTGAATTTTTAATCTCCATCAATGGTTAGGTGGTTTCTTGTATAAAAGTTTGTAGAGTTACGAATTTAGACTAAAGTGGAAATCAAATTGTAAAACCACCACTAAGTCTTCTAAAAACTTATGGCTTTGATTGTTTTCGCTCACTTGTTATTGTTAGATAATGGAGTTGCAATTTGCAGTTTTAAGACAACTGTGGGCAGTACATGCTCTCTCTCTCTCTCTCTCTCTCTCTCTCTCTCTCTCTCTGGACTAGAAAATCCGGTAGAAACTGGTTACCTAAATCTGAAAGGCCAAAATTATCTCATGCGAGGTCACTTGTGACATCATCTTTATTTGAGCATCTTGTGGATTCGACAGCCCAAATATTTTGAGAGCCTTTTTGCTCATCCAAAAAATGATACACTAATGCTCACCCAATCATCCCATGGGCCAATGCAGTGGGACATAAGATTAAACTACATTAAACAAATATTTTCAAATATTTTTTTGAGAATTTTCTGGACCGGAAGAACTTATTGTGTGGTCTTGGACCATTAGCTCGGAGAACTAAGGTGATGGTTTGGACCAAAAAATTGAATGGACAAATAAAGCTTACTCGCTCAGCTCTGTAGCTTGGTGACTGACAAACACTGAATATTGCACATTTATGTGCCAATATAATAGACATATTGCTCATTTAATCCCCCAAATTCTTAGTTTTACATGCATATTTGAATTAATATAATTTAATAGTGATGTCACTCAAATGCGTGTAAAAATGTGTTTTTACATATTTTATATGTTTAGGTAAAAATGAAGTGAAATAAAGGGAAGGAAAGAAGTAGCGACCACACCATAGTATATTCATATGAATAGTAATGAATAGTAGTGAATAGTGATGAATAGTGAATAAACAGTAAAAATTACTTTTTGACTAAGAAAAATCCAAAAAAAAAAAAAAAAAAAAAGAACGGACACATCCAAGCAATTGCTTGGATGTGGTTTTTTTTAATTCGTTTTTTTTGTTTTCTTCTGCCTTTCCTTCTTTCCCATTTCTCTCTCTCACTCTTTCAATTGTGCAGATTTTCATTTTCAAACCTGTCAGAGCGTCGACGAAATTGGGACGCACGCGAGAAGAAATAAATAGCAAGGTTCAGTGACGAATGGGATGATGATTTTCATCATTCCTTCGTCTATAAAAAGGAGGAGCGCCATTCACAATTAACAAACAACAAGCACAGCTTCACAATCACTGTTAGGGAGAGAATAATTTAGGGGAGGTTATCATGTGAGCACTTTATATTGTCCCTAAAAATAAGAAACTTTAGTTTTTCTTTGCCTTTTCTAGTTCTAGTAGTTGTAAAATTTTACTTTTATGTACTTGATGATTTTATGTTCAAAAATATGTAGCAAAACTTTGTGTACTGTATTTCTTAAATTTAAAATATTTGTTTTCTTGTATGACCTTTGTCACTTTGTGGTAGTAAAAATAGTCCTATTTAAAATTAGATTTAATATTTCTAGTCTAGTAGTACTTATAGTTGTCCCCTAAAATAGTTTAAAACTCCAAATTTTCAATTTTTATAGCAATATTTTCCATTCACTAAAAGACAAATTTTGCGATTAAATGCCAGATTTCTTAGCCACGTAGTTGTTGTAATCACCTACCAAAGCCCCAAGCACACCATATTCATATCTCACTCCAAAAGTATATTTGGATTTGGTTTGGCCTTATTTGTGTTCTTGGAGTTCAACCACTGTGACCCCACAAGAATCCAAAGTCAAAGGTTTAGTATTTTATTATTAATTCAATATTTCCATTTATGTATATTTTATTAGCCTAGTTGTACTAAACTTTGGTATTTTGCAGATTCCACAAATTCAATCCCAGCTCATGTTAAGTAAAGAAAATAATATAATAATATTATATTTCACCCTTAACATAGTTTTATAACTTTAGTTTTAATTAAGCAGTCACTGTTTACACCTATTTAATTTATCTTTAAATTTTATTTGGAAGACGGTTTCAATTCCAAAATGGTAGGCTAAAACTTTAATTGGGGATATGTAATAAAAACTTATAAATCACAACTTCTGTGCACTAGTCTTAAATGGGCAAATTTATCTTTATGGGTTGTTTTTCCATTTATGGCCAAAAATATCTATGTATCTATAGTTTATGACCATTTAACATGTTTATATAATATGGCTATATTGGGCTCAAAAGAGTACATATTTGAAATAAAAAGCCTAATTATGTGGATTGTCAAACTATGCCTTTTGTCATAAAAAAACACCTAGCATACTCAAACAACTCATATGACAAAGTTAATATTTCAAATATGTGTTTATATATATTTCTATCCAATAATGGATAGGCAATTGTGTAGTGGCAGAGTGGTGGGGACTGGACGCCGAATAACCCACGTCCGCGGCGGGACACGGTTCGAACCTGGCTACTGCCCAATTGCCTTTTTATTTTTCTTTAAACCAAACGATGTCGTTTCATATCAAACCTGACACACTTGATATGACCCTGACTAGTGAAAGTTTATTTTTAAATAAAGAATGACTCTGCAGTCTTAAATGCCAAAACCTTTTCAAATGCACAAAAGTTGTGGTATCTAGTGTTGGTTTGCATATTCCCAATTCCTTTAAATCATTTCCCCCTAGTTAATTAATATTTCCTGTTTTATAATAGTTTTGCTTAAATATCTGTATTATTTCCATCTTTTGCTATTATTAAATCTAAAAAGATTTTCTTACAAAAATATAGTTTTTATTTATTTTTCTTCATTTTCTTACTAGTATGTTAGTTAATTTATTTTGCACTGTTAAAATCTTTACCATAAACTGTTAAGAAAAAAATAGTTTTAATTACTTTTATTGCAAAAAAATATAAAAATTAGTAGTAAAACCTCACAAAAATCCATCATCTTTTATTTTCTTTTTAGTGACAAAATAATTATCTGCTTAACTTTATAAAATTTTATTCCGTTCCCTGTGGGTCGACCTGGACTTCCAGAACTTTATTACTTGTACGATCACCTACACTTGGGTGTGATAAGAAAACGCGTCAATAGGATGTCGTCAAGTTTTTGGCGCCGTTGCCGGGGAACGGTTAATAAAATAAATAAATAAGTTAGGTTTAAAACTATTTTCTCCTACTATATCTATATCTATATCTATATATATGTACTTGTGCATCTTCTAAAAAAAAAACATTTATATACATATATAAGCCTATCTTCAAAAAAAATAAATATATAAAATATATATATAAAAAAAAAAAAGAGTTTTTTTTTTTTTACTTAGCTAATAATAATAATAACAATAATAATAATAATTTTATTACTTAGATTTTCTTTTGTTTCTTATGTCCTTAGATACTACTGAAGCTTTATATCAAGTACCACATAATTCTAATATTTCTAGTGAATCATCTAGTATACAGTTTCCTAGAATCATGGCTGAAATTGAAGGCATAGAAGGAATAGCTAATGATGCTCATAGTGAGCAGGGGGAAAATATACCACAATTTGTTTTACCAGAACGTGAATAACGTCCTTTACGTGATTTATTTACCCCAGAAAGAAACATCACTCCTTCTTGCATCACTCTACCTAGACACATAGGAAATTTTCACTTTAGACATGGCATGATTCCACTCTTACCAACTTTCCATGGAATGGGGTCAGAACGTGCTTATCTTCATATTCGTGAATTTGAAGAAGTTTGTAGTACGTTCTCTGATCAAAACTGTCCTATTGAAATAATCCGTCTTAAACTTTTTCCTTTTTCTTTAAAAGATAAAGCTAAAGCTTGGCTTTTATCTCTCCGTCCTGGATCTATAACTTCATGGCATGATATGAATGAAGCATTTCTAAAGAAATTCTATCCAAAAAAATTTAACTAATAGTATGATGCGTCAAATTAAACTTTTTACTCAAAAAGAAAAGGAACCATTCCCTGAAGTTTGGGAACGTTTTAAAGATCTCCTACTAGCTTGTCCACATCATGGATTTGAAAAATGGCGTCTAATTAATTTCTTTTATGAAGGATTAGAACCAAAATCAAAGAAATTAGTTGAAACTATGTGTCAAGGAGAATTTTTGAGTAAAACTGCCGACGAAGCTGAAACATATTTTGATTGGCTTAGCGAGAATGCTTCCCAATGGGAAAAAGAAGAAATTGGTAGAACGGAAAAAGCTAAAAGTTTACACCAACTACAATCAGAAGATGAATTAACACTGAAATATGAAGAATTAGCACGTAAAGTAGAAGCTATAACAGTAGAAAAAAATAATCTACCTAAGAAGAAAAGAGAACTTTGTGACAATTGTCATACTTTAGGACACTCTGCAAATGAATGTCCTAATAGTTCAAATTGTCAGGAAACAACTCCACTAGAGATAAACGCTGTGAATAATTATAGGGGTCCCCAAAACGCCTATGGTAATTCATACCAATCTAACTGGAGAAATCCTCCAAATCATATGTATACAAAAGAGGGTATTCTACAATTTCAAACTCAACATCAACCTCCTCAAAATAATCAATATTTACCTCCTCCGCCTCAATTTCAACAAACACAAAATACATATCCTAATACACAGCAAAATTCTAATGTTTATGTGCCTCCGCACAAGAAAGTGCAAGAAGAGCCTTTACAGTCTATGATATGTCAATAAACATCCTATAGCAGTCTAACCGCCACGTGGCCATCCAATAGCCTGGGAAATCCGGGCGGGGAGTGTGGAGCCCATGGTCCTGAGGAGTCCGGCTGTCATTATCCGAGATGATCGCAGCTCGGGTGTCCGGCGTGGTGAGGCTCCATGAGGTGCGGCATGAATCACGCTTCCCATCAATTCGTTATACAGCTGTCACTCTATCAAGAGAATCAAGGGTTCCCTAAATCATTTAGGAAACTCCCCCAGAGGTGGTGCAAATCTATTGTGATTAGATTGGGCTTCCTAATCTAATCAACTTACCCTGTAAGGGTGGACTCTTGCATCTATAAAAGAGCTCACCTGTCCTCTCAAAGGGGATCGGAACATCAATTCTCTAAGTACATCTGCACGTATTAGAGAGCTTATCAATATACACACGCACACACCCGGCCGGTATTACTGGTAGTGCCGCCTTATTTTGTTGGCTCACCAGGCCCGCCGGTGATCTGCTAGTGAACGCGCACAGACGCAACCGTGGACGTAGGTCACCTCATTAACGGGGCCGAACCACATACAAATCCTCTGTGATCTTGTTTTCTTCCTAAATTGCTCTCACCAATTTTTGGCATCATCAGTTTGGCGCCGTCTGTGGGAAACGACACAGTTTTCTCATCAACAAAAAAATCTTTGACTGATTGGCATGCCTCCCAAGAAGGGTAAGAAGACCGCCAATTCAACCGGTCAGGAGGACCAACAGATCGAGACACGGGCGACCTCCATGACCTCCGACCAGGTCACAGCCGCCCTGGAGCGGCTCTTGGAGGGCCAGATCCGGACGCAACAGCAAATAGAGGCGCTCATGGCCCAGCATGAAAAAGTGGTCGTGGACCCCAAGAAAGGCCCTTCGTCGAAAAAGCGGCCTGAAAAGAGCACTTCCAGTAAGAGGCCTGCCCGGAAGCGCGGAAAAACCAGATCCGCTCCAGGGTCCCAACTAAATCGGGAAAGCCAGGCGGAGGGAGAACGTAGCCAGCCCACCAAGCGCCCACAGGAAGGACCTCGGTACGTTCCACGCCGAGCGCGCCGAGTGGAGGACGCCCGGATCCTCATCGAACGGCGACGGACCGTAAGGGGAGAAGCATCCGGACGAAAAGTCAGGAAACCAGTCGACGATCCGCCCGCCCTAAGCCGGGATGATCTTAGGCACAGGCTATCCCGAACTCGCAGCCGAGTACTATCCCCAAGATCGACGCGCTTCGAGGATGAGGCGTCATCGTCTGACCCTACTTACTACTCAGATGCAGAGAGGAGGACCGGGCGTACTGACGTCAAGGCCCAGGTCGAGGAGCTGCAGCAGCAGATTGAGAGGCTGAACCGCAAATCCGGCCACGACCTCACTAATACAGAAACAGAGTCGCCCTATACGGCCCGAGTGACACAGTTCCCAATTCCGCGGAAGTTCAAGCCCCCTCATCTCAGTTCATACGACGGCAAGGGGAGTCCAGTGGACCACATCCGCACTTATAAGGCGCAGATGGCACTGGTCACTACCACGGACGAGCTGCTATGCTTAGCATTCCCCAGTACTCTAAAGGGATCAGCCGCACAATGGTTCCATGCTCTGAAGCCGCGGACGGTTGACGATTTCAAGACCCTCGGCAAACTCTTCATCAGTCAGTTTGTCGGGATGCTGGACCGGTCGCAGCCAGACACCCAGCTGCTAGCCGTCAAGCAGCAAAGGGGGGAATCTTTAAGGGAATACGTAGATCGTTTCAACCAGCAGAGGCTTTTGATTCGCAACCTCAATGAGACCGCCGCTATCATGGCTTTCTGCTCGGGAGTTCAGCACACCAAGGTGGCCACGTCTTTTCATCGCAATCGACCGGCAACCCTGGTGGAACTCTCGGAAAGAGTAGGGAAGTACATAGACACCGAAGAGTTCCTGAAGGCAAAGCGCGCCAGCCAGACAGGAGACGAATCCCCAACAGCAAAGCGCAAACGCGAGGGATTTGAGAAAGGTCCGGGAAAGAAGCCAAAGCAAGATCAAAGAGAGGCTAGGGGTCAGCCCCCAACAGCTTTTACACCTCTTTCCCGACCCATACATGAGGTGATGGCCGCCGCAGAGGCGCAGAGGTTGCTTCCGCAGCCTACCAAGCTCAGAGCCCCTCCCGGCAAGAGGAATCGGGAGAAGTTCTGCCGTTATCACAAGGATCACGGCCATGAAACGGAGGATTGCTTCAAATTGAAAATAGCAATCGAAAAGCTGATCGAGCAGGGCCATCTTGCCGAGTTTGTCACAGCGGACAGACAACCCCGACAGGATGCCCGGGCTCCCGGTCAGCCCCCTCCACCGCTCGGCCACATCAACGTGATCTCCGGAGGAACTTCGGGCGGAGGTGATTCACAGTCGGCACGGAAGAGGCATGCTCGAGCATCCCGAGCGGATGTATGGCAGGTCCAATCCACCGGCCCCTCACCAACTAACGTTCTGACGTTCTCATCCGATGATGTACAGGGCCTCCACTGCCCCCACGACGACCCGCTGGTAGTGACACTGTCTATAGCAAACTACTTGGTCCAAAGGGTACTAGTTGACACAGGCAGCTCGTCGGATATAATGTTCGCAGCGGCATTCGACCAACTCGGGATCGATCGAGATCGGCTCCGGCCAATCGCTACTCCCCTGGTCGGATTCAACGGCTCTAGCACTCAACCACTCGGCACGATCGAACTCCCAGTACTCATGGGGACCTATCCACAACAGGTTTCCCTGCTCACCAATTTTGTGATAGTGGATGCCCCATCGGCCTACAACGTTATCCTTGGGAGGCCGACCCTCAACAGAGCACGAGCAGTTGTCTCCACATACAGCCTAACCGTAAAATTCCCGACTCCTCAGGGACCGGGATGCTTGCGAGGAGACCAAACCACGGCTCAGAGTTGTTATGTTAGCTCGTTGCGACGGGGGGCAATCACCGAGACTCTGAATGTCCAAGAAATGGATCCCCGGGACCCGAGGGACATGATAGGGCCTATGGAAGAATTGGAGCAAGTTGTGCTGGATCCGGAGCACCCGAATCGGACGATCAACGTAGGCGCGTTGCTGGAGCTCGCCTTGAAAGAAAAATTGGTCCAGTTCTTGAAGCAAAACCAGGATGTCTTTGCTTGGAGTCATGAGGACATGCCCGGGATTGATCCCCGAGTGATGTCCCATCACCTCAATGTTAGCCCAGACTGCCGTCCGGTAAAGCAGAAGAGAAGGGGCATGGCGTCCGAGAGGCAAAAAGTTGTAAGTGAGGAGGTAGAGAAGCTACTAAAAGCTAACTCCATCCGGGAGGTTCACTACCCCGACTGGTTAGCCAACGTTGTTCTGGTCAAGAAGAGCAATGGCAAGTGGAGGATGTGTGTGGACTTCAACGACCTCAACAAGGCCTGTCCCAAGGACTGTTATCCGTTACCTAGGATAGACCTCCTTGTTGATTCAACGGCAGGCCACTCACTCCTCTCGTTCATGGACGCCTACTCGGGGTACAATCAGATCAGCATGTACCCCGGGGATGAAGAGAAGACAGCGTTCATCACCGACCAAGGCACGTACTGTTACAGGGTTATGCCCTTCGGCCTTAAGAACGCCGGGGCTACATACCAGCGCCTGGTCAACTTCATGTTCAAAGACCTCATCGGAAAGTCCATGGAGGTATACGTGGACGATCTCCTGGTCAAGAGCCGAGATGAACCCGATCACCTGGAGCATCTGGCCGGGGCCTTCAGCATTTTGAGAAAATTCAGGATGAGGTTGAATCCGGCCAAGTGCACCTTTGGGGTCTCATCCGGGAAGTTCCTCGGTCATCTAGTCAGCAGACGGGGAATAGAGGCAAACCCCGACAAAATCCAGGCCATCATCAACATGCGGTCACCTAAGTCAACAAAAGAAGTTCAAAGCTTAGCCGGACGGGTGGCCGCACTGAATAGATTCGTTTCCAGAGCAACTGACCGTTGCCTACCATTCTTTAAAATCCTCCGTAAAGCTTTTCAATGGTCGGAGGAGTGCGAGGAGGCGTTCCAGGAACTTAAGAAATACCTGGCCTCTCCACCTCTACTCACGACACCTACGGCCGGAGAGGAACTATTCCTTTACCTGGCAGTGTCACCATCGGCAGTCAGCTCAACACTTGTTCGGGAAGAGCATGGGATACAGTTCCCAGTGTATTACACCAGCCGAGCGCTGCAAGGCGCAGAAAGCCGGTACTCCCGCATCGAGAAACTGGCCTTCGCCCTCATTACCTCGGCCCGAAGGCTCCGCCCGTACTTCCATGCCCATGCCATTGTAGTACTGACAGACCAACCTCTCCGCAAAATTCTCTCTCGGCCGGACACATCCGGAAGGCTCGTCAAATGGGCTTTGGAACTAGAGGAGTTTGAGGTAACTTACAGACCACGGACGGCCATCAAGGGACAAGCCGTCGCAGATTTTTTGGTCGAGTTTACGTATCCTGAAGACCCGATAGAAGAATTCGAGCCTCCGGCCTTACCGCCTGGATTGCTCGCCGGCATCCCCACATGGATACTGCATGTCGATGGCTCTTCCAACCGGCAGGGCAGCGGAGCCGGAATTATCCTGACCACCCCCAAGGGCATCCAGCTTGAATATGCTTTGAGATTCGGGTTTCGTGCCTCCAACAACGAGGCCGAGTACGAAGCCCTCCTGGTTGGGCTGCAATTAGCCGTTTCGATGAGTGCACAACAGGTCGAAAGCTACAGCGACTCCCAGCTCGTGGTCAATCAGGTAAACCAAGAATACGAAGCACGGGAAGATAGCATGATGGCCTACTTAGCACTCGTCCGAACAGCATCCAAACAACTCCGAGGATTTTCCATCACTCAAATACCTAGAGAAGAAAACACCAGGGCTGACCGGCTCGCCCGCCTCGCATCGTCGGCTGAATCGGACTTGCCCGGGATAAGGATACAGTTCCTACCCGAGCCGAGTGTGATCAACTCAGAAGGCATGGAGGTCGACCCGGTCAATCTGGGACCCAGCTGGATGGATCCAATCACGACCTTCTTGACGACAGGAAGGCTGCCGGACGAGAAAGAGGAGGCAAGGCGGGTCAAGTACCGAGCGGCACGATACCATGTCCTCGACGGTGTTCTTTATAGAAGGGGGTTCACCATCCCGTACCTTCGCTGTGTCCACCCTACGCAAGTTCAAGCAATACTGTACGAGATTCACGAAGGCGTGTGCAGGAACCACGTAGGGGGTCGGATACTCTCAAGAAAGGCCCTACTACAGGGATACTACTGGCCAACCATGGCCCGGGATTCGCAGGAGTACGTTCGAAGGTGTGACAAGTGTCAACGGTACTCTCCCATGATAAACCAACCAGGAGAACTTCAGACACCGGTCCAAAGTCCTTGGCCATTCGCCCAATGGGGAATCGACATCGTTGGTCCCTTGCCAACAGGGAAGGGGCAGGTTAAGTTTGCTGTGATAGCCGTTGACTACTTCACAAAGTGGGCGGAGGCCGAGCCCCTGGCAACAATAACCGAGAGGAAGATGGAACATTTTGTGGAAAGAAATATCCTTAGCAGGTTCGGTATTCCACGAGTCCTGGTTAGCGACAATGGAAGACAGTTTGATACACCCATCTTTAAACAGTTCTGCTCGGACTACGGAATATTGAACCATTACTCTTCTCCCGAGCACCCACAAGCTAATGGTCAGGCCGAGGTGACCAACTGTACGATCTTGCAGTCGATTAAGACGAGGCTCGAAGGTGCCAAAGGCCTGTGGGCCGACGAACTCCCAGCCCTCCTGTGGGCCTACCGCACCACACCCCGGGCGACAACAGGCGAAACCCCCTTTTCCTTGACTTATGGTTTCGAGGCAGTAGTCCCCACAGAGCTCGGGCTACCCATATACCGGGTGGCCACCTTCAAGGACCCAGATAATGGAGAGGCCCTCAGGACGGAACTAGACCTGGTGGAAGAGAAAAGAGACCAAGCTTATCTCAAGGTGGCAGCTTACAAGCAAAGGGTCTCGCGATACTACAATAGTAAGGTGAAGCATCGTAGTTTCCAGGTTGGGGACCTTGTCCTTAAGGCAGTGAACCAGTCCACCCGAGTCCCAAGCCATGGGAAATTGGGAGCAAACTGGGAAGGACCGTATATGGTTACTCGGGTTAACCGACCAGGAACCTACTGGCTACAAAGCATGGACGGGCACGACCTCAGTCACCCTTGGAACGTGCAACACCTCCGCAAGTATTATCAGTAGCACCTAGCTACGGGAGTTTAGTATTATAAGGAAAATTCTGTTTTTGCTAGGACAATTGTTACAGATTGTTATCTTTTAAATAAAATCGAAAAGCTTGTTTTGAAACATCACTCCCTTCGGTACATAGGACAACGCACAAAAAGACCTCGGGCCTAATCCCGAGGCACAAAAAGACCTCGGGCCTAATCCCCATGCACAAAAAGACCTCGGGCCTAATCCCGAGGCACAAAAAGACCTCGGGCCTAACCCCGAGGCACAAAAGACCTCGGGTTTAACCCCGAGGCACAGAAAGACCTCGGGCTCCGAACCCAGGCACTAAAGGACCCTGCAACCACCCATGTTCCAGGTCGGTTTCCTATGGTTGATCCCCATCACACCCCCGCCTTAACAGGAGCCCCGGGGGCAAGAGGGTTCTATACCTAAACAGGAAATCAACTAAAGCTCTGCTTAGGTCCAGCCGACGATGGGGCCAAACCCCTAGGAGGCCAGCGATGGCAAGCTTCAAACGCTCCTGCAACCACCCATGTTCCAGGTCAATTCCCTACGGCCAGGTTTTTCAGAGCACCCGCACACCCGCCTTAGCAAAATGCTTGGGGGGCAGGGGACAGATGTACTAAGGCCTAAGACAGGGAATTACAACACTCGACTAGGTGTTCTGTGGGCTACGGTCCTAAAGCATTTGCTAAGGCAGATGTCAGGTTGGCCAAAGCCACACGGATACTAGCAAAAATTAGATGCTCTGTGGGTTACGGTCCTAAAGCATTTGTTAAAGCAGATGTTAGGTTGGCCAAAGCCACACGGGTACTAGTAAAAGTCAAAGCACAGTACAACAAAATTAATGGAAGGGTGACCTCAGAGGCCTTTGCATTAAAGTAATCAAATGTACAAGCCTGGGGGGGCAATTGTAGTAGCCTCCCCGAAAAAAAAAAAAAAAAAAAAAAAAAAAAAAAAAAAAAACTACAAGCGAACAGCAGGAAGGAGGGACCGGGGAGTCAGTTTTCCACATTGACCGCAATATCGGTCTCCCCGGTCTGCTCCCCAGGAGCGGCAAGTCTTTCCTCCGCTAGAACCCCCTCCGGGGCGAGCTTAGTGGCCTCGGCGATGACCATAGGATCTCCAGCAGCCGCCGGATCCTCGCCCGCAGCAGGAGCTTCACCAGCAATAGGATCCTCTCCAATGTCCCAGTAGTCCGAGTCAACCCCCTCGTAGGCCGAAAGGACCCATTCGGGATGGTCCCGGGCTACCCGCCGTTTCAGATCATCATAACCTTGGAAGAAGCCGTCATCAAAAGCTCCTTCCAAGGCTGCTGCGGAAGGTGCCTCAGTCACCGCCTTAGCTTGGGCTTCGGCTGCCGCGATGAGGGCCCGGGCAGCTTCCAATTCGGCCAAAGCTGCTGCCAGGTCCGCCTGAGCCGCCCCTAAGCTCAAAGCCAGCGACTTCGTCTTGTTTGTCTCCACGGCCAGGGCAGCTCTCGCTACGTTTAGCTCTTTCCGCTCCTTCGAAAGGGCGGCTTCGGCGGCACTCACTTTCCGGGCCAAGGAAGAATGGACGGATTCAGATTCCGCGGCTATGCAGCCAACCTACAGCAGGAGGATGCAAATCGGTTAAACAAGTAATGAGTATAGGGCAGGTCCACGTTTGAAGAAAAGCAGAACACTCACCAGGTGGGAAATGCTATATAGCCATCCTTCGAGCCCTTGGGGAGATAGCTCGGCACATGCTGACACCTGGCTCGGCGCAAGGCAGGGCTTTAGCCTCTCCCGGGCCTCGCCATGCCCGCCCGAGGGCAAACCTGACGGAACGTCAGCCCCGGGCACGGGCTCTTCAACAGCTGGCCTGGGGGGAGCCGAAGTCCCTACGATACTTGGACGGGTAGTCGTCCCGTGACGAATGCGCCTGAGCGGGCGCTCGCCGCCTGAACCCTCGGTGGCCAGTCTTTTTCCTTGGGCGATGGCCACCCGAGTGGCAGTAGTGGCAGCGGCGGCAGCTTGTCTCTCCCGCAGCTGGTCCAAATTGCGCTTGGGAGCCATTTCTGTAAAAACAAAGATCGTACGGTCAGAGGAGCAAGGGGCAGAAATAGTGCAAGTACATGTTTAATGCGTAATACTCACCCGGAATGATGGGCGTGAGACTGGGGGCAGGAACAGGCGGCTCAGGAGAATAGGTAACGATAAACTCTCCCGTCCGGGACAACACGTTCCAGATGCTGGTGGGCAGCCTGGCTAGCTTCAAGATCCTGGCCTGGCACACCTCAGGAATCTTTGGGGATTTAGTTGAGCCCGCTGTAAACAAGAAAGAAAAATAATCAGTAATCCACTATGTTCCGAATAGGCCAAAGTAGCAGACAATGTCGGAAGGGCGGTCTTACCCCTCAACTCCCTGGCCCAGGATGTCCTCAACTGGATCCCCGGAGCCATGTCACAGAGGCGAAGGGTAGACGCCTGGAAAAATTTGCCCTTCCACCCTTTATTATTGTTGGGGCAGTTGTCAATGATTTTCTTGCCCGGACGGGCCGAAAACGAGAAAAACCCCAATTCATTATGTACGGGGAATGGTCGGTGAGCCCAGAGGAACTCCTGTAGGGTAAGCTCATACCCGAACGCTTGGGGCCACAACGATATACACCCCATCAAGAACCTCCACCCGTTGGGAGCCAACTGACCAGGAGCGATGTCGAGAAAGATCAACATGTCCCGAGCTACAGGGTGAAGCGGAAGTCGGAGGCCCGCCATCATAGCGTCCTCAAACAGGGTGACGAACCCCGACTGATATAGATGCGCGCCGCCGGTATTTACGGCTAGGGCGCAACCATCAGGGAGGGAATACATCTTCCTGATCCGGAGAAGGTCTCCAGAGCGTAGAACAGAAGAAGTAGACTCACAAACGAAGACCATGCGGTCGGTCCCCTCAGGCGACTCGTCGCCCAACCCCCTCGAAACGGAGGCAGCGGGGGCCTCCTCAGAAGACTCACTACTAGACAGACGAATGGGGATCCTGGCCCCACTTTGGTGGTCGGACTGGAACTCGAGGGGCTGGCCTAGGCTGGCGCCAGGGGACCCTGACCGATACTGCTCACTCTCCGATCTAGACGATGAATTAAAGTCGGAGTGTTCCATCTCTGGCCCTCCGGCAGGAAGGAACTGACACAAACGACGACTAACGAAGGGATCGGAAACCCCAAGCCTGATGTACAGGGGGGGCAGAGTTACTAACCTGAATGGTAGCGAGTAAATGCTCCTCAGCACCAGGTAGCACTCTCTCAGAACAACGCAAGGAACATCCGTTCGGTTCAGGTGAGTTAGGGTTCCACCGGACTCGAAAAATGCACCGAATCTAAGAAGGAAGAAATCCCACTCCCGCTCAAACCTCACAAGGTTCGTTCTCTCCAGCTTCGCTTCGAAATGAAAAAGGAATGGGGGAGAGAGGAAAGAAAGATCAGAAAGAAGAAAATCAGGAAGGTACGCAGGAGGTGGGGCGAGTGCTCCTTATATAAAGACCCTGAACGACCCAGATCAGAGCAGATCCAGCGGTTCAGAAGATTTCCCGCCCAAACCGTCGCTTCGGTCACGTGAGGAGTCGCCTCAAAAGGCGCGCGCATTAAATACACGAAAAGACGGTTTCGTTAGTTTGCGAACGGTTCGGTTACGCCCACGTCTCCATTCGTTAGGATCTAACCTAACCAATGATTGGTTGACACGTGGTGGCAACGGTCCACGCCCGAGCCATAGCCCGGGCACATTTGCGAGCTGGTCGGGCATTAATCGCACAGAGTCGTACATAATTGATTTGCAGTTCAAAGGGGCTTGATGAAGGGAAAAGTTGGCCTCAAGGACCTTTTTATTTCTGTAAAAAGGAGAACTGTACAAAGACGGGAGCAATTATAATAGCCTTCCCGGTAAAAAAAAAGAGACGAAGGAAAAATATGTATACAAACAAAAAGTGCCCTTAAGGTCCTTGGCCCTTCAAAGCCTTGACCTCCTCTTCCAGGGCAGCCACCTTTGCCGTCAGCCCCTCTACAGCCAGCTCCAGGGCATGGACGTCCACCCCCCGCAGGGCGGAATCCATCTGCAGCTCGGCGCCCATCTTCTCCACCACCTGCAAACGGCTTTCCATGTTTGCAAGAGAGAGGTCCGACCAAGATCTGGGCGGACGAAAACCGGCGGACATCTCTGGCCGGCTCCTTTTCGGTGGGGGATGAGACTCTTCCTCCACCTCTTTTTCCTTGCCTTTCTTGGAGGGGCCCGGTGGGGGACTTGCGTCCTCAGAAGAGGTGGAATCACTGCTGGTGGACAAAGTGACCGGTCCCTCGGACCCGCCCGTCCTGCCGGCCGGGAGCACCCCGGTCGCCATCGACCGGGTATAGCGGCGCGACCCTGAAGCCACAACGGCAGGAGTTGCAGAAGAGGGTCCGGCACCCGTGTTCTCCGCAGGTCTCCCTGCCAGATAAGAGAACGACATGCCGGCATCAATAGCCTGGTCAAGCGCCTCTGTATCATCAGCGGTAGGGGCGATCCCACGGAGGGCGGTGAAAGCTTGCTTGCAGAGATCGGGGTCAAACGCCGCCGGAGGACGGAGAACGGCGTCCTCCAACCAGTTGCCGGCAGCCACAACCCAAGGGTACCGCTGCCAGGTCTTGTTCGGAAAGTCCAAGCCTCGGACAAGATCCTTTCCCTCGGTCCTGGGGCGGAAGTAGGGGCCTCTGTTGTCAATGCCCAATATATAGCACCTCGCGACGTCAGCGGGCCGGAAGAGCAATCCCAACCGCTTGTTCAGCGCTGATATACCCCACAAAAGGCGAGCAACGTTTGGGCGGCACTTGTGTAGTGGGATGCGTAACCCCTCCAGCAAGTCGCAAAAGGAAACCGGCAGGGGGAAGCGCAATCCAACGATGAGCAGCAAATAGCTGCTAATAAGGACAAAGGGGAAAGCAACTTCCTCCCCCTCAACGTAAGGGCGGACCACTACGTCGTCTGGAATTTGGCAATCCTTTCGAAATGCTTTTAGCCCTTCATCAGACGTCAGGTCAACATGCGAAGCCATTTGATGTGGATAAGAGATTGGAAAGTAAAAGACAGTAGAAGAAAGGGCGTTCGGAGTGTTTGCTCAGGTGACTCAGTTGATGCTATGGGGTGAAGAAGCGAGGTTGAAGGAGTGCTCCTTATATAAGCAGCACGAACGGTTGGGATCCAATTTGATCGGATGGCTCCCATACTCTCCCGCCGAAACTGTCGTTTCGGGCACGTGGGGCGTCGCCTCAGAAAGCGTGAGCATTAAATGTGCGATGTGATGGTTTAGTTGCCAGCTGGACGATTCGGTTACTTCTTAAACTGGACGCTTTAAGCTCGAACTATACCTGTAACCAGCAGGCACGTGGCGTCGAGGGTCCCGGGCCTGTGTAAATACCGCCCGGTCCTTGTACTGCCGGGTCATTCCATGCCAGCCTTGGTCCGGTGGGAAACCTGACCCATCCCCGGACGGTATGTGAAAGACGTTCTTAATTTTCCAACCTCATCTGACAGGGCGTCATCTCAGCTTTGAAAATGGGGGGCAGCTGATATGTCAATAAACATCCTATAGCAGTCTAACCGCCACGTGGCCATCCAATAGCCTGGGAAATCCGGGCGGGGAGTGTGGAGCCCATGGTCCTGAGGAGTCCGGCTGTCATTATCCGAGATGATCGCAGCTCGGGTGTCCGGCGTGGTGAGGCTCCATGAGGTGCGGCATGAATCACGCTTCCCATCAATTCGTTATACAGCTGTCACTCTATCAAGAGAATCAATGGTTCCCTAAATCATTTAGGAAACTCCCCCAAAGGTGGTGCAAATCTATTGTGATTAGATTGGGCTTCCTAATCTAATCAACTTACCCTGAAAGGGTGGACTCTTGCATCTATAAAAGAGCTCACCTGTCCTCTCAAAGGGGATCGGAACATCAATTCTCTAAGTACATCTGCACGTATTAGAGAGCTTATCAATATACACACGCACACACCCGGCCGGTATTACTGGTAGTGCCGCCTTATTTTGTTGGCTCACCAGGCCCGCCGGTGATCTGCTAGTGAACGCGCACAGACGCAACCGTGGACGTAGGTCACCTCATTAACGGGGCCGAACCACATACAAATCCTCTGTGATCTTGTTTTCTTCCTAAATTGCTCTCACCAATTTTTGGCATCATCAGTCTATGATGCAACAATTAATACAAATCATGGGAAAACTACAAACATCTGTGGATAGGATTAATAATCAACACGATTCTAAAGGAAAAGACATTTTTCCTGCCCAACCACAACCTAATCCAAGGGGACAACCACAAGGTGATCTCTCAACTTCTGATAAAAATCAACATGAACAAGTAAAAGCTATAACTGTACTAAGAAGTGGCAAGGCTGTTGGACAAGAAATTTCACCTTCTTTAGAAGAAATTGAGCATACAAATAAGGAAGATAATATGATAGAAATTGAGGAAGAAATAGATGAAGATAAAATTACTGGAGAAGTTGAAGTTGAAACCCTTGAAAAATAACAAATTTCTCAAGAAATTGAAACATCTGATTTACCAGTGGAAAAAGAAACAGAGGAAACTCCTGAATACTCTCCTCAAATTCCTTATCCACAACGTTTAAGAAAACACCAAAATGATAAGAATCAGGAATATTTAGAATTATTTAAACAAGTGCATATTAATATTCCTCTCTTAGATGCAATTAATCAAGTACCTGCTTATGCAAAATTCTTAAAAGATTTATGTACTGTCAAACGTAAGCAAAATGTACGAAAGGATGCGTATTCTGCTGACTTCGTTGAAGAAATTAATTCTATCGTACAGCATAATTTACCAACAAAATTTAAAGACCCAGGTACACCAATAATATCGTGTATTATTGGAAATCACAAAATTAATCACGCACTCCTTGACTTAGGAGCTAGTGTGAACTTGCTTCCTTATTCTGTTTATCAAGAACTTGGATTAGGTGAGCTAAAGCCCACTCGCATGGTATTACAACTTGCTGATAGATCTACAAAATACCCGCGAGAAATTTTGGAAGATGTTCTTGTCAAAGTTGACAAATTTATTTTTCCAGTAGATTTTGTCATCCTTGATACAGAACCAGTATTAGATGCTAATGTGCAAATACCAGTCATTTTTGGAAGGCCCTTCTTGGCTACCATTGATGCAACTATTCGAATCCGCAGTGGTATGATGACTGTAGTATTTGAAAATATGACTTTAAATATTAAAGTTTTTTCTAATCCACAACATCAAGAAGAAGATGAGAATATTGAAGAAGTTCATGCTATTGAATCTCTATCAGTGACCATGAAAATGTTCTCAATTTTTGTGCTATTAAACTAACCATCTTAGCTTTTCGTCCACTTGTCCGATCATTGTGTGGTCTAAGACCACACAATTATTTCTCCTACATACCAAACCAAGCCTTGTATCCCAATCAATTGGGGTCGGCTGTATGAATCTTTTTTCTCCATTCTGCACGATCAAGAGCTATATGCTCATTTAAATTATATATATTCATATTTTGTTGCACTACATATTTTCAAGTCAGTCTAGATCTAGAAAAATCACATGAACAGAATAGGTTGCATATCTGAGCTAGACATGTTTGTAATTCTGAAGAGTCCTGCTTGAAGACATGTTTTCTAAATCTAGGCATTCTATACCAAAGCGTGATGACACAGATTTCTGAAGGTAAAGGCAGGCCAACTCAACTTGTGTAACTTGAAGCCATTGAAATTAGCTCCAAACTCCAAACTGAAAGCAACCTCTTCAGTTGCCAGAGTTTTGGCTTGATACTAAATTATGAAGCAAAACTTAGACACACCCAATATCAGATCAGAACATGCCCCATTATAGCCAAATCTAACCCACCAAAAAATGGTACATTTTAAAAAAGAAGAAAAAGAAAACGAGAAAAAGCTGGTTGTAAAACAAGGATTGCTGAAATGATCAACCTCGACAGGATAAATGGATGGATATGAAGACTCCGGCGTGGGTGTGAATCCTCTTGCCATCTTGTGTTGTGAGATTAGTGCATATGCCCAGAGTTTGCCTCTCTATCCTATCTAATTAAACCCAAGGCACTAATCATCCTCCCAGCATCCCACCATAGGCCATGAAGATGTATACACACTGTACATAACACATGCATCTAAATAAGTGTATTTCCATCATATACATAAAAGCACATGAATACACATGTATAAACATATAACATACATAACCATCCAGTTCAAATACAAAAAGTTTGAAATATGGCCAAAGAAACACGGTGCATCACTAACGCTAAAATATTTCACGTCTGGTAGAAATTTCCATGTGAGAACATTACAATTTACAACCTCAAAAAAGAAATAACAAGCAGCACACAGACTGCAATTTCTCTTTGTAAAAACATCCTCTATTCACAACCGAAAGAGGAAAAGTAAAAATTAACTACTGACTAAGAGGCTTCATTTTGCGACAAAAACATATTAACGGAAATTCTAGCACAAAAGGCTGTCCCTATGCTTCTGCTTTCGTACACAATGATCAGTCACTTAGCGGTTTTCTTACGGAGAAGGTGGTGCAAGTCAAGCCCATTGATCTTAGCGGCAAGTATGAAATCATTTTCCGTGAGCCCACCTGCACATGTTCATATCAGAACATATCTAACTGGCTTTGGACCCAGAAACTGTTCACCGAGACTATAGAGGTTAATCAGGCCATTTAAACAATTAGGCAACAAAAAGTTATTGGAAATCCCAAAATTGATAACTTCATATAACAGTAATAATAACTCCCAATAATGATGACCGTGACGCTTCTATGGTGAACTTAATATCGAAGTTTCTAGACTGTTTCAATCTATACGTAGCCTGCCAGACCCACAGGGAGGACTGAATATTGAGAGTGGGATTTGTCCAGTTCAATAAATTTTCTCGCCACGCCTTTAAAGAGAATCAAGCTATAACCTTCCAAAAAAAACTGCCTATAAGAAAGTGCTCCTAAAACAAGATGTATACAACAGCTATATCCTAATATCACTCGGAACAAATGAGGTTCTACAAGGGAAGGGGAAAAAAAAAAAGGTTCCCGCCAAAACCCCATAGAATAAAGAGCTCAAAACACTATTTCAACTTCCACAAGCACCTCCACCCCCTCAAAAGAGCACTACTTCTTTCCCTCCAAAGACATCACTAGTATCATAACGGAGTTGTCCACCACACTCGCACATTTAAGATGCAAAGACAGGGTAGGAAACGATCCAGACCAAGCAACACGTTAAAATCTTCCAAATGAAGGAATTAGGATAAGGGCACGGCTAACTGGGAATAAAAACTACATATTTTTTAGCTACCTACACTAAATACTGTCCACTACTCCACTCTAGTTTCCAAAATTTAAAATACGCTCATTATTACGACCCATTTTATTATATAAAGACTTGCACTTAAAAATTTCAAACTTCCAACGAGCTAATGTTATGTGCTACATAGCTACTAAATACTAACCAAAGCCTAAACGCAAATTGGGTTATGGAGCAACATGGTCCACACTACCCATCTAACACATACAGCATCAATGTATAAAGAAGAATCTCCAAAAAATTCCACACGTAAGGATATTTCCTTTTGCCACCATCCATCAAACTACAAACCAGCTCCACCACCTCTGTCACTCGCACATAACACACATCACCAACAATGCCACTAAAGCCGACTATCATGCAGTAGCTGAGTAATCTATGAACCCCATACCACCCCTGCCACCACCATCCAGAATTAGTCTGCCACAAGAACTTCTTATCCACTAAACTCCTCACGAGGCTCTTGTAAGATAGGTTACAAGATATCGAAAAAAGCCTCAAGTTGGCACCAAGGAAAGAATACCGCCAAAAGGAGAACATGAACAACAAGATAAATAAGCACGTAAATTTGTTATCGAAATGATTTTTCTAGTCCTTTGTAAGTAGACCGACATAGAATACGACGGGATATTAACTCAAGCCTGCCAAAGATAACAGAGGAAAAATCTTTAAAATGCTGTTTTGTAATTAGAGCTTGAAATCTCATAAGGCACACGGACTGGCACTGCTTCATTTGGATTAGGTGGTAAGTAGACTATTTGTCTTAGAACAATTAAATTGTAACTGCCCAACTTTACGATCCACTTGTGGGATGTTGCATCCAGTGGTGTGCAGTCTTGCGGTAGTAGTTATATTTGATTTGACATTAACTTCTCATGTATCCCAACAAAAATAAAAAATAAAAAATAAAAATGGAATATGCAAAGTGAAGAATATAGCAACAATCTAACCAATATTACAAAGAGGACACCAGACCGAGTATTACTTTCTGAATAACAGGTAAAACTCACCAGCAGAATGCGTCCATATGTCAATTTTCACATTGTTCCATCCAACAAGATGAAGATCCGGATGATGACCTGAATTGAACAAATATTACTATTCATCGAAGTAAAACATCCAAGTACCAATTCATAATCTTATTTCTGCATGCCTGCAAGCGTGTGTGCACAATTAAGGCACCTAAAATTGAGCAGAAGCTGTATAGTTAGCCAACATTGCATTGTTTTTAGGGGGATTTCATCACGGACAACTTCTTCTTCTTCTTCATCCACCCCCCCCCCCCCCCCCCCCCCCCCCCCCCCCCACACACACACACACACACACACACTCTCTCTCTGTCTGTGTGGAATTGAAAAAGGGTTTCATTGTACGGGCAGGGGGGAAAGTGAATGAAAACAGAGCCCACACTGATTTATCCATTCCTTCTATAAATAAAATGAATACTATACACTGACATCTTGTATGGTACTCGACATAATACTCAAGCATATACACTACTCCATCTTCCTCCACCCCTAAAAAAACCTCCATTGTACTATATAAATTTACTTGTGAAGTAGGTTTGTAGACTAGCACCAAGTCCTCTTTAGGTACTGCTTTCGAATTTTATCCCATTCATATTAGCTGCAATATTGTAAAGCAAGCATTTGAACTTCTTTACTCGCTACATGACCTAATATTTGACTTATAGATTTTCAATACTGAAACTTGCCAGCTCGTGATGTCACAAAAATGAAGGGCTGCCAATATTATAAGGGTGTAAATGGATGATCATTTGTTGAAGTTAAATCATGTATGGTTACTTAAAGTGCATGTACTTGGGAATGCTGCAGAATTTCCTGCGGCATTAACACAGTCGGCCAAACCTCTGTTTTCAAGGGAGCAATGGTTATAAATGGTACTTTTGATCTAAGTAAGAGAAATTTCACCTCTAGACTCTAATAAATGAACATGTATGGCTTTGAGTTAGTGGAATACAGGCCTCAGTGGCAGATACGTGCCCTCGTGCCACCCTTAGTGGATTTAGGGCATGACACACAAAGTGTTGGACGATTGTCTAATAGCTGTACTATATTAGGAAAATTAATATGATGCATATAACATATATCCAAATTCCAAGTTTCTGGTCACCTAGATGGACAAATTAGGGAATCTCAAAAGTTGCCTTTATTGGCTAGTTTGTATGGAAGGCTCGTGACCAAGCTGTTTTTAATCATGCATCCTCAGAGCCTTTCTTGGTTATAGAGGACGTTACAAAGGCATATTCTTACGAATTTGTTGCAGTCCCAAGTTTATTTATAAGCTCAGCTGTATCCTTCTCCATTAAAATCTAGTTCTATTGCTCTATACCCTTCTTGGCAATATTTGTGATTCAAAAAAGCAGGAAAGAAAAACAAAAGAAAAGAGAATATGGTGAGGAATACACCCCAAGACTATGAATTTGGCGAGTCACTTTCCAACTTTTTTTCTTAAGTTGCACTTTCATTATGAAGATTTTTAAATTTTAATGATGTTTAAGATGGAGAAAAAACGCAAGGTAAAACACAAGCGAACTAGTTTCCCTTTCCTTTTCTTTTTCTTCTCCAATTCCGCAAACCAAATAGAGCCTAAAATTCCTCAGAGTTTCTACTTTCCCTTGCAAATATTAGTTAATATATCTAGCAACTAACAAAGTATATTATTTTCCGATAGATATCCTTCATTGCTACAGAAATTCTATGCATGGTCATAAAGCTAAGGCTTACTAATCAAACTTTAATGAAAATGATTGCACCATTTAAGTTCTAAAGCTTCTTCGTGAATCAACCTAGCTATGCTTTTTCGCCATTTTACAAACAATAGTTGCAGCATACTCAATTTCTAATGAAAGAAAAGATAGTATGTTATAAAGGCACCACTTTTAGCATTCATAGTAAAACCTACTCAATGATAAGCACAAATTCATGCATTAACATCCAATTTGTAACATTTGGTTTAAAGGTCACAAAGTTGAAATTGCGGACATCAAAATAAATATTCATCCACACCAGGTACTTCGCATTCATAATTAGAGAATTTCATACACATACGTGTGCCCAGGCACGCAAGACGGATACCGATCACACAGCACACACTACACATACATACACGCTAATCTCCCAAAAATTACAGGCCAAAAAGGTTGAATTATTGTCAGAAATCGTGGAGGTTAAAAGCAGTTGATTTGAGTTTCATACTACCCGATAGGGCCGATAGAATTCACCATTCATAATTTTGAACTTTGAAGTTTTGAGTGGAAGACATTCAACATTTTGAGACTTGATATTGCAAGAAACTTATGTTATTACGGTAATTTTGTCCATTTTAAGCATTGTACGTGTTTTGTTTTATATACATATGTATTCTTAGTTATTATCTAACAAAGAATGAACCCTACTATTCATGATTAAATACGATTCACGATTCATAATTTTGGCAAACCAATTCACGATTCTATTAACGATTTGACACCAATGTCTGTAATTAGTAAGTGATATACCCTCTGCTTCTGCAACATCAGCTACAACTTGAAAAAACTCCAATCCTTTGGTAAAACTCTTGACTTTCCATGACCGATGCAGCTTGAGTACACCACTTTCATTTACCAATTCCCATTCAGGTACCTAAATAAACATGGTCAATCGGGAAAAGAATTTTATACAACCAAATAAGCAGGTGTCAAAAATAAACTCAAATGCAAACCTGTGAAATCAGCAGATTTGCTTTATCTTCTGTCAGGTGTTTGAGATCCTTCGTGTCACATGGCACGCACTTCTTGATTGACAAATCTGACATGGCAAGCGAACTGTGAAGGACGAATAGAACAAGCAAGTTCATAACACAAGCTATCACCAATTTCATAACTTTCATTATTAGGAACCCAAAGGCCAGTAGGAAATGCATAATTGCACTGTGTTCAGTCCCATTCTCTTTTCTTCTTTTAGCCAATTCTAGTAGGGAAGGGTCTTTTTCTATGAAGCATGGGCTCTCCTGCATGAGCGGTAATGCCAGAACCCCGCCATCTGAGGAAGAAAGGGTAGTTCTTTATCTCGTTCTTTCAAAAACTAATACTATGTTGGGTTGACAAAGAATCTATGTCGGGTTGACAAAGAATCTATGTCATGCATGACTTTAGACTAGGACAGACTCCTACGCAATCAAAGGACATCTACCAAACACCTGACTATATAGAAAGTTAGAAACAGTTCACTTCTGAACCATAGGACCAGCTCTGAGCACTCCCAAACAGGACTAGCATTGAGAACCTAGAGTAGTCCAACACATGAGTTCATTCTCAAATAGGGAGCAATGCTAGTTCAAAATTGTGATTAATTCACACATGAACTAGGTTTTGGACGTTCAGAAATTATACTCCCTCTGTCCCATTTTATGTGTCCCTCTCTGGGAATCCAACTATTTAAGGGGACAAAGAATCTACACCTACTTTCCACAATTGCCCATAATCATTGCACTTTCTTTTTTTGTTTTGTTTTGATGTTGATTGCAAGTAAGGGTTGTCACACCCCAACTTTTGGAAAGCCAAATAATCAGCATAGAACTAAATCTAGACTACTATTCGACTGCCCAACTATCGGAGTGAAGACCACGAAGCCCATCCTAATAAAACTTTTTAATGGAAATAGATGTTTTTAAAAACTTGATTAAAACATTTGTAATAAATCTCCATTTATGTTTTTAAAACAAAACCACCACATTTCCATTTAAAAAAAACACTCATGCAGTTCCGAAAATACTCAAATATATTTGATTAAAGCTACAACAACTAAATCACTTAAATTGAAAAGCAGAAGCTAAAAAAAACATTTCTAAATTCTCATTAATAATAAAAATCTTTTCATTTACAATTAAAGCTTTGAAAGAATAACCTCTATTACAACCTCTGGGCAGAGTTACTAAACGTCCCAATACCAACTACAATAATGGCCCACAATGCCAAATAAATGAAAATAGCAAATGAATAGTAAAGGTCTTCATGCCCTCAAGCAAATCCATGCAATCCAATAGTCATACCGGCCTACTCATTAATCTGCAAAACGGATGCGTTTTCCGAGAAACGCCCCCGCATGATAAACATCACACGGGTCAGCATTGTATAACAACACTGGTATGAGTAAACACGCCCCAGTCTCAAGGATCACTCGTGGTCCCCTCGACTCCAATCCAACAATAATCAATTAACATAATAATACCCAATAAATTTCCCTAAGGTTGGGACTCCGCTGGGCTCCCTCCCTTTCTTGACTACAAGCACATACAAAGTTGTAGGCAGAACTGTAGTTCCACACGTGAGTGAGGACAAGCGGTAGTTTCCCCTAGTCACGGCGGCAGTTTGTTCCACCCACAAAAATAAAAAGAAACACTTACTCTTAAATAACATGGTGAGCCAAAGCCTGCATACAATGGTTAGTGGGCTCACCATCCTGCAACTCGAGAGTTAGCACAAATCCTTAGTATCATAATAAGCAATTCTCCAATACCAAATCATTTTATCAATTTCCTTACCATTTCGAGTTTTCAATTTCATGTTTCGCAATAATTTGTCCATTTACATTTAACGCTCTACAATTACTGTCATTTTTTTTTCTTGCCCTAGGTTCACCACTCAGGTCACCCTACTCATGGTCAACTTATTTATCATGAACGATTCATTATTCAATTTCCTAGCTTCACCACTTGACCACCCTCCATAGTACAGCCCACACATATATCCCATGTTTGCCCGGACATACTACCAACATCTACTCCGATGCCAATTTGTTGGGGTATCAACCAAACCAGGTATACACAACGGAAATCGGTCAATATACCTAGACGTCTATAAATTAAGCCGAGCATAAGGCTTAGGCCAGCTTGATCACGAAGCCACTGGAAAAAAGGGTACACTCAGCAAGTCGAGCTACAAAAAAAAACATATCACACAACGGGGAGCGGTGAACACTAAGGAACTTGAAACCATTTTTTTTTTTCATCTACGTTAATTCACATAAGTACCCGTTCATGAGGATTTAATCACGTCATTAACCACATCGGGAATTTATCATTTATTCCATGGATTATCATTATCCGATTATTCACGATAAGGCCCTTGCGCCAAAATTCTATACACGTCTCTAATGTAGTATTTCCATAATCATCACTTAATACCACACATAGCATAAGTTAT
This sequence comes from Hydrangea macrophylla, assembly GCA_033977485.1. Taxonomy (NCBI): domain Eukaryota; kingdom Viridiplantae; phylum Streptophyta; class Magnoliopsida; order Cornales; family Hydrangeaceae; genus Hydrangea; species Hydrangea macrophylla. The sequence goes on along the minus strand of CM066988.1, from coordinate 58,946,375 downwards.
AGCATTTAAAATCGGCACGCAACAGTACTATTTAAAACTGTCCTAAACAAACCTTATACTCCCTCCGTCCCATATTAAGAGTCTCTTTTGGGAATTCCAACTTATTAAGGGGACAATCTTGATTTTGGTGAGATTTTAAACTTTCCAATATTGCCCTTTTTGAAATTCAAAATTATAGTGTCACATCAAAAAAAAAAGAGGAAAGAGTTGGATATAATAAAGGACAAATTTGGAAAGTGTGTATTAAAGTACTTTGACTTTTCAAAAAGGACTCTTAAAATGGGACATCAAAAAATGGCATCAAGGACTCTAAATATGGGACAGAGGGAGTATTAAACAGCCCCAAAACCAACCTGGGTTGAAATTGTTCCTCATAATAATTCCGCACAAAGAAACATCTCTAAAAATTTTCATAAACATAATTCGAAATTTGACATTTACTGCTACTGTAATATGAATTTTTTGCCCAAACGGTGCAGAATTCGGAAAAACACCATTAGACAAAAAACGTGCAGAATCGCGCTTTACATTGACCATGCAAACAGTTTTACCAAAAACAAAATGTATGAATTAATATGAATTATTTTCTAAAACAGATGTGAGAGTTTTCTTCAATTTTACCCAAATCCGAATTTGTGTTAGTCTTTTTTTTCTTATTTAATTTTCTAAATAACTCATATCCAACCTTTGATATATATATATAATATATATATGTATATATCACTATAGATCCGTATCTATATAAACACCCATCCATACGATTTATTTATACTATAATGAACACAAATTGAAAATCAATCAAAATTATGAATCAACCCTACAAATCTAAATGTTTACTCACCGACTTAGGAAAAGAAAGATGATGTTGATGATGGTGAACTCCCTTCTTTTATCTTCTCTTCTCTTTTTCTTCTCCTTCTAGGTGGCTAGGGTTGCCTCTTCTCTCTCTCTCTCTCTCTCTCTCGAGGTTGCTCTCTTTTTTTTTCTTCTTTTGTTTTAACTAACCCTAGGATATATTATGTATATACATATTATACACACACAATACATATATTATAACACTCACACAAATATTAATAATCCCGTTTTTTCTTTTTATGGGCTCCCAAAAGATACTCATATGAGCTCAGAATGTAACTCAAACTACTAAAATAGCTAGCCCAAAGGGTACTCATGCCCCGGGTACTAAATTTTAGTATCAGATACACTATTTAACACATTCGCGGGCCAAAAATACATATCAACCCTTCATTTTTTTTTTTACAAATATAAATTAATAAAATATAACACTAAAACTAAACGGACTCGCTAACGATTTAATTTATGGGTCCTCCAAACTTAAATTTTCAAACACATGTCTTACATAGGCACACTCATATAATATTGCTAACTGAAAATAATAATTAAAATAATTATTTACACACTTAGAAATTTTAGGCCAAGGGTAGTTTGGGAAACTAAATAAAATTTGCATACTCATTTAGGAAAGTGGACAATAATTTTGGGACATCCCAAAAAGGAAAGGAGTACACATAAAATGGGACGGAGGGAGTAATCATTAAGCTTGATCAACCATTTGTATAAGATATTCTCCTGATTTCAGTGAAAAGGTTGGAAGTCTGAAAGGTGCTACGCCACATTATCCCTCCATCTCAGGTGTTTCTTGGGTCTAAAACTTTCCAAGTTTCTCATAACCTCTTTGAATCATCAAACAACGGCAACCCAGAAGCTATGAAGCACGGACACGGACACGCCGACACGGACACCACGCCGCCACGCCGACATGTCAAATCCTAAAAAAGGAAGACACGACACGATGAGGATACATTTATTTATTTATTTATTTTTATTAATTTTAATTCTATGTAAAATGTTATTATGTATTCTAAAAAGCATAAGATTAAACTGTTCTTAGGGGCCCTGAATTGGACGAATGAGAACTCATACCTACAGAGGCCCTGAATTGGACGAATGAGAACTCATACCTACACAATATCCATTATCAAATTTACAAAATACCCACTAGGCCACTACCACTTCTTGGCACTATTATATTTTTTAAAAATTGTAACTAAAATTTAATCAATTAAACAATGAAATTAATTACTCATCATAGGGCATGTTTGGAATCTCTTCCCAAAACGCACATTTATGCTTAAACATACTAGCCTATTTGGATTAAACAAATAGCCTACTAGGGAAAAGCAAAAAAAATCATACTAGCCTAAACGAGCTTAAAAGATTCATTATCGAAGATCACCAATTAATTAAAGAAAGGAAAAGCGAAAATCACTATCAAATAATAAATTATAAATATCAACAAACAACTATAAAAAGGTAAAGTAAAAAAAAAGCATCAAGTGACTGTGAGTCAAGTGACTCAAGAGTCAACAAACAAGTCAATGACTCAATGAGTTAATAACATTCAATAAGTAAATCCAAGACTCCAAGTTGGCAAGTCCTTTTTTTATTATTATAGAGTGCTTACTGCTTTCCTAAATGCTAGATTTGGAGTCCTTTTATTATTATAGAGTTCTTTCCGTTTTTTTTATTTAGGGCTTGGAGTCAAGGACTCCATATTAAAAGGAGTAAAGGACTCCATATTACCAGACCTTTGGTAGTCTTAGTCTCTTAGACAAACATGCAAGACTTGCATGTTCTTAACTTCTTACTAAACAAAGAGAATCAGAGATGTATCCACCAAAATCAGAGATGTATCAGAGATTGTATCACATGGTCTGTGAGAATCAGAGATGTATCACAGAAATTTCAAATTAGCTAGCACCTCAGAGGCTCAAATGATTTACTAGGGTTTTGGACCTTTTGTTCGGCAAACATACCTGTGCCGGAGGACTGCTGCAACTGTGACATGGTCTCGCCGGAGGGAGGGGCTTCGCCGAAGGGTGGATTCTCGCCGGAGGGAGGTGCGAAGCAGCAGACGCCGACGGGAGGGGCTTCGCAGCTGCCGTGAGTGCCGTCTCTTCTCTTCGTTTCTTCTTTCTTTCTTCTTTTCTTTTTGTTTCTCTTTTCTTTTTATTTGTTAGGGCTAACGATAGGAACTTTTAGGGATTAGGATTTATATATATAATATATATATTAAAAAAATAAAAGGAAAAAAAAAAAACCAATTAGTTGTGCATGCGTGTCCCGTGCGTGTCCCGTGCGTGTCCCCGCGTGTCCCTTGCGTGTCCGGGGGTTAAAAGTCAATTAAACAAAGTTGGACACACTTGTAGCGTGTCGGACACGTGTCAGCTGCGTGTCGGGCGCGTGTCCGCGTCTGACACGTGTCTGACACTAGTACGCTTCCATTTTTGAAGTGTCGGTGCTTCCTAGCCCAGAAGCCACCAAGGTTCATTCACATACCCCAGTATCATCAAGAGATGAATATAACTCCAATCATGTGTTGGACTTTGATAGACACACTAGGTTTAATCTTTACAACTAGGGGTCCCATATACGCTTTGTTTTTGCTGTTCACGCTTTCCACGTTTTCACTTAAGTCTTGACCACATGGCAGTTAAGTGACACATTAACCCTTATTTTCAATATTCTATTACGTAGTAAATTAGAATTAGTGGACCATTGTGTAGTGTAATGGTAGGTAAAACTCATAGCTGGTAAGCGAGAGATTGTGATACAAGGGACCTACCATTGGTTAATGCCATTTTACAAGACTGTAATTCATTAGTTCACAAGGAAAACAATATAAATCAGTTGGACTGTTGGACCTGAATACCGGATATAAATTCAACAGATAAAATTTTTGGGAAACTTAATGTTATCCAGCAGGTTCAAAAAATGAAATTAGGATATAAGGTAGTCGTTTGTTACACATTGCCGCTTTCTAAAAAAATATGAGAATGCAAGGGCATAAAAAACGGCTCTTGCCAGATCACACAGATTATACATCAAATAGGAAAAGACTGACACGCACCTTTTCCAGTACATAAAGTTCTAAATCCCTTAACTGCATTTCTAGTCAATGACACGTTCAGATGGTCCCAAAGTATCTCATTCACTCGATTATTGGAGCTGTATGTAAATGCAAAAGCTCTTCACGCTAATAAAACTTCAAAAAGTAAAGGGAAAAAAGCCTACATGTATTAGGTCCTATTATGAGTGAAACGAGAATTCGAAGAAACACAAACACATCATAACACAAAATAATGTTTATTCTCACTAAATGAATGATATCGGTGGCAAGTTTGAACTACCCTTTTTAAAAATAACCACACAAGATCTGAAGATCATTCATAAAGAAAATCTAAAGATAAGATGAATATTCACATGCAATTATATGATGGATAAAGCCTCGATGATGGCATTAGAACACTGTTACATCTAAAATACTAAAAGCCTCTTCATATCGAAATACATATGATATATATATATATATATGTGAATATAGAATTCTGGTAGATGCTTATGCAGATGAACCCCATATAGTATTTAAGACAAAACAAAACAAAACAAAACAATCTTCTACAACCACGCATCATCAACATACTCACATATTTAAATCAAATGACATATGACGCCTATGGTTTCTGAATCGATTCTACTAATTTAGGTTCCATTCTTATGGAAAAAGCCGAGTGAAAGGCTCGATGAGGTTCTAGAAACTAACAAAACAAAACCACAGCTCATTTTGGCGAAAAAATGAAATGTCATTAAGCCCCCACTATATTGCACAATCATAATCAAAACTCCAATAAACCATCATGTACTTTAAAAATAAAAAAATAATAAAATAAAAAAAAAACAAACAAACAAGGAGAAAAGAGAGGATTTTTTTACTTTTTTAAAGGAAAAATTAAAACTAATTTCAATGCCACGAAGATGCAGTATATTATTTTTAAACCCCATGCTATGCCCAATTGCCCCAAATTTTAATGCACTTCAGGCACAATTAAAAAATAAAATAAAATAAAATTATCAATCCGGAACCAATAATTAACATGTTACCCTAATTCAACCATATTTTTGTTAGGTGGCATAAACAAAAACAGTTTATATATCAAAAATAAAAATAAAAAGTAATTGTCCAACTCAAAACTTAAAACTGACAACCTAAACATAGAAAACATTTAACACATACACTAACAAATTCCATATGTATGATAAGTTTGATGGCTAGAACAAACAACACATTAACATCCAAATGAAATGGGCGTTAATTCTTCCAAACAATCACTTCTTCATACGAAAACATAAACAATTTCATATAAAATAAAAAAATAAAAATAAAAAAAGAAGCATACGAATTGGAGGAAGTACCGTCCATGAGTTCCGAAAAAGCTTCGGGACAATGATAGAAATGTAACCTAAAAGCAAAAGGAGCACGGTTACAAAATACATATTAACATACCCTTGTGAATAATAAATAATAACTACTACTCATATATATATATATATATACACATATATTACACTTGTATATATGTCCATGCAGTAAATAGAGGGAAACTGAAGTCGATCTCGAGATCAAGATCGAGAGAGAGAGAGGGTATCATCACCTGAGAGTTGGAGAGAGAAAGCAGGCGAGCTGGAAGCATCCGACTCATGCTGATCTGAGAAGCGGTGTCAGTTTTGTTCGGCTGAGTGAAATAGATTTGGGATAATTAAAATTCAGTATACTTATGTATATAGAGTATTTAAAAAGGTAATTATTTGGTTACAACTTTTACAAAAATTCTGTAAAGAGGGTCATCTATTTATTAAAAAGAAATACCTCTATTTTGGCTGTTGGATCATGTTTTTATTAATGGCAGTTTTGTCATTTTACAGTTTTTAAACACAATCCAACAGTCAAAACAGAAGTCTTCTTTTTAATAAAGCCATTAATGAAAACACGATCCGACGGCCAAAACAGAGGTCCTCTCTTTAACAAAGAGAGGGCGCCCTCTTTATAGCCTGACTGACAACTTTTATACAACTTTCATACAACCTCCTAAAAATTGTGTCTATCTCTCTCCTCTGTCACTGTGGGGTCCAGTGATATCATAGGAGAGGGATAGACACACATTTTTAGGAGCTTGTATGAAAGTTGTCACCAAAAATTTACTCTATTTAAAAGTCAGTCAAGTACTTTATTGAAAATAAAAGTAAGTTTATATAAAGTCACTAAATTAGAAATGCATCAATTTTTTGTCCAAAATGCCTAAAATACCCCTCGCTTTGGTCTTTCTATCTCTCCTCACACGGTCGCCACCACCACTGGCAGCCACCTCCACCAGCCGCTGCCACCACCACTGGCCACCACCACCGGCCGCCGCCTCAACCACCACCACCACCACCTCTCTTTTTTGTTTTTTTTTTCTTTTCTCTCTCTCTATACATATATATATATATACACATGAGTATATATATACTAGCGTTGACCCGTGCTATGCACGGGTGTTAGGAAAAAAAAAAAGTAATAATAAATAAAAGGATGCAGTTTTGGGTTGAGCAAAAATGTATTCTAAATAAAACTATTTACATATTTCCCACTGATTTGGAGTCTTTTATAGAAGGGAAATATATGAACATGTCCAATATGCATATATAACCAAACCAAGCCTTATGTCCCAATCAATTGGGGTCGGCTGTATGAATCCTTTTTCTCCATTCTGCACGATCAAGAGCTATATGCTCATTTAAATTATATATATTCATATCTTGTTGCACCACATATTCCCAAGTCAGTCTAGGTCTGCCTCTCCCCCTAACCATTCCAGGCACTACGATTTTATCACTCTTTCGCACAGGTGCATCTACAGGTCTTCGTTGCACATGGCCGAACCATCTAAGTCTATTCTCCCTCAACTTATCCTCAATATGTGTCACTCCTAAAGTCTCTCGGATGTACTCATTTCTAATTCTATCTTTCCTAGTCTTACCACACAACCATCTTAGCATCCTCATCTCCGCTACACTCACTTTGCTAATGTGTTGTTTCTTAGTTTCCCAACACTCTGTCCCGTAGAGCATAGCTGGCCTAATAGATGTCCTATAAAATTTTCCTTTCAATTTTGCTGGTATTCTCCGATCACATAATACTCCAGAAGCACTCCTCCACTTAAGCCAGCCCACTTTAATTCTATGGGTCACGTCATCACCAATCTCTCAGTCTCTACTGATCATTGAACCTAGATAGCGAAAGTGTTCCCTCTTTGGGATCTCCTGATCTTCGATCTTCACTGCTTCGTTGTCTCTACTTCCACTATTGCTAAAAGTACATTCCATGTATTCTGTTTTCGTCCTACTTATCTTTAGCCCCTTAGTCTCCAGTGCTTCTCTCCAAGCTTTTAATTTAGTGTTGAGTCCCCTTTTAGTCTCATCAACCAAGACAATATCATCTACGAACAACATACACCTGGGACCTCATCTTGAATGTGTCTAGTCAATTCATCCATAATTAGGGCGAACAAATAAGGGCTCAAGGCCGACCCCTGGTGCAGGCCTACAGTAATTGGGAATTCGCTGGTTTCTCCGGCTGGTGATCTAATTGTAGTAACCGCTTCATCATACATATCCTTCACCACGTCAATATAACCCTTGGTCACTCATTTCTTCTCTAGCACCCATCAAATTAAATCTCTAGGCACTCTATCATAAGCTTTCTCTAAATCAATAAAAACCATATGTAGATCTTTTTTCTTCTCTCTATACTTTTCCATTAGTCTTCTAAGTAAATAAATTGCTTCCATAGTTGATCTCCCAGGCATAAATCCAAACTGATTTTCTGACACTGATGTTGTGCCTCTTAAGCGATGCTCCATCACTCTCTCCCATAGCTTCATAGTATGGCTCATCAACTTAATACCTCTATAGTTGTTGCATTGTTGTACATCTCCTTTACTCTTATATATAGACACTAGGATGCTCTTCCTCTACTCATCAGGCATTTTTCTAGTCATTAAAATCCTATTAAAAATTTTTGTAAGCCAAGATGCCCCCACATCTCCCAAGCATTTCTAAACCTCAATGGGGATCCCATCTGGTCCTAAGGCCTTGTTGGGTTTCATCTTCTTCAAAGCAAATTCCACCTCAAACTTCCTTATTCTCCGATAGAATCTGTATTCTCTAGTTTCATCGTAACTTCCAGTTTCTTCTTCCATTGTGTTATCCATATGTTTTTCATTCAGCAACTTCTCAAAATAGCTCTTCCACCTTTCCTTAATCTCTTCGTCGTTCACTAATACCCTAGAGTCATCGCTTTTTATACACTTAACCTGATTAATGTCTCTTGTTTTCCTTTCTCTCAACTTAGCAAGCTTATAAATACATTTTTCTCCCTCTCTAGTGTCTAGTTTGGTGTAGAAGGCGTCATAGGCTTCCATTTTAGCAACTCTAACTGTCCTTTTAACCTCCTTATTTGCACATTTATAGCTTTTGAAGTGTTCCTCACTTCTATCATTTTGCCACTTCTTAAAGCAATCCTTTTTGGTTTTTACTGCAGCTTGTACCTCTTCATTCCACCACCAAGTATCTTTAGAAGCTAACCCTCTTCCCTTCGACTCTCCGAGGACCTCCTTCGATATTCTCGTGATGCACCCTACCATTCTATCCCACATAGTATTGCTTCCATCTTCCAAATTCCAAGGTGATTCTGTATACATTCTCTCTTGGAATATGCTAGTTTCTCGCCTTTAAGGTTCCACCACCTAGTTCGCGGGTTTATAGGGTCTTTTCTAGTACGACATTGTCCTTTTATATGGATATCTAAAATAGTAAGTCTATGTTGAGATGTTAAACTCTCTCCTGGGATGACTTTACAGTCTTTACATGCTAAGCGGTCTGCCTTTCTCACAAGGAACAAATCGATCTGGCTTCTATTAGATCCACTCTTAAAGGTTATCAAGTGTTCTTCCCTCTTTTTGAAAAAGGTGTTTGCTACTACAAGATCATATGCTACTGCGAAATCTAAAATACTCACCCCTGCCTCATTCTGATCTCCAAAACCATACCCCCCATGCACCTTCTCATATCCAGTTCTATCTTTGCCTACATGACCATTAAAATCTCCACCTATAATTATCTTCTCTCCTCCCGGTATTTCTTGCATTAAGGCGTCCAACTCATCCCAGAATTGTCTTTTAGTGTGATCATCCAATCCTACTTGGGGCGCGTATGCACTAATCACATTAATTATATTCATTCCAACTACCAGTTTGATAAGCAATATTCTGTCTCCTTTCCTCGTGACTGTCACAACTTTATCCTTGAGGTTCTTGTCAACCACGATTCCGACACCATTTCTATGCCTATCTTTCCCTGTATAGAATATCTGATACCCGGTCTTTTCTACCTCCTTAGCTTTCTCTCCAACCCACTTTGTTTCTTGTAAACATACTACATTAACCTTCCTTCTAATCATAGTGTCTACTAGTTCCATAGCTTTACCTGTTAAGGTTCCTATATTCCAAGTTTCTAACCTAAGCCTATAGTTCTGGACTAGCTTCTTTACCCGCGGTGGCCCAGATGAGCGCGGGAACCCTTGCTTATTTAACACTGCACCCGGGCGTCGATGCGGCGCCCCTTGCACATTTTTTGAAACACCCGAAGGCAGGCGCAATGCGTCACTTAAAGGGAACGCCCTAGTATTTACACGAGTATTCATATTTGGATTCATATCATAAGGATCCGACGATTTTTTTTTACGTGCTGGCTGTCGAGCTACCTAACGCACTAACCCTCCTCTTTTATCCGGGCTTGGGACCGGCAGTGTTGAAACAACCCAGGCAGAGTTGTCCAATATGCATATATACATAACAAAAATTATCCGCAAAATTAAGTTGAAAAAATTTGTCTTTTCTATCAAATATATAGTTTAGGAACACTAAACTATAAACTAAATGAAATGTGGTTGCAAACATGTCCCTCACATGATGTTTGGATATTTCACTTCAGTCAGTATGTATTGTGATAAACAATTACACCTTGAGGATAATTTCTGGCTTAGCATGGATAGATTACCTTAGAGCAACTCCAATGGGACTAGCCAAAAGTGCTAGGTAAAACTTAATTTTGGCTCATCAAATAGTACAATGCCTAGGGTAGTGAACTAACATTCTCCAACCACACTAGCAAAACCCACTAGCCATTTTATTTTGTTTTGCATTTTCTACATTTATTGAAATAAAGAAAATTGAAAATTAATAAGTACTCCCCCCATATGTTGAAAATTTCAAGATTCCCGCCAAAATTTTAAATCTTGAAAATTCAAAAGTTCTCCCGCCATATGTTGAAATTTAAAGTTTCCCGCCAAAATTGTATACTGCCAAATTTTCAAAATTCAAAGTTAATAAACCGCCTAATTTTCAAAATTCAAATTTCAAATTTGCAAAAATGAAATTAATAACTCACCAAAATTTGAATTTTGACATTTTGAAATTCAAATTCAAAATTTTGGACAAATTTTTAAATTTTCAAAATCCCTCCAAATACATCTATAAATATGATCCATCTCACCTCTGTCTAAAAACATCTCTACATTTTCCATCAAACCCAACTCTGATAAATATGATCCATCTCACCTCTGTATAAAAACATCTCTACATTTTCCATCAAACCCAACTCTAATATATCTGTCTTTCATATCTTTTATGGCTCAATTTCCTTCCATTATAAGAGATTGCCTTAGTGACTCAGATGACGATTTTAAGGCGTTAGCAAATGTGGTGATCGAAGATGAGCAATTGGAGCGTCGAAGATGAACTACTCGTCGTGGCGGTTCTATTCCAGGCCATATTATCATCAATCGTGGCAGATCCGAAGGTCACCAAAGACTATATCAAGACTATTTTTCTGAAAATCCCATTTATCCTAACCATCTGTTTCGACGGAGGTTTCGAATGAATCGTTCTCTTTTTTTGTCGAATTGCCAATGAAGTAGAACGATATATACGATACATATTTTGTCCAAAGAAGAAATGATGTTGGTGTTCATGGATAGTCTTCTCTTCATAAGATAACTGCTGCATTTAGAATGCTTGCTTATGGTACTCCAGCAGATTCTGTTGACGAATATGTACGAATTGGAGAAAGCACGACAATTGAGAGTCTAAGAAGATTTGTGCAATCAATTGTCACAGTGATTGGAGACGAGTACTTAAGAGCACCTAACGCTAATGATATCGCCAAATTAGTTGCAGTCAATGAACAACGCGGCTTTCCTGGTATGTTGGGAAGCACTGACTACATGCATTGGAGGTGGAAAAATTGTCCTAGTGCATGGAAAGGGATGTATATTGGTCCTTCTTGTGATCCAACGATCATTTTGGAAGTTGTGGCTTCACAAGATCTGTGGATATGGCATGCCTTCTTTGGGCTGTCAGGTTCACTTAATGATATCAATGTTCTAGAACAATCTCCTATATTTACTACAATAGCTGACGGAAGTGCTCCTCCAGTCAACTACTGGATTAATGGGAGCGAGTACACCATGGGTTATTATCTAGCAGATGGTATCTATCCTACCTGGGCATCCTTTGTGAAAACAATTTCATTGCCACAGGGTCGCAAAAACCAACATTTTGCTGTTATGCAGGAGTCGACAAGGAAGGACGTAGAGCGAGCATTTGGGGTGCAGCAAGCATGCTTTGCTATCATTCGTGGACCAGCACGTGTATGGGATGAAGAAACACTTACAAACATAATGAAGGCGTGCATAATAATGCGCAACATGATTATTGAGGACGAGGTGCAGGGAATACTGACTTTGATGCCGCTGATGTAGATACACCCGTATCAGTGGCGCGTTATTCTACACAAGAGCTAACAGAGTTTATTAGAAACCATCTCCGGATTAGAGATAGAGCAACTCATTCTCAACTTCAAGAGGATCTTGTCGAGCACTTATGGCAACAACATGGCGAAGAATAGGGAAGTGTATTTATTAAAAAGGTTAGTAAGAAAGTGTATTCATCAAAATGGCCAAGAGTAGGAAAATATATTAATTAAAATGATCCACTTGTAATGCAAAATACATTTTCTTACATAGTTACTAAACATTAAAACTCCATACATGATAATTGCATAATTACTAAAATTAAAACCCTACACATTTTCTTGCATAATTACTATATGTTAAAACCCCTCTTCGCCATAATATGTATCTTTATGTCGTTATAGTACTTGGCAGAGACTGGATCCATTGTAGTAGTATTGAGTTGCATTGTGCGCTCCTCATACATACGCTCCTCAAGCTCTAGTTGTCTGTCATGTTGAGCTAATGCTCTTTCTCGCTGTGCAGCTTTGTCATGCTCTATTTCTACTTTTTGTAGTCTATATTGATCCAAAATCCGTGCTGACGCGGTCTCTTCAACTTCACTTGCTAACATGTTTTTTTTTCTTTTGCTTTGCCGCCTTCCTACCCATTAGCCTTTCATGGTGAGTAGAGTTATCAATGTCGTCCCCTAAGTTAACTGATTGGGGAGTTGATGGAGAAGATGCAGCAGGACTCGCCCCACTATGACTTTTTTGCTTCTTGTGGGACATGTTATCAGACCATTTGGGCTCATTCTTTAAGATTTCCCAACAGTGTTCATATGGAAATTGTTTTCCAACTAATGAATTGTACAGTTGTCGTGCCTCGTCAAGCTACAAAAGGAAAATTTAATCAATATTAAATATATAGTTAAAAGGAATGTAATTATACATAATTCAATAATTTGTAGTTGTCGTGCCTCGTCAACCTTTCCTTCTTTAACTTCTCCGCTTTTGATCCTTACGTTAACCTGACTGACATATCCAACAAATTTGGCACATTTTTTATTTATATCAGACCAACGATTCATAAGAGATGTTTGGGTACGCTGAGTACCTCCATGGGTTGTAAAATAATCATAGATTCTTTTCCAAAAGGAACCATGTTGTTGGCCATTTCCTGTGATTGCATCTTTGCTTGTGTTAAGCCAACCAGACGCAAGCAAAATGTCCTCTTGTCGGGTGAATTTTTTTGACCGTTGTGCTTTTCTCGACGTAGTACTACCTTCACTGGCTTTTTCAGATAACGTAGGATGATTAGTTTCATCGACTAGAACAAGCGTTTCTGGTGAGTCACTCGTTAAGAGATTGTAATAACTTTTGTATTGTGAATCCATCTACACAAGTGAATAATGGTTAATAAAAATACATTGATAAAAAAACAACATTTTTAATTAAAACCAAAATCCTATAATTGGTAAAATAAAATAAAAAATTTAATAACTAAACAAGACATAAATTTAATAACAATAAATATAAATGATTAGTTTGTATTTTATTTCAACTATACTACTAAACAAAATATTTAAAATTCAAAACTAATAAATCGTGAATAAAAAAATAAATAAATACACAGCCTTAAAGCCCAATCCCACAGTCCACAATTACCACAACTAATCATCCATTAAGCCCAAAGCCCAACCCATTCCAACTTATATTAAAAGAACAAAAAAAACCTATAAAAAAAAACCCACCCAACCTCTTTAGCTTCTTCTTCTCACGTTAGATTAGGGGGGGGGGGGGGGGGGGGGGCAGAAATTGGGGATAAACCATGGAGAGAGAGAGAGGAGCAACAGATGCAGGATGGAGCAGCAAGAGATGAGAGATTAGGTATGTTTAAACAACCAAAAACCCTAAAGCCTACCTTCCACTTTATCTTCTTCTTCTTCGGTCAGTTTTATGAGAGAAAAAGGGATGCTCAAAGTGACACAGTGAGGAGCAAGAGCCAAGAGGTGGAGGAGCAAAAGATGAGAGATGAGGTATCTTTATGGTTGATTTTATAGCAAACATGGATTTTTAATTTTCAATTTGACTGCTCATGACCGTTGGAATCCACCCGTTGGAGACCAAACGGTCATGAACAGTCCTCCTGCCTCTTTATACCGAGCTGCTACCTCTCTCTCCAATTTGGCTCTTCTATTTCAAACTCTCCATTTTGGCTCTCCATTTGGCTAGTCGGTTGGAGCAATGAATTTTGACATTCACAAGCCAATTTGGTGGTTAGAAGAAATGGCTCACATTTAGCTCGTGCGTTGGAGTTGCTCTTAAGCGCTCTTTAACCCCTTTCTTGTCAATGCCAGTATATGTGGAGTGACTAATATAAACCCTAATCATTCCACATAACCCGTACAATTAAGAAAATCTCAATCACAAGCTTATTTTATATTTCTTTTCAATTTTAAGAGATTGAAAATTTATTGTTTGTTAAAACACAAAATGGTAATTAATTTTTTATTTTGCTGAGGAATATATATATATATATATGTATATGTTTATATCCCGCAATGAGTGTTTAGGTATAAAAGTAAAAAGGTTAATTTTGATTAAGCCTCCAATAAATATGAATTATGTTATGATTTTCAAATTTAAATCCCAAATTTAGTGAATAGTTAGCATTTGATGAAACTAATGCATGATAAGATCAAACAAATGTTAATTTCTGGCACTAAAGGTTCTAGAATGTCCAAACAAAGTGAAAAATAAGAATTACCTGGTCCAGAAATCTATAACAATAACAATCCACAATTCTACACACATATATACAAACACTGCTATGCACATATGAATGTTGAAAAAAGGGCAAAACCAGAAGAAGAAAAAAAAATGTGAAAGCCAAAGAATCATTTGGATTTCAGAAATCACAACAATAGGAGATGGATCTGAAAGGAAGATAGAGGGAGGGAATGAGAGGAAGAGGAGTAAATATTTTCATACATGGGGAAAAACAGTTTTAAAGGTGGAGAGAGAGAGAAGTGGAGTTATTAGTGGGGAAGGAAAATGGAGAGATAAGTGGGACGGTTAGATTTTTTCGAACTTTCTATGTTAACTTTTTCCTCTTTTAAAGTTTTGAGAAGAATAAAAAATGCTCCGTAGGAAATTGAAAAAGAGAGAGAGAGAGAGAGAGAGAGAGAGAGAGAGAGAGAGAGAGGGAGAGAAAATTAAGGAGGGTGATTCGAGACGGTTGGAGTGCCACATGGAAAGGCAACTACACGGTCATGTACTCCTACAGATAGATATCGTGTGAATATGTATGTATCTGTAAATCATATATAGCAAGCATGCCACGTGGAATGAAAGAAATATAGAGTGCCAGGTCAGACATACATTACTATCTATATATGTATAGATATCTAAGATATGGCCACCATCACCCCTACCTCTCTCTATCTCTTATCTCTCTTCTTACCACCACCACCACCACCGCCACAAGCCACCTCCCTCATCCACCAACGCCATTGCAGGAAAAAAAGAAGGAGAAAGAGTTAAAAAAATTTGGAGCAACTGTCCAAATCGAAGGAGCAACTCACCAAACGTAAGGAGCAACTCACCAAACGTATCGAGAGCAACCCACCAAATGTAAGGAGCAACTCACCAAACATATCAGAAGCAACTCACCAAACGTATTGGGAGCAACTCACTAAACGTGTTGCTCCTTACCACCACCGGTCGCCGCCACCACCACCACCACCACCGGCAGCCGCCATCACCACTGGACACCACCACCCCAACTTATTTATCTCTTCTCTATCTTTGATCTCATCTCTCTCTTCTCACAACTACCTCCACCACCAACCCCACCACCATCGCCACCAAACTCAAACCCCAACCTCTCTATATCTCTCATCTTTCTATTCTCACCGCCACCACCACCACCACGGACCATCTTCTTCATCCACCATCGCCATTGCAGAAAAGGATAAAAAAAAAAAGAGGTTGCAGGTTGGAGCAACTGTCCAAACGGAAGGAGCAACCCACCAAACGTATTAGGAGCAACTCACTAAACGTAAGGAGCAACAAGTTTGGTGATTTGCTCATTCTGTTTGGTGAGTTGGTCCCGTACGCTTGATGAGTTGCTCCTTCTGTTTGGACAGTTGCTCCAAAAACCTGCAACTCTTTTTTTTTTTTGCAGTGGCGGTGGTAGATGAAGGAGGTGACCCGTGATGGTGGTGGTGGTGAGAACAAAGATAAGAGATACAGAGAGCTTGGGGTGGTGGTGGCCATATGTTAGATATGTATATATACTCATGTATATATATATAGAGAGAGAGACAGACAGACAGATAGAGAGAGAAAAGGGGTTGGGGTTTGAGTTTGGGTTTGGGTTGGTGGTGGTGGAGGCTGTGAGAAGAGAGAGAGAGAGAGAGAGAGAGAGAGAGAGAGAGAGAGAGAAGAGATACAGAGCTTGGGGTGGGGGTGGGGGTGGTGGTGGCGGCGGTGGCCAGTGGTGGTGGTGGCGGTGGGCAGTGGTGGTAGTGGTGGTGGTGGTGGTGGCGGTGGTGGTGGTAGCCATGTGAGGAGAGAGAAAAGAGACAAGGAGGGGTATTTTAAATATTTTACACTAAAGTTGATGTGTTTCTAATTTACAAAAAGTAGTAGACTAACTTTTAAATACTCTACATAAAATAGAGTGAATTTTAATTATCCCAATAGATTTTACCAAATGATAAGTGGGCCAAACTTGGACATAGCTTTGGGCTGCTGACATCTGTGGGATTATTAAAAATCAGTCACTTTTATTTGAAAAATTAAAGGACAATTACCTACTTTTTCAAAATGAAAAAGAAATCAAGTTAAAACTAAAAATTAAAAACACATCAATTTTTTGATTTTTTTAAAATAAAAAAAATAAACTACATTTACCCTTATCTTCTTCCTCACAACCACCTCCACCAGCTGCACCACCATGGCTGGCCACCACCACCACACCATGACTACCACCACCACCAGCCACCCCCACCACAACCTCTCTCTCTATATATATATACACACACATGAGTATATATATCTTAGATATGGACACCACCACCCCCAACCTCTCTCTATCTCTTCTCTCTTCTCACCATCACCACCACATCCCTCCTCCCTCATCCACCTCTGCCACTACAGAAAGAAAAAAAAGTTGTAGATTGGAGCAACTGTCCAAATGGCAGGAGCAACTCACCAAACTTATTGGGAGCAACTCATCAAAGGTAAGGAGCAACTCACCAAACGGAAAGAGTAAAGTTTCTCCATACGTTTGCTGAGTTGCTATCGGTACCTTTATTGAGTTGCTCTTTTTGTTTGGACAATTGCTTCAAAAATCTACACCTTGCTCCACCACCACCACCACAACCTCTCTATCTCTTCTCTCACTCTTCTCATAGCTACAACTACCACTACCACGGGCCACCTCACCCATCCACCATCGCCACTACACACACATACACACATACAAAAAAAAGGTGTAAGTTTTTGGAGCAATCATCCAAATAGAAAGAGCAACTCACCAAACGTATCGGGAGCAACTCGATCACCAAACATATCGGGAGCAACTCACCAAACGTAAGGAGCAACATTATTCTTTCCGTTTGGTGAGTTGCTCCTGCCGTTTGGTGAGTTGCTCCCAATAAGTTTGCTGAGTCGCTCCTGCCGTTTGGACAGTTGCTCCAATCTGCAACTTTTTTTTTCCTTCTTCTGTAGTGGCAGAGGTGGATGAGGAAGGAGGGCCGTGGTGGTGATGGAGAGAAGAGATAGAGAGAGGTTGTGGTGGGGGTGGCTGGTGGTGGTGGTGGTCAGGGGGGAACAAGGAATTTGTCTTTGAGGGTGCCGAGTTACTATTTATGTTATCTAACAATGACACACGGGGTCGGGGCAGCGCTCCTGAGACGATTTTTTTGGTTCTATTTACACATGAGTATGCTTTTTTTTTTTCCTTATCAGTAAAACTGCAAATTTATTATATACAGTTATTTTGTGTGGTGGGTTGAGTTTAGCATAATGAGTGGTCTAATTGTATAGAGTAATGCAATTCTACTCAAATTTTCTATCCCAAATGATTCTCAAATATATGTGGTTGAAGTTAAGAGTTGAAAGAAAGCAATAAAAAGATTTAAGGTGACTAAGAGAGTAGCATATTTTTTTGTTTGGGGGTGCCAGAAATAACAAAATATAAGGAGTAGCAGATTTTTTTTGTTTGGGGATGTCAACAGATAACAAAATATGAGGCATAGCACACATACATGTATATTAGTAAAACCAATTTACCACATGTGAGGGGTGCCATGGCACCCCCCACTATACACTTCGTTCCGCTCCTGGTGGTGGTCATGGTATGGTGGTGGCCGATGTCCAGCCATGGTGGTGGCAGCTGGTGGAAGTGGTGGTGAGGAAGAAGATATTGGGGGGGGGGGGGGGGGGGGGTAGGTAAATGTAATTTATTTTAACAAAATCAAAAGGTTGATGTGTTTTTAAATTTTTTGTTTTGACTTGACTTCCTTTTCATTTTGAAAAAGTAGGTGACTGTCCTTCAATATTTCAAATAAAAGTAGATTGATTTTTAATATCAATATTAGGCCCAAGTATCCCAGTTCTATAAGTTCGAGCATGTTAGTGACATGGCTAATCATTTTAATTTTTCTCTCACATATGTCACACTGGAAATGGCCTCTGTGATTTGTAAGAGCATCTCTAGTTGACTTCAGTCAAAATAGCTAGTGAGTAGACTGATTGGTCATTTTAATTTTTCAGTTTTGACTAACTAGATTTATCTCGTCATAAATTGTTTGATATATCCTCTCTCTAAATCTCAACCTTTGAATTTTCTTCCAAATATATACTAGCACAATTTCACCATACAAAATATAATAAGTAAGATTAGGGGTGTAAGGAAAAACCTACAAACCGATCGACCAACAAATCGACCGGTCGTTTTATTAATGTATGTACAAGTTAAAATTGATCAAAAAATCAATCGAACCCTTCAAAAACCAACCGACCGATTGACACCTCTATTGGTCGATTTTAAAATACCAAAAAATCGAAGAAGAAAAAAAATCGGCCGACCGACCAACCGATTTATACCCCTAAGTAAGATGCATAAAGAAAATGAAGAGCGTTATTACAGCTGAAGGTTAAATGATGGATAGTTAAAATTGTTTTTAGCCACAGTAGCTAGCTAAGAACATTACCACTACTTACATTCAAGTGTTTGGTGAGTGATATTTCTTGCACAAGAGTCTATGCCCAATCTAATAATTCTGTTAAAATTAGTGTAAATTAGGTCCAAATCCTTAATTAAAGCAATGAAAAGTTCAAAAGAGCCATTTTTTTTTAGCATTAGTCAAAAGTCACTTTCACAATTTTTTTAATCAATGCCCAAGCTTGCCCCACGCACTGGACAAGCATAGCCCCAAAACATTCTAGCCATTATCGGAGATTTGTAGAGGGATTCTCCAAGATTGCAGGGTCATTAACATAGCTGACAAGAAAGGAAGCGAAGTATGAATGGACAAAAAAACATGAAGGAATATTCCAAGACTAAAAGAGAGGTTGACCACAGCGCCAGTTTTGGCCATACCTAAAAGCGGGGAAAGATTAACGATTTGAGTCAAAATGGAACCCTTGTGAGTGTTTTTAAATTAAACCAAAAATCATGGGTATTCTCTAATGAGTTAGGAAGACTTTCCAAGTGGCATTATAATCATCCATTAAGTATTGAACTCAGAATGACATTTTAGAGTTGAACAACTCACTATTTTGAAGATTTTGAGAAAACAAATGTTTTGCTTCTTGAAATCGATCAAAATGAGGGGTTTAAGAGGGGTTTTGAAATATAAGGTTTTGAGAGTGCATTTTCAGCACTTGATGCAGATTAAAAACCACTTGAAGTATCATCATCAAACTCATATCAAGAACTTCCAAGATTGTTGGTGAGTATTGTTTTATTTTGAACATAACTTCAAGAATACCTTGGAAGTATTGAGGTTAGAATCATCATCTATCAAACATGTTTTTAAAGTCAAGAGTTACTATCCATAAGGATTCACTCACCTCAAACACCATGTCATCATCTAGATGATGACAAGCAAGTAAATAAACATGGAAAATAAAAAAGAAATGAGGTAAGAAGAGATGAACATAGTATGCAAACAATCAAATAAGCAATCAATAGATGATATTCAATGAGATGTTGGACTTGTAGCTTGGTGCTTCACTCATATGTGGTAACATTTGGACATGGAAGTAGCTTCCTATCTCATGTACACTCAAAAATGATGGTTGGGGGTATTGAATATGAAGTAAAGATGAGAGTAATGAAAGGAAACAAGGTTGTAACTCACTTTTCTATAGAAAATCATAAGCTAGGAGCTCACTTTCTCTCTTCTAAACCTTATCTCTTCCTATCTCTCTCTACAACTTTCTCTAGAACTTGCATTTGCCACCCCTCAAATGAGAAGTCAATAGGGATTTATATAGGCCCAATTGGGGGGAGTTTGGGATTTAAAAAGTGCTCATATTGGTCCCAAATATCTGTGAACAAGAAACTACGTCATTTTGACTTTCAATTATTCAATTTGGACCCCCAAAACAAATTACAAAAATGGAGTTGTCTGGGGGAGAGTGTCATGGCGGCACTGGGCCTGTGCCACGATGGCAATGTGCCAGTGCCATGACGACATTGCTCCTCAGATGCCCAAATTACTCATTTTATGCCCCCAGAGGTTTCTGTATTTGTGAAAAGACCCTATTTCGTCTGCAATTCACAGAAAATACATATGAACTCCAAACAGAGCTTGTGATATACTGTTGGAAAGGTAATGGAGTCTATTTTTCATAAAAATAAATAAAAAATAGTTCGGAGATAGGTCACTTTGAAAATTTTTGCGATATCCATGATAAAAGTCGATTTATTTTTCTACTTCAAAAATTCATAATAAATCCGTTTTGAATCCAAATATTATGTGCAATATACCGTTGGAAATCTATTGACCTCTAGTATCAATGAAAAACTTTCAATAATGATACGATGTTCCAATTTCCAGGTAAATTTTAAGTCAAACCGGTTAAACCAAGGACCTCCAAGAAGTTTTGGGAACCTCTGGGAGCTCCCAGGAGCTGACTTTTTGTTCCATTTTCTTTTAAAACTTGTTTTAGTACTTTTCACATGATTTAGAATGATCTCGGAACTTTTGAACGAATTCGGATGATTTTTGTCAAACTTGGATCAAACCGATCAACGAGGACTTTCCAAGACTTCTAGGGGTCTTTAGGAGCTAATGATTTCATCTGATTTTGCTTTAAAACTCATTTTATTAATTTTCTTATGACATAGGGTGTCCCCTAAACTTTTGGTCCAAATATGGGAGCGTTTGGGCTTTCAGTGGCATTTTGGTCATTTGTACTCATTTTTGAGCATTTGGAGAGGTAGAACTAACTTCCAGGAGTCCTTTTTGAGTCTTTTTCAATCATTGTGAACCACCAAGCTATGGGTCTCCTAAATTTGATAGCCAACAAAATGGGCTGTCTACAATCACGAAGGGAGTGTCCTCTTTTCTTTTTTAGATGCCATTCCCAGGAATTTGGATCCCATGATGGTTGAATGCTTGGCCTTGTGGAATTGGGTATTGTTCACAGCAAATGGTGTTTTATGCTTGGGCGTGCCAGAATCCACTAGGGTTCAATGTAGGGGTGCAACTCGGGCGGGACCCAATGAGTTTTGGCTCTGCCCAGGCCCGAGCCCGAATTCAAGCAGTCTGCCCAAGCCCGAGCCCGAGCCCAACATAAACTCGAACTTGTCAACCCGAGCCCGGTTTATGAATTAGTTCCCCAACCCGAGCCCGAATTACAAATTTTTTTTTGGTGCAAAGTTGTCATGCCCGTTCCAGAATTTCATAGTTTAATCATGCATGATATGAAATTTTATGAATTATCATTGATATATGATAATTGAGGATAAGTGGTTGACTGTGGTCAACGGTAAGGTGTCAGTAAAGACACGAGAATATGGAAGTTCATATTGCATAATCATGAGTAAATGACATTTATGTGATTTAAATGTTATTTGACTTTATCTGGTATTTGTTGAATAGTAATTATACCTGTGTAGTATAATTCTGGTAATTTGGATATGATAGTATCATTTTGAGAACTGTGGTGAGAACGTGAGAGATGCGTTAATTAAAAAGGTAGGTTGTGTAGAGATTCCACGGAATATAGTTTTCGGACGTATTTTGGATCCAAACGAAACCTAGTTGAAAACTTTTAAAATTTATAGTTTTCACTCGTAAAGTTGTAAAAGGGACGTGTGCGAAGTTTCGAGATCTAATTAGAAGTTTGAGAAACTCGTGGGGAGGTAAGCGTAATTTCCATAACTTTTGCCTATAAATAGATGAGGATGAGATTCATTCTCATCCAAACTTGCCAAAAATATCTAGAGAGAGGAGAGAGAAAGGAGATTTGGTTGCTCCGGGCTTTGCGACGCCGATCGACGACCGTTCGTCCGTCAGATTTTCTCCAGATTTCAGATTTGAACTCGTGGAGGTAAGATCTACGTTTTGATACCACTTAGGTCATGTTTGGCCAAGTTTTGTTAAAATCTTAATTTTGGACTTTTGGGAAAAATCAGGTAAAACTTATAGGAATTGTACCAAATTCGAAATCCGACGATTATTTATTCCCCTAGACGATCCTTCAAAGTTTGAAGAGATTCGCACGAGGTATGAATTCTAGATCTATGAAATATATGGATTTTCATGTTTTGGACATCACTTTTGATATTCTTGGATCCGGGCGAAATTCATGTGTTAGTTAGGCCCGTTAATTATGCACGTGAAATTATGATAAAAGCACGTATAACTGTTTATGTGAGCATGTTATGTGTCTACTTGGGTCAAAGGGGAGTTTGGTGCAAATTCATGCCGGAGTAAGCTTCTCGATGTTTGAGAATTTTGGTAGCGACGGCTACTGTGCATGGTTGTAGGCTTGGACTTGCCATGGCACTTGTGGGATGTAATGGTTGTAGGCTTGGACTTGCCATTGACATCGCGGTTTAAGGCTTGGACTTGCCGCTACCGGATGAATGCGTACCACTCACCCCAGAGACTATTTTTATGTGTTTTAGATGCTTAAACCATGAATTGTCATATAAGCATACATTTAGAATTGTACGCTCAGCATATAGCTGAGCAGTGGAGATGTACTCCATTGCAGGTAAGAAGAAAGACAAGAAGAAGTGTGTTGAGTGAGGCCGATGAACGCCGGGGAATCTCCTTGTATATGTTTTTGTGTTTAAATCCTAAATTTGTGTAAGGATTTGAGTATTGTAGTATGTTGTAATAGAAACATGTATTAACTTCTCAGTGTTGAAATCTTGTAATTGAACGCCTGTAATTAGGTTTTTAATTTGTTGGAATCAGTTATGGTTGTGTTTGTGGTTGGTGTGGAGAAGCATGAGTTGTTAATATTTCATTACAGGCTGCCCAGCAGGGGAGCAGTCGACTGGACCCTAGTGCAGTCGACTGGGCAGTCGACTGAACCTCTATTTTTTTCAAAACTATCTTCTTTGAATGTGTTTTCAATGACCAAAACTTTTTATAACTCTGATTTCAATGTATTTTACAAACACAGAAGGGAACGTTTCCTAAGTTTTAAACTACCAGGGTTGTTTTATAGAAGTTCTTTCCGCCGCGTATTATTAGATGATGTTGAATGAGCCTTGGTGGCGTGCCACGTGTCCTATTTCCACGCGTAGTGGGATGGGTCGTGACAAAAGTGATTTTTAGTATGTAAACAACAATATGTAGAGTATCAAATCTATTTTTTTTGTTTAGATTTGAGAAAAAAAAACATTCATATATTAATTTAGTGCTAGAATAATATCTAATAGTGTATTATTATCACAAAAATACAGTAGAATATAATGTCAAAAATAATACATAAATAGAATTCGGGCTCGGGCTCGGGCTCGGGTTCCACAGGTTAGCAAAATTCTGCCCAAGCCCGGCCCGAATTGAATTCGGCCTTGCATTTTTCAGCCCAAGCCCTCCCATGGTGAAAGTATCACGGGCCCAAGCCTGGTAATTTTTGGGCCGGGCTCGGGTTGACCACGGGTTGGCCCGCCCGAGTTGCACCCCTAGTTCAATGTGTGTGTGTGAACTTGTAATTCTTGAGATAATGAATAAGACTAACTTTGAATGAAATGATTGTGTGAAGTTGTCACAGCCCAGTCCCACAATAGCAGAGCCGGAGCTCATGGCACGCCACCGAGGCTAAACCAATTCATTAACGTTCCCAAAATTTAGGTTAAGAACACGCAGTGGAAAAGAAAACACTTCATTTGTAAAACCAGGAATCCAGTCAACTGCATCTCGTGCCCAGTCGACTGAGATTGGTCCAGCAGAAAATTTGATTTTTGAAACATAATCCAGTCGACTGTTTTCTATGTCCAATCGATTGGGGTACCAAATTCCCAATTGACTGTTCTCTCCGATCGACTGAACTTCAATCAAGTAGAAGATAACTTCTAAAAAACATAAACCAGTCGATTGCGTTGGAGGTCCAATCGACTAAAACTGATACAGTGTCTCGCTCACAAAAGGGGTCCAGTCGACTGCATTCACAAACCAATCGACCATTTTCTAACAACAGGGCATTCTGTAAAATTCCCCAAGCTCAACGTTCTCCCAATTCAACAAGGAACCAAATACACACTGCAAACTCACTCCAAAGTGATCCTAATTGTATTATAATATTACTAAAACATAATTACAACATGTTACTGTCTATTACAACATTTCGAATCCATTCTAACATACTAAGTCAAACATAGATAAAAGTCATAAAATTCTTATTACAACATTTCCATTTCCAAAACTATAGAATAAACATGATGTGTCACCTTCTAAGTGAACTCCCAAACCTACATTCTCACTTCTGCGATTCCTTGCCAGCAATAACACTTGAAATGGTTATTTGAATAACCACACATATTTGATTTGTTTAAGCTAACGCTTAGTGAATAACACAACAATGCACATGAATGATAAACATGCCCGCCTTCACATCTCTACATTTTATACTAGTCTTCAGAGTCCCACGTGTACGTTCCACACTCCTAATTCGTGACTACTCTCCAATTAGTCCACGCGAAAAGATAAGACCCATGTTTCTTTTATTCAAACGTGCGACCTTATGCCTATAACGGCTCCACAACGATGGCTTGATACACGTAGTTCTTTGACCCAAATAACAACTCAACATGCTTAACTACATTTCACCGTGCTATCGACATAATCAAAATATTTCACCATACAATTGGGCCTATTTATCAATATAATCGCCCAATATAAACTACACAATATATATCTATAACCTAGCACATGCTTTTCATACAAAATATGAATAAATGTTAAAAAAATCATTCCAAAACACATAGTTGAATCACTCACCTCCAATTAACGCCCTTAAAATACGATCCAAAGAAAATCCAAGCACAAAGAATGTGTAGTAGTTCTTCTAGTACAATTCCTATCAATCAAAAATCTGATTATCAACTTTTTAGGAAAATTCTAGAAAATAAGTTTTCAAAAAACTTATCCAAACGAGCCCTAAGAGTTCAAATATGAAATCTAGGGAAAAACAAATAGACAAACGGCCGTCGTTGGGCGTCGTGAAGATCGAAGCTCCAAAATCCCCCTTTTGGCCTCCTCTTGAATTTTAGGTTGAAACTTTATAAAATTGTCATCTCTATCTAAATATAGGCAACACTCTTGGAAATTACGTTTACCTCCCCACGAGTTCTCAAACTCCTAATCAGTCTCTGAAACTTTCTACACAACTAATTCATAGCTTCATGAGTGAAAACTAAAAATTATAAAAGTTTTCGACTAAGTTCAGTTTGGTTGCTAAAATGCAATTTCACATGATTTTACGAAATTGCTAATTAGCCTACTAATTATGCAACATGTTAATTTGTCCTCACCAGGATACTAAAACTAACAATATAAATAAATTCTAAACAAGAAAATAATACAGATAATGAAATACACATGTAAACATTTATTTTCAGATAAACATTTAGGGTATTCCACAATGACCGTCTCAATCTCAGAGAGACTTCATAACATCACAACACTCATTCTACACAGTCTCAGAGGGTTCTCTAACACAGATACCCAAATCGACTCATGAGTTAAAACTCACTCACACATGTACCAAAATGCATAGCACAACACATCACATTATCATGCATGACAATGTAATGAAAAGTAATAACACAATTACGGGTGTTATAATTCTCTCCTCCTTAAAAAAAGTTTGTCCCTAAACTTATACCTCATGTATCGAAAAGGCGCAAATACTGAGTACGCATCTCATCCTCTATTTCCCATGTCGATCATCTCTTTTGTCGTTTGGCTACGCCATAACACTTTTACTTTTGATATCACTTTATTTCGTAAAACGTGTTCTTCCGATCCAATATCTCTACCGAATACGTAACATACGTCAAATCACTCTCAATCTCATTCGGTGTCAGAGTCATCACTTGCTTCATATCCTCTACTAAGTGTTTGCATAGCAATGATACATGAAACATGTTATGAACTTGAGCATACTCACTCGGCAATTCCAATCGATATGCTACAGGTCCAACTCTCCCAATGATTTCAAAAGGTCATGCATACCTTGGACGGAGTTTCCCGTATCTCCCAAATCTAGTAATCCCCTTTGAAGGTGACACCTTCAAATACACCAAATCGCCCATGCCAAATTCGAACGGTAGTCTATGCTTGTCGGTATAACTCTTATACCTACTATGAGCTGCCAATAACCGTTGTCTAATTACCTTTATCTTGTCCGTCGTCTCTTGCACAATTTTTGGCCCTTCAATCATTCTTTCTCTGACTTTTTGTCCAACTAATTGGTGAACGACAGACACGACCATACAAAGCTTCATAAGGAGCCATTCTAATACTCGACTGAAAACTGTTGTTATATGCGAATTCAATTAATGGCAAATGGTCTTCCCAATCACTCTGAAAATCAAGTACATATAAACGAAGCATGTCTTCTAAAATCTGGATTACTCTTTTTGATTGACCATCAGTCTTAGGATGAAAAGCGGTATTGAAATGCAATTTGGTATCCATTTTTTCTTGCAAAGCCCTCCAAACCTTTGATATAAAATTACTATCTATATCCGAAATAATAGAAACTGGAATGCTATGTA
The DNA here is from genome assembly GCA_033977485.1 of Hydrangea macrophylla. Classification (NCBI taxonomy): domain Eukaryota; kingdom Viridiplantae; phylum Streptophyta; class Magnoliopsida; order Cornales; family Hydrangeaceae; genus Hydrangea; species Hydrangea macrophylla. The sequence goes on along the minus strand of CM066988.1, from coordinate 58,919,419 downwards.
GCCTCACGATCTCGCGAATATACAACTTAGCTAAAGTCTTCGGCTTATTTGTTCAAAGCGGTAGGAAGTGCGACGACTTCGTCAAACGGTCAACGATAACCCAAACGATAGTATTCGATTTCTTCGACCTTGAAAACCCACTAACAAAGTCCATTATAATGTGTTCCCATTTCCACTCGACTGTCGATAATGGTTGTAACAATCCCGAAGGTACTTAGCGTTCAGCCTTCAATTGTCGATAACTCGTACATTGCAAAACATAGCGTGATATTTCTCTCTTCATTCTCAGCCACCATAAACATGTCTGAAATCTCTATATATCTTGGTGCTTCCCGGATGAACGGTGTACTTCGTATTGTGTGCTACCTCTATGATGTTCCATTTAACTCTTTTTCGTTAGGTACGCAAATTCTACCCCTCAATCTCAAAATATCATTCTCAAAAGTGAATCCAGGTTGTTTGCCCATCGAAATCTCATCACAAATATTCTTTAACGCCTCATCTTGAATTTATTTCTTTGTAATCTCGTGAATCAATAGCGGTTGAGTCACAATCGTTGACATAAGCAGCTTTCAATTCTCAGAATCACTTCAAGTTCCAAGTTCTCCATATCTCGTATCAACTCTCTTTGAGAAGTCACGTCCAAGGCTGTACTGGTTGGTGCTTTACAACTAAGAGCATCGGCGACTACGTTCGTATTGCCCGAATGATACTGAATCAATAGATCATAGTCCTTCATCACTTCTAACCATCTCCTTTACCTCATGTTTAAATCTCGTTACGTTAACAAGTACTTCAAAGTCTTATGATCTGTACAGATCTCACATTTTCCCCGTATAGGTAATGATGCCAAATCTTCAATGCAAAAATCATGGTGGCCAATTCCAGATCGTGTGTCGGATAATTCTTCTCGTGTGGTCTAAGTTGTCTCAGCGCATATGCAATGACTTTGTTACCTTGCATAAGAACGCAACCTAAACCTCCATATGAAGCATCACTATAAATGACAAACCCCTCAGTCCCTGTTGGTATGGCTAAGATTGGTGCCTTCACTAGTCGACTCTTCAACTCTTGAAAACTTTTCTCGCATTCCAGACTCCATACAAAAGCAACATCCTTCCTCATCAACTGTGTCATTGGCATCGCTATACGTAAAAAGTCTTTTACAAACCTCTAATAATAACTAGTTAATCCTAGAAAACTACAAATCTTTGTCAAATTCATCAGTCTCAACCAACTGGTAATTGCTTCTATCATCTAAGGATCTACTAAAATTCCCTTCGTCGACACTATATGTCTAAGAAAAGCAATCTCTGTCAACCAAAACTCATACTTCTTCAACTTTCCAAACAATCTCTTCTCATGTAATCGTTGTAAGGCTAATTATAAATGGTGTTCGTGATCTTCAACACTCTTAGAATAGATTAGTATGTAATCTATAAATACAATAACAAACTCATCTAAGTAGTCTTTGAAAACACGATTCATCAAATCCATGAAAACGGCTTGTAATACCCCATATTTTTAATAACTATTTTATGCACAGAGATTATATATACCTCCCTTGATCAAATTTGAAATTCTACCTTCGATCGATCGAAGTTCGTTCGAGCGATCGAGCATTTCTAAAGTTTAAGCGATCGAACCTTATTCGAGCGATCGAAACTCTACCGACCTGAATTTATGTCGTGGTCCCCACTTCAATCGATGAACTTTCTTTAATTGATCAAACCTGGCCGAACTAATCTCGAGCGATCGAACTTTATTCGATCGATCGATCGAACTTGTAATCATTTGTATTCCCAGGTTTCTAGCAGAATTAGCCACATGCACCATTTTCCCTCTATATATATGCTTGTGCTCGTTTACTGTGAGTGTTTGCTGAACTTGAGAGAGTTTGTGTGCTTGTGTGTGTTAATACACATATATGTACTTATACCTCTATATATATACACACACACCTATATATATACTCATAGTTAAAGAGAGATAGAGACAAGAAGGAAAAGGAGAAGAGGAGAAAGGAAGGAGACAGAGAGAGAGAGACAGAGGAGACTGAGGCAGAGAAGAGAGAGAGGAGGCCGCCGTTAAAGCTTCAAAGCTCACACTTGCCAAACGCGCCCTTATGATCTTTTGGTAAGTTTCAAACTCACTTGGTATCTTAGTTATGATGTTTTATATGTTTTTGGACATTTAATATTAACCCAAATAACCCCTACTAGATTTTGCACGTTCACCGCAGAATTTTGGATAAGACACAGCTCGATCGATTGAACCTAGTTCAATCGATCGAGCATCACTGAGTCTCAAGCAATCAAACTGAGTTAAATCGATTGAGACAACCTTTACTTTGATTGATCGAGAGCATTTTAATCGATTGAACATCATAATTCTTTAATCGATAGAAAGGACTTCAATCGATCGAACCCAGTAGAACATGGATGTGTTCCTTAAGCTTTGATTCATAATGCGTAGTTGTTTAATGGTTGTTTCATGTTTTTATTATGCGATATCATGGATTACGGAGGTAGTAGGATACGATAATGAGATTGAGATAATATAGTGAGTAACACAGTCAGGTTCAGAACATTAGTAATAATATGATGCGATAACGAGATAAGGATTTGGAGATGATAACCATGGGTAGCATTGAGTAACTGGTTTTTGAGTCAGTGGGTTATTGGTTATCTTGGAGGTTATGTCAGTCGAGCTGATGATTCACTCAGATTGAATTCGATAAGGGTGTAACAAGGATTTAATCAGAATCATGAGAATTATGGGTGCACAGTACTCGTAAGCGTTCTTAAAAGCGGTGAACAGTAAGAGTTCTTAAAATCGGTGAACAAGAGTAGATGTGGCACATCCATGGTTTGTATTTATTGAAGCTATGTATGTACGATACTCGCAAGTGTTCTTAAAAGCGGTGAACAATAAGAGTTCTTAAAAGCGATGAACAAAAGTATTGGTACGTTCGTAGACCAGTTATTATATGAGAATGATGTATAGGTGCTCGCAAGAGTTCTTAAAGTGGTATAGCGGCGAAGAAGAGCACTGGTATGTTGTAATGATATAATCAGTTCGAGATAGTCAATTGGTATTGGTACAATCAGCCTTAGAGTAGTAGACGATGAGAATCGGTTAATGATGTGTCCGAATAAAAGAGGAAGAGATGTAATTAGTATCACTATTATACATCGTTCATAACTGATGATTACGTTATTTTTATGAGATTGTATTAGTTAGTTCTCACTCAGCTTTCAGTAAGCTGACGGCCTTTATTGCTTGGACATTTCCCGTCCAGACTACCCTATCCTTAACAATGTAGGTATTGGAACTTACGACGATGGCTACAACCCAGATTTGGATTATGTAGAGGATGACCCCTACTGATGCCGGTTATACTAGAAAGGAGCATTATGCTGGCGACTATCCTTACGCTAGCTGAAGATCTGATGATAGTCGTATTTAGTTTATTTATATTATTCTGTTGAACTATGTTTTGTTTTAGTTAACGGGTACTTGGGCATATGTTGTCTCCAGACCTGTTGTGATCCTGTGGACCATACTCTGATGTTTTGTAATAGATAGAATCATTTTATACTTAGTTATTTACTCTAGTACTGTGTGGTATGGATAATTAGTGACTTTCACACGTCATTCCCTATGGACCCAAAAAGGAAATTTATTTTTCTCTATTTTTGCTGCTCTAGGGTGTGATAGGATTTTTGGTATCAGAGCCCTAGATTTGTGATACTTTTGCTCACTAAACTATTCTATACCATCTGGTCCTAGTATTTTAAGATCTTGAGATGAGATATAAGTATAAGATAAGTTCGTCTTCCTGACGATAGATAGTTTTCCTTTACAGGTTAGCATTATGGATCCAGAGTTCCATAAGTTTGTGACCAATGCCTATGGAGGACACGTGATCCATGGGGATACCATGGAGCCAGCTGATCCAGCATTTTATCATGACCGCATACATCAGACAGCTAGTCGATATCTAGAGGAGGACATGTGGAAGGCTCTTTATGTGATCGAGAAGACACGCCCTACGGAGATGCGTATGGATGCTTACCATTCAGCTAGGATTAGCAGAGATATTTACCAGGAGATTTTACATTTGATCCAGAGTAAGTTGGAGATGGACGCTATTGAGCTTCGAGCCATTCTTGGAGGACCTATTGAGGCAACACCTGTAGTAGTGCCACCATCACTGGTACCTGAGGTACCTATTCTAGAGCTATAGGAGCAGCCTAATGAGATAGAGTTACCAGAGGTCAAGCCGATAGTAGATGCTGACCTAGAGGAGGATCCCGCCGAGGATGTCGAGCCAGTCGAGGATGACGAGGAGCCAGAGGAGGATTCGGAGGAGGACCCAGAGTTAGTCGATGAGGATGTTATTGCCGGAAGGGATGATATAGTAGGAGATGAGGGCATTGAGGATGTTGTAGTTGAGCCAGGGGAGATTTTAGTACTAGAGATACCCGTGGAGTTTGATTTACCAATAGGACCTATATTAAATATTGCAACTATTGCCAATATGGCAGCCGAGTGGGTGGCAGTGATGGTTGCACAGCCAGTTGGAGTTCCGATAGGATAGGTTGCATTATCAAATACAATGGCTATTGTTGGGGATTTTGTTGAGTTGATCGTCGATGTTGCCGAGCCAGCATTTAATGTTGAAGAGATGGAGCTTGACGACATGATTGTTGAGGATTGGGACATAGGAGTGGTAGTTGGACACCTGTAAGGATGGACATTGCACCTGAGGATGAGGCACCAGCAGGAGGATCAGATGTAGATGAATTTTGAGTTAGGATTTGTAGGGTTTAGTTTTTCATTAGTTTATATCAGGACATGTTGTCCACCAGATTTTTGGGAGCTTGAGAGATAGCTAATTAATCATAGCTTTGTATAGATGTTATCCTTAGTAGTAGTATTGTAATAGCTAACCTTAGCACTGTGTTTTGTTTTGTCCCATGTAGTACACAATTTGACTAGTGTGTACTATACGGTACATCTTTTGTTATACATACGAGCAGTACTTTTGATATTGATCATATGGTTGCTTTGATAAGTTATCTAGTAGGACCGTTTGTTCTTGCTGCTTCACGCTCTATCTTATTTTCGTTTCCACAAGAAGACTTTTAGGTGATCATTTAGTCTCTTGTAGGCTGCACTTGTTATCATCATGGTTAGACCGAGGAATCAAGCACGATTGGGAGCCCCTATTCCGGAGGGAATGGATCCAATGGGAGTTTTAAAAACCTTTATGCAAAGGATGGAGCATGTGGGAGATACTTATATTCACTCTACTCACCAGAGACCTATTGTACCACTACCACCGAGACAGACAGGCGATAAGCTATTAGTAAATTTTTGTGGTTTACGTCCCGAGAAGTTTGACGGGTTAACAGAACCATGGCAAGCCGAATAGTGGATAAAGGGAGATGGAATTAATCTTTAAAGCACTAGAGTGCAGCGAACAAGAGAAACATTGCCTTGCTATGTTTCAGCTTACTTACACTGCCGCAGACTGCTGGGAAGCTAAAAGAGCTACGATAGGAGTTGAAGCAACAAGGAGAATGCCTTGGGGGACATTCCGAGAAAGATTTCTAGAAAAGTATTTCCCAGAGGATGAGAGAGATCAACAAGTAAAGAACTTTCTAAATCTTGTTCAAGGAGGATGGACTGTACGGGAATATACAACACAGTTCGAGCGTCTATCTCGATTTTCCCAACATATGATAGACACTCCGTAGAAGAAGGTGAAGAGATTTCACCAAGGATTGAACCCCCACCTTAGACATATGATGGTTGGTCATCTGAATCAGTCCTTTGAAGAAATTGTTAGATTTACTACAGGATTGGAGAAAGATGCCTATCCAGCACAGCAACCATAGATAAATCGACCTCAGTCGTCAAGAGGATTTCAGTCACAGAATTTCCAAAACCAACCACCAAGGAATACCCAGAGTTGGAGACCCCAAGGAAATTTTTAAAGGAACAAGAGAACCTGGGAAAGAACTAGGAAGCCATAGCAGGGTTATTCTCGACCCCGGCAATATCGCCAACAAGGACCATAGTCGCAGGCATTGCTAACAGCTCCGCTAACCAACACCAGAGGATGTTTTAATTGTGGAAAGCCATTGGACATTGCAAAGTTCTGCACAGCTTCCAAGGTTAGCCGCCGGATGCATGCTACTTGCCAGAATTACAACAAACCAGGATATTTGAGTAAGGACTGTCGTGCACAACAAGGGGGATATTATGGGACACCAGTTCAAGGAATTCAAGGACCCCCAGATCAGACAAGGATGAATGCTATCATTTCAGCGGGGTCAGGCTTTAATGCTGATGAGCAGCAATAATTGGAAGGTTCGCTTGTACTCTTTCATATTGCAGTTAAAGCTTTATTTGATACTAGAGCTGCACATTCGTTTATTGTTGTTAAGATTGTACGTCACTTGGGATTAGAACCCCAGACACTTGAGCCAGCACTTAATGCTGTGTCGCCATTGGGAGTTACTATTAAGATGGGTAAAGTAAGTAAAGATTGCCCATTGACCTTGGGAGATAGGAATCTTCCAGTGGACTTAGTAGTTCTGTCGATGTCAGAATTTGACATTATCCTAGGGATGGATTGGTTGACTAAGTACAACGCCAACCTGGATTGCCCTACAAGGATGATCGTATTTTTGATACAAGGAAGACTGACGATCATATTTTAGTGTCAAACGACGAGCGACATGTTCTTGACAAGTGGTTTAGCTATAATCAGTAGTAATTGTATAGAACTTAAGATGGATCAAATTCCTACTGTTCAAGATTTTTAGGATGTATTCCAGGATGTTAAAGGACTTCCACCAAAATGAGAGATAGACTTTTGTGTGGAACTAGTCTCTGGAACACTACCTATTCCCAAGACTCCATATAGGATGGCACCAACTGAGATGTTGGAACTAAAGAAGCAAGTCCAAGAACTTGAAGATCTAGGATTTGTGCGTCCAAGTATGTCACCTTGGGGAGCACCAGTTCTGTTTGTAAAGAAGAAGGACGGAACACTTCGACTCAGCATAGACTACAGAGAGTTGAACAAGGTAATGATCAAGAATAGATACCCACTACCTCGGATAGATGACCTATTCGATCAGTTACAAGGATCCAGGATCTTTTCAAAGATCGATTTACGTTTGGGGTATCACCAACTTTTAGTTCGACTGGAGGATGTGTCGAAAACTGCGTTCAGGACAAGATACAGGCATTATAAGTTTCTAGTTATGCCTTTTGGATTGATGAATGCGCCAGCAGTGTTCATGGACTTAATGAATAGAGTATTCAGATATTATCTGGATAAATTCATTATAGTATTTATCGACGACATACTGATCTACTCAAAGACAAAGCAGGATCACAAGGAACACTTACAGATTGCTTTATAGACGCTTCGAGATAACAAGTTGTATGCAAAGCTCAGTAAGTGTGAATTTTGGCTATAGGAGTTCAAATTCTTGGGACATGTTATATCTCAGGATGGTATTTCAATGGACTCATCTAAGATTGATGCATTCTTAAGTTGGAATAGACCGACCAATGCGGCGAAAGTTAAAAGTTTTCTTAGCCTAGCAGGATATTACAAAAGATTTGTAAAAGGATTTTCCAAGATAGCAGGGCCATTGACGAATTTGACGAGAAAGGAGATGAAGTACGAATGGATAGACAAGCATGAGAGTGCATCTAAGATTGACTTCTTCTCGCGATACCTAAGAGTGGAGAAAGGTATGTAATCTACAGTGATACATCGCACCAAGGACTTGGATGTGTACTTATGCAAGATGGGAATGCCATTGCATATGGATCAAGACAGTTGAAGGTATATGAGAAGAATTATCCTACGCATGATTTGGAATTGGCAGTAATAGTGCTTACATTGAAGATTTGGAGACACTATCTCTATGGAGAAAAGTTTGATCTGTTTTTCGATCATAAGAGCTTGAAGTACTTGTTCTCTCAAAAGGAGTTGAACATGCAACAACGAAGATGGATGGAGTTACTCAAGGACTATGACTTTTCGTTACAATATCATCCAAGTAAAGCAAATGTCGTAGCAGATGCTTTGAGCCGTAAACCTCGACTAGTAATCGCTGCATTACTAATTCAAGTATGGAGAGCATTGGAAGTGTTAGCTGAATTCGAGCTTCGGCTAGTGAATCCAATGGAAAGACAGCATTTTGGATGTTTGATGGTACAACCATTTTTGATCAGTCGTATCATAGAGGGTCAACAGACGACGGAAGATTTAAAGTTATGGTTCGCCAAGATGTCAGCAAATGAACCAGGAATCTGGAATATTAGTACAAACAGAGCCTTATAGTGTAAAAGTAGACTCTGTGTACCTGATAAAGAAAATCTCTAGAAAGAAATATTGGATGAAGCACATAAGTCACGGATGGCTATCCATCCGGGAGGTACAAAGATGTACAAGGATCTGAAGAGGAATTTCTGGTGTGAAGGAATGAAGAGAGAAATAGCTGAGTATGTATCTCAGTGTCTTACTTGTAAACAAGTAAAGGCAGAACATCAGAAACCACCTGGATTACTACAACCGTTACCAATTCCTCAATGGAAATGGGAACACATCACTATGGATTTTGTGGTAGGATTGCTGAAGTCACAGCAGATCCAAGACGCTATTTGGGTAATCGTGGATCGACTTAAAAAGACAGCACATTTTATCGCCTACAGTATGACGTATCTAGTAGAACGTTTGAGTCAAATGTATCTACAGCACGTTGTATGATTATATGGTGTACTGTTTCTATTGTGTCAGATCAAGATTTGCGCTTTACTGCAGAATTTTAGAAGAGTCTCCAAACACCGATGGGAACAATATTGAACTTGAGTTCAGCCTTTCATCCACAGATTGATGGCCAGACTGAACAAGTCAATCAAGTGATGGAAGACATGCTACGCGCTTACGTTATTGATTTTGAGAATTCTTGGGAGATGCACTTACCTTTGATGGAGTTCGCCTACAACAACAGTTATCATTCGAGCATAGGAATGGCATAGTTTGAAGCTTTGTACGGAAGACCTTGCCGATCGCCGTTTCGTAGGATCGAAGTCGGAGATACTCAACTTCTGGGGCTAGAGATGGTATGAGAAACCAGCAAGAAGATTTAGATAGTACGTGAGAAGATGAAGACAGCTCAGACCCAATACAAGAGTTATGCTGACAAACAACGCAAAGACTTAGAGTTTGCCGTTGGAGATCACGTGCTGCTCAATGTTTCACTGATTCGAGTCATTATTAAATTTGGTCAGAAAAGAGGCAAGTTATCATCGCGATTCATCGGACCATTCGAGATTCTAGAACGTGTTGGGAAAGTTGCTTATCGACTTGCATTGTCGTCGAAGATGTCAGGAGTGCACAACGTTTTCCACATCAGTATGTTGAGGAAGTGTGCTCACAACCCAAGACACGAGATCAACTTCGAAGATATTGAAGTCAACGACAATGTTACACTCAACGAAGGACTGGTTCGTATCTTAGACCGTGGAATCAAGAAGCTCAGGAACAAGGAGATTTCGTTAGTCAAGATTTAGTGGAAGCATCATGACGAAGGAGAAGCTTCGTGGGAGCTAGAGTCAGAGATGCGTGAGAAGTTTCCGTTTTTGTTTTAGACCTTGTATGTTTTTGATTTCGAGGATGAAATCCTTAATGAGTGGTGGATGATGTAATACCCCATATTTTTAATAACTATTTTATGCACAGAGATTCTATATACCTCCCTTGATCATATTTGAAATTCTACCTTCGATCGATCGAAGTTCGTTCGAGCGATCGAGCATTTCCAAAGTTCAAGCGATCGAACCCTGTTCGAGTGATCGAAACTCTACCAACCTAAATTTATGACGTGGTCCCCACTTCAATCGATCAAACTTTCTTCAATCTATCAAACCTGGCTGAACTGATCTCGAGCGATCGAACTCCATTCGATCGATCGAACTTGTAATCAATTGTATTCCCAGGCTTCCTGCAGAATCAACCACCTGCACCTTTTTCCCTCTATATATATGTTTGTGCTCATGTGCTGTAAGTGTTTGCTGAACTTGAGAGAGTTTAGAGAGTTTGTGTGCTTATGTGTGTTAATACACATATATATACTCATATCTCTATATATATACACACACCTATATATATACTTATAGTTAGAGAGAGATAGAGACAAGAAGGAAAAGAAGAAGAGGAGAAAGGAAGGAGACAGAGAGAGAGACATAAGAGACTGAGGTAGAGAAGAAAGAGTGGAGGCCGCCATTAAAACTTCAAAGCTCACACTTGCCAAATGCACCCTTACGATCTTTTGGTGAGTTTCAAACTCACTCGGTATCTTAGTTATGACGTTTTACATGTTTTTGGACGTTTAATATTAACCCAAATAACCCGTACTAGATTTTGCACATTCATTATGGAATTCTGGAGAAGACATAGCTCGACCGATCAAACCTAGTTCAATCGATCGAGCATCAATAAGTCTCAATCGATCAAACTAAGTTAAATCGATCGAGACAACCTTCACTTCGATTGATCGAGAGCATTTCAATCGATCGAACCCAGCAGAACATGGATGTGTTCCTTAAGCTTTGATTCATAATGCGTAGTTGGTTAATTGTTGTTTCATGTTTCTATTATGCGATATTATGGATTACAGAGGTAATGAGATAGATAATGAGATTGAGATAATATGGTGAGTAACGCAGTCAGGTTCAGAACGTTAGTAATAATATGATGCGATAACGAGATAAGGATTTGGAGATGATAACCGTGGGTAGCATTGAGTAACTGCTGTTTGAGTAAGCGTTAATTGGTTATCTTGGAGGTTATGTGAGTCGAGATGATGATTCGCTCAGATTGAATCCGATAAGGGTGTAACAAGGATTTAATCAAGATCGTGAGAATTATGGGTGCACAGTACTTGCAAGCATTCTTAAAAGCGGTGAATAGTAAGAGTTCTTAAATGGGATGAACAAGAGTAGATGTGGCACGCCCATGGTTTGTATTTACCGGAGCTATGTATGTACGATACTCGCAAGCGTTCTTAAAAGTGGTAAACAGTAAGAGTTCTTAAAAGCGGTGAACAAGAGTATTGGTACGTCCGTAGACCAGTCGTTATATGAGAACGGTGTATGGGTGCTCGCAAGAGTTCTTAAAAGCGGTATAGCGGTGAAGAAGAGCACTGATATGTTGTGATGATATAATCAGTTCGAGATAGTCAATTGGTATTGGTACAGTCAGCCTTAGAGTGATAGACGATGAGAATCGGTTAATGATGTGACCGAATTAAAGAGGAAGAGATATAATTAGTATCACTGTTATATATCATTCATAACTGATGATTACGTTATTTCTATGAGACAATGTTAGTTCTCACTCAGCTTTCAGTAAGCCGATGGCCTTTATTGCCTGGACATTCCCCGTCCAGACTACCCTGTCCTTAACAATACAGGTATTGGAACTTACGATGATGGCTACAACCCGAATTTGGATTATGTAGAGGATGGCCCCACTGATGCCAGTTATATTGGAAAGGAGCATTATGCTGACGACTATCCTTACTCCAGCTGAAGATTTGAAGATAGTTGTATTTAGTTTATTTCTGTTGTTCTGTTGAACTCTGTTTGGTTTTAGTTAATGGGTACTTGGGTATATATTGTCTCCAGACCTGTTGTGATCCTGTGGACCACACTCTGATGTTTGTAATAGATAGAATCATTTTATACTCAGTTATTTACTATTCTTGTTTATCTTGTGGACTAGTACTATGTGGTGTGGATAATTAGTAACTTTCACCCGTCATTCCCTATGGACCCAAAAAGGAAATTTATTTTTCTCTATTTTTGCTGCTCTGGGGCGTGACACGGCTGGTGCGTTAGCCACTCCGAGCAGCATAACCAGAAATTCAAAGTAACCATATCGAGTCCTGAAAGCTGTTATCTCAACATCTTCCTCCTTGACTTTTAACTAATGGTAACCGGATCTCAAGTCAATCTTCGAAAATACCTGAGCCCCTTGCAACTGATTAAACAAGTCATCTATTCGCGGCAATGGATATTTGTTCTTGATAGTCAACTTATTCAACTCTCGGTAGTCGATGCACATACACATTGTCCCATCCTTCTTCTTCACAAACAAGATTGGAGCTCCCCATGGCAAAACATTAGGTCGGATAAAACCCTTCTCGAGCAATTCCTGTAACTGAAGTTTCAATTTCTTCAATTTTACTGGTGCCATTCGATACTGTACTTTGGATACCCGTTGTGACCCTAGTACTACTTCTATCATGAACTCAAGCTCTCTTTTAATCAACACATTGGGTAACTCATCGGGAAAAACATCAAAAAATTCTTGAACTACTAGAATGTCTTCTAATAGTGGTCCAAGAACTCGTGTGTCAATAATTGAACATACCTTTCTTCAACATCTTACTAGCTTGAATTGTCGATATCAAGTACGGTAGTATAGTCACACCCTTACCCTAAAAAGTAAACTATTCCTGACCTCATGGATAGAAACTAACTCGTTTTTGTTCACAATTGATTCTAGCTTGATACACCGACAACCAATACATGCCCAAGATAACATCAAAGTAGTTTATTGTTAACGGAATCAAATCAACGCTCAAGACTTTATCATCTATCTTGATCTCACACGACTTGAATATCGAAGAAGTTACTAAAGGTTCACTAATAGGTAATGATACACACAAATCATATCCTAGCAGTTCAGACTTAACAGTTAAATGCTTAAGAAATTTGCGGGACACAAATGAATGTGTTGAAACAGAATCCATGAGTACATGAGCAGGATATGAACAAATAGGAAGAATACCTGATACGACTGTATCATCGGTATTCCCTGGCCTGAGCTAGAAATATCGCCCTTATTATTGTGCGACTCCTTTCCCTTGATCCACTCGTGGTTCTACCCTTGATCCGCTTGGCACACTCGATGCCCCAGTACTCAATCCCGGTTGCCTCTTACTCGGACAGTTCTTCACTATATGCCACAGATGGCCATACTCAAATCATTTCCCCTTCATCTCCGGGTTATAGCTCTTGGTGTTCGAGGTTGTGTTCGGTGTAGTCACATTTGTGTTCAAGGGACAGTTCCGGGATATATGTCCTAACTGCTTATAAAGGTAACACGTACTCATCAAATGACAAGTCCCCTTGTGTCGCATATTACATGTTGGGCACAACGGTCTCGAGTCTCCGACGAATGTACTCCCTCATTGGCTACCCACATATGATCCTGAACATTGCGTAAATGGTTTCTTCGTATTACCTTGACTCTTACCCCTATTGTCAGTTGTTCTCTTCCTTTATTGTCCTTGTCAGTATTGATCGACACTTTTCTCAGTGATACGAGCAGCTTCCTCAACTAGACAAATGGTCGGGTGTTGCAACATGTCAGCACGGCTACGGATAATCTCCCTAAGCCCTTCCTCAAACTTACGAGCTTTATCCTCATTAGTTGGAACAATAGTTTTCCCAAAATGTAATAAAGCATTATACCGAGAGACATACTCACCCACGGTCATATGTCCTGAACCAAACTCGCAAACTCTTGACGTTTCTGAGTGTGTGCTAATCGCGAAAAGAAATGCTTGTTGAATTCATCTTTAAATGCGTCCCACGTAGTTGACTTCCCTTGTTCTAGGACATTATTCCATCAATCTAATGCTTCCCCCATCAATGTGTCAGATGCATAAAGAATTTTCTCTTCATCTGTGCATATCACAGTACAGAAATGTCTTTCCATGTCCATCATCCAATGATCGGCCAAGTCTTTGTCAACCTGTCCATGGTATAAGGTCGGTTTCCATTTATGGAACTATTCTACGATTGTGTGTTGAGGTCTCGGTACTGGTGGTACATTTATTTAACGAACTTCAACTGGTGGTACCTGAATGTTCATCTGATCTCTTTCACTTATGGCTTGAACAAAATTCCCCACCATGTTCACTATTTAGTCCATCCGCGAATGCGGTGACAATTCTTTTATCGGCTCAGTTATGGCATTTCAAGTTTCTGTCCTGATAAGCAAAATGCATAAAGACTATGCATGCTATGCCACCATACATATATATATATATATATATATATGTGCACATACCATCTTCACAATTAACAAATGCAAACATATGAAGCATTTCTTCAATGATAACTATACGATCGTCACAATCATATTCTCCACTCGACGTCACTCAACATCTAATGTCACTCGTTCTCAAGGCTCTAAATCTATTGCTCTGATACCACTAAATGTCACAACCAGGTCCCACAATAGCATAGCCGGGGCCAGTGGCACTCCACCGAGGCTAAACCAATTCACTAGCATTCCCAAAATTTAGGTTAAGAACACGCAATGGAAAAGAAAACACTTCATTTGTAAAACCAGGAATCCAGTCAACTACATCTCGTGCCTAGTCGACTGAGACTGGTCCAGCAAAAAGTTTGATTTTTGAAACATAATCCAATCGATTGTTTACAATGTCTAGTCGACTGGGGTGCCAAATTCCCAGTCGACTGAACTTTAACCAAGCAGAAAGATAACTTTTAAAAAACATAAACCAGTCGACTGCGTCGGGGGACCAGTCGATTGTAACTGATGCAATGTCTTGCTCACAAAAGGGGTTCAGTTAACTGCATTCACAAACCAGTCGATTGTTTTCCAGCAGCAAGGCATTCTGCAGAATTCCCCATGTTCAAAGTTTTCCCAATTCAACTAGGGACCAAACACACACTCCAAACTCACTCCAAAGTGATCCTAACTATATTATAACATTACTAAAACATAATTACAACATGTTACTGTCTATTACAACATTTTGAATCCATTCTAACATATTAAGTTAAACATAGCTAAAAGTCATAAAATTCTTATTACAACACTTCTATTTCCAAAACTACGGAATAAACATGATGTGTCGCCTTCTAAGTGAACTCCCAAACCCACGTGCTCACTTCTGCTATTTCTCGCCAGCATTAACACCTAAAATAGTTATTTGAATAAACACATATATTCGATTTGTTCAAGCTAATGCTTAGTGAATAACAATAATTCACATGAATGATAAACATGCTCGCATTCACATCTCTACATTTTATACTAGTCTCCGGAGTCCTACATGTAAGTTCCACACTCCTAATCTGAGACTCCTCGCCAATAAGTCTACGCAAAAAGGTAAGACCCATGTTTTTTTTCTTCAAACATGCGACCTTATACCTATAACGGCTCCACAATGATGGCTTGATACACGCACTCCTTTGACCCAAATAACAACTCAACATGCTCAAATACATTTCACCATGCCATTGTCATAATCAAAACATTTCACCGTGCAATTGGGCCTACTTATCAATATAATCACCCAATATGAACTACACAATATATATCTATAACCTAACACATGTTTTTCATACAAAACATGAATATATGTCAAGAAATTATTCCAAAACACATAATTGAATCACTCACCTCCGATTAACGCTCTTAAAATACGATCCAAAGAAAACCCAAGCACAAAGAACGTGCAGTAGTTCTTCTAGTACAATTCCTATCAGTCAAAAATCCGATTATCAATTTTTTAGGAAAATTATAGAAAACAAGTTTTCGGAAAACTAATCCAAACGAGTCCTACTAGATATCAAAATGACGGCCTTACCTTGAGAAGTTTAAATATGAAATCTAGGGAAAAACACACAGACGAACGGTCATCGTTTGGCGTCATGAAGATCGAAGCTCCTAAATCCCCCTTTTGGCCTCCTCTTGAATTTTAGGTTGAAACTTTATTAAATAGCTAAGTCATCTCTATCTATATATAGGCAACACTCTTGGGAATTATGTTTAGCTCCCCACGAGTTCTCAAAACTCCTAATCAATCTTTGAAACTTTCTACACAACTAATTCATAGCTTCACGAGTGAAAACTAAAAATTATAAAAGTTTTCGACTAAGTTCTGTTTGGTTGCTAAAACGCAATTTTACATGATTTTACGATATTACTAATTAGCCTACCAATTATGCAGTGTGTTAATTCGTGTAACACCCTGTAATTTTATTTTCATTAATAAAAAAGTGTTGTATTTTAATTCTATTTATAAATATTTGTTTGGGGTCAAACCGTAATTTTTATAAATATAGAAAATTACTTTATTAGGATTTGAAAACTATATCTATACTTTTGTACAACTAGGGATTTAATTCCTATATTAATATGGTTTTCTGTATTTTGATTTCAACCCTAAAATACCAGTTTATGTTTTAATCTGCTTTTATACCGCGTTTTGGGTGTGGGAGCACGTGAACTCAACCACACCGGGCGAAATCCTTCCCTTGCTTGGAGCCCAAATTTGGGCACATTATATATATGTGTGTGTATCTCTCAATCTCTCAGTCTCTCATCTCTCAACTCTCTGTGATTCTCTAACTCTCTCAATTCTCTTTGTTCTCTAAAGCTACACACACATACATACTCAGATTATATATATATATAAACACACAGTCACATACACAAACATAGTTATATACATATATATATATATAATTCAAGGACGGGAGGAATTTCATTGACGACGGAATTTTCGGTGGAATTCTCGGTCTCAAATTCTCTGAATAATCACCTCTGTGAGTATTATAAACTCACTCACCATGTGTATATATGTAAATTTCTGTATATATATGTGTATATGTGTATATATATATACATACACCATTGAAGCTTTGAAAATTGGTGTTTTATAAAAGTTAATTAAAATCAATTCCGTGAATTGGGAATGAAAGATCTTAGTCCCAATAAGCTGCGGTTCGAATACTACGAAGTAATTCATTCGTATGGCGATGTGTTGTTGATTTAAAGTTTTGTCACCTCTTAGTTTTTCATAAATCCCGGGAGCTACGGTTCAAATTAGTTTAAACCGATCACGTATTCGTAATCTTTGCAGAAAAACGAAGAAAATGGTATATTACTTGACTTGTTTGAGTTTAGTTTGCAAAATGGGTAAAAATTAGCTCTTAAATTCAAAACTGTGGAAGAAGATGAAGTTCCAATCGGTTGGAAACATATCTAATCGATTGACATGTCATCCAATCGATTGATACTTTTGCCAATCGATTGACATATTTCAGCACTGACGACTTTTACTAAAACTGTCATAACTTCCTCTAGAAAACTCGAAAACGCGCACTGTTCGAAGCGTTGGAAACTAGACTCAAAGACCTTTCATTTGATATGTAATTCATCTATAAAAATTATAACTTATTTTTAAGGGCATTGCTTCAAAGTGGACCTATTTTTGTACTAGTAGCTGAAAAGGCATATTAAAGTAGTTTTTGATAAATTTACTTTTTGTTTCATATGTGACTTGATAATTTAGATCGTGGGTGCTAACTCAATGATTTTAAGTACATTATACCTTGTTAATAACGAAAAATAATAAAAGACTTGATTTTCTCGTACATTTATTTGGGGTTACAATTTCATGGACATTGACATGCATGATAGGGTCGAGGTGGAGTCGACATGCATAGTATGTGAGAAAAGTGTGAAAAGAGTTAAAGGGATTGTTTATTAGTATGGGTTGCCTCCATGGACACTCCCTAATACCAGAGTTCCAGATACTGATCGAGGTAATCTCTGGTATGCCGTGGTGGTATTATAGTGATACTCCCTAGTACCCGAGTTCCAGATACTGATCGAGGTAATATCTGGTATGCCGTGGTGGTACTATGGTGTGATGCCATGGATCAAGGCAGTGGATGCCGTGATGATGTGTTTTTAGGGTACCTTTTTAATATGACGGTGGCAAATTGGACACTCCCTGGCACCCGTGGTAGTGCTATAGTGTGTGATGCCTCCATGGACACTCCCTGATACCCGAGTTCCGGATACTGATTGAGGTTGTCTCTGGTATGCCGTGGTGGTATTATAGTGTGATGTCGTGGATCAAGACTGATTGGACATTCCCTGGTACCCGTTGTACTATAGTGTGGCTGTTCGAGTTTTTTCAAGGTACTAGAACGAGAGAGTTTGGATGATGTGATCTTGTGTTTTGTCGAGAGAAAAGAGTCAGTAAGATGAGATATAACATTGTTCATGCACGTTCTCATGTTTATAGCTTACTACATCCCCACGTGACTTATGTTGAAGTTGGAACCTTGAATTATTGCTTTTATAGTTTAAATTATACCATTATTTATATGCTTATATATACATTGCGAGTACATGTTTATTCTGCTCACCAGCTTGCATAAGCTGACGGCGTTGATGCGTCCTGGACTCTATGTCCAGATTTTCCAGGTCAGGAGCAGCTATAGTATTTTGACTATGCTACTTAGAGTTAGGAGACTTTCCAGGAGGGCTAATTATATTCCTTATGTTTTTATTTTATTTTATTTTGGAGATGTAATAAACACTTCATTAGATATTTGAATAAGGGCGGCTTGTGCCATAAGACTTGAACTGATGTAATAGTTTAGTAAGTTTTAAATTTAGAGCTTATGTTTATTTAGCATCCTTCTCTTTAGAAATGCTTCTAAGTTATTTGTTGCAAGGACAATTGGTCATTCTCACTTGTCACGACCTACGAGTCCATAAAGAAAATAAAATGCTTTCCTGAATTATGCTACATCGGGGCGTGACAGGCTTTTTGGTATCAGAGCCAGGTTATGGCTTGACCAATTGCCCAAAACACATAGGACCTTCCATTAAGATAAGATAGTTCGACTTCGTTTTGCATTTAGTATTTTTTATTGTTGATGACTTTCTTCCTTATTTGGAGTTTGACCGAATCTATTATTTGATGAATAGGTACCTTTTCCCTGAACTTATGGCAGGTGGAAATCTCAGGAATCGTCTCGCGATTGAAGCTGCACCCCTGGAAGTAGATCCAACCGGGATGTTTGAAGCCTTTGTAAGAAGGTTGGAGAGGGTCAGCGATCAGAACACGGGAAACATCAACTGGAATGGGAATCAGAACGGGAATGGGAGGCAAGCCCAGCAGACTGGGGACAAGCTTCTCAAAGAATTTCGAGCTCTGCGACCTGAGTATTTTGCTAGGACTGATAAACCCTGGCAAGCGGAACAGTGGCTACGCCAGATGGAGCGTATCTTTGAGACCATAGAGTGCACTGATCTGGAAAAGAAGCGTATGGCTATCTTTCAGTTGTCATATGCAGCGGCAGATTGGTGGGATGCCGAAAAGGCGATTATTGGGGAAGAAGCTACAAGGATAATGCCGTGGGTGGTGTTCAAGGAAAGATTTCTCGAGAAGTATTTCCCTGAAGAAGAGAAGGACAAGAGAGAGAAAGAGTTCATGGAATTAGCACAAGGAAATCTGACTGTTCGCGAGTACACTACTCAGTTTGAACGATTGTCCCACTTTGCTCCACATATGGTGGACACACCCCATAAGAAAATCAAGAAGTATCATCGGGGTCTCAACTTGTCTCTCCGACATCTGACTATGGGGCACCTGAACTAGTCATTTGAAGCTCTAGTGAGGTTGGCTACGGGGTTGGAGAACGATGGTTGTCAGAATTCGAAACCATTTGGAAACCAACCTCCACAGAAAGGCTATTCCGGACAGAAACCGGTGTACCCTCAGGGACAGAAAAGGACTTGGGACGGAGGGAAGAAACCTCAACAGACACAAGCAATGCAGCAATATCTGCCTCAACCGATAGGAGGAAACAACAACGATAACTGTTACCATTGTGGTATCCTCGGCCACCAAGCTCGAGAATGCAAAGCCCCTAGGCGTTTTGATCGACCAGGAGTGGTGTGCTATAATTGCGGCATACCAGGTCACATAAGTAAGGACTGCAAGGCTCCCAGGAAGGGTAACTATGGTCAGCAAGGACAGGCTCGCCTAAATGCTGTTATTCCCGAGGCTGCTGGTTATGAGGAAATAGGGTATAGAGAAGGTACTTATGAGGAAGGACTGCCCGAACAACAGATAGTGGAAGGTACTCTAACCTTGTTTAATTCTCATGTTAAAGTTTTATTTGACACGGGTGCTACACATTCCTTTATATCTGTTAAGATTGTTCAAAAGTTGGGTACAGTACCACAATGTTTAGATGAAGCTTTGAGTGCTGTCTCACCCTTAGGGACCACCATCAAGTTATTACATGTATGTAAAGATTGTCCTCTACGGTTAGAAGACCGTGAACTTTTGGCAAGATTGGTGGTTCTGTCGATGAAGGAGTTCGATATAATCCTAGGAATGGATTGGCTAAAAAAGAATCATGCGAGATTGGATTTTGCTAGGAAGAGGATTACATTTGCAGACAATGGGAATCAACCCTTTGATTTCCAATGTAACCCTTTGGGTGATATGTTCCTCACCAGATGCCTAGCCAATATCGAAGTTGTCAGTACGGAAGTGATAGTGTCATTAATACTGATAATCAAAGAGTTCGAGGGAGTATTTCAAGATATTTTAGGATTACCGCCTGAGAGGGTATAAAATTCTGTGTGGAATTGGTGCCAGGCACTCGACCTATAACCAAAGTTCCCTACAGGATGGCCTCTACCGAACTACTGGAACTAAAGGAACAAGTTCAAGAACTTGAGAAGTTGGGTTTTGTTCGTCCAAGTACTTCACCCTGGGGAGCACCAGTGTTATTTGTGAAGAAGAAGGACAGAACTATGCGATTGTGTATTGACTACCGGGAATTGAATAAGGTTAATATCAAGAATAAGTATCCTTTACCACGGATAGACGATATGTTCAATCAATTGCAAGGAGCCATGACCTTTTCTAAGATTGATCTACGATCGGGATATCATCAGTTAAGGGTACGGAGGGAAGACATACCTAAGACTACTTTCAGGATGAGGTACAGACACTCTGAGTTCTTAGTGATGCCATTTGGGATGACGAATGCTCTAGCTGTGTTTATGGACTTGATGAACAGAGTATTCAAGCCCTACTTGGATCAATTCGTTATTGTCTTTATTGATGATATTTTGATCTATTCCAAGTCAGAGGAAGAGCATGAACAACATCTACGGATCGCGTTGCAGACTCTCAAGGATCACTACCTATATGCTAAATTCAGCAAATGTGAATTCTTGCTTCAAGAAGTTAAGTTTCTCGGACATGTGATCTCTCAACAAGGAATCGCGGTTGACTCATCAAAGACCGATGCAAATACAGTTGCGAATTTGACTCGGCCGACCAATGCTACCGAAGTCAGAAGTTTTCTGGGACTTGCTGGTTATTATCGGAGATTTGTAGAGGGATTCTCAAAGATAGCAGCCCCGTTAACTGGTTTGACTAAGAAAGATTTGAAGTTTGAATGGACAGATAAGCAGGAACGCGCCTTTCTAGAGTTGAAAGAAAGACTGACAACAGTGCCAGTGCTTGCAATACCAAAGGATGGTGAGAAGTTCACAATTTTCAGTGACGCCTCTTATCAAGGACTGGGATGCATTCTTATGCAAGACTAAAAGGTTATAGCCTATGGTTCACGACAGTTGAAGCCGAATGAATTGAATTACCCAACTCATGATTTGGAACTGGCAGCCGTCGTGTTTGCGCTTAAAATCTGGAGACACTACCTCTATGGGGAGAAGTTTGATTTATTTTTAGACCACAAGAGCCTTAAGTATTTATTTACTCAGAAAGAGCTTAATATGAGGCAACGCTGATGGATGGAACTGATTAAGGACTATGACTTTGCATTAGAGTACCACCCTGGTAAGGCTAATGTAGTTGTTGATGCTCTAAGTCGGAAACCTCGAGGAATGATAGCTTCATTGATGGTAAGAGAATGGAAAGCCTTTGAGACAATCACAGAATTCGATATGCAGATTTCGGAGGGTAGTGATGGGCAACACTTTGGATGCCTCGTGGTACAACCAACACTGGTGAGTCGAATTATTGAGGTCCAAAAGGAAGACAAAAAATTTCAAGGATGGTTCACCAAGATGTCAGAAAAGGACCCTGTAGAATGGAAGGTTGGGACCGATGGGGGATGCAGATGTCGAGATAGATTGTGTGTGCCAGATTCAAGGGACTTGAGAAAAGATATTCTTGAAGAAGCACATAAATTGAGACTGACAGTACACCCAGGAGGAACAAAGATGTATAAACATTTGAAGAGAAACTTCTGGTAGGAAGGGATAAAACGAGAAGTAGCCGAGTTTGTGTCGAAATGTTTGACTTGTCAACAAGTGAAGGCCGAACATCAAAGGCCCTTGGGATTGTTGCAACCCTTACCTGTTCCAGGATGGAAGTGGGAACACATAACTATGGATTTCGTGGTTGGACTACCCCAGTCACAACAGAATTATGACGCAATTTGGGTAATTGTGGATCGACTGATGAAGTCCGCACATTTTATCGCGTATAGTATGACTTACCCAGTAGAAAGGATGAGTCGAATTTACCTACAACAAGTGGTACGACTACAGGGTGCTCTGGTGTCTATCGTATTAAACCGCGATGCACGCTTTACCTCAGGATTTTGGGAAAGTCTGCAGAAGGTTATGGGAACTTCGCTCAAGATGAGTACTGCTTTCCATCCTCAGACTGATGGACAGACCAAGCGTGTTAATCAGATTATGGAAGATATGCTCAGAGCTTGTGTAATCTACTTTGAAGAGTCTTGGGAGACGCACTTGCTGTTGGTCAAATTTGCATATAACAACAGTTATCACTCGAGTATTGGGATGGCACCGTTTGAAGCCTTGTATGGACGACCATGTCGATCTCTATTGTGTTGGGCAGAAGTAGGAGACACAGAACTTTTGGGACCAGATTTGGTGAGGGAAACAAATGAGAAGATTTCAATGGTCAAGAAGAGAATGAAAGCTGCACAGAGTAGACATAAGAGTTATGCAGATCAGCGTCGAAAGGATTTGGAGTTCAGTATCGGAGATCACGTACTCCTTAAAGTTTCACCTATTCGGGGAGTAGTACGTATTGGTCAGAAAAGAAGAAAGTTGGCCCCTCATTTCATCGGACCGTTTGAGATACTGGAACGTGTTGGGAAAGTGGCAAATCGACTCGCGTTGCCACCAAAGATGTCTAGTGTTCATAATGTGTTCCATGTCAGTATGTTAAGGAAATACATACGGGATCCTTCACATGTGGCTAATTTTGATGATATTGAGATGAGTCAGAATACTGTCTACAAGGATAGACCCGTGAGGATTCTCGACCAGAGTATCAAGAGGCTGAGGAGAAGGGACGTTCCTTTGGTTAAGGTTCAGTGGAGGCATCATGACGAGGGAAAGGCGTCGTGGGAGTTAGAGTCAGACATGAGGAATAGATACCCCGAGTTGTTTCAGGATTAGTTAGCTCAGATTTTGGGGCGAAATCTCTATTAAGGTGGGTAGGGTGTAACACCCTGTAATTTTATTTTCATTAATAAATGAATGTTGTATTTTAATTCTATTTATAAATATTTGTTTGGGGTCAAACCGTAATATTTATAAATATAAAAAATTACTTTATTAGGATTTGAAAACTATATCTATACTTTTGTACAACTCGGGATTTAATTCCTACATTAATATGATTTTCTGTATTTTTATTTCAACCCTAAAATACCAGTTTTATGTTTTAATCTGCTTTTATACCGCGTTTTGGGTGTGGGAGCACGTGAACTCAACCACACCGGGCGAAATCCTTCCCTTTCTTGGAGCCCAAATTTGGGCACAGTATATATATGTGTGCGTATCTCTCAATCTCACAGTCTCTCATCTCTCAACTCTCTGTGATTCTCTAACTCTCTCAATTCTCTTTGTTCTCTAAAGCTACACACACATACATACTCAGATTATATATATATATAAACACACAGTCACATACACAAACATAGTTATATACATATATATATATAATTCAAGGACGGGAGGAATTTCATTGACAACGGAATTTTCGGCGGAATTCTCGGTCTCAAATTCTCTAAATAATCACCTCTGTGAGTATTATAAACTCACTCACCATGTGTATATATGTAAATTTCTGTATATATATGTGTGTATATGTGTATATATATATACATACACCATTGAAGCTTTGAAAATTGGAGTTTTATAAAAGTTAATCAAAATCAATTCCCTGAATTGGGAATGAAAGTTCTTAGTCCCAATAAGCTGCGGTTCAAATACTACGAAGTAATTCATCCGTATGGCGACGTGTTGTTGATTTAAAGTTTCGTCATCTCTTGGTTTTTCATAAATCACGGGAGCTACGGTTCAAATTAGTTTAAACCGATCACGTATTCGTAATCCTTGTGGAAAAACGAAGAAAATGGTTTATTACTTAACTTGTTTGAGTTCAGTTTGCAAAATGGGTAAAAACTAGCTCTTAAATTCGAAACTGTGGAAGAAGATGAAGTTCTAATCGATTGGAAACGTATCCAATCGATTGACATATCATCCAATCGATTGACATGTCATCCAATCGATTGACACTTTTGCCAATCGATTGACATATTTCAACACTGACGACTTTTACTAAAATTGTCATAACTTCCTCTAGAAAACTTGAAAATGCGCACCGTTCAAAGCGTTGGAAACTAGACTCAAAGACCTTTCATTTGATATGTAATTCATCCATAAAAATTATAACTTATTTTTAAGGGCATTGCTTCAAAGTGGACCTGCTTGTGTACTAGTAGCTGAAAAAGCATATTAAAGTAGTTTTTGATAAATTTACTTGTTGTTTCATATATGACTTGATAATTTAGATCGTGGGTGCTAAATCAATGATTTTAAGTACGTTGTACCTTGTTAATAAAGAAAAATAAAAAGACTTGATTTTCTCGTACATTTATTTGGGGTTACAATTTCATGGATATTGACATGCATGATAGGGTCGAGGTGGAGTCGACATGCATAGTATGTGAGAAAAGTGTGAAAAGAGTAAAAGGGATTGTTTATTAGTATGGGTTGCCTCCATGGACACTCCCTAATACCAGAGTTCCAGATACTGATCGAGGTAATCTCTGGTATGCCGTGGTGGTATTATAGTGATACTCCCTAGTACCCGAGTTCCAGATACTGATCGAGGTAATATCTGGTATGCCGTGGTGGTACTATGGTGTGATGCCATGGATCAAGGCAGTGGATGCCGTGATGATGTGTTTTTAGGGTACCTTTTTAATATGACGGTGGCAAATTGGACACTCCCTGGCACCCGTGGTAGTGCTATAGTGTGTGATGCCTCCATGGACACTCCCTGATACCCGAGTTCCGGATACTGATTGAGGTTGTCTCTGGTATGCCGTGGTGGTATTATAGTGTGATGTCGTGGATCAAGACTGATTGGACATTCCCTGGTACCCGTTGTACTATAGTGTGGCTGTTCGAGTATTTTCAAGGTACTAGAACGAGAGAGTTTGGATGATGTGATCTTGTGTTTTGTCGAGAGAAAAGAGTCAGTAAGATGAGATATAACATTGTTCATGCACGTTCTCATGTTTATAGCTTACTACATCCCCACGTGACTTATGTTGAAGTTGGAACCTTGAATTATTGCTTTTATAGTTTAAATTATACCATTATTTATATGCTTATATATACATTGCGAGTACATGTTTATTCTGCTCACCAGCTTGCATAAGCTGACGGCGTTGATGCGTCCTGGACTCTATGTCCAGATTTTCCAGGTCAGGAGCAGCCAGAGTATTTTTTACTATGCTACTTAGAGTCAGGAGACTTTCCAGGAGGGCTAATTAGATTCCTTATGTTTTTTTTTATTTTATTTTGGAGATGTAATAAACACTTCATTAGATATTTGAATAAGGGCGGCTTGTGCCATAAGACTTGAACTGATGTAATAGTTTAGTAAGTTTTAAATTTAGAGCTTATGTTTATTTAGTATCCTTCTCTTTAGAAATGCTTTTAAGTTATCTGTTGCAGGGACAATTGGTCATTCTCACTTGTCACGACCTATGAGTCCATAAAGGAAATTAAATGCTTTCCTGAATTATGATACATCGGGGCGTGACAATTCTTCCTCACCAAGATACTAAAATTAACAACAGAAATATATTCTAAACCAGAACATAATACAGATAGTAAAAAACACAGGTAAACATTTATTTTTAGATAAACATTTAGGGTATTCCACAGTGACCGTCTCAATCTTGGAGAGACTTTACAACATCACAACACTCATTCTACACAGTCTTAGAAGTTCTCTAACGCAGACACCCAAATTGACTCGTGAGTCAAAACTCACTCATACATATCCTAAAGTACACAACACATCACATTATCATGCATGACAATGTAATGAAAAGTAATAACACAATTACGGGTGTTATAGAAGTAAACAAGAATTAAATCTACTAAAATCCTCAAATAGTATTGAAGCATACAAGTTTGACGAATGCTAAAATCATGCAAATACCTTGAGTGCTGCATAGAACTTTACTTCCATTGATGATTGAAATACAAAAGATAGATTACACAAAAGTACAAACTAGAAGATACAACCTAAAAGATTATGAACTGATGATAAATGAAAGAGATTTAAACTACTAGATGCTTTGGATGCTGGTTTCTAGTATGAGTTTGCGAGATAGACTTTTGATGCTTCACCCTCTATATTTATAGTGTAAAACCAATCCAAAACCGCCTTGGATGTGCTCCCGTGATTTACGGCCTCAATGCGTACATTTGGGTCCACGTATGATATTTAACCACCTCTTTATCGGTCACCTTTGTCCGATTTAAACCCTCAGAATCGGACATACGAGTGGTTTAGTTCCTATTACTCATTCTCTCCCTGCTTTGTCTTGGATTGCCATTAGACTACTTGATTGTCGGTCTGACACCTGGATTGGTTAGTCTTTGTTCCTCTAACCAAATATTATTGCTATTGGTCCATTCCAACATCGGACTGGTCCCCAATCTTGCTAGTCTTGGCCCTCATCTTTTTATGTTATCAAGCCCATTCATTCTTGGCCCATCCTGATCTCAATGGCCAATAGACCGAGCAAATGTCAGTCGTCAACAGGTATAGATTTAGATATCCATGTAGCATTTTTGAAAAGAAAATAATGTTATGCGTACCAAATTAAAATTTTAAATTTTATTCCAAACTACTTTGCCAATTGTACCATATAGTATAGCCTGTGGTACAACTACTAAAACATTTGAGAACTAAATTGGGGAAGCATAATATTTTTACTCAATAAAAAACATAGGTAGTGTGATAAGGTCTTAGCCAGTTAAGCCACGGTTGGGCTGAAGTGATCCTATTTTAGGCCAACCCAAACAACCCTTTAAAATTACAGGTAAACTATTGTTGACTGTGAAAAGTCTATGGGCATGCGGCTATCCTTGGGCTTAAATGATCCCAATTTGGACCAACCCAAATAGCCCCAAAAATTCTAGGAAAAGCCCTTTTCTTACTGACTGCTGACCAACACTGAACCTTTGATCCTTTAGAGCACTTTTGCTCACCTAAATTTGGTTCACCATTGCTCATCCACGCCTTCACTGCTTGACATGTGTCCCCTTTCATTCCTATTTTTCCCTTATATGAGACACATGTCAAGCAGTGAAGACATGAGTGAGCAATGGTGAGCCAAATTTTGGTGAGCAAAAGTGCTCTCTTGGTCCTTTGGTAAGAACTAAGATGGAGAGAGTGACTCGTTTGGGACTCACCATAGATAGAAACACAAACTTTCCCTCATCTCTCTCTCTCTCTCTCTCTCTCTCTCTCTCTCTCTCTCTCTCTCTCTTCTCTCTCTCTGCACATATATATAAAGAGGTAACTTGACTAGCTAAACCTCTGGTTAGGGCAAATAATATATTCATATCTTACCTACTCACTCAATACTCAAATCATTCTTCTTTTCTGAGTCGATTCTCTCTCTCTCTCTCTCTCTCTCTCTCTCTCTCTCTCTCTCTCTCTCTCCTCTCTCTCTCTCTCTACTTCTTCATCCCAACAATCTTGCTACCAAGTGGTTTTGAATTGAGACTTCTATGGAGCTTCTTTGATTGAACCTCTCCCGGGTTTGAATCCGAGAGTCCATCAATCGCATCTATAAACAAGAATGTTGCATGTCTTTCGATACTCTGATAATTATTTATTTTATTTTATTTTTCTATTTCCATCATCCCGTTTGATTGCTTAGGAATTGTGGAATATTAAGCTCGATTTGAACACTGAAAATGAGAAGTTTGAAGTTTTGGGTTTGCTTTGTTTTATTTTTCTCAGTACTATAACTTTACCAGTTTTGAGCGGCTAGGTTTGATGTTCTCTGTAGGTTTGTGGTATGATTATAGAAGCGATAAGAAAATTGAATTAATGTCCGGCTTTAGATGACACCATTTTTCGTTTTCAGGAGTGCAAAATTATTTTAAACGATGTGAGAGTCAAGCAGTGGCATAGCCAATAACCTAAAACTACATCACAAAATGTGGGTGTAGTAGGATGTAATTTGATGAGATTCAAACATCACAAAAATGTGGTTTTAGATCATAGAATGACACCAAAAAATATGGGTGTACTACACATACCCATTTCGTTGAATACATGAATTGATTGACAAATAGAATTGGTCTGTTAGAACCTCGTCACATTCTTAGTGCTTCTTAAAAAAATTAGTGCTCCATTTATGTATAGTGCTCCACCCACTTGATTTTGGTTTAATTTTTTGCTTTTGATCCTGTACACATTTGGTATCAGAGCCATGAGTGGCTAAGTTGTTAGGCCACCATGGCATATCTTTGGGTATTATAACTAGTAATGATATACTTTCATTATAATCTTTTGGGGGTATTGATGTCATTAGTTGCTTTGGTTAGCCCTGTTCTGACATGAGGTTTGCCTTTGGCTATACCGTCTAGTTGATTGACATCCACTCTATAAAGACTCTTTGAAAGTATATCACCAATTAGTTACAATGGTATTAGGATACACAATGGTAGCCTATTTGAATTAGTATGTTCAAAAGAACATCTAAGCAAGGATCTAGATCATCAAGATCTAGATCAACAATTACTAATACAGAGCTTGTTGCGTATGATCAGATGCAACAATAAAATGAATGGACAACACCGTCCATTTCTTCAAAACAAATTTATAAAAAGGGATATTTTAATTTTATATCTCAAGATCATGTTAAAACAGTAGAACAAGACATTGTTCTAGAAAATGAAAGAACAGTCTCTTAGATTACACAATCTTAGAGATGTTGAAAATTGTTTGGCTAAATACAAGTATGTATGGTGTATACAAAATGCCTTTAAACCTCTTACACTTATAGGTTTAAATGCCAGTATTTTAGCCTATCTAAGACATGCTAGATGTACAAATTTTGTACCATTTTTAATGGGAATAATCCAGACTAGTTTATGTTATGGACCCATTTATTTTGATGTTTATCCCAATTTAACTTCATCACTTGGGGATTCACATCTGTTTGAAGCTAATACTTTAAAGATCCAAATACAAGGATATAATTTTTTTATCTGGAGCAAGCACAATCAGTGTCACTTATAGGATTTATTACAAAGTAATGAATACTCTATGTCCTAATGTTGTGGTAAGAAGTGAACCAGGAAAATAGTAGTTACAGACAGTAATCGTCTTACTACCAATATTGCCACACCAAGGTTGTAATAACCCCCATTTTCTTGCATTGCCATATTTAAAATTAAATATACATTGTCTGCCTTTATTTAAATTCTTATGTGAAAAATTTATTTCTTGACTAATCCCATAATTGAAATTACTTTTGGGGTCAAAATGCAATTTTCCTAAAAACTGGCAATACCTGTGTTAAATTTCAAATCTGTATTTCAAACGGTGGAATTATTTCTTTTAAACTCCAACTGTATTTTTATAAAATCAGAAAACTCTTTCTAACATTAAAATGAATTTTCTGTATTTTTGTGATAAACACCGTGTCACGAAAATACTAGTTTAGGTTTAAAACTGTCCGCGCAGTGTTAAACTTCCACAGAATTTTGGGAGTAACTGATTGGACAAATTTCTTTATACCCAATTATTATTGCTAAAGTTTTCCCTTAGGCCTTGTTTGACAAATGCTTGTAGTATGTGTGTTGTCCTAATGCCATAAGCTTGATTCCCAAGCACACCTTGACCCACACCAACTCCACCTACCCTTTCAATTATCAATGGAGCATTATGAATTGCAAGTGTATATTTACACATCATTGTTGCACTTTCTTTGTAATTAGTGGAGATTAATGGAGAATGAGTGGGATGTTAGGCAAATGTTTTCTAAGTGGAAGTTTGAGTATTTATACACCCAATCACACTACACATTCTACACTCCTAACATAGAGAGCTTGAGAGAGTCACATAGAGAGATAATAATTTCAGAATTTGAAGAGCTCAATCCTCCATAGCCAAGCTTGAAATTGGAGATTCTTAATTCTTGTATTTCTTTCTCAACAACTTCTTCAATCTACATCACGGTGAGTATTACTAACTCACTCAAAATGTAACTCATTCCTTATTTACTGATTTAGGTAGTTAATTTTAACAGTAGCAGAATTTTGTTTTCAGATTTTTGTTAGGAAAACGAATGAAATTTAAGGTTCTGCCCGCGTTGTCCCAAGTAAAACTCGATTCTGCACACTTTTCGTCTAATGCAATTTTCTCAGATTTTGCACCGTTTGGGCAGAAAATGAGGATTACAGTAGCAGAAAAAGTATATTAGAAATTCAATCTAATATTTTCTCTTTTAATTTTAACAGTAGCAGAATTTTGTTTTCAGATTTTTGTTAGGAAAACGAATGAAATTTAAGGTTCTGCCCGCGTTGTCCCAACTAAAACTCGATTCTGCACACTTTTTGTCTAATGCAATTTTCTCAGATTTTGCACCGTTTGGGCAGAAAATGAGGATTACAGTAGCAGAAAAAGTATATTAGAAATTCAATCTAATATTTTCTCTTTTAATTTTAACAGTAGCAGAATTTTGTTTTCAGATTTTTGTTAGGAAAACGAATGAAATTTAAGGTTCTTCCCGCGTAGTCCCAAGTAAAACTCGATTCTGCACACTTTTCGTCTAATGCAATTTTCTCAGATTCTGCACCGTCTGGACAGAAAACGAGGATTTCAGTAGCAGTTTTTAGAATGCTATTAGTTATGTTTAAAATGATTAAGGCAATGAATTACGAATTTTCAATCCCCGTACGCGTATTATTTCTTTAATTCTGTGAATTCCTTTATGTTTAAAGTTTGATGACATTCATGTGGAGTCAGTTGTACATGCATGGTGAGTGTTGGTAGTGTGTAAAAGAGTAATGATAGTGTGGAAAAGAGTAATGATTGTGTGGAAAGAGTATGAGTTTGAGTTGTGGTTGTGGTTGTGGTTGTGGTTGTAATTGTGGCTGTGGTTATGGTTGTGGTTGTGGATGTGATTGTGGTTGGAGTTGAAAAAGAGGATGAGGGTGTCTTTGAAATGCGAAGGTGGCAAAAATGGACACTCCCTGACGCCCATGGAAGCGTTAAAGTGTGTGAAGCCGAACTTGGACACTCACTGGCACCCATGGAAGTGCTAAAGTGTGGCCTATAGACACTCCCTGAATGACTCGAGTCTGGATACCTGTGTGGGGGTTGCCCCGGTATTTGCATGGCGGTTAGGGTATTCAAAGTGTGAGGCATTGGACACTCCCTGGTACCCCGGACCAAAGTGTGAGGCAAACTGGACACTCCCTGGCGCCCCGTTGCTAAAGTGTGGCTATCTTAGTATTTCAAAGATACCAGGAGTAGGATAGAGGGTTGTTGGGTTTTGTCGAGAGAAAAGAGTCGGTTAGATGAGATGGTGCATTGTTCTCATACACGGTCACATATGTGTGAATTTATCTTTTAATTATTGTTGTGGTTGTTTTTCTAACAAGCTCTTTATCATAAATATAAACTTGTGGTATTTAAATGGAAATAGGAAAAAGGTAAATGGGCATGTTTTTACATTCAAAGCTATGTTTTTAATACTCACCAGCTTCTTGAAGCTGACGGCGTTGATGCGTCCTGGACATTCGTGTCCAGGCTTTGCAGGTAATAATCAGGATGAACCGTATGACTATGCTATTTGAGATCAGTTGCTGAGAAGAGAATTTATTTTTATATGCTTATTGTTTATGTGCATTTAAGATATGATTTGGTTTTGTAATAAGGATGACTGTAATAGACTTTAAGTTATTGTTTTATTTCAAGGCGGTCTGTGCCTTAGTTAACCCCGTACCATAGGATGTAATAAGTTAGAAAATTTTTATAAGCCTTGAGCCTTGATTGCCCTACTCTGATTAATGGTTTTATGTTGTTCGACGTTTGGGACGGAATCGATCCTTCAAACTGTCGCGACCTACGGGTCCATAAAGGAAATTAAACGCTTTCCATATTTATGCTACGTCGGGGCGTGACAGGATTTAGTGGTATCAGAGCCATAGGTTTTCTAGATTGACCAGGCTCAGTTATTCACGCCATAGATTAGTGACATAGGTTACCCTTAAGTTTTACTAAGCTATACAAACAAGTTCTAGTGTTAGTTTAGTACGGATTACCCTTAGTTCAGAAACTAAAATTCTAAGTTGGTTTTATCATAGAAATGATTACCCGTTTGTCTTGTCACATCGACAAGAATGATAGCAATTTCCATATACCTTCAGACGTATCCATTTAGGATTAGCCGAGATGGCCATAACTTATGATCCCCCTACAGACAGATAGTAGCCGAGTTTCTAAGAAGTTAAAGCATACCATAGCCTTCATAAATAGCTTAGGCACTGACAAACTTCCTGAGTCAAATCTCGGAACAGTCAGCATGGCCCACAGCCCAGAGTATGGAGAATAAGAATACGACCTCTTTGCTATTAGACATCAGCCTCTCCACATGCTCTCACTCTCTACACGTGCAACAATATTGATACATCACTCTCTCTCCATGTGGTCTCACTCTCTACACATGCATCACTCTCTGCCCCGCTCTCTTTCTCTCTCTCTTTATGACCCTCTCACTAACCCCCTCTTTCTCTCCCTTTTTGTCACTCTCAACGCCCCACTATCTCTCTTTCTTTCTCTCTCTCTCTCTGTCACTCTCAGTGATCCTCTCTCTCTCTCTTTTCTTTCTTTCTCACCTGCCCCCTCTCTTTCTGTCACTCTCATTCTCACCGACCCCGCTCTCTTTCTCTCTCTCTTTATGACCCTCTCACTAACCCCCTCTTTCTCTCCCTTTTTGTCACTCTCAACGCCCCACTATCTCTCTTTCTTTCTCTCTCTCTCTCTCTGTCACTCTCAGTGATCCTCTCTCTCTCTCTCTTTTCTTTCTTTCTCACCTGCCCCCTCTCTTTCTCTCACTCTTCACGTGCTCTCTCTCTCTCTGTCACTCTCAGTGATCCTCTCTCTCTCTTTTCTTTCTTTCTCACCTGCCCCCTCTCTTTCTGTCACTCTTCACGTGCTCTCTCTCTCTCTCTCTCTGTCACTCTCAGTGATCCTCTCTCTCTCTCTTTTCTTTCTTTCTCACCTGCCCTCTCTCTTTCTGTCACTCTTCTCGTGCTCTCTCTTTCTTTCTCTCCTTTTAAAGACCATCCATGTCCCATATCTCTCTATCCTTCTCACCATGAGCCTTTCTCCGTCTGACCCTCCCCATCTCTTTCTTCTTCTCTTCTTCTTCCTTTTGCCTCTTGGCAGAAACTCATCTCTCCCCTAAAAAAAAAAAAAAAAAAAAAAAAAAACCTCACCCAACCCATATCTTAATAAGAGGAAGCTAAAACAAGCCAAAAATGGTTTCTAAGAAGGTTGTTAACACAAGTCGTTGTGGTGCATGCGAGTATAACAGAAGACGGTGCAGAAGTGACTGTTCCTTGGCTCCCTACTTTCAATATGCTGGGAGTGTGAAGGATTATGAGGCAATTCACGGCCTTTTCGGATATAGGAATTTTCTACGCCTTATTGAAAGGGTACCTGAGGTAGATCATCTACAAACTATCAAATCCCTTGCGTTTGAAGCCACAGCTAGGCTTCAGGATCCCATTTTGGGTTGTGTTTCTTACATCTTTTTTCTCGAACAACAAGTTCTTGAAATGAAAGAACAAGTCTCACAACTTCAAGCTCAATCAAAAGAAGAGTCACCCAAACAATCCAAAGAGCCTGATCCAGATCCTTGGCTCAACTATGCCATGGTAGATCTAGATCACGACATAGAAAACCCTCGAAAGTGTTCCAATCTCATTTCTCACACCACAACTACTCCAATCTCTTCTGAAATCTCTAGCCCTACCTGTATTCCCCCTGTCACTCAAATTTGTACAACCTCTCCTTGGTCTAATCTGATCCAGTCCTTACTGTCCAGTAACAACCAACAAACCTCTCCAAGTCTGTTGGATCTCGCTACTCCCAACACAATTTCTCCAGTCCAGTCCTTACAATCTAGCAACAACCACCAAACTTCTTCAAATCCATTGGATCTCGCTGTTCCCAACACAATTTCTCCAGTCCAGTCCTTACAATCTAGCACCAACCACCAAACCTCTCCAACACCACTGGATCTCGCTACTCCCGACGCAATTTCTCCAGTCTCTCGTCCTGCCCCCACCACCTCTGTTACTCCAACTTGCTCTTGCTGGTCTAATTTAGTCCAACACTCACAATCTAACAAGTCCCGGATTCCCTTGGAGCAAACGAAAAAACCAGAGGTCCCAAGATATCCAAATCTCCTCCCAAATCTTCAAGCAAGTTCATCAAAAGCACCTACGCCATCCACTGATCCTTACTCTTTCTTCACTGTTAATAACTTAGCTCAAAGCTCCTTCTTGGGTTTAATTGACATGGTGGAGAGTCAACGTGTCTCTAAAAGAAAAGGAAAAAAGGTCGCGAGGTGGCTTGAGCCTCAAAACTAAGGCTCTTTTTTTTGTGTGTGTGTTTTTTTTTTTTAAAAAAAAAAAAAAAAAAAAAAAAAAAGTGGAATGAACATCATGGTCCGTATTCGAGGTAGTCCCTGTTCGTCGAGTGTGCGTGGGATTGAGCCCATATGTCTTACTATGCATGTCCCTCCACCAGCTTAATGTAGTTTGGATCATTGGGTATTGTTTTATAGGGCAACTGGGAGGGTAAGCATCCCAGGACGGTATTGTCCTCAGAAGTAAGTCCTGAAGAACATTAACCCAGGGTTCTGTGGAACGGACTATAGGATCTATATGGTTGCTGAAAAGTGTGTAGGATGTCGTTAGCATTCGATCTCTGGAGGGAAGCCTCACGTTGGCAGGACTCAGTTCCCACTCAGCAAAATCCAAATGTACATTTGTATCATTGTAACTTTTCATATCTAAAAAAAAAAAAAAAAAAAAAAAAAAAAACCCCTCCTTAGCACTATCTTCGCTTCTTATGTAATGTACCCTAAACATTGGGCTATCAGTTCAAGAATCAGCTGTGGAAATACTATCTCTTGTTAGTAACATAAGTGCACTTTCTAAAAAGAGGGTTCTAATCCCCATCACTTTCACGATCCACTTGTGTTTGCTAACATCAATTTAAACTAGCTCAAAGGCTGACATGACATGCTTGATCATTCCTAATCCTTCATTCAGGCCCAATTCGATACAATGGCAGCACATGCAAATCCATACTGCGAACATTGATATTACCAAATCCAAAACAGCACTAGTGCATTCGCAATTGTCCAAATCATCTCATTGCCAAATCAATAGGTTGCTCCACTTTCTCAAAACTTTTACTCTCTTTCAAAAAAAAAAAAAAGGGTATAAATATTCTCTCTCTCCCTCATTTCTTATTCACTCCTCCTCCTTGAACGCAACTCTTCCCTCATCTGTGCCGATCAAGGATCGTGTAAATACATGAGCAAACAATCATATGTGTTGTTCCCATCCATCCAGTACATGCATTGTTTCTAAACCCTATACCAACAGTCTGATACCCCACAAGCCTTTGGAACGTTCGACCTATCAACTTCACCAAAGATGTCTGGGGTTCACAATATATTCCATGTGAGTATACTATGAAAGTACATACGAGACCCCTCGCACGTGGTTAATTATGACGATATTGAGACGAGTCATAACGTTTCTTACTAGTTAGTCTTGATTTCGGGGACGAAATCCTGTTTAAGGGAGGAAGGGTGTAATAACCCCCATTTTCTTGCATTGCCATATTTAAAATTAAATATACATTGTCTGCCTTTATTTAAATTCTTATGTGAAAAATTTATTTCTTGACTAATCCCATAATTGAAATTACTTTTGGGGTCAAAATGCAATTTTCCTAAAAACTGGCAATACCTGTGTTAAATTTCAAATCTGTATTTCAAACGGTGGAATTATTTCTTTTAAACTCCAACTGTATTTTTATAAAATCAGAAAACTCTTTCTAACATTAAAATGAATTTTCTGTATTTTTGTGATAAACACCGTGTCACGAAAATACTAGTTTAGGTTTAAAACTGTCCGCGCAGTGTTAAACTTCCACAGAATTTTGGGAGTAACTGATTGGACAAATTTCTTTATACCCAATTATTATTGCTAAAGTTTTCCCTTAGGCCTTGTTTGACAAATGCTTGTAGTATGTGTGTTGTCCTAATGCCATAAGCTTGATTCCCAAGCACACCTTGACCCACACCAACTCCACCTACCCTTTCAATTATCAATGGAGCATTATGAATTGCAAGTGTATATTTACACATCATTGTTGCACTTTCTTTGTAATTAGTGGAGATTAATGGAGAATGAGTGGGATGTTAGGCAAATGTTTTCTAAGTGGAAGTTTGAGTATTTATACACCCAATCACACTACACATTCTACACTCCTAACATAGAGAGCTTGAGAGAGTCACATAGAGAGATAATAATTTCAGAATTTGAAGAGCTCAATCCTCCATAGCCAAGCTTGAAATTGGAGATTCTTAATTCTTGTATTTCTTTCTCAACAACTTCTTCAATCTACATCACGGTGAGTATTACTAACTCACTCAAAATGTAACTCATTCCTTATTTACTGATTTAGGTAGTTAATTTTAACAGTAGCAGAATTTTGTTTTCAGATTTTTGTTAGGAAAACGAATGAAATTTAAGGTTCTGCCCGCGTTGTCCCAAGTAAAACTCGATTCTGCACACTTTTCGTCTAATGCAATTTTCTCAGATTTTGCACCGTTTGGGCAGAAAATGAGGATTACAGTAGCAGAAAAAGTATATTAGAAATTCAATCTAATATTTTCTCTTTTAATTTTAACAGTAGCAGAATTTTGTTTTCAGATTTTTGTTAGGAAAACGAATGAAATTTAAGGTTCTGCCCGCATTGTCCCAACTAAAACTCGATTCTGCACACTTTTTGTCTAATGCAATTTTCTCAGATTTTGCACCGTTTGGGCAGAAAATGAGGATTACAGTAGCAGAAAAAGTATATTAGAAATTCAATCTAATATTTTCTCTTTTAATTTTAACAGTAGCAGAATTTTGTTTTCAGATTTTTGTTAGGAAAACGAATGAAATTTAAGGTTCTTCCCGCGTAGTCCCAAGTAAAACTCGATTCTGCACACTTTTCGTCTAATGCAATTTTCTCAGATTCTGCACCGTCTGGACAGAAAACGAGGATTTCAGTAGCAGTTTTTAGAATGCTATTAGTTATGTTTAAAATGATTAAGGCAATGAATTACGAATTTTCAATCCCCGTACGCGTATTATTTCTTTAATTCTGTGAATTCCTTTATGTTTAAAGTTTGATGACATTCATGTGGAGTCAGTTGTACATGCATGGTGAGTGTTGGTAGTGTGTAAAAGAGTAATGATAGTGTGGAAAAGAGTAATGATTGTGTGGAAAGAGTATGAGTTTGAGTTGTGGTTGTGGTTGTGGTTGTGGTTGTAATTGTGGCTGTGGTTATGGTTGTGGTTGTGGATGTGATTGTGGTTGGAGTTGAAAAAGAGGATGAGGGTGTCTTTGAAATGCGAAGGTGGCAAAAATGGACACTCCCTGACGCCCATGGAAGCGTTAAAGTGTGTGAAGCCGAACTTGGACACTCACTGGCACCCATGGAAGTGCTAAAGTGTGGCCTATAGACACTCCCTGAATGACTCGAGTCTGGATACCTGTGTGGGGGTTGCCCCGGTATTTGCATGGCGGTTAGGGTATTCAAAGTGTGAGGCATTGGACACTCCCTGGTACCCCGGACCAAAGTGTGAGGCAAACTGGACACTCCCTGGCGCCCCGTTGCTAAAGTGTGGCTATCTTAGTATTTCAAAGATACCAGGAGTAGGATAGAGGGTTGTTGGGTTTTGTCGAGAGAAAAGAGTCGGTTAGATGAGATGGTGCATTGTTCTCATACACGGTCACATATGTGTGAATTTATCTTTTAATTATTGTTGTGGTTGTTTTTCTAACAAGCTCTTTATCATAAATATAAACTTGTGGTATTTAAATGGAAATAGGAAAAAGGTAAATGGGCATGTTTTTACATTCAAAGCTATGTTTTTAATACTCACCAGCTTCTTGAAGCTGACGGCGTTGATGCGTCCTGGACATTCGTGTCCAGGCTTTGCAGGTAATAATCAGGATGAACCGTATGACTATGCTATTTGAGATCAGTTGCTGAGAAGAGAATTTATTTTTATATGCTTATTGTTTATGTGCATTTAAGATATGATTTGGTTTTGTAATAAGGATGACTGTAATAGACTTTAAGTTATTGTTTTATTTCAAGGCGGTCTGTGCCTTAGTTAACCCCGTACCATAGGATGTAATAAGTTAGAAAATTTTTATAAGCCTTGAGCCTTGATTGCCCTACTCTGATTAATGGTTTTATGTTGTTCGACGTTTGGGACGGAATCGATCCTTCAAACTGTCGCGACCTACGGGTCCATAAAGGAAATTAAACGCTTTCCATATTTATGCTACGTCGGGGCGTGACAAAGGTTGATAAAATGGGAAGAGACTAATTTTCCCACAGACTGGACAGTGCCAAATGCAGTTCTACCTGCCCAGATACTTCCAGCCCAAATTGATCAAATCACCCAGACTTAACATGTTAATATTGAAGTTTCTTTTACTCCAACTCAAACAAGTAAATTATCTTTGACAATGAGTGTTTCTTCAAGAAGTTTTCCACAAAGGAAACCTTACTCAGTTTCTTATTCTCCTTCTTCCAGACATTCTATGTCAGATCAACCTAGACCTAACATAGAATTGGAGCATCTCCAATCTCTGGAAAAAGAAAATACTTTAAAGTCCAAGCAACTAATTGCTCATGGAGTTTATGGTCCAGAGGCAGAGGATGAAGGAAAAAAGGGATCATTTTACTCCCTCTTATCCTCAATTTGAAAATAAATCATTTTATGCTTAATGGAATAACACTTAGTTCTTGTTTAAGGGTTACTATTAACCATACATTTATGTCTGAAAAATATAAAGAATTTAGACAGTAATCTTTCTCGACTTTTAACATAAATTGAATTAGATCTAATAAAGAAAATATACTATCAAGATCTAAAAGATAAAAAAACACCATTATTTGGTTTGTGGAATGGTTTGAAAAATGGTATCCAAATCATCCCACTCAAAAATATTTGAGAGTTCTCGATATGCCAAAGTGGAAAATACATGGAGATAGCAAAACTGCCATTAACAGTATTCATCCTCCTCCAAAGCATATTGATTTTGAATCTAATAAAAAATCTTTAGAAGATGTTGCTTTCATTGGAGCCCCTGCTTCGGCTACATATTTTATAGACAATATACATCTTTCTCATTAGAATAATTGGACCAATGTGTCTCTTCATTCTATGGGAAAACAATTACTCTGCATAGAAGACAAAATTGATTCTATACCATAACAGATTTCTAAAGAAACTGTGAAAGATAAACCATCTACTTCTTTAGAGTCAGCTACTATTCAACCTCCTTATACTATTACTGAGTTTTAAAACCACAGATAAAAAGGATGATGAGTTTATGGATCTTTTAGTTAAAAAAATAAAAATGTTTCTATCAATGTGTTTGCACCCAAAAACCGCCAAGGGTTTTTGAGCCCGAATGGATTGTTGAAATGGGCCTGGGGATGATCGGCCCAAGGTGCGTCCAGGACTGGCTGGCCCAGAGGTTGCATAATGCCATCGGGCTCAGGGAGAGATCGTCACGATGTTCAGACAAGGTTGTTCCAGTTTGGTATAGCCTGATAGGTGGAGTAGGTCATGTGCTGGCCAATCGGGCACTGACATTGAAATGAAGGGAGCAAATATGAGTGTGATTGGGAGGCTGAGCATGGATGATGCTCATCGGACACCATACTATGAATAAACAAAGAAGACCGGTTTCATGAGCCCGATTGGTCATAAGCATTCGAAAGATTATGGGGCATGGGAGTCTGAAAGTGTGACAGCTGGAAGCTGCGAGCCCAAATTGGCTAAAGATGTGATCATGTGAGCCCGATGAACGAAACAGGGAAAGCGGTTCCACTCTTAGCTGTCATGGTGATGTCACCCTAAATTTAATGAAGCAGAGTCTGTTTGGGAAAGGAATCTAATCACTTCCAAGCAGATATAGAAGGCTAATCCCTAAAATATTGGGATTGATTCAATCAGGATTAGGATAAGGCATGAATTTGGGATTAGGAAGGATTCTACAGTCAATCATGTGCTTAGAGCGCAAGTTAAGGAGTCCTTACCTTATCTGGACTATTATAGGCCGCTATAAATAAGCAGGCCAGCCGAAGAAGCAACTAACTCCGCGTCATCTCGAAAAATAGCACTCATAGCATTCTTTCACAGCATTTAAAGTATTCAAGCCTTTGTTTCTTAGCGTCCACAGCATCCATAGCAAATAGGTCTGTACTTTTTTGTTATTTTCTCAACTGTTTTTCATTCTTTGGACAAATCAGAGCCTGTTCTGATCTTGTTCTCTGGTTGTATGTTTTTTATTGTCCAAACATTTAATAAAATATCTATATTTTATTAATTGTTTATGATTGTTTACCTAGTGAACTCTTACACTATTTGGCTTGTGCGCTTCAGTACTGCTAAAGGATTTTTGATGAGGATACTTTCCTACTCATCACACACAATCATTCTATTTAGAAGTTAGATCTAAAGTCTTGAGTATCACTTACTCAAGCATATAGAAAACTAGTTTGCACACACACCGAGCCCGTTTGGCTCTGGCATGCCCGCTCAAAACTACAAGCAAACAATTTGGCATGCCCGGTGGGACACATAGTGTCAATCCATGCCTCCAAAGAAAAACGGGAAGAACAAACAGGACGATCCTGTCGTTGACCCAGCTGCTGAAGAGAGTACTGGCCATTCTCCACACGATAGTGGTCTGACTCTAGAGGCAATTTCAGAAATCTTGAGAATGAACATTGAACCCATAAGGCGAGACTACAACGCCTTGATAGGTTCGATGGGTAACTTCAAGGAGTTAGTCGGCCAAATGGCCGAAATACATTGGGGTCAGACCGACCTGGTCTCGTCCACTAGGACCACATACGATAAGTTAGACGGCCTGACCTCAGAGATCTCAAGCTTGTCAAAAATCCTCGCCGCACTGGCGGAGAAGCTGACTCAAAAAAGCCCTAAAGAACATATCTGCTCTTCTAGATAGGCCGATAAAAAGAAAGATCCTGTTTATGTCATCCCGAATTTGCTAGGGCAGAGCATGCTAAATAAGTAGCCCGACCCACAAGGTGGGAAATCGGGCAGCAGAGAGGTCACCGACCCTAATGGATTGACAACACCAGTTTTTGTCCAACCATTAGGCCGTAACGGAGATCTAATCAGCTACACACCCCCCTGTCCACGCCACTGGGGGGCAAAGGACTAATGGTTTTTTTTGGACCCATCAGGACAATAACAATCAACACCAGCTACTACCTCCGATAGTGCCCCCTGTGGTGGTAGCTCAGCCCGTTGCTCCATAACCTATCAACAAGGAGGAGCTGGTGGCAGCCATACACGAATAGTACGGCCCGTTCATGAGAAGGATGGAAAGGACAACATACAGATGGCTATACCCGCCTAAAATTGACTAAGGCAACTTTTCCCAAGGGTACAAAGTGAAAGAAAAACAGGTTTAAATTAATTTTTAAACCCGCAGTGGAAAATATCAAGTTATAAAAATTATTAGTATGCCTGGATCTACTACCCGTTAATTTTATAGATGCGTACTAACAAGAAGGAGAAGAAATATACCTCAAGTCTTGAACCCAATTCTGAAATCTTCAAAATCTTCAACCTTGGTGATGCAACAGCCTCCACTAGGTTGCCTTTACCCTTATGACTCCTGCAGATGCTTCTTGGAGAGACTAGAGATGGTGGGATCTCCAACAAGGAGGATATGAAGGTCTGGGAAGCCTTAAACAGGTTCTGCAGCTTTCATATAGGAAAAATGACAATTATTCAACCCTGTATGCAGCTGCCCTATTTATAGATTTCCAAAACTGACTTTAACCTTTGACCGATCGAAGTGGCTTCGATCGATCAAACTTTTGATCTATCGAACTACTTTCTATCACTCGAACCTGCGTAGACTTCAATCGATCGAACCTATCA
Organism: Hydrangea macrophylla; assembly: GCA_033977485.1. NCBI lineage: Eukaryota > Viridiplantae > Streptophyta > Magnoliopsida > Cornales > Hydrangeaceae > Hydrangea > Hydrangea macrophylla. The sequence goes on along the minus strand of CM066988.1, from coordinate 58,876,863 downwards.
TGACAATATCTTCTTGTGCCTTTCCAAGCATCCTAGCGGAGTTAAGAGTGGGACCTCCAAGACTCTTTATTGTTGGCTCAGACCAGTTGTTAATTCCCATGACCAAACTCTTTGATCAGCGAACTAATCAACTAGTCAGTTAACGTTGACACCACTCTAAAACGATAACTGAACTCCAATGCAAAAGAACATATCCAAAGTGATAGCTAGACTTGTATGGTGTACTAATGTCCCTCTACCATCAGCATTCGCAATCATATTCAAGTAGTCAGGTAACTGTCACTGTCATCCTAAATTATGATTACTTCTTGAATTCCTTGAGTCCCATTCACCTCTCATTATTACCAAACATGTTGATAACTACTTATCAACAAGACTGCAGTTCTTAGTAATCAACTTGGTGACATTCTCAAGGGAATGATTACTCTGAAACAGAGGGTAGATTCTATCTTGACAATATATGTTCAACCTTTTGAACATGACATACCCACGTTACCCAGGTGTTGATCTTCTATAGACCTCACTGATTGGTAAGTCAAATTAGCCATGTCCACAATCTGTGTTCATAATCGTCTCAAGATTGAGAACACGTACCTTATACAAGTTATGAGTTCCTATTGATTGTTGAGAGCCTTAAGCGTCAATAAGAAAACTCAAGTCCGTCAATGCACTATAAGCACTAGCATATTAATTAAGAGATAAAATCTAGTGATTGAGATTCATCACTCCATCCAATGGTAGTTAAACATGCTATAGTGTAGACCTGATGAGATACCCAGTCTCATCATCCACTGTGACAAGTTCTAAGTATCAAAGAATAGTAATTCGTATCTCGCTTGTATGTTTCTCAAACACACACGAATTACTTACTATGATGCTTATAGATTAAACAATTATCTCACAAAAGAAACATACACGATGAAATGTAAAGCTGATATCCATATATCAAAAAGCTAATGTCTTATACATAAAGTAATGGTTTAAAGTTCCAAATTTGACCCTGTTTTATGGGAAAAGTGAACAGTCCCTGGTAGAGCATGTTGGTCATTTTATAAACAATGCGGTCATGTGGGTAGCAGTGACCCGTTAAAACTAAGGTTATTCCCAAACTCGCTCACGGGCATGGCATTCTTATGGTATGTCAATTTTCAATCCAATTCCGTACAAAATTGGCAAGGGATGCAAGAATTATTTCACGGCCAGTTCTATAGGACTGAGACCGAAACATCACTGGCAGATTTGTCCAGGATGCTACAATTAGTGGGAGAGACCGTTGAGACTTACATAGCCCATTTTTGAAAGGCTAAATATAGGTGTAAAACAGTCTTACCTGAAGAGGAGTACGTTAAGATGGCCATGGGTGGAATATCCTTTGAACTTCGTAAGAGATTTGAAGGGACTTACTTTCGTGATTTATTTGAGCTAGCCATGCGAGCCGCTCGCTACGAGCGTATCCTCTTGGATGAGCAAGAGAAAAAGAACTTGTCCAAGGGAACCTACTACAAAGATCCTAATTGCGAGGTCTACCTAGCAGACTGTGACCTCGAGGCAGAGATATGGCCGAGCTAGTCTGTAAACGGTTGATTATATGTAACACCTTAGGCAAATCCATCAACAACAATGTTGCTGCAAAAAAGATGGTATTTGAGGTGGTAAAAAACTACACTTTTGATATAACTATGGCTGATCAGATTTTTGATGCCTTACTGGCCGAAAAAGTGATCAAGCTTAGTGATGGTCATCAAATCCCTAAGGCCGATGACATTAAAATTAAAGAATACTATAAATGGCATAATTCCTGGAAACACTCGATTAATAACTGCGTCATTTTTTATAATGTTATACAGGAAAACGTGGAGAAAGGAGTGTTCAAATTCTCGGACAAAGCCATGGGAGTTGATGCTAATCCGTTCCCTCAAATCACTGGTGCCAACATGGTGATACCCGATTTAACCAAGCTGACCAGGCCAAGGCTAAAGGTGGACCTGACCGAGAAGGAGGAATTTCCAAGGCAAAGAGAAGGGAAACAGATTGCCATTTCGGCCACTAACGGGCCAAAGGTGACAATTTATGAGCTCTAAAAAACTTAATAGGAGCGTAAGGAAAAAGAGCACAAGGCCAAAGTCAAAATGGCCCAATCAACTACTAACAGCCTGATAGCTGACTTGCGACACCAACTTGATCTGATAGAATAAGGCCTCTGCCCGAGATGCAAGGCCAATGTCAAGAAGGAGGCCTCCAGCCCGAGCAAGAGGCCCAGGACAAACGAGCATAGAGAGCACAGCCCGAGAAGGTCCGTGCATGAGAGGCTATCACTGCCTAAGCTGAGTCAAGGTAAGCCTAAATGGAAACCCAATCCATTACCAACCTCTCGGACCGACCCCAGAGACTTAGGTCGGTCAGAGATAAGACATTATCGGGCATTCTTTAGACCAGATGTGTAGACAAAAGGCCCAACCTCGAACATATGTACAAGGATGGTATTACCACCCATAGTGGATGAAGGAAGGTAGTATAGGGTTGAGCACCCAAAATTCCTGGCAACACCTAAATACAACCAAGTCTCAAAAAAAAAATATCAACGTGCAAGACAGGCTGAGCGAGAACGACAATACTAGGAGAATCGGGCTAACAGTTCACCCATACTGCCCGATTCCCAAGGACACCTAGTAGAAGGGGAGCCTATTTTTAACAAAAAAGCAGGTAAAGAAGCGATGCACGCCATGGAGTGCCTGAAGGAAATATTTAGGCGGGAAAAGTTAAAAGAAGAATGTAAGCCCGAAAGTGACACTATGGACGTCGTGTCCGATGATGATTTTTCAGATTCAGACGCAAAGCCAATCCAATTTGGGACTATCCTTGTGATTTTAATGTCAAACATGGTGTTTACTGACACGAGAATTTTCTTGTGCGCTCTTGTGCAGTACCCAAGTGTAGGTAGACGTGCAAGTAATATCTGGTAAGACCAGGTCGATCCCACAGGGAAGGTGTTGACCTATCGAATTAGACTAACCTCTAAAGAAAACAAAATAAAATAACTAAGTTTGAATGAAGGTGCAGAACACGAAGTTCCACAAACTAGGATTACTAATGAAAGTAATTAAAATTAACTAAACAATCTAACTAGCTAATTAAACAGTACTTAGAATTAAGGAGTTTAACTTTAAAAAGAAAGTGTTGGGATTACACGAATCCGCAGTAACCTAGCCATCTACCATGCATTTACCTTAAAGCACAATGGAGTATATTACCTACAGTTTTCCGTATTCCTCAAAAGAAATAAAGATTCTATGGCCCTTTCATGACCGGGACCATATCATCACAGTTTAATTGAAATACACAAAAGCGGTTTAATTCAATAGTTAAGACTCGCATCCTCAATGGTGTTAGCATTGAAGATGGTTTGCAAAATGTATTGAAAGAAAATGCCTTAGGGCCTTAGTTTTAAAACTGTTTTGACAGACTGAGCATTTATTTGGGACAGAATGATAACAAGTCCTAAAACAAAAAGTCCTGGAATACTGCAGGGAACATCCTCAAGAATCCGAGAGTTCGATCGATCGACGCGCCTTCGATCGATCGAAGACCTTCATCCCTCAATCGATCGAACTGAATTCGATCGCTTGACTGTCTCTGGTTCGATCGATCGAACTAACTTCGATCGATCGAACACAGCGATTATTCTGCTGCATGGCAGAGGCTGGAGATCACTGTTTCATCGTGATCTCCCAACCTGGGACTACTCAGACATCGTCTGGAGTGTCGAGGATTGATTTTTAACGTAAGAAAACTTTAATACCATGTTTGGTTGTGAGTTATTCATGAAAACTATAAAATCTATGGTTTTATAACTATCTAGCATGCAACACTGTATAACAAGCGATTAAACTATGCCTACGAAGTGCAGAATGTAAATAACAATATATGAATAACCTGGAATAGAAGATACTTGTATAAACTTTGAGAAATCTAATCCACAATATGAAAATTCAATGAAAACCTACAAAAACCAAACAAACTCTCTATCTCTCCTTCTAAACTGTTAAAATGTAAAAGTGGGCGTCCTTATGGACGTCTACAAAACGCATATAAATAGAAAACCTAATGCACTAGGGTTAAAATCCGCATTCTGCTGCGCACGCAAATGTTTCTGGAAATACCCCGTTCGATCGATCGAACGGCTCTCGATCGATCGAACCCTTGATCTTCAAGCGCTTCTACTCTCGTCGAGCGATCGAACGCTCGATCGATCGAACCTTCTTAGAGCGATCGAACTTCACTTTTCAGCTTTGACTTCTTTTGTTTGCATTCCAGCATTCCATTTATTCTGATGTTCATCTGTTCAGTCCACACAGCAGTAATCTGCACAAGCAACAGCTAAAACAATACAACTTATCATAGATTAATCATATTGTATAGAAATTAGCCTTGTAATGCAAATTGCGGATAACATGGGAAGTTGTGATAAAAATTAATACAATTCTTTCCTTTAGCGCGGTTGTATTTTACAAAAACCCCCGCTTTGCACAACCCCCAACTAGCTTATTGCTAGTCCCTAGCGATAAAGCGAAAATAAAAATAAAATAAAGAAACCTAAACTAATACTACCACGACTAAGAAACGAAGAAAAACTAAAAACAACCTAAACTAAGATAGAGAGAAAAATCCTAACTCACTTTCGCAGGAATCGCGGTTGCATTTAGCGAATGCAACAAGCCGTTAAACCCCTAGGTTCCCCCTAGTGGACGAGTGTTGTCTCGTGAGGGTTTGCAGTGAATGTACCCACAAAATTCCAATTTTTAGCTCAAAAAAAGATTTAGAACAACTTGTAGAATTTCCCCTTCCATTAAGCTATTAATTCAACTCTACAATAATATAATATCCTCTATCAACCCATGAAAAAGATCCACATGCTCTCCCATATCACCAAGTAAAATATACAAATGTATTACCATCATGCACCCGTGTGTGTGTGGAATTAACAACCATGCGTCCAACCCTTATTAAGAGTTATCTAGATTATTGTACTTTGGAAACTTGCAGTTTTAGCTCAATTCTCACATTGGTCACACTCAAAAAGAAAGTCTCTCAGAAACTTGCTTTACAATGATCGCACATCGTATGAAAGCTTTGATAAGAATGATATTCTAAGTGCTAATGCTTTCATACTGGACTCTATGAAAAACGAACATTTAAGAGTGTATAGTCTCATGAATGGAATACTACTTACTAGAGGAGCGAAATACCGTGGACAACTCAACTCACACTTTCATGTTCAAATCAATTATTGAGAATCTTCAAGACTTTGAAGTATGGCTTTTATTTAGTAGGTGGGGGTGTTGTAGAGAAGAGTGTGCTTTTTAGTATGTGATGGAATTTCTTCTCTTTTTATTATTTATTCTTTTCTCCACCCAATCTCCCATTCATTTCATATATATTTTTTTTTTTTTTTTTTTTTTGTATAACTCCTTCATTCATCATCATTTTTTTTTTTTTTTTTTTTTTAACCTGGAATATCCCACAACAACTTCCTACCATTTCACATACTTTGATGACTCATTCTCAATAAATTTATCAAACAGTTCAATGAGGTCAAGGTATAGATCAAGGATTTGGATTCTTGTGATTTCATTGGAAATATTTATTTGAGGTGGGATCAGGGGTGAAACGATTCAATGAATGAGGGTGAGCTATATTAGGTAAAGGAATGGGTAAACGATGGCTTGAATCATTTTCTCAACTTTCAATTTTTAGCACTTAAGTGTTCATCGAGTTTAATTGGTAAATCCTGAACGTTCTCCTCTAACAAGTAGTCAAAACTTTAAAGAAAACTGAGACTTAACAACGAATTTACCAAGTATATGCAAGAAAAAACATTCGACAATGTATGAGAATCCCCTCAGAAATGAAGATTGGCTCAAAAGCTCACAAAGGGTTATTAGCTTCCACTACTTGTTCCTTTTCGCACAATATTCATTTTAACTCCATTTTTAGATTTTCTACATAGCTGCCAATTAGTGCACAAAAGTGTTGGGTACATAATAGCTTTACAGATGCAATTCATTTCAATGATACAGAAAAACCGCGTGGATTTAATCCATAAAAAGATAAGAATACTACAAATGTATCATTGTCTAATTAACAAGCAGGAAAGGTTATTCAGAGTTATTCTATCAATACTATTCAATTAAAAAAATTTTCAAATTTTAACAGACTGTGTTCTCATTAAATTTAAAACATATCTAAGTGCAAAACCTGATTATTACGGGTGTATACCTATCTATTGTCTCCTACCCCCAACTGAAAACAACAAAGTCCTCAGAAGTTGATTTTCAATAAATAAAAGAGATGGGTATCACCTGTATAGAGCAAATGATGATCGCAAGCAAAGCAACCTAGCATAGAAAAGTATAACACAATCTCCAAAACAGACAGGATCAAAAGATAACAATAATACAATAAAACCATGATCCAATCAATCGAAACCACTGGAATATGAACAGAATAAAAAAAATACAAGCAGTGATAAATACTGTCCATACAATACCAACTAACCAAATATTACACCCAAAAACCACCAACATATACAACCAACCAAAAATACATAAATGCCACCTCCCCGACTAAAACTAATCGACCCCAGATGGCGTATCATCGGCTATATCAGAAGGGATGTCGATAGGAGCAGGCGGCAATACAGTAGTAGTAGGAGTAGTAGATGGCTCGGAAGCAGCGGTCGAAACCGGATCAGTAGCCTCAGCAGCTGGGGCAGCAGATGGTGGATCAGTAAGTGGTGGATCCGTAGGAGTAGAAACATGTGACGGATCAGCAGCAGGCGGAGCAGATGGGGTGGCCGTGGGATGGTGAGCAGAGTGAACAGCCTGATCAACCCCTATCTGAATCAAAATGGACTCCAGTAGAGTCTGGAGATGGTCAATCCTGCCCTCGAGTCTAATCCTGGCCTCTCTCTCCTCCAATAATAGCTCACGAACTGTCGGGAGAGGCACAGAAGAAGAAGACTCTCCCTGGGCACGAGACTGCGACCGCTGTCGCAGCTCAAACTGCTGAACCGCAGCAACTGGATCATCCTCATCATCCGAATCAAGCTCCTCCACCTCGGTGGGTGTCCCTGAAGCTCCGGCCTCCGTGTCTGTACAGCCACGCCTCTTCTTCCTCCCCCTCACCCTCGCTGTCCCTTTCCCCTTGCGCTTCCTCTTCTGAGCGTCGGAGCGGCGAGCAGCCGCCTCGCTAAATCGGCGGGGAGAAGGACGGATATCATCTCCAGCGAGCTCGAGGAACCCGGCATCAGCCATGACCCTCTGAATGGCCCAAGCACCCTTCAGGTGCTTCCTGGATGAGATATAACGGGTGGGGTGTACCATAAAGTCAATGTATAGGCGTGGTATACAAACAGGCTGACCCGTCCCCACAGCATATAAGACTCGCGCATACCAAGCCGCGATCTTCTCTCTATAGGACGTCACTAGGAGGCAATTGCTGAGGACCAAATGAAGCATGTGGTAGTCGTCGGTGAGAAAGTGGTCCTCGATCAAAGCATCGCCATCCCAAGACGGAACGGCACCTCCAGTGAGCTCTCGAATAATAGCAGACGGTGGGGTCACTGGTGCATCAGGCCGGTGGGGGCAAACATAATCAGGTACCTCTGGTACCCCCAACACGGCAGAAACGGTGGCGGGACTGATGATGAACGACCGACTCCGAAAGAAGGCATGATAGGTGAATGGTGTAAACGGGTCGCTGATCATCGTCGCACATGCACCTCTAATCCAGGATAGGTTGACCCTCTTGGCCAATGACAGGAGATCGAACCAGTGAGGCATAGCCCGGATCCGTGTGAGGAACCATGGGCTCTCAGTCCATATGTGCTCAATAGGTCTCTCAATCATGACCATCCGAGTCTGGAAGTACCGCTCGAACCAAACCCTATCCTCGTTATTCCGGAACCCGTGTGCGGGTACCGGATCTGGAATAGTACGGTCGAGGGGCTTGGACTTATGATAGCCCGTCACTGGATTCATCTTGCAGTCCTGAAAATAAGACCACACAAGATACAGATAAGAATAGGAAGAAAAAGAAACAAAACAAACACTGCTGGAGTTCGATCGATTGAACTGAGTTCGATCGATCGAACTGGAGTAGACTTCGATCGCTTGAAAATTGTTCGATCGATCGAACATCTCCCCTTCGATCGCTCAAAACCAGTTCGAGCGATCGAACACAGCGGTGTCCAGTAATCGCAGAAACGAAAAGAAAACCTAAGTTACACTAATCAAAAGACAATCCTAAGACCAAGGGGACACCCCCTTGGGATTTTCTAACACAACCAGAAAGAAAAGAAAAACACAAATGAGTGGGGCCTACCTCGGTGAATAACCCGCTGTGGGGATGGAGAGATGATGAGATGAAGATGAGGGGGATCAGAGGATTGATCAGGGCTCCCTTTTGGGATGCCAGAAACTAAAATATGCCGAGTCGCCCTCTCCCTGTCTTCGAGCGATTGAGGGTGAGAATGAGGGAAATGAAGAAATGTCCTGAAGACGCCTCGTTTAAATGCCTCGTTCGATCGATCGAACACAAATTCCTCAATCGATTGATCATAAACTACAAGCGCTTGAACATTCAGGTTTCGATCGATCGAACTGGGTTCGATCGATCGAACACAAGAACTCCAGAATTCAATGGGATATGAACTACATCACCCCCAACTATCATAAACAAATCTGGACATGCAGATAGACTGAAATAACAGGTGAAGAACAAGCATGTATGACAGAAATTCATCCCCAGAATAGAAAATCGCAATTTATATGTAAAAATAAAACTTTATTATTGTATCCAAATTGCACCATTATCATCCCCAAATGTGGTTAAAACCTTATTGAACTCGAAAACCAAAACTAAGACTAAAACTAAAACTGAAAACAAATTGTCAAGGATTACATTCCAGTTGCTAAACAAAAATTGAAATTGAACAGAAACAACTGAAATGTAGCACTAGTCTTCGAGTATAAATATTTCCTCTTCCACGATCTCTTCATAATCCGCCGAATCTTCAGACGCGAAGTCCAAACTCGATGATTCCCTTTCCCAGAACAATCGAAACGCAGCAAGGACATCATCAAACAAGTCTGGAGTCTCCAAGGAATTGAAAGCCCATGCAAGAGGTGATCCGAATGGAGACAAGGATAACGGAGTGTGATTGTGCAACGGACCCTCCTCTTGCGGCGGAGTGAGTGGGGGCCTTATGTAGGGCCCAAGACCATGAATCAGTTGATGTGGAAGGAATACCGGGATGCCATTTAGGAACATAGTGACAATCCTGGACAAAAGACAACAAACTGAAATTAAAACAACAGAACACAAGAAACACGAATTAACACAAAAAGAAAAACAAAGAATAGAAACAATAATACAAAGAAATGTGACAAGTTCCAACCTCACTATTGGCATTGGTTCCCAAAGTGCACTAGCTGGTAAGGGGCATTGGAGCCTGAATAGCAAGTAGCTCAGGTGCACGTAGCGGTATGGGACCAACTCAAGTACGAGGAAATCGTCCACGAAAACAAAGACAGCATTGTGGCGTTCTGGGACGACATCCTGAAGGACATGATCCTCCCATGGCTCCCACATGTCATCGTTTTCCCACTGCGCCATGAGTGCGTCATCCACCATGCGTCCCATGTACAGGTCATCATCCTCCTCCACATCATCATCATCCTGAAATCCCATATTTTCGTATGGGTTGATATCCAGGAGGGCTGGTGGATATGGAATGTACCCTTGAGCAGCATCAATAAGAGAATGAGCTTCAGGGTCCTGATGAAGCAAGGGGCAGGGTATGAGTTCACCCTCAATCCAGGTGCCACAGCGACATTCTGAATCCGCCCAAGAACCGACAGAGTGAACATCATCACCTCGCATCTACGCACCTGCAACAGAGTGGTTTAAGGAATAATGGATTAGAACTAAATCACAAACACGAAATAAAGAACGAACACCAAAAAGAAACAAAAGAGAGAGAAACTAAAATGCAAGGAAAGAAAAAGGAATACAACAACAATGTGGAATTCCACTTCAGATTTTTAAGCGTGAGAATAGCTGGGCTCATCCAGCTGGATGTGCTCAACTTCAGAGTGGAAATTCTCCAAGAACGGCTTCAATCTTTGGCCATTGACCTTGAAACAATCATCGTTCTTGGGATTAACAATCTCGACCGCCCCATGTGGAAAAACAGTTTTTACGATGAACGGGCCTGTCCAACGGGAACGGAGTTTTCCTGGGAAAAGGTGGAGGCGAGAGTCATACAATAAGACTTTCTGCCCCGGCTCAAATGATTTACGAAAAATCGTACGATCGTGTCGAGCCTTCAACTTTTCCTTATGTAACTTTGCAGAGTCATACGCATCTCGTCGTATTTCCTCTAGCTCTGCAAGTTGGAGCTTGCGTAGCTGACCTCCCTCTTAAATATCAAAGTTCAATGAGCGTGTCGCCCAATAAGCTTTATGTTCAATTTCAACAGGAAGGTGGCAAGCTTTCCCGTAAACCAATCTGTACGGGGACATACCAAGATTCGTCTTATAGGCAGTACGGTATGCCCATAACGCGTCAGTTAATTTGTATGCCCAGTCTTTTCGATTGGAACTAACCGTCTTCTCGAGAATATGCTTGATTTCTCGGTTAGCCAATTCTGCTTGCCCATTAGACTGTGGATGATAGGCAAGAGCAATTTTATGATGAACTCCGTATTTCTTGAGAAGTGACTCCAAAGGCCTATTGCAGAAATGCTTGCCTTGGTCACTTAGTAAAGCTTTCGGAGTACCAAAACGAGACAAAATATGCTCTCTTAGAAATGACATGACCGTTCTGTGGTCATTTCGTCTCGTTGGTATCGCTTCTACCCATTTGGATACATACTCGACAGCAAGGAGTATGTACTCACAGTTATTCGACTTGGGAAATGGGCCCATAAAATCTATGCCCCAATAATCGAATATCTCAATTGTGATGATAGGGGTTAAAGGCATAGAATTCCTTTTAGAAATGGTTCCAAGCTTTTGACAGCGTTGGCATATCTTGCAAAAGGAATAAGCATCTTTGAAGACTGTAGGCCAGTAAAAACCGCTCTGTAAGACCTTTTGTGCGGTCTTTTGTGACGCAAAATGGCCACCGCATGCCTCAGAATGGCATGACGCTAATATGACGGTTATATCCTCGTTGGGTACGCAACGCCTGATGACCTGATCAGCACAGTACTTGAAGAGGTATGGGTCATCAAAGAAGAAGTGACGCGCGAACGAGAGGAACCGTTTCCTATCCTGGTTCGACCACTGAGTTGGTGTTTCACCCGTGACGAGGTAGTTTACAACATCAGCATACCAAGGCAGACTACTTACTGCCAGTAGCTGTTCATCTGGGAACTCATCTTTAATGGATTGGGATTCAGTGTTATCGGTAAAAGTCAACCGGGATAAATGATCCGCAACCACATTCTCTACTCCTTTCTTATCTTTGATTGTTAAATCAAACTCTTGGAGTAAGAGTATCCAGCGAATAAGCCGTTGTTTAGCGTCTTTCTTTGACAAAAGATACTTGAGGGCCGAATGATCTGTAAAACAGACGATTGGCGACCCTATCAGGTAAGACCTAAACTTGTCCAGAGCGAATACTACAGCCAGCAGCTCCTTCTCGGTGGTAGTGTAATTCATTTGAGCGTCATTCAAGGTTCGGCTGGCGTAGTATATCACATGTGGCTTATTGTCCTTTCTCTGGCCTAGGACTGCGCCAATGGCGTAATCACTAGCATCGCACATTAATTCAAAAGGCAAACTCCAGTCGGGTGCCTGTATTATAGGTGCGGAGGTGAGGAGATCTTTTAGATCCTCAAAGGACTTTTGGCAACTCTCTGACCACTCGAAAGGTGCATCTTTGACAAGAAGTTGACAAAGGGGTCGAGAGATTGCACTGAAATTCTGGATAAATCGACGATAAAAACCTGCGTGCCCTAGGAACGAACGAATGTCTCGCACTGTACGGGGGACAGGTAGATTTGAGATTATGTCGATCTTAGCCTTATCCACTTAGATTCCTTCATCGGATATTATGTGGCCTAGAACTATACCCTTGGTCACCATAAAGTGACACTTCTCCCAATTCAAGACTAGGTGTTTGTCTTCACACCTCATTAAAACCTGCTCGAGATTGCTAAGGCAATCTTCGAAGCTATGGCCGAATACTGAGAAATCATCCATGAAAACTTCAAGGATGTTTTCGACCATGTCACTGAATATACTCAGCATGCACCGCTGAAAGGTAGCCGGTGCATTGCATAGGCCAAACGGCATTCGTCGGTAGGCAAAAGTACCGAATGGACACGTGAATGTGGTTTTCTCCTGATCTTTAGGAGCAATCTCAATTTGATTATATCCACTGTATCCATCCAAGAAGCAGTAATACTTGTGACCTGCCACGCGTTCTAGCATTTGATCCATAAATGGCAAAGGAAAATGGTCCTTTCGGGTCACAGTATTTAACTTCCTGTAATCAATACACATCCTCCAGCCAGTGGGGACACGTGTCGGTACTAATTCACCCTCTTTATTTGGGATGACCGTTATGCCTGCTTTCTTTGGAACTACTTGGGTAGGACTAACCCAAGGACTATCAGATATAGGATATATCATCCCAACATCAAGTAGTTTAAGCACTTCCTTTTTAACTACTTCTTGCATGTTGGGGTTCAGACGCCTTTGCATTTGCCTTGAGGGTTTGGCGTCTTCCTCCAGATATATCTTGTGTGTGCATATGGATGGACTTATGCCTTTGAGGTCAGTAATTGTCCATCCCATCGCATCCTTATGCTTGGTAAGCATTTCCACTAGCTTACTTTCCTGTTCATGAGTTAAAACAGATGAAATGATCACAGGATAAGTTTTTCCAGTCCCTAGGAATGCGTATTTTAGCTCTTTGGGGAGCTCCTTCAATTCTAATTCCGGGAACTGGAAACTAGAGGGCATTACCAACTTGGTTTTCGGAGGCAGTTGTTCATATGGCTGTATCCACATGCAATCAGCTCTATCCTCCTCTTTCGTATCCATCATAAGACACGTCTGATTCAAGTCAGCATCCAATGGGGTGGACTCTGCAAGCTGATAAATATCGCCAAATTGAGTCATCACAACTTCCAAAGGATCTTTATAGTCAACCAAGTCAACTTCATCTTCAATGACCGTGTCTATATAATGGATTTCTTCCTCATCATCGTATTCTTCGGGTCGGGGATTAGAGAAGATCTTGATATTCAACGTCATGTTCCCGAATACGATAGTCATGATACCAGTTCTAATCTTGATTGTGGCATCAATGGTGTTGAGGAATGGACGTCCAAAAATAACCGGGATATGTGCACCAGGATTGGACACAGGTTCTGTGTCCAATATCACGAAATCAACCGGAAAGACAAAAGTGTCTATTTGGACAAGGACGTCCTCCAATACCCCTCTAGGGTACTTTACAGATCTGTCTGCCAATTGCAAAGCAACTCGGGTGGGTTTGAGTTCACCCAACCCTAGCTGTTTATAGACTGAGTATGGCAGCAGGTTCACGCTTGCTCCTAAATCGAGGAGTGCGTTGTCTATCTTTTGATTCCCAATTCTGCATGAGACAGTAGGCGTGCCGGGATCTTTGAGTTTTGGAGGCAACTCATTTTGAATGATCGCGCTTGCTTGGCACGCGACATAAGCATGTTTCTTCACGCTTTGCCTCCTCTTGACCGTGCATAGATCTTTGAGATACTTAGCATAGGCCGGCACTTGCTTGATAGCATCTAGGAGTGGAAGGTTAATCTTAACTTGCTTAAACAGTTCCAGAAACTCCTGATTCTTCGTCTCATTCTTGGGTTTCTTCAACCGTTGAGGATAAGGTGCAGGGAATGGGCATTTTGGTGGTTCCTCCTTAACAGACTCCTTCCCAGGCCTTCGCTCAACTTCTTCTTCTACTCTAGGAGCTTCAAGGTTTGCCTTTATTGGTTCGTCATTAGTAGACGGCTCCTCCTCTTGAGTAGATGGTAGCTCAACTTCCTTATCCACCACTTCCTCCTCATCGTACACTTCGGGAGTGGATGGAGGCATGCCTTTCTCTATGATTTTTCCACTTCTCAGTGTGGTCACAGCTTTAGCATGTTCTTGATTGTTAGGACCATTGTTATGTCCCTTGGGGTTCTGAAGTGGTTGAGCAGGGAATGTTCCTCCTGAGCTCTCTTGCCGTGCATCTATCCTCTCTAATGTAGCAGACATTCTACTCATCATTTGGATGAGTTGCTGCGTTAGATTGGCATTAGCAAGTGGCTCCTCCTCTTGTACCTTCTTGTGCGGGGGCACATAGGCATTGGTTTGTGGTGCATTGGAGGGTTGAGCTTGATTGTAATTATTAGTTCTGTTTTGATTGTAATGCTGGGCTGGCCTATTGTTTTGCCCTTGATATTGATTATTGTTGTAGGGCTGCTGTTGATATTGATTTTGGGCCCCAGCATTATTTCTCCAATCAAAACCGGGGTGATTCCATCTATTGTTATTTTGAAAATTATTATTGGAATTCCCCGCCCCTCGAAAACCTTGCATGGCATTCATCTCTATAGGGGCTTGCTCTTGAAAATGTGGCACATTAGGACAATATTGAGTTGGATGTCCCAACATGTTGCATGTGCCACATGATTCTTCAGGCAAGACTTGCCTAGAGCTCTCTCCTTTCATACTTAACTCTTCTACCTTCTTTGCCAGCTCTGCATACTTAGTCATGAGGTGATCTTCATTGGTTAGCTGGTATAAGCTTTTCTCTTCTACACAGGATATCTGTGAGCGTGAGATATTGTCAGAATTTGACCATTCATGAGCGTATTCAGCTAACCATTCGAAATGGGCTTCGGCCTCTTCAGTGTTTTTTCGCAGAAATGGTCCAGAGCTCATTGTTTCCACCAACTTCTTTGTTTCACCATTCAATCCCCGATAAAAGAAGCTGATCGTTCGCCATTTTTCAAACCCATGATGTGGGCACGAGAGAAGCAAATCTTTGAAACGCTCCCACGCTTCTGTGAAGGTTTCATTGCTCTTTTGTTTATAGGAATTGATTTGACGCTGAAGGTCTGTGGTCATGCGAGTAGGATAGAATTTCTTCAAAAATGCGGTGCGCATCGCATGCCAGGTGAAAATTGAATTAGGTTTTAGGGAGTGGAGCCACGCCTTCGCTTTATCTTTCAAAGTGAAGGGGAATAGCATTAAATGCGCCACCTCCCTAGGACAAGTTTACGAGAATGTTTTGCAAACATCCTCGAAATCGGTGATATGTAAATACGCCTTCTCGCTTTCCATCCCATGAAAAGTGGGAAGCAGTTGAATCATCCCATTGCGAAACTGGAATTCTCCATTGTGCGGTGGGATTTGAATGCAAGAGGGCGTAGGTGCATGTTCTGGTTGCATGAGATCGCAAAGAGGACGGAGTGCCTCATCGATTGGTACCAAAACATTGTCACCGTTTTCACTCTGATGATCATCCATTGATGCAGTTGGAGTGGCTATAGGGTTGATGGAGCTTTCAGAGTCAGACAGATAGAAAGGATTTCCAAAAATTCCTTCAATGGAATTCTCGGACATGAACTGAGAGGGTCCCTAGGGTGAGAACTTACCCAAAAGAACTGAAAAGAAGAGAAAAATAAAAAAAAAGAAAGAGATGAAGAGAGACTGAGGTAATCTAAGGAATTGGTCGTCGCCTTCCCCGGCAACGGCGCCAAAAACTTGACACGATAATTTTCTTGTGCGCTCTTGTGCAGTACCCAAGTGTAGGTAGACGTGCAAGTAATATCTGGTAAGACCAGGTCGATCCCACAGGGAAGGTGTTGACCTATCGAATTAGACTAACCTCTAAAGAAAACAAAATAAAATAACTAAGTTTGAATGAAGGTGCAGAACACGAAGTTCCACAAACTAGGATTACTAATGAAAGTAATTAAAATTAACTAAACAATCTAACTAGCTAATTAAACAGTACTTAGAATTAAGGAGTTTAACTTTAAAAAGAAAGTGTTGGGATTACACGAATCCGCAGTAACCTAGCCATCTACCATGCATTTACCTTAAAGCACAATGGAGTATATTACCTACAGTTTTCCGTATTCCTCAAAAGAAATAAAGATTCTATGGCCCTTTCATGACCGGGACCATATCATCACAGTTTAATTGAAATACACAAAAGCGGTTTAATTCAATAGTTAAGACTCGCATCCTCAATGGTGTTAGCATTGAAGATGGTTTGCAAAATGTATTGAAAGAAAATGCCTTAGGGCCTTAGTTTTAAAACTGTTTTGACAGACTGAGCATTTATTTGGGACAGAATGATAACAAGTCCTAAAACAAAAAGTCCTGGAATACTGCAGGGAACATCCTCAAGAATCCGAGAGTTCGATCGATCGACGCGCCTTCGATCGATCGAAGACCTTCATCCCTCAATCGATCGAACTGAATTCGATCGCTTGACTGTCTCTGGTTCGATCGATCGAACTAACTTCGATCGATCGAACACAGCGATTATTCTGCTGCATGGCAGAGGCTGGAGATCACTGTTTCATCGTGATCTCCCAACCTGGGACTACTCAGACATCGTCTGGAGTGTCGAGGATTGATTTTTAACGTAAGAAAACTTTAATACCATGTTTGGTTGTGAGTTATTCATGAAAACTATAAAATCTATGGTTTTATAACTATCTAGCATGCAACACTGTATAACAAGCGATTAAACTATGCCTACGAAGTGCAGAATGTAAATAACAATATATGAATAACCTGGAACAGAAGATACTTGTATAAACTTTGAGAAATCTAATCCACAATATGAAAATTCAATGAAAACCTACAAAAACCAAACAAACTCTCTATCTCTCCTTCTAAACTGTTAAAATGTAAAAGTGGGCGTCCTTATGGACGTCTACAAAACGCATATAAATAGAAAACCTAATGCACTAGGGTTAAAATCCGCATTCTGCTGCGCACGCAAATGTTTCTGGAAATACCCCGTTCGATCGATCGAACGGCTCTCGATCGATCGAACCCTTGATCTTCAAGCGCTTCTACTCTCGTCGAGCGATCGAACGCTCGATCGATCGAACCTTCTTAGAGCGATCGAACTTCACTTTTCAGCTTTGACTTCTTTTGTTTGCATTCCAGCATTCCATTTATTCTGATGTTCATCTGTTCAGTCCACACAGCAGTAATCTGCACAAGCAACAGCTAAAACAATACAACTTATCATAGATTAATCATATTGTATAGAAATTAGCCTTGTAATGCAAATTGCGGATAACATGGGAAGTTGTGATAAAAATTAATACAATTCTTTCCTTTAGCGCGGTTGTATTTTACAAAAACCCCCGCTTTGCATTTACCTTGCGTATGTCCTTCATGGCCAAGCCAGATAAGCCAACGGCCTTAGAAGGAGATATGGTAGAAGGCCTGACCAAAGAGTCGGCCACTATAGAAGACATATTCTAGAGTAGAGGAGAGACCGTTAAGCCAAAAGTGGTAGAAGCCACGAGTAAGAACATGGATGCAACCGAGCAACAATCCGATCGGCCCAAGATGACCATCTTAAGGCCGAAAGGGCAACAAACTGAGGAAGGACAAAAGCCAGGAGGGCCCGTTAAAGTGGTTATTGAGAGACCTATATATCAAATGTCCCAACACTTAAAGCAACTGTATGTGAAATGGCACATTTAAGGAGTTCCCATGAACAGGATTCTCATTGATAGGGGCTCCACCATCAATATCATGCCCCAAATAATGCTAAAGGTACTGTAGAAGTCTGAGTTGGAGTTAATCCTGACCAAAATGAATGTTCAGAGTTTCACAGGAGCACTCTCAAGAACGAAAGGCATCCTGTCCTTGGAACTGACAATAGGAAGCAAGACAACAATGACTGCTTTCTTCATTATTGAAAGATTGGCCGCTTATGACGCATTGTTGGGCCAAGATTGTATACACTCCAACTACTATATTCCCTCAACTTTACATCAGCTATTGATTTTTTGGAAGGGAGGGGAGGTAAAGGTAGTGGGGGCTGATACGAAGCCATTCATGGCACGTATTCAAACGGGCGATGTGTTGTTGTATAAAGACGACAACGGACCTATAAAGCTACTAGGATGTAGAAAGATGGGAAAGCTAAACGCGGATTCATCAAAGAGGATATGAAGTGCTGCCCTCAACTCAATCAGATAGAAGAAGTCAGGCGAGTTGAACTTAAAGAAGAAGACGTGATCAATGAATCAACAACCAACTGAGATTCACAGATAACTAGCCCTAAAAGCCAGCATGGCCAGATGGTATGCATATCTGGTCGATACGCGTTTAGAGATCGGCCCAATTGATGGTATGGTTAATTTGGCCGATTGTATTTATAAAGAAGAAACGCCAAGGGAGGAAGAGGTCCAAATGGATGAACTGGAAATGGCCATAGCAAAGCTAGATGATCTAAAGGCCGACGTTCAAGATCCACTATTAGAAATCAACCTAGGCAAGGAAGGAGAGCACAATCCTACTTATGTAAGTCAGATGCTAGAACCGCAGTTCTAGGCCGAGTTGATAGCGCTCTTACATAAGTATAAAGATTGCTTTGCCTGGGACTATGATGAGATGCCAGGGCTATCTAGGGAACTGGTGGAACACCAATTGCTAATTAAATCAGGGTTCAGGCCATTCAAACAGCTACCTCAGTGCATGTCACTAGAGGTTACTCTGAACGTGAAGGAGGAAATTGAGAGACTCCTGGGCGCTGGTTTTATTTGGATTGCTAGATATGTAGAATGGGTTTCGAATGTACTCCTAGTGGTAAAGAAGAATGGAAAGCTCAGGGTCTGCATTAACTTCAAAAACCTAAACCTGGATACCCCAAAAGATGAATACCCTATGCCCATGGCCGATCAGCTCATCGATTCGGCCGCCAAGCACAAGATCTTGTCCTTTATGGACGGGCATTTAGGATACAATTAAATTTTCATCACCAAGGAAGATGTCCCAAAGACAGCTTTTCGGTGTCTGGGGGCAATTGGAACCTTTGAGTAGGTTGTCATGCCCTTCGGGCTAAAGAATGCAGGAGCCACCTATCAATGGACAATGAATTCAATCTTCCATGATATTATTAGATGATTCTTAGAGGTCTACATTGACAATGTGGTGGTAAAGTCTGGTGATAACACCGATCATTTGAGGGACTTGGAAAAAGCATTTGAAAGAATATGGGCTCATAAGTTAAAGATGAATCCCCTTAAATGTGCATTCGGCATTTCACCAGGGAACTTCTTAGGTTTCTTGGTGCACCAACAATGGATAGAGATAGACAAGAACAAGGCTCAAGCTATTCAAGCAGCAAAGCCCCCCAGCCAACAAGAAGGAATTACAAAGGCTACTCGGGAAGATCAATTTCCTAAGAAGATTCATATCCAACTGTCCCAATGGACCTTGGCCAACAAGAAGGAATTACAAAGGCTACTCGAGAATTACAAAGGCTAGATATGTCAAACTGATGTGATTAAGTATATATTGTCAAGACTTATCATGAGAGGCCGAATTGGGAAATGGACCTTGGCCTTGATGGAATTTGCCATTCAATACTGATCACAGCAATCAGTTAAAGGCCAGGCCATAGCCAATTTTCTGGATGATCACCTAGATCTACTAATTTAGGAGATTTGTCACTAGCATCTAAGGTACTAAATACGTCCTTAGTCTTATGGACGTTGATCTTTGATGGCTCTAAGAATGCAGAGGGTACTGGGCAGGAGCGATCATTGTATCACCTAAATATAAAAAGACAAAGATGTTGTTTTGGCTCAATTTTAAGTGTACCAATAATCAGGCCGAGTACGAGGCACTCATCATCGAACTAGAAATACTCAATGAGATGGGGGCATCATCTGTACATATAAAAGGGGACTCAGGGCTGGCGATCAGACAGATATCAGGTAAGTTTGAAATAAAGAGTTGGGAGCTCTGCCTGCTCGTTTCACTCAGTAGCTACTCAACTTATGGATTCATTTGATGATATAAGAGTGAGCTATATCCCCAGGTCAACAAATATAGAGGCCGATAAGCTAGCGAAAATAGGATTGGCCTCGTCTGCTAGAAAGGGTTTAGAGGACCAAGCTATCGCAGTACAAGTCCGATCGTTGCCATCAGTAGCAAAGAGAGGCTGGTATACTATAACCAATTTGGTCATGATGGAGGACAATGATTGGAGAATCCCAACCATCGAATATTTAAAACACCCAAATGTTAGGGAGGACCGAAAGATCAGACTGTTTGCGGTCCAATTTTGGTACTCGATGGAGAACTATTCAAGAAGCCCATCGGAGATGATGTGATCTTAAAATGGTTCGAGAAGAAACAAGCCATGCAGGTAATGGCAAAAGTGCATGAAGGGATCTATGGAGGTCATCAGGGCGGTACCAAGATGAAATGACTCTTACAAAGATATAACTACTATTGGCTGGGCATGTTAAAGGACTGCATTAGCTACGCCAAATGATGTCAGGCTTACCAAAAGCATGGCCCGATTCAACGAGTGTCAGCCAAGGAGCTCCAATCTATTATCAAGCCATAGTCATTCAGAAGATGGGCTATGGATTTGATTGGCAAGGTTCTCCCACCTTCATTGGGCTAACATTATTTCATTATAGTGGCTACAGACTACTTTATAAAGTAGGCTGAAGCTATACCTTATAGGACAGTGACTCAGGCCACCGTGATCAAATGCATTGAAGAACATATAATACATCGGTTCGGCCTGCCAGAAACAATAACAGCCGATCAAGGGTATGTGTTTACAGGAACATAGACTACAACCTTTGTAGAAAGTAGAGGAATCACTATTCTCAATTCTACCCCATACTATGCTTAGGCCAATGAACATGCCGAGTCAACAAACAAGATCCTCAAGGGGATCATTGAGAAAATGATAAATGAGAACCCAAGGGGAATGGGATAAGCTGTTGTTCGAAGCACTGTGGGCCTATCAGACATCTAAAAGGTCTAGTACTAGGGGCACACCGTTCATGTTGACAAACAGACATGATGTTATTCTACCTATGGAGGTCACAGTCCGATCAGCCAGGAGGGCACTACAGAATCAGCTTGAGCATGTAGAATATACCGAGGCTATGATAGCTGAGTTGGAAGGACTCGACGAAACAAGATTGGTAGCCCTGGATTTGTTAAAGGTACAGAAGCTATGTGTTGCCCGAGCATACAATAAGAGAGTGAAAGAAAAATCTTTCTACACAGAGGATTTGGTTTAGAAGGCCGTCTTACCTATCAGAGACAAAGTCAACTGATAAGGTAAATGGTCAGTCAATTGGGAAGGTCCCTTCATCGTCCACCAAGTCAAGAGAGGTGGAGCATACAGGCTGTGCGATATGGATGGGATGATTCATGTTAGGTGAGTAAACGACAAGTACCTAAAGTCTTATTATCCTACCTTATGGGAGACCATCGATTTAGAGTATAAACAAAATTCGGGGTTAGAATATGAACCATTTAATTATAAGCCTAAGCTTGAGTGATCAAAAATGTCAATTGTATTGAATATTGCTGAGCAAAACTTACTTACAAAAGCTCGTACAAAAGAAATATATAAATAAATAAAAAGAGAAATAGATATACAAGTACAAAAGTCAGAAGTCGGCCTCTAAGTCGATTCAAAATTCCTAAGTTTTGCTCTCAGGTCTTCCCAGGTCTTCTGAGCCCCAACTTGATCTTGTTTGACTTTGCTAAGTTTCTGGGACCAGGCACGGGAAATGGAAAGACTAGCATGTAGCTGGTCGCTACACTTCTGAGCGTTCCTCCAAGTTGAGCCAAGACCCCATCTACCTTTACTAGCGCTGCATCATTTATGACGACCTCAGCCTCGCATTATTCTAGTTGTGCCTTGAGAGTGGCGATACAGGCCTACAGCCATCCGTCTCGAGCAATCACTTAGGCCTGAGATGCCTTTCCAACTTCATACTTGGTCTTGTAGCCTCGAGAAACTACACCACTTTTTGTCGGGCACCAAGATGAACTTCAGCTTCGGCATGAACAGTTGGGGTCGATCGCTCAAAGAGTTGGCATGAACAGTTGACGGCAGCTTGGTAGTCTGTCTTGTATCTCCTGTAATAGAGAAAGTTGCCCATTTGATAGTGAACGATCAGCCAGAAGTGTGCTCAGGGCAGCGTCCACATCAGCAGTGGGTGAGAGGCTAGGTAGGTCTTAGGTAACCAGCCCAAGGAGGAGGTCATTTGATTATTGGATGCTGGTAGGAGAGACGGCTTGGGGCTCAAGAAGGCCCAAGTCAAACGCCCCATAGTCCAAGCAGCTGCAAACATCGTCAAAAGGGAGGAATGGTTCTCAACCCAAGGGAGTAGCCTGTTCAAAGATTCAGAGTTAAAAGGGTTAATATTAGTTAGATTGAAGAGAAGAGCCCAAATGAAAAAAAAAAACAAAAATAC
This sequence comes from Hydrangea macrophylla, assembly GCA_033977485.1. Classification (NCBI taxonomy): domain Eukaryota; kingdom Viridiplantae; phylum Streptophyta; class Magnoliopsida; order Cornales; family Hydrangeaceae; genus Hydrangea; species Hydrangea macrophylla. Next base: position 58,854,320 of record CM066988.1, on the reverse strand, counting down.
TTGGATAGGCAATGATGTGGAGGCCGATGTATCTTGTGGTAAAGCGTCCTCGCCACTGGGTTGTGAGGTGGACGAATGGGCTGGTTGTTGGTTTAGCTCAGGAAGAGGTGCTGTGGTAGTCTCCTCTAGTAAAGCCCCAACACTCACACCGGCAGTGGTTTGAACGGCCTCTGTGGTGACCGAGGTATCAGTAAGAGCACTATTCCTACCACCTAGAGCTGGAGGATTCGCAGGAGTGGATGAAGTAGGATTGGCCACAACCACTTCTTTTGTATGCTTAGTGCCCGATTTCATTGCAACAGTGGGATCAGCCTGACCCTGAGAAACATCTTGACTGGGTTCTACCACAGATGGGGCCACTTGTTCTACTTCTTCTTCTCTAGTTATCTCTATAGTCATTTCGTCCCCAAATAGACCTTCACTGCTAGATGAGAGAATCACTTGCTCAGGTACATCCTATCTAGTTGGAAGGGGAACACCATCTCCATCTGAAGGAGTGAGAGGTGGGGCAATCCTCAGAGGGACCACCCTCTCGACAACTCGTTCAAGAAATGCTCTCGTTTGTTTAGAAAGTTGGGCTGATTGTGTTTGAGGTCCAGCAGGTAATATCTCCTATTCGGAGCCCTCGTCTATAAGCTGAAATGCAACAGAAGGCGGTCAGAAAGAAGAATCGGTGTATTAGGAAAGCATGAGATAAAGAAGATAAAATAATACCTAAGTGGATGATGGTACGGTTTGTTTTTGCTTCTTTGTCGATCTTTGGCCTAGTGTCTTCTTACAAGTTGGTCTCTTCGCTACTTGTTTCCTAGTGGCTGCTACCGGAGTAGCAATAGATTCATCGGCCGTAATAGTTAATGATGTAAAAAATTGAAGCAACACCTCGGTGGCAGTACTTTTGAAGATTTGGGTGGACCGGTCGAAACACCACTTCTCAAATTTGTCGGTCACGACCGGTCGTCCCGAGAATGGCGTGAATTTGAAGGCAACCTTCAATTTGTTCGATCGTTCTTTGATTTTTTTACTTGCCCGTCATTAATGATCAGGCCGCGCTCAACCCAATCCACGTTTATGGTTATGGCCGGTGGAAGAGGCACCAGTTGAAAAAGCCCGAATTAACGGACGTATAGCGGAGCAAAGTAGTACTCTGCCCCACATTTATTGTTGCTAGAAGGGATGCTCAGGCTAAAGAAAATGTCTCTAGCGACCAAGTACCTAGAGAAAATTTCATTATAAGAAGACTGGGTGCCCGGGCCACAGTTAGCAGGGTTGTTGAGAAGTTGTAGAAATGTGGGAAAGTGAGTAGAAGAAAAGGGTGTGAAGAGAGGGGTTGCCCGACTGGCACATTCCTCGTAAAAGAATGAAAAATAATCCTCGAAGGAGTGGGAAGAGGGAGTAATGTCCATAAAGTGGACAACAAAAATAGGAACGACAGGCAGTTGGCGGGCATCCAGCCTGAATTGTTGGAAGTATGAATACAGCCAAAGTTAAAGAATCCAGATCAGGCTCCCTCCCACACTGAAGCCCGATTAGACAAAATCAGTCACACCATGAACTAGGTGTGCCCAGACAAGAGTGGTGAGAGATAGAGGCTTACTGGAGGCCAAGGCTAAGGCAAGAGTGGTATACTCCTTTGTTATGGACTGACTGGCAGAGCAAAAGAGGTACCTGTTTAGCCAAAAGATGAGGAAGGCGATATGCTCGGCGTCGGTCACTTCGGTCCCTTCCTTGCCCATACATGCAATCAGAAAGCCGCTAAAAGCAGTAACCGGTCGATAGGACACAGCCCCATCCTTAACAGATTCCTATTGGGGGTAGGAGAAGCTGGCCGTTCCAACATCAACGCTTGGAAGAATCTCCTATCCGTGGGGGTAGAGCTCGAGCAAGTAATTGATGTCTTTTATGGTTGCAGCCATCAAGCCACTATGGAAGAGGAACCCATTACAAGATGACGCCCAGAATAGCAAGGCGGAGAAAAAGAGAGGCCGGTCGATCTCGAGCCGTGACCGACTGAGCATGATGGCATAAAAAATGCCCGATCGCTTCCAAAGTTCGGCCTTAGAGGCCGATACCCTTGTCACCCATTTGTCCCAGTCCGCAGTAGGTATGGGCCAACCTCTAATGGGATAGGTGGCTGTCCAAACTTTGCTACAATTAGCAGGTAACTGGAGGAACGCTTCATTCTCCACTGGTGGGGAGTATGGGTTGAAAGCCACCAGAGGGATGCTGCGGAATGCCGTACCAAGGCTAGGTGCCACCGGTGAGCCGTCGGGAGCGCTGTAGGAGAGGAAACTATTAGTATAGGTCTCTGAAGCATGGATTTTTGCTAAGGCCCTCACCTCTTTGCATCAATTTTGGGGAGGAGTGGCATCCAGAAATGCCCTCTTGCCTTTTGATGACGCCGTCGGGGCTGTTTTGGTGGCCATTTCTGCAATAGAGGTGGAGATTTCTTCGCCGGAAAGAATGGAGTTTTAGAGAGAGAAGCTCTGTGTTGCTGCTGGTTCTAGAGAGAGATGTAAATAAGAAGGGAATGTGAAGAGATTTTGAAAATCTCACCATTTAATACGCTTAGCATTTAATGTGGAGTGACTGGTGGGATTCCCAAAGATCTGACAGTCTCTGCATGGTGGACGCGTGGCAATTTCAAATTCAAAATGTCACATCGATCAAGGCGGGACATTTGATATGACCTTTTGAGGGGCAATTGTTTGCACCCAAAAACCGCCAAGGGTTTTTGAGCCTGAATGGAATGTTGAAATGGGCCTGGGGATGATCGGCCCAAGGTGCGTCCAGGAGTAGTCGACCCAGAGGTTACAAAGGCCCATTGGGCTCAGGGAGAGATCGTCATGCTGTTCAGATAAGGCTGTTACCCCAGTTTGGTAGAGTCCGATAGGTGGAGTAGGTTATGTGCTGGCCAATCGGGCGCTGACATTGAAATGAAGGAAGCAATATGAGTGTGTGAGCCCGATTGGGAGGCTAAGCATGGATGATGCTCATTGGACACCATACTATGAATAAACAAAGAAAACCGGTTGTATGAGCCCGATTGGTCATAAGCATTCGAAAGATCATCGGACATGGGAGTCCGAAAGTGTGACAGCTGGAAGCTGCGAGCCCGAATTGGCTAAGGATGTGATCATGTGAGCTCGATGAGCCAAACGGGGAAGCCGGTTCCGCTCTTAGCTGTCATATGACATCACCCTGAATTTGACGAAGTAGAGTCCATTTGGGAAAGGAATCTGATCACGTCTAGGCAGATATGGAAGACTAATCCCTAAAATATTGGGATTGATTCAATCAGGATTGGGATAAGGCATGATTTTGGGATTAGGAAGGATTCTACAGTCAATCATCTGCTTAGAGCGCAAGTTAAGGAGTCCTTGCCTTATTTGGATTATTATAGGCTACTACAAATAAACAGACCAGCCGAAGAAGCTACTGACTCCGCGTCATCTCGAAAAACAGCATTCATAGCATTCTTTCACAGCATTCAAAGTATTCAAGCCTTTGTTTCTTAGCTTTCACAGCATCCAGAGCAAATAGGTCTGTCCTTTTTTGTTATTTTCTCAACTATTTTTCATTCTTTGGACAAATTAGAGCTTGTTCTGATCTTGTTTTTTGGCTGTATATTTTTATTCTCCAAACGTTTAATAAAATATCTATATTTTACTAATCGTTTGTGATTGTTTACCTAATGAACTCTTACACTATTTGGCTTGTACACTTCAGTACTGTCAAAGGATTTTTGATGAGGGTACTTTCCTACTCATCACACACAATCATTCTGTTTAGAAGTCAGATAGAAAGTCTTGAGTATCACTCATTCAAGCGTATAGGAAATTAGTTTGCATATACACCGAACCCGTTTAGCTCTGGCACACTTGCGCAAAACTACAAACAAACACAATGTCTTATCCAAAGCCTCTTCTGAAACATATTCTTCAGAGGAAGATGATAAAGACAATCTCCAAGATTTGTTTTCTCACATACAGAGAACCGAAAATAATTTTAAATATTCAGCTCAAATTCATAAATTAGAATATGAACCTACTGGTCTTAAAACATATTACAAGAGACCAACTCCACAAGATTTACTATTTGAAGAATATTTCTTCCAAAATCAAAATTCTTACAATGGAAGATTTGTCTATAAGTGGAATATTGATGGCCTATCTGATTATCAGATTTATGAGGTCATTCATAAAATGTTAATGTATGCATCCATTTGTCTCAACTTTAGAAATACTTATTCAGATGTGGCCAAACTAATGACTAATGGATTTACAGGCAGCATCAAGGGATGGTGGGATAATGTCCTAGCTGTTGCCCAAAGAGCAGAAATTATGAGTGCTATAACTGTAAAATCTGAATTAGGAATGGACATTCCTATACCGGATTCTGTCCTTACTTTAGTGCAGACTATCATTCAATATTTTATTGGATCTGCACCCCAACGATCTGAAAGGTCGCGTGAACTTTTTCAAAATTTTCGCTGTCCCTCTTTACTCATTTTCGTTGGTATAAAGATGTTTATATTTGTAAAGTCATGCAAAGAACATATGCAAATTTTGAACACTGGAAAGCCCATTTTATTGACGGACTTCCACATATATTTGTAGAAAAAGTAAGACAAAAATTAAGAGACCAACATGATGGAAACAATATTCCATATGTTGCATTAGCTTATGGACAAATCATAAGTGTATGTACGCAAATTGGATTAGGTATTTGTAATGATATGAAATTATAATACCAAATGAAAAAACAGAATCTCACTGGCAGACAAGAGATGGGAGAATTTTGTGAACAATTTGGTTATGACATGCCAAAAACTTACTCATCTTCTAAGAAAAGATATTCTAGAAGAAAGGGAAAAGATTATTCATCTAAGGATAGAAATAAGAAAAATTATTCTAAAACACCTCCAAAAAAGAAGTATACAAAAAAGGGGTTTGAAAGAGCTCTATTACTTGTGAAACACGTGTGTGTTGGAAATGTGGTAAGGTAGGACATTTAGCTAATAAATGTACTACTAAGAAAAAACTAGTAGAATTAAACATAGATAAAGGTCTTAGACTTCAACTATGTAAAATTATGCTGAATACTGCTCCTAAAAATTTAGATGGAGAACACTATGAAAGTGATAATCTGGATTATCACAGTAACTCATCTCAGCATAAGGAAGAGCATATTGGTTCTTCTTCATGCTCCAAACAATGTTCACAATAAGTGGATTATTGGAAAGCCATTACCACAATGTATAGTCTTTCTTTAAATGTTTTCACAGCAGAATAAAATGATATGTTAACTTCAATTGATAAATTACAAATCCAGAATTAAGGATCAAAGCAATACAATCATGTGTTAATCATAGTCAGCCAAAGGCTAATCCTGAAAGTTCTGGGACAAAAAGATTTAATGTTCCACAATATAGTATTCAGGAAATATTTAATAGAATGGATATGGTAGAAAAGCCTATTATTATTCAAGATTTAAAACATGAAGTTAACATTGTAAAAACAGAGGTTAGAGATCTTCAAGTATCCCTTCAAATGATGGGAGAGCAGATCATTGCTTTACAACAACAATCCTCTATGAGTAAGCAAGAAGTTTATAGGATAACGATGAAGAAGGAGAAGTTGATCCAGAAGACCAATTTTTACATCTTCTTAATAAGATTACAGATCAAAAATGGTATATAAAAATTACTTTGGTTATCCAAAATGAACATACCATTATGGATGCAATAGCACTAGTGGATAGTGGTACTGATTTAAATTGCATTCAAGAAGGAAAAATAGGATGCAACATCCTAACAAAGGAGGATTTCAATTTCCTCAAAGGCGTCACAACAAAGGGAAAGGCTAACTACAGCAACCCAACAAGGGTTTCCAATCCAACTAGGATTCCGAGCAGCCATCCAAGGCTGGTCCTTCTAAATCCTAGGCGAAGGACATTTTGACGCAAGAAGCTTCTTTCCAGCAAAAACTATTTTTGCTTGGGTAAAAGAAATTCTCTTGGCTATGCTAGTATCGCTCGAAGGTGTCTCTTCTTAATCGTGTATAATTTTAAATACGGAAAATATCACCTAGACCCCTGAGGTTTGCCCCGATCACAGACGCTACCCCTCACGTTTCAGTAATATCACCTACACCCCCTGAGGTTTGAAGCGCGTATCACCTAGACCCCCTCCGTCAATTTATCGTTAAAAAAGTGTCGGACTAACATAAATAAATACAAAACATACTCCTAAAGTTTGGTCCTTGTGTCATTTTATTCCCCGTAGTTTCAATTGGGTCAATTTGGGCCCTGAAGTTATAAATTGAACTAATTTGATCTAAATGTTCAATTCTGTGAGAAAAATTGACAGAATTTACTCACATACTATGCATTATCGCACTTTTTAAGGGCAAAAATGGAACAACACCAATCTCCCAACCTGCTTATTAGCGTAATTGTGCATAACAGTGGATAAATTTTGTCAATTTTTCTCATATAATGGGGCATTGGGATCAAATTGACCCAATTTAAACCGTCGGGACCAAATTGACCCAATTGAAATTACAGGGACTAAAATGACACAAGGACCAAACTTTTAGGGGTATGTTTTGTATTTATTTATGTTAGTCAATCACTAATTTAACGGTAAATTGACGGAGGGGGTCTAGGTGATATGCGCTTCAAATCTCAGGGGGTGTAGGTGATATTACTGAAACGCGAGGGGTGACGTTTGTGATCGGGGCAAACCTCAGTGGGTCTAGGTGATATTTACCCTTTTAAATAAAAGAAAAGAGTAATGAATGCTACATTCAATAATCTTAGGCCTCGTTTGATTCGCAGGATTAAGGAGGGGATGGTGGGAGATTGGATTAATAGTCTCATTTAATTGAATAGTCCATTATTTGACAAGACCACTTTGCTTGGGACTAATTGTCCATTTTAAAAAAATAGTCCCCGCATATAGGGGACTAAGTTATACCATGGAGGAGGTAGTTTTATTAGTCCCGTGACTATCAATTAAATAGGACTAACTGTCCAATCCCTCATCCGCCTTCCAAACGTGGCCTTAGTCCTTGGTTCAAGTGGTTCCCATGTGAGTTCTACATGGATCCTACACGGGACACAACAAAATCAAGGACAGAAAATAATGTTATGCTTTCCAAATATAAATTTTAAATTTAATTCCAAAACAATTTGTCAATTGTATCATACACTATAACATGTGGTACAACTGCTAAAACACTTTATAACTAAATTGGGGAAGCATAACATTTTTACTCAGTAAAAAACATAACTAGTGTGATAAGGTCTTAAGCCAGTTAAGCCACGGCTGAGGTGATCCTATTTTAGGCCAACCCAAACAACCCCTTAAAATTACAGGAAAATTACTGTGTGTGAAAAGGTCTATGGGCCTACGGCTATCCTTGGGCTTAAGTTCGGTTCAACCCAAAGAGCCCCTGAAATTCAAGGCAGACCAACACTGAACCTTCGGTCCTTTGGTAAGACGGAGAGAGGGACTTGTTTTTGACTCACCATAGAAAACACAAGCTTTCTTTTCTCTCTCTCTTTCGACCCATGTATATAGAGAGGGGACTTGACTTGACACAGCTTTCGCCGTAGATAGAAAACACAAGCTTTTCAGCTTTCTTTCCCTAACCTGAATTCTGAAATGCCTGGTTAGGGCAAAGAATATATTCATATCTTACCTACTCACTCAGTGAGCAAATCATCCTTATTTTCTGAATCGATTCTCTCTCTCTCTCTCTCTCTACTTCTTCATCCCAGCAATTTTGCTGCGAAGTGGTTTTGAATTGAGACTTCTATGGAGCTTCTTCGATCGAACCTCTCCCGGGTTCGAATCCCAGAGCCCACCAATCGCATCTACAAACAAGAATGTTGCATTTCTTTCGATACTCCGGTAAATTTTTTTTAAAATTTTTTATTTTCTATTACCATCATCCCGTTTGGTTTCTTAGGAATTGTGGATTTTTTAAGCTCGGGTTGCACACTGAAAATGAGAAATTCGAAGTTTTGGGTTTGCTTTCTTCAGTTCTATAACTTTACCAGTTTTGGGCGGCTAGGTTTGATATTCTCTTTAGGTTTTTGTTATAAGAAAAATGAATTAATGTTTGGCTTTGGATGACACCATTTTTCGTTTTCAGGGTTGCAAAATTATTTTAAACGACGTGAGAGTCAAGCAGTGGCGTAGCCGTTAACCTAAAACTACATCACAGAATGTGGGTGTAGTAGGATGTAATTTGATGAGATTCAACATCACAAAAATGTGGTTTTAGATCATAGAATGACACCATAAAATTTTGGGTGTTCTACACGTACCCATTTTGTTAAATACATGAATGGATTGACAAATAGAATTGGTTTGTTTGAACCTCATCTAATTACAAAGTTGATACCCATCTCTTATTTTGCTTCATCAATTTACAAATTTGACACCCATCTTTTATTTTAGTGGGGTCAAGTTAGGAAAGTAATAATTTTCAAAAGCATTAAACTACGCATATAAATGTGTTCTTCCCAAATTTCAGCCTAACATGTAGCCCCTCACCTGGAGTCAATTTTAGTTCATTATTTTCCTTAAGGCCTCGTATGGTTGCTGGATAGGATAAAGGGGTATAGTATAAAAGTGTATCTAGTTATGCTGGGATAACTAACCACAGGATAAAACAGTGCAGTATTATTTTTATACTGTGTTTGGTTCGTAACGGATTATACTGGGCATAAAATCAAAATAATCCAATCCTGCGTTTGGTAACCATGGTATAAATTTGAATAAATTTGTGACTTTTCAAATATACCCTTTTTGTATATATATATATACATTAACTAAATTGCAATGAAGATACCAAAATACCTTCAACTAAGCATTTTCTATAACATCAACTACACCCAGGACATCTAATCAGACATTAAAAAATGAGAAAATTCTTTACACATCCAATATCCATCATACATCCCAAATACTCGAACTTTTTATTTATTTTCAACAATCTTAATATTATTACAATGAAAGGTTTAGATTATCTATAAGAAAAGGAAATGACAGAAATTAGTAAGCAGATTTAAAATCGAGATATGTAGATGCTCTTTCCTCCTCTCTGCTCATGTACCTGCAGGAAAATAAAATTATAGAAATTAGTAAGCCGATCTATGAGTTTGCCCAATAGAATCAATTTAAGTTCTTCATAATTTATAAGCGGATGATGAAGCAATAGAATATCAACCATTTAGGTCCAATTATCTACGATACCAACATTAACTCACAACTAAAATATACCAAGTCCTTAATCACACAAGCTGCATATGAGATTTGTAGAAGCAAGTGTGAACATTGAAAGTTAAACACCCCTTCACAGTCTCCCAAAACCTTCCCATAAGAAATCTCATGAATACAGAACAACCAAATATCAGCAGCAGCCCAAATTCAGCAATATATACACAATATTTGAAGCAAATTGAGCATTTGAGTCCCACATTTTACAACAGCTAGTAATAATGTTTTGGATCATATATATTGACCTTTTTCTCTCTCCTACACACACAAAAAGAAGAACAAATATCATAATATGTCCTCACCCACGCACAATTTGCAAAAACACCAAGAAAAACTAGTGGACACCCTTTTTTCTTTCATTCTTTCAATCTGAATTTCTCTTCTTCAAGTTCATTAAACATTACATAGTAGTGAATTATGATCCACGCAGCTCAAAGGCAAATAGAGAACCTATGTTCCAGCCACATTAAGTGGTGTAAAATAGTTTGAATTTTCTCAACTTGCAGGGCACAAAAATGAGTATAGCTGCAAGAAGACAATGGGCAATGTGCAGGCAAAAACTGAGTAAAACTAGACCAAAAAATGAGAATTGGGTGGTCCTCACAACTTGCAATGAGCAATCAAGATAACGTAAAATGGGAAGTCATAAATCAAAGTTACAGTTTAAAGAAAAGACAAAATCCCAGCTAGTCAAAACCAGAGCGCACTTATTATTCAAAATCTTTGAACAACAGCCCCTGTTTGGTTCCCAAGAAAAAGTTAAAGGAAAATGAAAGGCTTTCAAGAGAAAGTTATTTTCAATCACACAGTGTTGATTCAACAATTTCTTCCTGTGACCCAAAATGATCGGTTACAATTTCAAACGCCAGTTAAGCTCACACTTTGATGTCAGTATTAAATTTCAAAACCCGAAATTATGAAAACCCAAGCAAATCAAAACCGAAATGAATGTATCTGTTCTGGTTCAGGTACATACATCATTGGTGGAATTAAGAACACTAAAAAATTGTAAATCTAACAACAAAACTCAAAAAACATTGTAGATGTAACCTGAAAACTCAAGAAAAATTGTAAATCTGTGATAGATCTGGAAATTATAATCGAAAAAAAGAAAGGGTTGTAGTGCTTAGATCTTTGATAGATCAGACTTTAGGAATGATGAATATAGAAAAATATTGTAGATCTACCAAAAAAACCCTAGATTATGAAAGCCATACTTCAGAAATCAAAAACAACAAAGGAACACCAAATTATACCTCGGTACCGGCGCTATGTGGTGACAGTGAGATCGGTGAGATGTTTCGCCGGTGTCGCCTACTACAGCCGGTGACGATTTCGCCGTCGTCTAGTCAGTGAGAAGTTTCTCCTTTGTGTCGCCTCTACTTCTGCTCTCATGAGTTCTTCAAAAAGTGAACGAAGTAGAGATTCTACAGGGAAAGTGGTATATATATGACAGGGGTATTATGGTACTTTTAACCGACAATCCCACTTAAAGCTTATGACCACGTTTCTAATACTACACCCCTCCCTAGGGAGCATTAATTTTAACCACACATTACAATACCTAGAGTCCAAACAAACACAGTACAATCATGGACTCTTAGTTATCCACCGAAAAAACGAGCCCTAATTGTATGAATTTATGTGCTTTTTGATGTTCATGAGTTTTCATGGTGTAAATGTGGTGCTTCCAGAAATCTGAAGGTGGATTGTTCGTCGACATGAACACGTTTCTGGCCTTTGGGAAGGACTGTGTGGATTGGAACTTTCAGAAGACTGGAAACCCAGTTTATTTGCTTATAAAGCAGACAAAGAAGCCAGTTCCTGAGGATAGACCTTTGAAAAAACCAACCCTTTTGGCTATAGGTAATGTAGAATTTTATGGTATATACTTGTGCATACATCAAGCTATGTTTTGTTGAGCAACATGGAATTGGAATTAATTTTGGTACAATTCTATTTTATTCCAATTCCAACTCCAACTCCTCAACTTTACATTGTAGAAAATGCAACACCAATATTTCATAATTCGTACTGAATCCTATAGAAATGTGTATTTCGGTTTCTGAAAATCTGGTTGTTTCATAATTTTTTTTTGTCATTCTAATAGCTTTGGGTACCACTAGCTGAATTTGTAGTGGTTTAATTGGATGATATTTATGCATTTCGTGTTTAAACTTAAGCTAAAGTGTTTGTAGAATACACTTATGTTTTGATGTGCTTTGGAGATAGTTTTTTTGAAATACTTTTACCTTTTTTTTTGACTTTTAATGCACCTTTGTGAATATTCACACTATATGTAATAACATTAGAATTTAAAAATATAATATAAAATTAATTTATTATTTAAACTTTTGGCAATAATGGTCAAAATTATTGTATTTTTATTCTTTAAATTGAAATATTTCTTAAATTATTATTGAAATGATTATTTAATTACCTTTAATAGTCAAAATTAAGTATCAATGGTCAAAATTAAACTAGAATGGTCAATGTGTGAGATATTAGAAGCAGGAACCTTCTAAAGTGGGCACTCTCCTGTCTCAGACTCTTGATTCCGCTCTTCTTACTAAGAAGCTTGTCGGAATCTCGCTCCCCTCATGTCATAACCTCGCTCCCACCCTGCTCCCATCACAACCAAGTCTGAAAATAGCTTGTAAATAGATTCAAGTTCTTATTTATGTCGGAACATATGGTTTAAGACTTTCAAAAAATAAATTTACAATCAATATATCTTATATCAATTTAAATTCCTCTTCAATAGTTAAATATAGAATATATCTATCTCAAATATTTGGACGCTTCTTGGATGCTCCCAACCTTCGAACCGTTTAAAGTGTTAATGCTTCCTCGCCCCCGCTCCGTGCTTCTAAGTGTGAGAATAAAATAATGCCAACAATGGTTTGCTACATCATAAAGCAAACCCTCAAATATGCTACCTCAAGAGGGGAGGGGGAGGGGGTTGTCAAATTTGAGGTGGTGTTTGCTACCTCCCTCTGATGAGAGAAATGGGCCAAATTTGCTACCTCCATTGGAGTTGGTCTAAACTTATATATCGACATTTTATCTTTTTTGAAAATTTTATGTTTGGGATATTGATTTTTTATTTCGACCAAATGATTGTAAACTGAATGGAAAAAGAGACTCTTGGAACTTTCAACCTTAGAATCAGGAACCTTCTAAATTGGTCACACTCCCTCCCAAGGATCAAAATTTCGTTTCGGTGTAGTGTTTCGGTGTTCCCGGAAACGGAAACGTTTCGGAAACATGTGGAAACACCGGAAAAAACTGGAAACACAAAGAAACTTGTGGAAACATAACTTCAAACTAAACTGTATGCACATATAAAGCTTATAATTGATTAATTAAACCTTTGAGAGGTCTATATATGTAGTTATATCAATAGCATATAGTTTAAATTGAAAATACCTAATAATGTAGGCGTCAATCTACTGTCAAGCAGTTCATAGAATACATAAAACACCATTCATAGAAAAGAAAAGTGACATATAAGCACATAAGGACCAACTTGGAGACATCTACAATATATATATATAGTTGTTCATCCAACAAATTCACATCCAACCGGCTGTAGAGTGTCGAGTAGGCGCATAAACTGGTCCAGGCTCCGGGTATTCACCAAGAGGAACATTATACGTGTTCTGGATATATCGGCAATACTCAGTCCAACCCATGTAAGCACGAAACCATGCCTCATATTGAGCCCTAAACCTCTCATAATCAACTTGACTACATCCAAATTGAAACCCATGGCCATGTCCATAGCCTTGTGAGGATGATACTTGGGAGTCGTATCCAGATGTATAAACTTGACCAGCTGTATGTGAATCGTATCCTGACCCATAAGCATTTGAAGATGATGATCCTTGCCCATAGAAATCACCCCCACTCATACTCATACTAGACATGCCAGTGTCGATCATATCAATATCCATAGCATCAATTGGTGCGGGATTATTTCTCTGATTACGTGGATTACAATGTCGACCTTGACCACGTTCATACTGAAGCACACGACGGGAGCCATGATCTTCATCTTGTGTAGCATGAGTGAATCCTTGCTCTTCCGTGAATATAGGCCCTGGAGGACTTTGGCTACCCCTCCCTATTGGTGATGAAAAACCAACATTGCCACCCGGACTCCCACCTTGTGGAGGACTAGTATCATCGTCTTCGTCATCATTGTTTCCATCTCCATTATCACTATCATCGTCATGATCGCTACTAACCATAGGTTGCTTACCACGTGCTTTTAACCCCCTTTCACTGTTATCCTGAGCCATACCACCATCTCTCGGGTGATTTACCCATGTAGCTACGTATGTATTTGGCCTATTCGGATTACCGTTTCCATCAATCTCATCTAGGAGTGCATCCCCGGGGTCATCTAGCCATTCTGAAAGTCCCATATTTTCTTCATCTTCGTCAAATATAGTACTTAAGTCAATTGGTTGGAATTCTTGATTTCTTTGTTCTTTAAACATGTGTTTAACCTTCAACCGCATGTTGTACTGTGCGAAAACCAATTTTTCTAACTTGTCATAATGGAGTCGATTGCGCACTTTTGTATGAATAAGAGCAAACGTGCTCCAATTTCTTTCACAACCACTAGATGACGCTGTTTGTGATAAAATTCTTATAGCAATCCTCCTTAAGTTAGGAGCGTTCGTGCCATACAAAAGCCACCATTCAGCTGTAATTAATAGATAATTGTTAATTAAAAATGAAAACAGTTTCAAATTGGTAAATATGGCACAAAATTCACCTGGATCTGTCCTAGTTCTCCCCCTGATTGCCGCTTGGTCTGAAAACCCATACATTGCCTCACGAAACATTTTAACCTCTGCAAGTGCTTGAGAAGCACGATTACCATCAGGCTCCAATCGAGATACTACGGCTCTAAGCGCTTTCAGCAAACTTTCTTTCACACCTACACCTTCTTCGTATTGGTATGCGGGATTCAAATAGTAAGCTACAATGAAGCACATGAATATCGTGAATTAGTCACTACATATGCAATGACTAAATATAGCATAGTAAATATTCACTACCATACCTGCCATGTGAATTGGCTGAATGATTTGCTTCTTCCATCGAGCATCAACAATGTCAAGATACTTCTTGCAAGATTTAGGGGCAATCTCTGTAATGGCATGTCTTGCTCGTATCATTGCATCATATACATATGGCATTGTAGCTCTTCTCTCCCCATCCACCATCTTTAGAACCTTTGCAATAGGTGCATGAATGTCGACAACAATCTTGGCTTTTTCCCAAAATTTAGTATCGAGCATAGTAGCTTGTACTCGCTTCCCTATTGCGTCTTTGCTACCAGCACTCATACCCCAGTCATCTGATGTGAACATCCTTTGCAAACCACTTTTATGCTCTAAAATACTTTGAAGAGCAATGTAATTAGTTCCAAATCGTGTTTGCCCTGGACGAATCAATTCTCCCTTGCAGTATGTTCGATATATTGCCAATATTCTATTGTGGTTGTAAATAAAGTTTGTGACCCTCTTTGCCTTATCTAAGACATTCCGCACAGCCTCAATACCAGCAAAATCATGTAAGATTAAGTCAAGGGAATGAGCTGCACAAGGAGTCCAATATAAGTGTGGATTCACTTCCATCAACATTTCACCGGCCTTTTTGTATGCACTCCCATTGTCTGTGATGATCTGAACCACATGTTTATCGCCAATTTGTTGAATGGTCTGATCCATCAGATCATAAATGAATGTTGCATCCTTATCATTATTTGATGCATTAAAAGATCGGCGAAAAATAACATTTCCATCACAATAAACCAAGAAGTTGATAATTGCTAATCTGGTAGTTAAAGACCACCCATCACACATGATAGTGACTCCATAAGTGTCAAACTTCTTCTTGAAAAGCTCAATATATTCCCTTAGCTCTTCTATTTCATCATCTAATAATGGCCCTCCAATCTCGTAGGGTGTTGGCCCCACGACACCTGCACCAGCTAATGCAATTTCATCTATCATCAATTGATAAAAATGGCCTTGAGCCTTGGATGGTGGGATATTTTCGTATATGAAGAACTTTGCTATTGCATGTTTTGCCGACATTGCCCACTTTTTTGGATTCCACAAATGAGTTAACTTTGCTTATTGGACTTCCTTATTTCGATGCAATGAAGGAGTCATTTCGTGAATGTCAAGTCCTTTCTTCTTATCTTTTTGTGATTTGGTAGACATTTTATTCCAAGCTTCTTTCACACTACGAGATCTCATTAGTTTATGCATTGCATTTGCACCTCCCTTTTGAGTGGATGGTTCCCCCTTTGCTCTTCTATACATTTCACCAGCCATATGAATATCGTGAATAGATTGTTGTTTGGCGTACTCTAAATCATCTCTCTCCTCCTTTGTCATACCATCATCATCATCCGAATCGTCCGAATCATTGATTTCAATCCCACTTCTCTTTCTAGCAGTTCCGATCAAAGTCCTCCTCATTTGAGCTCTTTGTTCTACCACTTTCTCATTCTCTTTCTTATTACGATTCAAGTAGTCCCTCATTGCTTTAGAGACTGCTGAAGGGCACTTATCACATCCTTCAACATTTGAATTACCTCCAGCCACGTGTTGCTTCAAACGTGACACACCACCGCCTTTCATTATTTTGTGACAGTAGTTGCATTGCACATGTTGCCGATTATCTCCAATCTGTGTCCCATGCTTCCAACCAATATCTCGTTGCCGTCTCTTTTTTTCAGTTGGCTGTGAACTGTCATCTATATTTTTTTCTGACATTCCTACACATAATAGATAATTAATTTCGATTGGAATATAGTCATATAGCATAGTATATTCTATTATACTATAATATATGATATTTTTTTTTTTGTTCTTTTTGGAATTAGTGTGCCACAATTATAGGACTACTAATTAGTATTAATTGTAATTAGTACACTTATAGGACTACGAAATAAATTTAGTATAACTAATTATATATATAAGAATATTAATTATATAACTCATATAAGTTATATAAGTATTACTAATTTAAAATTTATTATTATTATTATTTTTATATTTATAGAATATTTATAAATTATAATTAGTATACCGCAATTATATGATTAATTACTAATTAGTATTAATTGCAATTAGTATGCACTAATTATTAATTTTACAACTTATTTTATATTTCTAAGAATATTAGTTATAAAACTTATATAAGTAATAAGTTATAAGTTGTAACTAATTTATTAAATTTCTAAGAATATTAGTTATATAACTCATATAAGCTATATAAGTATTACTAATTTAATTTTTTTTTTTTTTTTTTTATATTTATAAACTAGAAATAGTGTACCACAATTATATGACTAAGAACTAATTAGTATTAATTGCAATTAGTATACACTACTTATTAATTTTACAACTTATTTTATATATCTAAGAATATTAGTTATATAACTTATATAAGTAATAAGTTATAAGTTGTAACTAATTTATTAAATTTTTAAGAATATTAGTTTCAATGAGTATTATAAGAAATTATAATTTATAAATTGGAATTAGTATACAACAATTATGTGAGTATACACTAATTAGTATTAATTGCAATTTGTATACACTAATTAGTAATTGACAACTAATTTTTATATGAATACAGTTTTGCTCACCCAAAATTGCTCACCTCCTTTGGTTAATGCAGTGGGGGCACAATATTAAATGAGAATTAGTTAATGGTGTAAATTACTGGGTCTTGCTGTATTAACCAATGAGAGAGGAGGGTGAATAAAGGGTGAGCAAAACTATACTCTCTTTATATTTCTAAAAATATTTTTAATAACTTATATAAGTAACATAAGTTATAAACTTATATAAGTAGTATTAAGTATAAAACTAAAGTTATAAGTAGTATTAAGTATAAAACTAAAGTTATAAACTAAATAAAGTATTACATATATAGATATATACACAGGAGCTTACCTTAGGATTAGGGCTTCTCTAATGAGAAAATAAACCCAGCAGCTCCAGCGGCTCTAGCGGCAGAAGACACGATAGAGAGAAGAAGAAGAAAGAAGAAAGAAGAAGAAGCGAGAAGAAGAAGAGGAGGACGAAGATGAATCCAGCGAAGAAGAAGAAGAAGAAGAAGAAGAGGAAACCAGATCTGGACCAGACAACCAGCGAAGAAGAAGAAGAAGAAGAAGAAGAAGAAGAAGAAGAAGAGATGAAGATGAGGAAGAACTTACCTGAATGAACTCGAGTAAGTGTTTTATAAGCAGATTTTCCCCCAAATTTCTCTTCTTCAATTATTTCCGCAAGAATTTCTACTCTTAAATCATTGCTCTGCCTCTGCGTCGAATCACTTTACTGTTTCGCTCGAAACAAACGTGTTTCGTTCGAAACACATGGAAACGCACGAAACCTGTCGATTATCTGGAATTTCGAGATTCCCACGATGATTCGTGTCGGTGGGCCACGAAACCGAAAAGTTTCGGTGGTTTCGGCCGACACGACACGATATTTTGTTCCTTGCTCCCTCCTCAAACTCTCGATTCCTCGCTTCTTACTAAGAAGCTTGTCGGAACCTCGCTCCCTTCATGTTAGAACCCCGCTCCCACCCCGCTCCCATCACATCCAAGTCTCAAAATAGCCTATAAATAGATTCAAGTTCTTATTTTGCTCAAATATTTTACCTAAGAAATATTTTTATGTCGGAACATATGGCTTAAGACTTTCAAAAACAAAATTTACAATCAAAATATATTATGTCAATCTAAATTCCTATGCAATAATTAGATATAGAATATATCTATATCAAATATTTGGTGCTTCTTAAACGCTCTCAACCTTTGAACCTCTTAAAGTTTAACGCTTCCTCGCTCCCGCTCCCGCCCCAGCCCCCGCTTCGTGCTTCTAAGCTTTCAACTCTTTTTTCTCCATTATGTGGCATTATTTTTTAATTGAGGGGAGCATTATGTGCCATTTGAATGGCCTGTAATTTTTTTTTTTCATCTATTTTGGTTTAATACTGGTTTTTATGACTTATGATTTCTTGTCATTCTACAATTATTTTCCAATGTGTTAAGTTTTCTTTACTTGAATTACATATATATATATATATTTGTAAAAGGTATATAAAAAGTATGAATACTTAAATTACATATACTTGTAAAAGGTACATAAAAAGCAGAATTTATGAATTATTTAATTGTTTTTGAATTTTAGTTTCTAAACTTTGTATTTTCACCGGAGGTCCAATCATCTTAACTAAGTATCTTTCATTATTTATTTACTTATTTTAAGAAAACTATTGTTGTATAAATGCAATGAGAATAATTTTGATTCATATTCCTAGACGAGTGCACTTGGTGACTCGTTTTGACTTTGATGCTTCTCTGCTCTGTGGGTTTTCATGTAGAAACTTATGGTTTGTTCTTAATTTTTACATCGGTAGCGATTAGTTTGTGGAGTGATGTGGTATCTTTGCAAGAAATTCATTAAATATTCTTTTGACATGAGTCACGAGAGATCAACATTCAAATTATCCTTCTTTTGCGTTTGATTTACAGGTATTGATGGCGGATTTGACAACAATGAACCCGAATATGAAGAAGTTCACAGTATAGTCATCTTACCAGATTATATGTCTCTTCCGTTTCCTTCAGTAGAGTTACCAGAGAAGGTTCTTTTTTCTTCTTATTGTCACTTATTTTAATTTGTCTACTAGGAAAGAGAGAGGCTAAAATTAGAAATGCTGCATGTTACATGGACTCCTCTTAATAAGTTGAAGTGCTTGTCCTACGCTTGACACTCGGACAAGGGTATGAGAGATGTGTTCGACATTTCTGGTCGGATACTCACCAAGAAGCTTGTTATCCACTTGTATAATAGTGTATTAAAGTCTCTAATTATATTTCTTTTGCTACAAAGTTCATGTTAAAGTCTTATTATTGCATAAAAACACTTTCTCTTGGAAACATAAGGGAAATAATAGATTTACTGCCATGTCTCGAGTTCTTAGATTCATGAATTGGTGAAGTCTAACACTTACACACGTACCCGCACCCGACACCCGCATCCGAGTCCATGTAACATATGTGATGCTAGGGGTAGAGGTAAATAGAATGACTTGATAATGTGTAGGTTGAATGAGGCTACGATCTTAGACTAAGTAGGACGAAGAAATTTCAAATAATTTAGCACAAAAGCTTTGTTGGGTTGAGTTGTGTTTTGATGAAACCTTTCATCTCGAACAAGAAATTTCTATTTATTTGCAGGTAAGATTAGCGGCTGATGGTATTTTATTGGCTGAAGGCGCTGAGCGGAAAGAGCAAGTTGCATCGTGGACGGCTGATACGAAACTAATAAGTCAATATGCGTTGAATCTGGAACAGATTGACAACGGTGTTACTATTTCTCCATCTGGGTGGAGATGCGCAAAATGTGACAAGACTGAAAATCTGTGGTTAAATTTAACGGATGGGATGATCCTTTGTGGTAGGAGAAATTGGGACGGGACTGGTGGTAATAACCATGCTATTGACCACTACAATGAAACGCACTACCCTCTTGCTGTAAAACTTGGGACAGTAACTGCTGATCTTGAGGGTGCAGGTAATGCTAACCTTAATGACCAGAGTTGTTAATAGTGAATGTATGATGTTGTATAGTTATTCTGGTGAATAATTATCCAATAGTATGTATTTTCCACACAGTCACGTGTTTAGGCAGCTATTGCTCCAAAAGTTTAAGCTGTTAGAAAGTGGGTCCCATAATGTATACCAAGTTTCAACACACTCCTTCATGTGAGACTCCGTATCGCATGTGGAGAGGAAATAAACAGAACAACGTGCAATTACAAACAGGGACGAAGACTTGAACCCCTAGACCCCAATAAACAAGGCTGTATGCCACGTTAAGTGACCAGGTGCTCCAAAAGCTTAAGTTGTCATAGAATGTGCCCAACAATATATCAAGTTTCAACTACATCCCAACAATTTGGACGTTTCTCATGATAGAGTGGACATTTATATCTAATAGTTGTGGTTAGCTTTAATTGCATGGTAGGCGCCTATGCGGTAGTTGTAATTGTTCTCTGAATATTGTAGACGTATGAGAAAGAAAATTGGAAGAGCAGGCCCATAATTTGTATGAGAATAAGAGATTAATTGCGAATTGACATCAAGGTGAGAATACAAGGAGGGAATTCCTAGTTGGTGATGAAGATTTCTAGCTGTGTAAAAAGGAGTAGTTCTTTGCATCTTGGTGGGAGGAATTATCTTTTGTCTTCAAAAGGCTTGTTTGTCACAATCATCAGAAAACACCTATTGGTTTTCTGCACGGAGATCATGGTGTCTAGTTTCTTAATTGTTGAGTACTCCATTGTGTGATCTCTGAAACTGTGGAATCGTGATGTGCAATAGAAACCCACAGGAGGGTACGTGTACATCCCAGAAAGACTTTTAAATCACCAAGGAAAACAGTTCATTTAGATGATGATTGCACCATTTTCTGAAGAAATGAAATGAGACGGGAGAAGATGTTTATGTGCTTAGAATGTCTTATGATCTTGCACATGGAACACCCTCATATGTTGAAGTGTCAATGAATTCAAGATGTTGGTGTCACAAGAGCCAGATAACTTTCTCCCTGGTTAGATGAATATCTCGTTTTCATGAAAAGTTTGTGACGCTGTCCTAGGATAGTCTTGGGGTGCAACATGTGCCACTTTTAATTCTCCATTACCCAATTTTGAGGGTTAAATAACAGAAATAAAAGGGATTTGAGACACATTCGCAGTTATTAACAAGTAACTCGATGGATGGGGCAATTTTAGGCCTAGAGTTGTTCTCGAAGCCAATTGAGATTCAACAAGACAAACATTAAACTTAGAAGATTGAGATAAGAGTTTGCAATCCATTTGATCAATTAGGAATATGCGCAATTTTTTATGTCAGAAAACTTGGTTTTGGTGTTGAGATGGTCTTTTGGAGTCAATTGAAGGGGTATGGGTTAAGTGTCCGATAGTTCTGGTTGGTCACACACCAAGATGCATGTTAGTTAGTTGTGTAATGGTAGGTTAAAACTGTATTTTATTCCTTTTGCTAAAGTTCTTTCAAAATGAATGAATACTCATCTTAAAGTCTTATTTGTTACCTAAAAACACTTTTTCTCTAAGAAATATAAGAAGAATGTAAATTTATTGTCGTCTCTCCGTGTCCTTAAGTTCAGTAATTTGGGAACTGTGATACTTAGACATGTACCAGTGCCCTACACACATACCTGAGTCGATGTCATAGATTTGAGGTAAATTAGAAAGCCAGTCATTAGGAAAGTCGATAGAAGGGTCCAGTTAAAGCTACCCAGAAAAACTGGATCTTAAAATTGTGTACTTAATGGGCAAAAAGAAGTGAAATAACACATACCAGAAGTAGAGATGTCATATTGTTTTGTGCTTGTTGCCTGCACATTGTTAATGGACGATTAATGTGTTGGCTGTTTATCGAGTAGAAATGGTTCTCATCCGCATCCAATGTGAACCAAGTGTTTGTCTCTAGCATTATAATTGGATTGAGAGAAGTTAGAGAGAAGAGAAAATAAAAGAACCCCTTTCTTTCCACTTCTCTTGTTTTGTAAGTTAAGTTTGGAGGGAGGAGAAGGTTAGTGGAGAGAATTGGAGAGAAAGTAAGAGGGAAAGGAGCACAAATTTTTTTTAATCTTCAAGTTGCAGGAACTCAAGAGAAGAGAAAGAGAGTCAAGAGACTGAAAATAAAAATGTTCTATGAAAGACCTGGATATTCCTAATCTGTCGCACTTATGAAGTATCATTATTCTGTAGAGGGTGACAAAAGATATTGGTTCTACATACCTCATCTTCTTCTCTCTTATGAAAGCTAACAGAATAGGAGAAAGTTATATTTTCTTGCTTTTCTCTCCTCTATATCCAAACAGGGTGGAGAGAACCCAACTTTCTCTTATCCTATTTTCTTTGGATGAGATCTTGTCTCTTCTCTCCGCAAATCCGTCAATCAAAATGAAGGAACCGAGGCTAAACTGGTGCCACCTGAAAGGCCAACAAACTCAAAGGCTTATGGAGCATAATTAAAACTGGTCTTAAATACTTTATTTATTTACTCAATTACTCTGATGAAAGCTAATTGAACATGAGAAAGTTATATTCCCTTTCTCTTCTCTCCTATCTATTCAATAAGGGTGGAGAGAACCCTACTTTCTCCTCTTCTTTTCTCTCCATTTCTCTGGGTCGAAACGGAGCATAATTGTTTATAAATTGGTTGCCTGACACATTGCTACCAAGCATGTTCCTGTAGTTGAAATAAGCCATTTTTTAATGTAGCTGTTTGGTCCTAAATTGGCTGCAATATGCTATCTCTAGTTTTTTTTTTGTTAGTTTTTCGTCTTCATTCAACATGTTCTCAATAGTAAATTTTGTTTGTGAACATGATTTTATCTTTATTCAAATATACTTACGAGTTGAGAATTGTGGCAGCTCAGATGTTTTCTGTTATCCGGAAGATGAAAGTGTTCTTGATCCACTTTTAGCACAACATCTGGCATTTTTTGGCATTGATTTTTCATCAATGCAAAAGGTGAGTATGTATTACGAAATGCAATTATGCTTCATCTAGTCTGGACTTCGCACTCTTAATGTGTGTGATATGTGTGTGCATGTTTTTTCTTCATATTCTTTTCAAGTAATTTTAATGCGACCAAATAAATCTGGACTTAACGTTGGAAAGAGAATTCTACAAGGCAATTTGATGTACCATTGGGTGGAAAATTTAGGTTCTCAATCTTCGTTATGAAGCCATACCCATGGAAAGGGTGAGTTGCACTAAATTTAGTGAATGTGGGGGTAAAAAATATTGCTGTCACTAACATTGAGAAATTACATCAATTTCCCTTCATTTTTTGTTGTTGGTGATAGCTTCCTGATCTGTTAAGAAGTACATGTTGTCACGCCCCGGAGTAGCCAAAAATAGGGAAAATTTAAAATTTTATTTCTGGACCCATAGGGAATGACGAGTTACATAAAACTGACCTGTCCGTGCAACATATTAACATAATTATATATATCAGAGTAAGGCATTGCAAAAGCGTCTAATGATATTCATTGGGGAACTTAAAGTATTTGCTACTTAGGCTATTACAGAAGTTCCAAATGAAAACCACAAAAGATAAGTTGGATGATCGACGCCACTTAAAGTATTACATAACAAAAGATAGCTATTTAAAACATAAAAGAAGTCTTAATACGAAAGTGGGCCAGAGTCCTTCTAGCTGGCAAACCCGTAATCTTCGTTATCATACTCTTCCTGATAGTCTGCCTCAGGATCATCTCCTTGATAGTTCCCATCTTGAGGATACTGATACTCACCTTCAGGGTTACCTTGATAGTCCTCCTCATTATAACCTAGACGTAAAATGTCCAGGGCAGGGAAGGAGCCGTTAGCTTTTGAAGCTAAGTGAAATCGTCTTAACCGATCACTCCTACTACATTTAAGGATATACAGATACAACAATATCTTGGAATAATATTAATGAGCATGTGACATGGTAGTATGACGGCACAATGCAGTATCGATATATTCGACTTTAACTCGACCACAGACACCACAACTGACTCATTTAACTTGTTACATTACCAGTGTAACACCGTTAGTTTAGAGTAGAATGATTACGTTGCTATCGTCGCCTAGCAGGGCCTTATAGCAAATTTTGGTTTTAAAAGAGTGTAATCATTGGACTCTTAGGTCCTCGTGACCTTGCCGGGAGAATAAAATAGTTACAGCGCTATCGTCGCCTAGCATGGCCCTATAGCATTCAAAAGGTAACTATTGTATTCAGATGGATACTTTGCTATCGTCGCCTAGCATGGCCCTATAGCGTATCAACCATCAACTCATACATAACTTCAATGATTTCAATGGAAACTCTGGCTATCGTCGCTTAGCAGGGCCCTATAGCAGTTTCATCGTTGTTCCCATTTACTTGACTGTACCACTCGGACCACTGCGGTCCATTCAATGTGTATAATAATATGACTGGGTTAGTCCCCGTGACTAACCATGCAGACGTCAACATTGACATCATGACTCGACTATGTTCATATGAATGTTCATGTGACTGTATAAACGTGAAAACATAATAAGCAAGAATGTCAATGATTATTAACTAGACATGGAGTATAGTTAACTAACATGGGTTCATCATATAAGTAGGAACCTCAACATTCACATGATTAATACTTATTAGTACCGCCCACACAGGACGCACTGGGTATACATGTATGTACAAAGAATAATTCTATAATATACCAAGTGAGTTAGGACGACTCACCTCGAAGCGGGTGCGTAGAAACGAGTGTAGCGGTGGTTCCTACAAAGTATATAAATGTATAGAATGTTGATTAATAAACGTACTAAAATTAAGGGCATAATGGTAATTGTGCCGGATGGGTTCCTAAACCTCAATATAATGATCTAGGCATCATTCTGAGTCTAACGCCATTGACTAGACTCAAATCGGAGTACGTCGCATAAAAGGCTGGGTTTTCTATACCAGTTTGGACCCTAAAGATAAGTTGTATTTTTCACCGTGTCGAAAGGTCACCAAACTTTAAGGGGATGTTTTAGATGTTAATCTAAGACTATAGGAACTGACCGCGTATTTTTCTGAGCTACAGTTTATTTATTATGAATTTATGAAGTTTAATCGTCTAATAATAGACTTAAAACACCCTAATAATAAAATATATTTTAGGAAGACATTTGACCTTTATAAATATTTTTATTAAATACTAGGCCTTAAAATAAGCTAGTGGTATTTTTCTCATAATTCTCGGAGTTCGTTTGGTATTTAAATAAATTAAATACAACCAAACGGGTCCTTAAATAACGATTAGTAATTATTAGAAATACCAAAGTATGGGCCTTATAAATAATAATTTATAAGTTAGAGACATTAGGTCTTAGGAAAATTTAATAAAAATTTCTCATATTTTAAAATCGTCATTAGGTATTTATTACCTAATTATTTTAATTTAAAACAATTACTTATTATTTATAAGAAACTTAAATAAATAATAAGTATATTATATAAGAGTTTTGTTTTAAATTTCAGAATATAAGATTATTATGGACAATAATATTTCAGATTATAAAAATACAATTTATAGTATTTTAAAACTATTTTTAAGTCATTTAAAGGCCATTTATACTTATTTATATTTATTTATTAATATGTAGTAATAATAAATAATACATATAATACTAATCTGAATTAACAGAATTAATAAAACATTAATTATTATTAAAACAGTATATAAATTCGTAAATCAGGATTAATAGAATAATTAAGGATATAAAAATAACTAATTAACTATTTGTCTAAACCCGCGGGTCTGCCCAAATCCAACCCGAACCAACGGGTTACCCGTTTACATACTGAGGCCGATCCAACTTAAAAGATCCGACCCAATACCCATTCGATTGTTATAACCCGAACCCACTACCATATATACTCTTATACTGAACCGACCCTACCCGAAACCCGACCCGACCCATGGGTAAACGATATAACTCTAACCTATTCGGGTCGTGTCTTCTCCGGTGAGCCCTCGCCGCCTCCGGCGACGCCCGTTT
This sequence comes from Hydrangea macrophylla, assembly GCA_033977485.1. Classification (NCBI taxonomy): domain Eukaryota; kingdom Viridiplantae; phylum Streptophyta; class Magnoliopsida; order Cornales; family Hydrangeaceae; genus Hydrangea; species Hydrangea macrophylla. The sequence continues at coordinate 58,828,362 of CM066988.1, read as the reverse complement.
TCGCCGGAAAACTTCTTTCTCTCATATCTCACTCTCCTCTCCATAAAAATTGGTGCTGTCAACGCCAAAAGGACCGGAATGGGGCCCTCTACAACATACTATAAGCTAGGGTCAAGGTTCATTCGTTTTAGGGTCCTACTATTCAATTATTCTTTTTCGGTTTTTAAGGAATAATGGTCTGCATGGTGGACCAAACGTTGTTCTTTTCAAAGGCTGCTTATAAGGGGTCTATCTGGGACCAAGGGGGTCTGTTTGGTGTAATAAAAATGGGCTTTGGTCATATTTGCAAAATAAAGCTCCGGTGAGGTGCTTTAATGGTGGTTTTGGGGTGACAGAGGGCTTAGGCTCTGTTTGGTTCGCGTCTGGGGGTCTGTGTGTGTGCGTGTGAGGTACTAAAATACAGAAAATCAATGAGGGGAAGTGTAGGGGGGTCTTACCACAGTCTCGGATTCTCTCTCTCTCTCTGCGTGTCCCTCTCTCTTTGTGACCTCTTCTTCCTCCTCCTCTGCGTCTATGGCCTGAGTGTGTGTGATGGTGAGGAACAGGAGTGATAGAGGGGGAAAATTGTGGGTGTGGGTTAACTCATTTCTCTCAAACTCTTGATAACTCTCTCTCTCAACTCTCATATATAAACACACCTGTACATATACTCATTTATATACACAGATTTGGGTATCTATGTGACAATAATATGAAAGGGACTGAGTGATAGGTTGATTAGAGAAGGGGTGGGAGAGTGTGTACCGGCGGTGGAGGTGTGGGTGTTAAAATCCGGCGGGTTGTAGGGGGTGGTTTGTGTAAAGCTTATACACAATAGGTTTAAGTAGGTTTGGGTGGTACACTACCCATTTAGGGAAAGATTCCTATTTCTATAATTGTATAGTTTAGTCGTCGCCTAGGACCACGTGCCGTGCAGTCTAATTTCTGTACAGAAATTACGGGTATGCGTGCAATGTCAGTCCGGGTCCGAATATATAGTCTAAGTTATAAACACGCACATGTATATGTTCGTTTTCTGAATTTACGAAATCAATTACTGGAAATACGAACCAAAATACGGGGTCTCATTTTACTAGCTACAGAAATTTTACGGGTATTACACATGTTGAGGAAACAGATTTTGCTGAAATCGGTTTTTAGTTTCCTTGAGATACCCACTCTATCCTTGTAAAAATAAATCAACAAAATTACAGCCAATTTCACTTGCACTTTTAAGAACTAATTATTAAAAATTTTGGGGGGAAAAATGATAGAAATCAGTAAGATGGTAAAGTTGTAGATGACCAATTTCATCTTGACATGTTATCAAGGAACTCGGAGGAAGTGATCAACTCACCACCACCAAAACTGTGCTTACTCCTCATCTTCTCCTTCATATGTAAAGTGTAAACCTACCACTGCCAGTTCACTCAAAATTACAACCAATCTCACCCTGATATAAGTGACCAAAAAATTTCTAGTTACCAATAATAGAGCTAATTATTATTATTATTATTATTATTATTATTATTATTATTATAAGAACTAAATATAAAAATGAGATAAAAAAACTAAGATGGTAAATCAAGAGGACCAATTTCGCCACGAATCATCACGATCACCCACACTAAGTTGCTATAGTCCAGACTCCAGATAACACAATGAACATCATCTCCGGGAGTATCAATATTGTTTAAAAGCTTAATTATTGCCAATTTGCAAAAAAAAAAAAAAAAAAAAAAAAAAAGAAATCCTCATATTCTCAAAGTAAATACAAATTGGGGAATTATAGCATTATTCTGACTTTTATGGGCTTTTTCCTTCTTGAGACAATCATATTGGTAGGTTGACTTTGGGTTGAACACTTCTATGATCTATCTACCATATTATAGGTTTGAATTTAGGCTTTGAACCTCAGTTCAGGCAAACTTTACCATTGAAAGTTTATTTTTAAAGACTTCCATTCATTTCTCCAATTACTTTTATGTGGACCATTCACATTGTTACCTTATTGTTGGACTTTAATTATTCTCTTCCTACTAATGTATACAACTTTACAAGTGGATGTCTCTTCCCAGTACATATACCATTACACACACACACATAAGTAAATAAATCTCTATTCACATTGAGCCATTTGAAAGCAACTCTTTTTCCCCATGTTGAGCGAATGCATCTTCAGAATGAAACCATACTGATGCAGGGCACTCAAAGAAATTAAAATGTTGATGGAAAATTGCTTAACAATTGAAGTACACAGAAGAAATAAGAACATGTTTTGGAATCCACCAAGAAGAAGAAGAAGTGCTCTTGGAGCCCACCGAGACCTTAGGCTCTCAAAAGCAGCAACTCAATTTTTAGTCATCGTAAACTATCCCAAATACATAATTTGCCACCTTATTTATAGAAGAAAATTAAAGACTCCTACTTAAAAGAGTTTCCTTATTTGAAAACTAATTAAAAGATAGATAAGGACAAGCAAATATAAGTCAAACAAGATAATCCCAGAATATAACTAATTACAATTGCCTCCTGGGTCAAATATGAGAATCACAAAATCGCCCATTTGTTCCCCATTGCATAAAAAAGGGCAGCCTGGTGCACGAAGCTCCCGCAATGCGGGGTTCGGGGAAGGGTCGGACCACATTCCCCGTCACATACTTTTGTTATTTCTATGTTATTAAAATTGCTAATTTTTCTTTTTAAAACTCCAGACTGAAATGACTACTGCCGAGAGGGAACTTGACCAAAACACTAATTTTGACTGGAACCGAATTCAAGAAAGCGGACAGGAGGTTGAACCACTATTTGGACCGGGCTACACCGGACTTGTCAATCTAGGGAACAGGTAAAACAGCAGTCCTGGGAGTTTGCTATCGGAGAGAGCGTAATCATTTGCATGGTTTTTAGAAGCGGTCGATTTAAGCGAATTGATTCATATGAGTCGATTTGAGTCCTACGATTCCTTATGACTCGCAATTTATAGTTTGAACTTTGAAGTTTTAGGATTTAAATGGAAAACTTTCAATGTTTTGAGCCTTTATATTGCACTAGTGCATATCTTCAGTTCAAGCACGGTACATGTGTTTTTACAATAGTACATACATTATTATTATTGTTATTTATTTTCTAAAGATCGTGCATGGTTGCGATTCACAACCCTTTATGATTCGTAATTTTGGCAATTTGATGCAAGATTCGGTTAACGATTTGAAACAATGGTCATGTGTGGTTGCTGCTTTTTCTCATTTTTTCCCTTTCAGCTGCTACCTGGCTGCGACTATGCAAGTTGTGTTCTCAACACAATCGTTCTTTTTACGGTCAGTGGATTATTTTTGTTTCATGCATAAGAATTTACCATAGACTACCACCCCGAAATAGGTTGTATTGACTTTATGTTTCTTTTTGTTGATTTTATTCATCCCATCAGGTACTACATGAACCAAAGTTTGAAAATGGCTTTTGAGACTGCTCCTGCTGATCCAACTGTAGACCTCAATATGCAGTTGTAAGTGACAAGATTATTAGTTTTGTTCTCAGATGTCTTATACAGTTTGTTGTAATTGACACCCTGTTGTTTGTAGTATCAAGTCAGGCAGTTGATGGGTATTTTTTTTAAGAATCATGGGCTATCTTATGCTTTATAATTTTGTTGCTTAACCTCCAAGAGATTATAACCCTTCCATGTTCACCGATTCGTTAAAGAAATTGCCTTAGAATTCATTTCATGGGATTATAGAAGAACAGTTGAATCTGTTGAAATACATGTCTGGTAAAATTGTGTGCTTCAATGATACTCGTACTATTTTCTGGGCATGCTTTTTGTTTGCTGTCCATTTGGGTCAATATTCTTTGTCAACAGTTTAATATTTGTTTTTTTTGGATATTGTCAAAAGTTCAATTTTGATGAGATAATCTCTCTATTGTACCACTATCTGATTTTCCTTGTGCGATAATGAATTCTTTTTTTCCTTAGAAAAGAGAGTGATAATAAGGAAAATGCGCAAGTCTTTTGTGGTTAACAAACTAACAAAGCTACCATTATCAGAACTCTGCACTCATTATGAGTACTAATAAGTTGTTATTTCTTGGCGATGAAATAATGTAGTTGTAGAGTGGCCTGCATTTTGATTTTTCCTAGCACTTCGAAGCCTTCTATTGGACGCTATTTATTTTTTTTATTATTTTTCCTTTTCTCATTCTTTGTTTAAACTCGCTTACCATCAAATTTGTTCTTAAGGAATGGAAAATGAGAATTGCAACTGTATAGCATGAGAGGTGTCAAACGGGCCGGGTTGGACCGAGCCCGGCTCACCGCGCTTTTTTCGGGCTAAAACCCGGCCCGCCACCAAGCCCGGTCTGCTAGGCCCGATTCACATACTCGGGCCGGGCTGGACACCCATCCTGAGTCCACGCCCCGGCCCGGTCAAAAACGTTGAAAAATTGATGGAAGCCCGCTAGCCGGTCCGGCCCGCTAGACCTGTGCCACCAGTCCGGGGCGGACACCCCCCTCCTCTCTCAAGCCTGGCCCGGCCCGCTTGACACCTCTAATAGCATGTATTTATTTTGGTTGTGCATGAGTTTGAAGCTTTATTACACCTTTTTATTGCTTGGTAGGACAAAACTGGCGCATGGATTGTTGTCGGGTAAATATTCAATTCCTGCACCGGAGGTATATATAATTTATAGTCTGGTAGTTCTTATGCCATTGGTTTCGGTTTTCTGTGAAATGACATTTTCTTTTTTGTTGTCATCTAGAAAGATGATACTGCAAATGTTGCGAACACAACTCCAAGTGCTGTAAGCTTTCTGGCTGGACCTTTTACCCTTTGCTCAGTCTTATTTCCATTGGCATATTTTGAATCTTTCCTTAAAAGTTGCCTTGAATTTTGTGATTTGAATTTCCTAATCCACCCCATGTGGTTTCATGATAAAGTTAAATTGCAGTTCCATCACTTGAGTTTTTTTATTTATTTTTTATTTTTTATTTTTATTATTATTATTTTTTATGGGGTGGTAGGGGGTGTGGTAAATTACATTTATCTCCCTTCGGCCTTGAGATATGGCATAATTTCAGCTAGCCCAGCAGTTAAACAAAATTTCACTAACCTCCCTTGAAGTTTATAACGTTGTTACGAGGAAAACGACTGAGGAAAATGTTATGAGATGTGATGACATCAACAAATATTTTCTTTGAATACCAAAACTACTTTCACACAATCTTAAACTTCATGTGATTAATGTTTTATAAAATGTTAATTCAAATGCAAGCAAATGTGATTTAAAGATCAATTACTTGACGTTTAAGGTTCTGTGAAGGGCAATTTTGGCATTTGTAAAAAAATATTTCCTGGTACGTGAAATTTTGTTGCATTTTCTAATAGGTTTTGGGAAAATGGGTCCAAGTGTAAAAAAGTCATAAGTCTCAAGGGAGGTCAGTGTAATTTACCCCCCGTTTTATATAGTTGGTTTGGTGTCAAGAAGTTCATCTTTTAGAGTGTACAATGCTACTTTTGTTGGTCTGTTTCACATCTTCCTTCCTATGCTTTTACAATTATTTTTAACTTTTTTTCTTTTGTTGCCTCCGACTTTCAGAAACAGGAGGGAATACCTCCTCGAATGTTCAAGGCAGTCATTGCTGCTAGTCATCCTGAATTTTCCACCATGAGACAGCAGGTATGCTGGGCAATCCTCAAATCTGTCATGATCAAGAGATTCATTTTTGCAAACAGTATTTGTATTAATATAGAGAAGATTGCTTATGTCACCAAGTCAATAATGTAACATAGAAAGAAGAATGTCAACTACCTTGAATGCATAACTCAAACCTGAGAAATATTCTTTTAGACCCCATTTGGTTCATGGATTTTGTGAGGGAACAGGAAAGAAAACATTGAGGAAAATACTTTTCTTTGTTTGGTTAATAAGGAAAACAGTGAGGAAATAGAAAGGAAAAGATAAGAGAGTGAAAAGTAAGTGAGGAAAGAAAATACTTTTCTTTGTTATTTATTTGGTAACTCAGTACCCTTCCCATTTTCTTGAGTTTCTATCTTTCTACTATATTTTGGAAAAATTGACTTCTAGTGTTATATGAGAGTGGAGTAAAACACTAGGGAAATGGGTTCCTTCTCATTTTGTTTTACGTTTACGATCATTCTATGTCCACATAGCAAACAGAGACTTAAGGTTATGGTTAGAGGACTCTTAATCCGCCAACTTTCTGGTTCCATTAGATTTTCTCCTATTTACTCCCCGTGGCATGATTTAGTTTTAAGATAAGAATATGGTCAAAGTTGATCAGTCACAATATTTGCAGACTTCTGTACTAACGAGGTTTTGTTCTGTCGTATTCAACACATACAAAGAAAGTGCTGCCGGTCAGATAAGCTGAAAGCGCATGCATGATGTAACCATCTGTTTTGTTACTTATAGTGTCCTTGCGGTTGTATTTTTTAGCTGGTGTAACCTGTAGGTGGTCCACCTGGTTGGCATTTTTATTTTCATGGAGGACTTGTTAGTTTTCTACAGAATCTACACTACACTATTTTTATTGTTGTCATTGCTGTCAAATTGTGAATCAAATCATGCATCTGTTTGCAAATTGATTGATCGCGAATCTTATTGAATTATGAATCCTAAGATTTGCTTTTTTTGCGAAAACAAATATAAGAATATGTATGCACTGCACACATATATAAAACCCAAATACAATGATTAAAATGAGCAAAATAACAATTTAACACAAGTATCATGCCATATCAAGGCTCAAAATGTTAAAGTTACCACTTGCAATTTAGATATTCAAAATCTAAGTTGCACGAAGCCGGATCGGGGGTGCGGGCGAACATAGAAGAGTCTAAGGTTTGGGGTGTTTAGGAAGTGTCTATGTTAATTAAATATGTGTATATTTTTTATTATCGTGAGAGGGGAAAATTCTCCAGTATTTTAGCACTTAAGACAATATGTCTTTAAAATTTATGGTTTCTTTGTGGCTCTTTTAGAAATAATCATAGATTTGGGGTTAAAATAGTAGATATATATCAGTTATGTGGTGTTATTTGCAAAGAAGTAATAAAAGAATGTAAGGTTTTAATATTTGTAAAAACTTAAGGGATCTGTTCATAATAAACTTAAATGTTAAGTGTTTTAATATAATACACACACACACATGTATTAGGGTTTCCGTGTCTTCTCCTTGTTATTATACAACAGCAGCCATGGCCTTCACAGAGAGAGAGAGAGAGAGAGAGAGAGAGAGAGAGAGAGAGAGAGAGAGAGAGAGAGAGAGAGAGAGAGAGAGAGAGATGCAAAAGAGATTTGCTATAACAAGAGAAATTGGAAAGTAATTGAAGAACTAGGGTTTTGGGAAGTGAATCTCCATTAAAGAGCTCTTAAGGCTCACTTGGTATACAACCAATTCAATACAAAATATCCCAAAACTAATTTGTTCTAACCCTAGCCTACTATTATATGCTGGTAACTCATGCTAACCTCACATGCTTATGACCAACACAGAAGACAATTAAAACTAAACAACATAAAAGTATCACTAATAAAGCCTAAAGTACTAATCCATATTAATTACCACTATATAGCATAATTACTACATCAGAGAGGAAAGGAGAGAAGGAAGAGGAAGACACACCTGGAGCCATGTAGGACACGGAGCTCTGCTGTGCTGGTGTGTCGTGCGAAGACGACGAGTGGGAATGAGCGGTAATTCTTCTTCTTTCTCTGCTGGTAGGGCTTCTAGGCGAGTGGGAACCGCAAAACTTGTGTGAGAATCATGTGAATCAATCTTGAATCTCACGAAAAACAGCTGAATCGTGGTTTTTGATGAGATTCGTACACCATATGCACGATTTCCTGCAACGAAGTTCAAAATTATGAATTATCAGTGTATTGAATCATGAATCGTGTCCGGATGGCATAAAACTCAAACTGATTTGTAATTTTGACCAATTCTAACAACCAGGATTGTTAATTGCTTGTTGGTATTTTTATTTTCCTATCCAATTTTCTCCACTATCATTTTGGTATGTTTACATAGAAAATGAATGCCATATTATGTTTAGGATGCCTTGGAGTTCTTCCTACATTTTATTGACCAAGTTGAACGAGCCAATACTGGTAACCCTGGATTGGACCCTTCTAGAAGTTTCAAGTTTGGCATTGAAGAGCGAATTTCATGTCCATCCGGAAAAGTTGCTTATAATAGAAGACATGATTATATTCTCTCTCTTAGTATACCATTGCATAAAGCTTTTTACGGAGGTAAGCTACTGGACTACTCTTGTCATGGTTGTCAAGTTGTAAATTGGTTTAAATCAAAATTATGAATGTAATTAAATTATTATTTAAAAAGAAAAAGAAGAAATAACGATATGTATGCATTGTATATGCAAAAAAACACAAGTACATTGCTTAAGATGAACAAAATAACAAGTTAAAACAAGTTTCATGCAATATCAAGGCTCTGACTCAAAAACTTGAAAACTTCAAAGTTCAAAACTATGAATCTGGAATTTTATCAATACTGAATCACACCGGGTTGTATGAATCTCGAATCGATTCAAGGGAATCGACTGATTCTAACAGCCATGCTTTTATTAATTACACATCCATGCTATATGCATGATGACATGGGTTGAGATTTCAGAGGAACCCGACCGCTTGCGCAAGTTGAAGCCAGAAAAGGAATCAGAAGGGAAAGACGTGTGAGTACATATGGACTTGGTTTTATTCAATCGTTACTTATCAGTCTTTCTCTTAATACGCATGTTTTGTTCTTTCAGGGCCACCGATAAAATTGTCCGCCCAAGGGTGCGTTTGGCTGACTGCCTAGCTGGCTTTTCAGAGGCAGAGGAAGTGCACGACTTTTACAGCACTGCCTTGAAAGCTAAGACAACAGCAGTCAAGTAAGCTTTTCTGCTATTTCCCTCTTTTCTTCTTTCTTTTAACATGTGTTTTTACGACATGTAGTTCTTATTTTTCTACAAACGGGCATCTAAATCACCTGTGGCAATGTATGTGTGAGTTGGTGGTCACTTGTTTATGAGCTATTGACTTAATAATAAGGGAAAGATCATACTGAGAATCACTAACGTTTTCCGAGTGTAATAAAAAAGCTGATTATGTAAAACCGTTGTATATCTATATGTTCTGAGCTATGTTACTTGGACTCGGGTGTGGGTGTTGGCTGCTGGTACGTACCTAAGAGTCAAACTTTTCAAAAACTCATTAATCTAAGGACTTGGGGACACAATATTAAATCTATGTTATTCTGTTACAAAATTATCATAGGAATGTAGCAAAAGTTATAGAATTAGAGACTTTAATACTATTAGAGTCTTTAGGATACTATTAGACAAGTAGCTAACATGCTTCTTGGCATGTTCCATTTATTTCCGCAGAACCGCTGGTCTGACATCGTTTCCTGATTATCTGGTGTTGCACATGCGCAAATTTGTCATGGAGGAAGGCTGGGTGCCAAAAAAGCTTGGTATTGGCTTCATTTAATTCCTTGAAAAGCAATTCTATTATGTTTGGAATAAGTTGACAGTTATTTCTATTCTCTGTTGTGTATTCAGATGTCTATATAGATGTCGATGATGTCATAGACATTAGTGGAATGCGCAGCAAAGGTCTTCAGCCTAGGGAGGAGCTGTTACCTGAAGCTGGTATGTGATCCCTGTCTCTTTGTTAGATTCCTTATTCAATTTAATCTATGGTTCAATTTCATTTTTTTCTTCTATAGTTGTACTTGCACGTACCCCTGCACAGATATGTTTTACTAATTGGCACCCATTTCCTCTGTAGTTTCGTCTGTTGTTAAGATCTATTTGTTTATTGAGTAATGCAATGCTTCCCAAATTTTTATCCCAAAAGTGCTTCCCAAGTGATGTGGCAGTGGGCCAGGTCTAATGCAGTTGGACTAGATGAATTTTGATTGGATGTTGTTTACCTGGCCCCACTGCCACATCATTTGGGAAGCACTTTTGGGATAGAAATTTGGGAAACATAGCATTACTCTTTGTTATTTCTCACTTCTGCATGCAATTTATATATGCTTCTCATTTGTTTTATATAATCCTTTGGAAACATCGAAAGAGAGTAAGAGTGTGTGTGTTTATGCATATTACATCTCATTGAGAAGCTTTGGCATTTAGGTATATACTGCTACAACAATAGATAAACTTGGAAAAAGTGTAGTTAAAATACATTGACTTTTCAGAGGGGAGCCTTAAAATGAGACATCCCAAAATGGAACAAAGGACTCTTAATTTGGGACGGAGGGAGTAAAAATTATCATCTGTATAACTGTTATAAACCCACAAGGTCGAATTCACCCTTGAAAGGGGAGGGTGCCTATGAGTTAATAAACCCCCAACCAATCCCATAATTGGTTGATATGGAATGGTAACAATCCACCATGCTTAGCAAACGAAGTCCACGGTGGCCCATCTTCCCTGCTGGGTGGCACTCCGGGTAGGATCCCTCCCCAGGTCGCCCCGTCCACAACATGACTGCGGAACCGCATCCCATACCGTGCTGCTCTGATACCGTTGTTACGTGCACAATTGGATTGGCTCGTTCTTGGTTCAATTCGAGGAGATCCGACCTCCAAATTGGCTACTTCGAGGGAGCCTTAACCTCCAAAACTTCAGCATTTGTGTTGGACACTATAATACGATTCCATTTTTAATCATAAGACTTCTCCTTTCATAAGAGATTACAAACTAAGAAATGAATTTTAACAAATAACTCCTAAATTGACTCCACTGAACCAAGAAAATAGGAACAATGGCAACACACTCACTGCTACCCATTAATACTATTTTAACTTGTCACCTAGGAAGCACCAATGCGGATGCGGCTCGATAGTATGCGGGCACGTTGGCACGGGGACTAATAATGAATTAGTAAAAATATACTTTTAAATACTTTTATAGATTATACAATATATATTTTTTTGGATAAATGAGAATTTTCTTAGAACTGGGCTAAAATTTAGCCAAACATTACAAAGTAACTAAGGAAAGTAAACCCTATTAATTAGAGTATCAACAATATTCTTCATGCTAAGAATTCTAAACCTAAAAGTATAAAATACAACATTGAAAATCACTGACCATTCTGCCTATTACACCTTTTTCACGCCACAAAATATAGATAGTGACAGCAAAACTTAATTTTCCAACATGGTTTGGGAAACTTTTGCTCTTGAATTTGTAGCAACCCATTGAAGCTCATCTAACCATAGCAAAGGGAGCCGCTTTGCGCAAATTACTACTCCAAACCTGATTTGAAATGGGACAAGTAAAGAATAAATGGTCTCTTGATTCAAGATGATCATCACAAAGAAGACATTTACCTGACCCTTGGATATTCCACCAGAGCATGCAATCCGAGTGTGAATCCTATCTCTAATTACCAACCAAAGCATAGATGTATGGCAAGGAATATTCTGCGAAAACCAAAGAATAGAGGCCCATGAAACTTTCTATAATGAGGCTGAAAAGCATCCCAAATAGCAGTCACAGTAAAAGTATCAGGCGAAGCAAGAGTCCAGAAAACTTGATCTTCCTGTGAGGCATCAGGGAGGAGGAGAGGAGGCCAATCATTTTTTATTTCAACAAGTAAAGAATTACTATTAAAAGGCCACTTCCAAGTTGTCCCACTCACAATAGATTGCACTTTGGTTCGAGCTCCAAGAGCAGCTACTTGAAACAGTTGATCACCATATTTGTCAAAAAGGCATCTCATCAAACCAAATGAAACTCTTTTTGCCATCACTAATCACATAACGAAGATGAATTTTAAAACAATCTTTGAATTTTCGAAGACATTTCCAGAACTCCTTCCTTTAAGCTGGTAGCCATACACCCAAGCAGCCCATAATGAACCTGCTTGACAGACAACTTGCCACAAATTTCTAAAGATAGACAACTTGAACCAATCTATTATTCTCCTCAATCCCAAGTCACCAGAGCATTAGGAAGACGAACATCAGCCCGTTTAACACTATACATTGCCTGGAATCAGCCCATACACTGAATTTTTCTATGCAGTTAAGTCGAATAACAAGCATAAATAAGCAATACTGGCATTTTGCGTGTAATCCAAATCCTAACATTCTTAATTTGTCTCAAAATTGTCTAAAATTATGTTAAGAGTCCCTTTATTTTATTTTATTTTATTTTTTTATAATTATAAATATTAATAAAAAAAATCTAAAGAAACACTCTGCCACATCGATAAGAATCCATGCTAGTGCGGGTACGGAGTGCGTATGGAGTGCGGGTGCTTCGACCTTTTAGAATAGTCCGTGCTTCCTTGCTTACCACCTATATCAAGGCTTAATTACTCTTAACAACCCATAACCTTTTTGCTTGCATCATCTAATACCCACCACATCCATGTGTCCATAGGTGCACGTATCATGATCTATCCATTTTGGAAAATTGTTTTGTATGTTTTTATATGTTCCTCGATATTAATGGACTTTTATATGTTCCTCGATATTAATGGACCAAATTGTATATTATTCTTTTTCTACACAGCTGCCAGTGGTGATGCAGAACCTGAGAAGCTTGTGGCGAATGAGGATATCGTGTCCCAGCTTGTGTCAATGGGATTTAACTATCTTCATTGTCAAAAAGCTGCTATCAACACCTCAAATGCTGGAGTGGAAGAGGCAATGAATTGGTTACTTTCTCACATGGATGATCCAGGTATTCGGTATTCCAACTTAATTGCTATCTTCGGGACTGTTTGGGAATGCCTAAAAAAAGATCAGGTTCAGACCCAGTCTCGCATTCATTTGGTGTGTATGAAAACCAAGTATAAGTTGGTTTGATAAAGAATCAATTGTTGGGATATTTTCAAGTCAATCTAACCAAATAGAGGCTACACAAACACCAGGATATTTAGAAACCGGTTCCTTATATTGTAAAAACAACCTCTTAAGAAAGTTTTATTCCCTAAACAACATGGTTTCTTGCAGTTAGGTTGGACTACAGAAGGTATTAATTTATGCTTCTTTTGGCAGACATTGATGCCCCTATTGGCCAAGAGGCACGAATTGGTGACGCTGTGTTATCATTTGTCGATCAATCAAAAGTTGAAACTTTAATTTCCTTTGGATTTGAAGAGGAAATAGCTCGGAAAGCACTGAAGGCTTCGGTAAAATTTTAATTGCTACTTTTTAGTTCTGAGGTTTTTGGGTTTACAAGTCAATAATCTTCAAACCTTTTGTTTCTGTATCAATTCTTGACAGCATGGTGACATTGAGAAAGCAACAGATTGGATATTTAACCATCCTGGTGGGTCCAGTGCGTCAGATATGGAAACTACTTCGAGCACTGCACCCGTCGTTGATGCTGCTCTACCTGATGGAGGGGGAAGTTAGTTCCTCAACCTTTTTATTTTGTTTGCATTTTTTTTTTTTTGCTGTTGATGCTAACCTTGCTACTACTATTTGTAATATCATCAGTTAAATAAAATTGTACGTTAATTATAATGCTGCTATGCTCCCAAAAACTATTCAATATACTGTGACTTTCAGCCCCTAATTTAGTCGCAACCCCAGGAGTTAAGTGTCACCTTTTGAACCATTGGGAGGTTAAAGCGAAAATAGGTCTTAACCACAGGGGGGCCAAATGTGTTTAACCCTATCCTGAAATTGCTGGAGTTGTATGTTGTAGTGAAACTTTTTTCTTTCGTGAACAATTCGTCTTTCGCCTGCTCAATTATTGAGAAGAACTAGTCGATTACCCGTGCAAATGCACGGGCTCATAAACCAAACGAAGCCTAAACAGCCTTAACATTGAATAATTGTGACCACCTACATTTTTATTGGAAGTTGTTTTCATTAGCTCTACTGTCACTGGGTTAAGAAGCAATTTGGTATATAAATTTTGGAAGCATAGTATTACTATTGGAAATCTGAAACTTGGGAAGAAAAGCAAAGCAATCGTCTGGTAACCTTAAACTATCAAGATGAAGATGATTGCGTAACACCAAGATGGATACAATGGTTCCAACCAAGAGGACAAAATCAAATCCATGTTTTGCAGGCTTGTCAATGATCTTCATATAATTGCTATACAAATGAGCTCCACCAAAAGCTATGATTTTCATGAACATTCTCTCCCCTGATTTTGCAAAGTTCCCTCTCTAGACCTCCTAATTAGCCTCTAAATTTGTAATTCACAAATAAATACACACTTTCCATTTCTATCAGATTAACTAAAATTAAGAATTTGGTAAATTGAATTCAAATTTTCATATAATTACCAATTCAAAAAGAGAATAAACAAAACATTAATCTACACTCGGCACACCCTATTCTTTGATTCATTTTTGTCAAAGTCCCTTCTTCATCAGCAAAATGGACAATTTATTAACAAACAAACTCAAAGAGGGCCAATATTACACCCAGGGAAACCAACCACTACCACGAACATCCTTGAGACACCCAATCAGCAACCTACCAAAAATACCCTACCAGATCATGCTCTAAGCACTCAAAACCCAGAAGAAGAAATGGAAAATTCCCAAAACAAACAAAAAAATTATCACCAAAAACCTCTAAAAAAAAGTGCTATATTAGTTGAGCCACTATATTCTATGTAAACATAGAAATTAGGTGTCACTATATATGTTGTGACTTCTTGCTCTCTATATATATATATATATGTAAACAGAGCCACTATATCTAGGTAAACATAAATTTGGGGTTTTGTTGGTTCTCTCTATAACGCTCTCTGAGTGCCTCTGTTTTGGTACCGTTGGTGTTCAATGACTGATCACGAGAACTCTTTTACTCTCTTGGGTGGTGAGGATGCTCTGCTGGGTGGCGAGGAAGTCGACGATTTGTCGACCTTTCCCGAACGCGTTGCCGCCTCGATCGATGATTCTTCGCCGTCGGCCGCCCCGCAAGAGAATAAGAGGGAAGAGTAGTGGGTACAATTGGTTTCCAGTACACTTCGGCGGCTCCTCAGTTCCCGTTCAAGCCACTTGCTGCTGTTTGAATATGGGTACAATTGGTTTACAAATTCTCGTCACCAACAATGTCTACAACCACCACAGCTTCTTAGTCCTCTTGTTCTCGTCGGCGGCAACTTTCTGTGAGGGTTTTCTGAAATCGTTTGGGATAGAAGGGAGAGAGTAGAATAGCTTTAGGAGTTTTTTCAAAACTCAACTATTTGTACATAATTGAAATTGTCAAAGAAGTAACCTCAGATCCAGATAGTGGGAAAGTGAAAGGCCAAGAGTCGCCTCCGGAAGAGGAATAGGCGCTTCTAGAAGAGTGAGGCCATGTAGATTCATTAATTATAGAAGTGGAAAATATAGAAGAAGACAGATTGAAGTTTTTGTGCATGGAGAGAGATGCCACATGGATAGTCTCACAGGAGACTTTTGGCCTCAAAATTTAGATATATATAATAGATGTTGATGTGAAAGTGTAGACTCCCCTATTGAAATGTCCTCTGGGGTGGGGATCCTCGGCCGCACCGCAATGCCCACACGGCAGCACCTATGCGGCATTGAATGGACCACATTTTTTTTAATTATTATTTTGTTTTTATTTTATTCTTTTGTTCTTTAAAAAAAAATTCCGCAGTCTTGGCAGCCCCCAAAAGTGCTGCTAAGGATCCAAAACCCGTCCTCTGTTTAGCTGTTGTCTTAATCCGATCTCAACTACTTGTTACTGTGGACATAATTGTTTCTTTGGATAATTTTTGTATTATTTTGCTAATTGGTCTTGATGTGTGATTTAATTGTTGGTAATTGTCGTTGCACAGAATACCGGCTTAAGGGACTAGTGAGCCACATTGGCACCTCAACCCATTGTGGCCATTACGTAGCTCACATCTACAAGGACGGTAGGTGGGTAATATTCAATGATGACAAAGTCGGTGCTTCCAAAAATCTGCCCAAGGACATGGGATACATATACTTCTATGAGAGAATCGACACTTGAAAATACATGAGAAATACAACAGTCGGAAGATTTATAAAAATCGAAGAGTCTCGAAAGAGAATAGCAAATGGTTTCCTGGAATCTCATTGAGCGGGGCTTGTGGCCCCCCCTAGAATCGTTTGAACCACAGCCTTATTTTTGTGGTTTGGTGAACTTTTTCCATTTGCCGCTTCTTGATACAAGAAACAACAGTTGTTGAATTTCACACCATTTGTTTTTCTCGATGGTTCGAATTTTTGCTAACCGCCTATTTGGATCATAGGTATTTTTAAAGTGTACATTTATAGAACTATGTTTGTCTGACTACTCATAGGCTCTGCTTGGTTTGCGGATACAGTGAGGGAAAAGAAAAAGAAAAGGAACGATACATGAAAAGCTATTCTCTTATTATTCGTCTTTTTACTCTTATGTTAAAATAACATTTGAAACTAGCATTTTTGGAATATAGTAGCAAATCTAGGAAAGAAAGAAATTGAGTCACAATAAAAATTTGTTTCCTTGACTTCGGCTATCTAATTTCTTTACTATTTTTCTCACCAACCAATCAAAAGTAAGCGTTTGCCTTGTGGTTTTTTTTTTTTGATCCATGAATCAAGTAGAGCTTATCGACCATCCAGTTAAGCACTTGAAAGGTGAATGGAACGGTTCCACTCTCCGGTTAAGGTCTTCATATCATCTCCATTTGCAGGATTCATACAACTATCGATTTTATCAATTAAACTCAACCAAACCTGTCTCAAATTATTTGGTGTCAGTAGTTATCACTTTAAATTTAAACGTTTTTTTGTTTTTTATAATAGTGATAATATGGAAAATGACTGGTACCATGATATTTTTTTCATTGGTTTTCCAGATAAATTATTGATGTCTCAGTTTTGTGGTTCAGAAGGTTTAGATTTGTTGGAATATATGAATTGATAACAATGCTTAATTGTGATAATTTTACATTAATTTCTCATTCAAGTATTTGAAATTATTGAAAAAGTTGAGTCAGTTTGGCAATCAACAGACTATCAGGGTTCATACAATACAACTGTTGATTTTTCCATGCGAACCAAATAAAGCTTTAATGTATTATTAGTGACTCTCCATTTGTGCACTTGAAAGGTGAATTGAAGTGTTCCACTCTCCAGTTGTGGTCTCTACTTCATCTCCCAAACAGCCCCCTTGGGTTTTCTTGTTTCATCTTTGGGAAAATTAAATTTGTCACATTTTTGTGGGATAATTAAGAAAGTCAATTATTTTTTTGATTTTAGAAGGATATTTATTTTAAGTGAAAAAAAATTAAAAACACATCAAAACTTTGACCAATCGGTGTCGAAACACCCATTAGGACACCGTTTGTAAGTTGCTCCTGACCGGTTTGGTGAGTTGCAACGTTTGGACAGTTTGCTCTCAACAAGTTTTGATGTGTTTTTGATTTTTTCACTTAAAATAGAAATCCTTCTAAAATAAAAAAAGTAATAGACTAACTCTTAGTTATCCCACAAAAAGGTGACTGAAATTTAATTATCTTTTTTTTTTTGTATGTGTGTGTGTGTTTGTTGTTGGGGGGGGGGGGTTTGTGTGTGTGTGTGTGTTTGTTGTTGTTGTTGTTGGGGGGGGGGGGGGGGGGGGGGGGTTGTTTAACTTGATGACTATACACAACGGTTTGGACAATGTTGATTCAGTTGAACCCAAATCGTAAGAGAAGCTTCGGTAAAGACAAAATGACAAATGTGTATTACAAGGCTGTTGGACTAGTTTTTAGCAATTAAACTGTTTTTTTGGGGGGATCGGAAGAGGGATCGGATGATAGGATCCAGATTCATCGTAATTTTTCGGAAATCAACTACCAATAATTTTTTTTTTCAGATGAGGATCCGACTTTACTGTCGTTTTTTGGACAGAATTTGTCATGCCCGTTCCAGAATTTCATAGTTTAATCATGCATGATATGAAATTTTATGAATTATCATTGATATATGATAATTGAGGATAAGTGGTTGACTGTGGTCAACGGTAAGGTGTCAGTGAGGACACGGGAACATGGAAGTTCATATTGCATAATCATGAGTAAATGACATTTATATGATTTAAATGTTATTTGACTTTATCTGGTATTTCTGTGAATAGTAATTATACCTGTGTAGTATAATTCTGATAATCTTTGATTTGGTAGTATCATTTTGAGAACTGTGGTGAGAACGTGAGTGATACGTTAATTGAAAAAGGTAGGTTGTGTAGAGATTCCACAGATTTTAGTTTTCGAAAGTTATTTTGGACCCAAACGGAACTTAGTCGGAAACTTTTGAAATTTATAGTTTTCACTCGTAAAGGCATAAAATGGTCGGGTGCGAAGTTTCGAGATCTAATTAGAAGTTTGAGAAACTCGTGGGGAGGTAAGCGTGATTTCCATAACTTTTGCCTATATATAGATGAGGATGAGAATTCATTCTCATCCAAATCCAAACAAATATCTAGAGAGAGAGAGAGAAGGGAGATTTAGTTGCTACGGGCTTTGCGACGCCGATCGACGACCGTTCGTCCGTCAGATTTTCTCCAGATTTCAGATTTGAACTCGTGGAGGTAAGATCTACGTTTTGATACCACTTAGGCCGTGTTTGGCCAAGTTTTGTAAAAATCTTAATTTTGGACTTTTGGGAAAAACAGGTATAAACTTGTAGGAATTGTACCAAATTCGAAATCCGACGTTTATTTAGCCTCCTAGTCGATCCTTCAAAGTTTGAAGAAAATCGCACGAGGTATGAAGTTCTAACTTGTGAAATATAGGGAAATACATGTTTTATATTTCGACGACGAAATTGAGATCCGGGCGAAATCCATGTATTAATTGTAGGCCCGTTAATTATGCACGCGCTAAATTGTGAAAAGCATGTCTAAATTTCCGCGAGCACGTTAAGTTGTCTATGTGGGTCAAAGGGGAGTCTTATACAAATTCATGCCGGAGTAAGCTTCTCGATGTTTGAGAATTTAGTAGCGACGGCTACTGTGCATGGTTGATAGACTTGGACTTGCCATGGCACTTGTGGATACAATGGTTGATAGACTTGGACTTGCCATTGGTATCGCGGTTTAAGGCTTGGACTTGCCGCTACCGGATAAATGCGTATTTTTCTTCCTAGAGACTATTGTATGATTTATGAGATTAAAGCATGTTTCATCATATATTGTACATGTTAGACTTGTACGCTCAGCATATAGCTGAGCAGTGGAGATGTACTCCATTGCAGGTAAGAAGAAGGATAAGAAGAAGCGTGATGAGTGAGGCCGATGAACGCCGGGGATAACACTTGTATATGTTTTGTTTTAAATCCTAAACTTGTGTAAGGATTTGAATATTGTAGTATGTTGTAATAGAAACATGGATTAGCTTCTCAGTACTGTAATCTTGTAATTGATCGTCGGTAATTATGTTTGAATGCGTTAAAATCAGTGGTGGTTGTGATTGTTATTGGTATTGAGTAGTAGGACTTGTTAATTTTCAGCACAGGGCTGCCAGCAGAGGAGCAGTCGACTGAACCCCCTGATCAGTCGACTGGACCTCGTGTATTTGAGATACTGTAAGTGTTTATCATAGAAGCAGTCGACTGGACCCCTTGGGCAGTCGACTGAACCCTGTTGACTTTAGCTGCTGCCTCCTTCGGTTGAAAAGCAGTCGACTGGTTTCAGAAAGCAGTCGACTGGGCAGTCGACTGGACCTCTGTTGAGATTTAGGGTTTTTGGTTCTGCTTGACACAGTCGACGGAGCAGTCGACTGGACCCTGGTGCAGTCGACGGGGCAGTCGACTGAGCCTCTGTTTTTCAAAACTATTTTCTTTGAATGTGTTTTCAATGACCAAAACTTTTTATAACTCTGATTTCAATGTATTTTACAAACACAGAGGGGAACGTTTTCCTAAGTTTTAAACTACCAGGGTTGTTTTATAGAAGTTCTTTCCGCTGCGTATTATGAGATGATGTTTGGATGAGCCTTGGTGGCGTGCCACGTGTCCTATTTCCACGCGTAGTGGGATGGGTCGTGACAGAATTATTGACATGGTTTAATCAAAATAGGACAGTGGGCAAACTCTGGGCACATGCACTTACCCCACAACACACGCACACATAGTAAGTCATGAGATAAGTGGACAGTTGGATTTGAACTCACATCGAGCTCCGAATACAGTTCGTCTAGCTACTTGATCAAGTCTGTCCTTCCAACCCTTGACCTCCCATTTTCGAACCCTTGACCTCCCTTAAGAAGTCCAAGTGGTCTGACCAACTTGGATTCAAATAACAACTGATGTGCCTGACTTCAACTCAAATAATAGCATTCGATTTCTTAGACTTCGGAAACCCACTAACAAAGTCCATTGTAATGTGTTCTCATTTTCAGTCGGCTACTAGTAACGTTTATAACAATCTCGAAGGTACTTGGCGTTTGGCCTTCATTTGTTGACAACTCGTACATCGTGAAAGATAGAGTGCTATCTCTCTCTTCATTCTCGGCCACCAATAAGCATGTCTCAAGTCTCTATAAAACTTGGTATTCCCTGGATGAACAGTGTACTTCGTATTGTGCGCTTCTTCTAGGATGTTCCGTTTCAATTCTTTCTCGTTAGGTACACAAATTCTACCCTTCAATCTCAAAACATCATTCTCAAAAGTGAATCACGATTGTTTGCCCATCGGAATCTCATCACAAATCTTCTTCAAAGTCACGTCTTGAAGTTGTTTCTCCGTGATCTCGTGAATCAAGAGTGGTTGTGCCACGATCGTCGACATCAAGCCACTTTCAATTCTTGGAATCACTTCAAGTTCCAAATTCTCTATATCTTGAATCAATTCTCTCTGAGAAGTCAAGTCCAATGCTATGTTGGTTGGTGCCTTACGACTAAGAAAGTCGGCGACTACATTCGCCTTGCTCGGATGATAGTGAATGGACATATCATAATCCTTCATCAACTCTAATCATCTTCTTTGCCTCATGTTCAAGTCTCATTGAGTAAACAAGTACTTTAAACTCTTATGATTCGTATTTATCTCACATTTCTCCCCGTATAGGTAATGACGCCAAATCTTCCATGCAAAAATCACAGCTGCCATTTCTCCCTGTATAGGTAATGACGCTAAATCTTCAATGCAAAAATCATAGCGGCCAATTCTAGATCATGTGTCAGATAGTTCTTCTTGTGCGGTCTAAGTTGTCGCGGTGCATACGCAATGACCTTGTCACGTTGCATAAGAACGCAACCTAAACCTTTATTTGAAGCATCACTATAAATGATAAACCCTTCAGTCCCCGTCAGAACAGCTAAGATCGGTGCCTTCACTAATCAGCTCTTCAATTCTCGAAAACTTTCCTCACATTCTGGACTCTATACAAAAGCAACATCTTTCCTCATCAATTGTGTCATAGTCATTGCAATACGTGAAAAGTCCTTTACAAACCTCCGATAATAACCAGCTAATCCTAGGAAACTTCAGATCTCTGTCACATTCGTCGGTCTTAACCAATTGGTAACTGCTTCTATCTTCTGAGGATTTACAGAATTTCCTTTAGCCGACACTATATTCGAGGAAAGCAATCTACGTTAACCAAAACTCACACTTCTTTAATTTTTCAAACAAACTCTTCTCGTGTAATCGGTATAAGGCTAATCGCAGATAGTGTTCGTGATCTTCAACACTCTTGGAATAGATTAGGATGTCATCTATAAATACAATAACAAACTCATCTAAATAATCCTTGAAAACACGATTCATCAAGTCCATGAAAGTTGGTGGCGCATTAGTCACTCCAAACGGCATTACCAAAAATTCAAAGTGACCATATCGGGTCCTAAAAGCTGTCTTCTCAATAACTTCCTCCTTGACCTTCAATTAGTGATAACAGGATCTCACGTCAATCTTTGAGAATACCTGAGCCCCTTGCAATTGATCAAACAACTCATCTATTCGCGGCAATGGATATTTTTTTTGACGGTCAACTTATTCAACTCTCGATAGTTGATGCACATACGGATTGTCCCATCCTTCTTTTTCACAAATAAAACTGGAGATCCCGAAGGTGAAACGCTAGGTCGGATAAAACCCTTCTTTTAATTCTACAAATGCCATTCGATATAGTGCTTTGGATACCGGTTGTGACCCTGATACTACTTCTATCATGAACTCAAGCTCTCTTTCAAGCAATACATCGGGTAACTCATCGGAAAAAACATATGAAAATTCTCGAACTATTGGAATATCTTCTACTAGTGGTCCAAGAACTCGTGTATCAACAATCAAACATAAGAAATCCGAACAACCTTTATTCAACATCTTACTCGCTTGAATCGTCGATATCAAGTAGTCGGTACAGTCAGTCACACCACTACCCTGAAAAGTAAACTCTTCTTGACCCGACGGATGGAAACTAACCCATTTTTGCTCACAATCGATTTTAGCTCGATTGACCGACAACCAATCCATACCCAAAATAACATCAAAGTAATTCACTTTCAACGGAATCAAATCGACGCTCAAAACCTTATCACCTATCATGATTTCACATGACTTGAATACCGAAGAATTTATTAGAGGTTCACTATTAGGCAATGATACTCACAAGTCATATCCTAATGGTTCGGACTCAACAGAAAAATGCTTAATAAAATCACGGGACACAAATGAATGCGTTGAACCATAATCTATTAGTATACGTGCGGGATATGAACAAATAGGAAGAATACCTGATACGACCGTATCATCCGTATTCCCCGGCCTGAGCTGAAAATATCGTCCTTGTTGTTGCTCGACTCCCTTCCATTTATCCACTCATGGTCATACCTTTAACCCACTCAGCATACTCGATGACTCGGTACTCATTCTCGGTTGTCTCTTACTCGGACAATTCTTCGCTTTATGCCCCGGTTGGCCATACTCAAAACATGTAATACCCTGTATTTTCAATAAATATTTATGTACAAGATTCTATATACTTCCCTTGATCATATTTGAAATTCTACCTTCGATTGATCGAAGTTCGTTCGAGCGATCGAGCATTTCCAAAGTTCAAGCGATCGAACCCTGTTCGAGCGATCGAAACACTAGTAACATGAATTTAATACGTGGACCCTACTTCAATCGATCAAAGTCTTTTCAATCGATCAACTGGCCGAACTGATCTCGAGCAATCGAACTCCATTTGATCGATCAAACTTGTAATCATTTATATTCCCAGGTTTCCTGCAAACCTTGCCATCTGCACTCCCGCCCCTCTATATATATGGTCGTGTTCGTGTGTGTGAGGATTTGCTGAACTTGAGAGGGAGTTAGAGAGAGTGTGTGTGCTTGTGTGTTAATATATATACACACATACTCCTTTATATATACTCACAGTTAGAGAGAGACAGAAGTAAGAAGGAGAAGAAGAAGAGGAGAAAGGAAGGAGAGACAGAAGAGACTGAGGCAGAGAAGAGAGAGAGAGAGAGGACACCGCTATAAAAGCTTCAAAGCTCACACTTGCCAAATGCGCCCTTACGATATTTTGGTGAGTTCCAAACTCACTTGGTATCTTAGTTATGACGTTTTACATATTTTGGACGTTTAATATTAACCCAAATAACCCCTACTAGATTCTGCACGTTCACTGCAGAATTTTGGAGAAGATGAAGTTTGAGTGATCGAAATGCGTTCAATCGATCGAACACCACTGAGTCTCAAGCGATCGAAATGATTTCAATCAATCGAGACCACCTCTACTTCAATAGATTGAGAATTCTTTGATCGATCGAACATCACAGTTCTTCAATCGATCGAAAGGACTTCGATCGATCAAACCCAACAGAACCTGGATGTGTTCCATAAGCTTTGTTTTATAATGCGTAGTTGTTTAATTGTTGTTTCATGTTTCTATTATGCGATATTATGGATTACGAAGGTAATGGGATACGATAATGAGATTGAGATAATATGGTGAGTAACGCAGTTAGGTTCGGAACGTTAGTAATAATATGATGCGATAACGAGATAAGGATTTGAGATAATAACTGTGGGTAACATTGAGTAACTGGTGTTTGAGTCAGTGGGTTATTGGTTATCTTGGAGGTTATGTGACTCGAGCTGATGATTCGCTCAGATTGAATCTGATAAGTGTGTAATAAGGATTTAATCAGGATCTTGAGAATTATGGGTACAAAGTACTTGCAAGCGTTCTTAAAAGCGGTGAACAGTAAGAGTTCTTAAAAGCAGTGAACAAGAGTAGATGTGGCACGCCCATGGTTTGTATTTACCGGAGCTATGTATGTACGATACTCGCAAGCGTTCTTAAAAGCGGTGAATAGTAAGAGTTCTTAAAAGTGGTGAACAAGAGCATTGGTACATCCGTAGACCAGTCGTTATATGAGAACGATGTATAGGTGCTCGCAAGAGTTCTTAAAAGCGGTATAGCGGTGAACAAGAGCACTGATACGTTGTGATGATATAATCAGCTCGAGATGGTCAGTTGGTATTTGTACAGTCAGCCTTAGAGTTGGTAGATGATGAGAATCGGTTAATAATGTGTCCGAATAAAAGAGGAAGAGATATAATTAGTATCACTATTATATATCGTTCATAACTAATGATTACGTTATTTCTATGAGACTGTATTAGTTAGTTCTCACTCAGCTTTCAGTAAGCTGACGACCTTTATTGCCTGGACATTCCCCATCCAGACTACCCTGTCCTTAACAATGCAGGTATTGGAACTTACGGTGATGGCTACAACCCGAATTTGGATTATGTAGAGGATTGCCCCACTGGTGCCAGTTCTACAGGAGAGGAGTATTATGCTGACTACTATCCTTACGCTAGCTGAAGATCTGAAGATAGTCATACTGAATTCATTTCTGTTATTCTGTTGAACTCTGTTTTCTTTTAGTTAACGGGTACTTAAGCATATGTTGTCTCCAGACCTGTTGTGATCCTATGGACCACACTCTGATGTTGTGTAATAGATAGAATCGTTTTATATTCAATTATTTACTGTTCTTGTTTATCTTGTGGACTAGTACTGTGTGGTGTGGATAATTAATGACTTTCACCCGTCATTGGAAATTTATTTTTCTCTATTTTTGCTGCTCCGGGGCGTGACAGGATTTTTGGTATCAGAGCCCTAGGTTTGTGATACTTGCGCTCACTAAACGATTCTACACCATCTGGTCTTAGCATTTTAAGATCCTTGAGATGAGATATGAGTTTAAGATAAGTTCATCTTCCTGACGATCGATAGTTTTCCTTTGCAGGTTAGCATTATGGATCCAAATTTCCATAAGTTTGTGACCGATGCCTATGGAGGACACGTGATCCATGGGGATACCGTGGAGCCAGTTGATCCAGAGTTTTATCATGACCGCATACACTAGACAGTTAGTCGATATCTAGAGGAGCACATGTGGAAGGCTCTTTATGTGACGGGGAAGACACACCCTACAAAGACGCGTCTGGATGCTTACCATTCAGCTAGGATTGACAAAGATATTTACCAGGAGACTTTACGTTTGATCTAGAGTAAGCTGGAGATGGATGTGGTTGAGCTTCGAGCCATTCTTGGAGGACCTATTGAGGCAGCACCTGCAGTAGTACCACCATCACTGGTACCTGAGGTACCCATTCTAGAGCCACAGGAGTAGCCTGATGAGCCAGAGTTACCAGAGGCCGAGCCGATAGTAGATGCTAGGGGTGTTAAAAAAAACCGCTCAACCGACCGGACCGAACCGATATAGTCGGTGTTTTGGTCCGTCGGTCGGTGTTCAGTTTCAGCTTCTATAAAATCCCAACATCGGTTCGGTGTGCGGTTGGTCATCTAATTACACCGAAACCGACCGAAACTGACCGAATGCATACAATATACATATACTTGGATAGGCTAATGACTAAAATAATATACATATATAGGTTCATGTGTGAGCTGACTACTCTTTGGATTCACGTGAAAGTGGAGTCAGTGGACTGACAACAAATATGGGGAACATACAATATATATATACATTTTATAATATAATAAAAGCAAGGGAGTACATACTACAGATATAGAGATAATCATTTGTGAGCTTGGAGCCACGGGAAAGTAGCTGTCAAAAAAGGATGGGAAAGTTTTGGGAATATAAATGATACAATATAGATACACTCATATTAGTCATATACATCAATTTCTCTATCAATTTTTTACTAGCATTCAGTTTCTCTCTCATCTCACTTCTCTCTATGTGAACTAACAAGTCTAGCATCATCCACCAAACTCTAACTACATCGTCCGCCACCTCAACCCTCCGCCTCCACGAACAACCACTACCACCACGACATCAGATCTATCGCCACCACGATATGCCACAGCCACCACTCGCAACCTCCACCACATAAGATACTCTCTCTCTTAGATTTGTGGAGTGATGATTATTTTTCCTTGAAAGAGTTTTTTGTTCATTTGAACATTTGATTTTGTTCAGATCTGTACCGCCACAACTCACAGCCTCCACCACACGAAACTCTTTCTCAGATCTGTGGAGTGATAGAATTTTTTTCTTTGAAAGAGTTTTTTGTTCATTTGAACATTTGATTGTAATGTTAAACCTTTTTTTTTTGGGACAGAGATTTTTAGGACTTGATTTGGGGTAATGTCAACAGACTCAACAACAGACCCCTCTATTATAAATTTTTTTTTTTGGTTCTTAACTTGTTCCCCAAACCGACCATAACTGACCGAAAAAACCGATACCCCGAAACCGATCACAACCGACTACGAGTTGGTAAGTTTCGGTTGCTAAATTACAAAAACCGAAGTTTCGGTTCGGTTGAAATTATGCCTTCAAGCCGACCGAAACCGACCGATGTTCAGCCCTAGTAGATGCTGAGCCAGAGGAGGATCCCGTAGAGGACATCAAGCCAGTCGAGGATGACGAGGAGCCAGAGGAGGATCCAGAGGAGGACCCAGAGTTAGTCGATGAGGATGTTATTGCTAGAGGGGATGATATAGCAGGAGATGAGGGCATAGAGGATGCTGCAATTGAGACAGAGGAGATTATAGTACCAGAGATACCCATGGAGTTTGATTTACCTGCAGGACCTGTATTACATATGGCAGCTATTGCCAACATGGCAGCCAAGTGAATAGCAGCGATGGTTGCACAGCCAGCTAGAGTTCCGATAGGACAGGTTGCGTTAGCAGATGCTATGGCTATTGTTGGGGATTTTGCTGAGTTGATCACCAATGTTGCCGAGCCAGCATTTGATGTTGAGGAGATGGAGGTTGACAACATGATTGTTGAGGATTGGGATATAGGAGTGGTAGTTGGAGGTGTAGTAGCACCAGCAGAGGCTGATCCACCTATGGAGATGGATATTGCACCAGAGAATGAGGCACCAGCAGGAGGATTAGATGCCGACGACTTTTGAGTCAGGATTTGCAGGTTTTAGCTTTTGTTAGTTTATATCAGGACATGTTGTACACCAGATTTTTAGGAGCTTGAGAGATAGCTATTTGACCATAGCTTTGTATAGATGTTATACTTAGTAGTAGTATTGTAATAGCTGACCTTAGCACTGTGTTTTGTTTTGTCCCATGTGGTACACAATTTGATTAGTGTGTACTATACGGTACATCTTTTGACATATATACGAGCCTTGATCGTATGGTTGCATTGGCGAGTTATCTAGTAGGACTGTTAATTCTTGTTGCTTCTCATTCTATCTTGTTTTCGTTTTTGCGAGAAGACTTTCAGCTGATCATTTAGTCTCTTGTAGGCGGCACTCGTTATCATCATGGTTTGACCAAGGAATCAAGCACGGTTGGGATCCCCTATTTCGGAGGGAATGGATCCAACGGGAGTTTTCGAAGCCTTCATGCAAAGGATGGAGCATGTGGGAGATACTTATATTCACTCTACTCACCAGAGACCTATTGCACCACCGCCACTGAGACAGACGGGCGATAAGCTATTAGTAAACTTTCGTGGTTTATGTCCTGAGAAGTTTGACGGGTTAACAAAACCATGGCAAGCAAACAATGGATAAGGGAGATGGAATTAATCTTTGAAGCACTAGAGTACAGCGAACAATAGAAACGTCGCCTTGCTACGTTTCAACTCACTTATGCTACCGCAGACTGATGGGAAGCCAAAAGAGCTATGATAGGAGCCGAGCTATAAGGAGAATGCCTTGGGGGACATTCCGAGAAAGAATTATGGAAAAGTGTTTCCCAGAGGATGAGAGAGATCAATAAGAAAAGAACTTTCTAAATCTTGTTCAAGGAGGATGGACTGTACGGGAATAAACAACACAGTTCGAGCATCTATCTCAATTTGCCCAGCATATGATAGACACTCCGCAGAAGAAGGTGAAAAGATTCCACCAAGGATTGAACCCCCACCTCAGACATATGTTGGTTGGTCATCTGAATCAGTCCTTTGAAGGAATTATTAGATTTGTTGTAGGATTGGAAAAAGACACCTATCCAGCATAGCAACCATAGATAAATCGACCTCAGTCGTCAAGAGGATTCCAGTCACAAAATTTCCAGAACTAACCACCGAGGAATACCCAAAGTTGGAGACTCTAGGGAAATTTTCAAAGGAACAAGAGAACCTGGGAAGGAACCAAGAAGCCACAGCAGGGTTATTCTCGACCCCAGCAATATCACCACAAGGACCACAGCCACAGGCACTGCTAACAGCTCCGCTAACCAACATCGGAGGATGTTTTAATTGCAAAAAGCAAGGGCACATTGCAAAGTTCTGCATAGCTTCCAGAGTTAACCGCCAGATAGATGCTACCTGCCGAAATTGCAACAAACCAGGACATTTGAGCAAGGAGTGCCATGCACCACAAGGAAGATATTATGGGGCACCAGTTCAAAGAATTCAAGGACTCCCAGATCAGACAAGGATGAATGCTATCATTCCAGCGGAATCAGGCTTTAATGCTAATGAGCAGCAATATTTGGAAGGTACGCTTGTACTCTTTCATAGTCCAGTTAAAGCTTTATTCGATACTGGAGCTGCAGGTTCATTTATTGCTATTAAGATTGTACGTCAGTTGGGTTTAGAACCCCATACACTTGAACCGGCACTTAATGCTATATCACCATTGGGAGTGACTGTTAAGCTGGGAAAGTGTGTAAAGATTGTCCATTGACCTTGGGAGATAGGAATCTTCCAGCGAACTTAATAGTTCTGTCGATGTTAGAATTTGACATTATCCTAGGGATGGATTGGTTGACTAAGTACAGAGCCAACCTGGATTGCCCTACAAGGACGATTGTATTTCCGACATAAGGAAGACCGACGATCAGATTTCAGTGTTAGACGACGAGCGACACATTCTTGACAAGTGGTTTAGCTATGATCAGTAGTAAGAATACGGAACTTAAGATGGATCAGATTCCTACAGTACAAGACTTTTAGGATATATTCCAGGACATTAAAAGACTGCCACCAAAAAGAGAAATAGACTTTTGCGTGGAATTGGTACTTGGTACATTATCGATAACGAAGACTCCATATAGGATGACACCAACTAAGATGTTGGAACTAAAGAAGCAAGTCCAAGAACTTGAAGATCTAGGATTTGTGCGTCCGAGTACGTCACCTTAGGGAGCACCAGTTCTGTTTGTGAAAAAGAAGAACGAAACACTTCGACTCTGCATAGACTACAGAGAGTTGAACAAGGTAACGATCAAGAATAGATATCCACTACCTCGGATAGATGACCTATTTGACTAGTTACAAGGATCCAGGATCTTTTCAAACATCAATTTACGTTCGGGGTATCACCAACTTTTAGTTTGACCAGAGGATGTGTCAAAAACTGCGTTCAGGACAAGATACGGGCATTTTGAGTTTCTAGTTATGCCTTTTGGATTGACGAATGCACCAGCAGTGTTCATGGACTTAATGAATAGAGTAGTTAGACCATATCTAGATAAATTCATTATATTATTTATCGAAAACATATTGATCTACTCAAAGACGGAGGAAGACCACAAGGAGCATTTACAGATTGCCTTGCAGACGCTTCAAGATAGCAAGTCGTATGCAAAGTTCAGCAAGTGCGAATTTTGGCTACGAGAGGTCAAATTCTTGGGACATGTTGCATCTCAGAGCGGTATTTTAGTGGACTCATCTAAGATCGATGCGGTCTTAAGTTGGAACAGACCGACCAATGTGACCGAAGTCAGAAGTTTTCTGGGTTTGGCAGGATATTATAGGAGATTTATAGAAGGATTCTCCAAGTTAGCAGGGCCTTTAACTAATTTGACAAGGAAGGAGATGAAGTATGAATGGACAGACAAGCATGTAAGTGCATTTCAGGAGTTAAAAGAAAGATTGACTTCTGCACCAGTACTTGCGATACCTAAGAGTGAAGAGAGGTATGTGATCTATAGTGATGCATCGCACCAAGGATTAGGTTGTTTATTTATGCAAGATGGGAATGTCATTGTATATGGATCAAGACAGTTGAAGGTACATGAGAAGAATTACATGACACATGATTTGAAGCTAGCAATAATAGTGTTTGCATTAAAGATATGGAGACACTATCTCTATGGAGAGAAGTTTGATCTGTTTTCCGATCATAAGAGCTTAAAGTATTTGTTCTCTCAGAAGGAATTGAACATGCGACAACGAAGATGGATGGAGTTGCTCAAGGACTATGACTTTTCGTTACAATACCATCCCAGTAAAGCAAATGTCGTAGCAGATGCTTTGAGTCATAAACCTCGACTAGTGATCGTTGCATTACTAATTCAAGAATTTAAAGCATTGGAAGTGTTAGCTGAATTTAAGCTTCAGCTAGTGGAACCAATGGAAAGACAACATTTCGGATGTTTGATGGTACATCCAACTTTGATCAGTCATATCTTAGCAGCCCAACAGACAACAGAAGATTTGAAGTTATGGTTCACAAAGATGTCAGGCAAGGAACCGAGATCTGGAGTATTCGTATAGACGGAGCCTTATGATGTAAAGGTAGACTCTGCATACCTGACGAAGAAAATCTCCGAATAGAAATATTAGATGAAGCGCATAAGTCACAGATGGCGATTCATCCTGGAGGTATGAAGATGTACAAGAATCTGAAGAGGAATTTTTGGTGGGAAGGAATGAAGAGAGAGGTAGTTGAGTATGTATCTCAGTGTCTTACTTGTAAGCAAGTAAAGGTAGAACATCAGAAACCACCTGGACTTCTACAGCCATTACCAATTCCTCAATGGAAATGGGAACACATCACTATGGATTTCGTGGTAGGATTGCCGAAGTTATAGCAGAACCACGACGCTATTTGGGTAATCATGGATCGACTTACAAAGATGACACATTTTATCGCCTACAGTATGACATATCCAGTAGAATGTTTGAGCCGAATGTATCTACATCATATAGTACGGTTACACGGTGTACCTGTGTCTATCGTATCAGATCAAGATTCACACTTTACTGTAGAATTTTGGAAGAGTCTCCAGACAGTGATGGAAATGACATTAAACTTGAGTTCAGCCTTTCATCCACAGATCGATGGGCAGACTGAATGAGTCAATCAAGTAATGGATGACATATTATGTGCTTGTGTCATTGATTTTGAGAATTCTTGGGAGACACACTTACCTTTGATTGAGTTCGCCTACAACAACAGTTATCATTCGAGCATGGGGATGGCGCCGTTTGAAGCTTTATACGGAAGACCTTGTCGATCGCCGCTTTGTTGGACCAAAGTTGGAGATACTCAACTTCTTGAGCCAGAGATGGTACGAGAAACTAGCGAGAAGATTCAGATAGTACGTGAGAAGATGAAGACAGCTCAGACCCGACACAAGAGTTATGCTAACAAGCGACGCAAAGACTTGGAGTTTTCCATTGGAGATAACGTGCTACTCAAAGTTTTGCCTGTTCAAGGTATTGTCAGATTTGGTCAGAAGAGAGGCAAGCTATCACTGCGATTCATTGGACCGTTTGAGATTTTTGAACGTGTTGGGAAAGTTGCTTATCGATTTGCATTGCCATCAAAGATGTCAGGAGTGCACAACGTTTTCCACATCAGTATGCTAAGGAAGTATGCTCATAACCCATCACACGAGATCAACTTCGAAGATTTTGAAGTCAACAACAATTTTACATTCAACGAAATACCGGTTCACATTTTAGATCATGGGATCAAGAAGCTCAGGAACAAGGAGATTCCGTTAGTTAAGATTCAGTGGAAGCATCATGATGAAGGAGAAGCTTCGTGCGAGTTAGAGTCAAAGATGCGTGAGAAGTTTCCGTTTTTGTTTTAGACTTTGTATGTTTTTGATTTTGAGGATGAAATCCTTAATAAGTGGTGGATGATGTAATACCCCATATTTTCAATAAATATTTATGCACAAGATTCTATGTACTTCCCTTGATCATATTTAAAATTCTACCTTCGGTCGATCGAAATTCGTTTGAGCGATCGAGTATTTCCAAAGTTCAAGCGATCGAACCCTGTTCGAGAGATCGAAACTCTACCGATCTGAATTTAATACGTGGACCCTACTTCAATCGATCAAAGTCTTTTCAATTGATCAAACCTGGCCGAACTGATCTCGATCGATCAAACTACATTCGATCGATCAAACTTGTAATCATTTGTATTCCCCGGTTTCCCGTAAACCTTGCCATCTGCACTCCCCCCTCTATATACATGGTCGTGTTCGTGTGTGTGAGGGTTTACTGAACTTGAGAGAGTTAGTGAGAGTGTGTGTGCTTGTGTGTTAATATATATACACACATACTCCTATATATATATACTCACAGTTAGAGAGAGACAGAAGCAAGAAGGAAAAGACAAAGAGGAGAAAGGAAGGAGACAGAGAGAGAGATAGAAGAAACTGAGGTAGAGAAGAGAGAGAAGAGGCCGCCATTAAAGCTTCAAAGCTCACACTTTCCAAAAGCGCCCTTACGATCTTTCAGTGAGCTCCAAACTCACTCGGTATCTTAGTTATGATGTTTTATATATTTTGAACGTTTAATATTAACCCAAATAACCCCTACTAGATTCTGCACGTTCACTGCATAATTCTAGTGAAGACGAAGTTCGAGCGACCAAACTACGTTCAATCGATCGAACACCACTGAGTCTCAAGTGATCGAAATGGCTTCAATCGATCAAGACCACCTCCACTTCAATCAATCGAGAATACTTCGATCGATCGAACATCACAGTTCTTCAATCGATCGAACCCAGCAGAACATGGATGTGTTCCTTAAGCTGTGTTTCATAATGCGTAGTTATTTAATTGTTGTTTCATGTTTCTATTATGTAATATTATGGATTATGGAGGTAATGGGATACGATAATTAGATTGAGATAATATGGTGAGTAACGCAGTCAGGTTCAGAACGTTAGTAATAATATGATGCAATTACGAGATAAGGATTTGAGATAATAACTGTGGGTAGCTTTGAGTAACTGGTGTTTGAGTCTGTGGGTTATAGGTTATCTTGGAGGTTATGTGAGTCGAGCTGATGATTCGCTTAGATTGAATCCGATAAGTATGTAACAAGGATTTAACCAGGATCTTGAGAATTATGGGTGCACAGTACTCGCAAGCGTTCTTAATAGCGGTGAACAGTAAGAGTTCTTAAAAGCGGTGAACAAGAGTAGATGTGGCACGTCCATGGTTTGTATTTACCGGAGCTATGTATGTATGATACTTGCAAGCGTTCCTAAAAGCGGTGAACAAGAGTTTTGGTACATCCGTAGACCAGTCGTTATATGAGAACGATGTATGGGTGCTCGCAAGAGTTCTTAAAAGCGGTATAGCGGTGAACAAGAGCACTGGTATGTTGTGATGATATAATTAGTTTGAGATGGTTAGTAGGTATTGGTTCAGTCAGCCTTAAAGTTGGTAGATGATGAGAATCGGTTAATGATGTGTCCAAATAAAAGAGGAAGAGATATAATTAGTATCACTATTATATATCGTTCATAACTGATGATTACGTTATTTCTATGAGACTGTGTTAGCTAGTTCTCACTCAGCTTTCAGTAAGCTGACGGCCTTTATTGCTTGGACATTCCCCGTCCAGACTACCGTATCCTTAACAATGTAGGTATTGGAACTTACGGTGATGGCTACAACCCGGATTTGGATTATGTAGAGGATTGCCCCACTGGTGCAGGTTCTACGGGAGAGGAGTATTATGCTGACGGCTATCCTTACGCCAGCTGAAGATATGAAGATAGTCATACTTAGTTCATTTCTGTTGTTCTGTTGAACTTTGTTTTGTTTTAGTTAACGGGTACTTGGGCATATGTTGTCTCCAGACCTATTGTGATCCTGTGGACCACACTCTGATGTTGTGTAATAGATAGAATCGTTTTATATTCAGTTATTTACTGTTCCTGTTTATCTTGTGGACTAGAACTATGTGGTGTGGATAATTAATGACTTTCACCCGTCATTCCCTATGGACCCAAAAAGGAAATTTATTTTTCTCTATTTTGCTGCTCCGGGGTATGACAAAACATTTCCCTCTCATCTCCGCGTTGTAGATATTGGTGTTTAAGGTTGTGTTCGGTGTAGTCATATTCGTATTTTGAACACAATTCCGGGATATGTGTCCTAGTTGCTTGCAAATGTAACAAGTGCTCAACAAATGACAAGTCTCTTTGTGTTGCGTATTATATGTTGGGAATAACGGTCTCGAGTTTCCAATGAACGTACTCTCTCCTTGGCTACCCACATATGATCCCGAACCTTGCGTGAATGGTTTCTTAGCATTCCCTTGCCCTTTGCTCCTTTTATCGTTCATTCTCTTCCCTTATTGCCCTTGACAATATTGTTCGACACTTTTCTCGGCAATGCGGGCGGCTTCCTCAACTAGAGAGACATTCAGGTATTAGAAAGTGTCAACACTACTGCTTATATTCTCCCTAAGCCCTTCCTCAAACTTGCGAGCCTTATCCTCATTAGTCAGAACTGTAGATTTTGCAAAACATAAAAAAGTATTATAACAAGAGACTTACTCACCTACGGTCATATCTCCCTGAACCAAATTTGCAAACTCTTGACGCTTTCTGAGTTTGAGCTGATTGCGGGAAGAAACGCTTGTTGAATTCTTCTTTGAATGCTTCCCATGTAGTTGGTTTCCCTTTTTCAAGCACATTGTTCCACCAATCTAATGCTTCTCCCATCAATGTATCAGATGCACAAAGAATTTTCTCCTCGTCGGTGCATATCACTGTTAGGAAATGTCTCTCCATGTCCATCATCCAATGATCGGCTCAGTCTATGTCAGTTTGTCCATGGTACAAAGTTGGCCTCCGTTTATGGAACTATACTGTGATTGTATGTTGAGGTTGTGGTACTGGTGGTGCATTAATATATCGAACCTCAACTATGGGGCTTGGATGTTCATTTGATCTCGTTCACTTATAGCTTGAACAAAATTCCCCACCATATTCACTATCTGATCCATTCATGATGCGGTGACAACTCTTTTATCGACTCAATCATGATGTATAAAGTATTCACCCTGATGAGTAGAATGCATAAAGACTATGCATGCCATGCCATGCCATAATATATATATATATATATGCGCACATATCATCATCACAACTAACAAATGCAAACATATGAAGCATTTCTACAATGATAACAATGTTATCGTCACAATCATACGCTCCAATCGATGTCACTTAGCATATATCATCACTCATTCCCAAGGTTCTAAACTTATAGCTCTGATACCACTAAATGTCACAACCCAATCCCACAGTAGCGGAACCGAAGCCCGTGGCATGCCACCGAGGCTAAATCAGTCCACTAACATTCCCAAAATATAAGTTTCAAAACTTGTAGCGGAAAAGAAAACAATCCATTTTAAACCAGCAATCCAGTTAACTATGTCACGATCTCAGTTGGCTGATCTAGAATTTGTAGAGAACAAGAAATCTCTAGCGATCCACTCCAGTCGACTGACTGCCATGTCCGGTCGACTGCTGCCTCCAATTCTCAGTCGACTGGACTCATCCGGTTGATTGGAGTCAAATCTAGCAAAACCTCCCATTTTGGTGACATTTCTAGTCGACTATTTTATTTTCCAGTCGACTGCTTTCCCGAAAAATTGAAAGAGAAATTTACCTAAACACGAAACCCAGTCGACTGTAGTCACGACCTAGTCGATTGTTTTCCCAACTGCAGGGCATTCTGCAGAATTTTCAAGTTAATGGTTTTTTGATTTCATCCAAAGACTAATTACACACTCCAAACTCATTCCAAAGTAATCCTAACTGAATTATAACATCACCAAAACATAATTACAAAAGATTACTATCTATTACAACATCACGAATTCGTTCTAAGGTTCCAAGTTTATCATGTTTAAAAGTCATAAAATCCTTATTACAACATTTCTATTTCAAAACTATAAGGTAAACATGTTGAGTCGCCTTCTAATTGAACTCCCAATACCCCGTGTTCACTTCCCCTGTTCCTTATCAGCATTGACACCTGCAATGGTTATTTAAATAACCACACATATTTTGATTCATTTAAGCTAACACTTAGCGAATAAAACAACAATGTACATGAATTATAAACATGCTCGCATTAACATTCTCTACATTTCACACTAGTCTTCAGAGACTCACGTGTATGGTTCACACTTCTAGTCCGCGACTCCTCACCAATAAGTCCACGCGACTAGGTAAGACTCACGTTTCTTTTCTTCAAATGTGCGACCTTATGCCTAGAATGACTCCACAGCAATGGCTTGGTACCACCCACTCCTTTGACCTAAATAGCAACTAAACATGCTCAACACACATTTCACCGTGCTTTTCGACATAAATAAAACATTTCACCATATAATTGGGCCTACTTATCAATATAATTGCCCAATATGAACTACACAACATATAGCTATGAATTGAAATATGTTTCTTACAAAAAGTGAATACATGTCAAGAAATTATTCCAAAACACATAGTTGAATCGCTCACCTCCGATTAACGCTCCTAAATTCCGTTCCAAGGAAAACTCGAGCACAAAGAACGTGTAGAAGTTCGTCTAATACAATTCCTATCGATCAAAAGTTCGATTATCAACTTTTATGAAAATTCCCAAAATTGAGTTTTCAAAAAACTTATCCAAACAAGACTTAGTGGATATCAAAACAACGACCTTACCTCGAGGAGTTCAAATATGAAATCTGGAGAAAAATCAACAGACGAAAGTTCGTCGATTTGTGTTTTGAAGTTCTAAGCCAAGAATTTCCCAATCTATCCCCTCTCTTGATTTCGAATTTAGTTTATAACTTATGTAAATATCTCACCTCTTTCTATATATAGCCACGACTCTTAGAAATTGTGTTTACCTCTCCACGAGTTCTCAAAACTTCTAATTATTCTCTGAAACATCTTACATGTCTAATTCATTGCTTCATGAGTAAAACTTATAAATTATAAAAGTTTTCGTCTAAGTTCTGTTTAGTTGCTAAAACGCAGTTCCACATGATTTTACGAAATTACTAATTAGCCTACTAATTATGTAGCGTGTTATTTTGTCCTCACAAGGATACTAAAATTTACGACAGAAACATATTCTAAACCAGATAATAATACGGATAGTGAAACACTGTGGATATCGCAGGCTAACCATATTTTTTAGCTTTTCAAATTCAAATATGAGTCGCCACTTAATTTTTAAAGGAGAATTAAAAAACCATTTTAAAAGCAAACTGATCTTTTGGAAACCAGAGATTTCTAGGTCCGGGGATTATGGAGTGAGAGGGAAAGGAGCCCGGCAGACTAAAACACACCCTCTCATCCTATCTCGTAATAGGCCTCTACTCGATATCCTTTTAATCGAATTAATTAATCTAAGCATGCTCTCAACTAACACATAGATATAAGTATACATTTCAAAAGCACTTTCAAAGGGGTGTAAGATTGCTAACGATAAAATGGCATACAAAACCACATAGTTCAAGTAACAAACAATATGACATGCAATAAGGAGCAAAGGAATTTACCCGGGATCCTGTCGCGAATTTTAAACTTACAATGCATACAAATAAATAGAAAACCTAAAAAGGAACTCTAATACATATATACACATAAGGCAAACCCTAATCTAAGGTGTCGCGCATGCAGTCGAAAAATCAATAAAAATTAAGAAATAAAATAAACTAGTCAGAAAATCATACCTCGATAGCGCTACAAAACAAAGATTAGTCCACATGCTTTGAACAAAATATAACATCAAATCCTAAATAGCATGCCAAATTCCTAGCTTGAATCTAACAAACATGGAGACAATTGACCAAAATCATGAATTCCATCTAATTGGTTGAAATCACAACACCTCTATAGATATATAAGTCTCAACTAGGAGCCAATGTAATATCCATATAAAGATGGTACAATCTCAACATGATTGAAAGGAATCCATGAATATGCTCAACCAATATAGCTTATCTTAATACAAAACAATGTCTTAATTACAAGAATCAATGCATATGAAATGACATTGAATGCATGAATATGAATAAGCTAAGAATCATTCATTGATTTGGATAATTTAGCCTGCGAATTTAAACTTAATTAACTTTGTTCAAAACATAGTTTAAGTCTTAGATCATAGAAAATTCAATTTGGATCATTATTTGTTAAGTTTATCAAATCTATCACAGAATTTCAAGAATTACAGAGAGCAGACCAGACTGTCAGAAATAGGAAAAGCATAGTTCCCATGCTTTGATCTTGATAATTTTTGGACAAAAGGTGCCTCGGTGAGTCTAGCTTCTAACTCAAAAAGAAAATCAAAGATCAAACGGTCCAATCTCTGGGGATTGGACGATAACCAGACACAACTCAGAATTTATCAACTCTTTGTTCAGAGATTTTGTATGATTTTCTAAAAATAGTAAACGAATTTGAATTACTTCAATCTTTTTAGAGGATCTTATTAACACATTTAACTTCATGGAAAAAATTATTTGAAGCTCAAAATGCATGTTTAAGGCTCTGATTTATTCAATTCAAATTGATTTACTATTTTGAAATTTTGGCCAGAGAGTGACCAGGTTGTAAAACCCATGACCAAATCATGTTAACTATGAATTCTTATCAAAACAAAAATCACAGCGGTACATCTATGAGTTAGGAACAAATTCTAATTGGTCTCATTCACTTCCAATGGATCATGATTTAATTCAAACTCTTTGATCACAGATTGTCATTGAAATCACTGCACCATAAATGAATCAATGTCCATGATTCAAACCAAACTTGATTTATAATTCTATGGAGAATATGGACCAAGTATGGTTGTAAGCAACAAGATAATACTCACTTATTACAAAGATTCATGGATTTAGCCTTGAAGAAACTTAAGAACTCCATCATAGATCTCATAAACGAATCTAGAAATGGGTTCTTAGGTCTTACTCAATCTCATGAATGAACTTAAAATACTTGAATCTAATAGAAAAATCATAATTTCCACTAGATCTTAAATCAAATTCCTCTTCCAAATTAATGGTCCTTGAGGATTCATAACTTATTTCCTTTGATTCCTCTCCCAAATTAATGATCCTTGAGGATTCAACCTCCATAGATTTCAATGAAATGTGAAGAACTTCATGAAACCTCCAAATTGATGGATCCAAATCATGAGTATAGGTTTTAGACCCACCAATTGTATAAGGATAAGATCAAAATCAACTCCAATTCTCGTATAAATCATAAATTTATAGAAAATTGGAGGATCACATTCAAGAGATTCAAGTGAGATATTGAAGATCTCATGAATCCCAAGAGAAGAGCATGAACAAAAGAGATGAAGTTAAAACCCAATTGATGATCCAAATTGAATTCTACTTTGAAAAAAACTTATTTTATTTTAAACCCAAAAACTATCTAGATCCAATTCAACAAATACAAAAGGAATTCAATCACAATTCAAGTGGTGTGTGATGAAATGAGGTAGGAAGAGACTTTTTTGAAAATTGTGTAAAAGATCCTAAAAATTCTATGAATTATGATTGAATTTAGTTTAAAACTAATAAGACTTAGAGTATTACCTCCAATAAAACCTCATATTTTCTTTGTTTGATGGAGACCTTCAAGTATCTTCAAGCTCTCCTTCAAGACTCTTCTGCAATCTCTTCAATTCTTCAAAATTCTCTCTCAATTCTCTCTTAATTGTATATATCTCCAATATTTTCCAACCTCTCTATAGTGCAGATGAACATCCCCTTATGTAGACCAATCTAAGAGGTTAATTCAGTAAATTCTGGATAAACCCATGTGCCATGGCATTCAATATGTATTTTTTTAAAAACAGACTGTTACAGTGGACGACACTCGACGAGTTGTCCACAACACTCACTTAGTACTGGTCCGACACTCACTGACTGCCGGTACGACACTCAGCGAATACCAGCGCGAGTGTCGTCGACTTTGCCGCGCGCTGGTGCATTTGCAGTTATTATACACATATATGTATATATATTTTTGTTTTCTTTCTTTTTTCCTTCCTTCCTTCCTTTTTTTTTCCCTAATTTTCTCTTCTTTTTATTTTGAAATTCTTTTCTTTTTGAAATTCTTTTCTTATTCTTTTTTTTTCTTAAAGAGTTTTCTTGAAATTCTTCTAGAATCAAATTTTCCAAACCATTTTTTATTTGTCTTATATGTACTTTACACCCAAATTTTCTTAAATACCCGGTCTTTCCTTTCTCCAAAATTTTTATCGAGATCGAAGAACTTTTCGAAGAGATTGAATTGCTTTGAAGACTTTTGAATTTCCATTGGACATTATCGTCATCGATTTTGGAGGTAATCAATCCCTGGATTTGACAGTTGGTCAAAATTGAGGTGTCTACAGTTTGCTCCTCTTCGGCAGAGATTGTGAAGCAATGCATGTCACAAGTGAATGTCGAAGCCTGTGTGAAGACAAGCCTTTGATCAAACTGCCGAATCTAGGTAAAAACTAAGATGCATTGCAAAAACGGGTGCAAAGAGGGTCGGTGATGGTCGTGCTCGATGGTAAGCTATCTACGTAACCATACAGGAATCAGACCAGGACGTAGTTCGGGTAAAAGGGCAACACTTATGTACAAATAATCACATGGATGAAGGCATCTATCCTATCGTGATGCACGTGCTTATGCAATGCTTCCAAAGAGAGCGAAATGAATTTAATAATTCTAACGTGATGGTGAAATGTTACGCTCACCTTATTTTATGTGATGCATGATGCATTAATTAGAGATAACTGATTGGAAGATTGACCGGTGGAAATCCATTGCATGGACCAAAAAGGTAAATCTGTTTGGAAAATTTGGTCAATGTAAATCCGTTATAAGGATCGAGAACGCAAATCTGTTATGCTCCCAAATGGGTCAATGCAAATTAGTTACAATGACCAAGAATGTAAATCTGTTACACTCTCGAAATAGGTTAACGCAAATCTATTATGAGGATCGAGAATGCAAAATCTATAATGCTCCCAAAATAAGTTATCGTAAATCTGTTACGAGAACCAAGAATGTAAATCTGTTCCACTCTCAAAATAGGTCAACGTAAATCTGTTATGAGGACCGAGAATGTAAATCTGTTACACCCAAAATAGGTTAATGCAAATCTGTTATGAGGATGGAGAACGCAAATCTGTTACACTCCCAAAATAAGTTAACATAAATATGTTACAAGAACTGAGTATGTAAATATGTTAAACTCCCAAAATAGGTCAACGCAAATCTGTTATGAGGACTGAGAATGCAAAATCTGTTACGCTCCCATAATAGGTTAACGTAAATCTGTTACGAAAAATAAGAACCGAGAATGTAAATCTATTATATTCTTAGTTTTTGAGAGTCAAATTGGCTCAATTCGATTCAAATTCCTGAAATTGGGAGTCAATCAGACTCAAATCAATTCAATTCTCTAAAACGGGGAGTCAAATAGACTCAAATCAACTCTCTAAAATGGGGAGTCAATTAGACTCAAGCAGCAAAATTTTTTATAATCAGGAGTCAAATAGACTCAAATCAACCTAATTCAATTCTTCTGAAATTGGGAGTCAAACAAACTCAATTCAATTCGATTCTCTAAGATCGGGAGTCAATAAAACTCAAAAGAATTCAAACCTTCAAAATTGGGAGTCAATCAGACTCAAACAAATTTCAATTTTCACAAAATTGGAGTCAACCACTCAAATCAATTTTGGAATCCACAATTGAGAGTTAATCAGACTCGATAGAATTCAAAATTTCAAAATTGGGGAATCACTCGGACTCAAAGAGTTTTTATTTCGTGAAATTGGGAGTCGAATCGGACTCAAAGAACTTTTATTTCATGAAATTTGGGAGTCGAATCAGACTAAAAGAAATTCTATTTCACAAAATTAGGAGTCAAATCGGACTCAAAGAATTTCTAGTTCACAAAATTGGGAGTCGAATCACACTCAAGAATCTCCATTTAACAAAATTGGGAGTCGAATTGGACTCAAAAAATTTCTATTTCACAAAATTGGGAGTCGAATCGGACTCAAAGAATTTCTATTTCAAATATCTGGATTCACGTAGACTTGTAAAATATAGATTCAAATTTGAAAGCCTATTTCATAATCCTAGGTCGTGCAAATTTCTAAAAATTCAAATTCAGTTTCCAAATTTGGAGTCTCGCAAACTTAAAAATTCATTTCAAGTTTATTTTCAAAAAATTGGAGTCATATAGACTAGAAAACTTATTTTCCAAGGACCAAAGTGCAAGAAAGGGGCAAGCTTTGGGGGTTTAAATTCAAAATTCGAGACTTAATTGAATTTTGGAGGGAAAAACAACCAATTCTTCAGCTGCTAGAATCGCGGCACACGCGGATGAATGCAGCAGTCAGTGATTGCCACAACGACAATCACTGAATGTCGCGGCGGCATTCAGAAAGTGCCGCGCAGCATGCTCGCGGATTTTCAAGTGTAGTTCGAGGAGGCAGATTGCTTATATGTTTCTTCTCTCTTTTATTTTCATTCACTTCTCAACATATCTTCGATCTGGATCTCTCTCAAGATTTTTCTCTTATTCATTCGCAGTGATCTAAAGGATTGACAAGTAAGTTTCTCTTGATTTAGAATCTTACTTTTTTTCTCCATTGTTGTCATTTTCTTGATTCTTCCTTTTTATTTCCCTTCCCCTTTTCTCTAAACCTTTTGGATCTCCCTCCCTTTTTATTTGGATAGATCAGCTATTATGGTAAGCGACTCGGGTGGCTCGAGCAAGAGGAGGAACAAATACAAGCCTACTCCTCACAGTGACCCTAGTTTTCTATTCCGAGATCCCGATGAGCATATAT
Source organism: Hydrangea macrophylla (assembly GCA_033977485.1). NCBI lineage: Eukaryota > Viridiplantae > Streptophyta > Magnoliopsida > Cornales > Hydrangeaceae > Hydrangea > Hydrangea macrophylla. The sequence continues at coordinate 58,785,073 of CM066988.1, read as the reverse complement.
TCGCTCGGGCATTCTGGCGAGAGGTACATCTCCTTTCTTATCCTCTTTTGATTCTCCAATTTTAGCTTAAATGATTATTAGAACTCGAATGCCTTATTCTTTTAAACTTCCATGTACTTTCATTCATCATTTTTTTAATTTTTATTATTACCCCCCCCCCCCCCCCCCCTATTTTTTTTTTGCTTGTCGCATACTGACATCAAATTCTTTGACTTCTTGCAGCTTCAGCCCGAGTCGCTGAAGGGTCATGGCAGCCTTGCTCATGGCTTTGAGTGGTACGAATCTCTAAATGAGATTGTCAGGGATTACATTAATGCGGCCAGATTCGGGAATTTCATCAAGCTCTTGACCAAGAGCTCCAATGATCTTCGACAAATTCACGCTCTTGCGCGGCGATGGTGGGATACCACCAACACATTCCACTTTGAGTTTGGGGAGATGACGATGACCCCCCTTACTTCAACATTATAATAGGGATCCCCTTCGGGGGTGAGTGCCTACGAATGCTCGATGTGGTGATAGAGTGGGACCGGGTGCCCATACTGCTGGGGGTGCTCCCAAATGAGCCTTTGGTTATAGCCAAGTGGTTCCTTGACACATTCAAGGACCAGAAAGGCTTTACAGATGAGCAGACAGCTAGAGGGTTCATCATGTATCTGCTAGGATGCTCTCTGTTGGGCAACAAAGGCGATCGAATCCAAGTCGCATTGCTAGGGTCCCACGAGGACATGGGCCGGATCTATGAGTATGATTGGGCCAGTGCGGGGCTGTCCATTCTTTACAGGCACATGGGAGAGCTATCTTGAGATTGCCCTGCCTCTATTCAAAATTTTTGGAGGGCATAGGAGGTATGTTCCCTTTTCAGTTCCTCTTTTCCATTTCTAAATCCTAAATCACACATTTTTTCTTGTTGGCCCAAAAGTAATCCTTAGAGGGGGGGAGGGGGGGGGGGGGGTGAATAAGAATACTAACGATTAATGGAAAATTAAAAACTAAGCAAGCACAAAATCAAATTAAAACAATAAGTAAAGAGAGAAGGGAAAGAAACACTTGCAAACCAAGTTTTCAAGTGGTTCAGTGATCCGCAATCCACAACCTACGTCCACCCATCAAGAACACCTCTTGAGGATTCCACTAACCAATCTTCTTTGGGTGGAGATTAAACCACTCCTTACAAATTCTTCTTGAACTCCTTTTACACCTCCAATGAAGAACACCTTCACTTGGAGCAAGGGTTACACCAACCCTCTTTACAACTTTGAGGATTGAATAAATATTTTAGAACAACTGAAATACACTCTCTTATAGAGTAGATAGATACAATAAATGCTCTGAATAAAAGCTCTAAAGAGGTTACAATTGAAATCTAGAGCTAGAAGATTGAATCTCACACAACTAGGGGTTGAATCTTTGATTGCAAATAATAAGTATTCAATGTAATATTTTAAGTGCCCAACAACCAGTTTCAAATGAGTATATATACTCTCTCTAGAAAATCTGAACGTTTGAGGTAGTTGGGAGCATTAAATGTAAAGTTATAAACCAAGGAAAAGAGCCGTTACTGTTTTACATAGTCATCCAGTCGACTGGGTTCGCGATCTAATTGACTGCATTTTAAATAGATTTAAAATGCGCCTATAAAACAGTCGACTGAAAACCTGGACCAGTCGACTGGTTTTATTAACAGAACTATTTTATCAAAAACATGAAATAGTCAAATATTTTAAAACTCAACTGAAGGATTCAATGTCCAGTCGACTGTAAATAGATCTAGTCGACTGTAACAGTTTTTCCTATGAAAAACATTTTTTCTATTTTGAAGATTTTGTTCAGTTTTAAGCCCTTATCTTGGAGAATTAATCTAACTAACTTTACAAAAGGCCTATATGAACATTATGACTAAGACATGATCTTCATAAGGCTTCCATAGAATATCCATCACCATTATAAGGCTTTGTTTGGACAACACACTGAATGAAATCATAAGTACTCAATGTTATAGTTTGTTAATCATCAAAATTACTTAAGGTAGAACCCTTGGGGCTAACAAACTCCCCCTTTTTGATGATGACACTACTAGTTGCCCGAGATAAAAATGATAACAAGTAATAGTCCATTCACGATAAATAAAGCATTTTGAAAACCATGTGAATGAATCAATTTTAAGATAAGAAATGAAAATAATTCAATCTGAATAAGCAACAGGATATTCTCCCCCTTTTACCATCAACAAAAATCACTTAGAGTGGAGAGAATCTCCCCCTCTTTTAGTGAGTTAATGAATCGAGGGGGAGGGGGAGAGGTTGGGTGTGGGAATCACCAATAAAGAGGTATCATCATCTTCCCATGGTTAGTACACAATCAAACAGGTATACCAATATCATGAGAAGCAATAATAGACACAAGATCATACAAACAAGAATCCATATGTATGCATAAATAACAAGAGAGATGTATAACAAAAGAGACAATTTCATATAGACCCAAAATAAAGTTTTAAATATAAATGGGATGTTATAGATATAAAAAGAATGTGTAAGCCTGTACTAATCCCAAACCCAAACAATCAATCTAGATGTCCATACTAGCTATATATCTATCCTATATCCATAAGAGATCATCAAGGCCATCAAAATTGGAATCGAGTCCGAATTAGGTGAATGTCGTCTCACGCATCGTCAAGACTGGACTACATCTGTGATAAGCACCGATCCACTAACTCCTGAGTGGCAGTAGTGGAAGTGCAAAGAACGTCAACAGTAGACCCAATCTCTAAAATGTCTGAACGGAGGGTGTCAAAATGAAAAGTGACTGTAGATGAGAGAGTAGAGACACTAGAAGAGAGAGGGGAGAGGGGGGGGGGGGGGGGGGTGGAAAAAGTGATAGTGGTGGAGAGAGACTCAATGGAGGCAGTGATGATGGAGAACTATTCTATGAGATCAGTAGTAGGAGGAGCTAAAGATGAGGAAGGTACAGATGGAGTAGAAGAGGAGGGAATATCAGAAGATGGGGCAGTGGTGGTGGCAGGATTAGTGGTGGTGGTGGTGGTGGTGGGAGCAGAAGGGGCAATAGGAGCACGGGGGGTCTTGGGAACGTAGATGCCGTCCTCGAGCTTATAGCTCATAAGAGACAGGGTAGTGGAGGAATAAACATCATGAGGAGAGGGGTCATGATGATCATGATCATCAAGAGGGACCTTAAAATGACTGAAAATGGTGGTGAGAGCCATGCCAAAGGAAGAGAGCTAGTTTTTGACTTTTTCTGTGTTTCACAAATGTGTTTGCAGAAAAGAGTTGGAAAATTGAACCATTTTCCTTCGAGAACAGACCATAACAAAAAGATGTCAAAATAAGATACATAATCTTAGGAAAGAATGTATAAGTGAGAATATGGTGGAGGAGATGGGCCTCAAATGTAAGTTAGGACGCAGAGGGTTTTGAGGCTTGAGCTAAATCAGGATTTCCATAAACAAACCTACAGGCAATAAGAGGGTCAAAGCCATGACCGACATTCCATTTACTATCATCACAGGTGCAAATGCTACCCATAGGAATACCAAAAATATGAACAAAAGTATCGGGAGTAACGATGAATTTTACGCCGCGAACATAAGAAGAGAAAGAAATTTGAGCGGGAGAGGCAGTGAGAATGCTGTAAAACTCACGCACAAGAGTGGGGTACATGGGTTGATTAATTTCAAGGAAGGAAGACTAACCAAGAGCATTAAAAAGAGTGCAAAGACGCAAGCCATATGAATTTGAAAAAGTAAAGAGAAGTGTCTTACCTAGAACAATTTTGCAATGCATAAAGATGTCCAAATTGTTTTGCTTGCGACTTTCGTCAATGAAGTATGGAATAGGACAATGGCGTAGAGGAGGTGGGGGCTGAGATGAGGAGCCCTCTGGTTCCTTGCATTTCTTGGGTGCCATAGATGCATAGATGAGGAGAGAGAGAGAGAGAGAGAGAGAGAGAGAGAGAGAGAGAGAGAGAGAGAGAGAGAGAAAAAAGGGAAGGGACTAGAAATGGAGAGTTTAGGGTGATGGAGGTGGCCAAAAATTGTGGGTTAGGATACTGAGAAGAGATTTCAGTAAGAGAGGGGGTAGGGATGCAGTCGCCTGGGAGGAGAGAGAGAAAGAGGAAAATTTTAGGGTTTAAGGGAAAACGCAGAGTTCTATATATAAACACTGTACAGTCGACTGTGTTATGAAGTCAGGCAACTAATTCAAAAATTAGGGCACGCATCAGTCGACTGGGTATATGTGTAGTCGATTGACATATGAGCAGAGAGTTAATCAAAAAGGCAGTTGGTCGACTAATTGTAAAAAGAAGTCGACTGGGGAACCAAAGGCTTTTGAAAACCATAGTACGGTCGACGAAACAAAATCTAGTCGCCTGAAGATTTTGGGGACTGGTCGACTGGGTAAAACATTTGGTCGACTGATTGGATAATTTAAATTTTTTTTAAAGGAGACAAAGATCCAGTCGACTGGAGATATGATCAATCGACTATTTGTAATAAAAAAATAGTTTGTGCAGAAAAATAAAGGGAAAGGGAATCCAAGCCTCCAATTTACACAACATCGGCTTGACTAGCCATCCCTAATTCACGACAAATGATACAAAAACAATCTTCTTGGAGAGGTTTGGTGAAAATATCCACCCATTGGTGATTGGTATCGATGAAAACAAGTTCAACGTCCCCCTTTTGAACATGATCTCTAATGAAATGATGTCTAATTTCAATGTGCTTAGTCTTAGAGTATTGAATGGGATTCTTAGAGAGACTAATTGCACTAGTGTTATCGCATCTAAGAGGGATGTGATCAAAGTGAAGTTCAAAGTCTTCTAATTGTTGTTTCTATAAAGACCTTGTGCACAATAACTACCGACGGCTATATGTTCAGTTTCCACCGTGGACAAGGCTGTAGAATTTTGTGTCTTACTAAACTAAAAGACTAGGGAGTGACATAAGAACTGACACATGCCACTTGTGCTCTTGCGATCCACTTTTCAACCGGCAAAGTCCGCATCTAAATAACTAATCAAGTCAAAAGGAGTGTTCTTAGGATACCATAAACCTAAGTCAATTGTACCTACCAAGTATCTAAAGATGCGCTTAACGACTACAACATGCGACTCTCTAGGTGAGGATTGGAGCCAAGCACAAATCCATACACTAAACATAATATCCGGTCTACTAGCGGTGAGATGCAACAAACTACCTATCATGCCACGGAAATTTTTAGTATCAACAAGTTTTTCAGGTTCATCTTTGTCAAGCTTGAGAGATGAGCTCATGGAAGTTCCAATATGTTTGCAATTTTCAAATCTAAATCTTTTCAATAAATCTCTGATGCACTTAGATTGGTTTATGAAAATGCCATCTTTGTGTTGTTTGATTTGTAATCCAAGAAAGAAATTTAGTTCTTCCATCATTCTCATTTCAAATTCATCTTGCATGCATTTTGCAAATTCCTCACACATCTTTTCATTTGTAGTACCAAAGATGATATCATCCACATAGATTTGAACAAGTAGAATATCACTGTGAGAATGTTTAATAAAAAGAGTAGTGTCAATTTTTCCTCGAGTAAATCAAAGATCAAGCAAATGCTTGCTCAGACGATCATACCAAGCACGATGAGCTTGTTTTAAACCTTATAAAGCCTTTGAAAGTTTAAAGACATGATTGGGAAATTGTGAACTTTCAAATCAGGGAGGTTGCTTGACATAAACTTCTTCCGCTATAAAACCATTTAAAAAGGCACTTTAACATCCATTTGAAAGAGTTTGAAATTTTTGTGACAAGCAAAAGCAAGTAATATTCTAATGGCTTCTAACCTTGCTACCGAGGCATAGGTTTCCTCATAGTCTATACCTTCCTCTTGGTTATACCCTTGGGCTACCAATCTAGCCTTATTTCTAACTATAACTCCGGATTCATCCTTCTTATTCCTAAACACCCATTTAGTTCCTATGATGGAATGATCAATAGGTCTAGGAACTAAAGTCCAAACTTTATTTCTCTCAAATTGGTTCAACTCTTCTTGTATAGTCATAATCCAACTATCATCTTGCTCATCTTCTTCTATATTTTTAGGTTCTCTTTAAGGCAGGAAAGCTAGATTGTTACAAATATTTCTAAGAGAAGATCTAGTAGTAATTCCTTGACCGGGGTCACCTATGATTTGATCTATGGGATAACTAGGAACGACCTTCCAATCTCGAGGGAGGTCATTTCTAGGAATGTCTCTAGGAGGTTCTAAAGAGATAGGGGAACCTTCCTTAGGATTTTCTAGAGGTAAAGAGTTTGAAGTACTAGCACCATCTAGACTTTTTACAACAATCACCATTTTTTCTTCTAAAGGGATTGGCCTCATCAAAAACTACATGCATGGACTCTTCTACAACTAAGATCTTCTTATTAAAGACTCTATATGCCTTGCTTATTTGTAAATAACCTAAGAAGATACCTTCATCCCACTTAGCATCAAACTTACCTAAGTTATCCTTATTGTTCAAGATGAAGCACTTATAACCGAAAACCCCAAAGTAACCGATGCTAGGTTTCCTACCCTTCCAAAATTCATAGGGAGTCTTACTAAGATTATTTCTAATAATAGCACGATTAATAACATAACAAGAAGTGCTAGTTGCTTCCCAAAAGTATTGATACAAAGAGTGTTCATTCAATAAAGTTCTTGCCATCTCTTGAAATGATCTATTTTTCCTTTCGATAACACCATTTTGTTGAGGAGTTCTTGGTGCCAAAAAATTATGTCCAAAACCATTTCATCACAAAAATTTGAAATATCTTTGTTATCAAATTCGCTTCCTCTATCACTTCTAAAATTGTTGATAGCATACCATTTTTTATTTGAACTCTTTTACAAAATTTGGGTAAGCCTCATCTTTATGAGCTAGAAAAATGACTCATGTAAATCTTTAATAATCATCAACAATTACGAATGCATACACTTTGCCACTCATATTAGCTACATGATTTAAACCAAATAAATCCATATGAAGCAATTCAAGGAGTCTACTAGTGGAGATCTCCTTTTTCTTTTTGAAAGAAGTCTTTGTTTGTTTTCCAAGTTGGCAAGCATCACAAATCTATTCTTTAACAACTTTTGTTTTTGGTAAACCTTTAACCAAATCATTCTTTGATAAATTTGAAAGGATATCCATACTAGCATGTCCTAATTGTCTATGCCAAAGCCAACCAGTTTCACTCAACATGGAAAAACTTTAACATCTTGAGAAGAAATAACATCAAAATCAATGGTGTAAACATTTTCATCTCGATATGCAATAAATAACACTTTATCATCTTTAGCATCCATAATCATGCAATGATTTGATTCAAATACAAATTTAAATTATTTATTACATAATTGACTAATACAACAAGTTGTGTTTAAGACCATCAACTAATAACACATTTTCAATAGTTAGAGAAGAGTTCTTACCAACATTACCTATTCTATCATATTTGAGAGAGAGAGAGAGAGAGAGAGAGAGAGAGAGAGAGAGAGAGAGAGAGAGAGAGAGAGAGAGAGAGAGAGAGGAGAACTTTGATTTGTCTCTGGTCATGTGTCTAGAGCTTCCACTATCTAAGAACCATCTATCCTTGCTTGAGGATTTTAAGCACACCTATAAAACAAGCTTAAGTAACCCTCTTTGGTAACCAATATTCGTTGGGTCCACTTTTGTTAGCAAAGGGAGGCGTGGTTCCCTTCTCAATTCATACCATAGTAGTCTTTATCCTATTTGGGCATTTATAGTTCACATGCCCCTTTCTCATGCAATAATGACAAGTTACATGAGAATTGAAATTGCTTGAAGTGGATCCTTTTGTGAAAATGCTTTGATGAGAATCGTTTGAAGAACTTGAACTAGTAGAAGCATTACTTGAAAAGAAATTATTGTACTTTTCTTTATAGGTAGGAGTGAAACCCAATCCGACTTTATCAAAAATGCATCTTTGTTTTCCTAAAAGAATATTCAAATTTTGCTCTCTGTGAGTGAATTTTGCTAATGTTTTTATCAAGTCTTTAACTTGTTTCTTCAACATAATGTTTTCTTGAAGAGAGAATTTCATTTTCTTTTCTCAAAGACTCGTTTTATGATTTTAATTCACTAAGCTCATTTGAGAGTGTGGTAAAATTCTTTTTGAGAACTAGACACTTAGTTCCCAAAATTTTCAATTACTCATGCAATTCATCAAACGCATTTTGAAGCTCATCATGGTTATGAGACTCATTGCAAGAATCATAGTTAGAATCTACCTCATCACTTTCGTGTGCCACGAGACAAATGTTAGCAACTTCCTCATCACTTGATTCATCTTTGGATGTCTAATTTTCAGAATCATCCCAAGTTGTTGCCTTCATTCCCTTCTTCGCCCTTTGCTTGAAGTTATTCTTTAGCAATGGGCAATCGAATTTGATGTGTCTGGGCTTTTTGCACTTGAAGAAAATGATTGGTTCTTTCTTGGCATCATTCTCTTTTATCACCTTCTTTCAAAAGTTTTGTCTTTCCTCAAGAACCTTTTGAACTTGCTAGTGATCATGGCCATTTAATCATCTTCATCACTATCATCATCTTGGTCATTTGAAGCCTTTAGATCCAAGTTCTTCTTTTTGTCATCATTGTCGAAGAGGGCCAATTCCATTTCATGAGTGATGAGAGATCACATGAGTTGTTTAATCGAAAGCCTTGAAAGTTCCTTTACTTCTCGGACCGTCGTGACCTTTGGTGCCAATGCTTTGGTAGAGACCTAAGCACTTTCTCAATCATCTCTTCATTAGGATACACTCTACCAAGATTTTTTAAACTATTGGTGATAGTAGTAAAACGAGTAGACATTTCACTAATACTTTCATTAGGAAGCATTTTAAACATTTCATATGATTGAACAAGTAATTAAACTAATCTTAGACTTTTTGACTTGATTTGATCCTTCATGTGTGACTTCTAATTTATCCCAAATTTCTTTAGCCGATTCACAAGAAGATATTCTATTGTATTCATTTGGGTCTAAGTCATAATACAAGAGATTCATAGATATAGAATTTATTTTAATAAGTTTATTGTCACTATCAACATATTCATCTTCCATCTTAGGAATGGTTTCGGTGCCTACGGTCTTAGTGGGAACATGAGGTTCTTTGACTACGATTTACCATAATTCGAAATCTTGAGCAATAATGTAAATTCTCATCCTATTTTTCCAATAAGCATAATTTGTTCCATTAAAGCACGGAGGTCTTTGGGATGATTGTCTCTCAATATAAGTGATATCGGTGCTAGTGTTTGCCATGTGATCTTTAACTCAAAGATATGTGAAATCAATACAAGAGCCCGTGCTTTGATACGAATTGTTGGCCCAAAAGTAATCCTTAGAGGGGGGGGGGGGGGGGGGGGTGAATAAGATTACTAACGATTAATGGCAAATTAAAAACTAAGCAAGCATAAATAAAATTAAAATAATAAGTAAAGAGAGAAGGGAAAGAAACACTTGCAAACCAAGTTTTTCAAGTGGTTCAGCGATTTGCAATCCGCGTCCTACGTCTACCCATCAAGAACAACTCTTGAGGATTCCACTAACCAATCTTCTTTGGGTGGAGATTAAACCATTCCTTACAAATTCTTCTTGAACTCCTTTTACACATCCAATGAAGACCACCTTCACTTGGAACAAGGGTTACACCAACCCTCTTTACAACTTTAAGGATTGAATAAATGTTTTGGAACAACTAAAATACACTCTCTTATAGAGTAAATAGATACAATAAATGCTCTGAATAGGTTACAATTGAAATCTAGAGCTAGAAGATTGAATCTCACACAACTAGGGCTTAAATCTTTGATTTTAAATAATGAGTATTCAATGTAATATGTTAAGTGTCCAACAACCAATTTCAAATGATTATATATGCTCTCTCTAGAAAATCTAAACATTTGAGGTAGTTGGGAGCATTAAATGTAAAGTTAAAAACCTAGAAAAAGAGTCGTTACTATTATGCGTAGTAATCCAGTCAACTGGGTTCGCTATCCAGTCGACTACATTTCAAACAGATTTAAAATGCGCATGTAAAACATTCGACTGATAACCTGGACCAGTCATCTAGTTTTACTAATAGAAACTATTTTCTCAAAAACATGAAACAGTAGACTGTTTTAAAACTCAAGTCGATTGAAGGATTCGACGTCCAGTCGACTGTAAATAGATCCAGTCGATTATTTTTCCTATGAAAAAATAGTTTTTCTATTTTGAAGATTTTGTTCAGTTTTAAGCCCTTATCTTGGAGAATTAATTTAACTAGCTTTACAAAAAGGCCTATAAGAACATTATGACTAAGACATGATCTTCATAAGGCTTCCATAGAATATCCATCATCATTATAAGACTCTGTTTAGACAACACACTAAATGAAATCATAAGTACTCAATGTTATAGTTTGTTAATCATCAAAATTACTTAAGGTAGAACCCTTGGGGCTAACACTTCTTTTCTTCTTCTCTTTTTCTCTCTTTTTCTTTTTTTCTTTTTTAGATTTGGTCCTATGAGTATCTCCACATGATGCCACCTTCGACCCGACAGGCGGATGCCCTTGTCATGCCCCAGGGATTGAAGTGGCAGAAGGAATGGGTTAGACGGAAGATCGGGGCCCATGATTTTATTGCGTTCAGGAATTTCTTAACAAACCTGAAAGAACCTCATGTTAAATGGAAACCCTGGGTTCTTGTACTTGCTACCCTTACCCCAGAGGCACGGAGATCAGCTGGTTATGATCCGATGAGGTAATTGTTGGAGAGTCTTGACACTTAGGAGTGGTATTTAGGAGAGAGAGTGACTCGACAGTCTCTGATGGCTCCTGTTGTCACGCCCCGACGTAGCATAAATAAGGAAAGCGTTTAATTTCCTTTATGGACCCGTAGGTCGCGACAGTTTGAAGGATCGATTCCGTCCCAAACGTCAAACAACAAAACATAATAATCAGAGTAAAGCAATCAAGGCTTACAAAAAATTTTCTAACTTATTACATCTTATGATACAGGGTCAACTAAGGCACAGACCGCCTTAAAATAAAACAATAACTTAATGTCTGTTACAGTCATCCTTAAAACAAAGCAATTTCAAAACTTAAAACAGATAAACTTAAAGCATAAAATAAGCAGTTTCTTTATTCCAGATGCAGCCATTCTCAATTAGCATAGTCGTATGATTCCTCCTGATTAAAACCTGAAAAGCCTGAACACGAATGTCCAGGACGCATCAACGTCGTCAGCTTCAAGAAGCTGGTGAGTATTAAAAACATGACTTTGAATGTAAAGCATACCCATTTACCTTTTTTCATTATTAAAATACGGAAAGAATTTATTTTATAAAACAACAAGGAATATAATAAAAGTCTTTCATTCATAAATACAGATACTCGTGAAATGAGACAATGCACCACACTCATCTCGCCGACTCTTTTCTCTCGACATCCACAACAACCCACTATCCTACTCCTGGTATCTTTGAAACACTCAGATAGCCACACTTTAGCAACGGGGCGCCAGGGAGTGTCCAGTTTGCCTCACACTTTGGTCCGGGGTACCAGGGAGTGTCCAATGCCTCACACTTTGAATACCCTAACCGCCATGCAAATACCGGGGCAACCCCTCACACAGTATCCAGACTTGAGTTATCAGGGAGTGTCCGTAGGCCACACTTTAGCACTACCATGGGTGCCAGGGAATGTCCGAGTTCGGCTTCACACACTTTAACGCTTCCATGGGGGTCAGGGAGTGTCCTTATTTGCCACCGTCGCATTTCAAAGATACCCTCTTCCACAATCGCAACCACAACCACAACCACAACCACGACCACAACCACAAACTCATACTCAACCACAACCACAACCACAACCACGACCACAACCACAAACTCATACTCAACCACAACCACGACCACAAACACAAACTCATACCCTTTCCACACTACCATTACTCTTTTCCACACAGACTGACACCCATATGCATGTACCACTGACCCACATGAATGGTATGCACTTAAGTGAAAACAAAAATGCTGAATTAAAGGAACAACACGCGTACGGGGATCAATGAGTCATATTACAATGTTTTAATCATTCAAACATAACCAAATGGAGTTCTGATTAACTAAATATCCCAAACAGAACCTTAACAGTACTAAAAAGATGAACCAAACAGTTCCTTAACAGAAAATAGACAAAAACAGAAACTGCTAAACCTCGCGCGCGCGGGCCGCTCGCGCGAAGGGTCGCTCGCGCGGGCCGCTCGCGCGATATACCCAAATTTCCTTTTATTAATAAACTTTTCTGTCTGCCTGAGGAAAGCAAGGTCGCGCGCGCGGATCGCTCGCGCGAAGGGGTTCTCGCGCGACCCTCGCTCGCGCGACCAGCCAATTTTCAAATATATATATATAAACTCTTACGTCTGCCTGGGGAAGCCTACCTCGCGCGCGCGGGCCGCTCGCGCGAGGGGTCGCTCGCGCGGGCCGCTCGCGCGATTCTCGCGCGCGCGATCGTGGCGCGAGATGAAGCTGAGGCTTCGTCTTCTTCGCAGAAACTGCCCTGTTCTAGTTTAAGGGGTCCAAAATGACCCATTTTGGAATTCTAAAGTATATAGGACATATAATATACGGTTCTCTTCGGTTTTTCACAAGGATTAAGAATCTAAAGTCAATTTAACACCATTTGATTCATAGCTCTCTAATTTTAGGAAAAACTAAAACATGTCAAAACTTAATTTCTAATATACTTTCATATATGAACGAATTGAGTTCTAAAACTTCAGACATAACATCAATGAGGTATAATCTTTCATAATCAACTCTAAAAACAAGTTTTGGTTAAGTTTTGAAAATCTTGATTTCTCAAGCTATGAACTTCAACGTTAAATGGAGGTTGACAAAATTGAAACAATACACAGCAAATAAGTATGAGATTACATTGGGAGTGAGTTAATAATACTCACTGTGATTAAGAGTGTAGAGATAAGTGTTGAGAAAGAGAGGCCAAATAAGAATCCAATTACAAGCTAGGCTATGGAGAACAAGAGCTTTCCCTCTCTCTATATTTCAGTGGTTTAAACTCTCAAGCTCACTCTAAACTCTCTGTGTTTATAATGCAGAATGAGAGTGTATGTGAGATAGTGTATAGCATACATATAGAAATTCAATTTGGGAAATCTTGGGGACCAAGTCCCTTCATCCTCACACCACAAATGAAATGGATTTTCAATTTCTGAAAATACACAATACATATACGTATATAAGTCTACAGATTAATTCTACAGATTGTGAAGAGGCAATATAGGTTTGTAGGGGGTCAAGTTGAGTTGTTTGGGAATAACAACTTATGGCCTTAGGAGCACATGCACAAACAAAGCATTCCCAAACAAGCCCAACCCAATGATCACTTGCCATAAATGGCAATAAAGCAAATGTCTAAATCGGTCACTTCCAAAATCTGTGGAAGTTTAGCACAACGCGGACAGTTTTGGACACAAACTGGTATTTTCGGGGCGTGGTGGTCACCACAAAAATACAGGAATTTCATTTTAACGTAAGAATTGATTTTCTGGTTTCATAAAAATACAGCTTGAAATAAAAGAGAACATTTCCACCGTTTTTGAAATACAGATTTGAAATTCAATACAGGTGTTGCTAATTTTTATAAAAATTATAATTTAACCCCAAAAGAATTTAAATGTGAATTAGATAAGACATTAATATTCCAAACAAGTGACTGGAATTAAAATAAAAGCAGACCATGCTAATAGAATTTAAATATGCCAATGCAAATACACATTAAATTAAATATGGGCATGACTTTTAAATTAAATGGAAATGCAGGTTATTACACCTGTGTTCCAAGTGCTAAACCCTCCTCCAGATTCGGTGAGAGTGCCCGAGACCCTTTATGGTAGTACCCTGACGCCTACCTTAAATGGTCTCTCTATCCAGGACTTTGTGGAGCCCCCCTCTGGCTATGCTATTTTCTGTGCTGCTAAGCTGATGAAGAACTTTCCTCTCATGGAAGTGACCCGAGCAAGTATCCTATATGACTTCCTGGTCTTTTTTTTTGACCTTATCTATATATCCCTTGATTTATTTTTTTTTCTTTTCTCGTAGCCTGTTCATGCCACAGCCGGACCTCCTCCCCTTCCACAGTGGGATTGGAGCTTCCCTACGGTTCATATGGTCGAGCAGATTATGACTAGGATTCTTCGATATCACCAGGGTGCTCCCACTGTCCCTCTCTAGTATGATGATGTCCCTTGGGACTATGCTGAGGAAGGCCTACTTTATGCTCACAGCGTGAGGCACTCGGTCCATGGACAAGAGTGGAGGGTGACTTTTTAAAACCCTACTTTTACTGCTCTCGTGCTTTGCTTGCATGCTGACTCACTCTAACTTTGATTTTCTTGACCCTCGTTACTGCCCTATTCTCTCTCTTCCTTTCTTTTCTTTATTTCTAATTTCTGATTCTCATCTTTGATTCATGCTAACCTCCTTCTGATTCCTGATTCAGGCCAATGGTGCTCGAGTGGCTGCTGAGGCTCAGTTGAGAGCTAAGGTAAATTCTTGCCTTGCTCTTCATTTTCGATCTCATTTACTTTCTTTATTCATCATTTCATCTTTTTGACTTTTAATCTTTTAACCATTTATGGTTTCCTTTATTCATTCAGGATGATGAGATCAAGGCCTTGACCCTGTAGGTGAGGGAGCTGGAGCAGCAGCACGGGGTAGGCCCCAGTGGTGCTTATGGAGGTGCCGGAAGAGGTAGAGGTAGAGGTCATGATGCTGATAGTGATACGACGCCAGAGTAGGAGCCCCTTAGAAACGTCACTTGTCAGGGCCGTGGTCGAGGCCGGGCTTGACTCTACATCTCTCTCCAATATTTTTTCTTTTCTCTGAGTGCTAGGGAGGACATATATACATTTGGATGACGGTATATACACATTTTACTTTTTTATGATGGTTTTGAATAGCCGAGATTATTTTTTGGTTTGGACAGGTGCACACATGTTTTACTATCTACAAGATTAGCACTCTTATTTTACATGTATGCTTTTATTTTGAATGTGACCATGGCTTGGCTTTTTATTGATTGTGAATGATGCATGCTTATGAGTGTGACCATGGCTTGGTCGTGTTTGCTTTTATTCACGTGAATGATGCAGGTGATGCGAATGATGCACACATTTTATTATATTTTCCTTCTAGGTTGGGCTAGAAACTACTTAAAACAGGTTTTGGTGGGAAAAGACTCCTAGCGACACCCGATGAAAATTGAGCGGCACTCGGCAACTGCTGGGCGACAGTTGCTGACTGCCACATCGGCACTTGCGGAGTGCCGCTTGATCCCTTGAGTGCCGCTCGATGGCTTGGACATGAGAATTCTTGCTATTTTAACTTCATTCTTCTCAAAAACTTTGCAAACAGCTTCATCCTTTCCCCTTAATCTTTTTGTCAAATGGCTTCTATTAGCTCTCAAATCCTCTTCCCATGGATGGATACTCTTCTAGGTATTGATAGGCTCAACTTCGAGTGTTATAGACTAAATGATTTCTTCTCCTTTTTGCACATGGCTTGGGATGAGGACCTACTTCGATCTACCATTTGATGCTAGGACCCTACGCTCCATGTTTTCCATTTCGGGCATCAAGAGGTCTGCCCACTGTTTGAGGAGTTTAGTGCTATCCTCCACACCGACCCTTTTGCGGATTTGATAGTTCCTCTGATGCAGGCAGGATATATTCAGGATCTAGCTGCCCTTCTTCATATCTCTCGTAATGCTACCAATTCCTTTATTCAGGATCACCACATTGATTTTGAGTGCCTTTTCTCAACTTATGCCTCCATAGGGAGCCCTAATGACGGTGGATACCAGAATATTTGTCGTAATGCACTTTCCATCTCTTTGCTTTCCTATTTCCTTTTCTAGTCATTTGCTAATATTCTCATACCCATTGCATGTGGTCTTCGGGAGATGAAGAGCATAGTCATGGTTATACTGGGAGAAACTTTTCTAGGACTAGACCATGCCCATGACTCCGAAGCCATGATATCTTCTGGTGCTCCCTATGTTCTGCAAGTATGGCTTATAGAGCGTCTGGGTCTCTTCGTCCGCCCTTCTCATCCTGGGAGGCAATTTCCCTACAACCGACTAGAGATTCATCACATGTTCTATTCTGCTTATGGTTGGCTTGTTTGGCTACAGATCCTCTTCTACGAGGATATTCATTGGATCTGTCCTCAATGGGTTTATTGCTTTATCGCGGTGCGACTGCCTGGATGACCTGGTATTTGGCTACTTGGCTTACATACTACTACCTTTTACATTCTCGGTCGAGTAGTCCGCCAGTACGGTCTTCTTCAGGATGTTCCAAAGGCCATCACTACAGACTTTATAAGGAGTTCTATCATGCGCCCTTCCACTGTGCAGGTTTTCATTGATGCTTGGCATGACAGGGTATCCGCTCCCTTCCGGAGGCTTCCTAATTTGATTGAGCCTACTGTTGAGTATCTTTTGGAGATTCAGATCTTGGTTCAGAGGCAGTCCCATGGATAGACAGACACAAATATAGTAAGAAGCAACAAAGACAAAAGAGAACTTTATTTTCCAATACTTTTGACAAATTTCGTCTTCTCTTGTTGTGCTTCTGAATGCGATTTACTCTTCTTTTCCAAAGAATGCTCTTGTAGTAGAAAATGTTCTGGCATGTTTAATCAAAGTGTTCACTCTTTTAATTTATCTTTAAATTATGGAAATCTTCCTTTCAATGTCTCTTCTTGACTCTGAATACCTTGCTTTGAATCTTGCTTGGAATTTAATCGTTCTACACCACGAATTCTCATATATTTTTACATAATGCTCATTTTGATAGCCAACAGATCCAGAGATGGGTTTAGGGCACATATATGGGTTCTTCGGGTAGCAAACGAAGTTTAGCATAGAGAAGCTCAAAACACAAGGGTTTTTTCAAGGGTTTGGTTTTTCATGGACCGAAGGCTTTGGGAGCCCACCTACTTATTCCTGAGTAGGTATCAGGTCCATAGTAGTTCGGTTAAGGCTTGAAGGAAGGTACCATTCATGCAATTAATTAATGACTGAACCGAGTAGGTTGCCTACGTATCTCCTAGTAGGAATCAGGTCAAGCTTAGTTCATCGATGTAGGAAGTTTTGAAAGGAAAGGTCTCAAGCAAATTATTTTTTAAGGCGATCGAGATTGATTGACTGTTTAAATTCAACCATGTCTGGGTCCATAAGATAGGTAGCCCCTTCGGAGAGAAGAGTCATAATGATGTATGGTCTGACCCAGTTGGGTTTGAATTTTCCTCTTGGGTCATAAACGAGCGCTCTTAGTTCTTTAAGGACCAGGTCACCCTCAGCAAGCTTCCTTGGGCGGACCTTTTTGTTGAAAGCACGAGCTATCCTCTTCTAATATCCCTGAGTATGATTTATTGCAGCTAACCTTTTCTCATCAAGCAGCAACATTAATTCCTCATACCTTTCCCGTATCCACTCATGCTCAGTCGCTTCACACTCTGCCAAAACCCTAAGAGAGGGTATTTGTACTTCTACCGGGAGGACAACCTCTATCCCATAAACCAATGAATACGGCGTAGCTCCCGTTGTGGTTCTTGTAGAGGTTCGGTATCCCCATAATACAAACGGTAGTTTCTCATGCCATTCTTATATGTATTCGTCATTTTTCCCAGGATCGCTTTAACATTCTTATTTGCTGCTTCTACTACTCCATTTGTTTGAGGTCTATATGGGGAGGACTGATGACGGGTGATCTTATACATCTGTAAGAGTGGAATGACCTTTCCTTGGAAATGACTGCCATGATCAGAAATGAACACATTTGGAATTCCATA
Organism: Hydrangea macrophylla; assembly: GCA_033977485.1. Classification (NCBI taxonomy): domain Eukaryota; kingdom Viridiplantae; phylum Streptophyta; class Magnoliopsida; order Cornales; family Hydrangeaceae; genus Hydrangea; species Hydrangea macrophylla. Next base: position 58,767,144 of record CM066988.1, on the reverse strand, counting down.
CCTGTAAATTATATTTTTCTCAATGAACCTCACCACATCTTTAGTTTTCAAAGTCGCTTATGACGACGCTATTTAGTAAAATAATCAATTGCCATAATTATGTACCGGTGCCCATTGGAGGCCTTTGGAACTATTTCACCAATAATATCGATTCCCTATACAGAGAACGACCAAGGGATGGTCATGCTATAAAGTTGGGAAGGCGGTGTGTGCATCATGTTTGCATGGATTTGGCACTTATGACATCTCGTGATGTATCCACAATAATCCCTATCCAAGGTCATCCAATAATACCCTTGTCGAATTATCTTCTTTGCCAACATATGCCCATTCATGCATGGTCCACAAACTGCTTCGTGTAGTTCCTCCATTATTTTCTTTGCATTGTTGATCTAATCATGTGTTGTTTATGGGTCGGAATATAAGTATGCCTGGATCCATCAATTGATATGTATATTTCATATATAATGTATCATAGAAGTCATAGAGCTGGCCATTTTCAGTCCACAAAATTATGAGCAAGTATATAATAAATTATGTGCTTACCGTGGTGGATAAATGAGTACAGTTACTAGTTGGGACTTCCCTAACGAGCCCAAAATCTAAAAGTTTCGGCTTAAAATCCTCATCTGAGAGGACATTTGAAGATTTCAAATCTCAAAAGATGACCTAGAATTTATAACAAGAAAGATCAGCATAACTACACACAGTACCTCACTGTCAATTAAAATGTAAAAATCTTGAAAATAAAAGAGTGAGTCAAGAGATCAATAAAAGTATCCGGATCGAAACTTAAAATTCACCAAATGAATAGACTCGTAGCTTCACTTCATCAGTGCGACACATTTCTACTGACTGCTTTTTGTATATGCTCCATTTGGTTTGTGTATTTAGAGAAGGTAAAAGAAAACAAGAAGGAAAAACCATCTCCCTACTGTATTCTCTAGTGTATATATCCATGCTTGAACTTGTAATGAGATTGCCAAGACTAGCTAGTTAATCTTATCAATTGAACTTTAAACTTAACTAAGCTCTAGATATATAAATATAGAAATATATATATATATATATATAAGTGTGTATGTGTGTGTGTGTGTGTGTGTGTGTGTGTGTGTGTGTGTGTGTGTGATCAATTTCCTTCAACTAGGAATGAGTAAATTGAGCCTGGACTTCCAGTCCCTCATGTAGATAAGATAATCCTTTAACGACTTCGTGGATAATCTCTAATAATGTTTTCCAAGGAAAGATCGGCAAAGCTCTATTGAAAAGATGACCCTCTAGGGTTCAAGTGATGAACAACACCAATAAATAGAACTTTCGCGAGCCATTGTTTATGAGCCTATATAATAGAAGAATGTAGTACTTTTGTACCCCATAGAACTTACATGTTTTAAAATTAAAATTCTTTAAACATTAACATGTATCATAGAAAAAATACTTTTATAAACAGTGAATCAACCAAATATAAATCAAGCCTTGTAACTGTGGATATAACAAATTATTCAAGTAAAACCCTAATGGACCAGATCTAATATACAAGAAAGAGAGGGAAATGAAGCATGTAATGGTTGTAAAAAATTAGTTAGAGGAAGAACAACATTACCAATTCGAAAACCATAAATAGTAAGTTGGATTTTCAAGAGATTGGAAAGAGAAGAAGAGAGATTTGGGGGTTTAAAGTATCAAGCGACGGCGAGTCCCATGACTAGGAGGCCTACGGTGGTGTGAGAACTCTAGGGGCTAGCGGCAGTAGAGATGAAGGGAAGCTCGGAATGGTGGTAGGCGCCGACAATGGAGACTAGTGGACGGCGGCGGCGGATGGAGTCCCCTTCTCTTCTTCTCCTTTCTCTCTCTCATCTCTTCTATTTTCTTCTCCTTTTTTTTTTTACCAAGAACATGTACAGATCTAAAGCAGGGCTAGGTAAAGAAAGAAAGGGAAGTGGAATTTTGGGGAAAATATTTGGGGAAAATTTTGGTGCATGGTATTTACAAAAATGCCACCGTAATTTTTAATTTTTGGGTTTATTTACAAAAATGCCACCTCATTTTCATTTATTTGAAAACTTTTCATTATTTATAACGGATTGTTTATATTTCTAATGGAAATGTGATATTTCTAACGGTTTATTACCACAAATTTGTAACGGTAAAACTCCGTTAGTAATGTCAAAATTTGTTCGTTAGAAAATGAAGGTTTTGGTGTAGTGTTAGCTTCTCTCCCATATAGGCATTCCAGATTATACCCAGTGTGAGACTTTTTGCACAACTTATCTACATAAATCACAAATTGAGTGGGAAACCTTCGAATTGGGTTTTTATCTTTCTGAAACTTCTTCGGGGTATTTTCCTTTCTTGATAAAATTCTAAACGTCCATATACCAAGGTACTTCACTTTCTTCTCCTTCTTCAATGGCTATAATCATCTCGAATGAGGCCGGGGTTGCTAAGGAATTGGCTAACTGGTTCTCCTCATGGGGAAGGTAATAGAACGAAATCTACTTAAATTGTACTTTCAAACTCTCCAAATATTCGTGGTAAGGTCTCAACTTCTCGTGCTTCACCCTCCAATCACCTCTCTCTTGGGATATGATAAAATTAGAATCTCCAAAGATATAAATCCTTTCAACTTTTAAGGCCAGGGCTGCTTCCATTCTGATTATACATGCTTCATATTCTACCATATTATTGGTCGAATTGTACTTAAGCTTGACAACTAGTGGGGTGGGGGCTCCGCTAGGTGATGTGAGAATGATTCCTACCCCATATCCAATCTGATTAGCTGCTCCTTCGAAATACATCCTCCACATGTCTTATTTTACCTCCATTACTCCTTCATCTGCAAACTCAAATTCTCCTTTCTCTTCGAATTCTGCAGCAAGGTCGGCTAGGTATTCGGCGACGGCTCTCCCTTTGACAGATTTGGAAGTGACATATCTTATGTCGAACTAGGATAACATCATAGTCCATCTTTTTGAACAGGTATTTGAGTGGGTCCATGTGGGATATCAAGGTTATAGGAAAGGCTAACATGTAATGCCTAAGGCGACGAGTGCACCAAACCAAGGCACAACAGGCTTTTTCTAATTGTGAGTAATTCAGCTCATACCCGGTCATCCTTTTACTCAAGTAATAGATAGCTTTCTCCACATGCCCCTCTTCTTCTTCTTGGGGCAACATATACCCCATCGAACTTTTGGTTATGGATAGGTATAGCAATAAAGGTTTTTCGGGTTAGAGAGGTGATAGAACTTGTGGGTATTGGAGATAGGCTTTAATCTTATCAAAGGCTTTTTGGCATTGGCTATCCCACTTGAACTTCTCTCCCTTCCTTAATAATTTAAAAAGTGGGTCACAAGTCATGGTGAGTTTCGATATGAAATGGCTAATGAATGTATACTACCCAAAACCCCCTCAACTCCTTCTCGCTCTTTGGCGGCTGCATTTCAACTACGGCTTTTATCTTAGTTGGGCCCACTTCTATCCCCCTCTGTGTGATAAGGAATCCCAACAATTTTCCAGTAGTAACCCCAAAGGTGCATTTCTGCGGGTTCAACCTCTTGAAGAACTTCCTTAATGCTCCTAAATGAACCTTCCTTTCTTTGGTCTTTACGATCATATCATTAACATATACCTCCACTTCCTTATGAATTATATCAAGTAGTAATGTAGTGGTAGCCCTTTGGTAGGTCGCGCCTACATTCTTAAGTCCGAACAGCATTACCCTATAGCAATGTGTTCCCCAAGGCATGATGAAAGTGGTTTTCACCCTATCCTTCGGTGCCATTAGGACTTGATTATACCCCGAGAACCCATCCATAAAAGACAAGAGTTCATGGCCCACGGTATTATCAACTAGTATGTTAATATGAGGTAAAGGGAAATCGTCTTTAAGGCTGGCTTTATTTCAATCTCAAAAATCAACGCACACCCTAACACAACGTCCTTCTTCAGAACTGGCACGATGTTGGCAACCCATTCAGGGTACGCAGTGATAATCAAGAATCCAGCTCTCAATTGCTTTTCAACTTCCTCTTTCACTTTATGTTCCCATTCATGCCTCATTTGCCTCAATTTTTGCTTTACGGGTTTTGAATTATGGAAGAGAAGGATATGGTGTTGGACTATCTCTAGATCAATCCCTGGCATATCATTATAAAACCATGCAAAAATATCTTTGAATTCGTTTAATAGATTGATCAATTCTTTGCTTTCTTCATTACTAAACGTGGAGCCAATAAAACATTTTGTGGATTATTTTTATTTCCTAGATTAATTGTCAGAGTGCTCTCGATAATTTTGCATGCAGATTCATTTTCTCTTTCAATTAGTTTTTGTAATTCATTTGGTTTTTCATCACATTCATTACATGTACCACATTCATTATGCACATTTGAGTAGGCAGAATCGGTCATATTTCCATTAACATTTTTAGGAGTGATTACAATAGACATAACAATAGTAAGATGCCTTATTTGGGCCATTACTGACTCCGGGGAAGGAGGATATTTATCACTAGACTCAAAGACCCACTCTTTATTGGCCCCTCTCTTGAACTCCACAGTGTCGCAGCCTGGCAAGTTCCCTATTCCCATCTCGATTCTCTCGTCTTTTTTTGGCTCTTCCTCTTCATTTCCCTTATCTTCATGCTCTAGTACTTTTTCCAATCATCTTCCACCTGACCTTTCCTGGTTTCGACTCCACGATCTTTTTTGGACCATCATCTCCGACCTTCCCACTTTCTTCATCCAATAGATTTTTCATAGCTGGGCCATCTAGGGCACAAATCCAATCTCGAACAGTGATTGGTTTTGTAGGCATCTGTAGGTATGGGTCTTCATAATCAATGAAATCATGTGGGAAGAAGATCTAAAACCCTAGCTTCAAGCATTTGTCTTTTCGATCCACCCACGGCTCCGGAGAGCCACAGAAGGGTAAATCTTCTCCTTCCTTAATGAAGTACCCATTAAGTGTTTTCCCATATGGTCCCAATGGTGCGTCAGCTGCTTTCTTCTTTCCTTTCAACTCTTTCTTTGACGGTTGATAACCCAATCCATGAGTGTGAGTTTGCGTCCTAATATCTGGAAATTATGACAGCCCTTGGTGCTTTTTACCTAAACCCATTCCTGGAAAATACCCCATCTATCTCATGATCCCAACGATTAGTTAACTCGCATACCGATCGAAATACAATGGAAAATTTTTCTGCAGTTTCTCATCCTCTATCATGTTGATGAATTCAAATCCCCCTAGGCTTGTCTCTTCCTTCTGTAACTGTACTTCTAAAACCGGAGCACTTGACGAGGCTTCATTCACATGAATCCAACTATTCCCTCAACTAATACATAGATATAAATATACATTTCAAAAGCACTTTGAACAGGGTACAAGATTGCTAATGATAAAAACGGCATACAAAACCACATAGTTCAAGTAGCAAACAATATGATATGCAATAAGGAGCAAATGAACTTAGTTGGGATCCATCCGCGAATTTTTTAAATGCGCAATGCATACAAATAAATAGAAAACCTAAAAAGGGTCTCTAACACATGTATACACGTAATGCAAACCCTAATCTAAGTTGTCGCACATGGAGTCGAAAAATCAATAAAAATCAAGAAATAAAATAAACTGTGGGAAGTCAAGAAATCATACCTCGATAGCACTACAAAACAAAGATTAGTCTACATGCTTTGAACAAAATAGAATATCAAATCCTAAATAGCATGCCAAATTCCTGGCCTGAATCTAACAAACATGGAGACAATTGACCAAAATCATGAATTCATTCCAATTGGTTGAAATCACAACACCTCTATAGATATACAAGTCTCAACTAAGAGCCAATGTAATGTTCATATAGAGATGGTACAATCTCAACATGATTAAAAGGAATTCGTGAATATGCTCAACCAATATAGCTTATCTTAATACAAAACAATGTCCTAATTACAAGAATCAATGCATATGAAATGACAATGAATGCATGAACATGAATAAGCTAAGAATCGTTACAAAGAGCAGACCAGACTTTCAAAAATAAGAAAAGCATAGTTCCCATGGTTTGATCTTGATAATTTTTGGACACAAGTTGCCTCGGTGCATCTAGTTTCTAACCCAAAAAGAAAATCAAAGATCGAACGGTCCAAAAATCTTTGATCATAGATTGTCATTGAAATCACTGCACCATTGATGAATTAATGCCCATGATTCAAACCAAACTTGATTTATAATTCTATGGAGAATATGGACCAAGTATGGTTGTAAGCAGCAAGATAATACTCACTTATTACAAAGATTCTTGGATTTAGCCTTGAAGGAACCCCATCATAGATCTCATAAGAGAATCTAGAAATGGGTTCTAAGGTCTTACTCAATCTCATGAATGAACTTAAAATACTTGAATCTAATAGACAAATCATAAAATCCACTAGATCTTACATCAAATTCCTCTCCCAAATTAATGATCGTTGAGGATTCATAACTTATTTCCATTGATTCTTCTCCCAAATTAATGATCCTTGAGGATTAATGATTCAACCTCCATAGATTTCATTGAAATGTGAAGAACTTCATGAAACATCCAAATTGATGGATCCAAATCATAAGTATAGGTTTTAGACCCACCAATTGTATAAGGATATGATCAAAATCAACACCAATTCTCATATAAATAATAAATTTACAGAAAAATTGGAGGATCAAACTCAAGGGATTCAAGTGAGATATTGAAGATCTCATGAATTCCAAGAGAAAAGCACGAACAAAAGAGATGAAGTAAAAACACAATTGTAGACACCCCATTTTGTCGGCTATCAGATTTAGGAGACCCATAGCTTGGTGGTTCACAATGATCGTAAAAGACTCAAAAGGACTCTCGGAAGTCAGCTCTATCTCTCAGAATGCTCAGAATGACCAAAATGCCCCTGAAAGCCCGAAAACTCCCAGATTTGGTCCCAAAGTTCTGAAAACATGCTACGTCGTAAGAAAAGTGATAAAATGAGTTTTTAAGAAAAATCGGATGAAATCGTCAGCTCCCAGAGACCCCCGGAAGTCCCGGAAGTTCCCGGAAAGTCCTCGTTGACCGGTTTGACCAAGGTTTGACTAGGTTTGACCAGGTTTGACCAAGTTTGACCAAAATCGTCCGAATTCACCAAAATCATTCTAAATCATAAAAAAGGTGTTAAAACAAGTTCCAAAAGAAAATCGAGCGAAACATCAGCTCCCGGGAACTCCCGGAGGTTTCCAGAACTTCCCGGGAATCCCAGGTTTGACCAGTTTGACCAAAATTTGACTTCGAAACCGGGGCGCCGAAACAATTTTCAAATATTTTTCATGGATACTAGAGGTCAATAGCTTTCCAACGGTATGTCATACATAATTTCGGGATTTAAAACGAATTTATTATGAATTTCCAAAGGTGAAAAAGGCGATCAAATCGGCTTTTATCGCGAATACCGCAAAACTTTTCAAAGTGACCTATCCCCGAACTATTTTTTATGTAAAGTAGACTCCATTACCTTTCCAACGGTATATCACAACCTCGATTTGGAGTTCGTATGCATTTTCTGTGAATTTCGGACGAAATAGGGCCTTTTCGCGAATACCGGAACCTCTGGGGGCCTAAACATAATTTTATGGGCTTCTGAGGAGCAGTGCCGCCGCGGCACTGGCCCACTGCCGCTGCGGCACTGGCCCAGTGCCGCCGCGGCACTCATCCCTCGCAGAGTCCATTTTTGTAATTTTTTTGGGGGTCCAATTTGATTAATTGAAAGCCAAAACGACATAGTTTTATGTTCACAGTTGTTTGAGACCAATGGGAGTACTTCTAAAACCCCAAAACCACCCCAAATTGGCCTATTTAAACCCCCCATTGCTCTTCATTTTGGGGGGGGGGGGCAAGTGCAAAGCTTGAAAAGTTGTAGAGAAGAAGAGAGATAGAGATAGGTTTAGAAGAGAGAAAGTGAGCTTCTCCCATTGATTTTCCATAAGAAAGTGAGTTTTATTCTTGTTTTCTTCCCTCATCCTTCTATATACTTCACATTCAAAGTCCACTCCAACCCTCATTCTTGAGCATTCATGAGATAGAAAGCTACTTCCATGTCCAAATGTCAAAATCTATGAGTGAAACACCAAGCTACAAGTCCAAAATCACATTGATTATCATCTATTGATTGCTATTTACTTGCTTTGATTATATATATGTTCATCTCTCCTTATCTCATTTCTTTTTCTTTTCTTTATTTACTTACTAGTTCATCATCATCTAAGTGATGACATGAAGTTTGGGGTGAGTGAATCCTTATGGATAGTAGCTCTTGACCTCAAAAACATGTTTGATAGATGATGATCATAACCTCAATACTTCCAAGGTATTCTTGAAATGTATTGAAGTTATGTTCAAAAAATAAAAATAAATCTCTCTAACAATCTTGGAGGTTCTTAAATGATGAGTTTGATATAGGTATTCTAAGTGGCTATGATCCTTATTGAGTGTTAAAAATATGTCTTCAAAACATCTATTTCAAAACCCCCTCTTAATCCCTCTCATTTTGATTTCAAGAAACAAAACTTTGTTTTCTCCAAAATCTTCAAAACAATGAGTCAAAACAGTGAGTGAGTTGAGTTCAAAGATTTCTCTAGAACTCAATACTCAACATATGGATGCAAGGCCACTTGGAAAGTCTTCCTAACTCATTGGAGAACACCCATGATTTTTGGTTTGACTTGGAAGTACTTGGAAATGGTCCATTTGGATCCCAATATTCTTTCCAAACATTCTGATTTTTCTGTCACAGCAGCTAGGTCCACTTCCAACCTCTTTTACAGAAAACTTTTCCAAAAGGGGTGGTCCTAACTTATTTTTCCCTTAAAATTCAATGTCTTAGGGAACGTTCTGTATAAAATGGGCCCTTAGATCATTCTGTTTCATTTTCTAAGATTTTCTAACATTTCAGTCGACAGTACGGACTCTATTTCTGAGTGACCTGTGTTGTTTATATGATTTCTCTCAATCTGTGATAGCTATTCAAGATTGGCCTTTTGGGTTGTGTTCTAGACACAATAAGGAACATCTCCATAAAAAATCATGCATTGAAAACACTCTTAACCCCTCTTTTCAATTTCCAAAAGATCATGCTACTGTTCTGTCCACTATTCACAGCAAGCACATTTCAACTTTCATCCTTTGATTTGATGCTTGTATTCATTCTAAATTAGTTCATATCTTAGGAAGTAGTTCATACTACATTTGTACATATCCCATGATTATTTCATTCATTCATTCATACACATTTTAGACTTCTAAGTCATTCTAGAAATCCATGTACACAAAACACACTACAACCTTTGCACATTTTAGATACATACATTGCATTCATGCAAGATTTGGGGTTTTTGTAACTCTTAATCTAAGAAGATTATAAAGAATGATCACGATCATACGTTCATGCTTCCCCTTTGATCTAATCATCCTTTCTCATCCGTCCCGGGGATTGAGAGATCTTCTTTTCTCAAAGAATAACATGCATCATACTAGCTTGTTAAGCATATTTTGATTTCTTTGTTTATTTGTTTCAAGAACAATTCATGTCCCCTTTAGATTAGGAAAACTTGATTAATTGATATATGATTAGACAATTTTTCCTAGGTTTATTTGTGTAATCTTTCACATCGCATTGTGTGATATTTGGCTTAGATCTTATGAATGATATCTTATCTTTAGATCTTTCATTTCAAGTTTCTTATGTGATGTAATATACTATCGTAGTATTATTTGTCGAACCATACATAGTATAAGATGATTATTTGGATGCTAATTGAGGCCCGTCGAAAGACGGGGCGAGTTGAGGGTGTTTTAGTCGCGACAAAGGCTCCTTCCTCTCTCGTACCAAAACCCCGAACCAAGTTCTTTGGTTATGAAGGGCCGGTGCCCTTTATCCGTTTGGGTGAGTCAAAATTAGGTTTCTTGGTTCCTTAAAGATCAAGTGGCGACTCTGTATCTGTTTTCAACAGACCATTTTCTTTCTTTGATCCAAGTCAAATTCCTTTTCAAAACAATCTCAAACAAGAGAAGTGGTCCACTTCCGGTGTCCACAACAATTGATGATCCAAATTGAATTCTACTTTGATAAATTTTTTTTGATTTTAAACCCAAAAACTATTGTTGGGTTTGTGCCCTAAAACCATTACTTTATGTATGAGACATTGACATTTTAATATATGGATATCAGTTTTACATTTCATTGTGTATGTTTCTTTCATGAGATGATTGTTAATTCTTAAGTATCATAGTAAGTAATTTGTGTGTGTATGAGATACATACAAGTGAGATACGAATTACTATTCTTTGATACTTTAGAACTTGTCACAGTGGATGATGAGACTGAATATCTCATCAGGTATACACTATAGCATGATTAACTACCATTGGATGGAATGATTATTCTCAATCACTAGAGTGCAACTCTTTGTTAATATGCTAGTGCTTAGAGTGCATTGACGAACCTGAGCTTTCTTATTGACACTCAAGACTGTCAACAGTCGATAGGTACTCACAACTTGTATAAGGTACGTGTTCTCAATCTTAAGACGATTATGAACATAGACTATAGATATGGCTGCTTTGACTTACTAATCAGTGAGGTCTATAGAAGATCAACACTTGGGTATCTTGGGTATGTCATGTTCACTGAGTAGTGAACATATATTGGCAAGATAGAATCTACCCTCTGATAAAGAGTAAGCAATCCCTTGAGAATGTCGCCAAGTTGATTACTGAGAGCTGTAGTCTTACTGATAAGTAGTTATCAACATGTTTGGTAATCATGAGAGGTGAATGGGACTTAAGGAATACAAGAAGTAATCATGATTTAGGTTGATAGTAACAGTTATCCGACTACGTGAATATGATTATGAATGGTGACGGTAGAGGGACATTAGTACACCATACAAGTCTAGTTATCACTTCGGATATGTTCTTTTGCGTTAGGGTTCAGTTATCGTTTTATAGTAGAGTAAACGATAACTGACCTGTTAGTTAGTTTGCTGATCCAAGAGTTTGATCATAGTAAGTACCTACTGGTCTGAGCCAAAAATAAAAAGCCTAGGAGGTCCCACTCTTAGCTCCGCTAGGATACTTGAAAAGGCACATGAGGATCTTGTCAAGGCAGTTCGATCTCGATCGATCGAAGTTAGTTCGATCTCGATCGATCGAAGTTAGTTCGATCGATTGAAGTCATGACAGGTTCGATCGCTTGAACGTGCTTCGATTAATCGAAGGTTCGATCGATCGATAACACTTCGATCGGTCGAACGTTAGGTCGGTTCTGGGAATCTATAAATAGGGCAGCTGCGTCATGGAAAGTAGGTTCGTCATTTTTATTAACCAGAAGCTGCAGATACTGTTTTAGAGTCCCAAACCTTTTCCTTCCTCTCTATTAGAGATCTCACCATCTCTAGTCTCTCCGGGAAGCATCCGCAGGAGACACAAGGGTGAAGACAACCTAGTTGAGGCTGCTACATCACCAAGGAAGAAGAAAATCAAAATTGGGTTCATGACCTGAGGTATATTTCTTGTCCCCGTTGGTTAGTGCGCATCTATAGAATTGACAAGTAGTAGATCCTGGGCTACCAATTGGTTTTTGTAACATCCTATTTTCCACTGCGCGTTTAACAATTAACTTTAAACCGTTTTTTCCTTCGACTATCTAGATCCAAATCAACAAATACAAAAGGAATTCAATCATAATTTAAGTGGTGTGTGATAAAATGAGGTTGGAAGAGACTTTTTGAAAATTGTGTAAAAGATCCTAAAATTTTTATGAATTATGATTAAATTTAGTTTAAAAGTAATAAGAGTAAGAAGATTACCTCCAAGAAATCCTCAAATTATCTTTGCTTGATGGAGACCTTCAAGTATCTTCACGCTCTCCTTCAAGACTCTTCTCCAATCTCTTCAATTCTCTTCAAAATTCTCTCTCAATTCTCTCTTAATAGAATATATCTCCAATATTTTCCAACCTCTCTACAGTGGAGATGAACATCCCCTTTTATAGACCAATCTTAAGAGGTTAATTCAGTAAATTCGGGGTAAAAACCTATGTGCCATGGCATTTAATGCGTATTTAAAAAAAAACAGACTGTTACAGTGGGCGTCACTCGACGGGTTGTCCGCGAAACTCACTGAGTGCTGGACCGGCACTCACTGAGAGATTCTGGTTTCGATTCCCATCAGAGTTGCCAGAGTGTAGATATTGCATGCTAACCACGCTTTTTAAGCTTTTCAAATTCAAGTACGAGTTGCCACTTAATTTTTAAAGGAAAATTAAGAAACCATTTTAAAAGCAAACTGATCTTTTGGAAACTAGAGATTTCTAGATCTGGGGATTATAGAATGAGAGGGGAAGGAGCCCGGCAGGCTAAAACACCCCCTCTCATCCTATCTCGTGATAGGCCTCTACTCAACATCATTTTAATCCAATTAATTAATCGAAGCATGCCCTTAACTAATACATATATATAAATATACATTTTAAAAGCACTATGAAAAGGGTGCAAGATTGCTAACGATAAAAACGGCATACAAAACCACATAGTTCAAGTAGCAAACAATATGATATGCAATAAGGAGCAAATGAAGTTACCCGAGATCCAGCTGCGAATTTTAAACGTGCAATGGATACAAATAAGTAGAAAACCTAAAAAGGGTCTCTAACACATATACACGTAAGGCAAACCCTAATCTAAGGTGTTGCGCATGGAGTCAAAAAATCAATAAAAATCAAAAAATAAAATAAACTAGTGAAAAGTCAAGAAATCATACCTTGATAACGCTACAAAACAAAGAGTAGTCCACATGCTTTGAACAAAATATAATATCAAATCCTAAATAGCATGCCAAATTCCTAGCTTGTATCTAAAAAATATGGAGACAATTGACCAAAATCATGAATTCCTTTTAATTGGTTGAAATCACAACACCTCTGTAGATATACAAGTCCCAATTAGGAGCCAATGTAACGTCCATATAAAGATGGTACAATCTCAACATGATTAAAAGGAATCCATGAATATGCTCAACCAATATAGCTTATCTTAATACAAAACAATGTCCTAATTACAAGAATCAATGCATATGAAATGACAATGAATGCATGAACATGAATAAGATAAGAATTGTTCATTGATTTGGATCATTTAGCCTCTGGATTTAAGCTTAATTAACTTTGTTCAAAACATAGTTTAAGTCTTAGATCATAGAAAAGTCAATTTGGATCATCACTTACAAAGTTTATCAAATCTATCACAGAATTTCAGGAAATACAGAGAGCAGACCAGACTTTCAAAAATAGGAAAAGCATAGTTCCCATGGTTTGATCTTAATAATTTTTTGGCACAAGGTGCCTCGGTGAGTCTAGTGTCTAACCTAAAAAGAAAATCAAAGATCGAACGGTCCAATCTCTAGGGATTGGACCATAACCAGACACTACTTAGAATTTATCAACTCTCTATCTAGAAATTTTGTATGATTTTCTAAAAATAGTATACGAATCTGAATTACTTCAATCTTTTTAGGGGATCTTATTAACACATTTAACTTCATGGAAAAAAATTATTTGAAGCTTAAAATACATGTTTAAGGCTCTGATCTATTCAATTCAAAATTGATTTACTGTTCGAAAATTTTGGACAGAGAGTGACCAAGTTGCAAAACCCATGACCAAATCATGTTAACTATGAAATCTTATCAAAACAAAAATTACAGTGGTACATCAATGAGTTAGGACAATTTCCAATTGGTCTCATTCATTTCCAAGGGATCATGATTTAATTAAAAATCTGTGATCACAGGTTGTCATTGAAATCACTACTCCACAGATAAATAAATGTCCATGATTCAAACCAAACTTGATTTATAATTCTATGGAGAATATGGACCAAGTATGGTTGTATGCAACAAGATAATACTCACTTATTACAAAGATTCATGGATTTAGCCTTGAAAGAACCCCACCATGATCTCATAAGAGAATCTAGAAATGGGTTCTAAGATCTTACTCAATCTCATGAATGAACTTAAAATACTAGAATCTAGTAAACAAATCATAAAATCCACTAGATCTTACATCAAATTCCTCTTCCAAATTAATGGTCCTTGAGGATTCATAACTTATTTCCTTTGATTCATAACTTATTTCATTTCATACAGTCTCAAAGGGTTCTCTTACACAGACACCCAATTCAACTCGTGGGTTACAATTCACTTACACACGTGCCAAAATACACAACACTTCTCAGTATCATGCATGACAAATGTAATGAACTACTATAAACCCGTACACGGGTGTTATATATTAGAAAAAGCAAAGGCGGAATTAGAATTTGGAGGGGGTGGGGGGACACAGTGTTTAGGGGAGCAACACCCTCTAGGCGATTTAAGGCTTTTTTTAATAACCAAGTTTGGATTTCATGCTTGTTTAATAACCAAGTCAAGTTTAAGAATACTTGCTCACGTTGTTGGATCATGTTTGGATTTAGGACTTGTCAGTTGTACCACATGTAATGACATATGATACCATTGGTTATTGTCACAACATTAAGTCATTTAATAGCCAAATTTTGGATAAAAATTATGAAAGATTAATGTTATATGGTTCCTAAATTTTCATCACAAAAGTACTTCCTAAATGATGTGACAGTGGGGAGAAGTCTAATACAGTGGGACCAGTTGAATTGTAATTTGAAGTTGTTTACCTGACCCCACTACCACATTATTTGCAAAGTATTTTTGAGATAGAAATTTGGAAAGCATAACATTGCTCATTAATAAAACATAGCATCATTCGTCTTTTAGTGCCATAATAGGCCCTTTATTCGATTAAATGTAGTTTTGTAGAACATGTTTGTGGTCAAAGCAACACTATACTAATTTTCTTAAAAATTTTATAAAAAAAGAGATTCAGAGTAAACTAATCAAGCTTTATGCATTCCCAAACATGTTATACAATTTCTCATTCCTTGCAAGAATAAAATATCCATTTAAAGCAAGAAAAAGGATTAGGTATTTTTCTTCCACACCCTTCAGAAAGGAAAATGTTAGGCCCACATATATTTTTACACTTTTCCACATATTATGCTTTAAATGCATGTACTTTGTTCTGTTTGAATTTTTCACACTTTTCTATGTACCACTTATACAGTATATGGTACATGCATTTAAAGTTAGGTGTGAAAAAGTGTGTGAAAAAGTAGTGCTCATAAAGCAAATGTGAAAATCAACCCATTTTCGGGAAAATTTTTTGTACACCTTTAGGGTACATGGCATACCTATGTGGGTACCACGTAGACATGCCATTTATTACCCGACAAGTATACAAAAACTTCTCCATTTTGGGACAATACTCTCTTTTGAGTTTCCAAAGCTTCTTGTGACCTTGTCAACGCAAAACGACATCGTTACATCCATTTTCTTATGGATTCCAACGGCTATGAACAGTGTTAATTTCAAATTAAAACACAAATTAGGCTATAAAAATGGCAGATTCAACATACCAAAAAAAAAAAAAAACTCATCTCCATCTCTCCATCTCTCTTCTCTGTGTTCTCTGTACAGAGCCTTCGGTCTGCGACTCCGTCTCTCTCTCTCTCTCTCTCTCTCTCTCTCTCTCTCTGTGTGTGTGTGTGTGTGTTTTGTCGTGAGGAAGGAGGAGGAAGAAGTAGGGTATATATCTTTTATGGGCTGGGCTTTTTATTAGGTTTGTGGTCTTCTTTTAATTGTTTAATTAGTGGAATGGTTGGGTCAATTTGTAGTTTAAAGTGAGTTGTGGGTTGGGCTTAATTAAGTATAATGCAAATTAGTTTAGTCAATTTGTATATACTTGTTTTAGGGTTATTTATTTATTTATTTATTTTTTTTTTTTACTTTCTTAGTTTTAATTTGGGTTGCGTTTTGTAAATGAAGTATTAGTTTTTTTTTTTCACTTTTTTTAAGAATATTAAATAATTTGGGTTGGGTTTTTTAAATAAAGTATTAGTTTTTTTTTTTCCACTTTTTTTTCAATTTATCGGATTAATTTTAAAATTTGAATTTTCATTTCATTTCTACAAGTGTTATAATTATTTGAATAAAAATATAGAAAATACAAAAAGAAAAGAAATGCCTAGTCATTATGCCTTGTGTGGTTGGAGTAGATTTTTTGATAAAATGCCTAGCCATTTTACTATTCAACAAGCCAAAATTAAGTTTTGGCTAGCACTTTTACCTATAACCCTTGGAGTTGCCCTTAGGGTTAGAGAGAGAGAGAGAGAGAGAGAGAGAGAGAGAGAGAGAAATCGAAGGAATGTTGTTTGTGTCGTTTGAGGGCCGGCCATGTGGTTCTTCGCCTGCTTGGTTTAACTTCGATATAATGGAATTTATTTATATTTACATATTTTTTAAATGGCTATATCAAAATAGATGTTTTTTTTATTTTTATTTTTTTATTTTTTAGGCAAAAAGTAGAAAATATTTTAAGATATATCCATAAAAATCCATTACATTAATTGGTAAATGACATTTTCATTTTTGGTAAAATCTTATCTTTCTTATAATAAAGTAGTCTTGGCACAGCCAGGCACATGGTTCTGGTATTGGATATTTTTTAGTTTAAAGGACAATTGTTTTTTAATTTTGACAAAGGAAAATTCTGATTAGTGAAATTTAATCAAATCAAATCTTTATATTACAAAAATTTCACATAAATATTGTGATTTTTTTTTTGGTTAAAGGTTATCATACTAAAAAAAACAAAAAAAAACATGTTAAACCAGACCAACAAAATCTATTTTATAGGACTCTCGACTAAAAGTTTCTTTGAATTTTTGATAAAGTCTTATCTTTTGCTATAATAGAGTAGTGTTTTTTTTTAATTATATTTTATAAAAAAATATAATTAGAGTAGTGTTGGGACAACCTGGCACACATAAATTGAAAAATCCTATGTGCCTTTAATTAATTAGGCTGTTACTAATTTTTTTTTAAGTAATATAAACATCTCATCCTATAACTTTTCTAGTTGAATATTTCTTTCAAGTCCTCTTGTCATATTTTCACCAAGCAATTAGAGTCTATAGTGTGCACACCTAGCTATGGCAAAAGTTTATGACCTCTATAGCTAATTGAATTAACCATGATAACTTTTTTATTTTTTATTTTTTATGAACAATTAACCATGATAAGTGATAACTTTTAAACTAACCAAAGAATATTTATTTATCCACATCATACAATGACAGCAACCACTAACTACTTAGACGAAACTGTTCTAACTGGGGAATTTGTAGTCTTGTACTGAGGTAAAAAAGCATAGATTTTGACTAAAGTTCTCATGCGTGCTTGGGTAAAAAAAATTCTCTTCGCCATACCGGTATCGTTCGAAGGTGTCTCTTCTTAATAGTCCATAATTTTAAATAAAAGAAAAGAGTAATGAATGCTACATTCAATAATCCTAATCCTTGATTCCAGTGGTTTCCATACGAGTTTTATATGGGTCCTACGTACACGGGACCCACCAAAATCAAGGATCAAGATATGTTGGTGTTTGCACCTAAAAATCGCCAAAGGTTTTTAATCCCGATTGGTACGGTGAAATGGGCCTGGGGTAATCGGGTTGAGGCGTGTCCAGGGTTGGCTGGCCCAAAGTGGTAAAGGATCATCGGGCTTAGGGAAGCGTCACAATGGGGTTTGAGAAGGTAACCCAGTTATCCTAGTAAGATGGAGCTCGATAGGCAGTATACAACACGTATTTACCAATCGGACATCATTTGTAGAAATAAGGAAGTAAAAGCCCAAGTGGGACGCTAGGCATAGAGGACCGCAATCGGGCAACCGTGAGATATAACACGGTGTCAGAACGTAAGCCCGAGGGGTAGCTAGGAGAACAAACTTGGTAATTGGACATCATACCTCAGATAAGCAGTAAAGGCCGGTTTCATGAGTCCGATCGGCCACAAGCACTCGTTATACCGTCATCAGGCATAAAAGCCAGAGAGCATGACAAGAGGACGAGCATGAGCCCGAGGAAGCTAAGAATAACAAGTATGTGGCCGATGAGTATATCTAGAAGGCAATTCTGCTCTTAGCTGTCATTGGGAACATTCTCCTGGTTTTAAGGAGTTAGAGTCTGTTTGGGAATGCAATCAGATTACATCCAACTGGATATAGAAGGCTAATCCCTAAAATATTGGGATTGAGTTAATCGAAGACTCCGGATAAGGCAAGAGTTTGAGATTAGAAAGGATTTTACATTCAATCAGCTGCTTGGGGCGCAAGGTAAGGAGTCCTTGCCTTATCAGAATAACCATAGGCCGCTATAAATGGAGGAGCAGGCCAACCGTGCAAAGGATTCCGTGTCATCCTCAAAAATAGCACTCATACAACACTCAATATAGCATTCAAACCTTTGTGTTCTTGTCATTCTACATCTATAACATTAGTAGGACTACCCTCTGTGTTATTTTTTCTTTACTGTTTTCATTCTCACGAACAATTAGAGTCTGTTCTGATTATGTTCTTTGGTGATATGTTATATTTTCCAAACACTTAATAAAATCTGTATTTTATTAATCGTTTGTGATTGTTTACCTGGTAAACTCTACACTATTTGGCTTGTACGCTTCAGTACTGCCAAGGGATTTTTGCTGAGGATATTTTCCTACTCATCACACACAATCACTCTGTTTAAAAGTCAGATCGTAAAGCCTTGAGTATCACTAAGTCAAGCATATAGGAAATTAGTTCACACACACCGAGCCCGTTTGGCGCTGGCACGCCTGCAAAACTACAAGCAAACATTTTGGCATGCCTGGTGAGATCCATAGTGCTAGAATATGCCTCCAAAGAAGAACGGGAAGAACGGACAGGAAGATCCTATCGCTGACCTGTCCGCTGAAGAGAGTATAGGCCGCTCCCCTATGGACAGCGGTGTGACTCTCGAGGCAATTTCAAAAGTCCTAAGAATGAACGTTGAACCCATGAGGCGAGACTATAACACCTTGATAGGCTCACTGGGTAATCTTAAAGAGTTAATCGGCCAAACAGCCGAAATACATCAGGGCAGATCGACCTAGTCTCGTCTGCTAAGACACCACACTCGAAGTTGGACAGCCTAACTGATAGGATAGGCCGGCTCGTAACTGCTCTTAAGGCTAAGGGCGATAATCAGCAAGCCTCAAGATCGGCCTCAGGATCAGGATCGAGATCTGGCTCAGGCGTGTCCGAGACAAAAAAGGAGCTACGATACGTGATCCCAAATCTTAGGGATTCCAATGGTTCCAGCAAGCAGCCCGAGTCTCAATTCGAGGACGTCGGTGGGTCAGTTGTCACCAATCCCACTGGATTGGTGCCACCAGTGAACTTTCAACTAGATGGCCGTAACGAAGAAATCGGCCAACAAACACCCCAGGCCACGCTGTTGGGGGGCAAAGGAACAATGATGGTTTTTGGCCTCATCGGAATAATAATCACCAACAGCAACTACCACCCCTCGTGGTGATAGCCCAACCACCACCCCGACAACCTATCAACAGGGAGGAGTTGGTGGTGGCCATACACGACGAGTATGGCCCGTTCATGAGAAGAGTGGAGAGGCCTACATACAGACGGCCCTACCCGCCTGAAATTGACCAAGTTAAATTTCCCCAATTGGCCGTTTTGTGATACAATGTGGCCATGTGGGTGGCAGTGAACCATTAAAACTTAGACTGTTCCCAAATTCGCTCACGGGCATTGCGTTTATATGGTATGTCAATCTTCCAGCCAATTTTGTACAAAATTAGTGGGGGATGGAAGAGCTATTCCATGGCTAGTTCTATAAGACAAAGCCCGAACCATCACTGGCAGATTTATCAAGGATGTCACAATTAGTGGGAGAGACCATTGAGATATATATAGCCCGCTTCCGAAAAGTGAAGTATAGGTGCAAGACGGTATTGCCCAAAGAAGAATATGCAAAGATGGCTATGGGTAAAATGTCCTTCGAACTACGTAAGAGGTTCGAAGGGACCAATTTCTGTGATTTATTCGAGCTGGCCACGAGGGCCGCCCGTTATTAGTGTATCCTATTGGATGAGCAGGAGAAGAAGAACTCATCAAAGGGAACATATTACAAAGACCCTAATTACGAGGTCCACTTAGGAGATTGCAATCTTGAGGCAGAGATTGATATGGCTGAGCTAATCTCTAAGTGGCCAATTATGTGTAATGCCTTGAACAAGCCCATCAACAATTACGCCGCCGCTAAAAAGATGGCGTTCTAGGCAGGAAAAAATTACACGTTTCATATAACTATGCCTGATCAGATTTTTAATGCCCTTTTGGTAGAAAAGGTGATCAGGCTATGTGATGGTCATCAGACCCCTAAGGCTGATGAAATCAGAAACAAAGAATACTGTAAATGGCATAATTCCTGGAAAGATTCTACTAATAATTGTGTTGTTTTTCATAACATGATATAGGAGAACGTTGAAAAGGGAGTATTCAAATTCTCGGACAAAGCCATGGGAGTTGATGCCTATCCATTGCGACAGATCACCGGAACCAACATGGTCATGCCCAATTTGACCAAGCTGACCAGACCAAGGCCAAAGGTGGACCTATCCGAGATGAAAGAATAGTTGCCAAAAGGGCAACGAGAAGGAAAGCAGACTGCCCTTTTGGCCACTGATGGGCCGAGGGTAACAATCCATGAGTTCCAGAGCACTTACCAGGAGCGAAAGGAAGCGGAACAGAAGGCTGATGTTGAAACAGTCTGGTCAACCACTAACAGTCTGATTGCCGATCTGCGGCATCAACTCGATATTATAGAACAAGGCCTCTGCCCCAGATACAAGGCCGATATCAAGAAGGAAGCCTTTAGCCCAAGCAAGTGGCCAAGAGCAAATGAGCATAGTCCGAGAAGGTCTATGCATGAAAGGCTTTTACTGCCCCAGCAAAGGCAGACTAGGCCCAAATGGAAACATAATAAACCAATGCCGTCACCAGCAAGAGGCATGGTGGGTTTAAGCCATATGGGGGACAAGGGACATCGGCCGCGACCAAGGATGACCGCATCAAATAAGGCTGCAGCATCGGACATCCGCTTTAGGATGATACTAACACCAAGGGTGAATGAAGGAAGGTGGTATAGGGCTGAACACCCTAAATTCCCAGTGGCGCCTCAATATAGCAAGTCTTAAAAGAGGAGGTTCCAGAGGGCTAGACAGGCAGAGAGGGAGCGACAGTACTGGGAGGATCGGGCATATAATCCTATGAGGTTCCTTAAACCTTACTTCCCTAAGGTCGATGAACAGCTATTGGCAGAAGAAGAAGAAGAGCCGAGTTTGATAAGAAAGCGGGTAAAGGGGCAACGCACGCCACAGAACGCTTGAAGAGAATCTTCGAGCAAGAAAAGCTAAAAGAAGAGTGTAAGCCAGAGAACGATCCAATAGATGAGGAGATCGATGATTATGAAGATGAATCACCGATTCAATTCAGAACTATCCTAAAGAATCTATCTTTAAACATGGTGTTTACTCTTCCCATGTCTTTCATGGCCAAGCCAGATCAGCCAACGACCATGGAAGGAGATATAATAGAAGGCCAGACCAAAGAGTCGGCCATGATAGAAGATTTTTGTTGGAATGGTGGAGAAACCATCAAACCCAACGTGGTAGAGGCCACGAGTAAAAACGTGGATGCTACCGATGTATAAACCGATCGGCCTAAGATTACTATCTTGAGGCCGAAAGGGTTCTAAATTGAAAAAGGACTAAGGCCAGCTGGATCGGCTAAGTGGTTTTTGAAAAACTAACTTATTAGATATCTCAGCACTTGAAGCCACTGTACGTAAAGGGACACATTGAAGGAATCCCTATAAATAGAATATTGGTTGATGGGGGATCTACCATCAACATCATGCCCCAAATAATGCTAAGGGTTCTTCAAAAGTTCGAGTCGGAGTTGATTCCGACCAAGATGAATGTTCAAAGCTTCACAGGTACACCATCTAGGACAAAGGGTATCTTACCTCTGGAGCTAACCATTGGAACTAAAATAGTCATGACAGCGTTTTTCATCGTTAAAACATCGGCCGCTTACAACGTATTGTTAGGCCGAGATTGGATACATCCTAACTACTGCATACCTTCCATCAGTTGCTAATTTTTTGGAGAGACGATGAAGTGGAAGTTGTAGGGGCCGATACAAAGTCGGTCGTAGCACGGGTGCAAACGGTTGATGCAGTGTTATACGAGGACGATATCAAACCCATCAAGTTGTTAGGATGTGGCAAGTTAGGTAGACCAAATGCAACCATATTCCGTAAAGGAATTCTACCAGACCTGAAGTTTGGTTACCAGAATCTCAGTCGGACAGAAGAATCATGGCCGATAGAGATTAATGAGCTAGAAGATATCGATGAATCCATAACCGATTAAGAATGAGAGATAACTGGCCCCAAAGGCCAGCATGGCCAGATGGTGTGCATACCTGGCCGATAGAAGATTGGAAATTGGCCTAATTGATGGAGTGGCTAACCTGGCTGATTGTATCTATGAAGAAAAAATGCCGAGAGAGGAAGGGATCCAAATAGATGAACTAGAAACGGCCACGACAAAGCTCAATGATTTAAAGGTCGACGTATAAGATCCACTCTTAGAGGTTTACCTGGGTGAAGAAGGAGAGCACAAGCCTACATATGTAAGTCAAGCGCTCGAGCCACAGTTTCAGGCCGAGATGATTTCTCTCTTACACAAGTATAAAGATTGCTTTGCTTGAGATTACAATGAGATGCACGAACTATTCAAAGAATTGGTGGAACATCGATTGCTAATTAAATCGAGGTTCAGGTCATTCAAACAGCTTTCCCAGCGCATGTCACCTGAAGTTACGTTAAAGGTGACGGAAGAAATTGAGAGACTTCTGGGGGCTAGCTTCATTCATACCACCAGGTATGTGGAATGGGTTTCAAATGTAGTCCCAGTAGTAAAGAAGAATGGAAAGCTTAGAGTATGTATTGATTTCAGAAACTTGAACCTGGCTACCCCTAAAGATAAGTATCCCATGCCTATGGCTGACCAGCTGATTGATTCGACTGCAAAACATAAAATTTTGTCCTTCATGCATGGGCACTCAGGGTATAACCAAATTTACATCGCCGAAGATGACGTCCCAAGACAGCTTTTCGGTGCCCGGGGGCAATTGGAACCTTTGAATGGATAGTAATGCCTTTTGGTCTGAAGAACACTAGAGCCACCTATCAACGGGCAATGAATTCAATCTTTCATGACATGGTTGGATGTTTCATGGAAGTTTACATTGATGATGTGGTGGTAAAGTCAGGTGATAACGCTGATCATTTGAGGGACTTAGAAAAGGCATTTGAAAGGATGCGGGCTCATAAACTTAAAATGAATCCTCTCAAATGTGCATTCGGCATCTTAGCAGGAAACTTCTTAGGTTTCCTAGTACATCATAGGGGAATAGAGATAGACAAAAACAAGGCTCGGGTTGTCCAAGTAGCAAAGCCCCCAACCAAAAAAAAGGAGCTTCAGAGGCTACTCGGGCAGATCAATTTCCTGAAAAGATTTATATCCAACTGTGTGGCGAAGACCCAAGTATGGGCCCCGCTACTGAAGATCAAGACCGACAAGGAATTCAAGTAGGAAGACAACCATCAACAGGCCTTTGAAGGAATTAAGCAATATTTGTCAACCTCTCTAGTGATAATGCCACCCAAAAAGGGTAGGTATCTCAAATTGTATATTTCGGCCTCCGATTGCTTAATAGGAAGTATGTTAGTATAAGATAATGAGCAAGGGAATGAGTAGGCCGTTTATTATCTCGAGCAGCGCTATGCACCGATTGAGAAGCAATACTTGGCATTGTATTTTTCATCTCAGAAATTAAGAACATACATTCTCCCCGTTTCCACTTACATTATATGTCAAACTGTTGTGATAAAATATATGTTGTCAAGAGCGATTATGAGAGGCCGAATTGGAAAATGGACCTTGGCCTTGATGGAATTCGCCATCCAATACCGATCACAGCAATCGGTCAAAGGTCAGGCCATAGCGAATTTTCTGGTCGACCACCCAGATCCTACAAATCTGGGAGAGTTGCCACCAACACCCAAAGTACTAAATACATCCTTGATCCCATGGACGTTGATCTTTGATGGTTCCAAAAATGTAGAAGGTGCAGGGGAAGGTATGGTCATTGTATCACCCAATTATAAGAAGACAAAAATGTCGTTCCGGCTCGATTTCAAGTGTATAAACAATCAGGCCAAATATGAATTGCTTATTATCAGACTAGAGATACTCCTTGAAATAGGGGCATCATCCATACATATAAAGGGAGACTTAGGGCTGGTGATCAGACAATTATAAGGTGAATTCTGATAAAAAGTTGGGAACTCTACCCGTTTCACTCTGTGGCTACTCAGCTCATGGAGGCATTTGATGATACAAGTGTGAGTTACATCCCTAGATCAACAAATACTGAGGTCGATAAGCTAGTAAAGACAGGATCAGCCTAATCTGCTAGAAAATCTGTAGAAGATCAAGCCATCACGGTACAAGTCCGATCACTGCCGTCGGTGGCAAAGAGGGGCTGGTACATTACAACTAATTCGGTCTTGATGGATGATGATGATTGGAGAACCCCTATCATCAAATACCTAAATCACCCAAATGTTAGGGTAGACCAAAAAGTTAGACTATTCGTAGCTCGATTCGTGGTGCTCGATGAAGAATTATTCAAAAAGCCCATTGGTGATGATGTGATCTTGAAGTGCTTAGACAAGAAGTAGGCCATGCAGATTATGGCCGAGGTACATGAAGGGATCTGTGGAGCCCATTAGGCAAGTACAAAGATGAAGTGGCTTCTAAGGAGGTATAATTATTACTGGCCTGGTATGCTGAAAGATTATATCAGCTATGTAAAGGGGTGCCAAGCTTGCCAGAATCACGGCCCGTTCTAGCATACGCCAGCTAAGGAACTCCAACCAATAATCAAACCATGGCCGTTTAGAGGATGGGCTATGGATCTAATTGGCAAGGTTTTTCCACCTTCCTCAGGCCAGCATTGCTTTATAATAGTAGCTACGAACTACTTTACTAAGTGGGCCGAAGACATACCGTTCAGGATGGTGACACAGGCAACGGTGATCAAATTCATCAAAGAACATGTAATTCATCATTTTGGCCTTCCAGAAACCATAATGGCTGACCAGGGGTCCGTATTTATAGGCACAGAGACAATGGACTTTACAGAGAGTAGGGAAATTAAGATCCTCAACTCCATTCCATACTGTGCTCAGGCTAACGGACAGACCGAGTTAACTAACAAGATCCTCAAGGGGATCATTGAGAAGATGATCGATGAGAATCCTAGGGAGTGGGACAAGCTACTGTCCGAAGCGCTATGGGCCTATCGGACACCTAAAAGGTCAATTACCGATGTTATACCGTTCATACTAACTTACAGGCACGACACTATGTTGCCTATGGAGGTCACTGTCCGATCGGCAAGAAGGGCTTTACAGAATCAGCTAGAGCCCGCTGGATACACAGAGGTTATGATAGCTGAGTTAGAAGGGCTTGATGAAACGAGGCTCATGGCCTTGGACTCATTAAAGGTGCAAAAGCAACGGGCTGCCAGAGCTTACAATATGAGGGTGAAAAAGAAGTCTTTCTACATAGAAGACTTGGTGTGGAAAGCCGTCTTTCCTATCGGAGACAAGGACAACCGGTACGGTAAATGGTTGGTCAACTGGGAAGGTCCTTTCATCGTCCGTCAAGTCAAGAAGGGTGGAGCATACAAGCTGCGTGATATGGATGGAGGTATTCATCCAAGATTAATAAACGGTCAGTACTTGAAGTCTTATTATCCTACTTTTGTGGGAAACTATTGATTTGGAATACCGACCGAATCTGGGGTTAGAGTATGAACCATTTGAATATGTGCCTAAGCTAGAATGATCAAAATATTCATTATATTAAAAATGGCTTGGCACATCTTACTTACAAGTGGTCGAGTACAAAAGGAATATATTTACAAGTATACAAGATAGAGGTCGGCCTAGAACACTCCTAAGCTTGGTCTTCAGATCCTCCCAGGTTTTGCTACTGCGGCCTTATTCTGTTTAGCTTTATCGAGCTTAAAGACCAAGAACGAGAGATGGAAAGGCTGGCCTGAAGTTCCTCACTGCACTTCTGAGCGTCCCATCCAAGCTGAGCTAGGACTCCATTAATTTTTACCAAGGCTGCATCGTTGATAATGACCTCGGCCTCGCATTGTGCCAGTTGAGCTTTGAGTGTGGCAATGTGATTTTGTAGCCAGGCGTCTTGAGCAATCACTTTAGCTCGAGAAGCTTTCCCAGCCTCATATTTGATCTTGGTGGCATGGAGAAACTGCACTGCTTTCTGCCGAGCTCCAAGATGAGTTTCGACATCAGTTTAAACAACGGAGGCCGATTGGTCTAAAAGATGGCAGCTCGGGAGTCTTTCTTGCATCTCCCGTAGTAGGAAAAGTTGCTCGTCTGATAGAGATTGATCGGCCATAAGTGCATTTAAGGCAGCGTCGATCTCTTACGCAGGTGGGAGATCACTCAGCCCGAGGGAAGTAAGTCCAAGGAGGAGATCCCTTGATTGTTGTAAGCTGGATGGCGAGACTGGAGTAGGCTCAAGGGATACAAAATCAAATGACTCAAGGTCTAGGCCGCTAAAAAAGTTATCGAAGGGAATAAATGGCCCTGGACCCAACAGGATGGCCTGTTAAAATGTTCAGAATAAAAAAAGGGGTCAAAATCGATACTCGAGATAAGCAAAGGACACGTACTCGAGTTTAAAAATGTATTACCTGGGCATGAGTAGATAATGAGGCCGGGATCTCTTGTCTCACAGCAGCCTCATCACTTGGTTGAGATGTAGATGGCTGGATGAGTGGCTGGTCTGAGGCAAGAGGGGCCACAATGGTTTCATCTGTGGAAATTCCAGCATTCCCACCTGTACTAGTTTGATCGGTCTCTGCGATGGCCGAGGTCTCAGCTAGAACACTACCTTCGCCAGCAGGAGCTGGAGGGTCCACAGTAGTGGAGGTAAAGACATCGGCCACATCTATTTCTTCTACACGCTCAAAGGCCAATTCCAGAGCGGCAGGTGGGTCAGCTTCACCCTGAGTTCCCTATGCAGACGGGGCTGTTTGGTCCTCTTCTTCCCTGGTGGTTAGGGTATCATCACCAAATTGATCCTCGCTGCACGAGGAGAGGATCACTTGTTCTCGGGTAGGATCACCAGCATCATCTCCGTCGAAAGGGGTAAGAGGGGGGATAACCCTGAAAGGGACCACCTTCTGGGTGATGCGTTCAAGGTGAGCCGTTGCTTGTCAGGAGTCGGGGCCAATTCAGTTTGGTGCCTAGCAGGCAATGCCTCTTCTTCAGAGCCTTCTTCCACAAGCTGAAACGCAAGCA
Organism: Hydrangea macrophylla; assembly: GCA_033977485.1. Classification (NCBI taxonomy): domain Eukaryota; kingdom Viridiplantae; phylum Streptophyta; class Magnoliopsida; order Cornales; family Hydrangeaceae; genus Hydrangea; species Hydrangea macrophylla. Next base: position 58,739,653 of record CM066988.1, on the reverse strand, counting down.
GAGGGGTTAGTGAGTAGAGATGGTAGGAATTTAGAAAGCGTGGTGGTCAAGACAGAAGTGATACCTGAGTGGATGAAGGTTCATCATGTTTCTTTTTCTTTATTGTCCTTGGTCAGGCACTTGCTTTTGAGCCAGCCTTTTCGCCACTTGTTTCCTATGGGCCACTACCGGGACATCGTCAAAGTCATTGGCCACCGCCATTGATGGCGCAGAAAACTGAAGTAACGCCTCAGCGGCGGTACTCTTGAAGATTTGGGTGGAATGGTCTGACCACCATCTCTCAAACTCCTCAGTCACGACTGGTCAACCTGAGAATGGCATGAATTTGAAGGTAGCTTTTAGTTTGTTCGATCGGTCTTTGATTTTTTTGACTTGCCCATTATTGACGATCAGGCCACACTCAACCTAGTCCACATTTACAGTTATGGCTGGTGGGACTGGAACTAATTGAGAATGCCTGAATTGGTGAGCATAAAGTGGAGCATAGTAGTATTCTACCCCGCACTTATTAGTGGCAGAAGGGATGCTCGGACTAAAGATAATGTCTCTAGCTACCAAGTAGCTAGAGAGGATTTCATTGTAAGAAGACTGGGTGTCCGGGCCCCAGTTTGAAGGATTATTTGGAAGTTGAAGAAATGTGGGAAAGTGAGTAGAGGAGAAGGGAGTAAAAAGGGGAGCTGCCTGATTGGCACATCCCTCATAGAAGAACGAAAAACACTCCTCGAAGGTGTGGGAAGAAGTAGAAACGTCCACAAAATGGACAAAGAAAATGGGATCGGCCTCAAGCTGGCGGATGGCTGATCTGAATTGATGAAAGTATAAGTACAACCAAAGTTGAAGAATCCAAATCGGGCTTCCCCCAGCACTAAAGCCCGATTGGATGAAATCGGTCACACCACGTGCTAGGTGTGCCCATAAAAGAGAGGCAAGAGATAACAGCTTACCTGAGGCTAAGGCCAGAGCTAGGTTGGTATACTCTTTCGTTATGGCTTGACTGGCTGAACAGAAGAGATACCTGTTCAGCCAGTATATCAAGAAGGCAGTGTGTTCGGCATCAGTCACGTCGGTTCTCTCTTTGCCCATGCATGCAGTCAGAAACCCATCAAATGCAGTAATCGGCAGATAGGACACGACTCCATCCCTAACAAATTCCTGTTGGGGTAGGAAAAGCTGGCTGTTCTAACGTCGAGGCTTGGAAGAATCTCTTGGCTGTGAGGATAGAACTCGAGCAGGTAACTGACATATTTTATGGTTGGGGCCATCGGGCTACAACGAAAGAGAAATCCGTTGCATCAAGATGCCCAGAACAGCAAGGCAGAAAAAAAGAGAGGGCGGTCAAACTCAAGTCGCGACCGACTGAGCATGATGGCATCAAAGATGCCTGATCGCTTCCAGACGTTGGCCTTTGAGGCCGATACCCTTGTCACCCACTTATCCCAGTCTGCAGCAAAGGTGGGCCAACCTCTAATGGGGTGAGTAGCTATGAAGACTTTACCCCAGTTAGCAGGCAGCTGGAGGAAGGCCTCATTCTCCACTGGCATAAAATATGGGTTAAAGCCCACCGGAGGGACACCGCAGAATGCTGAACTGAGGCCAGGTGCCACCAGGGAGCCGTTGGGAGCGCTGTAGTGAAGAAAACTATCAGTTGAAATCTCTGTGGCATGGTTTTTGGCCAAAGCCCTGACCTCTCTACAGTAGATTTGGGGCGGCGGAGCATCCACGAACGCCCTTTTGCCTTTGGAAACGGCTACCGGAGCTATTTTAGGGGCCATTGAGGTGGTGGTGATGTGGTTACTCACCGAGAAAAATGGAGGTTCTAGAGAGAGAAGCTCTGGTTTGCTATTAGTGTTTAGAGAGAGAAAGCAGGAGGCAAATGAGGAAGGTGAAGAGATTTTTGAAATCTCATCACTTTAAATGCATCAGCATTTAATGCGGAGTGACTAGTGGGATTCTCGAAGATCTGACATTCTCTGCATGGAGGACACGTGGTAAGATTTTAAAATTCAAAATGTCACATCAATCAAGGCGGGACGTTTGATGTGACCTTTTGGGGGCAATTGTTTGCACCTAAAAACCGCCAAAGGTTTTTAAGCCTGACTGGTGCGGTGAAATGGGCCTAGGGTAATCGGGTTGAGGCGTGTCTAGGGTTGGCTGGCCCAAAGTGGTAAAGGATCATTTGGCTTAGGAAAGTGTCACCATAGGGTTTGAGAAGACAACCCAGTTATCCCAGTAAGATGGAGCCCTATAGGCAGTATAGAGCACGTATTTACCAATTGGACATCATTTGTAGAAATAAGGAAGTAAAAGCCTGAATGGGACACCAGGCATGGAGGACGGCAATAAGGCAACCGTGAGATATAACACGGTGTCAGAACGGAAGCCTGACGGGTAGCTAGGAGAACAAACTTGGTAATTGGACATCATACCTGAGATAAGCAGTAAATGCCGGTTGCATAAGCCCGAACGACCACATGCACTCGTCATACCGTCATCAGGCATGAAAGCCAAAGAGCATGACAAGAGGACGAGCATGAGCCCGAGGAAGCTAAGAATAACAGGTATGTGGCCGATGAGTATATCTAGAAGGCAGTTCTGCTCTTAGCTATCATTGGGAACGTTCTCCTGGTTTTAAGGAGTTAGAGTATGTTTGGGAATGCAATAAGATTACATCCATCAAGATATAGAAGTCTAATCCCTAAAATCTTGGGATTGAGTTAATCGAAGACTCCGGATAAGGCAAGAGTTTGAGATTAGGAAGGATTTTACAATCAATCAGTTGCTTGGGCCGCAAGCTAAGGAGTCCTTGCCTTATCAGAATAACCATAGGCCACTATAAATGGAGGAGCAGGCCAACCGTGCAAAGGACTCGACGTCATCCTTGAAAATAGCACTCATACAGCACTCAATACAGCATTCAAAGCATTCAAACCTTTGTGTTCTTGTCATTCTGCATCTATAACATTAGTAGGTCTACCCTTTGTGTTATTTTTTCTTTACTATTTTCGTTCTCATGATCAATCAGAGCATGTTCTGATTCTATTCTTTGGTGGTATGTTATATTTTCCAAACACTTAATAAAATCTATATTTTATTAATCGTTTATGATTGTTTACCTGGTAAACTCTACACTATTTGGCTTGTGCGCTTTAGTACTGCCAAGGGATTTTTGGTAAGGGTACTTTCCTACTCATCACACACAATCACTCTGTTTAGAAGTCAGATCGTAAAGCCTTGAGTATCACTAACTCAAGCATATAGGAAATTATTTTGCACACACCGAGCCCATTTGGCTCTGGTACGCCCGCAAAACTACAAGCAAACATTTTTAAATTGTTTGCTATATTTATTTATTCGGGCGTGCCAGAACCTTGTGAGGTAGACCCAAACTTAATAAAACAAAATTTACTAAAACTACTTGTGTGAGTGATACACAAGGTTTCATAATCTAAACTTCTAACAGGCGATTGTGCGAATAAGTAGGAAGGTACCTTTATTCTAGGTCCCTAGCAGTATTGAAGCATACAAGTCTAGCAAGTGATGAAAAGCCATAAAGAAATTAAATAAAAGATAGATTTATTTAATTGTAGAAAACAAAATTACAAGAGAGTAATTAAAATGCTAAGAAAGCCTAGGAAAATAAAAAGAATGCTAAGAATGCTTTAAGGATGCTGTTTAGAATGCTGTTTGTCGAAGAGACGCAGAGTGATTCGAATAGTTGGCTGGCCTGCTGTATTTGTAGCAGCCTGGACTGATATGAGATAAGGCAAGAAATATCTGCAATGAATAATAATCTGGTAAAAAATACCAGTTTTCTTCCATATCAGTCTGATAAAAACTTCCATCTTCGATAATATATACAGGTGTATATATATCTCTTGAATATGGTCCATATATGGTCTTGATACGGCTGCCTTTCTTTACAAGCAAAAGATATGCTTCCACAATATTTGATATTATCCTTCCAAATTATTGATAATATCTTGATATAGCAGTATTTATCACCAATTAGAGATACTGTCCTTCTATATGATAATATAGTCTATATACTTTCCTTATCCCCTAAACTGATATGATCTACCAAATTCTACCTTTGATAAATTGATACGGTTTATCAAGATATATTAGGTATAAATAACCTTCCACTAGTGTGCCCCATCATTACTTTCCGTAGTAACCCAAAATATAAGCCAAATATTCAGTAGTCCGAGAATGGCCATTGAGGTGGGACCAACCATGAGTTGATGACTGGATAAATGTAGGCTTAGCATCCTCGGGCTCTTATGGAAAGTGACATAAATTGCATGAACCCATTATATAATTTTATAAATAGGGCACCCCCACATCATTCTCCAACTGACTGAATGAAATAGCCAAACAAGTCTTAGGCTGATGGACTGTGGTGAGCACATACACTTGATCAGCGCAATTAATGGTTTCAATAAATGGCATGGGACCCTTCACATGGAATGTAATCATAACTCTTGAAAATGGGATTCAAGCCTAAAATATAGCTATTGTAATCGGGCTCCCCCTTACTAAAATCATCAGCCTGGCTTTACCATATCAGTCCGAATAAGACATGTATGGCAGCCTGACTGTCTCGTAATCAGTCTATATTTAAACATCATTCGGCCCTACTACCTTTGACCCAATTACTTGGCCCCTGATTCTTGCAATCGGTCTCATGAGTCCGATTAAAAATCTCAATTGGCTGCTACCAATTTTGACCTTAAAAAAATGTATTTTTTTAGGTGCAAACAGTTGGGTGTGAAATTGGGTATTATTCACAGCAAATGGTGTTTTATGCTAGGGCGTGCCAGAATCCACCAGGGTTCAATATGTGTATGTGTGAACTTGTATTTCTTGAGATAGTGAATAATACTAGCTTTGAATCAAACGATTGTGTAAAGTAAACAAGAATTAAAATCCTCAAACAGTATTGAAGCATACAAGTTTAACGAATGCTAAAATCATGCAAGTACCTTGAGTGCTCCATAGAACTTCACTTCCATTGATGATTGAAATACAGATGATAGATTACACAAAAGTACAAACTAGAAGATACAACCTAAAAGATTATGAACTAATGACAAATGAAAGCGATTTAAACTACTGAATGCTTTGGATGCTGGATTCGAGTACGAGTTTGCGAGAGAGACTTTTGTTACTTCACCATCTATATTTATCGTATAAAACTAGTCCAAAACAGCCTTGGATGTGCACCCGTGATTTATGGCCTCAATGCCCACATTTGGGTCCACATATTATATTTAACTGTAGACACCCAATTTTGACCACACTGATAGGATTTAGGGTGGATGACGACTTGGAGGATTCGATGACGAAAAGTACCCCGTGGAAGGTACTGGATTCCACACAATCGAAAGATCGAACTTCAGAAAGTGACTTCAAGCTCAGAAAAGCCCTTTTCCATGCATAAATCCCGATTTTATCAAAAATGTCTCTCAGAATTCATATTCACTCAGGGTTACATGAACATGAAGTGTTCTAAATGTAGTATTCTAGATGTCCAGAGATTCAATTTTAAAGAAAAGTTTGAAATTGACACGCATTGAAAAGCAATTTTGGAAAAGACGTCATTTGATTTCAAAAAGATGATGAAAGTTTCGGAGGACTTCCGGACTTCAATTGGACTTCAATTTTCATTTCAAAACCTTCTAGAATATTTTTATACTAAAATTCAACTCGAAAGCTTTCCAACAGTACATAAATGGACAATTTTGCACACCAAGAAGAATTTTTACAAAAATCTGGAAAAACAGTGCACCTAATATTTTAAATAGAGCTTAAAGGCAACTAGAGGACAAAAAGTAGATGACAGGTCCCATAAGGGGATGGTAGGTCCCACCTAAGCTGCAACCCATATGTTGCCCCCTCCATCGAGCTTTTTTGGTTCCAGACCCCCTTCTAGAAGCCTCCCATTGCGAGGAAATTGCCTGGAAACAGCGTTTAGGCACCTAAATGACCATTTTAACCCTTTTCTGCTCTCTGAAAATCCTGTTTTAAACCTATAACTTAAGAGTTAAGTTTTTAAAACTCTATAGATAGATCCATATGAGATCATCTTTCACACACAAGAGGATATATAGACACACAAGTACATATAGAGGAGAGTATATACCAGAGAGAAGTACATACAAGTGAATATACTTGCAAAATACTTTCAATTTAAGAGAGATTTCTAGAGAGAAGAAGTGAGTTATGAATTAAACTAATCTCAAGATATTAGATTCAAAATTTTAACATCATTTGCTCCCCTAAAACTTCCATGGATGAGTGCTTGAAGAATTTGAAGAATACTTGAAGAAGAAGAGTCTTCAATTCAACTTTGGTGATATAATTGAGAATCCTCCAAGAGGTAAACATCATAATTCATCTCTAATTCCTACTTTTATATATAGATCTATAAGACTTGGATCTAGTTTAGTTTTATTTTCTTTGTTAGAACACTCATCTTCTTCCTCTCTTGTTCTTCACACACTCACAAAACTAGATCCAAGTCTCTTTCGATTTTATTGATTCATGATTAGAGATTGATTTTTACTATTAATTTTCAATTTTGATTTCCTCTTTTTGCTTTAGTTTAGATCCATGCCTACATGATTATATATATATTGATGATGCCAAAAATTGGTGAGAGTAATTATATGAGAGAGATGGACACAATGGAGTTTGGATGTGGTTCGGCCCTGTTAATGAGGTGACCTATGTCCACGGGTGCGTCGCTGCGCCTTCACTAACAGATCACCGGCGGGGACTGGTGAGCCAACAGAGTGGGCGGCACTACCAGAAACTGGCCGGTATATGGGCAATAGTGATGTGATTTGCTATTCTTTATGCTCGGAATGTCCTCCCTTTTAATGGGGGTGAACGACCTCTTTTATAGGTACAAGAGACCACCCATACAAGGTAAGTCTGCATATTAGGAAGCCTAATATGATTACAACCGATTTACATGATTTTAGGAGAGTTTCCTAAGTGGTTTAGGAAACTACTTGTCCCTTCTATTTAGTCTTCTATTTGGGATAGGTAACTGTCTGGTTACCCGCTGGGCAAGCAACCATGCCTTCTGAGGTGCGCCCATGTAGGGCCAATCAGGTGGGCAAGCAACCATGCCTAACGGGTTTGACCCGCTGGGCAAGCCTGGGCTTTTGTCCATCTCGGGCGGTTCTGCGTTACTGCCTGAGAAGTCTAAACAGTAGGCCCAGCTTCAAGGTGACTCGACTTCTCTTTGCTGAGGTGGCGAGGATTGACTTTGACCTAATATTTTCGTGTATATCAATTGCTCCTCATTTTCAAAACTAATGGGATGCTTTATCAGACGAGGTTTGAAAATTAAGACTACTTCTAAGAAATCGTTTGGGGGACAGGCCCAGGGATACTACCCGGGCACGACCGGTCGAGCTGGCCTTTTGGGGTCTGTACTGAGCGGTGGCTATGTGGGACCCAGATCGACTTCTGCCACCTATCAACCGGTCACTGGCCTAGTGTTTGGACAACCTGGCACACATAAATTGAAAAATCCTATGTGCCTTTACTTAATTAAGCTATTACTAAATTTTTTTTAAGTAATATAAACATCTCATCCTATAACTTTTCTAGTTGAATATTTCTTTCAAGTCCTCTTGTCATATTTTCACCAAGCAATTAGAGTTTATAGTGTGCACACCTAGCTATGGCAAAAGTTTATGACCTCTATAGCTAATTGAATTAACCATGATAACTTTTTTATTTTTTATTTTTTATGAACAATTAACCATGATAAGTGATAACTTTTAAACTAACCAAAGAATATTTATTTATCCACATCATACAATGACAGCAACCACTAACTACTTAGACAAAATTGTTCTAACTGGGGAATTTGTAGTCTTGTACTGAGGTAAAAAAACATAGATTTTGACTAAAGTTCTCATGCATGCTTGGGTAAAAAAAATTCTCTTCGCCATACCGGTATCGTTCGAAGGTGTCTCTTCTTAATAGTCTATAATTTTAAATAAAAGAAAAGAGTAATGAATGCTACATTCAATAATCTTAATCCTTGATTCCAGTGGTTTCCATATGAGTTTTATATGGGTCCTACGTACACGGGACCCACCGAAATCAAGGATCAAGATATGTTGGTGTTTGCACCTAAAAATTGCCAAAGGTTTTTAATCCCGATTGGTACGGTGAAATGGGCCTGGGGTAATCAGGTTGAGGCGTGTCCAGGGTTGGCTGGCCCAAAGTGGTAAAGGATCATCGGGCTTAGGGAAGCATCACAATGGGGTTTGAGAAGGTAACCCAGTTATCCTAGTAAGATGGAGCTCGATAGGCAGTATACAATATGTATTTACCAATCGGACATCATTTGTAGAAATAAGGAAGTAAAAGCCCAAGTGGGACGCCAGGCATAGAGGACCGCAATCGGGCAACCGTGAGATATAACACGGTGTTAGAATAGAAGCCCGAGGGGTAGCTAGGAGAACAAACTTGGTAATTGGACATCATACCTGAGATAAGCAGTAAAGGCCGGTTGCATGAGCCCGATCGGCCACAAGCACTCGTTATACCGTCATCAGGCATAAAAGCCAGAGAGCATGACAAGAGGACGAGCATGAGCCCGAGGAAGCTAAGAATAATAGGTATGTGGCCGATGAGTATATCTAGAAGGCAGTTCTGCTCTTAGCAGTCATTGGGAACATTCTCCTGGTTTTAAGGAGTTAAAGTCTGTTTGGGAATGCAATCAGATTACATCCAGCTGGATATAGAAGGCTAATCCCTAAAATATTGGGATTGAGTTAATCGAAGACTCCGGATAAGGCAAGAGTTTGAGATTAGAAAGGATTTTACAATCAATCAGCTGCTTGGGGCGCAAGGTAAGGAGTCCTTGCCTTATCAGAATAACCATAGGCCGCTATAAATGGAGGAGCAGGCCAACCGTGCAAAGGATTCTGCGTCATCCTCAAAAATAGCACTCATACAGCACTCAATATAGCATTCAAAGCATTCAAACCTTTGTGTTCTTGTCATTCTACATCTATAACATTAGTAGGACTACCCTCTGCGTTATTTTTTCTTTACTGTTTTCGTTCTCACGAACAATCAGAGTCTGTTCTGATTCTGTTCTTTGGTGATATGTTATATTTTCCAAACACTTAATAAAATCTGTATTTTATTAATCGTTTGTGATTGTTTACCTGGTAAACTCTACACTATTTGGCTTGTACGCTTCAGTACTGCCAAGGGATTTTTGCTGAGGATACTTTCCTACTCATCACACACAATCACTCTGTTTAAAAGTCAGATCGTAAAGCCTTGAGTATCACTAACTCAAGCATATAGGAAATTAGTTCGCACACATCGAGCCCGTTTGGCTCTGGCACGCCTGCAAAACTACAAGCAAACATTTTGGCATGCCTGGTGAGACCCATAGTGCTAGAATATGCCTCCAAAGAAGAACGGGAAGAATGGACAGGAAGATCCTGTCGCTGACCTGTCCGCTAAAGAGAGTATAGGCCGCTCCCCTATGGACAGTGGTATGACTCTTGAGGCAATTTCAAAAGTCCTAAGAATGAACGTTGAACCCATGAGGCGAGACTATAACACCTTGATAGGCTCAATGGGTAATCTTAAAGAGTTAATCGGCCAAACGGCCGAAATACATCGGGGCAGATCGACCTAGTCTCGTCTGCTAAGACAACACACTCAAAGTTGGACGGCCTAACTGATAGGATAGGCCGGCTCGTAACTGCTCTTAAGGCTAAGGGCGATAATCAGCAAGCCTCAAGATCGGCCTCAGGATCAAGATCGGGATCTGGTCCGAGACAAAAAAGGAGCTACGATACGTGATCCCAAATCTTAGGGATTCCAATGGTTCCAGCAAGCAGCCCGAGTCTCAATTCGAGGACGTCGGTGGGTCAGTTGTCACCAATCCCATTGGATTGGTGCCACCAATGAACTTTTAACTAGATGGCCGTAACAAAGAAATCGGCCAACAAACACCCCAGGCCACGCTGTTGGGGGGCAAAGGAACAATGATGGTTTTTGGCCTCATCGGAACAATAATCACCAACAGCAACTACCACCCCTCATGGTGATAGCCCAGCCACCACCCCGACAACCTATCAACATGGAGGAGTTGGTGGTGGCCATACACGACGAGTATGGCCCGTTTATGAGAAGAGTGGAGAGACCTACATACAGACGACCCTACCCGCCTGAAATTGACCAAGTTAAATTTCCCCAAGGGTACAAAGTTCCAAATTTTACCTTGTTTTTCGGGGAAAGTGAACAATCCTCCATGGAGCATATTGGCTGTTTTGTGGTACAATGTGGCCATGTGGGTGGCAGTGAACCATTAAAACTTAGACTGTTCCCAAATTCGCTCACGGGCATTGCGTTTATATGGTATGTCAATCTTCCAGCCAATTTTGTACAAAATTGGCGGGGGATGGAAGAGCTATTCCATGGCTAGTTCTATAGGACAAAGCCCGAACCATCACTGGCAGATTTGTCAAGGATGTCACAATTAGTGGGAGAGACCATTGAGACATATATAGCCCGCTTTCGGAAAGCAAAGTATAGGTGCAAGACGGTATTGCCCGAAGAAGAATATGCAAAGATGGCTATGGGTAAAATGTCCTTCGAACTACGTAAGAGGTTCAAAGGGACCAATTTCTGTGATTTATTCGAGCTGGCCACGAGGGCCTCCCGTTATTAGCGTATCCTATTGGATGAACAGGAGAAGAAGAACTCATCAAAGGGAACATATCACAAAGACCCTAATTACGAGGTCCACTTAGGATATTGCGATCTTGAGGCAGAGATTGATATGGCTGAGTTAATCTCTAAATGGCCAATTTTGTGTAATGCCTTGAACAAACCCATCAACAATAACGCCGCCGCTAAAAAGATGGCGTTCTAGGCAGGAAAAAATACACGTTTCATATAACTATGGCCGATCAGATTTTCAATGCCCTTTTGGTAGAAAAGGTGATCAGGCTAGGTGATGGTCATCAGACCCCTAAGGCTGATGAAATCAGAAACAAAGAATACTGTAAATGGCATAATTCCCGGAAAGATTCTACTAATAATTGTGTTGTTTTTCATAACATGATATAGGAGAACGTTGAAAAGGGAGTATTCAAATTCTCGGATAAAGCCATGGGAGTTGATGCCAATCCATTCCGACAGATCACCGGAATCAACATGGTTATGCCCGATTTGACCAAGCTGACTAGACCAAGGCCAAAGGTGGACCTATCCGAGATGAAAGAATAGTTGCCAAAAGGGCAACGAGAAGGAAAGCAGACTGCCCTTTCGGTCACTGATGGGCCGAGGGTAACAATCCATGAGTTCCAGAGCACTTACCAGGAGCGAAAGGAAGAGGAACAGAAGGCTGATGTTGAAACAGCCTGGTCAACCACTGACAGTCTGATTGCCGATCTGCGGCATCAACTTGATATTATAGAACAGGGCCTCTGCCCCAAATACAAGGCCGATATCAAGAAGGAAGCCTTTAGCCCAAGCAAGTGGCCAAGAGTAAATGAGTATAGTTCGAGAAGGTCTGTGCACGAAAGGATTTTACTGCCCCAGCAAAGGCAGACTAAGCCCAAATGGAAACATAATAAACCAATGCCACCACCAGCAAGCGGCATGGTGGGTTTAAGCCATATGGGGGACAGGCGACATCGGCCGCGACCAAGGATGACCGCATCAAATAAGGCTGCAGCATCGGACATCCGCTTTAGGATGATACTAACACCAAGGGTGAATGAAGGAAGGTGGTATAGGGCTGAACACCCTAAATTCCCAGTGGTGCCTCAATATAGAAAGTCTTAAAAGAGGAGGTTCCAGAGGGCTAGACAGGCAGAGAGGGAACGGTAGTACTGGGAGGATCGGGCATATAATCCTCTGAGGTTCCTTAAACCTTACTTCCCTAAGGTCGATGAACAGCTATTGGCAGAAGAAGAAGAAGAGCCCGAGTTTGATAAGAAAGCGGGTAAAGGGGCAACGCACGCCACAGAACGCTTGAAGAGAATCTTAGAGCAAGAAAAGCTAAAAGAAGAGTGTAAGCCAGAGAACGATCCAATAGATGAGGAGACCGATGATTATGAAGATGAATCACCGATTCAATTCAGAACTATCCTAAAGAATCTATCTTTAAACATGGTGTTTACTCTTCCCATGTCTTTCATGGCCAAGCCAGATCAGCCAACGACCATAGAAGGAGATATAATAGAAGGCCAGACCAAAGAGTCGGCCATGATAGAAGATTTTTGTTGGAATGGTGGAGAAACCATCAAACCCAACGTGGTAGAGGCCACGAGTAAAAACGTGGATGCTTCCAATGTATAAACCGATCGGCCTAAGATTACTATCTTGAGGCCGAAAGGGTTCTAAACTGAAAAAGGACTAAGGCCAGCTGGATCGGTTAAGTGGTTTTTGAAAAACTAACTTATTAGATATCTCAACACTTGAAGCCACTGTACGTAAAGGGACACATTGAAGGAATCCCTATAAATAGAATATTGGTTGATGGGGGATCTACCATCAACATCATGCCCCAAATAATGCTAAGGGTTCTTCAAAAGTTCGAGTCGGAGTTGATTCCGACCGAGATGAATGTTCAAAGCTTCACAGGTACACCGTCTAGGACAAAGGGTATCTTACCTCTGGAGCTAACCATTGGAACTAAAATAGTCATGACAACTTTTTTCATCGTTAAAACATCGGCCGCTTACAACGCATTGTTAGGCCGAGATTGGATACATCCTAACTACTGCATACCTTCCATCAGTTGCTAATTTTTTGGAGAGACGATGAAGTGGAAGTTGTAGGGGTCGATACAAAGTCGGTCGTAGCACAGGTGCAAACGGTTGATGCAGTGTTATACGAGGACGATATCAAACCCATCAAGTTGTTAGGATGTGGCAAGTTGGGTATACCAAATGTAGCCATATTCTGTAAAGGAATTCTACCAGACCTGAAGTTTGGTTACCACAATCTCAGTCGGACAGAAGAATCAAGGCCGATAGAGATTAATGAGCTAGAAGATATCGATGAATCCATAACCGATTAAGAATGAGAGATAACTGGCCCCAAAGGCCAGCATGGCCAGATGGTGTGCATACCTGGCCGATAGAAGATTGGAAATCGGCCCAATTGATGGAGTGGTTAACCTGGCTGATTGTATCTATGAAGAAAAAACGCCGAGAGAGGAAGGGATCCAAATAGATGAACTGGAAACGGCCACGACAAAGCTCAATGATTTAAAGGTCGACGTATAAGATCCACTCTTAGAGGTTAACCTGGGTGAAGAAGGAGAGCACAAGCCTACATATGTAAGTCAAGCGCTCGAGCCACAGTTTCAGGCCGAGATGATTTCTCTCTTACACAAGTATAAAGATTGCTTTGCTTGAGATTACGATGAGATGCCGGACTATTCAAAGAATTGGTGGAACATCAATTGCTAATTAAATCGGGGTTCAGGTCATTCAAACAGCTTTCCCAGTGCATATCACCTGAAGTTACGTTAAAGGAGAAGGAAGAAATTGAGAGACTTCTGGGGGCTAGCTTCATTCGTACCACCAGGTATGTGGAATGGGTTTCAAATGTAGTCCCAGTAGTAAAGAAGAATTGAAAGCTTAGAGTATGTATTGATTTCAGAAACTTGAACCTGGCTACCCCTAAAGATAAGTATCCCATGCCTATGGCTGACTAGCTGATTGATTCGACCGCAAAACATAAAATTTTGTCCTTCATGCATGGGCACTCAAGGTATAACCAAATTTACATCGTCGAAGAAGACGTCCCCAAGACAGCTTTTCGGTGCCCGGGGGCAATTGAAACCTTTGAATGGGTAGTAATGCCTTTTGGTCTGAAGAACACTAGAGCCACCTATCAACGGGCAATGAATTCAATCTTTCATGACATGATTAGATGTTTCATGGAAGTTTACATTGATGATGTGGTGGTAAAGTCAGGTGATAACGCTGATCATTTGAGGGACTTAGAAAAGGCATTTGAAAGGATGCGGGCTCATAAACTTAAAATGAATCCTCTCAAATGTGCATTCGGCATCTTAGCAGGAAACTTCTTAGGTTTCCTAGTACATCAGAGGGGAATAGAGATAGACAAAAACAAGGCTCGGGTTATCCAAGTAGCAAAGACCCCAACCAACAAAAAGGAGCTTCAGAGGCTACTCGGGCAGATCAATTTCCTGAGAAGATTTATATCCAACTGTGTGGCGAAGACCCAAGTATGGGACCCACTACTAAAGATCAAGACCGATGAGGAATTCAAGTAGGAAGACAACCATCAATAGGCCTTTGAAGGAATTAAGCAATATTTGTCAACCTCTCTAGTGATAATGCCACCCAAAAAGGGTAGGTATCTCAAATTGTATATTTCGGCCTCCGATTGCTTAATAGGAAGTATGTTAGTATAAGATAATGAGCAAGGGAATGAGTAGGCCGTTTATTATTTTAGTAGAATTTTAACTCCAATCGAGCAGCGCTATGCACCGATTGAGAAGCAATGCTTGGCATTGTATTTTTCATCTTAGAAATTAAGAACATACATGCTCCCCGTTTCCACTTACATTATATGTCAAACTGTTGTGATAAAATATATGTTGTCAAGATCGATTATGAGAGGCCGAATTGAAAAATGGACCTTGGCCTTGATGGAATTCGCCATCCAATACCGATCACAGTAATCGGTCAAAGGTCAAGCCATAGCGAATTTTCTGGTCGACCACCCAGATCCTACTAATCTGGGATAGTTGCCACCAACACCCAAAGTACTAAATACATCCTTGATCCCATGGTCGTTGATCTTTGATGGTTCCAAAAATGTAGAAGGTGCAGGGGAAGGTATGGTCATTGTATCACCCAATTATAAGAAGACAAAAATGTTATTTCGGCTCGATTTCAAGTGTATAAACAATCAGGCCGAATATGAAGCGCTTATTATCGGACTAGAGATACTCCTTGAAATAGGGGCATCATCCATACATATAAAGGGAGACTTAGGGCTGGTGATCAGACAAATATCAGGTGAATTCTGATAAAAAGTTGGGAACTCTACCCGTTTCACTCTGTGGCTACTCAGTTCATGGAGGCATTTGATGATACAAGTATGAGTTACATCCCTAGATCAACAAATACTGAGGTCGATAAGCTAGTAAAGACAGGATCAGCCTCATCTGCTAGAAAATCTGTAGAAGATCAAGCCATCACGGTATAAGTCCGATCACTGCCGTCGGTGGCAAAGAGGGGCTGGTACATTACAACTAATTCGGTCTTGATGGATGATGATGATTGGAGAACCCCTATCATCAAATACCTAAATCACCCAAATGTTAGGGTAGACCAAAAAGTTAGACTATTCGCAGTTCAATTCGTGGTGCTCGATGAAGAATTATTCAAAAAAGCCCATTAGTGATGATGTGATCTTGAAGTGCTTAGACAAGAAGTAGGCCATGCAGATTATGGCCGAGGTACATGAAGGGATCTGTGGAGCCCATTAGGCAAGTACAAAGATGAAGTGGCTTCTGAGGAGGTATAATTATTATTGGCCTGGTATGCTGAAAGATTATATCAGCTATGTAAAGGGGTGCCAAGCTTGCCAGAATCACGGCCCGTTCTAGCATACGCCAGCTAAGGAACTCCAACCAATAATCAAACCATGGCCGTTTAGAGGATGGGCTATGGATCTAATTGGCAAGGTTTTTCCACCTTCCTCAGGCCAGCATTGCTTTATAATAGTAGCTACGAACTACTTTACTAAGTGGGCCGAAGACATACCGTTCAGGATGGTGACACAGGCAACGGTGATCAAATTCATCAAAGAACATGTAATTCATCATTTCGGCCTTCCAAAAACCATAATGGCTGACCAGGGGTCCGTATTTACAAGCACAGAGACAATGGACTTTACAGAGAGCAGGGAAATTAAGATCCTCAACTCCATTCCATACTGTGCTCAGGCTAACGGACAGACCGAGTTAACTAACAAGATC
Source organism: Hydrangea macrophylla (assembly GCA_033977485.1). NCBI lineage: Eukaryota > Viridiplantae > Streptophyta > Magnoliopsida > Cornales > Hydrangeaceae > Hydrangea > Hydrangea macrophylla. The sequence continues at coordinate 58,723,626 of CM066988.1, read as the reverse complement.
CTCAAGGGGATCATTGAGAAGATGATCGATGAGAATCCTAGGGAGTGGGACAAGCTACTGTCCGAAGCGCTATGGGCCTCTCGGACACCTAAAAGGTCAATTATCGAAGTTATACCGTTCATACTAACTTACGGGCACGACACTATGTTGCCTATGGAGGTCACTGTCCGATCAGCAAGAAGGGCTTTACAGAATCAGCTAGAGCCCGCTGGATACACAGAGGTTATGATAGCTGAGTTAGAAGGGCTTGATGAAATAAGGCTCATGGCCTTGGACTCATTAAAGGCGCAAAAGCAACGGGCTGCCAAAGCTTATAATATGAGGGTGAAAAAGAAGTCTTTCTGCATACAAGACTTGGTGTGGAAAGCCGTCTTGCCTATCGGAGACAAGGACAACCGGTACGGTAAATGGTTGGTCAACTGCGAAGGTCCTTTCATCGTCCGTCAAGTCAAGAAGGGTGGAGCATACAAGCTGCGTGATATGGATGGAGGTATTCATCAAAGATTAATAAACGGTCAGTACTTGAAGTCTTATTATCCTACTTTTGTGGGAAACTATTGATTTGGAATACAGACCGAATCCGGGGTTAGAGTATGAACCATTTGAATATGTGCCTAAGCTAGAATGATCAAAATATTCATTATATTAAAAATGGCTTGGCACATCTTACTTACAAGTGGTCGAGTACAAAAGGAATATATTTACAAGTATACAAGATAGAGGTCGGCCTAGAACACTCCTAAGCTTGGTCTTCAGATCCTCACAGGTTTTGCTACTGCGGCCTTATTCTGTTTAGCTTTATCGAGCTTAAAGACCAAGAACAAGAGATGGGAAGGCTGGCCTGAAGTTCCTCACTGCACTTCTGAGCGTCCCATCCAAGCTGAGCTAGGATTCCATTAATTTTTACCAAGGCTGCATCATTGATAATGACCTCGGCCTCGCATTGTGCCAGTTGAGCTTTGAGTGTGGTAATGTGATTTTGTAGCCAGGCGTCTTGAGCAATCACTTTAGCTCGAGAAGCTTTCCCAGCCTCATATTTGACCTTGGTGGCAAGGAGAAACTGCACTGCTTCATGCCGAGCTCCAAGATGAGTTTCGACATTAGTTTAAACAACGGAGGCCGATTGGTCTAAAAGACGGCAGCTCGGGAGTCTTTCTTGCATCTCCCGTAGTAGGAAAAGTTACTCGTCTGATAGAGATTGATCGGCCATAAGTGCATTTAAGGCAGCGTCGATCTCTTACGCAGGTGGGAGATCACTCAGCCTGAGGGAAGTAAGTCCAAGGAGGAGATCCCTTGATTGCTGTAAGCTGGAGGTTGAGACTGGAGTAGGCTCAAGGGATCCCAAATCAAATGACTCAAGGTCCAGGCCGCTAAAAAAGTTATCAAAGGGAATAAATGGCTCTGGACCCAACGGGATGGCCTGTTAAAAAGTTCAGAATAAAAAAAAGTGTCAAAATCGATACTCGAGATAAGCAAAGGACACGTACCCGAGTTTAAAAATGTATTACCTGGGCATGAGCAGATAATGAGGCCGAGATCTCTTGTCTCACAGCAACCTCATCACTTGGTTGAGATGTAGATGGCTTGTGGAGTGGCTGGTCTGAGGCAAGAGGGGCCACAATGGTTTCATCTGTGGAAATTCCAGCATTCCCACCTGCACTAGTTTGATCGGTCTCTGCGATGGCCGAGGTCTCAGCTAGAACACTACCTTCGCCACCAGGAGCTGGAGGGTCCACAGTAGTGGAGGTAAAGACATCGGCCACATCTATTTCTTCTACACGCTCAAAGGCCAATTCCGGAGCGGCAGGTGGGTCAGCTTCACCCTGAGTTCCCTATACAGACGGGGCTATTTGGTCCTCTTCTTCCCCGGTGGTGAGGGTATCATCACCAAATTGATCCTCGCTGTACGAGGAGAGGATCACTTATTCTCGGGTAGGATCACCAGCATCATCTCCGTCGGAAGGGGTAAGAGGAGGGATAAACCTGAAAGGGACCACCTTCTGGGTGATGCGTTCAAGGTGAGCCGTTGCTTGTTAGGAGTCGGGGCTGATTCAGTTTGGTGCCTAGCAGGCAATGCCTCTTCTTTAGAGCCTTCGTCCACAAGCTGAAACGCAAGCAGAGGGGTCAATGAGTAGAGATGGTAGGAATTTAGAAAGCGTGGTGGTCAAGACAGAAGTGATACCTGAGTGGATAAAGGTTCAGCATGTTTCTTTTTCTTTGTTGGTCCTTGGTCGGGCACTTGCTTTTGAGCTGGCCTTTTCGCCACTTGTTTCCTACGGGCCACTACCGGGACAGCGTCAAAGTCATTGGCCACCGCCATTGATGGCATAGAAAACTGAAGTAACGCCTCAGCGGCGCGGTACTCTTGAAGATTTGAGTGGAATGGTCTGACCACCATCTCTCAAACTCCTCAGTCACGACTGGTCAACCTGAGAACGGCATGAATTTGAAGGTAGCTTTTAGTTTGTTCGATCGGTCTTTGATTTTTTTGACTTGCCCATTATTGACGATCAGGCCACACTCAACCTAGTCCACATTTACAGTTATGGCCGGTGGGACTGGAACTAATTGAGAAAGCCTGAATTGGTGAGCATAAAGTGGAGCATAGTAGTATTCTACCCCGCACTTGTTATTGGCAGAAGGGATGGTCGGACTAAAGATAATGTCTCTAGCTACCAAGTAGCTAGAGAGGATTTCATTGTAAGAATACTGGGTGCCCGGGCCCCAGTTTGAAGGATTATTTGGAAGTTGAAGAAATGTGGGAAAGTGAGTGGAGGAGAAGGGAGTAAAAAGGGGAGCTGCCTGATTGGCACATCCCTCATTGAAGAACGAAAAACACTCCTCGAAGGTGTGGGAAGAAGTAAAAACGTCCACAAAATGGACAACGAAAATGGGATCGGCCTCAAGCTGGCGAACGGCTGATCTGAATTGATGAAAGTATAAGCACAACCAAAGTTGAAGAATCCAAATCGGGCTTCCCCCAGCACTGAAGCCCGATTGGATGAAATCGGTCACACCACGTGCTAGGTGCGCCCATAAAAGAGAGGCAAGAGATAAAAGCTTACCTGAGGCTAAGGCCAGAGCTAGGTTGGTATACTCTTTCGTTATGGCTTGACTGGCTGAACAGAAGAGATACCTGTTCAGCCAGTATATCAAGAAGGCAGTGTGTTCGGCATCAGTCACGTCGGTTCTCTTTTTGCCCATGCATGCAGTCAGAAACCCATCGAATGCAGTAATCGGCCGATAGGACACGGCCCCGTCCCTAACAAACTCCTGTTGGGGGTAGGAAAAGCTGGCTGTTCCGACGTCGAGGCTTGGAAAAATCTCTTGGCTGTGAGGGTGGAACTCGAGCAGGTAACTGACATCTTTTATGGTTGGGGCCATCGGGCCACAACGAAAGAGAAACCCGTTGCATGAAGATGCCCAAAATAGCAAGGCAGAAAAAAAGAGAGGGCGGTCAAACTCAAGTCGCGACTGACTGAGCATGATGGCATCAAAGATGCCTGATCGCTTCCAAACGTTGGCCTTTGAGGCCGATACCCTTGTCACCCACTTATCCCAGTCTGCAGCAAAGGTGGGCCAACCTCTAATGGGGTGAGTAGCTATGAAGACTTTACCCCAGTTAGCAGGCAGCTGGAGGAAGGCCTCATTCTCCACTGGCATAAAATATGGGTTAAAGCCCACCGGAGGGACACCGCAGAATGCTGAACTGAGGCCAGGTGCCACCAGGGAGCCATTGGGAGCGCTGTAGTGAAGAAAACTATCAGTTGAAATCTCTGTGGCATGGTTTTTGGCCAAAGCCCTGACCTCTCTATAGTAGATTTGGGGCGGTGGAGCATCCACGAACGCCCTTTTGCCTTTGGAAACGGCTACCGGAGCTATTTTAGGGGCCATTGAGGTGGTGGTGATGTGGTTACTCACCGAGAAAAATGGAGGTTCTAGAGAGAGAAGCTCTGGTTTGCTATTAGTGTTTAGAGAGAGAAAGCAGGAGGCAAATGAGGAAGGTGAAGAGATTTTTGAAATCTCATCACTTTAAATGCATCAGCATTTAATGCGGAGTGACTAGTGGGATTCTCGAAGATCTGACATTCTCTGCATGGAGGACACGTGGTAAGATTTTAAAATTCAAAATGTCACATCAATCAAGGCGGGACGTTTGATGTGACCTTTTGGGGGCAATTGTTTGCACCTAAAAACCGCCAAAGGTTTTTAAGCCTGACTGGTACGGTGAAATGGGCCTGGGGTAATCGGGTTGAGGCGTGTCTAGGGTTGGCTGGCCCAAAGTGGTAAAGGATCATTGGGCTTAGGGAAGCGTCACCATAGGGTTTGAGAAGACAACCCAGTTATCCCAGTAAGATGGAGCCCTATAGGCAGTATAGAGCACGTATTTACCAATCGGACATCATTTGTAGAAATAAGGAAGTAAAAGCCCAAGTGGGACGCCAGGCATAGAGGACCGCAATCGGGCAACCGTGAGATATAACACGGTGTTAGAACAGAAGCCCGATGGGTAGCTAGGAGAACAAACTTGGTAATTGGACATCATACCTGAGATAAGCAGTAAAGGCCGGTTGCGTAAGCCCGAACGGCCACATGCACTCATTATACCATCATCAGGCATGAAAGCCAGAGAGCATGACAAGAGGACGAGCATGAGCCCGGGAAAGCTAAGAATAACAGGTATGTGGGCGATGAGTATATCTAGAAGGCAGTTCTGCTCTTAGCTATCATTGGGAACGTTCTCCTGGTTTTAAGGAGTTAGAGTCTGTTTGGGAATGCAATAAGATTACATCCAGCAAGATATAGAAGTTTAATCCCTAAAATTTTGGGATTGAGTTAATCAAAGACTCCGGATAAGGCAAGAGTTTGAGATTAGGAAGGATTTTACAATCAATCAGCTGCTTGGGCCGCAAGCTAAGGAGTCCTTGCCTTATCAGAATAACTATAGGCCACTATAAATGGAGGAGCAGGCCAACCGTGCAAAGGACTCCGCGACATCCTTGAAAATAGCACTCATATAGCACTCAATACAGCATTCAAAGCATTCAAACCTTTGTGTTCTTGTCATTCTGCATCTATAACATTAGTAGGTCTACCCTTTGTGTTATTTTTTCTTTACTATTTTCGTTCTCACGAACAATCAGAGCATGTTCTGATTCTATTCTTTGGTGGTATGCTATATTTTCCAAACACTTAATAAAATCTGTATTTTATTAATCGTTTATGATTGTTTACCTGGTAAACTCTACACTATTTGGCTTGTGCGCTTTAGTACTGCCAAGGGATTTTTGGTGAGGGTACTTTCCTACTCATCACACACAATCACTCTGTTTAGAAGTCAGATCGTAAAGCCTTGAGTATCACTAACTCAAGCATATAGGAAATTATTTTGCACACACTGAGCCCATTTGGCTCTGGTACGCCCGCAAAACTACAAGCAAACATTTTTAAATTGTTTGCTATATTTATTTATTCGGGCGTGCCAAAACCTTGTGAGGTAGACCCAAACTTAATAAAACAAAATTTACTAAAACTACTTGTGTGAGTGATACACAAGGTTTCATAATCTAAACTTCTAACAGGCGATTGTGCGAATAAGTAGGAAGGTACCTTTATTCTAGGTCCCTAGCAGTATTGAAGCATACAAGTCTAGCAAGTGATGAAAAGCCATAAAGAAATTAAATAAAAGATAGATTTATTTAATTGTAGAAAAGAAAATTACAAGAGAGTAATTAAAATGCTAAGAAAGCCTAGGAAAATAAAAAGAATGCTAAGAATGCTTTAAGGATGCTGTTTAGAATGCTGTTTGTCGACGAGATGCAGAGTGATTCGAATAGTTGGCCGGCCTGCTGTATTTGTAGCAGCCTGGACTGATATGAGATAAGGCAAGAAATATCTGCAATGAATAATAATCTGGTAAAAAATACCAGTTTTCTTCCATATCAGTCTGATAAAAACTTCCATCTTCGATAATATATACAGGTGTATATATATCTCTTGAATCTGGTCCATATATGGTCTTGATACGACTGCCTTTCTTTACAAGCAAAAGATATGCTTCCACAATATTTGATATTATCCTTCCAAATTATTGATAATATCTTGATATAGCAGTATTTATCACCAATTAGAGATACTGTCCTTCTATATGATAATATAGTCTATATACTTTCCTTATCCCCTAAACTGATATGATCTACCAAATTCTACCTTTGATAAATTGATACGGTTTATCAAGAGATATTAGGTATAAATAACCTTCCACTAGTGTGCCCCATCATTACTTTCCGTAGTAACCCAAAATATAAGCCAAATATTCAGTAGTCCGAGAATGGCCATTGAGGTGGGACCAACCATGAGTTGATGACTGGATAAATGTAGGTGTAGACACCCCATTTTGTCGGCTATCAGATTTAGGAGACCCATATCTTGGTGGTTCACAATGATCGTAATAGACTCAAAAGGACTCCTGGAAGTCAGCTCTATCTCTCAGAATGCTCAAAATGACCAAAATGCCCCTAAAAGCCCGAAAACTCCCAGATTTGGTCTCAAAGTTTTGAAAACATGCTATGTCGTAAGAAAAGCGATAAAATGAGTTTCTAAGAGAAATCGGGTGAAATCGTCAGCTCCCAGAGACCCCCGGAAGTCCCGGAAGTTCCCGGAAAGTCCCCGTTGACCGGTTTGACCAAGGTTTGACTAGGTTTGACCAAGGTTTGACCAGGTTTGATCAAGTTTGACCAAGTTTGACCGAAATCATCCGAATTCGCCAGAATCATTAGAAAAGTATTAAAATGAGTTTTAAAAGAGAATCGAGCGAAAACGTCAACTCCTGGGAGCCCCCGGAGATTCCCAGAACTTTCCGGGAATCCCAAGTTTGACCAGTTTGACCAAGATTTGACTTTGGAATCGGGGCACCGAAACAATTTTCAAATATTTTTCATGGATACTAGAGGTCAATAGCTTTCCAACGGTATATCGCACATAATCCCTGGATTTAAAACGAATTTATTATGGATTTCCAAAGCCGAAAAAGGCGATCAAATCGGCTTTTATCGCGAATACCGTAAAACTTTTCAAAGTGAGCTATCCCCGAACTATTTTTTATGTAAATTAGACTCAATTACCTTTCCAACGGTATATCATAACCTCAATTTGGAGTTCGTACGCAATTTCTGTGAATTTCGGACGAAATAGGGCCTTTTCGCGAATACCGGAACTTCAGGGGGTCTAAACAGCATTATCTGGACGAAGGGAGGAGCAGTGCCGCCGCGACACTGGCCCACTGCCGCCGCGGCACTCCCCTCCAGAACAATGAGTTTTTGTAATTTCTTTTGGGGTCCCATTTTGATTAATTAAAAACCTAAACAACGTAGTTTTGATTCCCAGCTTATTTTGGACCAATGGGAGACCATTTTAAACTTTTTAAAACTCCATTTACCACCCCTCCTTTGCCTATAAAAGAAGCCATTTACTTCCATTTAGGGGAGAGACATGGAAGCTTAGAGAGAGCTTAGGAAGAAACTCTAGAGAAATATAGAGAGAGAAAGAGAAGAAGTAGTCTTCTTCTTCCATTTTTTCTAATCAAAGTGAGTTCTAATCTTGTTTTCCTCCACCATTCTTCTATATACTTCATCATCAACATACCCAATCACCATTTCTCTAAGCATTTTTGAGTTAGGAAGCTACTTCCATGTCCAAATGTCTATATCTATGAGTGAAACACCAAGCTACAAGTTCAATACATTATGAATATCATCTATTGATCATTATCTACTTGCTTGTTTATACAATGTTCATCTCTTCTTACCTCATTTCTTTTTGACTTTTCTTTATTTACTTACTAGTTCATCATCATCTAAATGATGACATGAAGTTTGAGGTGAGTGAATCCTTATGGATAGTAGCTCTTGACTTCAAAAACATGTTTGATAGATGATGATCATAACTTCAATACCTTCAAGGTATTCTTGAAGTTATGTTCAAAATAAAAATGAATCTCTCCAATAATATTGGGAGTTATTCAATGATTCAAGGTTGGATGAGGTTCTAAGTGGTCACATGGTCATCTCAAGAGTTTAAGTTCATGCTTTGAACATCTATTTCAAAATCCCCCAATCAAGAACTTAAACTCTATTTCAAAACTCAAATCCATTTTCTTCAAGAATGATCCAAAACAGTGAGCTGTTCAGATTCAAAGATTTTTTTTGAATTAAATACTTGAGTTATGATGATGAAACCACTTGGAAAATCTTCCTAAGACATCATAGTTTGTCTCTGATTTTTCCCATCAATTATAGAGATATGAAAGTATTTGTTTTGGATGTGAGAAGTTAATATTCATAATCTGACTCTATTCTCACAGAATGTTCACCCAACTTCTTGCACTTATTCTGGATATTTTCGTCACTGTATATATATCTTTTCTATTTTTTTTTATAAAACTTGGGTGTCTTAGGAAACGTTTGGTATATAATGGGTCATCATAAACCTTTTCTTTGATTTATGAAAAATCATACAAAATCAGTCAACAGTGCAGCTTTTGTTTCTGAGTCATGTGTACATTCTGATTTATTTCTTTTAATTTGTGATAGGTATTGATGTTTGGCTTTTTGGGTTATTTTCTAGACACAATAAGGATGATCTCTGATTTTTCCCACATTTTCATAGGCACGTTTGACCTCCCATTATAATGTTATAAAGTGATGCATACAGTCTGTCCACTATTCACAGCATTTCACTTTTTGACTTTCACACTTTGATGCAACACTCTCTTGTATTTAGATGAACCCATATCCCATGCACATGTTCTTTACCACTTTTAGCATGCTATATCATATCATGTATCATCTATCCTATCATGTATCATACTCTCATAGATTCTTGAGTTTGGTTTCCAAATAAAACCATGTTTTGCAAATACTTGGGAAGTTCTTGAAATGAGTTAGGAATTGATATTCCAAGTGGTTAGAATATTCATCCAAGTTCTGGAAGTATTCTTTAAAAAAAACCCCATTTCAAAACCCCCCTCTTAAACCCCTCATTTTGATTTCAAGAAATAAACCTTGTTTTTCTCAAAACCCTCAAAACAGTGAGTCATTTAAACTCAAGGAATTATTTTGAGTTCAATACTCAATGTATGAATGCAAGACCACTTGGAAAGTCTTTCTAACTCATTATAGAACATCCATGATTTTTGGCTTGACTTGGAAGCACTTGAAAATGGTCCATTCTTGCCCAAACATTCTCTCTAGATATTCTGTTTTTACAGTCACAGCAGCTTGGTCTACTTTCAACTTGTTTTACAGAAACCTTTTCCAAAAAGAGTGGTCCTAAATTATTTTTCCCTTGAACTTCAATGGCTTAGGGAACTTTCTGTATAAAATGGGCCTCTAGATCATTCGTTTTCATTTTCTAAGATTTTCTAACATTTCAGTAGACAGTACGGACTCTGTTTCTGAATGACCTTCGTTGTTTTTATGATTTCTCTCAATCTGTAATAGTTATTAAGGATCGGCTTTTTGGGTTGTGTTCTAGACACAATAAGGAACATCTCCATAAAAAATCATGCATTGAAAACATTCTTAACCCCTGTTTTCAATTTTACAAAGACCTAGTCACTGTTCTGTCCACTATTCACAGCAAGCACATTTTAACTTTCATTCTTTGATTTGATGCTTATATGCATTCCAAATTAGCTCATATCTTAGGAAGTAGTTCATGGTACATTTGTACATATCCCATGATGATTTCATTCATTCATTCATATACATTATAGACTTCTAAGTCATTTTAGGAATCCATGAACACAAAGCACACTACAACCTTGGCACATTCTAGATACATACCTTGCATCCATGCAAGATTTGGGGCTTTTGTAACTCCTAATCTAAGAAGATTATAAGGAATGAACTTGATCACACGTTCATGCTTCCCCCGATCTAATCATCCTTTCTCATCCATCCCGGGGATTGAGAGGTCTTCTTTTCTTAAAGATTAACATGCATCATACTAGCTTGCTAAGAATATTTTGATTTCTTTGTTTATTTGTTTCAATAACAATTCATGTCCCCTTTAGATTAGGAAGTCTTGATTATTTGATACATGATTAGACGATTTTTCCTAGGTTTATTTCTGTGATCTTTCACTTTGCATTGTGTGATATTTGGCTTAGATCTTATGAATGATATCGTATCTTTAGATCTTCCATTTCAAATTTTCTTATGTGATGTAATATACTATCATAGTATTATTTGTCGAACCAAACATAGTATAAGATGATTATTTGGATGCTAATTGAGGCCCGTCGAAAGACGGGGCGAGTTGAGGGTGTTTTAGTCGCGACAAAGGCTCCTTCCTCTCTCATACCAAAACCCCAAACCAAGTTCTTTGGTTATGAAGGGCCAGTGCCCTTTATCCATTTGGGTGAGTCAAAATTAGGTTTCTTGGTTCCTTAAAGACCAAGTGGCGACTCTGTATCTGTTTTCAACAGACCTTTCATTTTCTTCCTTTGATCAATTTCAAATCAAATTTCAAACAAAACAAAAAGTGGTGGAATCCCGGTATCCACAATCTGGCGACTCTGCTGGGGATTTTTATTTTAAAAACAAAATAATACAGAGGTTTGACTCATAAGAAGCATCCTTAAAATCATCTTTTTACTGTGTTTGGTTCACCGCATTGCACTCTTGCATTTCCCCCCTCTGACTGTGTCTGAAACGCGGCGCTGACATTGTTCAGGTCTTGCTGTGCCAGGGCACAAGTCACCGTTGATACTGTACCTTCCAAGGTATATCAAAAAGAGTAAAAACCTCCGTACTGTCTCCCCGACGGTATATTGGAACTCTCGTCAACGGACCCTCTTTGACTAAACCCAGCCTTTTCATATAGATTCCTGTAGAACCTTTCGTAGGACTGTTCATTTATCTTTTCAGATAGGACAATGTGATATAACTGCTGTATGCCCCGACGGGATTACCTGCGCGGTGAAGACGTTTATGTGGCATAGAATAGAACCTCTTTCTTATGATTCCCAAGGCAATCACTCACATGTGATCACATTGAGTTGACTTGCCTAGGCACCATGATAAGGGTGTCTGCTCCATGCTCGCAAAGATATACACCGCAAACCTTGTTTGTTGGTCCTAAGACATAGGAGTATGAAAACTTGCTAGACAGTATGATCACCATCATCACCTATCCTCGTCGTATACCCCTATTTCTCCCAGAAACTCTACCCAACTCATCAGGATATCCCTGTTTCCCCTAGGAACTCTGTCCGAATCACCCAGATTTCCTAGAAATCCCTATTTCTCCCCAGAATACCAGAAACTTCAATTTTCCTTAGAAACTCCGATATACTTGTTTCTCCCAGAAACTCTGTCCGACTTACCCAGTTATACGTGTTTTCCCAGAAGCTCTGTCCAAATCTCCCAGAATACCCAGAAACTTCAATTTTCCTTAGAAACTCCGATATACTTGTTTCTCCTAGAAACTCTGTCCGACTTACCCAGTTATACCTGTTTTCCCAGAAGCTCTGTCCAAATCTCTCAGATTACCCAGAAATCTCAATTTCTCCCAGAAATTCCGGTATACTTGTTTCTCCTGGAAACTCTGTCCAACTTACCCGAGTTTTCATGTTTTCCCATAAGCTCTATCCAAATCTCCAAGATTTCCCAAAATTTCCAACAACTCCATCCAAACTTCCCAAAAATGCCTAGATGTACCAATTTCTCCCAGAAATTCTGATTTCCCAATTTCTCCTAGAAGCTCAGTCCAAATCAACCAGAAATCCCTATTTCTCCTAAAAGACTCAAATGACTTCTAGAAATTTCTCCAAATCTTTCAAATCCCTATTTCTCCCAGAAACTCTGTCCAAAATTTCCGAAGTATCCCGGAAATCCCTGTTATCCCTTGGTGATCATACTGGAAAGAAAGGTTAGCACACTTTGTATGATTAGGACCTTACTTGCTTAACTGCTATATGTTAGAAGTAGAGGCATCATATAGATTAGGGTTCGCATCCGCATGATTGTCTCATATTCATACACAATTCATGTCAGTTTGCACACACATATATCTCATAAGTCCACACAGTCTATCCCTTCTAATCATCACATGATCATCGATCTTCATCCTTCGAGTCTGATCCTTGTCATTTCAATTTGTAAGACATCACAGGTCCTAAACGTCGTCCTGCTACATTTTCTTCTTGGGATTAATAGCCCTCCCGGAAACAAACCTATGGATCACAAAAGCTTAGAAACTCGAGTCGCCAAGATGAGAACCACTATGACTCAGCTTTCGGATCACCTCACCCAGGTCCTAGGATTTCTTGAGAAAATGAGACCAGAAGTCCGCATTCACTCCGCTTGGACTCGTACACCGAATGATCAACTAATCAGAATAACTGTGGATGCTAGAATGACCGCTATGGAACCTGCTGTTGAGAAGATTAGGGACGAGCTTGCGGAAATGACATATATGATACGGCATTTGGCTAACCCACCACCCTCGATTTTGCTATCTTCCCGGCCAGCACCTTGTGCTGAATGGTTTGGAAAATTAGCTGATCTTTGGATACATAGTTTGGATCAAGAAGCTCTTCACAAGCTCACCAGAATAAAGGATGCCATCAGAGAAGGAAAGTTCAGGAATAATGAACCCCAACACCAGTCCAAGGGACCCAACTACTCCTTAGACTCCCCAGATGTCCATGCACCTAACCACCAACCAATGGCCTACTCTCTCCGTCCACACCAGTCCATTCCACCAAATCGCCCTAAAGGCCCTCACAAATTCTCCAGACTTGATCTTCCCCTCTCCACAACCTTAGACCACCTACTCAAAAAGGGCCACCTGCAACTCCTCCCTCACAAACCACTACCGGATCCCATACCCTCTCACTACAACATGAGCCTACAATGTGCTTACCACCAAAATCTAGGCCATGCCACCGATCAGTGCATCCGCCTCCGCCATGACATTCAAAATCTCATAGAGGATGCACCCCATCCTAATGCCATCTCCTATCTTGGCTTGGACCAACCGCTCGACTGATCCCCTTCGCTGAGGCCCATGAATGTTGAACCTGTGCCGGTGAAGTGATCGTGTTTGGAACTCTTGCTAGAAAACCAAATGAAGATGCTCTTTAGAAAAAAAAAGAAATAAAAAGAATAAGTGAGTCACTGTGACATTCCATTTGAGACCGGGTCGAGTCCAGTCGAGTCTGTTGTGTGTTTGTCTATTTCAAGTTTAGACTTGTGATCGAGTCTGTCTGTCACCGAGTTGTTAATGAGTCTGTAATCCTTCTCTACTGATGGAATGAAGTCTCATTTTGCCTAATCTGATGTGCCTAGTCATAGATGCATGAATCACTAGACTGAAGTGTTACTTTTCAAATTACCATGGATATTACTCTGGTAATAATTTTTCTACGACAAAACAAAAAGAATCCTGAAAGGTTAAAATCAATTTCACGCTGACACTGATGAAGAACTGGAATTGAATAGTTTTACTTTAAGAATTTAAAGATTCTCTTGCCTCAATCTTGAAAAGACATGCTTGGAACTGACTTGGGGCTTGCCCAACACCCTTTCCACCATTTCTACCATTTCAAAGCCTTGGGCCCAACCCAATTGATAGCCATGCGAACCTGTGCAGACTTGGTCCTTGATGGTAGCCAAACATTTCAATGAGTTTCATCTCCACTTTCAAAAAAAAAAAAAGAAAAAGAAAAGCTCGCTAGGTTGAAAACCCGAAAGGGCACCCAGGCAAAAGTTAGAGCTGAAAAAGGTGCTGATTTCCAAAATCTGACCCTAACCAGTCAAAATGTTGGAGAAAATTTTGATGAAACAAATAAGAGAATCATACGCTTCAAGATACATCTTAAGAACGTGCCAAGATCACATTTCAAAAGGCACGGAATGACCACAAATAAATTCCGAGAGCTGACATGCACATTCTGAAATTCTGAGATTGCGATTGAAGGATCTTGCAAGAATCAACTACATGAAAAGCAAAAATTGACTGGCTAGGCAAAAGTGAAAAGGATCAATCCTCAAAACAAAAGAAAAAGAAAAAGAAAAAGAAAAGAAAGGGAGATTGAAACTGAATCTTTTTTATTCAAAGCTACCACAAGTGGCTCAAGTTTGAACTTCTTTGACGATTGGTTTGAAAAACCCTCATACCTCAAACCCCTTATTTCAAGCCTTGCCTTGAACTACGCTCGACCTGATTCCCACTCGGGGATACGTAGGCAACCACATCGGTTCGGTCAACACCATCATAATCAAACCAATTTCCTTCAAGCCTTGCCTTGAACTATGCTCGACCTGATCCCCACTTGGGGGTACGTAGGCAGACTTTCAAAAAAGAAAAAAAGAAGGATGGCTCGCTAGGTCAAAAATCCGAAAGGACGCCTAGGCAAAAATTAGAGTTAAATCCAAGGTGAGCAATAACAAAAGAGAGAAAAGAGCTTGCTAGGTCACCTCAGTGGTGCCTAGGCAAAAGTTATGAGCATTTGAGAGATTAAAGTCACGGTCCATGCCTCAAGCCAGAAAATCACCTTCCACACTAGGGGCAAACTTCGGCTACCCGCCTCGTTTGCCTGACTTTTACTATCTACCCTTCACACAAGGGGCAAACTTCGGTCACCTACCTCGTTTGCCCAAAACCTCCAATGAACCTTCCTCCAAACTAGGGGCAAACTTCGGTCATTTGCCTCGTTTGCCTACCGATCCCACTTCATGCCCTTCAAACTAGGGGCAAACTTCATTTGCCACCTGATCCCTATACACCAATGGTAAGCCTTCAAGAACATTGTCTTGAACAGATGGAAATGGAGCGTCTTTCATATCATAAGCTAAGGCACTAATTCAAAGCACATCTTGAGAGAAGCAAAGAAATTGATTAGATCAGCAGGGAGGAATTTTCAAAAATAAGATTCACCATCAAAGTGATGCCACGTTAAGGAGAGAAGTAAACACAAAAGAGAAATGGTACATCATTTATGACAAAAGCACATTAAGTTTTGGCAAGTCGACCTTGTTTCATTTTGGTGTCAAATGTGTCGTCCTCGTGCGTCAATGTCTGTCAAGTTTTTGAGTCTGTTGTAGTCTCAAATGTGTAAGTCAATAGTGACTAATAAAATTTTCAAATTAAGTTATAAAGAGCATGCCAATACAAGCAGGAGTACCAAACACCATTACTACACCGGTCAAGGCGTCAGCAGGAGAAGCGTCCAAACTTAGGGCAAATGTGAATTTCATCCCTTTCCAAACCATCAAAAGTTGACCTTCATCTTCTTGCAACATAAGTCCATGAGTGGCTGTTGATCTTTCTTCATGCAACATAAGTCCATGAGTGGCTGTTGATGATCTTCCTTTCTCCTTGCAACATAAGTCCATGAGTGGCTGTTGATCTTTCTTCATGCAACATAAGTCCATGAGTGGCTGTTGATGATCTTCCTTTGTTCATGCAACATAAGTCCATGAGTGGCTGTTGATGATCTTCCTTTCTCCTAGCAACATAAGTCCATGAGTGGCTGTTGATCTTTCATTTTTCTTCATGCAACATAAGTCCATGAGTGGCTGTTGATGACCTTCTTTCATCCTAAAGCAACATAAGTCCATCACTCTCCTCTTTCAAAATCAAAACCTTAACTGCCGCAGGCCATCTCCGTATCCATCATCACAAATAGAATGATACCTTGACTCTCATTTAAAGGACGTATTTCCTTCTTCCTAACAGAGTACATTATCCTTCAGCTCCCGGAGGCCCTAACCGGCCCCCTTGGATTGAGCGCCAAAAGAGATTCTCCGAGAACCCTACATCAACCCCCAAGGACAGAAACCGATAGATACTAGCTCCCGGAGGCCCTGACCGGCCCCCTTGGATTGAGCGCCAAAAGAGATTCTCCGAGAACCCTACATCATCCCCCGAGGACAGAAACCAATAGATACTAGCTCCCGGAGGCCCTGACCGGCCCCCTTGGATTGAGCGCCAAAAGAGATTCTCCGAGAACCCTACATCATCCCCCGAGGACAGAAACCGATAGATACCAGCTCCCGGAGGCCCTGACCGGCCCCCTTGGATTGAGCGCCAAAAGAGATTCTCCGAGAACCCTACATCATCCCCCGAGGACAGAAACCGATAGATACCAGCTCCCGGAGGCCCTGACCGGCCCCCTTGGATTGAGCGCCAAAAGAGATTCTCCGAGAACCCTACATCATCCCCCGAGGACAGAAACCGATAGATACCAGCTCCCGGAGGCCTTGACCGGCCCCCTTGATTTGAGCGCCAAAAGAGATTCTCCGAGAACCCTACATCATCCCCCGAGGACAGAAACCGATAGATACCAGCTCCCAGAGGCCCTGACCGGCCCCCTTGGATTGAGCGCCAAAAGAGATTCTCCGAGAACCCTACATCATCCCCCGAGGATAGAAACCGATAAACCCTATGTAGACTCCCCATTTTGTCGGCTATCAGATTTAGGAGACCCATAGCTTGGTGGTTCGCAATGATCGTAAAAGACTCGAAAGGACTCTCGGAAGTCAGCTCTATCTCTCAGAATGCTCAGAATGACCAAAATGGCCCTGAAAGCCCGAAAACTCCCAGATTTGGTCCCAAAGTTCTGAAAACATGCTACGTCGTAAGAAAAGTGATAAAATGAGTTTTTAAGTAAAACTGGATGAAATCGTCAGCTCCCAGAGACCCCCGGAAGTCCCGAAAGTTCCCCGAAAGTCCCCGTTGACCGGTTTGACCAAGGTTTGACCAGGTTTGACCAGAGCTTGACCAAGTTTGACCAAGTTTGACCGAAATTGTCTGAATTCACCAGAACCATTCTAAATCATGAGAAAAGTATTAAAACAAGTTCCAAAAGAAAATCGAGCGAAAACATCAGCTCCTGGGAGCTCCCAGAGGTTCCCAGAACTTCCCGGGAATCCCAGGTTTGACCGGTTTGACCAAGGTTTGACTTTGGAATCGGGGCACCGTGACAATTTTCAAATATTTTTCATGGATACTAGAGGTCAACAGCTTTCCGACGGTATATCGCACATAATTTTCGGATTTAAAACGAGTTTATTATGAATTTCCAAAGGCGAAAAAGGCGATCAAATCGGCTTTTATCGCGAATACCGTAAAACTTTTCAAATTGACCTATCCCCGAACTATTTTTTATGTAAATTAGACTCCATTACCTTTCCAACGGTATATCACAACCTCAATTTGGAGTTCGTATGCATTTTCTGTGAATTTCGGACGAAATAGGGCCTTTTCGCGAATACCGGAACCTCTGGGGGCCTAAACGTAATTTTTTGGGCTTCAGAGGAGCATTGCCGCCGCGGCACTGGCCCAGTGCCGCCGCGGCACTCATCCCTCGCAGAGTTCATTTTTGTAATTTTTTTGGGGGTCCAATTTGATTAATTGAAAGCCAAAACGACATAGTTTTATGTTCACAGTTGTTTGGGACCAATGGGAGTACTTCTAAAACCCCAAAACCACCCCAAATTGGCCTATTTAAACCCTCCATTGCTCTTCATTTTGGGGGGGCCAAGTGCAAAGCTTAAAAAGTTGTAGAGAAGAAGAGAGATAGAGATAGGTTTAGAAGAGAGAAAGGGAGCTTCTCCCATTGATTTTCCATAAGAAAGTGAGTTTTATTCTTGTTTTCTTCCATCATCCTTCTATATACTTCACTTTCAAAGTCCACTCCACCCCTCATTCTTGAGCATTCATGAGATAGGAAGCTACTTCCATGTCCAAATGTCAAAATCTATGAGTGAAACATCAAGCTACAAGTCCAAAATCACATTGATTATCATCTATTGATTGCTATTTACTTGCTTTGATTATATATATGTTCATCTCTCCTTATCTCATTTCTTTTTCTTTTCTTTATTTACTTACTAGTTCATCATCATCTAAGTGATGACATGAAGTTTGGGGTGAGTGAATCCTTATGGATAGTAGCTCTTGACCTCAAAAACATGTTTGATAGATGATGATCATAACCTCAATACTTCCAAGGTATTCTTGGAATGTATTGAAGTTATGCCCAAAAATAAAATAAATCTCTCCAACAATCTTGGAGGTTCTTAAATGATGAGTTTGATGTAGGTATTCTAAGTGGCTATGATCCTTATTGAGTATTGAAAACATGTTTTCAAAACATCTATTTCAAAACCCCTCTCAATCCCTCTCATTTGGTTTCAAGAAACAAAACTTTGATTTCTCCAAAATCTTCAAAACAATGAGTCAAAACAGTGAGTGAGTTGAGTTCAAAGATTTTTCTAGAACACAATACTCAACATATGGATGCAAGACCACTTGGAAAGTCTTTCTAACTCACCATTGAACACCCATGATTTTTGACTTGACTTGGAAGTACTTGAAAATGGTCCATTTGGACCCAAACATTCCTTCCAAACATTCTGTTTTTGCTGTCACAGCAGCTAGGTCAACTTACGACCTCTTTTCCAGAAAACGTTTCCAAAAGGGGTGGTCCTAACTTATTTTTCCCTTAAAATTAAATGTCTTAGGGAACATTATGTATAAAATGGGCCTCTAGATCATTATTTTTCATTTTCTAAGATTTTCTAACATTTCAGTCGACAGTACGAACTCTGTTTCTGAGTGACCTCTATTGTTTATATAATTTCTCTCAATCTGTGATAGATATTCAAGATTGGCCTTTTGGGTTGTGTTCTAGACACAATAAGGAACATCTCCATAAAAAATCATGCATTGAAAACATTCCTAACCCCTCTTTTCAAATTCCAAAAGATCATGCTACTGTTCTGTCCACTATTCACAGCAAGTACATTTCAACTTTCATTCTTTGATTTGATGCTCATATGCATTCCAAATTAGTTCATATCTTAGGAAGTAGTCCATACTACATTTGTACACATCCCATGTTAATTTCATTCATTCATTCTTGCACATTTTAGACTTCTAAGTCATTCTAGAAATCCATGTACACAAAACACACTACAACCTTTGCACATTTTTTAGATACATACATTGCATTCATGCAAGATTTGGGGTTTTTGTAACTCTTAATCTAAGGAGATTATAAGGAATGAACTCGATCACCCGTTCATGCTTCCCCTTGATCTAATCATCCTTTCTCATCCGTCCCGGGGATTGAGAGATCTTCTTTTCTCAAAGAATAACATGTATCATACTAGCTTGTTAAGCATATTTTGATTTCTTTGTTTATTTGTTTCAAGAACAATTCATGTCCCCTTTAGATTAGGAAAACTTGATTAATTGATATATGATTAGACGATTTTTCCTAGGTTTATTTGTGGGATCTTTCACTTCGCATTGTGTGATATTTGGCTTAGATCTTATGAATGATATCTTATCTTTAGATCTTCCATTTTCAAGTTTCTTATGTAATGTAATATACTATCATAGTATTAATTGCCGAACCATACATAGTATAAGATGATTATTTTGATGCTAATTGAGGCCCGTCGAAAGATGGGGCGAGTTGAGGGTGTTTTAGTCGCGACAAAGGCTCCTTCCTCTCTCGTACCAAAACCCCGAACCAAGTTCTTTGGTTATGAAGGGCCGGTGCCCTTTATCCATTTGGGTGAGTCAAAATTAGGTTTCTTGGTTCCTTAAAGACCAAGTGGCGACTCTGTATCTGTTTTCAACAGACCTATTTTCCTTCTTTGATTCAAATCAATTTCAAAACAATCTCAAACGAAGAGAAGTGGTCCGATTCCGGTGTCCACAATCTGGCGACTCTGCTGGGAATTTTTATTTTAAAAACAAAATAAGACAGAGGTTTGACTCATAAGAAGCATCCTTAAAATCATCTTTTTACTGTGTTTGGTTCACCGCATTGCACTCTTGCATTTCCCCCCCCCCCTCCGACTGTGTCTGAAACGCGGCGCTGACATTGTTCAGGTCTTGCTGTGCCAGGGCACAAGTCACCGTTGATACTGTACCTTCTAAGGTATATCAAAAGAGTAAAAACCTCCGTACTGTCTCCCTGACGGTATATTGGAACTCTCGTCAACGGACCCTCTTTGACTAAACCCAGCCTTTGCATATAGATTCCTGTAGAACCTTTCATAGGACTGTTCATTTATCTTTTCAGATAGGACAATGTGATATAACTGTTGTATGCCCTGACGGGATTACCTGCGCGGTGTAGACGCTTATGTGGCATAGAACAGAACCTCTTTCTTATGATTCCCAAGGCAATCACTCACGTGTAGTCACACTGAGTTGACCTGCCTAAGCATCATGACAAGGATGTCTGCTCCATGCTCGCAAAGATATACACCGCAAACCTTGTTTGTCGGTCTTGAGACATAGGAGTATGAAAACCTGCTAGAAAGTATGATCACTGTAACCGTACTTACCAGCTTCCCAGAAACTCTGTCCAGATATCCCAGATATAACCACATTAACCAGTTTTTCCCAGAAACTCTGTCCAGATATCCCAGATATAACTACATTAACCAGTTTCTCCCAGAAACTCTGTCCGAATATCCCAGATATAACCACATTAACCAGTTTCCCCCAGAAACTCTATCCAAATATCCCAGATATAACCACATTAACCAGTTTCTCCCAGAAACTCTGTCCGAATATCCCAGATATAACTACATTAACCAGTTTCTCCCAGAAACTCTGCCCAAATATCCTAGATATGACCATATTGACCAGTCTCTCCCAGAAACTCTGTCCAAAATTCCCGAAATATCTTGGAAATCCATGTTATCCCTTGGTGATCATACTAGAAAGTAAGGTTAGCACACTCTGTATGGCTAGGGCCTTACTTGTTTAGCTGCTATCTGTTAGAAATAGGAGCATCATATAGATTAGGGCTTACATCCGCATGTTTGTCCCATTTGCATGCACCATCTATCTGCACGCACTGCCTCGAGTCAGTCCACATCACTGTCTTTGTCTGTCTAAAGTCGTCACTATCAGGACCTGATACACCCTTTTCTCTTGAAATCTGTCAGGTCAGTATAGATTCCCGAAGTCAGCAACTGGGATCCTCGTCCTGAGTCAGAAGTTCGAACAGTCATTTGGTCAAAATTAGCCCGCTAAGTCATTCCAACATGAATCAGGAAGAATTAGAAAACAAGGTCACTGAGTTGGGAGCAACCATAAACCAGCAATCTGATCACATGGCCCAAGTTTTGAGTTTCATGGAAGAACTGAAACAACAGCAGCCACAGTACCCACATGGGTTCCCACCACCATCGCCTGGGTTTGGACCGCCTCCCGAGAATAATGGGGAAGAAGACTGGTTTCAAGGAGTCCCGCCGCTTGCATATGAGAAGAAGCTCCAGGAGAAAATGGACAAAGTTGACAAGCTTGAAAGTGTGTTGAGGAAGAGCAAAGGGGTTGATGATTACATGTTAGACCTGGAAGGCCTCTTTGAGCCCATCAAGCTAAGGCTGCCCGAGAACTTCAAAATGCCTGAAATTGACCGTTTTGATGGAACAGGGAATCCAAAAAGTCACATCAAGCTGTGCATGAGCATCTTCTAATCGATGGGCTGCACTCATGAGCACATTGCGATGTTGTTCCCACAAACCCTTAAGAATGCCGCACTATCCTGGTTCCTAACCCTCGAAGCCTCCAAGACCCGAGTCTGGGAAGACATTGCTAGAACTTTTATTGATCACTACTCTTACAACCAAGAGTTTGATATCACCATCCGGGATCTAGAGACTACCAGGCAGAACTTTAATGAGTCCTTCACTGTGTTCTTGAGCAGATGGAGGAATAAAGTGGCTCAAATGATCCACAGACCTGTTGAGAAAGAGCAAGTACGTATGCTGGTCAAGAACATGCAACCAGTATATCATGACAAGCTATTCTACCAATCCATCTCCACATTCGAAGAGCTATTTGAAATAGGCACCAGAATAGAGGATGCCATCAGAGAAGGAAAGTTCAAAAAGGATGAACCCCAACACCAGTTCAAGAGACCTAACTACTCCCCGGATATCAATGCACTTAGCAACCAATCAATGGCTTGCGCCCTTCGTCTATACCAGTCCATTCCGCCAAATCGCCCAAAAGGCCCTCGCGAATTCTCCAAACTTGATGTTCCTCTTTCCACAGCCTTGGACCACCTACTCAAAAAGGGCCACCTGCAGCTCCTCCCTCATAAGCCGCTACCAGATCCTATACCCTCCCACTACAATATGAGCCTACGATGTGCTTATCACCAAAATCTGGGCTATACCACCGATCAATGCATCCGCCTCCGCCATGACATTCAGAACCTTATAGAAGATGTCCCCTATCCTAATCCCATCCACTATCTTGGCTTGGACCAACCGATCGAATGATCCCTTCCGTCGATGCTAATGAATGTTGAAGCTACGCAGTAAAGTGATGGTGTTTGGAACTTCTGCTAAAAAATTTAATAAATGGGTCGCAAAGACACTCCATTTGAGACCAGGTCGAGTCAAGTTGAGTCTGTTCTATGTTTCGAGTCCATTTTAATTCTAGTCTTGTGATCAAGTCTGTCTGTCATCGAGTTGTTAATAAGTCTGTAAACCTTCTCTATTGATGGAATGAAATCTCATTTTGCTTAATCTAATGTGCCCAGTCATAAATGCATGAATCACTAAACTGAAGTGTCACTTTTCGAATTACCATGGATATTACTCTGGTAATAATTTTTCTATGACAAAACAAAAAAGAATCCTGAAAGGTTAAAGTCGATTTCACGCTGACACTGATGAAGAGCTGGAATTGAATAAGTCTTACTTTAAGAATTTAAAGATGCTTTTGCCTCAATCTTGAAAAGACATACTTGAAACTGACTTGGGGCTTGCCCAACACCCTTTTTTCCACCATTTCGAAGCCTTAAGCCCGATCCAATTGGGAGCCACGAAATCTGTCCGATTGAAAGCAATGCAAACTTAGCCCTTGATGGTAGCCAAACATTTCAGTGAGTTTCATCTCCACTTTCAAAAAAAAAAGAAGAAAGGAAAAGAAAAGAAAAAGCTCGCCAGGTTGAAAACCCGAAAGGGCACCTAGGCAAAAGTTAGAGCTGAAAAAGGTGTTGATTTCCAAAATCTGACCCTAGCCAGTCAAAATGTTGGAGAAAAATTTTGATGAAATAAATGAGAGAATCATACGCTTCAAGATACATCTTAAGAACGTGCCAAGATCACATTTCAAAAGGCACGGAATGACCACAAATAAATTCCGAGAGCTGACATGCACATTCTGGAATTCTGAGATTGCGATTAAAGGATCTTGCAAGAATCAACTACATGAAAAGCAAGAATTGACTGGCTAGGCAAAAGTGAAAAGGATCAATCCTCAAAACAAAAGAAAAAGAAAAAGAAAAGAAAGGGAGATTGAAACTGAATCTTTTTTATTCAAAGCTACCACAAGTGGCTCAAGTTTGAACTTCTTTGACGATTGGTTTGAAAAACCCTCATACCTCAAACCCCTTATTTCAAGCCTTGCCTTGAACTACGCTCGACCTGATTCCCGCTCGGGGATACGTAGGCAACCACAACGGTTCGGTCAACCCACCTACCTAAAAATCAACCCGCTTCTTTCCGACCATGGCCCGAACTACGTTGGACCTGATCCTCACTTGGGGGTACGTAGGCAGACTTACAAAAAGAAAAAAAAGGATGACTCGCTAGGTCGAAAATCCGAAAGGACGCCTAGGCAAAATTAGAGTTAAATCCAAGGTGAGCAATAACAAAAGAGAGAAAAGAGCTTGCTAGGTCACCTCACTGGTGCCTAGGCAAAAGTTATGAGCATTTGAGAGATTAAAGTCACGGTCCATGCCTCAAGCCAGAAAATCACCTTCCACACTAGGGGCAAACATCGGCTACCCGCCTCGTTTGCCTGACTTTTACTATCTACCCTTCATACAAGGGGCAAACTTTGGTCACCTACCTCGTTTGCCCAAAACCTCCAATAAACCATCATCCAAACTAGGGGCAAACTTCGGTCACCTACCTCGTTTGTTTATGAATCCCACTTTATACAGCTCAAACTAGGGGCAAACTCCGTTTGCCTAACACAATCCCTTCACACCAAGGGCGAGTTTTCAAGTTACCAAGTTGTTTTGAAAATTTTGAAATAAAGCATCTTTTACTCTAAAAGCTAAGGCACTAATTCAAAGCACTTCCTGGGAGAAGCAGAAAATTGACTAGATCACTAAGGAGGAATTTTCAAAAATCAGATTTATCAGCAAAGTGCTACCATGTTAGGATGAGGGGTGAACACCAAAAGAGAAATGGTACATCGTTTATGACAAAAGCACATCAAGTTTTGACAAGACGAGCTTGTGTCAAATATGTCATCCTCGTGCGTCAATGTCTGTCAAGTTTTTGAGTCTGTTGTAGTCTCAAATGTGTAAGTCAACAGCGACTAATAAAATTTTCAAATCAAGTTATAAAGAGCATGCCAATACAAGCAGGAGTACCAAACACCATTACTGTACCGGTTAAAGCGTCATCATGAGAAGCGTCCAAACTTAGGGCAAATGCGAATTTCATCCCTTTCCAAACCATCGAAAGTTGACCATCAGCTCCTTGCAACATAAGTCCATGAGTGGCTGTTGATTACCTTCCCTCGTCCATGCAACATAAGTCCATGAGTGGCTGTTGATTTTCCTTCATCTCCAAGCAACACAAGTCCATGAGTGGCTATTGATGGATCCCGGTTCCGGGCCAGCAAGATTCGATCAAACACGAGAATTCTGGTAACGGATCCTGGTTCCCGATCAAGAAAAGAGATTCCCCGAGAACCCTGCATCATCCCCCGAGGACAAAAGCAGAAAGACACCAGCTCCCGGAGACCCCGACAGGCTCTCTTGGATTGAGCACCGAAAGAGATTCCCCGAGAACCCTGCATCATCCCCCGAGGACAAAAGCAGAAAGATACCAGCTCCCGGAGACCCCGACAGGCTCTTTTGGATTGAGCACCGAAAGAGATTCCCCGAGAACCCTGCATCATCCCCCGAGGACAAAAGCAGAAAGATACCAGCTCCCGGAGACCCCGACAGGCTCTCTTGGATTGAGCACCGAAAGAGATTCCCCGAGAACCCTGCATCATCCCCCGAGGACAAAAGCAGAAAGATACCAGCTCCCGGAGACCCCGACAGGCTCGTAAGATTTGATCAAAAGGAGCAGTTGAAGAGAGATCCCAGAAAGAGTCGCTTCATCCCCAACAGATTCAGTTTAATCCCCCAGCAGGCATATCGATTTGTACATCGTCAGTTCAATCACAACAGTCACAGTAGTTCACTGTCGACTCGACATCTCGATTCGTACATCGTCAGTTCAATCCATGACAGTCACAGTAGTTCACTGTCGACTCGTCATCTCGATTAGTACATCGTCTGTTCTTTTGATCATGGTTAGTCCAACCGTTGGTCCAATCCATGACAGTCACAGTAGTTCACTGTCGACTCGACATCTCGATTCGTACATCGTCAGTTCAATCCATGACAGTCACAGTAGTTCACTGTAGACTCGTCATCTCGATTAGTACATCGTCTGTTCTTTTGATCATGGTTAGTCCAACCGTTGGTCCAATCCATGACAGTCACAGTAGTTCACTGTCGACTCGACATCTCGGTTAGTTCAATCGTCAGTTCAATCACAACAGTCACAATAGTTCACTGTCGACTCGTCATATCGATTCGTACATCATCAGTCCAATCTATGACAGTCACAGTAGTTCACTGTCGATTCATCATCTCAATTCGTACATCGTCACTTCTTCTAGTCACTGTTAGTACAACTGTTGATCCAATCCATGATAGTCACAGTAGTTCACTGTTGACTCATCCTCTCGATTCGTACATCGTCACTTCTTCTGGTCACGATTAGTCCAACTGTTGATCCAATCCATGATAGTCACAGCAGTTCACTGTTGACTCATCATCTCGATTCGTACATCGTCACTTCTTCTGGTCACGGTTAGTCCAACTATTGATCCAATCCATGATAGTCACAGTAGTTCATTGTCGACTCATCATCTCGATTCGTACATCGTTAGTTCATTAATCATCATTAGTTTACCATCACTCTCATTCAAAATGTGCCGTATTCATCATTCTCATTCAAAATCTTGGGCTTCTATTAATGGGGCTTCCATGTTCATCGCTTGACATCTCGGGATTTCATCACTTGACGTCTCTTGACTTCTGTGTCCGTCTCTTAATTTCCAGGGCTTCCGTGTTCGTCGGTTAACTATCAAACGGCATCTCCGAATATAGTCCTCCGGGACCCTACATCCAATTACATTCGCTTACGAAGCACACTTCCCAAAATTCAGAAGTTTGCTCCAAGACCTAGAGTATTCAAACCTTGATGTCCCTATTCGGGTCAATAACTGCATCACAGTTAGAAATACTAGCACAGCATAAGTCCACTTGGAGTGGCACACACCCCATGGCACCTGCTCATTCTAGGATCAGAAAGCTAGGCATGATAGGACTCATGTACGAGATCATATCACATCCACACATTGCATATCATCCTCATATAGCATAGCATCCGCCTAATTGTTGTGTATGTGCATATGTGATTTATCCCTTTGTGCCCTGAACTACGTCCTGGTCTGATTCCCCTTGGGATACGTAGGCAGCTCACGCGGAGCACGACCAGCATCATCCCTCCATCTTTGCAACGCTGTTTGTCCTAAATCTATAGCCTCCAAAAAGTCCTGTCTCTTCAAAACTTTGGCACTCGCTTGCGACATGCGTTGCCTCGCAAGTTCATGCCAAAGAGGGGCAAACTGTAGACACCCCATTTTGTCGGCTATCAGATTTAGGAGACCCATAGCTTGGTGGTTCGCAATGATCGTAAAAGACTCGAAAGGACTCTCGGAAGTCAGCTCTATCTCTCAGAATGCTCAGAATGACCAAATGGCCCTGAAAGCCCGAAAACTCCCAGATTTGGTCCCAAAGTTCTGAAAACATGCTACATCGTAAGAAAAGTGATAAAATGAGTTTTTAAGTAAAACTGGATGAAATCGTCAGCTCCCAGAGACCCCCGGAAGTCCCGGAAGTTCCCCGAAAGTCCCCGTTGACCGGTTTGACCAAGGTTTGACCAGAGTTTGACCAAGTTTGACCAAGTTTGACCGAAATTGTCTGAATTCACCAGAACCATTCTAAATCATGAGAAAAGTATTAAAACAAGTTCCAAAAGAAAATCGAGCGAAAACATCAGCTCCTGGGAGCTCCCAGAGGTTCCCAGAACTTCCCGGGAATCCCAGGTTTGACCGGTTTGACCAAGGTTTGACTTTGGAATCGGGGCACCGTGACAATTTTCAAATATTTTTCATGGATACTAGAGGTCAACAGCTTTCCGACGGTATATCGCACATAATTTTCGGATTTAAAACGAGTTTATTATGAATTTCCAAAGGCGAAAAAGGCGATCAAATCGGCTTTTATCGCGAATACCGTAAAACTTTTCAAAGTGACCTATCCCCGAACTATTTTTTATGTAAATTAGACTCCATTACCTTTCCAACGGTATATCACAACCTCAATTTGGAGTTCGTATGCATTTTCTGTGAATTTCGGACGAAATAGGGCCTTTTCGCGAATACCGGAACCTCTGGGGGCCTAAACGTAATTTTCTGGGCTTCAGAGGAGCACTGCCGCCGCGGCACTAGCCCACTGCCGCCGCGGCACTGGCCCAGTGCCGCCGCGGCACTCATCCCTCGCAGAGTCCATTTTTGTAATTTTTTTGGGGGTCCAATTTGATTAATTGAAAGCCAAAACGACATAGTTTTATGTTCACAGTTGTTTGGGACCAATGGGAGTACTTCTAAAACCCCAAAACCACCCCAAATTGGCCTATTTAAACCCTCCATTGCTTTTCATTTTGGGGGGGCCAAGTGCAAAGCTTAAAAAGTTGTAGAGAAGAAGAGAGATAGAGATAGGTTTAGAAGAGAGAAAGGGAGCTTCTCCCATTGATTTTCCATAAGAAAGTGAGTTTTATTCTTGTTTTCTTCCATCATCCTTCTATATACTTCACTTTCAAAGTCCACTCCACCCCTCATTCTTGAGCATTCATGAGATAAGAAGCTACTTCCATGTCCAAATGTCAACATCTATGAGTGAAACATCAAGCTACAAGTCCAAAATCACATTGATTATCATCTATTGATTGCTATTTACTTGCTTTGATTATATATATGTTCATCTCTCCTTATCTCATTTCTTTTTCTTTTCTTTATTTACTTACTAGTTTATCATCATCTAAGTGATGACATGAAGTTTGGGGTGAGTGAATCCTTATGGATAGTAGCTCTTGACCTCAAAAACATGTTTGATAGATGATGATCATAACCTCAATACTTCCAAGGTATTCTTGGAATGTATTGAAGTTATGCCCAAAAATAAAATAAATCTCTCCAACAATCTTGGAGGTTCTTAAATGATGAGTTTGATGTAGGTATTCTAAGTGGCTATGATCCTTATTGAGTATTGAAAACATGTTTTCAAAACATCTATTTCAAAACCCCTCTCAATCCCTCTCATTTGGTTTCAAGAAACAAAACTTTGATTTCTCCAAAATCTTCAAAACAATGAGTCAAAACAGTGAGTGAGTTGAGTTCAAAGATTTTTCTAGAACACAATACTCAACATATGGATGCAAGACCACTTGGAAAGTCTTTCTAACTCACCATTGAACACCCATGATTTTTGGCTTGACTTGGAAGTACTTGAAAATGGTCCATTTGGACCCAAACATTCCTTCCAAACATTCTGTTTTTGCTGTCACAGCAGCTAGGTCAACTTACGACCTCTTTTCCAGAAAACTTTTCCAAAAGGGGTGGTCCTAACTTATTTTTCCCTTACGATTAAATGTCTTAGGGAACTGTCTGTATAAAATGGGCCTCTAGATCATTATTTTTCATTTTCTAAGATTTTCTAACATTTCAGTCGACAGTACGAACTCATTTTCTGAGTGACCTCTATTGTTTATATAATTTCTCTCAATCTGTGATAGATATTCAAGATTGGCCTTTTGGGTTGTGTTCTAGACACAATAAGGAACATCTCCATAAAAAATCATGCATTGAAAACATTCCTAACCCCTCTTTTCAAATTCCAAAAGATCATGCTACTGTTCTGTCCACTATTCAAAGCAAGTACATTTCAATTTTCATTCTTTGATTTGATGCTCATATGCATTCCAAATTAGTTCATATCTTAGGAAGTAGTCCATACTACATTTTTACACATCCCATTTTAATTTCATTCATTCATTCTTGCACATTTTAAACTTCTAAGTCATTCTAGAAATCCATGTACACAAAACACACTACAACCTTTGCACATTTTTTAGATACATACATTGCATTCATGCAAGATTTGGGGTTTTTGTAACTCTTAATCTAAGGAGATTATAAGGAATGAACTCGATCACCCGTTCATGCTTCCCCTTGATCTAATCATCCTTTCTCATCCGTCCCGGGGATTGAGAGATCTTCTTTTCTCAAAGAATAACATGTATCATACTAGCTTGTTAAGCATATTTTGATTTCTTTGTTTATTTGTTTCAAGAACAATTCATGTCCCCTTTAGATTAGGAAAACTTGATTAATTGATATATGATTAGACGATTTTTCCTAGGTTTATTTGTGGGATCTTTCACTTCGCATTGTGTGATATTTGGCTTAGATCTTATGAATGATATCTTATCTTTAGATCTTCCATTTTCAAGTTTCTTATGTAATGTAATATACTATCATAGTATTAATTTCCGAACCATACATAGTATAAGATGATTATTTGGATGCTAATTGAGGCCCGTCGAAAGATGGGGCGAGTTGAGGGTGTTTTAGTCGCGACAAAGGCTCCTTCCTCTCTCGTACCAAAACCCCGAACCAAGTTCTTTGGTTATGAAGGGCCGGTGCCCTTTATCCATTTGGGTGAGTCAAAATTAGGTTTCTTGGTTCCTTAAAGACCAAGTGGCGACTCTGTATCTGTTTTCAACAGACCTATTTTCCTTCTTTGATTCAAATCAATTTTAAAACAATCTCAAACGAAGAGAAGTGGTCCGATTCCGTTGTCTACACCCTAACCGGCTCTTTTGGATTGAGCATTGCGAGATCTGACCAATCACGAGAGATTCAGAGATGGATCCTGGTTCTAGGTCAAGAATTGAAGAGAGATTCTTAGAGAGTCCATCAGCTCCCGAAGGCCCTAACCGGCTCTTTTGGATTGAGCATTACAAAATCTGACCAACTACAAGAGATTCAGAGATGGATCCTGGTTTTAGGTCAAGAATTGAAGAGAGATTCTCAGAGAGTCCCCTACCATCCCAGCGGAAGATAGCAGAAGTCCGAACCGATTCTCCGGACTTGTCATCATAAGGATCGGCCAAAACATCACCCGCAGTCAAATCACCCCGATTCCCTTGGCAAGCACTGTCTATTCACAATTTAAGGACCCGTGTCCACTGATTATCATGAGCTTTCTCACCTGTCAGTCATTATGAGTTTCCTCACTTATCGTGAGCCTCTTCACTCCGGTTATCTCACCTATCCATTATTGTGAGCTACCCCACTTATCATGAGCCTCCTCACTTTGGTTATTATAAAACTGTCGGTTATCTTGAACTCCCTCGCCTATGGGTTATCCTTAGTTGTCATCCTCAGGGACCCCACATCTGACTACATTTTCTCGCAAAGCACACTTCCCAAATTCCAGAAGTTTGCCCCTAAACCCAGATACTTCTAAACCTTGATGTCCTTATCCGAGTCACCCACCGCATCACAGTCGCAAACACTAGCACAACACCAGCCCACTCGGAGTGGCACACCCCACAACACTTGCTCATACTAGGGTCACAACACTAGACATGATAGGACTCATGACACGTTTCATATCACATCCATACATTGCATATCACTCTTATAGCATAGCATCCGCCTGATTGTTGTGTATGTGCATGTATGATCGATTCCTTGCCTTGAACTACGTCCTGGTCTGATTCCCCTTGGGATACGTAGGCAGCTCACACAGAGCACGACCAGCACTAGCCACAGCATCATTGCATCTTTTGCAACGCTTTTATCCTAAATCTATAGCCTCCAAAAAGTACTGTCTCCTCAGAGCTTTGGCACTCGCTTGCGACATGCGCTGCCTCGCAAGTTCATGCCAAAGAGGGGCAAACTGTAGACACCCCATTTTGTCGGCTATCAGATTTAGGAGACCCATAGCTTGGTGGTTCACAATGATCGTAAAAGACTCAAAAGGACTCCTGGAAGTCAGCTCTATCTCTCAGAATGCTCAAAATGACCAAAATGCCCCTAAAAGCCCGAAAACTCCCAGATTTGGTCCCAAAGTTCTGAAAACATGCTATGCCATAAGAAAAGCGATAAAATGAGTTTCTAAGAGAAATCGGGTGAAATTGTCAGCTCCCAGAGACCCTCGGAAGTCCCGGAAGTTCCCGGAAAGTCCCCGTTGACCGGTTTGACCAAGGTTTGACTAGGTTTGACCAAGGTTTGACCAGGTTTGATCAAGTTTGACCAAGTTTGACCAAAATCATCCAAATTCGCCGGAATCATTAGAAAAGTATTAAAATGAGTTTTAAAAGAGAATCGAGCGAAAATGTCAACTCCTGGGAGCCCCCGGAGATTCCCAGAACTTCCCGGGAATCCCAGGTTTGACCAGTTTGACCAAGATTTGACTTTGGAATCGGGGCACCGAAACAATTTTCAAATATTTTTCATGGATACTAGAGGTCAATAGCTTTCCAACGGTATATCGCACATAATCCCTGGATTTAAAACGAATTTATTATGGATTTCCAAAGCCGAAAAAGGCGATCAAATCAGCTTTTATCGCGAATACCGTAAAACTTTTCAAGGTGACCTATCCCCGAACTATTTTTTATGTAAAGTAGACTCCATTACCTTTCCAACGGTATATCATAACCTCAATTTGGAGTTCGTACGCATTTTCTGTGAATTTTGGACGAAATAGGGCCTTTTCGCGAATACCGGAACTTCAGGGGGTCTAAACAGCATTATCTGGACGAAGGAAGGAGCAGTGCTGCCGCGGCATTGGCCCACTGCCGCCGCGGCACTCCCCTCCAGAACAGTGAGTTTTTGTAATTTCTTTTGGGGTCCCATTTTGATTATTTAAAAACCAAAACGACGTAGTTTTGATTCCCAGCTTATTTTGGACCAATGGGAGACCATTTTAAACTTTTTAAAACTCCATTTACCACCCCTCCTTTGCCTATAAAAGAAGCCATTTACTTCCATTTAGGGGAGAGACATGGAAGCTTAGAGAGAGCTTAGGAAGAAACTCTAGAGAAATATAGAGAGAGAAAGAGAAGAAGTAGTCTTCTTCTTCCATTTTTTCTAATCAAAGTGAGTTCTAATCTTGTTTTCCTCCACCATTCTTCTATATACTTCATTATCAACATACCCAATCACCATTTCTCTAAGCATTTTTGAGTTAGGAAGCTACTTCCATGTCCAAATGTCTATATCTATGAGTGAAACACCAAGCTACAAGTTCAATACATTATGAATATCATCTATTGATCATTATCTACTTGCTTGTTTATACAATGTTCATCTCTTCTTACCTCATTTCTTTTTGACTTTTCTTTATTTACTTACTAGTTCATCATCATCTAAATGATGACATGAAGTTTGAGGTGAGTGAATCCTTATGGATAGTAGCTCTTGACTTCAAAAACATGTTTGATAGATGATGATCATAACTTCAATACCTTCAAGGTATTCTTGAAGTTATGTTCAAAATAAAAATGAATCTCTCCAATAATATTGGGAGTTATTCAATGATTCAAGGTTGGATGAGGTTCTAAGTGGTCACATGGTCATCTCAAGAGTTTAAGTTCATGCTTTGAACATCTATTTCAAAAACCCCTAATCAAGAACTTAAACTCTATTTCAAAACTCAAATCCATTTTCTTCAAGAATGATCCAAAACAGTGAGCTGTTCAGATTCAAAGATTTGTTTTGAATTAAATACTTGAGTTATGATGATGAAACCACTTGGAAAATCTTCCTAAGACATCATAGTTTGTCTCTGATTTTTCCCATCAATTATAGAGATATGAAAGTATTTGTTTTGGATGTGAGAAGTTAATATTCATAATCTGCCTCTGTTCTCACAGAATGTTCACCCAACTTCTTGCACTTATTCTGGATATTTTCGTCACCGTATATATATATCTTTTCTATTTTTTTTATAAAACTTGGGTGTCTTAGGAAACTTTTGGTATATAATGGGTCATCATAAACCTTTTCTTTGATTTATGAAAAATCATACAAAATCAGTCAACAGTGCAGCTTTTGTTTCTGAGTCATGTGTACATTCTGATTTATTTCTTTTAATCTGTGATAGCTATTGATGTTTGGCTTTTTGGGTTATTTTCTAGACACAATAAGGATGATCTCTGATTTTTCCCACATTTTCCTAGGCACGTTTGACCTCCCATTATAATGTTATAAAGTGATGCATACAGTCTGTCCACTATTCACAGCATTTCACTTTTTGACTTTCACACTTTGATGCAACACTCTCTTGTATTTAGATGAACCCATATCCCATGCACATGTTCTTTACCACTTTTAGCATGCTATATCATATCATGCATCATCTATCCTATCATGTATCATACTCTCATAGATTCTTGAGTTTGGTTTCCAAATAAAACCATGTTTTGCAAATACTTGGGAAGTTCTTGAAATGAGTTAGGAATTGATATTACAAGTGGTTAGAATATTCATCCAAGTTCTGGAAGTATTCTTTAAAAAAAACCCATTTCAAAACCCCCCTCTTAAACCCCTCATTTTGATTTCAAGAAATAAACCTTGTTTTTCTCAAAACCCTCAAAACAGTGAGTCATTTAAACTCAAGGAATTATTTTGAGTTCAATACTCAATGTATGAATGCAAGACCACTTGGAAAGTCTTTCTAACTCATTATAGAACATCCATGATTTTTGGCTTGACTTGGAAGCATTTGAAAATGGTCCATTCTTGCCCAAACATTCTCTCTAGATATTCTGTTTTTACAGTCACAGCAGCTTGGTCTACTTTCAACTTGTTTTATAGAAACCTTTTCCAAAAAGAGTGGTTCTAACTTATTTTTCCCTTGAACTTCAATGGCTTAGGGAACTTTCTGTATAAAATGGGCCTCTAGATCATTCGTTTTAATTTTCTAAGATTTTCTAACATTTCAGTAGACAGTACGGACTCTGTTTCTGAATGACCTTTGTTGTTTATATGATTTCTCTCAATCTGTAATAGTTATTAAGGATCGGCTTTTTGGGTTGTGTTCTAGACACAATAAGGAACATCTCCATAAAAAATCATGCATTGAAAACATTCTTAACCCCTCTTTTCAATTTTCCAAAGACCTAGTCACTATTCTGTCCACTATTCACAGCAAGCACATTTTAACTTTCATTCTTTGATTTGATGCTTATATGCATTCCAAATTAGCTCATATCTTAGGAAGTAGTTCATGCTACATTTGTACATATCCCATGATGATTTCATTCATTTATTCATATACATTATAGACTTCTAAGTCATTTTAGGAATCCATGAACACAAAGCACACTACAACCTTGGCACATTCTAGATACATACCTTGCATCCATGCAAGATTTGGGGCTTTTGTAACTCCTAATCTAAGAAGATTATAAGGAATGAACTTGATCACACGTTCATGCTTCCCCCGATCTAATCATCCTTTCTCATCCATCCCGGGGATTGAGAGGTCTTCTTTTCTTAAAGATTAACATGCATCATACTAGCTTGCTAAGAATATTTTGATTTCTTTGTTTATTTGTTTCAATAACAATTCATGTCCCCCTTTAGATTAGGAAGTCTTGATTATTTGATACATGATTAGACAATTTTTCCTAGGTTTATTTGTGTGATCTTTCACTTTGCATTGTGTGATATTTGGCTTAGATCTTATGAATGATATCTTATCTTTAGATCTTCCATTTCAAATTTTCTTATGTGATGTAATATACTATCATAGTATTATTTGTCGAACCAAACATAGTATAAGATGATTATTTGGATGCTAATTGAGGCCCGTCGAAAGACGGGGCGAGTTGAGGGTGTTTTAGTCGCGACAAAGGCTCCTTCCTCTCTCGTACCAAAACCCCGAACCAAGTTCTTTGGTTATGAAGGGCCAGTGCCCTTTATCCATTTGGGTGAGTCAAAATTAGGTTTCTTGGTTCCTTAAAGACCAAGTGGCGACTCTGTATCTGTTTTCAACAAACCTTTCATTTTCTTCCTTTGATCAATTTCAAATCAAATTTCAAACAAAACAAAAAGTGGTGGAATCCCGGTATCCACAGTAGGCTTAGCATCCTCAGCCTCTTATGGAAAGTGACATAAATTGCATGAACCCATTATATAATTTTATAAACAGGGCACCCCCCACATCATTCTCCAACTGACTAAATGAAATAACCAAACAAGTCTTAGGCTGATGGACTGTGGTGAGCACATACACTTGATCAGCGCAATTAATGGTTTCAATAAATGGCATGGGACCCTTCACATGGAATGTAATCATAACTCTTGAAAATGGGATTCAAGCCTAAAATATAGCTATTGTAATCGGGCTCCCCCTCACTAAAATCATCAGCCTGGCTTTACCATATCAGTCCGAATAAGACATGTATGGCAGCCCGACTGTCTCGTAATTAGTCTGTATTTAAACATCATTCGGCCCTACTACCTTTGACCCAATTACTTGGCCCCTAATTCTTGCAATCGGTCTCATGAGTCCGATTAAAAATCTCAATTGGCTGCCACCAATTTTGACCTAAAAAAATGTATTTTTTTAGGTGCAAACAGTTGGGTGTGAAATTGGGTATTATTCACAGTAAACGGTGTTTTATGCTAGGGCGTGCCAGAATCCACCAGGGTTCAATATGTGTATGTGTGAACTTGTATTTCTTGAGATAGTGAATAATACTAGCTTTGAATCAAACGATTGTGTAAAGTAAACAAGAATTAAAATCCTCAAACAGTATTGAAGCATACAAGTTTAACGAATGCTAAAATCATGCAAGTACCTTGAGTGCTCCATAGAACTTCACTTCCATTGATGATTGAAATATAGATGATAGATTACACAAAAGTACAAACTAGAAGATACAACCTAAAAGATTATTAACTAATGATAAATGAAAGCGATTTAAACTATTGAACGCTTTGGAGGATTCGATGACGAAAAGTACCCCGTGGAAGGTACTAGATTCCACACAATCGAAAGATCGAACTTCAGAAAGTGACTTCAAGCTCAGAAAAGCCCTTTTCCATGCATAAATCCCAATTTTATCAAAAATGTCTCTCAGAATTCAGATTCACTCAGGGTTACATGAACATGAAGTGTTCTAAATGTAGTATTCTAGATGTCCAGAGATTCAATTTTAAAGAAAAGTTTAAAATTGACACGCATTGAAAAGCAATTTTGGAAAAGACGTCATTTGATTTCAAAAAGACGACGAAAGTTTCGGAGGACTTTCGGACTTCAATTGGACTTCAATTTTCATTTCAAAACCTCCTAGAATATTTTTATACTAAAATTCAACTCGAAAGCTTTCCAACAGTACATAAATGGACAATTTTGGACACCAAGAAGAATTTTTACAAAAATCTGGAAAAGCAGTGCACCTAATATTTTAAATAGAGCTTAAAGGCAACTAGAGGACAAAAAGTAGATGACAGGTCCCATAAGGGGGTGGTGGGTCCCACCTAAGATACAACCCATATGTTGCCCCCTCCATCGAGGCTTTTTGGTTCCAGACCCTTCTAGAAGCCTTCCATTGCGAGGAAATTGCCTGGAAACAGCGTTTAGGCACCGAAATGACCATTTTAACCCTTTTCTGCTCTCTGAAAATCCTATTTTAAACCTATAACTTAAGAGTTAAGTTTTTAAAACTCTATATATTGATCCATATGAGATCATCTTTCACACACAAGAGGATATATAGACACACAAGTACATATAGAGGAGAGTATATACCAGAGAGAAGTACATACAAGTGAATATACTTGCAAAATACTTTCAATTTAAGAGAGATTTCTAGAGAGAAGAAGTGAGTTATGAATTAAACTAATCTCAAGATATTAGATTCAAAATTTTAACATCAATTGCTTCCCTAAAACTTCCATGGATGAGTGCTTGAAGAATTTGAAGAATACTTGAAGAAGAAGAGTCTTCAATTCAACTTTGGTGATATAATTGAGAATCCTCCAAGAGGTAAACATCATAATTCATCTCTAATTCCTACTTTTATATATAGATCTATAAGACTTGGATCTAGTTTAGTTTTATTTTCTTTGTTAGAACACTCATCTTCTTCCTCTCTTGTTCTTCACACACTCACAAAACTAGATCCAAGTCTCTTTCGATTTTATTGATTCATGATTAGAGATTGATTTTTACTATTGATTTTCAATTTTGATTTCCTCTTTTTGCTTTAGTTTAGATCCATGCCTACATGATTATATATATATTGATGATGCCAAAAATTGGTGAGAGTAATTATATGAGAGAGATGGACACAATGGAGTTTGGATGTGGTTCGGCCCTGTTAATGAGGTGACCTACGTCCACGGGTGCGTCGGTGCGCCTTCATTAACAGATCACCGGCGCGGACTGGTGAGCCAACAGAGTGGGCGGCACTACCAGAAACTGGCTAGTATATGCGCAATAGTGATGTGATTTGTTATTCTTTATGCTCGGAATGTTCTCCCTTTCAATGGGGGTGAACGACCTCTTTTATAGGTACAAGAGACCACCCGTACAAGGTAAGTCTGCATATTAGGAAGCCTAATCTGATTACAACCGATTTACATGATTTTAGGAGAGTTTCCTAAGTGGTTTAGGAAACTACTTGCTGCTTCCATTTAGTCTTCTATTTGGGATAGGTAACTGTCTGGTTGCCCGCTGGGCAAGCAACCATGCCTTCTGAGGTGCGCCCATGTGGGGCCAATCAGGTGGGCAAGCAACCATGCCTAACGAGTTTGGCCCGCTGGGCAAGCCTGGGCTTTTGACCATCTTGGGCGGTTCTGCGTTACTGCCTGAGAAGTCTAAACAGTAGGCCCAGCTTCAAGGTGACTCGACTTCTCTTTGCTGAGGTGGCTAGGCTTGACTTTGACCTGATATTTTTGTGTATATCAACTGCTCCTCATTTTCAAAACTAATGGGATGCTTTATCAGACGAGGTTTGAAAATTAAGACTGCTTCTAAGAAATCGTTTGGGGGACAGGCCCTGGGATACTACCCGGGCACGACCGGTCGAGCTGGCCTTTTGGGGTCTGTACTGAGCGGTGGCTATGTGGGACCCGGATCGACTTCTGCCACCTATCAACCGGTCACTAGTCTAGTCAGGATCTAGCGAGGCTAGTACAAATGTAATCGAACAGTCACGTTGTAACCAGGCCGTTACATCCTGCATTTAATGCGCGTGCCTTTTAAGGCAATGTTTCACGTGCCTGAGGTGACGGTTGGCAAGCGGTTTTGGCGGGAAAGCTTATTGACCATTGGATCTAATCTGATCAGGTCCGTCCGTACCATGTATATTAGAAGCACTTATCTATTTCAGCCATTCCTGCTACCAAGAGATAGAGATACCGGGCGATTTAAGAGCAAAAAAGTTACCAGTCACGATTTTTGAGCCATTTTTCCTGCGTTAATTTGTGTAAGTCTCTCACTCCCGAGTTTCAATTCGTTGGTCTTCCCTTCACCCTTTCTTCTTTGTCTTTTCTGAGTGAAGCTAGAGAGGACGAATCCATTAGGTTTCGAACGAGAGTGGGATTTTTTTGTTCTTAAGGTTCTGATCTTACTTTATATCAGGCGGTACGTTAGACAGGTTAAACCGAGCGGGCTGTCCCCAGGTAGTGTTAACTGAGTGTCACCTTACTTTTAGGACCTTGTACTCCCTACCCTTTAGGTTGATAACCTTACCCCCTTTGTACCTCAAACTCGGAGTTCCTGATCCCTACATAGGTCGTCATTTACTTCCTTGCCCAGTCACCAAAACCCCAAGGATGTGTCACTCCAATTTTGACTCCTCTTCCTGGTTGGTCCAGGTCAGAGACATCGGACACAAGTTTAAGTCCACCTTTCGCGACCCCCTCTGATTACCATAATGAGGGCAGAATCCCAATCCGTCTATCTGACGATGAATCGGACCTGGAGGCCACCTTTGCCTCCATTTCCTGGGGTTTGGGTGATGAAACACCAGGGGAACCTGACCCCGAGGTTGCCTTCGCCAGCGAGTTCATCCCATTCACCTTGCGTACTGAAGACCTCAGCTGCATTAGGGATAGGTATAGTCTTCTTGACTACTGCTCCCTGGCTGTGAATGTCGGCGAAGCCCAGATCTACCAGCAGGGTTTTACCACCCTATATGAGGACATCCTCATGGATGGATTCCGCATTCCCCTCCATCCAGTAGCTTGGGATGTCCTGATATACTTGGGGATCGCCCCAGGGCAACTGGCCCTGAATGGTTGAAGGTTTCTTATGGGGTCCATCTCTCTTTGGCCCCAAGTTTTTGGGTATGAGCTTTCCATTCAGGAATTTTTCTAGATGCACCGATCGTTTCCCGTACATGGGAAGGTTGGGTTCTTTTCTCTCGGGGCTCGGCAAGGGAAAAAGATCATAGTAAATTGCCCGAGCAACAACAAGGGTTGGAAGAATAGATTCTTCTAAGTATCTACCCTTAGGCTCTGTGAGCTGGCCCCGGGGATCCAGATGAGGACTTCCTAGGCGGGAGAACTGAGGGGTAAGTTAGTGCAGTATCTTCCGTTCACTTCCTTTACTTCGATCTGAGTCTAACCGCATTATATTTTGCCTTGCAGCGGAATCAACCAATCTACTAAGCAATCCTGAAGAGTGCCAGGCCAGGGTCAGGGGCTTGGCAGAGCTGCCAACCAACATTTGGAACGTGCTGACTCGGACGGGCGATTTTAAGGCATCCTACAACCAGGCCGAACCCGTCAAAACTCCTGTCTTTTTACCCATAATTCCTGGTAAGTACTCGGGCACACCTGGTCTTGTCTATATTCCCATTGTATCTGCTGGTTACTGATCGCTTTTCTTTTCTTTTTTGCAGAAATGGCCCCCAAGAGAGATCTTGAACAGTTGAGGGCTAGGTAGGCCGCTGCCGCTGCCCGGGCTGCAATAAGAGGAGGAAAGAGGCCTACTACAGAGGCCTCGGGCAGCGAATGCCCGCTAAAGTGATTTGGCACGGGACAACAAACCGTCCAAAACCCGTAGGGACCTCAGCTCCGTATGTGGAGGTGGTAAAGACATCTTCTCGAGTGGGAATACCGTCCGGGGTGCCGGTTGAGGACTCGGCAATGATCTGGGAGAGGGTTAAGTCTGCTCTCCTTCCCAGCAAAGTGGAGACGTGTGCAAACATATCTCCTGAGGTATTTTAGGGGTGGCTATATAGCCTCTCCCATATGGTAATTACTGATGTCTCTACTTATTCACTGCCACTACTCTTTTTTTATATATTCGGTTAACTGATCATTTTTTGGGCTTCTTGCGTGTCGTCTGTATGGCCGCTGGGGCTGAGTCCTTCCTGCCATCTCTGGCCAGGAGGGTCGCTACTACTAAAGCTGCTCTGGTAGAGGAGCAGGCTACGTCGGAGTCTAGGGAAAATGCCCTGGCTCTGAAAAAAGACAAGGTGAAGGGCTTAGCCCTAAGCCTCGGGGCAGCCCAGGCAGAATTGGCAACTGCCCTGGCGGATCTGGAGGCATCCCGGGCTACTACGGCTACTACGGAGGCTCGAGTGAAGGCAACGGCTAAGACAACGGTAGTGGGGTCCACGGAGGAGGCTTTTAATGACGGCTTCTTTCAAGGTTACGAGGACCTTAAGTGAAGGCTAGCCCAAGATCACCCCAAATGGGACATCTTGTCCTATGAGGGTATTGACTCAGACTACTGGGATCTTGGTCCTCCCGCTTCCGATGATTTGGCCGCTCTGGCCGGAGAAGCTGCTGATGGTTCCGCTGCCCCGGGCGGTACCTCAGTCCTGGAAGATGGAACCGCCCTGGTGGGTGAGTCCGGGGAGATTGAAGACTGGTCATGGTGGACGAATCTTAGTCCCTGGCCTATTTTTTCCTTTTTTTTTGGGGAAAAGATGAGGCTACTACAACTGTCCCCAGGCAATATACAGTTTTTTTTTTGTTTTTTGTTAATTAATGAAAAGGTCCATCGAGGCCATCTTTTGCATTAATTGTTTATTATTCCATACTTGTATGCTTATTTGTGTTTGCCAATACCCGACCGATTGTTAGCCAATCTAAATCCTTACCTTAGCAAAAGGTTTAGGACTGTAACTGGTCTTGGTCTTTCAGGGACCTGTTATGTAGGTCTCGCTCGAGTATAATGTAGGCTTGTGACCTGTTAACTATCCGAGCGGTTTCTCTGGGAACTGTAGGTACTTAGGAATGTTAGGTGTCCTAGGATTCCAAGTCCTGTTAGTGCCCGGTGTGATTTCCCGTGTAACCTAGTATTCCTCTGCCCCCCAAGCATTTACTAAGGTAGGCGTATAGAGGGGGTGACTGTAGGCAACCGACCTAGAACATGGGTGGTTGTAGGGTCCTTTGAGGCGTGCTATCATCAGCTACCTAGGGGGTGTTGCCCCCTGATTCGAGGTGAAAAGTGCATATTTAT
Organism: Hydrangea macrophylla; assembly: GCA_033977485.1. NCBI lineage: Eukaryota > Viridiplantae > Streptophyta > Magnoliopsida > Cornales > Hydrangeaceae > Hydrangea > Hydrangea macrophylla. The sequence goes on along the minus strand of CM066988.1, from coordinate 58,681,925 downwards.
AGTGTATTACGTGGTATTTTATGCATACTTTTATCCCCAAAGTCCCTACATTTAGGTGCATTCTAATAATAATGTTCTTTTTATTGTATTAATGCTAAAACACATGTTTTTGCATTATTTTATAGGTATTAGGATGTAATTCAATGAAGTGGAGCTAAAGAAAGTGATTCTGGTCAAGAAAACAACAGAAGTAGTTGAGAAAATGCCAATTTTGACAATGAAGACTTTAGATTTGGAAGATTTTCCTAATAAAAATTGTAGATCTTTGAGATACGGTCGTGTGGCCACAAACAGGAGGTCAATTCGAGGTCCGAGTGAAAAGTTATGGCTATTCTCCCATCGGTGTGCAGAGTTGTCAAAATCAGAGAAGTTTAAGGGCTTGAAGAGAGTTCAATCGATTGAGAGTTCGTTCGATCGAACTAAGCTCGATCGATTGAACTTTATTTTTACCCAAAAGTTGCATAAACTCTGCGGGAACCCTATAAATAAGTCATTTTGATGGCAGACGAAAGGAGGATGCTCCAGAACGCGAAAAACAGCAGTTTTAGGGTAGTTTAGGGTTAGTTTAGGAGTAGATTAGGTTAGTTTTGATGTTCTTCTTCCTCTTTTCAATTGTTAAACTCAAGATTCAAGTTATTTACAAGTTTTAATCAGATTATTTCCAGGTTTTTCTTCTCCTTTTTCTTTATTTGATTGTTTATTGCTTTAGATGTTAATGATTGCTATGTTTTACTATTCCTGTATTAGTTTATTCATGTTTCCATAGTTTAGAAGTTGGAAATATATGATGAAATATTGATTCTTAGCCTCTGCCATGTATGATATAAAAAACCTGGGCTCGATCGATCGAAGGTATTTTGATCGATCGAACTAGAGCCATTGTCAAGCGATCGAAGACATTTCGATCGATTGAAGGATGATGTTGTCTGATCGATCGAGAGCGCTTTGATTGATCGAACATGTTCATTCCTGAGATGATTCTTTTAAGTATTCCAAAGTCTTTCTATTTTAGAAATCTGTCATCAAATTGTCCCTATAAGCTCAGTTTGTCACAACAGTTTTTAGAACTTAAAGCCTTAAGGCTATTTTCTTCATTGACTTTTGAAAGCCGCTTTGAATGCTAACACCATTTAGAGTATAAGTAATAACCATTGTTTTAAACCGTCTTCTAAGTATTTTAAATCAATTGTGATGATGTAGTCCCGATCATGAAAGGGCTATTGATTCTTTATCTTTAGAAAAATACGGAATGCTAAATAGGAATGAACTCCCTAGAACATTAATGAGTATGCATGGTAGATGGTTAGGATCAATATGGATTCACGTATTTCCAACACCTTTAATTTACTCGTTTAATAAATTATGTTTCTTTATGCTTTAGTTTGTTACTTAGTTTAATTTAATTAATTAGAATTCGTTAGAGCCTTCACCCATATATTCATTTTTTTTCCTTTTCTTTAGGTTATAACTTAGTAGACATTCTCCCTATTCCTTCCTTGTGGGATCGACCTGGTCTTACCAGATTTACTAATTGCACGATCACCTACACTTGGGTGTTGCACAAGAGTGCACAACTTTTTAGTTGTCTCACCCTCATCATCGGTTGGACCGAAGCGAAACCTATGCCTTGGGTTATGGACCCGAGGTCTTTTGGCTGCCTGGGGTCTTACACCGAGGTCTTTTGAGTGAACAAATACGGAGAATTGGTTATTTGCAGAAAAAGAAACTTTCATTATGTATATGAATAGGATTGCTCGGGCAGAGCTACATGGTTCCTAGCCAACATTATTGTCATGCTTTACTAGAAATACTTGCGGAGATGCTGCACGTTCCAGGGGTGAGAGAGGTCGTGTCCGTCTAGAGTTTGTAACCAGCATGTTCCCGGTTGGTTAACTTGGGTAACCTTGTATGGTCCTTCCCAGTTCAGTCTTAATTTACCATGGCTTGGAACCTTTGTAGACTAGTTTACTGCCTTTAGAACGAGATCACCGACCTAGAAGCTTCGTTGCCTGACTTTACTATTGAAGTACCGGGAGACCCTCTGTTTGTAAGCTACCACCTTTAGATATGCCCAGTCTCGTTTTTCTTCTACCAAGTCAAGTTCTGCTCTGAGGGCTTCCTCATTACCTTGCTCGCTGAAATTTATCACCCGATACGGGACTATCGCTTCCATGCCATAGGTTAGTGAGAATGGTGTCTTGCCTGTTGCCGCTCGAGGGCTGGTATGGTAGGCCCACAGTAGGGTCGGTAATTCCTCTACTCATACGCCCTTGGCATGTTCAAGCCTTGTTTTAATTAACTACAGAATAGTCTAGTTTATCACCTCGGCTTGGCCGTTGGCTTGAGGGTGCTGGAGAGAGGAGTAGTGATTTGATATCCCGTATCCAGAGAAAAAATGCCTAAATACCGGGGTGTCAAATTATCTGCCTTTATCGCTGACCAGAACCCAGAGAATGCCAAACCTGTAGAGGATGTTTTTTTCAATGGAATTTCCATCCTTTTCTCAGTGATTGTCGCCAAGGGCTCGGCCTTCGCCCACTTGGTGAAGTAGTCGACGGCGATGATGGCGAACTTAACTTGTTGTTTTCCCATAGGGAAGGGACCGACAATGTCGATTCCCCGCTGAGCGAATGGCCACGGACTGAGGATTGGTGTCTGAAGCTCTCCCTGGCGGTTGATCATTAGGGAGTATCTCTGGCACTTGTCGCACCTTTTTACATACTCCTGGGAATCCTGAGCCATTGTTGGCTAGTCATAACCTTGCAGTAAAGCTTTTCGTGAAAGTGCCCGGCCACCAACGTGGTTCCCGTAAACTCCCTCGTGGATTTTATGCAACACCGTCGGGATTTGGTCAGGGTGGACGCAATGGAGATAGGGGGTAGTGAACCCCCGCTTGTAGAGGATTCCACTGACAATGTGATATCTCGCCGCTCGGTACTTAACCCGGCAGGATTCTTCCCTATCATCCGGCAGTGCACCAGTTGTGAGGAACGTCATGATCGGATCCATCTAGTTGTGGCCCAAGGTGACCTGTTCAACATCCATGCCTTCCGAGTTTATCACACTTGGCTCGGGTAAGTATTCTATCCTTATCCCGGGCAAGTCTGACTCGGAGGACAAGGTAAGGCGGGCTAACTGATCGGCCCCAGTGTTCTCTTCCCTCAGGATTTATGTGATCAAGAAGCCCTTAAGCTTCTTCGAGACTGCTCGAACGAGGGCTAGGTAAGCTACCATATTCTTTTCTCGGGGCTTTGTAGTCCTGGTTAATTTGGTTGACCACGAACTGGGAGTCGCTGTACCCTTGAACTTGTTGTGCACCTATTGAAGTAACCAGCTGTAATCCTACTAACAAGGCTTCGTACTCGGCCTCGTTGTTAGAGGCAAGAAATCCGAACCTCAGCGCATACTCAAGCTGGATTCCATCTAGAGTAGTCAGGATGATCCCTGCCCCGTTTCCCTATTTGTTGGAAGACCCGTCCACGTATAGTACCCAGGTCGGGGCATTTGACTGTAGGTCGGGCGATAGGTCGGGAAGGCTAAGCTCTTCAACTGGGTCCTCCGGGTACGTAAACTCCATAAAAAGTCTGCCAAAACCTGTCTTTTGATCGTCATGTAGGGTCTATGGGTTACTTCAAATTCTTCTAACTCTAAGGCCCACTTGCGTTTGTAGAGGATTCCATCGACAATGTGATATCTCGCCACTCAGTACTTGACCTAGCGGACTTCTTCCCTATCGTCCGACAGCGTGCCAGTTGTGAGGAACATCATGATCGAATCCATCCAGCTGTGGCCCAAGGCGAACAGTTTAACCTCCATGCCTTCCGAGTTGATCACACTTGGCCCGGGTAAGTATTCTATCCTTATCCCAGGCAAGTTTGACTTGGAGGACGAGGCGAGGCGGGCTAACTGATCGGCCCTGGTGTTCTCTTCCCTCAGGATTTATGTGATTGAGAAGCCCTTAAGCTTCTTCAAGACCGCTCAGACGAGGGCTAGGCAAGCTACCATGTTCTCTTCCCGGGCTTCATAGTCCTCATTAACTTGGTTGACCACGAGCTGGGAGTCGCTGTACCCTTGACCTTGTTGCACACCTATTGAAGTAACCGGCTGTAATCCTACCAACAAGGCTTCGTACTCGGCCTCGTTGTTAGAGGCACAAAATCCAAACCTCAGAGCATACTCAAGCTGGATTCCATCTAGAGTAGTCAGGATGATCCCTACATCGCTTCCCTATTTGTTGGAAGACCCATCCACGTATAGTACCCAGGTCGGAGCATTTGACTATAGGCCGGGCGGTAGGTCGGGAGGGCTAAGCTCTTCGACTGGGTCCTCCGGTTATGTGAACTCCACTAAAAAGTCTGCCACAGCCTGTCGTTTGATCATTATGCGGTGTCTGTAGTTTACTTCAAATTCCTCCAACTCCAAGGCCCACTTGACAAGCCTTCCGGATGTTTTAGGCTTGTAGGGGGTAGTGAACCCCCGCTTGTAGAGGATTCCATCGACAACGTGATATCTCGCCGCTCGGTACTTGACCTGGCGGGCTTCTTCCCTAACGTCCGGTAGCATGCCAATTGTGAGGAACGTCATGATCGAATCCATCTAGCTGTGGCCCAAGGCAACCGGTTCAACCTCCATGCCTTCTGAGTTGATCATACTTGGCTCGAGTAAGTATTCTATCCTTATCCCGGGCAAGTCTGACTTAGAGAACGAGGTGAGGCGGGCTAACCGATCGGCCCTGGTGTTCTCTTCCCTCAAGATTTATGTGATCGAGAAGCCCTTAAGCTTCTTCGAGACCGCTCGGACTAGGGCTAGGTAAGCTACCATGTTCTCTTCCCGGGCTTTGTAGTCCTGATTAACTTGGTTGACCACGAGTTGGGAGTCGCTGTAACCTTGAACTTGCTACGCACCCATTGAAGTAACCAGCTGTAATCCTACCAACAAGGCTTCGTACTCGGCCTTATTGTTAGAGGCACGAAATCCAAACCTCATCACATACTCAAGCTGGATTCCATCTGGAGTAGTCAGGATGATCCCTACCCTGCTTCCCTGTTTGTTGGAAGACCCATCCATGTATAGTACCCAGGTCGGGGCATTTGATTATAGGCCGGGCGGTAGGTCGGGAGGGCTAAGCTCTTCGACTGGGTCCTCTGGGTACGTGAACTCCACAAGAAAGTCTGCCATAGCCTATCTTTTGATCGTCGTGTGGGGTCTATAGGTTACTTTAAATTCCTCCAACTCCAAGGCCCACTTGACGAGCCTTTCGGATGTTTCAGGCCTACTCAGAATCTGGCGGAGAGGTTGATCTATGAGGACTGCGATTACGTGGGCCTGAAAATATGGGCGAAGTCTCCGGGTAGAAGTGATGAGGGCAAAGGCGAGCTTTTCTATGCGGGAGTATCTTTTTTTTGCGCCTTGTAGTGCCCTGTTGGTGTAGTAGACCAGGAATTGTATCCCGTGTTCTTCTCAGATGAGAGCCGAGTTGATTGCTGAGGGGGACACTGCTAAATATAAGACCAATTCCTCATTTGGCATGGGTGTTGAGAGTAAAGGGGGTGATGCCAGGTACTTCTTGAGTTCACGAAATGCCTCCTCGCACTCTTCTGATAACTAAAAGGCCTTACGGAGGATTTGAAGAATGGGAGACACCGGTTGGTGGCTCGAGAGACAAATCTGTTCAATGCAGAGACCCGCCCGGCCAAGCTCTGAACCTCTTTGGTCGACCTGTGTGACCGCATGTTGATGATGGCCTGGATTTTCTCAGGATTTGCCTCAATACCCCGTCTGCTGACTAAGTGTCCCAGGAACTTCCCGGATGAGACACCAAATAAGCACTTAGCTGGGTTCAACCTCATCCTGAACTTTCTCAAAATGCTAAAGGCCCCGGCCAGATGCTCGAGGTTGTTGAGCTCGTCCCTACTTTAACCAAAAGATCGTCAACGTAGACTTCCATGGATTTCCTAATCAGGTCCTTGAACATCTGATTAACCAATCGATGATAGGTTGCCCCAGTGTTTTTGAGGCCAAAGGGCATCACTTTATAGCAGTACGTTCCCTTATTTATGATAAAGGAAGTCTTTTCTTCATCCCCGGGATACATGCTGATCTGATTGTATCCCGAGTAGGCATCCATGAATGAGAGGAGCTCACGACCGGCCATGAAATCAACAAGGAGGCCTATCATGGGCAATGGGTAGCAGTCCTTGGGCCATGCCTTGTTTAGGTCGGTGAAATCCACGCACATTCTCCACTTGCCGTTACTTTTCTTGACTAGAACCACATTAGCTAGCCAGTCAGGATAATGGACCGCCCGGATGGAATTCGCCTTTAGGAGCTTCTCGACCTCTTCACATACCACTACCTACCTTTCGACTGCCATACCCCGTCTTTTTTGCTTGACCGGGCGGGAGTCCGGGTTGATGTTGAGGCGATGAGACATGACTTGAGGATCTATCCCCAGCATGTCTTCATGGCTCCAAGTGAAGACATCCTGGTTCTGCTGCAGGAATCAGATCAACTTCTCCTTGAGGTCCAATTCCAAGAAAGTGCCAATGCTAATGAACCGGTCGAGAAACCTTGGGTCCAGCACCACTTGATCAATTGATCCACCGGACCTACTCCATCGCTTTGATCCCTTGGGTCTATTTCCTGAATGTTCAATGTTTCTGTGACGGCTTCTCTGTGTAGGGAGCTGACGTAGCAGCTTCGAGCGGTCACTTGATCTCCCTGTAAGTTGCCAGGTCCCTGGGGGGTTGGGAACTTGACTACCAGGCTGTACGTTGACACAACCGCCTTGGCTTTGTTGAGAATTGGTCTCCCAAGGATGACGTTGTATGCGGACGGAGCTTCTACAACTATAAAGTTTGCCAGCACAGACGTTTGCTGGGGGTAAGTCCCCATAAGAACCAGGAGCTCTATGATACCGAGCGGTTGTGTGCTGGACCCGTTAAAACCTACTAGGGGAGTGGCCATTGGTCGGAGCCGATCCCTGGATATCCTGAGCTGATGGAATGCAGAGGCAAACATGATATTAGAGGAGTTGCCCGTGTCCACCAACACCCTTTTAACCATATAGTTCGCCATGGAGAGCGTCACCACCAGTGGATCATCATGGGGGCAATGTAGGCCTAGCATGTCCTCAGATGAGAATGTCAACACGTTAGTCGAGGGAGAGCCGGTGGAGTGGACATGCCAGACATCTTATTAGGATGCCCTAGCACGACTCTTCCTGGCCGACTGTTAGTCCCCTCTGCCCGAAGTGCCTCCGGAGTTTACATTGATTTGCCCGAGGGGTCGCGGCTGCTTGGGAGCCCGGGTATCTTGCTGAGGTCGTCTATCTGCCGCCACGAACTTGGCTAGATGGCCCTGCTCAATCAGCTTCTCAATGATGACCTTAAGCTTAAAGCAATCCTTTGTGTCATGTCCGTGGTCTTTGTGGAAGCAGCAAAACTTATCTCGGTTTCTCTTACCGGGTGGACTTTTTAGCTTTACCGGCTCCTGGAAGAGCCGTCGGGTCTCGGTGGCGGCCACAACCTATTGAATAGACAGAGAAAAGGGTGTGAACTTGATCAGAGGCTGATCCCGACCACTTTTAGGCTGATCTTGTTTTATCTTCTTTCCCGAGCCCTTCTCTGAGGCATCGCGCTTTTGCTTTTATCCCTAGGACTCATCTTCTGCCAAACTAGTGTGCTTGGCCTTGAGGAATTCCTCAGTGTCGATGTACTTTCCAACCCTCTCCGAGAGCTCTACCAGGGTTGCCAATCAGTTACGGTGAAATGATGTGGCAACATTGGTGTGTTGAACTCCCGAGCAGAAGACCATGATTGCGTCTGTTTCATTCAGATTACGCATCTAGAGCTTCTGTTGGTTGAAATGGTCCACATACTCCCTTAGAGATTCCCTTTTTCATTGCTTGGCAGTCAACAACTGGGTGTCCAATTGTGACCGGTCGAGCATCCCCACAAACTGGCTGATAAAGAGCTTGCTCAACGTCTTGAAGTCGTCAACCATTCGGAGTTTCAGAGCATGGAACCACTGCGCGGCTGGCCCTTTAAGAGTGTTAGGAAAGGGCATGCACAATAACTCATCGACTATGGTAACCAACACCATTTGAGCTTTGTATGTGCGGATATGGTCCACTAGGCTCCCTGAACCGTCATAGGAGCTAAGATGTGGTGGCTTGAATTTTCGCGGGATGGGGAATCCCATTATCCGAGCGGTATAGGGCGACTCGGTCTCAATGTTGGTGAGGTCTTGGCTAGATCTGCGATTCAACCTTTCGATTTGCTGCTGCAAGTCCTTGATCTGTGCCTTTACATCTCGCCTGATTTTTCCCTCCATATTTGAGCGGTACGTCAGGTCCGATGATGAGGAATCCTCTTCGAAGTGCGTCATCTTCGGGGATAGAACCCGGCTCTGACTTCGAGTAATTGTGTGCCTAAGATCTCCCTGGCTCCTGACCAGAGGGTCTTTGGCCGATTCCCGAGCCTTTTATCTTGATTCCTCCCTTTTAGCGGTGCGTTGTTTGTTGATGATATCTCTAGCATCTTCCACTCGGCGAGGATTGGTCCGAGCTTGCCGCCGAGTACGCCTGGACGCTCTGTTACAGTCACCATCCCTAATGTGTTCCTAATCCGACAGGGACACCGGCGGAGAGTGGGTATGGTTTCGAACTCGTGCGGGCTCCTGGTTGGGGACACTTTTCCCAGGCTGGTTCTCGGATTGAGGATGCTTTTCCTGTAGGGCCAATAGCACTTCAATCTGCTACTGGGTTTGCCACTGGCCTTCTAAGAGTTGCGCAAGCATCGCTGTTACTTGCTCAGAGATCATGGAGGCGACCTGCTGCTCGAGTTGTAAGTTCTCCTGACAGGCCTGGGCAGTACTTTTCTTACTCATCTTTGGGGGCATGTTGATCAGTTAAGAAATTTGTTGGTGAAAAATTTACTGCTTCCTACAGACGGCGCCAAACTGATGATGCCAAAAATTGGTGAGAGTAATTATATGAGAGAGATGGACACAATGAAGTTTGGATGTGGTTCAGCCCCGTTAATGAGGTGACCTACGTCCATGGATGCGTCGGTGCGCCTTCACTAACAGATCACTGGCGGGAACTGGTGAGCCAATAGAGTGGACAGCACTACCAGAAACTGACCGGGTATATGCGCAATAGTGATGTGATTTGCTAGTCTTTATGGTCGGATTGTCCTCCCTTTCAATGGGGGTGAGTGGCCTCTTTAATAGGTGCAAGAGACCACCCGTACAAGGTGGGTCTATAATTTAGGAAGCCTAATCTGATTACAACCGATTTACATGATTTTAGGAAAGTTTCCTAAGTGGTTAAGGAAACTACTTGCCCCTTCCATGTAGTCTTCTAGCTAGGATAGGTAACTGTCTGGTTGCCTGCTGGGCAAGCAACCATGCCTTCTGAGGTGCGCCCATGTGGGGCCAGTCTGGAATGAATGCCCGAGCTGTTGACCATCCTGGGTGGTTCTGCATTATGGCCCGGGAAGTCTAAATAGTAGGCCTAGGTTCAAGGTGACTTGACTTCTCTTTGTTGAGGTGGCGAGGCTTAACTTTGACCCGATATTTTCATGCATATCATATATATATATATATCTATTTTGAATCCTATGATGGTTTGGAAGTATGATCTATGAAAAGGATGATTCCTATGTTCATACCTATCTCTTGATTATTCCTATTACCTAGAATTCCTATTGAATTTCATCTCCAATAGGATATTTGTAAGTCCCTTTGATCCATGATCTAGAGTTCTTCATAGAACTTGAGGGCTAAATTGATTGGGAATCATGATAATTAAGTTGATCTATGAGTTTGATCTCTCTAATAAGCTCCAACCATCACCTAAGATGTTTTTCTCACACTTTGAAATGAATTAGATAAAATTCAGCAAAACAGATTGGTTTTGTCCATAAGATTTGGTCCGCTAAAACCCATAGTTTGATGGATTTCAAATTTTCTGGGTAAACTTTAATGAATTAGCTTTCATTCGGTCCGTTTGAGAACTTTTAGGAACCATATGCTATTTTTAGAAATTGTTGAGAAATCGGTTGACGGATTTGAACATAGTCTCTTTGTATTTGAATTTCAAAAAATCTATAATAGTTATCGATATTCTGCCTTTTGGGGATGATTCCTAACTCATGTATCTATATGCCGGTGTAAAATCATGAGCATACGATTGAGTTTTGATCATTTTCTAAGCGTTTGAAGTTGATACAACTATTCTGGAATTTTCTAGATTTAACTACAATTATGATTATGTATACAAGATGGTCATACCTTGATCACTCAACAATAATCGATGAATGAAACTCGGCTTAGAAATCATCTAGGATAAATAAATGAGAGATCAAAAGCTTAGATTAACTTGATTAACATGATTCATGAACTTCTATTATACTTCTATTATGTTTTACATTCATTTGTCAAATGATATCAAACTTTCAGAATAGCAGAAGTCTGTTTAAAATGACTTTTCAGAAACCCTAATTTCATGACATGTCCATGAAATTATTTTGTCACAAACTTCAATGAAATAGCTTTATTTTGACACCAAATAGAGCTTCACATAATTTTTGTAGAATTAATTATGATTTTTACAAGAACAGTGGATTGTCCTGGTTTACTGTTCCCAAAACTCTTATTTCTCAAACATCAAAAATGGTAAAGAAGTTCTACTTTTTGGAGAAGTTCCCTAAGACATGTATCTAACTTTTTTGTAAAAGGGTTTTAACCCAGCGCATGTTTAAGACCACTTTTGATAGGATTCATTAGAGGTTGTTGAATCTGGAAATTTGATTAATGACATCTTTTTCTTGTTTTTCATGCATGTCATTTGTTTGCTTGTGTTTTTGCAATGCTTGGATATTTCTTGGTGTTTGTGTAGAGAATTGAATGCTGTGGATTCGGACTTCAATTTGTGGGCTTGCCTCGTCTACATGTGGCTTAGTGCCCATGTATCGTGTACTATTTCTATCCTTTGTCTTAGAATTTTTCTAGGTTTACAACTTTGTTTTCAACGACACATTTCTTTTAGGATAGTCTCCGTTTATATGCTTATGTGTTAGAGACATCTTATCTAGGATTGTTGCATGATTGCATTACATGTTTTCTTTCTTTTTGCCTTTTGCGACTCCGCTTGAGTCAAGCCAATGTAAGTCTTCTTGTTCTCTTTTGCATATCATAACATGTTTCTTTTACTTGCATCAATCCCGGGAGGAACTAACCACTGTAAGTATACCTCTCTCTTGTATTGCATGTGCATCCGACTTTTACTTGATTTAATCTCTTGACATGATTTTCCTTAGATGTTCCCTTTTGACATGTATATATATCTAGTATGTTTGAGGAAACAACACCAATTATGAATTAAAAACAAGGATATTTGAATCAAGGCCTATCATTCGGTAGGGCGAGGAGGGGTGTTTTAGTCCTTCTTGGGCTCCTTCCCCTCTCGTACCAAGACCCCCAAACCTAGTTTCTGGTAATGAAGGACGAGTAACCTTATTCAATTTTGGGCGAGTCAAACTTGGGTTTCCTAATTCCCGATAAAAATTAGGTGGCGACTCTTTGTCTCTAGGTTCACGTGAGGAAGTCCTAGTTCTCCCTGAAGTGTGCTCCTTGGGATCCGTCCTAGGACACTATTGAGGGAGAACGCCAGGACCCCTCTTAACATGCATCGGTATCCACAATTTAACCGCCTCTTTATTGGTCACCTTTGTCCAATTTAAACCCTCAGAATCGAACATGCTAGTGGTTTAGTTCTGATTACTCATTCTTTCCCTACTTTTTCTTAGATTGCCATTGGACTCCTTGATTCTCGGTCTAATACCTAGAGTCTCTATTCCTCTAACCAAATATTATTGTTATCAGTCCATTCCAACATCGGACTAGTCCCCAATCTTGCTAGTTTTGGCCCTCATCTTTTGATGTTATCAAGCCCATTCATCCTTGGCCCATCTTGATCCCGATGGCCCAATAGACCGAATATATTTCAAGCATCAACATTTGCCCCACAAAATGTCATATCAAGTAAAAGCCGACTTGATGTGATGTTTTGAATTTTGAAAATGCCACATGTCAATCGGGGAGAAGTTTGCCCACGTGCCAACTGTTCATTTTGGGATTTGAAACAACATTTTGCCTTTGATTTAAAGGCACAGGAATCACTCCATCCTTTACGTGTTCTTACTTTGTGCATACTAGATTCTCTCTCAAACCCTTACTTCATCTTTTTCACCTTTGTGTCAATGACCTTCTCGAAGAAATCTGCATCTCCTCCTGACACTACTTTTGAAAATCCTCATACTCCTAGCCCTTGTACACAGGTAAGGGATTATTTGTGTGCCCACAAAGTAGATTGTACTGCTGAATCTTTCGTCTCTTTACCTACTTAGGAATCAACGAACCCTATAGGTTTAGGTCATGTCTTCCTCAAATAATCCCCTTCTTCTTTCTCTGCGTTCTATCCTCCCCTCCCGTTTGAATCTCTTAAATACCAGGGGAGATAGATCTTACTAGGGTTTACTCTTCCAACACTACTAGGAGTTGGCCTTCTCCTTCCCCTGATTGGGTCGGATGGATGGATAGATAGGTTTGCGTATGCCAAGTCCTATGTGTGGATTCAAAATGGCCTAAACCATATCATTTTCCTTTCCAAGTTCAAAAGCTAGATAGATCACTCTCTCCTTTGTTCTACCCTGATGTTCTGGGCCCCTTCTTACAACTCTTTTCTTTTCAAGGTCGGTTCTATGGGACCGACTATTAGAGACATTAGCTACCTCCTCAGGCTTCATCCTCACAGGGAAAAAATTGGTCCCAACTCAGAGACCCCCGAGGTCACCTTTGGTTATCCTCTGGCTGACAAGAGTGCCAAGGGTAAGACCAAACATATTGCTGCCTATCGGTCCTTCTTTCAAAGCTGCATAGGTGAAAAGGGAAGTGAAGCGACCGATTTCGAGCACATAGCTTTTCTAATTTATTGGTTAAACAAATTCATTTTTTGTTCTGCATCTGTGGCCATCACCAAAGAGTATACTGATCTGGTTGTTGCCTTGGCTAGTGCACAGGGTCCATGATTATGTTGAGTCCAATTTTACCAAAACTATAAGTGGTCCCCTGTGGCAGCTTCAGTGCTGCTTGATGGCTTACTTTCTAGAACTCAGACCATCCATTGACTCGAATGTAGATGCCTCAGTCTTTGCTCTTCGCTATGCTTACTTCACTCCTTTATCTCACTCTTTTTATGAATGTTTCTCTTTTTCTATGGCCGATGTGCTACACGGTCTCCTCTTCAGTTTCATCCATTTTCTGCCAACTCAGAGCATTACCTTTCTTTCCTTCAACTGCTAACCAACCCAACTGATATCGGTCTAGGTATCCAATCTCACTATAATAAGATATGGGGTGGATACCTGGTACCAAGGGATATTATTTATAGTCCCACCTTTGGTCAAAATTGTAAGTGTGGGGTAGAATATTATAATCCCACTTTCTTTTCCCAATAATTTGGCTTGAACCAGATGGTTCCACTTCCTCCGTATCCTTCTTTAAATCGGCACATCTCTGATGGGACATTATCACTATAGTGTCATTGGCTGAAGAGGTTAGGGAAAAGGCTGACAGACTTAAGGGAAAGTTTACCTTCAAGCCCTTTGACGAGTTCCCATGTTCCATAAACCAATTTGACGTTTGGTGGAGCAAGCGGATCTTAGATGTTCAATCGGAACCTCTACATATTGTCCTGCAGAGGATATCTCCTGATTCTGACTACTCTAACTAGGCCACTCAGGTCGAGAATCCCATTTTGCCTACTGACCATGCTATTTCACAGGCTGTAGGACAAAAAAAATTTGTGGAAAAGCATCGGACTACCAAACATTCAGGGACTTCGAGAGGTTCTACAAGGTGAAGTTCCATCCCTGGAGGCAGGAGCAAATGAGGCAAGTGGTTGAAAAATGTTTACATGAGATCGACCAAGAACATACCGATAAAGGGGTGAGAGCTTGGACAACCTATATCAAGTGAAACCCTTTCAAACTTGAACCCCTGGTACAAGATTTTATAAAACCTTCAAACATAAAAATTCCCCTGATCCCTGAGGTCAAGTTTGCCATTGTAGACACCTATTAGTGTTTGGACTAGTGAAGTCTTCAAGCTTCCCTTGAACAAACGGCCAAGCTTCACTGGTCACCACGTCACTTGCCTCAATGACTACTTTTCTCACTACCAAGGAAGAACTTCCATCTATATAGACCCAGATGCCCGAGGTTAATTTAATTTGCCAAATTTACTTTTTCTCAAGTCGGGCTGATCTTTATTGTTTTGTTTGTGCAGATGCTCTGCCACCACATCCGAAGCCTTCAACCCCTCTTCCCATCATCAAGTCCAGTAATGATGAAGAAGAAGAAGAAGCTCCCTCCAAGAAAGCTAAAAAAAAATAATAGATGACCAAATCTGCGAAGGTAAATGCTTGTCCAATTCTTCTGCCTCTTTGCATCATTCGTCTTCAAATTGACGTTTCTTTCTGCCACAAGTGGGTGGAAAAGTGGAAGCCTCGAAGAAAGTGGCTTCAACCAAACCCAACCCCAAAATTATCATCAAACCTTCAACACTTTCCAAACCACTAGCATCTCCTAAAGTGCCCGAACCCATCAGCTCATCTTCTAACAACCCCCCATCTTTTGAGACAAATGATCTCTCTAAGCTCTCCTAAGCTGAACTAATAGCCAGGTTCCAAGGTTTAGAGGCCAAGAACCCTTTTATGAATCACCTGAACCATCCACAACCTCTTTGGGGAAGGCCACCTTGGCTTTCCCTTTGAAAGGAAAGAAGAGAAAAGCTTTAACTCCCTCTCCAACCATAAGTGAAAATAATAGGACCGAGTCGAGAGATCTTATCGAGGTCGATCCCTTGGACATTGATACAGGAGATAAGGAGATAACTAGAACACCTCCAATTGGGAAAGAGGTTGAAGTGGGAAAAGACACCCAGTTAGAAGAAGAAGGATAAGAAGAAAAATTAGGAGAAGAGAGAGAAGTGGAAAGAAAAGAACAAGAAAAAGAAAATAAAAAGAAAAAGAGAAGGAGACCGAGGTGGAGCAAGAATCGGTAAAATAGACCGAGGCTATTGATCAAACAACGACCTTGGAGAGCCCCATTGATGATATCTGGGCAGAGGCTGAACTAGGTCAAACCGAGTACTTCATGAGCCTAAAGCTCTATCCACAGCCATGATGGCCCAAGAACAGGTACTTGTCATTTCTTTGGTCATATGTGATGTCTATTCCTTCCATTTTTTACTGATTGAATCTTTTATTTTGCAGACCCTACCGATCTCCCTGACTTACCCAATTTTGGGTCCATGACGATGGATGAATTTTTCTCCAGCCTTGATCTTGAAGATTTCCTGGCGATGGAGACCATGTTTGAGGTTCCACTATCCGAAAAATTTGACAATGCTTTAGTGACTAGGGCCAAAGAGGTAGTGGCTGCATTAAAGGAACAACCTGTTTCCACTATCTCTACTCTTCCCAAAGTTGAGGACGCCTAGATCCTACTTCTGGGCTGTCCGAGCTCCATGAGGATCAGAGGTTGGTCTTAACGGAAATAAAAGAACAGCTCCCTCTTCTGTATTCAAAGTTCTATTTAGCTTCCAAAGTGGCTGAGGCAAGAGCAAAGAGTTTGTTTTGGATGACCAAAAGTTGATGGCCACATAGGTTGGCCACTTCAAGGAAAAGTATTCAGATGCGTCCATTAAGAAGACCGAGCTAGAGAAATCCAAAACAGACATTGAACAAACAACAGGCCAAACTCCAAGCTTAGCTGGACCTACTAAGCAGGAAGCTACAAATTATTACTCAGGATTTGGAGAAAGCTAACCAAGCCATCACCGAGATTGGTCAGCAAGCCAAACAGCACACTCATCAACTTGCCTCTTCAAAGCCTAATGCCGTGAAGTAGAACGCTGAACTAAAGAAGGCTCAGCTTGATCAAAAGGCTGCTGAGGCGAAGTGGACCGATTTAAGGAAAAAGATAGGCTTTTTAGACTTATCTATCTAGTGGTAGATTTATTGTATTTTCATTTTCCTTATACTTGAATCTGTAAGCTTATTTCATAAATGAAAATACAACATTTTGGCATCAGTCTTTAGTCCAACTGCACTATTTCCCATAATGTTGGGTGGTATTGTTTCAAATATTGACCGTTAATTGGTCTAACATGACTCTCACCATCAATATCCATCAAATGATAAGCACCACCCTAATAATTTTCTCAATTAAAAATGGACCTTCCCAATTCATAGACCATTTTCCATATCAGGGATTCTTATTCGCGAGAGGTAAAATAGCTTTCCACATGAGATCGCCAAAACAGAATGACTTAGCTTTCACTCTCTTGTTGTATGAACTGGCGGCCCAATTTTTTTGGACTACTGACACGACTAAAAAGTTGTGCGCTCTTGTGAAACACCCAAGTGTAGGTGATCGTGCAAGTAATACTAGATACGTCCAGGTCGATCCTACAGGGAAGGAATAGGAAGAATATATACTAAGTTACAACCTAAAGAAAAAGAAAAGATGAATTGTAGGAGTGGAACTTCTAACAAATCCTAAATAATTAAATTAAACTAAATAATAAACTAAAGCATATAGACACATAACTAAAGAAACAGACAAATTAAAGGTGTTGGAAATTTGAGAATCCGCATTGATCCTAACCATCTATAATGCACATTCACTAACGTTCTATGAAGTTCATTCCTTTTCAGCATTCCGTATTTTTTTAAAGATAAAGAATCAATAGCCCTTTCATGACCGGGAATACATCATCACAGTTGATTTAAAATATTTAGGAGATGGTTTAAAACAATGGTTATTACTTGCACTCTAAATGGTGTTAGCATTCAAAGTGGTTTTCAAAAGTCAATGAAGAAATTAGCCTTAAGGCTTTAAGTTCTAAAAACTGTTGTGACAAATTGAGCTTGTAGGGACAATTTGATGACAGATTTCTAAAATAGAAAGTCTTGGAATACTTAAAAGAATCATCTCAGGAATTAACATGGTCGATCGATTGAAGCGTTCTCGATTGATCGGACTGCATCATCCTTCAATCGATCGACATGTCTTCGATCGCTTGACTATGGCTCTGGTTTGATCGATCGAAATGTCTTCGATCGATCAAGCCCAAGTTTTCTAAAGATTGCATGGCAAAGGCAGGGAATCAATGGTTCATCACATATTCCCAACATCTAAACTACAGAATCATGAATAAACAAATACGGGAATAGTAACCTAAAGCAATCATAACAACTAGATTAAGAAACAATCAAATCAAGAAAAGGAAAAAAAAACCTAGAAATTATCTGAATATAACTTGAAATAAACTTGAATATTCAATAATCTTTAGTATAACAATGAAAAAGAGGAAGAAAAGCATGAATCTAACCTAATCTACTCCTAATCTAACCCTAAAACTACCCTAAAAAAACTACTATTTTTTGCGTTCTGGAGCGTCCTCCTTTCGTCTGGTATCAAAATGACTTATTTATAGGGTTCCTGCAGAGTTTACGCAACTTTTGGGTGAAAATGAAGTTCAATCGATTGAGCTTAGTTTGATCGATCGAACTCTTAATCGATTGAACTCTCCTCAAGCCCTTGAACTTCTCTGATTTTGACAACTCTACGCACGATGGGAGAATGGCCATAACTTTTCACTCGGACATCAGATTGACCTCTTGTTTATGGCCACGTGACCTTAACTCCAAGATAAACATTTTATATTTCTAGTAAAATCTGTAACAACCTACATTTCATTTCATTATTAATTTTAGCATGTCCATATTTAAGTTGTATTTCCATTGACATAATTATATTTATTTAGTATTGTCTGCTTTTAAGTTAATTGCAAGTCTCATGTATCTAAATCTTATTATTTGTTTTATTTCATGTTAAATTCTTGTTGGGGTCAAACTGCAATTTTATAAAATAAGTCATACCTGTATTGGATTTTAAAACTGTATTTCAAAAAGGTGAAAATATTTTCTTTTAATTCAAACTATATTTTTATAAAACCAGAAAACCATTTCTTACGTTAAAATGAATTTTCTGTATTGTTGTGGTGACTACCACGATGCGAAAATACCAATTTATGTGCAAAACTGTCTGCGCCACGTTGATCTCCCACAGTTTGGGAAACTCCTCCAATCAAGATATTGATTTCTTGTATTGCTATCTTTCTCAACAATTTCTCCAAACTCATAGCACAGTGAGTATTCTAAACTCACCTAGAATGTAATTCAGATTGTATTTGCTGTTTGGAATAGCTTAATTTGAAAATCTCCATTGATGACTTATGTTTGAAACTAGAAGCTTGAAAAACATGGATTTTCCAAACTTAATCAAAATTCATTTTCTGAATGAAATATGAAAGATTATAGAATGTAGAGTATACGGTTGAAATATTAGAGCTTAATTTGTTCGTATCGTGACGTATGATTAAAATGAAATTTCCGTCAACTCTCGATTTTTCATAAAACCCAAGAGCTACGGATCGATTCAAGTAAAATTGATAATAGATTCTTAATCCTTGCGAGAAACCAAAGAAAATCATATATTACATGTCCTATTTACTTCCAAATTGCAAAATGGGTCAAAAGACCCCTTAATTTCTGAAATAGGGGAAAACCAGCGAAGAAGACGAAGCTTCTGCCTGAACTCACACGCGCGATCGCGCGAGAGAGGGTCGAGCGAATGGACCGCGCAAGCGATTCGCATGAGCGACCTGCGCGTGCGAGGTTTGTGTTCCCAGGCAAACAGAAAAGTTTTGTAAAAGAAAATTGAAAAATAGGCAGGTTGTGTGTATCCAGGCAATTAGGAAAGATTATATAATAACATGGGAAAATGGGCAAATTGCGCGAGCGGCCCGCGCGCGCGACTTCTGACAGTTTCTAGTTTTTGCTTATTTCATGTTAAGGAATTGTTTGGTTGTTAACTTGTGGGTCTTTAAGGCTCTGTTTGCAAAAAATGTTAAAACAGATTATATTTTGGGTATGATTGGTCATTTAGGAACGATTATGATTTCGATTCTTTTCAAATATACGTGGTTATCAATCCCGGCATTTCATATGTTCTGTTTATAGTTGCACGACATTCATATGGTGTCAGTTGTACATGCATGGTGAGTGTGAATGTTGGTCAGTGTGGAAAAGAGTAATGGTCAGTGTTGTAAAGAGAGTATGGTTAAGATTGTGTTGTGGACACTCCCTGGTAAGTGAGTACCAAAGTGTGTTGTGGTTGAGATTGCGGCGAGAGTGTCTTTGAAATACTACGGTGGCAAAACTGGACACTCCCTGACGCCCATGGAAGCGTTAAAGTATGTGACGCCGAACTTGGACATTCCCTGGCACCCATGGTAGTGCTAAAGTGTGGCCTACGGACACTCCCTGGTACTCGAGTCTGGATATTGTGTGAAGTATTTGCGAGGCAGATTAGGTACTAAAGTGTGAGGCATTGGACATTCCCTGGCACCCCGTGCTAAAGTGTGAGGCAAACTGGACATTCCCTGGCACCCTTGTGCTAAAGTGTGGCTATCGGAGTATTTCAAAGATACTAGTGTGAGATAGTGCGTTGTTGTGTTTGTCAAGAGAAAAGAGTCGGTAAGATGAGGTGGTGCATTGTTTTCATACATGGTCACATATATGTGAATTAAAGCTTTCAAATGATATTGTGGTTGTTTTCTAAAAATGAACTCTTTATTTAATGTAAACTTTTTAAATTAAAAGGGAAATTGGAAAATGGTAAATGAGTATGATGATGCCTAAAACTGGTAAAAGAGGTTTAAAGAGAGAAAGAGACAAGAACAATTTGTATGTGGCTCGGTCCCGTTAACGAGGTGACCTACGTCCATAGTTGCGTCTGTACGCTCTCACTAGCAGATCACCGGCGGGCCTGGTGAGCAAAGGTGGGCGGCACTACCAGTAATAGCGGCCGGGTATATGCGTATTGATGTTGAGTTCTCTGTTGAATGCTTGTAAGCTTAGAGAAAAATAATCGGATTAGAATCGGACCCCAGTAAACAGGGTAGGTGGGCTCTTTTATAGATGCAAGAGTCCACCCTTACATGGTAAGTTGATAGGATTAGGAAGCCTAATCTAATCACAATAGATTGGTATGATTTTAGGAGAGTTTCCTAAGTGGTTTAGGAAACTGTCATATTCCCTTTCGCAGACTTGTAGTCGATTTAGGAAACTGCTGGGTAGGTAGGGACCGCGGGACGCCGTAACCTTCATGCCCGGCCTATTGGTACAAACCGCACAGTCTGGGTGAACGCCTCAGGAATGCTTGGCCCCACGGAGAGCGCCCTTACCGGAATGACCAGCACCTCTTGGTCACGTGGCACTGTTTTCATGGCTAGATTATTTTGGATATATCAGCTGCCCCCTATTTTCGGAACTGACTTGATGCATCATCGGGTGAGGATTCAAAAATCAGTGGCTTCTGGAAAATCGTCCGGATGTGGTCCGGGAGCACTACTCGGGATGGGGCCCGCACTCCAGGTCCCCCGGTGAGGTAACCGACCGGTACAGGTAGGAGCTCGGGTGTGGGTATTGCCACGTGTCAGGGAATAATTGGCCTGGTCAGGATCTAGCGAAGTTGGTTCTGACATAACCGAACAGTTACGTGGTAACCGTCACGTCACGTCACGTCACGCATTTATTGCACGCGAGATTCGAGGTGACCCTTCACGTGCCCGAGGTGACAGCTGTCGACAGTTCTTGGCGGGAAAAATCCTGAGCCGTTGGATCTGGTTGATCTGGACCATCCGCTAATTCTATATAAGAAACACTTGGTTCATTTCTCTAGTTCCTGGTGCCAACTGAGAGATTTTCCCGAGCGGTTTAAGGGCAACCAAGATTCCCGAGTAAGGTTCCCGAGTCCTTTTCTGCGCTAAATCTTGTAAGTCCTTCCTTTCTGTCCTCAGTTCTTCATTGTCTTCTTCTTTCCTGGACAAAGCTGGAGGGAGTGAACCCACTTGGGTTAGAGAGAGCCTGGGATTTCTTCTTTTTTTGGTTTTGTCACTTCTTTCAGTCTGGGGGTACACTAGAGCAGATTGACCAAACGGGAGTTCCCGAGGGAGTTTTGAGAGAGTGTTGTCTTTCTTCTCGAGTCTTGTACGACCTGGCCTTTAGGTTGTTAGATCTACCTCCCATGTACATCAGACTAGGAGTTCTTGACCCATTCTTAGGTCGTCTACCCTTTAGGTCCTCAGACGCAGGCATGTGCCATTCAAATTTCAACTCGTCGTCCCGGTCGGAAGACGAGCAGTTGCGATCAGGGTCTATGAGCACAAGCCCATACCCTCCTTCCCTAGCCCCCTCTGAGCAGCATAGTGAGGGAAGAATCCTCGCTCGGGCATTTCACGAGAAAGCACACCGGGATTCTCCCGTAGCCTCGACATCTCGGGGGTCGTGCGACGAGGGGTCTGTATCAAACAGTCCCGGGGTCGTCTTCTCATGCGAGTCCATTATTAGTATTCTGCGTGGCCCTGATCTGGATCGGATCAGGGATAGGTATGAGCTTCCCGGCCCCTTTTCTCTTGTCGTGCACAATGGCAGAGCTCACTTCCATAAGTCGGGCTTCGTCACTCTGTACGAGGATGGTTTCATGGTGGGCCTTCGCCTGCTAATCCACCCAATTGCCAGGGACGCGCTTATCTACCTCGGGATCTCCCATGGGCAGCTCGCCCTGAACGATTAGTGATACCTGATGGGGTGCATCTCTTTGTGGCCCCAAGTCCTCGGGTATGAGCTCGCCTTGCAGGAATTCTTCTGGACCCACCGGCCTTTCCAAGTTCATGGGGAGGCCGGCTTCTTCTCGCTCTCGGCTAGGCGGGGGCGAAAGATAATTATAAATTGCCCAAGAAACAACAAAGGGTGGAAGAAGAAATTCTTCCAAGTGTCCACCCTGGGCTGTGCGAGAAGGCGCCGGGTATTCAGCTGAGGACCTCCTGGGCGGGGAAGCTGAGGAGTAAGCCCGAGCACTTTTCTTTCTTGATCAGTCTTTCTATTTTGCTTTGAGTAACCCACTTGTATGTTTTCTTTGCAGTGGAGCAGTGGACATGCCAAGTCTTCCTGACGAGCTCCAAGCGAGGGTCCTGTCTCTGGTGGAGGACCCAACTGACATCAACAAGGTGTTAACTCGGTCGGGAAGTCCAAAGATTACCTACAAGCCCCAGCGCTTCACAGCTCCTATTCTCCCGGCGATCATTCCTGGTAAATACTATCTCTTAACCGTCCGGTTTTTCTTTATAATTTACCGAATTCTGGCATGCTTCTGGTTTTGCAGAAATGACACCTAAGTGCGCGGCAGCTCTAAAGGAGAAAGAGGCAGCCCTGAAGGCCCGGGCTGGCCAGAAGAGGAAGAAGTCGGATCCTTCCGAGGGCCAGCCTTTGAAAAGGATTTCCTGGGGGATATCCATCCGGGCTGAGAAGGAAGCTGCTACTACTTCTACGCCCGTAGTTATAATTTCTACACCACCACCACCACCTCCTGGCGTAACCATTGCTGCGCCCCCCCCACCCACTCCCCCTAGTAGCCAAACCGTCCAGGGTCTCCTTCCCGACCATGGAGGAAGCTCGCGCGAGCCCCTCTTCAAGGCCGGAGGTCAAGATGGCAGATGCAGTCCATGGAAGGGTGCGGCCCAGGTTGCTGCAGAGTCAGATTGACAAGTGCACCCTGCTGAGCCCCGAGGCCATCATCGGTTGGCTATATAGCATCAGCCACATGGTAAGTTTCTTTGTAATGTGAACATTAACTTTTTCTCCATGTGCATACTGATATTTCCTTGTTCTTGCAGATTGACTGTATTGCTGTCGGGGCCGATGTGCATACTGATATTTCCTTGTTCTTGCAGATTGACCGTATTGCGGCCGGGGCCGAGGCCACCCTTCCCGGCATTGCTGAAAGGTTGGCCACTGCAGAGGCCAACCTCTCCGTGGAGATGGCTGCTCGGGAGTCCGCGGAGTTTGCCCTCACCGTGGAGGAAGAAAGATCTCGGGCAACAGCCCTGGAGCTGGGGGAGGTCCGTGATTCCTTGTCAACAGAGCGGGCTACCCGGAAGGCTGCAGAGGCCAAAGCTGCGGCCACGAAGGCCGGAAGGATTACCGCCGAGAAGATTGCAGAGGCCAAGGTTGCAGCCTCGGAGTCCGCAAAGATCTCTACCAAGAAGGACCTGGCAGCCATGACGGCCACGCTCTCGGAGCTCACTGATGCTCGGGAGGCTGAAGCTAAGGAGGCCGAGGAGGAATTCGAGGCTGGGTTCCTTACGGGCTACGCTGACCTGGTGAAGCGGGCTGCTAGTAACCATCTAGACTGGGATCTGTCCGGGTACTCCTGGGCCGAGTCCGGTTACTAGAAGAAGGGCCAGGCTGACTCCGAGGTCGCCGCTGAAGCTGAGGTCGACGCTGAGGCTGCACCGGCCGGGGCCCCCTCTGTTGATGAGCAGACCGCGGGGGAGGAGGAAGTGGTGGTTGTAGACTAGTTTTTTTTTGTTTTTTCTTTTGTAGTTTTTTCTTTCTGGGAAGGCTACTACAACTGCCCCCCAGGCTTTATACAGCTTTAGTTTAATTAATGAAAAGGCCCTCGAGGTTAAACTTTCCATTAACTGTCTTTCTTTCTTTTGTTGTGTTTTTTTTTCTATATTGTGCCTGTTTTAATTGCTAGTATCCGCTCGATTTTTGGCCAACCTAACACCTGCCTTAGCAAATGTTTTAGGACCATAACCAGTAGAACACCTAGTCTTTCTGACCTGTTTAAAAGGTATGCCCGATGTATTATAGGAATACCATGTATTACCGTCCGGGGTGTCCCGGTGTATCATATGTGTATCCTGTTTTACCGTCCGGGATAGAATCTCTGGTCACTTTCAGTACTTGGGAATATCGTCCAAGTTCTTTTAGTGACCGGTGTGATTTCCTGCTTTGGCCTAATATTCCCTTGCCCCCCAAGCATTTTGCTAAGGTGGGAGTACGGGAGTTAGTAGCCGTAGGAAACCGACCTGGAACATGGGTGGTTGCAGGGTCCTTTGGAGCTTGCCATCGTCAGCCACCTAGGGGGTTGACCCCGTCGTCGGCTGGACCTAGGCAAAGCCTTATGTAATTTCCTGTTTAGGTCTAGTATCCCCTTGCCTCCCGAGCGTCCTGTGAAGGCGGGGGCGTGTTGAAGAGCGACCATAGGAAACCGACCTGGAACATGGGTGGTTGCAGGATCATTTTGTGCCTGGGTTTAGAGCCCGAGGTCTTGTTAAGTGCCTGGGTTCGGAGCCCGAGGTCTTTTTAGGTGCCTGGGTTCGGAGCCCAATGTCTTTTTAGGTGCCTGGGTTCGGAGCCCGAGGCCTTTAATACCCCGGGGTTAGGCCCGAGGTCTTTTCTGCATTGCATGGTGTACCGATGGCAGTAATTTTGCAAAATAAACTTTCCAATTTTATTAAAAATAAAAATTTATTGTTATTGCTCAATCAGAGCTACAAAAGGAAATCCCTCTCAATACTAAATTCTTGGGGCCCAATGCTATTGATAATACTTGCGGAGGTGTTGCACATTCCAAGGATGAGAGAGATCATGTCCGTCCATGCTTTGTAGCCAGTAAGTTCCCGGATGGTTGATCTGGGTTACTTTGTACGGGCCTTCCCTGTTTGCCCCCAATTTCCCATGGCTCGGGATTTGGGTAGACTGGTTCACTGCCTTGAGGACGAGGTCTCCGACATGAAAACTGCGGTGCTTCACCTTGCTATTGTAGTATCGAGAAACCCGTTGTTTGTAGGCCGCCACCTTCAGATAGGCTTGATCTCTTTTTTCCTCCACCAGATCCAGTTCTGACCGGAGGGCTTCTTCGTTGTCCGGTTCTCTGAAGTTAGCCACCCTATATGTAGGCAGCCCGAGCTCTGTGGGGACCACCACCTCAAATCCGTAGGTTAAAGAGAATGGGGTTTCGCCTATTGCCGATCGGGGTGTAGTGCGGTAGTCCCACAGAAGGGTCGGTAGTTCTTCAACCCACAGCCCTTTGGCGCCTTCAAGCCTTGTCTTGATTGACTGCAAGATTGTTTGGTTGGTTACCTCGGCTTGACCGTTGGCTTGTGGGTGCTCGGGGGAGGAGTAATAATTCAGTATCCCGTAGCCCAAGCAAAACTGCCTGCCGTTATCGCTGACCAGGACCTGGGGAATGCCGAACCTACTCAAAATATTCCTTTTTATGAAGCTTTCCATTTTCTGTTCGGTTATTGTCGTCAAGGGCTCGACCTCTGCCCATTTGGTGAAGTAGTCAATAGTGATGACGGTGAACTTGACTTGTCCTTCTCCCATTGGCAGGGGACCGACAATGTTGATGCCCCACTGGGCGAACAGCCAGGGGCTGTGGATTGGTGTATGGAGCTCTCCCGGTCGGTTGATCATGGGAGAGTATCGTTGACACTTGTCACATCTTTTGACGTACTCCTGGGAATCTCGGGCCATGGTTGGCCAATAGTAACCTTGCAGTAGGGCCTTTCTGGAGAGTGCCCGGCCTCCAATGTGGTTCCCACACACCCCTTCATGGATTTCAAATAGTATAGCTTAGACTTGCGCAGGATGAACACAGCAGAGGTACGGGACAGTGAATCCCCTCTTGTAGAGAATGCCGTCAACAAGGTGGTATCGTGCCGCCCGGTATTTGACCCGGCGGGCTTCTTCTTTGTTGTCTGGTAGCATCCCTATTGTCAAGAATGTCACGAGCGGGTCCATCCAGCTGGGTCCCTGGGTGATCGGATCTACCTCCATGCCTTCTGAGTTGATCATACTTGGCTCGGGTAGATATTGTATCCGTATCCCGGGCAAGTCTAACACAGCAGACGAGGCGAGGTGAGCTAACCAGTCGGCCTTGGTATTTTTTTCTCTCGGTATCTACGTGATGGAGAATCCTCGGAGCTTCTTGGAAACCGCTCAGACAAGGACCAAGTAGGCTACCATATTGTCCTCCTGCAATTCATATTCTTGGTTAACCTGGTTGACCACGAGCTGGGAATCACTGTATCCCTGGACCTGTTGTTCACTCATAGAGGTGGCCAACTGCAGTCCGACCAGTAGGGCATCGTATTCGGCCTCGTTGTTGGAGGCACGGAACCCAAATCTCAATGCATATTCAAGTTGGATGCCATCAGGGGTAGTTAAGATGATTCCTGCCCCACTGCCTTGCTGCTTGGATGAACCGTCCACGTGCAGTACCAGGTAGGAATATCAGAGTGTAACCCAGGCGGTAAGGCCGACGGCTCGGACTCTTTAATCGGGTCTTCTGGATATGTGAACTCAACCAGAAAGTCATCCACAGTTTGTCCCTTGATGGCTGTCCGGGGTCGATAGATCACTTCGAACTCTTCCAACTCCAATGCCCACTTGACGAGCCTCCCGAACGTGTTTGGATGGCTGAGGATTCTGCGGAGAGGTTGATCTATGAGGACCACAATGGCGTGGGCCTGAAAGTAAGGGCGGAGCCTCCGGGCCGAGGTGATAAGGGCGAATGCCAGTTTTTCGATGCAGGAGTATCTGCTCTCTGCGCCCTGTTATGTCCAACTGGTGTAGTACACTGGGAACTGTATCCCGTGCTCTTTCCGGATTAGTGCCGAGCTAACCGCTGACGGTGACACTGCCAAGTATAGGAATAATTCTTCTCCGGGCACAAGTGTTGAGAGTAGAAGAGGGGAAGCCAGGTACTTCTTAAGTTCTTAGAACGCCTCTTCACACTCTTCTGACCACTGGAACACCTTGCGGAGGATTTTGAAGAATGGCAGGCACCGGTCGGTAGCTCGGGAGACAAATCTGTTTAATGCGGCCACCCGTCCGGCTAAGCTCTAAACCTCCTTTGTTGATTTAGGCGACTACACGCTGATGATGGTTTTGATCTTCTCAGGGTTTGCCTCAATCCCCCGTCTGCTGACTAAGTGGCCCAGAAATCTCCCGGACGAGACGCCGAAGGTGCATTTGGCCGGGTTCAACCTCATTCTGAATTTTCTCAAAATGCTGAAGGCCCCTGGATAGATGCTCGAGGTAGTCGAGCTCGTCCCGGCTCTTGACCAGCAGATCATCCACATATACATCCATAGTCTTTCCAATGAGGTCTTTGAACATGTAGTAGACCAGGCATTGGTAGGTGGCCCCGGCATTCTTGAGACCGAATGGCATCACCTTATAGCAGTACGTACCCTGGTCGGTGATGAACGCTGTCTTCTCTTCGTCCCCGGGGTACATGCTGATCTGGTTGCACCCCGAGTAAGCATCCATAAATGAGAGGAGTGAGTGACCCGCCGTTGAGTCCACAAGGAGGTCTATCCTGGGTAATGGGTAGCAATCCTTGGGGCAAGCTTTGTTGAGGTCGGTAAAGTCCACGCACATCCTCCACTTCCCGCTGCTTTTCTTGACAAGTACCACGTTGGCTAGCCAGTCGAGATAGTGGACTTCTCGTACAGAATGGCCTTTGAGGAGCTTCTCGACCTCTTCGCTCACTGCCTTCTGTCTCTCGGGGGCCATGCCCCTCCTTTTCTGCTTCACTGGCCTGTAATCTGGACTGACGTTGAGGCGATGGGACATTACCCGAGGGTTAATCCCGGGCATATCCTCGTGACTCCAAGCAAAAACATCCTGGTTTTATCTCAAGAACTGGGTCAGTTTTTCCTTCAGGCCGGGATCCAGTAAGCTGTCAATGCTGATCGTGCGGTCAGGGTACTCGAGATTTAGCACTACATTTTCCAATTCTTCCACCGGACCTACCGCGTCGCTTTGGTCCCGGGGGTCCATATCTTGAATGCTTAATGTTTCGGTGATTATCCCCCGGCGTAACGAGCTAACGTAGCAACTTTGGGCGGTGGTTTGATCTCTACACAAGCATCCGTGTCCCTAAGGGGTCGGGAACTTCACTGTTAAGCTATAGGTAGAGACAACTGCTCTGGCCTTATTGAGGGTCGGCCTGCCAAGGATGACATTGTAGGCCAACGGGGCGATCACAAAATTGGTCAGTACAGAGGCCTGCTGAGGGTAGGTCCCCATGAGAACTGGAAGCTCGATTGTCCCGAGCAGTTGTGTGCTAGGGCCGTTGAATCCAACCAGGGCGGTAGCAACCGGCCGGAGCCGATCCCTGGCGATCCCGAGTTGGTCGAATCCCGATGTGAACATAATGTCGGACGAGCTGCCTATGTCCACAAGCACTCTCTTGACCATATAGTTTGCTATAGAAAGCGTCACTACCAACGAGTCATCATGGGGGCAGTGGACTCCCTGCAGGTCATCGGATGTGAATGTTAGAACATCGGTTGGGGAGGAGCCGATGGATTGGACCTGCCAGGCATCCGCTCAGGATGCCCGAGCATGCCTCTTCCGTGTCGTCTATGAATCACCTTCGCCTGACGTTCCTCAGGAGATCACGTGGATGTGGCCAAGTGGCGGTGGCTGATCGGGAGCTCGGGTGTCCTGCTGGGGTCGTCTATCTATTGTGACGAACTCAGCGAGGTGTCCCTGCTCGATCAGCTTTTCTATTGCCATCTTTAATTTGAAGCAATCCTCCATTTCATGGTCGTGATCCTTGTGGTAGCAGCAAAATTTGTCCCGGTTCCTCTTACCGGGCGGTGCTCTGAGTTTGGCTGGCTGCTGAAGCAACCTCTACGCCTCTGCGGCAGCCATGACTTCATGTATGGGCCGAAAAAGAGGTGTGAAAGCGATCAGGGGTTGACCCCGGGCATCCTTCTGATATTGCTTTGACTTCTTTCCCGATCCCTTCTCGAATCCTTCACGCTTGCGCTTGGCCTTCGGGGATTCGTCTCCCACCTGGCCAACGCGCTTTGCCTTCAGGAACTTCTCGATATCGATGTATTTTCTGACCCTCTCCGAGAGCTCCACCAGGATTGCCGGTCAGTCACGATGGAACGACATGGCGACCTTGGTGTGTTGAACTCCTGAGCAGAAGGCCATGATTGCGGCCGTTTCATTAAGATTACGAATCTGGAGCCTTTGCAGGTTGAAACGGTCCACATATTCCCTGAGGGACTCCCCTTTGCGCTTCTTGACGGTCAGTAGCTGAGTGTCCGGTTGCGACCGGTCGAGCATCTCGATAAACTGGCTGATGAACAGCTTGCTGAGGGCTTTGAAATCACCGACCGTCCGGGGCTTCAAAGCATGGAACCACTTTGCGGCTGGCCCCTTGAGGGTACTGGGGAAGGCCAAGCACAACAGCTCATCCACCATAGTGACCAGTGTCATCTGATCCTTGTAAGTGTGGATGTGGTCCACCGGACTCCCTGTGCCATCATAGGAGCTGAGGTGAGGGGGTTTGAACTTCCGTGGAATAAGAAATCGTGTCACCCAAGTGGAAAAGGGTGATTCAGTCTCTGTGTTGGTGAGGTCATGGCCAGACTTGCGGTTCAACCTCTCGATTTGCTGCTGCAGTTCCTCGACCTGGGCCTTGACATCATCCCGCTGGGTTCTCCTCTCTATATCCGAGCGGTAGGTCGTGTCGGATGACGAGGCCTCTTCCTCAAAGCGCGTCGACCTCGGGGATAGGGCCCGGCTCTGCGTCCGGGAAAGCATGTGCCTAAGATCCCCCTGGCTCAGGGCCGGAGGGTCCTCGGCTGATTCCCGGGCTCTCCGTCCGGACTTCTCCCCTCTGGTCGCACTCCGCCGGTCGATAATAGTTCTAGCGTCCTCCACCCGGCAAGTGTTGGGACGAGCTCGTCTCTGCGAGCGCCTGGTTGCCTGGCTGCGCTCTCCATCGCCAGGGCGTTCCTGGTCCGGTGGGGACACCAGGGCGGAACGGGCTTGCCTTCGTGCCCGAACGGGCCTTTAAATAGGGACGCTCTTCTCAGGCTAATTTTCTGATGCAGGGCGCTTCTCCTGTCGGGCCAAAAGCGCCTCCATCTGTTCCTGTGTTCGACGCTGGCCCTCCAAGAGTTGCGCCAATGCTGCTGTTATCTGTTCGGTGGTCATGGAGGAAGCCTGCTGCTCAAGCTGCGGGTTCCCCTGATCAGCGACTCCCTTACCCGTCTTTGGCGGCATGTTGATCAGTCAAGAATTTGTTGGTGAAAAACTTTGTCGTTTCCCACAGACGGTGCCAAACTGATGATGCCTAAAACTGGTAAGAGAGGTTTAGAGAGAGAAAGAGACAAGAACAATTTGTATGTGGTTCGGTCCCATTAACAAGGTGACCTACGTCCACGGTTGTGTCTGTGCGCTTTCACTAGCAGATCACCGGCGGGCCTGGTGAGTCAACAAAGGTGGGCGGCACTACTAGTAATACCGGCCGGGTATATGCGTATTGATGGTGAGTTCTCTGTTGAATGCTTGTAAGCTTAGAGAATAATAATCGGATTGGAATCGGACCCCTGTAAAAAGGGTAGGTGGGCTCTTTTATAGATGCAAGAGTCCACCCTTACATGGTAAGTTGATAGGATTAGGAAGCCTAATCTAATCACAATAGATTGGTATGATTTTAGGAGAGTTTCCTAAGTGGTTTAGGAAATTGTCATATTCCCTTTCGCAAACTTGTAGTCGATTTAGGAAACTGCTAGGTAGGTAGGGACCGCAGGACGCCGCAACCTTTATGCCCGGCCTGTTGGTATAAACCGCGCGGTCTGGGTGAACGCCTCGGGAATGCTTGGCCCCACGGAGAGCGCCCTTACCGGAATGACCGGCACCTCTTGGTCACGTGGCACTGTCTTCATGGCTAGATTATTTTGGACATATCAGAGTATGTGCTACATTCAAAGTTATGTTTTTAATACTCACCAGCTTCTTGAAGCTGACGGCGTTGATGCGCCCTGGACATTCGTGTTCAGGCTTTTCAGGTTTTGATCAAGCTGAACATTACGACTACACAAATTGAGAAACACTGCTGGAAAGAGAATTTATTTTTATATGTTTTTATAAACTGGATTCTGTAATAAGGATGACTGTAATAGATGTTAAGTTATTGTTTTAATTTAAGGCGGTTTGTGCCTTTAGAGACCTCGTGCTGTAATAATTATTAAGTTAGAAAAATATTGTAAGCCTTGATTGCTCTGCTCTGATTATTACGTTTTTGTTGTTCGACATTTGGGATGGAATTGATCCTTCAAACTGTCGCGACCTACGGATCCATAAAGGAAATTAAATGCTTTCCATATTTATGCTACGTCGGGGCATGACAGGATTTAGTGGTATCAGAGCCATGTTATTTATCTCATGACAGTTTAACCAGGTTAGGATTTACCAGTTTAGACCCGATTCCACGATCGGTTAGCTTAAGCTTCACACACCCGATGATACGACAGGGAGGATAGACTCAAAACCCAAACGCCTAAGATTATCTCTGTCCTGATTTAAGTTAGTACTTTTTTTCAAGTATGAATCCAGCTTAGCCCCTTTTTGTACCCGATGCTTTTGGAGGGCACTGGGTTACCTTGGGAGCGATAGTACCAGCTTCAGCGATACTTTATTTCACCGCTATCGAGCAGCGGGTAGCTACGATAGTCGAGTTAGATCTTTTGCACCAGATCCACATGTTAGGACTGGTTGATTTACCCCGTGCTCGCCTCGAGATCCTGTACTTTATCGAGATTCAGCGCTTAGTGCTTGTAGAGATGGTTTGCTTGGTTAAAAATGATGCTTTCTATTTACCCCTTGAGGTTCAGGTTGTGCAGGCTCACCTTGCACAGCTGGATATGCCTCCACCAGTTGTCCCCGCTGATGAGGACGACGCTAAGGTGGTTCATTTGGCTCCTATAGGTGGGGAGGGTGTTGATGAGGAGGATGGCATAGGTTGGGACGACTTCGCAGTTGACCTTGAGGAGGCACTAGCACTTGAGCTAGCTTTGCCAGAGGTAGATGCCCATAGACCTACTTCGTTGTTGACCTCACATAGCTATAATTTTAGGGCAGGCCCCTCTCATGTTCAGCGACTTCATCAGGCCGACTCGCTTGACCTTTTGATGGCTACCTATGGCGATGACTGACCGTTTAGATTTCGCCTTGTATATATTGACTATTTTTTACTAGTAGCTCTATTCTCTTTTTGCAACTGTATCTACATGCATTCGAGTATAAGGCAATGACCCCATTCTTGGTAACCTTTCTAACTCTTGCATGGACGATGTACGTCCTAACCCATATAGCTAAGGTAGACATTGACTGATCATATATGCTTTTTGTATCAACTTGATCAAGAAGTTATATATAGAAATACTCTTTTGATGTTGTTGTCATTTAAACTGCTTTATACTTCTGTTGCATGCATTTTCCTTATTCTACTATCACTATCATGCATAGAATGGCTGGAGGACTAAGGAGGAATCTGAATTTGATCGAAGATGCACCGTTAGCTGCCGATCCCATAGGAATGTTTGAAGCTTTCGTCAGACGTCTCGAAAGGGTTAGTAATCAGAATGAAAACCGACGAGACCGTCAAACTGGAGATAAGCTGCTGGAGAGATTTCGTGCACTAAGGCCCGAGCAGTTTGCAGGTACCGCGGAACCCTAGAAAGCTGGGTTCCTAGAAAGCGGAACAGTGGTTAAGACAAATGGACCTCATGTTCGAGGCTGTCCAGTGCAATGAGATGGACAAGAGGAGGTTAGCTACTTTCTAATTGACCGATGCCGTCGTAGATTGGTGGGATTCGGTCATAGCTACTATTGGGAATGGAGCTGCAATGGGAATGACATAGACTGCGTTCAAAGGAAGAATTTTGGAGAAGTATTTCCCAGCTATGGAGAGGCACAAAAGAGAGAAGGAGTTCATGGATCTAATACAAGGAACCAAGTCGGTGCAAGAGTACACCACATAGTTTGAGAGACTGTCTCGGTTCGCTCCACACCTGGTTGATACTGAAGATAAGAAGATATAGAAGTATAACCAAGGGCTGACACTACAGATTCGTCGCCTGACTCTCGGTCACCTAGATAAGTCTTTCGAAGGACTAGTCGGCCTGGCCACTGATCTGAAAGAAGATGCTTGAGCTAATCGGAAGCAATTTGAATTTCGGCTGCCTCAGAGGGGAAATTTTAGGAATAGACCACCAATGAATCGTACCCAAGGGCAGAAGAGAAATTTTGATGGGAGCAAGAGGACCCAAGCTATCACCTATCCGACTCAATCCCGAGTAGGAAAAGCAAGTAGCGTTGGGAAATGTTTCAACTGTGGCAACCCCGGACATCTGGCTCAAGATTGCAAGGCACCAAGGCATGCTGCTCAGCAAGGCATAGTCTGCTATAACTGTGGTAAACTAGGTCACATCAGCAAGTTCTGTACTGCCCCTAAGCAAGTGACTTATGGTCAGAAAGGTCAGACTCGCGTGAATGTTGTTATCCCTAATGCCGCTGGATATGATGGGACTATGAAAGAAGAAGGAGGTTATGAAGAAGCTCAACCTGATCAACAAGCAGTGGAAGGTACATTAACTCTGTTTAACTCCCATGTTAAAGTGTTATTTGATACGGGTGCTGCTCTTTCATTCATATTTGTTAATACGATTCAGAGATTGGGTATGTTACCTCATCGTTTAGAAAGCTTTGAGGGCTACCTCACCATTGGGAAAGTTAGGATATGTGTGCAAGGATTGTCCCTTACGATTCGGAGATTGTGAAATCCCTGCAAGGCTGGTTGTCCTATCGATGAAGGAGTTTGACATAATCCTAGGCATGGATTGGCTCTCTCAGAATCAAGCGAAGCTGGATTGTGCGAGGAAGAGAATTACATTCCCCGACAATGAGAATCAACCCTTTGATTTTCAATGTAACCCTTCGGGAGATATGTTCCTCACAAGGTGTTTGGCTAACATCGAAGTCGTTAGTACAAAGATGATAGCATCGTCTATACCTGTAGTCAAGGACTTTGAAGAAGTATTTCAAGACATTTTTGGTCTACCGCCCGAGAGAAGTATAAAGTTCTGTATTGAGCTTATACCGGGTACCGTTCCAATCACCAAGGTCCCCAACAGAATGGCCCCCATTGAACTATTGGAATTGAAGGAATAAGTTCAAGAGCTCGAGAACCTAGGTTTTGTACGTCCAAGTACATCGCCTTGGGAAGCACCAATGTTATTTGTGAAGAAGAAGGATGGGACACTCAGGCTGTGTATCGACTACAGAGATCTGAACCGAGTGACTATCAAGAATAAGTATCCCTTGCCTCGAATCGACGATTTGTTTGATCAGCTACAAGGGGCTACGACATTTTTTTAAAATAGATCTAAGGTTGGGATATCATTAGTTGAGGGTACAGAAGGAAGATATACCTAAGACTGCATTCAGAACCTGATATGGTCACTATAAATTTTTGGTAATGCCGTTTGGAATGACGAATGCCCCGGCAGTGTTTATGGATCTGATGAACAGAGTGTTCAAGCCTTATTTGGATCAGTTTGTCATCGTCTTCATTGATGATATTTTGATCTATTCTAAGTCAGAGGAAGAACACGAGCAACATCTACTGATTGTAATGTAGACACTTAAGGACCACCACTTGTATGCCAAGTTCAGTAAGTGTGAGTTCTGGTTGCAAGAAGTTAAATTTTTGGGACACAAGGTGTCATCTCAAGGAATTTTTGTAGATTCGTCCAAGACAGATGTTGTGTCAAACTGGGTTAGGCCAAGCAATCCTACAAAGTTTAGGAGTTTTTTGGGACTCGCAGGCTGTTACAGAAGATTAGTTGAAGGGTTTTCTAAAATAGCTGCACCATTAACCGGATTGACGAAGAAGAATTTGAAGTTTGACTGGACAGAAAAGCATGAGCGCGCCTTTCTAGAGTTGAAAGAGAGACTCACTACCGCACGGGTACTAGCTATACCCAAGCCTGATGACAAGTTCACTATCTTTAGTGACGCATCATATCAAGGACTAGGGTGTGTGCTTATGCAAGATGGTAGAGTTATCGCTTACGGGTCCCGACAGTTGAAGCCGAATGAGTTGAACTACCCCATTCATGATTTAGAATTGGCGGCAGTAGTATTCGCACTCAAGATTTGGAGACACTATCTCTATGGTGAGAAGTTTGATTTATTCTCCGATCACAAAAGTCTGAAATATTTGTTCACACAGAAAGAGTTGAACATGAGGCAACGCGACTTCTGACAGTTTCTAGTTTTTGCTTATTTCATGTTAAGGAACTGTTTGGTTGTTAACTTGTGGGTCTTTAAGGCTCTATTTACGAAAAATGTTAAAACATATTATATTTTGGGTATGATTGGTCATTTAGGAACGATTATAATGTCGATTCTTTTCAAATATACGTGGTTATCAATCTCGGCATTTCATATGTTCTGTTTATAGTTGCACGACATTCATATGGTGTCAGTTGTACATGCATGGTGAGTGTGAGTGTTGGTCAGTGTGGAAAAGAGTAATGATTAGTGTGGTAAAGAGAGTGTGGTTGAGATTGTGTTGTGGACACTCCCTGGTAAGTGAGTATCAAAGTGTGTTGTGGTTGAGATTGCGACAAGAGTGTCTTTAAAATGCGACGATGGCAAAACTGGACACTCCCTGACGCCCATGGAAGCGTTAAAGTGTGTGACGCCGAACTTGGACATTCCCTGGCACCCATGGTATTGCTAAAGTGTGGCCTACGGACACTCCCTGGTACCTGAGTCTGGATACTGTGTGATGTATTTATGAGGCAGATTAGGTACTAAAGTGTGAGGCATTGGACATTCCCTGGCTCCCTGTGCTAAAGTGTGAGGCAAAGTGGACATTCCCTGGCACCCCTGTGCTAAAGTGTGGCTATCGGAGTATTTCAAAGATACTGGTGTGAGATAGTGGGTTGTTGTGTTTGTCAAGAGAAAAGAGTCGGTAAGATGAGGTGGTGCATTGTTTTCATACACGGTCACATATATGTGAATTAAAGCTTTCAAATGATATTGTGGTTGTTTTCTAAAAATGAACTCTTTATTTAATATAAACTTGTTAAATTAAAAGGAAAATTGGAAAATGGTAAATGAGTATGTGCTACATTCAAAGTTATGTTTTTAATACTCACCAGCTTCTTGAAACTAACGGTGTTGATGCGCCCTGGACATTCATGTTCAGGCTTTTCAGGTTTTGATCAAGCGGAACATTACAACTATGCAAATTGAGAAATACTGCTGGAAAGCGAATTTACTTTTATATGTTTTTATAAACTAAATTCTGTAATAAGGATGACTGTAATAGATGTTAAGTTATTGTTTTGATTTAAGGCGGTTTGTGCCTTTAGAGACCCCGTGCTGTAATAATTATTAAGTTAGAAAAATATTGTAAGCCTTGATTGCTCTGCTCTGATTATTATGTTTTTGTTGTTCGACATTTGGGACGGAATCCATCCTTCAAATTGTCGCGGCCTACGGGTCCATAAAGGAAATTAAACGCTTTCCATATTTATGCTACGTCGGGGCGTGACCAAATCTTCCAAATCTAAAGTCTTCATTGTCAAAAATGGCGTTTCTAAGCTACTTTCGTTATTCTCTTCACCAGAATCACTTCTGTTTAGCCTCACTTCATTGATTTACATTCTAATACCTATAAAACAATGCATAAACATATATTTTAGCATTAACACAATAAAAAGAAGATTGCTATTAGAATGTACCTAAATTTGGGGACTTTGGGGATAAAAGTATGCATAAAAGACCATGTAATACGCTATGAATATGCACTTTTCATCTCGAATCAACTACCAAACAATCTATAATCGAACTTCATCCAGCTCTTCCAATTCTGTAATCATATCTTCATTATATCCAGCAGGCTCTAGATTACTCTGTACGGCTCTTCTTGCAGATCTAACTGTTACTTCCATGGATAGCACTGCATCATGACCATAGGCTAACATGCATGGAGTGACCCATGTACTGGACCTTTGCGATGTCTGATATGCCCAAAGCGCCACAGACAATAGAGTGTCCCAATCCTTGGGATTATCTTTTACCATCTTTTCAATGATATTGATAATAGTCTTGTCTATGGCCTCAGCTTGACCGTTTGCCTGGGCATAGTAGGGAGTAGAGCTTAAACTTTGATTCGTCTACTTTCAACAAAGGTTGATGTTTCTCCCTTGGTCCGCCGTAATTGATTCGGGAAGACCAAATCAGTGTATAATGTGTTCATCAATAAACTTTATTAATGTGGCCTGTAAGACTGATCTCACTGGTATTTTCTCAATCCATTTGGTGAAATAATCGGTCGCGACAATAATAAAGTAGTGCTGGCCAGAAGAGGGAGGATATAACTTACCAATCAGACCCATAGCCCATCCCCTAAATGGCTATGGTTTAATAATTGGTTGGTGCTCTTTGGCTGGCGCTCTTTGGATCAGTCCATGCTTTTGGCAATCCTGGCACCCTTTGGCATAATCTATGCAATCATTGAGCATAGTTGGCCAATAGTAACTATATCCCCTAAGCAGCCATTTTCAGCCATAACCTTCATGGCTTGTGCTTTGCTTTGTAACATAACATCATCCCCTATCCCCTTTTTAAACAGTTCCCCATCTATCAACACAAATCGGACAGAGAACATTCTTGTTCTTCTGTCAGCCCCTCTTGATGGATGGGTTAAAAAATTTATAATTGGGGTCCTCCAATCTTCATCTTCCTTAAGAAAAGAGAAGATATCCTAGAACACGCCTCTCTTACGTACTGATGACATAGCACTGAGTTGGACATTGATAATCTTTCCTTCTAAATCAAAGGCAGGCTTGGCACCAGATCCCACTTTGGTCATATGGTCAGCCCTAAAATTACATTCTCTGGCCATGAAGCTGACACGTATATCATCGAATTCAGCCATTAATTGAATTGCTATGGAATGAAAAGAACAGAGTTCCCAACTTTTTATTTTGAAATTTCCAGCAATTTGACTGATTACCATATTTGAATCCCCTTTTATATGAATCGAAGATGCTTTCATTTCTAAAAAAATTTCCAAACCGATTATGAGAGCTTCATATTCAGCTAGGCTATTTGAACACTCATAATCAAATTTGAAAGACATTTTGGTTCTTCGATTCTAGGGAGATTCGATTATAATTCCAACTCTAGCCCCTTCTGCATTCTTGGCTCCATCAAACATCATGGTCCAAGGCATTAATGCTATGCAAGGGACTGACAAGCTGTAATCAATTCATTGATATAAGGGTCAATCGGTTCTCCTGGGTGGCATGCCAAGAAGTTGGCAATTGCTTGACCCTTGACCGATTTCTATGGTCTAAATTAGAATGAGAATTCCATAAGGGCCAAGGACCACTTACTGATTCTACTACTCACAATTGGTCTAGATAGCATATACTTAATAACATCAGTTTGACAATCAATAAAAGTCAACACAGGTAGCATATATGTTCTCAATTTTTGAGAAGAAAAATATAAGCTAAACAAAGTTTCTTGATCGGGGAGTATCTCTGCTCTATCTGAGTTAAAACTTTACTTAAACTATAAAATAATTTCTCTTTCCCTCCTGGTTTATCTTGTACTAACATGCTACCAATCGATTCTTCAGATGACAATATATAGAGCTTCTGGTTCTTTCCTATTATCTGTGGCATCAGCACTGGAGGTGTTGATAAATATTGCTTAATTTCTTCGAAGGCTTTCTGATGTTGCTCTTCCCATTAGAATGGCTCATTGGTCTTGATCTTTAGCAATGGTAAAAAGACATGTGTCTTTTCTGTATAGTTGAAGATGAACCTCCTACGAAAGTTGATCTAACCGAGTACCCTTTGTAATTCTTTCTTCATAGTCGGGGGTTGTGCAGCTTGTATTGCTTTGGCTTTATTCTTATCGATCTCGGTCCCTCTCTGGTGGACCAAGAATCCCAAGAAGTTCCCAACTGATACCCTGAATGCACATTTGAGAGGGTTCATCTTCAATTTGTGGACTCCCATCCTTTGAAATGCCCTCTCAAGATCGACCAAATGTTTAGACTTGGCTGGGGATTTTATAACAACATCATCGATGTAGACTTTCATGAAATGACTGATCATGTCATGGAAGATGGAATTCATGGCTCTCTAGTATGTCGCCCATACATTCTTTAGTCTGAATGGCATGACAACCCACTCAAAGGTGCCGATTGCCCCCAGACATCAGAAAGCCATTTTTGGAATATCTTCTTCGGTGATGTAGATTTGATTATACCCTGAATGCCCATCCATAAAGGAGAAAATCTGGTGGCTGGTTGTAGCATTAATCAACTGATTAGTTATAGGCATCAGGTATTCATCTTTTGGGGTTGCCAAATTTAGATTTCTGAAATTGATGCAAACCCTCAACTTGCCATTTTTCTTTACCACTGGGACCACGTTTGACAGCCATTCAACATACCTGGCTGTCCAAATGAAGCCTGCTTTCAAAAGCCTCTCAATTTCTTCTTTAACTTTGAAAGTGATTTTTGGAGATAATCTTCTCGATAATTGTTTAAACGGTCTGCACCCCTCTCTGATTAGTAGTCGGTGCTCCACTAGCTCCCTTGATAATCCTAGCATTTCATCATAATCCCAAGCAAAATAGTCTCTGTACTGCTTAAGGAGCTTAATCAGGTTTGCTTGGAAGTCGGGCTCCAACAACTGGCAAACAAACTTTGGTTTGTGTTCTTCCTCGTCTCCCAGATTTACTTCCAAGAGAGGGTCTTGAACATCGGCCTTCAAGTCATTTAACTTGGCAGAGGCCGATTGTAACTCATCCAACTGGATGGCATCTTTATGTGCAAACTCCTCTTCATAAACGCAATCGGCCAAATTATCCAATGTTGGTGTGCTCTTCTATCATCCAGATAAGCATACATTCTGGCCAAACTGGCTTTGACTGCTAGTTCTCTCTCAAATTTCTGAAGTTACAGCTCCATTAAGGAAACTCTCCTCGTCAACCACAGTCGGTGTCATTTCGGATATCTGACCTATTTCTTCATAAAGCTTCTTTACTACTGAAAGCTGATCTCTATCAAATGTATAATTACTCGGTCTTCCATACTTACTGAGTCCAAACATTTTTACCAGACTGATGTAATCTTCATACAATAATGCATCTATGTTGTGTACCTTGGCAACAAAAAGCTTATTTTCCCCCAATACCACTTTTGCATCCTCCCCGTTCTAGAAAACCAAATATTGGTGAAATGTAGAAGGCAAGCAGAAATTGGGATGGATCCAATTATGCTCGAGTAGGGCATTATATGCAACTGATGACTCAACCATGAAGAAAGCAATCAGGAAAGTTTTGGATCCAACCCTGAACTCAACGAGGAATATCCCTTTTGTCCTTGATGGTACTCCAGTGAATCTATGATCATTTAACTTGGTAAGAATCAAATCTTGCTCGCTTTTCTGTAGGACGCTTAGCATATTTTAGGGCATCACAGTAATGGCTGATTCCCCATCTATCAATACCCTATCAATTAGAAGTCCATCTATATGCGCCTTGATATATAACGGCTTCAAATGTTGGGACATTTGAATTGTCAATCTTTCAAAAACAATCTTAACAGGTTTGTCTGATTAACCAACCTCATGATCTTTCTTTGGTCTTAAAATGGTGATTTTTGGCCGATCACTTTGTAAATCGGCCTCTTCCACATTCTTATTTGTGGCTTGCACCACTATCGGTTCTACCAAGTTTTGGGTTAGTTTTTCATTAATTATTGTAGTAGGTTAATCTTTCTCTTCAACATCACCATTCATGACCGATGACTGGCCTAGTTTTGCCATTAAAGTCATGGGTAAAGTAAAAACCATTTGATTGTAAAATCCCTTAGCATGGAGCCAAATTGCAAAAACCTGTTACTTTGATCAGTCTCTCTTGAGTTCGATTCTAAGTGCTCTGACTCGGTCTCCTCCATGCATTCATATGTAGAGGAAACTCTTTCCTTTGTGAACTCTCATCAGTGATCACTCTCCCGAACTACCTCCTTCTCTTTGGCATGGTCACGAAGAATCTCCACCTACGAAGTTAATGGTACCTTAGATGATGAGGAAGTTTCTAATGTATTAGTCACTTTTAAGCTTGGGGCTCGCAAGATCTTGATCAACTTTGCTTTTTCTTCGTAGTACTTTTGTTCCCACTCCCTAGAAGATTTCTTCATCCTTTGATAATGCCTGATCTAGGTCTTCGTGGGTTAATACACCTTAGGATGGGTAAACTTAGGGTGCTCCAACTTATGCCAAGGGCCAGGCTTTACCAGTGGTGGCACCACCATCCTGGGTTCTCCGTCTCTCTTGAGTCTTGACTGATGTATCCGATATTTTGTTCCCCGAAGATTGACTATGTACTTCTACTTTGGGAATGCCAAGCGACTTTGAATCGGCCTTCTAGGAGGACTTGATGACCAATTTGAAACTTCTCTTGGTCTCTTGCTCGGTCCCTTATTGTCAGGCCTTGCAACTTTATTACATTTTGGACAAAGCCCTTTCTCGATCAACTCCAATTGTTGCTTTATTTTTGCCAATATATTTTCAGCAGACATATAACATGGATCGACCATAATGATTGATTCCTTTTGCTTTCTTTCTTTATACGTCTTTTTCAAATCATGGATGTTAACTGCAATATTCTTCTCTGGCTTGCTGGAGGAGGCTTTCCTTGATGTTTCCAGGTTAACTTTTGTTCTTGACTTCAGAATCTTCGAAAGATCAGGGGTTACCATGTTTGATCCTACCACAGCAGGGAAAGGATCGGTGTCCACTCCCATTGGCTTGTCCGAGAACTTGAGGATACCCTTCTCTACATTACTCTGTATAACGTTACAAAAGACAACACAATTTTTAGTAGCATGGTGCCATGAATTGTGCCATTTGCAAAACTCTTTGCCTTTTAGATCTTCGACCTTAGGGTTTTTATGGCCGTCACTAAGCCGAATTAGTTTTCTGCTAACAAGGCGTCAAAATCTGATTTGTCTTAGTTATATCGAATGAATAATTTTTCCTGAATGAATAATTTTTCCAACTTCAAAGGTCTGTTTCTTTGCCCCTGAATTGCTGTTGTCATCGATTGGCTTTTGCAAGGCTTTCCACACAATGGGCCATTTACGTATTAATTTGGCCATATCCACATCTCTGATTTCTAAATCACAATTAGTGACATGGACTTCAAAGTTAGGATCTTTGTAATAAGTTCCCTATGAAGAATTCTTCATCTCCTATTCATCGAAGAGGATTCTCTCATACCGGGTGGCATTAGTACTTAATTCAAATAGGTCTCTGAATTGCATCCCTTCAAACTTCTTACAAAGTTCAAAGCTCAGACAGATAGTGACCATTTTGACAAATTCTTCTTCAGGGATTGCCACTTTACATCAGAACTTCAACTTCCTGAAGCGCTTGATGAAATTGACACGGCTAAAAATGTGTGTGCTCTTATATGCTATACCCAAGTGTAGGTAATCGTGCAAGTAGTAATCTGGTTAAGACCAGGTCGATCCCACAAGGAATGTGATAACCTAAATACTTAGATTAAACTCTAAAAGGAAAATAAAAATCAATATATGAAAGGTTGTAGAACACGAAGTTCTACTAAGTAACTACTAAAAGTAAAGCAACTAAAGTAAATTAAACTAATGATTAACTAATTAACTAAAGCGATGTTTTAAAACATGTTTTTTCTTAATAAAAGAGAATGTTGGGATTACACGAATCCACCGCGACCTAGCCATCTACCAAGCAATTACATTGAAGCTCAAGGGAGCACATTTTCTACAGTATTCCGTATTTCTCTTAGAATAAAGAATCCACAGTCCTTTCATGACCGGGACTATATCATCACAGTTAATTTGAAACACATGAAAGCGGTTCAAAACAATAGTTAAGACTCGCACCTACAATGGTGTTAGCACTGAAGGTGGTTTGCAAAAGATATTGAAGAAAAATGCCTTAAAGCCTTAAGTTCAGAAACTGTTTTGACAAACTGAGCATTTGAGGACAGTTTGATTACGAATCTCTAAAGCAGAAAGTCTAGGGATACTGCATAGAATGTTCTCCAGAATCAGAGGGTTCGATCGATCGAAGCACTTTCGATCGATCGAATATCTTCATCTCTCGATCGATCGAAATGTCTTCGATCGATTGGCAGTGTCTCTGGTCCGATCGATCGAACAAACTTCGATCGATCGAACACAGGAATTATTCTGCTGCATGGCAGAGGCTTAAGATCACGATTTCATCGTGATCTCCCAACCCCGGGACTACTCAGACATGGTCTGGAGTGTCTTAGATTTTTTTTTAACGTAAATATTCATTAAAGTTTTGTTTGTTTGCGATTTAAATATAAAATCTATGAAAACTAATGATTTAACCCTATCTAACATGCAATACTAAGATTCTAGCTGATTATCCTACAATAAACATCAAGTAGAATGTAAACAAAACAATAAGAGGTAACCTGGGCTGACGAACTTATATGAAACTTAATAGTATCCAACCAAAACAATAGAAATCCTTGATAAAACCTACAAAAACAAGAACAAACTCTGTTCTCCCTATGTAAAACTGATCAAAAATGAAGTGGCCGTCCTCTCGGACGTAAATATAATGCATATATATACATAAACCTAAGGCTAGGGTTAAAAATTCCGTTTCTGCTGCGTGCGCATAAATTCTGATAAAAGCCATGTTCGATCGATCGAACATCCCTCGATCGATTGAACTTCTGGGATCTTCGAGCGCTTGAACATAATTCGATCGATCGAAACCTCGATCGATCGAGACCTCCTCGATCGCTCGAAACTTTCTTTTCATGTTTGAATTGTCTTCATTAAAACCAAACACTTTCTTTTATCTTGCTCATTCAGTTCCTCACACAGCAACAGTAATCTGCACAAATAACCACTAAAACAATACCACTTATCATAGATTAATCATATTGTGTAAAAACTGGCATTATAATTCGACTTGTAGATATACAAGGGAATTGTAGACTAAATCAGTGTATTTTCTTCTTTTAGTGCGGTTGTATTTTACAAATACCCCCGCTTATCATAACCCCCAACTAGCGATTTGCTAGTCCTTAGCAATAAAGAAAAAATAAAACAAACTAAACTAATACTACAATGACTGAAATAAAATAAATTAAACTCAGGTAAACTAAACTAAAATGAACAGAAAGAAACTACCTAACTCACTTTTGCAGGAATCGCGGTTGCATTTAGCACATGCAACAAGTCGTTAAACCCCTAGGTTCCCCCTAGTGGATAAGTGTTGTCTCGTGAGGGTTTGCAGTGAATGTACCCACAAAATTCTCTGATTTCAAGCTCAAAAAGATATAGAATAACTTGTAAACACTCTCTCCCATACAACTGTAAACTTAGCTCCACACAACATATCATCCTCATTCAAACCATGAAAGAAATTCACATGCTCCTCATGTCACCAAAATAAAAATAACATATGCATCACATCCATGTATCCGTGTGTGTGTGAAGTTAGCAGCTATGCATAGAACCTTATTTAGAGCTGTATTGACTATCATACTCTCAAAACTTGCAGTTTCAACTCAATTCTCACATGGGTTTACACTCAGGAATGAACATCTCACAGAAACTGGTTTAATAATGATCGCACATGGTGTGAAAACTTTGATAAAAATTGAAAGTTTAGTTACTAATGCTTTCACACCTGACTCAATAAAGGACGAACATTTAGAGTGTATAGTCTCAAGAAAGGAATACAACTTACTAGAGGAGCGAAATACCATTGATAACTCAAATTACACGTTCATATTCAAACTAAGTTGTTAAAGATAATTAAGGCTTTGACTTTTCGGTTTTAATATAGTGGGG
Organism: Hydrangea macrophylla; assembly: GCA_033977485.1. NCBI lineage: Eukaryota > Viridiplantae > Streptophyta > Magnoliopsida > Cornales > Hydrangeaceae > Hydrangea > Hydrangea macrophylla. The sequence goes on along the minus strand of CM066988.1, from coordinate 58,637,133 downwards.
CAGAAATGAAAGGGTAAGAAATCGCACATCTTCAGCATGTGATTGAGTTTAGTAATTTTATTTCATTCCATTCCAACCATCCTCTATTCTCATATATATATATATATGTGTAATTTTTTTTTAAGAGGTAACCCGGAATCCTCCTTCTTTCCTTTTCTCTTTTTATGCGGTCCCTCCCACAACTACTCCCTCCTCATCACATGCTTCAATAATTTAATCACATTAGATGTGCAATGGGTTCGTTGATGTCGAAGTAAAAGATTAGGGATGTAGATTTTCATACTAGACTTGGCAGTATTTACTAGGTGTGGGGTTGAGAACAATGCATATTCTTGAATGTTGATACAGGTATATGGAAAGGTAAGAAACGAATAACGATGGCTTAAATCATTTTCCCAACTTCTTAGTTTTAACACTTCAATGTTCATTGAGTTTAGTTGGTAAATCCTGAACGTTCTCCTCTAATACGCAGCCAAAATGAAGAATTAGAGACTATTCAATGAATTTAATACACTTATTCAAGAAAAACAATTCGAATTTAATGTGATAATTCCCTCAGAATTGAAGATTGGATTCAAAAGCTCACTAAGGGTGACTAATTTCCACTACTTATTCCTTACAGCACAAAAGTCGTATTAACTCTTATTTTAGGTTTTCTGCATAACTATTAACATGTGCATATGGATTTTGGATACACGAATGGTCATTATATGCATTTATCCTAGTGAAACTAGAAGAACGCGTGAACTTAATTCATAAAATGATGAGAATAAAATGGTTGTGTCATTGCTTGATAACAGCTAAATAGAAGTGAATATTCAAAGTTATTCTACCAATTCAATTCAACAATTCCTTAATAATTTGAAATTTAAAATTTTATCTATTTATTTTATTTATCATTTTTTTTTAACGATTAAATTTTACTGTAATTGATTTGCTTTCAACTGTGGATGTACTCCAATTCTAATCGAGATTGTATGAAATGTACAATAAAGTGATCCAGATTGCTAAATATAAACATGTGCAGGTGATTATCTATCTACATCCTACCCCCAACTGAAAATTGCAATGTCTGCAGAAGTTGATTTTCAAATATAGATAGAGAGATATCACCTGATAAAGTATCACAACAATCGTAAGCGTAACAATCTATAATGAAAGTATACACACTCCAAGAAGCAAAGATCAAATAAAAATTGAAAAGATAGAGTAGGACATCCATGCATAAAACAGAACTCATCATTGAAATGATAAAGCTATGAATACAACAACAAAATGTTACCACACTATGGTGTTTTAGGTGGAGGGATAGCTGGGCTCATCTAACTCGATGTGCTCAGCTTCTAGTAGGAAGTTCTCCAAGAACGGTTTTAACCTTTGGCCGTTAACCTTGAAACAATCATTGTTCTTGGGATTTATGAGCTCAACGGCCCCATGTGGAAAAACATATTTAACAAGGAATGGACCTGTCCGCCAGGATCAGAGCTTCCCTGGAAAAAGGTGGAGGCGAGAGTCGTACAGCAAGACTTTCTGCCTTGGCTCGAATGATTTATGAAAAATTATTCTATCGTGACGAGCCTTCAACCTTTCCTTGTGTAGTTTAGCATTGTCGTATGCATCTCGACGTATTTCTTCCAGTTCAGCTAACTGGAGCTTCCGGAGATGACCTCCTTCTTTAATGTCAAAGTTCAATGAGCGTGTCGCCCAATATGCTTTGTGCTCGATTTTGACAGGAAGGTGACATGCCTTGTCGTACACTAACCTGTACGGAGACATCCCCAGATTTATCTTATAAGCGGAGCGGTACGCCCATAGAGCATCAGTCAGTTTATATGCCCAGTCTTTTCTGTTGAAACTAACTGTCTTTTCGAGTATATACTTGATTTTTTACGATTAGCCAACTCTGCCTGCCCGTTAGTTTGAGGGTGGTAGGCTAGAGCAATCTTGTGGTTTACCCCATATTTCTTGAGAAGTGACTCCAAAGGCCTATTGCAAAAATGCTTGCCTTGGTCACTTATTAATGCTTTCGGGGTTCCGAAACGCGACAGAATATTTTCCTTAAGGAAGGACCTTACTATTTTTTGGTCATTACATCTCGTCGGTATCGCTTCCACCCATTTTGATACATACTCCATAGCTAGGAGTATGTATTCACAGTTATTTGATTTTGGAAACGGGCCCATGAAGTCTATGCCCCAACAATCGAATATTTCAATTATGATGATGGGAGTTAAGGGCATAGAATTTCTTTTTGAAATTGTACCTAGCTTTTGACAGCATTGGCATGAATTTAAAAAAGAATAGGCATCCTTAAACACGGTGGGCCAATAGAATCCGCTATGTAATACTTTTTGTGCGGTCTTTTGCGAAACGAAATGGCCTCCGCAGGCTTCAGAATGACAAGAGGCTAAAATTACAGTTATGTCCTCATTCGGGATGCAACATCTGATGACCTGATTAGCACAATACATGAATAAGTAAGGGTCATCAAAAAAGAAATGACGTGCGAACGAAAGGAACCGTTTCTTGTCTTGAATCGACCAATGACTTGGGTTTTCACCCGTAACAAGATAATTTACTATATCCGCATACCAAGGTAAACTGGAAATAGGCATCAGTTGCTCATCTGGGAATTCATCTTTAATTGGTATGGGTCCAGTGTTGTCAGTAAATGTCAACCGAGACAAATGGTTGGCGACCACATTCTCTACTCCTTTTTTATCCTTGATTGTGATATCAAATTCTTGGAGTAGGAGTATCCAACGGATAAGCCTTTGCTTCGCGTCTTTCTTAGATAGCAGGTACTTGAGGGTCGAGTGGTCTGTAAAACAGGCGATTGGGAACCCTATCAGATATGACCTGAATTTATCTAGAGCGAAGACTATTGCCAGTAACTCTTTTTCGGTAGTCGTATAGTTCATTTGAGCTTCGTTAAGTGTTCGGCTGGCATAGTATATTACATAAGGCTTATTATCCTTCCTCTGTCCTAGGACTGCCCCAATGGCATAGTCACTAGCATCGTACATCAGTTCAAATGGCAAACTCCAATCGGGTGCCTATATTATCGGTGCGGAGGTGAGGTGTTCCTTTAGTGCGTCAAAAGATGTTTGACAGTTGTCCGACTACTTGAATGGTATGTCTTTGACTAAGAGTTGGCACAGTGGTCGGGAGATCGCACTAAAGTTTTGGATAAATCGGCGATAAAATCTCGCGTGTCCCAGAAAAGAGCGGATATCTTTAACTGTACGGGGGACAGGTAGGTTTGAGATTATCTCAATTTTTTCTTTATTAACTTGGATACCCTTATCAGAAATAATGTGGCCGAGGACAATTCCCTTGGACACCACGAAGTGACACTTTTCCCAGTTTAATACTAGGTGTTTGTCCTCGCATCTCGCTAACACTTTCTCAAGGTTTTCCAGGCAATTATTGAAACTATAGTCAAACATTGAGAAGTCGTCCATGAGCACCTCAAGTATTTGTTCGACCATGTCACTGAATATACTCAACATTCATTGTTGAAAGGTAGCCGGAGCATTGCATAAGCCGAAGGGCATACGACGATAGGCAAATGTACCGAATGGACAAGTGAAGGTCATTTTCTCCTGATCTTCAGGAGCAATTTCAATTTGGTTGTAGCCACTATATCCGTCCAAGAAGCAATTGTATTTATGACCCACCACTCGCTCTAGCATTTGATCCATGAATGGTAATGGAAAGTGGTCTTTCCGAGTCACAGTATTCAATTTTTGATAATTAATACACATCCGCCATCCGGTGGGGACGCGTGCTGGTACCAATTCGCCGTCTTTATTTGGGATTACTGTTATACCTGCCTTTTTGGGCACCACTTGGGTTGGACTAACCCAAGGGCTATCAGAAATAGGATATGTAATCTCAACATCAAGTAGTTTTAATACTTCCTTTTTAACTACCTCTTGCATGTTGGGATTCAAATGCCTTTGCATTTGTCGTGAAGGCTTAGCGTTTTCCTCCAAGTATATTTTATGAGTGCACACAGATGGGCTTATGCCTTTGAGGTCGGCAATCGTCCATCCTAATGCTCCCTTATGTTATTTTAACAATTGGATTAACTTATCCTCTTGTTCAAGATTTAATGTAGATGAAATTATGATAGGGTAAGTCTTTTTAGTCCCTAGGAAGGTGTATTTGAGCTCTATTGGAAGCTCCTTTAACTCCAGATCGGGAAACTGAAAATTGGAAGGCATGACTAGTTTTGTTTTTGGAGGTAGTGGTTTATATGGTGTTACCCACATGTATTCAACTCTGTCCTCCTCTTTCGTCTCCATCATGAGGCAAGTGTGATTTAAAGCAGCATCCAATGGGGTAGAATTGTTAGGTTGATAGATCGCATCAAATTGTGACACAACTACCTCCAAGGGATCTTTGTAATCTACAAAATCAATCTCGTCTTTGATGACCATTTCAATATAATTGATTTCTTCCTCATCCTCGTATTCTTCAGGTCGGAGATTTGAAAAAATCTTGACATTTAGAGTCATGTTCTCGAATACGATGGTCATAATACCACTTCTTATTTTGATTGTGGCATCTATGGTGTTGAGGAATGGACGTCCAAATATCACCGGGATTTGTGAACATGGATTAGACACAAGTTCAGTGTCTAAAATCATAAAATTGACCGGGAAGACAAATGAATCTATCTGCACCAGAACGTCCTCCAGTATTCCTCTAGGCTATTTGACTGACCTGTCCGCCAGTTATAATGCAACTCGGGTAGGTTTGAGTTCACCCAACCCTAATTGTTTATAAACTGAGTATGGCAGCAGGTTTACACTTGCTCCTAAATTAAGAAGTGCATTGTTTATCCTTTGATTGCCAATTCGGCAAGAGACAGTTGGGGTACCGGGGTCTTTGAGTTTTGGAGGCAATTCATTTTGGATGATTGCGCTTGCTTGACAAGTGACATAGGTGTGTTTCTTTACACTTTGTCTCCTTTTGACTATGCATAAGTCTTTAAGGTACTTAGCATAGGCCGGCACTTGTTTGGTTGCATCAAGGAGTGGGAGATTGATTTTAACTTGTTTAAACAACTACAAAAACTCCTGATTCTTTGCCTTGTTTTTAGGTTTCTTAAGCCTTTGAGGGTAAGGCGCAGGGAAATGGCATTTAGGTAATTCGTCAATGACAGGTTCCTTTCTGGGCCTTCTCTCAGCTTCTTCTACTTCTTTAGGAGTGTCATCATTTAATTCTAATTGTTTGTCATCAGTGGACGACTCCTCTTCTTGAGTGGATGGTTTGTTTTTATTTACCACTTCATCCTCTTCATACTCTTCAAGGGTAGAGAAGGGTAAATTGCACCCTATAATCTTTCTGCTTCTCAGAGTAGTTACGGCTTTTGCTTGTTCGTGATTAGTGGGACCATTGTTGTATCCCTTAGGGTTTTGAAGTGGTTGCGCAAGAAACGTTCCACTTGACCCCTCTTGTCGTGTATCCATTCTCTCTAATGTTGCGGACATTTTACTCATCATTTGAATTAATTGTTGTGTTAAATTTGCATTAGAGATTGGATCTTCCTCTTACACCTTTTTGTGCAATGGCACGTAGACGTTTGATTGCTGATTATTAGAGGGTTGGGCATGGTTATAGTTATTTGATCTATTTTGAATGAATGGCTAGGACTGCCTATTGTATTGCCCTTGATAGTGATTATGGTTATTGTAGGGCTGTTGTTGTTGATATTGATTTTGGGTCCCAGCATCATTTTTCCAATCTAACCCTAGGTGACTCCATCAATTGTTATTCTGAACGTTGTTAATATTGTAAAAATTCCCCGCCCCCTATACCCTTGCATGGCATTCATTTCCATGGGGGGTTGTTCTTGAAAGTACGGCACATTGGGACAGTATTGATTGGTATGTCCCAACATGTTGCATGTGCTGCATGATTTTTCAGGTAAAACCTGCCTAGAACTCTCTCCTTTCATTGCCAACTCTTCTACCTTCTTAACTAGTTCTTCATATTTACTCATCAGATGATCCTCAATTTTTAATTGGTATAGACTCTTTTCCTCTACACAGGATATCTGTGAGCGTAGGACATCTTCTGAATTGGACCATTTGTGGGCATGTTCAGCTAGCCACTCGAAGTGAGCTTCTGCTTCTTCCGTGTTTTTGTGAAGAAATTGCCCTAAACTCATGGTTTTGACCAACTTTTTAGTTTCACCATTTAACCCTTCGTAAAAGTAGCTTATGGTTCGCCATTTCTCATACCCATGATGTGGACATGAGAGAAGCAAATCCTTGAAACGCTCCCAATTTTGAGTGAAGGTTTCATTGCTCTTTTGTTTATAAGAGTTAATTTGTGGTTTTAGCTCAGTGGTCATGCGCGGTGGAAAGAACTTCTTTAAGAACGCAGTGTTCATCGCATGCCAGGTATATATCGAATTCAGCTTCAAGGTGAGTAGCCATGCTTTTGCTTTATCCTTCAAAGTGAAAGGAAATAGCATTAGACGTGTCACATCTATAGGGCAATTTTGTGAGAATGTTTTACAAACATCCTCGAAATTCTTGACATATAGATATGCCTTCTTGCTATCCATTCCATAGAAGGTTGGAAGGAGTTGAATCATTCCGTTGCGAAATTGAAATTCGCCAGCATAAGGTGGAATGAGAATACAAGAAGGTGTAGGTACGTGTTCGGGTGTCATGAGATCACACAAAGGACGAAGTGAATCATCAATTGCTACTACCACATTCTCACCATTTTCACTTTGATTGTCAGCCATTGAATTGGTAGGTGTGGCTACAGGATTAATAGAATCGGAGGAATCGGCTAAGTAGAATGGATTTTCGTAGATTCCTTCGATGGAATTATCAGACATAAAAGGAAAGATCCTAAGTAGTTTTCATCTAAAGAATAAAAGACAAAAGAAAACAGAAAGAGATAAGAATAGATTGAGGTAATCTAAGCGTTAGCTTGTCGCTTTCCCCGGCAACGGCGCCAAAAACTTGACACGGCTAAAAATGTGTGTGCTCTTATATGCTATACCCAAGTGTAGGTAATCGTGCAAGTAGTAATCTAGTTAAGACCAGGTTGATCCCATAGGGAAGGTGATAACCTAAACACTTAGATTAAACTCTAAAAGGAAAATAAAAATCAATATATGAAAGGTTGTAGAACACGAAGTTCCACTAAGTAACTACTAAAAGTAAAGCAACTAAAGTAAATTAAACTAATGATTAACTAATTAACTAAAGCGATGCTTTAAAATGTGTTTTTTCTTAATAAAAGAGAATGTTGGGATTACACGAATCCATCGCGACCTAGCCATCTACCATGCAATTACATTGAAGCTCAATGGAGCACATTTTCTATAGTATTCTATATTTCACTTAGAATAAAGAATCCACAGTCCTTTCATGACCGGGACTATATCATCACAGTTAATTTGAAACACATAAAAGTGGTTCAAAACAATAGTTAAGACTCGCACCTACAATGGTGTTAGCATTGAAGGTGGTTTGCAAAAGATATTGAAGAAAAATGCCTTAAAGCCTTAAGTTCAGAAACTGTTTTGACAAACTGAGCATTTGAGGACAGTTTGATAACGAATCTCTAAAGAAGAAAGTTTAGGGATACTGCATAGAATGTTCTCCAGAATCAGAGGGTTCGATCGATCGAAGCACTTTCGATCGATCGAATATCTTCATCTCTCGATCGATCGAAATATCTTCGATCGATTGGCAGTGTCTCTGGTCCGATCGATCGAACACAAGAATTATTCTGCTGCATGGCAGAGGCTTAAGATCACGATTTCATCGTGATCTCCCAACCCGGGGACTACTCAGACATGGTATGGAGTGTCTTAGATTTGTTTTTAACGTAAATATTCATTAAAGTTTTGTTTGTTTGCGATTTAAATATAAAATCTATGAAAACTAATGATTTAACCCAATCTAACATGCAATACTAAGATTCTAGCAGATTATCCTACAATAAACATCAAGTAGACTGTAAACAAAATGATAAGAGGTAACCTGGGCTGACAAACTTATATCAAACTTAATAGTATCCAACCAAAATAATAGAAATCCTTGATAAAACCTACAAAAACAAGAACAAACTCTCTTCTCCTTATGTAAAACTGAAAAAAAAAAATGAAGTGGCCGTCCTCTCTGACGTAAATATAATGCATATATATACATAAACGTAAGGCTAGGGTTAAAAATTCCATTTCTGCTGCGTGCGCATAAATTCTGATAAAAGCCATGTTCAATCGATCGAACATCCCTCGATTGATTGAACTTCTGGGATCTTTGAGCGCTTGAACATAATTTCATCGATCGAAACCTCGATCGATCGAAACTTTCTTTTCATGTTTGAATTGTCTTCATTAAAACCAAACACTTTCTTTTATCTTGCTCATTCAGTTCCTCACACAGCAACAGTAATCTGCACAAATAACCACTAAAACAATATCACTTATCATAGATTAATCATATTGTGTAAAAACTGGCATTGTAATTCGACTTACAGATATACAAGGGAATTATAGACTAAATCAGTGTATTTTCTTCTTTTAGCATGGTTGTATTTTACAAATACCCCCGCTTGTCAGAAATCTTCAGCTGATTCCCCGACTTGCTGGTGCAATCAGGATAAGTCTGCCATAGATACTTTAGGTTTGGCCTATAGGATTGGCAATGAAACATTTCTTTGTTGCCAATTTTGGACTAAGTCCTGTGGCAAATTGACATGCCATGTGAAGGCCACCCCAATCAACGAGTTTGGGAAAAGCCTCATTTTAAGGTCATCATTGCCCCCAAGATGGCCACATTGAACAATAAAATAACCAATATGCTCAATCGTTGATTGTTCACCAACTCTAGTAAACAGAGTAAAATTTGGGACTTTATAACCTTGTGGTATGTCCACTCGATCAATATGATCAGGGCATGGCCATCTGTATGTTGGCCTTCCCACTCTCCTTAGAATTGGGCCATATTCCTCATGGATAACCTCCATTAATTATTCTCTATTTATCTGTGCATATTGAATCAATTCCCACTCTCCTTAGAATTGGGCCATATTCCTCATGGATAGCCTCCATTAATTGTTCTCTATTTATCTGTGCATATTGAATCGATGGCGCCACCTGTGGTGGTGGTTGCTTTCTGATTAAATTCTGGTATGGCCAAAAAACTTGTTCTTGGGATTCTTAAGCAGATTGGGGAGCAAACACAGGGTTATAGTGCTAACTATAATTTTGTTGTGGGTTAACCAATCAGCCATCATGGCCGAATATAGAAGTCTCTGGCCTTGGTACTGATGGGCCATTTTGACTACCATTATTTTGGTTAGCTGTCGGTCTTGCCTCCAAGACTTGTGGGGAACCAACAATTTCTTTCCTTTTGCTGGGGGTAAGACCAACTTCACTATTCCTCTTTGGAGGGATAATAAACTTCTCCAATTTTGAGAAGTCCGAATGGCCTTGTACAAGAAACCCTTCCCAAATTGAAGTTAGGGGAGTAGTCCCTAAATTCACGGCATTAACCTTTTCGGATAGATCCATGATAACCTTAGTTAGAAGTTCCTGGTTTAACTGGCTTATTTTTAAGAATTCGTGGGTCTGTTTTCCCTACTCTATTAAAGGGGCTAAGTGATGTGACAGTTTGTCTGAAGAAATCTTCAGGCTGTCTTGACCCTCTTAGTCAACTAATTCATCTTCAGACCCTTCCTGTAGGGAGTCTTCTTGGTTAACGGACTCAGAAGTCTAGTTTCTCTTGTGTACCATGACTTAGCACTTTTAAGTCCCATAGGGCGTGTCAAAAATGTTAAAAAAAAATGGTGTTTTTTGCTTGGGCATGCCAGAATCCACTAGGGTTCAATGTGTGTGTGTGTGTATGTGTGTGTGTGTGTGTGTGTGTGTGAACTTGTAATTCTTGAGATAATGAATAAGACTAACTTTGAATCAAACAATTGTGTGAAGTAAACAAGAATTAAATCTACTAAAATCCTAAAACAGTATTGAAGCATATAAGTTTGACGAATGCTAAAATCATGCAAGTACCTTGAGTGCTATATAGAACTTCACTTCCATTGATGATTGAAATACAGATGATAGATTACACAAAAGTACAAACTTGAAGATACAACCTAAAAGATTATGTACTGATGACAAATGAAAGAGATTTAAAACTATTGGATGCTTTGGATGCTGATTTCGAGTATGAGTTTGCGAGAGAGACTTCTGATGCTTCACTCTCTATATTTATAGTGTAAAACTAGTCCAAAACTACCTTGGATGTGCTCTCGTGATTACCGCCTCAATGCCCATATTTGGGCCCACGTATGATATTGAACTGCTTCTTTATCGGTCACCTTTGTCCGATTTGAACCCTCAGAATTGGACATATGAGTGGTTTAGTTTCGATTACTCATTCTCTCCGTGCTTTGTCTTGGATTGCCATTGGACTCCTTGATTCTCGGTCTGACACCTGGATTGGTTAGTCTCTATTCTTCTAACCAAATATTATTGTTATCGGTCCATTCCACCATCAGACTGGTTCCCAATCTTGCCAGTCTTGGCCCTCATCTTTTCATGTTATCAAGCCCATTCATCCTTGGCCCATCCTGATCCTGATGGCCCAATATGCCGAGCAGATTTCAGGCGTCAACGGGTATAGATTTAGATATGGGTGTAGCATTTTTGAAAAGAAAATAATGTTATGCTTCCCAAATTTAATTTTTAAATTTAATTCCAAAATACTTTGCCAAATTTACCATGTACTATAATATGTGGTACACCTACTAAAACATTTGAGAACTAAATTGGGGAAGCTTAACATTTTTACTCAATAAAAAACATAACTAATGTGATAAGGTCTTAGCCAATTAAGCCACGCTTAGGCTGAAGTGATCCCATTTTAGGCCAACTCATACAACCCCTTAAAATTATAGGTAAACTGGTGTTGACTATGAAATGGTCTATGGGCCTGTGGCCATCCTTGGGCTTAAGTGATCATAATTTGGGCTAACCCAAACAGCCCCTAAAATTCCAGGTAAAGCCCTTTTCTACTAACTGCTGACCAACACTGAACCTTTGGTCCTTTGGTAAGAACTAAGACGGAGAGAGGAACTCGTTTGGGACTCACCATAGATAGAAACACAAGATTTCTTCTTCTTCTTCTCTCTCTCTCTCTCTCTCTCTCTCTCTCTCTCTCTCCTTCTTTATCCCAGCAATTTTGTTGCGAAGTGGTTTTGAATTGAGACTTCTATAGAGCTTCTTCAACCGAACCTCTCCCGGGTTTGAATCCCAGAGCCCACCAATTGCATCTACAAACAAGAATGTTGCATTTCTTTTGATACTCCCGTAATTAAATATTTTTTTCCATTCCCATCATCCTGTTTGGTTGCTTAGGAATTGTGGATTTTTTAGCTCGTTTTGCACACTAAAAATGAGAAATTTGAAGTTTTGGGTTTACTTTGTTTTGTTTTTCTCAGTACTATAACTTTACCAGTTTTGAGCAGCTAGGTTTGATGTTCACTTTAGGTTTGTGGTATAATTATGGAAGCGATAAGAAAATTGAATTAATGTTTGGCTTTGGATGACACCATTTTTCATTTTCAGGGTTGCAAAATTATTTTAAACGACGATAGAGTCAAGCAATGGCGTAGCCAATAACCTAAAACTACATTACAAAACGTGGGTGTAGTAGGATGTAATTTGATGAGATTCAAACATCACATAAATGTGGTTTTAGATCATAAAATGACACCATAAAATATGAGTGTACTACACGTACCCATTTCATTGAATGCGTGAATTGATTGACAAATAGAATTGGTCTGTTAGAACCTCGTCAAATTCTTAGTGCTTCTTAAAAAAAATAGTGCTCCATTTATATGTAGTGCTCCAACCCACTTGCTTTTGGTTTTTTTTTTTTGGTTTTGATCCTGCACACATTTGGTATCAGAGCCATGAATGGCTAAGTTGTTAGGCCACCATGGTATATCAGTGGGTATTGTAACTAGTAATGATATACTTTCATTCTAGTCTTTTGGGGGTATTGATATTGTTAGTCGCTTTGGTAGGGCCTGTTCTGGCATGAGGTTTGTCTTTGGCTATACCGTGTAGTTGACTGACATCCACTCTATAAAGAGTCTTTGAAAGTATATCACCAATTAGTTACAATGGAATTAGGATACACCATGGTAGCCTATTTGAATTAGTATGTTTAAAAAAACATCTAAGCAAGGATCTGGATCATCAAGATCTAGATCAACAATTACTAATACAGAGCTTGTTTCGTATGATCGGACCCAACAATTGAATGAATGGACAATATTGTCTATTTCTTCAAAACAAATTTATAAAAAGGGATATTTTAATTTTATATCTCAAGATCATGTTAAAACGGTAGAACAAGACATTGTTCTAGAAAATAAAAGAACAGACTCTTAGATTACTCAATCTTAGAGATGTTGAAAACTGTTTGGCTAAATACAAGTATATACATATAGGGTGTATACAAGTTGCCTTTAAACCTCTTACACGTATAGGTTTAAATGCCAGTATTTTAGCCTGTCTAAGAGATGCTAGATGTACAGATTTTGTACCATCTTTAATGGGAATAATCCAGACTAGTTTATGTCATGGACCCGTTTATTTTGATGTTTATCTCAATTTAATTAGATTACTCAATATGTATATACTTGTACTCAATATGTATATTACTCAATATGTCATGGACCCTATATGTATATACTTGTATTTTGATGTACAGACTCTTAGATTACTCAATCTTAGAGATGTTGAAAACTGTTTGGCTAAATACAAGTATATACATATAGGGTGTATACAAGTTGCTTTTAAACCTATTACACTTATAGGTTTAAATGCCAGTATTTTAGCCTGTCTAAGAGATGCTAGATGTACAGATTTTGTACCATCTTTAATGGGAATAATCCAGACTAGTTTATGTCATGGACCCGTTTATTTTGATGTTTATCCCAATTTAACTTTATCACTTGGGGATCCACGTCTGTTTGAAGCTAGTACGTTGAATATCTAAATACAAGGATATATTTTTTTATCTGGAGCAAGCACAATTAGTGTGACTTATAGGATTTTTATTACAAAATAATGAATACTCTATGTCCTAATGTTGTGCTAAGAAGTGAACCAGGCAAAACAGTAGTTATAGACAGTAATCGTCTTACTACCAATATTGCCACACCAAGGTTAATAAAATGGGAAGAGACTAATTTTCCCACAGACTGGACACAGTGCCAAATGCAGTTCCACCTGCCCAGATACTTCCAGCCCAAATTGATCAAATCACTCAGACTCAACATGGTGATATTAAAGTTTCTTTTACTCTAACTCAAACAAGTAAATTATCTTTGACAAAGGATGTTTTACTCAGTTTCTTATACTGCTTCTTCCAGACATTCTATGTCAAATCAACCTAGACCTAACATAAAATTGGAGCATCTCCAATCTATGAAAAAAGAAAATACTTAAAAATGTTTTAAGCTTCTGGGCAACAAATTGCTCATGGAGTTTATGGTCCTGTGGACACGGGAGATCCCACGACTTGCTAGCATTTGTTTGAAATTTGATTTTGAAAAGAGAGAGAAAATGGTTTGTTGAAAACAGATACAGAGTCGCCACTTGGTCTTTAAGGAACCAAGAAACCTAATTTTGACTCACCCAAATGGATAAAGGGCACCGGCCCTCCATAACCAAAGAACTTGGCTCGGGATTTTGGTACGAGAGAGGAAGGAGCCTTTGTCGCGACTAAAACACCCTCAACTCGCCCCGTCTTTCGACGGGCCTCAATTAGCATCCAAATAATCATCTTATACTATGTATGGTTCGACAATTAATACTATGATATTATATTACATCACATAAGAAACTTGAAAATGGAAGATCTAAAGATAAAATATCATTCATAAGATCTAAGCCAAGTAACACACAATGCAAAGTGAAAGATCACACGAATAATCCTAGGAAAAATCGTCTAATCACATATCAAGTAATAAAGTTTTCCTAATCTAAGGGGACATGAATTGTTCTTGAAACAAATAAATAAAGAAATCGAAATATGCTTAGCAAGCTAGTATGATGCATGTTAATCTTTGAGAAAAGAAGACCTCTCAATCCCCGGGACGGATGAGAAAGGAAGATTAGATCGAGGGAGAAGCATGAACGTGTGATCAAATTCATTCCTTATAATCTTCTTAGATTAGGAGTCACAAAAGCCCCAAATCTTTGCATGGATGCAATGTATGTATCTAGAATGTGCCAAGGTTGTAGTGTGCTTTGTGTTCATGGACTCCTAGAATGACTTAGAAGTCTAGAATGTGTATGAATGAATGAAGGAAATCATCATGGGATATGTACAAATGTAGTATGAACTACTTCCTAAGACATGAGCTAATTTGGAGTGCAAGTAAGCATCAAATCAAAGGGGGAAAGTAAAAGTGTGCTTGCTGTGAATAGTGGACAGAACAGTAACATGATCTTTTAAAAATTGAAAAGAGGGGTTAGGAATGCTTTCAAAGCATGCTTTTTTATGGAGATCTTCCTTACTGTGTCTATAACACAATCCAAAAACACAATCCAAAAACACAATCTTTAATAACTATCACAGATTTAGAGAAATCATATAAACAACAGAGGTCTCTCAGAAACAGAGTCCGTACTATCGACTGAAATGTTGAAAAATCTTAGAAAATGAAAACAAATGATCTAGAGGCCCATTTTATATAGAGAGTTCCCTAAGACATTGAAGTTTAAGGGAAAAATAATTTAGGACCACCCCTTTTGGAAACGTGTTCTGTAAAATAAGTTGAAAGTAGACCAAGCTGCTGTGACAGCAAAAACAGAATATCTGGAAAGAATGTTTGGGTCCAAATGGACCATTTTCAAGTATTTCCAAGTCAAACCAAAAATCATGGGTGTTCTCTAATGAGTTAGAAAGATTTTCTAAGTTATTTTGCATCCATACATTGAGTATTAAGTTCTAGAGAAATCTTTGAACTCAGATCACTCACTGTTTTGACTCACTGTTTTGAAGATTTTGGGAAAAACTTGAGTTTTCTTTCTTGAAATCAAAATGAGAGGGATTGAGAGGGGTTTTCAAATAGAGGTTTTGAAAGCATATTTTCAACATCAAATAGAGATTATAACCTCTTGGAATATCAACATCAAACTCATCATCAAGAACCCCCAATATTATTGGAGAGATTCATCTTTATTTTGAACATAACTTCAAGGATACCTTGGAGGTATTGAAGTTATAATCATCATCTATCAAACATGTTTTTGAGGTCAAAAGCTACTATCCATAAGGATTCACTCACCTCAAACTTCATGTCATCATTTAGATGATGAAGAACAAGTAAGTAAATAAAGAAAAATAAAAAAATATGAGGTTAGGAAGAGATAAACATATTATGAACAAGCAAGTAAATAACAATCAATAGATGATAATCAAATGTGATTTTGGACTTGTAGCATGGTGTTCCACTCATAGATGTTGACATTTGGACATGGAAGTAGCTTCCTAACTCATAAATGCTTAGAGAAATGATGGTTGGGTGTATTGATGATGAAGTATATAGAATAATGGTGGAGGAAAACAAGATTGGAACTCACTTTCTATAGAAAAATAGTAGGAGGAAGCTCCTTTCTCACTTCTAAATCTATCTCTATCTCTCTTTCTCTCTACAACTTTATCAAACTTTGCACTTGGCCCCCCCTAAATGAGAAGTCAAGAGGGGTTTATATAGGCCAATTTAGGGTGGTTTTGGGGTTTTAGAAGTGTTCCCATTGGCTCCAAACATCTGAAAACATAGAACTACGTCGTTTTGATTTTTAATTAATCAAAATGGAATCCCAAAAATATTTGCAAAAACATACTATTTTGGAGGAGAGTGTCACGGCATCA
The DNA here is from genome assembly GCA_033977485.1 of Hydrangea macrophylla. Taxonomy (NCBI): domain Eukaryota; kingdom Viridiplantae; phylum Streptophyta; class Magnoliopsida; order Cornales; family Hydrangeaceae; genus Hydrangea; species Hydrangea macrophylla. The sequence goes on along the minus strand of CM066988.1, from coordinate 58,621,189 downwards.
CTGGGCCTGTGCTGCGACGGCAATGGGCCAGTGCCGCGGCGGCACTGCTCCTCAATCGTCTGGATAATCCTGTTTAGGCCCCCAGAGGTTCCGGTATTCGCGAAAAGGCCCTATTTCGTCCGAAATTCACAGAAAATGCATACAAACTCCAAATTGAGATTGTGATATACCGTTAGAAAGGTAATGGAGTCTATTTCACATAAAAAATAAATCGTGCATAGGTCACTTTGAAAAGTTTTGCGGTATTTGCGACAAAAGCTGATTTGATCGCCTTTTTTACCTTCGAAAATTCACAATAAACTCGTTTTAAATCCAAATATTATGTGCGATATAGCGTTGGAAAGCTATTGACCTCTAGTATCCATGAAAAATATTTGAAAATTATTACAGTGCTTTGATTCTAAAGTCAAATTCAGGTCAAACTGGTCAAACCTGGGATTCCCGGGAAGTTCTGGAAACCTCTGGGAGCTCCCCGGAGCTGACGTTTTCGCTCAATTTTCTTTCAAAACTCATTTTAATACTTTCCACATGATCTAGAATGATCCCAGAGAATTTGGATGATTTCGGTCAAACTTGGTCAAACTTGGTTAAACCTGGTCAAACCGGTCAACGGGGACTTTCCGGGAACTTCCGGGTCTTCCGGGGGTCCTTGGGAGCTGATGATTTCATCCGATTTTACTTAAAAACTCATTTTATCATGTAGCATGTTTCCAGAACTTTTGGTCCAAATCTGGGAGCTTTTGGGCTTTCAGGGGCATTTTGGTCATTCTGAGCATTTTGAGAAATAGAACTAACTTCTAGGAGTCCTTTTGAGTCTTTTCAATCATTGTGAACCACCAAGCTATGGGTCTCCTAAATCTGATAGCCGACAAAATGGGGTGTCTACAGTTTGCCCCTCTTTGGCATGAACTTGCAAGACAACGCATGTCGCAAGCGAGTGCCAAAGCTTTGAAGAGACAGGACTTTTTGGAGGCTATAGATTTAGGATAAAAAGCATTGCAAAAGATGCAAAAAAAAGTGATGTAGAGGTCAGTGTTGGTCGGGCTCTGCGTAAGCTGCCTACGTATCCCAGGGGAATCAGACCAGGACGTAGTTCAGGGCACGAAGGAACAAATCACATGTGCACAACAAGACATGCGGATGCTATGTTATGAGGATGATATGCAATGCATGGATGTGATATGAATTATGTCATGAGTCCTATTATGTCTAGTGTTATGATCCTAGTATGAGCAGGTGCTGTAGGGTGTGCCACTCCGAGTAGGCTGGTGTTGTGCTAATGTTTGCGACTGCGATGTGGTGCATTACTCGGATAAGGACATCAAGGTTTAGAAGACTCTGGGTCTAGGGGCAAACTTCTGGGATTTGGGGAGTGTGCTTCACAAGCGAATGTAGTCAGATGTGGGGGTCCCTGAGGACGTTAATCAAAGATGAAGTTTGACAGATAACCGATGGACATGGAAGTCCTGGACACAGAAACCCTAAGAATTCAAGTGATGGACATGAAACCAGAGATGTCAAGCGACGGACATGGAAGCACCATTAATGGACATGGAAGCCCAAGATTTTGAATGAGAATGATGGACACAACATACTGACGATGCACGAATCGAGATGACGAGTAGTTAGTGAACTATGTGACTGTCATGGGTTGGACCAACAGTTGGACTAACCGTGATCAGAAGAACTGACCATGCACTAATTAAGGTGATGAGTCAACAGTGAACTACTATGACTGTCATGGATTAGACTGATGATGACGAGTCGACAGTGAACTACTGTGACTATCATGGATTGCATTAACGATGTACGAATCGAGATGACGAGTCGACAGTGAACTACTGTGATTGTCATGGATTGAACTGATGATGTACGAATTGAGACGATGAGTCGACAGTGAACTACTGTGACAGTCATGGATTAAACTGATGATGTACGAATCGAGACGACGAGTCGACAGTGAACTACTGTGACTGTCATGGATTGAATCAATGGTTGGACTAACCTTGATTAGAAGAACTGACGAATTGATATGCCTGCTGGGGATGAAACCTTGTCAATCTTGACTGAAATGGGCCACTGGAATGGATAATGCACTCTGCTAGGAAGAAGGAAATATGCCCATTGAATGGGAGTCAAGGTATCATTCTATTTGTGATGAGGGATACGGAGATGGTCTGCGGCAGTTAAGGTTTGATATTGAAAGAGGAGGGTGATCAACAATTACTCATGGACTTATGCTGCTTTAGGATGAAAGAAGGTCATCAATGGCCACTCATGGACTTATGTTGCACAGATGAAAGAAGATCATCAACAGCCACTCATGGACTTATGTTTCTATGATGAAAGTAGATCATCAACAGTCACTCATGGACTTATGTTGCATGAAGAAAGACGAAAGATCAACAGCCAATCATGGACTTATGTTGCTAGGAGAAAGGAAGATCATCAACAGCCACTCATGGACTTATGTTGCATGAACGAAGATGAGCAACAGCCACTTATGGACTTATGTTGCTAGGAGAAAGGAAGATCATCAACAGCCACTCATGGACTTATGTTGCATGAAGAAAGATGAAAGATCAACAGCCACTCATGGACTAATGTTGCCAGGAGAAAGGAAGATCATCAACAGCCACTCATGGACTTATGTTGCATGAAGAAAGATGAAAGATCAACAGCCACTCATGGACTTATGTTGCTAGGATGAAAGAAGATCATCAACAGGCACTCATGAACTTATGTTGCATGAAGAAAGATGAAAGATCAACAGCCACTCATGGACTTATGTTGCTAGGATGAAAGAAGATCATCAACAGCCACTCATGGACTTATGTTGCATGAAGAAAGATGAAAGATCAACAGCCACTCATGGACTTATGTTGCTAAGATAAAAGAAGATCATCAACAGCCACTCATGGACTTATGTTGCATGAAGAAAGACGAAAGATCAACGGCCACTCATGGACTTATGTTGCTAGGAGATGATGGTTAACTTTTGGTGGTTTGGAAAGGGATGAAATTTGCATTCGCCCTAAGTTTGGACACTTCTCATGCTGACGCCTTGTCTGGTGCAGTAATGATATTTGGTACTCCTGCTTGTATTGTCATTGGAATGCTCTTTATAACTTGATTTTAAAAAAAATCATTATTCGTCACCGTTGACTTACACATTTGAGACTACGATAAACTCTTTTTCTGAAAAAGACTATGACAGACTCAAAAACTGAGTACCATTTCTCTCATGATGTACCATTTCTCTTATGAGTTCACTCCGCATAATTTTGATGATAAATCTCATTTTGAAAGTTCTTCCCTATTGATCTAATCAATTCTTTGCTTCTCCCAAAATGTGCTTTGGATTAGTGCCTTCGCTTTTAGAATAAAAGATGCTCTATTTTAAAATTTTCAAAACAACTTGGTGACTTGAAAACTCACCCTTTGGTGTGAAGGGATCGTGTTAGGCAAACGGAGTTTGCCCCTAGTTCATAGGCAAATGAGGTAGGTGATCGAAGTTTGCCCCTAGTTTGGAAGATGGTTGTTTGAAGGTTTTGGGCGAACGAGGTAGGTGACCGATGTTTGCCCTTTGTATGAAGGGTGGATAGTAAAATTCAGGCAAACGAGGCGGGTGGCCGAAGTTTACCCCTAGTGTGGAAGGTGATTTTCTGGCTTGAGGCAAGGACCGTGACTTTAATCTCTCAAATGCTCATAACTTTTGCCTAGGCACCAGTGAGGTGACCTAGCGAGCTCTTTTCTCTCGTTTGTTATTGCTCACCTTGGATTCAGCTCTAACTTTTGCCTATGCGTCCTTTCGGATTTTTGACCTAGCGAGCCATCCTTCTTTTCTTTTTGAAAGTCTGCCTACGTACCCCCGAGTGGGGATCAGGTCCAACGTAGTTCGAACCAAGGCTTTGAAAGAAGGGGGGGTTGATTATGATGGTGTCGACCGAACCGATGCAGTTGCCTACGTATCCCCGAGTAGGAATCAGGTCGAGCGTAGTTCAAGGCAGGGCTTGAAAGAAATTGGGCATGAGGGTTTTTCAAACCAATCATCAGATAAGTTCAAACTTGAGCCACTTATGGTAGCTTTGAATAAAAGGATTCAGTTTCAATCCCCCTTTCTTTTCTTTTTCTTGTTCTTTTTGTTTTGTTTTGAGGATTGATCCTTTTCACTTTTGCCTAGCCAGTCAATTTATAGTCGATTCATGTGAGATATTTCAATCGCAATCTCGAAATTTCATGATGTGAGTGTCCGCTCTCAGAATTTGTTTGTGGTCGTTTCGAGCCCTTTGAAACATGATCTAGGCGCGTTCTAATGACGTACCTTGAAGCATACAATTTTCTCATTTGTTTCATCAAAATTTTCTTCAACCTTTTGACTGGCTAGGGTCAGATTTTGGAAATCAACACCTTTTTAGCTCTCACTTTTGCCTAGGTGCCCTTTTCGGGTTTTCAACCTAACGAGCTTTTCTTTTTTTTTTTTTTTTTTTTTGAAGGGGGAAGAAACTCATTGAAATGTTTGGCTACCAACAATGACTAAGTCTGCATTGGACAGGTTTGTATGGCTCTTGATTGGACTGGGCTCAAGGCATTAAAATGGTGGAAAAGGGTGTTGGGCAAGCCCCAAATCAGTTCCAAGTATGTCTTTTCGAGATTTGAGCAAAAGCATCTTTGAATTCTTAAAGTAAGACTATTCAATTCTCGGCTCCTCTTCGGGGTCAGCGTGAAATTGACTTTGACCTTTTCAGGATTCCTCTTTTTTTTTTGTTTACTTGATGCAAAAATTTAATATCTGTGATAGTTTGAAAAGTGACCTTACAGTTCAGTGATTCATGCACTTACGACTATACAAATCAGGTTAAGCAAAATGAGATTTCATTCCATCCAAAAGAGAAAGATTACAGACTCATAACAACTTGATGACAAACAAACTCGATCACAAGACTAAACTTGAAATAGACTCCAAACATAGAACAGACACGACTAGACTCGACCTGGTCTCAAATGGAATGTCACAGTGACTCGCTTATTCTTTTTATTTCTTTTTCTAAAGGGCATTTCCATTTGGTTTTCTAGTAAGAGTCCCAATCACCATCACTTCACTTGCACAAGTTCAACATTCATGGTCCTCAGCGAAGGGGATCATTTAAATGGATAGGTCAAGGGTTGGTCCAGACCGAGGTAGTGGATTGGATTAGGGTGCGGCGCATCATCTAAGAGATCCTGAATTGAGTGACGGAGCCTCTTACAGTTGTCGGTCTCATGGCCTTGGTCTTGGTGGTAATCACAATACTTGGATTCATTGTACCCAGGAGATGGGTGATTAGGAGGCTTACTGGGCTCCAAAGGTACAAGGTGGCCCTTTTGAACAAGGTGATTGAGAGCGGAGGATAAGCTCATGTCAAGTGGTATGAAGACTCTTTGGTTTCCTTTCTTGTGCCTCTTACTGCAGTCATTTTGGCTTGATGATGGGCTTAAGGCATTGACATCTAGGCTCTCTTGATCTTCACCAAAGGTATGGGGTCACTTCTCATTTTTCAGTGGCCCAGCTCCATTAATTTTGCCTTCACAGATAGCATCCTCGATTCTAGTCCCAACCTCAAACAACTCTTCAAATGTTGAGATGGATTGGTAGAATAATTTTTCATGGTATACTGGTTGCAGGTTCTTGACCAGTATACGTACTTGCTATTTCTCAACAGGCCTGTGGATCATTTGGGCTACTTTATTCCTCTATCTTCTAAAAAATATAGCGAAGGACTCATTGAAATTCTGCCTGGTAGTTTCCAGATCTCGAATGGTGACATCAAGCTCTTGGTTATAGGAGTAGTGATCAATGAAAGTTCTAGCAACATCTTCCCAAACTCGGGTCTTGGAAGTTTCAAGGGTTTGGAACCAAGATAGTGCGGCTTTTTGGAGGGTTTGAGGGAACAACATAGCTATGTGCTCATGGGTACAGCCCATTGACTGGAAAATGCTCATACAAAACTTCACGTGGCTCTTCGGATTTCCAGTTCCGTCAAAACGGTCGATTTCAGGCATCTTGAAGTTCTCGGGTAGCCTCACCTTGTTGGGCTCAAACAATCCTTCCAGATCTAACATGTAATCATCGACCCCCTTACTCTTTCTTAGTATGTTCTCAAGCTTGTCAACCTTGTCCATTTTCTCTTGGAGCTTTTTCTCATATGCAGGCAGTAGAACCCCTTGAAACCATTCTTCTTCTCCATTGTTTTCAGGAGGCGGTCCAAATCTAGGCAGTGGTGGTGGCATGAACCCTGGTGGTGGTGGGCCCAGGTGGGTACTGTGGCTGCTGTTGTCGAAACTCTTCCATAAATTTCAGAACTTGAGTCAGCCGATCTGACTGTTGATTGATTAATTCAGTGACCTTGGCTTCCAAAGTTTCCTGATTCATGTTGAATTTTCTCGGCGGACTGATTCTAACCAAATGACTGTTCGAACTTCTGACCCAGGATGGGGATCTCAGTGGCTGACTTTGGGAATCTATAATGACCTATAGATTCGAGAGGAGTGTATCAGATTCTGATAGTGATGACCGAAGAGACAATGACAGTGATGTTAAGGAAGATGGACTAACTTATGTACAGACTGACTGAGGTAGTGTGCGCAGACTGATGAAAATGGTGCATGCACATGAGACAAGCATGCGGATGCAAGCCCTAATCTATATGATGCCCCTACTTCTAACAGATAGTAGTTAAACAAATAAGGTCCTAGCCATACAGAGTGTGCTAACCTTACTTTCTAGTAAGATCACCAAGGGATAACAGGGATTTCCGGGATACTTCGGGAATTTTGGATAGAGTTTCTGGGAGAAACAGGGATTTGGAAGATTCGGAGAAATTTCTAGAAGTCATTTGAGTTTCTAGGATAAATAGGGATTTCTGGTTGATTTGGACTGAGCTTCTAGGAGAAACTGGTATTTTGGGTATTTCTGAGAAATATGGATAGAGTTTCTAGGAGAAACAAGTATATCTGGGCATTTCTGGGTGATTTGGGCAGAGTTTTTGGGATAAACAAGTACTATGGGTATTTCTGGGAAATTTGGATAGAGTTTCTAGGAGAAACAAGTATATATTGGCATTTCTAGGTGATTTGGGCAGAGATGCTGGGATTTTTGGAGAATCTGGGAGATTTGGGCAGAGCTTCTGGGAAAACAGGTACTTTGGGTATTTCTAGGAAATTTGGATAGAGTTTCTGGGAGAAACTAGTATATCTGGGAAAATAGGACAGAGTTTTTGGGAGAAACTGGTATATCTGGGAAATCTGGGAGATTTAGACAGAGTTTCTGGGAAAAACTGGTATATCTGGGAAATATGGGAGATTTAGACAGAGTTTCTGGAAAAACTGGTTAATATGGTTATATCTGGGATATCTGGACAGAGTTTTTGGGAGAAACTGGTTAATATGGTTATATCTGGGATATCTGGACAGAGTTTCTGGGAGAAACAGGTTATGATGGTGATCATACTGTCTAGCTAGTTTTCATACTCCTATGTCCTAGGACCAACAAACAAGGTTTGCGGTGTATATCTTTGTGAACATGGAGCAGACTTCCTTACCATGGTGCCTAGGCAGGTCACTCAATGTGGTCACATGTAAGTGATTGCCTTGGGGATCATAAGAAAGAGGTTCTGCCTCATGCCACATAAGCGTCTACACCGTGCAGGTAATCCTACCAGGGCATACAGCAGTTATATCATATTGTCCTATCTGAAAAGATAAATCAATAACCCTATGAAAGGTTCTACAGGAATCTATATGCAAAGGCTGGGTTTAGTCAAAGAGGGTCCGTTGACGAGAGTTCCAATAAACCGTCAGAGAGACAGTACGGAAGTGTTTACTCTTTTTTATATACCTTGGAAGGTACAGTATCAACGGTGACTTGTGCCCTGGCACAGCAAGACCTGAACAATGTCAGCGCCGTGTTTCAAACACAGTCGAAGGGGAAAAATGCAAAGTGCAATACGGTGAACCAGACACAGTAAAAATATGATTTTAAGGATGCTTCTTATGAGTCAAACCTCTATATTATTTTGTTTTAAAATAAAAATCCCCAGCAGAGTCGCCAGATTGTGGACACGCGAGATCCCACCACTTGCTAGCTTTTGTTTGAAATTTGATTTTGAAAAGAAAGAGAAAATGGTCTGTTGAAAACAGATACAGAGTCGCCACTTGGTCTTTAAGGAACCAAAAAACCTAATTTTGACTCACCCAAACGGATAAAGGGCACCGGCCCTTCATAACCAAAGAACTTGGCTCGGGGTTTTGGTACGAGAGAGGAAGGAGCCTTTATCGCGACTAAAACACCCTCAACTCGCCCCGTCTTTCGACGGGCCTCAATTAGCATCCAAATAATCATCTTATACTATGTATGGTTCGATAATTAATACTATGATAGTATATTACATCACATAAGAAACTTGAAATGGAAGATCTAAGGATAAAATATCATTCATAAGATCTAAGCCAAGTATCACACAATGCAAAGTGAAAGATCACACGAATAAACCTAGGAAAAATCGTCTAATCACATATCAAGTAATAAAGTTTTCCTAATCTAAGGGGACATGAATTGTTCTTGAAACAAATAAATAAAGAAATCGAAATATGCTTAGCAAGCTAGTATGATGCATGTTAATCTTTGAGAAAAGAAGACCTCTCAATCCCCGGGACAGATGAGAAAGGAAGATTAGATCGAGGGAGAAGCATGAACGTGTGATCAAATTCATTCCTTATAATCTTCTTAGATTAGGAGTCACAAAAGCCCCAAATCTCTGCATAGATGCAATGTATGTATCTAGAATGTGCCAAGGTTGTAGTGTGCTTTGTGTTCCTGGATTCCTAGAATGACTTAGAAGTCTAGAATGTGTATGAATGAATGAATGAAGGAAATCATCATGGGATATGTACAAATGTAGTATGAACTACTTCCTAAGACATGAGCTAATTTGGAGTGCATGTAAGCATCAAATCAAAGGGGGAAAGTAAAAGTGTGCTTGCTGTGAATAGTGGACAGAACAGTAACATGATCTGTTAAAAATTGAAAAGAGGGGTTAGGAATGTTTTCAATGTATTTTTTTTTTTTTGTGTAGATCTTCCTTATTGTGTCTAGAACACAATCCAAAAAGCCAATCTTTAATAACTATCACATATTGAGAGAAATCATATAAACAACAGAGGTCACTCAGAAATAGAGTCCGTACTATCGACTGAAATGTTGAAAAATCTTAGAAACTGAAAACAAAATATCTAGAGGCCCATTTTATACAGGAAGTTCCCTAAGACATTGACGTTTAAGGGAAAAATAAGTTAGGACCACCCTTTGTGGAAAGGTTTTCTGTAAAACAAGTTGAAACTAGACCAAGCTGCTGTGACAGCAAAACCAGAATATCTGGAAAGAATGTTTGGGTCCAAATGGACCATTTTCAAGTATTTCCAAGTCAAACCAAAAATCATGGGTGTTCTCTAATGAGTTAGGAAGATTTTCCAAGTGGTCTTGAATCCATACATTGAGTATTGAGTTCTAGAGAAATCTTTGAACTCAGATCACTCACTGTTTTGACTCACTGTTTTGAAATTTTTTGAGAAAAACTTGAGTTTTCTTTCTTGAAATCAAAATGAGAGGGATTGAGAGGGGTTTTGAAATAGAGGTTTTGAAAGCATATTTTCAACATCAAATAGAGATTATAACCTCTTGGAATATCAACATCAAGAACCCACAATATTATTGGAGAGATTCATCTTTATTTTGAACATAACTTCAAGGATACCTTGGAGGTATTGAAGTTATAATCATCATCTATCAAACATGTTTTTGAGGTCAAGAGCTACTATCCATAAGGATTCACTCACCTCAAACTTCATGTCATCATTTAGATGATGAAGAACAAGTAAGTAAATAAAGAAAAATAAAAAGAAATGAGGTTAGGAAGAGATAAACATAATATGAATAAGCAAGTAAATAACAATCAATAGATGATAATCAAATGTGATTATGGACTTGTAGCATGGTGTTTCACTCATAGATGTTGACATTTGGACATGGAAGTAGCTTCCTAACTCATAAATGCTTAGAGAAATGGTGGTTGGGTGTATTGATGATGAAGTATATAGAAGAATGGTGGAGGAAAACAAGATTGGAACTCACTTTTTATAGAAAAATAGTAGGAGGAAGCTCCTTTCTCACTTCTAAATCTATCTCTATCTCTCTTTCTCTCTACAACTTTATCAAACTTTGCACTTGGCCCCCCCTAAATGAGAAGTCAAGAGGGGTTTATATAGGCCAATTTGGGGTGGTTTTGGGGTTTTAGAAGTGTTTCCATTGGCTCCAAACATCTGAAAACATAGAACTACGTTGTTTTGGTTTTTAATTAATCAAAATGGAACCCCAAAAATATTTGTACAAACATACTATTCTGGAGGAAAGTGCCGTGGCGGCACTGGTCCTATGCCGCGGCGGCAGTGGGCAAGTGTCGCGGCGGCACTGCTCCTCAATCATCTGGATAATCCTGTTTAGGCCCCCAAAGGTTCCGGTATTCGCGAAAAGGCCCTATTTCGTCCGAAATTCAAAGAAAATGCATACGAACTCCAAATTGAGGTTGTGATATGCCATTGGAAAGGTAATGGAGTCTATTTCACATAAAAAATAAATCGAGGATAGGTCACTTTGAATAGTTTTGCGGTATTTGCGATAAAAGCCTATTTGATCGCCTTTTTTGCCTTCGAAAATTCACAATAAACTCGTTTTAAATCCAAAAATTATATGCGATATACCGTTGAAAAGCTATTGACCTCTAGTAGCCATGAAAAATATTTGAAAATTGTTACGGTGCTTCGGTTCTAAAGTCAAATTCTGGTGAAACTGGTCAAACCTGGGATTCCCGGGAAGTTCTGGAAACCTCTGGGAGCTCCCCGGAGCTGACGTTTTCGCTCGGTTTTCTTTCAAAACTCATTTTAATACTTTCCACATGATCTAGAATGATCCCGGAGAATTTGGACGATTTCGGTCAAACTTGGTCAAACTTGGTCAAACCTTGGTCAAACTTGGTCAAACCGGTCAACGGGGACTTTCCGGGAACTTTCGGGTCTTCCAGGGGTCCCTGGGAGCTGACGATTTCATCCGATTTTACTTAAAAACTCATTTTATCACGTAGCATGTTTCCAGAACTTTTGGTCCAAATCTGGGAGCTTTTGGGCTTTCAGGGGCATTTTGGTCATTCTGAGCATTTTGAGAAATAGAACTAACTTCCAGGAGTTCTTTTGAGTCTTTTCGATCATTGTGAACCACCAAGCTATGGGTCTCCTAAATCTGATAGCCGACAAAATGGGGTGTTTACAGGTCCAAAGGCAGAAAATGAAGAAAAAAAAGGGATCCTTTTAGTCCTTCTTATCCTCAATTTGAAAATAAATCATTTTATGCTTAATGGATTTAACCCTTGGTTTTTGTTTAAGGATTACTATTAACCATGAATTTATGTCTAAAATATATAAAGAATTCAAACAACAATTCTTCTTGACTTTTAACAAAATTGAATTAGATTTGATAAAGAAAATATACTATCAGGATCTAAAAGATAAAAACACCATTATTTGGTTTGTGGAATGGTTTGAATAATAATATTCAAATCATGCCACTCAAAAGTATTTGAGATTTCTCGATATGCCAAAGTGGAGAATACATGGGGATAGCAAAACTGTCATTAACAGTATTCATCCTCCTCCAAAGCATATTGATTTTGAATCCAATCAAAAATCTTTGGAAGTTGTTGCTTTCATTGGAGCCCCTGCTTCGGCTACAGATTTTATAGACAATATACATCTTTCTCATTAGAATAATTGGACCAATGTGTCTCTTCATTCTATGGGAAAACAATTGCTCCATATAGAAGACAAAATTGATTCTATACCACAACAGATTTCTAAAGAAGTTGTGAAAGATAAACCATCTACTTCTTAAGAGCCAGCTACTATTCAACCTCCTTATACTATTACTGAGTTTTAAAACCACAGATAAAAAGGAGGATGAATTTATGGATCTTTTAGTTAAAAAACTAAAAAAAAAAATGTTTATATCAATGTCTTACCCAAAGCCTCTTTTGAAACATATTCTTCAGAGGAAGATGATAAAGACAATCACCAAGATTTGGTTTCTTACAGAGAACCGAAAATAATTTTAAAAATTTAGCTCAAATTCATAAATTAGAATATGAGCCTACTAGTCTTAAAACATATTATAAGAGACCAATTCCACAAGATTTTTTATTTGAAGAAGTTTTCTTCCAAAATCAACAATGTTTTATGAGTGGAATATTGATGGCATGTCTGATTATCAGATTTTGAGGTCATTCATAAAATGTTAATGTATGCATTCATTTGTCTCAACTCTGGAAATATTGATCCAGATGTGGCCAAACTAATTACTAATGGATTTACAGGCAGCATCAAGGGATGTGGGACAATGTCTTAACTGTTTCCCAAAGATCAGAAATTATGCGTGCTATGATTGTAAAATCTGAATCAGGAATGGACATTCCTATACCGGATTCTGTCCTTACTTTACTGCAGACTATCATCCAACATTTTATTGGATCTGCACCCCAATGATCTTAAAGGTCGCATGAACTTTTATAAAATTTACGTTGTCCCTCTTTAACTCATTTTCGTTGGTATAAAGCTGTTTATATTTGTAAAGTCATGCAAAGAGCATATGCAAATTCTGAACACTGGAAAGCCCGTTTTATTGATGGACTTCCACAGATATTTGCAGAAAAAGTAAGACAAAAATTAAGAGACCAATATGATGGAAACAATATTCCATATGTTGCATTAACTTATGGACAAATCACAAGTGTATGTACGCAAGTTGGATTAGGAATTTGTAATGATATAAAATTACAATACCAAATGAAAAAATAGAATCTCACTAGTAGACAAGAGCTGGGAGAATTTTGTGAACAATTTGGTTATGACATGCCAAAAACTTACCCATCTTTTAAGAAAAGATGTACTAGAAGAAAGGGAAAAGATTTTCCATCTAAGGATAAAAATAAGAAAATTTTTCTAAACCACCTCCATCAAAGAAATATACAAAAAGGAGGTCTGAAAAGAGCTCTATTACACGTGAAACACGTGTATGTTGGAAATGTGGTAAGGTAGGACATTTAGCTAATAAATGTACTACTAAGAAAAAACTAGCAGAATTAAACATAGATGAAGGTCTTAGACTTCAACTATGCAAAATTATGCTGAATACTTCTCAAAATTCAGATGGAAAACACTATGAAAGTGATAATCTGGATTATCATAGTAACTCATCTCAGCATAAGGAAGAGCATATTGGTTCTTTTTCATCCTCCAAACAATGTTCACAAGAAGTGGATTATTAGAAAGTCATTGCCACAATGAATGGTCCTTTTTTAAATGTTCTCACAGCATAACAAAGTGATATGTTAACCTTAATTGATAAAATTACAGATCCAGAATTAAGGATCAAAGTAATACAATTATGTGTTAATCAATGTCAACCAAAGGCTAATCCTGAAAGTTCTGGGGCAAAAAGATTTAATGTTCCACAATAAAGTATTTAGGAAATCTTTAATAGAATGGATAGGGTAGAATAGCCCATTACTATTCAAGATTTAAAACATGAAGTTAACATTGTAAAAACGGAGGTTAGGGATCTTCAAGTATCCTTTCAAATGATGGGAGAACAGATCATTGCTTTACAACAACAATCCTCTATGAGTAAGCAAGAAGCTTCTCAGGATAACGATGAAGAAGGAGAAGTTGATCCAGAATATCAATTTTTACATCTTCTTAATAAGATTACATATCAAAAATGGTATATAAAAATTACTTTGGTTATCCGAAATGAATATACCATTATGGATGCAATAGCACTAGTGGATAGTGGTGCTGATTTAAATTGCATTCAAGAAGGAAAAACAGGATGCAGCCTTCTAACAAAGGAGGATTTCAATTTCTTCAAAGGTGTCCCAACAAAGGGAAAGGCCAACAACAGCAACCCAACAAGGGTCCTTATTTCCAATCCAACTAGGATTCCGAACAGCCATCCAAGGCTAGTCCTTCTAAACCCTCGGTGAAGGACATTTTTATTCAAGAAGCTTCTTTCCAGCAAAAACTATTTTTGGAAAATATTTTAGTCCCAATCTAGACGAAGACCCTTAACTACAACTTAGAGCATGGAGTCTCAAAGAAAGATATTTGGGAAATCACAATTTTATGATCCATGAAGCCAAACCAAGATATGCCTATTATGCAATCTTAATAGAAACTGGTTATATCCAAATTGAACATTTCTACCTCAAACCTAATGACATTAAAAGTGCCATAACTCATTCCAAATGTTATGTGGTTAAGGTTTTACATGCCCAAGAATAGGGACTAAACCCTGCTGAGGCAAAATCTCGTAAAATTAACAGTGTTACTTACAATTACTGGGATTACCTAAAAGCATGGCACTGTGCTTTCTATTATCAAAACCCATTACGGAAACACACCTGGCTTTTCATAATTAATGACAAAATTGTGAAAAATTCTCAATACAAGAATGTTCCATCATGGTTTTACCATTGGTGGGAAAAAATGGGTCCAAATATTAGCATTATTCCAAGAAATCTTTTGGATTATTTTACTACATGGTATGACTTTCACCCAAAATTGAAGGGAAAGTATGTCACAGATCCTCCTATTGAAAAAAAAACTTTAATCTTCAGTGCAGAATTTAGAATAGTGTGGATCTAGAAATGGGATCTCCAACTAGGAGTTGATAATATGAAGTTACCAATACTTCAGAGAACTTTTTGGTTTAAATGGTGGAGTGGTTTTGACACAAATTACACTATTGAAAAAATTCAGTCTACCACTAAAGAATATGTAAAACTCCATGATGAACAAGAACAAAAGAACACATGTTCCATCATGGCTTCTCCCAATTTAAACATTGTTTGATCTTTTATTAAATTCATTAAAAGATAAATATCCTCATCTCTCCCAAGGGGAACAAGAGGACAAGGTCATGGAACACTTAAAGTGCAGTTTATGACCTCCCAAACCACTATCTCCCAACCTTCACAGTCAATCCAGATGACACAACCAAACACTTTTGGTTGTTTAGCAGAAGAAGCCCAAGATCCTTATGAAGAGGATATGGATGTAGTGTCATTTACAGCAAGTCAGGTCCCACAAATGGAGGACTTCTTTGATGCAATTATTGAACTCCAATCAGCCAAGACAAGAATGACACCTTTGGGTCCTACCACAAGCACAGGCAAAGATGAAGTGACGTAAGCCATGAGGTCACCTTAATTGGATGTATTTTCTGCCTATGGTTTTGGCCCCTTGTTTTGCCAATTCCAGTGGTATTCAATAGTGACAAAATAAAGGCAAAAGATTCAACTCCACTACTTTAGGACACGTGTTTTGTCTTTATTATATTATTGTTGTTATTGGCAATTGGACCTTAAACTCCTGTTTCTTTTGGTTTCGGATGACTGTAATATATTAGTAGGTATAATGATGTTTGTAAGACTCTGATGTTGCTTCTGCTAAATTTAGAATCATTTTCGTTGCTATCATTACTCTGATATTTTATTTCTTTGGTATTTGGAGAATCATGCAATCTGTAACTTGTTACGAGCCTACGGGTCCGATAAGGAAGCTTACTTCCCTTAATTATCGCAACGCCGAGGCGTGACATATTCTATGAGTCATACTTTGATCTTTGCTGAAAATGCTACCGATTATCAGAATCGTATGATCCTGGATCCTGTGAATCCCAATTAATGAATATGGACCTTGAAATGGCTTGACACGGCCTCCAATTGTCTTGAATTGGATTCTGGACTCTGTTTACCCATTTAAGCTCTGATGTGTTGACTTTCGCCTAGAATCGACATTGACTGTTGACTTTTGTGAGATCCGAGATTTTGATTACAGTTCTGAATTGACTTCTTGTACTCCTGATTGGGATTCTAGCCTACACTCTCCTTGGTTTGCGTGCTTGGAGGCCCCCTCCTGCAAAATTTAGTTCTTTTTGGGGTAGGGAAAAATTGGGTGTCTACACTTTCTAAAGTAATCTTTCAAAAGAAGACTTCTATAAAAAATTGATTTAAAATCGTGTTTTGAAAGCATGGACTTCTGAAAAAGTTGGCATGAACTCTCCTTAGTTTGTCAAGGTATCAGTTCCTTATACTTCAAGCTGTCTTATTACAATTCTAATAATTAATGCGTATGAATTTCAATATGCTTGACATGTCCTCTGTGTTGTCATTTGATTCTTCATCATCAAGTGGTAACTTTATACTAAAAATATACTTGTCTTGTCTAGGGGTGAAAGCAACCGAACAAACCGAACAACCGAACCGAACCGATCAGTTCGATCGGTTTTCATAAGGTAGGTGCAGTGTAAAAATCAAAAACCGAACTGAAAATTAAGTCTAAAACCGAAAAAACTGACCAAAAACGAACCGATCGGTCGGTGGAAAAACCCCCCCAAAACTGATCGAACCGAACCGATTTTACCCCTAGTCTTGTCTAGTATTTTGAAAGGGTAAGTGTAAGCAACTTCTACTATTTCTATCCCACAATCTAAACATGTCTACTAAAGAGATTTAGATCACCCTAAAGTATTGTTTTGAAAACACGACTTCTAAAAATCATATTTTCAAAATACTATTTCAAGATAAGGACTTTAGAAAGTTGATAGATTTGGAAAATAAGTTGAAAAGTTGATGAGTTCTGTCTAGGGGTATAAGCGACGGTTTTTTTGTTGGTATTTTTAAAACCGAGCAATAGTTCGGTCAGTTGGGTTTCACTGGATTTGGTCGATTTTTCGGTCGGTTTAGGCTTGTATAAGTAATTAATAAACCAACCAATCGATTTTTTGGTCAGTAACTTTCAGTTGATTTTCGGTTTTCGATTTTTTTTTTCACCCCTAATTTTGTCACTATGATGTGGGGTAAAAAATTATAGCAATTGAAGTGGATGTAGATAAAATTTTTCATTTACAGGTGGGGGTATAAGGTGTAATTTTAAGATGGAACACACTTGGGTAAAGCTTTTTAGGTGTGGTTCGTTAGGTTCCTCTCATAATAGTGGGACCCTAACTAAAAAATAATTTTTTAAATTTTGAATGGACGCTGTATCCATTTCTTCTTCATCTTCATATGGACCCTGGGCTTCTCCGGCAAGATAGCCAAAGGTGTTTGGCTGTGACAGAGTGGACTAATCCTTGTCCTTGGTCTGGTTAGAAGAAGCTTGGTTATTACCTTGGGAGACTTGAGAGGCCTACAGTTCCCTCAATAGCATCCCAACAAAGGGAAAGGCCAGCAGCATAGCAATCCAACAAAGGGTTCACAGACCAACAAAGGATCTGAACAGCCATCAAAGGCTGGTCCTGCAAAGCCATCTGCTAAGCACATTCTTACTGAAGATTCTGTTTTCCATCAAAATTAATTTGTGGAAAATTTTCTTGTTTTAAACAATACTATTGATAATAAATTAAAACTAGATGCTTGGGGTCTTAAAGAACGTTATTTGAATAACCATAACTTCATGACCCAAGAATCTAAACCTAGATTTGCATATGAAGCAATTCTGATTGAGACAGGATCTGTTCAAATTGAACATTTCCATCACAATTCGAATGATAAAAAGAGTCCTATAACAGATTCAAAGTGCTATATTGTTAAAGTTCTTCATGCTAACCAGTGGGGTCTTAATCCTGCTCAAGCTAGAACTTTAAAGATTAATGGTGCTACTTTTAATGCTAAGCCTAGTTCTTCTGAAATTATGCTTTCAAATGCTCATATTTGCAAACAAAATAATCGGACAAATCTTTCTATTACTTCAATAGAAAGCCAATTAACCAGAATAGAGAATAAAATTCTGGAACAATAAAAAGAACGTAAGCAGCCAATGGTGATTAAACCTGTAACACCTGTAATTTTCTATCATTATAATATCAGCTTTTTTGAATTTCTGTATTAGACCGACTATATTATTACATTATTATTTTAATTACGTGACGGTATGGACATGTTGTAGTATTACCATATGGACTGTAGTAACCATACCGACTCGATCATAATAAGATTTAACTTAGTCCCGTACCCGGACTCGGACATTAGAAATAATACCCGGTTGTACGTAAATCGAGACCGACACGTATACCGAGGAATTTATGCACGTAAACTAAGAAAGTGGCACACAACCCAAGGTGGACCCCACATGGCAGCCCCATGTGCCACTCCTTACACTTGTCATCTCCTCCCATGACATTTGTCCACATATTGGACATGTGTCTTTGCATGAACTCATGCAATTGACACCTAGCCATGCCAATCTCCTATATATCATGCACATACACACAATTGAGACACTTTTGTCTCTACAATCTGCATATAATTGAGAGGGAGAGAGAGCTAGAGTTATAGCTCCATGGAAGAATAGAAGAAGGAGAAGTTCATCCTTGAAGTTTGAAGATTCAAGCTTCACTAAGCTTCAACCAATATCAAGCTTAATTTCAAGCTTTGGTGAGTAAATTGTGAGTAATCGTGAGTAATCTAACTCAATTTAGAACACATATAATATGTACTAATGTTTAGTAGAAGTTTGATGTTGTGTTGAAGTTTTCATGACATGCAAGACAAATCCATAAATCTGAGAAACTGAAACTCTCAGCAGAACATAGTTTAGTAAAATGAATGTTTTGTGCAGTTAAAAAATGAGAATTAAGCTAGGTTTTTTTGTGGTAAAATCTAACTCATTTATCTATAAATAACTCTTCTATAGCTCAGTCTAAAAATACTCCTTCATGGGTGAAATGCATGTACAACACAGTGTTATAAATCTAAGAACTGAAACTCTCAGCAGAACATAGTTTAGTAAAATGAATGTTTTGTGCAGTTAAAAAATGAGAATTAAGCTAGGTTTTTTGTGGTAAAATCTAACGTATTTATCTACAAATAACTCTTCTATAGCTTAGTCTAGAAATCAATCCTTCATGGGTGAAATGCATGTACAACGCAGTGTTATAAATCTGAGAAACTGAAACTCTCAGCAGAACATAGTTTAGTAAAATGAATGTTTTGTGCAGCTCCAAAATCTGAATTAAGCTAGGTTTTTTTGTGGTGAAAGATAACTCATATATATACAAATACCTTTTCAATATCCCAGTCTAGAAATTACTCCTTCATGGATGAAATGCATGTACAACGCAGTGTTATAAATCTGAGAAACTGAAACTCTCAGCAGAACATAGTTTAGTAAAATGAATGTTTTGTGCAGTTCAAAAATCCGAATTAAGCTAGGTTTTTTTTGTGGTGAAGGATAACTCATATATCTACAAATAACTCTTCTATAGCCCAGTCTATAAATCACTCCTTAATGGGTGAAATGCATGTACAACGCAGTGTTATAAATCTGAGAAACTGAAACTCTCCGCAGAACATAGTTTAGTAAAATGAATGTTTTGTGCAGCTCCAAAATGAGAATTAAGCTAGGTTTTTTTGTGGAGAAAGATAACTCATTTATATACAAATAACCCTTCTATATCTCAGTCTAAAAACCCCTCCTTCATAGGTCAAATGCACGTACAATGCAGTACTATAAATCTAGGATAGAACAGTCCGAGATATAAGAAATGTCTTGTAAAATAAATAGTTTGAGTAGCTCAAAATGTAATTGAAGCTAGATTTTTTTTTCACATAAAGATATTCCTATTATCTACAATGTTTTAGTTTTGAGTTTGATCTACAAAGCAATTTATCATGCCCAAATAAATCATGTTAATTCAGTCAACACAGTGAAAATGTATCCTGGCAGATTGTGTAGTTTTTTTGTATGATGTTTTGTTATGCATGGTGTTGATTGTTGATGCTAGTTTTCTGGTACCTGTGTTGTTATGAAATCTTGTGCTATGGTAGTGCTATCGCATAGATGAGTATGTTAAGGGTTTCATATATATGTTTATTGGTATTAAATCCATGTTATAAATCCATGAGCTACGTGCTATGTTTTCCACTGTTATGAATATAGTCTAATGACCGTTGAAAGTTCATACCCAAACTATAAGTATGTTGTATGACACAATTATTGTGTTAATAAGTGATCGGAAAAGTTTCCATCATAAGTATATTGAGAGGTAAAACAGAATGTCGGACGTAAAGCGAAATATTGACGGTTATAAATGGATGATATTAATGAACTAAACTACGAAACGTAAGAACGTGAAAAATAACGATAAAACCTTCAATAATAGATTTAATGCGAATAAGGGACATTGGGTTTCGTTTCTAGTCGTGTGACTATCGGTCAAAGTTTATTTGTGAACTTTTGTGTCGTGTTTGGATAATTCTTGCAAAGTTGGTCTCTCGATTATTCCATGGAGTCGATTGGTGAGTTATGTTTTGTTCCTTGATCTGAGGATCGACATGACGTGTTC
This sequence comes from Hydrangea macrophylla, assembly GCA_033977485.1. Lineage (NCBI taxonomy): Eukaryota > Viridiplantae > Streptophyta > Magnoliopsida > Cornales > Hydrangeaceae > Hydrangea > Hydrangea macrophylla. The sequence continues at coordinate 58,600,704 of CM066988.1, read as the reverse complement.
GGTCAAGTGTGGATGACCTAAGGATCGTCATGACATGTTCGATCAAGTAGTTGATTAGTTTTTCGCACCCTTGGACTGAGGATCGGCATAACGTGTTCGGTTATGTACGGGTGACCTAAGGATCGGCATGACGTGTTCGTCCAAGTGATTATTAATTTCCCGTACCCTTGGTCTGAGGATCGGCATGACGTGTTCGATAACGTGTGGGCGACCTGAGGATCGGCATGACGTGTTCGACCAAGAGATTGTTAATGTCCCGCACACTTATTCCATTTGGGCGACAGTTTGAGTGCCAGTTGGGCGACAGTTAACTATTCATTGTTGAGTGTTGTTCTTTCTTGACCAGTAAATGCGTTTGGAGTTAAGTCTTCTTTCAGTCAATATCATTGGTCAGTTCAGTTCTGGGTTAAGTTTCAAAGGGAATGATTGGGTTTAAATAAGACATGGTTTTGAGAATAAGAAAAGACGAACAAGACATAGTATCAAGAATAAGAAATGATGAACGAGATATGGTTTCGAGAAATAAGAAGAGATGAAGAATAACTTACCTTAAGTGGTGGTAACCTTAAGGGGACCCTCACTTAGCTTAACCGCTAATGGCTTTTCATGCCGCTGGACCTTCCACGTCCAGCCTTTGTAGGTCCAGACGGAGCCGACTGCTATCAAGATGCTGACTTCACTACTGAAGACTATGCTGGTGAAGATTACTACGAGGAAGGCTACGGTTTCGCCAGCTGAAGACTTTGGAGCTTTTCTTTTGTTATAGTTCTGTTATTATTATGTTAGTGATGTAATAGTTTAGCTGGTCTTGTAATATGTAACTTTTGGATATCTTTTTGGCCTGTAATATACTACTGATGTAAGACTTGGATGTTTTAAATTTCTACTTCCACTGAACTTAGTCACTTTCCCATATCACATTATTGTTATAAGCATGTTTGGACAATCAGGTGACACTCACAACCAGTCACGTGTCTACGAACCCATAAAGGAAATTTATTTTTCCCTATTTTTGGTACTTCGGGGCGTGACAAAACCAGAAGCTAGTTCTTCTTCTTTTGAAGCTACTACATTTAAACCTCCTTATCAAGCTGATAAATTTTGAACTCAGAGTAAAAAGGAGGAGGAAGAGTTTATTGAACTCTTGACAAAAAAGATTAAAGATGTTTCATTAAATATTCTTTCGACCGATAATCATCCAGATGAATCACATGATTCAGGGGATGAAGAAGAAGAAGATTTATACATTGATAAAGAGCAAAATTTTGGGAGAAACTTTTCATTGTACTGAAAGTAATTTCAAAGAAAATTATAGATCTCTAGCACAGATAAATAAAATGACTGTTGAGGAAAGCCATTGGAGACTCCAAACCTCTTATAGTGAAAAGGAGATGTGTGAGTGGAATATAGACGGCCTTACTGAGTATCAAAATTTTGAAGTTATTCACAAAATGCTCATGTGATCATCTATAAGTAAACATTGCGATAACACTGAAAAAGATACTGCAATAATTTTAACTAATGGTTTTTCATGAAGCCTTACAGGCTGGTGGGATAATATCCTGACTAGTCAACAAAGAAATGAAATTTTGATAAAGTCAAAGTAGAAACAGTAGAAGGTCATCCTGTTATGACCTCAGATGCTGTTATTACTTTAGCTCAGACCATTATTTCTCATTTTTTTGGAACTTTTTCTCAAAGGCCTGAAAGAGGTAGAGAACTTCTTATGAATCTTAGATGTCCATCCTTGACTCAGTTTAAATGGTATAAAGATGTTTTTATTTGCAAAGTCAAGCCAAGAACTCATGCTAATAATGAGTTCTGGAAAGCCTGTTTTATTAATGGTCTTCCACATCTATTTGCTGAAAAGGTCAAACAAAAACTTCATGATTAGCATGATGGAAATACTATTCCTTATGTGGGTCTAAACTATGGACAGATCATAAGTGTCTGCACCCAAGTTGGATTAAGTATTTGCAATGACATGAAATTGCAATACTAGATGAAAAAGCAAAATCTTACTGGTAAGCAAGAACTAGGAGATTTTTGCAGACTGTTTGATTATGATATGCCTGTCATCCCTACAAAAAGAAAAATGAAGAAACAAGCCAATCAAAATACTACAAGGAAAAGGACTACTAATCCTAATCATAGAAACACTAGACCCAGACCACCTCCCAGAAAAAGTAACCCATCTAGGAAAAAACCTACCAAAGGTCCTAGTTTAAAAAAAAAAAAAAAACAAGGGTTTGCTAGAAGTGTGGAAAAGTAGGACATTTGGCAAACAAATGCACTACTAAAAAGAAATTAACAGAGTTGCAAATCGATGAAGGTTTAAAAGCACAACTCTATAAAATTTTATTAAATACTTCTCCAGAAATCTTTGAAGAAGAGGAATTTCCTGAAGAAGAAGATGATGGGTTCTATTCTCAAGAAAAAGAGGAACAACCATCTTGTTCTAATGGATGTCCTGATGTAGATTACTAGAAAGCCATTGCTACTATGTATGTTCTTACCATTAATTAATGTTCTTACTACTGAACATAGTGATAAGTTAAACATAGTTGACAAAATTACTAATCCTGAATTAAATGTGAAAGTAATTCAATTATGCATTAGTCATACTAAAAAGGATGTGCCTAAGAAAAATACTTACAAAGTTCCTTAGTTTAGTATTCAGTAAGTCTTTAATAGAATGGAAAAAGTAAAAAAAAAAAACCCATTGCTATTCAAGATTTAAAATATGAAATCAATTTGGTTAAATCTGATATAAAGGATCTCCAATTGTGTTTTCCAAAATGGAAGAAAAAATTGATAATATGAATATTCCTAGTTCTTCCATTACTACAGGTGATGATATTCCAAATATTGAAAAAACACCTATAGATTTGATGGGAGACCAAAATTTACAACTCCTAAACAAAATTACTTATCAAAAATGGTATATAAAAATTGATTTGGTTATCCAAGGAGAATATACCATTAGCAATGCTATTGCTTTAGTTGATAGTGGAGCAAATTTAAATTGCATCCAAGAAGGCATAGTTCCTATCAAATATTTTGAAAAAACTATGCAATCTTTAACATCAGCTAGTGGTAGTCGAATGTCTATCCAGTATAAATTGTCTGATGTTTTCATTTGTAATGAAGGAGTTTGCATGCTTTCTACATTTTTTCTTGTTTTAGATTTACAACAACAAGCAATTCTGAGAACTCCTTTCTTAAATCTTTTAATGCCTCTAACAAAAATTGATCAGATCGGTATTTATTGTACCTATAAAAATAATGACTTGGTTTTTCCCTTTTTAAGAGAACCAGAGACAGAAATATGAGGATATCTCCCCCTAATTGAATTAAAAAGGAGGTTAAACATATTCAATTTAGAGGAGTGTTGAGATGCTTCAAAAAGAAATTTGTCATCTTCTTGATTACTTCACTTTATGGTATGATTTCCATCCAATTCTAAGGGAAAAATCCTTAGAAAATATTCCTTTTGGAATAAACAAATTGTTTTTCTTCGCTGAATTCAGATTAGTTTGGATTTGGAAATGGGATATACAACATGATACTGATAATCTTCAAATATTAGTATTCCAACAAACATTCTGGTGCAAATGGCGGAATAGTTTTGACATCCCTACTGCTCTTACCAAAATTTAGGCCGCCACTAAAGAATATATTAGAATTTTTTAGGATGAAAAGAAGAAAAGAGATGACAAATTTCTTCTTGAAGCAACTCAACACTTCTCTAAATTGAATATGTTTAACCTCCTTTTTAATTCAATTAGGGGGAATTATTCTCATCTTTCATGAGAAGAGACATAGGTTAAGGTCATGGAAGCCCTCAAAGAACAATTTTTGGCCTCTCAAGTCTCCCAAGGTAATAATCAGGTTTCTTCTAGCCAGACCAAAGATAAGGATCAGTCCACTCTGTCACAGCCAAACACCTTTGGTTGTCTTGCCGGAGAAGCCCAATATTCATATGAAAATGAAGAAAAAATAGATACAACGTCCATTTTCAGTTAGGTTTCAATTATGAAAGGCCTCTTTAATACCATCATTGCCACGACATCTCAATCGAGCAAATCCACTAACAAGATGGAGTAAGCACGAATTTTTTTCCCGAAGCTTCATAACCCGGGTAATATATCCCTGACCCGTCACTGTTTCAACTTATTTCCCAAATCCATCACTTTTCCAGAAGTCGCTACTCCAACTAACGACTTCAGACCAACTCAGTTCAGTCTGAAATCGCTATTTGAACTAGCGAATTTAGTGTAGCCAGACGTCGCTACTTGAAGTAGCGTTTTCATTAGAACTCGCTATTTGAACTAGCGATTTCAAATAGAGTCGCTACTTGAACCCGCATCTTCTTCTTCTTCCCTCTCACAATACCAGATCTGTTCTCTCTCTCTCTCTCTCAGAGGTCTCTCACACTCTCTCTGCGATCTCTCTCTCTCTCAGTGATTTCTCTCTTCAGGTGCCTCTCTCCCTCTCTCTCTCTGTTTACACACGCAGCTGCACACGCACACACACACACACACAATGTATATATATTACACACAGATACACATACAAACACAGATACACATACACACACAGATACATATACACATACACACACAGATACATATATACACACACAGATACATACACACACACACAGATACATATACACACACAGATACATAATGCATCCACACAGACTCATACTCACAGAGACAATGTATATATACAGATACACATTTCCATTCAAATTGTTAGGGTCATAGTATTAATTAAAAGTCGTTGATTTATAGTTATGCCGATTAATTTATCCGCTAAAGATTACAAAGTTCGGTATTTTGGAATGAAAAAAAATAGCAATAATAAAATTGAAGTAAAAAATGAGATAAAAAAATAAGATAAAAGAATTTCATTCTTTTTATCTTGATTTGATTATTCTTCGAAATGTTAAATTTCTAATTTAATCTAGGCACGGTGGAAAAGATTGAAAGAAAGAATTTTTTTTCCCTCTTTTTTCTTTCTGTCTTTATTTTCTTTCCCCTTTCCTTTTCGTGATAAAATCTGCAAACCTAAGGTAGCAATAAGAAGTCTCGCTGGTGGATGGATAATGCCTAGGTTCTTGGCAAGAGAGAGAATCTAATCACTTCTTGTTATTAAGAGAGAATGGTTAATATAGACCTCAATGTTTTTGGAGAGATTGATTTCAAAAGTCGATTCTTTTTTGGAAGGTACATTAGTCCTTGTATTTAATTACCATTGATTACTTACACTCGAATTTGCAAATGTGAAGGTATTAAAATGGCTAGTGTTGTGACTATAATGCTGTATTGGGGGGGGGGGGGGGGGGGAACATGTGCATTGGAGTGGATGGTCTATACTACGATAGTCACTGTCGAAGTTTCATTCGCCTGAGAACGGACGTTGAATACACTGAACTTGTTAGAAACGTCTGCAAGAAAATGGGGGTTCATCAGAATAGTGTTCGTTTGAAGTTCACTTGTAGGTTTCCGTCGGTTCTTGGATATCAGGTTTCCAAGTTTATACCGTTTGAAGTAATTGATGACGAAAGTCTGCAAGTAATACTAGAAACAACATCTACCAATGCAGCTAAACTCTATGGATCTATATGTCGAGACAGAGAATCTCCCCGAGGCCCATCAAACATTAGATGACTGGATTGGGCCGTACACCTCTCTGTTGACACAAGAAGGCGAAAGCTCAAACCCGTTTGTACAGGGGTTATTGCCGTCCATGTCTACACAACATGTGGATTGCTCAAATGCATTGCAAAATAGTCAGAATGATTACAGGAGTCCAATGCAAGACATTATTTCAGAACGGCCAATTCATGTGCAGTTCAATTCAGATGCTTGCGGATATGGTGATGATTGGGCACACAGAGGGATGGACACCAACTTGACACCGGAAAACTCAAATGAAGAAGATGTGCATGCAGACGAGTATACTGGGGGGGGATGAGGAAGACGATGTTATCAAAGATATTGAGCCGACTGCCCAAAGAAATCCTGAAAATGCTTTGTATGAGCCTCGTTCATCAACTTTTACATCGCTTGATTTGGGCATCCATACTGGAGAGGCATGTTATGCTTCAAACATTGAGGGTAGACAATGGAATCCAGATCGAGACGAGTTGGTGAAGGGTATGATGTTCAAAACCAAAGATGATCTTCAGAGATTTATGGAGTTGTACTCAATAAGAACACATCAACGGTACATGGTGGATCAAACCAGTCCAGATCGTTGGTCGTTGAAATGTGAATTGGCGTCACAAGGTTGCAAGTGGCAACTACGGGCAAGGTTGAAACGACACGGGATGTTTGAAGTCATAAAGGTTGAACAAAGCCACACTTGTATGTCCCCTACGATGAACCTTGGTCATAGAAATCTAAATGCTCGGCTAGTGGCTAGGGACATAATGCCAATGATTAAGGAGGACGCATCTATTAACATCGCTGCGCTATTGCAAAAGGTGAAAGATAAGTATTTGTACACCGTCTCATACAAGAAGGCGTGGAATGCAAAACAGAAAGCCATTGGAATGATATTTGGGGATTGGTGTACATCATACACAGAATTGCCCAAGTTCATGGCTGCAATTCAACAGTATAATCCTAGAACGGTTGTTGAATGGTTTTATGTGAACGGTGGTAGTGCGACTGTAAAGAACTTCGAAAGAGTTTTTTGGGCGTTTAAGGCGTCCATTGATGGGTTCAAACACTGTCGCCCCATCATAAGTATCGACGCCACATTCTTGTATGGGAAATATAAGGGCAAATTACTAATCGCTATGGGAACAGATGCAAACAATCAAAATTTTCCTTTAGCATTTGCCATCGTTGACGAGGAGAAAGCTGAAACATGGACGTGGTTTCTGAAATTGCTAAGAGACTACGTTGTGCCTAGCAGAGAAGGCATTTATTTGATATCCGATCGACATAGAGGCATCCTTTCTGCGGGGAATGAGCATGATGTAGGGTTTCATGAGCCCGATGGGTATCATCGCTATTGCCTCCGGCATGTGCAGAGTAATTTTGCCACAAAGTTTAAAAATGCATACCTAAAGAAACTTGTGTGGAATGCTGGGAGTACCCACCAAGTCCGTAAATTTAATGGGTTCATGGAAGAGATTAAGAAGGTTGATCCAAAGGCGTGGGAGTATCTTGATGCAATTCCCGCTGAAAAATGGACCATTGCCCACGACGGGGGACGACGGTACGGTATGCGAACAACCAACATCTCAGAGGTGTTTAATGGTGTACTCAAGAAATCTAGGCCTCTTCCTATCACCGCTTGTGTTGAAATGATCTTTTTCCGTCTTTTTCAGTGCTTTAAGTTTTTTTACACCACGTAATTTAACATATTTAACTCTTGTTTAATATAATGTTGTCGCTTCATTACATTTACTCGTGATTTTGTTGACTAACCATCATGTTTGAACAGCCTGCTTACCATGGATGTACACCCTGGCCCTGAGGATCCCTCAATACTATCATTACAGGACGTACATCGGTCATCCGCCATCTGGGATGGTGAGATCTTGAGTGAGCTTTACTGCCGGCGCTCTGAGGCTATTTTACGGCGAGGTCCTTATCCAGATCAGCGCATATTAGATTACATCAGACAGATCGGGTTCCACGGCACATATAGACTCGAATTTATATAGTATGATTGGGGTTTGATCACTGCCCTAGTTGAGAGGTGGCGTGTTGAGACACACACGTTCCACCTACCTATCGGCGAGACCACGATCATGCTGCAGGACGTCGGCATTCTATTGGGCCTACCGGTCGATGGCCGTGCAGTTACCGGTATTGATGTGTCACACTCCAAGGAGCAGTGGCAGGAGCTATGTCAAGAGTTGCTCGGTTTCACGCCACCCCTAGCCACTATCTCTGGATCTTCACTGCGACTGACTACGATACGGGACCATTTCACACCCCAGATCGCCCAGGATGCTGACGACGCCACTATTCAGTAGATGGCTCGATGTTATTGTATGATGTTGATAGGAGGGTCGTTGTTCCCAGACAAGTTTGGGAACAAGGTCAGCCTCATATATCTACCACATCTATTACACTTTGATGCTGGCTACAGCTGGGGTAGTGCAGCATTGGCATATTTGTACCGTGAGTTGTGTGCTGCATCTCATCGTACCGCAATTGAGATATCCGGTCTGCTTATACTTTTACAGGTTATGTGTTATGTCAATTCAGTGAATTACGCATATTTTACGATTGTTCAGTCTATTATAAATAACTTAACTCAATTATTATCAATCGCAGCTTTGGGCATGGGAGAGATTGACCCATATCCGACCAGTCCCCTTACCAGCAACTGTACCAGAGGATGGTCCATTGGGTTGTAGGTATACTTACATTGTTTTATACATTATTTTTATTCATTACTCGTACATTCATTTAAGTGCTAACAATTTTGTCATTACTTTAGGTGGTTGACCCGATTCTCAGTTCGGGATGTGCCTACTCATGTCCAGCGTCACTTTCGGGACCAGTTGGACCAGATGAGGCCCGAGCAGGTAAATAATGTGCAGAGTTAAACCGTCATTTGCATTATTGTTCAAGTAGCTAATTTTTTATATATTGTTTCACAGATGATTTGGCAGCCATACAGTGCTGAGCTAGTCGCTTCGTTACCTCAGTACTGTCGGGCTGGGCAGGGCACATGGATGGCCAGATGTCCGTTGATCGTGTACGCCGTGGTTGAGTGGCATCATCATGACAGAGTGATGAGACAGTTCAGGATGAGGCAGGTAGTCCCAGAGCCATGTAATACTATGAGGACATTACATCACATTGATCGACGTGGTCATGCGAATACCGACTGGAGTCACTTTCATAGAGAGTATGTTGAGCTCTGGGACCATCGGTTGCAGCATATTATGGTAGGTATTCCAGATGCAGCTCAGATGCTTGCCTTAGACCCATATATGAGATGGTATAGCCGCATTACACGTAGATTGATTGGGCCAGTTAGAGATCCACCGACTGTTGGCTTCCAACCAGTCGGTACGATTCGCGGCGTTGTGGTGAGATGTTTTCCTTATCGTACAACATATAAATTTTCCATCCTGCACATGCCATAAAATATGGAATACTTAATTAAACTTTCCATTTTTTTGGGAGGATGGTGTGACTCATGTGTATGAGGTTGCACGATCGGTGTTGGCTAGTTTAGCTGTAGGCGGCCCTCATTCTGTCCCTCCAGAGGTGATGGCGGCATTAGAGGAGATTCGTACAATTAGTGAGCATTCATTACAGGTTGTTCATGAGGACCGACGTTTAGACGGGGCTGTTCCATCTTCCACAGTATTCGTGCCCCGCGACTCAGAGCCTCAGCCTCAAACGCATCCTCAGCCACAACCACAGCCTCATCCTCAGACGCATCCTCATTCTCAGCCTCAGTCTCAGTCTCAGGAGCAGACAGACCCATCTACACACTCTGAGTCTGAGCCACATACACCAGATGATCAGGGTCCTACTGTGTATGCATATGATGATACGACCGACGTTTATAGGCCTTTTACTCCAGGGGGCTCTCAGTTCCGTATATCTCCGATCCGTGACTTCTCCATCCCACAGTACACATATACAGATGCACCGTCGTCATCGTCGATCCCGCTACCACATACAGATTCACAGTTCGAGGCGATGGTGACGATGGTGGAGAGTTTGACGCAGGTAGAGGTGGAGGAGATGCAGATGGAGGTGAAAGAGACGACTGGACATGATACCCCCATGGCAGAGACACAGGATGAGGGTTTAACACAGGCCGAGTCTTAGCGACGACCTCCAATACGTTCAATTTACGCTAGGGGTAGAGGTCGTCATGGCCGCAGAGGGAGAGGAGTATCGCAGGTCATCCAGCCATGTGAGGAGGTTCCACTAGTGGAGGATCCACCACAGGAAGAGGGTAGGCCTAAGAGAACGAAGAAGGTTCCGTAGTGTGGGACACATTATAAACAAAGATAGTCCATAGGATCCACAAATAATCACACCTTTATTTTTTGATGTATTATAAACAAACAATTACACATTTGTATATATATAATTTTATTTTCTTCTATACATCTATATCTCTCCCACTATCTCTCTCTATCTCTCCCCCCTCCCTCTCTATCTCCCACTCTCTCTCCCCCTTACTCTCTCTCCCCCTTACTCTCTCTCTCTCTCTATCTCTCCCAGTCTCTCTCTCTCCCACTATCTATCTCTATCTCTCTCTCTATCTCTCTGTCTCTATCTCTCTCCCCCTCACTCTCTCTCCATCTCTCTATCTCTCTCCCCCTCACTCTCTCTTTATCTCTCTGTCTCTATCTCCCACTCTCTATCTCTTTCCCCCTCATTCTCTCTCCATCTCTCTATCTCTCCCACTATCTCTCTCTATCTCTCTCCCCCTCACTCTCTCACTCTCTCTCTATCTCTATCTCCCACTCTCTCCCACTCACTCTCCCTCTATCTCTCTATCTCTATCTCACACTCTCTCTATCTCTCTCGCTCTCTCGCACCTATGTCTCTATCTCTCTCCCACATTATGTTGATAATGTTGGATTAGTAATGCTTGGTGGTTCAATTATGAAAATAAAATTATGTTGGACATATAGCAGGGAGCTGCTGCTAAAATGTGTCACAGACTGCTGGAAATTTAGCTACTGATGAAATCGCTAGTTCAAGTAGCGAGTTCTAATGAAAACGCTACTTCAAGTAGCGACTTACTAAATTCGCTAGTTCAAATAGCGATTTCAGACTGAACTGAGTTGGTCTGAAGTCGTTAGTTGGAATAGTGACTTTTGGAAAAGTGATAGATTTGGGAAATAAGTTGAAATAGTGACGGGTCAGGGATATATTGCCCGGGTTATGAAGCTTCGGGTAAAAAATTCGAGTAAGGCCATCTCCAAGGGGAGAGCCATCCCACTAGCAAAATTATTTAACCGCTAAAATGGCTCGTTCATCCCCAAAATGAACACTCCAACGGACGAGCCATCAAGCTCTGTAAAATGGAGAGGCCCAAAATCACGAGCCAATATTCAGAGCGTGGAAGAGAAGAGGGAAAATTGGGCACGACACTGTTCATGACCGTTGGTCTCCAACGGATGGATTCCAACGGCTATGAACAGTGATGATTTTGAAATCAAAACTCAAAATCAGGCTATAAATTGACAGATTAAACTTACCTTGTACACAAATCTTCCACTTCCATCTCTCTTCATCAGTCTCTGCGCCTCTGTCTCTCTCTTTCTCTCTTCTCTGCTTCACCTTCTCTTCTCTGCTTCTCTCTCTCTCTCTCTCTCTCTGTAAACCAACGTGAAGAAGAAGAAGAGTGGTGGCTAGGGTTTTTTGTGTGGCTGAAGGTGAAGGATAAAAGGGATAGGTTAATTAGGGTAATTAGTGTAGACACCCCACGCGACAATTAGTTTGTGGGGTAGGCTGGGCTGGGCTGGGCTGGACTTTTAGTTAGTGAAGTGCTTAGGGTTAATTAATTGTATATAGATTAGATTATATTATATAAATATATATATATATATATTAGTGTAGTTAATAAGTATTTACATTTTATGCTTTAGTGTTATTTAATTTTTTAGTGATTTGGCTTTTTTTAGATTTAATAAATTAATTTGGGTTTGGGTTTTTAATTAATAAGCATTTTTTTACTATTTATTTTAATTTGCTATTATTTTAGTTAATTTAAAATCATATTATTTACTTTGAGTCACTGTTTTAATTAATAATTGGTCATTTTGCAGATGGATTCAGAATTCAATTACTATTCTAACTTGTTAACCAGTGACTTCCCAGAAGTGTGTGAGCAAATCGATGAAAACAATGATGTCGTTCAATCTGAAAAGGCTAGCCAAGTCAGTACTACATCAAAAAAAGCACAACGAGCGAAAAATTTCTGTCGACAAGAGGACATTTTGCTAGTGTCTGGATGGCTTAACACAAGCAAAGATGCAGTCACAAGCAACGACCAACAACTCGGCTCCTTTTGGAAGAGAATACATGATTATTTTACTGATCATGGAAATGGTCAATACGAACGTACCCAAACATCTCTCATGAATCGTTGGTCTGATATTAATTCAAAATGTGCCAAATTTGTTGGATTTTTTAGTCAGGTTGAAACAAGGAATCCTAGTGGAAAAACTCATGAAGGAAAGGTAATGATCATATTCTTAATATAGTTGCATTACATTCCTATTATAAATAATTTTATATAATCCAATAATGGTTACATATGTGTTTTCAGTTGGATGAAGCACGATCATTGTACAAGTCATTTCTTGAAAAACCATTTCCATATGAATATTGTTGGGAAATATTAAAGAATGAGCGCAAATGGTCTGACAACCTGTCTCAAAAACGGCAAAAAAGTAATAGCGACGCGAATCCTACTGCGTCTTCTCCCGCAACTCCCCAATCAGTTAACATGGGGGACGACAATGAAAACCCCTCCTACAATGTTAGGCCAATGGGTAGAAAGGCTTCGAAGGAAAAGCTAAAGAAGAAAAATTGCAACACAAATGTTGAAGAGACGCCATCGTCTCGGGTTTTAGAAAAATATAGACAAGAAAAATTTGAGTTTGAACGTGCAAAAGCAGAAAGACAAGAAAGGGCATTAGCTCAACATGATAGACAATTACAGCTTGAGGAACGACTATACGAAGAGCGCATAATGCAAACGGACACAAGCGGAATGAATCCGACATTAGCTGAGTATTATAACCAATTGAAGATGGAGATTTATGCAAAGAAGGGATTTAATTTCTAGTACTTGTTGAATGTAATCAATAGTAATTTACGTTTGTGGAATGTAAGAAAATTGTAGTACTTTTTAATGAATGCATTATCCTATCATGTTTTATAATGGGTAAAATTATTTTTTTTTTGGTTCAACAAACATAAAATTAAATTAAAAATAGAAACAAGGGTGTACAAATTACAAGGGGTATACCCCAGAAACTTATACACATAAGCACAAGAACATCAAATAAGCACACAAAAAACAAATAAACACACCAACATTAAAAAAAAAAAAGCACACCAACATCTTCCTACTCTTGGCCATGTCGCTGCCACAAGTGCTCAACAAGATCCGCTTGAAGTTGAGAATGGGTTCTTTTATCTCTGATTTGGTGGTGTTTTCGAATAAATTCTGCTAGTTCCGGCCTAGTGTTGCGCAAAATTGATACAGGCGTATTTGCCTCACTTCCATCGAAGTCAACATCCCCAGCACTTCCTTCATCCTCAATGATCATGTTGTGCATTATTATGCACGCCTTCATTATGTTTGCAAGAGTTTCATCATCCCATAAACGTGCTGCTCCACGGATGATAGCAAAACGTGCTTGAAGCACCCCAAATGCTCGTTCTACGTCCTTCCTTGCCGACTCTTGCTCAGCAGCAAAGTGTTGGTTTTTTCGGCCTTGTGGACATGAAATTGTTTTCACAAGTGTTGACCAGTTCGGGTATATTCCATCTGCTAGATAATAGCCCATTATGTACTCGTTCCCATTAATTGTGTAGTTGACTGGAGGAGCACGTCCTTCGGCTAGTGCATCAAAAACAGGAGATCGCTCTAAAACGTTGATAACATTAAGTGATCCTAGCATCCCAAAAAAGGCATGCCATATCCACAAATCTTGAGAAGCCACAGCTTCCAAGATAATCGTTGAGTCATGACAATGACCAGTATACATTCCTTTCCATGCACTAGGACAATTCTTCCACTTCCAATGCATGCAATCAATGCTTCCCAACATTCTAGGGAAGCCGCGTTGTTCCCCGACTGCAAGTAATCTAGCAATGTCACTGGTGTTTGGTGCTCTTAGATACACATCACCAAAAACTGTGACAATTGTTCTCACAAACCTTCTTAGACTCTCAATTGCCGTACTTTTTCCAATTCGCACATATTCGTCCACAGAATCTGCTGGAGAGCCATAGGCAAGCATTCTCAACGCGGCTGTTATTTTCTGAAGAGAAGACAAGCCGTGAACACCGACAGCATCTCTTCTTTTGACAAAATATGGATCACTTTGTTCCACCTTATTGACAATTCGACAAAACAAAGAACGATTCATTCGAAACCTTCGCCAGAATAGATTGTTAGGGAACACCGGATTTTCTGAGAAATAGTCTTGATATAATCTTTCATGACCTTCAACTCTACCACGATCAATGACAACATGGCCTGGAATAGAACCACAACGGCGTGTATTTCGCCTTCGACTTTCTACTAGCTCATCTTCTATCACCACATTTGCTAATGACTCAAACTCGTCATCCGAGACATCATGGATGTCTTCCAAAATGTTAGGAAAAGGAAGCATAGTATATGAAAGAGAGAAATTGAATTGATGCTGATGAAAAGTGTAGAAGGGATGGATTAAAACATAGGTGATAGGACTCATATATATAGACAGGTTTGGGTGAATTTTGAATTTTCAAAATTGGCGGTTCAATTTTTAATCTATATTTGAGCGGCAAAATTTGAATTTTCAAAAATTTGGCGGTTTTTTCAATATTGAATCACATTTTGGCAGTTTTTAAAATTTTGAATTAACAAATTTTGGCGGGAAATTTTAAATTTCAAATTTAGGCGGGACAACTTTTGAATTTCAATTTACCGGATTAATTTTAAAATTTCAATTTTCATTTCATTTCTAGAAGTGTCATAATTATTTGAATGAAAAACATAAAAACTACAAAAAGATAAAAAATGCCTAGTCATTATGCCTTGTATGGTTAGAGTATGTTTGATAAAATGGCTAACTATTTTACTATTCAACAAACTAAAATTAAATTTTGACTAACCCTTTTGACTTTTACCCTTAGAGTTGCCCTAGTCACTGATGAATCCCACTATTATCGGAGGAAAACTAAGGAACCGCACCCACAGAATTTTGCCAAAGTATGCTCCTTTTAACTTTTTAAGACAATATTTTAGCAAAAAAAACTTTTTAAGACAATAGGCACACATGACGCGTGTTTGGGTGGGTGGACTTATTTTCAATACTCTCTGACTCTCTCTCTTCACTCTCTCTCTCTCTCTCTCTCTCTCTCTCTTCGTCGTATACGAAGATTAAACGTTTTACCAGTTTTCAGTACTGTGAAACAATTTCGCTCGGAAAACCACACTATGGTAATCTCTCTCTCTCTCTCTCTCTCTCTCTCTCTCTCCAATTGCTTTGCTGTATAGGTGTTGAATGCTATCAATCAATGTATTTTAGAGGAGTTTGTTAAATACTTACTCTCTCAGCTTCTTCCTACTGATCTTCGCTCGTAGATACATAAATTTCATGTTTAACACATTTGCATTTGTTTTGTGTTTTTTGATCCGTGGAAAAGTGTACAGAGTTTATTTGATCTTGTATTTTTAGAAGGTTTTTTTTTTTTTTTTTTTTTTTTTTTTTTTTTTTTTTTTGTATTATATAGAAATTCTAGGGTTTAGTTGTGAAATGGTTCTGTAATATAGTGGTCATTTCATTGTAATTGGACACAGATCTAACATTTTTGTGCACAAATTATTGGGTATTGATCTCTTCATTGCACGTTTGTTTTACTTGTTTAAACTTTAAAGCATGCATAGGGTGGTACAATGTTGATACTGAGTTTGAAGTAAGGAAGTAAGGATTCTTCTAAAATTCTGAATAATCCGCACTCTCATCTGCAGTAGCGTGGGTTCTTTTTTGGTGCTTTAGGCTGTTTGTGCTCTCTCTCTCTCTATATATATATATAATAAGATAGCGGTGTGGGTCCTCCCAAGTTAGCAATTTTCAATCTTAACCATTGAGACAGGGTTGGATATTTTAAACCGTCGGATCAAAAGTGCATACATATATTACGCATGTGCATGTATATGTATCTTGCCTTATATGTGAAGTGATATCAATTTAAGTAGGGAAATTAAATCCTCCAAATTAATTGTAATTTGATAATTAAATCACATTAAATCTCTCTTTCTCTCACGTCTCACATTTGCATTACTCATATCACAGGGAAAAAAATTCTCAAATCCCTCACGTCTATCTCTCTCTCTCCCTCCCAAGTTAGCAACTTTCAGTCTTAACCATTGAGTCAGAGTTGGATATTTTAAACCGTAGGATCAGAAGTGCATACATACATCACGCATGTGCATGTGCATATATCTTGCCTTATATGTGAAGTGATATCAATTTAAGTAGGGAAATTGTTGCCAAAATAAAATTAATTTAAGTAGGGAAATTAAATCCTCCAAATTAATTGTAATTTGATTATTAAATCACATTAAATCTCTCTTTCTCTCACGTCTCACACTAGCATTACTCTATGAAACACGGACTCTTTGAAAAGGCTGCCGCACCCGCACTTAGTGCGCACCTGTACTGGGTGCTTTGTTGATTCTTTGAGTTCTTTTGGAGTGTGGCTGAGGCTTTTTTGTAACTTTCTTTTGAAAAAGAACGCAAGTTCTTCGTACAATTTTGAAAATTTTGGGGTTTAAAAGATAAATAATAGAAAATAATAATAGCAATTATCTAGGGTATACACTAATGCACTAATAGCAATAAAATAATTTGTATATACTACTATATGAAAGTATATTTTAAATATTTTATCAAAGTACTCCCGCCGCACCCGCACCCTTACTTTTTGAAAAATTAATGAATCCCTCGCACCTGAATCCCCGCACCCGCACTGATGCTACCTAGGCATTACTCATATCACAGGAAAAAAAAATTCCCAATTCCCTCACGTCTCTCTCTCTCTCTCTCCATATTCCACACACCAAATCAGTTTTGAATTAGGTCCTACCTTCCAATTCCCCCCCCCCCCCCCCCCCCCCCCCCCCCCCTCTCCCTCTCTCTCTCTCTCTCAATTAATCACTCCCAAACATTAACTATGAAGATACATTTGTGCTAGATTATATAGAATAGAGTTTATTTTTTTTTATAGATTTTTCTTTTTTCCTTTCCATGACTCCGATCAAATGACTTTCATAGAACTAATCAAATTGATATAATATGAGTGGGAAATCACAGAAAGTTGGAAGTTTAGGAAGTGGGTTTCAACAATGGATTTCATAATTCAAGTCTCGAGAAATGTATTCTCACTTGCACTTTTTTAAAATCTAGGAAGCGTATTTGTTATATTCTATTGCCTAACTAGAAAATAGGTTTTTCTATTACTATGGTTGTAAATTGTGCTATCAGTTTGATTAGTTCCACCCTTTTTATAGGTCATTTGATTAGTTCTATCCGTTTGATATAGTCCATAGGGCCAATTAGTGTAATGAGTAATGCTGCTTCCCAAATATGGGCTAAATAATTACAAAAGTTTTGCTTTCCTTTTCTGTTTCTTTCCAAAAGCTTAGAAAAAGCCTTTTCTTTTTCTTTTTTTCTTTTACTTCGTGCCCTCAGGCACGGGTTATAACTAGTATATATATATATATATATATTTTTGGGTTGGGTTTTTTTATTTTTTTAATTTTTTTATTTTTAAAATGAGGTCTCTAGCATTATTTTAAAAGTTTTGGGGTCAATTTAAGAATGTGAGGAATTGGATTACATGTTAAAAAGCTAGGTGTTTCTTATTGTAACCTTTTTGATTGTTATTTATGTCTTAATTACATATAAAGTCAAGGCGATATAGTAGTAGAATCGTTTATACAATTATTTAAAGTTAATTTCTTTAATATATTGTACAACTACAACCCCACACCCTTATCCTAGCTTTTTGGAAAATTGACGAGTCCTCTGCACCCGCACTGGTGCTTCCTAGTTTTGAAGAGATGCTTCGAACTGAAGAAAGAGAAAAAACGGGTGGGGGGAGTGAAAGTTGAGATAGTCTACTGGAGGATAATGGCACTGTTAGTGTTTTGGAAAATACAGTAATGATTTTCAGTTGATCTCACTAATAGCTGGTATTGTTTGAAAATTGTAGCACTACATTCTGTACTAACACATTTTATGCATGTAGCAAATATATGTTTGGGAATATTAGTATGAGTTGGCTAACAATTTTTCGGTTATTCCTTCCTTTTAGTTTCTTTGTCTACACCCAGTGTATACTAATAACTATGGTTTGGTCCGAAGGAGATGATATTTAAGCTAGTTGCTTCAACAATGTTGTTTTTAATAATTATGTTGATCATTTTTATCATTTTGTAATATTCTCTAGTGTAATATGGGTGGGTGATTCTGGAGATGATATTTAAGCTAATTGCTTCAAGAATATTGTTTTTAATAATTATTTTGTTCCTTTTTATAATTTTGTAAGATTTTCTAGTGTAATTGGGATTGAATGTTCCTTGTTTGTAGGAGTCATGCCCTTCCATAAAAAGCATTCTTCTTTTGGATTCTGAGGGGAAACGTGTAGCTGTTAAGTATTATTCAGATGACTGGCCCACAAACAGTGCAAAGGAGGCTTTTGAGAAATCGGTATTTACAAAGACGCAAAAGACAAATGCCCGAACAGAAGGTACTGTATATATTTTTAAAAACCCTTCCAATGATTTCTACTTCTGCTCCTACTGTGCCTTGCTTTATACATGTTTAACGTCTTATTGATCTTTTTCAACTTCTTGTTATTTATATTGAGTTATAGGTACTTCTAGTACACGTAAATGTGACTATATTGTATCTTAGATTCATGCTCTTTAGTATATGGTTACATCGATGGAAAAATGACATCAACATGACGTCGTTTGCCAGGAAGGTGACGTCTGCAGTCGGCAAATTGACGTCAGCACTCCGATGATTCGTCGGTGTGTTCGCTAAGGTTTAACTTGATCAGATCCTTAGCATTTGATACCAAGTTGGAGATTAGGGTTAAAGGAAAAAGGAAGTGAAAAGAAAGAAGAGAGAGAGATTAGAAATTAGGGCATCATAAAAAATGCTGTACCCCTTAATATCTGCATTTATATATGTAGCTTCAATGGACAAATACCATAATTCCCTTGAGAGACAATACAAAAAACTCTTAACACCCTAACAAGTACTTATTTAGAGGTCCTACATTACAATGCATATTATCTTTGTATCAGATTGAAATTGAACATCCTTTATGACCTGTGATCAAGCTGATTGGCATAAATTATGTGCTGCCAACCCGGCCAGCTGGGATAAGTCTTACCTGATTTGAGCACCTTGCCAATTGTATCCCTTCATTTCTCTACAATCATCATTTTTCTGATGCTTTATAGGATTGAACATAAACATGAATAAAATGTTATGCGTGAGTATCCTGTTTAAGTGCTAAATGTGTAGGTTGCCAAGGAAACAGTTCTGGGGCTGCTAATAGTGTGAGCCATTGACAAGGAAGCACGTATTCTTCTCCACGACTGAAGAATTTTCACCAGATGCACACCCACATCTGCACTGGTGTGGATTCCTGCGGGGGTGTAGCAAAGTTTGTTTTTTAATGGTTTTCTAACATATTATGGGGTCAATTTAGGAATGCTCGGAGTTAGATCTCATGTCAAACGGCTAGTGTTGCTTGTGTAGCCGTTATGCTTGCAACTTATGTCTTAATTTGATAAAAAAATTAAGGCAACTTTGTTGTAGAAAGTTCATATAATTATATAAAAGCATATATTTTTTAATTTTTATACGAATAACACCCGTACCTACATCCTAGGTGTTTGAAAAATTAACAAATTCCATGCACCCGCATCCCAACACCCACACCGGTGCTTCCTAGGTCGTTGAGAAACAATTGTATCTATGTGCAAGTTATCGAATCAGAATTATGAAAGTTTCAAACGGTTGAAGAGCTTGGAGAGGAATGAAAATGAGAGAGATCAAGGAGATGTGGCAGTGGTTTCTGTCTATGGTGGAACATATAGAGAGACAAATTTCAGAGCTTTTGACACGGTGAAATCCCCCATTTCTTTTTTCAAGATCTAGACTTTTTGTCATTTAAATTTTGATCAAAAGGAGCACATGTAGATCGATTGAGTCTCTTGTGACGATCTAATTTTGTAAATTCTATATATGTCTAGTACTCTGAGCATTCCCATTTTTGGTGCCTTTCAACGTAAAACATATTACTTGTCCCAAAAAAAAGAAAGAAGGCAGCACGGTGATGAGATCAATTTGTTGGTAGTTGATATATATAACTTGGACTTTAATATGGTGTTTATATGTTGACATTTCATCTGCAGCGGAGATAGCAATGTTTGAGAACAACATTGTTGTTTACAAGTTCGTTCAAGACCTTCACTTCTTTGTTACCGGAGGTGACGATGAAAATGAGATAATCTTAGCCACTGCGCTCCAGGGTTTTTTTGACGCAGTTGGTCTCCTCCTGAGGTATTTTGCAATATTACTTAGTAGTATTGTTTTTTCTATCTTGCTGCTGTTATATGCTAATACTTTTGACAGTACTTTTGTTATTGCTCAATTTTGCATCCTCTTGTTCCAGGGGCAATGTGGATAAGAAGGAGGCACTTGAGAACTTGGATCTCATTCTTTTATGCCTCGACGAAATTGCTGATGGCGGGTATGCACTATGCTCTTTGTATACTTTGCACAAAAGTCAATCCTTTGTCATCTTTAGCGTCAATTTTTGTGATTCCTTTAATTTTTTGCTGTCAGCGTTATTTGAAAGTGCATCTCCTTTATATCTTCATGCATTCTTTTTCCATTTTTGGCCATAGCTAAATGATGTAAATCATTGATAGTTTATTGCTAAGAAACAAAGGGTTCTAAAATTATTAAGGCTGTATTTTACATTTATCACTTAATCAGTATGAAGAAATAAACAATTTTGAATGGATACCATTCAAAATTGGAATATGCAGAGAATAACTTCTGGAATTATTGAGTGTTGATTAATCCATTGTGCTGTGGTTCTGAATTATATTATGGGTAAATTACACGGACCTCCCCTGAGGTAAGGTGAAAATACAATGACCTCCCTCGTGGTATGCAAAATTACATTGACCTCCCTTAAGACTAACACCGTTTGATTTTAGTGTGAAAAGACTTTATCACCCCCTTCAAAGTGAATGGAGGAAAAAAGCCCAAACTACTTCGTTTAACCTATCTCCCCTCCCCAACTCCAACGCCTACCCAACACCCAAGCAATCCACCCACAACCACGACTGCCATATTCAGACTTTATCATAACAATGGGTAAGACAAAGAACAAAACCCAATTGTCTGTGTATATTATATATATATATATGTGTGTGTGTGTGTATGTGTGTGTTTACAAACCAACCAATATCAAACCCACCAATAGTTCAGGCTCAGGGCCGCAGAGAGAGAGAGAGAGAGAGCACATTTTTAGAATTTCAAATTCAACATGGATCTGATTAGCCCGCACAAATCCAAAATATGCTTTCACTTGAGGCAAATTCCTCAATATGAAGCTGAGTTTGGACTGAGTTGAGCTTGATTTATACTCAGCTTAGCTCGAATTTGTAGCAATGGGGTCGAATTTAAATCTATCTCCATCTTCCTCGCCATTGTCAACATCAACACTTGAAACCCTAATTTACAAACTTTGGTCAAAGATCTCATGTTTACACTCATCTCTCTCAAACAAAACCCAATATCTCTGGGTATGTGTGTATACTATGTATAAGATTTGGTTAGATTTGATTGTTTAGGGTTTTGATTTGTACATAGTACATATCTGTATACATATATATATACACGTATTTATGTGCGTATCAGATTTGAGAATATGTAGATACATGGATGCATACATCTCTACATATAAGTTATTGCACCTAAATATAAAAGTTCTTATTCACAGTTATTTAATTAAGATCAGTGAGAAGCCAGAGAGTTGAAAGAGAGAGTAAAGATGAGATATATTATGTTTTTTGACATTTTTTTCATTAGTAAGGGCAAAGTTGTCATTATAAAAAAATTAACCCAAAAACTAACAGTCAATTGTAAGTTGACTAACGGAAGGGAGGTAAGTGTTGCACTACTATAAACCTCAAGGGAGGTCAATGTAATTTTTCATACCAGAGGGGAGGCCCTTGTATTTTGACCTTATCTCAGGGGAGGTCTGTGTAATTTACCCTTGTATTATTTGTACTTGGTACTGGTACTCGTGGAAATGGTGAATTGGAATGTTATTTAGCTGTGGCCATTTTTTGTGTTCCCATCCCAGTGGCATGTGGGAAGATCAAGAGAATTGCATTTTGCATCTTTGCCTTCCACTGACAAAGTGTTTAGCTTAATAGAGTTTTTATTTTTCAAAACTTACTAGTTCCCTTTTAAGTTCTTAAAAATTATTGAAGTTTGGTGCTCCAAAATGTAAGTAGGCAGTAGTTAGTGTTGTATCTTTCTACTGAGTGTGGGAACCCCTGGGATTTTAACTTATTGGGATTTTTTTGAGAGAAAACCCAAGCTTGAATTCTGAAACCTCTTTTTGGTGAACTTCTTACTGAGAGTCTTCTACTTTCAGCCACCAACTGACCAGTATCCAAGATATATCTCACCTCATTGGCATCTACAATGTTATGGTTATTCTACAATTCAGAATTCAAAGTGCATTTAGATTTTAGCTAACTTTTAACTTAGCTGATCATGTTTTTTGAACTAGACTGTCCTAATTTTGCCATTATTTAAACTAAAGTGGAAATTATAATAGTGATGCCTAATAAGTGAGGGGTATGAGGTTGAATTCACTTGTGACCAGGGGCGGATCCAGGATCTTAACTCAGGGGGGCAGACGCTTATACGGGGTTCAGGGCAGCGCCCCTGACCCAAATTTTTTTGGTAGTAATAGCATAATTCTGTGTAATTTTTTTTGTGGGTTTCATTAACTAGTAAGGAATTGCGCAATATTTTGACGATCGAAGCCGGGATTGAAAGGGGGGTGTCCATCATGGGGGTTGCATGGGCGTCTTGATTACCACTCTTTGCCTTTTGCTCCCATTTCACTTTTGACCTATGCAGTGATGTTATCATTGGGATTCTTATGTGGCCCTTGCGAGCTGTCTTTTGAGTAGAGACTGGCAATTGGTCGGACGATGATTTTGTGCTTGGACCCAAAGTTGGCATCCTTCATGGTGTATGAACCAAATATCGACAACCAACTAGTAAAGAAAAGCGCAATATTTTGACGATCAAAGCCAAGATTGAAAGAGGGTGTCCATCATGGGGTTTGCATGGGCGTCTTGACGACCATTCTTTTCCTTTTGAGCACATTTCATTGATAACCACCTCTTTTTGTAACCCTCCCCTCCACGCAATGTCCCTTTTGGTGGTATTTTCATCAACTACCTTTTTCTGCGACCCTACCTCCCACTTGGTGCCATTGTTGTTTATTTGGCCTTTTCATGCACTGTAATCCCATACAAGTGCCCCTCATATTATAGTGGGTTGGAAGGTAAAACATAATTATTAAAAAGACAAACTAATCTCCCCCACAAATCTTTCACGAAAAATTTGTGTTATATGCTTAGTTATTTATAATTTCCACTTTCAAAGTATATCAGTAAAAGACTAAAATTTTCTCCCTCAGAAAAAGACTCAGCCTTCTGAAAAAAAAAATATATACTAAACGTAGACTTTTTTCGGTCAAAAAGGTACTCCATAATATTTTTATTTGAAAAAAAGAACTTGTAGAGTACTATCTATATATATAAGTATATTTTCTACTCCACTATCTGTATAAAACTTGATTAAACTTGGTTAGGGTAGGGGGACAAAACTAGGGGGGGAGGAATTGCCCACGTGAGTGCCCACGTGGATCCGCCCCTACTTGTGATGAATAAAGAAGATTATCAGTATTAGATCGTTGGTCAACACCTTTTTGATTGCATTTTGGCTTTGTGCTTCAATAATAGTAACTGCTTAAGTGGTTGCTTGATTACTAACCGTAAATCCAGTTGCCATACAAGAAAAGTCTGGACTTACAGGGGGGTGTCTTGATAGCACTCCACTTAAGACCAAGGCGTTTTACCTCATTGCATCTGTATGTTTTCCTTCATTTCAGTATATGCGAGAAGCTCTATATATTGCAACAATGTTGCAGTTCCAAGCATGAGAGTGCAGCTTTTGAGTATGAGAGTAGTCGTTTTGTGCAAAATGCTTCTAAAATATAGTTTGCATATGAGTGCAATCCTCCCAGCACTCCGCACTGGGAGGACCAGTTACTCTTAATGGTCTTCTTTTCTTGCGATTGCATTTGAGAACCTGACCTCAAGTGCCATCTCTTTTGACAATTGTAAATGCCTGTGAGTAGTGAGTTTCAGCTTGAAAGTAGCCACTTTGTATTTCGAATTAGAAGTATGGAAAAGGTTTCGTGTATGCAGGTAGAACAACACCCCAATATTGGCATTGTCAAGAGAACCTGTCCCTGAGCCAGTCAGAACCTTGCAATCGTAGGGTGTCATTTCTCAATGATGGTTCAAAGTATCGGCCGATACCGAAACCGAGTTGACTCGGCGATACCGAGACGAGTCAAAAAAATTCTTGGAAAAGGGAAGAAAGGTACCAGATCTGAATCTTGCATGCATCGTGAGGGTTTTCATCTTCTTCTTCTTCAGATCTTCATCTTCTTCCCGAAGGTATGTCGTCGATCTCTGTGTGTGTGTTTTCATCTTCTTCTTCAGATCTTCATCTTCTTTCCGAAGGTATGTCGTCGATCTGTGTGTGTGTGTGTTTTCATCTTCTTTTTCAGATCTTCATCTTCTTCCCGAAGGTATGTCGTCGATCCCTCTGTGTGTGTGTGTTTTCATCTTCTTCTTCAGATCTTCATCTTCTTCCCGAAGGTATGTCGTCGATCTCTGGGTGTGTGTGTGTGTGTGTGTGTCGCGAGCTGTATGTTTGTCGAGTGTGAGTGAGAGAGAGTGTGTGTGTGTCGCGATCTGTGTCGAGTGTTTGTGTGTGTGTGATTGAGTGTGTGTCAATCTGTTTGTGTGTGTGATTGTGTGTGTCGAGTGTTTGTGTGTGTGTGATTGTGTGTGTGTGTGTCGATCTGTTTGTGGGTGTGATTGTGTGTGTCGAGTGTTTGTGTGTGTGTGATTGTGTGTAGATCTGATTGAGTGTGTGATTGTGTGTGTCGGTGGTGTGTTTTGGTGTGTTTTGGCTTAACCACAGCCATAGTAGATATATATAGTAGGAGTAATTTCTAGTAATTTTTTTTATTTTTGCTGAATAACCCAATATTAGGTTATTAGGTTAGTAATTACTCCTACTATTTCTAGTAATTTCTTCTTCTTCTTTTTTCCTTCTAGTGTGTGTTTTATTTTTATTTTTTTATTTTTTTGCTGTGAAATAGGAGAGTTATTTAGTGTAGAATAACAACACTTTTTGAGTTTATATATAATCTTAAAAAAATAAGATTGGACAACACTTTTTGGTAGTATTGAACTATTTAGATCCAATTATGTGTGTACAATTATTAGACATTAGATCGGCAGCGTCTAAATTGAATGAGATGTGCTTTATAATTGGTACATTGTGTATTGTGGAAATCTATTAGGCAAATTTTGCTATTCTTATTATTTTAGAATTTTCTATAATTTTTTCATATTTTTTTTAACCTTAAATCTAGCGTATCGGAGCGTATCGCCCGATACCAGGCCGCATCGCCGCGACACCGAGTCATCACAACAGTCCCCGATACCGCGACCGATACCGCGACTTTGAACCATGTTTCTCATGGAGCTGAAAAGCATAATAGTTTTGTTGGTGCTTAAGACTCGAGGCTTTGTTTGGTGAATTTAGTGAGGCGGTGGGAGAGGGGGTGTGTGGAGATGCGAGGTGAGGAGGAACATAGGATGAAAAGTAAATTATGAATTTGAATTATGTGAGTCACTGCCATTCCTCTTTTCTTAAGTTACTATGGAATTGAATATTTCTAAATTCTAATGTCATTGAAACATGGAAGAAAACACTAGGTAAAACATAAGGGAAATGGTTTTCCTTCCCCCTTTTCCTTGTATAATTCTGCAAACAAAACTGAGTGCAAGAGTGTAGGTGCTAGATAAATTTGTTTGCTAAGATGTTAGAGAGACTATCAAATATCTCTCGCGTTCTTTTGTTCGATTTTAGAACCATGTCCACTTCCAAAATGACACTAACCCCCTGGGTTTCAGACCTTGCATCTCAACCAGTTTCTTCTAAAAAAGGAATGATTCTTTATTACTCATTCATAATGCATTCTCTTTCTCCGCAGAATAATTCTTGAGACTGATGCAACTGTCATCGCGGGGAAGGTTGCAACTAATAGTATGGATTCCGGAGCACCTTTATCTGAGCAGGTATTGCAATTCTCATTCCCTCTAGTTGAAAAATGTGAAAGTATTATAACACTTGCCAAAGAAGGGCTACCACCTAATACAACTTGAATATTTGATGGTTGCCAATCTCATTGTGTTGTAACAACTCATCAACTTTTTTTATTTTTTACAGACGATAAGTCAAGCATTGGCCACTGCACGTGAACACCTTACAAGATCCTTGCTCAAGTGATGTGTTTGAACTAACACGAAAATGAGGAGCAGGGCAAGACTTATGATTTGATTTACTGTCTCCTAGTTAATCTTCTGAACAAACAAAAAGAATTGCTTCATTTTACCTTACTTACAGGTTGATGCTGCTATTTTGCCTGCAGTCTGTCCAAAAATTGGCATTTTTTTCCCCCTCTCCCCGAGTTGTGGAGAATGGGAGTTCGGACATCAAATGAAATTACACTTGTATTCAAAGATGAAACTTATATGCTATAGATAAGGTTTTCAACATGCTGTATTGAAAACTTTGAAAATGTTGTTATGGAAATGCTTATACTGAGTGTTTTTAATTAAAGATAGAGTTGATAAAAATGCTACATCTTGTTTAGTGTATGGATTAGAAGAAATTGGAATTGGGTTGAAAGAGAGATGTTAGAAATTGTTAACTCAATTTGGGTGTTTCACAATGTCATTTTGCCGTCTCTTTTGTAAATGTATTTTGTTGTGTCATTGTATGTACTACTTGGCAGTCAATCAAACAATATTTGTTCTGCTATTTATGGCCAATTATGAGGTATCATGGCTGTTTGAGCACCTGAGTAACAACTATATAGTGTTTACCATTGAATATGCAGTCATCTTAGAAATCAAGACTGTTACTGTTTTGCAGCAGAATTCTAAGTTTGGAGGTTGTAAACCTTTGTGCTTCCATTTTTTTTGTCAAATCAGTACAAACAAACGGAGAATTTGTTCTTCAAACTTTAAGCACTGAAAAATGAGACAAGCCTTGATCTCTTGATGCTGTTGACGGAGATATGGTTTTGAACATAGGTTCAATTGCTTCCTAAGCCTGTTATGGAGAGAGAGTTAGGGAGGGACATAGGTACGATATTATTTTTTTAGGCAGTTTGGTTGTGGATTTAGAGAAGGAAAATGAGAGGTTTCTATTCGTTTTTCTTGTACTTGAGTAATATTAGAAATTAACAAATTATGGGAAGTGTCATCCCCAATTTGTACTTTAGTTTCACCCCTATTTTCTTTTTTCACCTTCGTCCTTACTAACCAAACAAAGTAGTGTTTTCCTTTTATTTCTTTCTTTCTTTTTTTCCCCTATTGAATCCATGCCAAACACAGCAATGACAATGTGGTGAATAATTGATTTAAACTCAGCAAACTTCCAGTTTATTTCTTTCTTTCTTTTTTTCCCCTATTGAATCCATGCCAAACACAGCAATGACAATGTGGTGAATAATTGATTTAAACTCAGCAAACTTCCAGTTGATATCCCAAGTACAAGCAAATAGAACCCAAGGGCAGGATTGAGTTTTCTTGTGGCTAAATGTACACAGCAAGTTCCTTCAAATTGTAACTGAGAGACAGTCCTTTACAAATTCAATTAATCCGGGTTTGGCACATATTTAAATTTCATTGCAAATACCTAAACAAATGCCAACATATCCTACTATAATCTTTCAGAACTAAGCCAGAGCTCATTGATCAGAGTACACCTCCTGTATCAGATAAGAGTGCTTGGGATAACCAATATGGTGTTTGTAGAAAGGAGGTGTGTACATTCCTGGCCCTAGAAATGATGTCAAAACATTGTATGTCCTGGTTCAGAGCATCAATATATGTTTAGTAGTTTTCCAAACCATGGAATGTGTTGATACCATCAGAACATTGTTCATTGATTTAGTGGGAAAATGAAAAAGGGAAATATTGTGGAGAACACTTTTCTTTGTAAGGTTAGTACAATAGCCAGACTCAACTTGGAACTTGCACTTACCGCTTACTTCATTGCCGGTTCTGGCTTCATAATCCCCCATTCCATTGACACCTGCTTCATTTCCAGATAAGAGCGAAAAAAAAAACAGAGAATTTCAAAATTGCAGCATGACTGACTCTCATAAGTCTGTGGGCCTGTTTGTCAAGAATAACTGCTTAAGCGATTCAATTGCAAATAACTGATTTTAAGGCAAAAGCTGCCCATGGTAGCTTTAACTAATTGCTCATTTTTGCGATTGAAATGGAGAAGCTGGTTTGCCAAATAGTTTTATTTTAGCTTATGGAGTTCCATAATCACTTGTAAGCTCTAAAAACTGCTGACAAAAGGGGCCTGTGTCAAATGTATCCATGTCCTTGAAGCAGGCAAATGATCCCACACCGAAAACAATCAATCAGAAAAGCCTAAATGTGTGGGAGGAATTGCATATACACTGGACAGCAAAAGCAGCAGGAACGACCATAATCCGTATAAAATGCATTCAAGTCAAAACTTCTTCAAATAAATAGACCAATCACACACCAAAAGTTTTAAATGATTAGGGTTTCTTTGCAATATTAATCATTCTTATTCTTTTGGCATCCCAAACATCTATCAGAGCTTCAGCTACATTTCCAGCAAAGTAGCAATCCTGATCAATTTGTGATTTGTATCATCTAGGACCGGAATCAATCTTGAAACTGAGAAGCTGTTAGGTTAACCCAAGGACCATTTATATGGTTTGGAAAAGAACCAGTTCTAGATAATACCATGGTTAAAAGTGCTTTTTAGGTACATAAAGAGTCTGTATCTGACTTAAAAATGCCCCGTGAATTTATTCTTTATCAAACCAACGGTAGTCATATAACTAGATAAAAGTGAGACATGGTCTGAACCTGATCCCGTTTCCAGTATTCCCAACAGGCCCTGAGATTCAATTTCTCGATTGTGTTTCTTGGCACTGTAAAGATGCAAAAGACAAACTTCATACATGGGTTGAAAGTAGAAACAAAGATTCTCCACAGTAAGTATAAGAAAGTTAATATTGTCTATTCTATTCTACATCATGTTGACAATCGACCACTGCCATTAGGATCTCCCCTCTTCTTGTCTCCCCAAAATTAGGAAGAAAAGAAATAAAAGATAAACTTTTCCCATTGAACGATTGCTATTAGGTGGTAATATATTGTCTATTTCAGTGGATGAGAACATAATCTGTATCACCCGAGACCATATCAGCAGCAGTTGGGGGCAAGTTATGGCGCGAAACGGGTTTACGAACCTGAGTGTGAGTCTCCGCCTCGTGCTGGAACATCTTCACTAACTCTTGCAGCTCCAACTTCCTAACTTCAACCAGCTCTTCGGATACGGGCCTTTTCAACCCAAGGTAGAGCAACCCGAGTATAATTAGCATGATTCCCAATAAAAAGAGGAGTCCCGCAAAAAGACCAAATGCATATGGCGTGTTCGCATTTCCGGGGATCCCATCGACATTGATGCCAAACAGCCCGGTGACGATGGAGAGAACAAGGCCACATCCTCCAAACACGGCCAAATTATGGGTAACTCGGAGGCTTCTATCCTGAAATTCATACAAAAGGGATAACTTGGATATTTAGGGCCGGGCCTGATTGGAAATGGACGAAACAGGAACCTATTTTAGAACTTATTTTAGGTTGAGTTTGTAGCAGCAGTTCACTCGTGAACCATAGAACCGGAATTGCACCTTCCCAAAAGACCCCTTAATCTTTTGTGCTCATAAAAAGATGAAAAACACGCGGTTTTGGTAAATATGCTGCTTTTCACTACTTTGGGTGCACATGATGGGGGCCTCACACGCAGACAGGTGTGCAAGAGAGAGAGAGAGAGAGAGAGAGAGAGAGAGAGAGAGAGAGAGAGAGAGAGAGAGAGAGAGAGAGTTGTGTACCAAACATCTCATCAGCAATATTCCTTTTTTTTTTGACAAGTAAAACCTTCCATCAGCACTTGTTACATACCATGCACAAAGGTCTCTTAGGTCTCAGGTAGTCGCAACTCAAATATTGCCAAAAGTAGAATGTCCTTTCTGTGAAATAAGGGGAAACCAGGTTTTTTCATGCTAAAGTGACTTCATGTAGATTAACTAAAGTTTTTCTTTCAAAAACTGACTAATTAACCACTGCAACAGCAAAATTTATCTTACTACATTCACAAAGCAACAAAAATTAGAGAAAATATAGCATATACGAAGTTAATGCCTTCAGCATGATAGCATAATAAGGTCATGTAATATCATCTCTTCAATTAAGGATGGCGTCATCATGATTGTATGTTAAACTGTCACGATTAACATTTCGCCATTTCATCCTTGTGAAAAATGTTAACCTTATTCTTTTACTAATATAAGCTTACAACATTTGTAGAGGAAGAAAGGATCAATCTCATTACCATTACGTCTTCTTTTTTCGGAAAAGAAAAGGTGAAAAATCATGAGTGGAATCATGGAGAGAAGTTTTGAGTTCAAAAAATAAGGACCATATGTTTGTCAAGACATCTATGAAATTTTACAAGCATTTATACTATTAGAATAGAAAAAGGAAAAAGAAGAGAACCGAAATGTGTCCTATAAGAAATACTTACAATTAATATGTAAAAGAACTTAGGTATGGTTACGTATATGTTTTAGGAGAAGTAAATTTTTTATGACTTCTTTATTCAAAACCATAAGAAAACAAACACAAAAGCAAAAACCTCTATCAAACCGGCCCTAATGCTTTGATTAATTTTAGGTGAGTTCTTCAAGTTTGAGAACATAACATTTGAAACCTTTTCTTTTCCTCAGCTTTCACGGAAACCAAACAGCAGTGAAAAAGAATTAACAAAATGAAAAATCTACAAAAGAATATTTAGTTCCCTTTGGCGTTAGTAATTTAGTATTGAGTAGAACTTAAGTAGCTAAGTTTCCAAAGGTGAACAGCCCCTGTCCTTGATAGTTGCAAAGGGCTTTTCCGAAAAGTCGGGAAGGAGGCATGAATGCATTTAACGAAGCGTGAATGCTTTCTCTTAGTTTATTAGTTTATCTGCTTCTCCCAATCTATCTTTCCCGGGGTTAAATAGAAGAGGCAGGGTGGAGTCGGAAGAATAAAATTATATAGGGGTCGAAATCGAATAGAAGTCCAAAAAGGAATGTTTTGAGGCCTAAGCTATCTAGTAAAAGATGGTAGCCCGCGCCGACGTATATCACCAATACGCATACAATCAGGATTCCAACCTCAAATAGACCTAACTCGAACTAGATACCTGTCATGTAGGAGATAAGAGCAAATAGAGGACACGAAAGAAAGAAAGGAGCTCCTGCTATAAGGACTCTCTTAATCGGGGGTACTAGAGAAGACAGCTTCCTGAGATCATAAGGTCCGTGCTACTACAAGGCCTCTAAACTCCACAGGACACTGTAGCGTTGCCCATGGGGACGGGGTAACCCCGATAGGTCCTTGGTTCGACCTCCTAATGAGAATTGAGGTCCTTCCGTGAGCGTCTCATCCTTGAGACTTGCTTGCTCTATATGGAGTACCCCATGGTTCCTCGAGTGCCAGCAGCAGAGAGAGGAATGCCATCAACTAAGGCGCTATTGGTCACTAACCACTCGCTCGCCGGCCGCTCGGGTTCTGCGTTTCAAGTTCGTTATCCTAACCGTCTCCTCTACTCCACCGGGAGCCTATGTCTTGCTCCTCACCACCCAACTGCTCCAGCTGCTCGCTGTAATAGCTTGCTTCTCGGGTGGCTCGCACCCTGGGTGGTGCGGCTGAGCCAGAGTGGGCTCAACAGTCGGTCTATGTTTTTTGGGCGCAAGCGTAAAGGCATGATTAGTTCCATAAATCTCACGCCTTAGTTAATAGGATGATCATAATCCCCCGGAAATCAAACAATTTAAGGATTAAGACATGGGATAGAAAAAGATAAGGATGATCTCGGGGGCAGGTTGAGTACAAACAAAGCGAAATGAATATCTTTCTAAAAGTTATGAGGACTAAAAACTAGAAGAGCACATTTTGATTCAAGTAGTTTTTAAATGAAGACATCGAAAACTGAGGCAAAAGGAAAGTGCTTTCTGAATTCAGTTTTGTAAAATTGAAGGAAATGGTGACGTTTCCCTAGATTCTGGCCATGTTGTCCACTTGGCACTCTAGCCTTTATGAGAAACACACAGTAAGAGTATCAAGGTCCACAGACGTTTTTCACAAAAAAAAAAAAAAAATTGGAACACCCCATTTTTTTCCCTCTCCATAACAGTGGAATTTTCCCTCCAAGTCCTGGGATTTCCCTAAAAGACATTTCATTATTTAAATGTAACCCCACAATCTTGTCTTGTCTATTTTGCACAAACCTGTAACCATGCACGCACGGTGCTCTGCATGACGTCTTGAATGGTAAATAAGCGGCCACGAACTGCTTCCTGCTCCTCGATCATTTCCCTTGTACTCTTTCTTATTCCCTCCAGCAAGCTTCTAGTTGCATTTCCTCTCAAATGTTGGAGAAGCTCAAAAACAATTTCCTCTCTTGCATGCAGAGACCATTTTACTCTGATAACCTGCAATTGAAACTGTTAAATGAGCGGACAAGCCAAATTTATAAATATAGAGCACACTGTGTGACTTACTGACAGAGCAGCTTTTTTTTTTTAAACATTAGAAATGAAGAAATATATAAATCTGCTACATGAACGATGAGATTTCAGAATATAGCATGCCTGAGAAAGAATTTTGTTCAACTTCGTATGTAAAAATATAAGAGACTTTCTATATTCTGAATTTAATGTCTCCAAAAATTATACCAATTAATCTTCTTGTTTTTGACAACCAGAATTTAATGATAGTACTATTTCTAAGATAAAAGTCAATGCAGTTTTCATGAACGTAACTGTTAGAATATAAGTATTAGTATTAAGGGTATATTTGTAATTTTCATGAATATATGATTGATATATATATATATATAAGTGTGGGCTAACCTAATTAGGTTAAGCCTTCTCTTTCTCTCTATTCTCTCTTTGAACATGGTATCAGAGCCACCCGAATAGGCTTCTCGGCGCCGCACACCACCACCACCACCACCATCACAGCCGCATCACTATTCACGCAGTTACTGTTCACGCAAGCAATGTTCACGCAGTTACTGTTCACCGAAAACACTGTTCATCAAACACTGTTCACGCAGTTACTATTCACCGAGCACTGTTCATCGAAAACACTGTTCATCAAACACTGTTCATGCTGTAACTATTCATCGGGCATTGTTCATGATCTGATTTCTGCACTTTCTTGAACTCCAACCGTCCAAGGGATTATATTCGCATACATCGGAACTCGATTAGGCAATTTTGATTGGTGGTTTCTTCCTTCGTGTTGTCTCGGTCCCTTTATGGACCTTATTGGTTAGTTCCGTTTGAGTTTATTGGTGTTGATGTTGCTTCTTGTTCGTTGTTAGTATTTTTCCTTTGTTATTGGGTATAAGACTCCTACTGTTTTTGGTTGATATGGCTGACAAGAAAGGTTCTATTTCTTCGTCCGATGTTGTGAGTATGCAAATTATCACTACTAAGTTGAATGGGTCCAATTACTTGTTGTGGGCTCAAGCTATGAAAGTCGCCTTAAGGGCTAGGAAGAAGTTGAAATATATTGAGTCTGTTGCTCCGACTAAGGATAGTAAGGATTATGAAGATTGGGTGCCTGAGAATTATGTGGTTATGTCCTGGTTGTGGAATAGTATGGAATCTACTGTGTGTTCAAGTGTCATGTTCTTGTCCTCAGCCAAAGAGATTTGGGAGTCTGTTCATGAGACGTTTTCTATGGAAAAGAATGTTTCTCGCGTTTATGAGGTATATCAAAATTTGTTTCTGCTTCAACAGGGTGATAAGCCGGTTAGTGAATACTACAGTACATTTAAGGGACTCATGGATGAGTTGAATCAGTATCATCCAATCACTAATGATGTTGACGTTATCAAGAAGCAACGAGAGGAATTTTATGTCTCCAAGTTCTTATCTGGTTTACATTCGAATCTTCAGTCTGTTAAGTCACAGATTTAGGCCGGTGATGGTAGTATTCCATCCTTGAGCAATGTGTATTCTCGTGTGCTCCGCGTTACTACAGAGTCTTCCTCCTCCATCTCTTCTGAGCCTGTTGGGAAAGAAAATTCTGCACTTCTTACATCTACGGGATATAGAGGGGCCTTTCGTGGTCGTGGCAATTTTTCTGGTAATAATCGCGGTCGCAGTGGTCGTGGCTTTGGCAATTCCCCTCCTATGTTTAATGGTAATCGAGGACGAGGAGGTCCTCCGGGACGTGGTCGTGGTTCTCTTTATTGCACACACTGCGGGGGTGACAATCATACTGTGGATAGGTGTTATGATATCTATGGTAAGCCGTGGGAGACCTCACCTGCCGCAGCATCTTCAAATGAGTCTATCACTCTCTCCCGCGAGGAATACAATGCCTTAATCCAACTGCAACAGCAGCAATCCTTGTCTAGTACTGCTGGTTTTGCACAGTCAGGTAATATTGCGTGTTTTTCTTCATCTGCTCCTTCACCATGGGTCATCGACTCAGGGGCTTCGGCACATATGACTAGTAAGTCCAATGTATTTACACAATTGCTTAGTCCACCCACACAGCCTTCTGTTGTTTTAGCTGATGGACGATCTTGTCCTATTATTGGTCATGGTCCTGTTTCTCCCACCTCATCTCTTTCATTGTCATCTGTAAATTATATTCCTCAATTTCCCTTTAGTCTCCTATCGGTCAGTCAACTTACTAAATCTTTAAATTTTTCTGTAACATTTTATCCCTCTCATTGTGTTTTTCAGGACCTCAGCTCGAAGAAGATGATTGGTGGAGGTCGTGAGCGAGATGGTCTTTATTACCTAGAACAACATTCAATAGCGAATAAATCGACGGCTTTACATACAACTGTTTCACCACATCAATGGCACTGCCGTCTGGGTCATCCTTCACTACAGTCCTTGCAGTTGGTTTTTCCGTCCTTTAAGTCTATGTCTAGTTTAGAGTGTGAGGCTTGCCAGTTAGGTAAGCATCATAGGGTGTCTTTTCCTTTACGTAAAAATAATCGTCGGGCCACTCCTTTTGAGTTGGTTCATTCCGACGTTTGGGGTCCGTCTAGACATAAGAGTCTATTAGGTTTTTCTTATTTTGTGTCTTTTGTGGATGATTGTTCCAGGATGACATGGTTATTTTTAATGAAAGAACGTTCAGATATTTCTTCAATTTTTCAATTATTTTATAAAGAGATTATGACTCAGTTTGTTGCACTATTCATATTTTACAATCTGATAATGCTTTGGAATATGTTAAAGGACCTCTTCAGTCCTATTGTGATTCTCAGGGGATAATTCATCAATCCTCTTGTGGTTATACTCCACAACAGAATGGGGTAGCTGAACGAAAAAATAGACACCTTCTTGAGGTTGCCCGAACAATTATGTTGCACATGCATGTTCCTAAACAATTTTGGGGGGATGCTGTGCTTACTGCCTGTTATCTTATTAATCGAATGCCTTCATCTATTCTTAGTGGTGGCATTCCTCATTCTGTTCTCTATCCAGATAGATCATTGTTTGCCTTACCACCACGTGTGTTTGGTTGTGTTGCATTTGTTCATGTTCTTACTCCTGGTCATGATAAATTGGATCCTCGAGCCACCAAATGTATATTTGTGGGATATTCACGCACTCAAAAAGGTTATAAATGCTGGAATCCTCAGAGTCGTCGTTATGTGATTAGTGCAGATGTCACCTTCTTTGAAGGTACATCATTTTTTTCGTCCTCCGGTGCTTCCTTAGATGTTGATGTTCTTGCTCCATCGTCTACTATTCCCTTACCCATTCCTCTTAGTTCTCCTCCCTTGCAGGTGTATCGTCGTCGTGACAAGCCATCCAGTATTCATGACCCGCCAGCTCCACCTCAATCTTCATCCACTTCGGCCGAGGTTCCTCAATCTCATGATCTACCCATTGCTCTTCGAAAAGGTACTCGTTCTTGCACTCACCATCCTATTGATCAGGTTGTTTCGTATTCTCATTTATCGTCTTCACTGCGCTCTTTTGTTAATGCTTTATCTTCAGTCTCTGTTCCTCAGTCTCATACTCAGGCATTGGTTTCTCCGGGTTGGAAGAGTGCTATGGATGATGAGATGTTGGCGTTGTCCAAAAATGGTACGTGGGAGTTAACTGATCTTCCTTCTGGGAAACATGTTGTAGGTTGTCGTTGGGTTTATGTGGTTAAGTATCATCCGGATGGTACTGTCGAACGGTTGAAAGCTCGTTTGGTGGCTAAAGGGTACACTCAGACTTTTGGTTTGGATTACTTTGAAACCTTTTCCCCTGTAGCTCGTCTCAATTCTATTCGCATTTTATTGTCTGTTGCTGTTACTAAGGGATGGCCTCTACATCAACTTGACATAAAGAATGCCTTTCTTCATGGTGACCTACAGGAGGAAGTGTATATGGAGCAACCTCCTGGGTATGTTGCTCAGGGGGAGTCACATAAAGTATGTAGGTTGAAGAAAGCCATTTATGGCCTTAAACAGTCTCCAAGGGCCTGGTTTGACAAGTTTAGTCAAGTAGCTAGTTCATATGGGTTGAGAAGAACTAGTTCTGATCATTCAATTTTTGTGAGACACTGAGAAAGGTACGATAGTTCTAGCAGTTTATGTGGATGATATAGTGATTACCGGCAGTGACAGTGAAGGTATACAGTTATTGAAATCTCATTTAAGTAAGCATTTTCATATGAAGGATTTGGGGCTACTACGTTATTTTTTGGGTATTGAGGTAGCAAGATCTAAGGAAGGAATTTTCTTATCCCAAAGAAAGTATGTCCT
Source organism: Hydrangea macrophylla (assembly GCA_033977485.1). Lineage (NCBI taxonomy): Eukaryota > Viridiplantae > Streptophyta > Magnoliopsida > Cornales > Hydrangeaceae > Hydrangea > Hydrangea macrophylla. Next base: position 58,563,623 of record CM066988.1, on the reverse strand, counting down.
TGACCTTCTAGATGAAACAGGATTGATGGGTTCAAAACCTGTCGACACTCCAATGGACTTAAATATTAAGTTTAGTAAAGATGATGGAGAAGACTTCAATGATGTTGGAAGGTATAGAAGACTTGTGGGTAAGTTGATTTATTTAACCGTAACTCGACCTGATATCACCTTCTCTGTTGGAGTTGTTAGTCAGTTTATGCAGAGTCCCAAGTTATCACATTGGGAGGCAGTGTGTCGTATATTGAGGTATTTAAAAGGTGCCCCTGGTAAAGGCTTAGTGTTGAAGCCTTCAGATAATTTGGAGATAGTTGGTTTCTCAGATGCTAGTTGGGCAGGAGACAGTCTTGATAGACGTTCAATATCAGGGTTTTGTGTGTTCGTTGGTGGAAATCTCGTCAGTTGGAAGAGCAAAAAGCAAAATGTAGTTGCAAGATCAAGTGCAGAGGCTGAGTATAGAGCTATGGCTCATACTGCGTGTGAGTTGTTATGGGTGAAGACTATTCTGCAAGAGATGGGATTTCCAAGTAGTAAACCTATGAAGATGTATTGTGATAATCAAGCAGCTATGTACATTGCAAGTAATCCAGTGTTTCATGAGAGGACCAAACATATTGAAGTTGATTGTCATTTTATCAGAGATATGGTTATGAGAAAGGAAATTGTTACTTCTTTTGTTAGGTCTAGTGAGCAACTAGGAGATATTCTTACCAAGGCACTAAATAGAGGATTGTTCTATAATCTTTGTAACAAGCTGGGCATGATAGATATCTATGCTCCAGCTTGAGGGGGAGTGTTAGAATATAAGTATTAGTATTAAGGGTATATTTGTAATTTTCTTGAATATATGATTGATATATATATATATATATATAAGTGTGGGCTAACCTAATTAGGTTAAGCCTTCTCTTTCTCTCTATTCTCTCTTTGAACAGTAACAAAAGCAACATGCAACTCATGAAGCCGTCCAGACCCAATAACTTTAAATGCTTTTTTCATTATCACTTCGACCTCTTGTTGCCAGTTGTTTGACATAATCCGACAATTCAACAGTAATCTTTAGGGATATTTTGACATAATCCGAGGATTCAACAGTAATCTTTAAGGATATTAAAATCTAATTACAAATTAGGGCTCTAATGCCTGTTTCCACCCTTATGTTGGCTTTTTAAGGACGTACATCACATTTTGCATAAATAAATAAATAAATAATAAAATGAAATTTAAATTTTTTTTATTAAAAAAAAAATTTATAGGACAGCTATTAGGCCAGTTATGCTCTACGGGACAGAGTGTTGGGCAACTAAGAAACAACACATTAGCAAAGTGAGTGTAGCGGAGATAAGGATGCTAAAATGGATGTGTGGTAAGACTAGGAAAGATAGAATTAGAAATGAGTACATCCGAGAGACTGTAGGAGTGACACATATTGAGGATAAGTTGAGGGAGAATAGACTTAGATGGTTCGGCCATGTGCAACGAAGACCTATAGATGCACCTGTGCGAAAGAGTGATAAGATCGTAGTGTCTGTAATAGTTAGAGGGAGAGGCAGACCTAGACTGACTTGGGAATATGTAGTGCAACAAGATATGAATATATATAATTTAAATGAGCATATAGTTCTTGATCGTGCAGAATGGAGAAAAATGATTCATACAGCCGACCCCAATTGATTGGGACACAAGACTTGGTTTGGTTTGGTTTGGTTTGGTTTTATTAAAAAATAAAAAAAATTCACAGTCCGCATTGTTAATAAAGCTCTATTTCACATGACATCAACAAAAGATCTAAAATACGAGCGTGGTGGTTAGAATCAGTCGATCCATGAGTTGATTCGAGTTTCATACAACTCCATACAATTCTTAATTCATAATTTTTAGGGTTAATTACAGATTCACCCCCCTATGGTTAGCATGTTTCTCAGTTTGCCTCACCCTGTAGTTTCAAACTTGTCATTAATACCCCTTGTCGCTTGGACTAATGTGCAACCGCCAACCGTTAATAAATCTGTGAAGTTTAATGGGACAAAAGTTGGCACAGTGGGTGTATCTGAAAAATGCACTAACCACAGGGGGAGTACCTAAAAAATACATCCATGAATAAAATCACAATGTCTCTTAAATTTGACAGATTTATTGAGAGCTGCACATTAGTCCAAACCACGGGGGTACTAGTGGTATGTTTGAAACTATAGGAGTCAAGCTGAAAAATGAGCTAACCACTGGGGGTGTATGTGTAATTATAATTTGGAGTTCTAAAATTTACTCAGAAATTTCAAAATTTTAAGCTTTGACATAGCACAATTGTGTTAAATTGTTGTTTGGTTGATTTTAAGCACTAGACGTGCGTTTACATGTATACACTAAAGACACATTATTTACTACAGAGAAACTGAATCTTGTGATTTGTGATTCGATATAATTCACGATTCATAATTTCGACAAAACCATTCACGATTTGACAACCATGGTTACAAGTACATCAGCCGAGATAGTAAGGTGTAGTCTAAAGGGTTCAAAATCCCGCCCATAATCCCAGCATCGTAACGTACATTACCTGTCTTGATAACCGTCTAATTTCTTGGTTCAGGATTATACTGAAAAGATTCATATCTTCATGGTTCCTCCTGTTTATATGCAGCAAGAATATATCTTCAAACATAGTATAGAAAATAAGAAGAAGAAGAAGAAAGAAAGAAAGAAAGAAAGAAGAATTGGAAAAAAAGAAAAGATAGAAAGAAGGGGAAACAAGCACAGCACACTGGAAGAACGGACACATGTGGATCAAAGTTACCTGTCCATAAACTTCAATTCCACTTCATCAGCCGCCCCAAATATGGACTTCCGGAATAATCTTTACATTTGAAATCACAGAAGTAAAAACAAACTTTAGTAAACTAACTGATGAAATGACTTGCGATCATGGTTCAAAGTCATAGTATCGGCACCGTCTCCGAGGCTCCAAGACGAAGCCACAGTGTCGCCTCGCGATATCAGGCAATATGCAGAGTTGAGATTTAAAGATTAAAAAATAAAAAATCCAAGAAAACAATAGGAACAAGAAAATTGGTCCAAATAAAGAAAATAAACCATCAACCACATATAACATTGCCTAATTCTATAATACACGTATATCCGAATAAGTGTATAAAAGTATTACATGATAGTACTATTAATACAATTTTGAACATGTGAAATAAAAAAATTCAAAATTACTTGTTATTTGTAAATGAGGAAGATAGACACAAACTAATCAATCACTTCGTTGTTCTTATCATAACTTTCCCAGCAACGTCATGGAACATCGAGACAATGTTCGCTGGCTTTGTTTATGTAACAGGTCACAGTAGCGTCTCGGTGACCAACGATTCCAAGATGTCTCGGGTGAGATGTCTCGGTTGTGGACGGTACTTTGAAGTTTGAACCATGTTTTGGTTGCAATAACATAATAACAAAAATACATCATGGATGTAGATAGGCATTGACTATAGTTCATGTCTGAAAGTAATTCACGAAATTCTTTAGATTTGTCAGCTGAAATCACATAGTGATGTCTACAAACACAATGGATAATTATACAATATAACAACAATGAGAACTCAAGAAAAATAACGTGTTGATCTGCCAAATCATCTTCTTCAAAGTTCAGCGTATTTTATTTATGAAAACCAAAACCGTCCTCATACTGGCAATCACATCCGCAGTGGCAGGAGCCTCGTGGACGCCCTTACTTTGCTGTCCAGTTTGCCTCAATAAAAGACTAGATGAAGACATAAAATTAAGCTGACCAATCATTAATCAGATGATCCTAGTACTCAATTGCCCTGGTCTACAAGCCAAAGTGCAAGTGTGCAATTATACGCAAATGAAATCAAGACAATCGGACTCCATAACTGGTTCTAAGTTAAATATTTTCTGCTATCTTTTCTCCCATTTTGGTTTCTTATGCTACTAATGTTTTGGGGGATCCCATCATCTTTGGAATTCAACATAACAGGGACAGAAGAGACGGGAATCAATCCAGAAGTTTTAATCTCCACAATAACAAACTTATGCATAACATAAATTACGGACAACCACCAATTACATAAATGCATGTGGCACCTAGTAAGCAGGTTTAAAGAGATTAGGCTATTGAATAACGAAATATGTCCCTCACCGGTCGTCCCACCGCGCAAGGCGACTAGCTAGATGCGCAATGACCTCATGCACTGTTCTTGGTGTATTATTAGCCCCAGCATAAAGAAGTTCCTGAATTAGTGAAAAATCAAGTAAAAACTAGCACCATTTTCGCATAATGAGCCAAAACTTAGGCTCTGTTTGGTTCGCGGATTTAGAGAAGGAAAAGAAGAAGGAAAGGAAAACAAGAAGGAACACAAGAAGGAAAACTAGTTCCCTAGTGTGTTCCCTTTGTTTTGTTCTATCGTCATTCGTCAAATAACATTACAATCAAAACGTTCACAAATAGTAAGAACTTATTAAAAGAGGGAGGGAAGTTAGTCAAAAAATTCAAAAGAATTTATTTATTCCTGACGATATATTTGTCTCCATCCTATTTTCCTTGGCACTTTCCTCAGTAACCAAATAACAAAAAGTGTTTTACTTGGTGTTTTCCATTCGTTTCACTCACTAAATCCACGAATCAAACAAAGGCCTGGTCAATAAACAGGACACTCGAAACATTATTGTCATACATGAACAAACCTGGACTTCTGTGATACCCAAGACATTTATGTTCGATGCAGATCCTTTCAAGTGCAACACAGTTATAAGGAAGTTGTGTCCTTGCCAAGAGCGAAGAACAATGGGGATGTCATCTTCATCAACAAATGGATCGCCAGCTGACTGACCTAAAAGCTCAAACAATAGCCCTCCAGCAACCCTAACTGGAACCTGTATAAGATACGAAGCATAGTCAACAGTCCAACACCAACCAGTTCACTTCAGGGTTGACACCTGAAAATCACTGCACCATTTATTTGCCACATAAAAATAAAAGGTATCACAAGTTATACGGCCCCTAAAAATATTATTGACCTCATTATATGCACTATGGAGAGTAGAGGAGGATCATGAAACCACCAAAACTTACTCACTGATCATGAAGCCTTATATTAAAAAAAAAAAAAACCATTAATTTCAAAAGACAACTGAAAAAGCACATCATAATTGAAACAGTTGTGAATCGGCTTCAGGTATAAAAGTGACCCCCTTTGCAAAATCTATCACAGCCTCTGCAACTAATCAAATGTGCTAACGGCTCTTATGAACAGAAAATGTGGCCTCTTCTTAGTGTTCGTGTAGTGGTTTAATTCATCAGGCTTCCATGATTTATGCAGACAACTGGAAGCATTAGCTAGAGTACTTTAAAGTTTCATAAGTTTGATAGCAGCAACTTTAAGCAAAAATACACCAAAAGTTTAGAACCAGTACTGCAAGGGCGCTTGTGGTTTGAAGCTTTTTCTTTCCACTATCAAAGGAGCAACCTGAAGTTTATTTTGCAACATAGAATGTTTTCAAAATTTTACACCTTCATAAGTTTAACTCCTCCAATGTGTGATAAATCTTACGCCAAGCAATTTAGAGTTATCACTAAAATAGATCTACAACTAAAAGAATGGTTATGCTTTTAACCTTAAGATCAGTTTTATTTCTGATTTACTAATCTCATCAGATTCGAAGCTGTGATGTACACATACTCGTCACTTTCCCGATTCACATTAAGCTTTTTCATTGATACAGTTTCAATGTAAAACACGATGGGGGAACAAGGGGAAGACAAGTTGAAAGATGCTATATATCATTTGGAATCAGTCCATCCATAAAAACACTAAAAGTAAACAAGAAGAAATAGTCTTCCAATCAAATAATTCATCTCATTGATAATATACAAATAAAAGTTCCTGATTTGACAAGGAATTATCATCGAATGTAACTTTTCTAATTGTTAGCAAAATCTAAAAAATTATGTTTAGAATGCTTAACCAATTATATAAGGAATATGCAAACTGACAATATGAAAAAAAAAATTAATAAATGAGCACAGTGCCCAAGAAAATATCTAATACGTAAGTCATATTGAGTATCAACATAGATAGGTCTCAATATCTTTAATCAATAGATGTTAGAAGCATGTTCCGAACAACTGGAACTTCGAAATAAAGAGATGTTTTCTGAAAAATATTAGCAAGCGCACCAGAGTAGTGCTTTGAGATTATTTGAAATAGAATATCTAGAATGCAACATACAACTATGGAGCCTAAACATCACCCAACTTGGAATATGGTTTTGTCGTTTATAATTTGGCCATAATGTTATCTTTTCCAATCTTACCCATAGATCAACTGATCATTCATCAAAAACATTCAAACAATCGAGCTATCAATTTCAGATGTTAAGTAAGCCGCATACCTCATACAGAAGATGTTTCATTCGCTCACTTATTAGTCTACTTTCATCTCTCAAGGCAATACTAATAGCAGGATGTAACCACTGAGCATTGCAGAGCCATGCATCGATCAACGGATGACCTGCAGCCACATGGCACCACCAGATAGGCCCAGCTGGCCGCTCCCAGTAAGGAGCTGCCAGATCAGCAACTGTACGGTCATCTTCATCGTCCATTAAGTCAAACTCGTGGGAGGACCACACACCATTAACTTGCACGGTTTGAACGAGTTCTGAAATTCTACCCCACCCAATTGGGACCCACCAACTGGCAGCAGATCTGTCTATGTTATCATCTAACGGTGCAGTGTGATGAACCCCTAACTCAATAAGAGATTCGGAATCAAGTAAACTGTTCCCGTACACTTTTTGAGCAGAAGATTCAGTCACTCCATCTGCATGTACTTGCTTCTTTACATTATCACCATCTATTTGCCGTGTGCATTGGACCTTCGAATTTGATGTTGGTCTAGTTGGTTTTTTTGGGCCTCCGACAAATTCAAAAGCACATATAAGCCCATCCGTCCAAAGCTCACACCCTGACAGGGCATCCTTATTGTGAAGGTTTTTATTGATTTCTGGCTTCTTCATTCTATCAGTTGCCTGCCTTGATATGGAGCTTAATTGAACCTAGCAGCATGAGACAAATATTGAGACGCAGACACTGAATTTGGTATCAGCTTGTGAATCTGTAGTAAGGGCCAGGCATTATGGTCTTTCCAAGTTCATGCAGCCCTGTCAGTAAACCACCATTAACAAAGATAAATTCTACAGAAATTCAATAATATCTTCACCATAAGGAAATAACAAGCATGATTTCACTCCTTAAACATAGAAATAATTATTAACCACATGGAAGTAGAGTATTTTAGTTTATGTTTCGTTGGGCATTAGAACGATAAGGGATGGTTCTTTTCCTTGCTCACTTAAAAAGAAGAATGTGTAGGAGAGTCCAAGCATAAATCTTGCTGGTCCTGAGAGACAAAGCAATGTAAAACACTAGCAGAAATAGTAACCAGATATATGAGATTCTGAGAAGCCTCAATTACGGACTAAGCGTAAGATATAAAACCTAACACACATGCAAAGATCATAAAAATGGATGATGAACACTAAAAACAGTCCTATGTTTTGAAATTTATATGTGCCTTGCGATGTAAGAAATGTATACAACTAATAGGGAGAGCAAAATGCCCTTGGAAAAATTTTGGATGGAGAACCTACTGTTTCTTATTAGTTGTGGGGAAAGAATATCCAAAATTAATTAGAGAATCCCATTATATGTTGTTTTTCAAAAATGAATCAGACACGAGACCTCTAATCTACCACATCTCTTGACAGTTGACAATGATACTGTTGGAATATTTAGTCAAAGCCCATAATCTTGTTGATCACGGGCTTTTAGGGATTTGATTTGGATTGTAATCTGTCATTTATTGTCCTTTATTTTCCTTGATTGTCTTTCCTTTTTTATAGTTTTCATAGCTTGTATATAAATAGGTGTTATACAGTATGAATAAAATCATCTCTTTAACCCCTCAACCTAATTCTATTGATACAATTTACTACCACATTATCTCAGGGTTGGCCCTAGTTTCTCACTTTTGCCTAATTTAAAAACAGAATCATGAAACCACAAAATAACATCACCAGCAAAAAAAATGATACTATGAGCTGTTTGGGAATGCTTAAGAGGTAAGATAGGATGTCCAAGTCTCACTTTCTAACTGGTTTTATGAGAACCAGGGTTATGTCGAATTGACAAAGAACCAATTATAAGACAGACATTAGATTGGGTAAGGAATTGTATGCAAGAAATGGACAATCATTATGAACCACAAAATTAATACTTTACCTTGCCAAACAGACCCCTAGAAAATAAATATCACTCAGAGATTAATTGTATACAACGATAGTCAAAATAATATATCTACCAAGATGATTGGGTTATGGGATTTAATTCATCGTTGTCTTGTACCGGATTTTATTCTCAATAGTGAAAGAATTGATCTCTCGGATGTGGACGTAGGCAATGTTTGGCTGAACCACATAGAAATCTATGTTTTCTTTGGTGTGCTTGTTTATTATTGTGGATGTGTTTCTGTGTGTTTATTGGGGGGAATTTGGTTCCGCGTTTTTAAATTCCCAACACAAAGTTTAACGATTGCCATAATTTAAAATCTTGCTAATACATGCCCTGCCGATTTATCGAAGTACTAGTCCGGGGCATTAGAGAAAAACAAAATTTAGTTTTCCTCTAGATACGGTATAGGAATATCATGTGTCCTAAAGCATCAGTTAGGGCATACGTAGAGAAAACCCTGATCTAGGAAGCACTGATAGTTCAAATGAAGTGTCGTATGTGTGTACGACACACCTCTGACACCGACACATCATCGACATGGCACCGACACGGTAGGGCTTTCTTTTTCTTCATATTTGGTCGGTGCCATGTCGATGATGTGTCAGTGCCATGTCGGTGTCAGAGGTGTGTCGTACACACATACGACACTTCATTTGAACTATCAGTGCTTCCTAGATCAGGGTTTTCTCTACGTATGCCCTAACTGATGCTTTAGGACACATGATATTCCTATACCGTATCTAGAGGAATTTTTTTGTTTGTTTGTTTCTTTCTTTCTTTCTTTCTTTCTTTCTTTCTTTGAGAGAAGTTTTAAATTTTGGGGCAAAACTAAGAAGTAAAAGAGGGGTTTAATTTGAAAAGTTAACGCATCTTATGATAAATAGAATGAATATTAGAAAGCTGGAGGATTTGAAATAAATAAAATAGAATGAATACATTTTATTTTATTTGCGTCTTGTTGCGTCATGGATGTTATTATTGTAGTTGGTTTGTTGACAATCCTTAAATGTTAGAGTTGGCAGCGTTGTTATGATGTTTTCAAGTTGTCTTGTTGCTTGGAGGTAATTTATTTTACATCTTCGAATATTGTAATTTTTACGTCACATGGTTACTTGTAAAAAAAAATATACATGAGTAATATTTGCATATCTTGTCGTGTTGTTTTTAGGATTTGACGAATTCTGATTTCTCAAATTTCACAGTTGGAAGCAATCATGATCCTCGTCCACAAGTAAGCTTCAAAAAGTTGGGTGCAGCTGTGAAATCATATAGTACTGTTTTTTTTTTTTTTTTTTTTTTTTTTCCGGAAAAAGAAATCATATAGTACTGTTACCCACTTACCCTGAAGCATTTGAAATTTAAATATCGAATTCTGACAATAATTAAAACTATGTCATTTAAATCAACCTAAAATTTGAAATTAAAATGCCATATTTTACAAACTCAGTATATGTATACACACACCAAGTAGAGAAAATGAAATCAAAGTAACAATGATCAAACTAAAAAGCTGCAAATCACCATGGAATGCAACAAAATCTAAAAATTGGAGTATATTGAAAGTAACAAAACAAATCTAAAAGACAAACATGTATCTCCTCCAATCAGGGGTGGATTTAGAAATTCTCTCCTCCAATCAGGGGTGGATTTAGAAATTCATTCCCGGGGGCGGGCTTGATACCGGAAATTTTTTTTGTGAACGTATTTATACATATTTTGTGTATATTTTAGAACTAATATGACAAATTTATAATGTCAGAGGGGGTTTTGGACCTATTTATAGGTATTTTGTGTATATTTTAGCCCTAATATGATAAATATATAATATCAGAGGGGGGCTTTTAGAATTTTCAGGGTGAGCTTAACTGTTAAAAATAAATTTTTAGTACAAATGTGTTATTTTTCAAAAATTGGGGGTGGGCTTAAGCCCCCCACCCATACACGTAAATCCGCCCTCCTGACTCCAATAACAAAAGTATTTATACATCCAGATAATATAAATAGCGTTAATCTTAGCAAAAAAAAAAAAATATATATATATATATATATATAAAAATCAATCCATATAATAGAAAAGTAAAAGAAGGAATTAGAGTGCAAATTCAAACAATTTATAATTTGTCCGTTTGGTTACTGAGAAAAGTCGTAAGACGAAGAATGGCGAAACTAATACTAATTAGGTTAGTAATTTGGAAATTCTAGGACTAATATAAAACATACTAGTAATCAAAGTTTTCAATTCTTTTATGACTTTTTCTCGGCAACCAAACAAAGAATGAGTATAAGAAATTACCAAAGTTAATGGGTTTAAGTACCTGAAAAAAAAAAATTTCCTTAAAAAAAAATTAAAAGGTACCTGAAAATTGAAAGCGATGTTCTGGAGAGTGTGTGTGTGTTTTTGGAGACGTGCAAAGGCGCTATTGAGAGCAATCTCTCATTTGGGAAAGTGTCAGCTACAGCGCGTGTTTCCGACGCGCAACCAGATGGCGGGCAGCTTCAGACTGAAGAGTAAAACTAGCCCGGTCACTCGGGCCCGTGCAAATTTAAAAATTATCAAACCCGAGTTTTGCCTGTTTGATAATTTAATCTCAAGTTCCAGCTCGGTTCAGTGTGCTAGAGTTAGGGTGTATTTGATAACCCAATTAATTGGTGAAAATGAAAATATTCGGCACTTAATTTTTTCAGTACGTTTGATAATGTACCACTTAATTGAAAATGCAACCAAAATTTCCCTACAAACGTCAAGTGAAAATTTTCTACTGAAAATAATCACTGAATGCAATATGTTTTAGTTCTTGAAACACTGTTTTCAGTATTACAAATACAACTCACTTAAAATTTTCAGTACTTAAATTCAGCACTTAATTTTCAGTTTTATCAAACACACCCTTAGTTTCGGACTTATCCGAATTAAGGTTTCGTTACTTGTTTTATGAATTTTTTTCCCCTTGTGAGATTTAGGGAAAAGGATATTAGGACAACATTAATTAGGCTTTTAGTACAATTAAGAAAACAACTTAACGAAAAGGACACCCAAAAACCGCGACCCACACAATGACTATATACCCTTCGTGCCTAAGAGAAGGGCACACACCACACAGCAACAAATTCCCTCAACCAAATTGGATTCAAACACTGGAACAAAAACCCTAAATTGAGCAACGAAATCGCTAAAACATTAATACATTGCTCAACCACTTCATCAATATGAGTATTGAAGCCACTTTCTTTGCTTCGGAAACCTAAATTTGTAACTGTAGAGCTAAGTTACTCGCACAATCAACGATGGGCATCAAACGTGAGTTCAGTTTTTTTAATCTCAAAAATTTACTATTAATTTGAAAATTTTCAAAGTTCAAGCAACAATTTCACTTAAAATTGTTCAATAATGTCATTTACGTCTTGATTTTTGTTCGCATATGCCTAATTCCACTTGATTTTTGTTCGGAATTGTAATACCTTGTATTTTGGATATATATTTATAGGTGAGATCCAGTATGACTACCTTAACATTTCATGCAGAACCTTTTTTAATCAATTGGACTCTTCTCAATCGATTGACCTTAAGACATTCTCAATCGATTGAAATTGTGCCTTCTCAATCGATTGCACATACTTCGATCGATTGAAACTCTGCTGACTTGAATCGATGACGTGGACTCATTCCTAATCGATTGAAAGTGTCTGGGACATTATCCCCCAATTCATGCATAAGCTACCACCTGCCCTCATTTCTCCCTATATGTATATGTTAGTTCGTGAGTGTGTGAGGTGTTTGACAATTTAGAGATTAGAGAGAGTTGGGGTGTATGTATGTGTGTGTGTGTATGTGTGTTCCACATATATAACCGTATATGTGTGTTATATATATACCCTCTCGAGCAGAGAAGGATAAGAATAGGAGACAGAGAGAAAGGAAGAGAAACCAGAGTAGAGAGGAGAAGAGGCAGAGAAGGTGGAGAATCACCATAGCCACCGCCGCAGAGCTCGGAACACTGCCACGGGACCACCAGAGTGAGGAGAATCCATAGACTCACTCAAGTGGTGATTATAGGATGTTTTCTATGAGTTTAGAATGCGTAGAAAACCCTCATGAATACCAGTTCGTCACTGCCAGTTTCTGGGAAGAAAATGCCCTCTCAATCAATTGAAAATGATTCAATCAATTGAACTTATCTCAATCGATTGACATTACTTTTGATCTAATCGATTGAAAAGACTTCAATCGATTGACACCACCTATTGCCCAATCGATTGAAAGGGGCTTCAATCGATTGGAACTTACAAAACACTATTATTTCCTGTTGATTATGATATGAACTGTTTAGCTGTTTAAATATTGATCCATGCCTTCAATATGTGATATTGTTGATTTAAGAGATAATGCAACACTGTAACGAGATGAACTATTTAACTGCCATATGTTGTTAGTGTTGAAATGTATAGTAGGCAGAACACGACTGCATGTTAATAACCAGTTAATGAATAAATGTGATAAATACAGAGCATGTGGTAATTCCTGTATCTAGAGTAATGCATTTCACGATATGTGGTCAGCATGCATGGGATAGTGGTATGAAGAGATAACAGGATATGATGAGAATCGAGATACATGCCTTTGTCTGGAATAGTGTGATATATGTACTTTGGATTTGTGGGATCAACGTTTGACGAGCCGGGTGGACATGGGATGGTTAGAGATCCTAGTACGCCTCTCGCTGTTGAAGATGTTCAGTGATGTGTGTGCACTATTAAGGTTGTCCAGTATACCGTTGATGATTACGTTCGGCTAGTGCCCTAATGTATTCTCACCATGTAGACGACCAGTGAGGGTATGCACATCGTAGAAGACGCCGATAGGATGTACCGTGTGGACGACCGGTAACCTGTTAAGGGATCATGTGACGTAGGATACAACCGTGTAGACGACCGGTGTGGCCTACTGACTGAGTTATGTTGTATCGATGAATGGATACAGATTGGTATTGTGGATTCAGCCGTGGATTCAGTGTCCCGACATGAAGATAGATCCATAGGGTGGTTCTATGGGTTATGTCACACCCTGATTTTTGGACAACCAAATATTCAATTCAGAGCATGAATCCAGACTAATATTCAATTGCCAAAACCCTGAGGGTGACACCCTCACATAGACTAACAGATAATTTTACTAAAAACTGTATTTAATACTCATTAAATAAGGACATGAGATCTTGTTTTTAAAGAAAAACTCTTTATTATGAAACCTGTATTCTCAAACATGCATATCTTTATGAAAGAAATAAAGTTCCACTACAAATATAATGCCATTTTGTTTTACAAAAGAAATACCATTTTCACTAAATACAACCTCTTAACAGAGTTCAGTGGAAAGAAAATAAAATCTATACATTCATTGGTCAGAGTATCTACAACGCTCCCAATACACAATATACAATCTTTATTACAATTATACATATGTGGCCCACACTGCCAGAAATGCAATCAAGTATATTAAAAATAAGTACAACTCTAATAATAAACAACACAGTGACAATCACTTCATCCAAACAAAAGCTCTACAAAAAATCTCTTATTAATAAAACTACACATACATTCGACTACGTTTCATAAAGAAATGCCCCCGAATGCATTTCGCACCCGGGTCAGTATATAAAATACTAGTATGAGTCAACATAAAATAATTACAAAAGAGGTTGGGAATCCATTGGACTCCCTTTCTTTCCAACATATGCACACACACAGGCACACCCAATCCATATACACACAATGAGTTGTAGGCAGAACTGAAGTTCCACTCGTGGGTGAGGATAGGAGGTAGTTTCCTTCAGTCACGGTAGCAATGTGTTCCACCCACAAAGAAATTCCCAATCACTTACCCATCCTTAATATGGTGAGTCAGCCCTACATATGGGCTAGTAGGCCTACCATCCTGCAAATTGAATGATCACAAACCAAGAGAACAATTCCGTATACAAATCGTTCACATTTTAACTTAAATGCCGCGTTCATTATTCCACACTTATCAGTCTTATAAAATAATCCAGTTTCAGTATTTATTAGCCTTAAATTTATCTCTGTGTTCCCTTGGTTCACCATCTTGGCCACCCTCCATGGTACGACCCACACATATATCCCATGTATCTCTAAACATAATACCAACGCCCACTCTAGTAGCAATTTGGGTAGGGTATCAACCAAACCAGATGTACACACGGAAGGTTGGCCATGCCGAAATGTCTAATAAATATGCCGGACATATGGCTCAGGTCAACTTAATCACAGAGCCACTGGCAAATGTACGCTCAGCAAGTCAAGCTACCAAAACATATCATACAATAGGGTGCAATGAGCACTAATGGAATTATGTTGCCATTATCATTTATTGTTCTTATTATTCTCATTTTTGTGATATTCACGTTTATCACATAGTTTTGTGTCATCATAGTCCAATCACATCTCTATCTTTTAGATGCGGTCCAATTTCTCACAATATAGGATTTTATCAATTTATCCATAGCAATCATTCCACAATATTCTCCGATCGAATTATGATCATCAATATACTGTTCAACGTATCTAGTTTACCTTTTATCAAAATTTCTACAATATACAACCAATTATTCCAGGTACAGTTAGCTCAACCAAACATTCAATATTAGCATACATGAAGCACATAATAAGAAATCATATTGTCCATATCATAAAATATTCAATGAGACATTTATTTACTGCTACTGTAATTGTCAATTTCTGCCCAAACAGTGCAGAATTAGGAAAGTTACAAAGAATAAAAGTTGTGCAAAATCACATTTAACATAGCTCTTGTGGAAAGAATGTTAAAATTCTAACCCACGATTTTACAATATTTTTTTTGAAGTTTCAACAACTGTTAGGAAAAAAAAATCCGAATTTCGCTTAAACTCCGAAATTATCATTAGTATTCCATACAAGTGTTTGTAAATCTAACTATCCACATAACATTTACGAATACCCTTGGAGCATTACTCGAGGATCAAATTCATGAAGTCACACAAAAGGTCATAAATTAATTCAACAATAATAATGTATATTCTAACACAAAAATTAAACACCAACAATTAAATTAGACATGTAAGAAATTCATTCACTCGCATATACATATATACATACGTATATATACCCGAATACACACATTTAACTCACCTTATTTGAATCGTTGAATATATGCAAGTACGACCTAATGACGAACAACACGCTCTGCGGTTTCACACGCAAGGATGGATCCAAAATCCTTCTCTTCTTCTTCTTCTTCTTCTTCTTCTTCTTCTTCTTCTTCTCTCTCTCTCTCTCTCTCTCTCTCTCTCTCTCTCTCTCGTCTGTTCACTATTTCCTTTTTCCTTTTTTTTTTCCCTTTCTCTTCTAAGCCTAGGGTACCTAGATATATATATATATAGGTAGAAAGATATAAACATATCAATGTTTATTAGAACACACAAATACTAAAATTCTATTTTTTTTTTATCTTATGGCCTCACAAAAAGACATCATATGGGCACAAAATATAGTACAAAGAACTACAATGAGTAGCCCAATGGGTACCCATGACCCCAGTACTTAATTTGAATGTTAATTTCATTATTTAACACATTTATGGGTCCATAATACTGCTAAAAAAAATTAACACATCACTTTTCAATAACTTGGCCAATTTAAACCTTTACCACTTAACTCCACCACTTAACTTTACAAAACTTCATACAGTAATTAATAACAATGAAATTAAATAAATGACCATAAAAATACAAATGCAAACAGTCAATTAATAACACGTAAAAATTCAGGTTGCTTCATTAACATATTTAAAAATGAATATTTATATCAGAAAAAATATGGGGTGTTATAGGCAGCGGTGAATCCAGGAGTTTTGTCCAGAGGGGGGGGGGGGGGGGGGTTCAAAAACTTATATGGGGTTCCGGGGCAGCGTCCCCAACCCCATTTTTTTTTTAGGGCAATTAAGGGGCAAAATTGACTAAAGTATGAAATATGTAAGGTGAAAGAATTATTTTGAAAAGTTGAGGGGGCAATTAAGGAGCAAAACTGAATAAAGTATGAAATATATAAGGTAAAAGAATTATTTTAAAAAGTTGAGGGGGCAATTAAGGGACAAAAATGAATAATGTGTGAAATTTATAGGGTAAAATATTGATTTTGAAAAGTTAAGAGGGGCAACTGCCCCCTCTTGTCCCTACGTGCATCGACCCATGGTTATAGGTTACATACATGGATTTTTAATGCTAGACATTGAGAAGCATGACGAGATATTATACCTTTGTCTTTATTTAACACGTTTCCTATTATCATTGATTTTATGTATATTTGATGAGACCTTTTCTATGTCCGTGAGTGACATCATCAATAAGGGATCAACCGCATTTTAAGATGCTAAACAATAACGGGTGAGGAGTGTGGTTGATATACTCACTCAGCTTTGTAGTCAAAGCTGTTGGCATTTAGGCCCTGGACATTCCAATGTCCAGAGCTTTGCGGGTATTGAGGATGGAAGACTGATGTTCTATCGGACTTGGAGCTGAAGGCTTGACGATGAAGACGTGCTGTTATGTAATAGTTAGTTTAATTATCTATCGTATTTATGCAAATATTTATTGTAGGCTTCAGACTATAAGCCAACTGTTGTAATAGTTTTAGTTGACTACAACCTGTGAGTTTCCGCTGTAGCCTCTGATTATGTTAATAAGATATGTTCTATGAATAGCATCCCCCCTATCATTGTGGTTATTGGTTTGAGTAGATGACAACGCGGTTATTCACCAATACGGGCCTACGGGACCAATAAGGAATTTAATTTCTCTATTTTTGCTTCTCCGGGAAGTGATAAGATTTTTGGTATTTTAGCCTAGGTTTTAGTTGTGAACTACTTGTATTTTGTGTTAGAACCTAAGTTCTAAGTTGTAAACGATAGCATGAGGATTAGCTGAGATGAGATAGAACTGTTATCTTGTCACCTAGACAAGAAGTTAGAAGAATCCGCCTTAGGATGATTCTTTGGAGGATAGTAACTACTGGAGTTGAGAAGAAATCTTTAGAACTGTTGATAGCTGAGTTTACGGAGAACAAGGCAGCTAGAGTTAGTTGTGATTATGGAGATCATAAATATAGAACCATTGAATTTTAGACACTGACGAATTCCTGAGCGATCTCGGAACAGTCAGTATGACCTAGAAGTAGAAAGAGGTTAAGGATAAGATTATCCTATTACCTTGAGTCACTTATTAGTTGAGTGGTCTCATATGTTAGTTGAGCAGTACTCGTAGTCTGGAACCTGAGAGTAGAAATAGAACATTTAGATTTGACGTTACGGGTAGAACCTATAGTTTTGTAACCTTTATTTTGAGCATAGATACCTTTAAGAATACTTGGTAGGTAGACTGACCTCTGTAGTTAATATTATTATTTATGTGAGGTATTCATATTTCTTGATGAGATCGTATTATATATAGTGGTATTGTATTTTGTTACCACATTTGTTATTTTTACCTAAGATATAAGATAGAATGCGCCTGACCGGATAGATTTTCATTTGTAGGTAAAGACACTGAACAGTACGAGCACTGTAACGCCCAGCATTCCGAACATGGCGTTAGTGCGGATATGTAAAATGAAACTAAAAATTTTCTTTGAAACTCTTTTGAAAAATCTAATGATCTTAGGTAGACCAATCCATAGAGGAAGAAGTAAACAAAGATCCGATTAGGATTCCAGATATGTCTAAAAAGTAAACCGTTGACCCAGAATGGTCTAAATGACTAAGTATGGTCAAATATAAAATTTTCGATTCAAGAGTTTAAAAGTCTCGCGAATAGTTTATCTAGATCCCTTTATATCAAATATGACTTGTAAGAATTTTTAAAGGAAAGGAACCTAGTGAAAATAATGCTCCAATATCATAAACTATGGAAAAATCGATAATTTTGCCCCGGAGGGAAAGTTGACTTTTTTTTATTATAAGGAATTGGATTTTTAAAGTATTTTTATTGAATCAAAAGGGGGGTATTTCGTTAATTATATTAATGACTTAAGTAAAATAATAAATCGAAGGGTGAAATGATTTGCTTAAATGGCATGAATGGAATTAACATGCAGTGAAGGCCCTATGCAGTGAACTGTACACTGTTTCCTCACAAAACACTATTCACTGGCAGAGGGGTTTTTGGCCGGTCGAGATGCCCCTTTCTACCGGTCGAAAGGGACCTGGCCTGAATTTATTAGTGCAAAACACCTAAAACTCTGTTTTGCACAAAAGGGTTAAGTGTGTAACTTCCACAACTCAATCCTAACATGATTCTAACATTTATTAACATCTCCGAATGGTCTAACCTATGTCAACGTGTTAAACATGAGTTTAAAAACATACTCAATGCATAAACATCGACAAGAGAGATTGAAATGTCTCAAGTTCTTTAAGTTTTACAAACCAAATGTTTAATTTCAAAAAGGGCTAACACGTGCCCAAATAAATTCTACAAGTTATACAACTCTAACAACTTCTTAACATGAACCCAAATATGAATTGAGCCTACAACAAAGGCTTCAAAATTACATAGTTTTGAAATGTGAAAATGCAAAGTATTACATTTTCCAATCAAACTCCACAAACGGAGCCTTCAACCTTGGACTCCTTGAGTCATCATACCCGGCCTTGCTAATCCAATCTAACCTGAAAAAGGGGTTTACATAGTTCCCTGAAAGTCCCCCACATAGAGATCTTCCCTTTTTAAATTTCGAAAGCCCCACACAAGAAGGTCCTTTTTCCAAAATCATTTGCATGACATGTTCATGTCTATGCATGAAAATGACAATATCCAATAACCATGTCTATGAATTGTAAAGTAACATAATAATAGTTATGTTTCTCAATAATTTATCATTAACTCATAAGTTTCAAAGAACTAAGGACATCAACATACTCAAGCTTTCAATTCAAGTGCATTAAACATATAGACATGTTTTCACTACTATGGTATGTAACGCCCTGTATTTTATTATCATTAATAAATAAATATTGCATTTTATTTCCATGAGTATTTTAATTTAATTTCTCTTTGTAATAATTATCTGGGGTCAAACCGTAATTTTTAAAACATTTTCTATGGTTTCAAAATCGATATTTATATTTTTGTATAACCGGGAATGGAATTCCTACATTAATATAATTTTCTGTATTTTTATTTCAACCGTAAAATACCAGTTTTAGAAATGGGCAGTATAATTTTACCTGTGTGTGTGTGTATCATTGCGTGAGCTCAACACACACAAGGGTATCTTGTGTACACATTAGTGCAGTGTGTGCGTAAATTGGTGCTGGAAGTGCTTTGTGAGTGTGTGTGAAGTGTCATGTGTGTTTTATATGCATAGTGCTAAGCACTTTGCATATGATATATACACCCACTAATTCCCCCCTTTTGGACCACCTCTCTATCTCTCATTTATCTCTCTGCAGCTCTTTCTCTCTCTCTCGGCAGATAACACACACACACAGATAACACACATAACACACATACAGTATACACATATATATATATACACATATTGGGATACCAAAATCAAGAACGGAGGAGGAAATTCTCAACGACGGATTATTACGGCGGAAGTTCTCGGCCTTTAAATTTCTGTATAATCGTCTCAGTGAGTATTATAAACTCACTCCCAAAGTTTATATATGTATATTTCAGTGTATATATGTGTGTATATGTGTATATATATAGATACACCATTAAAGCTTAAAAATTGGAGTTTTACAAAAGTTAACCAAAATCAATTCTGTGAATTGGGAATGAAAGATCTTAGTCCCAATAAGCTGTGTTTCGAATACTACGGCTTAATTCATCCGTATCGCGACGTACCATTGATTCAAAGTTTTGTCACCTCTCGGTTTTACGTGAAATCCGAGAGCTACGATTGAAATTAGTTAAAACCGATCGCGTATTCTTAATCTACGCGGAAAAACGAAGAAATCCATATATTACATGTCTTGGTTGGAACAGAATTGAGAAATGGGTCAAAAACAGGCTTCAAATTCGTAACAGGGGAGAAACTGCTGATACCAATCGATTGGAAACATATCCAATCGATTGACATGTTATTCAATCGATTGACATGTGTTCCAATCGATTGACATGTCATTCAATCGATTGACACTTTTGTCAATCGATTGACATTTTTCAGCATTGACGGCTTTTACTAAAACGACCATATCTTCCTCTAGGAAACTCGAAAACGCGCACGGTTTGAAGCGTTGGAAACTAGACTCAAAGAGCTTTCTGTTGATATGTAATTCATGTATACAAATTATAACTCATTTTTAATGGCATTACTTCAAAGTATATTAGAAATTCAATCTAATATTTTCTCTTTTAATTTTAACAGTAGCAGAATTTTGTTTTCAGACTTTTGTTAGGAAAACGAATGAAATTTAAGGTTCTGCCCGCGTTGTCCCAAGTAAAACTCGATTCTGCACACTTTTCGTCTAATGCAATTTTCTCAGATTCTGCACCGTTTGGACAGAAAACGAGGATTTCAGTAGCAGTTTTTTTTGAATGCTATTAGTTATGTTTAAAATGATTAAGGCAATGAATTACGAATTTTCAATCCCCGTACGCGTATTATTTCTTTAATTCTGTGAATTCCTTTATGTTTAAAGTTTGATGACATTCATGTGATTTATTAATGGTGTTATTTAATGAAACATTGACATACATATTAGGGTTGAGGTTGTGTCAACATGCATGTGTGTGAGAAAGTGTGAAAAGAGTAAAGAGTGGCGTTCTAGTTGTGCGACCTCAATATCGATCGGATATTATTCCTGGTATTGGAGGCGACAGTGTTGTGTACGACTTAGATATCGATCGGATAGTATTCCTGGTATCTAAGGCGCGCGTTTCGGATATTGATCGGATAGTATTCCTGATATCCGAAGCGATGGTGGTAGTGTTGTGTACGGCTTAGATATCGATCGGATATTATTCCTGGTATCTAAGGCGCTTGTTTCGGATATTGATCGGATATTATTCCTGGTATCTGAAGCGATGGTTTGGTGTGCTCTTTTGGATATCGATCGGATAGTATTCCTGGTATCTAAGATAATGGTTTGGTTGTGTTGAGTTTTGTTGAGAGAAAAGAGTCAGAAAGATGAGGTGTTACATTATTCACGCATGGTCACATATTTATTGCTTTCTTTATTCCCCCGTAGCTTATGTTGGAATTGGAACCTTGAAGTTATTGCTTTTAAAAGTTAAATTGCACCGTTGTTTATATGCTTATATATACATTGCGAGCACTTGTTTATTTTGCTCACCAGCTTTCATAAGCTGACGGCGTTGATGCGTCCTGGACTGTATGTCCAGATTTTCAGGGTCAGGAGAAGCCAGGGTATTTTGACTATGCTACTTAGAGTCAGGAGACTTTCCAGGAGGCTGCTTTATATTTCCTAAGTCTTTTAATTTGGGTTTTGTAATAAACTAGTTTGGACTTTTGAATAAGGCGTTTTGTGCCTAAGACTATGACTGTTGTAATAGTTTAGTAAGTTTTTTTTTCAGAGCTTATGTTTTTTTTTTTTTGTTAGTATCCTTTGCTCTAGAATTGTTTGTTAAGTTATTTGTTGCAGGGACAATTGGTCATACTCACTTGTCACGACCTACGAGTCCATAAAGGAAATTAAATGCTTTCCTGAATTATGCTACGTCGGGGCGTGACAGGCTTTTTTGGTATCAAAGCCAGGTTTATGGCTCGACCAATTGTCCAAAACACATAGGATCTCCCGTTAAGATAGAATTGAGATAAGATAGTTCGACTTTATTCCGTGTCTAGTCGTTTTCTATCGTTTAGAATTTTCTTTCTTCTCGAGAGGTTGACCGAATTCTGTTGATTGATGGATAGGTACCGTTCTCTCGATCAGATGGCTAGAAGAAATCTCAGGAATCGTCCCGCTATTGAAGATGCACCGCCAGTAATAGATCCAACCGGGATGTTCGAAGCTTTTGTAAGGAGGTTGGAGAGGGTTAGTGATCAGAACGCAAGAAACAATAATCAGAATGGGGATTACAATGGGAATGGGAGGCAAGCCCACCAGACTGGAGACAAGCTTCTCAAGGAGTTTCGCGCTCTACGACCTGAGTATTTTGCTGGAACTGATGAACCCTGGCAAGCGGAACAGTGGCTACGTCAGATGGAGCGTATCTTTGAGACCATAGAGTGCACTGATCTGGAAAAGAAGCGTCTGGCTATCTTTCAGTTGTCTTATGCAGCGGCTGATTGGTGGGATGCAGAAAAGGCGACCATAGGGGAAGAAGCTGCAAGGAGAATGCCGTGGGTGGTGTTCAAGGAAAGGTTTCTCGAGAAGTATTTCCCCGAAGAAGAGAAGGACAAGAGGGAGAAAGAGTTTATGGAGTTGACTCAAGGGAATCTGACTGTCCGAGAGTACACTACTCGATTTGAGCGTCTGTCTCGCTTTGCTCCACATATGGTGGACACACCCCAGAGGAAAATCAAGAAGTATCACCGAGGTCTCAACCTGTCTCTCAGACATTTGACTATGGGGCATCTGGGCCAGTCATTTGAAGCTCTGGTGAGATTGGCTACGGGGTTAGAGAATGATGGGTGTCAGAATTCGAAGCCGCTTGGAAATCGACCTCCGCAGAAGGGTTATCCCGGACAGAAACCAGGGTACCCTCAAGGACAGAAAAGGACCTGGGATGGAGGGAAGAAACCTCAACAGACACAAGCAGTTCAGCAGTATCAGCCTCTAGCAATAGAAGGGGCCAAAAACAACAACTGCTTCAATTGTGGAGTTCCCGGTCATCGAGCTAAAGATTGCAGAGCACCTAGGCGTACGGATCGTTCAGGAGTTGTGTGCTATAATTGTGGCATGCCAGGTCACATAAGTCCAGAATGCAAGGCTCCTAGGAAAGGTAACTATGGTCAACAAGGACAAGCCCGTCTGAATGCTGTCATTCCCGAGGCTGCTGGCTATGAGGAGACAGGGTATGAAGAAGGTACCAATGAGGAGGGACCGCCCGAGCAACGAGCAGTGGAAGGTACTCTAACTTTGTTTAACTCTCATGTTAAAGTTTTATTCGACACGGGTGCTACACATTCTTTTATATCTGTTAAGATCGTTCAGAAGTTGGGTATCATACCGCATCGTTTAGAGGAAGCTTTGAGTGCTGTCTCACCCTTAGGGACCACAGTCAAGTTATTACATGTGTGTAAGAATTGTCCTCTTCGGTTTGGAGACCGCGAACTTTTGGCGAGATTGGTGGTTCTGTCGATGAAGGAGTTCGATATAATCCTGGGAATGGATTGGCTCGAGAAGAATCATGCGAAGTTGGATTGTGCAAAGAAAAAGATCACATTTGCGGACAAGGGGAATCAACTCTTCGATTTCCAATGTAACCCTTCGGGTGATATGTTCCTCACTAGATGCCTAGCAAACATTGAGGTTGTCAGTGCAGAGGTGACAGTATCATCTATACCGGTAATCAAAGAGTTCGAGGAAGTATTCCGAGATATTTCAGGATTACCGCCAGAAAGGGACATAGAATTCTGTGTGGAATTAGTGCCAGGTACTCGACCTATAACCAAGGTTCCCTACAGGATGGCCCCTACAGAGTTGTTGGAGCTGAAGGAACAAGTTCAAGAACTTGAGAAGTTGGGTTTTGTTCGTCCAAGTACTTCACCCTGGGGAGCACCAGTGTTGTTTGTGAAGAAGAAGGATGGGTCAATGCGGCTGTGTATTGACTACCGAGAACTGAATAAGGTTACTATCAAGAATAAGTATCCTTTACCTCGGATAGACGATCTGTTTGATCAGTTGCAAGGAGCCACGACCTTTTCTAAGATTGATCTACGGTCAGGGTATCACCAGTTGAGGGTGCGGAAGGAAGACATACCTAAGACTGCTTTCAGGACGAGATACGGACACTATGAGTTCTTAGTAATGCCGTTTGGGATGACAAATGCTCCAGCTGTGTTTATGGACTTGATGAACAGAGTATTCAAGCCATACTTAGATCAGTTCGTTATTGTCTTTATTGATGATATTTTGATCTATTCCAAGTCAGAGGAAGAGCATGAACAACATCTGAGGATCGTGTTGCAGACTCTCAAGGATCACCGCCTGTATGCTAAATTCAGCAAGTGTGAATTCTGGCTTCAGGAAGTTAAGTTTCTCGGGCATGTGATCTCTCAACAAGGAATCGCGGTTGACTCATCAAAGACCGATGCAGTGGCGAATTGGACTCGGCCGACCAATGCTACAGAAGTCAGAAGTTTTCTGGGACTAGCTGGTTACTATCGGAGATTTGTGGAAGGTTTCTCAAAGATAGCAGCCCCGTTAACTGGTTTGACTAAGAAAGATTTGAAGTTTGAATGGACTGATAAGCATGAACGCGCTTTTCTGAAATTGAAAGAGAAATTGACAACAGCGCCAGTGCTTGCGATACCAAGGGATGGTGAGAAGTTCACTATTTTTAGTGACGCCTCGTACCAAGGATTGGGATGTGTCCTTATGCAAGACGGAAAGGTTATCGCCTATGGTTCAAGACAGTTGAAGCCGAATGAATTGAACTACCCAACTCATGATTTAGAGCTGGCAGCAGTAGTGTTCGCGCTTAAGATCTGGAGACACTACCTCTATGGGGGAGAAATTTGATTTGTTCTCAGACCACAAAAGCCTTAAGTATTTGTTTACTCAGAAGGAGTTGAACATGAGGCAACGTCGGTGGATGGAACTGATCAAGGACTACGACTTCACATTAGAGTACCACCCCGGTAAGGCTAACGTAGTCGCTGACGCCCTAAGCCGGAAACCTCAAGGAATGATTGCTTCATTGATGTTGAGGGAATGGAAAGCCTTGGAGACAATAACAGAATTTGATGTGCAGATTTCTGAGGGAAGTATCGGGCAACACTTTGGATGCTTGGTAGTACAACCAACACTTGTGAGTCGAATCATCGAAGCCCAGAAGGAAGATGAGAAGTTTCAAGCATGGTTCGCCAAGATGTTAGAGAAGGACCCGACAGAATGGAAGGTTGGGGCCGATGGAGGATACCGATGTCGAGACAGATTGTGTGTGCCAGATTCAGGAGGTTTGAGAAAAGAAATTCTCGAAGAAGCACATAAATCAAGACTGACAGTACACCCAGGAGGAACAAAGATGTATAAAGACCTGAAGAGAAACTTCTGGTGGGAAGGGATGAAACGAGAAGTAGCCGAATTTGTGTCTAAATGTTTGACTTGTCAACAAGTGAAGGCCGAACATCAGAGACCCTCGGGATTGTTACAACCCTTACCTGTCCCAGGATGGAAGTGGGAGCACATAACTATGGATTTCGTGGTTGGATTACCCCGGTCACAACAGAATCATGACGCGATTTGGGTAATCGTGGATCGTTTGACGAAGTCTGCACACTTTATTGCGTACAATATGACTTACCCAGTAGAAAGGATGAGTCGAATGTACCTACAGCAAGTGGTGCGACTGCACGGTGCGCCTGTGTCAATTGTATCAGACCGCGATGCACGTTTTACCTCGGGATTTTGGGAAAGTCTGCAGAAGGCTATGGGAACTTCGCTCAAGATGAGTACTGCATTCCATCCTCAGACCGATGGGCAGACCGAGCGTGTTAATCAGATTATGGAAGATATGCTCAGAGCTTGTGCAATTGACTTTGAAGAATCTTGGGAGACGCACTTACCCTTGGTTGAATTTGCGTATAACAACAGTTATCACTCGAGTATTGGAATGGCGCCGTTCGAAGCTTTGTACGGACGGCCATGTCGATCTCCATTGTGTTGGACTGAAGTGGGAGATACAGAACTTTTAGGACCAGATTTGGTGAGAGAGACCAATGAGAAAATTTCACTGGTCAAGGAAAGGATGAAAACTGCACAGAGTAGACACAAGAGTTATGCGGATCGACGTCGAAAGGACTTGGAGTTCAGTGTTGGAGATCACGTACTCCTTAAGGTTTCACCTGTTCGTGGAATAGTACGTTTTGGTCAGAAGAGAGGGAAGTTGGCACCTCGTTTCATCGGACCGTTCGAGATTTTGGAGCGTGTTGGGAAAGTGGCTTATCGGCTCGCGTTGCCACCAAAGATGTCTGGTGTTCATAATGTGTTCCATGTCAGTATGTTAAGGAAATACATACGGGATCCTTCACATGTGGTTAATTTTGATGATATTGAGACAAGTCAGAATGTTGTCTACAAGGATAGACCTGTGAGAATTCTTGACCAGAGTATCAAGAGGCTGAGAAGAAGAGACGTTCCTTTGGTTAAAGTTCAGTGGAGGCATCATGACGAAGGAGAGGCGTCGTGGGAGTTAGAGTCAGACATGAGGACTAGATACCCCGAGTTGTTTCAGGATTAGTTAGCTCAGATTTCGGGGCGAAATCTCTGTTAAGGTGGGTAGGGTGTAACGCCCTGTATTTTATTATCATTAATAAATAAATATTGCATTTTATTTCCATGAGTATTTTAATTTAATTTCTCTTTGTAATAATTATCTGGGGTCAAACCGTAATTTTTAAAACATTTTCTATGGTTTCAAAATCGATATTTATATTTTTGTATAACCGGGAATGGAATTCCTACATTAATATAATTTTCTGTATTTTTATTTCAACCGTAAAATACCAGTTTTAGAAATGGGCAGTATAATTTTACCTGTGTGTGTGTGTATCATTGCGTGAGCTCAACACACACAAGGGTATCTTGTGTACACATTAGTGCAGTGTGTGCGTAAATTGGTGCTGGAAGTGCTTTGTGAGTGTGTGTGAAGTGTCATGTGTGTTTTATATGCATAGTGCTAAGCACTTTGCATATGATATATACACCCACTAATTCCCCCCTTTTGGACCACCTCTCTATCTCTCATTTATCTCTCTGCAGCTCTTTCTCTCTCTCTCGGCAGATAACACACACACACAGATAACACACATAACACACATACAGTATACACATATATATATATACACATATTGGGATACCAAAATCAAGAACGGAGGAGGAAATTCTCAACGACGGATTATTACGGCGGAAGTTCTCGGCCTTTAAATTTCTGTATAATCGTCTCAGTGAGTATTATAAACTCACTCCCAAAGTTTATATATGTATATTTCAGTGTATATATGTGTGTATATGTGTATATATATAGATACACCATTAAAGCTTAAAAATTGGAGTTTTACAAAAGTTAACCAAAATCAATTCTGTGAATTGGGAATGAAAGATCTTAGTCCCAATAAGCTGTGTTTCGAATACTACGGCTTAATTCATCCGTATCGCGACGTACCATTGATTCAAAGTTTTGTCACCTCTCGGTTTTACGTGAAATCCGAGAGCTACGATTGAAATTAGTTAAAACCGATCGCGTATTCTTAATCTACGCGGAAAAACGAAGAAATCCATATATTACATGTCTTGGTTGGAACAGAATTGAGAAATGGGTCAAAAACAGGCTTCAAATTCGTAACAGGGGAGAAACTGCTGATACCAATCGATTGGAAACATATCCAATCGATTGACATGTTATTCAATCGATTGACATGTGTTCCAATCGATTGACATGTCATTCAATCGATTGACACTTTTGTCAATCGATTGACATTTTTCAGCATTGACGGCTTTTACTAAAACGACCATATCTTCCTCTAGGAAACTCGAAAACGCGCACGGTTTGAAGCGTTGGAAACTAGACTCAAAGAGCTTTCTGTTGATATGTAATTCATGTATACAAATTATAACTCATTTTTAATGGCATTACTTCAAAGTATATTAGAAATTCAATCTAATATTTTCTCTTTTAATTTTAACAGTAGCAGAATTTTGTTTTCAGACTTTTGTTAGGAAAACGAATGAAATTTAAGGTTCTGCCCGCGTTGTCCCAAGTAAAACTCGATTCTGCACACTTTTCGTCTAATGCAATTTTCTCAGATTCTGCACCGTTTGGACAGAAAACGAGGATTTCAGTAGCAGTTTTTTTTGAATGCTATTAGTTATGTTTAAAATGATTAAGGCAATGAATTACGAATTTTCAATCCCCGTACGCGTATTATTTCTTTAATTCTGTGAATTCCTTTATGTTTAAAGTTTGATGACATTCATGTGATTTATTAATGGTGTTATTTAATGAAACATTGACATACATATTAGGGTTGAGGTTGTGTCAACATGCATGTGTGTGAGAAAGTGTGAAAAGAGTAAAGAGTGGCGTTCTAGTTGTGCGACCTCAATATCGATCGGATATTATTCCTGGTATTGGAGGCGACAGTGTTGTGTACGACTTAGATATCGATCGGATAGTATTCCTGGTATCTAAGGCGCGCGTTTCGGATATTGATCGGATAGTATTCCTGATATCCGAAGCGATGGTGGTAGTGTTGTGTACGGCTTAGATATCGATCGGATATTATTCCTGGTATCTAAGGCGCTTGTTTCGGATATTGATCGGATATTATTCCTGGTATCTGAAGCGATGGTTTGGTGTGCTCTTTTGGATATCGATCGGATAGTATTCCTGGTATCTAAGATAATGGTTTGGTTGTGTTGAGTTTTGTTGAGAGAAAAGAGTCAGAAAGATGAGGTGTTACATTATTCACGCATGGTCACATATTTATTGCTTTCTTTATTCCCCCGTAGCTTATGTTGGAATTGGAACCTTGAAGTTATTGCTTTTAAAAGTTAAATTGCACCGTTGTTTATATGCTTATATATACATTGCGAGCACTTGTTTATTTTGCTCACCAGCTTTCATAAGCTGACGGCGTTGATGCGTCCTGGACTGTATGTCCAGATTTTCAGGGTCAGGAGAAGCCATGGTATTTTGACTATGCTACTTAGAGTCAGGAGACTTTCCAGGAGGCTGCTTTATATTTCCTAAGTCTTTTAATTTGGGTTTTGTAATAAACTAGTTTGGACTTTTGAATAAGGCGTTTTGTGCCTAAGACTATGACTGTTGTAATAGTTTAGTAAGTTTTTTTTTCAGAGCTTATGTTTTTTTTTTTTTGTTAGTATCCTTTGCTCTAGAATTGTTTGTTAAGTTATTTGTTGCAGGGACAATTGGTCATACTCACTTGTCACGACCTACGAGTCCATAAAGGAAATTAAATGCTTTCCTGAATTATGCTACGTCGGGGCGTGACATGGTAACTAATCATACTTGTAACTTGGAAACTTAGCATTTAAGGTTCAAGTGGCATACAAGGTTTGCGATTTAACACATAGGCACATAGATAATATAAGGAATAAAAGTTCCAAACCTAGAAAATCTAGACTTTAAAATCAACCAAGTAAATCTCAAGGAAAACATGTAGTATCCTAGATTTACACTAGTTTACATATAATACATAGTATTAGAGAGTTATAAAGGAACTACCTCAAACTTGAGAAATTCTCTCTTGGGAGAAACTTGTCCAAAACACGATCCGAGGGTATCCAAGCATGCTCCTCATCGCAAAGATCGTCGTTAGTACTGGGGATTTTGGCCGAAAATCATCCGAGCTAGATGATATCGGAGGTCAAAGCCTTGACATTCATGGAAGGTTGAGCTTCCATGGCCACTAGAGAAAGAACCGTGAGTTGAGAGTGAGAGAGAGAGAGAGAGAGGGACGGGAAGAGAGATGAAAATATCTCCTAACTCCTCATACATATACTAAGTGGAAAAGTACCATTCTCAAAGCATGTGGTACAACTCACGAAAATAGTTATATCTCACTAACCGTACCAGTTACGACAAAATTTAAAACACTGGAAGTGATTTATTTTGTCATACACTCCTATCAGTCCAAAAATAATATTTTCAAAATTCTGGTCAAGACTTACAAAATTGGTAAAAATTACCAAAATGCCCCTATGCCCAAATTTTACAATTTCTGCACACGAGGTTCTACTAATCAAATAATGATAAAAGTACTTCTTGATTAGTGCTAGATTAATCCTGGAATAAAAATACAGGTTATTACAGTCTACTCACCTTAAAAGAATTCCGTCCCGGAATTCAAAGTAAGGATCAAACAATTCACAAATGGAGAAAAAGTGAGAAAATCACAATCTCATCTCATCCAAAACTTCAAACCCAAACACAACGACACTGAAGTGTCGCAAAAACCCTCTAACCTAAGTTAGAGTATTTCCTCGTCAAATTTTCTCAATTATGAAACAAATTTGTCTCTCTTTTTGAAAGAGAAGAAAACGTCTATCTTGATTGGTAGTTCATATCAATCCCAAAATTATTGATACCAGCACATCATAGGAATATAAAATATTCCGTACAACATCAACGCTTTGAGTTGAAAGGCCAAGCCATAGCTACACTTGACAATTCTATCATAGATCACAAACACACAAATGAAGAAATTTGTCAAAAATTCCATGTTCTATCCAAAACACACAAAATGTGTTGAGGAACAATCACAAGAAATCCACAAGATCTCAAACCTTAAATGATGGAGTTAAACTCCAAAGATATATGAAATGTACTATAAGTAGCATTTTTCAACAAATTAGTATTCTCATCCATACTTCAAACAAATTCAAAAGTACAAATAGATGTCTGCCCATCTATTACCATATCATGAGGGACACGTGATTAAAATAACTCAATCTCATTAACAAACTATTATGTATCCAAAACTTATCTCAAAACTGAATATATAATGTGAAAGATATATACCAACAAATGATATAATCCACTCATTAACCAAAACCCAACCAAAGGAATGGAGGGTAACTCATTCAACGGAATAAACATTCGACAATAATTAATCACTGTGAAAATAATAACAAGATTTAAGGAACCAAATGAATACTGTGGAATCAAATATTTTACTCCTACAAATTGCTTCAATGTTTTTCCAATACAAATCGATAATAGTATGGAAGAAAGTTCCAAAAGATAAGGAGCAATGATTGTACCAAGGGTACTATATTGTTGAGCACCTTAAACAACAAGGGTGCCAACCTTAATTAAAACAATTATCCAAAATGGATAATATCCAAAATCAATCAGCCCAAAAGAAGGACTGGACAATTCCCAAAGAAATTTCAAGTATGGTTCCAAGAATCCTTACCAAACTTTATTCAAGATACTGAAGAACTAAAGAAGGAAGTCACATCATTGTGAATATGACTAAAGAGATTGTATTACAATTAGGCTGAAGATTCTCAAAATGAATTAACTGATGAAATTTAAAGAATCGTCATACAAATAAAGGTATGATTCTGTCACATACAAGTTCAAAATGAGCCAACAACTTGATTAACTCTCCCGGGGTGATCCAAAATCATAATAAACGATGCCAAGGAAAGACTCCATAAGCCAAATTGAAAGTACTAGGTACTATAGACAATAACGAATCAAATTTATGTCTTGTCCAAGACTCAGGAATAATCAGGATAGACGAACAAGTCTATTCACAATAGAACCAATGAATATCGAAGTCCTCAATACATTTATTTTATCCTCCGCTAGTGTTGGATCCCATACACCCTCTTCCCATACAAGAAAGAACTAGATTCTCACGGCTCATGAGAGGGCACAACTCATGTCCAAATACTCCGGTAAAGTGTGGGATCCCATACAGGAGTCTAGTCTCCCACGGCTCAGGTCCACACATAAAGGATGACTCCCATCTGGCATTGTCGGACCCCATACACCTTTTTTTCATACAGGAGTCTAGTCTCCTACGGCTCATGAAAAGGTACAGCTCATGTCCACACAATCCGAGTAATGTAATAGATGCAATGATGAGATGCAATGTGATGTGCATGATGCAATGATATGATGTAATGTAATATGCATAATGCAATGATATGTAATCAACTGTGAATCATAAATATTCCAATTTCCCAATGCTTCACATGTGCATTCTCAAGGATATATCCCAAGGCATTGTATCAAATGCACATCCATCACTAATTACTGACACATTGTGCTTACATGAGTATTCTCAGGGAGAAGCACTAGGGCAACTAAATGCTTTCAAAGAAATATGAATAATGTCTGAGAACTCACAACCAAATGAAGGGAACTTTTTAGAAGTTACCTCACTCATCTCAACTCATGACAATCAATCAATTGAACATTAAGATTTTTTCTCCTTTCAAAACATTAAAAGCACTTAAAGTGCACAAGGCAACTTTCTCACTATGACATCTAGCTCACATATCGAAAGGAGATATGTAAACAAAAGTTTTCGAACAACTTTAAAAGCACGCAATCACAGTACACTTGGTCCAAATGAAGGACTTCATGTTACCAAAATCACAATTACCCACGAGAGGGGGAGTTTATTGATATATAAAGATGATTATTCACCTATACAAATACCTTCACAGAAAATATACTCTTAGTTAAAAATGAGGATACCATGGAATAATTAAATGAACTATTACTTACAGAAACAATCATAGCCTTACAGGAAAATAGTAGGCAATGTCAAGAAGTCTTGATAATGTTGTTCTCATTTCACAAATGAGGACCATTTGCTTTAATGACTTTTTTTAGATACTTTATAGATCCAAAGGTAAAGTTAATATAATGAACCATCCCTTACGGAATATAGAAAGACTTGGATTTACAACAAAAACCAACGTTCGAGTTCAACATGATAAGGACATCGAAGAATTCAATAAGATAACTCAGTCAAATAAAATTGGCCCAATAAGTTGTAAGTCCACAGGGAAGGACTTCATGGTACCACAATGGTACACACCCAAATAACAACTTATGGGTAACTAGGCCTGAATCTATAAGCATATTTCAATACAACCCCGAAACAATAAAATGAATATGTTTTTGTCAAGAAAAGACTTGAAACAATGAAATAGTTGTGCTCTGCCAAGATCCTAATGTTGGGTTTGTGCCCTCAAACCATTACTTTATGTATGAGACATTAGCATTATAATATATGGATATCAGCTTTACATTTCATTGTGTATGTTTCTTTCATGAGATGATTGTTTTATCCTTAAGTATCATAGTAAGCAATTCGTGTGTGTATGAGATACACACAAGTGAGATACGAATTACTATTCTTTTATACTTAGAATATGTCACAGTGGATGATGAGACTGGATACCTCATCAGGTCTACACTGTAGCATAATTAACTACCATTGGATGGAGTGATTAATCTCAATCACTAGAGTGTAGCTCTTAGTTGATATGCTAGTGCTTATAGTGCATTGACGGACCTGAGCTTTCCTATTGACGCTTAAGGCTGTCAACAGTCAATAGGAACTCATAACTTGTATAAGGTACGTGTTCTCAATCTTGAGATGATTATGAACACAGACTATGGATATGGCTGCTTTGACTTACCAATCAGTGAGGTCTATAGAAGATCAACACCTGGGTATCTTGGGTATGTCATGTCCATAGGGTTGTGAACATATATTGTCAAGATAGAATCTACCCTCTGATTCAGAGTAAGCATTCCCTTGAGAATGTCACCAAGTTGATTACTGAGTACTGCAGTCTTGTTGATAAGAGTTATCAACATGTTTAGTAATCATGAGTAGTGAATGAGACTCAAGGAATACAAGAAGTAATCATGATTCAGGTTGACAGTAACAGTTATCCGACTACCTGAATATGATTACGAATGCTGACGGTAGAGGGACATTAGTACACCATACAAGTCTAGTTATCGCTTCGGATATGTTCTTTTGCGTTGGAGTTCAGTTATCGTTTTATAGTGGAATAAACGTTAACTGACCAGTTAGTTAGTTTGCTGATCAAAGAGTTTGGTCATGGTAATTAACAAACTGGTCTGAGCCAACAATAAAGAGCCTAGGAGGTCCCACTCTTAGCTCCGCTAGGATGCTTGGAAAGACACTTGAGGAAGCTGTTAAGACAGGTTCGATCGATCGAAGCATGTTCGATCGATTCAAGTCTTCAGGTTCGATCGATCGAGAATGGTTCGATCGATCTAAGGTTCGATCGATCGAACTCACTTCGATCGATCGAAGTCTAGGTCGGTTCTGGAATTCTATAAATAGGGCAGCTGCGTTCTGGAAGTTAGTGATCGTCGTTTTTATACGCAGAAGCTGCAGAAACTATCATAGTATTCCCAAAACCTTCCTATCCTCTCTATTAGGGTTCCCACCAACCCTAGTCTTTCTGGCAGGCATCCGCAGGAGTCATAAGGGTGAAGATCATCTAGTGGAGGCTGCTGGAAGTTGAAGTTTCAGAATTGGGTTCAAGACACTAAGGTATAATTCTTGCACCCCCTTGTACGCATCTATGGAATTGACGAGTAGTAAATCCTGGAATACCAAAAGTTTTTATAACTTAACCTATTTCCGCTGCGCGTTTAAACTCTAACTTTAAACCATTTTTTCCTTCAATTGGTATCAGAGCCAGGCTTGTTTGGATCTATAGATGCGTTTTTGGAACCCTAGTTTTGATTTGCATGTTGATTTTAGAACTGTTTTCGAAACTGCATCGTCACAGTTCTGTTTTTGCAGTATTATCGCAGCAGAATACAAAACTGTGATTGCATAGGATGCAAGGTGGGTTCGATCGATCGAACTTGTTTCGATCGATCGAACATTCTGTTCTCAATCGATCGAATAGTCTTCGATCGATCGAACCTTCTGGTTTTCGATCGATCGAATGAATTTCGATCGATCGAGATAGATACTTTGTCTGGTTCTCTGTTTTAAAGTGTTTTGAAATTAAAAACTTTAATTTTAAAATATTCTGTAAATTTTTAAATCATTCTGTGAAACAGAATGTTCAAGCGATTGAACAGTGTTCAATCGATCGAAGGTTCGAGCGATCGAACGGTCTTCGATCGATCGAACTGTGACAGAGAAGTAAGATGTTGTTTTAAGTTCTAATTCAGTATGTAAAGTGTTTATATACTGTGTGAATCAATTAAGTGTTCCAATAGTTACATATATTTGTTATGTATGTGTGGATGCGTGTACGACTAACCCTTTTGCAGCAAAATAAGTCGCTATCTCCCATGGCACCAAGTCGTTTAAAAATTTATATTTAAATTGTTTGAGATTGGTGCATGTTGTAATTTATTAATGGTTTGGTTTTAAGACATATGTAAAGGGCGCTGCGGCTTCAATCCTACGAAAAGGAAAGTCGCACCGGTTTCCCTAGCCTTTTATTTCCTTTTTGCTATTTCTTTTTTTTTTTTTTTAGATAAATTGTAAGCTTCAAAAGAAGCATAGGTCCAATGTAATAGAATTAGAAATTCCATGAAGATGGAGCAAGGAGCCGTTGTCCATGAAGATGGAGCCGGAGGTGACCAAACCAAGAAGGTGGTTCTATGGAAATAAAGCCATGGGAGATAGAGGCATTGTTTGAATGCCTATATTTCATTTTAGTTTTTTGTTTTATGTGCTTGTTTAGTGATTGGCGTATAATACATTGTTGCATGCACTTAAAACAAGTTTTCTAAAATAAAATTCAAAAACAGTTTTCAACACATTAGTAAACATTGGATGTTTATGGGTAGTGTGTGGAAACATTTTTTCAAAAGCAAAATCCTTAATTTACTAAATCTAGTGGGAGAGGGTCTTATCAAATAACACCCACGATCTTCCATTAACGGTTCATTGTAAGATGAGTAGTGTATTCTGTGTCACCTCGCCAGGGGTGATCATTCCATACGGAGGGTACACTGCTCATTGGTTACTAGATGTGAACTTCCTATGGATAGGATCAATCAGACGTGTTAGAGGGTGACCACCACACGGAGGCGCTACTTGAGACGGTTGTGATTGGATCCTAGTTAATGGTACACACTAGCTAAGCTATGGATAAGGGATCCCACACGGGGCATTATTCAGAAACTTAGAGATCAAATAGGTTCGGGAGTCATGGCTATTTTGCAAGAGTTGCATAGCGGATAAGTCATGATAAATCGAAAGATCGAACATTGACCACCACACGGAGGCTTTATTCTTTCGTTTCGATATTCCGGCGACTTTGTTTTTAAATAAGAGTTTTAAGGATTCTTTTATTTCAAACTGTCAATTCTGATATCCATATATATTTTGTTTGTTTGATTTTCAGTAAATCATAATGTCTGGATCTGCATTTAGTCCACTTGCCACCATACTCACTCAAAACAAGTTAACTGGAAATAACTACACTGAATGGAAACGTAACCTTGACATCGTTTTAACTGCGGAGGATCACATATATGTCCTCACCACCCCAAGCCCTGAAGAACCCGCGGCAAATGCTTCGGCAGCTGCCAGACGCGAGTTCGACAAATGGAAGAAGTCGAATGGAATGGCCCGTTGTTACATTCTGGCCTCAATGGCTGGTGTGTTACAACACCAATTCCAATCGAACGATTCTGCCAGTGACATTATCACATCCCTGAAAAAGATGTTTGGGGAGCATGGCAGGCCTGCCAGACAGGTAGCCATGCAGAAGATAATGAGTGCAAAGATGTCGGAAGGTACTCCAGTCAAAGAACATGTTTTAAAAATGATTGGTTATTTAAACGAACTGGAGACCTTGGGAGCCAACATCGATGCACAGACCCAAGTTGATATGATCCTCAACTCGCTGTCGCCATCATTCGCTCAATTCAAACTAAACTATAATATGAATCAAATGGATTTTTCAATGAGCGAATTAATGAGTTCTTTACTGGCAGCAGAAGGGGTGATCAAACCTGGGGGCAGCGTTTTAAACGTTGAGAAAAGCGCTTCTTCTTCCCGATCTACACCGAAAGGTAAGAAAGGAAAGAAGAAGGCTGGCACTGGTGGTTCAAGTGTTGGACCAGTCCCTAAGATTGCAAAATCTAAGGGAAAAGTAAGGGCAAAGGGAAGGTGGGTGGCCAAGGCAAAGGAAAGTGTTTCCAATGCGGTGAGAAGGGCCACTGGAAGAGGAACTGTCCAGAATTCTTAGCTAC
Source organism: Hydrangea macrophylla (assembly GCA_033977485.1). Taxonomy (NCBI): domain Eukaryota; kingdom Viridiplantae; phylum Streptophyta; class Magnoliopsida; order Cornales; family Hydrangeaceae; genus Hydrangea; species Hydrangea macrophylla. The sequence continues at coordinate 58,526,369 of CM066988.1, read as the reverse complement.
AAGAGTTCAAGGTATGATCGAATCACATGTGATTGAAGTAAGTTTTATTACGGATACTTCAAACACTTGGTGCATTGATTCTGGTGCGACTAACCATATCTGTAATTCATTGCAGGGGTTCAGATCAACCAGGAAATGCAGTGATGGGGAGATCGTGCTTACTCTAGGTTCTAGCGCAACCGTATCTGCGGTTGCTATAGGAGTCGTAGTTTTAGAATTTCCAGACAATAAAGTTTTGATTTTATCAGATGTACTTTACGTCCCTTTAATGAGACGTAATTTAATTTCAGTTTCTAAATTAACGAATAATGGTTATTCCTTTCATTTTGGAACTGAAGTTGTCATTAAAAGAAACAGTTCTTTTATATGTTCTGGTGTTAAATCAAATGGTTTGTATGTGATTACTCCCAATATTTCAAAAGATTCTTGTTTGGAACTTAATAACTCAGTGGTAACTTTACCATCTAAAAGAAAGGAACCTTCCACTAATCCAACAAGGCTTTGGCATATGAGGCTTGGCCATATCAATCTGAATAGGATTGGCAGACTAGTCAAAGAAGGGGTCTTACGCGATTTGGTTCTCGAACCAATGGAAGTCTGCGAATCTTGTTTGGAGGGTAAGATGACCAAAAGGCCCTTTCCTGCAAAGGGCAATAGGACCAATGCATTGTTGGAATTAGTTCATACTGATGTGTGTGGACCAATAAATATTAGAGCAAGGGGTGGTTATGAGTATTTCATAACATTTACCGATGACCACTCTAGGTATGGATATGTGTACCTAATGCAGCACAAGTCTGAAGCCTTTGAAAAGTTCAAAGAGTTTAGGGCTGAAGTGGAGAAGCAATCGGGCACACATATCAAAGCCATTCGATCTGATCGAGGTGGCGAGTACCTCTCTAATGAGTTTATTGATCACCTCGTACAGAATGGGATTCTGTCACAGTTGACTGCACCTGGTACGCCTCAGCAGAACGGTGTAGCGGAGAGAAGGAATCGGACTCTTTTAGACATGACTAGGTCGATGATGAGTTATTCAGAGTTGCCATTATTCCTTTGGGGTTATGCTTTGGAAACCGCTGCATACATACTAAATCTAGTACCAAGCAAATCTGTTCCCAGGACACCACGAGAGATGTGGATTGGGCGCAAGCCTTCTTTGCAACATCTCCGGATATGGGGGTGTCCGGCACATGTGCTTAAAGGAAAGATGAGCAAGTTGGATTCTAGATCGGAAGTATGTTACTTTGTAGGGTATCCAAAGGGTACTTATGGATGGTATTTTTATGATCCAAGAGAACAGAAAGTGTTTGTTAGTACAAATGCTGTTTTCTTGGAGGATGATTATATCATGAACCATAAACCTAAGGGAAGGATAGATCTTAGAGAGATAGAAGGAGAGCCCTCAATCCAACCCGCAGTTGATAATGATGAAAATCAAGAAAATACCACTTCTTCACCCATTTCCGCACCAGTACCTCGTCGTAGTGGGAGGATTATCAGCCAGCCTGATAGATACATGTTCTTAGGAGAAGTTTTTGAAGCTATCTCCATAGAATCTGAATCTGATCCTACCACTTACGAAGAGGCAATGGCTGATGTTGATTCAGCTCATTGGATTAAAGCTATGAAGGCTGAATTAGAATCCATGGATTCCAATCAGGTCTGGGATCTTGTAGAACTTCCAGCCAATATTAAACCCATTGGCTGCAAGTGGGTCTATAAGAGGAAAAGAGGATCTGATGGAAAGGTTGAGACCTTTAAGGCAAGGCTTGTGGCGAAAGGCTATACTCAGAGGGAGGGCATTGACTATGAGGAAACCTTCTCGCCGGTAGCCATGCTCAAGTCCATCAGAATACTCTTATCCATTGCTGCATGCCTAGATTATGAAATCTGGCAGATGGACGTCAAGACTGCATTCTTGAATGGCAATCTTGAGGAGGACATCTATATGCAACAACCAGAAGGGTTCATAGCTGGTCGGAAAGGTAACTTGGTATGCAAGTTGCAAAAGTCCATTTATGGGCTTAAGCAGGCATCCAGAAGTTGGAACATCCGATTTGACCAAGCGGTCAAGTCGTTTGGTTTCATACAGAATCTGGATGAGCCTTGTGTATACAAGAAATGTGAATGGAAAGTAGTGGCTTTTCTTGTGCTTTACGTTGACGACATTCTACTCATTGGGAATGATGTAGCGGCGCTGTCAACGGTCAAGGTTTGGCTAGCTAGTACTTTCGATATGAAGGATCTAGGAGAGGCGAGCTATATTCTTGGGATAAAGCTCTTTCGGGATCGCAAGCGAAAGATAATGGGATTATCTCAAGCTGGTTATATCGAGAAAGTGCTAACTAGGTTTTCAATGGATAATTCGAAGAAAGGTTTGTTACCTTTCAGGCATGGTTTAGCGTTCTCCAAGGACCAGTGTCCAAAGACACAAGAGGAGAGGAATCGCATGGCAGGAATTCCCTATGCCTCGGCAGTGGGAAGTCTCATGTATGCGATGTTATGCACTAGACCAGATATCTGCTTTGCCGTTGGCATGGTTAGCAGGTATCAATCGAATCCTGGTCCAGAGCACTGGACAGCCGTTAAGCACATTCTTAAGTACTTGAGAAGAACTAAAGATTACATGCTTATGTACGGCGGTAGTGAGTTAATTCCAGTAGGATACACTGACTCGGACTTTATGTCAGATAAAGATTCGAGAAAGTCGACATCCGGACATCTCTTTACCTTGGGAGGTGGTGCTGTTAGTTGGAGGAGCATTAAGCAGAAATGCATTGCAGACTCAACTACAGAAGCTGAGTATGTGGCTGCTTGTGAAGCCGCAAAGGAAGCTGTTTGGCTCAAGAAGTTCCTTATGGAACTCGAGGTGGTACCAGCGTCGCTGTCACCTATTACGCTATACTGCGATAATAGTGGGGCAGTGGCTCAGTCCAAGGAGCCAAGGAACCACGGAAAGGGAAAGCACGTAGAGCGGAAATATCACCTAATCCGAGATATAGTTCAACGTGGAGATGTGACTGTCACCAAGATTGCCACCGCTGACAATCTTGCTGATCCGTTTACAAAGGCCTTACCACAGAAGGTTTTTGATCGTCATCTAGATAGTCTAGGTCTTAGATGTAGTTCTGAATGGTTGTGAGTGCAAGTGGGAGTTTGTTGGGTTTGTGCCCTCAAACCATTACTTTATGTATGAGACATTAGCATTATAATATATGGATATCAGCTTTACATTTCATTGTGTATGTTTCTTTCATGAGATGATTGTTTTATCCTTAAGTATCATAGTAAGCAATTCGTGTGTGTATGAGATACACACAAGTGAGATACGAATTACTATTCTTTGATACTTAGAATATGTCACAGTGGATGATGAGACTGGATACCTCATCAGGTCTACACTGTAGCATAATTAACTACCATTGGATGGAGTGATTAATCTCAATCACTAGAGTGTAGCTCTTAGTTGATATGCTAGTGCTTATAGTGCATTGACGGACCTGAGCTTTCCTATTGACGCTTAAGGCTGTCAACAGTCAATAGGAACTCATAACTTGTATAAGGTACGTGTTCTCAATCTTGAAATGATTATGAACACAGACTATGGATATGGCTGCTTTGACTTACCAATCAGTGAGGTCTATAGAAGATCAACACCTGGGTATCTTGGGTATGTCATGTCCATAGGGTTGTGAACATATATTGTCAAGATAGAATCTACCCTCTGATTCAGAGTAAGCATTCCCTTGAGAATGTCACCAAGTTGATTACTGAGTACTGCAGTCTTGTTGATAAGAGTTATCAACATGTTTAGTAATCATGAGTAGTGAATGAGACTCAAGGAATACAAGAAGTAATCATGATTCAGGTTGACAGTAACAGTTATCCGACTACCTGAATATGATTACGAATGCTGACGGTAGAGGGACATTAGTACACCATACAAGTCTAGTTATCGCTTCGGATATGTTCTTTTGCGTTGGAGTTCAGTTATCGTTTTATAGTGGAATAAACGTTAACTGACCAGTTAGTTAGTTTGCTGATCAAAGAGTTTGGTCATGGTAATTAACAAACTGGTCTGAGCCAACAATAAAGAGCCTAGGAGGTCCCACTCTTAGCTCCGCTAGGATGCTTGGAAAGACACTTGAGGAAGCTGTTAAGACAGGTTCGATCGATCGAAGCATGTTCGATCGATTCAAGTCTTCAGGTTCGATCGATCGAGAATGGTTCGATCGATCTAAGGTTCGATCGATCGAACTCACTTCGATCGATCGAAGTCTAGGTCGGTTCTGGAATTCTATAAATAGGGCAGCTGCGTTCTGGAAGTTAGTGATCGTCGTTTTTATACGCAGAAGCTGCAGAAACTATCATAGTATTCCCAAAACCTTCCTATCCTCTCTATTAGGGTTCCCACCAACCCTAGTCTTTCCGGCAGGCATCCGCAGGAGTCATAAGGGTGAAGATCATCTAGTGGAGGCTGCTGGAAGTTGAAGTTTCAGAATTGGGTTCAAGACACTAAGGTATAATTCTTGCACCCCCTTGTACGCATCTATGGAATTGACGAGTAGTAAATCCTGGAATACCAAAAGTTTTTATAACTTAACCTATTTCCGCTGCGCGTTTAAACTCTAACTTTAAACCATTTTTTCCTTCACCTAAGACCACGAGGGTCCATCCATGAATCACTCTGAAGAAGTGCAATAAGTATAAAGAGCCACACTTGTCCACTAGAAAGGAAAAACTAAAGTAAAATGTGTTTGAAAGACTAAAGTCAAATTTGAACTAAGGGTTTATAAAATCCGTATAAAATCAAAGAGTTAATTATATTTCAAAACATGAATATATATGTTAATAGGGGCCCCAACGGTACCCTAATTTTTTTTTGAAAAAGATAGCTAGGAGTAAACGGGCAGAGGGTATTTCGACTGGTCGACCTATCCCATTCGACTGGTCGAATAGGACCTGGGCATAATCCTTCCTAGCTTGATGGATTTTGCCCAAGTCTCACTCAACCAATTCGAATCCACACTTCTACAACTCATGAAAGACATTATAAAACATTCCCAAGACACGAATTCGATACATTAAACATCCAAAACATGCACTCACAAGTTTGGATATGTTAAACATAACCAAAGGAAAATTTACTACATTATGTATCCATTATGAGGTTTCTCAACCCAAGAATACTAAGGGCGAAGAATTTAGAGGTCAACCCACAATAGATTTTTCAATAGGAATCGATGAGACACTGATGCTCAAGTCTAAGAAATGACTCTTACGAACTCGATGCCCAACATGCTTGTCAATACTGTGTAAGTGTACAACAAAAACTTAGTAAACAAAAAAACTTCACTAATCAACAAGATACACGGTCCCAAGAAAAGAGACGATCATCAGAGTAGCGAAATTCACTCACATGTGAAAGATATCACTGAGTAAAGGAATTAATAGACTTTAATAGTAAATCTATTCTCAAACAAGGAATTTGAACTAAGGTTCACAATCTACATGGTAGGATTTATTTATATGTAAAATCATATAGCCAAACAACTGATAGATTTAAAAAAAAAAAAGAATCTATCCAAACACAATAGGTTTGGATCTAGAAATCCACAAACCATCCGATAGAAAGATTTCAATCTACTCGAAGGGATACTTACTATACCCAACTGACAACTCAATGATAGTTCTCACAAATTAAGGAGTATGACAATCCCACAAGAGAAAGGGATTACTCCAATACTGTGCAATGATTGCATGTGGTCAAACTTAGGATACACCTCACTCACAAGGCTTTCCACATAAGCCACAACTCATATAAATCATATTCAAGTATAAAAGGGGACATCACACTTTGTGCTACCCCAAAAGCAATATGTTAAAAATAATCCAATCAAGCCTCATAAAAGGCTTAGCACAACTTGCTAAACAAAACATGTGTCACACGAATGTAACATCTTAAGGATATACATCAAAGTATATAAACGCAAAAGTTCAAAGACAAATCATAACCAAACATTTGATTGATATAGTGTAAGGTGCTACTCATATCAACATGTTTGTACAACGTCGTATACAACTCAAAAATATACTGAAAGTATATATATATACATAATCACAGGTAAGTATAATATAAACGTGTAAACCACTTATTTATTCACTTATATTTAAGAGTTCTCAACGAATTAACCTCAACTAGTAAAATGGTCAAAAGACCCAAGGATGCGTGTACAAGTTTTTATAAGCATGTAAAACACATAAGCATATTGCTACATAAGCATATAAGCACCTTAGCACATTAGCACATAGTCCCGAAGGCAAGTAAACATGTTTTGTTATGCATCTAAACTCTACATGAGGCTCTAATGCAATCACAATGCATGCTAACATCCTTTCTATCTTATTGCGGCCACACAAGGACCTGACCTCTTATGACGGTCTCACATGGACCCAAAGACTCCCAAAGTACCAAGGTATTCAAACCCGATATGCTCTAATACCATTCAGTAACGCCCCGCATTCCGAACATGACGTTGGTGCGGATATATAAAATGAAACTACAAACTTTCTTTGAAACTCTTTTGAAAAATCTAATGATCTTAGGTAGACCAATCCATAGAGGAAGAAGTAAACAAAGATCCGATTAGGATTCCAGATATGTCCAGAAAGTCAATCATTGACCCAGAATGGCCCAAATGGCTAAGTATGGTCAAATATAAAATTTTTGATTCAAGAGTTTAAAAGTTTCAAGAATAGTTCATCTAAATCCCCATATAACAAATATGATTTTTAAGTATTTTTAAAAGGAAATGAACCTAGTGAAAACGATGCTCCAATATTATAAACTGTGGAAAAATCGATAATTTTGCCTCTGGAGGAAAAGTTTACTTTTTTTTATTATAAGGAATTGGATTTTTTAAGTATTTTTATTGAATCCAAAGGGGGGTAATTTCGTTAATTACATTAATGACTTAAGTAAAATAATAAATCAAAGGGAGAAATGATTTACTTAAATAGCATGAATGGAAGTAACATGTAGTGAATTGTACACAGTTTTCTTACAAAGTACTATTAACTGGTAGAGGGATTTTCAACCAGTCGAGATGCCCCTTTTGACTAGTCGAAAGAGACCTGACCTGAATTTATTAGCGAAAAACACCTAAAACTCTATTTTGCACAAAAGGGTTAAGTGTGTAACTTCCATAACTCAATCCTAACATGATTCTAATGTTTAAAAACATCTCTGAATGGTCTAAACTTATTTCAACGTGTTAAACATGAGTTTAAAAACATACTCAATACATAAACATCGACAAGAGAGATTGAAATGTCTCAAGTCCGTTAAGTTTTACAATCCAAACGTTTAACTTCGAAAAAGGGTAGGTGTGGGCATTCGGTCGGTTCTGTTAAGTTCAGTTTGGGCAATTTCAGTTCGATTTTGTTCTGTTCGGTTTGGTTTGGAGATTTAGGAACTAAAACTCAACTGAATTATAATCCGGTTAATTCAGTTCGGTGACCAAAATTGTCAGTTCGATTCGGTTTTTTAATTCGATTAACTGAATTCTAAAAAAACCAATATTATTATATATATATATGTTTTCATTTTTCATAACTTTTTTATGTATTTTTTTTCTTTTTCTTTCATATTGCAAAGAAAACATGCTTTTCTTATTTTCAATTGTAAAAATACTTATATTTTTGTTGTATATAAAGTATTTTAATAATTTAGAAAATAAAAAAAGAATTCAATTCTATTTTTCAGTCCGGTTCGGTTCAGTTTGGAGAAGTGCAACTGAAAACAGAATTGGAAAAAAAAAAGTTCGGTTTGAAACTGAACTGAAATTTTTAATTAAATTAACTAAACTGAAATTAAAATTTTAGTTCAGTTCGGTTCGGTTCGAATTTCAGTTGACTGAACTATTTGCCCACCCCTAGAAATCTAGACTTTAAAATCAACCAAGTAAATCTCAAGGAAAACATGTAGTATCCTAGAATTACACTAGTTTATATACAATACATAGTATTAGAGAGTTATAAAGGAACTACCTCAAACTTAGGAAATTCTCTCTTGGGAGACACTTGTTGAAAACACGATCCGAGGGTGTCCATGCATGCTGCTCATCGCAAAGATCGTCATTAGTACTGGAGGTTTTGGCTGGAAATCATCCGAGCTAGATGATATCAGAGGTCAAAGCCTTGACATCCATGGAAGCTTGAGCTTCTATGGCCACTAGAGATAGAACCGTGAGTTGAGAGAGAGAGAGAGAGAGAGAGAGAGAGAGAGAGAGAGAGAGAGAGAGAGAGAGAGTGAGAGGGGAAGAAGAGATAATGAAAATATCTCCTAACTCCTCATATACTATATACTAAGTGGAAAAGTACCACTCTCAAAGTACGTGGTATAACTCTAAAAAACGGTTATATCTCACTAACTGTACTAGTTACAACAAAACTTAAAACACTGGAAGTGATTTATTTTGTCATATGCTCCTATCATTCCCAAAAAAAATTTCAAAAATTCTGGTCAAGACTTACAAAACTGGTAATAAATTACCAAAATGTCCTTGTGCCCAAATTTTACAATTTTTGCACACAAGGTTCCACTAATCAAATAATGATAAAAGCACTTCCTGATTAGTTCTAGATTAATCTTGAAATTAAAATACAGGTTATTACAAGCACTCGTTATGGTTAGGATAAAGCGAGGGAACCCGGGCCAACTGAATGGAGCACCTGATGTAGTACCTCCCAAGATAGATCCAACAGGAATGGTCAGAGTTTTCATCCGTCACATGGAACAAGTTATCAATCGTGCTGATCGTGTCATCGGCAATGATGCACCAGTACATCAAACGAGAGTCAAATTGCTAAAGGAATTTTGTGCTCTTCAACTACGAACCTTTACAGGATTAACGGGAGTATGGCAAGCTGAGCAATGGATTTGCCAGATATAATTGATATTTGAGATGCTCGAGTGTACTGACACTGAGAAAAGACATTTGGCATTGTTTTAACTGACGTTCTCAGCAGCAGATTAGTGGGTCGCAGTGAAAGCTATGATAGGTGAAGAAGCTATAGGGAGGGTGACTAGGGAATCATTCAAGACTTCTAGAAAAGTACTTCCTAGAGTCTGAGAAGAACAAAAGGGAAATGGAGTTCATACAATAAGTCCAAGGTAGTTTTCAATGCCTGAATACAACTCAATTCGAGAGACTATCACGATTTGCATCGTATATGATCGATACACCAAGGAGGAAGATCAAGAGATATCATCAGGGACTAGTTTCACATATCCATCATATGACTATAGGACATTTAGACCAATCTTTCAAAGTTTTGGTAGAAATAGCACAAAACTAGAAGATGACACTCATATTAGTAAAGGGCAACGATATGATCAAGAATTGCTAGGAAATGATCAAATTCTCCTAACAGATCAGAGAGGAAGGGATAGTCAGATTGTGTTGGTAGCCAACCAAGTTCAACAAGGAAACACAGAGAGAAGTTATATAGGCTACCGCTAGAAGTGCAAGAGATTGGGGAACAACAAGAAAGAATCAAAACCAATAGCGACTCCAACATAGCACCGAGAATGAGATATTTGCTACACTTATGGAATACCGGGACACTATTTCCAAGAAGGCAGAGCATCAAGGAAATCTAATGGACTGGGAGTACAGTGTTCAACTGCGGTAAAATCGTCATGTCCGTAAGTTCTATCCAGAACTAGAAGTGCAACATAATGCTCCACCGCAATAAGTACTATGAGGGCAAGTAAGCCGAACAAATAATCAATCTCGACTTAGGAAAGAATAATAGACAGAAGGTACAACACTTAGCTCTTACATTATGTATTACATATGATCCTGATAGTTCAGGAAGTTTGGCATTCATTTGGTTTGATTGTAATGGGATTAGCCTACACCATAAATTGTAGATACCTAAACAATTTATTTGGCATTGATCAACAGTAGTTATTCAAGAATAGATATAACATCAATTACATCCCTATATGACATCAATTGCATCCCTATCTGGTATCATTTGGTCCCCTATACGAAAGACTACGCCAATCCTTGGTATGTTAGACAGAGACTGGAGATGAAAAATCTCAATTTTTCTTGAGACGCAGCCTTAATAGGAGAGGATGAACTAGAAGTTTGTAATTATACGAGAAGGTATATGAGTAACGTAAAGACAACACCAAAATTTCAAAGGGTACTGCAGAAGATCACTTTTCAACACTGATCGCTTATTGCTTTAATCCAGTTGAGATGTTATATAGTAGATCGACTCGCAACATTAGTATGTAGGCCTCTCTAACCTATTTAATTAGTATGTGGAAATTAAATGAGATTTTAACGGATGGTACAACCTCGAGAAGTGATTACATTAATAGTATGTAGGAATTTAGATGGATGTGAGGAAGGTTAAATCACTAACTATAATGCCAGAGTTATAATGCATTCAAGTCAACTGAAGGATGACAATAACACGGGAGTTAGAAAGTATGTCGCAGAATGTCGAGTTCAACAAAAGACCGACTGAAGACGCTGACAATCATAACCAGAAGTCCAAAGATAGGAGATAGTCAACTGATGATGCCATGGAGTCATCATCAGCATAGTATGAAGCATCTTTGAAGACAGGAGTAGACGACAATGCTTCACTAAGATTTCGATGAGATTAACCACTTGATTAATGGAACCCTCACACCACAAAATTTGACCTGAGGCAGGAACCTTCTGCATTTAGAGAATAGTTATTCCAGATAAATCCTAGTTATCACAATCTATTCATAGAGCTAATCCCTATGACTAGGATTCTTTTCCCAAAGTTCAATATACAAATTTCATATAGCTAAACCTGAGGGTTGGTAGCTATTACCCTAGTACTCATAGATCATTGATGTCTTCGTATCGCATGTTTAGAACTTAATTAGCTGGCCACTAATGTAATCATTTATGTAAAATGAGAACTTGACCATATTGGAGTATGTCTTACGAGATGGATTTTTTTTTTAAATTTTAGTACTATTGCTTCAATTTCAAGGACTAAATCTTTTAATATGTGGTGGATAATGTAATACCCTGTGTTTTGGATATCTATTTATAGGTGAGATCCAGTATGACTGCCTTAACCTTTCATGCAGAACCTTTCTCAATCGATTATCCTTAAGACATTCTTAATCGATTGAGAATATCTCAATCGATTAAACTTGTGTCCTCTTAATCGATTGAACCTACTTCAATCAATTGAAACTCTGCTAACCTGAATCCATGACATAGATTTATTCCTAATTGATTGAACTCATTCCAATTGATTAAACATTTGCCACCTATTCTTAATTGATTGAACTTTTCTCAATCGATTGAAAGTATATGGGACATTATCCCCTAGTTCACACAAAAGCTACCACCTACCCTCATTTGTCTCTAGATATATATATATATATATATGTATTAGTTTGTGAGTGTGTGGGGTGTTTGACAATTTAGAGATTAGAGAGAGAGAGTTGGTTTGTATGTGTGTTCCATATATATATATACAACTGTATATGTGTGTTATCTGTATACCCTCTGGGATAGAGAAGGAGAAGAAGAAGAAGGAGAAGAATAGGAGGTAGAGAGGGATGAAGAGAAACTAGAGAAGAGAGGAGAAGAGGCAGAGAAGGTGGAAAATCACAATAGCCGCCACTACGGAGCTTAGAACACCGCCACTGGACTACCGAAGTGAGGTGAGTCCATTGACTCACTCAAGTGTTGATTATAGGATGATTTCTATGAGTTTAGATTGCATAGAATACCCCCATGAATATTAGTTCGCCACTGCCAATTTTTGGGAAGATGACGCCCTCTCAATCGATTGAAAAAGATTGAATCGATTGAAATGGATTTCAATCGATTAACATTAATTTTGATCTAATCGATTGAAAAGACTTCAATCGCGTGACACCACCTATTGCCCAATCGATTGAAAGGGACTTCATTCGATTGGAACTTGCAGAACACTATTATTTCCTGTTGATTATGATATGAACTATTTAGCTATTTAATATTGATCTATGCCTTCAATATGCGATATTGTTGATTTAAGAGATAATGCAACACTGTAACGAGATGAACTGTTTAACTGCCATATTTTGTTAGTGTTGAAATGTATAGTAGATAGAACACGACTGCATGCTAATAATCAGTTAATGAATAGACATGATAAATATAGAGCATGTGGTAATTCTTGTATCTAGAGTAATGCATTTCACGACATGTGGTCAGCATGCATAGGATAGTGGTATGAAGAGATAAGAGGATATAATGAGAATCGAGATACGTGCCTTTGTGTGGAATAATGTGACATATGTACTTTAGATCTGTGGGATCAACGGCTGACGAGTCGGGTGGACTTGGGATGGTTAGAGTTCCTAGTGCGCCTCTCGCTGTTGAAGATGTCCAATGATACGTGTGTACTGTTGAAGACGTCTAGTGTACCATTGATGATTATGTCTAGCTAGTGCTCTAATGTAGTCTCACCGTGTCGACGACCAGTAAGGGTATACACATCATAGAAGACGTCCGATGTACCATTTCTATCATTTATAGATAGGATGTACTGTGTGGACGACCGTATCGTGTGGTGTAGGACACAACTGTGTAGACGACCAGTGTGGACTACTGAGTAAGTTATGTTGTATCAATGAATGGATACAGATTGGTATTATGGTATCTGAAGGATTTATATTTTGAAAAATTAAATCTTATGTGCAGCAGAAAATTAGCTTCAAAAAACTTTATAGCCCGGATCTACTACTTATCAATTCCATAGATGCGTAGGGATGATGGGGACAAGATCATTACCTTTTGGTCTTGAACCCAATTTTTATTTTGTCTACTTCCTTTAGTGTGCAACAACTTCTTCCAAGTGATCTTCACCCTTATGACTCCTCGAATACTTACCAGAGAAGCTAGGGCTTGTGGGAACCCAATAGAGAGGATATAGGAGGCTTGGAAAACCCTAAATTGATTTATGGAGAACTAGGGCAATAAAGCGACATTCAAACTTATTCCGGATGCAGCTCTCCTATTTATAGTTTTTCAAACCAACCTAATGGTTTCAATCGATCGAAACACTTTTGATCAAAAGCACCCAAGCGTCAATCGATCAAAACTAGTTCGATCAATTGAACTCTTCTATTTGCCTTTCCAAGTATTCTTGTAGAGCTAAGAGCGGGACCTCCTAAGTTCTTTATCATTGGCTTAGAATAGTCATTAATCACTATGATCAAACTCTTTGACCAGCTAATTAACCAACTAATCAGTTAATGTTAACTCCACTATATAACGATAGTTGCACTCTAACTCAAAAGAATATATCCGAAGTGATAACTAGACTTGTATGATGTGTTAACGTCCCTCTACCATCAGCATTCATAATCACATTCAGGTAGTCGGATAACTATTATTCTCAACCTGAATGATGATTACATCTTCTATTTCTTGAGTTTCATTAACCTCTCATGATTACCAAACATGTTGATAACTACTTATCAACAAGACTACAGTTCTTAGTAATCAACTTGGTGACATTCTCAAGCGAATGCTTACTCTTTATTAGAGGGTAGATTCTATCTTGACAATATATGTTCACAACCCTATGAACATGACTTACCCAAGATACCCAGGTGTTGATCTTGAAGACCTCACTGATTGGTAAGTCAAGGTAACCATAACTATAGTCTGTGTCCATAATCGTCTCTAGATTAAGAACACATACCTTATACAAGTTATGAGTTCTTATTAACTGTTGACAATTTTATACGCCAATAGGAATCTCATGGTCCGTCAATGCATTATAAGCACTAGAATTTTAACTAAGAGTTATACTTTAGTGATTGAGATTTGCTACTCCATCTAATTGTAGTTAATTATGCTACAGTGTAGACCTGATGAGATATCCAATCTCATCATCCACTATGCTAATTTTAAATATCAAAGACTAGTAATTCGTATCTCATGTGCATGTATCTTATGCACGAATTACTTACTATTATTTAAGGATTACAAACATTCATCTCATGAAACATACACAAATAAATGTATAAATGATATCCACAAATAAAATGCCAAATGTCATATACATAAAGACCAGATTTGAAGGCATAATACCAACAAACTCCCACTTACACTCATAACCCACTACATCTAAGACCTAAACTATCTAGATGATGATCAAAAACTTTTTGAGGTAAAGCCTTTGTAAATGGATCCGCAAGATTGTTAGTGGTGGCAATCTTGGTGACAATTACATCTCCACGCTGGACTATATCTCGAATGAGATGACACTTCCTTTCTACGTGCTTTCCTTTTCTATGGTTCCTTAGCTCCTTGGACTGAGCCACTGCCCCACTATTATCATAATACAGTGTAATAGGTGACAATGATGCTGGTACTACCTCAAGTTCCATGAGGAACTTCTTGAGCCAAACAGTTTCCTTTACAGCTTCACAAGCAGCCACATACTTAGCTTCTGTAGTTGAGTCTATAATGCATTTCTACTTAATGTTCCTTCAACTAACTACACCACCTCTCAAGGTAAAGAGATGTCCGGACTTCGACTTCCTCGAATCTTTATCTGACACAAAGTTTGAGTCAGTGTATCCTACTAGAATCAACTCATCTCTACCGCACATAAGTATGTAATCTTTAGTCCTTCTCAAGTACTTAAGAATGTTCCTAACGGCTACCTATCCAGTGCTCTGGACCTAGATTTGACTGATACCTACTGTCCATGCCAATAACAAAGCAGATATCTAGTCTAGTGCATAACATTACATACATAAGACTTCCCACTGCAGAGGTATAGGGAATTCCTACCATGCAATTCCTCTCCTCTTGTGTCTAAGGACACTGGTCCTTAGAGAATGCTAAACCATGCCCGAAAGGTAACAAACCTTTTTTCGAATTATCCATGGAAAACCCAGTTAATACCTTCTTAATATAACCAGCTTTAGATAATTCCATTATCTTTCACTTACGATCTTGAAAGAGCTTTATCCCAAGGATATAACTTGCCTCTCCTAGATCCTTTATATCAAAAGTATCGGCTAGCCAAACCTAATGAGTAGAATTGTCACACCTGTTCCAAAAATTCCATGGTTTTATCATTTCATATTTGAGATTTTGGGATTATTAATGTTTATTAATAATTTGATAGGAGGTTGACTATGGGTCAACGGTAAGGTGTTAGTGAGGACACGGGAACATGGAACTTCGTATTTCATTAGCATGGTTAAATGACATTTATATGATTTAAATGTTATTTGAAATATTCGATATTCTCGTGAATAGTAAATTTACCTATGTAGAGTAAATTTCTAGTAGTTTTGATATTGATATATATATATATATATCATTTTGAATAATGTGGTGAGAACGTGAGTGGTACATTGCATAAAATGGTAGGTGGTTTAGAGATTTCACAGAGATTAGTTTTGGATTCTTATTTCGGACCCAAACGAAACTTAGTCGAAAACTTCTATAAATTTTAGTTTTCACGCTTAAAAGAATAAAGTAGACGTTTAAGACGTTTCGGGAGATAATTAGGAGTTTTAGAAACTCATGGGGAGGTAAATGTAATTTACAAAATCCGTTCCTATAAATAGATAAGCTTGAGATTTCATTAGTTAAGCTTTCTAAAAATATCTTTAGAGGAGAGAGAAAAGGGAGATTTGGTGGCTACAAGCTTCACGACGCCGATCGACGACCGTTCGTCTATCAGTTTTTTGCCAGATCTGAGATTTGAACTCCTCGAGGTAAGAGCTTCATTTTGATACCTCTTAGGCCGCATTTGGATATCTTTTTATGAAAAATCTAATTTCTAAGAATTTGGAAAAAATCAGGTAGAACTCATAGGAATCTCGTATAACTTGAGATCCGACGTTATTCAGGCCTCTAGTCGATCCTTCAAAGTTTTAGAGGAATTGCACGAGGTATGAATTCCAAGGCTATGAAATATATACAATTTACATGTTTTGAATATCGATTTTGATATTTTGGATCTGGGCAAAATTCAGATTAGTTAGGCCCATTAATTATGCACACAAAATTGCTAGAAAAACACTTATAACCGTTTATGTGAGCATGCTATGTGTCTACTTAGGTCAAAGGGGAGTTTAGTGTAATTTCATCTGGGGGTAAGCTCCTCAAAGTTTGAGGATTGTAATATTGTTTATGTTGTGTCTGGTATGGAAGAAGGCCCAACCAGGACACGGTACCTGGTATGGAGGAAGGCCCAACCAATGTACGGGATGCGTGGGAGAGGTGTGCCTTCCAGGGCATCGATTTCATTTATCGGATGACTATGTACCACTCACCCTAGAGACTATTTTGATGTGTTTTAGATATTTTAAGCATGGATTGTCAAACAAGCATACATTTAGAATTGTGCACTCAGCATATAGCTGAGCAGTGAAGATTTATACCATTGCAGGTGATAAGAAGAAATGGAAAAAGAATAGTGAAGCGTGAGGCCGTGGGGAAGACGGGGACCATCCTCTTGTTCATATTTTGGTTTTCCATTCCTTTGAGGAAAAATGTAATTTCAAGAAATTAGGACTTGAAACTAGCTTTTGAACTTCGGAATGGTTTTGTAAGGTATTATATTGTAAAGGGACTACTGGTAGTTATGTTCAACTTATCCAAACACATAACTTCATATTTTGTTCTCTTAACTTGTCAATTTCGAGTTTTGAATGAATGTAATAGTGCTTTTGTGAATCAATCTAAACGAGCCTTAGTTTGTTCCGTCATTATTTCTTTTCATAGATTAACTTATCTTAATGACGTTCTTGAAAGCTTAGTATGGCTTGCGAAGTTTAGAATAATGTAATCATGATTGGAGGATCGAAAGGAGGGAAGGTTGTTTGATGCCTTAAGCAAATTCTGCAACATTGGGCAGAATTCTGCTAAAGGGTCATTCGACCGGTCGAAGGGGGTCATTCGACCCGTCGAATACCCCCTGCATGAAATATTTTTCTACCTCTTTCAAAAAATATTTAAATGTTTTGATTAGTTCTTAGGGTACCTTTGGGACCCCTTTTAACATATATTCATCTGATTCAAAAAATATTTACGTTTTTAATTTTATACGAATTTAATAACCCGGGAGGTATTGTTTCCAAAAGTTTTGAATACACAGTTTTTTTTAAAGTTCTTTTCTGCTGCATATAGTCTTTTGATGGCTTGGTTGAGCCTTGGTGGCATGCCAAGTGTCCTATCTCCACGCAGAGTGGGATGGATCATGACATTTATTGGTATCCAAGCTAGAGGTAACAAAACTTTGGAGAACGTTCGACGACAAGTGAAGTGTTAAATGAATTGACATATGTTCCAGAATGCATTCATAGATTGCATAAATGTTTGATGTATATGTATGTGGTTATACATACACGCTTATATTTACTGTCATACATGCATAGTATTTATGCATTGAGTTTGATAGGATTGTAATCATGAATGATGATCGAGATGTATCGTCGTATACTCGACGTATAAATGAAATGACAGAAATGATTGGGAATATCGGGGATATGATACGGAATAGAGCGGAGCGTTTGCCTCCAACACCTCCATTTAAACCAACATCGATAGTTATGGTACATCTGTCTGAGAATAGGGGTATGAGATTTGTATTTGAATAATTTACAAGAAAGAAACTAATAGAATTTTAGGGAACAGCTGACACAATGCTGGCGGAGCATTGGGTCATGGACATGGAACGAATTTTTTGATCTATTCTGATGTTAGATAGGGAAAAGATTGAGAATGTAAGTGATGTATTGAGGGGTGAAGCTCAGAACTGGTGGGTAAATATTTTAGATCAAGGGGCACCGATTACGTGGGAAAGGTTCAAGGTAGAGTTCAATCACCGATTCATTTCGAGAGCTGCCCACAATGCAAAAAAGAAAGAGTTTGATAATCTTAAGCAGGGAGATATGACTGTGACTGAATACACCTCCAAGTACAACGCATTGTTGCGGTTTGGTAAAGGTTTAGTACAAAAGGAGGAAGATAGGGCAAGGAAATTTGAAGAAGGTTTAAGAGACAACATTCGCTTACGGGTAGAGACCTACGAACATACAACTTTGGCAACAGTGCAATAAACGGCGCTTGTAGCTGAAAGTGGGATGGAAAGATTGAGACAAAATTAGCAAGGAAAGCGAGGTTATGAGGGTAGTGACAGGCACCAAGATGGATCTTTAAGAGGCCATTTTCATGAGGCTCTGGTTCTAGTTTTAGTGATTCTCGAAGAATACCTAGTAACATTCCATTGTGTTCACTTTACAACCGACCACACACGGGCCGATGTTATCTGACTAACTCCCAGAATAGAACCACAGGGGGAAACAGTGCGAGTTCTGCACCCTATCCATAACTTAAGTGTTTTGATTATGGTACCTTGGGACATCGAGTAAGGATTGTCCAAGGAAGTGTCCTCAACAAGGGGCAAGTTCTATGGCTTCTAGTGGTTCGAAGCCTAAGCAGTCTAATGAAGGGGGACAAAGGACAGAGCAACATCAGGGAAGATCATTTCAGATGAACTCTGGAGACGTGGCTACTACTGATACAGAGGTCTTCGGTATGGTGCTTGTATTTTTGCACTTAGCACGCATACTCATTGATTGGGATCTACGCATTCATTTGTATCTCATAATTTTGTGGAATATTTGAATGTTAAGTCTGTGCCACTAGGATAATATTTATCCATTTCCGTGCCTCTTAGTAAACCGGTAGTAACATCTACGATATAAGAACTATGAGATCAAACTGGGTGAGAAGTTGATAAGCATAGACCTTATACCAATTATTGTGAACTATTTCGATGTGATACTAGGAATGGATTGGTTAGCCCTCAAGGAGGTGGGGTTACATTGCCGCCGTACTTAATTTCAGCTATTCAAGTGGGTAAGTTATTGAAAAAGGGATGTCAGGGATTTCTGTTCAGTAATTGATACTTCGACGACCGAATTAAAAGTAGGAGATATTCTAGTTGTACGAGAGTATCCGGATGTATTCCCAAATGACTTACCAGATGTTCTTATTGAGAGAGAAATTGAGTATACTATTGAGATAATACCAGACACAAGACCTGTATCAAAAGCGCCATATAGAATGGCACCCGTAGAATTGAAAGAATTGAAGTTACAACTACAAAAGTTACTTGACAAAGGTTTTATTCGACGTAGTGTATCACCATGGGGAGCTCCAGTGTTGTTTGTAAAGAAAAAGGATGGCTCAATGAGAATGTGTGTCGACTACCGAGAGTTAAGAAAGTTGATAATCAAGAACAAGTATCCATTGTCAAGAATTGATGACCTATTTGATCAACTTTATGGGGCACAAGTATTCTCCAAGATCGACTTGAGATCGGGCTATCATCAGTTGAAAGTAAAGGTCGAAGATGCGGAGAAAACGGCTTTCATGGATCTTATCAACTGAGTCTTCAAGGACTACTTTGATGATTTTGTAATAGTGTTCATCGATGATATTCTTGTCTACTCGCCGAGTGAGATAGAGCACGAGAATCAATTAAGATTGATACGAGAGATGTTACGGGAAAATCAACTATTTGGTAAACTTAAGAAGTGTGAATTCTGGTTGCCTAGCATTACTTTCCTTAGTCACGTGATTGACAAGAATGGGGTTTCAGTAGATCCTCACAAGGTAGAAGCTTTATCTAATTGGTAAAGACCGACTTCAGTGTCAGAAATTTGATGTTTCTTAGGACTAGCTGGATACTACCATCGTTTTATCGATAATTTTTCGAAGATTTCATTACATATGACAAAGTTGATGAGGAAAGGGGTTACTTTTAAATGGAGTCAAGAGTGTGAAAACAGTTTTCAAGAGTTGAAGTCGCGGTTGACGATAGTGCCTATCTTGACAATACCATCCAGAATTGAGGGTTTTGTGATCTATAGTGATGCTTCACATCAGGGGTTGGGGTGTGTGCTTATTCAAGGTGACAAGGTGGTTGCCTATGCTTTAAGACAATTGAAGACACATGAGGTAAATTATATGACTCATGATCTCAAATTAGCCACAGTAATTTATGCTTTGAAAATTAGGAGACACTACTTGTACGGGGAGAAGTGCAAGATTTTCACAAACCATAAGAGTTTGAAATATATTTTCACGAAACACAATTTGAACATGAGACAGAAAAGATGGTTAGAGTTGATGAAGGATTACGATCTTTTGATTAAGTATCATCTGGGAAAGGCTATTGTAGTAGCCGATGCTTTAAGCCGAAAGACGACAAGGAACTTAGTCAACGAGCTAACCCAACAAAAGGATTTGGTAAAGGAGATAGAACATCTAGAGTTATATGTAATTCTAGAGATGAATGGTGGCTTAATTATGGTGATCATAGCCCACCCAGATATTATAGATGAAATCAAGGCTGAACAATTTAACGATCTTTACTTGTGTAAGATGAGAGATGAGATACCTTTGGAAAAATGACTTGGATTTACGTTGCAATAGGGAGTATTGGTGCTTGGGAACCAACTGTGTGTACCAAATATAAATGACTTGAAAGAGCAACTTTTGGAGGAGGCTCACAACACTAAATATTCAGTTCATCCGAGAAGAAACAAGATTTACCAGAACTTGCGAGAAAACTTTTGGTGGAGAGGTATGAAATGGGAAGTTGCCAAGTTTGTGTTTGAATGTTCGGTATGTCAGCAAGTTAAAGCAGAGACACAAGTACTTGCAGGACTACTACAGCGATTACCAGTGTCAGAGTGTAAGTGGGATGAGATCACGATAGATTTTGTTTATCGATTTTCACGATCGTTCAACAAGAACAACAAGATTTGGGTTATAGTTGATAGATTGACAAAATTAGCACATTTCCTACCGATCAAGACAACTAAACCTTCAAGGTTGGCAGAATTGTAAGTGAGAGAGATTATCAGTACATGGGGTTCCAACAGTGATTATATCATATCGTGATGGTAGTTTTACATCAAAGTTTTGGGGAATTCTACAGGAAGCTATGGGTACGAAGCTGAGTTTCAGTACTGCATTTCATCCTCAGACCGATGGACAGTCAGAACGAATGATTCAGACGCTAGAGGATATGCTTAGACTTTATGTTCTAGATTTTGGGAGTGATTGGAGAAGCACTTGTCGTTAATTGAATTTTCTTAAAATAATGGTTTTCAATCGAGTATCGGAATGGCACCATATGAAGCATTGTATAGCTAGTAGTGCCAATCACCCATTTGTTGGACCGAGGTTGGAGAGAGAAAATTGTTAGGACTTGAGATAATACAGTTGACGACTGAGAATGTGAAGTTGATTCAGGAACAACTTAGTGTGGCTTAGAGTCGTTGAGCTATGCATACTCTAAACGACGACCGATGGTATTTGAAGTTGGAGATTTTGTATACTTAAGATTATCGCCTTCGAAAGGCATTGTACGATTTGGGAAGAGGGGAAAGCTTAATCTGAGATTTGTAGGACCGTTTAAGATCCTAGAGAGAGTAGAACCAGTGGCTTATCGATTAGCTCTTTCGTCAGAGTTGGAGCATGTGCACAATGTTTTCTATGTATCGATGTTGAGACGGTGTATGTCAGATACGAGCAAGATCATGGTACCGGAACCATTGCAAATCCAGGAGGACTTGACCTACATGGAACATCCTATAGAAATCTTGGATCGCAATGAACAAGTATTGACAATGAAAATGATTCCAATGGTAAAAGTGCTATGGTGTAGCCATATGGTCGAAGAGGGTAAATAGGAAGGTGAATAAGAAATGAGTAATGAATATCCGTATCTTTTCGTCTCATGAGGTAAAGTTTGGGGACAAACTTCCTTTTTGGAGGGGAGAGTTGTCACACCCGTTCCAGAAATTCCATGGTTTTATCATTTCATATTTGAGATTTTGAGATTATTAATGTTTATTAATAATTTGAGAGGAGGTTGACTATGGGTCAACGGTAAGGTGTCAGTAAGGACACGAGAACATGGAACTTCATATTTAATTGGCATAATTAAATAACATTTATATAATTTAAATGTTATTTGAAATATTTGGCATTCTTGTGAATAGTAAATTTACCTATGTAGAGTAAATTTTTGGTAGTTTTGATATTGATATATATATAGATATCATTTTGAATACTGTGGTGAGAACGTGAGTGGTACACTGCATAAAAAGGTAGGTGGTTTAGAGATTTCATGGAGATTAGTTTTGGATCCTTATTTCGGACCCAAACGAAACTTAGTCGAAAACTTCTATAAATTTTAGTTTTCACGCGTGAAAGAATAAAATAGACGTTTAAGACATTTCAGGAGAAAATTAGGAGTTTTGGAAACTCGTGGGGAGGTAAACGTAATTTAAAAAAGCCATGCCTATAAATAGTTAAGCTTGAGATTTCATTAGTTACAAACTTTCTAAGAATATCCTTGGAGGAGAGAGAAAAGGGAGATTTGGTGGCTACGAGCTTCACGACGCTGATCAACGACCGTTTGTCTATCAGTTTTTTGCCAGATCTGAGATTTGAACTCCTCGAGGTAGGAGCTTCATTTCGATACCTCTTAGGCTGCGTTTGGCTATCTTTTCTGAAAATCAAATTTCTAGGAATTTATGAAAAATCAGGTAAAACTCATAGGAATCGCGTATAACTTGAAATTCGACGTTTATCGGGCCTTTAGTCGATCCTTCAAAGTTTTAGAGGAATTGCACGAGGTATGAATTCTAGTCAATGAAATATATGAAATTTACATGCTTTGATTATCGATTTTGATATTTTGGATTCGGGCGAAATCCATGTATTAGTTAGGTCCGTTAATTATGCACGTAAAAATGCTAGAAAAGCACGTATAACTGTTTATGTGAGCATGTTATGTGTCTACTTGGGTCAAAGGGGAGTTTGGTGGAATTTCATCCGGGGGTAAGCTCCTCGAAGTATGAGGATTGTAACATTGTTTGTGTGGTGTCTGATATAGAGGAAGGCCCAACCAAGACACGGTACCCTAGTATGGAGGACGGCCTAACCAGTGTACGGGGATGCGTGGGAGAGGTGTGTCTTCCAAGGCATCGGTTTCATTTACTGAATGAATGTGTACCACTCACCCTAGAGACTATTTTAATGTGTTTTAGATGTTTTAAACATGGATTGTCATATAAGCATACATTTAGAATTGTGCACTCAGCATATAGCTGAGCAGTGGAGATTTACTCCATTGTAGGTGACAAGAAGAAAGGGAAAAAGAAGGTGAATAGTGAGGCTGTGGGGGAAGACGGGGACATCCTCTTGTACATATTTTTGTTTTCCATTCTTTTGAGGAAAAATGTAATTTCAAGAAGTTAGGACTTGAAACTTCACTTTTGAACTTTGGAATGGTTTTGTAAGGTGGTATATTATAAAGGGACTACTGGTAGTTATGTTCAACTTATCCAAACACATAAGTTCATATGTTGTTCTCTTAACTTGTCAATTTCGAGTTTTGAATGAATGCAATAGTGCTTTTGTGAATCAATCCAAACGAGCCTTAGTTTGTTCAATCATTGTTTCTTTTCGTAGATTAACATGTCTTAATGACATTCTTGAAAGCTTAATGATGATGCCAAAAATTGGTAAGAGTAAAGTAGAGCAATTTTAAGAGAGAGAGAAAGTGGGAGACTATTTTTTGTATGTGGTTCGGCCCTGTTAATGAAGGTACCTACGTCCACGGGTGTGTCTTAGCACGTTCACTAGCAGATCACCGGCGGGCCTGGTGAGCCAACAAAGAGGGGCGGCACTCCCAGTAATACCGGCCGGGTGTATGCATATAATGGTGAATTTTATAGAGGTGCTGTGTAGACTACAGAATTGGCGGCCCCTTCAATGGGGGGGTGAGAGGTCTCTTTTATAGATGTAAGAGACCTACTTATACATGGATAAGGAAATATAATCCTATTGATATAGATTGGCATTAATTATGGGGATTTCCTAATTGGATTAGGAAATAGTGTGCACTTTCCATTAATCTTCTAGCTTGAGTAAGAAACTACCCGTAATGCTCGGGATCACGCCTGTGGGCCCGGATGAGCTGTTCCCGCAGTGGGATGTGCCTGTGTGCTTTTCCCGACCTGCTGGCCGGGTCATGAATGAACCTCTCGGGATGATGAGTAGAATAAACCGCTCGGGCTGACGCTTCTGAGGAGTTGTGCATGATTTTACCGGGGCATGGACTGGCTGCTGATTTGAACCGCCCGGTCATAAGATAGAGCCAATTTTGGGTGTATCAGCTGCCCCCCATTTCCAAGGTTGGCCGAATGCTATATCGGGGCAAGTTTGGAAATCAGTTTGATGTTACTTGCCGCTGTCTGAGTGCTTGTGAAAGCTGCCTCGGGGCTTCTGAGCCTGGTGAGTCCTTAGGAACTGGCTGAGAGTTGAGACCCAGCCTAGCTTGGGACTTTTAGGTGCTCGAGAACTGACCGGGAGTTGAGACCCGGCCTAATTCGGAGTCTTTGAGTGCTCGAGAAGTGACCGAGAGTTGAGACTCGGCCTACCTCGGAGTCTTTTTTTGCTTGAGTTAGCTCCCAGGATGGTTATCTTCTGCCCGTAAACCTTCATCAAGGCTGTGGGTAGAAGGATTTTACCATGTTGGAAAAGTCGACCTAAAGCGTATTGCTCTAGGGTCCTTTTTTTAATGTTAACTCCCCAGGATGGTTGTCTTCCGCCCGGCCAGCCTTCGTCAAGACTGTTGGGAGAAGACCTTGACCATATTGGTGGAGCCGACCTAAATCACGTTACTTAAGGGTCCTTTTGCTCTTCTATCGTCGGCCAACCTAAGAGATTTTAGTCACCTCTATCGTCGGCCTGGACCTAAGTGGAGTTAATGCCACTGAGTACTGTAGGTGCTCGGGTTGTTCAAGATTTTGACTTGGTTATTCGCGAGGCCTGTAGATACCCGGTGTGATTACCTGTTTAGTTCACTACGCCATCTTGCCCCCCAAGCTTTCGCTAAGACGAGGGTCTTACAGAGGCTATGAACTGTAGGTAATCGACCTGGAACATGGTGGTTGCAGGGTCTTTTGAAACTTGCCATCATCAGCCACCTAGGGGGTTTGCCCCCATCGTCGGTTGGACCTAAGCGAAGCCGGTGCCTTAGGCGTGACCCCAAGGTCTTTAGTGCCTGGGTTCGGAGCCCGAGGTCTTTTGAGTGCCTGGGTTCGGAGCCCGAGGTCTTTTTAGTGCCTGGGTTCGGAGCCCGAGGTCTTTTTAGTGCCTGAGTTCGGAGCTCGAGGTCTTCTTCGTGCCTCGAGGTTAGGCCCGAGGTCTTTGTATGCCTCGGGGTTAGGCCCGAGGTCTTTGTATGAGTTCTCTGACAATCGGTGGAGCCTCATGTGGTGATCAGGCAAGTACCATTGTAGTCGGGCTCTTCTAGACCGATGGAGATAGGAGGTCGGATCAGGATCGTCAGGCTCCAGATTTCTCTGTGCTGGAGGCAAAGTCAGAACTGCTTGATCCTGGCCGATGTGAAATGGAGGTCGGGTCGGGGCTGCCGGACGCTGACCGCTGTGAACTGGAGGTGTGGTCGGTGCTGCCTGACCCGGACTGCTGTGAACTGAAAGAACTGTCTGCACTCCCGGGCTGATCTCGCTTTCGCTTACTTCTGGAATACTTGTTGCTTTCTTGCTCGGGGTCTTTAATCTTTAGAAATTCTTCAGTGTCAATGTATTTTCCAACCCTCTCTGCGAGTTCGACCAAGGTTACCGGTCGGTTTCTGTGGAATAACGCGGCGCACTTGGTGTGTTGAACTCCCGAGCAGAAGGCTATGATGGCGATTGTCTCGTTCAAATTGCGGATTTGAAGCTTCTGTTGGTTGAACCGGTCGGTGAACTCCTTGAGGGACTCATTATTCCGTTGTCTGACCGTCAGTAACTGCATGTCTGGCTTTGGCCGCTCATGCATACCGGCGAACTGGTTGATGAACTGCTTACTGAGTTGTTTGAAATTGCAGACCGATCGGGGCTCCAAGGAGTAGAACCACTGCATGGGCGGGCCTTTCAAAGTGCTGGAGAAGGCTAGGCAGTGTAGTTCATCGGAGTTGGTGGCTAGGGCCATCTGAGCCTTATAGGTCCGGACGTGGTCTACCGGGCTCCCCGAGCCGTTATAGGGATCGAGGCGAGGCTGCTTAAATTTATGCTGGATGGCAAACCCCGTGATCTGGCTGGAGAATGGTGACTCTGTCTCGGTATTGGCCTGATTCTGAGCGCAGGTTTGACCAAGCTTCTTGGCCACTCCGTCGATCTACTTCTGTAAGTCTTTGATTCGGGCTTCCACTCCTTCCCGACCGGTATCTGAGGAACTAGTCGGGTTGGTGGAAGATGCTTCTTCATGGCGGGGTGCTGTCCTTTGGGATCGGGCTAGGCTATGACTCCGGGTAACCGTATCCCCAGGGATAACTCGATTCTTGACCGAGTGACCCTGGACTGATTCCGGGGCCATATGCTCCCGCCTTTCCTCTCGGGCAGCACACCCACTGTTGATGTCTCTGGCATCCTCAACACGGGACGGGTCGGCTCAGGCACGTTGTCTGGTCCAGATTGGTTCCCGACCGTATGCAACGTTCCCGGCCCCCTGGAGGACGGCTTTGCTGGGCTAGCAGGGCTTTGATCTGTCGCTGGATTTGACGCTGGCCCTCCAAGAGTTGTGTGAGGGTCGCGGTGATCTGCTCAGCTGTCATG
Organism: Hydrangea macrophylla; assembly: GCA_033977485.1. NCBI lineage: Eukaryota > Viridiplantae > Streptophyta > Magnoliopsida > Cornales > Hydrangeaceae > Hydrangea > Hydrangea macrophylla. Next base: position 58,499,620 of record CM066988.1, on the reverse strand, counting down.
GCTGCCGCAGCCCGTGCCGAGGCCGAAGGAACATCCCGGTCGGACTGCTGATCAACCTTCTTACCCTTCTTCGGTGGCATGACGATCAGTCAAGAGATTTGTTGATGAGAAGACTTGTCGTTTCCCACAGACGGCGCCAAACTGATGATGCCAAAAATTGGTAAGAGTAAAGTAGAGCAATTTTAAGAGAGATAAAAAGTGGGAGACTATTTTTTGTATGTGGTTCGGCCCTGTTAATGAAGGTACCTACGTCCACGGGTGTGTCTTAGCACGTTCACTAGCAGATCACCGGCGGGCCTGGTGAGCCAACAAAGAGGGGCGGCACTCCCAGTAATACCGGCCGGGTGTATGCATATAATGGTGAATTTTATAGAGGTGCTGTGTAGACTACAGAATTGGCGGCCCCTTCAATGGGGGGTGAGAGGTCTCTTTTATAGATGTAAGAGACCTACTCATACATGGATAAGGAAATATAATCCTATTGATATAGATTGGCATTAATTATGGGGATTTCCTAATTGGATTAGGAAATAGTGTGCACTTTCCATTAGTCTTCTAGCTTGAGTAGGAAACTACCCGTAATGCTCGGGATCACGCCTGTGGGCCCAGATGAGCTGTTCCCGCGGTGGGATGTGCCTGTGCACTTTTCTCGACCTGCTGGCCGGGTCATGAATGAACCGCTCGGGCTAACGCTTCTGAGGAGTTGTGCATGATTTTCCCGGGGCATGGACTGGCTGCTGATTTGAACCGCCCGGTCATAAGATAGAGCCAATTTTGGGTGTATCACTTAGTATGGCTTGCGAATTTTAGAATAATGTAATCATGATTGGAGGATCGAAAGGAGGGAAGGTTGTTTGATGTCTTTAGCAAATTCTGCAGTATTGGGCAGAATTCTGCTAAAGGATCATTCAACTGGTCGAAGGGGGTCGTTCGACCGATCGAAATACCCCCTACATGAAATCTTTTTCTACCTCTTCCGAAAATTATTTAAATGTTTTGATTGGTTCTCAGGGTACCTTTGGGACCCCTTTTAACATATATTCATTTGATTCAAAAAATATTTACATTTTCAATTTTATACGGATTTTACAACCCAGGAGGTATCGTTTCCAAAAGTTTTGAATACACAAGGTTTTTTTTAAAGTTCTTTTTCAATGCGTATAGTCTTTTGATGGTTTGGTTGAGCCTTGGTGGCGTGCCATGTGTCCCATTTTCACGCGTAGTGGGATGGGTCGTGAAAAGAAAGTCATCAACATAAAGTACAAGAAAAGCTACCACCTTACCTACATATTTCTTGTATACGCAAGATTCATCCAGATTCTGTATGAAACCAAACGACTTGACTGCTCGAGTCAAATTGAATGCTCTAACTCCTGGATGCCTGCTTGAGCCCATAAATCGACTTTTTCAGCTTACATACCAAGTTACCTTTTTCGCCAGCTATGAATCCTTTTGGTTGCTACATATAGATGTCATCCTCAAGATTGCCAACCAAGAATGCAGTCTTAACGTCCATCTGCCAGATCTCAAAATCTAGGTATGCGGTAATGGATAAGAGTATTCTGATGGACTTGAGCATGGCTAACGGTGAAAAGATTTCTTCATAGTTAATGCCCTTTCTCTGAGTATAACCTTTCGCTACAAGCTGTCTTAAAGGTCTCAACATTTCTATCAAATCCTCTTTTCCTCTTGTAGACTCACTTACAGTCAATGGGTTTAATATTGGTAGGAAGTTCTACAAGATCCCAGACATGACTGGAATCCATAGATTATAACTCAGCCTTCATAGCTTTGACCTAATGGGTTGAATCAACATCAGCCATTCCCTCTTCGTACGTGGCAGGATCGAATTCAGATTCTATGGAGACAACTTCAAAAACTTCTCCTAAGAACATGTATCTATCAGGCTGGCTGATAATCCTCCCACTACGACTAGGTACCGGGTTAGAAATGGGTAAAGATGTTGTATTTTCTTGTCTTACATCGTTTTCAACTGTTGGAGGATTAGAGGATACTCCATCTATCTCTCTTACATCTATCATTCCTTTAGGTTTATGGTTCATGATATAACCATCTTCTAAGAAAACATCATTTATACTAACAAACACTTTCTGTTCTCTTGGATCATAAAAATACCATCCATAAGTACGCTTTGGATACCCTACGAAGTAATATACTTCTTATCGTGATTCCAATTTGGCCATCTTTCCTTTCAGCACATGTGCTGGACACCCTAATATCCGAACATGTTGCAAAGAGGGCTTGCGTCCAATCCACATCTCTCGTGGTGTCATAGGAACAAATTTGCTTGGAACTAGATTTAGTATATACATAGCGATTTCCAAAGCATAACCCCAAAGAAATAATGGCAACTCGGAATAACTCATCATCGACCTAGTCATGTCTAAAACAGTACAGTTCCTCTTCGTTACACCGTTCTGCTGAGGTGTACCAGGTGCAGTCAACTATGACAGAATCCCATTCTATACTAGGTGATCAATAAACGCATTAGAGAGATACTCGCCATCTCGATCAGATCGAATGGCCTTGATATGTAGGTCTAACTGCTTCTCCACTTTAGCCCTAAACTCTTTGAATTTTGTAAAGGCTTCAGACTTGTGCTGCATTAGGTATACATATCGATACCTATAGTGGTCATCAGTAAATGTAATGAAATACTCATAACCACCCCTAGCTTTGATATTTATTGGTCCACACACATTAGTATGAACGAATTCCAACAATGCATTGGTCCTATTGCCCTTTGCGGGAAAGGGCATTTTGGTTATTTTACCCTCTAAACAGAATTCATAAACTTCCATTGGTTCGAGAAACAAATCGCCTAAGATCCCATCTTTGACTACTCTGTTTATTCAATTTAGATTGATATGGCCAAGCCTCATGTGCCAAAGCCTTGTTGGATTAGTAGAAGGTTCCTTTCTTTTAGATGGTGTAATCACCACTGAGTTATTAAGTTCCATATTAGAATCTTTAGAAATAATTAGAGTAATTACATACAAACCATTTGACTTGAGACCAGAACACAAAAAAGAACCATTTCTTTTGATCACAACTTCAATTCCAAAAGAGAAAGAATAATTTTTATTTGAAAGTTCTGAAAGTAAAATTAAATTACGTCTCATTAAAGGGACGTAAAGCACATCTGATAAAACTAAAGTCTAATTGTCTGAAAATTCTAAAACTACTACTCCTATAGCAACCACATACATAGTTGCACTAGAACCTAGAGTCAGCACAATCTCCCCATCACTGCACCTCCTGGTTGATCTGAACCCCTACAACGAATTACAGATATGGTTAGTCGCACCAGAATCAATGCATCAAGTGTTCGAAGTATTCGTTATAAAACTTACTTCAATAATATGTGATTCGATCATACCTTGAACTCTCGTAGCTAATAATTCTGAACAATTCCTCTTCCAGTGGCCTTTGTCCTCCCATTGGAAACACTTTCCTTAGCCTTGACCACCTGCCTTCCCTTGCCTTTTCCCTTTTCCTTAGATTTTGCAATCTTTGGGACTGGCCCAACACTTGAACCACTAGTGCTAGCCTTTTTCTTTTCTTTCTTGCCCTTCGGCATAGATCGGGAAGAAGCGCCCTTTTTAATGTTCAAAACGTTGCCCCCAAGTTTGATCACCCCTTCCGCTTACTAAAGAGAGGTCATCAGTTCGCTCATTGAAAAATTTATTTGATTCATATTATAATTAAGTTTAAATTGAGCGAATGATTAAGGCAACGAGTTGAGGATCATATCAACTTGGGTGGTCTGTGCGTCAATGTTGGTTCCCAGAGTCTCTAGTTCATTTAAATAACCAATCATTTTTAAAATGTGCTCTCTAATTGGAGTTCCTTCCAACATTTTTGCACTCATGATCTTTTGCATGACGATCTACCTAGCAGGTCGGCCTTGCTCCCCAAACATTCCTTTCAGGGAGGTCATGATAGCACTAGAGGAATCGTTTGATTAGAATTGGTGTTGCAATATACCAGCCATAGAGGCCAGAATGTAGCAACGAGCCATCCCATTCGACTTCTTCCATTTTTTGAACTCGCGTCTAGCAACTGTCGAAGCATTTGCCGCGGGTGCGTTAGGGCATAGGGTAGTGAGGACATATATGTGATTCTCCACAGTTAAAATGATATCAAGATTATGTTTCCATTTAGTGTAGTTGTTTCCAGTTAGTTTGTTCTGTGTGAGTATGGTGGCAAGAGGACTAAATGTAGATCCAGACATTAAAAATTCTGAAAAAGAGTAACATACATTGTAATATAGATATCAAGATAAGACAGTATAAAATAAATGAATCCATAAAAAACTCTTATTTTAAAACAAAGTTGTCAGAATATCAAAACAAAAGAATAAAGCCTCTGTGTGGGATCCCTTATTCATAGCTTTACTAGTGTGTACCATTAACTAGGATCCAATGACAACCATCTCAAGTAGGACCCCCGTGGGTGGTAACCCTCTAACACGTCTCATTGATCCTATTCGTAGGAAGTTCACATCTAGTAACCAATGAGTATTGTACCCTCCGTATGGAATGATCACCCTTGGCTGGGTGACACAGAGTACTCTTCTCATCTTACAGTGAACCGTTAATGGAAGATCGTGAGAGTTATTAATAAGTCCCTCTCCCACTAGATTTGATAATTAAGGATTTTGCCTTTTCAAAAAATTGTTTTTTGCTCATTTCCAATAGACATCCAATGTCTACTAATGAGTTAAAACGGTTTTTGATTTTTATTTTAGAAAACTCATTTTTGTATGCATGTAGTAACAATATTTAAAGCGTTAATCACAAACAAGCATATAAAAATGAAAAAACTAAAATTGAAATGAAAGCATTCAACAATGCCTCAATCTCCCATGGCTCTATCTTCATAGATCCATCTCTTGGTTTAGTCACCTCTAGCTCCACCTTCATGGACAACGGCTGCTCGTTCCATCTTCATGGATATTACTAATTCTATTACATTGGTCATATGCTTCTTTCGAAGCTTACAATTTATCTAGGGATAGAAACAGCAACTAATAAAATTAGCCTAGGAAAACACGTGCGACTTTCCTTTTCGCAGGAATGAAGTCGCAGCGCCCTTTACATATACCTATTAAAACCAAACCACCAATCACAAATGACAATAAAATTTGAACATCATCGGTGCCATGGGAGATAGAGGACTAATCCTTTTTGTAAAAGGGTTAGACATACACACATCCACGCATATATAACTATTGGAACCCCTAATTGACTTGCATATTCCATGCATTCTTCATGGAAGCAATTAGAACATTGAAATAGCATCTTAAGTTCTCGGTCACACTTCGATCGATTGAAGCAATTTCAATCGACGAACCAAAAAATTCGCATATTTGATTTTAAAATTTTTCAGAATAGTATGAAAAATAAACGAAAATAATTTTTAAAACTTTTAAAACTGTGAAAAGGTCTGGACAGAGAAACACTTTCGATCAATCGAACCAAGTTCAATCGATCGAACTGAGCCTGTTTCAATCGATCGAAACGTGTTTGATTGATTGAACTCAACAATGTTTTGATCAATCGAAACACTTTTAATCGATCGAAACTGCTATGCATCCAATGCAATCACAGATTTGTTTTCTATTGCGAAAGTGCTGCAAAAACAAATCTGTGACAATGTAGTTTCAAAAAAATAGTCCTAGAACATCATGCAAATGAAAACTAGTGTTCCAAAAATGCATCTATAGATCCAAGTAAGCCTGGGCTCGGATACCAGTTAAAGGATTTATATTATGAAAAATTAAATCTTATGCACTGTAGACCATGAGTTTTGAATACGTACAGAAACACGACATTGTTCTCGGAGCATCTTAAAACCATTTTTTAAAAGGAGAGAAATTCAGCATGAACCCCAAAAAAGTCAACAGTTGACCCAGTGAAAAGTCAACGGGTCAAAAGGGGGTCAATCGTAAAATTTTTGAATTTCAAGATGAAAAGTCCGGGTAATTGTTCATTGGGTCTCCCTTATGCTAGAAATGATTTTTAAGAATTTTTAAATGAAAGAAACATTGAGAAATCGAAAGGTATTTAAGAAGAATTGTGCAGGAAATTGGAAATTTTGCCTTCGGAGGGAGAGTTGACTTTTTTTCCTTAAGGAATTTGATTTTTTAGATATTTTTATTAAATCCAAATGGAGGGTATTTCCTTAATTACATTTAATGTCTCAAGTAAATACATATTTACTTAAATGACATGAAATTAAATTAAGGTGCTGAATTACTGTGAATAGTGCTGAATTGTTGTGCAGCGGCACTCAAAGTGCCCGAACGGCAGTCAGTGTATGCCGCTGCGGCACTCACTGAGTGCCGCGTTCCATCTTCATTGAGTGCTGGCCTGGGCTGGTTTGCATTTTTAAACCAAAATCCTTTTCAATCTTTGATCAAATGAATGCACCAAACGATGTCATTTTTTGTGTACGTGTCTACTATTCCTAGGTCATGCAAACCATGCTCCCATCATCTCTAATTGACCTATCTATCCTTATCTTAGCCCCTAAGATAATGAAAGTCTATAAAAATCTCATTTTCTCTCATTTTGAGAGGTTGGAGACTTGAATCTTGAGGGAGAGACTTGAACCTTGAAGATGAGACTTGAATCTTAGGAAGAGAGGCTAAATCTTGAAGATTGAGTTTGTTCTTAGAGAAATATAGAGAGAGAAACCCAAAACCCCATAGAAATCCTACCCAATTCACCCAATTCCTCAAATCTCCATTGAAGAACCTTGAAGCTTCAAGGAAGAAGAAGAAGAGCATTGCTTGTAAGGCTTGGATCTCTCCAAATCAATCAAATTTTGAGAAGATCTAGAGGTTAAATCCTTATTCCTATACTTATTATATATAATTCAATCACAAACTCATAGATCTAGGACTTTTACACATTTTCAAAACCTCTCTTCCTACCTCATTTCATCACACACCACATATAGTTTGTGATTGAAGTTTCATAAGTTGTCTTCATTAGTTTGGATCTAAAAATAGCCTTGGATTTTAAAACAATAACAAGTTATGAAAGCATTTGTTATTTGGGTTTCATGGAGATTTTGATTTTACTTCTCTTTGTCTCCATTTTCTCTTGGAAATCCATGAGATCATCAATATCTCATTGGATCTTCTTTAGGTTGATCCATTAGTCTCCGATGGTCTTATGGCTTAGATGGAGATTAAAGTGGGTCATTGTTATATCCATGTTTTGTTTGATGGAATTAAGTCTTAGTTCATGACTTAGGTCCTTCAAATTGAATCGCATAGAGTTATTTCTATACCTTATGAAGGTTCATATGATTTTTGGGTCATATCTTAGCCTCCAAGGACCATTGATTTGAGAGGAGATTAAGATATATCAAGTTTATATCCCTCAAGAACCATGTATTTGGGAGAGGAACTTGGTGTTGTTCAAGTTTGATTCAAACTATGAACATTAATCCAACAAAGGTGCAGTGAATCCATAAACCAACTATGATCAAAGATTTTTTTATAAAATCATGGTTCATTGGAATTGGATGAGACCAATTCGAGGACGTTCATAACTCATTTAGTACCTCTGTGATTTTTGTTTTGATGAAATTCCATGTTTAAGATGGTTTGGTCTTGTGATTTCAAAACAAGCAACTCTCTGTCCAAAATTACTGAACAGTAAGTCCATTTTAAAATTAATAAATCAGAACTTGTGTTTGCCTGGAGCCACATATGTATTTCCGAACTAGGGGCAAACAAAGTTTGCCCATCAACATTGGGATGTCCCGCTTCAGCCCACCACATTCATAATGATTACCTCTAGGTTGGGAGTAAATGCACTACAGGCATCCTGTACCATTATGTTCTCAAAACCCTTGGATGAGCTTATTTGCCCATTAAGACTTGGGAAAAACTTCGTTTGCTAAAAGCTTCATTTTACCCTAAAAGCGAGCCCCCAAGTCTCTTTCAAACTAGGGGCAAACTCTGTTTGCCAAATGCAAGTTCTCAAGTAATCAAGTTCATTTTGAAAGGATCGAAATAGAGTACCTTTCTTTCTATAAGCTAAAGCACTAATTTGAAGCACATTCTAGATGGGCAAAGAATTTGCTAAATCGAAAAAGGATAAGTTTTCAAAGCTTAGATTTATCAGCAAAGCACTACCATTGTAAGATGATGAATAAATGAAAGGTGAGATGATACATTATTCACGATGAAAGCACATTGATTCATAATGAATGTAGAGTTTGAGTCAGTCATCTTGAGTAACGGGCTTTGTCACGTCTGTCCTCTTTTGATATGTTAATAAATGGTCTCAAATGTGTGGGTTAAGATGATGAATAAAGATTTGAAAAGTCTTCATGAGCATCCCAAGAGCAATATGAGCAGAGGCTTCGAACACTATCACAAAATAATGCTAAAGTTGCAATATAAGAAGAGTCCAAGACTAGGGGCAAAGGTGACTTCCCTCTTTTGACATAACCAATATGTTTCTTCTAAAGGTCGCAAATGCATGAAATCATTCCTTTTTATCAACTCTATTCATATTCTTTGAGCCTCGTTTAGAAAATAAATTGAATTGAGTCTGATCGACTCCTAATTTTAGAAAATGAAATTGAATTAAGTCTGATTGACTCCTGATAAGTGGAATTTGAACTTGATTTGAGTCAAGATGACTCTGGATTTGGTGAAATTGAATTTGTTCGAGTCTGACTGACTCCTGATATGAAAAGTGAAATAAATGGAGTCCGATTGATTCCTGATTTTGAAAATCTGAGTTGAATAGAGTTTGATTAACTCCTGATTTTGAAAATTTGAATTGATTTGAGTCTGATTGGCTCCTGATTTAAGAAATTGAACTGAATTGATTTGATTTAAGTCTGATCGACTTTCAATTTTTTGAATTAAAATTGCAACATAAGTCCCTAAAAGGGCTGTTGATTATAGCTTTTGCAACACAAGTCCCCAAAAGGGCTGTTAATTGTCGCTTTCGCAACATAAGTCCTTATGAGGCTATTGATCTCTGCTTTCACAACATAAGTCCTTATGTGGCTGTTGATCTTTGCTTTTGCAACATAAGTCCTTACGAGGCGGTTGATCTATGCTTTCGCAACATAAGTCCTTGTGAGGCTGTTGGTCTCCATTTTTGCAACATAAGTCCGCTAAAGGGTTGTTGATTGTCGCTTTCACAACATAAGTCCTTAAAAGGTTATTGACCATCATTCTTGCAATGTATGCCCAAGCTTCTCTTCCTAAGCGTTAGTCCTCAATGGCAGTTTCTCTTCATAAGCATTAGTCCTCAATGGCAGCTTCCCTTACCTTGCATTAGTCCTCAATGGCAACAACATCGGTGTTAGTCCTTAATGGCAACCTTGCATTAGTCCTCAATGACAACATTATTAGTGTTAGTCCTCAATGGCAACCTTGCGTTAGTCTTCAATGGAAGCATTATCGGTGTTAGTCCTCAATGGCAACCTTGCGTTAGTCATTAATGGCAGCATTATCGGTGTTAGTCCTCAATGGCAACCTTCCGTTAGTCCTCAATGGCAGCATTATCGGTGTTAGTCCTAAATGGCAACCTTGCTTTAGTCCTCAATGACAGCATTATCGGTGTTAGTCCTCAATGGCAACCTTGCGTTAGTCCTCAATGGCAGCATTATCGTTGTTACTCCTCAATGGCAACCTTGCGTTAGTCCTTATTGGCAGCATTACCGGTGTTAGTCCTCAATGGCAGCCTTGCGTTAGTCCTCAATGGCAACATTATTGGTGTTAGTCCTCAATGGCAGCATTATCGTTGTTACTCCTCAATGGCAACCTTGCGTTAGTCCTTATTGGCAGCATTACCGGTGTTAGTCCTCAATGGCAGCCTTGCGTTAGTCCTCAATGGCAACATTATTGGTGTTAGTCCTCAATGGCAACCTTACATTAGTCCTCAATGGCAGCTTCCATTCTCTAAGCGTTAGTCCTCAATGGCAACCTTGCATTAGTCCTCAATGGCAGCATTATCGGTGTTAGTCCTCAATGGCAACCTTGCGTTAGTCCTCCATGGCAGTGTTATTGGTGTTAGCCTCAATGTTAACCTTGCATTAGTCCTCAATGGCAGCATTATTGGTGTTAGTCCTCAATGGCAACCTTGCGTTAGTCCTCAATGGCAGCATTATCGGTGTTAGTCCTCAATGGCAACATTCTGTTAGTCCTCAATGGCAACCTTCTGTTAGTCCTCAATGGCAACTTTGATTTAGTCCTCAGTAGCAGCATCATTCGTGTTAGTCCTCTATGGCATCTCATACTAGTCCTCAATGGCAATCTTTTTGAACTTGCGTTAGTCCTCGATGGCAGCATCTTTTTGGTCGATATTAGTCCTCGATGGCAATCTTCGATGAAGTCCTCTAGATTGAGGCAAATCCCTATTGAAGTCCTCTAAATTGAGGCAAATCCTTGTTAAAGTCCTCTAAATTGAGGCAAATCCCTATTTAAGTCCTCTAGATTGAGGCAAATCTCTATGGAAGTCCTCTAGATTGAGGCAAATCTATTGAAGTCCTCTAGATTGAGGCAAATCCTTATTGAAGTCATCTAAGTTGAGGAAATCATATCGGTGTAAGGCATATAATGCATTCATATCACCAGAAAGAGCATGATCTTAGATATTCGCATCTACATAGCATGAAGCATAAAATTGCATTGACAGTCATTATTCCAAGAGCACGTCCATCACGATAGGATAGGTGTATTCATCTATGTGATTGTTTGTGTTTAGGTTTTGCCCCTCACCCGAACTACGTTCTGGTCTGATTCCTCCAAGGATACGTAGGCAGATCACTGTTGAGCACGACCAACACCGACCGTCTTTGTAATTGTTTTTGCAACGCATTTTGTTTTTACCTAAGTTCAATAGCCTGGTCAAAGGCCTGTCTTCACACAGGCTTCGACATTCACTTGTGATACGCGTTACTTCACAAGCTCTGCCGAAGAGGCTCAAAGTGTAGACACCCCAATTTTGACCAAACTATTAAACTTAGGGGGATTTACCTCTGGATATCGATGATGAATATGTCTCTTTATAATCAACACTCTTACAAGCAATCCGACTCTCTTCCTAGAAGAATCTCGGTTCAAAATTTCCCTTTTCAGCCCAAAAGAACAAAATTCTCATCTACCCGTCACCTTGTAGACCATGAGTTTTGATCACGTACAAAAACACGGCATTGTCCTTGGAGCATCTTAAAACCATTTTTTAAAAGGAGAAAAATTCAGCATGAACCCCAAAAAAGTCAACAGTTGACGCAGAGAAAAGTCAACAGGTCAAAAGGGAGTCAATCGTAAAATTTCCGAATTTCAAGATGAAAAGTCCCCGTAATTGTTCATTGGGTCTCCCTTACGCTAGAAATGATTTTTAAGAATTTTTGAATGAAAGGAATATTGAGAAATCGAAAGGTGCTGAATTGCTATGAATAGTGCTGAATTCCTGTGCAGCGGCACTCAAAGTGCCTGAACGGCAGTCAGTGAATGTCGCTGCGGCACTCAACGAGTGCCGTTCCATCTTCATTGAGTGCCGGCCTGAGCTGATTTGCATTTTTAAGCCAAAAATCCTTTTCAATCTTTGATCAAATGAATGCACCAAACGATGCCGTTTTTTGTGTACGTGTGTCTACTACTCCTAGGTCATGCAAACCATGCTCCCACTATCTCTAATTGACCTATCTACCCTTATCTTAGCCCCTAAGATAATGAAAGTCTATAAAAAATCCCATTTTTTTCTCATTTTGAGAGGTTGGAGACTTGAATCTTGAGGGAGAGACTTGAACCTTGAAGATGAGACTCAAATCTTAGGAAGAGAGGCTAAATTTTGAAGATTGAGTTTGTTATTAGAGAAATATAGAGAGAAAAACCCAAAACCCCATAGAAATCCTACCCAATTCACCCAATTCCTCAAATCTCCATTGAAGAACCTTGAAGCTTCAAGGAAGAAGAAGAAGAGCATTGCTTGTAAGGCTTGGATCTCTCCAAATCAATCAAATCCTAAGAAGATCTAGAGGTTAAATCCTTATTCCTATACTTATTATACATAATTCAATCACAAACTCATAGATCTAGGACTTTTACACATTTTCAAAACCTCTCTTCCTACCTCATTTCATCACACACCACATAGAGTTTGTGATTGAGTTGTCTTCATCAGTTTGGATCTAGAAATAGCTTTGGATTTTAAAACAAAAACAAGTTATGAAAGCATTTATTATTTGGGTTTCATGGAGACTTTGATTTTACTTCTCCTTATCTCCATTTTCTCTTGGAAATCCATGAGATCTTCAATATCTCATTGGATTCTCTTTAGGTTGATCCATTAGTATTCTATGGTCTTATGGCTTATATGGAGATTAAAGTGGGTCATTGTTATATCCATGTTTTGTTTAATGGAATTAAGTCTTAGTTCATGACTTAGGTCCTTCAAATTGAATTGCATAGAGTTATTTCTATACCTTATGAAGGTTCATATGATTTTTGGGTCATATCTTAGCCTCCAAGGACCATTGATTTGAGAGGAGATTAAGATATATCAAGTTTATATCCCTAAAGGACCATATATTTGGGAGAGGAATTAGGTGTTGTTCAAGTTTGATTCAAACTATGAACATTAATCCAACAAAGGTGCAGTGAATCCATAAACCAACTATGATCAAAGATTTTTTGTAAAATCATGGTTCATTGGAATTGGATGAGACCAATTGGAGGACGTTCATAACTCATTTAAGTACCTCTGTGATTTTTGTTTTGATGAAATTCTATGTTTAAGATGGTTTGGTCTTGTGATTTCAAAACAAGCAACTCTCTGTCCAAAATTCCTGAACAGTAAGTCCGTTTTAAAATTAATAAATTAGAACCTTAATCAATCTTTCTTGCCCCAAAATAATTTTTTATAAGTATTTCAATGTGTTAGGAAGATACCCTAAAAAGATCTAAGTATTTCTCATTTATGTACTATTTTTAGAAAATCATACAAGATCTCTGGACAGAGAGTCGTAGATTCATGAGTGACGTCTAGTGTTTTCCATATTCCCAGAGATCTAATCGTTCAAACCTTGATTTTCTTTTTGTGTTAGAAACTAGACTCATAGAGGTATATCATATCCAAAAATTATTAAGATCCAACTGTTGGAAGCATGGTTTTTCTATCTTTGAAAGTTGGGTCTGCTCTCTGTAATTAATAAGAAACTGTCACTGTTTTATCTAATCTTATTCATTTTGACTTAAATGGTTTCCTAATGTCTTGAGACCCAAATAAAGTTTTGAATAATGATAATTAAGTGTAAATACAGAGGCTAAGTGATCCAAATTAGTGAATGATTCATAGCTCATTCATGTTCATATCCATGCATTCATTCATGTATATAGATGCTTGTAGTTAGGCTTTAGCTCTATGTTGTTTTGTCCTTAGTTGAACCTAATTGTGAGTTCCTTATAATCATGTTGGGATTATACCACCTCTATATGGACATTGAATTAGCTCCTAGTTGAGACTTGTATATCTATAGAGGTGCTATGGCTCCAACTAATCAAAATGAATTCATAATTTCATCAATTCTTTCCATGCTTGATAGATTTAAGCTAGAAGCTTAGGGTTGATTATTTGTATCTTTGATCAAGGCATGTGTACTAATCTTTGTTTTGTAGTGCATTTGAGGTACAATTTCTCAACTCCTTCCCTAGTTTGATTTACTTCTTTGATTTTAATTGATTTTAAAACTCATGCGCGACACATTAGCCTAGGTTCTTGCCTTATGTGTTTATATGCATTAGAGACCTTTTCTTAGGTTTTATTTTATATATATGCATTGCACGTTTCTATTTTGCGGCTGGATCCCGGGTATGTTTTCTAGTTCCCTATTTGCATATCATATTGCTTGCTATTTGAATTACGTGGCTTATGAATGATATTTTGTCGTTAGCTATTTTTTACCCTTTTTAACATGCTTATGTAATGTATTATTTATATATATGTATTAGTTGAGGGCATGCTTAGATTAATAATTCGATTAAAAAGGATGATGAGTAGAGGCCTATCACAAGATAGGATAAAAGGGGGTGTTTTATTCCACCGGGCTCTTTCCCCTCTCATTCCATAATCCCCGGACCTAGTTAATCTTTGGTTTCGCAAAAGATCAGTTTGCTTTTAAAATAGTTTCTTAATTTTCCTTTAAAAAATTAAGTGGCGACTCATCTTTGTATTTGAAATTTGAAATTTTGCTTTAAAATTTAAAAGTGGGGCCCAAATGTCGATATCCACAATCTGGCGACTTTGCTGGGGATCGAACCCAGAATCTCTGGTTTCGCATACCAGAATTTCTGATTTTGGGTTCACTCGAGGATTAGACTTGAAAGCATCATTTTAATCGAATTAATTAATTTTTGTGTGCCCATTGCATTGCACTTGCATGTCTCGTTAGTCGATTGCACGAAACTATGATCTTGGAGGCTCGGGGTAACCCGATTGGTCAAGTCATCATGGGACTGTGTGATCACCCTTGATCTCGTACCACCTGTTGGTATATGAAGCATCCTATCGGGTGTGTGTCAAAGGTCCCTTAATTGACTAAAACCTTGCTTTTGCATAGTAGCTTCTATAGAACCTTTCAAATCTTAGGAAATCAATTCTTGATTAGGATTATGTGCTAGGGAGTTTTGTACGCCCGGAAAGGATTATTTGAGATGATGATGATGCTTGCTTGATGAAAGATGTGTAACCTCTTAATCACTTTTAATTCCTCTTCATGTCCCGTGACATTTGGGAATACTCCGAATCTTGATTGAAAGATTATACTTCTTATATCTTGTTAGCTAAGCATCATTTACCTTGTATGTATCCGAATTCATGAAAAGTATGGTGATAATATGATCATGTGATGTTTTTACCCAAAGAATTTTAAATACATCTTTGAAAGCAAACATATTTTTGCCAAAGTATTCAATCGTTCTTTCAAAAATCTTTGGAGTTCACTTTTTGATTAAAATTCTAGGTCAGCCCTTTTTGAGGTATATTTTCACATAATCATCTTCAAAGAAAAAAAATCCAAAAATCTTGGAAATTGTTTTTGGAAAAAATGCTTTTCAAATGGATTTCAAAGCAAAATTTCGACCCAATCACCTTTTGATTAAGGAATATAATCCAAAATTCTTGAGAATTGTATTTGAGAGATCTCCCCAATTAAGGAAATGCTTTTCAAATGAACTTCAAAGCAAAGTTTCAACCCAATCATCTTTTGTTGAGAAATGTTATTGCCTTCAAAGGAAAGCTTCTTAAGAATTTGAAAGATCCCATCATCTAGGGAAATGCTTGTCAAATGAATTTCAAAAATTCTAAAATTTTCAAACTTTGAAGGGGTAAAGAGGATCACAATGAAAGGAGTAATTAGCGCACTTGACATGGGTGAGGATTTTATGTGCTTATATGTTTATGTGTTAGGATTAGTGTAGACACCCCATTTTGTCGGCTATCAGATTTAGGAGACCCATAGCTTGGTGGTTCACAATGATCGTAAAAAAGACTCAAAAGGATTCTCGAAAGTCAGTTCTATCTCTCAGAATGCTCAGAATGACCAAAATGCCCAAAAACTCCTAGATTTGGTCCCAAAGTTCTGAAAATATGCTATGTCGTAAGAAAAGCAATAAAGTGAGTTTATGAGAGAAATCGGGTGAAATCGTCAGCTCCCAGAGACCCCCGGAAGTCCCGGAAGCTCCCGGAAAGTCCTCGTTGACCGGTTTGACCAAGGTTTGACTAGGTTTGACCAAGGTTTGACCAGGTTTGACTAAGTTTGACCAAAATTGTCCGAATTCACCAGAATCATTTTCATGAAAAAGTGTTAAAACAAGTTCCAAAAGAAAATCGAGCGAAAACATCAGCTCCCGGGAACTCTCGGAGGTTTCCAGAACTTCCCGGGAATCCCAGGTTTGACCAGTTTGACCAAAATTTGACTTTGGAACCGGGGTGCCAAAACAATTTTCAAATATTTTTTATGGATACTAGAGGTCAATAGCTTTCCAACGGTATATCGCACATAATTTCTGGATTTAAAACGAATTTATTATGAATTTCCAAAGGCAAAAAAGACGATCAAATCGGCTTTTAGCGCAAATACCGCAAAACTTTTCAAAGTGACCTATCACCGAACTATTTTTTTATGTAAAGTAGACTCCATTACCTTTCAAACGGTATATCACAACCTCAATTTGGAGTTCGTACGGATTTACTGTGAATTTCGGACGAAATAGGGCCTTTTCGCGAATACTCGAACATCAGGGGGCCTAAACAGCATTATCTGGAAGGGGGGAGGAGCAGTGCCGCCGCGGCACTGGCCCACTGCCGCCGCGGCACTGGCCTAGTGCCGCCGCGGCACTCCCCCCCAGAGCAGTGTATTTTTGTAATTTGTTTTGTGGTCCCATTTTGATTAATTAAAAACCAAAACGACGTAGTTTTATGATTTCAGATGTTTGGAGCCAATGGGAATACTTTCTAAATCCCAAAACCACCCCAAGTTGGCCTATATAAACACCCCATTACTCTTCATTTTAGGGGAGTCAAATGCAAGTTTAGAGAAAGTTTGGGAGAGAAAGTTGTAGAGATAAGGTTAGAATGGAGAGAAAAGAAGCTTTCTTCTTGGATTTTCAAAACAAAAGTGAGTTCTAAACTTTGTTTTTTACTACATTACTCCCATTTATTTCAACATTCAATACTTCCAACCACCATTTTAGTGAGCATTCAAGAGAATGGAAGCTTCTTCCATGTCTAGTGTCATTACATATGAGTGAAACACCAATCTACAAGTCTCATGCTTCATGAATATCATCTATTGATCATCATCTATTTGCTTGTTTATTTATTGTTTATCTCTTCTTATCTCATTTCTTTTTGATTTTTCTTTATTTACTTACTAGTTCATCATCATCTAAGTGATGACATGAAGTTTGGGGTGAGTGAATCCTTATGGATAGTAGCTCTTGACCTCAAAAACATGTTTGATAGATGATGATCATAACTTCAATACCTCCAAGGTATCCTTGAAGTGCATTGAAGTTATGCTCAAATAAAAATAAGTTTCTCCAACAATCTTGGAGGTTCTTGATGATGAGTTGAATGTTGACATTTTGAGTGGTTATAATCTTTATTGAGTATTAAAAATGCACTTTCAAAACCTCTATTTCAAAACCCCCCTCAATCCCTCTCATTTTGATTTCAAGAAAGAAAATCTTATTTTCCCAAAAATCTTCAAAACAGTGAGTTAAAACAGTGAGTGAGCTGAGTTCAAAGATTTCTCTAGAAGTCAATACTCAACATATAGATGCAAGGCCACTTGGAAAGTCTTCCTAACTCATTGAAGAACACCCATGATTTTTGGTTTGACTTGGAAGTACTTGAAAATGGTCCATTTGGACCCAAACATTCCTTCCAAACATTCTGCCTCTGCTGTCACAGCAGCTTGGCTAACTTCCAACTTCTTTTTCAGAAATATTTTCCAAAAGGGGTGGTCCCAACTTATTTTTCCCTTAAACTTCAATGTCTTAGGGAACGTTCTGTATAAAATGGGCCCCTAGATCATTCGTTTTCATTTTCTAAGATTTTTCAAAATTTCAGTCGACAGTACGGACTCTGTTTCTGAGTGACCTCTGTTGTTTATATGATTTCTATCAATATGTGATAGTTATTAAAGATTGGCTTTTTGGGTTGTATTCTTGACACAATAAGGAACATCTCCATAAAAAATCATGCATTGAAAGCATTCCTAACCCCTCTTTTCCATTTTTGCAAGATCATGTTACTGTTCTGTCCACTATTCACAGCAAGCACATTTTAACTTCCATTCTTTGATTTGATGCTCATATGTATTCCAAATTAGTTCATATCCTAGGAAGTACTTCATACTACATTTGTACATATCCCATGATGATTTCATTCATTCATTCATACACATTTTAGACTTCTAAGTCATTCTAGAAATCCATGTACCCAAAACACACTACAACCTTTGCACATTTTAGATACATACATTGCATTCATGCAAGATTTGGGGTTTTTGTAACTCTTAATCTAAGAAGATTATAAGGAATGATCACGATCACACGTTCATGCTTCCCCTTGATCTAATCATCCTTTCTCATCCGTCCCGGGGATTGAGGGATCTTTTTTTCTCAAAGATTAACATGCATCATACTAGCTTGCTAAGCATATTTTGATTTCTTTGTTTATTTGTTTCAAGAACAATTCATGTCCCCCTCTAGATTAGGAAGTCTTGATTATTTGATATATGAATAGACGATTTTTTCCTAGGTTTATTTGTGTGATCTTTCACTTTACATTGTATGATATTTGACTTAGATCTTATGAATGATATTTTATCTTTAGATCTTCCATTTTCAAGTTTCTTATGTAATGTAATATACTATCATAGTATTAATTGCCGAACCATACATAGTATAAGATGATTATTTGGATGCTAATTGAGGCCCGTCGAGAGACGGGGCGAGTTGAGGGTGTTTTAGTCGCGACAAAGGCTCCTTCCTCTCTCGTACCAAAACCCTGAGCCAAGTTCTTTGGTTATGAAGGACCGGTGCCCTTTATCCATTTGGGTGAGTCAAATTTGGGTTTCTTGGTTCCCTAAAGACCAAGTGGCGACTCTGTATCTGTTTTCAACAGACCTTTTCTCTTTCCTTGATTCAAAATCAAACGAATTTCAAAACATAACGAAGCGGTGGAAGCCCGGTGTCCACAATCTGGCGACTCTGCTGGGGATTTTTTTTTTTAGCAAAATAATACAGAGCTTTGACTCATAAGAAGCATCCTTAAAATCATCTTTTTACTGTGTTTGGTTCACCTCATTGCACTCTTGCATTCCCTCCCTCCGACTGTGTCTGAAACGCGGCGCTGACATTGTTCAGGTCTTGCTGTGCCAGGGCACAAGTCACCGTTGATACTGTACCTTCCAAGGTATATAAAAAAGAGTAAAAACCTCCGTACTGTCTCCCTGACGGTATATTGGAACTCTCGTCAACGGACCCTCTTTGACTAAACCCAGCCTTTGCATATAGATTCCTGTAGAACCTTTCATAGGACTGTTCATTTATCTTTTCAGATAGGACAATGTGATATAACTGCTGTATGCCCTGATGGGATTACCTGAGCGGTGTAGACGCTTATGTGGCATAGAACAGAACCTCTTTATTATGATTCCAAAGGCAATCACTCACATGTGATTACATTGAGTTGACCTGCCTAGGTACCATGACAAGGATGTCTGCCCCATGCTCACAAAGATATACATCACAAACCTTGTTTATTGGTCCTAAGACATAGGAGTATGAAAACCTGCTAGACGGTATGATCACTATCACCACATTAACCCGTTTCTCCCAGAAACTCTGTCCAGATATCCCAGATATAACCACATTAACCCGTTTCTCCCAGAAACTCTGTCCAGATATCCCAGATATAACCACATTAACCCGTTTCTCCCAGAAACTCTGTCCAGATATCCCAGATATAACCACATTAACCAGTTTCTCCCAAAAATTCTGTCCAGATATCCCAGATATAACCACATTAACCAGTTTCTCCCAGAAATTCTGTCCAGATATCCCAGATATAACCACATTAACCAGTTTCTCCCAGAAACTCTGTCTAAAATTCCCGAAGTATCTCAGAAATCCATGTTATCCCTTGGTGATCATACTGGAAAGTAAGGTTAGCACACTCTGTATGGCTAGGACATTATTTGTTTAGCTGCTATCTGTTAGAAATAGAAGCATCATATAGATTAGGGCTTACATCCGCATGCTTGTCCCATTTGATGCACCATTCCCCATCAATCTGCACGCGCTGTTTCGAGTCGGTCCACATCACTATCTTTGGCTGCCTAAAGTCACCACTGTCAAAGATCTAATCTAGTCCTCTCAAAATCTGTCAGGTCAGTATAGATTCCCAAGGTCAGCAGTCAGGGTCCTTTTCGTGGGTCAGGAGTTCAGATAATCGATTAATCAGAATCAGTCTGACAGCTTGCTTCAGCATGAATAGGGAAGAGTTGGAAAACAAGGTTACTGAATTGGGAGCGACCACAAGCCAGCAGTCCGACAGCCTAGCCCAGGTTCTGAAGTTCATGGAAGAACTGAAGCAGCGGCGGCCGCAACCTCCGCCCGGGTTTCCACCACCGGAATTTGAACTACCCCCACCTGAGAATAATGGGGAAGAAGACTGGTTTCAGGGGGTCCCACCGTCCGCATACGAGAAAAAGCTCCAAGAAAAGATGGACAAGATTGACAAACTGGAAAGCGTGCTCAGTAAAAGCAAGGGTGTCGATGATTACATGTTAGATCTGGAAGGCCTCTTCGAGCCTGTCAAGCTGAAACTGCCAGAGAATTTCAAGATGCCTGCCATCGACCGTTTTGACGGAACTGGGAATCCGAAAAGTCATGTGAAGCTATGTATGAGTATCTTCCAATCCATGGGTTGTACCCACGAACACATTGCAATGTTGTTCCGCAAACCCTTGTAAAGTCTGCACTATTGTGGTTCCTAACCTTGGAAGCCTCCAAAACCCGGGCCTGGGAGGACATCGTTCGAGTCTTCGTCGATCATTACTCCTACAATCAAGAGCTGGATGTCACCATCAGGGATTTGGAAACAACCCGGCAAAGCAACAATGAATCCTTCGCTGCATTTCTGAGCAGATGGAGGAACAAGGTAGCCCAAATGACCCACCGGCCAATCGAGAAAGAACAGGTAAGAATGCTCATCCGGAATCTGCAGCCCCTCTACCATGAGAAATTATTCTACCAGTCCATCTCCACCTTTGAGGAATTGTTTGAAGTCGGAACCCGGATTGAAGACGCTATCAGAGAAGGAAAGATAAAAAAGAAAGAGTCCCCGAGTCAGTCCAGAAGACCTAACTACTCCCGGAATCCCCCAGATGTTAATACCCTTAGCAGCCAACCCATGGCGTACCCTCTTAGACCATACCAACCCTCCAGCCAAGCGAACCCCTCCAATCGCCCCTTCCAGAAAAAGCCCCCTCGCAATTTCGCCAAGTTAGAAATCTCTCTCTCCTCACCTTTAGACCGCCTCCTCAAAAAAGGCCATCTCCAACTACTCCAACCCCGAAACACCCCCCTCCCGCCAAACTGCGATATGTCTAAGCGGTGTACCTACCACCAAGCCCCAGGCCACAACACTGATGATTGCGTGCGCCTTCGCCATGACATTCAAGACCTCATTGACCGGAACATCATCGAGCCACCACCAAAGCAGCCCCATATCACCCAAAATCCCCTACCAAACCACCAAAATGTCAACCTCATTGAGTCCAGCCCCGTACCTTTCAACCCTGCTACCTATATCGCCCCCCTAGGACAACCCCTGCCTTGCATTGACATCCCGGATTCTGTGGGAATTCATCTGAATGAAGGGGAGAATGATGAGTGGCAACAACAGCTAGACGATGAGCAAGACTTGTTCTTTTTGGAAGAGCACGATTTGGGGGTGGTAGACCTCAAATGGTATGATCCCAATGATGAAAGTGACGCTTCTATCTAGGACGAGCCGGAGAAACCATATGTGGGAACGGATTGTGATTGGTTCAAAAAGGATGGGACTGTAGAAGGGCCTACTCCTGCTGAAATTGATCACCTGACCAGGTCAGGCCGCCACTACCAGCCTCTGCAGCCTACTACTGAAGCCATCGAAAAAGGTCCAGTTAAAGACAAGGGGAAGGGTAAGATGGATGAGGTCATCGAAGAAGATAATAAGCTGATCAAGCAGCTAAAGAAAACCCAAGCACATCTCTCGATGTGGGACATCATGGTAACATCCTATAAGCACAGGCAAGCCGTGTTGAATGCCTTGGCTGGGATCAAAGTCCCCATCGACGCCGCGCCGGAGGACATGGTAGCTTTCTTGGGTGCACTTACCCCTGACCCAATCATTACATTCTCCGATGAGGACCTGCCACCAGAGGGATCCGCACATAACAAGGCATTATATATCACCGTGGGATATAAGGGACAACAGGTGCCGTTTTGTCTAGTCGACACAGGCTCAGCCTTAAATGTCTGTGCCCTGAGGACTGCCACCACCTTAGGGGTCAATGTCCTTAACATCACGCCATCTGTGCAATCCGTGAGGGCCTATGACAACACCAGGAGAAATGTGATGGGAACCGTTTCTCTCCAAATCCGAGTAGGATCCTTGGTCAGCACCAAAATTTTTCAGGTCATAGACATACCTGCCTCTTTCAACTTGCTGATCGGAAGGCCCTGGTTGCATGTCAACAAAGCCGTATCGTCCACTGTGCATCAAATGATCAAGTACATCCATGAGAAGGAAGTGAAAATCATCCTCGGTAATAGTTGGGGTAATGAAGCTTTCCCGAACTACGCTCCCGTCTTTGAAATCCAAGTACCTGAGTTAGAAGAAGGAGAAATTGGAGGATTCTTCATGGAAGAAGTCCACATGATCAATGATGAAGACAGGTTCCCTGAGATCCACTCTGCGGTTGTCAACATTGTCCGCAAAATGAACTACTTCCCTTGAATGGGATTGGGTCGACGCCAGCAAGGGATTCGAGAGTTCCCTCAGATCAAAGGACAGCAAGGTACTTTTGGGCTAGGATATAAGCCCACTGAAGAAGACATCGAGCTACAGAGGCCGTGGAAGAAAAGATTTCAGTGCCAACCGTTGAACGATATGTTCATTACGAGCTGCTTAGCCACGATTGAGACTTCAAGCACGGAGCTTACTATCAACCAGATCCCCATCATTCAAGATTTTGAAGATGTATTCCAAAGTATCTCTGGACTTTCGCTAAAGAGAGAGATAGACTTCTGCATTGAGCTAGCACCCAGAACGTTGCCAATTTCCAAGACCCTGTACCGGATGGTGCCGACGAAAATGTTAGAATTGAAGAAGCAAGTTCAGGAACTTGAAGACTTAGGTTTTGTTCACCCGAGTACGTCACCTTGGGGAGTACCAGTCCTATTCGTGAAGAAGAAAGACGGAGAGCTACGACTCTGGATCGACTACAGAGAGCTGAATAAGGTCACGATCAAGAATAGATATCCACCTCCCTGGATAGAAGACCTGTTTGATCAATTACAAGGATCAAGGATATTCTTGAAGGTTGATTTGCGTTCAGGATATCATTAGTTACTAGTTTGACCGGAAGATATACCGAAGGCTGCCTTCAGAATGAGGTATGGACACTATGAGTTCTTAGTGATGTCATTTGGACTGACCATTGCCCCGGCAGTATTTATGGACCTAATGAATAAAGTATTCAGACCTTATCTGGATCAATTAATTATAGTATTCATCGATGACATTCTGATTTACTCGAAGACAGGAGAAGAGCACAAGAAGCACCTACAGATTGCTCTACAGACTCTCAGAGATAATAGTCTGTATGCGAAATTCAGCAAGTGTGAATTCTGGCTTCAAAAAGTCAAATTATTGGGATATGTGATATCACAAGAAGGAATTTTTGTAGACTCATTTAAGATTGATGTAATCTTGAGCTAGAATAGACCGACTAACGCGACCGAAGTTAGGAGTTTTCTTGGATTGGCTGGATATTATTGAAGATTCGTGGAGGGATTGTCCAAGATCGCAGGACCGTTGACAAGTTTGACAAGGAAGGAGACAAAGTATGAATGGACTAATAGGCATGAGGATGTATTTCGTGAATTAAAAGAGAGACTAACCTCAGCACCTGTGCTTGCGATACCCAAGAGTGGTAAACGATTTTTAATCTACAGTGACGTATCACACCAAGGACTTGGTTGTGTGCTAATGCAAGATGGTAACGTGATTTATGCAGATCAAGACAATTGAAACCACATGAGAAGAATTATCCGACGCATGACTTAGAACTAGATGCAATTGTGTTTGCCCTGAAGATTTGGAGGCACTACTTGTATGG
The DNA here is from genome assembly GCA_033977485.1 of Hydrangea macrophylla. Taxonomy (NCBI): domain Eukaryota; kingdom Viridiplantae; phylum Streptophyta; class Magnoliopsida; order Cornales; family Hydrangeaceae; genus Hydrangea; species Hydrangea macrophylla. Next base: position 58,475,653 of record CM066988.1, on the reverse strand, counting down.
AGAAAAGTTTGATCTGTTCTCGGATCATAAGAGTTTACGGTACTTGTTCTCTCAGAAGGAGTTGAACATGCGACAGCGAAGATGGATGGAACTACTCAAGGTCTATTGCAATACCATCCAGGTAAAGTAAATGTTGTAGCTGACGCTATGAGCCGAAGACCCCGCCTCTTGATTGCTTTGATTTTGATTAGAGAATGGCGAGCACTGGAGACGTTAGTCAGATTCGGCCTCCAACCAGTGGGATCGGGAAAAGGACAACACTTTGGATGTCTTGTCATACAATTGACTCTCATCAGCTATATCTTGGACGCTCAATAGTCAAACAAAGATTTGAAGCTATGGTTTGCTAAGATGTCGGTGAAGGAACCTAAATATGGAGTATTAATACGGACATAGCATTAAGGTACAAAGGTAGACTTTGTGTGCCAAATGACGGTAGTCTCAGAAAAGATATTTTGGACAAAGCACACAAGTCAAGGATAACCATCCACCCCGGAGGAAACAAGATGTATAAGGACTTGAAGAGGAACTTATGGTGGGAAGGAATGAAACGAGAAGTGGCCGAGTACGTGTCGTAGTATCTTGTTTGTAAACAAGTGAAGACAGAACGAGTCAATCAAGTGATGAAGGATATGCTACGAGCTTGTGTCATTGAATTCGAGAGTTCATGGGAGACACATCTATCTTTGATCGAGTTCGCCTACAACAACAACTATCACACGAGCATAGGGATGGCACCGTTCAAAGCTTTATACCGAAGACCTTGTCGATCACCGCTGTATTGGGCCAAAGTCGAAGATAGTCAACTACTTGGGCCTAAGATGACTCAAGAAACCAGTGAGAAGATCCAAATCGTATCAGAGAAGATGAAGAAAGCGCAATCCAGACATAAGAACTATGCCGACAAGCGACGGAAAGATCTAGAGTTTGTAGTTGGAGATTAAGTACTACTCAAAGTCTCGCCAGTTCGAGGTATCGTCAGATTTGGACAGAAGAGAGGCAAGCTATCGTCATGATTCATCAGACCATTTGAGATTCTAGAACGTGTTGGGAAAGTAGCCTATAGACTTGCATTGCCACCGAAGCTGTCAGGAGTGCACAACGTTTTCCACATTAGCATGTTGAGGAAGTGTGCCCACAACCCAGCGCACGAAATCAGTTTTGAAGATATCAAGGTAAATGAGAACATGACATACAACGAAGGACCCGTGTGTATTCTAGACCGAGGAGTGAAAAAGCTCAGAAATAAGGAGATTCCGCTAGTAAAGATTCAGTGGAAGCACCACAACGAGGGAAAAGCTTCATGGGAGCTGGAGTCAGAGATGCGAGAGAAGTTTTCATTTTTTGTTTTGAACCCTACTTACTTCGGATTTTGGGGACAAAATCTTTAATAAGTGGTGGATGATGTAATACCCTATATTTTTATAATATATTATATAAATAAGACCTTGTATGCTTCTTTTTATACTTGTATGAGTTTTCCCTTGCCTTTGGTATACTTTGGATACTAATCGATTGGCAAGATTGCCAATCAATTGACAATACCAATCGATTGCCACTTTTACCAATCGATTACCATTTATGCCAATTGATTTACAGCAGCTGGACAGATTCTCTTGCCTTGGCTGGGGTTTGGCCACGTGAACACTCCTCCCCTATATATACTAGCCCATTTTGGGTATATTTCTATTTACAAAAATAGAGAGAGTGAGAGGGAGTGTTTGTGTGTGTGTTTTATATATATAGATACACTCATATATATACACCTATATATTCGTACACTCACACACAGACACCGGGATGGATTAAAGAAGAAGATGAAGATCAGGAGAAGAAGAAGAAGAAAGAAGAAAAGAGAAGAAGAAGAGAGAGAAAGAGAGAGAGAGAGAGAGGCAGAGAAGACAGAGAGAGAGGAAGAAGCCATTGAAGCTCCAAACTTCAATACATACAACCAAACACACCCTCTAGTCACCTAAGGTAAGTTCTAAACTAACTTGGTAACTTCATATTGATGTTAGAACGTGTTTGAATGAAGAAATGGAGTTTGAATGATGATTTTCTCGTGTTTATTCTTGTGGACTGTCTTCACTGTGAAGAAGATGAAGTCCCAATCGATTGGGACTTTTCCCAATCGATTGCCATCATTTAGATACTAATCGATTGCCACTTTTCCCAATCGATTGCCATCCTTGATATACCAATTGATTGCCAATTTTATCAATCGATTGGTATGTGATCCAATCGAATGGTCTTTTTACCAATCGATTGTTACTATTTTTATGCCAATCGATTGGACCCCTGTCCCAATCGATTGGCAGCTACAGAATGTTAATATCCTTGTTTAGTTTATATTATAACTATTTAGTTATTTATTTACTGTTCAGTAATCCCAACATGCTTTATTATTGTAATATAGACGTGATAACGAGATAATACGATGTAGGATCATAGTAATGACGAGATTAATGGATAATGGTTATGGCATTAGATAATGCTATAAGTCATGAATCCCTTGGAGTTATCATTCGTTTCATTCAGAGTAGTCAGGCCACATTAGGATTGTCATGTATTGATGTTAGAGTTGAACTTAAGTAGGTTTGTTCAGATTCGGGAATCTTGCATGGGTGGGCTTTGGTTGATCATATGTTCTTAAAAGCAATAGATAGACGAAAGTGTCTATGACTGCGGTGGACCGAACCATTTGCCCTAAGATAGCCAGATGATCTAATCATATGTTCCTAAAAGCGGTAGACAGACGAAGGTGTCTACGACTGCGGTGGATCATGATTATAATTGGTAGACGTCGCCAAGTCGTGGCATAGAATGATGTACTATTTCTTAAAGCACTATATCCCTGTAGTGTGGTGAACTATGCATATGTTCTTAAAAGCTGGGGATGGACTGACGTGGTATCCATGACTGCGGTGGACTGTGCATATGTTCTTAAAAGTGGTGGATGGAGCAATAATGGTGTATCCTTAAGAGTGAACTACTGTCGAGTCTGTTCCCCTATCAGAACATGTATTGTCGAACTTAAAATGAGTAAGACGTTAGTTATCGTATCATCAGAATGATTAAAGGAGTTACCCTCACTGAATTTAATGGTGTTTAACTGGTAATAACTTCAATAATTGATACCCTGTTAGTATCTAATTCACTCAGCTTTCAGTAAACTGACGGCGTTTATACCGCTGGACATTTCTACGTTCCAGCGCATCCTAGTTATGACTATACAGGTGAAGGACCTGTAGGCGAGGACTACTGTGCCGATCACGATATTCCTGTAGAAGATCACCCCGACAAAGGTCAGACAGAAGAAGACTACTACGCCAACTGAAGATTAGGCTAGGCTGTAGTTTAATTATCTTTACTACTTTCCAGACCTTTTGTAATCAGGCATATATTGCCATGACAATTGTACTTCTGCTGTGTTTTATTTGATTCAATACTCTGGTGTGTAATAGTTAGTTACCTCTTTTTGACATTAAGTAATGTTTTAACCAGAACCCAGATTTCATTCTTGTTATCTCTTTTACTTATTGTTGCTTAATACTGCATGGTGTGGACAATCATGTGACTTCACCAGTCGCTACCTTTGGACCCAAAAAGGAAAAAAAAATTTCTCTATTTTTGCCGTTCTGGGGCGTGACAACTGTACCTTGTACTCCTCAGTAGAATGGTGTAGCAGAGAGAAGGAATCAGACTCTTTTAGACATGACCAGGTCAGTGATGAGTTATTCGGAGTTGCCATTATTCCTTTGGGGTTATGCTTTGGAAATCGCTACATACATACTAAATCTAGTACCAAACAAATATGTTCCCAGGACACCACGAGAGATGTGGATTGGGCGCAAGCCTACTTTACAACATCTCCGGATATAGGGGTGTTCGACACATGTGCTGAAAGGAAGATGAGCAAATTGGATTCTAGATCGGAAGTATGTTATTTTGTAGGGTATCTAAAGGGTACTTATGTATGGTATTTTTGAGATCTAAGAGACATAAAGTATTTGTTAGTACAAATGTTGTTTTCTTGGAGGATGATTACATCATGAACCATAAACCTAAGGGATGGATAGATCTTAAAGAGATAGAGGGAGAGCCTTCAGTCCTACCCACAGTTGATAATCATGTAAGACAAGAAAATACCACTTCTTCACCCATTTCTGCACCGGTACCTCATCCTAGTAGGAGGATTATTAGCTAGCCTGATAGATACATGTTCTTAGGAGAAGTTCTTGAATCTGTCTCCATAGAATTTGAATCTGATCCTACCACATATTAAGAGACAATGGTTGATGTAGACTCAACTCATTGGGTTAAAGCTATGAAGGCTGAATTGGAATCTATGGATTCCAATCAGGTTTGGGATCTTTCAGAACTTCCAGCCAATATTAAACCCATTGGTTGTAAGTGGGTCTATAAGAGAAAAATAGGAACTAATGGAAAGGTTGAGACCTTTAAGGCAAGACTTGTAGCAAAAGGTTATACTCATAGGAAGGGCATTGACTATAAGGAAACCTTCTCGCCGGTAGCCATGCTCAAGTCCATCAGAATACTCTTATCCATTGTTGTATGCCTAGATTATGAGATCTGGCAGATGGACGTCAAGACTGCATTCTTGAATGGCAATCATGAGGAGGACATCTATATGCAATAACCAGAAGGTTTCATAGCTGGTGGTAAAGGTAACTTGGTATGCAAGTTGCAAAAGTCCATTTATGGGCTCAAGCAAGCATCCAGGAGTTGGAACATACATTTGACCAAGCAGTCAAGTTGTTTGGTTTCATACAGAATATGGATGTACCTTGTGCATACAAGAATTGTGAAGGAAAAGTGGTAGCTTTTCTCATTCTCTAGGTTGACGACATTCTACTCATTGGGAATAATGTAACGGCGTTGTCAACGATTAAGGTTCGGCAAACTAATACATTCGATATAAAGGATCTAGGTGAGCTATATCCTTGGGATAAAGCTCTTTCGGGATCGCAAGCGAAAGATAATGGGATTATCTCAAGTTGGTTATATCGATGACGTGCTAACTAGGTTTTCAATGGATAATTCAAAGAAAGGTTTATTACTTTTCAGGCATGGTTTAGCGTTCTCCAAGGACCAGTGTCCAAAGACACAAGATGAGAGGAATCGCATGGTAGGAGTTCCTTATGCTTCAGTAGTGGGAAGTCTCATATATGTGATGTTATGCACTAAACCAGATATTTGCTTTGCCGTTGGCATGGTTAGCAGGTATCAATCGAATCCAGGTCTAGATCACTGGACAACCGTTAAGCACATTCTTAAGTAGTTGAGAAGAACTAAAGATTACATGCTTATGTACTGCGACGATGATAATTCCAGTAGGATACACTGACTTGGACTTTATGTCAGATAAAGATTCGAGGAAGCCGACATCCAGACATCTCTTTACCTTGGGAGGTGGTACTGTTAGTTGGAGGAGCATTAAGCAGAAATGTATTATAGACTCAACTACAAAAGCTGAGTATATGGCTGCTTGTGAAGCCATAAAGGAAGTTGTTTGGCTCAAGAAGTTCCTTATGGAACTCGAGGTGGTACCAGCATCACTGTCACCTATTACGCTATATTACGATAATAGTGGGGCAGTAGCTCGGTCCAAGGAGCCAAGGAACCACAAAAGGGAAAACACGTAGAGCAGAAATATTATCTAATTTGAGATATTGTTCAACACGGAGATGTGACTGTCGCCAAGATTGCCACCGCTGATAATCTTGCAGATCCGTTTACAAAGGCCTTGCCATAGAAGGTCTTTGATCGTCATCTAGAGAGTTTAGGTCTCAGATGTAGTCCTAAATGGTTATGAGTGCAAGTGAGAATTTGTTGGGTTTGTGCCCTAAAACCATTACTTTATGTATGAGACATTGACATTTTAATATATGGATATCAGCTTTACATTTCATTGTGTATGTTTCTTTTATGAGATGATTGTTAATCCCTAAGTATCATAGTAGGTAATTCGTGTGTGTATGAGATACATGTAAGTATTATACGAATTACTATTCTTTGATACTTAGGATTTGTCATAGTGGATGATGAGACTGGATATCTCATTAGTTTTATACTGTAGCATGATTAACTACCATTGGATGGAGTGATGAATCTCAATCACTAGAGTATATCTCTTAGTTAATATGCTAGTGCATGTAGTGCATTGACGGACCTGAGCTTTCCTATTGACACTTAACACTGTCAATAGTCGATAGGAACTCATAACTTGTATAAGGTACGTGTTCTCAATCTTGAGATGATTATGAACACAGACGTGGATGTGGCTGCTTTAACTTACCAATCAGTGAGGTCTATAAAAGATCAACACATGGGTATCTTAGGTATGCATTCATAGGGTTGTGAACATAGATTGTCAAGATAGAATCCACCCTCTGATATAGAGTAAGCACTCCCTTGAAAATGTCACCCAGTTGATTACTGAGAACTGCAGTCTTGTTGATAAGTAGTTATCAACATGTTTGGTAATCATGAGGGGTGAATAGGACTCGAGGAATACAAGAAGTAATCATGATTCAGGTTGACAGTAATGGTTTATCCAACTACCTGGATATGATTACAAGTGCTAACGGTAGAGGGACATTAGTACACCATACAAGTCTAGTTATTGCTTCAGATATATTCTTTTGCGTTGGAGTTCAGTTATCGTTTTATAGTGGAGTAAACATTAAATGATCAGTTGGTTAATTTGCTGATCAAAGAGTTTGGTCATGGGAATTAACAACTGGTCTAAGCCAACAATAAAGAGACTAGGAGGTCCCACTCTTAGCTCTGCTAGGATACTTGGAAAGACACTTGAGGAGCTAGTCAAGGGAAGTTCGATGGATCGAAAGTCTTTCGATCGATTAAAGTCTTGACATTTTCGATCGCTTGAAGAATTTCAAACGATCGAAGGCTTAAAGTCAGCTTGGAAATCTACAAATAGGGCAGTTGTGTATAGAGTTGAATAATTGTTGTTTTCTATACAAGAGCTGCAGAAACTCTTTTTAAGTATTTCCTTAGTCTTCTCGTCCTCTCTATTAGGGTTCCCACCAACCCTAGTCTTTCCGACAGGCATCCGTAGGAGTCATAAGAGTGAAGACAACCTAGTCGAGGCTACTACACCATCAAGAAGATTAAAGATTTCAGAATTAGGTTCAAAATACAAAGGTATAACTCTTGTCCCCTCTTGTGCATCTATAGAGTTAATGAGTAGTTGATCCGGGCTACCAATATAAAGTTTTGTAACTTAATCTTTCGGCTGCGCGTTTAAATAATTTTTAAATCTAATTTTTCCTTCAGGAGTTACTAAAGAAATGGGGGATGATCTGTCAGAATTTGATGAGCATACTGGTTATAAAAATATAAGAAAGATAAACCACCAACCTTTAGATGAAGATAACCTTGATCAGTCAGAATTTGGGGTTTTGGTTCAGGATGATAGAGATCCTCTTAATGGTCAGATTCAGACCGATGCCGAGCAATCTGTAAATCTGTTGTGCTCAGATCATTCAAAAGACAAAGATAATCTCTCTCAATCTGAATGTGGGATATTGGTCCAGGATGGTGAAGATCCTATAAATGATCAGATTCAGACTGATGTCGAACAATCAGTAGACTTGTTAAGTTCAGATCAGTTAGAGAACATCAATACAGAACAGGATAACATGTTCCGGTTAGGACGATCACTGCTATCCTTCTATGATAACAGGTTTATACAATGCCACATGCTTTTGTGGCCCATGACTGGCAGCCTAATGGTCTAGAAGGGGACATTAGTAATGACTCAGAGCCTATGGTGTGCATCATGGAAGAAGCCCAAACACTAAAACCTGTTACTCAAAATGTGCCAATTTCATATTCAAAGCAAAAAATAGCCATCGTGTTTGATAAGCCAAACGCTGGAATGGCCAAACACCTTAAATCATTATATATCAAGGCCAATTTTAATGGTGTACTAGTGTCAAAAGTGCTAGTGGACAATGGAGCTTCGGTTAACTTGCTGCCTTCACATATGCTTAAAAAGTTGCAAAACACCAGCAATGATCTAATCGATGCCAATGTGGCCATAGTAGGGTTTTCCAAGGCATCAGTCCAACTAAGAGGAGTGCTCCCGGTCATGATGTCCATTGGGAGCAGGACTGCCTTAACGACATTTTTCATAGTAAATACTACTTCTCATTATAATGCACTATTGGGTCATGATTGGATTCACACAGCTTGGTGTGTGCCATCCACCCTGCACCAATGTTTGATTTTTTGGAACGAAAAAGAAGATAAGACAAAAATCATTGAAGCCGACAAGAAACCATTTCTGGTTAAATCTCATATGGTTGAAGCTAAGTTCTATGATATGGAGATTACACCATTACGGTTCTGGGGAAGTTATAAGAATGGCCGTCCCAAGGGGATCATTCCCGTAGTAACCGGAGGTAGCCATGAATATGCTGAATCAAACAATGTTGTACAATGGAAGAACACTACATTGAAATATATCTCGACATAATGTGTTGAATTCAGGATGATATGCAGCTGAACGTTCAGGAATCAACTTGGTTAGCAGGCTGTGTAAAGGAAGATTCTGATCGAAGCGAACTAGATCAGATTCAATTATCTAAAATACCTCAGGCACTACCCAAGTTGGATGATGGTAAGGCTGAGGTTCAGGATCCGTTAGAAGAAGTTAACTTATGGGGGCAGACGGTCTTAGGAGGATTACATTCGTAAGTCAACTTCTTCCAGCAGATTTTAAAACCAGATTACTTGACTTATTGCGTCAATACCAGGACTGTTTCGCATGGGATTATCACGAGATGCCTGGTTTGGATAGAAGTTTAGTAGAACATCAACTTCCAATAAAGTCAGGGTATGAGCCTTATAAGCAATCTCCAAGAAGAATGGCGAATGAAATCATCCAGAAAGTCAAGGAAGAGGTAGAATGATTGTTAAAGGCAGGATTCATCTGTACAACCAGGTTCGCTGAATGACTTTCAAATATTGTTCCTGTTATAAAAAGAATGGAAAATTAAGAATATGCATAGATTTTAGAGATCTTAATAAAGTCACTCCCAAAGATGAGTATCCCATACCTATTGCTGACATGCTAGTTGATTCCGCATCTGAGCATGAGATCCTCAGCTTTATGGATGGACACTCTGGCTATAATCAAATTTTTATAGCCAAGGATGATGTTGGAAACATAGCATTTCGATGTCCAGGGGCAATTGGAACCTTTGAATGGGTCGTAATGTCGTTTGGATTAAAAAAAATGTTGGGGCAACTTACCAACGTGCCATGAATGCCATATTCCATGATATGATTGGAAAATGGATGGAAGTTTATATAGATGACGTAGTGACGAAATCAACCTTTGATGACCACATCAAGTTCTTGGCAAAAAGTTTTGAAAGAATGAGATGTCATAACTTAAAAATGAACCCTTTAAAATGTGCATTTGGTGTCTCAGTGGGAAATTTTTTGGGCTTTTAAGTACATCAAAGGGGAATCGAGGTTGATAACAATAAAGCCAAAGTCATCATAGAAGCCAAACCACCAGCTAATAAGAAGCAATTGCAGAGATTACTTGGCCAAATTAACTTTTTGCGCTGCTTTATCTCTAATCGTGCAGGCAAAACTAAAGTTTTTTGTCCACTGTTAAATCTGAAAAATGAAGAAGAATTCGCATGGAGACAAGAACACCAGCTGGCTTTTGAGCAAATCAAGGGCTATCTTGCCAAGCCGCCCGTTTTAGTTTCTCCTCATCCGAATAAACCTTTAAGATTGTATGTTTCAGCCTCTAGTGATTCAATTGGAAGTCTGTTAGTTCAAATTAACAATACATGTGTCGAACAAGTGGTTTATTATTTGAGCCGTGTACTAACTGACGTGGAACAAAGATATACATCAATTGAAAAGTTGTGTTTAGCTTTATTCTTCTCTTGTATTAAGTTAAGGTATTATATGCTACCTGTAATAGTGGAAGTCATGTGCAAGACTGATGTTAATAATATGCTATCAAGACCAATTTTCACTGGCAAAGTGGCTAAGTGGTCTTTAACTTTGTTAGAATTCAACTTACAATATGTCTCTCAAAAGGTTATCAAAGGACAGGTCCTGGCTGATTTCCTGACTGACCATCCTTGCCTTGGTATAAATCCTGAAATCATGAAAGGGGTTGAAATTGGGTACATATCTGTTACCCCGTGGGTATTATGGTTTGATGGATCCAATAAGGAAGAATCAGCGGGTGCAGGAATCATCCTTACATCCCCATTTGGAAAAAAGACAGTTTTCATTTAAACTTGATTTAAATGTTCTAACAATCAGGCTGAGTATGAGGCTTTGATCATAGGCCTTAAAATTTTATTCGAAATGAAGGCCATGACTGTAAAGTTGGTTGGGGATTCTCAATTAGTGATTAACCAATTGGAGGAAAAAAATAAAGTGCATAATACCATTTTGGAAAAGTATCATGCAGTTGACATAAGGTTAATAGATAGTTTATCTGAGTTAGTAGTGCAGTATGTGCCAAGGGAAGAAAATGGAGAGGCTAATGAATTGGCCCAAATGGCCTCCGGAATTAAGATCCCGACGAATGTTCTTCGGAGGATGATTACAGTTGAAAAAATATCTAAGTCATCAATTGTGGAAGAGGATGACACTATTTATGCTATGCCCCTTTAAACTAATGAGGATGATTGGAGGGAGCCAATCATTAAATTTTTGGAAAATCCTAATATGCACGCTGATATCAAGATCAGAAGGAAGGCAATGCATTATTTCAGGGCTGATGGTGAGTTGTTTAAGAAATCGTAAACGAATCAGTGTTACAGTGTTCTAGTAAGTTAAAAGCATTGAACTGATGAAGCAAGTACATAGGGGATTGTGTGGTGCTCATCAGGCTGGGACAAAAATGAGATGGCTGATAAGAAGATATAATTATTATTGGCCCACCATCTTAAAAGATTGCATTAACTTTGCTAAAGGTTGTCAGGCTTGTCAGAGACATGGGCCAATTTAATATATGCCCGCCATCAGTCTCCAGTCCATTATCAAACCATGGCCATTTCGAGGATAGGCAATGGATGTGCTTGGTAAGATTAGTCCACCTTCATCAAAAAATCATGCATACATTTTGGTGGGCAGAATGACATGGATATAGATGAATACAATCAAGCCATGTTAACGGAACTAGATGGCCTTGATGAGGTAAGGCTTTTGGCTTTGGACTATCTTAGGTTGCAAAAACGTAGAGCTAAAAAAGCTTACAACAAAAGAGTGAGAGCCAAATCCTTTTCCATCGGTGAACTAGTCATGAAATCTATTTTACCACTAGGACTCAAGGTCCATATATTAGGCAAATGGTCTCCTAATTGGGAAGGACCCTTTGAAATTCATGAAGTATTAAAAGGGGGAGCTTACCACTTGAGAAATTTAGATGGGCAGATACACAACAGACTTATAAACGGCAAGTACTTAAAGAAATATAACTGACAACCGGGGGTAATTGTAAAATACAACCGCGCTAAAAGAAGGAAATACATTGATTTTGATTACAATTCCCGAATATATCTGCACTTTGTGTTACAATGCCAGCTTTTATACAATGTGACTAATCTATGATAAGTTGTGTTGTTTTAGCTATTATTTGTGCAAGTCACTGTTCTGCTGTGTGAAGGAATGAATAGCAGGATAAAAAGAAAGCTGGAGGATAAGCAAGATAATTCAAAAGAGGAAAAGATGAATTCGAGCGATCGACGAACATTCAAGCGATCGAACATTCGATCAATCGAAGTTAGTTCAAGCGCTCGAGTAATCCAAAAGTTCAATCGATCGAGTAATGTTCGATCGATCGAACATGCCTTTTATCAGAATTTACGTGCACGCAGCAGAAACATTCGTTGTAACCCTAGCTCTTAGGTTATCTATATATATTAGTTTGTAAGACGTCTATAAGGACGCCCACATTGTTTTTCTTCAATTTATAGAGAGATAGAGAGATTTTTTCTTAGTTTTTTTGTAGGTTTCTCAAGGTTTTACATTGATTTTGGCTTGGATTCTCATTAAGTAATTAAAGTTCTTCGTTCTAGGTTTTCATACAGTAGTTAATTTACATTTTGCTAATAGTTTTCATAGTATAATCTATTAGAATCGTAGTCTTGCATGTTAGATATTGTTAAACCCATATTTGTTGTAAGTTTCATGTTTAAATCACAACCAAACGCAACCTTAATGAATATTTACATTAAAAACAGATCTGTGACACTCTAGACCATGTATGAGTAGTCCTAGGGTTGGGAGATCATGATGAAATAGTGATCTCCAGCCTTTGCATGTAGCAGTTGAAAACCTGTGCTCGATCGATCGAAGTCAGTTTGATTGATCGGACCAGAGATAGAGTCAAGCTATCGAAGACATTTCGATCGATTGAGAGATGACGATGTTCGATCGATCGAAAGCGCATCGATCGATCGAAACCTCATATTCTTGAGAACATCCTATGCAGTATTCCTAGACTTTCTACTTTAGAGATTTTTTATCAAATTGTCCCCAAATGCTCAGTTTGTCAAAACAATTTCTGAACTTAAGCCTTAAGGCATTTTTCTTCAATAACTTTTGCAAACCACTTTGAATGCTAACACCATTCAGAGTGCGATTCTTAACTATTATTTTAAACTGCTTTCTTGTATTTCGAATCAACTACAATGACATAGTTCCGATCATGAAATGGCTATGGATTCTTTATTTTAAGAGAAATACGGAATATTGTAGAAGATGTACTCTATTGAGCTTTAATGTAACTGCATGGTAGATGGTTAGGTCACTGTGAATTCGTGTGATCCCAACGTTCCCCTTTTGTTAAGTAAAAACCCGTTTTAAAATATCACTTTAGTTAATTAGTTAATTCTTAGTTATTTTAATTGCTTTACTTTTAGTAGTTGATAATTGTGGAATTTCATGTTCCACACCTTTCTTGAATATTGAATTTCCTTTTTCTTTTAGAGTATAATCTAGGTAATTAGTTTACAACCTTCCCTGTGGGATCGACCTGGTCATAACCAGAGTACTACTTGCACATGTACCTACACTTGGGTATAGCACACAAACGCACACAAATTAATCTCGTGTCAAGTTTTTGGCACCGTTGCCGGGGAAGGAAACGAGCTAACACTTAGATTACCTCATTCTATCTTTATCTATTTCTATTTTTTTTTCATTTTCTTTCTCTTTAAGTTTAAAATCTTCTAGGAGCTCTTCCCTTTCATGTCTGATAATTCCATTGAAGGAATTCATGGAAATCCACTCTACTCATCTGATTCTTCTAGTTCTATAAATCCCGTAGCTACACCTACAGATTCAATGGCTGATAATCAAAGTGAAAATGGTGAGAATGTGGTTGTGCCTATTGACGATTCGTTGCGTCCTTTGTGCAATCTCAAGTAACCCGAACACGCACCTACACCTTCCTGCATTCTCCTCCCTCCACATGCAGGCGAATTCTAATTTTGTAATGGAATGATTCAACTTCTTCCAACTTTTCACAGAATGGAAAGCGAGAAGGCATATCTACATGTTAAGGATTTTGAAGATGTTTGTAAAGCATTCTCCCAAACCTGTCCTATAGATGTGACACACTTAATGTTGTTTCCTTTCACTCTGAAGGATAAAGCAGAAGCGTGGCTACTCACCTTTAAACCAAATTCAATCTTCACATGGCATGCGATGAACACTGCATTTTTAAAGAAATTCTTTCACCTCGCATGACCACTGAACTAAAACGTCAAATAAATTCCTACAAACAAAAGAGCAATGAAACCTTCACTCAAACTTGGGAGCGTTTCAAAGATTTGCTTCTCTCGTGCCCACATCACGGGTATGAAAAATGGCAAACCGTTAGCTACTTTTATGAAGGACTAAATGGCAAAACAAAAAAACTAGTTGAAACCATGAGCTCAGGTCCATTTCTTCACAAAAACACCGAAGAGGCTAAAACCCACTTCGAGTGGTTAGCTAAACATGCTCATGAATGGTCTACCTCTGAGGATGTCTCATGCGCACAGATATCAGGTGTAGAGGAGAAGTATATATCAGCTAAAAAGTGAAGATCACCTAATGACCAAATATGAAGAACTAGCAAAGAAAGTAGACGAGTTAGGGATGAAAGGAGAAAGTTCTAGGCAGGTTATGCCTGAAGAACCATGCGGCACATGCAATATGTTGGGACACACCACTCAGTACTGTCCCAATGTGCCGTACTTTCAAGAGCAAGCCTCCATGGAGATGAACGCCATGTAAGGATACAGAGGGGCAGGAAATTCCTATAATAACAATAATAATTTTCAAAATAATAACAATCGATGGAATCACCCTGGTTTTGATTAGAAAAACAACGATGGGACCCAAAATCAATACCAACAACAACAGCCCTACAACAATAATAACCAATAGCGAGGGCAATACAATAGGCAACTCCAGCCATTCAATCAAAACAGATCTAATAATTACAATCAAGCTCAACCCTCGAATAATCAACAGTCAAATGTGTATGTGCCACCACATAAAAAGGTGCAAGAGGAAGATCCACTCTCGAATGTGAACTTAACACAACAGTTAATTCAAATGATGAGTAAAATGTCCGTAATGTTAGAGAGAATGGATGCACCACAAGAGGGATCGGGTGGAACGTTTCCTGCCCAACCACTTCAAAACCCTAAGGGATACAACATTAATGGTCCCAATAATCAAGAACATGCAAAAGTCGTGACTACTCTAAGAAGCTGCAAGATTATAGGGCACAACATGCCTCTCTCTACCCCTGAAGAGTATGAAGAGGAAAAAGTGGTGAATAAAAATGAACCATCTAAACCATTAAAATCAAATGATGAAGCTCCTAAAGAAGTGGAAGAAGTTAGAAAGAGGCCTGGAAAGGAGCCCGTTAATGATGAATTAGCTAAATGCCCTTTCCTCGTGCCTTGTCCTCAATGCCTAAAGAAACCTAAAAATGAGTTAAAGAATCAGGAGTTCTTGGAACTATTTAAACAATTTAAAATAAACCTTCCACTCCTTGATGAAATCAAACAAATTTCGGCCTACGCTAAGTATCTCAAAGACTTATGCACGGTCAAAAGGAGGCAAAGTGTGAAGAATGCTTACATCGCTTGCCAAGCAAGCGCAATAATCCAAAATGAATTGCCTCCGAAACTTAAAGACCTTGGTAATGCCATTGCCTCATGCTAAATTGGGAATCAAAGAATAGACAATGCACTCCTCGATCTAAAAGCAAACGTAAACCTGCTTCTATACTCAGTTTACAAACAACTAGGGTTGGTGAACTCAAACCTACCCAAGTTGCACTACAATTAGCAGATAGGTCTGTGAAATACCCTAGAGGAATATTGGAAGACGTCCTCGTTCAAATAGACTCGTTTGTCTTCCCTGTTGATTTCGTGATCTTAGACACTGAACCTGCGTCTAATTCATGTGCACAAATCCCGGTAATAATCGGACGTCCATTCCTCAACACAATCGATGCCACAATTAAAATAAGAAGTGTTATAATGACCATCGTATTCGGGAATATGACTTTAAATGTAAAATCCTTTTCAAATCCCCGACCTGAAGAATACGAAGATGAGGAAGAAGTGAATTACATCGAGACAATCATTGAAGATGAGGCTAACTTTTTTATTACAAAGATCCTTTGGAGGTGGTTGTGTCACAATTTGACGCTATCTATCAACCCAACGATTCTACTCCATTGGACACAACTTTAAATCAGACTTGTCTCATGATGGAAATGAAAGAGGAAGATAGAGCTGAATGCATGTGGGTAACACCATATGAACCACTGCCTCCAAAAACGAAGTTAGTCATGCCCTCAAACTTTCAGTTTCCCGATTTGGAATTAAAGGAGCTTCCAAAGGAGCTCAAATACACTTTCCTAGGAACTGAAAAGACTTATCCTGTCATAATTTCATCTACGTTAAATTCTGAACAAGAGGGTAAATTGATCCAAATGCTGAAACAACATAAGGGAGCATTGGGATGGACTATTGCCGACCTCAAAGGCATAAGCCCGTCTATTTGCACCCATAAAATATATTTAGAGGAAGACGTTAATCCGTCGCAACAAATGCAAAGGTGTCTGAATCCCAACATGCAAGAAGTAGTCAAAAAGGAAGTTTTAAAGCTACTTGATG
Source organism: Hydrangea macrophylla (assembly GCA_033977485.1). Lineage (NCBI taxonomy): Eukaryota > Viridiplantae > Streptophyta > Magnoliopsida > Cornales > Hydrangeaceae > Hydrangea > Hydrangea macrophylla. The sequence goes on along the minus strand of CM066988.1, from coordinate 58,459,436 downwards.
TTGGGATTATATATCTTATATCTGACAGCCCTTGGGTCAGTCTAACCTAAGTGGTACCAAAGAAGGCTAGCATAATGGTTATTCCTAATAAAGACGGTGAATTGGTACTAACACGCGTCCCCACTGGATGGCGGATGTGTATCGATTATCGAAAACTAAATACCATGACCCAAAAAGACCACTTTCCATTACCATTCATGGATCAAATGCTAGAACGAGTGGTGGGTCATAAGTACTATTGCTGTTTGGACGGATACAGTGGGTATAACCAAATCGAAATTGCTCCTGAAGATCAGGAGAAAACAACTTTCACATGTCCGTTCGATACTTTCGCTTACCATCGTATGCCCTTCAGTTTATGCAATGCACCTGCTACTTTTTAGCGGTGCATGTTAAGTATCTTTAGTGATATGGTTGAACATATACTTGAAGTCTTTATGGATGATTTTTCTGTGTTTGGCCATAATTTTGAAAACTGCCTTGACAATCTTGAAAGTGTGCTAACACGATGCGAGGACAAACACCTAGTATTAAACTGGAAAAAATGTCATTTCATGATAACCAGTGGAATAGTCCTTGGCCACATTATATCTGATAAAGGTATCCAAGTGGATAAAGAAAAAATTGACATCATCTCGAATCTACCTATACCCCGAACAGTCAGAGACATCCGCTCGTTTTTGGGACATGCGGGGTTTTATCGTCGATTTATCCAGAATTTTAGTGCAATATCCTGACCACTCTGTCAATTGCTCGTTAAAGACACACCATTCGAGTGGTTAGAAAGCTGTCAAATATCTTTTGATGCACTAAAAGAGCAACTTACCTCCGTACCAATAATACAGGCACCCGACTAGGATTTGCCATTCGAAGTAATGTGCGATGCTAGTGACTACGCCATTGGTGCAGTTCTCGGACAGATGAAGGATAATAAGCCTTACGTAATCTACTATGCCTGTCGAACACTTAACGAAGCTCAAATGAATTATACAACTACTAAAGAGAGCTACTGGCTATATTCTTCGCTTTGGATAAATTCAGGTCTTATCTAATAGGGTCCCCAATTGTCTGTTTCACAGACCACTCAGCCCTTAAATACCTGTTATCCAAGAAAGATGCGAAATAAAGGCTTATCCATTGGATACTCCTGCTCCAAGAGTTTGATATCACAATCAAAGATAAGAAAGGAGTAGAGAATGTGGTCGTAGACTATTTATCTCGGTTAATATTTATCGACAATACTAAACCGCTACTGTATTAAGGATGAATTCCCAGACGAGCAACTGATGACTATTTCCAGTTTGCCCTGGTATGCGGATATAGTAAATTATCTTGTCACGGGAGAAACTCTCGGGCATTGGTCAAAGCAAGATAAGAAATGTTTCCTCTCGTTCGCACGTCACTTCTTCTTCGATGACCCGTACTTATTCAAGTATTTTGCCGATTAAGTCATCAGACGTTGCGTTTCGAATGAGGATATAACTATCATCCTAGCATCTTGCCAATCCGAAGCCTGTGGTGGTCATTTCACTTTGCAAAAGACCGCACAAAAAGTCCTACACAGCGGTGTAGACACCCCAATTTTGACCGACCGCCGAATTTAGGAGAGCGTCGCCTCCACGTCTAATGATGATAATGACCGAAAGATTTAAAGTATTCCAAACTCTTCAGAAAGTTCTCCAAACGCGATAAAATTTCACAGAAAGAAGAAAATACCAGGTATTTAGGAGAATTCAGGTATAAAACACCATTTTCAGAAAAGATCTTCAAAAATAAGTTTCTTTAAGAAAAAAAGAAGAAGGAAAAGACCTAAAAAGGGAAGTTCAACAGAAAATGGCGCGCGGCAGTATGCCGCGGCCCTCAGTGAGTGTCGTGCGGCACTCAGTGAGTGCCGAACGGCATTCAGTAAGTGCCTGCCCGGCATTTACTGAATGTCGCCAATATTTTCTAACTGCCGTTCACTTTTAAAGTCCGTATTTTGTGGTACAATACGTATGTGTATGCGGATAAAAACAAAAAAACTGATAAAGTAAGGTTGACGAAAAAACAGCAATCAATAATTTGGCGCGGCACTCACTGAGAGCCGCGCAGCAGTCACGGAATGCCGCGATGGCAGTCGCGGAGTGCCGCGGCGGCAGCCACGGACTGCCGCAAATAACTTTTGAATGCCGCCCTGGGCAGCAGTCTGTCTAATTTCAGGAAGTACGTATTATACCACCAAATGAGACATTTACACCTGTCTTTTACTCCGAATTCACTGAAAATACTTGGTAATTTTGTCTATAAAAGAGAGAGGATCTTCCTTGAGAAAGAGAGACAACATACAACATAATACATGAGAGATAACCACCACTATACTAACACATATTTGAAAGAAAAAGAGAGAGTTTGGGAGAACTTGAAGGAGAGTTTAGAAGATCTTCAAAGGAGAGAAACTTTGAGGATAATTTGGAGGTGATCCTCTAACCATAAGTTGTCTATTTTGCATTCTTCCTTTTCTTAAATCTTTAATCCTCAAACCTTTTTATTTTTTCTTTGCTCCATTTCTTTTGTTGATCATACTTCCTTCTTGAGACTCTTAGAGATTCTCAATATCTCTCTTGAAATCTCTTGAACATGGTCTTTTGAATCCCATGTAAGCTTGTGCTTCACATGGGAATCAAAGTTTGATCATCACTCCATTTCATAAGCAAATAGATGGATCTAAGTCCACACTCATGACTTAGATCCTCTACACTTGATGTTTCATGGAATCCTTTCTATATTCCTTTGAGACTCATGAGTATAGTCATGTCTTCATCTCCAATGACCATCAAATGGTAGGAGAAAGTGGTCTTGAGTCTAAGCCCATCCTCATTGTTTAGATTCCTTATCTTGAGATTTCATGAAGTCCATCCATACTTCACTTGAAATCTATAAACATAAAGGTCTTTAGTCTCCAATGACCATCAAATGGTAGGAGAAGATGGTTTAGTTTAAGTCCAACTTCATGGTTCAATAGTTGGAGTTAACAAATAAAAGTTGAACTTGACAAATGAAAACAGTGAGTTCATAAAGTGTTTTTGATCAAAGATTTTTAGCTCGAAATCTAACCGTCGAAATCAAGTGAAACCAACGAGAAAGTGTCAACAACACAATATTCTACCACTGTAATTTTTGTTTTAAGATGGTTTCATGTCTAAAGTGGTTTGGTTGTGAGTTTTGTAAGAACACTACAATCTGTCCAGAGTTTCAGCATAGTAACACTCTTTTGAAATAAGTAAACCAATGCTTTAATAAAGTGTTTGTGATCCAAAATAATTTTTTCTAAGTCGATTAATGTGTTAGGAAGTCACCCTAAAAAGAACAAAGCATTTCTGATTTTTTTGCTATTTTTAGAAAATCGTGCAAGAACTCTGGACAGAAGGTTGTAGAATGTTGAGTGATGTTTGGTTTTTGTCCGATTCCCGGAGATCCAACCGTTGAAACTTTGATTTCTTTTTTGGGTTAAAAACTAGACACACAGAGGCATCTTGTGTCCAAAATTCATTAAGATCAAACCACGGGAACCACGCTTTTTCATTTTTTAAAGTTATGATCTGCTCTCTGTAATTCATAAAAAACTGCTACTGTTTTTTGTCTAATCTTGTTTATTTCAACTCAAATGGCCCCTAATGTCTTGAGACCCAAATCATACTTTGAATAATGATAATTTAGCTTAAATCCAGAGGCTAAGTGACCCAAATTAGTGAATAAATCCATGTCTTATTCTTGTTCACATTCATTCATTCAAGTATATTTAATGCTCATGATTAGAACTAGCTATTGAATAAAGTTGGATTTCATGCTTGATAGGTTTAAGCTAGAAATTTAGGATTGTTATTTCTAATTTCACATCTTGTATATCATATGGACTAACATTTTGTTTTGTAGCGCTATTAAGGTATGATCTCTAGGACCCTCTTTAATTTATTTTAATTTCTTGATTTTATTGATTTTTCAACCTCATACGCGACACATTAGAATTATGATCTTGCCTTATATGTATATGTGATTAGAGACTCTTTTTTAGGATTTTCTTTTGTTTGTATGCATTGCACGTTTAATATCGCTGCTGGATCCCGGGTAAGTTCTCTTGTTCCCTAGTGCATATCATGTTGTTTGCTACTTGAAATATGTGATTTTTGAATGATATTTTATCAATTGCAATTTTACACCCCTTTGGACATGCTTTTTGTAACGTATATCTATACATATATATTAGTTGAGGGCGCATTTAAATTAATAATTCGATTAGAAGGATATTGAGTAGAGGCCTATTGCAAGATAGGATGAGAGAGGGTGTTTTAGTCCGACGGACTCCTTCCTCTCTCATTCCATAATCCCCGGACCTAGTTAATCTCTGGTTTCTAAAAGATCAGTCTGCTTTTAAAATGGTTTCTTAATTTTTCCTTTTAAAAATTAAGTGGCGACTCATCTGTTTTGAATTTGAAATTTTAAAAAACTTTAAAAGAAAAGATGTGGGTAGAAAGAAAACTACGATATCCACAAGCGGTTTCTACTAGCCCACTATTTTTAAAGATGCCTATTCCTTTTGCAAAACGTGCCAACGCTACCAAAAGCTTGGTACCATTTCAAAAAGGAATGCTATGCCCCTAACTCCTATTATCACAATTGAAATATTCGATTGTTGGGGCATAGATTTCATGGGCCCATTTCCTAAATCAAACAACTGCAAATACATACTCCTAGCTGTGGAGTATGTGTTGAAATGGGTGGAAGCGATACCGATGCGACATAATGACCACAAAACAGTGATGTCCTTTTTAAAAGAACACATCTTATCACGTTTCGGAACCCCAAAGGCGTTAATAAGTGACCAAGGCAAGCACTTCTGCAATAGGCCCTTGGAGTCACTCCTCAAGAAATACAGGGTAAATCATAAGATCACTCTAGCCTACCATCCACAAAGTAACGGGCAGGCAAAATTGGCTAACCAAGAAAAAAACATATTCTTGAGAAAACGGTTAGTTTAAACAGAAAAGATTGGGCATATAAGTTGATCGATGCTCTATGGGCATACCAAACTGTGTATAAAACAAACCTTGGAATGTCCCCGTACAGGCTAGTATACGGAAAGGCTTGCCACCTCCCTGTCGAAATTGAGCATAAAGCTTATTGGGCAACGCGCTCATTAAATTTTGATATTAAAGAGAGAGGGCAGTTGAGAAAATTTTAACTCCCAGAGCTAGAGGGAATCCGTAGAGATGCGTATGACTCTGCTAAGTTACATAAGGAAAGGTTGAAGGCTCATCAAGATAGAACTATCTTTCACAAATCATTCGAGCCGGGGCAGAAAGTTTTGTTGTATGACTCTCGCCTTCACCTTTTCCCAGGTAAACTCCGATCCCGGTGGACAGGTCCATTCATTGTTAAATTTGTCTTTCCACATAGGGTCGTTGAGCTCATAAACCCCAAGAACAATGAAAGTTTCAAGGTCAATGGCAAAAGATTAAAACCGTTTTTGGAGAACTTTCAACCAGAAGCTGAGCACATCCAGCTGGATGAGCCCAACTATTCCTCTACTTAGAACACTAAAGAGTGTTCTCACATTATTGTTGTATTTGTTCCTTTTACTGCACTTTATTTTATTTTATTTATTTTTGTCTTTTTTAGTGTGACTTCAACTCTAATCTGATATTCCATATAATCTCTCCCCTACAGGCTGTAAGAATGAGAGATGATGACGTTCGCTCGATTGGGTCATGGGATGATTCAGAATATCCTAACCCACCATGAACTACCGAGGAGATTGCATTCTGCCTTTCTCCTTGTCAAGGGCCGAGGGCAGATGATGTGATTGACTTGACCCAAGGGTACATCCCTTACGACACTGCTCTCCTCAACATTAACCATTTTTAACATATGGATCTCCCAGAGGAAGAAGGAGAACCAGAGGGGTATTTCATCGGAGAAGTGGATGATGCACTCTTGGAACAGTGGGAGAACGACTCGATGTGGGAACCATGGGATGAAGACAATTTACAAGATGTGGTGCCCGAACGCCATAACGTTGTCTTCACATATGTGGATGACTTCATAGTCATCACCTCAGTTCCATACATCTTTGTGTATATGAGCTATTTGTTGTTCTGGCTTCAATGCCCCCTACCTGCTAGTGGACATGGTTCTATCACGCCAATAGTGAGGTTAATTCATTGTCACATATCATTTTCTTTTTGTCTCTCTTTGTTTGTTCCTTTCACTTTTAGTTCTTTCATTTGTTTTATTTAATTCCTTTCTTTTTGGTTTTTCTTCTGTTTTCCTTGTCCAGGATTATCACTATGTACCACAATGGTCTACGAGTGTTCCTTCTGCACCAACTATTTCATGGACCTTACATAGGATCTCCTGGTACTCCGCAGCACCTCCGTCTGCTGATCCTTCTGCCCCTTCATCATCATCTGCACCACCTCCGGTTGGGACTGTTCCTCCATCGACCATTCCTTCTCACACCACTTCTGATACTCCACTTCCACCGCCTCCAGTTACCGAGGGTGGCGATACTGATGCTCCTGCCGCGCCAATTGAGATCTTATTAGATGTGGCCGATGATTAGTTCTATCTGCTAGATGAGAGTTTGGGAGTTTTGTTGTATTTATTTTCTTTCTGTTTTCTCTTTCCTCTCTCTTAGTTTCTTTTGGTTGTTTGGCTATGATGGGACTGTATGATTATTTTTGGACATCATGCTCACTGCTCTGTACTTATATCATTGTATCATTCCGGTGATTGGGTATGTTATGCTGTCTGGATCGTGCTCTGTCATTATATATTATTTCTTTTGATCTTGGCTGTTTGGAGATTGTATTTTTAGGTACAGGTTGCTATGCTTGCTATTATTACTATGCTTCTATCAGGTGATATCCATCTATTTAAATTTGAAAATCAACTTCTGAGGACATTGTTATTTTCAGTTGGGTGTAGGATGCAGATAGATAATCACCTGCACATGTTCACACTTAGCAATCTAGATAACTTTATTGCATTTATCAAATAATCTCAATTAAAATTAGAAAATTTGAAAAAAAATTTTTTGAAAAATTGAAAATTTTTGAAAATTGTGAACTTTATTGGTGGAATAACTCTGAACATTCACTCCTGCTTAGCTGTTACCATGCAATGACACATTCATATTAGTCTCATCCTTTTATGAATTAAGTTCACGCATTTTTCTAGTATCACTAAGATGATTGCATGTGTTGACCTTTTATGTAGCCAACATTCTTATGCACTAGTTGATAGCTATGTAGAAAACCTAAAAATGAGTTAATACGACTATTGTTCCTGAAGAACGAGTAGTAAAATCTAATTACCCTTGGTGAGCTTTTGATCCAATCTTCGTTTTAGAGGGAATTTTCACATAAATTCAAATTGTTTTTCTTGATTATGCCTACAAAAATTCGTTGCACTAGTCTCAATTAATTCTTCATGTTGGCTGATTATTAGAGGAGAACGTTCAAGATCATCCAACTAAACTCGATAAACACCGAAATGCTAAAACTAATAAATTAAGAAAATGATTTAAGCCATCGTTACCCACTTCTTACCACTATCCATAGCCCTTTACCTACAGACACTGATGACGCCTAAAACTGGTAAGAAAGATTTAAAGAGAGAAAAGAAAAGAACAAGTTGTATGTGGTTCGGTCCTGTTAATGAGGTAACCTACGTCCATGGTTGCGTCTGTGCGCGTCCACTAGTAGATCACCGGCGGGCCTGGTGAGCCAACAAAGAGGGGCAGTACTACCAGTAATACCGGCCAGGTATATGCGTATAATGGCGAGTTCTCTGTTATATGCGTGTAAGCTAGAGAGCTATTTTTTGGATCCCTATAGACAGGGTAGGTGGGCTCTTTTATAGATGCAAGAGTCCACCCTTACATGGTAAGTTAATTGGATTAGAAAGCCTAATCTAATTACAATTGATTTGCATGATTTGGGGAGAGTTTCCTAAGTGGTTTAGGAAACTGCCACATTCCATCTTACAGACTTGTAGCTGGATTAGGAAACTGACAGATTAGGCCAAGTCCACGGGATGCCGTGGTCTTCCAATCCTGTCCTATTGACATGAACCGCACGGTTCTAACGAACGCCTCGGGATAGCTCAGCTCTTGGTGATGTGGCAGACTAACTTCATGGCTGGATTATTTTGGACATATCAGCTGCCCCCCATTTTTGGAACTGACTGGATGCTTCATCGGGTGAGGATCAAAAATCAGTAGTCTTGGAAACCATCTGGATATCCTCCGGGAATGCTGCTCGGGATAAGGCCCACCTTCCAGATCACCCCAGTGGAGTAACCGACCGGTACAGGGAGGAGCCCGGGTGTTGGTGTTGCCATGTGTTAGGGAGTAATTGGTCTGGTCAGGATCCAGCGAAGTCAGTTCCGATGTAACCGAACAACTGCGTGGTAACCGGACCGTCACGTCATGCATTAAATGCGTGCATCTTTTGAGGCGACCTTCCACGTTCTCGAGGCGACAAGTGTCCGGCGGCTTTTGGGGGAAAAATTCCTAAGCCGTTGGATCTGATTGATCTGGACCGTCCGTTATTCCTATATAAGGAACACTTAACTCATTTCTTTAATTCCTGCTGCCAAGTGAGAGAGTTTACCGAGCGGTTTAAGAGAAAACAAGTTCCCGAGCAAGATTCCTGACCTCTTTTCTGCGCTAAATTTTGTACGTCCTCCCTTTTTGTCTTTAGTTCTTCATTCTCTTCTTCTTTTCTGAACAAAGCTGGAGGGAACGAACTCACTTGGGTCAAAAAGAGCGTGGGACTTTTTCTTTTTTAGGTTCTGTCACTTCTTCCAGTCCGGGGGTACGTTAGAGCAGTTGGACCAAACGGGTGTTCCCGGGAGAGTCTTGAGAGAGAGTTACCTTTCATCTAGAGTCTTGTTTGACCTGCCCTTTAGGTTGTTAGATCTACCTTCGTTGTATATCAAGCTTGGAGTCCTTAACCCGTTCTTAGGTCGTCCTCTGCCTCCTAAGTCCACCGTAGGCTTAGACATGTGTCACTCAGACTTCAACTCGTCATCCCGATTAGAAGACGAGCAGTCGCGATCAGGGACAATGAGCACAAGCCCAGACCCTCCCTCTCTGGCCCCTTCTGATCAGCATAGTGAGGGAAGAATACCTGCCAAGGCATCTCACAAGGAAACGCGTCGGGATTCTTTCGTGGCTTCAATAACTCAGAGTCGGGCGATGAAGGGTCTGTACCGAACAGTCTCAGCGTCGTCTTTGCCTGCGAGTCAATCATCAGCACCCTGCAAGGTCCTGATTTGGATCGAATCAGGGATAGATATGATCTTCCTGGTCCCTTCTATCTTTCTATCCATAATGGCGGGGCTCACTTCCACGAGTCGGGCTTCGTCACTTTGTATGAAGATGCCTTCATGGCTGGCCTTCGCTTGCCGCTCCACCCAGTTGCCCGGGATGCGCTCATCTACCTCGGGATCTCCCCTGGGCAGCTCGCCCTGAACGGTCGGTGATATCTGATGGGGTCCATCTCTTTATAGCCTCAAGTTCTAGGGTATGAGCTCACCCTACAAGAGTTCTTCTGGACCCACTAGCCTTTCCAAGTTCACGAGGAGGCCGGCTTCTTCTCGCTCGGGACTAGGCAAGGCGAAAGATATTAGTAAAGTGCCCGAGCAATAATAAAGGATGGAAGAAGAAATTCTTCCAAGTGTTAAACCTAGGGGTGTGTGAAAAGGTGTCGGGTATACAATTGAGGACCTCCTGGGCGGGGAAACTAAGGAGTAAGCTTAATCACCTTTCTTTCATGATGAGTCTCTGTACTTTGCCTTGACTAACCCGTTTGTATGGTTGCTTTGCAGTGGGATCAGTTGACTCGCCCAGTCTTCCCGACGAGTTTCAAACAAGGATCCTGTCCTTGGTGGAGGTCCCAACTGACATTAACCAAGTCTTGACTCGGTCGGGGAGCCCGAAGATCTCCTACGAGCCCCAGCACCACTTCATCGCTCCCATCTTCCCGGCGATTATTCCTGGTAAATCCCATCTCTTGACCGTCCAATTTTCTTTTTATTTGGTACTTTGCTGAATTCTCATGTGCTCTTCTCTGGTTTTGCAGAAATGGCTCCCAAGAGTGCAGCAGCCTTGAAGGAGAAGGAGGCAGCCTTGATGGCCCGGGCTGGCCAGAAGAGGAAGAAACCAGCCCCCGCCGAGGGGCAGCCCCTCAAGAGAATCTCCAGGGGAATCTCTATCTGAGTAGAGAAGGAGGCGGCGGCGGCCTCAACACCCGGCGTCACAATCGCTACACCTTCACCACTTCTCCCGGTAGCCAAACCGTCCAGGGTCTCCTTCCCGAGCATGGAGGAGACAGCGCGTGCGGGCCCCTCCTCAAGGCCGGCAGTTGAAATGGTGGACAATGTCTGCGAAAGGGTCCTGCCTGGGCTACTGCAGAGCCAAATTGACAAGTGAGCCCTGCTCAGTCCCGAGGCCATCATCGGTTGTCTATACAGCATCAGCCACATGGTAAGTCACTTTGTAACTTGAACATTAGCTTTTCTTCTATGCGTATACTGACATTGTCTTGCTCTTGCAGATTGGCTGTATTGCGGCCGGGGCTGAAGCCACCCTTCCCGGCATTGTAGAGAGGTTGGCCGCTACAGAGGCTGACCTGTCTGTTAAGTGGGCTGCCCGGGAGTCCGCGGAGTTCGCTCTCTCCGTGGAGGAGGAAAAATCCCAAGCAGCGGCCTTAGAGCTGGGGGAGACCCGCGACTCTCTGTCAACCGAGTAGGCTGCCCAGAAGGTTGCAGAGTCTAAAGCCGCGGCCGCGGAGGCTGGGAGGATCACTGCCGAGAAGGACTTGGCAGCCATGACGGCCACACTTTCGGAGCTCACTACCGCTCGAGAGGCTGAAGCTAAGGAGGCTGAGGAAGAATTCGAGGCAGGGTTCCTCACGGGCTACGCTGATCTGGCGAAGCGGGCTGGTGCTGACCACCCTAACTGGGATCTGTCCGGCTATTCTTGGACAGAATCCAGTTATTGGAAGGAGGGCCAGGCTGACTCCAAGGTCGCTGCTGAAGCTACACCGACCGGGGACCCCTCTGTTGAAGAGCAAGCTACGGAGGAGGGAGAAGTGGTAGTTGTGGACAACTAATTTTTTTTTTTTTACTGTTGTAGTTTTTTTTTTTTATATATGGGGAAGCTACTACAACTGCCCCCCAGGCTTTGTACAATTTTCAATCATCAATGAAAAAGCCCTTGAGGTCAAACTTTCTTTCCATTTACTGCTCATTTTCATTTTTGTCTGCACTGTGCCTGTTTTTAATTGCTAGTATCTGCTCGGTTTTTAGCCGACCTAACCCTCGCCTTAGCAAATGGATTAGGACCGTAGCCAGTAGAACACCTAGTCTTCTTGACCTGTTTTAAAGGTAATAGCCAGTGTGCCATAGGAACTTGTCATGTTTAGCGTCCGGGATATCCCGGTGTATTATAGGCATACCCTGTTTTACCGTCCGGGATGTCCCGGTGTATTTTAGGAGTATCCTATTTACCGTCAGGGATATCTATCTCTGATCACTATAAGTACTTGGGAATATCTTCCAAGTTCTTTTAGTGACCGGTGTGATTTCCTGTCTTGGCTTAATATTCCCCCTGCCCCCAAGCATTTTGCTAAGGCGGGAGTGCAGGAGTGAGTAGCCGTTGGAAACCGACCTGGAACATGGGTGGTTGTAGGGTCCTTTGAAGCTTTCCATCGTCGGCCACTGATGTTGTCAGTATCAAGATATAAAAAGTATACTTTACTTTTCTAAAGATTTACAGTGTGGAAGTAAAGGTCGAACCCACAGAGATTAAAATACTACGGTGCTTTAATTTTAAAACCTAAATCTAATTAATTAAGAAAAACAGATTTTGAATTTGAATTTAATTAAACTAAGAACAATAAAATTAAATCTAAATTATGAATGCGATTTAAAAGTGTTGTTATAAATATGTTTAAGAGAACCTAGGATTGCAAATCCACCACTAGCTTCATAATGGGAATATTTATGAATTACTTTAGCCTATTAAGTTGGATGATAATGGAGAATTGTAGCTACAAGCCCAATTCCTCCGTCAAGAAAATAACTATGGTTCAAGCACCAACATAATCCATCTTCGGTTAGCACGAATTATCCCACACTAAACTAGGGTTGTGGTATAATCCGTCTAATCTAGGCATGGACTATTCGGATACTTGATAGCACAATTCAATTTAAGCACCATTACATGTAAATAATCTAAACAAGCACAGCAAGCATAGATCATTGAGCACACTACAGTCAAAATAGATCTAAGACAAAAATAAACTTTGAAAGTAATGATTTTAATCAATAGAAGCACGATTTAGTCATAAAAATCCTCTAAACATGTAACTGTCATCCATACATAATAAAACTAAAATAAAAACATAAATAAAACCCTATTACTTGGCTAGGGTTTCATTGAAACCCCAGATCTAGAGTCTAGTTGCCCATAGAAGTGGTAGATGGCAAGAGGTTGATGGAGGAGGCCATGGAAATCCTTGATCTTCTTCTTCTTCTCCTTGCTTTCCTCTCTTCAATGGCTGGAGTTTTTTGTATATATGGTTGTGTATAATGTTGTGTAATGATGTGTAACCACAAAATTGATTTAGAATAGGATTTATATAGAGTTTGGAAGGATTTAGGAAGCTTTCCTAAGCCAAATCGCACTAAAACAGCTATATTTACGTTTCTGGACGTCATATGCACAAACAACCTTCGCTGGGCACTTTAATTTAATAAAATACGCGTTTTTGGTTTTTTCAAAGGTCGCTCGCGCGGCCCGCTCGCGCGAGGTCCTTTTCGCTGCACTGCGCGACTTTCGTAGAATTGCGATACCTTTTCGGTCAGAACTCGGGTTGACTCGCTGTTTGAAGCCACGCGTCCGTAACTCGAAGATCTACATTTTATATCTCTAGAGAAATTTCTCAAATCCAAAGTATTCTTTATCAAAAATACAATTTTCCGAGATTGCTAATGCATTCAGCTTTCACCGGAATCACCGTTTGAGCCCAAAATGACTTCCAAAGCCACTAATCATTGGATTTTTGTGCGTTTTCAAGTTAAAGCTCCAAATCCTACAAAATTTAGAATACATATTAAAAAAATAACTAATAACTACATGAAATGGGCTAACAAAGCGTATTTTTATAACTATAAACGGCAACTATTCGTCGCCGATCACACCCCCAAACCTACTCTTTGCTAGTCCTCGAGCAAAAAGAACAGAAACATAAAACTACTACTACAAATACTACTCCATTTTCGCATGGATCACGATTGCATTTAACATATGCAACAAGTCTTTTAAACCCCTAGGTGTCCCTAGTCGAACGAGTGAAGTCTCGTGAGGGTTCTCGTCAATAAGTCACCCACAACCATCTTTATTAACTTATCAATTTAAAAACTTTTATTAAAAATAAAGAACATAATATTCAATACTCCTTCCTCATATAACAAAGATTTGAAATATAATAACGAACATAAAGAAACATAATGAAACATCCACCTAAATCGTGAAAAACAATCTCAAGCACATGCATCGTATAAATCAATAGAGTTTCTCATAAAATTGCACGTGTGTGATGTGGTAGTCAAATGAACACGCGCATGTCATGAACTTGGAATATAACTCGAATAACCATTTAACTATGTCTCGACTACGAATCTCACAATGTCAATTACACTCTAAAATGAAACACTCAGAAATAGGTGTAACTTATCTAATATATGGGAGTAAAGGAAATATGTTTTCAAAACGAGAAATGCTCACATATGACTCGAACAAGACGCATGACACGAAAGAACAGTAGTCTCATGGATAGGATGCCAATAATCAAGAAAAATTACTCATTACCATGTTTTAATCCCCCTCCCATCGTTTTCATATCCAAACCATGTTTCCTAGGATCAAATAGGACTTTTCAAAGGTTGTAATGTGGCTCAGACAATGGAATAGGATAGAAAGGATTTAGAATGGCATTGTAAGGTATGTTCGATTTCTTTCCTTCGCTCTTCTACCAATTTCATCATTTCATTCTCTTCTTTTGATTTTTCTTTTCAAATTTTTTTTTTCTTCTTTTTTTTTCAACCTTTTTTTTTCTTAATTCTTGCTTGTCGGATGATTATTCATTGATTTCTAAGCAACTACCCCAATAGCATCTTGTCTTCTTCTTCCCAATCACACATTGCCTTAACACCACTAAAAGGTGACAAATCTCTCAGTGGTGAACTTCAAGTTTGTCAAGTCGGAGCAAAAACAAGGATAATGGTAATTAAAGAAAGAAATGGCATTTTAACGGCTCAAAGGGCGAACTAAGGAAATTTTTATCATTTATCGGTCAGTAAACAAAGAAGGCCTAAAAATCATCTCCTATGGTCATATGGTTCTTTAATGTTTACAACGAAAGATTATTTAGCATGGTAGCAAATATTTTAACTTGACTTATCAACCAAAACAAGAATAATGAGACTAAACAACAAGTAAATGCGCTATTTCAATGAAATTCGACAAACATAATGTGTATTTATAACCCTCAAAACAGAAAAGATAGGCTCAAAAGCTCACAGGGTCTAGTCTCCACCTTGTGTTATCTAGAAATCTGAATCATATTATAGTTCACATCAAACATGTATTCAAGCGACTACATGCAGTGCATAGGTTTATGTGCAAATCTATGATATAAAACTACGATTCAAATAATACATAACTTAAACATTACATCATATCATGACTTCAGCAAATGTTTAATCACATCTTCTCTTGTTTACCATTCTATAACAATCATAGTTACATAACAAGAAGTATCCAATCAAGATTGCAAAAACGTCGGTAACATTGTTTATTTAAGGACAAGAATTGAATTTTTTTTTTAAATTAGTGCATAATAATGTGCATGTGTGTGCATACCCCCAAACCTAAACCTTTCATTGTCCCCAATGAAACAATAAAATGAAAGAACGGAGAGTAGGTAAGAAAGGAACGATATTACCTCGATCTCGGCAAACACAAACCAGGTGAA
This sequence comes from Hydrangea macrophylla, assembly GCA_033977485.1. Taxonomy (NCBI): domain Eukaryota; kingdom Viridiplantae; phylum Streptophyta; class Magnoliopsida; order Cornales; family Hydrangeaceae; genus Hydrangea; species Hydrangea macrophylla. The sequence goes on along the minus strand of CM066988.1, from coordinate 58,444,353 downwards.
CGTATAATAATATGGAATCAAAGTTCAATCAGGCTCCAAACGAAGCTACTAATCACCTGGTAATACTTAACAATAGAAAATAAAAGAACAGAATAATAACAATAACAGCTAAATAATTAGATTTTTTTTATTTTTTATTTTTTATTTTATTTTTATTATTATTATTATTATTTTTTAAATAGAATAATAGAATCTAAACTATAATCAAGAGACTCAATAAAAATAAAATAAACAAACAGAACTTATAAAAACAAAGACAAACGAACCTAAACAGGGCTAAAAGAACAAACAGAAAGTATAAAAAAAACACTGACCAGGTATGGAGAGAGGAGGGAAGAGAACAAAGGAGAAAAACCAGAAAACCCTACCTCGCGCGAGCGAGCAGCGCGAGCGAGCCTCGCGCGCGCGAATCCTTCCGCGATTTTAAGCAGAAGCTTGTTTTACGTTTTATAAAAGAAAAATTTGTAAGTCCTCAGATGGCGCGAGCGGACCGCTCGAGCGATCCCCCTCGCGCGCGCGAATTGTGGCGCGAGGTGATACTGAGGCTACGTATATAAAAAAAACTTGAAATATTTTGTCTATGGAAGAATCTCGCGCAAGCGGACCGCGCGAGCGACCTGTCGCGCGAGCGGGACGCGCGCGCGACTGTGGTCTTTTCCTCTTTTATAGTATAAAAATGTATATAAGTTCAAAATAAATTATCCCCGACCCCTAAACCTGTTCAAAAAAACTCAAAAACTGACCAAAACGACCCAAAAACATGCAAAAATCAAAGAAACGAACGAATTAAAGCTTGGGTTGCCTCCCAAGAAGCGCTATCTTTTACGTCTTTAGCTAAACCGTTCTAGCTCAAGATTTATGGAGGCCGTAAATCGGACTGTGTACCCCTAAGGATATCAGGAAGAGCTCAGTGGTAAGCAGAAATAATGTTGCTTTGGATTAATTCATTTGACGATTCATCCCTTTCAGTTTCAAATCGATTCTTCACCTTTTGAGTAAATTCGTCATTAGGATCTAAATTATTCAAATTCGTCCGCTCATCACTAACCATAATATTTTCCTCACACGTATTTATTCCTATATTAGGTTCAATATTCCGTCGTACCTCACTCTCTGCCTCACATAGGTAATCGTCGTCTTTAGGAGGTTGATCAATAGCGTTGAAAACATTCAATTTTAAATTCATATTCACAAATGACACTTTCATTACCCCCGTCCTACAGTTAACACGAGCGTTAGCAGTTTCTAAGAATGGACGACCTAGAATGACAGGAGTGTGCTTCCTAGCATCTAGTACGGGTTCAGTATCAAGGACCATGAAATCAACAGGATAATAGCATTTGTCAACTTTAACTAAGACGTCCTCGACGATTCCTCTAGGGATTTTAACAGAACGATCCGCTAATTGAATAGTAACGGTCGTAGGTTTAAGTTCACCTAAACCTAGTTGTTTATAAATGTGATAAGGTAAGAGATTAACACTAGCTCCTAAGTCAAGGAGAGCCTTATGGATGATAGTGTCACCTATGACACATGAAATTGTAGGCGTACCTGGATCTTTATACTTCGGAGTAGCGTGTTGGAAAATAGAACTTACTTTTTCCGTGAGAAAGACCTTTTTCGGAGTATGACTACGCAATTTACGTTTTTGAGTGCATAGGTCTTTAAGACATTTAGCGTAAGCGGGAATTTGTTTTATAGCATCGAGGAATGGAATATTAATTTTTACTTGTTTAAACACCTCGAGTATATCTTCAGTTTTTGACCCTTTCTTAGACAAATGTGACAGTCCCTCAACATTAGGTGGAAAAGGTAGTTTTGGAATAATATTAGTTGGGACCGATTCTTTTTCTTTTCTACTTTGATTCACATTGTCACGCCCCGACGTAGCATAATTCAGGAAAGCATTTAATTTCCTTTATGGACTCTTAGGTCGTGACAAGTGAGTATGACCAATTGTCCCTGCAACAAATAACTTAACAACATTTCTAGAGCAAAGGATACCAACAAAACATAACCTCCACAATTAAAACTTACTAACTATTACAGCAGTCATAAACTTAGGCACAAAACGCCTTATTCAAATGTCTAAAGCTAGTTTATTACAAACCCAAATTAAAAGGCATAGGAAATATAAAGCAGCCTCCTGGAAAGTCTCCTGACTCTAAGTAGCATAGTCAAAATACCCTGGCTGCTCCTGACCCTGAAAATCTGGACATACAGTCCAGGACGCATCAACGCCGTCAGCTTATGAAAGCTGGTGAGCAAAATAAACAAGTGCTCGCAATATATATATAAGCATATAACCAATAGTGCAAATTAACTTTAAAAGCAATAGTTTCAAGGTTCCAATTCCAACATAAGCCATGGGGGAATAAAGAAAGCAATAAATATGCGACCATGCATGAACAATGTAATATCTCATCTTTCTGACTCTTTTCTCTCAACAAAACTCAACACAACCAAACCATTATCTCAGATACCAGGAATACTATCCGATCGATATCCAAAACAGCACACCAAACTATCGCTTCAGATACCAGGAATAATATCCGATCGACATCTAAGCCACACTCAATACCATCATTTCGGATACCAGGAATAATATCCGATCAATATCCAAAACAAGCGCCTTAGATACCAGGAATAATATCCGATCGATATCTAAGCCGTACTCCACACTATCACCATCACTTCGGATATCAGGAATACTATCCGATCAATATCCGAAACGCGCGCCTTAGATACCAGGAATACTATCCGATCGATATCTAACTCGTACACAACACTGTCGCCTCCAATACCAGGAATACTATCTGATCGATATTGAGGTCGCACATTAGACCACCACCCTTTACTCTTTTCACGCTTTCTCACACACATGCATGTTGACACAACCTCAACCCTAATATGTATGTCAATGTTTCATAAATAACACCATTAATAAATCACAAAGCCGGATAATCGTACGAGCATAAATTTTGGCCTTAGTTGTTCTGTTTCGTACAATTCTTAAAACATAGACCTTTAAAATAATATATTTGCCAAACAGTTCTTTAAAAACTTTCAAAATCTTTTCCAAATAGTCCCTAATAAGAAAATACAAAAACTGCTCAAACTGCCAGGTCGCGCGCGCGAAGGTGGAGAACAAATCGCGCGAGCGGGTCGCGCGAGCGAAGGGGGAGGACATATCGCGCGAGCGAAGGGGGAGGACATATCGCGCGCGCGAAGGGGCAGAACAGGTCGCGCGCGCGAAGGGGAGGGATGGTCCGCGCGAGCGGGCCGCGCGAGCGAGCCTCGCGCGAGAGGGTCGCGCGCGCGAGTTCTTGCAGAATGTCATCTTCTTCGTTTTTCCCCTGTTTCTGGTTTTCAAACTGAATTTTACCCATTTCTGTTTTCTGTTCGTACCAGGACATGTAATATATGGATCTCCTCGGTTTTCCGCGTAGATTAAGAATACGCGATCAATTTTAACTAATACGGATTGTATCGCTTAATTTTCACGATTAAAGTTAGAGTGTCAAAACTTTAAATCAACCGTTCGCCGCGATACAGATGAATTATTGCGTAGGATTCGAACCACAACTGATTGGGACCAATATCTTCCATTCCCAATTTACAGAATCGATTTTGATTAAGTTTTACAAAACTCCATTTTTAAGCTCCCATGGTGTATCTATATATATACACATATATACACACATATATGAACTGAAATATACATATATAAACATGGCGAGTGAGTTTATAATACTCACTGAGGTGTTTGATACAGAGAATTTGAGACAGATAAATTCCGCCGTTAATTCCGTCGTTCTTGAAATTTCCTCCGTCTCTCCTCTTGATTTTGAGATGAATATATATATATATATATATATCTATGTATGTGTGTAGGAGTATATAATCTGAGTGTGTGTGTTGTGTGATGATCTTGAGAGGTAGAGAAAATTGAGAGAGAATTAGAGAGAGTTTGTGAGGGAGAGAAAGAGAGACTGTGAGAATTTGAGAGAGATACACACATATATACACTGATATGTGTAGGCTCCAAGCAAGGCCAAGAATTTCTCCGGTGTGGTTGAGCTCACGTGCTCCCACACCCAAACGCGGTATAACGCAGATTTAAAACATAAAACTGGTATTTTACGGTAGAAAGAAAAATACAGGAAAATAATATCAGCGTAGGAATAAAATTCCCGGTTTATACAAAGATATAGATATTGCTTTGAAACCATAGAAAATATTTTGGAAATTACAGTTTGACCCCAAACAAAATATTATAAATAGGAATAAAATGGAAATATTCATTAATTAATGGAAAAGAAAATACAGGGTGTTACACTCTACCCACCTTAACAGAGATTTCGCCCCAAAATCTGACCTAACTAATCCTGAAACAACTCGGGGTATCTAGTCCTCATGTCTGACTCTAACTCCCACGACGCCTCTCCTTCGTCATGATGCCTCCACTGAACCTTAACCAAAGGAACGTCTCTTCTTCTCAGCCTCTTGATACTCTGGTCAAGAATCCTCACAGGTCTATCCTTGTAAACAACATTCTGACTCGTCTCAATATCATCAAAATTTACCACATGTGAAGGATCCCGTATGTATTTCCTTAACATACTGACATGGAACACATTATGAACACCAGACATCTTTGGTGGCAACGCGAGCCGATAAGCCACTTTCCCAACACGCTCCAAAACCTCGAACGGTCCGATGAAACGAGGTGCCAGCTTCCCTCTCTTCTGACCAAAACGCACTACTCCCCGAACAGGTGAAACCTTTAGGAGTACGTGATCACCGATACTGAACTCCAAGTCCTTTCGAGGTCGATCCGCATAACTCTTGTGTCTACTCTGTGCAGTTTCCATCCTTTCCTTGACCAGTGAAATCTTCTCATTGGTCTCTCTCACCAAATCTGGTCCCAAAAGTTCTGTGTCTCCCACTTCAGCCCAACACAATGGAGATCGACATGGCCGTCCGTACAAAGCTTCGAACGGCGCCATTCCAATACTTGAGTGATAACTGTTGTTATACGCAAATTCGACCAACGGCAAGTGCGTCTCCCAAGACTCTTCAAAGTCAATTGCACAGGCTCTGAGCATATCTTCCATAATCTGATTAACACGCTCGGTCTGTCCATCGGTCTGAGGATGGAAAGCAGTACTCATCTTGAGCGAAGTTCCCATAGCCTTCTGCAAACTTTCCCAAAATCCCGAGGTAAAACGTGCATCGCGGTCTGATACAATCGACACAGGCGCACCGTGCAGTCGCACCACTTGCTGTAGGTACATTCGACTCATCCTTTCTACTGGGTAAGTCATATTGTACGCGATAAAGTGTGCAGACTTCGTCAATCGATCCACAATTACCCAAATCGCGTCATGATTCTGTTGTGACCGGGGTAATCCAACCACAAAATCCATAGTTATATGTTCCCACTTCCATCCTAGAACAGGCAGGGGTTGCAACAATCCCGAAGGTCTCTGATGTTCGGCCTTCACTTGTTGACAAGTCAAACATTTAGACACAAACTCGGCTACTTCTCGCTTCATCCCTTCCCAACAAAAGTTTCTCTTCAAATCCTTATACATCTTTGTTCCTCCTGGGTGTACTGTCAGTCTCGATTTATGTGCTTCTTCGAGAATATCTTTTCTCAAATCTCCAAAATCTGGCACACACAATCTGTGTCTCCCTATCCCCTATTCCCCCGGAGTCTGTACTACCGATTATCGAGTCTGTACCAGAGTCGGCTGCTGTAAGCCCATCACTGTCCAATGTAGTCACTTCACCTATCATGAATGAAATGAAAGACGATTCTACTTACTCCTCTGTGTCTAATACTTGTGAATGCACAGATCCCTTTGAGGATCTCCCAATTGAACTTAAGCAACTAATTGAAAAACCACCTGCTTATGAAATAATCGAAGATACTTTATCGGTTAACCTAGGTGAAACAGATAATCCCCAAATTGTGCAAATCGGCTCAGCTCTTAATAAAGAAGAAAAAGAAAAATTAACCCTCTTGCTAAAAGAATTCAAAGATGTTTTTGCTTGGTCTTACGAGGACATGCCTGGGGTCGATCCCGACATTGTCCAACATCATATTCCCCTCCTCCCTAATTCTAAACCTGTCAAGCAGAAACTGAGGCGCATGAGGCCGGAGTGGGCACTCAAGGTTAAGGAAGAAGTAGAGAAGCAATTCAAGGCAGGATTCATCATTGTCACCGAATATCCGGAATGGGTTGCCAATATCGTGCCAGTCCCAAAAAAGGATGGAAAAATTCATGTGTGCGTCGACTTCCGTGATCTAAACAAGGCCAGTCCCAAGGATGACTTCCCGCTTCCCCACATTGACGTTTTGGTAGATAACACCGCAGGACATGAGCTACTATCATTCATGGATGGTTTCTCAGGGTATAATCAGATTCTTATGGCGCTAGAAGATCGGGAAAAGATGACATTCACCACCCCCTGGGGGACCTACTGTTATAGAGTGATGCCTTTTGGGCTCAAGAATGCTGGGGCATTCTACCAGAGAGCTGCCACCACTCTGCTGCATGACATGATTCACAAGGAAGTGGAGGTGTACGTAGATGACATGATTGTGAAGTCCAAGGATAGAGAAGGACACCTAGTGGCACTGGGAAAGTTTTTTGAAATGTTGCGTAAGTACAAGATGAGGTTGAATCCAAAGAAATGCACTTTCGGCGTGACCTCCGGTAAACTCTTGGGCTTCCTCATCACACAAAGGGGGATAGAGGTGGATCCTTCCAAGATCAAGGCAATCCTAGAAATGACACCTCTATGGAATGAAAAAGAGGTAAGGGGGTTCCTCAGAAGAATCCAATTCATCAGCCACTTCATTTCTAAGCTCACAACTACATGCGATCCTCTGTTCCGATTGTTGAGAAAAGGGGAGAAGTTCCAATGGGATGACCAATGCCAAGCCGCTTTCGACAAAATAAAAGCTTACCTTCAAAATCCGCCTGTCCTTTCACCACCAACGCCTCATAAGCCCTTATTCCTTTACCTATCTGTCTCCGAAAATGCCATGGGCTGCATGCTAGCCCAAGAAGGAGAAGAAAGCCACTCCGAAAAAGCCATATACTACCTCAGTAAGAGGATGACTGGGTCTGAGCTCAACTACTCTGCCCTCGAAAAAACGTGTTGGGCCTTGGTTTGGTGCACCCGCCGACTGAGGCACTACATGCTAGCCTTCCCGGTTGTGCTCATATCCCGCATGGATCCTCTAAAATACCTCCTCAAAAAACCTGCCCTGACCGGTCGTATATCCCGTTGGTTACTCCTACTATCTGAATTCGATATCAAGTATGTTACAAGCAAATCGGTAAAAGGGAGAACTGTGGCCGAGCATCTTGCGGAACACGCCATTGACTCCGAAGAAAGTGGAGACTTCCCATTCCCGGACGAAAATATCATGGCAATCAAGGAAGAGCAATGGAAGTTGTACTTTGATGGAGCAGCCAACATGAAAGGCTACGGGGTAGGAATAATCCTAGTATCACCAAACGGGGACCACACCCCACTGGCAGTCAAGCTCAATTATAACTCCACCAACAACACTGCTGAATATGAAGCGTGCATTCTGGGGATGGAAGCGGCCATAGAATTGAAAATTCAAAAGCTAGATGTATTCGGAGATTCGAATCTCATCGTGTCACAAGCCAGAGGGGAATGGAAGGTGAAGGAAGAGAGGTTGAAGCCCTACCATGACCATCTCGATGGACTTAAGAAGCAGTTCAAGAACATCACATTCCTCTACCATGACCATCTCGATGGACTTAAATCTGATTCCCCTTGGGATACGTACGCAGCTCACGCAGAGCGCGACCAGCACTAGCCTCAGCATCATTGCATCTTTTGCAACGCTTTTTATCCTAAATCTATAGCCTCCAAAAAGTACTGTCTCTTCAGAGCTTTGGCACTCGCTTGCGACATGCGTTGCCTCGCAAGATCATGCCAAAGAGGGGCAAACTGTAGACACCCCATTTTGTCGGCTATCAGATTTAGGAGACCCATAGCTTGGTGGTTCACAATGATCGTAAAAAGAAGACTCAAAAGGATTCTCGGAAGTCAGTTCTATCTCTCAGAATGCTCAGAATGACCAAAATGCCCAAAAACTCCCAGATTTGGTCCCAAAGTTCTGAAAACATGCTATGTCGTAAGAAAAGCAATAAAGTGAGTTTTTGAGAGAAATCGGGTGAAATCGTCAGCTCCCAGAGACCCCCGGAAGCTCCCGGAAAGTCCTCGTTGACCGGTTTGACCAAGGTTTGACTAGGTTTGACCAAGGTTTGACCAGATTTGACCAAGTTTGACCAAAATTGTCCGAATTCACCAGAATCATTTTAAATCATGAAAAAGTGTTAAAACAAGTTCCAAAAGAAAATCGAGCGAAAACATCAGCTCCCGGGAACTCCCGGAGGTTTCCAGAACTTCCCGGGAATCCCAGGTTTGACCAGTTTGACCAAAATTTGACTTTGGAACCGGGGCACCGAAACAATTTTCAAATATTTTTTATGGATACTAGAGGTCAATAGCTTTCCAACGGTATATCGCACATAATTTCTGGATTTAAAACGAATTTATTATGAATTTCCAAAGGCAAAAAAGACGCTCAAATCGGCTTTTATCGCAAATACCGCAAAACTTTTCAAAGTGACCTATCACCAAACTATTTTTTATGTAAAGTAGACTCCATTACCTTTCCAACGGTATATCACAACCTCAATTTGGAGTTCGTACGCATTTTCTGTGAATTTCGGACGAAATAGGGCCTTTTCGCGAATACCGGAACATCAGGGGGCCTAAACAGCATTATCTGGAAGGGGGGAGGAGCAGTGCCGCCGCGGCACTGGCCCAGTGCCGCCGCGGCACTCCCCCCCAGAGTAGTGTATTTTTGTAATTTGTTTTGTGGTCCCATTTTGATTAATTAAAAACCAAAACGACGTAGTTTTATGATTTCAGATGTTTGGAGCCAATGGGAATACTTTCTAAATCCCAAAACCACCCCAAGTTGGCCTATATAAACACCCCATTACTCTTCATTTTGGGGGGGTCAAATAGAAGTTTAGAGAAAGTTTGGGAGAGAAAGTTGTAGAGATAAGGTTAGAATAGAGAGAAAAGAAGCTTTCTTCTTGGATTTTCAAAACAAAATTGAGTTCTAAACTTTGTTTTTACTACATTACTCCCATTTATTTCAACATTCAATACTCCCAACCACCATTTTAGTGAGCATTCAAGAGAGTGGAAGTTTCTTCCATGTCTAGTGTCATTACATATGAGTGAAACACCAATCTACAAGTCTCATGCTTTATGAATATCATCTATTGATCATCATCTACTTGCTTGTTTATTTATTGTTTATCTCTTCTTATCTCATTTCTTTTTTATTTTTCTTTATTTACTTACTAGTTCATCATCATCTAAGTGATGACATGAAGTTTGGGGTGAGTGAATCCTTATGGATAGTAGCTCTTGACCTCAAAAACATGTTTGATAGATGATGATCATAACTTCAATACCTCCAAGGTATTCTTGAAGTGTATTGAAGTTATGCTCAAATAAAAATAAGTTTCTCCAACAATCTTGGAGGTTCTTGATGATGAGTTGAATGTTGACATTTTGAGTGGTTATAATCTTTATTGAGTATTAAAAATGCACTTTCAAAACCTCTATTTCAAAACCCCCCTCAATCCCTCTCATTTTGATTTCAAGAAAGAAAATCTTATTTTCCCAAAAATCTTCAAAACAGTGAGTTAAAACAGTGAGTGAGCTGAGTTCAAAGATTTCTCTAGAAGTCAATACTCAACATATAGATGCAAGGCCACTTGGAAAGTCTTCCTAACTCATTGAAGAACACCCATGATTTTTGGTTTGACTTAGAAGTACTTGAAAATGGTCCATTTGGACCCAAACATTCCTTCCAAACATTCTGCCTCTGCTGTCACAGCAGCTTGGCTAACTTCCAACTTCTTTTTCAGACATATTTGTCAAAAGGGGTGGTCCCAACTTATTTTTCCCTTAAACTTCAATGTATTAGGGAACTTTCTGTATAAAATGGGCCCCTAGATCATTCGTTTTCATTTTCTACGATTTTTCAACATTTCAATCGACAGTACGGACTCTGTTTCTGAGTGACCTCTGTTTTTTATATGATTTCTCTCAATCTGTGATAGTTATTAAAGATTGTCTTTTTGGGTTGTATTCTAGACACAATAAGGAACATCTCCATAAAAAAATCATGCATTGAAAGCATTCCTAACCCCTCTTTTCCATTTTTTCAAGATCATGTTACTGTTCTGTCCACTATTCACAGCAAGCACATTTTAACTTCCATTCTTTGATTTGATGCTCACATGTATTCCAAATTAGTTCATATCCTAGGAAGTACTTCATACTATATTTGTACATATCCCATGATGATTTCATTCATTCATTCATACACATTTTAGACTTCTAAGTCATTCTAGAAATCCATGTACCCAAAACACACTACAACCTTTGCACATTTTAGATACATACATTGCATTCATGCAAGATTTGGGGTTTTTGTAACTCTTAATCTAAGAAAATTATAAGGAATGATCACGATCACACGTTCATGCTTCCCCTTTATCTAACCATCCTTTCTCATCCGTCCCGGGGATTGAGGGATCTTCTTTTCTCAAAGATTAACATGCATCATACTAGCTTGCTAAGCATATTTTGATTTCTTTGTTTATTTGTTTCAAGAACAATTCATGTCCCCCTCTAGATTAAGAAGTCTTGATTATTTGATATATGAATAGACATTTTTTTTCCTAGGTTTATTTGTGTGATCTTTCACTTTACATTGTATGATATTTGACTTAGATCTTATGAATGATATTTTATCTTTAGATCTTCCATTTTCAAGTTTCTTATGTAATGTAATATACTATCATAGTATTAATTGCCGAACCATACATAGTATAAGATGATTATTTGGATGCTAATTGAGGCCCGTCGAGTGACGGGGCGAGTTGAGGGTGTTTTAGTCGCGACAAAGGCTCCTTCCTCTCTCGTACCAAAACCCCGAGCCAAGTTCTTTGGTTATGAAGGATCGGTGCCCTTTATCCATTTGGGTGAGTCAAATTTGGGTTTCTTGGTTCCCTAAAGACCAAGTGGCGACTCTGTATCTGTTTTCAACAGACCTTTTCTCTTTCCTTGATTCAAAATCAAACGAATTTCAAAACATAACGAAGCGGTGGAAGCCCGGTGTCCACAGATGGTAAGAAAGAAGAAGAGCTAGCAAAATCATTAGAAAGCATGGATACGGCATTCTCAATGGCTTGCTATTACCCCATGGCATTTTTTGAATGTTGAAGAGTGTAAGGAAGCCAAAAGGTTCTTTGCTTGGAGTTGAACCTCTGTATAAGCCGAGGTGGTCTTTGTCGAGGTAGGCTTTGGAAGCAAGGAGGTTGAACCGAGCATTTGGGCAAGGGCTTGCCTGAGATTCTGTACCCGGAGACGGAGACCCTTAATGTTGGAAGTCAACTGAGGGTCTGAAGAAATTTAGCTCACAGGAGTTGGTGAGCCAAATCCTGTTGCTGAGGAAGGAGGTTGAGGAAAAAGAATCTTTAACCATTAAGGGACATTTGGATCATCAACAGGGTCTTTTGAAGTTCCAGTGTCACTTTGACCAGCAATAGGAGAAGCTTTGGCAGAAGAAGGATCTTGTAAAGAAGGCGAAAAGAGCTCTGTGGGTTTTGCAGTCCCTGATTTTTGGGTAGTGTCAGAGGAAGGATGAGAGCTGCTCAAGGCTGGCTTATCATGTAATTGCTTCTGAGCTCGAGCTTTAACTAGTGCCTTTTTGGCTACTTTAGGAGTTTCTTGTTTAAGGAAACGCTCAGACTCCTCTTCTTCCAATTGAATAGGATGCTCAAAGGTAGTCTCCTCCACGGGGGTCTTCTTTACCATTTCTGTGTAATCTGCCCATTTGTGTCCCTGGAGCTATGACGGACGGGAATGGAAGTAGGAGCCTTTGGGGAAGCAACCTTTTTCTTGAATGGCACGACGATAAGGGAATTGGAGAAACCTGACCAAAAGAAAAGGGGCAATGATGTAAATAGGATCAAATAAGACAGTAATATTATTTAGTCCTAATACCAAGTCATCAAAAGGAAAAAAGAAAATCTTGGAAAACCAAGTAGAAAGATTGATTAGTGGATTCAGAGAATGCCCAAGCAGCCTGATGACTGGTTGCATGGACGCCACCAAAGATGGTGGGTACCGAGGTTTCAGACATAACCCTCTACGGTCACTCCCACGGGCGCATCAGTCTGAACCACAGGCTCCGCAATTCCAAATTCAACCAAGGGTGGAAAAGGGCAGGTCCTTTTGGTCCAATCTCGGCAAAAGCATAAAGCTACTGCCAGTTTGGAGTCTTGCCATGTTCTTTCTTGTATTCACGAGCTTTCTTTTCCACCCGTTCCTTTTTTAGCCGAATTCTGATGCGACTTGCCTTAAAAATTGACTCAGAGGGCTTCAAGGGATTTCATTTTAGCTTATAAAACTCTTCAAATTTGACGATGGAATCGTAATCAGCCTTAAGGTCAGGATCCATACCTGGGCCTCTCTTTCTTTTTCCTGAAGTCTAAATAAGCGAAGGATTAGTAGTGGGTGATGGCAACGGAGACAATGTGTTGAGCAATAAATCAAAATCTCTAAAGCAGTGATCAAAATTTTCTATCCAAAATGTGTCAAAGGAAGGAGTAGACGCAGGGTGAAGGGAGAAAGGTTGAAATTCAAACTGATCAAGGAGAAGTCTATTGAGTTCATCCACCTGCTGAACTGATTTGTAGGTTTAATGACTATACGAGTCAAGAAGCCTAGGTTAGCTGACAAAAAATTGGGATAGGGGAGTGCTTGGGTTAGACCACATTGGCGTGCATGATAGTCTGGGAAATAAGATTCCACGCCGCATTGGTTATTTCCCGAATTCTCTTTTGTCACCCTGTGATGACAATCTCGAGAGACCAAATAGTATACCCATAGTTCAGGGTAACTGTGCGGCTCAAGGAGGGAAGCTTTAAACTAGGCCAGTCCATATAAAGGAGGATGATAGGGTAAGAACATGCTAGGAGAAGGGGTCCTAAGAGAGAAAAAGAAGCTTAAATAATTCAAAAAACCAAAGGGGATAGAAGAATACGTAGCCAAATTTTGGCCACAAACAGAGGAATCCGATACAGTTGTGCAAGAAGAGCTAACCTCAGGAAAATATAGATAGAGCCACAAATGTAGGATCTATAAAGGACCGCCCCAAGTGTCCAGATTACTGCTTATCAGCCAAAAACAACCCCTATAATCTAAGCCAGAAGGAAGGGCCTAACGTCAGGGCTTAGCCTGAAGCCAAAGCTAGGGCTCGAGGAAGATCGAACTTGACTACTTTGAAGGAAGAGGGACAGGTCAAGTATCTGCTAACCCAGAAAGTAAGAAAGGCGATGTATTCTGCATCAGTCAAAGGACCATCATCCTTTTTATGTTCCATGATAAAAGACTGATAACTAATATTCTTTTCAAAGCTAGAGGTAATGGGAGAAATGGAGTATGTCCTTTGGGATAACAGAGCACTGATTGGGTCACCATCTGGTCTTACCCTGATTAGGGCAGCTAGGTCAAGAAGAGTAGGGGACATCATCCCATAAGGAAAATAAAAAGAGTTGGTGAAAACAGACCAAAAGACCAGAGCAGAGGAAAGAAGGGGGGTATTTATAGGTAATGGCACGGTGGTTAATTGCATTAGGTCATGGATGTGTTGCCTACGCCATTCGTCCAATTTGAAAGGAGTAACTCTAGTCACCCAGGTTAGCCATTCCGGCAAGGGTTTTGATGGCTAGAAATGAATATCGTTACTGTTATTCCATCTTTTCAGCGGGGGACTAGGGTGTTCAGACAAGAAGAGACCATTACGGGGAAAGAGATAAGAAACTCGGGGAAGGACAAACGCTTGAGCTACGCTTGGACCAAGGATGGGAGAGGTGAAGTCAGGTGAGGATGCCATTACCTACAGACTGGCGCCTTCAAAAGCAGAAGCACGAAATTGTTTTAAAGATTCTTTGGCCCGTGATTGAGGATCAGTGGCAATCTCCTTTGTACTAGGGGATGAAGTGGACTCTAAAGGGTTTTCAGCCATGGGAGATAGAAGATTGAATAACAGATGAGATGGTCTTGGGAAGGTTTCAGCTGGAAGAACTCGAAGACGGGTTTAAGTAGTAGAGGTTTAGAAGGATATGGAAGAGTTTTTGAATGGGAGTCTGTTTAAAATTGAAACTTACCCAAAACTTGCGCTGATTGCAAGTCAGAATTCCCTAAAGATTAGGAGGGAGGTGGTATAACGGTACGAATAGGAAGTAAATGAGGGTCAAATCAGTATCCTTTCACGAAAAGACTCTCTCTATCTCTAAGGCATCATCTTATCATTTCCCAAAAATTGGCGGTTATAGGGTTAGGAGATAAGAGGTGACTTCTTTAAGGGAAGTTGTGATTTGGTGAGCCAATGTCTAAATTAACAACATCCCATCAAGTGATGATTGCTCGTACCTTTACTTGAAAAGGATGTTGGGGATTGTTTGCACCACAAAATAAAATTAAAAGTGGGCCCACTAAATCTATGAAGAATTACACGTGGAACGTATACGAAGGCAAGCTGATAGAGAGAGCAGGCTGATGCAACACAATCACGCCATAATCCAGTGCACAGGCCACGTCAGGGGTAGGACGGTTATTGGCGGTTATGTTGAATTAAATAAATGACACATGTAACGCCTGATCTTGTCAGAATCAAGATATAAAAAGTGTACATTACTTTTCTAATGATTTGTAGTAGTGAAAGTAAAGGTCGAACCCACAGAGATTGAATTACTACGACTCTTAATTTTAAAACCTAAATCTAATTAATTATGAAAACGAGATTTTGATTTGAATTTTAATTAAATTAATGAAACTAATGAAATGAAAGCGATTTAAAAGTATTTTTATAAATATGTTTAAAGGAACCTAGGATTACAAATCCACCACTAGCTTCATAATAGGAATATTTATGCATTCAATTAGATTATTAAGTTGGATGATAATGGGGAATTATAGCTACAAGCCCAATTCCTCCGTCAAGAAAATAACTATAGTTCAAGCACCAACATAATCCATCTTCGGTTAGCACGAATTATCCCACACTAAACTAGGGTTGTGGTATAATCCATCTAATCTAGACATGGACTATTCGGATACTTGATAGCACAATTCAATTTAAGCACCATTACATGTAAACAATTCATACAAGCACAGCAAATATAGATCATTGAGCACATCACAGTCAAAATAGATCTAAGACAAGAATAAACTTTGAAAGTAATGATTTAATCAATAAAAGTACGATTTATTTATAAAAATCCTCTAAACATGTAATCATCATCCATACATAATAAATCTAAAAGAAAAACATAGAATACACCCTATTACTTGGCTAGGGTTTCATTGAAACCCTAGATCTAGGTTTAGTTGGCCATAGAATTGATGAACGACAAGAGGTTGATGGAGGAGGCCATGGAAATCCTTGGTCTTCTTCTTCTTCTCCTTGCTTTCCCCCCTTCAATGGCTGAAATTTTTAGTTGTATATGGATGTATCTAATGTTGTGTAATGATGTGTAACCACAAAATTGATTTAGAATAGGATTTATATAGAGTTTGGAAGGATTTAGGAAGCTTTCCTAAGCCAAATCGCACTAAAACAGCTATATTTACGTTTCTGGACGTCATATGCACAAACCACCTTCGTTGGGCACTTTAATTTAATAAAATACGCGTTTTTGGTTTTTTCAAAGGTTGCTCGCGCGAGGTCCTTTTCGCTGCACTGCGCGACTTTCGTAGAATTGCGATAACTTTTTGCTCGGAACTCGGATTGACTCACCGTTTGAAGCCACGCGTCATAACTCGAAGATCTACATTTTATATCTCTGGAGAAATTTCTCAAATTTAAAGTATTCTTTATCAAAAATACAATTTTCCGAGACTGCTACTGCATTCAGCTTTCACCGGAATCACCGTTTGAGCCCAGAATGACTTCCAAAGCCACTAATCATTGGATTTTTGTGCATTATCAAGTTAAAGCTCCAAATCCTACAAAATTTAGAATACTTATTAAAAAATAACTAATACTACATGAAATGGGCTAACAAAGCAATTTTTTAGAACTATAAACGGCAACTATTCGTCGTCGATCACACCCCCAAACCTACTCTTTGCTAGTCCTCGAGCAAAAAGAACAGAAAAATAAAACTACTACTACTACAAATACTACTCCATTTTCACATTGATTACGATTGCATTTAGCATATGCAACAAGCCTTTTAAACCTCTAGGTGTCCCTAGTCGGACGAGTGAAGTCTCTTGAGGGTTCTCGTCAACAAGTCACCCACAACCATCTTTATTAACTTGTAAATTTTAAAACAAATTTTATTAAGAACAAAAACTAATAGTCAATACTCCTTATTATAAAATAATGATTTGAAATAGAATAACGAACAAGAAGAAACGGAATCAAACGTCTACCTACGTCATGAAAAACAATCCCAAGCACATGCATCGTATAAATCTATAGAGTTTCTCATAAAATTGCACGTGTGTGATATGGTAGTCAAATGAACACGCGTATGTCATGAACTTGGAATATAACTCGGATGACCATCTAACTATGCTTCGACTACGAATCTCACAATGTCAATTACACTCTAAAATGAATCACTCAGAAACAGGTGTAATTTTTCTAATATATGGGAGCAAAGAAATATATTTTCAAAACGAGAAATGCTCACATATGACTCAAAAAAGACGCATGATACGAAAGAACGGTAGTCTCATGGATAGGACGCCAATAGTCAACAAAAATTAATCATTACCATGTTTTAATCCCCCTCCCATCATTTTCATATCCAAACCATGTCTCCTAGGATCAAATAGGACTTTTCAAAGGTTATAACGTGGCTCAGGCAATGAAAAAGGATAGAAAGGATTCATTAGGTAGTTTTCAGAATTGCATTGTAAGGCATGTTCGATTTCTTTCATTCATCTCTTCTACCAACTTTCATCTTTTCATTCTCTTCTTTTCATCACCTTTCTTTTTCTTTTGTTTTTTTTTCAACCTTATTCTTTTTTTTTCTTTTTTTTTCTTTTTCTTTTCGTTGCTTTTTGAATAATCAATCAATAAATAACAAGGCAACCACCCCAAACATCATCTTATTTTTTTTTTCTTAATCGACACATCGCCTTAATACCATTAAAAGTTGACGAATCTCTCAGTGGTAAACTCCAAGTTGGTCAAGTTGGAGCAAAAACAAGGATAATGGTGAGTAAGGGAAAAGGGCATTTTAACGGCTCAAAGGGCGAACTAAGGAAATTTTTATCATTTTTCTGGATAGTGGTAAACAAAGAGGGCCTATTATCATGTCCTATGGTTATATGATTCTTCAACTTTTACGAATAAAAAATTGTTTAGCATGGTAACAAAGATTTTAACTTGACTATCAACCAAAACAAGAATAATGAGACTAAACAACAAGTTAATGCGCTATTTCAATAAAATTCGACAAACATAAGATGTATTTATAACCCTCTAAAAAGAAAAGATAGGCTCAAAAGCTCACCGGGTTTAGTCTCCACCTTGTGTTATCTAGAAATCTGAATCATATTATAGTTCACATCAGACATGTATTCAAACGACTACGTGTAGTGCATAAGTTTATGTGCAAAAATATGATATAAAACTACGATTCAAACGATACATGACCTAAAACGTCTCAACATGACTTCAACAAATATTTAATCACATCCTCTCTTGTTTATCATTTTATAAAAATCATAGTTACATAACAAGAAGTATCGAATGAAGATTGCAAAAACGTCAATAATCATCGTTTATTTAAGCACAAGAATCGAAAATTTTTAAAAAAACTAGTGCATAATAGTGCATAATAATGTGCATGTGTGTGCATACCCCCAAACCTAAACCTTTCATTGTCCCCAATGAAACAATAAAATGAAAGAAGGGAGAGTAGGTAAGAAAGGAACGATAATACCTCGATCTTGACAAGCATAAACCAGGTGAACATACAATAATATGGAATCAAAGTTCAATTACTCCAAATGGAGCACTATTTCATCTGTTAATACTTAACAAAAGAAAATAAACAAACAAATAACTAATAAAAGCTAATATATAAGTTTTTTTTTATAATATTAAAAACCAAATTATAAGTAAAAGAACGTAATGAAAAGAAAACAATAGAAACAAAACTATCTAAACAAAGACAAACATAAATGAAAAGAACAGAAAAGAACAAACAGAAAAGAAAATAACTAACCAGGTGTGGGAAACAGAAGGTAAAAGAACAACAAGAAAAAGTGGAAAAACCCCACCTCGCGCGAGCGGGCCGCGCGAGCGAGCCTCGCGCGAGCGAATCCCTCCGCGAGTTTAAGCAGAAGCATGTTTTACGTTTTATAAAAGAAAAATTTCTAAGTCCTCAGATCGCGCGAGCGGACCGCTCGAGCGAACCCGCTCATGCGCGCGAATTGTAGCGCGAGGTGATACTGAGGCTATATATCATAAAAGTTTTAAAAAATTTCTCTAAGGGGCAGGCTCGCGCGAGCGGGCCGCGCGCGCGAAATGCCATTTTTCCTCTTTTTCTGTACTTTTTTGTAAATAAGCCGAAAATAAATTTACTCCGACCCCCAAACCTGTTCAGAAAGACCACAACTGAATCAAAAAGACCCTAAAACAACCAAAAACAAGAGAAATGGATGAAATAAAGCTTGGGTTGCCTCCTAAGAAGCGCTAATTTTTACGTCGTTAGCTAGACCAAGCTAGCTCAAAACTCATGGAGGCCGTAAATCGGACTTTGTACCCCTAAGGATATCAGGGAGACTCCGGTGGTAAGTCGAAAGAATGTCGTTTTGAATTAATTCATTTGACAGATCATCCTTATTATGTTCAAATCTATTTCTTACCTTCCGAGTGAATTCATCGTTAGGGTCCAGGTTATTTGCATTCAACCGCTCATTATTCACTATATTATTCCCCTCACTCATATGTATTTCTTTATTACGTTCAACAGTTCTTCTAACCTCACTACCTTCCATATATTGGTAATCATCGTCTTTGGGAGGTTGATCAACAGCGTTAAAAACGTTTAGTTTGAGGTTCATGTTCCCGAACGACACTTTCATTACCCCCGTTCGACAATTGACACGCGCATTAGCCGTGGCTAAGAACGGACAACCTAAGATGACCGGAGTGTGTTTCCTAGCATCTAGTACCGGTTCAGTGTCAAGGATCATGAAGTCAACAGGATAATAGCACTTATCAACTTTAACTAAGACGTCCTCGACGATTCCTCTAGGTATTTTAATAGAACGATCCGCTAATTGAATAGTAGCGGTAGTCGGCTTAAGTTCACCTAGTCCTAGTTGTTTGTAGACGTGGTAAGGTAAAAGATTAACACTAGCTCCTAAGTCAAGGAGAGCCCTATGAATGACCGTGTCACCAATGACACATGAAATCGTAGGCGTACCTGGATCTTTATATTTTAGAGTAGCGTGTTGAAAAATTGAGCTTACTTTTTCCGTGAGGAAGTCCTTTTTCGGAATATGACTGCGCAGCTTGCGTTTTTGAGTGCAAAGATCTTTAAGACATTTAGCGTAAGCGGGAATTTGTTTTATAGCTTCGAGGAATGGAATATTGATTTTCACTTGTTTAAACACCTCAAGTATATCTTCTGTTTTTGACCCTTTCTTAGACAAATGTGACGGTCCCTCAACATTTGGTGGAAAAGGTAGTTTTGGAATAATATTAGTTGGGACCGGTTCTTTTTCTTTTCTACTTTGATTCACGTCCTCACCCCTCTTTTTATTTGAGTTAACGTTTGCATCCCTCATAACCTCCCTCGGAATCTCAACAACTTCTTCCTCTCGAGTAGTCGTCCTAGTTGACACAGCGTTCACTTGCTCACTCGTACCACCCACCTCGTATTGTCCCTTAGGGTTCGAAATAGTTTGCGCAGGCAACGTCCCCTCATTTCTACGACTCACTACAGTAGCTAGTTGTCCCATTTGGGATTCAAGCTTCGCAATGGATTGTGTATGAGAGTGCACTATTTGTGCTTGTGCTTGGACTTGCATTTCTATATTTTTAAGGGATGCCAACACCATAGCCTCAAAAGCGTTATCCCTTGGAGGGTTAGGATTAGGAGGTGGGTGTTGGTATTGACTTTGCTGATATTGAGGTCGATATGTATTAGGAAAATTGTTCAACATAGGATTATAATTATTTCGTGGGAATTGTTGCATAGAATTAAACACCTCCGGTCATCTAACTAGCATAGTCAACGAACTCTGGCTGCTCCTGACCTGGAAAATCTGGACATAGAGTCCAGGACGCATCGACGCCGTCAGCTTATGAAAACTGGTGAGTAAAATAAACGTGTGCTCGCAATATATATATATATAAGCATATAGAACAAAGGTATAAATTAACATTAACAGCAATATATTCAAGGTTCCAATTTCAACATAAATCACGGGGAAATATAGTAAGAAATAAATACGCAATTGTACATGAATTGTGTAATATCTTATCTTGCCAATTCTTTTCTTTAAAACAACCCAATTCAACCAACACATCATCTCAAATACCAGGAGTAATAACTACTCAGTCATCCAACTCACACGTTACACTATCGCCTCCAATACCAGGAATACTATCCGATCGGTATTGAAGTCACACACCACACTACTGCCTCAGATACCAGGAATACTATCCGATCGATATCTAGGCCGATCACAACCGACCATCGCTCCGGATATCAGGAATACTATCCGATCAATATCCGAAACGCGCGCCTTAGATACCAGGAATACTATCCGATCGATATCTAAGTCGTACACAACACTATTACCATCACTTCGGATATCAGGAATACTATCCGATCAATATCCGAAACGCGCGCCTTAGATACCAGGAATACTATCCGATCGATATCTAAGTCGTACACAACATTGTCGCC
Source organism: Hydrangea macrophylla (assembly GCA_033977485.1). Taxonomy (NCBI): domain Eukaryota; kingdom Viridiplantae; phylum Streptophyta; class Magnoliopsida; order Cornales; family Hydrangeaceae; genus Hydrangea; species Hydrangea macrophylla. Next base: position 58,423,255 of record CM066988.1, on the reverse strand, counting down.
TCCAATACCAGGAATACTATCTGATCGATATTGAGGTCGCACACCAAACCGCCACCCTTTACTCTTTTCACGCTTTATTCCACACATGCATGTTGACACAACCTTGACCCTAATATGTAGGCCAATGTTCACAGTTTGTAGCAACAATTATTAATCACAAGCTGAATATTCTTTTCAACATAAATATCGGTCTCAAACTTTCTTACAAGTCCAATTTTTAACATTGAGCCTTTAAAACAGTATATTTGCCAAACAGTTCCTTAAAAACTTTTAAAACCTTTTCCAAAACAGTCCCTTATATAAAAATACAGAAACTGCTCAAACTGCCTGGTCGCGCGCGCGGGTCGCGCGAGCGAATGGGAGAACAAATCGCGCGAAGGGGGGATTGGTTCGCGCGAGCGAATCGCGCGCGCGAAGGGGGGAATTAGTTCGCGCGAGCGGATCGCGCGCGCGAAGGGGGGAATTTGTTCGCGCGAGCGGATCGCGCACGCGAGTTCTTGCAGAATGTCATCTTCTTCGTTTTTCCCCTGTTTTCAATTTCAAAGCCATTACAGACCCATTTTCAGATTCTGATCGTACCAGGACATGTAATATATGGTTCTCTTCTATTTTCCGCGTAGATTAAGAATACGAAATCAATTTTAACTAATACGGATTATATCTCTAGATATTCGCAATTAAAGTGAGGGTGTCAAAACTTTAAATCAATGGTACGTCGCGATACGGATGAATTACTGCGTAGGATTCGAACCGTAGCCTATTGGGACAAAGATCTTCCATAATCAATTCACATAATTGAATTTGGTTGAGTTTTGCAAAACTCCAATTTTAAGCTTCCATGGTGTATCACATATATATACACATATACACTCACATAAACACTGAATTATACATATATATATATGTGGCGAGTGAGTTTATAATACTCACTGAGTCTAATTAGACTGAAAATTGAGACCGAGAGTTTCCGCCGAGAATTCTGCCGTTAGAAATTACTCCTCTGTTTGTGATCTTGAGATATATATATAACTATGTATGTATGTGTGTGTGTTCTTGAGTGAATTGAGGGAGATTGAGAGAGAATGAGAGAAGCAGAGAGTTTTGAGAGTGAGATATGAGAGACTGTGTGATTGAGAGAGAGAGAGAGAGAGAGAGCAACGTACATATATAAACTGAGAAATTTGGGCTCCAAGCAACAAGTGGGTTTCGCCCGGTGTGGTTGAGCTCACGTGCTCCCACACCCAAGTCGCGGTAGAGACGCAGATATAAATAAAAACTGGTATTTTACGGTTAAAAATAGAATATAGAAAATTATTTTAGTGTAGGAATTAAATTCCCGGTTTATACAAAAATATAGATATCAATTTTTGAAACCGTAGAAAGTATTTTCTATATTTAAGAAAATTACAGTTTGACCCCAAACAAAATATTATAAATAGAAATAAAATGAAAACATTCATTTATTAATGGAAAAGAAAAATACAGGGTGTTACAGTAACGGTTTGGTGCACACCCGTAAGTGCTCCGGGAAACGGTTTGGTCTACACCCGTGAAGTAGATCGGAGTAAAGGAATCCTCAAGAGGTGTTCTTGAGGGGTGGACGTAGGCCGCGGGGTGCGATTGCCGAACCACTTGAAAAATCGGTTTGCAAGTTTCTCTTCCCTTCTCTATTTACATAATTGCTTGTGATTGTGTTTAATTTAATATTAAAGTTTTTCAAAAGATTAATTTCCGCTAAAACCTTATTCACCCCACTCTAAGGTTTCCACATTTGGGCCAACAATTGGTATCAGAGCTTCGGCTCTTCTATTTTCAAAAGTTTTTGAAAAATTTGAGTTAAGATCCATGGAAACTACATTCTTTGAAAATGGATATTGTATTAATACTCCTCCATCATTGAGTGATCATAAGTATGATCATTGGAAGAGGAGAATAGAAATTTATTTTCTTTCACTTGACTACAATCTTTGGAGTATTGTCAAAAATGGTTTTTCTCCTAAACCAAAGATTGAGTGGAATGAAAGTGATCAAAACAATTTTCTATTGAATCTTAGAGCTGTGAAAATTCTATATGAAGCTTTAGATAATACCACATATAATAGAATTCGTTCATGCTCTAATGCTAATGAAATTTGGTTATGTTTAGAAAATATTCATAATGTTACTAACCAAATCTTTGAGTTGCAAATAGGAGTTGATGATGTTATTGGAAATGTTGAAAATCTAACCCATCAACAAGAAGTACAAAAAGGGGATTTTGTACAAGAGAAAGAAGAAAGTTATATATGCCTATTTGCCAATGAAAAAGAAGAGGAGAATGAGAAAATGGCAAAAAGGGGGCACTTGGAGCGATTCGGATAATGATGCTTCCGAGGATGAGTCAAGTGACCAAGAAGCCGCCCATGAAAATAAAGTAAGAGAGGTAAACTCCAACTCATCCGCTAATTATGATGAACTTCAATATGCATTTGAGGAGTGTTTGCTAGTAGTTATGCGCGGGCGTGCCAGAACCAAAAGTGGTTCAGTGTGTGCAAACTAATTTCCTATATGCTTGAGTCAGTGATACTCAAGGCTTTCAGATCTGACTTCTAAACTAAACAATTGTGTGCGGCGAGTAGGAAAGTACCCTCACCAGAAATCCCTTGGCAGTACTGAAGCGCACAAGCCAAATAGTGTATGAGATTACCAAGTAACCAATCACAAACGATTAATAAAATACAGATTTTATTAATTGTTTGGAAAATACAACCAAAGAACAGATTCAGAACAGGCTCTGAACGTTCGTGAGAATGAAAACAGTAAAAGAAAAAATAACAAAAGAGGGTAGACCTATTTGCTATGAATGCAGGAAGAACATAAAAGTTTGAATGCTTTTGAATGCTGTTGAATGCTTTGTTGAATGCTGTTTTCGAGAGTGACGCGGAGTGCCTTTGCAGCTTGGCCTGCCTCCATATTTATAGCGGCCATGATTGAATTCTGATTAGGAAAGGACTCCTTAGCTTGCGCCTTAAGCTATGTAATTGATTGGTTAGTCAGCATAAGCCTTCCTTATCTTCTACCCTTGCCTTATCATTATCTTGATTTGAAGCAATCCCACCATCTCAGGGATCATCTCGTCTAAATCCAGCTGTTAGTGATAAGATTCTTTCCCAAACGGACTCGGATTTCCCCAAATCTGGAATGACGTCACAAATAACAGCTGTCATCAAAACCGCCTTACCTCCATTCCCATCGGCCTCATGACTGTGACTGAAGACTCATCGGACTCATGTAGCGTCTTGTCATGTCTTTATGACCGATCTCATCTTTCCAGGTGCTCAAGTCCGATCGGACTCATCCTACCCACCTTTATCACTTTCCGTATGTATGGTGCCCGATCGTCAATACATTCATGTTCCCTAACCCCCATCGGGCTCCCATTCTGACGAATGCCCGATGAAGTCCTCCATTCCCAGTATTCAACCGGTCTCCAACGTATGTCCTTGCTCCATTGCTTCCACCATTGATGCCCGATAGACCATTGCGGGTCTGATGCTGTCTATCGGGCTCCATCCCATGGAACATCCGGGTTGCCTTCTCTAAACTTCTGGTGATGCTTCCCCTAAGCCCGATGTCATCATCTACTCCGGACCAACCGGCGTCTGAAAAGCCCATGCCCGACTATCTCTAGGCCCATATCCTCATATCAATCGGGCTAGAAAACCTTTGGCAGTTTTTAGGTGCAAACAATTGCCCCCCAAAAGGTCATATCAAACATCCCGCCTTGATTGATGTGACATTTTAAATTTTAAACTGGCCACGCGTCGAGCACGTAACAACTTGTCAGATTATGGAGAATCCCACCAGTCACTCCACATTTAATGCGCCATGATGGCGTCGTGATATTTAAATATCACCCATCTTTCGAAACTCCCCACAACGGCACAACCTATTGGCCTTCTCTCTCTTTCTATTCCTTAAGCATAACACAGAGCTTCTCTCTCTAAAACCTCCATCTTCTCCGACGACCCATTTCTCCAACAGATGGCTCCTAAGACTGCTCCGGCCACCACTAAAGGCAAGAAAACCTTCGTTGATGCTCCTCCACCACAAAACCGATGCAGGGAGGTTAGGGCTTTGGCCAAAGCTCACGCTGCTGACATCTCCACAGAATACCTCACCCCCTATAGTTCTTCCGATGGTTCTCCCGTCGCACCAGGCTTAGGCGCGGCGTTTCTTGGCCACCCTCCGGCGGCTTTTCTTCCTTTCTTCTCTCCCGTAGGAAACGAAGAATTCCTACAAGTCCCTGCACACTGGGGCAAGGTCCAGACTGCTAACCAGCCAATTCGAGGATGGCCGTCCCCTGCCGCTGATTGGGACAAGTGGGTAACTAGGGTTTCGGCCTCTAAGGCCGCTGTCTGGAAGCAAACGGGCATTCACGATGCCATACTACTAAGTCGGTCAAGAATAGAGATAGACCGACCTCTTCTTCTCTCTGCTTTACTCTTCTGGTCCTCATCTTGCAATGGCTTTCTTTTCCGTTGCGGACCAATGGCTCCCACCGTCAAAGACATCAGCTACTTGCTCGGCCTCCATCCCCATGGCCCAGAGATCATCCCCGGTCTTGACGTTGGGGCGGCCAGCTTTGCCTATCCTCAACAAGAAGTTGTACGGGACGGGGCCATTTTTCATAGGCCGATTACAGCCTTTGGAGGCTTTCTTTCTGCTTGCATTGGGGCAGACGATACGGAGGTGTCCGACGCAGAACATATTGCCTTCATCATCTACTGGCTCAATAAATACCTCTTCTGCTCAGCCAGCCAAGCCATCACTAAGGAATACACAACCTTGGCCTTGGCTCTTGCATCGGGACAGCCGTTGGCCATGGCTACGCTGGTCTGGGCGCACCTGGTCAGAGGTATAACGGATTTTGTCCATTCGGGCTTCAGTGCTGGTGGGAGCCCGATGTGGATACTCCAATTGTGGCTTTACTCGTACTTTCCCGAATTCCAACCCACCATCAGCCAACTGGCCGATGTTCCTATCTCCGCCGTTCAATTTATGAACATAGCTCCCTCTTCACACTCTTTCGAAGAGTGTTTTACTTTCTTTTACCAGGGTTGCTCCCCTCGGGATGTCAATCTCTTCACCCCATTCTTTTCTCTTCAATTTTCTTTTTTTCAGCTTTCCAATAACCCTTCCAACTGGGGTTCGGGCACCCAGTCTACTTATAATGAAATCTTTTCTAGCTACTTAGTAGCTAGAGACATTATTTTTAGCCCAAGCATCCCATCAGCCAACAATAAATGCGGGGCCGAGTACTACTTCGCTCCTCTATATGCCCGCCAATTCAGGCTTACACAACTCGTGCCGTCCCCCCTGGCACCACGGTCAACGTTGACTGGGTTGAACGCGGCCTTATTGTTAATGACGGGCAAGTGAAGAAAATAAAAGAGAGGTCCGACCGGCTGAAGGCTGCATTTAACTTCACCCCCTTCTCTGCCCGGCCCATGGTGTCAGACGAGTTCACCCAGTGGTGGGGTGAACGGGCACGTCATATATTTTCACGCACCGTGGCTGCAGCCCTTACGGCCTTTACTGCTTCTCCGGCCATTGAGGCCGACGCTCCAGTTCCAACAACCGCTCCAATCAGGCGCAAACAAGTCGCCAAGAGACCGGCTCGCAAACCAACTCCGGGCAGGGGTCCGTCTCAAAAGAAACAAAAAACAACACCGGCCTCTGTTCAGGTTTGCTCTTCCCTTTGCTTTGTTGATTAAGCCCGAATTCCTTTCATTCAGTATTAATCATTCTGTTCTATCTTAACAGCTTGCTGACGAAGACTCGGGAGAGGATCTACTTCCAAATCCCGCTCAGACTCTTCCTCCAACTCTCCCTACATCACCGGCCTCCACAACGGCTTATCTAGAGCGAGTGGCCGTACGGGTGATGCCACTTCACATCGTGCCTCCTCTAACTCCTTCAAGCAGAGACGAGGACCTTGCTGCCTCCATCCAAGCTCCGGAGCAAGTCGTCCTCTCTTCCAGTACTGAGGACTTGGCCGATGCTGAAGTTACCGTCGAAGCTGCCGCAGACGAGGTAGACCAAGCCGTCCCTGTTGAAATTAAAGCTTCCACCGGACAAGAAGAAACTACCCCGGCCATTGGATCTCCTGTTCCCACAATAATAGAACCAGTAGTGGCCGAGGTCAGTCCTCCTGAGCCTTCCACCATCGAGGTCGGTGATATCTCGGGCTCAGTCTCAGAAACTGAAATTCTGCAAGCAACGGCGGCTTTTATGACCCCCGAGATGGAAACCGGCCACCCTTCTTCTTCTCAACCAGGATCCTCTCAGCCTAGTGAGGCCGATATCCGCGAAGCGCTCTCGGCCTCCCTTAGTCCTCATACCCAGGTATCACACCATATCGTGAAGTACCTTCTTTCTTGAACTTGTATCATTTTTCAAAGACCATTTCTGACCGTATTACTATTGAACAGGTCAACCCCACAGGTCCAGTGCCCATCATCCCTTTCAACGATTTTTTCTCGGGCCTGGACCTAGGAGCTTTTGACCTTGGCCCCCTCGAGCCCGAAGCAGTCTCACCTTCCATCCTTCAACAAGCCAAGGACCTGCTCTTCGGGCTTGCTGACCAAGAACTTTCCAATCTTCCTGCTGCGGCTGACGTTGACACCGCTTTGAACACCCTCATGGCCGATCCTTCTCTTTCAGACGGGCAGCTATCATTACTCGTGGAGATCAAAGAAAGACTTCCTAGCGTCCGTCTTATGGATAGAACGGCCTCGAAGATTCAAGCGGATGCAGAACTTCATTTAGGCTCCCGTCAGAAAGCATTGAAGTTCTTGGAAGGGGCCAGAGCCAAGTTCGAAGCGGGAAAGGCCTCCCGTGCTCAGGTTCTAGCCAGGGGTACTTGGCTGCAGAACCGAATTGCTGTACTGAAAACTCAACTCGCCCAATGTGAGGCCGAGGTTGTTACCAACAACGCCTCCATTGGGAAAATTGATGAGGCATTATCTTCACTTGGTGGCGACGCCCAGAAGTGCAGCGATCAACTACAAACCAGCGTCCCCATATCTCGGGCTTGGGCCCAAAAGCTAGAAAGGGCCAAGAGGGACCGGTCTGGAGCCGTCAAGACCTGGGAAGACTTGAAGGCTAAGCTTAGGAATTTTGAGTCGGCCTAGAGGCCGACTCCTCTTTTGTACTTATTTTTTATTCATATATATTTGTAAGTAAGCTGTGCTCAGCCTTATCAATACAAACAACATTTTTGTTACTCGGGCTCAGGGTCGTAGTTAATGAGTTGGTCGTACTCTAACCCTGGATTTGGTTTATAGTTCAAATCAATAGTTTCCCACAGAGTAGGGTAATAAGACTTCAAGTATTGACCGTTTATTAATCTAGGATGAATACCTCCATCCATATCCCGCAGTCTGTAAGCACCACCATTCTTGACTTGATGTATAATGAACGGACCCTCCCAGTTGACCGACCATTTACCGTACCGATTATACTTGTCCCCGATAGGTAACACGGCCTTCCATACCAAGTCTTCTGTACTAAAGGACTTCGCTTTTACCCTCTTGTTATACGCTCGGGCGGCCCGCTGCTTCTGCACTTTTAACGAGTCTAAGGCCATGAGCCTCATTTCATCAAGTCCTTCCAACTCAGCTATCATAGCCTCTGTGTACTCTGCGGGCTCAAGCTGGTTCTGTAAAGCTCTCCTGGCCGATCGGACGGTGACTTCCATTGGTAACATAGTGTCGTGCCCGTAAGTTAACATGAATGGTGTTACTCCGGTGCTGGACCTCTTAGACGTCCGATAGGCCCACAGTGCCTCAGACAACAACTTGTCCCATTCCCTAGGGTTCTCATCGATCATCTTCTCAACGATCCCCTTAAGGATCTTGTTGGTTGACTCGGCCTGACCGTTAGCTTGAGCATAGTATGGGGTAGAATTGAGAATTTTAATCCCTCTGCTCTCCGCAAAAGCGGTTGTCTCGGCCCCTGTGAACACAGACCCTTGGTCGGCCGTTATGGTTTCTGGCAGGCCGAATCGATGTATGATGTGTTCTTCAATGAATTTTATCACGGTGGCTTGGGTCACCGTTTTACATGGTATGGCCTCGGCCCACTTAGTGAAGTAATCCGTCGCCACTATAATGAAACAGTGTTGGCCTGATGATGGTGGCAAGACTTTGCCAATTAGATCCATAGCCCATCCTCTGAACGGCCATAGTTTTATTATTGGTTGGAGCTCCTTAGCCGGTACATGCTGGATCGGGCCATGCTTCTGACACGCTTGGCATCCCTTTGCATAGCCTGTTTCATGCCTAAATATGCCTGGCCAATAATAGTTATACCTTCTCAGCAACCATTTCATTTTTGTACCGGCCTGATGAGCCCCACAGATCCCTTCATGCATTTCGGCCATCACCTGCATGGCCTGTTTCTTGCCTAAACACCTCAAAATCACGTCGTCACCGATGGGCTTTTTAAACAATTCTCCATCAAGTATCACAAATCGGACCGCGAACAATCTAACTTTCCGGTCTGCCCTGATATTTGGGTGATTTAGGTACTCAATGATAGGCCTTCTCCAGTCGTCGTCCTCCATTAAGACCGAATTAGCGCTAGTATACCAACCTCTCTTTGCCACTGAAGGTAACAGTCGGACATGAACCGTGATAACTTGGTCTTCCAAAGCCTTTGTAGAAGACGAGGCCGATCCTGTCTTAGCCAGCTTATCGGCCTCGGTATTCGTAGACCTAGGGATATAACTCACGCTAATATCATCAAACTCGTCCATGAGCTGCGTGGCGACAGAGTGAAACAGACATAGTTCCCAACTTTTTATCTGGAACTCTCCTGATATCTGCCCGATCACCAGCCCTGAGTCTCCCTTTATGTGTACGGACGATGCCCCCAACTCAAGGAGTATCTCTAGTCCGATAATTAATGCTTCGTATTCGGCCTGGTTGTTTGTGCACTTGAAATCGAGCCGAAATGACATTTTTGTCTTCTTATACTTGGGTGATACAATGACCACACCTGCCCCAGCACCCTCTGCGCTTTTGGACCCATCAAAGATCAATGTCCATGGGACCAAGGAAGTGTTTAGTACTTTAGGTGCTGGTAGCAACTCCCCCAGATCAGTTGGATCTGGGTGATCAGCCAAGAAATTGGCTATAGCCTGGCCTTTAACCGATTGCTGTGATCGGTATTGGATGGCAAATTCCATCAGGGCGAAGGTCCATTTTCCAATTCGGCCTCTCATGATTGGTCTTGACAGCATATATTTTATCACATCGGTTTGACATATAATATAAGTAGAGACGGGCAACATATACGTTCTTAACTTCTGTGATGAAAAATACAATGCCAAGCATAATTTCTCAATCGGCGCATAGCGCTGCTCGATTGGAGTTAATATTCTGCTTAAGTAATAAACGGCTTGCTCATTTCCTTGCTCATTATCCTGAGCTAACATACTTCCTATAGAGCAGTCAGAAGCCGATATATACAATTTAAGGTACCTACCCTTCTTGGGTGGCATTAAAACTGGGGAAGTTGACAAATATTGCTTAATTCCCTCAAAGGCCTGTTGATGGCTGTCTTCCCACTTGAATTCTTCGTCGGTCTTGATCTTTAATAGTGGGGTCCATACTTGGGTCTTTCCTGCACAGTTGGAGATGAATCTTCTCAGGAAATTAATCTGCCCGAGCAGCCTTTGAAGCTCTTTCTTATTGGCTGGTGGCTTTGCTGCCTGTATTGCCCGAGCCTTGTTCTTGTCCACCTCTATCCCTCTTTGATGCACCAGGAATCCTAAGAAGTTCCCTGCCGAGACACCGAAAGCACATTTGAGAGGGTTCATTTTTAGTTTGTGAACCCGCATTCTTTCAAACGCCTTCTCTAAGTCTCTCAAGTGATCGGCGTTGTCGCCCGATTTTACCACCACATCATCAATGTAAACCTCCATGAAATGCCCGATCATATTATGGAAGATTGAATTCATCGCCCTCTGATATGTGGCTCCAGCGTTCTTTAGTCCGAAAGGCATGACAACCCATTCAAAGGTTCCAATTGCCCCGGGCACCGGAAAGCTGTCTTCGGAACGTCCTGCTCAGCAATGTAAATCTGGTTGTACCCTGAGTGCCCGTCCATAAAGGACAAAATTTTATGTTTGGCGGCCGAATCAATCAACTGATCGGCCATGGGCATAGGGTACTCGTCTTTTGGGGTAGCTAGGTTTAGATTTCTGAAATCAATACAGACTCTCAGCTTACCATTTTTCTTTACCACTGGGACTACATTCGATACCCATTCCACGTACCTGGCTGTCCGAATGAAGCCAGCTCCCAAAAGTCTCTCAATTTCTTCTTTTACCTTCATCGTAACTTCCGGCGACATGCGATGTGGGAGTTGTTTAAACGGCCTAAAACCCGGCTTAATTGGCAATCGGTGCTCCACCAATTCTCTGGATAGTCCGGGCATCTCATCGTATTCCCAAGCAAAGCAATCCTTGTATTTGTGCAAGAGATCAATGATCTCGGCCTGGAACCGCGGTTCAAGCACCTGACTCACATATGTGGGTTTGTGCTCTCCTTCATTGCCCAGGTTGATCTCCAATAGTGGATCCTGCACGTCGGCCTTCAAGTCATCAAGCTTGGCTGTAGCCGTTTCGAGTTCATCCATTTGAATCTCTTCCTCTATTGGCGTTTCTTCTTCATAGATACAATCGGCCAGATTAATCATTCCGTCGACAGGGCCGATCTCTAATCTCCTATCGGCCAGATATGCGCACCATCTGGCCATGCTGGCCTTAAGGGCCACCTGTCTTTTAACTTCAATTGGTCGTGGATCCATCGAAGTCTTCTTATTCATTAATCTCTATCGGCCTTGACTCTTCTGTCCGACTTAGATTGTGATAACCAAGCTTTAAGTTTGGTAGAATTTCTTTACGGAATGTGGCTGCATTTGGTCTGCCCAGTTTGCCGCATCCTAGTAACTTGACAGGTCCGATATCATCTTCGTATAATACTGCATCGGCTGTCTGCACCCGGGCAACGAATGGCTTTGTATCGGCCCCAACCACCTCCACTTCGTCATCTCTCCAAAAAATCAATAATTGATGGAGAGTGGAAGGGATGCAGTAATTGGGATGGATCCAATCACGGCCAAGCAAAGCGTTGTACGCGGCCGATGTCTCAACGATGAAAAAGGCTGTCATGGCCGTTTGGGTTCCAACAGTCAGCTCAAGAGGCAAGATGCCCTTTGTCTTAGATGGTGTGTCCGTGAAGCTCTGAACATTCATCTCGGTCGGAATTAGTTCCTACTCGGATTTTTGAAGAATCCTCAGCATTATTTGGGGCATGATGTTGATGGTAGATCCTCCATCGATCAATATTCTATTCACGGGGATCCCCTTAATGTGACCCTTTACGTACAACGGCTTCAGGTGCTGAGACATTTGATAGGTAGGTTTTTCGAAAACCACCTTGACTGGTCCCGCTGGTTTCAGCCCTTCTTCAGTTTGGATCCCTTTCGGCCTCAAGATGGTTATCTTAGGCCGATCGGTTTGTATATCGGTAGCATCCACGTTCTTGCTCGTAGCCTCTACCACCTTAGGTCTGACGGTTTCTCCACCCCCCCAACATAAACTTTCTATTACTGCCGACTCCTTGGTCTGGCCTTCTATTACGTCACCTTCTATGGCCGTTGGCTGATCCGGTTTGGCCATGAATGACATGGGAAGAGTAAACACCATGTTTGAGGATAGACTTTTCGGGATTGTTCTGAATTGAATTAGTGTATCATCCTCATCTTCATAATCATCGGCCTCCTCCATTGGATCGGCCGATGGCTCACACTTTTCTTGTTCAAAAAGTTTCTTTAAGCGCTCTGTAGCATGCATCGCCCCTTTGCCCGCTTTCTTGTCGAAAACGGGCTCATCTTCTTCCATGGCCGTTATCTGTTTGTCGGCCTTATGCTGAGGGGACCTTGGAGGATTCTGGACGTGACCCTTCGACTGCTGCCGTTCCCTCTTGGCCTGTCTCAGCCTCTGATACCTCCTCTTCTGAGACTTGCTGTATTGAGGCATCACTGGAAATTTTGGATGCTCAGCTCTATACCATCTCCCATCACTCACTCTTGGTGGGAGTATCATCCGGGAGCGAATGTCCGATGTTGCAACCCTTTGTGAGGCACTCATTGTGGGTCGTAATCGATATTGCCTTCCTTCCAGATGACTCGAGCTAGGCATACCGCTTGCTGGCGGCGGCTTCGGCTTCCACTCGGGCTGTACGCGTCCCTGTTTGGGCAAGGAAAGCCTCTCATGCACGGATCTTCTCGGGCTGTACTCTCGTCGTTCCTCAACTCTAGGCCTCTTGCTTGGGCTAGAGGCCCCTTTCTTGATATCGGCCTTGCACCTCGGACACAGGCCTTGTTCTATCAGCTCTAGTTGGTGTCGTAAATCTGCGATCAAATTGTCCGTGGTTGATCGGGCTACCTCGACCTCAGCCTTTTGTTCTGCTTCCTTGCGTTCCTGGTACGTCCTCTGAAGCTCGTGAATAGTCACCTTCGGCCTATCAGTTCCCGAAACGGCAATTTGCTTCCCTTCCCTTTGCTTTGGGACCTTCTCGCTATCGGTCAAGTCTATCTTGACCCTTGGCCGTGTCAGCTTAGTCAAGTCGGGCACTACCATATTGGTTCCAGTGATCTGTGGGAACGGATTTGCATCAACTCCCATAGCTTTGTTCGAAAATTTGAACACTCCTTTCTCCACGTTCTCCTGTATCACATTACGAAAAACAACGCAGTTATTAGTGGAGTGTTTCCATGAATTATGCCACTTATAATATTCCTTATTTTTTATGTCATCGGCCTTGGGGATCCGATGACCTTCACCTAGCCTAATCACTTTTTCAGCCAAAAGGGCGTCAAAAATCTGATCGACCATTGTTATGTCAAATGTGTAATTTTTTCCTGCCTCGAACGTCATTTTTTTAGCAGCGGCGTTATTATTGACAGGTTTGTTCAAGGCATTACACACAATAGGCCGCTTAGAGATTAGTTCGGCCATGTCGATTTCTGCCTCGAGGTCACAATCTGCTAGATGGACCTCGTAGTTGGGATCTTTGTAATACGTTCCCTTAGAAGAATTCTTCTTTTCCTGTTCATCAAGTAGGATACGCTCGTAACGGGCGGCCCTTGAAGCCAGCTCGAATAAATCACATAAATCAGTCCCTTCGAACTTTTTGCGAAGCTCGAAAGACATTCCGCCCATAGCCATCTTTGCGTATTCTTCCTCGGGCAATATTGTCTTACATCTGTACTTAGCCTTCCTGAATCGGGCTATATATGTTTCAACGGTCTCTCCCACTAGTTGGAGCATCCTAGACAGATCTGCCAACGATATCTCGGGCTCAGTCCTATAAAACTGCCCATGAAACAATTCCTCCATTGCTGGCCAATTTCGTACTGAATTGGCCGGGAGATTGACATACCACAAAAATGCTATGCCCGTGAGCGAGTTTGGGAACAACCTTAGTTTTAAAGGGTCGCTATTGCCTGCATGGCCGCACTGCATAATGAATCGGCCTATGAGCTCTACCGTGGTATGCTCACTTTTCCCAGAAAATAGGGTAAAGTTCGGAACTTTATACCCTGGTGGGAAATTAACTTGGTCAATTTCAGGCGGGTAAGGTCGTCGGTATGTCGGCCTCTCCATCCTTCTCATGAACGGGCCATACTCTTCGTGTATGGCCGCCACCAACTCCTCCCTGTTAATAGGCTGCGCAGCGGGTCGGGCATTCACCAAAGGGGGTGGTGGTTGCTGTTGGTTGATATTGGCCTGACGAAGCCAAAAATCATCATTATTCCTTTGCCCCCCAGCAGCGTTACCTGGGGGCAGTTGTTGGCCGATTACCTCTGGGTTACGGCCAATTGTTGCAATTCCTTCAGGCTGAGCCCCTGTTACCGGGGTTGTTAGTGGAGGTGGCAACTGTTGATTATTATTGATCTGGTGGGTCCAAAACCCGCCATTGTTTCTTTGCCCCCCAACAGCGCGAACTAGAGGTGGAGTCCGGTCGAACTGGGTTTCAACACGGCCTCCTGTCTGGACAAAGCTCGGCGTCGCCGATCCACTGGGATTGGTGACCGTCAAGCCACTAGCCGTTTCGTTATGTAATTCGGGCTTCTTGCCCGAGATGTTACTCTCCCTTAGGTTCGGACAGACATAGAGTGAGTCCTTTGGTTTGTCGGACTCAAGCGGCGTGCCAGAGCCCGATCCCAAGCCTGAGCCTGATCCCGAGGCCTTTTGGTTGTTATTGGCCTCAAGAACGGCGCAAAGCTGTTGTATTTGAGTAGCTAGGGCGTCCAGCTTCACGTGGGTAACCCTAGTCTCCATGACCAACTCAGACTGTTCCCGGCGTATATCGGCCGTTTGCCTGACCACATTGTTGAGATCTGCCATTGACCCTATCAAGGTATTATAGTCCTGCCTCAAGGGATCAACGGTGGCTCTCATGGTTTCCGAGATTGCTTCGATAGTAACGCCACCGTCGTCCGGAGAATGACCAGTGCTTTCCTCCATAGGTGGATCAACGGCAGACTCGTCTTGGCCGTTTTTGCCGATCTGCTTATCCCTCTTTGGCGGCATGACTTGACACTATGGGTCCCACCGGGCGTGCCAAAATGTTTGCTAGTAGTTATGCGCGGGCGTGCCAGAACCAAAAGTGGTTCAGTGTGTGCAAACTAATTTCCTATATGCTTGAGTCAGTGATACTCAAGGCTTTCAGATCTGACTTCTAAACTAAACAATTGTGTGCGGCGAGTAGGAAAGTACCCTCACCAGAAATCCCTTGGCAGTACTGAAGCGCACAAGCCAAATAGTGTATGAGATTACCAAGTAACCAATCACAAACGATTAATAAAATACAGATTTTATTAATTGTTTGGAAAATACAACCAAAGAACAGATTCAGAACAGGCTCTGAACGTTCGTGAGAATGAAAACAGTAAAAGAAAAAATAACAAAAGAGGGTAGACCTATTTGCTATGAATGCAGGAAGAACATAAAAGTTTGAATGCTTTTGAATGCTGTTGAATGCTTTGTTGAATGCTGTTTTCGAGAGTGACGCGGAGTGCCTTTGCAGCTTGGCCTGCCTCCATATTTATAGCGGCCATGATTGAATTCTGATTAGGAAAGGACTCCTTAGCTTGCGCCTTAAGCTATGTAATTGATTGGTTAGTCAGCATAAGCCTTCCTTATCTTCTACCCTTGCCTTATCATTATCTTGATTTGAAGCAATCCCACCATCTCAGGGATCATCTCGTCTAAATCCAGCTGTTAGTGATAAGATTCTTTCCCAAACGGACTCGGATTTCCCCAAATCTGGAATGACGTCACAAATAACAGCTGTCATCAAAACCGCCTTACCTCCATTCCCATCGGCCTCATGACTGTGACTGAAGACTCATCGGACTCATGTAGCGTCTTGTCATGTCTTTATGACCGATCTCATCTTTCCAGGTGCTCAAGTCCGATCGGACTCATCCTACCCACCTTTATCACTTTCCGTATGTATGGTGCCCGATCGTCAATACATTCATGTTCCCTAACCCCCATCGGGCTCCCATTCTGACGAATGCCCGATGAAGTCCTCCATTCCCAGTATTCAACCGGTCTCCAACGTATGTCCTTGCTCCATTGCTTCCACCATTGATGCCCGATAGATCACTGCGGGTCTGATGCTGCCTATCGGGCTCCATCCCATGGAACATCCGGGTTGCCTTCTCTAAACTTCTGGTGACGCTTCCCCTAAGCCCGATGTCATCATCTACTCCGGACCAACCGGCGTCTGAAAAGCCCATGCCCGACTATCTCTAGGCCCATATCCTCATATCAATCGGGCTAGAAAACCTTTGGCGGTTTTTAGGTGCAAACAAGGAGTTACATGAGGAGATGGAAAAGTTGGGATCTAAATATATAACTCTTAAAAAGAATTTTTCCAAACTTTCAAATGAGTTAAATATTTTGAAATCCCAAAATGAATCTTTGAAGATTGAAAATAAAAAACATGTTTTAAGAGCACAATCTTCAAATGAGATTGAAAAAGAAAATGTGGAGTTGAAAAAGCAATTAGATGATTTAAAATCTCAAAATGAAATTTTGAGAAAAGAAAAGCTTGTTTCAACCAATTAATCTTCAAATGAATTTATTGAAAAAGAAAAGGTTGAATTGAGAAAGGAAGTGGATGATTTGACAAAAACTTTGGCCAAATTTACCCAAGGTGAACAAAATTTGAATATGCTTTTGGGAAAACAAAAATGTGTTTTTGATAAGGCCGGTTTGGGATTTAATCCCACATTCAAGGAAAAGAAGTACAAAAACTTCTTTGTAAAGTCCACAACTTTTACTTCAAATTCTCACAAGAATTTCTTTGTTAAAGCATCGATCTCAAATGAGACCCTTCCCCATGTAACTTGTCATTATTGCATGAAAAAGGAGCATGTTAATTATAAATGTCCATTTCGTAATAAAATTAACATGATTTGGGTTGTAAACGGATCCTCTCCTACTTTCTCGGCAAATGTTGCATCCAAGAGGTACTTGGACAATGGTTAAATCTTTCACCTTAAGCCTAGTAGGAGTAGGTTAGATTAATTTGTTTCAAATCACTTTGTTTTTGTTTAGATATGCATACTCTTGATATTGCTTATTTAAAAAAAAAAATTGATGATATGTTTTTTGTTTGATTAGACAAAGTTTTAATAATGGTTAGACCAAATGATGTTTTGTGAATCATTCAAATTTTTGTTGTTGTACTGTCATTTTAATGGACTGCTGAACAAAGCAGTCGACTGGTACCCCGACACAGTCGACTGATTCAGGTGTGAGGCTTTGAACTTTTTGATTCTGCATTGTTAAGTCGACTAATGGAATGCACAGTCGACTGATCCGACTGAATTTTTGTTTTTCTTATATTTTGAGCTCTCCAACTTTAATATTGGTATCTTTTGGAGAATATGCTCTCTATTCATATCTTTTGATATCTTTTTTTTTCATTGCACATGCTTAGGGGGAGCACTTTCATGTATTCATTTGCTAACATGTGGTTATATTTGTTTATTTTTGGTATCTTTTTGGCTTTTTAAATTTGTATGCCTATTGTGAGGGGGAGCTTTGTGTTTTATCCCCAAATCTTTTTGATAATGTCAAAGGGGGAAAAAATGAGAAGTATTGGGGAGAAGTATTTGGGTAGTTATCATTCATGTTCTTCAACATTTGATATCCATTATGAATGATAATATAAAAATGACCAAATGTGCTTATATTGGCATATCCTTCATTGGTTGTTTGCCATCATCAAAAAGGGGGAGATTGTTAGCCTTAAGGTATATTAAGGCATATTTAATTATGTTTTGATGATGTCAAATATGCTATGATAATTATGTGATTCATATTGATTCATTCTTTGCTATTATCATAGTCATTCTTATGCTCATATATAATCTCATGTATTAATTTTGTATCAATGTTTTTAACATCTTTGTGTGCATGAGATTTAATTGATTTAGATCAAGATTACAAGGAGCTCAACAAGGATCAAGCTTGAAGACTTGAAGATATTTCATCATTGGTTGAAGTCTAGGACTTTCATTGTAAGGCATCTTGATCTCACACTCATAGGGGCTCAAACAAACTCTAAAGGTTAAAGTTTTGGAAATAAATTTTAAGTGGATCATCTTTAAAGCAATTCCCCAACCAATTGGAAAATAATTAATTGTTGAATCTTATATGGTTGGAAAGGTATTTGAATCTAGTTTCCAAAACATCAAACGGATCAAAATCCAATTTTTGTAGAGGGAGTTATGGCCATTTTAGTAGAGATGTGTCAGGCTGTCAAACAAGGAGGGGCAGTCGACTGAAGGCCCGATGCAGTCAACCGAAGTGAGCAGAATGCAAACAGAATCCTCTGTAAACACATCTCAGTCGACTGCTTCATGTTCCAGTCGACTGAAGCGACCTGAAAAGGCATAACGGCTAGTTTTTAAAGGGACTTTTAATTACCAAACTTGCCACCAACGGCTATAATCTTTCTTGGCCTATAAATACATGTTTTCCCACACCATTTTATGTTGATCAATCTATTGGAAAACATCTATTTCAATCACACAACTTGTTGATTCTTAATCATTCACAATTGAGCCCTAGTTGTGTGAGTTTATCAATTTGTTCTAGTTCTTGATTTGTATTTCTTTGAGAGTAAGAGCTTTAATTGTATTATCCACTCTATATAGAGAGTTATCATTTGTATTCAATTCAATTTGTAAAGGGTGAGAGTTAGTAACCCTTGATTGCAAACAAGAGGTTTCTTCTTTGGGAGAGATTGAAGGCTCTTGTAACGGTTTGGTGCACACCCGTAAGTGCTCCGGGAAACGGTTTGGTCTACACCCGTGAAGTAGATCGGAGTAAAGGAATCCTCAAGAGGTGCTCTTGAGGGGTGGACGTAGGCCGCGGGGTGCGATTGCCGAACCACTTGAAAAATCGGTTTGCAAGTTTCTCTTCCCTTCTCTATTTACATAATTGCTTGTGATTGTGTTTAATTTAATATTAAAGTTTTTCAAAAGGTTAATTTCCGCTAAAACCTTATTCACCCCCCCTCTAAGGTTTCCACATTTGGGCCAACATAGATTATAGAATCACATTTTCACTGTTCGCCATCAATCCATCTCAAGCGGCGCCACTCTCTCTCTCTCTCTTTCTCTCTCTTCACTTTCTCTCTCCATCAGCAAGGAAAAACATGAACTGGGTGTCTCCTAAATCAACATTTTCCACTAGATCAACAAATTTTTCGCTAATTTCTCAAGACTTTTTCGAGGATTTTAGAGCTCGGCTCCTCCATAGCAGATTCTGCATTTTTTTTTTTTTTTTTGATGTATTGATGGTACATAAGATTCACATCAACACCATTTGTAACATCACACCAACACGATTTCTGTTGATTTTTTGAAGCTCTATTTTTGAGTTGTTACAAATTTTGTGTCCAATTGTATTTGTTTTTGAAGCGCTGTTTTTGTGTTGATATTTTTGAAGCTCTGTTTTTGATTTGTTCTTTCTTCGAATCTGATTTGTTCATTTTTGTGTTGATTTTGTAAGGTTTTTCTTCTTCACAAGCTCTGTTTTTTATTTGTCATATTTCTTCTTTTCTTCTTTTTCTGTCCAATAATTTCTGTTCATTCGACTTGATTTTTCAAGGAAACTGAGTATCATTTGAACACTGATTTGGTGTGGGGGGGGGGGGGGGGGGGGGGGGGGGGGGGAGAAGAAGATGGGTGAAGGAGATAGAAAGACACCTAGTGAAGAAGAAGATGGGTGAAGATGGGGGGACGGATTTAATGGGCCGACCCGGTCGGGCCCGGCCTGATATTACATAACCATCATTTGAGCCCGGCCCATTTTCGGCCCGGCCCGACTCCAGCCCGACCCGAGCCCGCCCATTTGCCAGGTCTAACTTAGGCCAAGCATTAGCACTGGCTAGGCTCAGGTATTCATAAAGAGCACTAACTCAGTTGAGGCACTTCCAAAGTCTCAAAGACTTTCTTCAAATAAACCCAAAACTCCCTGATGGATAAATTCAGGGATTAAAGATGGAGCAGGTGGCATAGCCAAAAAAATATCAGACCTTTACAACTTACAAGCAATAACATACGGGCATATAATTCGAATTCAAAGTAAAGGGGTCAACATCCCAAATCTAGGAATGATCCAAGGATCGTGCTAGCAAATCTCAAACCCTATAGCCACGAATGCTTTTTTGCTCACCCAAGTCATTCATTGGTTGGGTGAGAAAGACCCATCACTTTATTCCATTAATTCATTCCAAGTTTACCCCCTCAAAATGGTGGATCTCACTCACTCAACTAATGAATAGTTTGGATTAGGCCTGGCAAATGGGCGGGTTCGGGCCGGGCCGGAAATGGGCCGGACTCAAATGATGGTCATGTAATATCGGGCCGGGTCGGTCCATTAAACCCGTTCCCCCTATCTTCACCCATCTTCTTCTTCACTGGGTGTCTCTCTCTCTCTCTCCTTCACCCAACTTCTTCTCCCCCCACCAAATTAGTGTTCAAATGATACTCAAAACTAAAAAATAAATTTCCTTGAAAAATCAAATCGAATGAACAAAAATTCTTGGACAGAAAAAGAAGAAAACAAGAAAACAAGAATATGACAAATCAAAAACAGAGCTTGTGAAGAAGAAAAGCCTTACAACATCAAAACAAAAATGAACAAATCAGATTCAAAGAAAGAACAAATCAAAAACAGAGCTTCAAAAACATCAACACAAAAACAGAGCTTCAAAAACAAATACAATTGGACACAAAATTTGTAACTCAAAAATAGACCTTCAAAAACATCAACCAAAATCGTGTTTGGTGTGATGTTACAAATGGTGTTGATGTGAATCTTATGTACCATCAAAAAAAAAAAATGCAGAATCTGCTATGGAGGAGCCGAGCTCTGAAATCCTCGAAAAAGCTTTGAGAAATCAGCGAAAAACTTGTTGATCTAGTGGAAAATGTTGATTTTAGAGACACCCAGTTCATGTTTTTCCTTGTTGATGGAGAGAGAGAGAGAGGCACCGCTTGAGATGGACTGATGGAGAACAGTGAAAATGTGATTCTATAATCTATACCCTAGTTCAATTGGGTATAGAATGTAAACCTGACTTCAACCCGCAATTTGTAAAGGCCCAGCCCGATACGACCCGCATGCAAATAATACAGGCCCGGTTGTGGAAAATTCACGGGCTGGCCAGCATCTTCGGGCCTGTTTTGCTAGGCCTAGTTTGGATGAGCACTCAATAATCACTGTCCTGATCAGGGGGTATCAGTTTTAATCTATATCCAATTATAAAAAACATATTTGCACAAGTATGTAAAATGGAATCTCAGTTAACATCTCCTACGTTCTCTAACTTGGGCATTGGAGCGACTTTGGGCTACAGGCTAAAGTCCTTCTGCGGGTACAACTTCGACACACACTAAATGCAGCACCACCAGCCGTCAAGGAAAGGAACCCTGCTCGGGGTGTATGGTCCAAGGAATTCCTTTTAAGATTTTTGGCATGAACAGTACATATTTGTCTTAATTAATAGATAGTGCAAACATGTATTTAAGTGCTATGATTTTCTCATCGTCTATTTCTTTCATCTCTCCTGTCTCTCTCCATCTATCTCCGTCTCCAATTTAGTGCTCAAAAACAAGAATATTAAATTGAGTTCTACAACTGAAACACCCATTTTGCAACCAAATCATGGTGTAGTTTCATCCAGACGCAGTTTGGTTTAACAAATGGAATCAAACCACCAACAGAATAGGCCAAAACCACATTTGGCATTGCTGAAGAAACAGTGTAACTCTATGTCAAGTTGAAGTTTCGCGAAACAAATTGAGTACTAAAGAAGTTTGGGTATTAAGAAATTAGGCAAAATATGTTCACTCTTAACTTTTAGTTAAATATATTGGTTTCTCAAATTCCAAAGTCTACCTTAACTCCTTAATAAATTAACAGTTTAAAAACAACTAAAACACATCATATTCTAATACTACAAATTTTTTTTTTTTATGGAAATTGCTATGTACATCGCTCAATTTTACAAAAATAAGAATTTTTAGAAGAAAAATGTTTAGAATAAAAAATTTTGGGTGTACATAGCAAATACACGGGTGTACATAACAATTCCCTTTTTTATTTGTCGAAAAAATTTGCATTTGGTTTTAAATTGGAGATATTAGTGATCAAGACCAAACGACTATTTACCAAAAACACGGTGACACTAGCCCAGTGCCATAAGGTCAAGGAAGTTGGTGACCTAACGATATGGGAGTCGGCAACTGTAACTACAATGATCATAAGATAGCGAAATCCCTTTGTCGGATAAATTCCAACCCGCACAAAAGGCATAACGATCTAGGCACTATCTCAGAGAGATGTAAAATAGACATATGAAGACATGAACTTAATATTCCTCGACTACCATGGCAAATAACTCTCGTATTTCTATCTCCACTTCTACCCTCTCATATTTTCTCTTGGCAATGGTCACTTCTTCAACAATCACAACACTACTGCCCATATTAATATTAATATTGCCTCTGTAAAGCGTATCAACAAATTTCCCTCGACAAGATCTAACCACAAGCAACCATACATCTCTTCTTCTTTTTTTGCTATGTATCTCATTCAAACAAGGAACCCATTTTCAGATGAGGGAAATCAAAATACATATATTTTGTATAGCATCTTATATATTTTGTAGCTTTGCTTAGAAATATGGTAAATATACTTAATTTAGGAGAGCCAAATATATTGTTAATAAAACTGGCAATCACGTAAAACCTTTGCCACAAATTAAATTACTAAAAGTACACGAGTAAGAGTGGTTGGGCAATCATAATAGCATAGAACAATGTTTCTCAAACTAAATGGGGTAAAAGGCTTGAAAATGAAGAGTAAAAAAAAAAAGGAAAAAAAAAATATTAAAATGTTCACCAACCCAAATTAGCACGCTTGTTCCTACGTTACATTAACTGAAAATAAATTCTGTCGAATAAAACCTCAAGGCACGGGGCAGCAGCCATTCCAGTTCCCTTTCGAGCATTATAGATTCTATATCATGCAAGCACACGAATGCCTTGTTTGGCCACTTTCAAACTCGTTAAAAGACCCTGAAAAACCCCGGAGGTTACATACGATCAGTAGGTGCCTTGCCATAGTTGTTGGGACTGCTTGGAAGATTGGCCCTGAGAGCTGTCTCTAGGGTTTTGCTGCTGCTGCTGCTGCTGCTGATGTTCAAGTGACATACCCGTCTGAGAATGGTAGAAATTAGGGTACCCAAGAGCTCCGTAATTCTGTGAAGGCTGTTGCTGAGCTTGCCTAAATCCAGCAGGCTGCTGCTGTTGATTCTGCCCCTGGAAACTGTAATATGTACTTGCTGGAACAGCTGACATTGTTCTTGAACCGGGCCCATGGACCCACATGGCCGAGTTCTCATTCTTACGTAATAACAGGAAAATGTGTTATATAAGAAGATAGAAACACAAAATAGCGGAATTTCAAAGACATTCATAAACTCTACAATGCAACAGCCTGTGAAACTACTGTAAATCTTTATGCAAACGTTTTCTCCCTTGCAAAAATCTCTCACAAACAAAAAAACTTTCAAACCACCACACTTCGAAGCATTGTGGTACTATTCTAAGACACAGATACGGACACTGCGATTAGGATATGATACAGCAAATATGGCGACACAGAAATTTCTTGAAATAGGAAATGGACATGCCGAGGATACGACAAATGTAGTAGTAATCTAAGAAGCAGAGACATGGATATGGTACACTGACACAATATGATACAATATGGTGTCACAGAAAATTCAACAAGATTAGGACATGGACATGGCGAGAATACGGTATGTGACAAAACATATATTGAAACACTTGTGATTATGGATAGAACGAAAATCATATGATCTTTTAAAAACACTAAGCAGCCTGAATATCTTTAATTCTGAAAACTACTATTTTTTTTTTTCTGAATCCGCATTTCAATTCCACAACTCTTATGTATTCTCAAATTGTAAAGGCTCAATTATAGTTAATATTTATTCCTATTTCTGAGTACCAAAATTATGAATTAGAACAACCCTATTTATCCTGCCATTGACCACTTTCAACTTCCACTTTGTTTCTCAAAATTTTAACAATATTATACTTAGTACCAAATTATCTACGTGTGTCCGTTGTGTGTCTCAAGCATGTCCGAACAAAGAAATAAAATAAATAAAGTGGACGGATTTTGGTGTGTAAGACATGTGTCAAGCAAGTGCTGTGTGCGACATGGTGTCGAACACGGACATGTGACCCTTCTAGGAATATCCATGCATCTTAGGTAGTAATGAGATTAAACTCCTCATAACAGAATAATGGGAGTTACTACACTTTTAAATCAATCAAATCGCACTCGAATAAATAATATGGATTACGATAGCTAGCATAAGAATGATACCTGCTGAAGAGAGATTAAATTGTCCTTGTACTGAGAACTCAAAATGTCGTCATAACCTATGGTTGAACCTGCAGGGGCAGCCGGTGATGGGTTCATGGGGAAGTTGCCCGGAATGCTATTTGAACTCCCAAACACACCATACCCAGATGGAATAGCAGCAGACTGAGGCAAATTGCTTACAGAGACGCTATTTTTATATTGTGGAAGTACAGCCGCCAAAGACTGATGGTATGTGCTGTTACCAGCAAATGCTTGCTGGAAGGCAGATGGCATATACGTATAGCTCTGAGGCAAGAACGGGTAGCTTATCATGTTGGCAAAAGGTCCCAAAGGAAGAGTGGGTTGTGAGTATGGATGCATAGCAAGGTGCTGAGGTAGAGCAGGTCCAGTGGCAATGCTGGTTCCAGCCTGGGTTTGGGGAGTTGGCTGGGTTGACGAAAAAGTACCTGTCTTCAAACCCTGCGCTCATACAAGAAACAATATAATTAGAAAAGTCACAAAATTGGGGATTTTTTTTTTTTTTTAACCTCTAACTTTGATTCCTAATGCAAAGGAATCCAACTGTCCTGTCAAAATCCATCAAGCACCATTGTTCATGTTGAAATTGTTGTAAGCTAATTACAAGTTGAACTCACTAAGGCTCTGTTTGGTTTGAGGATTTAGAGAAGAAAAGGAGTAAGGAAAGGAAAACAAGAAGGAAAATAGTTACCTTGTGTGTTTTCCTCCATGCTTAAACAATTGAAAATCAAAACTAAAAATAATAATAGGAACCAAAATTTTCCCCCAAGAAAATTTTCCCCCATGTTTACGTTGTGTGTTTTCCCCCAAGAAAAGAGGAAGGAAAGTGACTCGCAAAACCCAAAATTTTTAATTACTTTTTACTCTATTCACTTTCAATCCTATTTTCTTCATTGTTTTCCTTATTATTAATCAAACAAAGAAAAGTGTTTTCTTATTTTCTTTCGTGAACTGAGCAGAGCCTAAGGCTTAGTTTGGCCCCCATTTCGGTGCTTCTCTTTTTTTAAAGCACAATTTCATGTTATTCATTTGGTATCTAGTTTATGAGTTTGGCAAAAATTGAACTTAGGGCCTTTTGGGGGGAGCTTTTAAAAGCTCAATGTTGCTTTTTGGTTTCATGATGTTTTTTTGAAGAGTAATGTGTCACTTGTACAAAAATTATCAAACTACTTAATAATAAATTTCATAAGCTACTTTTAAAAAGCCACGTGGGGGACAAACTAAGCCTAAGAATAGTGGTATAAGTTCAACCCCAAACCTACTATTTCCATTTGCAAAGCACGGATATGGAAGTCCCCAGAAATTATATAATTATGTCATCTCCTCTAATTACTCATTCAAAGATAACTGATATTACTGCATTTCATCAAACAAGTTTACCTCAGTAAAGTCATAATTTAAGTATGCATTCAAAAAATCAGAGTCAGCATTATCTAACCAACCCCCAATTATTCCATTTTGAACGATAGATTAGGAAGTCACACAGGAATTATATAACTCAGTATAATTTCAGTTAATAAGAAATAACTCAGTATGACTCCAGTTAATATGAAAGCATTTCCTGAAATCCTGATGCTGATCCAACACATGCAAATAAAAAGAACATTTAAGAAGACAATACAAACAAGAAAACCAAAGTCATATGTCTTGTAGAAAAAGAATGGGATGGCCTATTCTCATGCCGCATCCAAATAGGGCATGAATTATCTCCATATTGTTCTCCTCTGAGCTGATTATGCGTATTAGATTATGAGCTTCGAAGAGAAGATACTGCAGCGGAGATTTTGTTCTTCTGTTCTTGGACGCATATGAAGGTAAAGAGTAAGGACATATTCTGGAAGTAGAAAAAATGTGGTTGAGGTTAGAGATGGGAGATAGTGAGTGTATTTGGAAAATTAGGAAAGGGAGAGGACATGACACAATAAATTGTATAGTTCGTTTTTTAAGTGAATTTTTAGTTCATACAAGGTGAAACAGTACCTCAAGTATCCCCACACCTTCATTAGTTCATTTTACTACTTGGACTTCAGTCTCCAAGGACTTCAATGAGTTGCTCGATATTTTATCCTCAAATATTGAATGTTTGTTACTTGTTATTTCCTCCTCATGGATGCCATAATTGCCATTCTCCCCACTCTATAAATGCTCCAAGAATAGTACACAAGGGTGATCCCGAGGAACAATGAGAGGAGCTATATCTTCACTTTCGCTTCAACTTTTTTGGGACTTGTTAAAGCAGGTGACTGGGGTAGAACAAACTCAACAGTTCTAAGAAAGCTAGAAACAAACCAAGGATAAGCCGATCTCAAGGTGACTCGCCCAAGTCAACTCAGGAACGAAATCCACCAGTGAACAGCAGTACAAAACCAAAAAATCATGAGATATAACTGACTCAGCAGACAAGTCAAGAGACATTTTCTTTTGGCGTTTGGGAACCAGTAAGACCAAGATCACGCCTCTTTCTCCAACACCACCATCTCGTCTACTTCACACGCACCAAAAAACATCATACAATTCTCTTCCTCACCCAGGAAAGATTTATACATGAAAAATCATGTAATTCAAAACAAGGACCAAAGCTAGAGAATTGGAGATTTGGTGAACCTAGAATAAGTATAACAAGTTGACAATATTGTCCACAAATCTATAAGTAGCTGAACTACTAATATGGAATAGTAAGTCCTTTCTATGGATTGCAGTTTCTTCAAATAAAAGCCTATTTTATGAATTTTCTGTAGTCTTTATTTTTCCTTCATTTTTTTTCCCAAAAATGGAATGTAAGTGTACAAAAATTACATTAACTACATTTTACCTCCCTGGGATTAAGGGCATTTTCATATACACCCCAGTGGGTTTAAAATGTAGCTTCTTCAAATAAAAGCCTATTTTATGAATTTTCTGTAGTCTTTATTTTTCCTTCTTTTTTTTTTCCAAAAATGGAATGTAAGTGTACAAAAATTACATTAACTACATTTTACCTCCCTGGGATTAAGGGCATTTTCATATACACCCAGTGGGTTTAAAATGTAGCGCATAACCCCCTTTGGTTATGTTCAGAGCAGAACTGTTAAACTGTCCCACCAAAATAGCGGAGAGGGCAAAACAAACAACAAAAAATATGTGTAAAGCTGTGTGGGAGGTTTTCCACGCTATTGATCTATTGTGAGATGGCATATTTAATCTTTTGAGAGCCTCCAATTTTTCTGGAAACAACGATGGGGGGAGAAGAGAGATCTTGTTTATCCACACTTAAAATACTCAATGGGGTTCAGGCTTCGATGCTATACACAAGGATACAAATTCATTGCCGAAGAGAAGAAGGGCACTGCGTCCATACACTAACAGAATGGCCAGTTATGAGTAAAACTGTAAAAGATGATGAAGTGATGAGAATAAATGAACAAGACGGTGTAGCTACTTTGTCTATCCCTCATGCTACATCTTTACCTTCGAGTTATCAAAATTGATAAAGAACCCTAGTTTTGAGAACCTAAATCCTAGAAACAGAATAAATTTCAGGTACGGATGATCCGGATACTACTTCGGAGCTTTAATCGGGAGAGGAACAAGATCGATCAGTGGCTCCTCCATGGCCACAGAGCCTCTCTTGTGAAAACCGTCATCTTTATACTTCGAAATTTGCTCAAACAATAAACCCGAGACCCAGTTGAATTTTGTATTTATATCAGCAGAACTGGTTCTTAATGATGCTTCTGTTAATGGCTATTTTTGCTTCCTCTCACTGCCTTTTTATTCCTGATAATTGACTACGATTCCACCTCACAATCTTCAGTTGCAAATTCCAATGGTTTTAAGGTGAATATTTCTCTCAACCAAACAGAGGTGCAATGGATTTTATGATGTAAGAGGTCATACTGTCTACTTAGTCTGATTTCTGGTTCAAATTCCAGATCATCTTGCAGAACCCTCAAAGAGAGTTTCATAAGCCGTTGAAGAATCCAAGAGTTTTGCTTGGATTGGATCTATTAGATGGTTTTTTGACTAGTTTCCTAACCTTTTTTGGTGACTCTATTCTACTCCTAGAAGGCGACCTGGGTTAAATTCAGCACAGACAGACAGTAATCGGTTTTGTGCAATTTGAATTAAGGAAAAACAGAGACACAAAATGAGAAAACTTTTTAACCTTCAAGTTAGCTCTTTTAACAGTTCCAATTTAAACCATAACCACAGGGGGTTATGTGTTACATTTTTCAAACCACATGGGGGTTATGTGAAAATGCTCCTAGCCCCCAAGAAGGTAAAAATGTATTTAGCCAAAAAAATTTAAAAAGAGAATGACGTGTATAAAATTCAATAAATTTCTTAGTCACAAACATCGAATAAATAGCAACTTCCATGTTAACGGCTGAAATCTTTCAGTCTTTATTTTTAAAATTCTTAAAGTTTCTAATTGTTACCATATAATTATTTGAGTAATGCTATGCTTCCCAAATTTCTCATCCCAAATGCTTCCCAAATACATGTGGCAGTGGGACTACTGTGGGGGTCACTTCAACATCCTTCAAAACAGGAGGCCACAACTAATATATGCCCGTAGTACCAAGCCATATATGGGAGAATTTCCTTGAATAGTTATTTTCCAAGAATAATATAAAATTGTAGTACACTAGCGTTATGCATCTGTGTCAGTGGTTTACACAATGTTTTCTGTGTTCCATGGTGTAATTTGCTTATATAGAGAGTCCATTTCATTTAAAAGTACTAATTCCAAGGCTTCAAAAGCTCCATCCACATCCCCATCTCTCACATCCTAGGAAGGACCATTGCTGGTGCAGCTGCAGGGATATTCGTCAATTTTCTAAAAATCTAGGATGCGGATGTGTAGTACTAGTATAAAATACTAAAAGTATACTTTATTTAACTATATAAAATTATAAACCACTCTACAATGACATCGTCTTGTTTTTTCTATGAAATGCAAGAATAGCATTCTAACAAACTTAAGGAGACATACGTAACATTAGCCTTTTTATGTCTACTCCAACTCCCAGCATTCTTGAATTCACCCCCAAACTGTTTTAAATTAAGTTAAGACTCCGTTTTTTTCACTAAAAAAATAAAAGAAACACATGCGGCACCCAAGAAGAATACACCACAGCACGGGTGCGGATCTGGTGCCGATTCTTCAGCCTGATAGAATAATCAGTGCTTCCTTGCTCACATCAGATGTGGATGCAGCTAACTTCTCTTACAATCTTAACCATTTTATTATTTTTCAGAAAAAAAATTATAGTCTTAAGTCTATTTTTCGCAAAATAATTTCAGTCTTATATTACTGTATCTTCGCATGTCATTAGATAATAATTTGATTAAGTGCAACCAGGACGTCGCAGTAATTCGAAAGCTAAGATACGAGGATACGGATACAGGGACATGGACACGATACAGTGACACGACAAATTCTTAAAAAAAATAGGACAAGGACATGACAAAAAGAAACAGATATTTAAATATTTATGACCATGATCAGAGAATAATAAATAGGGTAATGCAGCTAATGCTAGGGACACAAAAGGGTCACAAAGAGATGCTCACAAAAGGATGTGGCATCCCATGTGGCAATAGAAAGTGTGGCGGCTCCTACTGCCACATGGGGATGCCACATCCTTTTGTGAGCATCTCTTTGTAACCCTTGTGTCCCAAACATTGCCCTAATGAATATCATCATTTTGAAGAGGTACTAACCTCTGTCAACTTCCACTTTTTTTTTTCCAAATTCCAACAATACTATATTCCTTGTCAAAATGTCCAAATGTGTACGTCATGTATCTTAATTGTGTCCGACAACAAAAAAAACACACAAAAAAAGGAAGACACGGATTATGTTGTGTTCAACACACGAGTCAAGGAGTGTCCGACGTATGACGCATCCAACAAAAGGTAATAAAAAAGGAAAGATACAGATTGTGGTGTGTCAAACATGTGTTAAGGAGCGTCGGGCGTGTGTTGTGTCAGGCGTGCTCCTAGAAGTGCCCATGCTTCCTAGCTCCAAAGTCAATAACCACTACCGCAACATTTAAACCATGGAAAGGAATATCCAAAACATATTATCATTTAAAATGAAGATAGCTCCTTTGAAAAATCATTTGGAGATGATTCTAATGACATCATTATGGTTAAGCTATTTCTGGGAAGCCATTAAAAATTGCCAAATCTTCTAAATGGAGCCTCTAGCATCTCCAGATTTAAAGCATGTACAATTCCTCGTGAATAGGCCAACTCCAAAGTATATACCTACCCTTGCTACAAGAGAAACGCTAGATTTAGAGACTTGTAGAGTTACGTGCCTCTTACCGCTGGCTGCTCCTCTTCACTCTTTCCTTTTTACTGTTTCTCTGCCATCTTCCATTTTAACTTTGCATGCGTATTTCTTATGCTTTAGATCTGGGTAAATATTATTAAGTTAAATTTTTCGTCACCGTAATCCCAAGAAACGACGTAATGTGCATAAGAGCCACAAAAGAAAGATAGAAAAGAACTAAATGCAGCAAAAGGTATAATACACTGAGTATTAACCATCACATATATAATGCATCCAAGCACAGATTCCACAGGGGTCACAAAACGAGAAATGAAAGATAACACAAAAATTGGTCTGTGCTGTGAGAAAAGAAATGAGGACATATGTCAAACACAATCATGACCTTAGATTCACCTACATGGCAACATGCTTCATAAACCGACCCCATGTTTATGGAATAATTCTCAGAAGTCTTAAGGCACCGAGCATAGATGCTTAAATAAAACTCTGAAACGGATAGAGCAGAGAAAAGTAGTAATATTACTCATGAACATACCAAGCAATATTATAGAGAAGTAAAGATTGAGTGATATTACTCGTGACCCCATATATACTATTTACATATTTGTATTTGATTATATTCTTGACATAGGAAGTAGTAGCCTAGTACGAGGATATAATCGACAATCAAACATGAGCCAGTTGATCTATCATTTACTCCCTCCGTCCCATTTTATGTGTCTCTCTTTCTTTTTTTGGTCGTCCCAAAACTATTAACCACCTAGAGTATTAAATCATAAATTTTTAGTTCCTTTCCAAAAACACCCTTAATGAGTTAACACACCAAACTACTTTCTTAAGCAAGCAAGGGAAATTTTGGAAAAAGACCCTTTATTTATGCCCCATGTGAAGTGCAACCATGATGTTCCCTTAAAAATTTGGATTCCCCAAAAAGGACACATAAAATGGGACGGAGGGAGTAAGTTAACACTTTGGAGAAATTTTCCTGTAAGTTGGTATAAGTGGATTACCTCTGACATGGAAATGGCTGAACTGCTCATTGAAGACACTGCATTGCCATATTTAGTAGGCATTGATTGTGTCACTGGAAAGGGTGAGTATGGAAGATCAGACTCTCTAACAGGCTGACCACTCGCTGCCAACAAAGTACTTGGTAACGAATTTGTATATGCCTGCTGTAACAAATATATATGCAGTGACAATTAAATAACCAAAAAAATACACACTATATCTATGTATTAATTCAAGATAAATTAAATTAGTATAGCAAAAAAAAAAGGCTAACCATAAAAGACAAACTTAAGCAGCATGTATAGCGAATTACCACTGACAGAAGACAAAAGAATTATTATATCACCACTGCTGTATGAAAGGGTATACATGTTGCTCAATTAATGAGTAGCAACGTATCTAATTTGCATTTACATGTATATTCTTTCAGTAAAACATTTACATCTTCAACAGATGTATAAGGGCATAAATGTAAGCTGTCATCAAGAGTAAGGAACAAGCAGCCACACTAATGCATGTGTAAATTTCATTGGCAAAAACAATGAAGTATTCTTAAAGCAAAAAATGTACTTGTATAATTGTATTTCACTTGTTAAATGGAAATACTTAAAGCAGGTTCTCGTGAAAAACACACCCTGCCGTGCCAGTACAAACTTCAATATCCTTCTCCCAGATCAAGAAGTTTGCAGCAAAAACAAATAAGTGTGTTGAAAGTTCAACCACCATGCAGCCTTAACAATCATATACAAAGAGAAACATTAACCAAGAAGCATATCTTTTTCCTAAATGTAAAAATTTCTAGTCCTGGTTAACCATGGGAACTAAGTCATAAGACTCATAACAACGATCATATGGTGAATATGCTTGGGTCTCTAATGCTCAAGACAACAGCTACCAGATGCTCAAAGAGAAGTTTAGAATTGTTTAGTTGAATCCTTCTCAACCAACAATTCCATATAAGGTCATAGCAATATAGATTGACAAGCAGCACGGATGTAAATGCAATTCAAATTAAACACAAGAACGCTTCTATCTATGCTGCTTCAGGTTAAGCATTACTACTTTTGTCTACTCCCAGTGATTAGGCCAAGAATATACACATCCAGAATTGCACATTTTTTTCTACACTCTCAACAACGTAAATTCAAAAATTGGCATATAAATCCACAGCCAACTATACATAGTTTTGGTATCATCATGCCCTACATGCAGTATCAATTTCTGAGCACAATTCATCTCCATATAATCACGTCACTGTGAAGGTCAATACTCAATACGTCATACATGCAATGCCTGGGAAATACCCCATAACGCACCGCACCCCTTTCTATCTCTATCTTGCTCCAAATTTCCACAGTTTGAGCCCATAACATATTTCAATTAATTTCTTTTAATTTATCCAATGGTCAAAAGTTAATACCACGTGGATATTTAAATCCAATGAAGCACAGACACGGTCACAGCACGACACGGACATACCTGTTAGAGATAGCATATTTATTTTTTCCCTTTTATTTTATTTATGTTTAGTCTATGGGTCTCATTGTAATATTTGATTATTATTACTCTTAATAATATAAAGGGTGGAACACATCGTTATTCAGTACTTCACTTTTCTTACCACTCATTGGCAACGTGTGGACCATCTTCAAGATTATCACCCCATCTGCCCAACCAATTCTACGGGATATCACAAGCTTATCGAGAAGCAACGGGTCTTCAAGTTCCTTCAGGGACTTAACTCTGAGTATGATGTTGTCCTCAGTCGCGTTCTTGGGATGGATAATCTTCCCACTCTTCAAGAGGCTTTTGCATATGTGCAAAATGAGGAGAGTCGTCGATCCACCATGCTTCCGGTTGCACCTACTAAGCGTTCTGCTCTTGTTTCAGCTCCTCTGAAAGGGGGAACTTCACAGCCACATGGAGCTAATTCTACGAGTGGGTCTGACCCTTCTGATAAGGCTAAGTAGTGGTGTGATCACTGCAATCGCCCAAGACACACGAGGGTTACTTGTTGGGGACTCCATGGTCGTCCCCTGGAGGTCGATCTGGTGGTCGTGGAGGCAATTCCCGAGCACATCATACCAAGGTGATCGATGTTGCTGATTCGCGACAAGTTGACCAGGCTACTCCACCTTCTATGCCTTCTTCAGCACCATTGTCTACCACTGAGTATGAGGATGCATTGCGGGGTTTGGATGCTCTTCGTAACTTGATGACTCGTCATGCTCCGTCCACCTCTACAGGTGCTTCATCTTCATTTGCCCAAACAGGTAATTTAGTCACTTCTATGAAAGCGTGTTTATCTCACTCCTCGTTTCCTTGGATTATTGATTATGGTGCATCGGATCATATGTCTAGCTCATCAGTTTTATTCTCTGTGTATACTCCCTATTCAGGTCAAGAGAAAATACGTATTGCAGATGGTACTTTTTCCTATGTTTCAGGGAAGGGTGTCATACAAGCCACTCCAACTTTGCCTCTGTCCTCTGTTTTACATGTTCCGAGTTTCACCTCTAATATTTTATCTATCAGATAGTGTAACTTTCTTTCCTTCACATTGTGTTTTCCAGGATCTTACCACACGGAGGACGATTGGTAGTGGTAGAGAGGAGCATGGCCTTTACTTATTGGATGTAAGAAGCAAGGGAGCTCATCACACTACAGTTTCTGAGAATAAGTCTAAGGACATTTTGTTTTAGCATAAGAGATTAGGACACCCATCGTTTCATTTAATTAAGTATTTGTTTCCTTCTTTAGTTTTCAATAAAGCTGCTTCTGAATATTTATGTGAGTCTTGTGAACTTGGAAAACATCACCGGGCGACTTTTCCTCCAAGTTATAATAAATTTTTTGTGTTTTTTTCTT
Organism: Hydrangea macrophylla; assembly: GCA_033977485.1. Taxonomy (NCBI): domain Eukaryota; kingdom Viridiplantae; phylum Streptophyta; class Magnoliopsida; order Cornales; family Hydrangeaceae; genus Hydrangea; species Hydrangea macrophylla. The sequence goes on along the minus strand of CM066988.1, from coordinate 58,389,005 downwards.
TAGTGCATTCTGATGTATGGGGTCCATTGCGTGTTGTGTCTTTAAAAGGTCATCGTTGATTTGTTATATTTATTGATGATTATTCACAGACCACGTGACTACATATGATGAAAGAAAAAAAGGGAAGTTTTTTCTATTTTCAAGAACTTCTATCAAATGGTTTTGACTCAGTTTGGGACAAGTATCAAAGTATTGCGTCCTAACCAAGGGGGAGAACATATTGATTCAAGTCTAGGAAATTTTTTTTCTTCCAAAGGGATACTTCATCAAACTTTGCACTGATACCCCACAACAAAATGGGGTTGAAGAACGCAAGAATCGCCATTTGCTCAATGTTGCCCACTCTTTGTTATTCTCAGCTAATGCTCCTAAATCCTGTTGGGGTGATGCCGTTCTCACTGCTGCGTATCTCATCAATAGGCTACCAACCCAAATCCTCAATAAGCGGTCTACCATTGAACTTCTATCCCATCCTACCTATCTTTTCCCTATGCCTCCTAGTGTCTTTGGGTATGTGTGCTTTGTTCATAACCACTCTCCCACTGTCCCACGCGTGGAAAGCTTGATCCTCGTGCCATTCAATATGTCTTTGTTGGTTACTCCCCTACTCAAAAAGGGTACAAGTGTTATAATCCTCAGACTAGAAAGTGGTATATTTCTATGGATGTCACTTTCATGAGCCTGTCCCGTTTTTTCCGACTCCCCTATTCCTCTTTAGGGGGAGCAAACCAGTGAAGAGGTCCTTGGGAATACTTTTCCAGTATTACTTCCGGAGACGGAGAAAGTGGTTACTAATCTAGAGGTTGAGGAAGTCGTAGGGTAAGAGGAGGAACCTACCACTCCCAAACAGAGAGAATTATTGGAAGTGGAACAAGAAACACCTAAGTAGAAGGAGTTGTTAATTTACTCCAAGGGTACATAGAGCAAGAGAAAGAGCAAAGAGGTTGAGGCAATTACTCTTATTCCTCCACTGCCATCTACTCCAACAGGTGAGGCCCCAGGTAACTCCAATTTTTCGTCAAGTAACTCAGATAACTCCTTACCTATAGAGTCTAATGACCTCGAAATTCCTATTGCTGTCTGTAAGGGTGTTGGATCTTGTACTCAGCACCATATTTCAAATTTTGTGTCCTATTCTCATCTTTCTCCTGCTTATCGTGCTATTCTTTCAAATATTGCATCTGTTTCTGTCCCTAATCATGTTCAGGATGCTCTCAATGATCCCAAGTGGAAACATGCCATGGATGAGGAGACGAAAGCTCTTCATAAAAATGGTACTTGGGAGTTGACTACCTTACATATGGGCAAAAGAACTGTGGGGTGCAAGTGGGTGTATGCGATAAAACACAAAGTTGATGGTACTGTAGAGAGATTTAAAGCCTGTCTTGTTGCCAAGGGTTTCACCAAGACTTATGGAGTGGACTATGAGGAGACTTTTACTCCTGTGGCTAAGATGAACTCTGTTAGGATCCTTTTATCCATTGTTGCTAAGTGTGATTGGCCACTTCATCAATTTGATGTGAAAAATGCATTCCTACATAGTGAATGAGAAGAAGGTTACATGGACGTTTCTCCTGGTTTTGAGAGTCCTAAAACCGAAGGGAAGGTGTGCAAGCTCAGAAAGTCCCTATGTGGCCTCAAACAATCTCCACGGGCGTGGTTTGAGTGATTTACACATGCTATGTGTTGATATGGGTTCAAACAAAGTCAAGCTGATCATATCTTGTTTATTAAACACTCTTCACAAGGTAAGATTGCTGCTCTTATTGTATATGTGGATGACATTATGCTCACAGCCACAGGGGATGATGTTGAGGAGATGCAGCGACTTAAGAAGTACATGGCGAAGGAGTTTGAAATAAAATATCTGGGTGAACTAAAGTACTTTCTAGGAATTGAAGTGCGTAGATCCAAACATGGAATCTTCATCTCTCATAGAAAGTATGTTCTTGATGTGAAACTGGAATGCTTGGAAGTAAGGCGTGTGATACGCCGATAAAGCCTAATCAAAAGTTGAGTGATGATAGTAGTGGAACAATGATAGACAGAGGGAGATATCAGTTCATGCATGCTCCTCGGGAATCACACATGGATGTTGTTTACAAAGTTTTGAGGTATCTTAAGTCTGCTCCTGGTAAGGGTTTATATTTTGGAAAACATGGTCATCACAGAGTAGAGGCATACACTTATGCTGATTGGCAGGCTCTGTGACAGATAGGAGATCTACTTCAGGTTATTGCACTTTTGTGGGAGGTAATCTCGTTACTTAGAGGAGTAAGAAACAAAATGTTGTGGCAAGATCTAGTGCATAGACCGAATTCAAAGCCATGGCCCAAGGTGTGTGCGAACTTCTATGGATAAAGCTGTTACTAAAGGACTTGAGACTTCAGTCGGTTGATTCCATGAAGCTATATTGTGATAATTAGTCTGCAATTAATATTGCGCATAATCCAGTGCAGCATGACAGGACTAACCACATAGAGATTGACATACATTTCATTAAAGAGAATCTCAACAAAAAGAACCATTTGCACTCCTTTTGTAAAGAGTAGTGATCAACTCGCGGATGTCCATACTAAAGGAGTTGGAGCTAGACAGTTTCATGATATGCTCAACAAGCTGGGATTGACAAATATATTTACACCAGCTTGAGGGGGAGTGTTATAGCATATTTATTTTTTCCCTTTTATTTTATTTATGTTTAGTCTATGGGTCTCATTGTAATATTTGATTATTATTACTCTTAATAATATAAATGGTGGAACACATTGTTTAACCCTAAGTTTGACCAAATAGATTTGTCAACAATATCAACACCATAAATCCTAAAAAAAAATTGCACGTCAACACTACCGGAAAAGTATCGTGTCCGTGTGTCGGACCCGGGACACGTTACCTTCTTAGAAGATCCCGTGCTTCCTAGTTTAAATCCCTCTTCTACATTAATTCACGGAAGCATTTATCCTTAAGCATAATATCCACCTAACATTGTTGTTTCATGGTAACTGCATGCCTTAAACACGTTACATTTCCCTTCAAATGCAATGGCACACAAAAAATATATTAAGACGAATACTTCCAAATACCCAAGATGGCAAAATGTGTCACATTTTATTACCATTACACTCGAGTACGGAGAAATATTTTGCATCTGGGAGACTGACTGAGAATGAGAGTATCCAGCATTCAACTGCTGCGCAGTTTCAAAGGAATAACCAGGTGTAGATGAAGGATAGGCATATTGATTTCCATGCGCAGCTTCAGGGCTTTCCTGTCTCAACACTTCAGGCTGTGAAGAAGACTGTGAATCATAGTTCCCGGCATTTGCACCAGCTATATGAACTAAATTTCCTTCCACGGCAGTTCTCAGAGGCTCATCACCATAGTACTCAGCATTTCTGTAAAGAAAATATATGAGACAAACTACAAAAACCAAGTAAAACAAGGTATTCTATGTAGCACTGATACAGACTCTGGACACGTATACGACACGACTAGGACACCCTGAATAATAAGTTATATTTTAAAATTAACTTTTCCCACAATTTTCCCATAAACCCACTAATAATCTCCCATTTTATTATATTATACAAGACTTTTACCTCAAACAATCTAAAAACATTTTCAAATGAGCTACTGTCTCGTGTCCACTCGGTGTCTGATCGTCAGTCGCATATCCAGTATGTGTCCGATGTTTCAAAAAAAAAAACTTGGATATTTTTTCTTTTTGACGTGCCCGACACATGTCAGTGTCCGATACACAGAACCCAAATTGAAGTGTTTGTGCTACAAAGATACTATTTCTTGGAGAAAAGTGTACCGAGTATCTGAGTTCCCAATTGATGAAGCCTCTGCTTCTAGAGGTTCCTCTTCCAAGTTACTTGTTAGGGGCCTAGATGAAAATAGCCCGGAAGAAGTAGCATTAATACCAGATCCAAAACTGCCAAAGCTCAAGTGAGAGCACTCTGCAGTTTGGACTTGTAGGTGGTTAGGAATTACAACAGAGGGGTGATCTTCCTCGGGGGCTGCCCCTCTATCGTCCTGTACACTTAATTGCTGTAAGTTTGTAGTCACTGAAGATACTGAACCAGCAACATCTTCAACTGAAAAGGAGTGATATGTAATGAAGTCAATAAACATATGTAATTCTCCGTTTGGAATGGAAGTAACTTTTTTTTTCCGAAGTACATGTGTCAATATTAATGTTTTAAGATATATATAGAGAAAACGAACAAGATAGAGTTTGAGGTGCAGATAGAAACAGCATAGAGTGAATGTTATTTGCTATAGAAGCTGAGTACCACGAGGTACCGTCAACCCCAAACTCATATCACCATATGCAAAACACCATCTCCAACATAAAAGCAAAAGCAACACTTGCTTCTTTAAAAAGTGAAAATTATATTCCAATGCAACTTTACAACAAGTTCAATATGAAGAAGATAATTAATTACAACTGATGAGAATGCATTCCGAAGATGCCATTCCAAACGCACCCTACGTTGACACCTATTCCCTTGAAGTAAAGAAAACCATAATGAGCCAATTACACACAGATTAATAAAACCTAATCGTTTCCTTCTCAACTGCAAAAAGAGTTTGTTAGAAATTAGAACCATAGGCAACACGTGTTCAAGGTTATCTTCACCACTGTTTCTCTAAATAAAACAAGAAACATGCAAAATTATTTCCGAAGGAGTACATTGAAATATGTAGCAGGTGTGAAGTGGACAATGAGAGCATACTCCAGTCGCCGATGAAATTCATTGCATGTTCTGGTAATACCAATATTACCTGGAACATGGATCTTTGAGGTTGGATAAGGGTAGGCCTACTTGTCAAATGGGGATTCGTATCGTGAATCCAAATGATACAAGTGAATTGAATGAGGATTTGCGAATCGTGAATTGTAAGATTTGATAACAAATTTTAAAAAATTAGACAAAACCACAATATACTTACATTTCCCCAATAATGCCTCTTTGGAAACCCTAGAATATTTGGGGAAGAGGCTAAAGGAGGAACAGTAGTTTTTTTTTTTTTTGTTTACACTAAACACTAATATATATTTATAGAAATAAATATCTTATAGGAGTTGGGACCACATTCTGTTTAAATAAAAAAACCCAAAAAAAAAAGGGTCAAAATGTGGGTTTTCCTTGAGTCAGCAGTTGCAGGTCCTCCTAAAGCTAGCATTCGCAAACAAAAGAAATGTTCCCTGTTTTGAAATTCATTTTACAAAACACACATTCCAAGTGGTTTAGCATTTTTCTGCTAATTATGTGTTATGCTAAAGGAAGAACCACCTATGGAAAAGGAAAGGAAAAAGAACCACATTTTGCACTAAGGGCAAGGATGCAGCTAGGGAGTTTCTACGCAAGGCACCTCAATTGCGAGTTGGGAAGAATAGAAAAATGAATCATCCCATCAAAAAAGTGCAAGCAATTTGAATGTAACACTTAACTTGACACACAGAACAAAAATTGCATTAGCTAATAATTTCAGATGCCGGAAATTTTGCAACTTCCCTTATTTCATATGTTCTTTATGGCTTTGTTTGGTTCTTGGATTTAGTGAGGGAAAAGAAAAGAAAACGTAGAGGAAAACCTTTTCCATTGTTTGGTTAAGAAGGAAAACGATGAGGAAAATACGAAAGAAAAGAGAATAAGTTGAGAAATAAATTAAACATTTTAAGTGTTGAGAGTCATTTCCCGTCGTTTATTCGTATGTTACAATTATATTTTAAAAACTTCTATTTTTAATGTTATCTAAGCATTAAGGAAAACATGAGGGAACTAGTTTTCCTTTCCCTTATCTTTTCCCTCACGAAATCCATGAAGCAAACAGAGGCTAAGAGACCCACAATGGCGCATAGTCCCCAGACTTTACATCAGGGGAGTTCTTCAAAATAGAATTAGTACCGAAAGAAAGAAAACAAAAGGTGAACAGAAATTCGTAAAGATGGAAGTGTATCATTGCGTAGACACGTGAACGATGCAACCATCATGTTTCAAATCTTATTCAGGTCAGCATGCTACCATTCTAACTCGTGAATATTCACGTAGCAACACAACCTCCTGAAAAATTATCTATCTCTAGTGGCGAGCACATTTAGCCGAGAAACCACGACTATTCATAATCCAATAAAAAAGGTGCAAGCAGGATATCAGATACCAAAATTAAGAACTCTTTAGTTACCTTCATCATGGTGAAAAGCATGCCTATGGGATTGGTAGGATCCCAAGTTATTATGCAAGTCATTGTCATAGAGAGATGGACCTCCAAAATTATCCTCCTGCATCTTTCTATTGGAATCAGAAGCAGGTGCAATATGATTTGTGTGAAGGTCTTCAACTGATCCATCTTCAGTGGGCCCCACCTCATCTGCCCAGGACTGGGAGTGCTGAGAATCTGCAGGAGATTCTAACCCAGATGGCCCAGTAGCATTTGGTGGCTGCTCAACCAAGATCCACTCATCATTGGAAGAAATATTCTGGGCTGTACCTAATCCTGGTTCAGGATTCATCTCTGACTCCTTGGAAGCATGACTTTCAGAAGACCGTAAATCGTATCGTAATGCAGTAGACGGAGGCGCCTGAACATGGAGGTTATTAAGAGTTTGGTGAGATAGAGTCGGTGTGGAAGCCTTGCCATGTGGCCTACCCATCTTAACAATGTCAGCCATTGACATTTGACCTGGAACCCCAGACCATGCAGGCTGATATCCAGAAGAAGGCTGTGAAGGCAATGATGAACTACCATCAAATGTGCCTGTTGTGGACCCTTTATTTTCGGTGGTAACAGAGTCACTGCAAGTGACACCATGCAGTGTAACAATGATATTAGCAATGCAACCAAAAGTTCGTAAAAAATTGCACCCTATCATTCTATGTTTTCTATTCTCATACCCCATGCTTCTAACATAAGGAAAATGCATGTATTTTTTGTTATCTATAATGGTCACATAAACAATCTGCTGAAAGAAATCTCTATAACTTATAATGTCATATTAAGTATACCATTTGCGGATTTGTAAAAATTCAAGACTACCATAACTAAGAGAAGACTAAAGATCGAAGTTGGATCTAATCATTTGCCCACATGAAGAGATTAAGTAAATAGCTTTAAAATGTTGCTTGTAAAGAAAAGAAAGTATCATTTTGACGTGTCAAAACTCAAACTTATAGAAACACTGTCACTGAAGAACACTGCAATCAGCGAGTGAGTTCACCCATTGCTCATCCTATGCACCTCATTGGGTGAGCAAGTGGGACCCACCACTTTCCATGGGTAAAATGAGGATGAATTAATGATGGAAAGTGGGGGGTCCCACTTGCTCACCCAGTGAGGTGCTTGGGTGAGTAAAATTTGGGTGAGCAAAATTGTTTTCACCAGCGTAAACTTAATAATCTAATATGCTAAGTAATCAACAAAAAAAAAAAATCAATATCCACGCTAGAAAAGCCACAGAATATCAAAAACCGACTCTTTGAAATGCTTAAACCATCATCCAACTTTTGAAATTATTTCTGTTAAGAGCTTGAGTTTTATTATAATGTTGGACCCATACTCTACCAGCGTAAGCTTTTGGAGCAAATGACAACTTAACACGCAAAGCCATGGTTTTGAGAGGTCTTGGATTCAGTCATTGTCCCCCATTCTAGTTTCCATATTGCACTTTATTATTTGTATTTCATTATTGACGGAGTTCCCTTTGTTGTTTCTCCATGTGCGAGATGGGTCACACCTGAAGGAGGCTATTACAGCTTAATCTATATTTGGAGTAACTGATAGTTTAACAGCTTAAGCTTTTGGAGCAACTGATAACTTTAACATATTCCTTCAAGCAAGAACAATTCTTTTGCACTTTAGGTAACGATTTTCCTTTATTGGTTGAATCAACTTCTATGCTAGGAAAACAAATTAACACCAGGCAGCCACAAACTAAGGCCAACCTACCAATTGCAAAGTGCTCAATTTGAGGGATTAATACAAGAGAAAAAGGATTGACCACACACCCCCGGCCACAAAAAAAATCTCTCCCATACAAGGTATTAAAGATACCCAAACTAAACAGGCAAATCCACATCACGTTTGTCGAAAGGAAAGATGGTTGGAGTCTCTCCTGCCAGGGATGGGAAAAGCTTACGGGCTTCCCTGGTACCAGCACATCCGGATAAGGCTTCCCACTTCGGTGGATCTTCTAACCCAATTTTCTGTTACCAAAATGAAAAGGAAATCAACACCTGAAGATTTCAAAGAGAATGAACCTTTTACCCATACTAGTTGAAAATATTTCCATTCAAAGTCACCTTGGCGGCTTTCCCCCAAATCATGGCCACGGATTCGCAATCCAAATAATTACCAAATATTTTAGGGTTTAGGCCCATCCACCCATCCACAATTAGATCCAAATGATGTTAAATCTAATTCCTATAGAAAGTTTGCCTTTAAAAAAAATCACAGTAATCATTTCAAACCAAGTTATAATTTAATCACAATAATAAAAAATATAAAAGATGGCATTTTTTGCATTTTTAAAGACACTAGTTACGAAATAATCAAGGAAATAAAATTCCTTAAGGCATATCCCTCTTAACGTGTTTATTATCTTTAAGTCATGGGGCAAAGCGAATTTCCTTCAGCCACACTTCATAGCCCACAAAAAAAAGATGGGCATTTTTTTATGACATTTGCCCCATCTCATGCATATTCATACTAACAGATCTTGAGCATATTGAACATAATTGCTGGCTGGAACTGTGTGGCCAACATGCTCACTGAATTAGCTAGATTCATGGTTCAAGGTCGCGGTCACGGAGGCCATTGTGACGACTCGACCGCGGCGCCGCGGCCTAGCATCGGGCAAAACGCAATGATACGCTAGATTTAAGATTAAAAAAAATGTGAAAAAATAATGAAAATTTCTAAACTAATAAAAGTACCAAAATTGGCCTAATAGATTTTCACAATACACAATGTACCAATTATAAAATCACATATTATTCAATTGACACGTTGTTGATCTAGTGTCTGATAACTTTACACACATACACATTATATAAATAAATTAATACACATGCACACTAAATAAATAAATTAATACACACGCACATTTTAAACAAATAAATAAACATTTTTTTTTATAAATAAACATAAATTAATATACACACACATTAAATAATTAATTAATAGACAATGACATGATGATTATGGCTAAACATACATATTACACAAGGTTTAGACAAAACTCAGAGACCCATCACATATTAACAAAGCCCAAAAACTATACATCCTACCAGGCTTCCATTATTAAAAAAATGAAAAGAAAAAAATAAAATAACACACAAAACAAAAGGCCAAATAGAGTCCTTCCGAGGTATATACATAGTTACACACACATGCACACAGATTCAGCACCCTCACATTTTGCCGAAACACGACCGGACCCTTACCTCCGGCGAAACATGCACACAGAGGAGACGAAGGTCAAGAGCAAGATCTGCTACCGGATCCTCCACAGAGCTTCGCCGACGCAACACGACCAAGATTTGCTTCTTCCAATCAACACTCTGGCAGTTTCAAGGGAGAGTCTCAGCGATGGTGCTCAAATCTACAGCTATGGTGTTCGAAAGAGAGAGAGAGAAACCTTCGAAGCTTCAAACCTAGTGAGGACCGTGAGTAGGGTGGACACGAAAGAGCTGCTCAACAAGGGCTTGAAGTTCGCCTCGATAAAGGCTAGGCTCAGCTCGCTCATTTGAGCTCGTGAACACGATCGATTAAGGCTCGCGAACAAGCTCGTGAAAAAGCTCGTTAATAGGTTTGATAAAGAGCTTGTATAGTGACTTTTATATATATATTTATTATATACTATATAAACTTAGAGAAAACATGACAAACCTCGTAAATAATATATACTATATAAACTTAGAGAAAACATGACAAACCTCGTAAATAAGCTTGATAAATGACTGATTTATCATTAAACTATATAGTTTTAAAGGGCGCGCGAAAAAGCTCGTTAAAAAGCTCGCAAGAAAGCTCGTGATCACTTGAAAGCTCAGCTCATTTGAGCTCCTGAGCAAGCTCGCGAGCTCGTGAAAATGCTCGCGAGCAAGCTCGGCTCAGCTCGTGTCCACACCCCCAACCGTGAGGTTAGGCCGAGAGAAACCCATAAAGATTCTAGTGAGTAAAGGCCGATACGTCTCGCAATACCGGCCGATACAGTCGATGTCTCACGACACCAAAAAAATTTCGTATCGTATCTTCTGAACTCTGCAAGTTAACTCGTCTTGGACCCCTTCGACATTGAGTTGAATCGGCCGAGTCAACTCGGTATCAACCGATCATTTGAACCATGGAGAGATTCCATTTTCTTAAATAGTCATACCTATGCACTTTCAATGGATTTGATAAGCACTCCATAAGCATGTGATTCCATGAAAATGCCTTATCATTTCAAAATACGAAGGCTTAATGTTTCACAGCTGCACTTCAGCACGCAGTATTCACCAACCACACGAATGCATCTTAAGATGAACAAGGTTGCCAGAAAGTACAAGTGAAAGTAAGATTATTGATTATCACTGAACTTTGAGGTACTCCAATTAAAAAGAGGTTGCCTAGAAAGTTTTGATGGATTGTGAGGTTGCTAGTCTTATACATTCTCCAGGCATGTGCAGGGGTGAAACTAAAGTCGTAGGTCAACTGTCATATCCAGCCAATACGGAAGTCAATATGCTTAACAGACACAAACTGCATAAATCAACTAGGGGTGGCCATGGGTCGGGTGAGTCGGGTTTGACCCCCATCCGTTCATCCACTCGAATCACACCGGGTTGAGCATCTAAAACCTGTCATCCATACATCTAGTCGGGTGAAACTGACTCGTCGGTTTCGGGTGGAGTCAGTTCGGCTTCGGGTGAAAACCGATAAGACAAATTTTAGTTCCAAAATTAAATTTTGACATTAGCAAATCAGATTTAAAATCAACATAGGGAAAAAAAAAAATCTCTCGGATTAGCTATTGTGATAGACAGAACATAGGGAAAAAAGGAAAAAAAAAATTCATGGAATGCTGCAAATCTACAACACCACCAAATTAGGCCAAATCTGAAGAAGAAGAAGAAGAATAAGAAACCTGAGAAGGTGAGATACGGGATGATGTCACGTTGTGGTGTCCGGCCGTCCACCATCAAGCTACCTTCGATGAGGGCGAGTGATTAGAGGGAGATGTGGATGGTGGCGAGAACTCCATCGACAACGGCAGAAAATTAGAAATGGAGAGGCGTGATGTGTTTGGCAGGGAGAGGTGATGAGAGAAGAAAGAAGGAGGGTCTCTTCCTTTATTATTTTGTATAGATATGAGAGAGAGAGAGAGATGAGATTATTAAAGAGTTAAGACACTTTTCTTCAGAGCACAATTTTGATTTTTTAAAGATTATTTTTAACTTTTGTCCATTTGTGTAGGCTGTAGCAAGTAGGCAATATATATATTATATACTCTGTATAACTCAACGGATATATGCATGTTGGTCGCGGGTCGAGTCGGTTTTCTTCTGGTTTCAAAGGGAAGAACCGACATCTAACCAAAAGTAGAAAAAAAGAGATGTTGAGCCCGTGACTCAACCACTAACACGCCAAAACCGACAAATTACCTTCGGGTTGGGTCGGGCCTCGAGCCTTCTTGGCCAACCCAAAAAAATCAACAAATCAATTCAGAAAGATCTTCCAATCCAATGCAGGTCAGCATTATAAGATATGTTCAAAACTAACTCCATATACTTATCTGTCTCCCAAGACTAATGTTTGATGGTATTAAAGTTGCCATGGCAGGGAAATTTGCTAAAAGTATTGATGTTGCGCTGTAGTAAAGGTAGTCTCTTTCTGTATGTAAACAGTATATTACCAGAGTAGTAGACAGTAAATTTTAATATTGTAAAGCTCCAAGTAGGGATGGCAATGGGGCGGTTCCCCGCCCCGCCGCCCCTAATAGGTAGGGTATGGGTATGCTCAATCGGGGTAAGGGGCGACTATGGGATTAAATAACATAATCCGGGTCGGGTTCGGTTCGAGTCAGAATGAGGGCGAAATTCCCCGAAACCACCCCCACCCGGATTATATAGGTATTTTACACAAGTACCCCTACTTATCTTAATTTACCTAAACAAGTTATAAATAACCTAGGGCTTTGTTATGAAAACATAACATTTATAGCCGCATCTCACATGGCCAAGGCAGCAACCACAATTCTCTTCTCAACGGCCGATCTCTTTCTCTTCCGACCACTCTTCCATCGCCATAGAAGCTCTCCTCTCACCGGTCGATCGAGTGTCCTTATGTGGGTTTTTAAGGAGTGTGCGCGATTCGTGTGTGTGTGTGTTTCAATCTATGTGTGGGAGTGATTAAATGTAGATATGGTTGGTGGTATCTTCTTGGTCTTGTTTTTGTTTGAAAATTTTCCTTTGCATACTTCTAATTTTTTGGGTTTCTGGTTTTGCATAATTCAATTTTTTGGATTTCTGCCTTTGCATTATTGATGTACTTGGTAGTAGAAGAATAATTTTTTTTTATGGTGCGTGTGAGGGTATATTTTTGTTTTTGCATTCTTGATATGATTGATCTGTGTATGAGGATAGATTTAATTTTTTGTGTGTAAGGGTAGAGTTTGGCCTGGCAGGTGGGGACGGGTTCTAGTTTCAAGATCTGGGTCAGGGACGGGAAATACTCTCTTTCGGGGCAGGGGCCCCCGGGGAGAGGTATCATGTAAGCGGGGGGTAAGGAAGGAGCCACCGTCTCATACCCGCCCCGTTGCCATCCCTACTTCCGAGGAGGTAAATTTTAAGGAGGTAAATTTCGCCATTCGCAAGACTACATTTTCTGTATCCGCAAAGCAATATCCACATCTACTTGAAATCAACTAACTCTATGACAACAAATACTCCATAACAGAATTAAAACATATAATATAATTTCAATAATGACGGACATCTCAATTATAAAAAGTTTAAAAATTCAGACATAGTTCCCATCTCACATGTACTCAGTATGTGCCACAGAATTCGACTTAAATGATGATAAGTCAAATAAAATTAAGGTACATTTTACCTACTGTTCTTGCTTTACAACCAGACTGGCTCCAAGAAGAACTAATGCTAGTAGGTGCACGCTTAGTTCAACCTAAGCAAGAGCCCATGGAGAGTTCACTTTCATTGCATTTTTGTAAATTAAAGAAACCAGTTCTAAAGCAGTACAAGTAGGGTGCATTGTCTAAACCTAGAAAGCACTGACACTTCAAAGAAGGTAATGTGCCGTATGGTGTCTGACGCACGGCTACGACACTTCACGGACACTTTTCCTACGGTGTCGACATTCAATTTTTTAGGATTTTGGTGTGACAACGTGTCCATGCCGTGTCGGCGTGTCCGTGTCCGTGCTTCATAGGTCTATACTACCCAATCTAGAAACAACTCAACCCACACACAAGCATATAATCTATACACTGAGTTTTTACGTGTACATGAGAAAAAACAAAGCATAGTAATAAAATCCATAAAAGTACAACTTGCATGTGTGTGTATATATATGTGTGTGTAGAAAGCTATGAGGATCTAACAAGACTAACCTGAGCACTGGATGTCGTCGGTTCATGGTACTTCCTGGCACTCCAGATGTAGAAGATAAAGAACTCATATAAGCATTTGTTCCATTCTCTTTCTTGTATGCAGACTTACCATGCAAACCACCAGACTCTACTTTTCAAAAACAGAAGAAAATATTATCAAGATCGAACAAGAAGTTTCCACCAACGCAAAAAATAAACTCATCCAAAAACTTCATTCTCAGCATGCACATACCAGAAGCACTGAACTGGGTTGAAGAACTCCATCCAACATAACGGTCTGTAGCACCCCTAACACCACGATTGGAAGTGCTACTAGCACCACGAGACCTGGACTCCGTCGGGTCCTTGCTCTGAAAGTGTTACATAGAACATTTAAACAACCACTGTACAGGAATGTCAGGAAATAAAGACCTTAGCATCTAGTTTCAACGAGACGCAAGCTTATTATGCATGGTAAAAGACATTTTTTCTTCGTGGGGAAAAAAAAAGGAACTGCCAACAAAATAGAAAAAATAAAACAGTTGATGACAAAATCTGAATGACAGAATATTTTGTTCAAAATGTAGTAAGATGTCTTTTGTCTTGAGTCACTACAATTTCACAGTAAAATCATTCAAAAATGAACGGTGGAAAGCAATCAGCGGCAGACTAATATTAGTTTAAAAAGGAAAAAGAGAAGGTGAGGTCAGCACTCAATGGATAGAAATTTTTAGGGATTTTTTACATCTACGCACCTCCTTCTTCTTTTCTCTTTTGCTCTTCACCTCATGAAAAGGATCTAGACAAATGAGAAAACCTTAGTCAGAAATGAGTTTGAAAAATAACAATAATATAAATCAACATTACCCCTGGTATTTCTCTTACTGGCACTTCTAAGGACACTAAATATTGGCATCAAACACCAAACCTAGCAGCAACCATAATACGGAAATTTCGATAGGATAAATGAAACAAATTGAGTCAAAACAAGTAGCTTGTTAAAAATTTTACATGAACAGAAAGCATTGTAACTAGCAGCCAGACATGAATGTAGTTGAAGCAAATTTGGTAAATAAATTTATGGTATAAGGACGAAGATGCTACAATATGCAAGGTACTTAACCCACTGACCATCAAGTTACCAACAAGTCCCATGCCAACATGTTTCAAATATCTATAAGCACAATTGAAAATAAAGCACGCATGAAAATTAGAGAAATATGGTGTTTAGTCAATTCTAGTAGTGAACCAGCTAATAACGGAAAGGCGTCCAACTTTGCAATTTAAGCCAAATCAGCTTCCAAATGCAATCCTTATTCTAATACTAATATAACATACTACCTCCGTCCCATTTTATGTGTCCATCTTGGGGAATCCAACTATTTAAGGGGACAAAAAGAATCTACACCTACTTTCCACAATTGCCCATAATCATTGCACTTTCTTTTTTTGTTTTGTTTTGGTGTTGATTGCAAGGAAAGATAGTTTGGGAAACTAAGTAAATTTTGCATACTAGTTTAGAAAAGTGGACAACAATTTTGAGACATCCCAAAAAGGAAAGATGGACACATAAAATGTGACGGAGGGAGTAATAATCAACAACTGTAAGGCACATATATGCCATTCAACAAAACCTAACAGTAATCCATCTAGAAATAGCATAGAGCTATCTCAGAGGAATCATCAAATCACATCAGCCCAATCAAAATCCAAAAGGGTTATATGCTTCCAACATGAGAAGAAAGAAATTCCTTCAATATCATAGGGTCGCATTCAAGCCAACTCTCAAGTTCTTGTGATTTTTATGAAATCCACTACTGTGCCAGTTTGATAAAGAACCACTTAAGACATTAACAGTCATACACGGACTCCTATTAAACCAGAAAGCAACTATACAAACACCAAACAACTTAGAACTGGTTCTTTTTCGAACCATATAACCATTTCAGCCTCTAACTACCCAAGCTTCAACTTCCAATCATGGTTTTTCAAGTACCCACTTGACAATATCACAGAACTAACAACGTCAAGTAATCAGCAATGAAAATGAAAAAAAATTCCCAGCATATCAACATTGACAGTGTCTGATGAACTTAATTGTCATTTTCCAATTGTATAACAATTTTTCTCAGTAAACCACACTGAAAACGATTTTAATTGTCATTTTCCAAGAACCAAAACACAATAAAACATACCATCAACAACTTTGTTATCTTTTTGCAATTTTCTCGGGAACCCAACAGGCAAAAGAAAGTTAAGTGTAACAATAAGAGAGAAAAGAGTGAGTAAAATGGAGAGAGATATTAAAGGGATAAAACAAACCTTGAGAGAGAAGTCTATTAACGGCGTCGTTAGGGTCCATATTGCATTCTTTAAGCATAGAGTAGATCTCATGTTCGGGACAGTTAACAATCTCCTTCAAGCTCTGAACCATCTTTCTTGAAGCCGCAGGGATTGATTGTACCCCGCCGCCATTGTTGCTGCTTCCCCCTCTGCTACTCATACTCTCTCTCTCTCTCCCTCTCTCTCTCTCTCCCTCTCCCACTCCCTCTCCCTCTCTATAGACTATCAGATCTAACACAAGCGACTGTCTCCGGTCTCTCTCCTTCTCCCTATTCTATGGGCTCTCTCTCTCACTGGAATAGAATCCGCTGCGAAGAGAAGATATCAAGCGCTCTCTCTCTCTTCTTTCCGCACCGAAAACCCTCCCTCTCTCTCTCTCCCTCTCTCTCTCTTAAGTATCTCCTTCTCTCACACTCTCTCTAATTTTTCGATTTTTTAGTTTCTTCGGATAATGAATATCTATACTACTATTTTTAGTATATATCTACGCTATATAATAAGAAGACAGGCACATTTAGCAAGCACGTCAAAAAATATGAACTTTCTCTTTTGTCCTTCACTATATCATAATTACTCATATATCTATCTATATATCGTAAGGATATATTGATTTGTGTGAGGGTACATCTGTTATTTTGAATAAATAATTACATTCAAGTCAGCTTTTGAAATTTTATTCAATATGATAATGTGGTTTTAATCAACAATCTTGTGTCTAATTACATTTGGGTCAATAATTTTTGGGAGATTTATTATTGACTTCAAAAAAAGTCAACAAAAGTGGCTATTTTGGTGGCTATTTAGAAATTGGTCACTAATATTTACAATTTGGTCAACTTCTTCTCTCAAATGAGGTTTCAATCAACAATTTGTGTCTAATTACATTTGGATCAATAATTTTTGGGATATTTATTATTCACTTCATAAAAAGTCAAAAAAAGTGGCTATTTTAGTGGTTATTTAGGAATTGGTCACTAATATTTTCAATTTGCTCAACTTCTTCTCTCAAATTTAGGATTCATGTATTGTAATATGTGTAATTGCATTTAAGTCATTAAGTTTTGGGATATTTATTATGCACTTTTAAAAAAATTTAAAAAGTGGCTATTTTAGTGGCTATTTGGGAATTGGTCACTAATTTCACATTTTGGTCAACTTCTTCTCTAAAAATTAAGTTTGGTATATCTAAAATGTCAAATAAAGTGGTTATTTTAGTAGCTATTATGAATTGATCACTACTATTTACATTTTGCTCAACTTCTTCCCTCAAATTCAGGATTTATAGATTGTATTCGAATATCAATTAAGGCATACAAATACATTCATGCCATTTTTTAGAGGAAATACTCTACTTGTGTCATATATTTTTAGTGGCGCTTTATTAGTTACCTTTACTACTCACGTATAAGATAGTCATAATTATCAACTTCTTCCGTCAGAAAAGTTTTAGATTAAATAGTTACATTTACAATTTCCTATTTAACTGTTTTAACATCTTATTACCTCTAATGTCAAGATTAATACACAATATATATAGGAATACAACTATCCGACGGGCACGTGCCTTGCACGTGCACCCTCACTAGTTTACTCTATATAATAAGAAGACAGCCACATTTAACAAGCACGTCAAAAAATATGAACTTCATCTTTTGCCCTTCATTATATCATAATTACTCATATATCTATTCATACATCGTAAGGATATATTGATTTGTGTGAGGGTATATCTGTCATTTTGGACAAATAATTACATTCAAGTCAGCATTTGAAATTTTATTTAATATAATAATGAGGTTTTAATCAACAATCTTGTGTCTAATTACATTTGGGTCAACAATTTTTGGGAGATTTATTATTGACTTTAAAAGAAGTCAACAAAAGTGGCTATTTTGGTGGCTATTTAGAATTTGGTCACTAATATTTACAATTTGGTGAACTTCTTCTCTCATATGAGGTTTCAATCAACAATTTGTGTCTAATTAAATTTGGATCAATAATTTTTGGGATATTTATTATTCACTTCATAAAAAGTCAAAAAAAGTGGCTATTTTAGTGGTTATTTAGGAATTGGTCACTAATATTTCCAATTTGCTCAACTTCTTCTCTCAAATTTAGGATTCATATATTGTAATATGTGTAATTGCATTTAGGTCAGCAAGTTTTGGGA
Source organism: Hydrangea macrophylla (assembly GCA_033977485.1). Classification (NCBI taxonomy): domain Eukaryota; kingdom Viridiplantae; phylum Streptophyta; class Magnoliopsida; order Cornales; family Hydrangeaceae; genus Hydrangea; species Hydrangea macrophylla. The sequence continues at coordinate 58,370,889 of CM066988.1, read as the reverse complement.
TATTTATTATTCACTTTAAAAAAATTTAAAAAGTGGCTATTTTAGTGACTATTTAGGAATTGGTCACTAATTTCACATTTTGGTCAACTTCTTCTCTAAAAATTAAGTTTGGTATATCTAAAATGTGTTATTTTAGTAGCTATTATGAATTGATCACTAATATTTACATTTTGGTCAACTTCTTCCCTCAAATTCGGGATTTTATAGATTGTATTCGAATATCAATTAAAGCCTACAAACACGTTCATGCCATTTTTTAGAGGAAATACCCTACTTGTGTCATATATTTTTAGTGGCGCTTTATTAATTACCTTTACTACTCATGTATAAGATAGTCATAAATTATCAACTTCTTCCGTCAGAAGAGTTTTATATTAAATAGTTACATTTACAATTTCTTATTTAACTGTTTTAACATCTTATTACCTCTAATGTCAAAATTAATACACAATATATCTAGAAATACAACTATCCGACGGGCACGTGCACTGCACGTGCACCCACACTAGTACTATATATAAACGGAGAAGTGGAGTTCCCACAAAAAAAATTTCTAAAATATATATTTACAAAAATACGAATATGATATCTTTTATAGAAAAAAAAAACTCACATATAATAACAAAACTGTCATAATAATACTCAAGAAACTATTTTTAATTTCTCTATAACTGAATCAGTTCAATGTAAGCCAAGTATCTCCTTCTGTAAAAGACTTGATGCTCCCAAATGGGGAAGACTGGAACATATCTCAGCTTTTTGATATCAGCACAACTAAATCATGAGTGGAAGCAATCCTCCGCATTAGCCTCCCAACGAGAAGGACCTAGGATAGAGTTGCATGGTTATACGACAAATGAGGTACCTTTTCTATCAAATTCGCCTACCTCTCAACCCTTCATTATAACTTTTCTTCGTCCATAGGCAACTTGGCTTGTACCTGGAAGCTTTTATGGAAGGCCAAAATCCATGAACTCCTTAAGCTTTTCCTTGGAAGATAGTGGCAAAGGCTCTCCCAACAAAAAGATCTTCGGGGTACTCGTTTTTTATTAATGATCCCAGTGCCTTCTCTGTGGTCATCCTTGTGAGAGTTCAACTCATCTTTTCCTGGATTGTGTGTTTGCCAAATTCATTTGGCGTTCGTCCCAGTGGCCTCTTGACCTTTCATCTTTTTTCAACAAGGGTATTGAGTTATAGATTAGAGAAATCCTTGAACCTTCAACAAATCTGGGAATTCCTAAGGGGGAGGCCTTCGCTTTTATAAATTTTGCGACTGTTGTTATGAACCAAATATGGTCTCTCCGAAACAAGGTTCTCCATGATAAGTGTGATGCTGATATTTCAGCTTAGTCTTCTCATACCAGTCAGATCACTCTGGACCACTGGAAGGCTCAGGTAAAGCCGTGTTACCCCTCTCTTGGTGCGGACCCCTCTTAGAAGCCACCCCCCTCTGGCTAGATAAAAGCAAATTTTGACGCGGCTATTCGTGATGGTTTATTTACCCTTGCAGTTATCTTCAAGAATGAGCTCTCAAAATGCCTCCACGCCATTGTTCTCCAGGACATGCATATGTCCCCCCTTATGGCTGAAGCTAAAGCCGCTAATTTAGCTATCTGTGAGGCCCTCAAGTTGGGCTTCAAATGTGTTATTTTTTAAGGTGGCTCCCTTATTGTGTGCTCTGCATTGGCTTCAATGGATGCCTCCCCTGATTGGGCCATTGTGTTAGGAAACTGCGTTCCCAGAATCCGTTGACAGTGCGTATAAGTTGGTACTGCAAAAAATTTCATGAAATCTATAATAACCCTACAAGGGCGGAACTAGGGTTACCTTGAACTGCAAAATTGGATTGCTGTAGTAGACGAATCGAGAACACGGGCTCGATAACAGCTCACGATCTTCTACCGTATTCCTTTGCTGCCAGAATATCGAACTGAGTGTGGGCTCTTTCGAAATCCTTTTAGTTTTCTGCTCTCCCCTCTTTACGTTCTATTTTCTATTCCCAGTTATAACACTCTCTTTGATTGTTGTGACGATTCAATCCTGATCACATTGATCCGACAAAGATGTGTTCGTCAGGAGGATCAAACGATCTCTGATTTACTTGAATTTTTAACAGCAGCTCCGTCTCGACGTCAGGAACGTTGTGTAAAAAATTCAGCAACTTTCGATCAGTATCGAGCAGTCCGAAGCTCTTTTAGTGAGCGTTGTCTGACGCTAGCGATCTACACTCCTATGTCTCTTGAATGCTCACAGAGACTAGGTGTAGACACCCCAATTTTGACCGGCCGTCGAATTTAGGAGAGCGTCACCTCCACGTCCAATGATGACAATGACCGAGAAATTCGAAGTATTCCAAGCTCTTCAGAAAATTCTCCAAAACGCGATAAAATTTCACAGAAAGAGGGAAATACCAGGTATTTAGGAGAATTCAGATATAAAACACAACTTTTGGAAAAGATATTAAAAAATAATTTGTTTCAAAAAGAGAAAAGATCTAAAAGGGGAATTTTAGTCAAAACCGGCACACGGCGGGCTTTCGCGGCACTCGGTGACTGCCGCACGGCAGTCACAGAGTGCCGTGCCGGCACTCATCAAGTGCCGCCACAGGTTTCTGACTGCCATTCGCTTTTAAAGTCTGTATTTTGCAGAGCAATACGTATGCGCATGCGAATAAGAACAAAAAACTGATAAAGTAAGACTGACAAAAATGCGGCAATCCATTAATTGCCGCGGCATTTGGTGAATGCCGCGCGGCAGTCATGAAGTGCCGCAACGGCATTTGATGAATGCCGCAGCGGCAGTCACGGACTGCCGCGTCAGTGTCTGGACTGCCGCGCTGGACAGCAGTCTGCATAATTTCAGAAAGTACACATTGTACCAACTAATGAGGGAATTACACCTGTTTTTTTGCTCCGAAATTCACCAAAAATACCTGGTAATTTTGCTTATAAAAGAGAAGGGATCTTCCTAAAAGAGGAGAGACCAAGAAGAACACCAAGAAACACATTGGAAGAGAGGTCATATACAAAAAATACTTCCATTACACCAACATTTTTTAAAGAGAAAAGAGAGTGTTTAGAGAATTAGAGAGAAGAGCTTGGAAGATCTTCAAAGAAAAGAAAACTTTGAGGATAATTTGGAGGTGATCCTCTAACCATAGATTATTGGCTTTTTCTTTCTTCTCCTAAAATCTCTAATCCTAAAATCTTTCACTTTTTTCTTTGTTTGTCAAGTAAACTTAGGAGTTTCCTTTGTTCTCATATTACTTTCTTCCACTTTCTTGCTTGCATTCTTCTCTTGAAGGTCTTGGAGATCCTCAATATCTCTTTTGATCTCTTGAGCATGATCTCTTGAAACCCATGTAGGCTTGTGCCTCACATAGGAGTCAAGGTTTGATCACCACTTCATAAGAGGATCCAAGTCCATACTCATGAGTTGGGTCTTCTAAGTTTGATGCCTTGAGGAATCCCTTATATATTCCTTTAGGACTCATGGGTCATAGTCATGTTTCCCTCTCCAATGATCACCAAATGGTAGGAGAAGGTAGTTTTGAGTCTAAACCCATCTCCATGGTTTAGATTCCTTATCTTATAGATTTCATGAAGTCCATCCATATTTCATTTGAAATCTATGAAGAATAAAGGTTTATAGTCTCTAATGGCCATCAAATGGTAAGAAAAGTGGTTTGGTTCAACTCAACTTCATGGTTTAATAGTTGGAGTTACCAAATAAAAATTGAACTAGCAAAGTAAAAACAGTGAATCCACAAACTGTTTTTGATCAAAGATTTTTAGTTCGAAATCTAACCGTTGAAATCAAGTGAAACCAACGGGAACGTGTCAATAACACAATATTCTACCACTGTGATTTTTGTTTTAAGATGGTTTTATGTTTAGCATGGTTTGATCATGAGTTTTGTGACACAAATACAATCTGTCCAGAATTTCAGAATAGTTTCAGAATAGTGACACTCTTTTGAAACAATTAAATCAGAGTTCTAATAAAGTGTTTGTGACTCCAAATAATTTTTTCTATGAAGATTAATGTGTTAGGAAGTCACCCTAAAAAGAACAAAGCAATTCGGATTTTTTTGCTATTTTTAATAAATCGTGCAAGAATTCTGGACAGAAGGTTGTAAAGTGCTGAGTGATGTCTAGTATTTTTCATATTCCCGGAGATCCGACCGTTGGAACTTTGATTTTCTTTTTGATTTGAAAACTAGAGTCACAGAGGCATATTGAGTCCAAAAATCATCAAGATCAAACCACGGAAGATATGCTCTTTATTTCTTTTAAGTCCTGGTCTGCTCTCTGCAATTTTCAGAGTTTTATGACACATTTGACTTACTTTGTAAATAATGGTCTAAATGACTTTTCTATGATCTAGGGCTTAAACCATGCTTTAATAATGATTAGTTGAGCTTGAATTCAAAGTTTAAGAGTATTTCATAGTTTATCCTTGTCCATGTACATATTCATCTATATGATTCGACACTTGTAATTAAGACTTGTTTGCTTTGGATTTAATTACATTAGATAGATGTAAGTTAGAAATTTAGGATTGTCATTTTTTAACATTGTGTTTTGCATATCATGTGGACTAACCCTTTGTTTTGTAGCGCTATTAAGGTACGATTTCTAGAACCCCTCTTTAGTTTATCTTAATTTCTTGTTTTTATTGATTTTTTGACTTAATGCGCGACACCTTAGAATTAGGTTTTGCCTTATGTGTATATATGATTAGAGACTCTTTTTAGGATTTTCTTTTATTCGCATGCATTGCACGTTTATTATCGCTGCTGGATCTTGGGTAAGTTCACTTGTTCTCTATTGCATATCATATCGCTTGTTACCTGAATTACGTGGCTTTTGAATGATATTTTGTCAATTGCAATTTTACACCCTTTGGACATGCTTTTGTGATGTATATGTATATATGTATTAATTGAGGGCATGCTTAGATTAATAAATTCGATTAAAAGGATGTTGAGTAGAGGCCTATCGCAAGATAGGATGAGAGAGGGTGTTTTAGTCCGACGGGCTCCTTCCTCTCTCATTCCATAATCCCCAGACCTAGTTAATCTTTGGTTTCGCAAAAGATCAGTTTGCCTTTAAAATGGTTTCTTAATTTTCCTTTTAAAAAAAATTAAGTGGCGGCTCATTTGTTTTTAGAAATTGATTTTGAAAAGCTGTGGGTAAGTCAACCTGCGATATCCACAATCTGGCGACTCTGCTGGGGATCGAACCCAGAATCTCTGGTTTCGCAGACCAGAATTCTGATTTTGGGTTCACTTGAGGATTAGACTTGAAAAACATCCTTTTAATCGAATTTAATCAATCTTTGTGTGCCTGCTGCATTTCACTTGCATGTCCAGCCAGTCGATTGCACGGAACTATGACCTTGGAGGCTCGGGGCAACCCGGTCGGTCAAGTCATCATGGGACTGTGTGATCACCCTTGATCTCGTACCATGATTTGGTATATGAAGCATCCTATCGGGTGTGTGTCAAGGGTCCCTTATGTGACCAAAACCCAGCCTTTGCATAGTAGTTTCTATAGAACCTTTCAAATTTAGGAAATCAGTTCTTGATTAGGTTTAAGTGCTAGGAAGTTTTGTATGCCCGGAAGGGATTATTTGAGATGATGACGATACTTGCTTGATAAAAAATGTATAATCTTGTAATCACCTTTTAGCAATTTCTCCTCATATTCCACGACATTCGGAGAACATGCCGAACCTTGATTATAAGATTATACTTCTTATATCATGTTAGCTAAGCATCATTGACCTTGTATGTATCCAAATTCATGAAAAGTACGGTGATAATCCAATCATGTGATCCTTCTGCCCAAAGAGTTTAAACCCATTTTGGAAAGCAAACAGATTTTTGCCGTCTTTATTCCAAAATTTCCAATCGCTCTTCCAAAGAATTTGGCAGTTCATTTTTGATTAAAACTTCAGGGCCAAACCAAGGTTATTCATCAGCTAAGACACTTTTCAAAACAGGAGTTTCAACCCAATCACTTTTTGAAAAGCGTGATCCAAAATTCTTGAAAATTGTTTTCTAAAGATTTCATCAGAAATGTTTTTTTTTCAACTGAAAACCCTAAAATTGCCAGACATCGAAGGGTAAAGAAGGTCACAATGAATGGAGAAATCATCGTACTTGACATGGGTAAGGGTTTTATGTGCTTATGTGCTTATGTGTTAGGATTAGGATTTTCTTTCATTTTGCATATAGAGTAGGCACACACACACACATGCATTGCATCCGTATGACATACAAAATAAAAGTTTTGCTAAAATAAAGGTAAAAAGGTTTTTCTAAAAAGAAATTTTCAAAATTTGGAGGAGCAAAAATAGCAAACCAAGGGTGGTTTAGAGATCCTACGGCAAGGTTAGTAAGAAGAGGATACGCTGACATGGCTGAAGAAAGAAACAACGAAGAAATGACCGGATTAAGGGTACTAGTCGAACAGCAAGCGGAACAAATGAGGAGACAGGTCGAGAACATGAACCGCATGATGGGAATGATAGAGGAGCTGAATCGCCGACCGCCGCCGCATGTAATTCCACCCATTATAGACCCGCCTTTGGGAGGAGGAGACGGAGATTGGTTCGACGATCAAGAGGCATATTGGAATGATGCACTAAGAGCCAACAGGGACAGAGAGATAGATGAGAAGGAGAAGCTACTGACCGAGAAGATAGAAAAGTTGGAAAGGGTAATGCGCAAGGCTCAGGGAGTGGATACCTATTTGATGGAATTGGAAGGGTTGTATGACGGAGTCCACGAAACACTGCCGGCTGGTTTCAAAATGCCAGTTTTCGATAAGTTTGATGGCACAGGCAATCCCCGCAGTCATGTCCGAATGTTCATAGGAGCCTTTCAGCCTAGTGGATTAAGCACTACCATGATGGTTGTCCTGTTTCAACAAACCTTAACAGGAGCTGCTCTGTCGTGGTACCTTACTCTCGAACCAAGCAAAACCAGAGTATGGGAAGAAATGATTAAGGCATTTGTGGCACAGTACGAATACAATCAGGACTTGGATGTTACTGTCCGAGATTTGGAAACAACCAGGCAGGGGAACAAAGAATCATTTGCCGAGTACTTAAGCCGATGGAGAGGGAAAGCTGCGAAAATGGTACAAAGGCCGTCCGAGAAGGACCAGATCCGAATGTTGATGAAAAATCTACAGCCAATTTATCAGGAGAAGATGAGATTTCAGTCAATCAATACTTTTGCTGAGGTGTTCAATGTGGGGACAAGAATCGAAGACGCAATTCAAGAAGGTACAATCAAGAAGGAAGAACCACAGAACCGATATCGGAGGCCCATTTATAGATCAAATGGAGGGCACTCGGGGGGTCACTCTGGCCCCACCGATGTCAATGCACTTAGCGAGCCGGAGAAGAAATTCGATATCACCAGAAGTCATCCAAGGGGAGGGGAGGATAAGCCAATGAGAAAGTTTTCAGATTTGGGAGTATCATTATCAACCGCCCTCGATAGGCTGTTAACAAAAGGGCATCTCCGTCAGCTGGAACCTCGACCCCCGCCGAGTCCACTCCCGCCATACTTCAAAGGAGACCTCTACTGCAAATATCATCAACAAAAGGGCCACTCGACCGATCGGTGCATGAGGTTATGGCATGACATACAAGACCTCATTGACAACAAAGTGATATCCGAGCCACCTGTCAAGGCTCCCAATGTCACCAAGAATCCACTGCCAAACCATCGTGCCATACCGCCGCCGCGGGGTCTTTACTCCTTAGGAGTAGAAGAAGTGACATTCGACCCATCCAAGCTAATCACGAAAGTTGGGGAACCAAGGAAGTTTTATCAATCGCCGAAAAATCTGGGGATCTGTATGACGGGAAGCCAGCCAGGGATATGGGAAAACAAAGTGACGAGGCAGTCAGATTGGTGGGTCCAAGAAAGCAATGATCGGAACATAGGCCGGGTAGGGGAGGATGATCTGTGGTACCAAAGCGACGAAGAGGCAAAAGAGGGCTCAAAGACCGTTTCAGAAGTCGACGACATTTGGGCAAAAGAGGAGATAGATCATTTGACTCGGTCTGGTAGACACTTCAAGCCGCATGAACTAGAGGAAGATCACCCGGGGAAGGAATTGGAAAAGGGAAAGGAAAAATGAACGAGGAAGAAGAAGAGGATCGGGTCCTAAAGCAAATGAAGAAGACTCAGGCTAACATCACTGTCTGGGGGTTGCTGATTGCCTCCAAACGCCATAGGCAGGCGGTCCTAGACGCTCTGAATCAGGCTGATGTGTCTGTCGACACCATCCCGGAAGACCTCATAGGATTGATCGGCAGGATTCCGACTTCGGCTATCACCTTTTCATCAAATGACTTACCTCCGGGAGGACCCACGCTCAACAAACCACTGTATATCACCGTTGAATGTTTGGGGAACACCGTGCCCGCTTGTCTCGTTGACAACGGGTCTGCTCTTAATGTATGTCCTTTCCGCAGAGCCAAGCGAATGGGCCTAGATGAATCTTCCTTTGTGCCGTCTCAACAAAAAGTCCGGGCATATGACAACACCCAAAGAGCAGTCATGGGCATCATCTTTCTTAATCTCGCTATCGGGCCGATGGACAAAGAAGCTGAGTTCCAAATCATCGATATCCCCGCTTCTTTCAATCTGCTGCTGGGAAGACCTTGGTTGGACAGTTTGGGCGCTATACCATCGACGATCCATCAAAAAGTCAAGTATGTATGGGAAAACAAAGTCTGTGATATCCTCGGAGATAGTTGGGTTCGTTCGTCCGAAGCATCGTCAAGTGCACCGGTCCTAGAATTACAGCTACAAGAAGAAGAAGCGAAAATGGGAGGATTCGAGTTCATCAGCGTGATAGAAGAAGGAAAGTCGAGAGAGTCCCTACCACCCCATTTTGATCAGTATGCTAGTCCAGTGGTCGCAGGAATCATGAAGAAAATGGGCTTCTTTCCAGGATTAGGACTGGGAAAGAACCTTCAGGGCCTGCCGGAGCTTCCAAAAATTCCCACTCAGACTCACACTCACGGCTTGGGGTATCAGCCAACAAAGAAGGAACTAAGGGCAAAGAAGAAGGCTTTCGATGCGCCACTAGACCCTTATTTAAAGACTCTCAATGGATACTTCGTGAAGGAAGGAGAGGATTTCCCATTCTGTGGTTTCCCAGAACCATGGATGGACCAAAAAGACAAATGCATGAAGCCGGGTTTCGAGATCTTCTTCTCCCATGAATTTTCTGGGTACAAAGACCCATTTTTGCAAATGCCTGAAAAATCTGTTGCTGCCAAGGACTGGGTTGGTACGCTAGACGGTTCTGCCATGAAAGATCTGTTAGGCGAAGGGAACGCAGAGGTCATGAAGGAGGATCCCGGAAAGACCATAGGTGAATACGTCGAGGGAATAGTGGAGGAAGCCGCCGAAAGTGAAGAAGGTGAGGAAGGGAAGGCTGAGGAAGAAGAGATGGAGAAAATCACCAAGACAGGAGGTCCGGAAGAATGCTTTATTACTGGCCTGGGAGGAGAGCACAAGAAGGAGTGGGTTTTTGAGTCTAGTGATAGGTTCCCCCCACACCCAGAGTCTGTAATGGCCCAAATGAGGCGTCTTTCAATTTCTATGTCTGTTGTAATCACTCCAAAGAAAATCAATGAAAGTATGACTGATTCTGCCTACTCGAACGCGCTTAATGAATGTGATGAATGTGGTGATCATGAAATACCTATTGAACTGCAAAAACTAATTGAAAAAGAAAAAGAATCTGCATGTAAAATCATTGAGGACACCCTAACAATTAATCTTGGAAATGAGAACAATCCTCAAAATGTCTTCATCGGCTCTACACTTAGCAATAAAGAAAGTACAGAACTAATCAGTCTATTAAATGAATTCAAAGATGTTTTTGCATGGTCTTATAATGATATGCCAGGTATCGATCCAAAAATAGTCCAACACCACATCCCCCTCTTTCCCAATTCAAAGCCCATAAAACAAAAATTGAAGCGAATGAGGCCAGAATGGGCACTCAAAGTAAAAGAGGAGGTTGAAAAGCAATTAAGAGCTGGATTCTTGATGGTCACCGAGTATCCCGAGTGGATTGCCAACATTGTGCCTGTCCCAAAGAAGGATGGTCGTGTTAGGGTTTGCGTGGATTTTCGGGATTTGAACAAAGCAAGCCCTAAAGACGATTTCCCATTACCCCACATCGACGTGTTGGTTGATAACACTGCGGGACATGAGCTTCTATCTTTCATGGATGGATTCTCCGGGTATAATCAAATCCTCATGGCTCCCGAGGATAGAGAGAAAACCACGTTCATCACTCCGTGGGGAACATATTGCTATAGGGTCATGCCATTCGGACTCAAGAATGCGGGCGCAACCTATCAAAGGGCTGCCACCACTTTACTGCACGACATGATCCACAAAGAAGTAGAGGTGTATGTGGACGATATGATTGTGAAATCCAAGGAGAGGGGAGGACACCTAGAGGCTTTGAGAAAGTTCTTTGGGAGATTGAGGGAGTTCAAGATGAGGTTGAACCCGCAGAAATGCACGTTCGGAGTCACTACTGGAAAACTGCTAGGGTTTCTCATTACCCAAAGGGGAATAGAAGTGGACCCTACCAAAATAAAGGCCTTAACCGAGATGAACCCACCGAAAAATGAGAAAGAACTGAGAGGGTTCCTAGGTAGAATACAATTCATAAGTCGTTTCATTTCAAAGCTCACCATGACCTGCGACCCGCTGTTCAAGCTACTCAGAAAGGGAGAGAGATTCAATTGGGACACCCCGTGTCAACAAGCCTTCGACAAAATCAAAACCTATCTCCAGAATCCGTCTGTCTTGTCACCACCTTCGCCCGGGAGACCTTTGTTACTTTATCTCTCTGTATCCGAAGATTCGATGGGATGTATGCTGGCCCAAGAAGGAGAAGAGGGGCGCGTGGAGAAGGCCATTTACTACTTAAGCAAGAGAATGGTAGGATATGAGTTAAAGTATTCGCCCTTGGAGAAGGCCTGTTGGGCCTTGGTTTGGTGTACCCGTCGCCTCCGCCACTATATGCTAGCCTTCCCTGTAATCCTGATATCCCGAATGGACCCATTAAAATACCTGTTCGAAAAACCCGTCTTGACCAGTAGGATTTCCCGTTGGACCATGATGCTGGCTGAGTTCGACATCAGATATGTTACCGCCAAGTCCGTAAAAGGAAGGGCTGTCGCCGAGTTTTTAGCTGACCTCGCTGTAGAATCTGAGGACAAGGGAGACTTCAAGTTCCCGGATGAAGGAATAATGGAAGTCAAGGAGGAGTTGTGGAGAATGTACTTTGATGGAGCAGCCAATCAGTTAGGTTACGGGGTCGGAATCATTCTCATAGCACCAGACGGGGTCCCCACCCCATTAGCCGTCAAACTCAAATACAACTCAACCAACAATACCGCGGAGTACGAAGCATGCATAATTGGGATGGAAGCAGCCTTGGCTTTGGAGATCAGAAAGATTGATGTATTCGGAGATTCCAACTTGATCATATCCCAGGTCCGAGGAGATTGGAGGGTAAAACATGAGAAGTTGAGACCTTACCATGATTATCTGGAAAGCCTGAAAGCGCAATTCCGAAAGATTTCCTTCTACTACCTCCCTCGTGAAGAAAACCAACTAGCCGATTCTTTGGATACCTTAGCCTAGATGATCCAAATCCCTTCCAAAATTGCCATGATCCCGCTGTCCATAGAAGTAAGGGACCAACCGTCATTCGAAATGATCGCAGCCATAGAAGGAGAAGATGAAGTGCCTTGGTATGTGGACGTGTGGAAGTTCGTTAAAGAAGGAGAATACCCCGAAGGAGCCTCAGAAAAGGACAAGAAGGCGATACGACGATTTGCTGCTCAATTCGTGATCTACGCACATAAACTATGGAAGAAGTCCTACACCGGGTATAATCTGGAGTGTTTATATGGGAGGGAAGCTAAGAGAATGATGGAGGAAATACATGAGGGAGTATGCGGGCCCCACATGAACGGGCACATTCTGGCGAAGAAGATCATTCGACAAGGGTACTATTGGACGACCTTGGACAAAGACTGTTGTGAATATGTTAGAAAGTGTCACAAGTGTCAGATTCATGCAAATTTGATGCACACCCCACCGTCGCAGCTCTATAGCATGACCACCCCTTGGCCATTTTCCGTTTGGGGGATTGATATCATCGGTGAGATAGTTCCAAAGGCTTCCAATGGGCACCGGTATATAATCGTGGCGATCGATTATTTTACAAAATGGGTAGAGGCAGCCTCATATGCGACTTTGAAAGCCAAAGATGTGGTGAGTTTCATTGAGAAGAACATAATCTGCAGATATGGAGTCCCGAACGAGTTTATCTCTGATCATGGCAGCCATTTCCAGGGGGAAGTCATCCCGCTCTTAGAAAAGTATAAGATCACTCGCCATCAGTCATCCCCGTATAGGCCCCAGACGAATGGAGCAGTAGAGGCAGCGAATAAGAATGTTAAAGCAATCTTGGGGAAGACGACAGATACATATAAGGATTGGCATGAGAAGCTGCCATTTGCTTTATGGGGGTATCGGACGTCAGTAAGGACTTCAACGGGTGCTACGCCATACTCGTTGGTCTATGGGATGGAAGCAGTCCTTCCAGTCGAGGTGGAAATACCCTCTCTCAGAGTCTTAGTAGAATGTGAAGTGACAGAATCAGAATGGATACAGGGAAGATATGAGGAATTGATGCTGCTCGATGAAAAAAGGCTGACCGCGATAAACCATACTCGGGGGTACCAAAAGAGAATAGCTCGTGCTTTCAACAAAAAGGTCCGCCCAAGGAAGCTTGCTGAGGGTGACTTGGTCCTCAAAGAACTGAAGGTGCCTGTTTATGACCCCAGAGGAAAGTTCAAACCCAACTGGGTCAGGCCGTACATCATCAAGACCCTCCTTTCCGGAGGGGCGACCTATCTCATGGACCTGGACGGGGTTGAATTTAAACAGCCAATTAACCTCGATCGCCTCAAGAAATACTTTGCTTGAAACCATTTCTTTCAAAGCCTCCTACCTTGATGAACTACGCTTGACCTGATTCCCGCTAGGGGATACGTAGGCAACCAACTTGGTTCGGTCATTTCAAAAAAAAAAAAAAAAAAAAAAAAAAAACACGGTGCTAAACTAGGGGCAAACTAGCGTTTGCCCAAAGCCGCTTCAAAGCCCTAAAACCAGGGGCAAACTTCGTTTGCTAAGCCGAAGAACCCAGATACAAAACCCTCCCTTGGATCATCTGGCTATCAAGATAAGTACTATAAAAAGGGCAAATGAGAATTCGTAGAGGGATTAAAGTTTAAAGCAAAGAAGCAAAGTAAAGAGCCGAGTTGAGACAATAAAAGGATAATTCTTCATAAAAGATTAATCGAAAGGGTGGACACTTTAGATTTAGCATGATAACACTTCTTGAAAAGGAAAAATAAGAAAAATCACATTCAAAAGCGCAAACAGAGGGTAGGCAGGGTCTGTCAAAAGAGTTTCATAGAATGTCAGGCATTTTCCCTGTTTTTCGTCTACTTTATTATGTACGTGTCTGTCAAGCTCGCCTCGCAGCCAAGGTTTGGATCTCTAGAAGATACTCAGCAGTCGGCACAGTCGGAACAGGAATCCTCGGGAACGGAGCAGCCATTCTATCGAGCCAAGCCTCCATGAAAGCCTTCACGATAGAAGGACGCAAAGGGAATCCCCTGGTGAAATCAGCAGTCACAGACTCAGTAGTATCTTGCAAAAGTCCGAACTGACGGACGACTCGGTCAGGAATGTAGAAAGTCGTAGCGTGCAAACCCGGCAGCCAGATGCCAGGTCGCCCAGGGAGGCGTACAGCAACAGAGCGTTGGATCCACGACGGACAAACCCAGCAGATGTCACTAGAAGAGAGGCCCTGAAGCCAACCAAGCCACGCGTCGGTGGACTGAAACAAGCTGTGAATCTCCATGCGATCATAAGAAAGTGACCCACGGAGATGGGAAGCATGAATGAAGAGGTCCAAACGCTCCATGAGCCAAATCTGCAAGACAAAAGGTGCTCCAGCAGGTAACATGACCCCAGTGGCATGAGCATGGCCCAATCCAATCAGAGTTTCACCAAGGACTAGCATAACAGCACTCTTCATCTCCCGCAAACCGCAGGCGATGGGTATGAGAATGTCAGAAGATGACTGGAATAGGAAGTAAGAGAGCATGGCGAGTGACAAGGCACTACGTCGGATGATCTGGTACTCGCCGTCGTAGGGGTCCCCCACGGGAGCATAAACAGAGGCAAGGCGCTCAAAATCAATTTGCCTGTCATGAACAAAAGAGCCCGCCGCATTCCGAGACGTGTGGAGAAGGTTGGCTAAGTCCCGGACGTACCCGGCCTGAATCTGAGGAACCATCAATTCAGCAGAAGAATCAGTATGGAGAATGGCGCTAAACTCCTCAAACAAGGGGCAGATCTCCTGAGAACCAAAGCGGAAGACGTTGAAAGTGGGATCCCAACATTGAATGGCAGCCCGAAGTAGACCCTCATTTAGATTCATTTGTTGGAAAGAGAAGAGATCGTTTAGTCTGAAGCACTCAAAATTGAGCTTATCAATGCCAGAGAGAGTATCCATCCATGAGAAGAGGACTTGAGAACTAATGGGGGCCATTTTGAAGGGGAAATGAGGAGAAATGAGATGTGTTTTGCGGAACTTTGGGGATGAAGGGGGATAAATAGAAGAATAAGGCTGTCTACCTACCCGCGGCACTCGATAAAGTGCAGCGGCACTCGATGAAGTGCCGTGCGGCAATCAGTGAATGCCGTTGCGGCATTTACAGACTGCCGTAGCGGCCCTCACTGAGTGCCGCGGAGGCTTAACCGAGTGCCGTTCTGAGTTTCCCATTGGCCAGGTTTTGTTTGTAACTCGAGTAGCCCACCTGCAAACAGAAATCTAGATATAAAGGCAATAAAACGTGCGCATCATGCAGCACGTACAAATACATTCATTCATTCGTTTCATTCATTTTGCACATATCAAATAAATAAAAGAAATAGAAGCATTCAAAGATAAAATAAGGTCGGGACCAAGCCATGGTCCCACATACGGCAGGAATTGGACCAAGCTATGGTCACACATACGGTGAGTAAGCAAAGGAAACATAAATGTGCAAAGCATCTATCCTACCAGCTATAAGGAAGCAACCATCAAAATAAAGCATATGTGTGTGTATATACAGTCATCCACCAAAATAAAAGAAAAAAAACCCTCTCAAAAGAAAACAAAAAATATATATATAAGCAGGATCAGCTCCGACCCCGACCCCGGCCGCGAGCCTGACGGGTCGTACGCCTAAGAGGCTCCTCCTCTGACTCAGTCCCGCTGCCTCCACCACTCTCTCCGCGCCCGCTGCCTCGGCCTCTACCACCGCTAGTGCCCTCGCCGACGCCTCCGCGGCGCCCAGCACCGCTACCTCCGGGGGCATCGTTGAGAGAGATGCCGAACTGCTGAAGCCGATGCTGGAGCTGTCCCACCTGCTGAGATAGGACTCTGTTCTCCTCCATCTGGAAGAGAGGGGACGAGTCCAGAAAAGTGTTGAAAAGACGGTTGGGATACTAAGAATATGGAAAGGGTAAAAGATCATACCTGGGCCCTCAACTGAACTGCAGCAGTCGCCCGAGCTCCCTCAGCCTGAAAACAAGAGTCAGGAACAAAGAATCAGTAAAAAGAGATGCAATCCCAGTCAGAAGTAGAAAAGGGGATAAATTTCTTACCATCCACTCCCGCCCGAGAACCCACTGTCGCACGCTATGGGCATACGCCAGGCCCTCCTCCGCGTAAGCACGCGGGACGACATCATAATGTAAAGGTATGGCGGGAACACCCTGTGAAAGTCGAGGAATCATCGTCGAGTGGGGCTCTCCGAATGAGACAGTCGACATAGTCCAGTCCCACTCGGGCAAGGCAGGAGCTCGAACCGCGGCAGGAACAGGCTGCAAGCAAAAGAAATAAAGCATGGGCAAAGAATAAAAAGAAAATTCACAGAAATAATAAAGGAATCCTTTACTCACCCGAGTCACTTCCATCAGAGGGAAGTTCGGCATCAGCTTGGCGGCACGGAAAGCCGCATATCCTGACGGGTCGTCCAGAAAGCCGTGGATACCGAAGCCGGCTCGAGCAGCCCTGAGATCGTCGTCCTGAAGTGTGTCTGTGGCCCTCATAGAGTCGGGAGGAGGGAACGGCACAAAGAATCCGGGGGCCGCTATCGACTGCCGGGTCACTCTCTCTCCCAAATACCACGCCATACCCTCTGACCCACCATCAAGGAGTCGCCTCGTCGGGTTATACCCGGCCGACTCTCGAATCCCCATACTAGCCTCAGGCAACACCCTAAGCCAAGGCTGCCAGTGCACATGCCCCTCCCTCAGGTTCGTCAGGAAGTTCCTGAACGAAACAAAATCATGGGCCCCGGTCTTCCTCCCGACCCTATCCTTCGCCCATTTCAGCCCCTGGGGCATGATAAGGGCGTCGGCGTCGCGTGTCTGTGGGGACATCATGCGAAGATACTCGTGGGACCAAATCTGTGATACAAAGAGAAAAGAAAGGAGATTAGTCTCACGTTTTTTTTAAAAAAAAAAAATATATATATATATATATATAGGAAATATACCTCCAACGCTCTCCAATACCCGCCAGTAGCAGCCAATTTATCCCGGGAAATGACGCTCATATGCCTATACAGGATGGCCAACCCTGTACCAACCCAGTCATACCTGGCAACCTGGTCCAGGTGCTCCAACGACGCTACCAAGGAAGCGGAAATCCGGTCCCCCTTGGTGCTCAACAAGGAGCACCCCAGCACATACATCAAGAAACCACGGGCCATCTGCTCGTCTGTAAAGCCGGGTTTCCCCCGGAAAGTATCCATGAACCATTGAGCAGTGACCAAGGCCTCCTCCGGGACCACCCCTAGCAAGGGCTCCATCTGATCCCACTCCTGGTCCGCGAGGTGCCGCAGGGGCTCTCCTCCGAATGGGATCCCCGTAATCATGCTGAAGTCTAGGGGGGTCATCGTCATCTCCCCAAAATCGAAGTGGAAGGTACTCGTAGTATCCCACCACCGCTCCGCCAGCGCATGTATCTGCTGAAGGTCGTTGGAGCTCTTCGTCAAAAGCTTGACGAAGTCTCCAAACCCTGCGGCATCCACCAAAGCCCTCACAGTCGGGCTCAGCTCTGTGTACCACTCGTGGCCGTGGGCGAGGCTGCCGTGCCCCTTCAGCACCTTCGGCTGCAACTGCAAGAAAAGAATAGAAAATTTTGTTGTTAGGGAATGGATAAAGAAGAGAGCAACAACAGTAAATAAATAATAAATAAAGGAATATCAAGGCATTTGTTTGCATTCAATAAAGAAAAAAGATAAAAGGGGAAAGAGAAAAGGAAAAATTTGGAAATACTCGTAGGAAAATTCACAAGCATGCTACTCGTTTGCATTCAAACTAAGTTCACCAGCTGTTCACACAATAAAAAAAAAGTGAAAGATAAAAGCATTTACAATACTGAAGAGATTTTTAGACAAGGAAAAGAAGAGATGGTTCACTTCCGTGGAGTTTCAAAAGAAGTTCAATTTCAAAAGAAATTCGGATTCAAAAGATGTCTAAAATTAAAATTAAAAAACAGCAATGGCGCCCGAAAAACGAATTATCGCTATGCATTAGGGGCATGTGCAAGATCTTGATTAACATAAGTCGCGCCCAGAAATCCTTTAAGGAAGAAAAGATAGTGAAAATTAAATATGCACAGGTACAGGTGAAACACCCGGGAGTCCGTAACCACAGTGATTGTATTTATGAGGAAATGTGAAAGTTTGAATAAAGCAGGTTTGTGTTCATGAACTTTAATAATAATAATAACAAGATAGGGTCAAGGGACGACCAAATTAAATAAGCGAGCAATTCATGATCGAAAAAAAAAGAGAAAGAGAAAGAGTGTTTACCTCGCGCTTGAACGCGCGGGCCGACAGATGCTCGTCAGGATCCCTCAGTAAAAGCGTGGCGTCTGGGTGATGCGTAGCAGTATACCTAGCCCTCTTCTTGCGTCCTGAACCACTCGCCATAATCTGTCAAAGAAAAGAGAGAATTCGAGCGTTAGATTCATGAAAAATTTTGAAAAACAAGGAAATAAACGAGATTAATCAAAATCTGATCTAGCAGAACTAACCTGTGGACGTCGTAGATCAATATAGAAGCAAAGAAAGGATGAGAGGAAAATTTCTCCAGAGAGATTCCGAGATGAAGAGAGTTGAGAGAATGAATGAAATGTTTGAATCCCGGCGGTTTTAACCACTGTCGCTCAAACGCGGCACTCATTTTTCCGTGCGCGGCAGTCAGTCAACTGCCGCGCGGCACTCGCCGAGTGCCGCAACGGCACTCCATGAGTGCCGCGCGGCAGTCACGGACTGCCGCGAAAAGCCGCGTGTGCTGCGATTAAGGCGGTTCAAAGATATTTACATTCCCCCCAAAAATTCAAATCAAGTCCCAAAAATTGAATTTGAGGCCCCAAAAATTGCCCTCATTGCACTTTTGGCCCTCAGGGTCGTTTCATAGGTACACTTTGACTACAAATTTTGGAATTCAAAAATATTCGAGCCCGTGGGCCCCATTTTTGAAAATTGGAGATGTTTGAGCTCGTGGGCTCCCAATTTATGAAAATTAAAATATTTGGGCCCGTTGGGTTCCCAATTTTGAAAATCGCAGTAATTGAGCCCGCGGGCCCCGACTCTTTAAAATTGAAAATATTTGAGCCTGTGGGACCAGATTTATATTCCCGGTTTTCGCAACGTACTTGCGATTAACCCTCGTTTGGAGAATATAACGGATTTATATTCCCGGTTTTCGCAACGGACTTGTGTCAACCCTCGTTTGGAGAATATAACGAATTTATATTCCCGGTTTTCGCAACGTACTTGCGATTAACCCTCGTTTGGAGAATATAACGGATTTATATTCCCGGTTTTCGCAACGTACTTGCGATTAACCCTCGTTTGGAGAATATAACGGATTTATATTCCTGGTTTTCGCAACGTACTTGTGATTAACCCTCGTTTGGAGAATATAACGGATTTATATTCCCGGTTTTTGCAACGGACTTGTGTCAACCCTCGTTTGGAGAATATAACGAATTTATATTCCCGGTTTTCGCAACGTACTTGCGATTAACCCTCGTTTGGAGAATATAACGGATTTATATTCCCGGTTTTCGCAACGTACTTGCGATTAACCCTCGTATGGAGAATATAACGGATTTATATTCCCGGTTTTCGCCACGGACTTGCGTCAACCCTCGTTTGGAGAATATAACGAATTTATATTCCCGGTTTTTGCAACGGACTTGCGTCGACCCACGTTTTTTGAGAATATAACGGATTTATATTCCCGGTTTTTGCAACGGACTTGCGATTAACCCTCGTTTGGAGAATATAACGGATTTATATTCCCGGTTTTCGCAACGGACTTGCGTCAACCCTCGTTTGGAGAATATAACGGATTTATATTCCCGGTTTTCGCAACGGACTTGCGTCAACCCTCGTTTGGAGAATATAACGGATTTATATTCCCGGTTTTCGCAACGGACTTGCGTCGACCCACGTTTTTTGAGAATATAACGGATTTATATTCCCGGTTTTCGCAACGGACTTGCGTCGACCCACGTTTTTTGAGAATATAACGGATTTATATTCCCGGTTTTCGCAACGGACTTGCGTTGACCTTCGTGATCAAATCAAAAGCACTTTCATGACTCCTGTGTCACATTTTTGCATGAAAAATCTTGCCTGACTAACACGCCACGAAATGCGCGTCGTACGTAGGAAAACATGATAAGCATGACATTTACACAATCAGGTCAATTTAGAAAACGCCATTGCATTACACTTGCATCACGACAGGATAGGTGTATCCATCCGTGTGACTACTTGCGTCTGTGAATGGTCAACCCATGCCTGAACTACGCTTTGGTCTGATTCCTGATAGGGATACGTAGGCAGCTCGTCATGGAGCACGACCAATTAGAATTCTGCTGCACACCCGTTTTTGCAACGCAATTTTGTTTTTGCCTAAATTCGACAGTCAGGTCAAAGGCTTGTCTTCACACAAGCTTTGACATTCACTTATGGGACGCGTTGCTCCACAAGCTCTGTCAAAGAGGGGCAAACTATAGACACCCCAATTTTGACCGGTCGTCGAATTTAGGAGAGCGTCACCTCCACGTCCAATGATGACAATGACCGAGAAATTTGAAGTATTCCAAGCTCTTCAGAAAATTCTCCAAAACGCGATAAAATTTCACAGAAAGAGGGAAATACCAGGTATTTAGGAGAATTCAGATATAAAACACAACTTTTGGAAAAGATATTAAAAAATAATTTGTTTCAAAAAGAGAAAAGATCTAAAAGGGAAATTTTAGTCAAAACCGGCACACGGCGGGCTTCCGCGGCACTCGGTGACTGCCGCACGGCAGTCACAGAGTGCCGTGCCGGCACTCATCAAGTGCCGCCACAGGTTTCTGACTGCCGTTCGCTTTTAAAGTCTGTATTTTGCAGAGCAATACGTATGCGCATGCGAATAAGAACAAAAAACTAATAAAGTAAGACTGACAAAAATGCGGCAATCCATTAATTGCCGCGGCATTTGGTGAATGCCGCGCGGCAGTCATGAAGTGCCGCAACGGCATTTGATGAATGCCGCAGCGGCAGTCACGGACTGCCGCGTCAGTGTCTGGACTGCCGCGCTGGACAGCAGTCTGCATAATTTCAGAAAGTACACATTGTACCAACTAATGAGGGAATTACACCTGTTTTTTTGCTCCGAAATTCACCAAAAATACCTGGTAATTTTGCTTATAAAAGAGAAGGGATCTTCCTAAAAGAGGAGAGACCAAGAAGAACACCAAGAAACACATTGGGAGAGAGGTCATATACAAAAAATACTTCCATTACACCAACATTTTTTTAGAGAGAAAAGAGAGTGTTTAGAGAATTAGAGAGAAGAGCTTGGAAGATCTTCAAAGAAAAGAAAACTTTGAGGATAATTTGGAGGTGATCCTCTAACCATAGATTATTGGCTTTTTCTTTCTTCTCCTAAAATCTCTAATCCTAAAATCTTTCACTTTTTTCTTTGTTTGTCAAGTAAACTTAGGAGTTTCCTTTGTTCTCATATTACTTTCTTCCACTTTCTTGCTTGCATTCTTCTCTTGAAGGTCTTGGAGATCCTCAATATCTCTTTTGATCTCTTGAGCATGATCTCTTGAAACCCATGTAGGCTTGTGCCTCACATAGGAGTCAAGGTTTGATCACCACTTCATAAGAGGATCCAAGTCCATACTCATGAGTTGGGTCTTCTAAGTTTGATGCCTTGAGGAATCCCTTATATATTCCTTTAGGACTCATGGGTCATAGTCATGTTTCCCTCTCCAATGATCACCAAATGGTAGGAGAAGGTAGTTTTGAGTCTAAACCCATCTCCATGGTTTAGATTCCTTATCTTATAGATTTCATGAAGTCCATCCATATTTCATTTGAAATCTATGAAGAATAAAGGTTTATAGTCTCTAATGGCCATAAAATGGTAAGAGAAGTGGTTTGGTTCAACTCAACTTCATGGTTTAATAGTTGGAGTTACCAAATAAAAATTGAACTAGCAAAGTAAAAACAGTGAATCCACAGACTGTTTTTGATCAAAGATTTTTAGTTCGAAATCTAACCGTTGAAATCAAGTGAAACCAACGGGAAAGTGTCAATAACACAATATTCTACCACTGTGATTTTTGTTTTAAGATGGTTTTATGTTTAGCATGGTTTGATCATGAGTTTTGTGACACAAATACAATCTGTCCAGAATTTCAGAATAGTTTCAGAATAGTGACACTCTTTTGAAACAATTAAATCAGAGTTCTAATAAAGTGTTTGTGACTCCAAATAATTTTTTCTATGAAGATTAATGTGTTAGGAAGTCACCCTAAAAAGAACAAAGCAATTCGGATTTTTTTGCTATTTTTAATAAATCGTGCAAGAATTCTGGACAGAAGGTTGTAAAGTGCTGAGTGATGTCTAGTATTTTTCATATTCCCGGAGATCCGACCGTTGGAACTTTGATTTTCTTTTTGATTTGAAAACTAGAGTCACAGAGGCATATTGAGTCCAAAAATCATCAAGATCAAACCACGGAAGATATGCTCTTTATTTCTTTTAAGTCCTGGTCTGCTCTCTGCAATTTTCAGAGTTTTATGACACATTTGACTTACTTTGTAAATAATGGTCTAAATGACTTTTCTATGATCTAGGGCTTAAACCATGCTTTAATAATGATTAGTTGAGCTTGAATTCAAAGTTTAAGAGTATTTCATAGTTTATCCTTGTCCATGTACATATTCATCTATATGATTCGACACTTGTAATTAAGACTTGTTTGCTTTGGATTTAATTACATTAGATAGATGTAAGTTAGAAATTTAGGATTGTCATTTTTTAACATTGTGTTTTGCATATCATGTGGACTAACCCTTTGTTTTGTAGCGCTATTAAGGTACGATTTCTAGAACCCCTCTTTAGTTTATCTTAATTTCTTGTTTTTATTGATTTTTTGACTTAATGCGCGACACCTTAGAATTAGGTTTTGCCTTATGTGTATATATGATTAGAGACTCTTTTTAGGATTTTCTTTTATTCGCATGCATTGCACGTTTATTATCGCTGCTGGATCTCGGGTAAGTTCACTTGTTCTCTATTGCATATCATATCGCTTGTTACCTGAATTACGTGGCTTTTGAATGATATTTTGTCAATTGCAATTTTACACCCTTTGGACATGCTTTTGTGATGTATATGTATATATGTATTAATTGAGGGCATGCTTAGATTAATAAATTCGATTAAAAGGATGTTGAGTAGAGGCCTATCGCAAGATAGGATGAGAGAGGGTGTTTTAGTCCGACGGGCTCCTTCCTCTCTCATTCCATAATCCCCGGACCTAGTTAATCTTTGGTTTCGCAAAAGATCAGTTTGCCTTTAAAATGGTTTCTTAATTTTCCTTTTAAAAAAAATTAAGTGACGGCTCATTTGTTTTTAGAAATTGATTTTGAAAAGTTGTGGGTAAGTCAACCTGCGATATCCACACTAGGGTTTGGTGGAAACCCTTCTAGAAGAAAGCTAGGAGGTCAAGGGAAGCTTAGAATATGAAATCATGCAACCTGAGAGAAGAGCCAAGGCAGCATATATATATAGGCTACGATAGGGACCATAAGAAGTCAATAAGGAATAGGCTTCCTTATGGAATTTGGAAACCCTAATTCAAACTGAATCAGATTCCTATTTCCATAAATTATAATTCATACCACTAAAGAATTATAATTGCACTCCTATCCTTATCTCAAAAATATATTTCGAGCTCCATGTTATTAAATGCTTATTATCTCCCCATGTTAAGATTACAGATATCAATTAATTAAATATAATTACTGACAATCATATTTAATTAATCTCTTAAAATTCCTTGAGATCCTCTCCTTAACTTATCTGATATGTCGGATACAAAATCCACCTGCAGGGTTTGACATAATCAAAACTTATAAGCTTTCTGAAGGGGATATCATCAATCCCAAAATTGAGACATGGATTCCATCATTAATTAATATCCACTACACAATTAATATTGCCACCCAATCCAATGAGATATTGACCCATTTAAGGATCTCACCCTTTTAGGGATCAAAGTATAAATATCAAATGTACGTGTCTATAAATTAAATTAGGATTTAGAGCATAAGCACTCATAATAGCCATGAGGTATTAATTATCTTATAAGTCAGTATAAAGATAATTACCCCAAGTCGGTCCTGTTTAATACACAAAATGTACCAGCATGGTGAGTTGAATCTATACCGTTTCCCGCAGTCAAGACAAACCTACTACAACACCATGCTGCAGTCCTACCGATGGTGTGTCCAATCCCATCTAAGACTGTAAACCAAAATCTTATATTCTATAATATCTGATAGCCTGATCTTCCGTGTGTAAGCCGAACTCTACACACCAAACCACCTACTATATAGAATGAGAGACACACATTAAATAAATAATATAATACAAACATTGCCCACACAGATTCTCATAAAAAATGGATTAACTGATTTTATTAAATGAATAATAAATCAACTACATAAAGCATGACTTTTAGTATATATCCCTAACAATCTCCCACTTAGACTCAAAGCCATGAAGTGACACACCTCACTCCAACTAATGGCTCTACCTCCTAGGGTAAACACATATCCTGAGGTAGACTTTCTGGAATCCCTATCTGACATGAAATTAGAATCTGTGTACCCAATGGGTACAAGACTGTCTGCTTGGTAAACTAACATATAGTCTCGAGTCCTTTTCAGGTACTTGAGAATATTTTTCACCGCAGTCCAATGTTCTTGCCCTGGATTAGACTGATATCTACTAACCATGCCAACAACAAAGCAGATGTCAGGTCTAGTACATAGCATAGCATACATTAGGCTTCCTACTGCCGAGACATAAGGAACTGCCTTCATCTTCTCTATCTCATCAGGTGTCTTAGGACACTGATCCTTAGATAGAGTAATTCCGTGTCTGAAGGGAAGGAATCCCTTCTTGGAATCTTGCATGCTAAACCTTGCAAGAATATTGTCAATATAAGTGCCTTGTGACAAGCCTTGTAATTTTTTTTGGCCCATTTCAATTGATGATCTTCCTCCCTTTGTTTTGGAGGAAAATCCTCAAAAGAACTTTGTGGCTGATGTTCCTGTTTCTGTTGTGCAATGATATTTGACCCTCTCCTTGGCAAAAAAAAAAAACCTTCCCTATAACTAAGAAACTACTTTTAACTTCCCCTCTCCCTCAAAATTATATTTTTCTTATCTTCTTACTTTTTGTAGCCCAAGTGTCGTTACACTTTAAGTAGTCTCTACACTTTTAATTTGGATGTTTTAAACCTTAGAGGTTTATAAATGTGACAATTAAGTCCAATAAGATCTTTTATAAGTAAAGTTGAAATCCTAATAGTTTTTAGAATTGTACTAAACTCCCGAAAGTTTCTCCTAGAATCCTAATTATTTTTTACCACCACCTTCTAGCAATCATTTCGAGATTTTTAATAAGTTCTTTTAATGTCTTTATTAATGTATTATTTTGTTATATTTATGGTTTGCAATGAATTCCACTAAAATATGTTTTTTTTTTCTTTTTAAAAAGTTATAAAATTTTCGTGCTCTTCTTCTGTAGTCATAATCTCTTGGTGTTTCTTTAATTTGTTCTCTACTAAAATCTATAGAAAATTATCTATTTGACTTAAACTCCCTTTTCTTTTATTACAATGTTTTCTACATTCTTTGTTTTGTTATTTTCAAACATGCAATTATTGTTTTCAATTCTTGAAGAGCAACGTGTTTCAATTGCGCAAGACTTATTAATCCTAATGGTTTATATAGGATCTTCTCATATTGAACCTAATTACTAGATATTGTTGATCCCAATTTCCTATGAGTAATGCTATGTTTCTCAAATTTCGTATCCCAAATGCTTCTCAAATATATGTGGCATTGGGTTCACTTGATTTTTATTGAAAGATGTTGAAGTGCGGCAGTGGGATCACCTTCAATAATGATGGATTAATGATATACTTTCCAAATTTTGTGTCAAAATGGTTCCCAAACACATGTGACAGTGACAGTAAGAGCACCCTCAATAATGTTAGAACTACTTCAACATCCTTCAATGAAAATCAAGTGGGACCACTTCCACAAGTGTTAGGAACACATTTAGGGTCTATTTGATAAAACTGAAAACTATGTCCTAAAAATTAAGTGTTAAATTATAAGTACTGTAACTTTTTAAGCGTTTGCAATTATAACACTAAAAATAATGTTTCAAGTATTAAAATAGACTACATTCAATGATTATTTTCAGTATAATTTTTTCACTTATAATTTTTAGTGGAATTTTGATTGCTTTTTCAATTAAGTGGTACATTATCAAACGCACTGGGAAAAAAATAAGTGCTAAAATTTTATTTTACCGCGTAATTAAGTTATCAAACACACCCTTATTAGTGTATAAATTTGGGTTATTTTAGGGGTGTTCGAGTCAGGTGAATCGGGTTTAGCCCCCACCTGCCCATGCATCCATCAGAGAATAGTCAGATTGGTAACCCTGTCACCCGCCATCCATCCACCTTATCGAGTGCAACCAACTCGTCGGTTTCAGATTGGTTTGAATTGGGTTCGGGTGAAGACCAACTGCAACAAGGAGTGCTATTTTTGGGATGATTTGCAACCTATTTTTATTGACCTTCATGAATAAATAAAAACACTAAAAACTAATACTAGAACCCATTACCCATGCAATTTCAACATTGTAACATCAAGTTTATCAAAAAACATTAATCAACTGAAAACCTTCACCAGAAGTAAAAAGAAAAAAAAACAACGATGATTAAGATCAAAATATCCATACGATAAGAAGAATCGACATCTGAACCGAATACAAAAAAAAAAATTTGACAGGCATAACTCATAACTTGACAAACTAGTACTAATAACAAAAAAGAAATTAGTAAAAAAGAATTTGTGATAAGATTTTTAGTCATAAGGTAACGATAAGCTGTTTTTTATTTTAATAAAAGGTACTCATTATTTTTGGATACAAAAATGCCCTCACTATTCAAGCCACCGTTCACTCGCGCATTGTACGCACGCACTATTCACTTAAAATATTAAGTAAAATTTCACTCATATTGTGCTCACTTCATGGTGCCACAAGGGATCGTGCTGGATTGAGAAAAATCGGAGAAAAGAAAAGAGAGAACCTCATTAAGATAAGATAAGAGAAAGCATGTTTGTTTGTATGGAGAGAAGACAAGAGAAGATAAGAAAAACATAAGGTTCTCTGGTTTTTTCATAAGAGAAGAGAAGAAAAAGTATTCAAAACTAATTTACTATTTTACCCTCTATTAAATAATGGTAATGACACTTTGCAATTGTAAGGGGTATATTGGAATAAGATTATACATTCAAGATATATTAGTCATTTTATTATGGTTCTCTTCTCTTCTTTCCTCAGTCTCTCCGATTTGGAGAGAACCAAAATTGGGTTCTTTTTATCGTTATGTTCTTTCCATTAACATTCTCTTCTCTCCCAACTTAACTATCCAAACAAGAGAACTGGAGAAAAGGTTGTTCCCTTTCTCTTCTCTTCTCTCCTGTTCTTTCAATCTAAACAGAGTGTTAAGATATCTTAAGTAAAATTTCACTTAAAATATCTGAAGTGAAATTTCACTCATCTTAATGGCAGTTAAGTGAAATTTCACTTGACTTAATCTACTATTGTCCATAGGGATGGCCGTGGGTTGGGTGAGTCGGGTTTCACCCCCATCCGACCATCCATCCAAATCCCATCGGGTTGCAAGTTTATAATCCATCATTCATCCGTCAAGTCGAGTGGAACCAACCCGTAGGTTTTGGGTTGGTTCAGGTTAGTTTCAGGTGAAAAAGCGACAGAATGAACATATGTAATCAACAACTAGATTTAGGTGTGAAAATCATTATGTATATACAGAGAAAGAAAGAGAGATCTATATATACACACACACACAGATCTATATATGTATATATACACACAAATCTATATATATATGTACACACACAGATCTGTATATGTATATATATACACATATATTAAGAGATAGAGAGGGGTTGTTGTGACTGTAAGGAAGTGAGGGAATTTTTTTTTTAAAGAGAATGACTTATTCTGAATGAGTGAGTGAGAGAATGATTCAATACATTTATTGTGTTTTCTTAGTTTTCAATAGGTGGTCGGGTCGGGTAGGGTGATGTCGGGTTTAGATTATAAAAACCAACATCCGAACCATAAGCAATCGGGTGTGGCTTGGGAAAACCATGACTCATCCGACCATCCGCCAAAACCACTCAAATCCCTTCGGGTCGGTTGGGTGGGTCGGGTTGGTCGGGCCTCAGGTTGGGATGGCCAGCCCTAACTATCCACTTAAATTTGCAATTTTCACTTGAAAAATGACATTTTGCTTAACAAAATAACTGAAATTTTACTTAAAATATTGGAAAATTCACTTAATTATTTGGGTTTGCAATTTTGAGTGATCACATGATTTTGATCTATAGAGCTACGTTCCAAACAAGTCGCAGCAACTTTCACCTCCATCCTCTCTCTCACTAACTAAACACCAAGATGTGAGAGAGAAAGTGGAGATCAAAGTCCTTCCAAAGCTTACATTGAACTATGAGAGATATACCAAAAAAAAAACTATGAAATAAAGTTCGAGTGTCTTTTCCAAAGCTTATAGTGAAATGTGAGATCAAAGTCCGCACAGCGACGCCGCTATGTTTGTCGCACTCATCGATCGACTCTCACCACTCATACATTCAATCGGATAATGCAACTCGATACTCTGACTTTTCGATGTCGATATGGATATACAGCACCGCCTGGCTGCGATTAGGTAGATATCTGACGACAAGATCTCTTGGATCTCTTCGAGACCACTGGATTGAGCTCACAAGCGGTGGAAAGCTTCGCAAAACGGCAGTGCTACGGCTATTTGCGGCTATGAGAGGTGATGCAGAGAGAGAGAGGAGGAAGAGGATTTAGACGATGATCACTCTGACAAAGATTCCGACAACCAGCCATATTCGATGGTAGTAGTAGTGGATCGATTGTGGTGGTGGTCATGGTGGTCGTGGTGGTGGGGCTAGGAAAAGATCATAGAGAGAGAATGTATGGGGGCTAGGGCTTCTCGGGGTATTTTGGGGAGAAAAAAAATGTGAATTTTATATCTGCAATGATGTATCAACATTAAGGATTTTAAATTAGGGACTTTTTAACAAACTAAAAACCAAAAAGGAATTTAAACTCTTGGTAGTTGGTTATAAGGATTTTCAATTAATTTTCTCTAAGAAGGGATTAACTAAAAGTCTATTTATCCCTGTGATTTGTATTTTTATTTTTATTTTTATTTTAACCGGATAATAACTTATCTAGTGCATTTGTGTTAAACTAAGGGTGTGTTGATAACCCAATAAAATGGTAAAAAAGAAGATTATTTTTAGCGTGTTTGATAACATAACACTTAAGTAAAAAAAAAAAAAAACTAACATAAAAGTCTATTAAAAACTTTAAGCGAAAAATTTCTACTAACAATAATCACTGAATACATTCTATTTTAGTACTTGAAACACTGTTTTCAGTATTGCATATTCAATTGCTTAAAATTTTTAGTTTTATCAAACGTACCCTAATAGTATGGTTATTGCCTAGTTTGTCTCGTTTTTCCTTATGTGTGGAAAGTTTCTTAGCGCGGAGCATGCCTAAAAATTGTTGTTTTACCAACAAACTTCCTCCAAAGATAAACAAAATAATCAAGTGATTTGAAAATAGAGGTTTTCAATGCTTTGACAAATCAAAGACTTTGAAAATAATTGAAATCTCATCAAATGATATCCAAGATGAAGTATGTTTCATTAAACACACAAAAGTTACACAAGATTGGGGTGGCAAAGCACGCCTCCATTTACAGCATGAAGAAGAGGATAACACGTTTTCTTTACAAATAATGAGCACAAAAGATTATATTGGTAAAGTACACCTCCAATTTGAGAAGTTAAAACGAGATTAGAGTGGATCACATAATGGCAATGGGGAAGAATTGGTACGGAGTCCCCCATTATCAACTCTGACTCTCTTTATTGCACTTCTACTTTGACTTTGTCGCACCCCGCCACCACGCCCCGCTAAAGAGCTACCAACTCCTACTCCATTTATTAATGGTTACTTTGACTCACTCCGCCTTGCCCCACCTAGATGAAAATATTTCAAGAACAACAGTTCTTTTACACACAACGAGTGTATATACATAGCTCCAATATACACACAGCCAATACACATACATACACAACATATATAAGAAATGTCACAACCTAATGAGCATGAATTGAAGAATCTTAAAAATTGATTTGAAATGGTGAGTTAGTGAGAAACGAGCCTTTGAGATTGGATTGTATGTTCGTGAGAAGAAGAGAATCCAAGGGTACATTATTGAATTAGCACTTTAGTCGGGGTAGGGTGCATTTCAATCGGTAAATAATATTAATTACCACCTCTACCCCGACTTTGTAGGGTTTTGATTTTCACCTTCCAAATCCACCTCTACTCTTATTACACCTTCTCCAAACCCGTTCCATTAGGGGGCGGGGCCCTGGCAGGGCGGAGTTTTTTGCCATATCTAATAACACGCCTCCAATCTTAGGAAAAATTAATCAAAGAATGGGATAATACACCTTCTTTGACAAATCTATGAGAACTAGAAGTTCATCTGAACCTAATCTAGATATGTAAAATTAACTATGGATAAAAGCTAAAGCATAAATGTTTGTGATCGTGTCAATCCCTTATTCTCCTTCTCTTCTTTTATTTAAAGCCGAAGTGTTGAATTCATGATGATTAACTGTATCACTGCCATTGTTAACCTACCAGATGAGCTATAAACCTAAATTGGAATTCTGTCATATGGATGAGTCAAGTTGATCACGCAATTTTCAAGTTGATTACATACAGCCAGAGATAACTTCTATGCAATTGCTACCCATGATGTGGTAGTTTTTACACAATTATTTCCCACTAAAGCATACATGATGTGGTAGTTTTAGGCGATTATTTCCCACTAAAACCCACCAAGCCATTTAAATAATTGGCAATGTGGTAAATCAGGACTCAACTAATCTTTGTAACTACCATTAGTACTTAGACCTCAACATTCACTCAGATTCCACCACACAAGCAAGCCTCTGTCACGTCAATTTGATCATATAGCAAAATGATCATATGATAGATTGACACTGATCTATCAGATTGATTATATAACCAATTGGGTCACAATGTTATGGTTGGTTGTAGATTTTAAGTCGACCAAAGTCAAAATATTTATGGTGCGAAGAGGAATACATGTACACCATCCTTTGATAGCATGCTTTCCAAATAGTTTATTTTTTCGACTCTAAAATGTCATAACTGTAGACGCTCCATTTTGTTGGCTAGCAGACGTAGGAACCCACTAGCATTGTGGTCCTCAATCAATGAAAAGATGCGCAAAAAGACTCCCGAAGATCACCTCCATCTCTCAAAAAGCTCAAGAACTATTCAAAATGACCAAAATACCCCTAAAAATCTAAAAATCCCATAATTGGTCCAAAGGAATCACTTAATATCATCTAAAAAGTCCGAAAAGGTGTTTTAAAAGAAAATCAGACTGAGCTGTCAGCTCCTAGAGGCTCCTAGAACTTTTCAAAACTTTCTAAAAATGCATTATTTGACTGGTTTGACCTAAAATTTTATGTAAATAAAAATACTACCGCAACTTCCAAATACTTTTCATAAATACTTGAGGTCAACAACTTTCCAACAGCATATCATACATAATTTTTGTAACACCCTGTTCTGGAAAGCTGGTAAACATTATTTTAAATGCATGAATAACATTTATGTTGATATAATTACGGTGAGCAGTGAATTCATTCATGTGATTTCTGATATAATTACTATGAGCAGATGACTTATCAGTGTGACTTGTGAGCCCATTGAGGACACAAGTGGGATATTCCATGAGAGGTAGACATATATGAAAATGGGACCTGCAGGGTCAAAATATCATTCTTGGCATTCATTTGCATTTAAATGACTATTTGGTGCATTTAAATGGCTATGTGATTACTTGTTTGAATGCTTTTAATATTTTATTATTATCAGTGATTGATATTGTGATTATTGTGGGATCACTTTGAGTACCCTTGTGAGGACGTAATTGAACTTGTGGTATAATTAGTAGACTAGTTAGTGCCTTCACGTACATTTGGGATCATGTTTGAGACCCGTAGTGGTTGGACCATATGTGCCATCTAGCAAGTAGGTGATGTGTGACAGACTAGGAACCTGCCAGGCATGCGCAGCCATGCAAGTCTATCAAAAAAAAAAAAAAAGAAATATGCGCGTGTGCATGGTGTGTGAGGCCCGTGCATGTGTGTGTGGTATAAGTGCATGCTTGTATATGAGCTGAGGGAGAAGAAAATGGAGGGTTCCACTGTTTCAACATCTTGGTTTTACCGCATGTTTCCCAAATCACGATACGGAGTCATATTCGGACTCGTGGGGGTAAGCCTAACCTTATGGTATAATTTAATTTGAGTTTAATCGAGAGATTTTTCGTGACCCAAATGGGTTGGTAACATTTAATTTACCAAAATTGTGTATGATTTATACCTGAAGCATAATAGGACTCCAATCTCAATTTTAAGAGCGATTTCAAGAGGTGAGTGATATTAATTATGATATATAGATGGTTCCATGTTTGGGTTCATTTGGAATGTAAAAGCATGGTAATTATAGCTTAATAAAGCTCCTTTAGTTTATTATTGGGCAAAATTCATGTGATTAAATTAGGCCTAATTTAATTGTGAAAGCACGTTGTGATGTTTATATGAACATGTTGAGTTGCTTATTTGGGTCAATTGAATTGCTAGTCTATACCACCATGAGGTAATCGATGTGGTGACAACCACGGCCGCTAGAGGCCTATGAGACTACACGTGTAGAGGCATGGGTCATGACTAGGCCATGTGGGCTTAGGGGGTGGAGCTGCGGACTAGTTGGTAGTGGTAGAAGTGAACTAGTAATTGCCGGAGACTATAGTTGGTTGTAATGAAATGAAATGAAATTGAGCATGTTTATTATTCATATGCATAATTAGTGTTATTCACAAGCATATAGCTTATATATTGTAGTTGTTATTGAATAATCATCGTAGGTGTTCAAGGTGGAGCTCAGAAGAAAAGAAGTGGATTTGGAGAGTATTCGTGGGCGTGGGATTGTAAATAAATTATTGTTTAAAAGACTTATGTTTAATAAGTAAAATTTGTGGAATATTGTAATCAATTGGTTAGTTGGGATTGCGTAGTAAAGATAGTGGCTTAAATTCTTGTAATATAGGGGACGTGTTATATTGTTTGATTTTGGATTGTGGTTGTATTTCTGTATATTGCATAGTTGGATCAGGGCGACGAACTCAGAGTTTATACTCGTTGAGTTTGACATGAATTGATTATAAATAATACTTTCCTAAAGTATTTTAAAACTGTGTTAAGAACTCATGAAAATTGGGGTTATGACCCGAAAGTGTTTTTACAAGTTTCTGGAATGTATACAATATTTTAAAATGGTTGGAAGAGGTATAGGTTCGAGTGGGTTGAATAAGACTTAGGCAAAATTCTGCAGCAATGGTAGGAATTCTGCCCAGTCTCATTCGACCGGTTGAACACCCCTCTGCCCAAACTTTGTTCTCTTTCTTCCAATGTTTGGTTTAATTTCTATTTAGGAATGGGGGTACCTTTGGGGACCCTTTGACCTACAAAAAAAATGTTACTTTTGAAAAAGGATTTTGTTAAGATAAGTTTGGGTGTGTGGGTGTGTGTTCAAACTTTTGAAAATAAAATAATATGTCGAGTTCATTGGTCAAAACTTTTATTACGGTGATTTTTGCAACTTTAATGACTTGGGACGAGCCTTGGTGGCGTGCCACGTATCCTAGATTTACATGTGTGGATCCGGGGTGTGACAATTTTGGACTTAAAACGGATTTTTATGAATTTCTAAAGGTGAAAAAGATGATAAAGTTGGCTTTGACAGTAAATAATGAAACATTTTCTAAAGTGACGCAACTCTGGACTATTTTTTTTTTAATAGAAAGTAGACCTCAATACCTTCGATCGATATATCAGAAACTCAATTTGGAATTCGTATGCATTTTATGTGAATTTTGGAAGAAATAAGGCTTTTTCGTGAATACCAGAAGTTCTGGGGGCTAAACACAAATCCGGGTCAAAGGGTGTTAACATGTACCGCGTCATTGGACCCTTCCAAACCCATCTTTGTAATTATTTTGGGGGTATTTTAGACCAATAGGAATGTTTCAAAAACTCCATTTCCCCCCAAACTTGCCTATATAAACCCCCTCTAATGCTTCATCTTATAGGTGCTTAGTTGAAATTTAGCAAAACTTGTATGGTTTGAGATACAGAGAGAAGATAAGAGTGAAAGAGAATGTTCACCCACTAATTTTCAATCCAAAAGTGAGTTTTTAGTTGAGTTTTCATCAAAATCAAATCATTTTTCAATCGCCAAACACATCCACAATTCTTGAGCTTTAGAGAGTACAAGAGTGATTTCCATGAAATACAATTCTAGTAGTTCATTTCCATTGATTTTTGCTTATTATTGCTCATGTTCATTATATTGTGATGAGAATCTGTACTGACAATTTCTATTGAAATGAAATTTATTTTACACACATGTATTTTTTATAAAAGATATCAGCATATTGTCATCTCTTCTTGATCTCAGTTGTATTTTGATTTTTGTTTTGTTTTGTTTTCTGTTTTTTTTTTCATTTTGTTCCACATCATCTAGATGATCACATTGTTCATTTGGGTATGGGTTAATCTTATGACTAGTAGACCGATACTTCCAATGCAATGTTGGATAGATGTTCTCTCTCTCATACACCGACTTTGATGCTTGTTATTATTCTTGATCATTTCTTGTTTTCAAACATCTCTTCCTATTTCTTGAGCTTGAGTTGGAAATGGTGTTCTAAGTGGTGGAAATCATCTTATAAGTACTGAAAATCATCTCTTAAAACCTATAGCTATGTAAAGGGGGAATTCTATACTTTCTTATTAGGATTTTATGTATTGGATAGTAATTGTATGTTGGAGGATTATTTATATATAATCAATTTTTTATGATAGTAATCAAGAGTATTTTGGATCTATTCTTGTCTTAGATTTTTCCTTATGCTTATTGAACTCAATATTCCTTGATTTTTGTGATTGATAGAAATTTTTACATACAATAGTGCTTATGTGATTGCCATGTTTATGTCTTTTATAATTCATGCTTAGGAAAGATGAGTTATGCTACACCCTGGTTATTGGTAGATAATTCATATGAACCGAAGATGAGTTATGATTAGATTAAACTAGTGATATCTTCTTGTTGATACTATTGGGTTTGTAGCTACGATAGGTTGTGACAATCCAAACATAGAACTTAAAGTAGAAAGTATAGACCCCCGATACATAGTTTGTGGTGGATTTGTAATCCTAGATCTCATCCACTCATACTTAAAATAATCTTAAAATTTGCACGCTAGTTTATTTAGATTCAATTCTAGAATTTATTTTCATAATTTCATAGTTTAATTCGTAGTAATCATTAAATCATCAACCAATCAAAATTTCATTTTTCTATAGCTAAATAGATTTAGGTTTTCTAAATTAAAGGACAAAAATAATCAATCTCTGTGGGTTTGACCTTTACTTCCACACTATAAATCTTTAGAAAGTAAAGCATACTTTTTATCTTGATTTTGACGAGATCAATTTTTAGTGTCGTTGCCGGGGATTGGCAATTTTTGCCATTAATTTCTAGAATCTCAATTTAGATAGTTATTAAATATTAGCTTAGATTTTATTTGCTTTATTTTTAGTTTAATTGTCGAGTCGCTAAATTATCTGTGTTTTTGTAGACTGTAAGTCATCAAATTCTAGCTAGTTCGAGTGGAGTAGCTGTGTACGTCAACGGAGCTTACGGGGACTTGAAATAATAAAATTGCAAACAATTTAAAAACATATCAAGTAAAAACCGCTTTACTTTAAATTTCGCATCAACTCACTGCAATGCATTAGGTAGGTGTGAAGTGAGCACTGCATTAGTTAGGAAACCAAGGGCGCTGGGCTTTGACGTGAATCACTGCATAAGGATAATTACATGCATCATAGTAGTACTATGTGCTTGCGTGCTTGGTTAATTGCGTAGTTTATTTTCTTATTTTGTTGAGTCAGTCTTTATATTAGTGTCAGTTTCTTTTAGTTTATGTTTGGTACTCGTTCGAGTAAACAGAAATTAAACCCGCTTAATCTTGAACTTGAACGTACCCTTAGAGTCCTTAGGTCTTCAACCCAAGCTTCTAGAGCCCGGTTGATGCTAGACGACGAATATACACCAAAACTGTCATCATTGTTTAGTCTGAAATTTGAAGTACTCTTAAACGTCTAAGGAAAACTAGAACTATTAAAATCGAACCTATTCCGATGGCTGATTTCAGAAATAACGGTAATAACAGAAATAATCCAAATAATGGAGGCAATCCTAACATACCTCCGCCTCCACCACTAAAAGATTATTTTACCCCCACTGCTTATACACCACCGTTGTGCATAGAACTACCGGAGATGACTACAGGTGACTTTGGATCAAGTCATCGACCATAGCACTTCTGCCATCTTTTCACGGTCGCGCTAAAGAAGATCCTTATAATCATTTAGGTGAATTTTAGGGTATCTGTGCTACTTTAAAAATTCAAAACTTAATGGATGATGAGTTGGAATTGCATCTTTTCCCATTTTCCCTTAAGGACAAAGCGAAATATTGGCTCCAATCTTTAGAACCAAACTCTATTAGAACATGGGATGGGTTGCATACGGCGTTCCTACAAAAGTTTTTTCCCATTACTTGCACAAATTAAATTAGAAATCTATAACGAATTTCACGATGCGAGATGGTGAGACACTTTACGACACATGGGAACAATTTAAGGAACTTCTACATTCCTGCCCTCATCATCAAATAGCTAAATGGAAACTCGTACAAGTCTTCTACGAGGGACTCATTCCCGCCATTCGCAACACAGTTGATGCTATTTGTGTGGGGATGTTCCTCAATAAAAGTGCCAACGAAGCTTGGAAGATCTTCGAAACTTAAAGTGAAAACTCTATGCACCAAGCTGTGTCCGTACACCCCATGGGCTATCTTCCACCACAACCAAAAAGAGAGGCTAAAGTTGAGTCAAGCCATTCACTAGAAATTCAAGAATTAAATAGGAAGATGGACCAACTCATGATGATGGGCCACATGCAGGGTCCACCTCCTCCTGCCGAAATATGTCAGTTATGTTATGATCCGTCGCATTCTACACTGGCATGTTCGTCTGCGTCACAGTTTCCAGAATTTGTGGAACAACATATTAATGCTGTTCAACAGTTCCAAAGACCTAACTATAACCCCGGGGGTTATAAATCGGGCCCAACATAGAATCCTCACCCAAATCTCTCATGGAAATCCAATAGTGAAGGACCGTATTCAAAACCCGAGACAACAAACTTTCCAAATGTGTACAAGACTCCACCTAATCAATACCAACAACCTCCCTTCCGTGCTAATCCACATAGGGATAAGTCTTTTGAAGAGAGTGTGTTGGCATCGTTAAAAAACTTAGAGGCCCAATCGCAATCACAGTCTCAACTCGTTAACTCTCACACGCAATCGATAGCTAAGTTAGAATCTCAAATGGGGCAACTAGATAATACACTAAATCGTCATAATGAAGGGAAGTTACCAAGTCAACCGGTCCAAAACCCTAAAGGGCAATATGAGATAAGTACAACGAGTGACCAAGTAAATGCGGTGTCGATAAGAGCAACTGAACGTCTTGAG
Source organism: Hydrangea macrophylla (assembly GCA_033977485.1). Lineage (NCBI taxonomy): Eukaryota > Viridiplantae > Streptophyta > Magnoliopsida > Cornales > Hydrangeaceae > Hydrangea > Hydrangea macrophylla. The sequence goes on along the minus strand of CM066988.1, from coordinate 58,333,215 downwards.
GAGGTCATACCTCCTCCTGAACCTAAAAAAGATAAGGGTAAAGAAATCAGTAAGGAACATGACGAGAATAAGAATAAAGTCACGAAGGACCCTGCTCCTTCGGTACCTAATACGTCTAAAGCGGCAAACCCATCAAGTTATGTACCTAGGATGCTATTTCCCCCAAGCGTGGATGTCCCATCTCACTTCTCGAAGATGGGAACATGACCAGAGGATATACTAGATACATTTAAAGAAGTAAAAATTAACATTCCATTACTCGACGCTATTAAGCAAATACCGCCATATGCTAAATTTCTAAAAGACTTATGCACCCAAAAGAGGAAATCTAGAAATCATTTATCTAAGAAAGTCTTTTTAACAGAGAAGGTTAGCTATATGTTTCAACACAACACACAAAAATACAAGGACCCGGGTACTCCAACTATCGCATGTCACATCAGTGACAAATATATCCATCGAGCCCTTCTTGACCTTGGAGCGAGTGTGAATCTACTACCTTACTCAGTTTACAAACATTTGGGCTTAGGAGAATTAAAACTGACCGCTGCGACCTTATAACTAGCAGATAGGTCCATTAAAGTTCCACATGGGGTGGTAGAAGACGTGTTGGTAAAGGTAGATAGATGCTACTACCCGGTCGATTTCATCGTGCTCAACACCGAACCAGTCCTAGATGCTAGCAAACACGTCCATGTTATCCTAGGATGTCCTTTCCTAGCTACGGCTAATTCTATTATTAACTATAGGACTGGAGTCATGGATATAACTTTTGGAAATATGACCGTCCGTTTGAATGTATTTAACGCATCTAACCAACCTTATAAAGATGACGAGGAGGCAGACTGTTATACAATAAATCTAATTGATGAACTAGTCGAAGAGGCAGCTCCTTTTATGTTGACTAAAGAAGCTTTGGAAGTATGTCTATCTCATTTCAATTTTAATGATTTCAATATTGATACTAATATCGAAGAATTAAATAATTTATTGGAATTGGTAAATACGACTAGTGTACTTCCATGGACACCCAAAATAGAGGCCTTACCACCTCTCGCGCATGAACCGGCACTACCATCTATCAAGTGTCCTCTGATACTTGAACTTAAACCGTTACCGAACTCATTGAAATACCCATTTCTAGGACCTAATACTACACTTCCAGTTATAATTGCGTCAAATTTAACTATGATTCAAGAATTACAATTGATACAGGTCCTAGGAAATCATAAGAAGGCGATTGGGTGGACGGTTGTCGATTTAAAAGGAATTGATCCGTCTATTTGCATGCATAGAATCAATTTAGAGGAAAACGCTAGTCCATCTGGAGAAATGCAACGACGTCTCAACCCTAACATAAAGGAGGTAGTCATGAAGGAAGTCATTAAACTCTTAGATGCAGGTATTATTTATCCAATCTCCGATAGTAGTTGGGTCAGCCCCACGTAGGTTGTCCCAAAGAAATAAGGAATTACGGTTATACCAAACAAAAAGGGAGTCCTCATACCCACCCTCCAAACTACTAGTTGGCGGGTATGTATTAATTATCGAAAACTTAATACTATGACTCGTAAAGATCATTTTCCTCTCCCATTCAGTGATCAAATCCTAGAACGTCTATCTGGTCAAAGTTACTATTATTTCTTAGACGGATACTCGGGTTATAACCAGGTGCCTGTCTATCCCAATGACCAAGAAAAGACAACATTCATATGTCCCTTTGGTACCTTTGCTTATCGTCGTATGTCGTTTGGTTTGTATAATGCACTAGCCTATGATGGCGATCTTCTCAGACATGGTTGAGAAATTTATAGAGGTATTTATAGATGATTTTTGGTTTGTATAAGTACTCGCCCATTGCGAGGAAGCAAATTTTGGTTTTGAGTTGGGAGAAGAGCCATTTTATGGTTCAAGAAGGCATAGTCTTGGGTCACGTGGTATCCAAGCATGGTATAGAGGTAGATAAAGCGAAAATTGAATTAATTAACAAACTTCCACCGCCATCCTCTATTCGTCAAATTCGTTCTTTCCTCGATCATGCCAGTTTTTACTGAAGATTTATCAAAGATTTTAGTAAAATTTCAAGACCCTTGTGCAATCTACTCGCCAAGGACGTCCCTTTTGTGTTTGATAATGAATGTCTGAAGGCATTTGAAACATTAAGATCCCTACTTTCCACGGCCCCGGTGATCCAATCTCTTGATTGGTCACTTCCCTTTGAATTAATGTGCGACGCTTCCTACTATGCTGTTGGAGCTGTCCTAGGCCAGAAAGTAAATAAAGTACCTCATGTGATATACTATGCGAGTAAAACCTTAAATGACACGCAATTAAATTACACGACTATGGAAAAGGAATTGCTTGCGGTCATGTTTGCCTTTGACAAATTCCGTTCATATTTATTAGGGTCAAGGGGTTATAGTCTATACCGATCACGCCACATTACGTCATTTGCTAAATAAGAAAGAAACATAACCGCGTCTAATTTATTGGATCTTACTCCTTCAGGAGTTTGATTACGAGATAAGAGATAAAAAGGGTTGTGAAAACGTTATCGCCGATCACCTATAGCGAATCTATGTCGAGTCTAAAGATATTACACCTCTCCATGATTCGTTTCTGGACAAATAATTATTTGCTCTAGCCGCTATGAAATGTCCATGGTTCAGCGACATTGTAAATTTTTTGGCGACAAGATATATCCCTCATACTTGGTCAAGTCTAGATAAAGATCATTTCTTTTCACAAATTAAACATTATTATTGGGACGATCCACTTTTATTTAAGCACTATTCTGATCAAATAATACAACGTTGTGTTCTGGAGAGTGAGTTCGACTCTATATTAAACTTTTGTCACTATTTAGAATGCGGAGGACATTTTGGTGGCCGTCGTACGGCTGCTAAAGTCCTCCAAAGCAGGTTATATTGTCCAACCCAGTTTAAGGGTGCGCATGAATATTGTTTAAAGTGTACACGTTGTCAACAAACAAGTAACATGTCCCATCGCAATGCGATGCCTCTTACTCCGATACTTATCACTGAAATATTTGATGTGTAGGGCATCGACTTTATGGGTCTGTTTCCTACGTCTTGTGGTTTTGATTACATTCTAGTCATGGTCGACTATGTTTCTAAGTGGGTGGAGGTAGTGGCAACACAAACTAACAACCATAAAGTTGTGGTGTCTTTTATTAAAGATAATATGTTTTGCTGATTTGGTACGCCACGGGCAATTATAAGCGACGAGGGAAAACATTTCTATAATCGTTACTTTGAAGCCCTCGTCCAAAAGTATTCTGTCACCCATAAGGTTGGAACCGCATACCATTCACAAATCCAAGGCCAAGTTGAAGTTTCAAATAGAGAAATAAAGATTATTTTAGAAAAAAACAGTTCGTCTAGATCGCAAGGATTGGTCGCAACGACTAAGCGGCGCGCTTTAGGCATATGGAACAGCGTATAAAACTCCTATAGGAATGTCTCCTTACCAACTAGTCTTTGGAAAAGCGTGCCATCTATCGGTGGAACTTGAACATAGATCTTATTGGGCTGTAGAATCGCTTAACCAAGATATAAGAGCGGCAGGATGCCACCGTAAACTCCAAATTCTAGAACTTGAGGAATTGAGGAATTGAGGAAAGAGGCCTATGAGAACGCAAAGATATATAAAGAACGATCAAAAGCTTTTCATGATAAACTGATCATAAGAAAAAATTTTGAAGTTGGACAATGTGTATGGTGATATAACTCGAAATTAAGGTTATTCCCGGGCAAGCTACGTTCCCGGTGGGACGGTCTGTTTGTAATAACGTAGGTGTTTTCGCATGGAGTAATAGAAATCCAAGATACAAACGGCGGAACACCTTTTAAGGTAAATGGCCAATGGCTTAAGCCATACCGGTCTGAAAAGACAAATGAAAGAGAGATAAAATCAATAGATTTGGTAGATCCGATCTATTTCAACTGAGCACGAGCAATAGTCGAGCTAACGACGTAAAAATTAGCGCTTCTTGGGAGGCAACCCAAGCATTTATAGACTTTTTCTTTAAGTTTTGTACGCTTTTTAGTAGTTTTAGGGCCAATGTCTGAATTTTTGATGACTTAACAGAAGAAAGTTTGACTATTTAAACCCCTATACAAGAAAACATAAGAGAAAATGAGAAAAACAGCCTCTCGCGCGCGCGGTCCGCTCTCGTAAGGTGTCGCTCAGCGGCCCGCTCGCGCGAGATGGCTCCTTAGACAAAATTTTTGAAAAATTATGAAAATATGCCTCAGTATTAACTCGTGCCTTGAATTGCGCGTGCGAGAAATTCGCTCGAGTGATTTTGGGCCTTAGGAAATTTTTTGAAAATTCATTATCAGAGCTCTCAGCTTTTGCTTGCACCTCAAATCGCGTGAGCGTGGGTCTCGCTGGAGTGGCCTGCTCGAGCGAGATTCAGACTTAGAAATTTTTTTCCCAACTTAAAAATAGGCCTCAGCTTCTCCTCGCGGTGGGATTCGCGCAAGCGATGCTCGCTCGAGCGTTCCTCTCGCGCGAGGTCCCTTGTCCTATATATACAGGGCTGTGCCCTAGAATTCTCAGAACACTCTCTTCTCTCTTCGTTTTCCCCTCTCTCTCTCTCTCTCTCGAGATCTATCTCTCTCATCTTCTCTCCCTCCACCATCAAACACCACACACCACCACACAACACCACCACACCGCCACCAGACACCGGGCACCGCTGCCGCTGCCGTGACCACCACACACCGCTGCAGGCGCCGCAAATCGTGGCCAAATTTCTCTTCTGCCCTTCTCTCTACAATCACATGTATACACACACCTATATATATGTGTACAAATAGGAACACATATATATATATATGATTATATATACATATACGCAACCACACACAGATTCAGACACCCTCCCAAACTCAAATCCTAAATTTCAATCTCCCAAAACCATTAATTTCATATATTCATACTATATATTTATATATCTATATCTCCTATTTGCACACACACACATACACACACACACACTGCACTCACACTTATTCACTCACCAATTATAATTAGGGTTTGTGATTTGGGGACGTATGTATCTTTATACATATATCTAAATACTCATACAGTCTCTCACACATGAACTCTAAACCCTACACACACTGATTTCAGAATATATGTGGTAGATCAATTTTTAGGGTTTTGATTCGATGAGATTACTTGGGATTCATACGACTAATTAATATCCCCACACACAACCCGAATCTCTGGTCAATTTTAGATTTCGTAATTTGGGGTTTTCGAAACCCTAAACTATACTCACACACAAACCCTGAATTGGGAGTATTTTCTTTGATTAGATTAAGACTTCATCATGTGTTTATGATTGCCCACTACACACACACACTGAATTTTCAAACATAAACCCTAATCTCTGAATTGTACAAGCACTAAGGAAATCTTTTAAGTTGTTAACTGGGGGTTGTGAATCTTTACTCATGGAAGTGCGTATGTACGTACACATTTATTTATTTGAATACATCTAGTTAACACACACATAACCTAAACCCTAACCATGTGTGGATGGATTTAGGGTTTGTAAGATGGGGAGTGCTGAATTTGCACACTGAATTTGGTTGTTGGTTTCTATACACAGAGTCACAAATACATTTGTTGAAACCCCCACATTTGTTGAATTTGATCCATTCCACATCTTGAGAGAATGAATACTCGATCACAGAAATTAAGATCCGTTCGATTGTCAATTTTAATTCATAATTGTCTAATAAATTTCACGATTGAATCAAGGACCATAGTACTCATAATCAGCACCTAGTGTATTGATATTTCAATTTGGATCTTTGGAAGACTAAAGATACTTGTAAACTTGATTTCAATTGTTACGGACTTTCAATTCTTCCTTTCTTTGTGCTTCTATTGAAACATATCTAAAACCTACGTTACGTCATGAATTTCATTTCTAAGCTTGGATAAAATTTTAACATATACGTCACTTTTTAACATTGATGAACATTATACATAAACACGCGGTAAGTACCCTATGACTCGCCGCAATGTGTGTGCCCTTGTCGGGACAGTGAGTGGGAAGGGGACAGTCCCTTCTCACAGTTGCTGGGTGTTTCCCTGTGAACCCCACTATATTTAAAAACTGCTAAATATATTTTGATTGTGTCCCTTGTCGGGACTTTCTTCTTTGCAGGTGACCCTTTCTACCCCCATTTCCCTCTTTTCTAATATGGGCATATCCAAATTTTAAAGCCCACATTTTCAATTTTTTCTTTTCACCTACACCTTTCTACCAAAAATGACCAAATGACCTGTTAAGTCAGCCTCTAGTTCCCAACCACCCCAAAAGAAATCAAAAGGTAAAGAAAAACAAACCCAACCAAACCCTCCACCAGACGACCCAAACCCTAACGAGTTGTCACCCAAATACGCTAACCGAGGCCTAAACCACAAGTCTGCCATCGACGTTGAATTCTTCGCGTCTGATGCTGACACTAAATGAGGCCACAACACTTTAACTGCCCAAAAATTGGCCCCACAGCTCTATTTTTGTAACCCTGATCTGATTAGTTATCCCCGCCTCGTTCGTCTCTTTTATCAAAACCTTCGATACCATAAACCTCTCTAAGCCAACACGCATATCTAAGTATAACCATAGATGGCCGTGACATCACCCTTAACCCGTACAATATTGTCAACGCCCTCCAAATCCCCTCCCACTCATATGAGGTCCCTAAACTTAACATTTTATCCTAGGTACACTCTTTATACAGGACATGTGTGGCGGTCGATCTGGTTCGGGGCAATCTATATGCCGATCTCATATGCCCTGACAGATGTGGTTTGTCGACCATGTCTTCAAACGCAACCTTTACCCTCTTGGCCATGAACAAGAGAGAACCAATGAGATCCACCATGCCCTCCATGCAGTTTACCACAGAGACTGGTTTCACCTAGGCCTCGTGATTATATAGGGCATGCGTATTGCCCACTAGGCCATTGACCACTCCATCGACTCTAAGCTCCTATTGCATTACCCTCGTACCATTACCGCCATTCTCCGACCTAAGGCCTTTCCTATACCGACCGACGAGCCCATCGATAAACATATCCCGGAGTTCGCTTCAGTCGATTGGAAGTTGAGCTTGGATCTTCTAGATTTAGAGATTAGGAGGGTCTGGGAGCAGGCCCAGGCACGTCGAGAGAGGGAGGCACATCGTCCACCTCTCCCGGAGGATACCCCTTACGCATGGACTTATGGGGATGTATGTGCTTTTCGCGGTGAGATCCTTCGACTACAGTCCTACATGTACTCTTATTTCTAGCTAGCACATCCAGATCAGCTGGAGGACATCCTGGCCCAGGGAGAGGCTACCTATCAGTATGCTTTTTAGCATCTGGTGCAGTAGGTGGCTGAGGAGGCAGAAGAGGAGGAGGAGGCTGGAGGTGATGGTGATGATGGGGGTGATGGGAGCGATGGAGATGGAGATGGAGATGGAGATGGAGATACTAGCCAGGGGAGTACGGGGTTAGAGCTGGTATTGGTCGAGGATGATGACGACTAGAGTGGATGGGTTTGGGGTGATTGGACATTATTTTATTTTTGATTGTATTTGGTGGGTAGTTATGGACATTCTCAGACTTTGGCATGTACATTATTTTATTTCTTTGCTTTTATTCCATTTTCTTTTTCTGTTTATTAGTACCCGGTAGGGGTGGCCATGGGCCGGGCCAGGCGGGGCTCGGGCCGGGCTTGCACTCTATACTAAGGGTAAGTACTTTTGTCCAAGTCCGGCCCAACCCGTGGCGGGCCTACAATTGGTTGCCCAAGCCCGGCACAACACCAACCACTAAAATCCCAAGCCCGGCTTGCGGGCCGGCCTTTTGCTATTTTTTATTTTTTATTTTTAAAAACTTGAACTAAAAAAAAAAAATTTACCATAAATAATGTTTTGAATGATTATTAAGACACATTATTCACAAAAATTCAATAAAAAGTCTTGTGATAATACATATACATTGAATATCTTATGTAAAATTATATTAATTTATATATTATGTAATAGAAAATACAAAAAATAAATATATTTTACTAATAGTTAGGCCGGGCCGGGCCAAAGCGGGCCTCATTTGCTTTGTCCAAGCCCGACCCTAAAATTGATCAGGTCTAAAATTATTGCCCAAGCCCGCTTGAACGGGCCAATATCTTTGCCCAAGCCCTGAAAAATTAGGGCCGGGCTGGGCGGGCCAAGCGGGCCACGGGCCCTTTGGCCACCCCTAGTACTCGGCTGCGACCGATTTATTTACTTACTGTCTTTTATTTCGTCCTTTTCATTTTTGGGCCTATATTTATTTATTTATTTCTGCACTTTCTTTTCTTTGTGGTTTGCTATATTACTAACTTTATTTTAGCCGCATAGCTTACGTAACTATGGATTGGTTATGCTTCCACGATCATGTTAGTTCGATAATGCTTTGAATTATTCAATTATGCAACTTTCTTAGCATGTATTCATATACGAGCAAATCCAACTCCATTGCACTATCCAAGATCAATAAGGTTCAGGTTTGGGGGAAGTTATGCACAAATTTCATATATAAAAAAATACTACTAAGTTGCATAAGTTATAATTATATTCATTCATACTTAACATTCTCGGTAATTCAATAACCAGTTATTTTGACTTTTGTTCATTCTTCTAATATCTAAAACTAATAAGATTTCAGCTATGCTCGGTTTCAGGTTATAGTTCCCACATATCCATATAGTGTACTCGATCCTCAGATTTTATTTTCATCCTTGTAGCATGGACCATCCTATATCCCCTCCTTCTTCACCCGATAGGTCTTCGAGTGTGTCGAGTCATCATTCTGACTCTAGTTCATCCACCACTAACACTTCGCCGAGTCCTAGGGTAGCCAAACCATACGGTCCAATCAGTTGTCCCGGTTGGTGCTATTGTCATCCTCGCGTTCCCATTCATGTCTGTTCTAATTCTTCAGACGAGGATGACCTATTTGGCAATAACCCGACAGTTATCGATGGCCCTTATGGCGCCCCACTTACGTCCTCTGAGTCTTCTTCTTCATCGGAGTCAGACTATTACTCGACCGATGATGATGAGGCCGAGGTTGATGAGGGAGTTATTTCGGGACTAGCTATCATTTCTATTAGTGATCCTATTTCGACCGTTGTACCTATACCCGAGGTTACCTATCCATATAGGGACCTACCTGCTTATTTGCCGGACGGTGTTCGACAACCTCACTGGTCTCCTGAGGACATAGCCTTGATCTTTGCACCTTATGCCGGTCCTGAGGATGATGAGGTTGATTTGGGACCAGATGTCGTTGAGGAGGATGAGGTAGCTGTTGTGGACACGCGGGATTCCACCACTTGCTTGTTTTTAGATTGTTTTGAAAAGAAAGAGAAAATGGTCCGTTGAAAACAGATACAGAGTCGCCACTTGGTCTTTAAGGAACCAAGAAACCTAATTTTGACTCACCCAAATGGATAAAGGGCACCGGCCCTTCATAACCAAAGAACTTGGTTCGGGGTTTTGGTACGAGAGAGGAAGGAGCCTTTGTCGCGACTAAAACATCCTCAACTCGCCCCGTCTTTCGACGGGCCTCAATTAGCATCCAAATAATCATCTCATACTATGTATGGTTCGACAATTAATACTATGATAGTATATTACATTACATAAGAAAATTTGAAATGAAAGATCTAAAGATAAGATATCATTCATAAGATCTAGGCCAAGTATCACACAAAACAAACCTAGGAAAAATCGTCTAATCACATATCAAGTAATTAAGTTTTCCTAATCTAAAGGGGACATGAATTGTTCTTGAAACGAAATAATCAAATAAAATCGAAATATGCTTAGCAAGCTAGTATGATGCATGTTAATCTTTGAGGAAAGAAGACCTCTCAATCCCCGGGACGGATGAGAAAGGATGATTAGATCGAGGGAAAGCATGAACGTGTGATCATGTTCATTCCTTATAATCTTCTTAGATTAGGAGTCACCAAAAAGCCCCAAATCTTTGCATGGATGCAATGTATGTATCTAGAATGTGCCAAGGTTGTAGTGTGCTTTGTGTTCATGGATTCCTAAAATGACTTAGAAGTCTATAATGTGTATTAATGAATGAACAAAATCATTATGATATATGTACAAATGTAGTATGAACTACTTCCTAAAACATGAGCTAATTTGGAATGCATGTAAGTATCAAATCAAAGAATGAAAGTTAAAATGTGCTTGCTGTGAATAGTGGATAGAACAGTAACATGATCTTTTGGAAATTGAAAAGAGGGGTTAAAAATGTTTTCAATACATGAATTTTTATGGAGATCTTCCTTATTGTGTTTAGAACACAACCCAAAAATCCAATCTTTAATAACTATCACATATTGAGAGAAAGCATATAAACAATAGAGGTCACTTAGAAACAGAGTCCGTACTGTCGACTGAAATGTTGAAAAATATTAGAAAATGGAAACAAATGATCTAGAGGCCCATTTTATACAGAAAGTTCCCTAAGACATTTAAGTTTAAGGTAAAAATAAGTTAGGACCACCCATTTTGGAAACGTTTTCTGAAAAAGAAGTTGGAAGTCAACCAAGCTGCTATGACAGCAGAGGCAGAATGTCTGGAAGGAATGTTTTGGTCCAAATGGACCATTTTCAAGTATTTCCAAATCAAACCAAAAATCATGGGTGTTCTCTAATGAGTTAGGAAGAATTTCCAAGTGGCCTTGCATCCATACATTGAGTATTGAGTTCTAGAGAAATCTTTGAACTCAGATCACTCACTATTTTGACTCACTGTTTTGAAGATTTTGGGAAAAACTAGAGTTTTCTTTCTTGAGATCAAAATGATAGGTTTTAAAAGGGGTTTTGAAAGCATATTTTCAATACTCAATAAAGATTATAGCCACTTAAAATGTCAACATCAAACTCATCATCAAGAATCTCCAAGATTGTTGGAGAGATTTATTTTCATTTGAACATAACTTCAAGGATACCTTGGACGTATTGAAGTTATAATCATCATCTATCAAAAATGTTTTTGAGGTCAAGAGCTACTATCCATAAGGATTCACTCACCTCAAACTTCATATCATCATTTAGATGATGATGAACTAGTAAGTAAATAAAGAAAATAAAAAAGAAATGAGATTAAGAAGAGATGAACATAATATGAACAAGCAAGTAAATAACAATCAATAGATGATGATCAATGTGATTTTGGACTTGTAGCTTGGTGTTTCACTCATAGATTTTGACATTTGGACATGGAAGTAGCTTCCTAACTCAAGAATGCTCAAGAATGGTGATTGGGGGTGTTTGGAATGTGAAGCATAAGAGTGGTAATGGAAGAAAACAAGATAAAAACTCACTTTCTATAGCAAAATAGTAGGATGAAGCTCTTTTTCTCTCTTCTAAACCTATCTCTATCTCTCTTCTTCTCTACAACTTTTCAAGCTTTTGCACTTGCCCCCCCCCCCCCCCCCCCCAAAAAAAAAAAATGAGAAGTCAAGGGGGTTTATATAGGCCAACTTGGGGTGGTTTTGGGGTTTTAGAAGTATTCCCATTGGCTCCAAACATTTGAAAACATAGAACTACGTCGTTTTGAGTTTTAATTAATCAAAATGGAACCCCAAAAATATTTGTAAAAATACACTATTCTGGAGGAGAGTGCCACGGCGGCACTGCTCCTCAATCGTCTGGATAATCCCATTTAGGCCTCCAGAGGTTCCGGTATTCGCGAAAAGGCCCTATTTCGTCCGAAAATCACAGAAAATGCATACAAACTCCAAATTGAGGTTGTGATATACCGTTGGAAAGGTAATGGAGTATATTTTACATAAAAATAGTTTAGGGATAGGTCACTTTGAAAAGGTTTGCGGTATTTGTGATAAAAGCCGATTTGATTGCCTTTTTCGCCTTCGAAAATTCACAATAAACTCGTTTTAAATCCAAAAATTATGTGTGATATACCGTTGGAAAGATATTGACCTCTAGTATCCATGAAAAATATTTTAAAATTGTTACAGTGCTCTGGTTCTAAAGTCAAATTTTGGTCAAACTGGTCAAACTTGGGATTCCCGGGAAGTTCTGGGAACCTCTGGGAGCCCCCCAGGAGCTGACGTTTTCGCTCGAATTTCTTTTAAAACTCATTTTAATACTTTTCACATGATTTAGAATGATCCCGGTGAATTTAGACGATTTTGGTCAAACTTGGTCAAATTTGGTCAAACCTTGGTCAAAACCTAGTCAAACCTTGGTCAAACCGGTCAACGGAGACTTTCTGGGAATTTCTGGGACTTCCGGGGGTCTCTGGGACCTGACAATTTCATTTGATTTTTCTTAAAAACTCATTTTCTTACTTTCCTTACGACATAGCATGTTTCCAGAACTTTTGGTCCAAATCTAGGAGTTTTTGGGCTTTTAGGGGCATTTTGGTCATTCTGAGCATCTTGAGAAATAGAACCAACTTCCAGGAGTCCTTTTGAGTCTTTTTCGATCATTTTGAACCACCAAGCTATGGGTCTCCTAAATCTGATAGCCGACAAAATGGGGTGTCGACAGCTGTGGGTCCGGAGTTTCATGAGGAGAAGAAGGTTGAGGAGATTGTGATGCCGTTCGATCCTGCTGAGCATCCGGAGTGTGAGCTGATTGATTGGTATATCCGAGATGACGTTCCACCACCTTCAGATGCTTTTCGTGGAGTGGAGATTTTGGTTGTCTTCCATGCGGCATACATCCATGTCATTGATATGTTTCCACCTACATAGGGACATGCGGTGATTTGGTTTGGGGGAGAGTATATGGATTTTCATTTATTTTAGTTGTAGTCTTTTATTTTGTTTCGTTTATTTTCAGTTGTTTATTTGTTTTAGTAGTTAAGAATTTTTCGAATTCAATTTTATTTTTAGTTCGTTAGTTCTTTTCTTTTCGTTTATTTGTTATTCTTTTCATTCGTTGTAAAAAACAAAAAAAAAACATTAAAAAAAGTTTATTCTAGTAGTTTTAATAATAAATTAAGTACATTTTCTTATATGTTTTCATAATATTGGTCAATGTTGCATTATTTCTTGTTGTAACTAGATTTCATTGAAACTTGAGGTTAAGAGAGTATGTAGCCCATTGTCATCGGATGTTATGAAGGTATACCTTGAGAATTATATATCACTAGAATCATTGCTTTATATCTTATACTTGCATATTTACTTTTGCATGACACGTAGTCATGTGGATGCATGTTGATATTGAATTATAATATAACTTAAATTTCTAGATAGCAATAGTGTGGAGACTAAACCCGGTGAGCTCTAGAGCCCTTCATTTTTTTTAGGGTTTTAAATTTATTGTTATCGAATCTTTTTGACAAAGCGCATTATTTCGTTGATTAGTCTTTATATTTCTTTATCTTGATTGAAAGTCGAGTTAGTATTGTCATTACCTTGTTTAATACTATAAAAAAATCTATTCCCTTTGATATCGTAACATTGAAAAATCATGTGACTGTAGGAAATGAGATTAGGTCATCTGTCTTAATAAACCTTTTTGGCCTTTGACTTACTTTATAAAATATTTTTATATCCTTTGTTAACCACTTTGAGCCTTATAATAAGCCATTTCTTTGTTCACCGATTATCCTACTGTGGATGCCGGCATTTGGGCCCACTTTTAATCTTAAAACAATTTTCAAATTTCAAATACAAAGAGTCGCCACTTAATTTTTTTAAAGGAAAATTAAGAAACTATTTTAAAAGCAAACTAATCTTTTGCGAAACCAAAGATAAACTGGGTCCGGGGATTATGGAATGAAAGGGGAAGGAGCCCGGTAGACTAAAACACCCCCTTTCATCCTATCTCGTGATAGGCCTCTACTCAACATTCTTTTTAATCAAATTATTAATCTAAGCTTGCCCTTAACTAGTACATATGTATAAATAATAAATTACACAAGCATGTTAAAAATGGTGCAAAATTGTTAACGACAAAATATCATTCATAAGCCACGTAATTCAAGTAGCAAGCAATATGATATGCAAATAGAGAACTAGGAAACATACCCGGGATCCCGCCGCGAATATTAAACGTGTGATGCATGCAAGAAAATCAAACCTAAGAAAATGTCTCTAATCACATATACACATAAAGCAAGACCTAATCTAAGGTGTCGCACATGGAGTCAATTAAAATAAAAAAAAGTAAATTAAACTAGAGAAGGGGTTGAAAAATTGTACCTCGAATGCGCTACAAAACAAAGGTTAGTACACATGCCTTAATCAAAAGATATCAAATAATCGAACCTAAGATTCTAGCTTAAATCTATCATGCATGGAAAGAATTGACCTATTTGTGGATTCCTTCTAATTAGTTGAGAGCATATCACCTTTATAGATATACAAGTCTCAACTAGGAGCCAATGTAATGTCCATATAGGGGTTCTATAATCCCAACATGATCATAAGGAATCCATGTTTATGTTCAATTATGTTCAACTAAGTCCAATTTTATCCAAGAACTAGCTCTAATCATAAGCGTCAACATACATGAATGAATGAATGAATATGAACAAGAATGAGATATGAATTTATTCACTAATTTGGACCACTTAGCCTCTGGATTTAAGCTAAATTATCATTATTCAAGACATGATTTGGGTCCCAAGACATTAGGAAACCATTTAAGGTAAAATCAATGAGACTAGACAAAAACAGTGACTATTTCTCATAAATTACAGAGAGCAGACCTGACTTTCAAAGATAGAAATAACATACTTCCAACGATTGGATCTTAATGAATTTTGGGTATGATATGCCTCAATGAGTCTAGTTTCTAACTCAAAAAGAAAATCAAGGTTTGAACAATTAGATCTCTGGGAATATGGAAAACACTAGACATCACTCATGAATCTGCAACTCTCTGTCCAGAGATCTTGTATGATTTTCTAAAAATAGTAAACAAATGAGAAACACTTAGATCTTTTTAGGGTACCTTCCTAACACATTAAACTACTTAGAAAAAATGATTAGAGGCCAAGGAAGTTCGATTAAGGTTCTAAATTATTAATTTTAAAACGGACTTACTGTTCTGGAATTTCGAACAGAGAGTTGTTTGTTTTGAAATCACAAGACCAAACCATCTTAATCATGGAATTTCTTCAAAAAAAAAATCACAGAGGTACTTGGGTGAGTTATGAACATTCTACAATTGGTCTCATCCCATTCCAATAGATCATGATTTAATGAAAAGTCTTTGATCACAGTAGGTTTAAGGATTCACTGTACCATTGTTAGATTAGTGTTCATATTTCAAATCAAACTTGATCCATGATTCTAGAGAGAACTAGGATCAAGTATGATTATGACCATTTAAAATGAGTGATGAAATATAAAGTGATCCATAGATTTAGCCTTAAGGAAACCCCATCATAAATCTCATGAGAGAAATGAGTCCTAAGGTCTTACTCAACCTCATAAATGGACCTAGGACACTTGAATTCACTTGAATCCAATATTATGAAACCCACCAGATCTACATCAATTCCCTCTACCAAATATATGGTCCTTGAGGATTCATAACTTACTTCCTTTGATTCCTATCCCAAATTAATGATCCTAGAGGATTAAGGACCCAAACTCCATAGATTTCAATGAAATATGAAGAACTTCATGAGATTCAAAGGAGCAACCAAAGTCATGATCAATTGAGACTTAATTCCATCAAACAAAACATGGATATAACAATGACCCACTTTAATCTCCATATAAGCCATAAGACCATAGGAGACTAATGGATCAACCTAAAGAGGGTCCAATGAGATATTAAAGATCTCATGGATTTCCAAGAGGAAATGGAGAGAAGGAGAAGTAAAATCAAAGTCTCCATGAAACCCAAATAACAAATGCTTTCATAACTTGTTTTTGTTTTAAAATCCTAGGCTATTTCTAGATCCAAACTAATGAAGGCAACTTATGAAACTTCAATCACAAACTCTATGTGATGTGTGATAAAATGAGGTAGGAAGAGAGGTTTTGAAAATGTGTAAAAGTCCTAGATCTATGAGTTTGTGATTGAATTATATATAATAAGTATAGAAATAAGGATTTAACCTCTAGATCTTCTCAGGATTTGGTTGATTTGGAGAGATCCAAGCCTTACAAGCAATGCTCTTCTTCTTCTTCCTTGAAGCTTCAAGGTTCTTCAATGGAGATTTTAGGAATTGGGTAAATTGGGTAGGATTTCTATGGGGTTTTTTGGGTTTCTCTCTCTATATTTTTCTAAGAACAAATTTCATCTTCTAAATTTAGCCTCTCTCTCTAAGATTCAAGTCTCCAACCTCTCAAAATGAGAGAAAATGGGATTTTTTTAGACTTTCATTATCTTAGGGGCTAAGATAAGGGTAGATAGGTCAATTAGAGATGGTAGGATCATGGTTTGCATGACATAGGAGTAGTAAACATATACACAAAAAACGGCATCATTTGGTGCATTCATTTGATCAAAGATTGAAAAGGATTTTTGGCTTAAAAATGCAAACCAGCCCAGACCGGCACTTAATGAAGATGGAACGGCACTCGCTGAGTGCCGTAGCATTCGACCGGCACTTAATGAAGATGGAACGGCACTCGCTGAGTGCCGTAGCGGCATTCACTGACTGCCGTTCGGGCACTCTGAGTGCCTCTGCATAGCAGTCCAGCACTATTCACAGCAATTCAGCACCTTAATTTTATTTCATGTCATCTAAGTAAATGTTGTTTAATTTATGTATTTACTTAAGACATTAAATGTAATTATGTATATACCCCCCATTTGAATTCAATAAAATATCTAGAAAATCAAAATCCTTAAGGAAAAAAAGTCAACTCTCCCTCCGAAGGCAAAATTTCCAATTTCTAGCACAATTCTTCTTAAGGACCTTTCGATTTCTCATTGTTCCTTTCATTTAAAAATTCTTAAAAATCATTTCTAGCATAAGGGAGACCCAATGAACAATTACCGGGACTTTTCATCTTGAAATTCGAAAATTTTACGATTGACTCCCTTTTGACCCGTTGACTTTTCACTGGGTCAACTGTTGACTTTTTCAGGATTCATGCTGAATTTCTCTCCTTTTAAAAATGGTTTTAAGATGCTCCTAGGACAATGCCGTGTTTCTATACGTGTTCAAAACTCATGGTCTACAAGGTGACGGTAGATGAGAATTTTGGTCTTTTTGACTGAAAAATGCGATTTTGAACCAAGATTCTTTTAGGAAGAGAGTCAGAATGCTTGTAAGAGTCTTGATTCTGACGAGACATATTCATCATCGATCTCTAGAGGTAAATCCCCCTAAGTTTAATAGCTCGGTCAAAATTGGGGTGTCTACACCTACCCACTCCGATATGGAGTTCACCACTATAAAATTTGACCTAACCCATGTCCAAGAGTAGTAACGAATAGTTTTACATAAAGAAATTGGGTTAATAATGACTCATGTAAAGTGGAGAATTGAGTGGAAAAGGGATCTAAAAAAAAAAGAAAAAGAAAAAAAAATAAAGATATTGAAAAAAAAGAGATTCAAAAGAAAGAGATGAATCTCTTGAAAAAAAAATATGAAGTAGTAATATGAAAAAACAATAAAAAGAGAAGGAACAAAGAGTCGTTGTAGTAAAACCCTTGTGTTACAAATTAAGGCTATTCCTATCTACTCAAGGACTTTTTGAATCCCTTCTACCTTTCTTTTCCTAGCTATAACCTTTGACCAACATGCAAACCTTGTAAAGTCCTATTTGATTCTAGGGAAACATAATTTGACTATGGAACCAATAGAAAAAGGGAGTAAAAGCATGGTAGTAATAATATTTACTTGATGATTGATATCTATTATTGAGTCTATTTTTCTGTCGTGTCGTACGTTGTTTGTGTCATATGCGAGATTTATTTGATTTCATATAATTGTCCCCTTCGCATATATTTGAGCGACTACACCTGTTTTTGAGTGATTTCATTTTAAGAGTGTAATTAATAACATGAGATTTGTAGTCGAGGCATCGCTAGATAGTTATCCGATTTATATTCCAAATTCATAGTCACCGTGTATCCTCTTGATTACTATTCACACACATGCGAGTCTTCGATATATTCTATTGATTCTGTTGATATATGTTTTCGAATTATTCTCATATTGTAGGTAGACGTACGATTATGTTACTCTTGATAATTTAAAGTTTGATTTGAATTTAGTTTCTCAAGGAAGTATGTCGATGTTGAAATTTTGAAACTTTAAATAAAATTTTTCTTTTACAAATTAATAAAGATGGTTGTGGGTGACTTGTTGACGAGAACCCTCACGAGACTTCACTCGTCTGACTAGGGACACCTAGAGGTTTAAAAGGCTTGTTGCACAGGCTAAGTGCAATCGCAATCCATGCGAAAATGGAGTAGGAATTTTAGTATTGGTAATTTTATTTTTATTTTCTTTTTGCTCGAGTACTAGCAAAATGTAGGTTTAGGGGTGTGATCAGGACAGAACAAATCCTAATTATACGCCTTAATTCACATTTGTTTGACGTTTTTATCCTGTTTTTGCGTATTTTTACTTTGTTTTCCATTTTCTGTCAGGATTTAAGAGAAAACAAGAGTTCTAGGTTAAATGGGGTGAAAAAGTAAAAAGAAAGAACAAGAAAAGCCACTTTACGCGAGTGGCCCGCTCGCGCGACATTCCAGCCCTTCGCTCACGCGACCTCCCAATTACGCGCTCGTGCGATCCGTACAAAAAATCTAAAACTCGAATTTTTAAGTGCTGAAGACTCCTACGTGGACGAAATTGCCTAATTACGTCCAAAAAGCAAATTAGAGCAGTTATAGTCGGAATAGGTTTACAAAAACCTTCCTAATCTCTTTACAACTATATATACCTCATTCTAAAGCTATTGGGGGGTTACACATCTTTACATACATCAACTTTGAAGGTAAGAGGAAGAGAAGATCTAGCTTGAAGGTCTCTAATGGCAACCATCATCTCAGTCTTCATGTTTTCATCAACCATATGCAACTAAACTTCCATTCTAGGGTTTCAATGAAACCCTAGCTATGTAAAGAGGGAATTCTATGCTTTTTTTTATTTTAGGATTTTATGTATTGGATAGTAATTGTATGTTGGGGGATTATTTATATATAATCAGTTTTTAATGATAATAATCAAGAGTATTTTGGATCTATCCTTGTCTTAGATTTTTTCTTATGTTTATTGAACTCAATATTCCTTGATTTCTGTGATTGATAGGAATATTTACATACAATAGTGCTTATGTGATTGCGATGTTTATGTCTTTTATAATTCATGCTTAGGAAAGATGAGTTATGCTACACCCTAGTTATAGGTAGATAATTCATGTGAACCGAAGATGAGTTATGCTTAGATTAAACTAGTGATATCTTCTTGTTGATACTATTGGGCTTGTAGCTACGATAGACCGTGACTATCCAAACATAGAACTTAAAGTAAAAAGTATAGACCCCCAATGCATAGTTAGTGGTGGATTTATAATCCTAGATCTTATCCACTCATACTTAAAACAATCTTGAATTTTGCACGCTAGTTTATTTAGATTCAATTTTAGAATTTATTTTCATAATTTCATAGTTTAATTCGTAGTAATAATTAAATCATCAACCAATCAAAATTCCATTTTTCTATAGCTAAATAGATTTAGGTTTTCTAAATTAAAGGACAAAAATAATCAATCTCTGTGGGTTCGACCTTTACTTCCACACTACAAATCTTTAGAAAGTAGAGAATACTTTTTATCTTGATTTTGACGAGATCACCATTGCACATGGGTTGTTACCCCAAATTTACTGAATTAACCTCTCAAGATTGGTCTATAAAAGGAGATATATATCTCCATTACAAGGGGAAAAATGTTGGAGAGAATTTTTGAGTTGAAAAAAGGTTGGATGATATATACAATTGAGAGATAATTTTGAAGAGAATTCAAGAGATTGAAGAAGGATCTTGAAGAAGAGCTTGAAGATACTTGAAGGTCTCCACCAAACAAAGAAAATTTGAGAATTTTTTGAAGGTAATCCTCTAATTCTAATTAGTTTTAGTCTAAAATCAATCACAATTCATAGTATTCTAGGATCTTTTACACAATTTTCAAAAAGCCTCTTCCCATCTCATTTCATCACACACCACTTGAATTGTGACTGAATTTTCATCTATTTGTTGATTTGGATTTTGTTAATCATGAGTTGAATTTCAAAATAAGCTGCTTTAAAGAAAATTTTGCTTTGGATCATCAATTGACTTAGATTTTAATTCTTTTTGTTTATGTTCTTCTTTTGAGATTCATGAGATCTTCAATATCTCACTTGAACTCTCTAATTTGGATCCTTTAATTTTCTATAAATTTGTGATTTACATGAGAATTAAAGTTGTTTGTTATATTTATACACAATTGGTGGATCCAAGTCTATGTTCATGATTTGGGTCCTCCAATTTGAAGTTTCATGGAATTCTCTCCATATTCTAATGAGATTCATGTGAATTAGGTATATTTACTCTCCAAGGACCAATAATTTGGGAGGAGAGGTAATCAAATTAAGTCTCAATCCCTCAAGGATCATTAACTTGAGAGAGAAATTAGGCTTAAGAAGAGCCAATTTTCATGGCTTGATGATTTGGGTTCAACAAAGAAATGATAATTCAACAATGGTACAGTGATTCTAACGACGATCTACGATCAAAGATTTTTAGTTAAATCGTGATCCATTGAAATTGGATGAGACCAATTGGAATCTGTCCTTAATTCATAGATATATTACTGTAATTTTTGTTTTGATTAGATTCTATGGTTAACATGGCTTGGTCATAGGTTTTGCAACCCAATTACTCTCTGACCAAAATTTCAGAATAGTAACTTCTTTTTAAAATGAATGGATCATAACCTTAAACAAGCATTCTAAGTTTCAAGTAATTTTTTCCATGAAGTTAAATGTGTTAATAAGATCCCCTAAAAAGATTGATGCAATTCAGATTCGTTTACTATTTTTAGAAAGTCACATAAAATCTCTGGACAGAGAGTTAATAAATTCCAAGTAGTGTCTGGTCATGGTCCAATTCCCAAAGATTGGACCATTTGATCTTTGATTTCCTTTTTGTTTTAGAAACTAGCTCACAAAGACATGACATACTAAAAAATCATTAAAATCAAGCCATGGAAACTATGTTTTTTTTTTTTCTATTTTTTAATCTCAGGTTTCTTTTCTGTAAATTTTGGGAACTTGAGGCAGATTTGGTGAATCTTGCTAGTTTTGATCCAAATGGTTTTCTAATGCCTTAAGGCTTGAGATATGTTTTGATTATGGTTAATTGAACTCAAATCCAGAGGCTAAATGATCCACATCAATGAATGATTCATAGCTTGTTCTTGTTCTTGTTCATGTTCATGCATTCATTCAAATGTGCATTGATTCTTGTAATTTAGGACATTTGTTTGCATTTGTGATAAGTTATAATTGGTTGAGTTCAGTAAAGGATTCTTTTTAATCATGTTGAGATTGTATCATCTCTATATGGATATTACATTGGTTCCTACTTGAGACTTGTATATCTATAGGGATGTTATGGTTTCAACAAATTGGAAGGAATTCATGATTTTATCAACTTTCTCCATGTTTGTTAGATTTAAGCTAGGAGTTTGGTATAATATTTAGGATTTGATATTATATTGCATTCTAAGCATGTTGACTAACCTTTGTTTTATAGCGCTATCGAGGTATGATTTCTTGACTTGTCACTCGTTTATTTCATTTCTTGATTTTTTTTTTGACTTCATGTGCAACACCTTAGACTAGGTCTTGTCTTATGTATAATATGTGAATTAGAGACTCTTTTTCTAGGATTTTCTATTTTTCGTATGCATTGCACGTTTCGATTTCGCAGCTGGATCCCTGGTAAGTTTCCTAGTTCCATATATGCATGTCATCTCGCTTGCTATTTGAATTACGTGGTTTTGTATGCCTTTTATCGTTAGCAATCTTGCACCCCTTTTCTACATGCTTTTGGAATGTATATATACGTATTAGTTAAGGGCATGCTTAGATTAATAATTTGATTAAAAAGAATGTTGAGTAGAGGTTCTATCATGAGATAGGATGAGAATGGGTGTTTTAGTCCGACAGACTCCTTCCCCTCTCATTCCATAATCCCCGGACCTAGAAATCTCTTGTTTCCAAAAGATCAGTTTACTTTTAAAATGGTTTCTTAATTTTCTTTAAAAATTAAGTGGCGACTCGTATTTGAATTTGAAAAAGTTAAAACGTAGCTAGCCTGCGACATCCACGACTATGTATTGGATGTATCGAAGCGATTGTTGAATGATCTATAGATTTGAGGATCTAGGGAGGTTGGCTTAGCTAGTGATATTTTAATCGGGGGGGGGGGGGGGGGGGGGTGTATTCGTGATTGGTTTTGGTGTACTTGGGGTAAATGATGTGAGGGTAATACAAGACCGTTAGTAATGATTATAATGTTTTTCTTTGAATGCATAGCTGGGTATGGATAGGTTGCAAAACAAGAACTATAGATTTGACTATGTAATGATTGGGTACTGAATAAAATGGAGTTTTTTTTTTCAAGATAGTCAATATGATGTTGCCATTCGAAATCATGAAAATCGTTAGAATTTGTCAGCTAACTGAGGGGAATTTGTTAGAAGTTCCTACGAGTGATTCATATGCATCAAGAAAATGTAGTGTAAGGGTAATATAATATTGTCATTCATAGGCATGTGTTGATAACTACTCAACGTTTAAGGAAGCATTGGGTATGACATGATTGCCAATAAGGTAACTATAGTATAACGTGTAGTAGGCAGGTATCGAGTTGAACAAGTTTTTATTTTTCTGACAAATTGATGTAATATGATTATTCCGTATTGTGTTATCATGAAAGTTATCATATAGTGAGGAGGAAATGCCAAAAGTTTGTATTTATCAGAGTAAGAGTAGACATTGAATTGAGTTTGAGAATATTTTGACAGTGAATGACATCTTGAATGCATTATGAGAAGATTTATTGAATAACTTGCTTAGTAGAGGATAATTGAATTATAAAAGGCTTGAACTATAATTTACACTTTGGGTAATGTATTGAATGGGGTATTATGAAGAGACAAACAGAACAACTAGATTGGGTATTGAGAATTGGAACTAAATGAAGCTATAACTGAGAATATATGTTAAATAGCGAATAATTAAATTGTTGACTACTCCCAGATGTGTCACTACTTTTGACCAAGATCCAAGAATGGTTAATGAAAGATTAGGTTAAGGGATATTACGAGGATTTCGGTGAAAAACTAGAGCAGACGATGATTGTACGTAGTGATATTTAAGGTAACCAGAGTACCATTTGTGACTACCGATGCTATAAACTGAATATCTCGGATGTATTCAAAAGAATTCGTGGTGGAATTATATATCATCTATTCTAAGGGACTTGTTAGAGATGAAAGCTTATGCTAAAGATTAGCTTGTATGCCCGATCAGTCAATTGGTTTGCACCAGCAGAGCATCTGCAGCAACACTAAGTAAACATAAAGCTTGAAACTCAAACCAAAACAAACCCAGAACATGTTGAACGTACACATCAATATAACACATCTCTATCAACCTTACCACATGATCTGCAAGTTGAAATTTACATAATTTACAACACTACAAGATCCAAAATAACAAGTTTTTCCCAAATTTTCTTTACATTGCACATAACTATATAAACATATGAACTAGAGAAAATTCCAAGCCTCTTCTCGTGCTTTCCATCATCATCTCCTCTCCGGATTCAGTTCCGAACCTGTGGTGGTTGTTTTGTACCACAATAGAAATAGGAAAATGGTTTTCATGATTATTACGCTTAGTGAATAAACTAACGTGCTTGCTAAGTCATGAACATGTATAATGCCATAATTAACCACATAAGCATACATAATCGCAGAATTCCTGGGTTAATGAGTCACTCGAACCCGAAGACTTTTCCCATGGCCCCACGGTCCCTTCTATTCTTTGGACATCCGTTCTTATAACATATTTCTTCCTCTTCTCCTCCCTTATTTCACCAGAATGAGCCATTACCCCATTCATTCATTGATCGCTTAACACATAGACAAATAATCACATAAGCATGTTAATTTCTATACAATCCATATGTAAAGTTTATTTCCATCCCTTGCATGTCTACTAGAACTTAAATTTAGCAATTCTAATTATCAATTGTAGCATCAAACATGTAATTCACTTACAAGTCTTGGGTTAGAAAACTCACCTTAGCCGAGTGCAAAATTTTCCCAAATTTCATCCCAATTCTCACTCCAGAATAATACCTACACTTTTTCCGCAAACCGCGTGTCACCGATTAAAATGGGTCACCAAAATTTAACTATTAAAATAGAATTGAAAGGTATAGAATTGATTGTCTCACCTCCACGATTCCGAATACAGCTTCGGCTCGTGAATTGGATGAACGACAGCGACGGCACGACAAGAAAAGGACGTTGTAGCTCTCTATCTCTCTCTTCTCACTTGGCGCCTCTTCTCTCTCTCTCTCTCAAACTGTTTTGATTTTCTTTTTTTGTTTAATTTAAGAGACACATGTCTCCTTTTCCAAGCCTCAAGTCATGACTCATGACTTGATTTACATTTACCTCCCCAAAGTTTTCAATTGTTATTATGAAACCCCCAAACATTCCATTAACTACCTAATTAACTAAATGGGTGTTTGTCTAAGTTTTGTATGGGTTCCAAATGTGGTCCTAAATATTTTGTGAAGTTGCTACCGTACCTACCAATTATGGATCACTTCTCATTTATACCCTTATTTGGTGTATCAAATTGATGTTTAAAGCTAACATATTAACAATGTGATATGAAAGCAATCAAACATATTTCTAAGTAATCATAAAAATGCATCATTTAAATATAAAT
Source organism: Hydrangea macrophylla (assembly GCA_033977485.1). Classification (NCBI taxonomy): domain Eukaryota; kingdom Viridiplantae; phylum Streptophyta; class Magnoliopsida; order Cornales; family Hydrangeaceae; genus Hydrangea; species Hydrangea macrophylla. Next base: position 58,308,200 of record CM066988.1, on the reverse strand, counting down.
TATTTTATCCGGGCCCTTCACTGGATCCTATTTTAATACTTGTCCCACCTCAATGGGGATTTTTCCAACTGTGTTCTTTACTGAACACCTTTCCTCGGGCGAGTACAAAGCCTCTCCTTAATCCATCATACACATTAGTTATATTAACTAATGCATATTTAAATGGTAATCAAACATTTTTCCGGGTACGGATGTTGCAAGTTTTGTTGTAATCTTAACTTGGATGTTTTTCTTTGTTGGGTGTTTATGCATAGAATGGGTTGCTAAAGGAAATTTGATGCAATTTTGTGTTTTCAAATGAGGATCAATGTGTTTTGAATGTTAAATAACTTTTGGCCTAATTGCACTCTACACCCTTATACTATACCCGTATTTTCAATTGGATATATATATATATATATATATTTTTATTTTCAATTAATTCCTTGAACTTCAAAGTTTCATTCAATCAGACCCAAAGTCTGATACTGTTGGCTTAAATTAATGAAAATTGTCACATGAGTTGCATATAAGGCTTACCTATCACAGGTTACGTTAAGACAGACGAAGGAGAATGTGAATGGTACAAAAAAAAGTTGCATTCAATCAGATCTAAAATTGCATTCAACGAGATCCAAAATCATAATCAATCAGATCCCAAATGACATCATTTTTGCGCCATTTACAATCTTCTTCATTTGTCTTAATCTAACCTGTGACAGGTAAGCATTATGCGCAACTTACATGACAATTTTCAATAATTTAAGCCAACGGCGGCAGACTTTGGGCCTGATTGAATGAAATTTTGAAGTTCAAGGGTTCAATTGAAAATAAAAAAAGAGTATGTATCCAATTGAAAACACGAGTATAGTATAAGGGTGTAGAGTGCAATTAGGCCATAACTTTTCAAATGATTAGAAATGGTTTTCAGATACTCTTTTAGTGTTTGGTTAAGGGTTGGAGATACTTGGAAATGTTTTTGTAATGGTTTTTGATGTTCCCACAAAGTTTGATTTGGTTTGGATCTTGTTTAAAATGTGTAGGAATGCTTAAATATATGGGTGATGCTAATGCCAAAGCACAATGTGCTAATGCCAAAGCACAAAGTGTCACTAAAAGCTAACACTTTGTGCTTTGGCATTAGCACATTGTGCTTTGGCATTAGCACTAGCCTAAATATATTTGTGGGCATGTTTATGGAAGTTTTGGAAGTGTTTTCAAATGGCTGGTGCATGTTTTGGTACTTAAGTTTATGCAAAACAAGTTGGGAGAAGTTGTTGCAGAATTTCTGCAGCAGGGCTCTGTTCGGTCGACCGGATATTTTTAGGGTCTTTGTCTGGTCAGCCGACTTAGTATGTTTTGCTAAATAACTATGCTTTGTGGTCATAACTTGGGCTAGGAAGCTCGGATTCACGAGTCGTTTTCACCGTTGGTTTTTAAAAGGAAAATATTGTATTTTGACATTGAGTTTGACAAAAATTTCAAAATGACTATTTTACCCTCCGAGTTAATTACTTACAAATGAATTTGTGGAAGGAGTTTAAAAAGGGGTTTTAAACTTATTTTTGAGCATTGATCTTTGGGAGCGTGCCTTGGTGGCATTGTCACATGTCATGGTCTTCCTATGGCGGGTCGGGGTGGGACACTATTTCATCTACGAGTGATTTAAAATACCTAGAAGATAGTTTAAAATAATGGTTAAGACTCGCACCCTCAATGGTGTTAGCATTCAAAGTGGTTTGCAAAAGTCATTGAAGAAAATAGCCTTAAGGTTTTAAGTTCGAAAAACTATTGTGACAAACTACACTTATGAACAATTTGATGATAGATTTCTAAAACAGAAAGTCTAGGATTGCATCAAAGAATCATCTCAAGAATCAACAGTTTCGATCGATTGATACGTTGAAATCAATCGAACTACATTGTCCTTCAATCGATCGAAATGTCTTCGATCACTTGAATTGTGCGTTGGTTCGATCGATCAAAATGGCCTCAATCGTTGATCAATTGAACGTAGGTTTTTTTACAAAATGCATGGCAGAGGCTGGGAATCAATGTTTATCACATATTCCCAACTTCTAAACTACAGAAACATGATAAAACTAATGCAAAAATAATAAACTAGAGCAATCACAACATCTAAACTAATAAACAATGAAATAATAAGGATTGGAAAAGAAAAACTTGGAATTAATCTGAAATGAACTTGAATCTTGAGTGCATCAATGGAAAAGAGGAAGAAGAACATTAAACAAACCTAATCTACTCCTAAACTAGTCCTAAAACTACCCTAAAATTGCTGTTTTTTGTATTCTGGAGAATCCCACTTCGTCTGCTATCGTAACAGGTTCTTTATAGGGTTTCTGTAGGCTGTACGCAACTTTTCTAGAAAAGTCAAGTTCAAGCGATCGAACATGTTCAAGAGATCGAGGGTTCAATCAATCGAATGTTTTCAACCACTTAAACTCTCTACTTTTGATAACTCTACGCACTGATGGGAGAATGACCATATCTCTTCACTCAAATCTCAGATTAACCTCTGGTTTGTGGCCACACAACCGTAACTCATAGATCTACATTTTATATTTCTTGGTACATCTTTAAATTCTGAGGTCTTCAATGTCAAAAATGGAATTTTCTCAGCTGCTTGTATTGTTCTCTTCACTAAAATCACTCTCCTTTAGCTCCATTTTGAATTACGTTCTAATACCTATAAAACAGTGCATAAACATTGGTTTTAGCATTAACACAATGAAAAGAACATTTTTGTTAGAATGCACCTAAATCTAGGGTCTTGGGGATAAAAGTATGGATAAAAGACCATGTAATATGCTATGAATATACACTTTTCACCTCTAATCACACCCCCAACTAGCTCAATGCTAGTCCCTAGCAATAAAGCAAACTAAAAGCAATGTTTATTTAAACTCAAAAAATTGGAAACAAAAGAAAGCAAAAATCCTAACTCACATTCACAGGAATCGCGATTGCATTTCGTGTATGCAACAAGCCTCCAAACCTCTATGTTCCCCCTAATGGACGAGTGTTATCTCGTGAGGGTTTGCGGTGAATCTACTTACAAAATTCATGTTTATGGTAATGGTTCTCATTTAAATATTTTCAAGAAATTCTCCCTTTCATTTAGCAATGTGGTTAAGCTCAACAATCTCATGAAACTCTCTAGTATGCTATAGCCATGCAACACACACATTACAATTAATCTAATATCAAAGTCATTAAAATATTCTATACCTATTAGTCTTCAAGTGTGTGTGTGTGTGTGTGTGTGTGTGTGTGTGTGTGTGTGTGTGTGTGTGTGAATGGACATTCGAAAATACGAAACTTTAATTTCAAAACTCGCATAACCTAAGACACTATCAAGACATTCATTTTGTCTCAACTCTTACATGGATTATACTCTTAAGATGAAATACTCCAAAATAGGTGTAATAATTATCACTCATGATATGGAAGCTATAAAGAGTAACTATAAATAGAATATAATGCTTCTCATATCTGAGTTGAAAAATGGAAATTTTAGTACATAAAGTCTCATGAAAGGATACTTTTGACTAGGAGAGCGAGATACCATGGAGAACTCTCTCATTTCCTTAACTTCAAATCCAATTTACCTAGAATTATTAGGTCTTTAAAAAAGAGGTGTTAGGTGAAAGAAGAAAGAGGTTCGTGATTTTCAATTGGGTCAAAGGATGTGATTGAAACGTCTACTACAACTTTTCAAACTTCCCCACATCTCCAATCTCTCTCTTCGTTTCTTTTATTTAATTTTTTTCTTTTCCATACTTTTCTTTTTATTATTTATTATTTATTTTCATTTTTTTTCATGCTTTTTTTCCCCAACTTTCCCTTATTTAGTGGTGTCAATCAGGTCAGGTCGGGTTGGCCCGGCCCGGCCCGAGCCCGACCCGCTTTTTCGGGCTAAAAGCCCGGCCCGCTAGGCCCTGTTCACATACCCCGGGCCGGGGTGGACACCCATCCTTCCGTCCATGGCCCGGCCCGGCCCGGCCCGAAATAGTAAAAAAGCCCGGCCCAACCCGAAGCCCGCCAGGCCCACTTTAAAAATAGAAGAAAGCCCGCTAGCCCGTCCGGCCCGGCCCAATGTCTGGCCCGCTAGGCCCGGGCCACCGGTCCAAGGCGGACACGGCTCCACTGCCAAGCCCGGCCCGGCCCGATGTTTGGTGAAGCCCGGTTCGGCCCGGCCCGAAGCCCGCTCGGGGCCCGCTTTGACCGAGCCCGGCCCGGCGCGGCCCGTTTGACACCTCTACCCTTATTCACAAAACCAAATTTCTTGTCACGTCAACACATCCCAATCACTCTTAGATAAAGAACTGAGGTTTGAACTCCTAATTTTGAGTTAGGTAAATACTTTAGGATTGTGAAGACAAGACAAATATGGTAAGGCTCAAATGGTGAAATAAAGGAATACCATAAAGGTAGGCTAAGGCTGCATGTATGGTCAAAAGATGGCCTAAATCATCTGCTAAGTTCATTAGGAGTATTCATTTCAGTAATTTCAAGAGATCTAGATTTTGGTAAATCCTAAACATTCTCTTCTAGTGATCAGTCAAAATGAAGAAGAAAATTGAGACTTTCAACGAATTAAAACAGTTTTCAAAAAGTAAGAGTAATTGCATAAAATCCTCAAGAAAAAGAATGGCTCAAAAGCTCACTTGGGCTATTAGTCTTCACTATGTCTTTCAAAACATCTAAGTTATGCTTACTCATCCATTTTAACAAAGTAAAAGGTTGTCGCAATATGCTCAAAGTTGTTTGAAGATTAAAAAGCATAAAATATACTATAGCTAAGATAGTAAGGAAACTATCATAGTGTATCACATAACACTAATGCATCATAACTAACAACATTAACTATGAAAGAAGTACAAAAATCAATTATATTATCTTTAAAAATTAAAAAAAAATTTAAAATTACAATTTTTGCAATTTTACTTTACTGAGTTACATGTTGTTAAGCAGGTATATGACACCAAAGCATAAAAAGAAAGAAACGAGGCATGCAATGACTCACTCCCCCCAACTAAAACTAGACATTGTCCTCAATGTTCAAAACTGAGCACATGGACATATAAAGTAAAGCGAGAGAAGGAAAGATGTTACCTCGAGGCATTAATATCCATTTCTTTTTAAGTTACCTGCAAAATCATTAGTAGCAACAAGGAAAAATAGAGAATGTAATACAACTACTCAGTAAATAAATTCGGTTAATCAAGATATTTATCATATAGCAGTAACCGAATTTTTTTTAGGATCCTTCCAATGAAATAATTTGGCAGTGAGAAGAATGTGGGGATCCTCATAAAAATGCAACTCCCCCCAATTAATGTCGGGCTCAAGGTCAGAGGAGATGATACAAAACCTATGGCCTCCAAATTTATTAGAGACAGTTATAAGAGGTATACCACACTTTTTAGGAATTATACTCAAAAAATGATCTTTAGTCTTGGTATTTCCTATAACGGCCTCTATAATTTTAATACTAAAAATAGGCGGAGGTCATGGTTCAATAAAAGGGCTAGGGTCTAAGTGATGTTCTAATTTAGCTTCATTACCCTCCTCTTGTCATAGAATAGAATCTATGGAAATATGATAATAGGAATTGGATTTCTGTTCTATGTACATAATTTTGGACGGGACTTTTGAGTAAAATTATCAATTGAATCTTCCAAAGTCTTCTCTCAAAGAATTTGCAAATTTAAAAATTTGTGAGGTGCATGTGTTAGAAACCTTACCATCCTCTTCTACAACATAACATTTTTGTTCAATAGTGAGGTACACATGACTTTCAAGCTCGGGATGAGAGCTTTGATTGATAGCGAGGATAGGTGATGGGCAACTTGGTGACACCACCTCTTCGGCCGAAAGAGGTGAGGGTTCATGAATATAACATGAATCTAAATCAGATTTAGATTTTTCAATTACGTCCTCCCTAGGGTCATTATCAAAGGTCGGGGTAGATTCAATAGGGGACTCCTCCATTCCTAATTACGTGCAATCACCTAAACACTCATTATCTTTTAAAACATCATTCTCATCCTTGAAACTCTCCTCACTATATATGTCATCTATTGAGGTGCTCTGGACAAAGAGATTGTGCAACTTTATCTAAGAAGTAAGTACGTTGATGTGTGGGAATGTATATTGAAGAGAAGATGGTTCTAAAACTTCCTGCTCAATGGTTTGGTTTTGGAGTTCTTGTTGGGCTATCACTTTCTCAAGTGAGTTTTTAACCTCATTCGGTATAAACCCGTCATTGTCCTCCAATTCCATTCCATTGTTAATGACATGTGGTTGTAGTGTTGAAAATTTGGGGTAGTCTTCTATTGGTTGTCTAGTAAGTGTTTGTTCAAATTTATCAATTCTATCTACTAGCTTTTCCATTTCACTAAGAATATAAGATATAAGTTGTGACGTACCATTTTCCTCAACTGCACTATTCTTCTCATATGAATTATATGGTGGTGTTGTTGATAATAGTCATCTTCCCATTGTGTTTGTGTGCAAGACTCCCCAGAAGGAAAGTCATGGTGCATTTGATAATCGTGGGAACTACTACTATATTCTATGCTATTATTTTGGTTATATCCCCATTACGATTAATAGAACTCTCCATATGGAGGTTTTTTATATTGTGATAATATGGGGAATAATACTATTATTCCCCCATTGTGGTGGTTGGTAGCACTCGGGTTGATAATGCGCATCATAGGTGGGTACTTGCCAACTTGGGGGATAGTTTTCTTTACCTAATGTGTACCCATTCTTGGTGTTTGTGTTATATAGAGGAAATTATGGATATGACATGTTTACCCAATTTTTTTTAAAACAATCGAATATTATTTTTTTAATTTTACTTTATTTTCCTTTTTTTTCTTGTGAGAGAAAAAGTCTCAAGGTTTTTTTTGTTTTTTTGAAAAAGTAAGAAAAATTGGAAATAACTTAGTAAAATCCTAACCTAGTTGCCTTCCCTAGCAATAGCGCCAAGTGTAGGTGATCGTGCAAGTAATACTGGATAAGTCCAGGTTGAACCCAAGGGAAGGAATAGGGAGAATATCTACTAAGTTACAACTTAAAGAAAAGGAAAAAGATGAATGTTGGAGTGGGGGTTCTAACAAATCCTAATTAATTAAATTAAACTAAATAATAAATAAAGTATAAAGAACATAACTAATTAAATAGATAAAATGAAGGTGTTGGGAACACATGAATTCACATCGATTCTAACCATCTACCATACGTATCTACTAACGTTCTATGGAGTTCATTCTTTTTCAGCATTTCGTATTTTTCTAAAGATTAAGAATCAAAAGCCCTTACATTAACCATATTGTTTGCCATGACCAATGTGTAACTGTTTCGTCTATGAGTGATTTAAAATACTTAGAAGATAGTTTAAAACAATGGTTAAGACTCGCACCCTCAATGGTGTTAGCATTCAAAGTGGTTTGCAAAAGTCATTGAAGAAAATAGCCTTAAGGCTTTAAGTTCTAAAAACAATTGTGACAAACTACACTTACATGAGCAATTTGATGACTGATTTCTAAAACAGAAAGTCTAGGAATGCATCAAAGAATCATCTCAATAAACAACAGTTTCGATCAATCTATACGTTTTCAATCGATCGAACTACATCATCCTTCAATCGATGTAAATATCTTCGATCGCTTGACTTGTGCGCTGGTTCGATTGATCGAAATAACTTTAAATGATTGAACACAAGTTTTCTATAGAATGCATGGTAAAGGCTGGGAATCAAAGTTTCATCACATATTCCCAACTTCTAAACTATAGAAACATGATAAAATAATGCAGAAATAATAAACTAGAGCAATCATAACATCTAAACTAATAAACAATGAAATAACAAGGATTGGAAAAGAAAGACCTGGAATTAATTTGAAATTAACTTGAAATCAACTTGAATCTTGAGTGCAACAATGGAAAAGAGGAAGAAGAGCATTAAATAACCTAATCTACTCCTAAACTAACCCTATAACTATCCTAAAACTGCTGTTTTTCGTATTCTGGAGCGTCCCCTTTCGTCTGCTATTGTAACAGGTTATTTATAGGGTTTTTGTAGGCTGTACACAACTTTTCTGGAAAAGTCAAGTTCAAGTGATTGAACCTGTTCAAGCGATCAAACGTTCAATTGATCGAAGGTTCTTCAATTGCTTGAACTTCTCTGCTTTGACAACTCTACACATCAATGGGAGAATGGTCATATCTCTTCACTCAGACCTCGGATTGACCTCCATTTTGCGGACACGCGACTGTAACTCATAGATCTACATTTTACATTTCTGGTACATCTTTAAATTTTGAGGTCTTTAATGTCAAAACTGGCATTTTCTCAGATGCTTCTATTGTTCTCTTCACTAGAATCACATTTCTTTAGCTCTACTTCATTGAATTACATTCTAATACCTACAAAACAATGCATAAATATAGGTTTTAGCATTAACACAATAAAATAACATTTTTATTAGAATGCACCTAAATTTAGGGTCTTGGGGATAAAAGTATGCATAAAAGACCATGTAATATGCTATGAATATGCATTTTTCACCTCTAATTAGGTTGTCCAATAGTTCCTTTGCCGGATTATCTTTTTTGCTAACATGTGCCCATTCACATGGGGTCCACAAACTCACTAATGTATTTCTTCCATCATTTTCCTTGCTTCTCTTCCATATAGACACTTCAGATTATACTCGGTATACGACTTCTCCCATAGTTTATCCGTATAAATCATTAACTGGGTGGCGAACCTTTGTATTACCTTCTTATCCTTCTCTAAAGCTCCTTCAAGATATTCTCCCTTCTCAATGAATTCCCACACATCCAAATACAAAGGTACTTCATTCTCTTCTTCTTCGATAGTTGCGATCATTTTAAATGAAAGTTGGTTCCTTTCTTCTATAGACAACAGGATCATGGTAACTCCTGCAGGGATTTGATGTTGGGTTTGTGCCCTCAAACCATTACTTTATGTATGAGACATTGGCATTGTAACACCCATACCTGGGAAAAAGGGTTAATTACTATTTTTATATGCATTAATTCATGTAATCAGGATATAAATGGGTTAAGGGGAGGCTTTGGACTTGACCGTATGAAAAGTGTTTAGTAAAGGACACCATTTGGGAAAAGTCCCCAGTGAGGTGGGACAGGTACTGTGGTAAGATCCAATGAAGGGCCAAGTAAAAAAAATATCATTTTAAATGATTAGATGCATTTATATGATTACATGAATATTTGTTTAAATGCTTCCATATTATATGATGATATATGTATTAGCATTTGGTGATAGCTTGAGTACCCAAATAAGGGTATAAATGAAAAATGTTCATAATTAGTAGGTGCGATAACAACTTCACAAAATATATGGGACCCACGTTGGGACCCATACAGAACTTAGACAAACACCCATTAAATAATTGGGAAGTTAATGGAATGTTTGGGGGATTTCACTATGAGAACTTAATAAAATTTGGGGGTGTAAATGAAAATAAGGGAAATGAGGTTAAGACACCTCATGTATATACATGTATAGGTGTCAAGAGATAGGGAGACTCTCATATTTGCTGGATATTAAAACAAGAAAAAGAGAGATCTCACCGAGAGAGAAAGACGGAACCGTCGTCGACGTCATTTTCCGCCGTTCTGTCGCCGTCGTTCACCGGATTTACAATTCGAAACCACTTTTGGACTCGTGGAGGTACGAGGATCACATGCACGTAATTTGTTTTCATTTTCAGCAACATTTTTCCGACGACCGTTCTTGATAGACGATATTTGTTGTATCAAAACTATGTAGGATTCATTTTGGGGTAGAAATTGAACTTGGATTTGGTGCAATTTAGCATCTTCTAGCTTAATTTGGGTATAATCTTGCTAAGGTGAGTTTTCTAACCAAAAAGTTTAAGGTGTTCAATGTTTCTATATCTATTTTGAGTTATGGAAATCATGCTTAGAAGCTATAAAATTGTTAGATTGTGAATTACATGTCAATTGTATGAAAAATTGTTAGTGGTATTCAATGAGCACCGGGTAAATAATTCATTGTTGGTAGTAATAAGGGTGGTGAAGAGAAAGAATCCAAGAAATACGGAAGTCCATGGAATAGAAATGACCACAGTACTAAGAGAGGTCTTCGGGTTTGAATGAATCATTGAACCGGTGACTCGGCGATTATGGATATGAATTATGCGTTATTTGTAGCATTGCACATGTTAAACATTCAATCATGTTTAGATTTCTCACTAAGCGTAATGCTTAAGAAAATCGTTTTCCTTTTCGATCTGTTGTGATAAATAACAACCACCGCAGGTATGGTGCAATATCCGGAGAGAAAGTAACGTGTTCGGGAATGGGGGAGAGATTTGGGGCTTGTAATTACGTTTATAACTTTTAATCTAGTATAACTTGTGGATTAGTATCCTTGACTTATGGATTGAAATCTTGGCATGTGCTTGTGTTGTGGGAAAGATGTGGAGCTGGTTTTGGACTCCCATGACTCATGTGTTTAATATAAACTTGAAAGAACTTATGTAATTTTCTATGTTAATGTTAATAACGGGTGAGTTGTATGTTTGGATTATTCCGACAAGTCCGGATATTGTATATTGTAGACCTTAGTCAAATTACTTTTTGTAACCATATATTTTGAATGGTTGTAGTCATTTTCGGGGAAGTTGTGTAAATGGTGGTTTTTGGAGTTAACTTGGCTTTGATTACTTGTTAACTCATTTGAAGTGGTGTACATTTGTTTTAAATGAAGGAGAGAACTTGTATGGATTATTGTTATGTTCCTCAAAGTTTTGCAAAGTTTGGAGAAGTATTGATTTGATTTTGAATCAATTTCCTAGCAAGTTCATGTAAAGAGTTTGGTTTAGAAGGAGCTTGTTGATCCCATTAAGGTTATGATCATGTTCTTTTAAAATATTGGAGGAGCATAAATTTATGTTTTAGAATGTTTTAATGTGGTTGTGATTGGTTCTTTAAAGTTTCATGAGGTTTGATTGTGTCTTGGTAGTGTTTAGAACTTTTAGAATAGGGGAATCTGTCAAAAAAATGACTTCTGCAATAACCGGATCGATCTGGGCCTTGAGCGGATCGATCCAAAGCATCTAGAGGAGCCAGAGTGGTCATTTTGTCAAAACCGGATCGATTCGATTTTGGGCGGATCGATCCGCTGGTTCAGTTTCAACACCAATGGCTTTTACGGAAACAGACATAACTCATTCTAGAAAATTCAGATTCGTGCACCATTTTTTGCGTTGGAACCAGGACTCAAAGACCTATATTTTGGTATAAAATTTGATATATCTTATTAATGACCATTTTTCTCTTGAGGCTATTTTTGTCACCATAAAGTTCTTTTATGTTGTTTAACACATGTGTTACTTAGTAATTCACATGTTTTTTTTTGTTAATTCATATAGTTGAGCACTTGTAGTATTGTTACACGTGTCCTAATCCGCACGAGGTGGGTTAGGGTGTGACAGTTTTGGTATAGAGCAATAGGTTAGAGCCTTTGGGGACGAGAGACGTATATGACGCGTAGTGTGCACACAACAACACGTAGTTGCATAAATATGCATGCATGTTTACTTAGCATGCTTTTAATGTTGATTAGCATGCCATGTGTTTATTTAAAAGTAATGTGTGTATGTGTAATATGATGTGGGTGCTAGGCATTATGTCTAGAGGTGACACCTCAAACCGAATGGAACGGGTTAAAAGAGTAATTGAAGGGTTGGTACGAGTCGCCGAAACTCATGTGGTCGAAGAGAGACCGGTACAACCGAATCCGAATCCGAGGGAAGAAGTTGTAACCATCTCAAAATTTCATAAACAAAAGCGGACTATATTCTGCGGGGAAGCCGATCCGATGAAAGCCAATTTTTGGATCTCAGAGATGAAAAAAATCTTTAGGGTGCTACCATGTACAGATGAACAAAAGGTGTTGTTTGTAGCCGATACACTGAAGGATGAAGCACAATATTGGTGGCGTACTATGTTGGGACCCGGTCAACTGACTACTTGGGATCAATTCCTTGAGATATTTAACAAACAATATTTTCCAGAATCATTTGGAGACCAGAAAGCTCAGGAGTTTATGGAGTTGATACAAGGGGAAAAGACAGTCCGAGAGTACTCGACACAATTTACCAGTTTGGCAAGGTTTGCTGGGGATATTGTAACGACTGAGAAAGTAAAAGCAAGAAAGTTTGTGGCCGGGCTTCGAAGTGACATTCGAGGACGAGTGACCGTATTTCGTCTAGAGACCTACACTAAGGCATTGGATATTGCTTCTATCGTTGAAAAATATCTCAGGTACACTTCAAACTTACCACCACCAAGTCAACAAAACAAAAGGGCTGGGTCGAGTCAGTTCAGTAGTCAAGGAAGTGCAAAAAGGCAGAGTTCAGGAGGATCATCAGCTAGTATTGGTAGTGGTTCTGGTGGAAATAAACTGAGGTGTCAGTCTTGTCAAAAATTTCATTGGGGCCGATGCAATCAACTTCCAAACCCAATCATTTGCAATGTTTATCGACAAGCGGGACATATCGCCAGAAATTTTCCAACTCAGAATGTGGATATAAGGGGTCGATGCTTCACTTGTAAGGAATTGGGACATCAAGCTAAGGATTATCTAACCAAGCATCAGGGAGCTTCTGGTTCCGGTTCATACGCAGCTAGTGTCATTACACCAAGGACTACTCGGGTAGTACCAAAATGTACCGAGACCTACGGAACATTTACTGGTGGAGTGGGATGAAGCGAGAAGTCACAGAATTTGTTGCTAAGTGCATGACCTGTCAAAAAGTGAAGATGGATCATCAACGACCCGGGGGAGAACTACACCCTTTAGAGATACCATAGTGGAAGTGGGAACATATTACAATGGATTTTGTATCAGGATTTCCAAGATCTACAAAGTTTAATAATAGCATTTGGGTTATTGTCGACCGGTTGACTAAGTCAGCCCATTTCCTACCTATCAAGACCAAGGATCCCTAAAAACTTGTAGAAATTTATATTAGAGAGATTATACGGCTTCATGGAGCATCGGTTTCGATAGTGTCAGACTGTGATACTCGATTTGTGTCAAGATTTGGGGAGAGCTTACAAAGAGCTATGGAAACTTATTTACATTTTAGTACTGCGTTTCATCCCCAGACTGATGGTTAATCCGAGAGGGTGATTCAAATTTTGGAAGATATATTAAGAGTATGTGTTATGAATTTTAAAGCTGATTGGGAAACTCATTTGCCGTTGATTGAATTTTCTTACAACAATAGTTTTTAAACTAGTATTGGAATGGCACCTAACGAGGCATTGTATGGAAAAAAGTGTAGATCGCCGGTATATTTAACAGAAGTTGGTAAAAAATAACTTTTGGGATCGGAGATAGTTCAAATCAGTACTGAGAAGATTAGATTGATCAAGTAGCGGTTACAAATGGCTCAAAGTCGTTACAAAAGTTATGAGGACACGGGTAGAAGACCGTTGCAATTTGAAGTAGGTGACTATGTATTTCTGAAAGTGTCGCCTTGGAAAGGTATAGCACGATTTGGTAAGCGAGGTCCAAGATATGTTGGACCTTATTTGATTCTTAACCGGGTGGGGCCGTTAGCTTATCAGTTGGAATTGCCACAAGAGTTGGCAAACGTTCATAATGTGTTCCACGTGTCAATGCTTCGACGTTATGTGCCAAATTCGAAACATGTTATTGTTCTAGAACCATTAGAGATTTGGGAAGATTTAACTTACGTGGAGCATCCGGTACAAATTCTTGATAGGAAGAATCAAGTGTTGAGAACCAAGGTGAATCCACTCATGATGGTGCAATGGCGGAGCCATTCAATTGAGGAAGCTACTTGGGAGCGGAAGGATGAGATTTGAGCAAAGTACCCGCACTTATTCGATTCTTGAGGTAAGAGTAAGTTTGGGGACCAAACTCCTTTTAGGGAAGGAGAAATATAACACCCGTACTCGGGAAAATGGTTAATTACTATTTTTATATGCATTAATTCATGCAATTAGTGTATAAATGGGTTAAGGGGAGGCTTTGGACTCGCCCGTATGAAAAGTGTTCAGTAAAAGACACCATTTGGGAAAAATCCCTAGTGACGTGGGACAGGTACTGTGGTGAGACCCAACGAAGGGCCAAGTAAAATAATTTGCATTTTAAATTATTAGATGCATTTATATGATTACATGAATATTTGTTTAAATGCTTCCATATTATATGATGATATATGTGTTAGCATTTGGTGATAGCTTGAGTACCCAAATAAATGAAAAATGTTCATAATTAGTAGGTGCGATAGCAACTTCACAAAATATATGGGACCCACGTTGGGACCCATATGGGACTTAGACAAACACCCATTAGATAATTGGGAAGTTAATGGAATGTTTGGGGGATTTCATAATGAGAACTTAATAAAATCTGGGGGGGTAAATAAAAATAAGGGAAATGAGGTTAAGACACCCCATGTATATACATGTATAGGTGTCAAAAGAGAGGGAGACTCTCATATTTGCTAGATATTAAAGCAAGAAAAAGAAAGAGCTCACCGAGAGAGAAAGACGGAACCGTCGTCGACGTCATTTTCCGCCGTTCCGTCGCCGTCGTTCACCGGATTTACAATTCGAGACCACTTTTGGACTTGTGGAGGTACGAGGATCACATGCACGTAATTTGTTTTCATTTTCGGCAACGTTTTTTCGGCGACCGTTCTTGATAGACGATATTTGTTGTATCAAAACTATGTAGGATTCATTTTGGGGTAGAAATTGAACTTGGATTTGGTGCAATTTAGCATCTTCTAGCTTAATTTGGGTATAATCTTGCTAAGGTGAGTTTTCTAACCAAAAAGTGATTGTGGTTTAAGGTGTTCAATGTTTCTATATCTATTTTGATTGTGCCTTGGTAGTGTTTAGAACTTTTAAAACAGGGGAATCTGTCAAACAAATGATTTATGCAAAAACTAGATCGATTCGGGCCTTGAGCGGATCGATCCGGAGCATCTGGAGGAGCCAGAGTGGTCATTCTGTGAAAACCGGATCGATCCGGTTTTGGGCGGATCGATCCGCTAGTTCAGTTTCAGCGCCGATTGCTTTTATGGAAATGGACATAACTCACTCCAGAAAATTCGGATTCGCGCGCCGTTTTTTGCGTTGGAACTGGGACTCAAAGACCTATCTTTTGGTATAAAGTTTGCTATATCTTATTAATGACCATTTTGTCTTTGAGGCTATTTTTGTCACCACAAAGTTCTTTTATGTCGTTTAACACACATGTTATATAGTAATTCACGTATTTCTTTGTTAATTCGTGTAGTTGATCACTTGTAGTATTGTTATACGTGTCCTAATCCGCACAAGGCAGGTTGTGGTGTGACAAGCATTTTTATATATGAATATCAGCTTTACATTTCATTATGTATGTTTCTTTCATGAGATGATTGTTGATCCTTAAGTATCATAGTAAGTAATTCGTGTGTGTATGAGATACATACAAGTGAGATACGAATTACTATTATTTGATATTTAGAATTTGTCATAGTAGATGATTAGACTGGATATCTCATCAGATGTACACTGTAGCATGATTAAATACCATTAGATGGAGTGATGAATCACAATCACTAGAGTATGACCACTACAAGAAAAAAAGGCTTTTTATGTCACTTAAAAAGCGACATAAATAGGTATTTATGTCACTTTTTTTCCAGTAAAAAGTGACATAAATGGGAGCGACATAAATGTTTTTAAAAGTGACATAAATGTTTATAAAAGTGACATAAATGTTTCATAAAATTAAACATATGTTAATAAAAAGTGACACAAATACTTAAAAGCGATATAAATACCATTTTATTTGTCACTTTTAACCTAAAGTGACATAAAAGTAAAAAAGTGACATAAATATCAAACAAAATTATTACATCAAAGTCTTAAAAGTGACATAAATACTTTAAAAGTGACATAAAAACTTTAAAAGTGACATAAATACTTTATAAAAGTGACATAAATACTTGATAAAAGTGACATAAATGTGTAATTAGTTATGTCAATTTTTTTAAAAACGATATAAATGTTTTAAATAATGCCGATTCAATACCACCCTGTACATACAATACCACCATGTATAAAATTAAACAGAACTCGTGATCTATTTCAACCACTAAATTTCATTGATTCATCTCAATATCAACCAATTAATTGGAATGAACAAAAAACATATAGAATCGATCCACGTCAAGTGTTAAACTAATAACATATGCATGTTATATTCATCAAAAAGTAATAACAAAACTGATGATGCCAAAAATTGGTAAGAAAGATTTGAACAGAAAATAAGGTAAAAAGAAGAGTTTGTATATGGTTCAGTCCCGTTAACAAGGTGACCTACGTCCACGGTTGCGTCTGTGCGCTTCTCACTAGCAGATCACCAACGGGCCTGGTGAGCCAACAAAGATGGGCGGCACTACCAGTAATACCGGCCGGGTGTATGCGTGTAGATGGCGAGTTCTCTGTTAATTGCTTGTATGCTTAGAGAATTGATTTCGGGATCCCTTTGATAGGGTAGGTGGGCTCTTTTATAGATGCAAGAGTCCACCCTTACATGGTAAGAATTCGTGAGATTAGGGAACCTAATCTGATCACAATAGATTTGCTTGATCTTAGGAGAGTTTCCTAAATGGTTTAGGAAACTGCCATATCTCCTTCCTCAGACTTATAATTGATTTAAGAAACTGCTGGTTGGTCGGGATCACGGGCGTCCGCGACTGTCATGCCCGGCCGGGCGGTGCAAACCGCTCGGTCCCAAGGTTACCTCGGGAATGCTTAGCCGGACGGGCGCCCTCACCGGAAGAACCGGCTCCTCCTGGCGATGTGGCACTGTTCCATTGGCTAGATTATTTTGGACATACCAGCTGCCCCTATTTTTTAAACTGACTAGATGCGTCCTCGAGTGAGGATTCGAAAATCAGTATTGACTTGGAAATCCTCCGGATCCCGTCCGGGAGTGCGGCTCGAGATGGGGCCCACATTCTAGGTTGCTCGGCGGATCGACCAGTACAGGTAGAAGCTCGGGTGTAAGTATTGCCACATGTCAGGATGCAATTGGCCTGGTCAGGGTTCAGTGGAATCAGTTCGGATGTAACCAAACAGTCGCGTGGTAATCGGACCGTCATGTCATGCATTTAATGCCCGCGCTGTTTTAGGCGACTCTTCACGTGCCCGAGATGACAACTGTCAATGACTCTTGGCGGGAGAACGTCTGAGCCGTCGGATCGGTTCCAATCTGAGCCATTCACGACTTCTATATAAGGTATACTTGCTCATTCAATATATTCTCACTGTTTGTAGATTGAGTATACCGAGCGGTCTCTGAGAACACAGTTTCCCTGAGCTCTTTTCCTCTACTTTCTCACAATCCAAGCTTCTTCCTCATGGCCTCTCAAATCGATCTAACCTCCAGTGAAGGACTCACTAAGTTCAGGAGGGACTACGAGATCCCTGATGATGTCGGGGTCCGTCCTTATATCGAAGGAGAGGAGGTGGCTCTACCCTCAGTCCTTATTATCAGCTATCTGTTGCTAATAGTGGGGCTGTGTTTTCCTCTATCTGCCTCCTTCTGCGATCTTTTGCAAGGATTGCGTTTTTCGCTTGCCAAGTGCCACCCGAATCTTGCCCGACTGCTCTGGGGCATATCAGTGCTGAACGAGCGGCTCAGGATACTACTCCGCTCTGTGGATGTCGCCAGGTGCTATCTCTTGAGCATAGATCGCGAGGATCCTTACCTACGCGCCGGGGCGGAAGAGAAGCATCTCGTTCGTGGTTTAGACGTCCCCAACAGGAACTGGCATCAATACCCTTGGGTCGTTGTCTCCGGCAACTGGTTGGTGGACCCATCTATGTACCCTCCTGCAACTTTTGATCCCGAACTGTGCAAGATGTCCTTTGCCGCTTTCCGCGACGTTGCCTCCTCAATGGCTGACATGGAGGCGATCAAACGAGTGGTCGAGGTCGGCCTCAAGTTTTCTGATTTGATTGGGGGACCTGCTGGGGAGGTTAGCGGTGAAGCTCCTCCTGCAACTCCTATTGCGGCTGCTTCCGGGTCGCTCCGTTATACTCGGTCCACGACATCCGGCCCGTGCGCCATAAGAGGGGCCGCCCCATCCGAAGGGCCAATCGCTCTGACCACCAGTTCTGGTTCATCCTCGTCCAGGGACACAGATCTGCCACCGGGCCCGACCAGGAAGGGTAAGGAAAAAGTGGTCGAGGAAGAGTCTCAGCCCCAACCGAAAAGAAGTCGGCTGGAAACACCCGCCGGTCTTCATGTGCCTAGCTCTTGGACAAGCCTCTCCCTTAGTAATTTGAAAGGTCGTCTGCAGGAGGTGGAGAAGCAGAACACTCTTCTACAAATGAACTTTGTCATACGGGAAGTAGATTTTCATGCCCTGGAGCTCACCACCCAAGAGCTGGTGGCCAGGATGGCGGCCATGAAAGAGGAGATCAAGACTTTGAAGGGCAAGGGGACCTGAAAGCTCTCTTCCTTTTTTTTGTTTTGTTTTGTCGGGGAGGCTACTAAAACTTTCCCCCGTTGTACAAAATACTGTAATTAATGAGAAGGTCCTCTGAGGCCACCTTTTTCCATCAACTGCGTCGTTTGTGATTGCCAATGCCCGACCCGTTGTTGGCCGATCTAGGCACTTGGGGGCTACCGGGATAGGAAACTGCTCGAGGGCTCGTTAGGTGATAGCCGAGTAGCCCAATGTCGTGCCCATGTGGGACTATTTTTGAGCGGGCATCCGGGGTAAGATCAGCCCGGGCAGTTTTTTGCCAAGGCCTGGGACGCCCGCGTAATTACCCTGGCCTGTGACGTCTCGTTTTCTCCATGCTGGTCCGACGCTTTGTCTGACACAGATTTGAAGATTTAGACCTCCTCTTAGGAACCATTCGGTAATAGGTCGGGACCCCGATCGGATTATACCGGTCAGAATGATCAGTCGGGGCACAGGCCGAGCGATGACCATGCCTGCCCGGGTCATCGTTGTGCCACGTGTCAACCGGTCATTGATCTGGTTAGGATCCAACGGTACCAGCTTGGGAGTAACTGAAACATCTCCGTCATGCATTTAATGTACGCGCCTTTTGAGGCGGCGTTTCAGGTGCCCGAGGTGACAACTGTCGGCCACTTTGGGCAGGAAAACGTACGAGCCGTTGGATCTGTTTTGATCCGGGCCATCCTTGGTTTCTATATAAAGGCCACTTGCCCATTTCTCCAACTCTTTACTACAGAGATTAGACTACCGAGCGCCTTAAGAGCAAGAATAATCCTGAGCAAGATTCCCGAGCCCCTTTTCTGCACCAAACTTTGTAAATTTTTTCTCCTTTCTCCGTCCCTTTCTTTTCTCTTGTTTGAGCGAGACTGGAGAGAGCAAACCCACTTAGGTTAGAACAAGAGTGGGTCTTTTTCTTCCTCAGGTTCTGTTTCTTCCTCCGGGCAGGGGGCACCTTAGGGTTGTTTAAGCGAGCGAGTGTCCCCGGAGTAGTCTTGAGAGAGTGCCACTTGGTATTGAGGACCCTTTATTCTCTACCCTTTAGGTTAGTGATCCTGCCCTCTCTGTACGTCAGGCTCGGTGTCCCTGACCCATACTCAGGCCGTGTCCTTCTACTTCGCCCTTCCATAGGAGTACGAGAAATGGAACATTCCGACTTCAACTCTGCTTCCCGATCGGAGAGTGAGATGTTCCGGTCGGGCACGCCCGATCCCAGCTTAGACCTATCTTCAACGTCCCCCTCAGATCATCACAGTGAGGGCTGGATCGCGGCCCAAATGTCCAGCAACGAGTCTGACCAGGAGGCCTCCGTTGCCTCGGTGTCACGAGGTTCAGGTGACGAGGCGCCTGAGGAGTCTGCTTCCTTGGTAGCATTTGCCTGCGAGTTTATCCCCACGGCCCTGCATGCCGAGAACCTTGATCGGATCAGGGGTAGGTACGCCATCCCTGATATCAGTTCTTTGTCTGTCCAACCCGGTGGGGCTCATATTTACTGTCGGGGTTTTGTTACCTTATACGAGGACGCCTTCATGGCTGGCCTTCGTGTCCCCCTCTATCCGGTCGCTCAAGACGTTTTGATCTTCCTGGGGATAGCTCCCGGGCAGTTAGCCCCAAACGGGTGGAGGTATCTGATGGGATCCATCTCCTTGTGGCCCCAGATCTTCAGGTACGAACTCACCCTTCAAGAGTTCTTCTAGATCCACCGGCCGTTCCTAGTCCACGGGGAGGCCGGGTTTTTTTCCCTAGGGGCTCGGCAGGGAAAGTAGATTATCATCAACTGCCCGAGCAACAACAAGGGGTGGAAGAACAAGTTCTTCCAAGTGTCCACCCCTGGGCTTTGTGAGCCAGCCCCTGGGAGTCAACTAAGGACCTTATGGGCGGGAGAGTTGAGGGGTAAGCCCGTCCCTTATCTTCTCTGGCCTCTTTCCAGGCTCTGTTTTGTGGTTCCGAACTGATCGTCTTGGTTTGTTTTGCAGCAGGATCCATCGATCTCCCAAACATTCCAGAGGAGTGTGAGGAGATGATCAGGGGCTTGATTGAGCGGCCTGTCAACGTCTGGGACGTGCTGACCCAGTCGGGAGACCAGAAAGGCGACCACCGACCCCACCGTCTTGCCAAAGCGCCAATCTTCCCTACCATTATCCCGGGTACGAGTTTTGTCACTTGCCTTAACTTTGGCTACTCTTTGCCACCTTGTTATCCCTGTTGCTGACCCTATGGCTATTTTTTTTTTGCAGAGATGGCCCCCAGGAGAGATCCCGAGCGACTGAGGGCTCTGCAGGCTGCTGCTGCTGAGCGGATGGCGACGACGGGGAAGAGGTGGGCCGTTAAGGCCTCTGGCAGTGTGCGCCCCTTCAGACGACTCAGGCACGGCCCATCGGCGGCCCAGGCTCCCGGGGAGACATCAACTCTCTGGGTGGTGGTAGTGGGGGAAACCTCTGCCCCCCGAGCCAAGATTCCCGCCGGGACGCCCCTGGGGTAATCTGGGGAGACCCGGGATAGGGTCAGACCGTGCCTACTCCCTAGTCAGGTAGAGAGGTGTGCCGGCATGTCTCCCCAGGTTTTTCAGGAGTGGCTATATAGTATCTCCCATCTGGTAAGTAACTTTTTTGTATCTTCTGACTTCTTTGCATTTTCTGCTCTGCTGGCAATAGTGACCGACTGTTTTCTTTTTATTTTGGTTACAAGTCGGCTGTATGGCTTCCGGAGCTGAGCCCTTCATGCCGGCCCTTGCCGGGAGTGCCACCGCCGCCGAGACCGCCCTGGCCGAGAAAGAGGTTGCCTTGGAGGCCAAAGAGA
Organism: Hydrangea macrophylla; assembly: GCA_033977485.1. NCBI lineage: Eukaryota > Viridiplantae > Streptophyta > Magnoliopsida > Cornales > Hydrangeaceae > Hydrangea > Hydrangea macrophylla. The sequence continues at coordinate 58,286,799 of CM066988.1, read as the reverse complement.
AGGCCTTGACCGTGGAGAAAAACCGGGTCAAGGGCCTAGCTTCGAGCCTCGGGGCAGCCCAAGAAGAACTGGCGGTGGCTCTGGCGGAGCTTGAGGCCGAGTGGGCTGGCTGTGCAGCAGCGGAAGCTCGGGAGAGGGCGCTCTGGGAGGTGGCAATAGCCGCTGGTCCCCCGGGGGAAACTTTCGATGATGGCTTCTTCCTCGGGTATGAGGACTTGAAAAGGAGGTTGGCCCGGGACCACCCGGAGTTGGACACCACTCCCTACCAGGGGTGGACTCTGACTACTAGGACATGGTGCCCGAGACCACCGAGGATGCTGCTGCGGCTGAGGGTGCCATTGCCCCGGCTGGCCAGGAGAGAGATGCTGCCCCGGAGGGGCAGGCCGGGGGGGAGGTCGAGGAGAATGTGGATGTTGTTGATGTAGACGACCCCTAGGCTCCCTTCTCTTGGACTCTTGTTGTTTTTTGTTGTAGTTTCTTCTCTTTTTTTTTTTTGGGAGGCTACTACAATTGCCCCCCAGGCTTTGTACAATTTTCATTAATGAAAAGGCCCTTGAGGTCAATCTTTCCATCAACTATGTCTTTTCTCTGTACCGTGCCTATTTGCTGATATCCGTTTGGTTTTTGGCCGACCTAACACCTGCCTTAGCAAATGTTTTAGGACCGTAACCAACAAAACACCTGGTCTTACTGACCTGGCGTGCGTCAAATAGTTGCCCGGAGTGCTGTAGGGACTAGCCCTACTTAGCATCCAAGATCACCCAGTGTATTATAGGAATACCCTGTATTACCGTCCGGGTTGTCCCGGTGTATCATAGGTGTATCCTATTTTACGATCCAGGATATATCTCTGATCACTGTAAGTGCTTAGGAAGATTTCCCAAGTTCTTGTAGCGACCGGTGTGATTCCCTGTTTTGGCCTAATATTCCCCCTGCCCCCCCAAGCATTTTGCTAAGGCGGGAGTACGGGAGCAAGTGGCCGTAGGAAACCGACCTGGAACATGGGTGGTTGTAGGGGCATTTGAAGTTTGCCATCGTCAGCCACCTAGGGGTTTGGCCCCGTCGTCGGCTGGGCATAAGCGAAGCTTTAAATAATTTCCTGTTTAGGCCTAGAATCCCCTTGCCCTCGAGCGTCCTGTAAAGGCGAGGGCGTGTTGGGGAGCGGCCATAGGAAACTGACCTGGAACATGGGTGGTTGTAGGGTCCTTTTGTGCCTGGGTTCGGAGCTCGAGGTCTTTTTCTGCCTTGGGGTTAGGCCCGAGGTCTTTGTTGCCTCGGGGTTAGGCCCGAGGCCTTTTTTCTGCCTCGGGGTTAGGGCCGAGGTCTTTTTTCTTGCATTGCACGGGGTACTGACAGGAATAAATTTTCAAAGCAAACTATTCAATTTTATTTGAAAAATAATAATCTATAACGGTTGCCCAACCAGATCTACAAGAAAGAAATTTCCCTATAGTACTAAATTCCCGTGGTCAGAAGCTACTGATAGTACTTGCGGAGGTGTTGCACGTTCCAAGGATGAGTGAGATCATGCCCGTCCATGCTCTGTAGCCATTAGGTTCCCGGTCGGTTGACCCGAGTCACTTTATATGGGCCTTCCCAGTTTGCCCCTAATTTCCCGTAGCTTGGGATTTGGGTAGACTGGTTCACTGCCTTGAGGACGAGGTCTCTAACTTGAAAACTGCGGTGCTTTACCTTGCTATTGTAATACCGCGAGACCCTTTGTTTGTAGGTTGCCACCCTCAGATAGGCCTGCTCTCTTTTTTCTTCCACCAAGTCCAGTTCTGTCTTGAGGGCTTCTCCGTTGTCCGGATCACTGAAGTTGGCCACCCGGTATGTTAGCAGCCCGAGCTCTGTAGGGACCACTACCTCAAAATTGTAGGTTAAGGAGAACGGGGTCTCGCCTGTAGCCGCTCAGGGTGTAGTGCGGTAGGCCCACAGGAGGGTTGGTAGCTCTTCAGTCCACAGCCCTTTGGCACCTTCAAGCCTTGTCTTGATTGACTGCCAGATTGTCCGGTTGGTTACCTCGGCTTGACCATTGGCTTGTGGATGCTCGGGGGAAGAGTAATGATTTAGTATCCCGTAACCCAAGCAGAACTGTCTGAAGATGGGTGTATCAAATTGTCTGCCATTATCACTGATCAGGACTCGGGGAATACCGAACCTGGTGAGGATATTTCTTTCCACAAAGCTCTCCATTTTCCGCTCGGTTATCGTTGCCAAGGGTTCGACCTCTGCCCATTTGGTGAAGTAGTCAACAGCTATCACGGCAAATTTGACTTGACCTTTTCCTGTCGGTAAAGGACCAACAATGTCAATTCCCCATTGGGCAAATGGCCAGGGAGTGTGGATCGGTGTTTGGAGTTCTCCCGGTCGGTTGATCATGGGAGAGTACTTTTGGCACTTGTCACACCTTCGAACATACTCCTGTGAATCTCGGGCCATTGTTGGCCAATAGTAACCTTGTAGTAGGGCCTTTCTGGAGAATGCCCGACCTCCGACGTGGTTCCCGCACACACCTTCATGGATTTCAAACAGTATTGCTTGCACTTGCACAGGATGAACGTAGCGGAGGTACGGGATAGTGAATCCTCTCTTGTAGAGGATGCCATCAAGAAGGTGATTTTGCGTTGCCCGGTACTTGACCCGGTGTGCCTCATCTTTGTCGTCTGGCAGCCTTCCTGTTGTTAAGAATGTCACGAGCGGGTCCATCCAGCTAGGTCCCAGAGTGACCGGGTCAACCTCTATGCCCTCTGAATTGATCACACTAGGCTCGGGTAGGAATTGTATCCTTATTCCGGGTAAGTCTGACTCAGAAGACGAAGCGAGGCGAGCCAGCCGCTCGGCTCTGGTATTTTTTTCTCTGGGTATCTGAGTGATGGAGAATCCTCGAAGCTGTTTGGAAATCGTTCGGACAAGGGCCAAGTAGGCTACCATGTTGTCTTCCCGTGCTTCGTACTCTTGGTTAACCTGATTGACCATAAGCTGGGAATCACTGTAGCCCTGAACCTGTTGCGCACTCGTCGAGATGGCTAACTGTAACCTAACCAAGAGGGCTTCGTATTCGGCTTCATTGTTGGAGGCACGGAACCCAAACCTTAGTGCATATTCGAGCTGGATACAGTCAGGGGTGGTCAGGATGATTCTTGCTCCACTTCCTTACTGATTGGAGGAACCATCCACATGCAGTACCCAGGTTAGGATGTCGGAGCATAATCCAGGCGGTAAGGCCTGGGGCTCGGACTCTTTGACCGGGTCTTCAGGATATGTAAACTCGACCAGAAAATCTGCTACGGCTTGCCCTTTGATGGCTGTCCGGGGTCGGTAGATTACTTCGAACTCTTCCAACTCCAAGGCCCACTTGACGAGCCTCCCGGATGTGTCCGACCGACTCAGAATTCTGCGGAGAGGTTGATCTGTCAGGACTACAATGGCATGGGCCTGAAAGTACGGGCGGAGCCTTCGGGCTGAGGTGATAAGGGCGAAGGCCAGTTTCTCAATGCAGGAGTATCTGCCCTCTGTGTCCTGCAACGCCCGGCTGGTATAATACACTGGGAAGCTCGGGAGACAAATCTGTCTAGTGCGGCCACTCATTCGGCTAGGCTCTGGACTTCCTTCGTTGATTTGGGTGACCGCATGTTGATGATAGCTTTGATCTTCTCGGGGTTTGCCTCGATTCCCCGTCTGCTAACTAGATGGCCTAGAAACTTCCCGGACGATACACCGAAGGTGCATTTGGCCGGGTTCAACCTCATCCTAAACTTTCTCAAAATGCTGAAGGCCCCGGCCAGGTGCTCGAGGTGGTCGGGCTCGTCCCGGCTCTTGACCAGCAGATCATCCACGTATACCTCCATAGACTTTCCAATGAGGTCTCTGAATATGTGGTTGACCAGGCGTTGGTAGGTAGCCCCGGCATTCTTGAGACCGAAAGGCATAACCTTGTAGCAGTACGTGCCTTGGTCAGTGATGAACGCCGTCTTTTCTTCGTCCCAGGGGTACATGCTGATTTGGTTGTACCCCGAGTAAGCGTCCATGAATGAAAGGAGTGAGTGACCTGCAGTAGAGTCCACAAGGAGGTCTATCCTGGGTAGCGGATAACCGTCCTTGGGGCAGGCCTTGTTGAGGTCGGTGAAGTCTACACATATTCTCCATTTCCCGTTTCTTTTCTTAACAAGAACGATGTTAGCTAGCCTATCGGGATAATGGACCTCTCGGATTGACTTCGCCTTTTGGAGATTCGCGACCTCCTCACTCACTGCCTTCTGTCTCTCGGGGGCCATGCCCCTTCTTTTTTGCTTAACCGGACGACAATCCGGGCTGACATTGAGATGATGGGACATTACCCGGGGGGGTCAATCCCGGGCATATCCTCATCACTCTAAGCAAAAACGTCTTGATTTTGCCTCAGAAATTGAGTCAGCTTTTCCTTCAAGGCGGGCTCCAGTAGGGCACCTATGCTGACCGTGCGGTCTGGGTACTCAGGATCCAGCATTACTTGTTCCAGTTCTTCCATCGGTCCTATCATGTCGCTCTGGTCCTGGGGGTCCATTTCTTGGATGTTTAACGTTTCTGTGATTGCCCCCTGACGCAACGAGCTGACATAACAACTCCGAGTGGTAGTCTGGTCTCCTCGCAAGCATTCAGGTCCCTGGGGAGTTGGGAACTTCACTGTTAAGCTATAGGTGGAGACGACTGCTCTGGCCCTGTTGAGGGTCGGCCTGCAGAGGATGACGTTGTAGGCCGACAGGATTTCTACTATCACAAAATTGGTTAACGCAGAAACCTGCTGTGGGTAGGTCCCCATGAGAACTGGGAGCTCGATTGTACCGAGCGGTTGCGTGCTAGAGCCGTTAAACCCAACCAAGGGGGTAGCGACCGGCCGGAGCCGATCCCTAGAGATCCCGAGTTGATCGAACGCCGTCGTGAACATAATGTCGGATAAGCTGCTTGTGTCCACTAGTACCCTCTGGACCATATAGTTGGCTATAGAAAGCGCCACTACTAACGGGTCATCAGGGGGGCAGTGGATGCCCTACAAGTCGTCCGATGTGAATGTTAGAACATCGGTCGGGGAGGAGCCAATGGATTGGACTTGCCAGACATTCGCCCTGGACGCCCGACTGTGTCTCTTCCGTGCCGACTGTGAATCGCCTCCGCCTGACGTTCCTCTGGAGATCACGTGGATAAGGCCAACTGGTGGTGGTGGTGGTGGTGGCTGATCGGGAGCTCAGGTGTTCTCCCGAGGTCGTCTGTCAGTTGTGACGAACTCGGTGTTGGGTTTGTGCCCTCAAACCATTACTTTATATATGAGACATTGACATTTTAATATATGGATATCATCTTTACATTTAGTTATGTATGTTTCTTTCATGAGATGATTGTTATCCTTAAGTATCATAGTAAGTAATTCGTGTATGTATGAGATACATACAAGTGAGATACGAATTACTATTCTTTGTTACTTAGAATGTGTCATAGTGGATGATGAGACTGGATATCTCATCAGGTTTACACTATAGCATGATTAACTACCATTGGATGGAGTGATTAATCTCAATCACTAGAGTTTAACTCTTAGTTAACATGCTAGTGCTTATAGTGCATTGACAGACCTGAGCTTTCCTATTGACACTCAAGATTGTCAATCAGTCGATAGGAACTCATAACTTGTATAAGGTACGTGTTCTTAATCTTGAGATGATTATGAACATAGACTGTGGATATGGCTGCTTTGACTTACCAATCAGTGAGGTCTATAGAAGATCAACACCTGGGTATCTTGGGTGTGTCATATTCATAGGGTTGTGAACATATATTGTCAAGACAGAATCTACCCTCTGTTTCAGAGTAAGCATTCCCTTGAGAATGTCACCAAGTCGATTACTGAGTACTGTAGTCTTGTTGATAAGAGTTATCAACATGTTTGGTAATCATGAGAGGTGAATGGGACTCAAGGAATACAAGAAGTAATCATGATTCAGGTTGACAGTAACAGTTATCCGACTACCTGAATATGATTACGAATGCTAAAGGTAGAGGGACATTAGTACAACATACAAGTCTAGTTATCGCTTCGGATATGTTCTTTTGCGTTGGAGTTCAGTTATCGTTTTATAGTGGAGTAAACGTTAACTGACCAGTTCGTTAGTTTGCTGATAAAAGAGTTTGGTCACGGTAATTAACAAACTGGTCTGAGCCAACAATAAAGAGCCTAGGAGGTCCCACTCTTAGCTCCGCCAGGATACTTGGAAAGATATATGAGGAAGTTGTGAAGACAAGTTCGATCGATTGAAGTATGTTCGATCGATTGAAGTCTTGGCAGTCTCGATCGATCGAGAATGGTTCGATCGATCGAAGATCTTCGATCGCTCGAAGTCTAGGTCGGTTATGGAAATCTATAAATAGGGCAGCTGCGTTCTGGAAAAGGAGTTCGTCATTTTAGAACGTCAGAAGCTGCAGAAACTATTTTTAGAGCCCCAAACCTTCTTTTTCCTCTCTATTAGAGATCCCACCATCTCTAGTCTCTCCGACAAGCATCCGCAGGAGACATAAGGGTGAAGACAACCTAGTGGAGCCTACTGCATCACCAAGGAAGAAGAAGAAGAAAATCAGAATTGGGTTCAAGACACTAAGGTATAACTCTTGTCCCCTCTTGTGCGCATCTATGGAATTAACGAGTAGTAGATCTTGGGCTACCATTAAGTTTTTATAACTTGACTTTTCCGCTGCGCGTTTAAACTTTTAACTTAAACCGGTTTTTCCATCACTCGGCGAGGTGTTCCAGCTCGATCAACTTCTCTATTGCTATCTTCAATTTGAAACAATCCTCCGTTTCATGGCCGTGATCCCTGTGGTAGTGGCAAAACTTGTCCCGGTTCCTCTTACCAGGCGGGGCTCGGAGTTTGGCTGACTGCGGAAGCAGCCTCTGCGGCGGCCATAACTTCGTGTATAGGCCGGGAAAGGGGTGTGAAAGCGGTTGGGGGCTGACCCCGGGCATCTCTTTGGTCTTGCTTTGGCTTCTTTCCCGAGCCCTTTTCAAACCCTTTACGCTTGCTTTTGGCCTTCGGGGATTCGTCTCCCGCCTGGCCGATGCGTTTTGCCTTCAAAAACTCCTTAGTGTCTATGTATTTTCCGACTCTCTCTGAGAGCTCCACCAGGGTGGCCGGTCGGTTGCGATGGAACGATGTGGCAACCTTGGTGTGTTGAACTCCCGAACAGAAGGCCATGATTGCGCCCGTTTCATTAAGGTTTCGGATCAGGAGCCTCTGTTGGTTGAAACGATCTACATACTCCCTCAAGGACTCCCCTTTGCGCTGCTTGATGGTCAGCAGCTGTGTATCCGGTTGCGACCGGTCGAGCATCCCGACAAACTGGCTGATGAATAGCTTGCCAAGGGCTTGGAAGTTGTCGACCGTCCGGGGCTTCAAAGCCTGAAACCACTGTGCGGCTGGCCCCTTAAGGGTACTGGGAAAGGCCAGGCACAGCAACTCGTCCACCGTGGTGACCAGTGCCATCTGCGCCTTGTAGGTGCGGATGTGGTCCACCGGGCTTCCTGTACCGTCATAGGAGCTGAGGTAAGGGGGTTTGAAATTCCGTGGAATGGGAAACTGTGTCACCCAAGCGGTATAGGGTGACTCAGTCTCCGTGTTAGTGAGGTCATGACCGGACTTGCGATTCAGCCTCTCGATCTGCTGCTGCAGTTCCTCGACCTGGGCTTTGACATCACTCTGCCCTGTTCTTTTATCTGTGTCTGAGCGGTAGGCCGGGTCGGACGACGAGGCCTCCTCCTCAAAGCGCGTCGACTTCGGGGATAGAGCTAGGCTCTGGGTTCGGGAAAATCTGTGCCTAAGATCGCCCCGACTCAAGGCCGGAGGGTCATCGGCCGATTCCCGGGCTCTCCGTCCGGACTCCTCCGCTCTGGCCGCGCGCCGCCGATCGATGATAATCCTGGCGTCTTCCACTCAGGGAGGATTGGGCCGAGGTCGTCTTTGCGAGCGCCTGGTGGTCTGGCTGCGCTCTCCCTCGTCGGGGCGTTCCCTGTCCGATGGCGACACCGGAGCAGAACGGGCTTGCCTTCGTGCCCGAGGGGGCCTTTTAAGTGGAGCGCTCTTCTCAGGCTGATTCTCCGACGCGGGGCGCTTCTCGTGTTGGGCCATAAGCGCCTCTATCTGCTCCTGTGTTCGGCGCTGGCCCTCTAAGAGTTGCTCCAGCACTGCCATTATCTGTTCAGTGGTTATGGAGGCAGCCCGCTGCACAATTTGCAGGTTCTCCTGACCAGTTGAATTAGCTGCTTTCTTTGCCCCCTTTGGCGGCATGTTGATCAGTCAAAGGTTTTTGTTGATGAGAAGACTATGTCATTTCCCACAGACGGCGCCAAACTGATGATGCCAAAAATTGGTAAGAAAGATTTGAATAGAAAATAAGGTAAAAAGAAGAGTTTGTATGTGGTTCGGTCCCGTTAACAAGGTGACCTACGTCCACGGTTGCGTCTGTGCGCTTCTCACTAGCAGATCACCGACGGGCCTGGTGAGCCAACAAAGATGGGTAGAACTACCAGTAATACCGGTCGGGTGTATGTGTGTAGATGGTGAGTTCACTGTTAATTGCTTGTATGCTTAGAGAATTGATTTTGGGATCCCTTTGATAGGGTAGGTGGGCTCTTTTATAGATGCAAGAGTCCACCCTTACATGGTAAGAATTCGTGAGATTAGGGAACCTAATCTGATCACAATAGATTTGCTTGATCTTAGGAGAGTTTCCTAAATGGTTTAGGAAACTTCCATATCTCCTTCCTCAGACTTAAAATTGATTTAGGAAACTGCTGGTTGGTCGAGATCACGGGTGTCCGCGACTGTCATGCGTAGCCGGGCGGGGTAAACCGCCCGGTCCCAAGGATACCTCGGGAATGCTTAGCCGGACGGGCGCCCTCACCGGAAGAACCGGCTCCTCCTGGCAATGTGGCACTGTTCCATTGGCTAGATTATTTTGGACATACCAAAAACTATGAATTAAAGCAACAAAAAAAAAAATTAGCCCAACAAAAAAAGTGTTTTCGCTTGTTAGAACTTCCCATCAAAATGTGAAACTTTGTACCTACAAAAAAGAAAAAGTTTTCATTAATTAGTTATATATATAAAATAATAAAAGAGTAAAACAAAGTTTGGGGGTTTTGAGAGACCAAAATGTGTTCGGGGATTCGGAATGACACGGGACCAGAACCTAAACTTCATAATCACCTAATTAGACTTGTAGGAAGAAACGGCTCGCAACTCCGATTCACGAATTGTAAGTTAGACGCGAATACGCAAATTCATAGACTTAAGGCTTCTAAAGCTAAGTTTTGGGATTTTGAGAGACCAAAATGGGTTTCGGCATTTGGAATGACACAGAAATGGAACCTAAACTACATACTCACCTAAATAGACTTGTAGGAAGAAACGACATGCAATTCCGATTCACAGATTGCAAGTTAGACGCGAATTCACTAATTTATGGACTTAAGACTTCTAAAACTAAGTTTTGGGGTTTTGAGAGACCAAAATGGGTTTCGGCAATCAGAATGACACGGGACCAGAACTTAAAATTCATACTCACCAAAATTGACTTGTAGGAAGAAACGACACGCAATTCCAATTCACAGATTGCAAGTTAGACGTGAATACCCAAATTCATAGACTTAAAGGCTTCTAAAACTAAGTTTTGGGGTTTTGAGAGACCAAAATGTGTTCGGGGACTCGGAATGATACAAAACTGGAACCTAAACTTCTTACTCACCTACATAGATTTGTAAGAAGAAATGACATGCAATTTCGATTCACGGATTGCAAGTTAGACGTGAATACGCAAATTCATAGACTTGAGGCTTCTAAAACTAAGTTTTGGGGTTTTGAGAGACCAAAATGTGTTCGGGGACTCCGAATGATATGGGATTGGAACCTAAACTTCATACTTACCTACATAGACTTGTAGGAAGAAACGACACGCAATTTCGATTCACAAATTATAAGTTAGACGTGAATACGCAAATTCATAGACCTAAGGCTAGGGGTGGGAACACGTTGGGCCAACCCAAAGTTTCGACCCGAACCGAAGTTTAAGTACAATTTAGGTTGGTTGATTCGGATTGTTCAATAATTCGGGTCAAAACCGAACTATAATTACAAGGTCTAGTTCGGGTTTTGGTAGAGAAGTCCCAAACCGAACCCGACCCGAATATCTGAACTATTCATTGAATATATAAAACAAATTTGAGGAATTAGGGCTCAAAAACCTTACTCTGTTACTCAATCTCTCATCTCAATGATGTAGACCTCACCTCACTGTCCTCAGTCCTCAGTCCTCCTCTGGGCGATGGCGACAGAATGGCTCAGTCTGGCATTGCTCAGTACGGTGGTAGCGTGGCTCTGAGTGCTCTCTCTCTCTCTGAGTCTCTCTCTCACCACGGATCCACGAAGTATCTCTCTCTCTATGGTTATGGCTCTCTCTCTCTCTCTCAGTATGTCTCTCTCTCAGACTGAAATTCTCAGTCCAAATGTTCCCAGGCCATGACTCCATGAGGAGGTAGACCATATATTTTAATGTTATACTCTAAGAGTCTAAGATAATCAAATACCCACTTAGATTTTTAGAGCCATTTAAAATTTCAAATCTACATCTAGTCAAGATCAAGAAAAGGGCTTTTGGGTTTTCCTATTTTTTTTCCTTTCTAATTTGTGTGTTATTTATCAACAAGTTAACTATGATAAATTATTCATTGAAGTTGGATGTGACAACATTGGGGTAAAATGGGATGTTGGCTTTCCTGAGCTGATTGGGGTGAATCCATTGAGATAAACAGGGGACAAAAATTCGGTTGAATTTCAACCCAAATTTTTGAACCGAACCAGAACTTTTATTTCAAACCCAAACTATATTTTCGAACATTGTTCTAGTTCGGCTTTCGGCACCAAAAATCCCAAACCGAACCCGATCAACCCGACTCGAACTAGTCGGTTCTGTTTATTGCCACCCCTACCTAAGGCTTCTAAAAATGCAAGAAAAGGAAAATGATTGCCAAACTAAAGATTTTTTGTCATACACTGTAGGCATATATTGATATCATAAAATGTATCAAAACTTGAGAGAAAACTTCTGGTGGAAGGACATGAAGCATGAAGTCGCTAAGTTTGTATCTGAATGTTCGGCATGTCAACAGATCAAAGCGGAGAGACGAGTACCTACGGGGTTATTACAACCATTACCAGCGTCAGAATAGAAATGGGATGAGATTACAATGGACTTTGTTTCAGGATTTCCACGATCATTCAATAAGAATGATAAGATTTGAGTTATCGTTGACCGATTAACCAAGTCAGCTCATTTTCTACCGATCAAGATGACTAAACCGTCCAAGTTAGCAGAATTGTATATGAGAGAGATTGTAAGACTACATGGGGTACCAGTCGTGATCATATCGGACCGTGATAGTAGTTTTACGTCGAGGTTTTGGGGAAGTCTACAGACAACTACGGGTACGAAGTTGAGTTTCAGTACTGCATTTCATCCTTAAACCGATGGACAGTCGGAGCGTATGATTCAGACATTAGAGGATATGTTACGATTGTGTGTATTGGATTTTGGGGGTGATTGGGAGAAACACCTACCATTGATTGAATTTGCGTATAACAACGGATTTCAGTCAAGTATTGGTATGGCACCATATGAAGCTTTGTATGGGCGTAAATGTCGATCGCCGGTTTATTGGACTGAGGTTGGAGAAAGGAAGTTACTAGGACCTGAGTTAATACAAGTGACTACTGAGAAGGTGAAGTTGATTCAAGAGCGACTCAAGGTAGCTCAGAGCCGATATAAGAGTTATGTAGACTCGAAACGGCGACCGATGACGTTCGAAGTAGGTGACTTTGTTTACTTACAAGTATCGCCTTCGAAAGGCGTTGTCCGATTTGGAAAGCGAGGGAAACTTAACCCAAGATTCATAGGACCGTTTGAGATTCTAGAGAGAGTAGGGCCGGTGGCTTACCGATTGGCTTTATCAGCTGAGTTATCATTTGTGCACAACGTGTTTCACGTGTCTATGTTGAGATGTTGCATGATTGATACGAGTAAGATCATTGTACCTGAACCGCTACAGATTCAGAGAGACTTGACTTATGTGGAACAACCAATAGAGATTCTAGATCGAAAAGAGCAAGTCTTAAGAACTAAGACGATTCCGATGGTAAAAGTATTGTGACGTAGTCACACGGTGGAAGAAGCTACATGGGAAAGTGAGGAAGACATGAGGAATGAGTATCCGCACCTGTTTGATGTATGAGGTATAAGTTTGGGGACAAACTTCCTTTTTGGAGGGGAGAGTTATCATGCTCGTTCCAGAATTTCATAGTTTTGTCATGAATGATATGAAATTTTATGAATTATCATTTATATATGATAAATAAGGATAAGTGGTTGACTGTGGTCAACGGTGAGGTGTCAGTAAGGACACGAGGAAATTGGTAATTGAGATTTTTATTGGCACGAGTAAATGACATTTATATGATTTAAATGTTATTTGACTTATCTAGTATTTTGTGAATAGTGAATTATACCTGTGTAGTATAGTTTCTGGTAATCTCAATATTGTTATATATCATTTTGAGAACTGTGGTGAGAACGTGAGTGACACGTTAAATAAAAAGGTAGGTGGTGTAGAGATTCCACATAATTTAATTTTCGGATGTTATTTTTGGACCCAAACGAGACTTAGTCGGAAACTTCTGAAATTTATAAATTTCACTCGCAAAGATATAAAATGGACGTGTGCGAAGTTTCATGGGTCAATTAGAAGTTTTGAGAAACTTGCGGGGAGGTAAACATAATTTTTGAGAAGATTTTCTATAAATAGTGGAGGATAAGATTACATTCTCCAAAAAGTTGGAAAAATATCTAGAGAGAGGATAGAGAAGGGAGATTGTTGCTACGGGCTTTGCGACGACAAACTTGTAGGAATCGTCCGTCAGTTTTTCACCAAATTCAAGATTTGAACTCGTGAAGGTAAGATCTACGTTTTGATACTACTTAAGCCGTGTTTGGCCAATTTTTGTAAAAATCTTAATTCTAGACTTTTGGGAAAAACTCAGTAAAACTTGTAGGAATCGTCTCAAATTCAAAATCCGACGATTAATTAGCCTCCTAGTTGATCCTTCAAAGTTTGGGGGAAATCGCACGAGGTATGAAGTTCTAACTTGTGAAATATAGAGAAATACATGTTTTATATTTCAGCGACGAAATTGAGATCCGGGCAAAATCCATGTGTTAATTGTAGGCCCGTTAATTATGCACGCGCTAAATTGTGAAAAGCATGTCTAAATTTACGCGAGCACGTTGAGTTGTCTATGTGGGTCAAAGGGGGGCATCATATAAATTCATGCAGAAGTAAGCTTCTAAATGTTTGAGAATTTTAGTAGCGACGGCTACTGTGCATGGTTTAAGGCTTGGACTTGCCAGGGCACTTGGGGGATGTAATGGTTGTAGGCTTGGACTAGCCATTGACATCGCGGTTTAAGGCTTGGACTTGCCGCTACCGGATGAATGCGTATTTTCTCCCTAGAGACTATTGATATGATTTATGAGATTAAAGCATGTTTTATCTTATATTGCATATGTTAGACTTGTGCACTCAACATATAGCTGAGCAGTGGAGATTTATTCCATTGCAGGTAAGAAGAAAGATAAGAAGAATCATGATGAGTGAGGCCAAGGAACGCCGGGGAACCACAATTGTATATGTTTTTGTTTTAAATCCTAATCTTGTGTAAGGATTGGTAAATTGTAAAACGTTGTAATAGAATCATGGATTAGTTCCGTAGTATGGAAATCTTGTAGTTGAACTCCTGTAGTTGTGTTTTAAAACATTGCAAGTCAGTGGTGGTTGTGATTATTGTTGATGTGGAGAAGCATGAGTTGTAATGTTTCACACAGGGCTGCCCAGCAGGGGAGCAGTTGACTGGACCATGGATCAGTCGACTGGATCCCGTGGGGTTTAGACACTGAAAGTGAATAGTGTCAAGATCAGTCGACTGGACCATCCTTCAGTCGACTGGACCACTGTAGATTTTAGCTACTGATCCAAATAGTGACCAATGCAGTCAACTGGGTTCCCTGATCAGTCGATGATCAGTCGACTGGACACCTGATGAGAATTGTGGGTTTTGGTTTCTGCCAGGCACAGTCGACTGGACTCTATCATAGTCGACTGGACGTCTGTTTTCAAAGCTGATTTCCTTTGGACAGGTTTCAATTGAACAAAAATTTTTATAACTATGATTTTAATGGATTTTAATAATGTTTTTCGCTGCTATTTGACTTTAATGGAACTGGATAAGCCTTGATGGCGTGCCACATGTCCTATTTCCGCGCGTAGCGGGATGGGTCGTGACATAAGGGTATAAATGAAAATTGTTCATAATTAGTAGGTGCGATAGCAACTTCACAAAATATATGGGACCCATGTTGGGACCCATACGGGACTTAGACAAACACCCCTTAGATAATTGGGAAGTTAATGGAATGTTTGGGGGATTTCATAATGAGAACTTAATAAAATCCAGGAGTGTAAATAAAAATAAGGAAAATAAGGTTAAGACACCCCATGTATATACATCTATAGGTGTCAAGAGAGAGGGAGACTCTCATATTTGCTGGATATTAAAACAAGAAAAAGAGAGAGCTCACCGAGAGAGAAAGACGGAACCGTCGTCGACGTCATTTTCACCGGATTTACAATTCGAAACCACTTTTGGACTCGTGGAGGTACGAGGATCACATGCACGTAATTTGTTTTCATTTTCAGCAACATTTTTCCGGCGACCGTTCTTGATAGACGATATTTGTTGTATCAAAACTATGTAGAATTCATTTTGGGGTAGAAATTGAACTTGGATTTGGTGCAATTTAGCATCTTCTAGCTTAATTTGGGTATAGTCTTGCTAAGGTGAGTTTTCTAACCAAAAAGTTTAAGGTGTTCAATGTTTCTATATCTATTTTGAGTTATGGAAATCATGCTTAGAAGCTATAAAATTGTTAGATTGTGAATTACATGTCAATTGTATGAAAAGTTGCTATGATTATATGCTTATGTGGTATTCAATGAGCACCGGGTAAATGATTCATCGTTGGAAGTAATAAGGGTGGTAAAGAGGAAGAATCCGAAAAATACGGAAGTCTAAGGAATAGAAATGACCACGGGACCAAGAGAGGTATTCGGATTTGAATGAATCATTGAACCGGTGACTCGGTGATTACGGATATGAATTATACGTTATTTGTAGCATTGCATATGTTAAACATTCAAGAAAACCGTTTTCCTTTTCTGTTATAAATAACAACCACGCAGGTACGGAGCAATATCCGGAGAGGAAGTAACGTGTTCGGGAATGGGGGAGAGATTTGGGGCTTGTAATTGCGTTTCTAACTTTTAATATAGTACAACTTGTGGATTAGTATCCTTGACTTGTGGATTGAAGTCTTGGCATGTGGTTGTGTTATGGGAAAGATTTGGAGTTGGTTTTAGACTCCCATGACCCATGTGTTTAATGTAAACTTGAAGGAACTTATGTAATTTTTTATGTTAATGTTAATACCGGGTGAGTTGTATGTTTGGATTATTCCGGCAAGTCCAGATATGTATATTGTAGACTTTAGTCAAATTTCTTTTTGTAACCATATGTTTTGAATGGTTGTAGTCATTTCCGAGGAAGTTGTGTAAATGGTGGTTTTTGGAGTTAACTTGGCTTTGATTACTTGTTAACTCATTTGAAGTGGTGTACATTTGTTTTAAATGAGGGAGAGAACTTTGTTCCTCAAAGTTTTACAAAGTTTTACAAAGTTTGGAGAAGTATTGATTTGATTTTGAATCAATTTCCTAGCAAGTTCATGTAAAGAGTTTGGTTTGAAGGAGCTTATTGATCCCATTAAGGTTATGATCATGTTCTTTTAAAATATTGGAGGAGCTTAAATTTATGTTTTAGAATGTTTTAATGTGGTTGTGATTGGTTTCTTAAAGTTTCATGAGGTTTGATTGTATCTTGGTAGTGTTTAGAACTTTTAAAACAGGGGAATCTGTCAAAAAAATGACTTCTGCAGAAACCGGATCGATCCGGGCCTTGAGGGGATTGATCCGGAGCATCTGGAGGAGCCAGAGTGGTCATTCTGTCAAAACCGGATCGATCCGGTTTTGGGCGGATCGACCCGCTAGCTCAGTTTCAGCACCGACTGCTTTTACGGAAATGGACAAACTCACTCCAAAAAATTCGGATTCGCACGCTATTTTTGGCGTTGGAACCGGGACTCAAAGACCTATCTTTTGGTATAAAGTTTGCTATTTCTTGTTAATGTCCATTTTGTCCTTAAGGCTATTTTTGTCACCACAAAGTTCTTTTATGTCGTTTAACACACATGTTACTTAGTAATTCACGTGTTTCTTTGTTAATTCGTGTAGTTGATCACTTGTAGTATTGTTACACGTGTCCTAATCCGCACAAGGCGGGTTAGGGTGTGACAAGCATTTTAATATATGAATATCAACTTTACATTTCATTATGTACATTTCTTTCATGAGATGATTGTTGATCCTTAAGTATCATAGTAAGTAATTTGTGTGTGTATGAGATACATACAAGTGAGATACGAATTACTATTCTCTGATATTTAGAATTTGTCATAGTGGATGATGAGACTGGATATCTCATCAGATGTACACTGTAGCATGATTAAATACCATTAGATGGAGTGATGAATCTCAATCACTAGAGTATGACCACTACAAGAAAAAAAAGGCTTTTTATGTCACTTAAAAAGCGACATAAATAGGTATTTATGTCACTTTTTTTTCCAGTAAAAAGTGACATAAATGGGAGCGACATGAATGTTTTTAAAAGTGACATAAATGTTTTATAAAAGTGACATAAATGTTTCCTAAAATTAAACATATATTAATAAAAAGTGACACAAATACTTAAAAGCGATATAAATACCATTTTATTTGTCACTTTTAACCTAAAGTGACATAAAAGTAGAAAAGTGACATAAATATCAAACAAAATTATTACATCATAGTCTTAAAAGTGACATAAATACTTTAAAAGTGACATAAAAACTTTAAAAGTGACATAAAAACTTTATAAAAGTGACATAAATACGTAATAAAAGTGACATAAATGTGTAATTAGTTATGTCAATTTTTTTAAAACGATATAAATGTTTTAAATAATGCCAATTCAATACCACCCTTTACATACAATACCACCTTGTACAAAATTAAACAGAACTCGTGATCTATTTCAACCACTACATTTCATTGATTCATCTCAATATCAACCAATTAATTGGAATGAACAAAAAACATATACAATCGATCCACGTCAAGTGTTAAACTAATAACATATACATGTTATATTCATCAAAAAGTAATAACAAAACTATGAATTAAAGCAACAAAAAAAAAAAAATAGCCCAACAAAAAAGTGGTTTCGCTTGTTAGAACTTTCCATCAAAATGTGAAACTTTGTACCTACAAAAAAGAAAAAAAGTTTTCATTAATTAGTTAAATATATAAAATAATAAAAGAGTAAAACAAAGTCTGGGGGTTTTGAGAGACCAAAATGTGTTCGGGGATTCGGAATGACACGTGACCGGAACCTAAACTTCATACTCACCTAATTAGACTTGTAGGAAGAAACGGCTCGCAACTCTAATTCACGGATTGCAAGTTAGACGCGAATACGCAAATTCATAGACTTAAGGCTTCTAAAGCTAAGTTTTGGGATTTTGAGAGACCAAAATGGGTTTCGGCATTCGGAATGACACATAAATTGAACCTAAACTTCATACTCACCTAAATAGACTTGTAGGAAGAAACGACATGCAATTTCGATTCACGGATTGCAAGTTAGACGCGAATTCACTAATTCATAGACTTAAGACTTCTAAAACTAAGTTTTGGGGTTTTGAGAGACCAAAATGGGTTTCAGCACTCGGAATGACACGGGACCAGAACTTAAAATTTATACTCACCAAAATCAACTTGTAGGAAGAAACGGCACGTAATTCCGATTCACGGATTGCAAGTTAGACGTGAATACGCAAATTCATAGACTTAAAGGCTTCTAAAACTAAGTTTTGGGGTTTTGAGAGACCAAAATGTATTCGGGGACTCGGAATGATACAAGACTAGAACCTAAACTTCTTACTCACCTACATAGACTTGTAGGAAGAAACGACATGCAATTTCAATTCACAGATTGCAAGTTAGACGTGAATACACAAATTCATAGACTTGAGGCTTCTAAAACTAAGTTTTGGGGTTTTGAGAGACCAAAATGTGTTCGGGGACTTGGAATGATATGGGATTGAAACCTGAACTTCATACTCACCTACATAGACTTGTAGGAAGAAACGGCACGCAATTTTGATTCACGGATTATAAGTTAGACGTGAATACGCAAATAGGGTGGGCGTACTTCGGGCCAACCCGAAAAACCGAACCGAAACCGAAAATTTTCAAATTTTGGTTCGGATAATAACCGAACCGAAATTATATCAGTTCAAAACCGAACTATTTTAATTAGTATGGTTCGGTTTTCGAAAGTAAAAAAAATTTCGGTTCGAAACCGAATAACCGAAATTTTAAGAATATATAAAGACTTGTTAGATAAATTAGGGTCATATGATTCATATTGTTAATGAAAAATAACAAATAAAAAACAGAATCTCAAAGTGGTGAATCTTTACTAATTTACTATACTTAATTTTACCCAAACAAAAAAAATAAAAATAAAAAAAATGAAAAACAAAAAAATAATTTCGGTTGAGTTTCAACCCGAATTTTCGAACTGAAACCGAAGTTAAATTTCGAAACCGAACCATTTTTTCGAAGTTTATTTTAGTTCGGTTTTCGGTACCAAAATTTCCAACCCGAACCGAAATTTTCGGTTCGAAACCGAACCGACCGAATGCCCACCCCTATACGTAAATTCATAGACCTAAGGCTAGGTGTGGGAACACGTTGGGCCAACCCGAAGTTTCGACCCGAACCCGTAGTTTAAGTACAATTTAGGTCGGTTAATTCGGGTTGTTCAATACTTTGGGTCAAAACCGAACTATAATTATAAGGTATAGTTCGGGTTTTGGTAGAGAAGTCCCAAACCGAACCCGACCCGAATATCTGAACTATTCATTGAATATATAAAACAAATGTGAGGAATTAGGGCTCAAAAACCTTACTCTGTTACTCAATCTCTCATCTCAATGATGCAGACCTCACCTCACTATCCTCAGTCCTCAGTCCTCCTCTGGGCGATGGCAACGGAATGGCTCAGTCTGGCATTGCTCAGTACGGTGGCAGTGTGGCTCTGAGTGCTCTCTCTCTCTCTCTCTCTCTCTCTCTCTCTCAGTCTCTCTCTCACCACGGATCCACAAGGTATCTCTCTCTCTATGGTTATGGCTCTCTCTCTCTCTCAGTATGTCTCTCTCTCAGACTGAAACTCTCAGTCCAAATGTTCCCAGGCCATGACTCCATGAGGAGGTAGACCATATATTTTAAAGTTATACTCTAGGTGTGTTTGATAACTCAATTAAGTGGTGAAAATGAAAATTTTCAGCACTTAATTTTTTTCAGTGTGTTTGATAATGTATCACTTAATTAAAAAAGCAACCAAAAATCCACTGAAAACGTTAAGTGGAAATTTTCTGCTGAAAATAATCACTGAATGTAGTCTCACTATTTTTAGTTTTGCTAATACAAATCACTTAAAATTTTCAACACTTAAATTCAGCACTTAATTTTCAGTACTTAATTTTCAGTTTTATCAAACACACCCTAAGAGTCTAAGGTAATCAAATACCCACTTAGATTTTTAGAGCTATTTAAAATTTCAGATCTATATCTAGTCAAGATCAAGAAAAGGGCTTTTGGGTTTTCCTGTTTTTTTTTTCCTTTCTGTTATAATACAGAGAGAATAAGAAAAGGCAGAAAAGTAATACCAGAATCAAGCGAACTTTTCTCATTGATATGCTCCATATTTATAGGGTAAGGTAGGGGTATGTGGATAAATATTACTTTACAATTAGATCCCTAACCTAATACAAAATGTGGACAGCCACACATAAATATGTAATATTTACAACACTCCCCCTTGGATGTCCACCATTAAATGATTGTTGCCTCATTAAAACCTTACTAAGGAAAACCCAGTGGGAAAAACCGAAGCTAAGGAAAAAGAGTACAACGTTCTTCAGGAATTTGGTGGATGCGCATAATGCTGCCTCATTAAAACCTTGATAAGAGAAAACCCTGTGGGAAAAAAAAAACTCTAATCGAAGGAAAAAGAGTACAGCGCGCCTAAAATTCATTGCATACTTCAGGATGCTTACTAGGATGCTTACTTTATGATCACTCTCCCTCATTTAGAGAAAACTTCAGTTGGTCTGATGATTAAGACGATGCATGCCAACTCCATACACCAATTTCTGAAAAGTTGACTTGGGTAATGCCTTAGTAAAGAGATCAGCAAGGTTATCGCTTGATCGAATTTGTTTGACTTCAATTTCACGATTCTCTTGAAGTTCATGTGTGAAGAAAAATTTGGGTGAAATGTGCTTGATCCGATCTCCCTTGATGAAACCTCCTTGAATTTGATCAATACATGCAGCATTGTCTTCATAGATTGTAGTCGGCTCATCAACGACTGGAGTTAATTGACAACTACTCCGTATATGATGGACTAATGATCTTAGCCAGACACATTCTCGACTTGCTTCATGGAGTGCTAGAATTTCAGAATGGTTGGAGGATGTAGCTACTAAAGTTTGTTTAGTAGAGCGCCAAGAAATAGCTGCATTATTGTTCAAAAATACATAACCTGTTTGTGACCGACCCTTATAAGGGTCGGACATATAACCTGAATCTACATAACCAACTAAATGGGAATGATTAGATAAATCGGATGAATAAAACAAACCCATATCAATGGTCCCACGAAGGTATCTAAAAATGTGTTTTATTCCAGTCCAATGCCTATAGGTGGGTGCAGAACTAAATGTTGCAAGTAGATTCACAGAAAATGCAATGTCTGGTCTTGTACTTTGAGCCAAGTACAATAGTGCACCAATAGCACTCATGTATGGTACTTCAGGACCAAGGATTTCTTCATTTTCTTCTTTTGGTCGAAATGGATCTTTCTTGACATCTAGGGACCTGACGACCATGGGTGTACTTAGTGAATGAGATTTGTCCATATTAAAGCGCTTCAACATCTTTTCAGTATAGCTTGATTGATGAACTAATATTCCACTAGTACTTTTCTCGAGCTGCAGGCCGAGACAAAATTTTGTTTCTCCAAGGTTCTTCATTTCAAACTCTTTCTTTAAATATCTAGCAGTTTTTTCAAGCACTTCTGGAGACCCAATTAGATTTATATCATCCACATAAACTGCGACTATGGCAAATCCATTTTCAAATTTCTTAATGAAGACACATGGACAAATGGGATTATTTTCATACCCTTCCTTAGACAGATATTCACTAAGACGGTTGTACCACATTCTTCCGGATTGTTTCAAACCGTACAATGCACGTCTTAGTTTGATCGAGTACGTACTTCTTGGTTTTGCTTCAGGCAAAGCCAATCCTTCAGGGATCTTCATGTAAATATCTGTGTCTAAGTCCCCATATAGGTATGCAGTTACTACATCCATGAGTCTCATGTCTAGTTTTTCAGAAACTGCGAGACTTATTAAATATCTGAATGTGATTGCATCCATAACTGGGGAGTATGTTTCTTCATAATCAATTCCAGGTTTCTGCAGGAAACCTTGTGCTACAAGACGTGCCTTATATCTTGCAATATCATTTTTCTCATTCCTTTTTCTCACAAACACCCATTTAAAACCTACCGGGTTTACATTCTTTGGAGTTTGTGTTATAGGTCCAAATACACCACGTTTTTCAAGAGATTCCAATTATGCTTGAATTGCTTCTTTCCATTTTGGCCAATCATTTCTTTATCGACATTCATTTATACTACGTGGTTCGGTATCATCATTTTCATCATTGCCCTTGGATATTTCAGTAGCTACTGTATAAGTAAAGATGTCATCGATGACTAACTTCTTTCGCTCCCACATTTCTCCCGAAAATATATGGAATATTGAGATCTCACTATTATCAGGTACCTGAGTCATAGTCTCTTCAAGGACTAGTGCCTTATCTAAGGCATTATCTTCCGCGGAGATTTCAGGGAAAGTGGGCTTTTGATACATAACCTCTTCTAGAGTGCTATGAACATCTTCTTCGGGAGCCACATTAGGGCATGATTTCTCATTCACTCTCCGCTTCCGGGGAGCTGAATCTTTGGAACCTATAGGTCTGCCACGCTTTTGGCGTGCAACATATTCATTTGTTGCCATATTCAAAGTTCGTCCTACAGGGACACTAATTCGAGCAGGTGCATTCATAGCTGGCACATGTGACTTTGTCACCTTAGCTGCATCATTGAATGAATCAGGTAATTGGTTTGCAATTTCCTGTAAATGCAATATTCTCCTTACCTCATAATCACATTGAGAAGTTCTTGGATCTAGATGAGACAAAGTGGAAGTAGTCCATGATAATTCACACCGTTCTTCAGGAACAAATTGTTTGCTATTGATTTCATTTTTTCCCCCTAACGGCGGGAATACTGTCTCATCAAATTGGCAATCTGCAAACCTGGCAGTAAATACATCACCTGTTAATGGTTCTAGAAAACGAATAATAGAAGGTGAGTTAAAACCAACATAAATTCCCAACCGTCGTTGGGGACCCATCTTAGTACGTTTTGGGGGTGGTATAGGAACATGTACTGCACAACCAAATTTTCGTAAGTGTGAAATGTTAGGTTGACGACCTGTCACAAGTTGGGCAGGTGAAAATTGATTATAAGAAGTGGGTCTAAGTTTAAGTAACATTTCAGCATGCAAGATAGCATGTCCCCATGCACTAACAGGAAGTCTAGATTGCATAAGCAAAGGTCTTGCAACAAGTTGAAGGCGTTTAATTAGGGATTCTGCTAAACCATTTTGTGTGTGTACATGCGGGACAGGATGTTCAACATCAATTCCTATGGATGAACAATAGTCATCAAAAACTTGAGAGGTAAATTCAGCTGCATTGTCGAGTCGAATAGACTTGATTGGTTGGTCTGGAAAGTGTGCCTTAAGTTTGATAATTTGACCAAGTAATCTGGCAAAGGCAAGATTACGTGTAGAGAGTAGGCATACATGTGACCATCTAGTGGAAGCATCTAATAAGACCATGTAATATCTAAATGGGCCACTAGCAGGGTGAATTGGACCACAAATGTCGCCTTGTATCCTTTGTAAGAAGGATGGTGACTCAAAAGCAATTTTAAGAAATGAAGGTCTAGTAATAAGTTTTCCTTGTGAACAAGGAATACAAAGGTGTCCACTAGGCAAAATCAAATGTTGGTTTGCTAGAGTATGCCCATTTGAGTTATCCACTATCTTCTTTAACATTGTAGATCCAGGATGACCCAAACGATCATGCCAAAGAATTAAATTACTTGGGTCTTTGAGCTTCTGGCTCCCTTTAAGCCTTTGGCTCATAATGGCATGTGATTCAACAATCGTAATTGTTGTGTAATATAATCCCAATGAGAAAATAGAGAATTTTTCTAATGTAAGCTTCTGGCTTCCAACATAAGAAATTATGCATAAAAATTCTTTGTTACCTTCATTTTTAGTTTCAATATGATACCCATTCATGCGTATATCTTTAAAACTTAGCAAGTTTCTTCGGGAACTACTTGAATATAATGCATTTTGAATAAATAGGTGAGTACCATTTGGTAACAAAATATGGGCTCTTCTGGAGCCTTCAATAATTTGTGCAGATCCAACTATAGTGGACACATTTTGTTTGTTAAGTTCTAGTGTAGAGAAGAACTTTTGACATTTAAGTATGGTGTGGGTTGTCCCACTATCGACCAGGCATATATCATCCTCGCATTTTTGCATCCCAAGATCCATACCTTGAAAAAATAAAGTAAAGAGAAAAAATGTTTAACTAAGCAATGAACTATATTAAATATTATTCTACGCATAATTATTCAAATATCCCAAACAAAATTCATCTCATGCAAATAAGCAAAATAAAAATAATCCAACTAAAGAAATTATCCAACTAGCTAGACTGAGGCTGGTGGATCTCCTAACATTATATTGAATGCCTCATTAGTGACAGGCTCTCCATCTTCATCTTGAAAAAAATCTGAACAATCCAAATGGGTGTTGCCAATTGTGTATCCAGATGGGATATCACTATTTTCCCATTCTTCCAATAAGTTTGTCTCCGCGGTTCTAATAGATGCTCTGTACTGCTCCACCTCCTGCTTGGACGCACGACAATTGCGCGACCAATGTCCACTTTTTCCACATCTAACAAACATCATTGGGCGCATTTGTATTATTAGATGTGCCCTTGGTACCTTTGGCAGGAGTTGCAGACCATTTCTTGTGGTTCTTGAAATTAACATTCTTTTGTAGACCAAAATTATTGTAGCCACCTCTCTTAGAATGATTATTATGACCACCTCTTCTGGGGTTGCCACCTCTTCCAAAGTTAATATTTCTACCACGTCCCCTGCCTCGGCCTCTTTGGTAGCCAAAGTTTGCATTTGCTTCAGGAAATGCCACGGCTCCAGTTGGTCTAGCGTTGTGATTTTTCATTAGAACCTTACTATTTTCCTCTGCAACAAGGAGACAAGTTACTAATTCTGAATACTTGGCAAAGTTACGCTCTCGATATTGCTGTTGCAGAAGCACATTCGAGGCATGGAAGGTTGAGAGTGTCTTTTCGATCATTTGAGCATCTGTCACGTTTTCACCACATAATTTAAGACGAGAAACAATATTGAATAATGTGGAGTTATATTCTGAAACCGTCTTAAAATCTTGATACCTCAAGTTCAAAAACTCGCTATGTGCATTGGGAAGTATGACCATCTTCTGGTGGTTATACCTGTCCTTCAGGGACTTCCATAGACTCAAGGGATCTTCCTCAGTTAAGTATTCATTCTTGAGGTCATCATGAATATGGTGACGCAAGAAAATAAGTGCAGATGCTTTCTCTTCAAGAGACATTTTATTTCCTTCTTCAATAGCATCACCCGACTTTTTAGACTGCAAGTGAAGTTTAGCATCAAGCTGCCAAGACAAATGGTTCCCTCCATTGACAGCAAGAGCATTAAATTCAAGTTTTGTAAGACTCGACATCTCTTTTTAAACTTAGGGTTTTGAGAGGCTATCGTGCTGATAACGTGTTATAATACAGAAAGAATAAGAAAAGGCAGAAAAGTAATACCAGAATCAAGCGAACTTTGCTCATTGATATGCTCCATATTTATAGGGTAAGGTAGGGGTATGTGGATAAATATTACTTTACAATTAGATCCCTAACCTAATACAAAATGTGGACAGCCACACATAAATATGTAATATTTACAACACTTTTTAATTTGTTTGTTATTTATCAACAAGTTAACTATGATAAATTATTCATTGAAGTTGGATGTGACGAGATTGGGGTAAAATGGGATGTAGGCTTTCCTGAGCTGATTGGGGTGAATCCATTGAGATAAATAGGGGACAAAAATTCGGTTGAATTTCAACCCGAATTTTCGAACCGAACTAGAACTTTTATTTCAAACCCAAACTATGTTTTCCAACATTGTTCTAGTTCGGCTTTCGGCACCAAAAATCCCAAACCGAACCCGATCAACCCGACTCGAACTAGTCGGTTCTGTTTATTGCCACCCCTACCTAAGGCTTCTAAAAATGCAAGAAAAGGAAAATGATTGCCAAACTAAAGATTTTTTGTCATACACTGTAGGCATATATTGAGATCATATATCGTAAAATTTGGGAAAACACTAATTACCTGATTGAAGCCGCTTGAGAATGATGATAACGAATCAAAACACTCAAGGATTTTGTAGTGATCTCTTTCAGCAGCGGTGTATATCAAGCCCTAATTGAACCACCAATAATAAAACAAAATCACCTTACAAAAACCTTACATATAAATGTATATGCATATATATATATATGTAGTCAGGAATCAATGTGCTATATTGAGACAAAATTACCTAATTTTAGAGCCTAAGCGTAAGATCAGATGGTTAACTGCTCTGCTTATAGTCATTTTTGTCTTCGTCTCCCTAAGATCATAATTAATGACAAGATAAAGGTATAAAAAGCATCTGTACAATTCACCATTAAAGGTAGAGAGAGCGAGAGAGATCATAAAATTTCACAAAGTTCACTAGTAAGGTAAGCATTCACTACTCAATTGCTTTCCATTACATTATTCCTATCAACTGAAGCATATATACTTTATTGGATCAAGCAAAGCATGAGTTCAAAATGCCGCTCAATACTGAATACTGATTCATGAGGTAAGGGCCTGTTTGGTTGTCCTTGAATTAAATAATTCCATTCATATTTTCGTAGACAATTTTATATAAAAAGATGAAAAACATGAATGGTTTCATTTAGAAAAAAGATGAAAAGCATGAATGGTTTTAAAACTATTCAATTTATCAAACTCAACTTTGTTTTAATAGCTGGTGGTGACACATAAAATCTGATACATTACTAGCCAACACCTTAACAAGAAATTGCAATTCTAATTCCTTTTATAGTTCACTACATTGTTATTGAAGCGCCTTCAATGCTGAATTTATACTCTTCAGTGTGGCACACTACCTAACTCTCAAGAACTATATAAGCAACTCCAAATACTTGCTTACATGATGTGAGTGTTGCCTCTATTAAGAGACATGACAATCATTCAAATTAACAAATTTGAGACTCTAATCAGAGATTATTTCTTCCAAATCACTCGCATCTCTCAGAAAACATAATAAACCAAATAAGTTATTCACACTACCTCAAGCACATTTTAAGATTATTGCGTTGTATGTAAATTATAGCTCCTATACGCCTGAGAGTAACAATGAAATTTAGTCCACAGTAGCTAAAATCTGAAGCTTCTATCTAAACAAAAAAAATTACCTCAATCCAGTTGCAGCAATCTTTATACTTGGTTCCTAAATTGGAATTGCCATCAGTTCTCACTCTCTATGAAACAATGGACAAGAATCAAGAATCGCTTGAATATTTAAAAAAAAAACTAAAAAAGAAATTAGTATTCTTGATATTGGAGAATGGACCTAAGAGCTTAAGTTGTTAGGGAATGAATCCACACATCGCGTGTGACCCAGATTGAACAAAACAAAGGAAAAGAGCAAAGATAATTTTCGAAAGAAAAAAAAGTGTCAAATTGGACAAGGAACGAAGAGACTTGAACCCAGAACCCATCAAAATCAAAGCTTTAATAGCATGTTAGATCATCAAGAGCTTAAGTTGTAAGAATAGACCCAACATTGCATATCAAGCTCTAATAACACCAAAAGGAAAACACTGCTTAAAAAGTAAGAGTTGAGAGAGAGAGAGAGAGAGAGAGAGAGAGAGAGAGAGAGAGAGAG
The DNA here is from genome assembly GCA_033977485.1 of Hydrangea macrophylla. Taxonomy (NCBI): domain Eukaryota; kingdom Viridiplantae; phylum Streptophyta; class Magnoliopsida; order Cornales; family Hydrangeaceae; genus Hydrangea; species Hydrangea macrophylla. Next base: position 58,259,221 of record CM066988.1, on the reverse strand, counting down.
AGAGAGAGAGAGAGAGAGATCAGCATCTCCATGGCCTGAAAATGTATATTCGGCTGTAGAGATGTGCCATAATAGAATCTTTGTCAAGCAGGCTGCCAAAATATGAAGAAAATTATAAAGAGTGCTGCAATTTTAGAAGAAGAAAAAAACAACCAAAAAACCCAAACAAAATAAAAAAGTTATGGTCGTTCAAAGTTCAGCTTCAAAACATAGAAAGTTTGAAGATACTTTCTATTAGGTTGAACCTAAAAATGCTCAAATGGAGGCTAAAAATGAGGCCCAATACATAGAACTCAAGGAAATACATGAAATCAAAGAAAAAAGAAAAAAGAAAATGCACCCAAGAGTGAACTTTTAGAGAAAAGTGTGTCAAATTTAAAATAATTTGTTACTTAATTAGTTTGTTTCTGCTGCTAATCAATTTAAATCTTAAAAGCCTATACAATTACATTCATGCTCAATTTTAGACTTTCACAAATGAAACAAATTTCTTGGGTAGGAAAGTTCAAAGTCAATCATACAATCATAAAACCAGAGCTATTGCATATCGAACACATAATGACCTCTATCGTATATCATTCCATATCGCTTTCTTTCCTTTTCAAGCAAATGTATAAACTAATAGATTTTTCTGGTAGAGATGTCTTCAGATATCAAACATATTCAAAATAGTTTGCTTGTCATCGGTTTGGTATAATGACTGTTGAAGAAAAAGATCTATTATGCAAAATACTACAAAGATGAGGGAGAATAAATTACATGATATTAATGACAAAAATATATAATTGAAAGGAAACACAACTCAATACCCTCAAACATATACATGGGTGAAGATATGATCAAAAAATTGAATGAAATGAAAAATAAAAATTACATAACACCAAGGGGCATATACAACAAAATATATTGGCACTACACAAAAAATGAAAACACAAGAATCCAAAATGGTTCAATCAAAAACTCATATGTGCTCCTGCTCAGCAATTCAATGAATGAGATTTTAAAAATAAACCAATTAAAGACAAAATGTCTATTTACTAGATATAACCCGTGCCTAAAGGCACTACGAAACAATTTTAACCATGCGTGACATTGTATCAATCAGTTTTCCTTCTCCTAATTTATAGACTATTTTGTTCTTGATAATCTATGAATTATCCACCTCATGCTTCTTAGAAGTAACAGCTGACAAAACTAACCGACCAATCAAGTAATCTCAAAACCTGATACACAAAGCATTTCATCCAGGAAATCCATTCAACTTCAAATGTATAGAATGGTTTTAAAGACAATACTCTAGCTAGGAAATTTGCAGTACCAGTTCGTTAATTGAAAATCCAAGTCAATGCTTCATACAATTTCTGTTTGGTTGGTAGCACTTGTAGCAATGTGACCAAAGTCTCCAACCATACAAATCTATGTAGTATTGTAGTCAGATGGTAATTCTACAAAAACCTCTTACCAAAAGGTATCAAAGGAAAAGAAAAACCCACTTGCTAGCAGATTGCATGTCAAGAACTTTAAAAGAGTCATTATAATTTGAGGACAACCATGTAAATTTAAAAAACACAACTCTATGTTTTTTACAATCCACACACAAATCAGATATTCAAGAAAATATTGTTTAAAACTAAATTTGGATGTTTTTACTGTACTTTCAATTAAATAAGAGTAATGGTATGCTTCCCAAATTTTTATCCCAAAAATATTTCCCAAATGATGTGGCAATTGGGTCTGGTATAATACGGTAGAACCAGTTGAATTTTGATTGGAAGTTGTTTACCCGACCCCATTGCCAAAAAATATGGGAAGCACTTTTGGGATAGTGTTTGCACCTAAAAAATACATTTTTTAAATTATAATTTGCTTAAGGCCAATTGAGATTTTTTAATTGGACTTAGAGACCGATTAAAAAATTAATGACTAAGTGATTAATTCAAAATTGGTAAGGCCAAATGAGTTTTAATCGGACTAATTTGATCAAGCCAGACCGATGGGTTTCATGGAGGGATTTAATTGCTAAAATCCATGAGTTGATTGAGGTGGAGCCCGAAACATGTGCCAAACCAGTGTTGTGAACATGAAATTCAAAGGAATGGATCATGCGTCATGCTTACATCATCACAGAAGCTGCAGGCCATCATTCATTCAGTCAACATTTTGGTTTGATAGTCAATTCGGTGGGCCACCCCATTTGACCACTAATATTTGCATTGGTATCGAGTTTCAAGGAGTTGGTTATTCAATACCTTGGGCATCACATTGTTTCAATCGGGCTACCTGCCACTTCATGGCCCAATCAAGTTACAATAGCCCAAGCTAAAATCATACCAATCAAGTAATAAAGATTGGTGGAGACCGATTCAATTTAATGCTAGAGCCTGATTGCCATTTAGTAGGTTCTTCAATTGGCCATCAACATGATATTCATCTGCCTTTTGGAAAGTACTAGGGTGGATCCAAATATATCATCACTTATCACGTGACACATGGTGACTTACCCATTAACTGACAAATCTCAATTGTCAATGCACTGTCTAAATATTTGGCAATCAGTCCGAAGCCATGTTTTGTCATTGTTTCTCTGCAATCGGGCTAGGTGATGATTCAGCACTCCAAAAGTTGTGGCTACTTTTTGGAAAGCTGCTATGACGGGGTCCACAAATGAGAATTTGTGACTGATATGGTGTCATCTCTACAATCTCTCTATAATTAAATATGTGATATATATTATCACAATGTTGATTTGGGAAGATAATATTATCTGTTAAGGGAGATTATATTCAAGATATTGATCAGATTTTGGAAATATATTATAGGAGATAATGGTATCACATATGGATACATATCTTTTTTCTTGCACAGAAAGTTAGCCGAACCAAGACAACATGTGGACCAGGTTCAAGCTATATATACACATATATATATATATATTATTCTAGATATGGAAGTCAAGAGCAGTTTATGAAATAAATCTGGTATTTTTTACCAGATTAATATTCATCAAATTTCCTACCTTATCTAGAAGACCTCCATGGTCGCTATAAATTAGCAGGCAGGCCAAGCAGTCAAATGATTCCGCGTCATCTCGATACACCGCATTCAAACAGCATCTCAATGCATTCTTAGCGTTTTTTTTTTAATTTTCCTAGGCTTTCTTAGTTATAATTATATCCTTGTAATTTCTCTTTTCTTCCACAATTAAATAAAAATGCTCTTTTTATTTAATTTCTCTTACTTGTTTTCATCACTTGCTAGATTTGTACGCTTCAACACTGTCTAGGGACTTTAGGTGAGGGTACTTTCCTACTCACCTTACACATCGTTTTGATAGAAGTTAGATTCATTAAGCCTTGTGTATCACTCACTCAAGCATTTAAGAAATTAGTTTGCACGATTCGAACCACTATTGGTTCTGACACGCCCGCGCAAAACTACAAGCAAACAGATAGAAATTTGGGAAACATAACATTACTCATTAAATAATAGGTAGTCAAACAACCACAACACAATTTACAAACACAAAGAATGTATACAAATAAAAGGACTCCCAAAAATAAAAAAATATATATATTTAAATTAAGTGGCTATTCTTCACTTAAATCACCTGAAACAGCCAATTCACAACAACATATATCCATCATAACCAGAATCTCAATGATCCGTCAGCCAATTCATCCAAAGAAGTAAATAAATTCATGAGCCCGAATGGGCTAGAGATAACACAGAGGGGGCCATTGAAAATTGACAAAACATAGGCCATTAAAGACAAAATGTCTATTCATGTATATGCATATGTATATATGTCATTAAACAACATAGGTGCTTGATACAGATCAAATTTTTATTTTTATTTTTATTTTTTATTTTTTTAAAAAAGGCATACAAACACTTACCCATAGAGTAATATAACATAAAAAGGAAAAGCAAATGACAAATTTAAAATGGGTTATAAATTAAATACCTCTTTATCTAAAAGTGGGTATTGATTTGAAGCTCTTGAGACAATTATCTTTGAGGATGAAGTATCTTTTACGTGAGTAATGAAGCCCAAATCGGTTGAAACAAATGAGATAAAGCCAACCCTCCATTTTCCCATCAGTTTGTGGGACACCATTTTCAAAAATCAAACAAAACCCACCTTTTATATCAATAGTATGAGATTGGCTCCATGAAAGAAGTTTTTTGAAATTTTCAGAACAGCCAAACAAGGCTGCTTATATGAAATTATACATATTCATATATATATATATACGATCTACATCTTAAGTCAACTGGGTCGAGTGAAATTGTAACAACATGCATTTGCCTTTAATAATTAATCTGTATTTGAATTGACATATTTTTAAATCAAATTGTATTGTCTGCATTTATTTAATTACAATTCTTATGTTTAGAATTTATTTCTTGCTTTACTTCATAATTGAAATTCTTTTGGGGTCAAACTGCAATTTCTGTAAATTTAGTAATACCTGTATTGAATTTCAAATCTGTATTTCAAAATGGTGGAAGCATTTTCTTTTAACCCAATCAGTATTTTTATGAAACCAGAAAATCACTTCCTATGTTAAAACAAATTTTATGTATTTTTGTGGTGAACACCGCACCCCGAAAATACCAGTTTATGTTCAAAACTGTCTGCGCCGCGTTAGACTTGCATAGCTTTTGGACATGACGTAAAGCATGAAGTGACTTGCACTTTAATTCCATTTAAGGCAAGTCATGATTGACTTAAGTTTTGTTTGGTTATGCTTGTAGTGTGTGTGTTATACTTGTGCCAAAAGCTTTCATTCCCAAACAATTCAAGCTTTGACCCCTATACACCTACTTGGCCCTTGGTTAACTTTTAAGCTAATATCATCAGTGTATATACACATCCGTATCTACTAATTTCTGTGTATAGTTATTAGGATATTAGAAATTCATTTGTAGAGTAAATTAGAAACAACTTGGGCTCCAAGTTGAGAATTGGTTATATATACACCACATACACAGACCTTAATCTGCATTTTTTTTTAGTAAACCAAATACACAGGGAGAGAACTTGAGAGCCCATAACTTCTGAAATTTTGTAGAGAAAGAAGCTTAATCCCCATAGCCAAAGCTTGGGTTTGAATTTCCTATTTGGTACTCTTTCTCAACAATCTCTACTCTCTACACCTCAGTGAGTATTACTAACTCACCATGAATGTAATTTATACTTGGTTGCTGCTTTTATCTATATGATTTTTAAACCCACCATTGATGAAGTACGTATGAACACCATGGCTTGAAAAACATGGATTTTCAAACCTTAACCAAAATGAGTTTTAGAGATGATTTAGGAAGATTTTGGTCCCTAGAAGCTACTGTCAAAATATTAGAGCCTAATTCGTCCATAGGTGAAAGTATATTAAAAATTAAGTTTTGACAACTTTTAGTTTTCCATAAAATTTGAGAGCTATGGTTTGAATCATATTAAATTGATTTCATATTCTTAATCCTTGTTGAAAAACAAAGAATTTCATATATTACATGCCCTAATTGCTTCCGGATTTGAAAATGGGTCAAAAGACCCCTGAATTGCTGAAACAGAGCAGTTCTGACGAAGAAGACGAAGCCTCTGCTTCATCTCGCGCACGCGAGCAAGGGTTGAGCGAGCAGCCCGTGCGAGCGACCCCTCGCGCGAGCGCGAGCCGCGTGGGTTCAGGCAGACAGAAAAGTTTTTATATAGAAAATGAAAAATAGGCAGGTCGCCCGAGCGAGGGTCTCGCGAGAGACCTTTCGCGCGAGCGACCCGCACGCGCGAGGTGTCTGATTTCAGGCAGGAAGAAAAGGTTTTTAAAATAAAACAAAAAATGGGCAGGTCGCGCGAGCGACCTTTCGCGAGAGCGGCCCGCGCGCGCGACTTCTGGCAGTTTCTAGTTCTTGATTATTTTGTGTTAAGGGACTGATTGGGTGGTATTTTACGAACTGTGGAAGCTCTGTTTGGGAAATTTATTAAAGCAGAATCCTATTTGATATATTTGAACGATTAAAAACAACGAATTGTGACTTATCAATCCCCGTACGTATGTTGTTCCTTTAATTCATTGAATTCCTTTATGTTTAAGGTTCATGACATATATGTGGAGTCAGTTGTACATGCATGTGGGTGTCAGTCAGTGTGGAAAAGAGTATGAGATTGAGATTGAGATTGAGATTGTGTTGTGGACACTCCCTGGTTGTTGTGTACCAAAGTGTGACGTGTTGAGATTGCGGTGAGAGTATCTTTGAAATGCGACGGTGGCAAAACTGGACACTCCCTGACGACCATGGTAGCGTCAAAGTATGTGACGCCGAACTTGGACATTCCTTGGCACCCATGGAAGTGCTAAAGTGTGGCCTACGGACACTCCCTAATACCCGAGTCTGGATACTGCGTGAGGGTTCCTCCGGTATTTGCATGGCGGTTTAGGTATTCAAAGTGTGAGGCATTGGACACTCCCTGGTACCCCGGACTAAAGTGTGAGGCAAACTGGACATTCCTGGCACCCCTGTGCTAAAGTGTGGCTATCGGAGTATTTCAAAGATATTGGTGTGAGATAGTGGGTTGTTGTGTTTGTCGAGAGAAAAGAGTCGGTAAGATGAGTGTGGTGCATCGTCTCATACATGGTCATATGTTTTAATGAATGAACGACTTTTAAATATATTCCTTGTTATTTTTGTAATTGAATTCTTCCCATGATTTAACCATTGATTTACAAACTTAAAAAGAGAAAATTTGTAAAGGGGTATGTTTTACATTTAAAGTTATGTTTTTAATACTCACCAGCTTCTTGAAGCTGACGACGTTGATGCGTCCTGGACATTCGTGTTCAGGCTTTTTAGGTTATAACCAGGAGGAATCTTATGACTATGCGAATTGAGAACCCCTGCTGGAAAGAGAAATTTCCGTTATGTGCTTTAAGTTTTAATCTATTTTGTAATAAGGATGACTGTAATAGACATTAAGTTATTATTTTAATTTAAGGCGGTCTGTGCCTTTAGATGACCCGTGCTGTAATATTTATTAAGTTAGAAAAATATTTGTAAGCTTTGATTGCTTTACTTTGATTATTGTTTATCGTTGTTCGACGTTTGGGACGGTATCGATCCTTCAAACTGTCGCGACCTACGGGTCCATAAAGAAAATTAAACGCTTTCTTTATTTATGCTACGTCGGGGCATGACAGGATTTAGTGGTATCAGAGCCAGGTTATTATTTATCTCAAGATAGTTTAGCCAGGTTAGGGTTTACCAGTTTAGACCCGATTCCACGATCTGTTAGCTTAAGCTTTGTACTCGGTGTTACGACAGGGAGGATAGACTCAGAACCCCAAACGCCTAAGATTATCTCTTTCCTGATTTAAGTTAGTACCTTTTTCAGGTATGGATCCAGCTCAGCCCCTTTTTGTACCTGATGCTTTTGGAGGGCATTGGGTTACCGTGGGAGCGATAGTACCAGCTTCTGCGATAATTTATTTCACCACCATTGGGCAGCGTGCAGCTGCTACCGTCGAGTTAGACCTCTGGCACCAGATTCATGTGTTAGGACTGGTCGACTTGCCTCGTGCCCGCCTTGAGATTCTGTACTTTATCGAGGTCCAGCGCTTAGTGCTTGTAGAGATGGTTCGCTTGGTTAACAGCGATGCCTTCTATCTACCCCTTGAGATTCAGGTTGTGCAGGCTCACCTTGTACAGCTAGAGATGCCTCCACCAGTCGTCCTCGCTGTTGAGGATGATGGTGACAGTGACGTTATACTTGTTCCTATTATCGAGGACGCTGAGGAGGATGGCATAGGTTGGGACGACCTCGCGATTGACCTTGAGGAGGCACTAGCACTTGAGCTAGCTTTGCCAGAGGCAGATGCCCCTGGACCTGCTTCGTTGTTGACCTCACATAGCTGTAATTTTGGGGCAGGCCCCTCTCATGTTCAGCGACTTCATCAGGCCGACTCGCTTGACCTTTTGATGGCTACCTATGGCGATGACTGACCATTTAGATGTCGCCTTGTATATATTGACTATTAGCTCTATTCTCTTTTTGTAAACTATAATTACATGCATTAGCAGATAGGGCAGTGACCCCATTTTTGTAACATTAACTCTTGCATGCGTCCTAACCCATATGGATAGGGTAGGCATTGATCTGATCATACGTGCTTTTTGTATCAACTTGACAAGAAGTTATATATAAAATATACTCTTTTGAAAGTTGTTGTCATTTAAACTGCTTTATACTTCTGTTGCATGCATTTTCCTCATTCCGCTACTATCATGCATAGAATGGCTGGGAGACCAAGGAGGAATCAGAATTTGATTGAGGGAGCACCCAAGGCTGCCAATCCTACGGGGATGTTTGAAGCATTTGTCAGACGTTTGGAAAGAATCAGTAATACGAATGACAACCGACGAGACCGCCAAACTGGGGATAAGCTGCTGGAGAGATTTCGTGCACTAAGGCCCGAGCAGTTTGCGGGTACCGCAGAACCTTGGAAGGCCGAACAATGGTTAAGGCAAATGTACCGTATGTTCGAGGCTGTCCAATGCAACGAGATGGATAAGAGAAGATTGGCTACTTTTCAATTGACCGACGCCGTCGCAGATTGGTGGGATTCAGTGATAGCCACTATCGGGAACACAGCTGCTACAGGAATGACGTGGACTGCGTTCAAGGGGAGATTTTTGGAAAAGTATTTCCCGGCTACGGAGAGACACAAAAGAGAGAAGGAATTCATGAATCTGACGCAAGGAACCAAGTCAGTGCAAGAGTACACTACTCAGTTCGAGAGACTGTCTCGGTTTGCCCCTCATATGGTTGATATTGAAGAGAAGAAGATCCGTAAGTACAACGAAGGGATGACACCACAGATTCGTCGCCTGACTCTCGGACACCTAGATAAATCGTTTGAAGGACTTGTTGGTTTGGCTACCGATCTGGAAGAGGGTGCTCGAGTGAACCGAAAATAATTTGAATTCCGACCACCTCAAAGGGGTAATTTTGGGAATAGACCACCAATGAACCGTACCCAAGGGCAAAAGAGGAATTTCGACGGAAGCAAGAAAACCCAGGCTATTACCTATCCGACTCAACCACGAGTAGGAGAAGGAAGTAGTGGCGGAAAATGCTTCAATTGTGGCAACCCTGGTCATCTGGCTCGAGATTGTAAGGCACCAAGGCGTGCTGCTCAGCAAGGAATAGTCTGCTTCAACTGTGGTGAACCAGGTCACATTAGCAGGTTCTGCACTGCCCCCAAGCAGGTGACTCGCTTGAATGCTATTATCCCTTATGCAGCAGGATATGATGGAACTGTGTACGAAGAAGGAGATTATGGAGAAGCTCAACCTGATCAGCAAGCAGTGGAAGGTACATTAACTCTGTTTAACTCTCATGTTAAAGTATTATTTGATACGGGTGCTGCTCTTTCGTTCATATCTGTTAATATAATTCAGAGATTGGGTATCTTGCCTCATCGTTTAGAGAAAGCTTTGAAGGCTACATCACCATTAGGAGCTGCAGTCAGGTTAGGACATGTGTGCAAGGATTGTCCTTTACGGCTAGGAGACCGTGAAATCCCTACAAGGTTGATTGTCTTATTGATGAAGGAGTTCGACATAATCCTAGGGATGGATTGGCTCACTCAGAATCAAGTGAAGTTGGATTGTGCGAGGAAGAGAATTACATTCTCCGACAACGAGAATCAATCCTTTGATTTTCAATGTAACCCTTCGGGAGATATGTTCCTCACCAGATGTTTAGCGAACATTGAAGTCGTCAGTACAGAAGTGACAGTGTCATCCATACTTGTAGTCAAGGACTTCGAAGAAGTATTTCAAGACATTTCTGGTTTGCCGCCCGAGAGAAGTATAGAGTTCTGTATTGAGCTTATACCGGGTACCGTACCGATCACCAAGGTTCCCTACATAATGGCCCCCACTGAACTATTGGAATTGAAAGGACAAGTTCAAGAGCTTGAGAACCTAGGTTTTGTACGCCCAAGTACATCGCCTTGGGGAGCATCAGTGTTATTCGTGAAGAAGAAGGACGGAACGCTCAGGTTGTGTATCGACTACAGAGAATTGAATCGTGTGACTATCAAGAACAACTATCCCTTACCTTGGATTGACGATTTGTTTGATCAACTACAAGGAGCTACGATATTTTCCAAGATAGACCTAAGGTCGGGATATCATCAGTTGAGGGTACGAAAGGAAGACATACCTAAGACTGCTTTCAGAACCCGATATGGTCATTATGAATTTCTGGTAATGCCGTTTGGAATGACGAACGCTCCGGCAGTGTTTATGGATCTGATGAACAGAGTGTTCAAGCCTTATTTGGATCAGTTTGCCATCGTCTTTATAGATGACATTTTGATCTATTCTAAGTCAGGAGAAGAACACGAGCAACACCTACGGATTGCGATGCAGACGCTCAAGGATCACCAGTTGTATGCCAAGTTCAGTAAGTGTGAGTTCTAGTTGCAAGAGGTAAAATTTTTGGGACACAAGGTGTCATCTCAAGGAGTTTCTGTGGATTCATCCAAGACCGATGCTGTGTTAAACTGGGTTAGGCCGAGCAACCCTACAGAAGTTTGGAGTTTTCTTGGACTCGTAGGCTATTACAGAAGATTTGTTGAGGGATTCTCTAAAATAGCTGCACCTTTGACTAGGTTGACGAAGAAGAATTTGAAATTCGAGTGGACAGAGAAGCATGAGCGCGCCTTTCTAGAGTTGAAAGAGAGACTCACAACCGCACCGGTACTAGCAATACCCAAGCCTGATGAGAAGTTCACTATCTTTAGTGACGCGTCATATCAAGGATTGGGATGTGTACTTATGCAAGATGGCAGAGTTATCGCTTATGGATCCAGACAGTTGAAGCCGAATGAGTTAAACTACCCCATTCATGATTTGGAATTGGCGGCAGTAGTGTTTGCACTCAAGATTTGGAGGCACTATCTCTACGATGAGAAATTTGATTTATTCTCTGATCACAAGATTTTAAAATATTTATTCACACAGAAAGAGTTGAACATGAGGCAACGCAGATGGATGGAGCTGATCAAAGATTACGACTTCACATTAGAATACCACCCTGGTAAAGCTAATGTGGTCGCTGATGCTTTAAGTCAGCAGACTCGTGAGGCAATCGCCTCCTTAATGGTTAGAGAGTGGCGAGCATTAGGGACGCTGGCAGAGTTTGATGTACAGAGTGTTGAAGAAGGAGAAGGACAACTTTTCAGATGTCTTATCCTACAGCCTGTTCTTATCGACCGCATTATTGGAGCTCAGAAAGAAGATGAGAAGTTTCAAGCATGGTTTGCGAAGATATCAGAGAAAGATCCGACATAATGGAAGGTAGGAATTGATGGAGGATATCATTGTAGGATTAGATTATGTGTGCCAGATGTTGGAGAGCTAAGGAAGGATATCCTGGAAGAAGCACATAAATCAAGGTATACAGTTCACCCGGGAGGGACGAAGATGTACAAAGATTTGAAGAGAAATTTCTGGTGGGAAGGTATGAAGAAGGATGTGGCTGAATTTGTATCCAAGTGTTTGACGTGTTAGCAAGTCAAGGCCAAACATCAGAGACCGTCAGGATTGTTGCAACCACTACCTATTCCTGGTTGGAAGTGGGAGCATATAACCATGGATTTTGTAGTGGGATTGCCTCGATCACAGCAGAATCATGACGCCATTTGGGTAATTGTGGATCGATTGACAAAATCTGCTCATTTTATTGCTTATGGTATGACATACCCGGTAGAGAAGATGAGCCGGATGAACATACAACAAGTTGTGCGGCTTCACGGTGCACCGGTGTCAATTGTGTCAGATCGTGACGCGTGTTTTACTTCTAGATTTTGGAAAAGTCTGCAAGAAGCTATGGGAACCTCGCTCAAGATGAGTACTGCTTTTCACCCTCAGACAGGATGGGCAAACTGAGCGTATTAATCAGATCATGGAGGATATGCTTAGGGCTTGTGTTATCAATTTTGAAGAATCTTGGGAGACACACTTGCCATTGGTTGAATTTGCCTATAACAATAGTTATCACACGAGTATCGGAATGGCTCCGTTCGAAGCATTGTACGGACGACCATGTCGTTCTCCATTGTGTTGGGCAGAAGTTGGGGACACAGAATTGTTGGGACCAGATTTGGTTAGAGAAACCAACGAGAAGATTTCCTTAGTCAAGGAAATGATGAGAACCGCTCAGAGCCGGTATAAGAGTTATGTTGATCGACGCCGGAAGGATTTGGAATTCGGTGTTGGAGATCACATACTTCTTAAGGTTTCACCGACCCGAGGAGTGGTACGTTTTGGTCTTAAGAGAGGGAAATTAGCTCCGCATTTCATCGGACCGTTCGAGATTTTGGAACGTGTCGGAAGAGTGACCTATCGACTGGCGCTACCACCGAAGATGTCTGGGGTTCACAATGTATTTCATGTGAGTATGCTGAGAAAGTACATATGAGACCCCTCGCATGTAGTTAGTTATGACGACATTGAGACAAGTCATAACGTTTCTTACAAGAAGAGGCCAGTAAGGATTCTAGATCAGAGTATCAAGAAGCTGAGGAATAAGGATATCCCGTTGGTGAAGGTTCAGTGGAATCACCATGACGAGAACGAAGCCTCGTGGGAAGTTGAAGCTGATATAAGGAAGAAGTACCCGGAGTTGTTTCATGACTAGTTAATCTTGATTTCGGGGACGAAATCCTGTTTAAGGGAGGAAGGATGTAACAACCTGCATTTGCCTTTAATAATTAATCTGTATTTGAATTGACATATTTTTAAATCAAATTGTATTGTCTGCATTTATCTAATTACAATTCTTATGTTTAGAATTTATTTCTTGCTTTACTTCATAATTGAAATTCTTTTGGGGTCAAACTGCAATTTCTGTAAATTTAGTAATACCTGTATTGAATTTCAAATCTGTATTTCAAAATGGTGGAAGCATTTTCTTTTAACCCAATCAGTATTTTTATGAAACCAGAAAATCACTTCCTATGTTAAAACAAATTTTTTGTATTTTTGTGGTGAACACCGCACCCCGAAAATACCAATTTATGTTCAAAACTGTCTGCGCCGCGTTAGACTTGCACAGCTTTTGGACATGACGTAATGCATGAAGTGACTTGCACTTTAATTCCATTTAAGGCAAGTCATGATTGACTTAAGTTTTGTTTGGTTATGCTTGTAGTGTGTGTGTTATACTTGTGCCAAAAGCTTTCATTCCCAAACAATTCAAGCTTTGACCCCTATACACCTACTTGGCCCTTGGTTAACTTTTGAGCTAATATCATCAGTGTATATACACATCCGTATCTACTAATTTCTGTGTATAGTTATTAGGATATTAGAAATTCATTTGTAGAGTAAATTAGAAACAACTTGGGCTCCAAGTTGAGAATTGGTTATATATACACCACATACACAGACCTTAATCTGCATTTTTTTTTAGTAAACCAAATACACAGGGAGAGAACTTGAGAGCCCATAACTTCTGAAATTTTGTAGAGAAAGAAGCTTAATCCCCATAGCCAAAGCTTGGGTTTGAATTTCCTATTTGGTACTCTTTCTCAACAATCTCTACTCTCTACACCTCAGTGAGTATTACTAACTCACCATGAATGTAATTTATACTTGGTTGCTGCTTTTATCTATATGATTTTTAAACCCACCATTGATGAAGTACGTATGAACACCATGGCTTGAAAAACATGGATTTTCAAACCTTAACCAAAATGAGTTTTAGAGATGATTTAGGAAGATTTTGGTCCCTAGAAGCTACTGTCAAAATATTAGAGCCTAATTCGTCCATAGGTGAAAGTATATTAAAAATTAAGTTTTGACAACTTTTAGTTTTCCATAAAATTTGAGAGCTATGGTTTGAATCATATTAAATTGATTTCATATTCTTAATCCTTGTTGAAAAACAAAGAATTTCATATATTACATGCCCTAATTGCTTCCGGATTTGAAAATGGGTCAAAAGACCCCTGAATTGCTGAAACAGAGCAGTTCTGACGAAGAAGACGAAGCCTCTGCTTCATCTCGCGCACGCGAGCAAGGGTTGAGCGAGCAGCCCGCGCGAGCGACCCCTCGCGCGAGCGCGAGCCGCGTGGGTTCAGGCAGACAGAAAAGTTTTTATATAGAAAATGAAAAATAGGCAGGTCGCCCGAGCGAGGGTCTCGCGAGAGACCTTTCGCGCGAGCGACCCGCACGCGCGAGGTGTCTGATTTCAGGCAGGAAGAAAAGGTTTTTAAAATAAAACAAAAAATGGGCAGGTCGCGCGAGCGACCTTTCGCGAGAGCGGCCCGCGCGCGCGACTTCTGGCAGTTTCTAGTTCTTGATTATTTTGTGTTAAGGGACTGATTGGGTGGTATTTTACGAACTGTGGAAGCTCTGTTTGGGAAATTTATTAAAGCAGAATCCTATTTGATATATTTGAACGATTAAAAACAACGAATTGTGACTTATCAATCCCCGTACGTATGTTGTTCCTTTAATTCATTGAATTCCTTTATGTTTAAGGTTCATGACATACATGTGGAGTCAGTTGTACATGCATGTGGGTGTCAGTCAGTGTGGAAAAGAGTATGAGATTGAGATTGAGATTGAGATTGTGTTGTGGACACTCCCTGGTTGTTGTGTACCAAAGTGTGACGTGTTGAGATTGCGGTGAGAGTATCTTTGAAATGCGACGGTGGCAAAACTGGACACTCCCTGACGACCATGGTAGCGTCAAAGTGTGTGACGCCGAACTTGGACATTCCTTGGCACCCATGGAAGTGCTAAAGTGTGACTTACGGACACTCCCTAATACCCGAGTCTGGATACTGCGTAAGGGTTCCTCCGGTATTTGCATGGCGGTTTAGGTATTCAAAGTGTGAGGCATTGGACATTCCCTGGTACCCCGGACTAAAGTTTGAGGCAAACTGGACATTCCCTGGCACCCCTGTGCTAAAGTGTGGCTATCGGAGTATTTCAAAGATACTGGTGTGAGATAGTGGGTTGTTGTGTTTGTCGAGAGAAAAGAGTCGGTAAGATGAGTGTGGTGCATCGTCTCATACATGGTCATATGTTTTAATGAATGAACGACTTTTAAATATATTCCCTGTTATTTTTGTAATTGAATTCTTCCCATGATTTAACCATTGATTTACAAACTTAAAAAGAGAAAATTTGTAAAGGGGTATGTTTTACATTTAAAGTTATGTTTTTAATACTCACCAGCTTCTTGAAGCTGACGACGTTGATGCGTCCTGGACATTCGTGTTCAGGCTTTTTAGGTTATAACCAGGAGGAATCTTATGACTATGCGAATTGAGAACCCCTGCTGGAAAGAAAAATTTCTGTTATGTGCTTTAAGTTTTAATATGTTTTGTAATAAGGATGACTGTAATAGACATTAAGTTATTGTTTTAATTTAAGGCAGTCTGTGCCTTTAGATGACTCGTGCTGTAATATTTATTAAGTTAGAAAAATATTTGTAAGCTTTGATTGCTTTACTTTGATTATTGTTTATCGTTGTTCGACGTTTGGGACGGTATCGATCCTTCAAACTGTCGCGACCTACGGGTCCATAAGGGAAATTAAACGCTTTCCTTATTTATGCTACGTCGGGGCGTGACAGAAATAACCTAGTGAACTGATTTTAAGCCTAAAAAGAACTCGTGGGCTGCCCCGCTAACCCGTGCACCCCGCTGACCCACGGGATCTTTTAGGCTTAAAAGTCAGTTCGCTGTATATGTTCACTCGACCCAGTTAACTTAATATCCTCTCCCTATATATATATATGTATATGAAGAAAGGAGAACTCACATGGCCTCACGAATCGGTCGAGTGGACCCAACATCTCTCTCTCGACTACCACTAAGTTGAGGCAACAACTCTCAAGATCTGCTGGTGGACGGCATTGGCGGTGGAGTGGAGGTGGACAGAGACGACGGTGGATGAAGTCCATCTGTCTTCCTCTCTCTTCTCCTTTTTTACTTTCTGACCTAGGGCAAAATAGAGAGTGGAAGACAGTTTATTTTTAGGGGGGAACCAAAGGATGAAGATTGGACGATGATGAGAGATCGGTGGAGAGGTATGATGCGATTGCTTAGCTCATCCACTCTACTACAGAGACAGTGAGGGAAGATAGATAAAGTGTATAAGAGAGGAGGATGAGGATGGAGGTTAGGGTTGGAATAAACATGGTATTTTATATATGAAATTGCCACCGCACTTTTATGTATGTCGACGTGTCGTATTTTAAATACAAATATACTTATGTCAGTTTTTTCAACAGTGACATAAAAAATGTCATTATTTATGTCGCTTTTATTGAAAAGTTATTTAAAAACTTTATTACTTATGTCAGTTTTACAAAAACCGACATAAAAACTATAGTATTTGTCACTTTTCTAAAAAAATGACATAAATAGTTAAAAAATGACATAAAAAGCACACGTGCAAAATAATCATGTCACTCAAAATAAAAGTGACACAAAAAGAATTTCAAAAGTGACATAATATGCTAGTGCTTATAGTTCTTCTATTGACACTTAAGACTGTCAATAGTTGATAAGAACTCATAACTTGTATAAGGTGCGTGTTCTTAATCTTGAGATGATTATGGACACATACTATGGATATGGGTGCTTTGACTTACCAATCAGTGAGGCCTTAAAGATTAACACTTGGGTATCTTGGGTATGTCATGTTCATAGGGTTGTGAACATATATTGTCAAGATAGAATTTATCCTCTGATAAAGAGTAAGCATTCCCTTGAGAATGTCACCAAGTTGATTACTAAGAACTACAGCCTTGTTGATAAAAGTTATCCACATGTTTGGTAATCATGAGAGGTGAATGAGACTCAAGGAATGGAAGATGTAATCATTATTCAGGTTGACAGTAAAAGTTTATCCGACTACCCGAATATGATTATGAATGCTGAAGGTAGAGGGACATTAGTACACCATACAAGTCTAGACATCGCTTCAGATTTGTTCTTTTGTGTTGGAGTTCAGTTATCATTTTATAGTAGAGTAAACGTTGACTGATCAGTTGGTTAATTTACTGATCAAAGAGTTTGGTCATGGGAATTAACAACTGATCTGAGCCAACAATAAAGAACCTAGGAGGTCCCACTCTTAGCTCCACCAGGATGCTTGGAAAGGCATAAGAGGATCTTGTCAAGACAGGTTCAATCGATCGAAAGAGTTTCAATCGATTAAAGTCAAGACAGGTTCGATCGATCGAAAGTCTTCAATCGATCGAAGGTTCGATCAATCAAACAACTTCGATCGATTGAACGTAAAAGTCGGTTAGGGAATTTGTAAATAGGGTAGCTGCGTGTAGAATTATTTTAATCGATGTTTCTTCACTCCAGCAGCTTCAGAAACTATTTTAGGGTTTCTCAAACTTTCTTTATCCTTCCTACTAGAGATCCCACCATCTCTAGCCTCTCCGGAAGTGTTCAAAGGAGACATAAGAGTGAAGATCATCTAGTGGAGGCTACTGTACCATCAAGGAAGAAGAGAATCAGAATTGGGTTCAAGACTGTTAGGTATAAACTCTTCTCTCTCATGTTATACGTATCTATTAGGGGTGTTCAAAAACCGAACCAAATCGACAAACCGAACCGAACCGATCGGTTCGGTCGGTTTTAATTTAATTTGTGCAGTGCAAAACCGAAACCGAACCAAAAATTTACACACTCCGAACCGAACCGAACCGAACCGAAACCGATCGGTTTTGTCAAAAATCACACCGAATCGAACCGAACCGTTTACACCCCTAGTATCTATGGAATTGATAAGTAGTAGATCCGGGCATACCAAAAAGGTTTTTAAACTTTGCTTTTCTGCTGCGCGTTAAACATGTTTTTGAAACATATTTTTCCTTCAATGGGTATCAAAGCCACACTTATTTGATCTATAGATGCGTTTTGGAACTCTAAATTAATCTGTATGATGTTTTTAGAACTGTTTTTTGAAACTACATCATTACAGATCTATTTCTACAGTGTTTTCACAGCAGAAAATAAATCTGTGATTGTATTGGATGCATGGCAGTTTCAATCGATTGAAATTTTGATCGATCAAAAGTGTTTCAATCGATTGAAACTGCCTGTGTTTGATCGATTGAAAGCATTGCGATCGATCAAAACAGTGTGGTTTTCAAGCGATCAAACTTAGTTCGATCGATCGAACATCGATCTAACATTGTTCTATTCGATCGATTGAAACTGATTCTCTGTCCAGATATTTTTTTCACAGTTTTTAATTTTTTTAAATTTTATACTTTGATTTTTATACTATTCTGGTAAAATTTTAAATCTGTTTGTGGAAATTGAGTTCAATCGATTGAACTTATTTCAATAGATCGAGAGATCGATCGATTCAAGCTTCTTCAATCGATCAAAGTGTGACTTAGTCCGCTTTCTGTTTATGGTATTTGCGAATCAATTAGTAGTTCCAATGGTTATATATTTTGTTATATATATATGTGTGTGTGGTTGTGTGTACAACTAACCCTTTTGCAGCAAGATTAGTCCGCTATCTCTTATGGTACCAAGTTTTGTATTTATTTTTTTAGATTGGTGACTCTTTTAAATTATGGTTTTGTTTTAAGGCATGTGTAAAGGGAGCTGCGACTCGAGTCCTGCGAATAGGAGAGTCACACCGGTTTTCCTAGCCTTTTTATATTTATTGCTATTTTCTATTTCTAGATAAATTGTAAGCTTCGAAATAGGCATAGGACCCATGTAATATAATTAGAATATCCATGAAGATGGAGCTGGAGACAACCAAACCGAGAAGGAAGTTCTATGGAGATAGAGCCACGGGAGGTAGAGGTATCGTTTGGATGCTTTTATTTCAATTTTAGTTTTTAGTTTTATGTGTTAGTTGTGATTGGCATATTACATATTGTGACTACTTGTATGCACGTAAAACAAGTTTTTCTAAAATAAAATTCAAAAACCATTTTAACTCATTAGTAGACATTGGATGTCTATGGGCAATGAGTAGAAACATTTTTTTTCCTAAAAAGCAAAATCCTCATTTATTAAATCTAGTGGGAGAGGGAATTATTATTATAACTCCCACGATCTTCCATTAACGGTTCACTGTAAGACAAGTAGTGCATTCTGTGTCACCTCGCCAGGGTTGATCATTCCATACGGAGTGTACACTACTCATTGGTTACTAGATATGAACTTCCTACAGATAGGATCAATCAGATGTATAAGAGGGTGACCACCACATGGAGGCACTACTTGAGGCAATTGTGATTGGATCCTAGTTAATGGTACACACTAAATATGCTATTGATAAGGGATCCCACACGGGGCATTATTCAGAAAGAGATCAAATAGGTTCGGGAGTCATAACTTATTTTGCAAGAGTTGCATAGTGGACAAGTCATGATTAATTGAAAGACCGAATATTGACCACCACATGGAGGCTTTATTCTTTCGTTTCGATATTTCGGCGACTTTGTTTTAAAATAAGAGTTTTAAGGATTCTTTTATTTCAAATTGTCAAATTCTGATATCCATATTTATTTTGTCTATTTGATATTTCAGTAATCATAATGTCTGGATCTGCATTTAGTCCACTTGCCACTATACTCACTCATAACAAGTTAACTGGAAATAACTACATAAAATAGAAACGTAACCTAGACATCATTTTAACTATGAAGGATCACATATATGTCCTCACCACCCTATGCCCCGAAGAACCCGCTGCAAATGCTTCGACAGCTGTTAAACGCAAGTTCGCAAATAAAAGAAATCGAATGGAATGGCCCGTTGCTACATTCTGGCCTCTATGGCTGGTGTGTTGCAACACCAATTCCAATCGAATGACTCTGCCAGTGCCATTATCAAGAGCCTCAAAGAAATGTTTAGGGAACATGATAGACCTGCTAGACAAGTTGTTATGCAAAAGATTATGAGTGCGAAGATGTCGGAAGGGACTCTAGTCAAAGAACGTGTTTTCAAAGTGATTGGTTATTTAAATGAACTGTCGACCCTAGGTGCCAACATCGATGCATAGACCCAAGTTGATATGATCATCAATTCACTATCGCCATCATTCGCTCAATTTAAACTTAACTATAACATGAATCAATGAATTTTTCAATGAGTGAATTAATGAGTTCTTTACTGGCCACGGAAGGGGTGATCAAACTTGGGGACAACATTTTGAACATTGAGAAAAGCTCTTCCTCCTCCTGATCTACGTTGAAAGGTAAGAAAGGGAAGAAGAAGACTGGCACTGGTGGTTCAAGTGTTGGCCAATCCCAAAGATTGCAAAATCCAAGGAAAAAGGTAAGGGCAAGGGAAAGGTGGGTGGCCAAGGCAAAGGAAAGTGTTTCCAATGCGGTGAGGAGGGCCACTGGAAGAGGAACTATCCATAATTTTTAGCTACAAGAATTTAAGGTATGATCGAATCACATATGATTGAAGTAAATTTTATAACGGATACTTCAAACACTTGGTGCATTGATTTTGGTGCTACTAACCATATCTATAATTTGTTGTAGGGGTTCAGATCAACCAGGAAATGCAATGATAGGGAGATCGTACTGACTCTAGGATCTAGGGCAACCGTTTTCACGGTTGCTAAAGGAGTGGTAGTTTTAGTATTTGAGGACAACCAGACTTTAGTTTTATTAGATGTAATTTATGTTCATTTAGTGAGACGTAATTTAATTTTAGTTTTTGATTTATCAAATAAAGGTCATTCTTTTTATTTTGGAACTGAAGTGGTCATTAAAAGAAATGGTTCTTTTACATGTTTTGATGTTAAAACTAATGGCTTGTATGTGATCACTTCGAAAATTTCTAATGATTCTAATATGGAACTTAATAACTTAGTGGTAACTGTACCATCTAAAAGAAAGGAACCTTTCACTAATTCAACAAGGGTTTGTCACATGAGACTTAGCCATATCAATCTAAATAGGATTGGCAGGCTAGTCAAAGAAGGGATCTCAGGCGATTTGGTTCTCGAACCAAAGGAAGTCTGAGAGTCTTGTTTAGAGGGTAAGATGACCAAAAGACCTTTTCTTACAAAGGGCAATAGGTCTAATGCATTGTTGGAATTAGTTCATACTGATGTGTGTGGACCAATAAATATTAGAGCAAGGGGTGGTTATGAGTATTTCATCACATTTACTGATGACCACTCTAGGTATGGATATGTATACCTAATGCAGCACAAGTCTGAAGCCTTTGAAAAGTTCAAAGAATTTAGGGATAAAGTGGAGAAGTAATTGGTCACACATATCAAGGCTATTCGATCTAATTGAGGTGACGAGTACCTCTCTAATGAGTTTATTGATCACCTCCTACAAAATGGGATTCTATCATAGTTGACTACACCTGGTACGCCTCAACAGAACAGTGTAGCAGAGAGAAAGAACCACACTCTTTTAGACATGATTAGATCGATGATGAGTTATTTCGAGTTGCCATTGTTTCTTTGGGGTTATGCTTTGGAAACCAGTGCGTATATACTAAATCTTATTCCAAGAAAATCTGTTCCTAAGACACCACGAGAGATGTGAATTGGACGCAAGCCCTCTTTGCAATATCTCCAGATATGGGGGTGTCCAGCAGATGTGTTGAAAGGTATGGAAATGTACGTGCGGGTGGTCCTGGCATTTCCCTCGATAGTGTGCCGGGATGGATCCAAGGAGCACACTTCAGGGAAACTAGAACTTCCTCAAGCGATCCTAGAGACAAATAGTCGCCACCTAATTTTTATTGGGAATTAGGAAACCCAAGTTTGACTCGCCCAAAATTGAATAAGGTTACTCGCCCTTCATTACCAGAAACTAGGTTCAGGGGTCTTGGTACGAGAGGAGCAGGACTAAAGCACCCCTTCCTCGCCCTACCGAACAGTAGGCCTTGATTCAAGTATCCTTGTTCTTAATTCATAATTGGTGTTATTTCCTCAAACATACTAGATAATATATACATGTCAAAAAGGGAACATCTAAGGAAATGTTGGGTTTGTGCCCTCAAACCATTACTTTATATAGGAGACATTGACATTTTAATATATGGATATCAGCTTTACATTTTGTTATGTATGTTTCTTTCATGAGATGATTGTTATCCCTAAGTATCATAGTAAGTAATTCGTGTATGTATGAGATACATACAAGTGAGATACGAATTTCTATTCTTTGTTACTTAGAACATGTCACAGTGGATGTTGAGACTAGGATATCTCATCAGGTTTACACTGTAGCATGATTAACTACCATTGGATGGAGTGATCAATCTCAAATCACTAGAGTGTAACTCTTAGATAATATGCTAGTGCTTATAGTGCATTGACGGACCTGAGTTTCCTATTGACGCTCAAGGCTGTCAATCAGTCGATAGGAACTCATAACTTGTGTAAGGTACGTGTTCTCAATCTTGAGATGATTATGAACACAGACTGTGGATATGACTGCTTTGACTTACCAATCAGTGAGGTCTATAGAAGATCAACACCTGGGTATCTTGGGTATGTCATATTCATAGGGTTGTGAACATATATTGTCAAGACAGAATCTACCCTCTGTTTCAGAGTAAGCATTCCCTTGAAAATGTCACCAAGTCGATTACTGAGTACTGCAGTCTTGTTGATAAGAGTTATCAACATGTTTGGTAATCATGAGAGGTGAATGGGACTCAAGGATTATAAGAAGTAATCATGATTCAGGTTGACAGTAACTGTTTATCCGACTACCTGAATATGATTGCGAATGCTGACGGTAGAGGGACATTAGTACAACATACAAGTCTAGTTATGACTTCGGATATGTTCTTTTGCGTTGGAGTTCAGTTATCGTTTTATAGTGGAGTAAACGTTAACTGATCAGTCGATTAATTTTCTGATCAAAGAGTTTGGTCATGGGAGTTAATCAACTGATCTGAGCCAACAATAAAGAGCCTAGGAGGTCCCACTCTTAGCTCCGCTAGGATGCTTGGAAAGGCAAATGAGGATGATGTCAAGACAGGTTCGATCGATCGAAGTTGTCTCGATCGATTGAAGTCTAGACAGGTTCGATCGATTGAAGATGGTTCGATCGATCGAATGTTCGATCGATTGAAGATGGTTCGATCGATCGAATGTTCGATCGATCGAATCCACTTCGATCGCTCGAGAGCTAGGTCGGTTCTGGGAATCTATAAATAGGGCAGTTGCATTCTAAAAAAGAGGTTGTTCGTCGTTTTGAACGTCAGAAGCTGCAGAAACTATTTTGGAGCCCCAAAACCTTCTGTATCCTCTCCATTAGGGTTCCCACCAACCCTAGCCCTTCCTGCGAGCATCCATAGGAGTCATAAGAGTGAAGACCATCTAGTGGAGGCTGCTGGAAGTTAGAGATTTCAGAATTGGGTTCAAGACAGTAAGGTATAATTCTTGTCTCCTCTTGTGCGCATCTATAAAGTTGATGGGTAGTAGATCCGGGCATGCCAATTAAGTTTTATAACTTAATTTTTCCGCTGCGCGTTTAAACTTAGAACTTAAACCGTATTTTTCCAACAATTGGTATCAGAGCCACGCTCGTTTGGATCTATAGATGCATTTTTGGAACATTATATTGATTTGCATGTTAATTTTAGAACTGTTTTTGAAACGGCATTGTCACAGATCTGTTTCTGCAGTGTTATCGCAGCAGAATACAAATATGTGATTGCATGGGATGCAAGGAGGGTTTGATCGATCGAACATGTTTCGAGCGATCGAACATCCTCTGTCCTCGAGCGATCGAAACGTCTTTGATCGATCGAAACCTTCTGGTGTTCGATCGATCGAGACAGATTCTTTGTCAGACTCTCTGTTTCACAGTTGTAAGGTGTTTTGAAATTAAAAGCTTTATTTTTAAAAGTATTCTATAAAATTTTCAAATCATTCTGTGAAACAGAATGTTCAAGCGATTGAACATTGTTCAATCGATCGAAGGTTCGAGCGATCGAACGGTCTTCGATCGATCGAACTGTGACAGAGAAGTAAGATGTTGTTTTTAAGTTCTAATTCAGTATGTAAAGAGTTTATATACTGTGTGAATCAATTAAGTGTTCCAATATTACATATATTTGTTATGCATGTGTGGATGCGTGTACGACTAACCCTTTTGAAGCTAGTTTAGTCACTATCTCCCATGGCACCAAGACTTTTAAATTTTGTATTTAAACTATTTAAGATTGGTGCATGTTGTAATTTAAGTTTGGTTTGGTTTTAAGTCATATGTAAAGGGCGCTGCGACTTCAATCCTACGAAAAGGAAAGTCGCACCGGTTTCCCTAGCCTTTTATTTTGTTGTTATTTCTATTTCTAGATAAATTGTAAACTTCGAAAGAAGCATAGGACAAATGTAATAGAATTAGAAAATCCATGAAGATGGAGCAAGGAGCCGTTATCCATGAAGATGGAGCTAGAGGCGATCAAACCAAAAGGAGGTTCTATAGAGATAGAGCCATGGGAGATAGAGGCATTGTTTGAATGCCTATATTTCATTTTAGTTTTTTGTTTTATGTGCTTGGTTTGTGATTGGCGTATAATACATTGTTGCATGCACGCAAAACAAGTTTTCTAAAATAAAATTCAAAAACCGTTTTCAACACATTAGTAAACATTAGATGTTTATGGGAAGTGTGTAGAAACAGATTTTCTCAAAAAGCAAAATCCTTTTTACTAAAACTAGTGGGAGAGGGTCTTATTAATTACACCCACGATCTTCCATTAACGGTTCACTGTAAGATGAGTGGTGCATTCTGTGTCACCTCGTCAGGGGTGATCATTCCATACAGAGGGTGCATTACTCATTGGTTACTAGATGTGAACTTCTTATGATAGGATCAATCAGACGTGTTAGAGGGTGAGCACCACACGGAGGCGCTACTTGAGACGGTTGTGATTGGATCCTAGTTAATGGTACACACTAGCTAAGCTATGGATAAGCGATCCCACACGGGGCATTGTTCAGAAACTTAGAGATCAAAAGGGATCGGGAGTCATAACTTGTTTTTGCAAGAGTTGCATAACGGACAAGTCTTGATTAATCGAAAAATAGAAAATTGACCTCCACACGGAGGCTTTATTCTTTTGTTTCGATATTCCGGCGACTTTGTTTTAAAATAAGAGTTTTAAGGATTCTTTTATTTCAAACTGTCAAATCCTGATATCCATAGTTATTTTGTTTGTTTGATTTTCAGTAATCATAATGTTTGGATCTGCATTTAGTCCACTTGCCACCATACTCACTCAAAACAAGTTAACTGGAAACAACTACACTGAATGGAAACGTAACCTTGACATCGTGTTAACTGCGGAGGATCACATATATGTCCTCACCACCCCATGCGCCGAAGAACCCGCGGAAAATGCTTCGGCAGCTGCCAGACGCGAGTTCGACAAATGGAAGAAGTCGAATGGAATGGCTCGTTGCTATATTCTGGCCTCAATGGCTGGTGTATTGCAACACCAATTCCAATCGAATGATTCTGCCAGTGACATTATCACATCCCTGAAAAAGATGTTTGGGGAGCATGGCAGGCCTGCCAGACAGGTAGCCATGCAAAAGATAATGAGTGCAAAGATGTCGGAAGGGACTCTAGTCAAGGAACATGTTTTAAAAATGATTGGTTATTTAAACGAGCTGGAGACCCTAGGTGCCAACATCGATGCACAGACCCAAGTTGATATGATCCTTAATTCGTTGTCGCCTTCATTCGCTCAATTTAAACTTAACTATAATATGAATCAAATGAATTTTTCAATGAGCGAATTGATGAGTTCTCTTTTGGCAGCGGAAGGGGTGATCAAACCTAGGGTCAACGTTTTGAACGTTGAGAAAAGCGCTTCCTCCTCCCGATCTGTGCCGAAAGGAAAGAAAGGGAAGAAGAAAGCTAGCACTGGTGGTTCAAGTGTTGGACCAGTCCCTAAGATTGCAAAATCTAAGGGAAAAGGTAAGGGCAAAGGGAAGGTGGGTGGCCAAGGCAAAGGAAAGTGTTTCCAATGCGGTGAGAAGGGCCACTGGAAGAGGAACTGTCTAGAATTCTTAGCTACAAGAGTTCAAGGTATGATTGAATCACATGTGATTGAAGTAAGTTTTATAACGGATACTTCAATCACTTGGTGCATTGATTCTGGTGCGACTAACCATATCTGTAATTCATTGCAGGGATTCAGATCAACCAGGAGGTACAGTGATGGGGAAATCGTACTTACTCTAGGTTCTAGCGCAACCGTTTCTGCGGTTGCTATAGGAGTCGTAGTTTAAGAATTTCTAGCCAATAAAATTTTGATTTTATCAGATGTACTTTACGTCCCTTCAATGAGACGTAATTTAATTTCAGTTTCTAATTTATCGAATAATGGTTATTCTTTTCATTTTGGAACTGAAGTTGTGATTAAAAGAAATAGTTCTTTTATATGTTCTGGTGTTAAATCAAATGGTTTGTATGTGATTACTCCCAATATTTCTAAAGACTCTTGCATGGAACTTAATAACTCAGTGGTTACTGTACCATCTAAAAGAAAGAGACCTTCTACTAATCCAACAAGGCTTTGGCATATGAGGCTTGGCCATATCAATCTAAATAGGATTGGCAGACTAGTCAAAGAAGGGATCTTAGGCGATTTGGTTCTAGAACCAATGGAAGTCTGCGAGTCTTGTTTAGAGGGTAAGATGACCAAAAGGCCCTTTCCTACAAAGGGAAATAGAACCGATGCATTATTGGAATTAGTTCATACTGATGTGTGTGGACCAATAAATATTAGAGCAAGGGGTGGTTATGAGTATTTCATAACATTTACTGATGACCACTCCAGGTATGGATATGTGTACCTAATGCAGCACAAGTCTGAAGCCTTTGAAAAGTTCAAAGAGTTTAGGGCTGAAGTAGAGAAGCAATTGAGCACACATATTAAGGCCATTCGATCTGATCGAGGTGGCGAGTACCTCTCTAATGAGTTTATTGATCACCTCGTACAGAATGGGATTCAGTCACAGTTGACTGCACCTGGCACGCCTCAACAGAATGGTGTAGCTGAGAGAAGGAACCAGACTCTTTTAGACATGACTAGGTCAATGATGAGTTATTCAGAGTTGCCATTATTCCTTTGGGGTTATGCTTTGGAAACCGCTGCGTACATACTAAATCTAGTACCAAGCAAATCTGTTCCCAGGACACCACGAGAGATGTGGATTGGGCGCAAGCCTTCTTTGCAACATCTCCGGATATGGGGGTCTCCGGCACATGTGCTGAAAGGAAAGATGAGCAAGTTGGATTCTAGATCGGAAGTATGTTACTTCGTAGGGTATCCAAAGGGTACTTATGGATGGTATTTTTATGATCCAAGAGAGCAGAAAGTGTTTGTTAGTACGAATGCTGTTTTCTTGGAGGATGACTATATCACGAACCATAAACCTAAGGGAAGGATAGATCTTAGAGAGATAAAAGGAGAGCCCTCAGTCCAACCCGTAGTTGATAACGATATAAATCAAGAAAATACCACTTCTTCACCCATTTCCGCACCGGTACCTCGTCGTAGTGGGAGGATTATCAGCCAGCCTGATAGATACATGTTCTTAGGAGAAGTTTTTGAAGCTGTCTCCATAGAATCTGGATCTGATCCTGCCACATACGAAGAGGCAATGACTGATGTTGATTCAGAACATTGGGTTAAAGCTATGAAGGCTGAATTAGAATCTATGGATTCTAATCAGGTCTGGGATCTTATAGAACTTCTAGCCAATATTAAACCCATTGGTTGTAAGTGGGTCTACAAGAGGAAAAGAGCATCTGATGGAAAGGTTGAGACCTTTAAGGCTAGGCTTGTAGTAAAAGGTTATACTCAGAAGGAGGGCATTGACTATGAGGAAACCTTCTCGCCGGTAGCCATGCTCAAGTCCATCAGAATACTCTTATCCATTGCTACATGCCTAGATTATGAGATCTGGCAGATGGACGTCAAGACTGCATTCTTGAATGGAAATCATAAGGAGGACATCTATATGCAACAACCAGAAGGGTTCATAGCTGGTCGGAAAGGTAACTTGGTATGCAAGCTGCAAAAGTCCATTTATGGGCTTAAGCAGGCATCCAGGAGTTGGAACATCCGATTTGACCAAGTGGTCAAGTCGTTTGGTTTCATATAGAATCTAGATGAACCTTGTGTATACAAGAAGTGTGAAGGGAAAGTGATGGCCTTTCTTGTGCTTTATGTTGACGATATTCTACTCATTGGGAATGATGTAGCGGCATTGTCAACGGTCAAGGTTTGGCTAGCTAGTACTTTTGATATGAAGGATCTAGGAGAGGCGAGCTATATTCTTGGGATAAAGCTCTTTCGGGATCGCAAGCGAAAGATAATGGGATTGTCTCAAGCTGGTTATATCGATAAGGTGCTAACTAAGTTTTCAATGGATAATTCGAAGAAAGGATTGTTACCTTTCAGGCATGGTTTAGCGTTCTCCAAGGACCAGTGTCCAAAGACATAGGAGGAGAGGAATCGCATGATAGGAGTTCCCTATGCTTCAGCAGTGGGAAGTCTTATGTATGCGATGTTATGCACTAGACCAGATATTTGCTTTGCCGTTGGCATGGTTAGAAGATATCAGTCGAATCCAGGTCCAGAGCACTGGACAGCCGTCAAGCACATTCTTAAGTACTTGAGAAGGACTAAAGATTACATATGCTTATGTACGGTGGTAGTGAGTTAATTCCAGTAGGATACACTGACTCGGACTTTATGTCAAATAAAGATTCGAGGAAGTCGACGTCCGGTCATCTCTTTACCTTGGGAGGTGGTGCTGTCAGTTGGAGGAGCATTAAGCAGAAATGCATTGCAGACTCAACTACAGAAGCTGAGTATGTGGCTGCTTGTGAAGCCGCAAAGGAAGCTGTTTGGCTCAAGAAGTTCCTTATGGAGCTCGAGGTGGTACCAGCGTCGCTGTCACCTATTACGCTTTATTGTGATAATAGTGGGGCAGTGGTTCAGTCCAAGGAACCAAGGAACCACGGAAAGGGAAAGCACGTAGAGCGGAAATATCATCTTATCCGAGATATTGTTCAACGTGGAGATGTGAATGTCACCAAGATTGCCACCGCTGACAATCTTGCTGATCCGTTTACAAAGGCCTTGCCACAGAAGGTCTTTGATTCTCATCTAGATAGTCTAGGTCTCAGATGTAATCCTGTATGGTTATGAGTGCAAGTGGGAGTTTGTTGGGTTTATGCCCTCAAACCATTACTTTATATAGGAGACATTGACATTTTAATATATGGATATCAGCTTTACATTTTGTTATGTATGTTTCTTTCATGAGATGATTGTTATCCTTAAGTATCACAGTAAGTAATTCGTGTATGTATGAGATACATACAAGTGAGATACGAATTGCTATTCTTTGTTACTTAGAACATGTCACAGTGGATGTTGAGACTAGGATATCTCATCAGGTTTACACTGTAGCATGATTAACTACCATTGGATGGAGTGATCAATCTCAAATCACTAGAGTGTAACTCTTAGTTAATATGCTAGTGCTTATAGTGCATTGACGGACCTGAGTTTCCTATTGACACTCAAGGCTGTCAATCAGTCGATAGGAACTCATAACTTGTGTAAGGTACGTGTTCTCAATCTTGAGATGATTATGAACACAGACTGTGGATATGACTGCTTTGACTTACCAATCAGTGAGGTCTATAGAAGATCAACACCTGGGTATCTTGGGTATGTCATATTCATAGGGTTGTGAACATATATTGTCAAGACAGAATCTACCCTCTGTTTCAGAGTAAGCATTCCCTTGAGAATGTCACCAAGTCGATTACTGAGTACTGCAGTCTTGTTGATAAGAGTTATCAACATGTTTGGTAATCATGAGAGGTGAATGAGACTCAAGGATTATAAGAAGTAATCATGATTCAGGTTGACAGTAACTGTTTATCCGACTACCTGAATATGATTGCGAATGCTGACGGTAGAGGGACATTAGTACAACATACAAGTCTAGTTATCGCTTCGGATATGTTCTTTTGCTTTGGAGTTCAGTTATCGTTTTATAGTGGAGTAAACGTTAACTGATCAGTCGATTAATTTGCTGATCAAAGATTTTGGTCATGGGAGTTAATCAACTGATCTGAGCCAACAATAAAGAGCCTAGGAGGTCCCACTCTTAGCTCCGCTAGGATGCTTGGAAAGGCAAATGAGGATGATGTCAAGACAGGTTCGATCGATCGAAGTTGTCTCGATCGATTGAAGTCTAGACAGGTTCGATCGATTGAAGATGGTTCGATCGATCGAATGTTCGATCGATCGAATCCACTTCGATCGCTCGAGAGCTAGGTCGGTTCTGGGAATCTATAAATAGGGCAGCTGCGTTCTAAAAAAGAGGTTGTTCGTCGTTTTGAACGTCAGAAGCTGCAGAAACTGTTTTGGAGCTCCAAAACCTTCTGTATCCTCTCCATTAGGGTTCCCACCAACCCTAGCCCTTCCTGCGAGCATCCATAGGAGTCATAGGAGTGAAGACCATCTAGTGGAGGCGGCTGAAAGTCAGAGATTTCAGAATTGGGTTCAAGACAGTAAGGTATAATTCTTGTCTCCTCTTGTGCGCATCTATAGAGTTGATGGGTAGTAGATCCGGGCATGCCAATTAAGTTTTATAACTTGATTTTTCCGCTGCGCGTTTAAACTTAGAACTTAAACCGTATTTTTCCAACAGGAAAATCATGTCAAGAGATTAAATCAAGTAGAAATCGGATGCACATGCAATACAAGAGAGAGGTATACTCATAGTGGCTAGTCCCGCCCGGGAACAATGCAAATAAAGGAAACATGTTATGATATGCAAGAGGGAACTAGAAGACTTACAGTGGTTTGACTCAAGCGGAGTCGTAAAAAGCAAAAAGAAAGGAAACGTGTAATAATATCATGCAACAATCCTAGATAAGATGTTTCTAACATATAAGCATATAAATGAGCACTATCCTAAAGGAAATGTGTCATTGAAAATAAAGTTCTAAACCTAGAAAAATTCTAAGAGTGGCTAGTCCCGCCTGGGACCAATGCAAATGAAGAAAACGTGTTATGATATGCAAGAGGGAACTAGAAGACTTACAGTGGGTTGACTCAAGCGGAGTCGCAAAAAGAAAAAAGAAAGGAAACGTGTAATGCAATCATATAACAATCCTAGATAAGATGTCTATAACATATAAGCATATAAACGAGGACTATCCTAAAGGAAATGTGTCGTTGAAAATAAAGTTGTAAACCTAGAAAAATTCTAAGAGAAAGGATAGAGATAGTACACGATACATGGGCACTAAGCCACATGTAGACGAGGCAAATCCACAAATCAAAGTCTGGATTCACGGCATTCAATTCTCGACGCTAAGACACCAAGGAATACCCAAGCATTGCAAAAGTATAAGCAAACAAATGATATGCATGAAAAATAAGAAGAAGATGTTATCAATCAAATTTCTAGTTTCAGCAACCTCTAATGAATCCTATCAAAAGTGATTTTAAACATGAGCTGGGTTAAAACCCTTTTACAGAAAGTTAGATATATGTCTTAGGGAACTTCTCCAAAAAGTAGAACCTCTTACCATTTTTGAAGTTTGAGAAATAAGAGTTTTGGGAACAGTGGATCAGGACTGTCCACTGTTCTTGTAAAAATCATAATTAATTCTACAAATATCATGTGAATCTCTAGCTGGTGTCAAAAGAAACTATTCCATTATAGTTTATGGCAAAAAAAATCCCATGGACATGTCATGATCTTAAGGTTTCTGAAAAGTTGTTTTAAACACTCTGTTATTCTGAAAATTTGGTATCATTTGACAAAGGAATGCAAAACATAATAGAAGTTCATAAGTCATATTAATCAAGTTAATCTTAGCTTTTGATCTCTCATCCATTTATCCTAGATGATTTCTAAACCAAGTTTTATTCATCAATTATTGTTGAGTGATCAAGGGATGACCATTTTGTATACATAATTATGATTGTAGTTAAACTTAGAAAATTCCAGAATAGTTGTATCAACTTCAAACACTTAGAAAATAATCTTAACTCGATCGTATGCTCACGATTTTACATCGGCATATAGATACATGAGTTAGGAATCATCCCCAAAAAGCAGATCATCGATAACTATTATAGATTTTCTGAAATTCAAGCACAAAGAGACTATGCTCAAATCTGTCAACCGATTTCTCAATAATTTCTAAAAATAGCATATGGATCCTAGTGACTCACAAAACGGATCGAATGAAAGCTAATTCATCAAAGTTTACCCAAAAAATTTAAAATCCATCAAACTATGGATTTTGATGGACCAAATCTTATGGACAAAATCAATCTGTTTTGCTGAATTTTAACTAGTTCATTTTAAAGTGTGAGGAAAACATCTTAGGTGGTGATTGAAGCTTATTAGAGAGATCCAAACTCATAGATCAACTTAATTATGATGATTCTCAATCAATTTAGCCCTCAAGATCTATGAAGAACTATAGATCATGGTTCAAAGGGACTTACAAACATCCTATTGGAGATGAAATTCAATAGGAATTCTAGGTAATAGGAATAGTCAAGAGATATGCATGAACATAGAAATCATCCTTCTCATAGATCATACTTTCAAACCATCATAGAATTCAAAATAGATACATATATATATATATATTTATATATATTATCATGTATGCATGGATCTAAACTAAAATAGAAGAATGAAATCAAAATTGAAAATCAAAAGTGAAAATCAATCTCTAATTAAGAATTATCAACAAAATCAAGAGACTTGGATCTAGCTATGTGAGTGTGTGAAGAACAAGAGAGGAAGAAGATGAGTATTCTAACAAATTAAACAAAACTAAACTAGATCCAAGTCTTATAGATCTATACATAAAAGTAGCAATTAGAGATGAATTATGCAATCAAAGTTGATTTGAAGAGTCTTCTTCTTCAAGTGTTCTTCAAGTTCTTCATACACTCATCCATGGAAGTTTAAGGGAGGGAATTGATGTCCAAATCTCTAATCTAATTATCTTGAGATTAGTTTTATGGAAATTTCATTCATAATTCATTTCTTCTCTCTAGAAATCTCTTAAGTATATTCTTATATTGTAAGTATGTTCAAGGTGTACTTAAAGCTTCTTCAAGATGATCTCTAGATGATCTCATATGAGATGAATGTAATCTATTTATAGAGTTTTAAAAATTTTACTCTTAAGTTTCAGAGTTAAAACAGAGATTTTAGAGGTCAAAAAGGGTTAAAATAGTCATTTCGCTGTCTAAACGCAGTTTCCAGGCAATTTCCTCACAGTGGGAAGCCTCTGGAAGGGATTGGAACTCAAAAAGCTCGATGGAGAACACTATTCATAGGTGGCGGTTATGGTGGGACCTGTCACCCCACTTTCCCAAACTGCCATTTGCTTTTTAGGTTCCCTTGGTTGCCCACAAGCCCTGTTTCAAATATTACGTTCACTGCTTTTCTAGATTTTTGTAAAAATGCTTTTTGGTGTTTGAAATTGTCTGTTTATGTACCGTTGGAAAGCTGTCGAGTTGAATTTCAGTATAAAAATATTCTAGGAGGTTTTGAAATAAAAATTGAAGTTTAATTGAAATTCGGAAGTCCTCCGGAACTTTCGTCGCCTTTTTAAAATCAAACGACTTCTTTTTTAAAATTGCTTTTCATTGCGCGATGATTTTGAACTTTTTTTTAAAATTGAACTTTTGGATTCCTAGAATACTGCATTTAGAACACTTTGTGTTCATATAACCCTGAGTGAATATGAATTCTGAGAGGCGATTTTGACAAAACCGGGATTTATGCATAGAAAAGGGCTTTCTGGAACTTGAAGTCACTTTCCAAAGTTGGATCTTTCGATTGTGTAGAAACCAGTACCTTCCACGGGGTACTTTTCATCATTGAGTCCTCCAAGATGTTGTCTACCCTAAATCCTATAAGTATGGTCAAAATTAGGTGTCTACAGTTTGCCCCTCTTTAGCAGAGCTTGTTGTGAACAACGTGAACTGCAAGTGATGCCAAAGCTAGAAGGCACCCAATAACCATACTGAAAGGTTTTAGGAAATTTTTTTTGCAAAAATCAAGAAAACAAAATTCGAGAAAATCAAGAAATTACAAAAACAAGAATGCAATGCAATGCTGGGTAGAGGCTGCTAAATTGAAATTGCTGCTGGTCGTGCTCCACTAGAGCTGCCTACGTATCCTTTCCAGGAATCAGACCAGGGCATAGTTCAAGCACGCGAGAGGATAGAGAACACACAAACAATAATGCAGATGAAATGCTCCTATCCTAGGATGCTGATGTTGTAAAAAAATGTGAATGTGCAAGTGCTGGAGGAATCATCCTCAAGGGTTCCCTAGATGCAAAATCTAATGCAAGGGATGCGATGGCTCTCTCTCACATACGGAAACTTTTGATACAAACTCTCCTATTGATTCAGGTTTCTTAATGAAGAGGGTTCTAGACAAGTCTTATTCTCAACAGGACTTGTGATAATTTCTCAAACTTGACTTAGTCCTAAACATGATATGATCTTAAACTCGACCTATCCTTAAACTCACATCAATCTTATACTTCGACATGATCTTAAACTTGGCAAAATCTTAAACTCGATACAATCTTAAATTCGATTGTGTCTTACTGATCTTAAACTTGATCTAAAACTCGACATGTTCTTAAACTCGATCTAATCTTAAACTCGACATGATCTTAAACTCGATCTAATCTAAAACTTGGCATGATCTTAAACTCCATCTAAAACTCGACGTGATCTTAAACTCGATCTAAATCTCGACATGATCTTAAACTTGATCCAATATTAAACTTGATCTGAAACTCAACCTGATCTTAAACTCGATCTAAAACTTGACATGATCTTAAACTTGATCTAATCTTAAACTCGATTCTATCTTAAACTTGACCCGATCTTAAACTTGATCTAAAACTCGACATGATCTTAAACTCGATCTAAAACTTGACATGATCTTAAACTAGATCTAATCTTAAACCAGGACGATCTATGATAAAGTATTTTTTTTTAAACTTTAAATGATTTTTGAGAGTTCTAACCACTTGGACGTTTGATGAAAGTCCTCTGATGGGGAGATTGCTAAGATTCTTAGCTATAGGATCATGACCAATTCTAAAGCAAGTTCTGAGTAGAGGCAAGGGCTAATTTTCTAGAAGCTCTGCTGATCTGAAGTTGACGATGGTGCTTCGACCAGTTCAAAAATCATTTGGTTCACATTGACCTTTCTCTAACATCTTGATCATGATTCGATGATTCTGCTTTCTGACTCTTATTCAGTGTATTCAATAGATCCTTTCTGGATGTAGTTCTCGAGAGTCTATAAACCCAAATGTTTACTTTCTAGGACAACACATAATCAACCCAAAATAATGAGAGTTTGTTGCAAATCATCATTTCTCGGCTGTTTTCAACCTGCAGTGCCCACGATTCTTCATGCCTGGAACTTTTCTTCAATTCTGAACAGCTTCTAACCAAGATTCAAATTCCCAAGGGTCCTTTAGACCAATTTCAACAAGTTTCAAGCACTCTTAAGGCTTATATATCAAGATCGGACCAATTCGAGGTCAAAACAAAGTTCCTTATATCACAATTCTGATCCATGATTGATAGGTACTCAAAAGACCTGATGACCTTGACAAGCTTCACAAATCTTCAACCAATTCTAGCAGATATTCATACAAGGCACTCTGATTTGTTCCAACAACGGCTCAACTCAACATCCAAGGCCAGTCTTCTGATTAGCACTTTTCCATCAACCACTCAATGCTTCATCTTGACTAGGATTAATCAATGCAATAACAGTGTTTGGAACTACTGCTTGTATCCACCTTTGGATGCTCTTCGAGTTTTACAATTGATTATAGATCACTCTAGACCCACACACTGGAGATCACGATAGACTAGATGATGACAGACTAGACCACGGCATACATTGACACAGGAATGACATTCTTAAAATAGAAGTTTGGAGGAGAAAACTCATTTTTTCTTGACTTAATGCGCATTTTGTCATGTTTGACGTATCTCTTTGCTTTCATGTGCACTTCTCATCTTAGTGTGATAATACTCAGCTAATAAAGTAATGCTTTGAAAATACTCCATATAGATCTTAATCAATCCTTTGCTTTCTCTGAAATGTGCTTCGAATTAGTGCCTTAGCTTATAGAATAAGAGACAATTCATTTCAAATGTTTTCAAAGATATACTTGATGACTCAGGATTCGCTTATAATGTGGAAGGGGGTAAATGTGGAAGGGGGTACAGGCGAATGATGTTTGCCCTGAGTTGACGGGGATAATTGGAAGTTTGGGCAAACGCAGTTTGCCCCTAGTGTGACAGTGATATCTTCAGGCTCTTGGGAAAACTTGAAAGTTTGCCCCTAGTTTGCAAGGTTCAGGGACCAAGAGCCATGAAAGCTTGCCTACTTATCCCCAAGTGGGAATCAGGTCCAAAGTAGTTCGGCCGAGGTTTGAAGGATGGTATTTGAGATGTGGTTGAGTGTTTCAAGAGCAGTGACCGAATCGAGTAGGTTGCCTACATATCCCCAAGTAGAAATCAAGTCAAGTGTAGTTCCTCCAAGGATGGAGGTTTTGAAAGATCAAGGATTCAAGAATTAGGGGCTTTTCTAGCCATGTCATGAGATAGATTTTCTGAATCAGGTCACTTGTGGTAGCCTAGAAAGAAATTGAAATTTTTTTTCTTTTTCTTTTCTTTTCTTTTCTCTTTTTTTTTATATTTTTTACGGTTGATTCTTTTCACCATTTCACTAGCTAGCCAATTTTACATTTCTCATCATACATCATATATGTTTTCGAAGCAAGATTAACCCTTCAAATCTTTGGGCTTGCTTAAAGAATTTACCAATCAAAGCTTTGGGATAATTCATGTTCTCGATTTCTCGATCTTCTTCATTATCCTTCCTCTTCTTCTCTCCTTTCTTTTCTTTTCTTTCTAAAGTTTTTGGATCTTCTTCATTCTCCTTCCTCTTCTTCTCTCCTTTATTTTATTTTGGGTTTTCATCCTAGCGAGCTCTTCTTCTTTATTTTTTGAGAGAGAAGTAGTTCATTTGAAATGTTTGGCTACCATCAAGGACAAAATGTGCATGGCTTGCAGTTTAGACAGGTTTGAATGGCTCATTTTTTTGGGCTCAAGATTTTGAAATGGGAAGATTAGGGAATTAAGCTAGTCCTGAGTTACTATCAAATATATCTTTTCAAGATTTAAGCAAAAGCATCTCAAGATTCTTAAAGTAAGACTAATCAATTCTTAGTTTTCTTCGGTGTCAGCGCAAAATCAACTTTGATCCTTTCAGGATTCTTTTGAATGCACAAAATTATCAGCAGTGTATTTTTTTTCACAATAATTAGAGAAATGACACTTTGAGGTTAGAGATTCATTCATTCATGACAAGGCGCATTAGATCAAGCAAATGAAGATTTTATTTCATTAATTAGAAGTATTACAGTACTCGACACAGACTTAAAAACAACTTGACGATAGACAGACAAGACTCAAAACATAAAATCGACTCGACTGAACTGGACTAGACTTGATCTCAAGTGGAGTGTCACTGTGACTTGCTTATTCCTTTTTAAACATCCATTTGGCTTCAACAAGTAGCTATTCCAAACATCATCACAACACTACCCCTTGTAAGCTCTCCTAAGTTCTTCATTCTTGAATTCGTTGGCTAATTCCTTGGGCCTTTTGAGGTGGAGGAACGATGATACCCTTTTCGATTAAGTCCTGAATTTCATGCCTAAGCCTCCAGCATCTATCTGTGCTATGCCCACGGCTCTGATGGAAATCGCAGTAGTACTCAGTCTTGAAGCATTATGGAAGTGGATTAGGTTCTGGCTTGGGTTCTAGCTTCTCCAAGTACCCTTCCTCTAGTATTTTTTCAAGTGCGCTGCTCTGGGACATTCCTAGCTCAGAAAATTCTCTCTTCTCTTTCTTTTGCCCTTGATTATGGTTTTTCCTTGCAACTCTTGTATTCTTTCCCCATTGCTGTTGAATTGGTCTTTTTGGCAATTGTGGTACCAATACATCGATATCAGGTAATGGATATATGTTCAAATTAAGTGGTCCTTTGAACTTTTTCAAAGGCCTTGCATTAGGCATATCAAATAATCCCTCCCTGTCAAGCTTGTGGTCATCAATTCTTTTGCTTTTGTGGGTTGCATTCTCCAGTATACTACTCTTGATGAGCTTGTCAAGGATTTCCTGATCTAGAGTTTGTATTCCTAGATTAGCCAATCTTTCAAACCACTCATTATCATCACAAGGTGCAAGAGGTGGAGTCGGAGGCGTGGTGGCAGCCAATTGCTTTATCACACCCATCATTTTCACAAGTAGTTCACTAATTTGGTTAATAGTAGATTCCATGGCGGTCATCCTAGCATTCATATATTCTTTAAATGCCATCTCTTCTTCTCCAACTCTTATTGTGCAAATCATTGAATCTTTTGGAAGCTCAATAGACATGGCTGGTTGGTCTAATGATGTGATGTACACCGTACGATCGTAGGATTCACGCCCTATTTCAATGAAGCTGATATCTCGTGGTGGTGGAACCTTCATACTCTTGTTGAAATCTGGTTGTATAGGTGGAGGGGTAATGATCCCATTATCAATTAGATATTGAATTTCATGTCTGAACCTCCAACACTTGTTGGTACCATGGCCATGTCCTTGATGGAAGTTGTAGTATAAATCCATCCTAAAGTTTTGTAGAAGTGGGTCTAAAGTTGGCATCGGATCTAACTTCTTCAAGTACCCCCTTTCCAACATTCTTTCCAATGCTGTGCTTAGAGACATTCCCAATTCAGAAAACTTCCTCTTTTCTCTTGACTGCCCCTGCTTTTGACTTTTTCTTGCAATAGTGACATTCTAATGCTCTCTTTGAAAAGGCCGAGGAGCCAATGCATTGATGTCAGTGGACTGATGATAGATTGTCCTTCGATTGTTCGTGTTCTCTTTCTTAATTGTCCCATTCCTGATTGCATCTTCAACAAGTGTACCTATGTCAAACAGTTGTTCAAATGTCATGATAGCCTGGAATTGGAGTTTTTCAAGATACTCGGGCTGCAGGTTCTTGATGATCATTCGGACTTGCTCTTTCTCAGTAGGCCTGCTTGTCAACGAGTATGGAATCTTGCGAAGGATTCCTCATACTCTTGCCTAGTAGTTTCCAAATCTCTTGTAGTAATATCGAATGACAAATTGTATGAGTATTGAGCCATAAATGCTCTAGCCAAGGCTTCCCAATCTTTGGCCATAGCTGATTCTAAGGTCAAATACCATGACAGTGCTGCCCCACTTAGAGTTCTTTGAAATAGCAAAACAAAACAGTCAGACCCAATGCCCATGGGGCTGTAACACTCCCACATAAATCCTCAGATGGCTCTTTGGATTTCCAGCTCCGTTGAAGAATTCGATATGAGGCATCTTGAACTTTTCTAGGAGTTTGGCTTTCGGAGCATCACACAACCCTTCAATGTCGAACAAATACTCATCCACCCCTTTGCTTTTCCTGATCACACTCTCTAGCTTATCGATCTTAGCCAACTTGTCCTGAGTTTCCTGATCTAGATCAATCTTTGGTTGAACTATCTCCCTAAAGTCTTCTTCCTCATGATGCACCGAAGGCGGAGGTGGTGGCAGATTAGTCAGCTGCTCAATCATTCTCATCATAGTGGCAAGTTGTTCTCGATTCTGTTCTCTACTCTGATCCAACGCAGCTTACATTACAGCCAATGGTAAGCTTCTTGGGTGTACTACCCAAGAGGTTTAGTGTTCGAGTCATGGGGAGCGTGGCCACTGGAGTATTCACCCGGCGCCTCCAGGCCTCGGGGGATTAGTCGAGGTGTGCGCAAGCTGGCCCGGACACCCCCGATTACCCAAAAAAAAAATCTGGCTTCTATATCAGCTTCGTACGTCATACCCTTAACCCTAGTTGACTCGGCAGTTCCTTCTTCAAACCCTGATATGATCAAACGACTGTTCGGAGCTCTGACCCAGGAAGGAGTACAACTTTTCGGTCCTATCTTCTCTTATCTCTTATTTAGGGAATTTCAAATAATCATGTATTTTTATTACAAAAGAATTTTCAAAGAATGACATTTTTAAAGGATGGAAAATCAAAGATGGAAAATCATTTCCTTTTCAAAAACATTTTCTAAAATAAAAGAAATATTTTTCAAAATTCTGAGGAAAACAAATCTTTTCTTTTCAAAAGTATATTAGAGGCGTCGCACTCGTGAGTCGTATATGCAATGCTCGTGTAGTGTATGCAATGCGGATGAAATGCAATCTAATCCAAATGCAATGCACCTTAATCTAGCTTAGACCTAGCATATCAGCACATAAACACATAAGATTCCTTGAATATGCTAATCACCCTTCTAATCCAATCATTATCCAAGGATTTTTAGCTTTGAAATTCTTGATGGCTCATGTTTACAAAATTGAATTTTTTTCATAAATATCTTGAAAGAAAGAGGGAGATTTGCAATTTTCAAAAGGCATTTTTGAACCATCAATGCTTGCGGTGTGAAATCATGATTCTTTGTAAAAAAAAATTGAGGTAGGAAATTTGAAATTCTATGATTTGAGAGGAGAATCTGAAATTGAATCATCAAAGTGTGGAATCATGATTTTTGAAAACCTAGGTAGGAGTTTTGAAATTCTCTAAAATCTGGGGAGAATTTTTTGAAGGATTTTGTGAAAGTGAATCTTAAAGTGAATTTTCAAAAAGGGATATTCCCAAAATTTTCAAAAGACTTAGGTTTTTCAAAGA
This sequence comes from Hydrangea macrophylla, assembly GCA_033977485.1. NCBI lineage: Eukaryota > Viridiplantae > Streptophyta > Magnoliopsida > Cornales > Hydrangeaceae > Hydrangea > Hydrangea macrophylla. The sequence continues at coordinate 58,218,325 of CM066988.1, read as the reverse complement.
ATGTGCTTGTATTTTCAAAATTTCCAAAAATTGTCCTCAGATAATGATTGGATGTTTGGATAAAGACCATACTACACTAGAGGAATCTACCATACAAGGTTTGATGATGCCTTTGCATACACATCCTCATCATCCATATAATCCCTTACGGGTAAACGCAAATAATTCATCACATTGTCCTAATCAAAGATGATAATCAAGATCCTAATTGAAGGGTTCTATAGAAACAATATGCAAAGGCCGGGTTTTACTCTCATAAAGGGTCCATTAGCAAGCCAAGGGCTCTATATACCGCATGCGGTACAAGGCTAACGGTGACTACATGCTACCAAAGTCTCTTGACAAATGGAGGAAATGGGGCCCTCCACCACAAGGCAATGGTCTCAAGCAGTCGCGGTGAAAGAACAATTTAAGTGCAGATGCAAGCAGAAACTAAACGATTATCAAATTAATAACAAGGATATTCATTGTCTCAAGTCAAACCCTTGAAGAATAAGAAACCACCAATTTCATGTTCAAATCCCCATCAAAGTCGCCAGATTGTGAAACCGTGCATGCAGGTGGTCTTGGCGTTTTCCTCGATAGTGTCCCAGGACGGATCCAAGGATCACACTTCAGGGAAACTAGAATTTCCTCGCACAATCCTAGAGACAAAGAGTTGCCACCTAATTTTTATCGGGAATTAGAAAACCCAAGTTTGACTCGCCCAAAATTAAATAAGGTTACTCGCCCTTCATTACCAGAAACTAGGTTCGGGGGTCTTGGTACGAGCTAGAGGAGCAGGACTAAAGCACCCCCTCCTCGCCCTACCGAACGGTAGGCCTTGATTCAAATATCCTTGTTCTTAATTCATAATTGGTGTTGTTTACTCAAACATACTAGATAATATATACATGTCAAAAAGGGAACATCTTAGGAAATCATGTCAAGAGATTAAATCTAAGTAGAAATTGGATACACATGCAATATAAGAGAGAGGTATACTCACAGTGGCTAGTCCCGCCCGGGACCAATGCAAATAAAGGAAACATATTATGATATGCAAGAGGGAACTAGAAGACTTACAGTAGGTTGACTCAAGCGGAGTCGCAAAAAGCAAAATGAAAGGAAACGTGTAATGAAATCATGTAACAATCCTAGATAAGATGTCTCTAACATATAAGCATATAAACTAGGACTATCCTAAAGGAAATGTGTCATTGAAAATAAAGTTGTAAACCTAGAAAAATTCTAAGAGAAAGAATAGAGATAGTACAAGATACATGGGCACTAAGCCACATATAGACGAGACAAATTCACAAATCGAAGTCCGGATCCATGGCATTCAATTCTCTACACTAAGACACCAAGGAATACCCAAGCATTTCAAAAGTACAAGCAAACAAATGATATACATGAAAAAAAAGAAGAAGATGTTATCAATCAAATTTCCAGATTCAGCAACCTCTAATGAATCCTATCAAAAGTGATCTTAAACATGAGCTAGGTTAAAACCCTTTACATAAAGTTAGATACATGTCTTAGGGTACTTCTCCAAAAAGTAGAACCTCTTTACCATTTTTGAAGTTTGAGAAATAAGAGTTTTGGGAATAGTGGATCAGTACTGCCCACTGTTCTTGTAAAAATCATAATTAATTCTACAAACATCATTTAAAGCTCTATTTGGTGTCAAAAGAAAGCTATTTCATTTTAGTTTATGAAAACAATAATCCCATGGACATGTGATGATCTTAAGGTTTCTAAAAAGTTGTTTTAAACAGACTCTATTATTCTGGAAATTTGGTATCATTTGACAAAAGAATGCAAAACATAATAGAAGTTCATGAATCATATTAATCAAGTTAATCTAAGCTTTTGATCTTTCATTCATTTATCCTAGATGATTTCTAAACTGAGTTTTAATCATTAATTATTGTTGAGTGATCAAGGTATGATCATTTTGCATACATAATCATGATTGTAGTTAAACTTAGAAAATTTCCGAATAGTTGTATCAACTTCAAATGCTTAGGAAACGATCTTAACTCGATCATATGTTCACGATTTTACATCGGCATATAGATACATGAGTTAGGAATCATCCCCAAAAAGCGGATCGTCGATAACTATTATAGATTTTCTGAAATTCAAGCACAAAGAGGCTATGTTCAAATCTATCCACCGATTTTTCAACAATTTCTAAAAATAGCATATGGATCCTAGTGACTAACAAAACGGATCGAATGAAAGCTAATTCATCACAAAAAATTTAAAATCCATCAAACTATGGATTTTGATGGACCAAATCTTATGGACAAAATCAATCTGTTTTGCTGAATTTTAACTAGTTCATTTTAAAGTGTGAGGAAAACATCTTAGGTGGTGATTGAAGCTTATTAGAGAGATCCAAACTCATAGATCAACTTAATTATCATGATTCCCAATCAATTTATCCCTCAAGTTCTATGAAGAACTATAGATCATGGTTCAAAGGGACTTACAAATATCCTAATGGAGACGAAATTCAATAGGAATTCTAGGTAATAGGAATAGTCAAGAGATAGGTATGAACATAGGGATCATCCTTCTTATAGATCATACTTCAAACCATCATAGAATTCAAAATAGATACATATATATATATATGTATATATATTATCATGTATGCATTGATCTAAACTAAAATAGAAGAATGAAATCAAAAGTGAAAATCAATCTCTAATTAAGAATTATCAACAAAATCAAAAGAGACTTGGATCTAGCTATATGAGTGCGTGAAGAACAAGAGAGGTAGAAGATGAGTGTTCTAACAAATAAAACAAAACTAAACTAGATCCAAGTCTTATAGTTCTATATATAAAAGTAGGAAGTAGAGATGAATTATGATGTCTACCTCTTGGAAGATTCTCAATTATGCAATCAAAGTTGATTTGAAGAGTCTTCTTCTTCAAGTGTTCTTCAAGTTCTTCAAGCACTCTTCCATGGAAGTTTAAGGGAGGCAATTGATGTCCAAATCTCTAATTTAATTATCTTGAGATTAGTTTTATGGAAATTTCATTCATAATTCACTTCTTCTCTCTAGAAATCTCTTAAGCATATTCTTATATCTTGCAAGTATATTCAAGGTGTACTTAAAGCTTCTTCAAGATGATCTCATATCAGATCATGGGATCTATATATAGAGTTTTAAAAGATTAACTCTTAAGTTTCAGGATTAAAACAGTGATTTTAGAGGTCAAAAAGGGGTTAAAATAGCCATTTCGGTGCCTAAACGTAGTTTCCAAGCAATTTCCTCGTAGTGGGAGTCCTCTGGAAGGGTTTGGAACTCGAAATGCTCAGTGGAGAGCACTACTCATAGGTGACAATTATGGTCCACTACCCCACTTTCCCAAACCACCATTTGCTTTTTAGGTTCCCCTGGTTGCCCACAAGTCCTGTTTCAAATATTACGTTCACTGCTTTTCCAAATTTTTGTAAAAATGCCTTTTGGTGTCTGAAATCTTCCGTTAATGTACCGTTGGAAAGTTGTCGAGTTGAATTTTAGTAAAAAAATATTCGATGAGATTTTGAAATGAAAATTGAAGTTCAATTAAAATCCGGAAGTCCTCCGGAACTTTCGTCACCTTTTTGAAATCAAACGACTTCTTTATCAAAATTGCTTTTCAATGAGCGTCGATTTCAAATTTTTCTTTAAAATTGAATTTTTAGATACCTAGAATACTGCATTTAGAACACTTTGTGTTCATCTAACCCTAAGTGAATATGAATTCTGAGAGGCAATTTTGACAAAATTGGGATTTATGCATAGAAAAGGGCTTTTCTGAATTTGAAGTCACTTTTCGAAGTTCAATCTTTCAATTATGTGGAATCCAGTACCTTCCATGGGGTACTTTTCATCATTGAATCCTCCAAGACATTGTCCACCCTAAATCCTATCAGTGTGGTCAAAATTGGCTGTCTACAAAAGGAAAGATGAGCAAATTGGAAACTAGATCAGAAGTATGTTGCTTTAAAAGGTATCCAAAGGGTGCTTATGGATGGTATTTTTATGATCCAAGAGACAGAAAGTGTTTGCTAGTACAAATGTTGTTTCTTGGAGGATGATTATACCATTAACCATAAACCTAAGGGAAGGATAGATTTGAAAGAGATGGAAGGAGAACCCTCTATCCTACCAGTAGTTGATAACGATATAAGATAAGAAAATACCACTTCTTCACCCATTTCAGCACCGGTACCTCATCGTAGTGAGAGGATGGTCAACCAGCTTGACAGATACATGTTCTTAGGAGAAGTTTTTGAAGCGGTCTCCATAGAATTGGAATCTGATCCTACCACATACAAAGAGGTAATGGCTGATGTTGATTCAGCTCATTGGGTTAAAGCTATAAAGGGTGAATTGGAAACTATAGATTCTAATCAGGTCTGGGATCTTGTAGAACTTCCCACCAATATTAATCCCATTGGTTGTAAGTGGGTCTACAAGAGAAAAAGAGGATCTAATAGAAAGGTTGAGACATTTAAGGCAAGGCTTGTAGTGAAAGGTTATAATCAAAGAGAGGGCATTGACTATGAGAAAATCTTCTCGCTGGTAGCCATGCTTAAGTCCATTAGAATACTATTATCCATTGCAACATGCCTAGATTATGAGATCTGGTCGATGGACATCAAGACTACATTCTTGAATAGCAATCTTGAAGAGGACATCTATATGCAGCAACCAGAAGGGTTCATAGTTGGTGGAAAAGGTAACTTGGTATGCAAGTTGCAAAAGTCCATTTATGGGCTTAAGCAAGCATCCAGGAGTTAGAACATTCATTTTGACCAAGTAATCAAATCGTTTGGTTTCATATAGAATCTGGATGAACCTTGTGTATATAAGAAGTGTGAAGGCAAAGTGGTGGCTTTTCTTGTGCTTTATGTTGATGACATTCTACTCATTTGGAATGATATAGCAACGCTATCAATGGTTAAGGTTTGGCTAGCTAGTACTTTCGATATGAAGGATCTAGGAGAGGCAAGCTATATCCTTGGGATAAGGCTCTTTCAAGATCGCAAGCGAAAGATAATGGGATTATCTCAAGCTGGTTATGTCGATAAGGTGCTAACTAGGTTTTCTATGGATAATTCAAAAAAAGGTTTGTTACCTTTCAAGCATGGTTTAGTGTTCTCCAATGACCAGTGTCCAAAGACACAGAAAGAGAGGAATCGCATGGCATGAGTTCCCTATGCTTCAGCAATGAGAAGTCTCATATATGCGATGTTATGCACTAGACCAGATATCTGCTTTGCCGTTGGCATGGTTAGCAGGTATCAATCGAATCCAGTTCCAAAGCACTGGAAATCCATCAAGCACATTCTTAAGTACTTGAGAAGAACTAAAGATTACATGCTTATATATGGCGATAGTGAGTTAATCTCCATTGGGATACACTAACTTAGAATTCATATCAAATAAAGATTCGAGGAAGTTGACATCCGGACATCTCTACACCTTAGGAGGTGGTGCTGTTAGTTGGAGGAGCATTAAGTAGAAATGCATTGCAGACTCAACTACAGAAGCTGAGTATGTGGCTACTTGTGAAGCCGCAAAGGAAGCTATTTGGCTCAAGAAGTTCCTCATGGAACTCGAGGTGGTACTAGCGTCATTGTCACCTGTTACGCTATACTGCGATAATAGTGGGGCAGTGGCTCAGTCCAATTAGCCAAGGAATAATGGAAAGGGAAAGCATGTAGAGCAAAAATATCATCTAATTCGAGATATTGTTCAACGTGGAAATGTGACTATCACCAAGATTGCCACCGCTGACAATCTTATGGATCCTTTTACAAAGGCCTTGCTACAGAAGGTCTTTGATCGTCATCTAGATAGTCTAGGTCTTAGATGTAGTCTTGAATGGTTATGAGTGCAAGTAGGAGTTTGTTGGGTTTGTGCCCTCAACCATTACTTTATGTACGAGACATTGGCATTTTAATATATGGATATCAGCTTTACATTTCATTATGTATGTTTCTTTCATAAGATGATTGTTGATCCTTAAGTATCACAGTAAGTAACTCGTGTGTGTATGAGATACATACAAGTGTGATATGAATTACTATTTTTGTGATACTTAGAATTTGTCATAGTGGATGATGAGACTGGATATCTCATCAAGTGTACACTACAGCATGATTCAATACCATTGGATGGAGTGATGAATCTCAATCACTAGAGTATGACTCTTAGTTAATGTGCTAGTACTTATAGTGCATTGACAGACCTGAGCTTCCATATTGACACTTAAGACTGTCAACAGTCGATAGGAACTCATAACTTGTATAAGGTACATGTTCTTAATCTTGAGACGATAATGGACACAGACTGTGGATATGGTTGCTTTGACTTACCAATTAATGAGGTCTTAAAGATCAACACCTAGGTATCTTGGGTATGACATGTTCATAGGGTTGTGAACATATATTGTCAAGATATAATCTACCCTCTGATAAAGAGTAAGCATTCCCTTGAGAATGTCACAAAGTTGAGTACTGAGAACTGTAGTCATGTTGATAAGAGTTATCGACATGTTTGTTAATCATGAAGGGTGAATGGGACTCAAGGAATGAAAGATGTAATCATTATTCAGGTTGACAGTAATAGTTTATCCGACTACTTGAATATGATTATGAATGATGACGGTAGAGGGACATTAGTACACCATACAAGTCTAGACATCACTTTGGATTTGTTCTTTTGCGTTGGAGTTCAGTTATCATTTTATAGTGAAGTAAACGTTAACTGATCAATTGGTTAATTTGTTGATCAAAGAGTTTGGCCATGGGAATTAATTATTGGTCTGAGCTAACAATAAAGAACCTAGGATGTCCCACTCTTAGCTCCACCAGAATGCTTGGAAAGGCATATGAGGATCTTATCAAGACAGGTTTGATCGAAATAAAGAGTTTCAATTGATTGAAGTCAAGACAGGTTTGATCGATCAAAAGTCTTCAATCGATCGAAGGTTCGACCGATCGATCAAAACAACTTTGATCGATTGAACGTGAAAGTCGGTTAGGGAATTTATAAATAGGCTAGCTGCGTGCATAATTATTTTAATCGACGTTTCTTAACTCCAGCAACTACATAAACTATTTTAGGGTTTCTCAAACCTTCTCTATCCTCCCTACTAGAGATCCCACCAACTCTAGCCTCTCTAGAAGGGTTCAAAGGAGACATAAGAGTGAAGATCATCTAGTGGAGGCTGCTGCACCATCCCGACACTAGTGATCTTCGCTCCCAATGTGTACTTGATCATTTAGTGCTACAGATCTTCACTCCTATGACTCTTGGATGCGCTTGGATGCTAAAGTTTGGTGAAAACCCCTTTAAAACAAACTTAGGAGGCTTAGGAAGGGTTTGGGAAGCCTATAACCAATACTAAAACTTCTGGGAGAATAAAAGACATGTATGCTATGTTTTGACCGCAGTTTCTGTATTTATAAACTTTTGAACCGACCTAAATATCAATCGATTGCCAAAAGTGGCAATTGATTGCCTTATCCAATCGATTGTAAAGGATGCAATCAATTTTTGCACCAATCGATTGGATCTGAACACCAATTGATTGGTTTCAACTTTATCCAAAACCCATTGCATTGTTTCTTCACATCCAAACATCCTTATGAGCTAAGAGTGGGACCCCTCGATTTTTAATTACTGGCTCTGATTTATTATTATTCCATCTAGTCAATACTCTTTAACTAATGAATCAATAGTTAATCAATTATCATTTATACCACTATTAAATGATTATTGCACTCCAGTGCATAAGAACAAAGTCACCATACATAAGCGATTACTAGACTTGTATAATATGATATTGATGTCCCTCTACCAGACAGTATTCGTATTTATCATTGGGATGTATGTTTTAAGATACTGTCCACGCAATAGATAGATACATCTTATATTCCTCGAGTATCATTCACTACGCTTGGATTACCAAACATGTCAACAAATGCTTTGTTGACAAGGCTGGCCAGCTCTCGGTAATCACTCCTAGTGATATTCTCGAGGGATACTTACTCTTCATTTTATAGAAGAGGGTAGAATTCCATCTTGACAATATATGTTCCCAACATTGTAAACCTGATTACCCAAGATACCCAGGTGTTGATCTTGCAAAACATCATTAATTGGTAAGTCAAAGCAACCAAAGCATACAACTTGCATCTATAATTGTCTCAGGATTAAGGACATGTATCCCTGTACAAGCTTGAGTTCCTATCGACAGTGACAACATTTAGGTGTCAATAGGTTTAACTTAGGTCCGTCAATGCACCGCATGCACTAGCATATTAACCAAGAGTCAAAGACTCTTATGAATGAGATTCATCATTCTACCCCGTAGACGTTAATCATGCTACAGTGTACACCTGATAAGTTATCCAGACTTATCATCCACTGTGACTTTTTTGAAGCAACAAGGATCTGTGATTCATATCTCACGTGTGTAATCATATACACAAATGAATCACATACAATGATGTTTAAGGATTTTAGTCTAATATTCATCTCATGAACTAACATACATAAATGCATTATGATATTACATTGTCCAACAAACTGGTTTGAGAGAATATTCCTAACAAACTCATACTTGCACTCATAACCATATAGTGTTAAAACTAATATCAACATTATCTACGTGACTTATCAAAATCCTAAACCTGTAAGGTTTTGTAGAGGGACCTTGATGATCGTCAACTGAAACAATCCATAGTAAAACATCTTCATGTTATACTATATCCCTAGACAAAAGGCGTCACTAGACATGTATCCAATAAAGCTAATTCGAACATTGTCCAAAAATACCATCACCTAGCAATGAGGTACCAATGCAAGAACGGATGAAGAAGTAGTAAATTTTAGTTCTAGATGATTTATAGATCGCTTTAATCTATAAATAACTTTACTCCTTTATATTATCTTTCCTTTACAAGACTTGGTTCCCAACCAACTTTTGTTTTCTCTGTAAACATTGTGGTTCCATCGAGAAAATTCAAGGAACAATAATAACTCTAAATAACTCATCTCATGACCCAGTCATATCTAAAAGAAAATAGTTCATTCTACCTGCTACACCATCCTGTGGAGGCGTACTAGGTGCAGATGACTGAGCAAGTATCTCATTCTTATCTCATATAGAAAATAAACGCATTAGAAAAATTACTTATCATTTTGATCAAATCAAAAGGCAATGATAATCTTTTTCAATAACTCCTCATTCCAAACCTTTTGGATTTCTTCAAAAGGTTGAGGATGAAGGTGCAATAGGTAAATCTAGAGTAGCCAAAACTACTTTGTAACTCTAATGTTTATTGGCCCGCATACGTGAGTATGCCCTAATTCTAATAAGTCTTCGGTTGTGTGATCTTTCAAAAGAAAAGTCACCTGATCATAATACCCTCTAAATAGGATTGACAAATAGGTAATGGTCTTAGCAACCAAAAGAGTTTAGGATCCAATCCTTTAATCCCTATTTATCCTATTTAGATTAATATGATCTAGCATTTAAAATCAAAGGTTTATAGAATTAGTTGAAGGTTCTATCTTTTAGGTGGTAAAATACCCATGAATTATTTAAATACTACGTTAGATAATATGAGAAACAAGAGTAAATAGGTGAGATACGTGCTTGACAAGTTATTAGTTCACACTAAAAGAACACTTACTTTTAATCAACAATTTCAGTACCAAAATCAAAAGAATAACTATTATTCATTAATTCAAAACTGAAATTCATCTAACAACTCCATAAGTTTTATTACAATATAAAACTACTATTCTAATAGCAACTTTTACATCAGATCCCAAAAGCAATCAAGATCTTCCAATCACTGTGCATTCTTATTTTTCCAATCCCCTGCAACAATTACAGATATAATTAGATAAATTAGAATCAGTCCCTCAAGTGGTTGAAGCATCAGTTTATCAACTTACTTCAAACACTAGTGATTGGATCATACCTTGCCTTTTGGCAGTCAATTATTCCACACAGTTCCTTTTCCAATGCCCTCTCACGCCACAATGAAAACACTTTCCTTTTGGCATAACACCATCCTTTTCCTTTCCAAGTCTTGCCTTCTTCCCAATAGTTGGGATAGGCTCACCTATCCTTGAGCCTTGCTTATTTTTCTCTGAACTTTGTGCCCTTAGGCTTAGGTCCAGAAGATGAAGCGATTCCAATGTTCTGAACATTTGACTCCTCTTTGACTATATCCTTCGTTGCCTCAAGAGAGCTCATCAATTCACTTGTTGGAAAAACTATTTTACTCATTTTAAAAACTCTTTTAAATTGAGTGAATGATGAAGACAACGAATGCAAAATTGTGTCAACTTGAGTCTCACCATCAATGTCAGAACCCAGAACTACTAGTACTTTGAAATAAGTAATCATTTTAAAAACATGCTTTCTTATTGAAGTTCCTTCTAACATGCTAGTGTCCATGACTAACTCCAAGGCTCTAAGCCTTGTAGTTCAGCTCAGTTCCCCAAACATCTCCTTGAGGTTCAATATTATAGCACGGGCAGTCAGAAAATGTTGATTTTTTTGCTTCAATACATCAGACAAAGAGTCTAAGATGCTAGAGCGAGCCATACCATTAACTTTTATCCACTTCAAATATTGATCCGCAAGATCTGTTGGGGTGTGGAATAGGTGGACAGGTGTAACACACTGTATTTTTTTCTGATATAAATATTCACTTTTAAATATGTTAAGGAAGCAACCTAAATTTTTACGTGTTATTAATTGGTTGTGTGCATTTATATTTTTATGGTCATTTATTTATTTGTGGGTAATTATTTTTATTGTTATTAATTACTGTATGAAGTTTTGTAAAGTTAAGTGGTAGGGTTAGTTATTGAAGAGTGATGTGTTAAATTTTTTAGCAGTATTTGTAGGCCCGTAAATGTGTTAAATAATGTGATTAACATTCAGATTAAGTACCGGGGTCATGGGTACCCATTGGGCTACTCATTTTAGTACTTTGTACTGCCTTTTGGGCCCATATGATGTCTTTTTGTGAGCCTATAAGATGAAAAACAGAAATTTTTAGTATTTGTATGTTAAATATACATGAGTGTGTTTATATCTTTCACCTACATATATCTAGGTGCCCTAGGGTTAGAAGGAAAAAAAAAAGAAGAAAAGAAAAGGAAAAATAAAGTAGAGAACAGACGTAAGAAAGAGAGAGAGAGAGAGAGAGAGAGAGAGAGAGAGAGAGAGAAGAAGAAGAAGAAGAAGAAGAGAAGGGTTTTGGATCCGTCGTCGCGTGAAATCGTGGAGCGTGTTGTTTATTGTTAGATTCGTACTCGCATCTATTCAACGATTCAAACAAGGTGAGTTAAATGTGTGTATTTTGGTATATATATACACATATGTATAAATGTATACACGAGTGAATAAATTTCTTACATGTCTAATTTAATTGTTAGTGTTTTTAATTTTTTTTGTGTTAGAATGTACAATATTATTGTCGAATTAATTTATGAAATTTGTGTGACTTCATGAATTTGATCATCGGGTAATGATCCTAGGGTATTCGTAAATGGCATGTGGATAGTTAGATGTATAAACACTTGTGTGAAATATTCATGCTAATTAAAAGTTTTGTAAAATTCATTTTTTTGTAATTCTAACAGTTTCTGAAACTTCAAAAAAATATTAGAAAATCGTGGCTTAGAATTTTAGAATTCTGTCCGTGTGTCCTATGTTAAACGTGATTCTGCACACTTTTCGTATTTTAAGTTTTTCCTGATTCTGCACCGTTTGGGAAGAAATTTAATATTACAATAGCAGTTTTTAGTATGGTTAAACGTGCAAAATTTGGGGAATATGATTTCTTTGTGGATTTTCTATTCGTTAATATGACTTAACAAAAAATTACTTGGAGATACGTGGATTTTCATATAATGTTGAGGTATGAAAAATGGGTGATAGTCATTGACTTTGAGTCCGATGAAATTTTATAATTCCGAGAATGCAGAAATAGTTTCAAGTTCCTTATTGTTCACCGCTTCCCGTTGTGTTATTTTTTTTGTTAGCTCGACTTGCTGAGTGTACCTTTATACTAGTGGCTTCGTGATCAAGCTGGCCTAAGCCTTATGCTTGGCTTAATTTATACACGTCTAGGCATATTGACCGGTGTATACCTAGTTTGGTTGATACCCCAACCAAACTGGCACCAGAGTGGATGTTGCTAGTATGTCTGGACACACATGGGATATATGTGTGGGTGTACCATGGAGGGTGGCCAAGTGGTGAACCTAGGAAGTTCATACCTAGTAACCAATGAACAGTCTATCCTCCGTATGGAATGATCACTCATGACTGAGTGACACAGAATATTCTATTCACCTTACAATGAATAGTTTGTGGAAGACCGTGGGAGTTATAAATATAAGTCTCTCTCCCACTAGATTTTTATAAGAAGTTCATATCTAGTAATCAATAAGAAATATCCTCTGTATGGAATGATCACCCATGGCTGGGTAACACAGAGTATATCTCATACTTACAATGAATTAATAGGAATTTTTATTCTTGTATATTAAAACCATTGTTTATTCATTGCTCATAAATATCTAATATTTATTAATGTGTCAAAATTATTTTTCTTTAGCCATGATAAATTTGGAAAATCCAATAATCCATTTATCAATTAAAAAAACTAATTTTGACTAACTAATGGTTTTTGCCCATGCATTCACAAACAATATATATCGACATACACATAAACATGCATAAGCAATCATTCACACAAAATTAAATAAATAATCATGCATGGATAAAATAAGCTCATCTCTTTCATGGCATTATCTCCATAGTCCATCCTTAGGCTTCAAGCTTTAAGGCTCCATCTTCATGGTTCCAAGCATCATGGCTCCATTTTGTGGCTCCTCCAATTAATCTAATTTACACTAATCCTATATCTCTGAAGAGGTTTACAAAAAGGATCTAGGAAAAGTAAATTACATAAATGGCTAGGGAAATCATTACAGTTCTCCTTTCCATAGGAATGAAACTACAGCGCCCTTTACAATGCCACAAATCAAATTAAATCAATTTAAACTACTTTAAATTAACACCTAATTTTGCCATAAGAGAGTAGACTACCTGTTTAAAAAGTTAGTTGACATACATTCACAACATATATGCCTACATATCCACACATGAAATATATTCTAATATATAAACATGTAACAATCACAAAATATGTATATTTAAGAATTATGAAGTTTCAAGCATATATAAATTAAATTTATGTATTGCTTTCCATGATGAAACAAAACATATTGTCCAACAATATCTAGGATTCTTAGAAAACTCCATTGGTTCACAAGATTAGGTTTTCTAAAACCTAAACATCCAAAAATATTTAAAATAAAATATTTCAAAACAAAATTTTCAAAATAATTTCACTTACAAATATTCTAGAATATTTATATACTAATATTAAAATTTTAAAATAATTTTAAAATTAAAATGCACATTCTGCCCAAAGGCAATCGATTGTTGGTAAAGCTAATCGATTGCTGATTAAAGCCAATCGATTGCAAGCAAAACCAATCGATTGCCACTAAAGTAATCGATTGCCCATCCAATCGATTGGAAACAGAACCAATCGATTGGACTATACCAGAGAGTTAATTTTCCAGATCAATTCGTGAAAAATACCAGATTATGTACTTTAAATGCACAAAAATGTTTTCTAATTAGTTCTAAACTAATCGGATTGATACAAGATCAAAACTAGATTATCTTAACAATCAAAGAATCTTTTTCTAAAAAGGATTTAACTTTGATTAATCCTAGTTCATCATACTTCATAATCCAATTGCAAGTAGTATAAACGAATTGGCTCTTATACCAAATGAAGGGAAAATTGGATCTCAGTGCGCAACGGAATACGGGTACAGATTAAAATTTAATCTAACAAAACTAGATCTACTTCTCATTTGTATTACTTGGAATCAATATACATACAAAAACATGCATATAGTTGCGATTTGTGGAATCGTTTCAAGAACTCTTCAATGATCGTTGTGACAATTCGATCCCGATCACTTTGTTCTAACAAAGATACGATCAGCAGAGGGAATAAACGATCTCCGATTAACCTCAAATTTCAAAAGCTGCTGCGTTTCGATTTCAGCTTCGTCATGTCTAAAAATCATCAAGTTGAGATAAGTATTGAACAATCTGATTCACTTTATGTGAGCATTGCCGAGCGCTAGTGATCTTCATTCCCAACATGTTCTTGATCATTTCGTGCTAAAGATCTTCACTCCTATGACTCTTGGATGTGCTTGGATGCTAGGGTTTGGTGGAAACCTCTTTAGAACAAACTTAGGAGGCTTAGGAAGGGTTTGAGAAGCCTATAACCAATACTGAAACTTCTGGGAGAATAAAAGACGTATGTGTTATGTTCTGCCCGCAGTCTGTATTTATAAACTTTTGAACCGACCTAAGTGCCAAAGTGGCATTTGATTGCCTTATCTTATCAATTGTAAGTGATGCAATCGATTGCTGCACCAATCTATTGGATCTGAACACCAATTGATTGATTCCAACTTTATCCCAAATCTCCCATTGCATTGTTCCTTCACATCCAAACATTCTTATGAGCTAAGAGTGGGACCCCTAGGTTCTTAATTACTGGCTTTGATTAATTACTATTCCATCTAGTCAATACTCTTTAACTAAGGAATCAATAGTTAATCAATTATCATTTATACCACTATTAAATGATAATTGCACTCTAGTGCATAAGAATAAAATCACGCATACATAAACGATTACTAGACTTGTATAATATGATACTGATGTCCCTCTACCAGACAGTATTCATATTTATCATCGGGATGTACGTTTTAAGATATTGTCGACCCAATAGATAGATACATCTTATATTCCTCGAGTATCATTCACTACGCTTAGATTACCAAACATGTCAACAAATACTTTATTGACAAGGCTGACCAGCTCTCGGTAATCATTCCTAGTGACATTATCGAGGGAATACTTACTCTTCATTTTATAGAAGAGGGTAGAATTCCATCTTGATAATAAATGTTCCCAACACTGTAAACCTGATTGCCCAAGATACTCAGGTATTGATCTTGCAAGACCTCACTGATTTGTAAGTCAAAGCAACCAAAGCATACAACTTGCATACATAATTGTCTCAGGATTAAGGACATGTATCCATGTACAAGCTTGAGTTCCTATCGATGGTGACATCATTTATGTGTCAATAAGTTTAACTCAGGTCTGTCAATGCACCGCGTACACTAGCATATTAACCAAGAGTCAAAGACTCTAATGAATGAGATTCATCATTCTACCCCATAGACATTAATCATGCTACAGTGTACACCTGATAAGTTATCCAGACTTATCATCCACTGTGACTTATTTGAGACAACAAGGATTTGTGATTCATATCTCACATGTGTAATCAGCAAATGAATCACATGTAATGATGTTTAAGGATTTCAGTCTAATATCCATCTCATGAACTAACATACATAAATGCATTATGATATTTCATTGTCCAACTAACTAGTTTGAGGGCATATTCCCAACACAGACTTGTTACAGTTGCGGCAGACGAGGTCATTGTGGCAGTTGGTCTTGGGAGCTGTGCAATACCTTGCAATGTGTCTGGGCATTATACCGTTGAAACATCCATCAGTGTTCTGTCACTGGGCAGTGGGCTGTGCCTGAGGTGGTCCTCGTGGTTGATTCTACTGTTAAGGAAAGTTAGCTTGGGGCTTCCTTCTCCGTCCCAAGTGCGCTTGTTTCCCTAGTAGTTGTTAATCTAGGGTTTACATTCCTGATTATTCCTCGATGATTGCGTGGAAAAGTTCCTTGGTTGGAAGATTCTGGGCGGCGGTTGATTCACGTGTAGTCCTTGTACAGGGTATGCATCCTTTTTCAAACTTGAAGCAAGACACACAATCCCTTAAAATGACTGGCCAAGATGGCCTATCATCATATGTCGGAGGTGTGGGTTAAGTCCTTGATGGAATTACTTAACCTTCTTATTGGAGGTATCTATCATGTGCGGAACAAAACAGGAAAGTCGCTCAAATTGTGTGGTATACTCCCTGATTGTCCAGTTCCTTTGAGTTAGACTTAGGAAATTCTTCTCTTGTTGGTCTCTTTCATCCTCGGGGAAATACTTCTCGTGAAATCGTGTCTTGAGTGCTTCCCAAGGCATTCTTCTTGCAACATCGATCCCAATTATAGCTCTCTTGGCCTTCCACCAGTCTGCGGTGGAGTAAGTCAGCTAAAATGCGGCTAGACGTCTCTTGTCAAGCTTACTGCATTCCAGGGCTTCGATAATTAGCTCCAACTCTCGTATCCATTGTTTGGCTTTTCACGATTCTACCATATTGTCGAACTCTTTGGGTTATAGGCCATGAAATCATTCTAATAGCTTATTGCTTGTCTGTCTCGGAGGAGCAACGTGGTTGTTGCCACTGTTAGCTCGATGGGTGGCATTGTTGTAGGTGTCGCAAACGTGTTCCATTTGTTGCATAAACGCCTCAAAGACTTCAGTTGGGTCCATACCCTTAGGAATGGGTGCTCCTAGTCGCGCTTGATATCTCGTGTTCCCAGTCATAGTGTACTATGTGAGGTGTACCTATGAAAGATCTAACGATTAGCTGACAATCTTCTCGAGGAAACAACCATACGACAAATCAACAGAAAGCATAACACAATTCTAAATCACAATGATATTGGAAATAAATGAGATGATAATAGAGATAATCAAAAGAAACGATCTGCCATAGATATATATAAATCCAAAAGATGTATAGCGGAGTACACAATAGACCATCTGTGTACCGCGTAGTACATGATCCTATGCAAGATCTAAACAAAGATATAAATAAGACCGCCACTGGTGGCAACCTATAAAAATAGCTATCTATGTAAGCGTCAAAAGTAAGTGGGCAACATGTCCTAAAGTCAAAAGCAAAAGTCTAAGTTCTAAAGGTCTCAGACTCAAAATTTGTCCACTTCAGATCCATAGATAGAAGCCTCATCCTCTAGGGTAATCTCGGACAAAACATCATCCTCGTCCATGTCATCATCATCCATCATATCCTTATCCTCCATCAAATCCTCCTCGGGTAGCTCAGGTCCATTATACTCCACAATAACTCCTAAATCTCCCACATCTGCCATGTCGACCTAGGCTGCATTGAATGTAGCTACAAGTGCCTCAACCTCTGCCATAGCATGTGCCAACTCTGCTGCTCCTATCTCAAATCCATGGGGGTGTGCAAACATCTCCGCAGCTCACTCTGTTGCCAGCTATGCTATCACACCGCCTGGTAATATTGGTACCAGTGCGTCATCACCTATCTCATCCTCAATTATCTCATCCTCCTCCATCGAGTAACCCTCTACTACAATAATATCGACACCAACTAAAACATTCATGCCAACTGGGTCCTCCTCTGGATCCTCCTCTAGATCATACTCTGGCTCCTCATCATTGGTATCCTTGTCCTCCTTATCCTCTATCTCCTCGTCATCATCCTCTGGCTCATCATCATCTCCGCCCTCATCCTCATCCGGATCCTCATCCTATGGGTCCTCATCGCTGGGGGTGCATCAGTCATGTCCTCCTCTGGTGGTGGTGAAGGTGTTTGTGGTGGTGGCTCTATCGAGGGAGGTGGGGACTACTCTAACCTCTGTATGTAGAACCTAGAAAAGCGATCTCGTAGCATCTGCAGTGAATCCTCCTCGATGCGTTGAAAGGTGTCCTTATGGTAGATCATCTCTTAGCGTATCACCTCTGGATATTGAGTCCCAAATCTCTACTACTCAATCTGTATATCTCGCTCGGTCTCTATGATGGCTCTCTACCCAACCTTCTAATCATAGTACTATGGATCTGCTAGCTCAATACTGCTCTCATACATATAGTGTCCTCCAAACTCGTCTGGAACGAACAGCGGTGGTGCCATGCTACCTAAAAAGAGACTGCCATAAGTCAAAATTAATCTTAACACTCATCTATAGGAATCTCAAGGTTCTAGGACCAGATGGTGTTGGACAATCTGTGAATGAAAAGGTATAAACCTAAGCTCTGATACCAAAAATCCTGTCACGCCTCAGAATGGCAAAAATAGAGAAAAATAAATTTTCTTTTTGGGTACAAAGGCAGCGACTAATGAAGTCACATGATTGTCCACACCACGTAGTACTAAACAACTGAAAGGATAAAGAGATAAAAAAAATATAATCTAGGTTCTGGTAAAAACATAACTTAATATCAAAAGAAAGTTACTAGCTATTACAATCAGAGTCTCGAATCAAATAAAACATAATAGAGACACAAATGTTAAGGCAACATATGCCTGATACAAAAGGTCTGAAAACAATAAGGATAATTTGTAATACCCCGTAATTTTTTTAATTAAATAAATAGCAGTTTTGGATTTTCGCAGTATAATATTTACCTGTGTGTGTGCATCATAGCGTGAGCTCAACACACACAAGAGTTTCTTTATAGAACTTGGAGCCCAATTAATCAACTTGTGCACTGTGTGCGTGTGTAGGCAATTGTGTATATGTGAAGCTTATGCTTCACAGTTCTTAGTGACCAAGAAATACATTCTATATATACACACACCACACCCTTCAATTTCTCAACAACTCTCATATCACTCTCAGTTTCTCTCAACTGTCTCACTATTCTCTCTCTCTCTCTCTCTCTCTCTCTCTCTCTCTCTCTCTCTCTCTCTCTCTCTCTCTCGGGTACAAAAACACACACACACACTTACTTATACACACTCATATATTTACATACTTATTCAAATCTAGCTTGGGTTGTCAATTGACACCTCTGTATATCTCAGTAATATCCAAAATTGGGTAAGTTTACAATTGCAATTTGTAATTTCAGTTCTTATATCATTATAGATATATATATGTATATATAGATTTACATGTATATTGTTAAGGGTCCAAAAAAACATAGCGAGCAGAAAAACAGTCGCAGAACCGTGATTTCTTTATATCAAATGAAAGGTCTCGATCCCACGAGGCTCCATTTCGAATTTCAAAAGCTAATTCGCAACGGTTACGACGAACGGTCGATTTAAAGTTTTGTCATCGTTCGGTTTTTCAATAAAATCAAGAGCTGTGTTTTGATTCATGAAAAATCAATTACGAATTTGAAATCTACGCAGAAAAAGGAAGAATTTCATATATTGGAAAGTCTATTTTGATTAAGTTTTCAAACTGGGTAAAATTTAGCCTCTAATTTCAAAACAGGGGAAGAAAAGAAAGAAGAAGACGACATTGTGACAACTCGCGCGAGCAACCCGCGGGCGCGAACAGGCTATTTTTGAAAATTGTTTTAAAATAAACACGTGACCCTTCTGAACACATTCCGCGCGAGCGAGCGGCCCGCGCGCGCGACCTCGGGCAGTTTAATAAAATCTTCTATTTTGTTATACGTAAGTCTGTTACGAGCTAAGGGACCTTGTACCCTAAGCTTTAAGAGTTGTACTTTGCCTCTATAGTAGTTGTACTTATGCTTCGAGGTGTTGTACCTCACTAATATACGCGCATTATTGTATATTGAGATTTGTAACAGATTGAACAGTTCTGGTTTCTATTCTGTTTAATTATTCAGGCTATCCTCGGTGAACGGTAGTTCCGTATAACCCTCAATAAAGTTGTATAACATGTTAATGGTGTACTTACATGTTTACTTGAGCTGTTATGCCTTAAGTGGTTACTTGAGTTGCTACGCCTTATGTGTTTATTTGGATAATTTCAGCATGTCTATTGTGTTGCTTTGAATTGATAACATGCCTTAATAATCTGTCTTATGAAATATTGAATATGTCTGGATGCTTAGAGCTCGCATATGTCATATCATTTCATAAGCATAAGCATGAACACGAAAATCACGAAAATGATTTTGGGATGAAAGACCTTAGAGGCTTTCAATTTTTGAAAAGGGAAGACCTTAGAGGCTTCCAGGTTTTAAAAAGGGAAGACCTTAGAGGCTTCCATGCATAAAACCCTCTAGGAGGGATTTTGTTTTGAAAAGTTAGAAATCCCGGATTTGTGGGTAGGCATGTGAGATGGGTACCACTAGGAACTCGAATTGCGGGATGTGCTGCAAGAAACCCCCGTAACGGTAAAGGCTAGGCCTCCGTGTAATTCATAAGGCCCAAAGTCCCGCACGTTTGAGGCTAGGCCTACGTGGACGGGAAGCCCATGGTCCGGGTAATGATATTGACGATTGAGGGTGAGTGTTTGAAATGGCATGGAAATGATTTTCATACATGACATTGGCATTCATTGCACTCACGCATGTTATATAACAGATGTTATTGTGTGGTTATATGACTATACGAGCCTTTTGGCTTATGGACTATTAAACCTTTTTTTCAGGTGATATAGATAAGGGCAAGGCCCCGAGACTTGACAATGCTTCCGCTATAGTTTGAAGACCCGTGTGTGGGGATTATCATTTATTTAATGTTATAAAACTTTGATTTCAAAGAACATGTTATGTCTCAATTGGACAAATGTTAGTCCACCCGTTTTAATAGTATGACGGTTTAACTCTGTTTTCCGCTGCTTATCCTGAAAACGTTTTGTTTCAAGAAAAGAATATTTCAAATGAAAACCAGCTTTCTGTTTTATAAATGTTTCCAAATGATGAACGTTTAATATAGGTAACCCTCGGAGTCTTGGACTCGGGGAGTTACCGATTGGTGTCAAAGCCTACTATTATTACGGTTATTGTTGTACTTCCGCTGGTTGACACCCCGTTGCCAGGAACTGTGGCGTGGCGGGGCGGGGCGGGGCGTCACAGAATGGTATCAGAGCATAACCGGGTCGAATACTTTGGACGCCGGGTTATGTGCTCGCATGTTTAGTTTTGTTGACATGTTAGACATGATTAGTTGATAAATGACATATAATTGATATGTGTTAACTTGTTACTTGGTAACTTGAGATGTTAACTACTTACTTGACATATACGTGTTTTGCCGATTGCACTTCGTGATTAGATCATGTTGTGTGATTCGTTTAGTCGATTCGATCTTATTATAGCTATGCCGCCGCGTCGTGAAAGTCGCAATTTTGAGCTTGAGGCTGACGAGCAGATATCGGCTGCGTCGGTACCAGTTAGAGGCCGAGGTCGAGGTCGTGCTCGAGGACGTGGTCCAGGGAGGGGCCGTGGTCAAGGTCAAGGCCGTGGTCGAGGTCGTGGTCGTGGTCGAGGTCACGCGCATGATGTTGCATTTGAGTCTGAAGCTTCCACAGGACCGGTTGATATTCCTGATGGACCGCAAGGGTTACAGAATGTTGCCGATGTAATTGCAAGGGCAGTCAGAGATGCTTTGCCGCCTCCTCCCCCTCGTGCTCCGAGAGGTGACACCAATCCCGCTAGAGCTCGGGAGTGGCTGATTACTAAGGATTTCGATGCTAGGAAGCCGCCACAGTTCTCTGGTAGCTCTGACCCGATGGTTGCATAGGATTGGCTTCAGCATATCACGAAGATATTCGAATTCATTGATCTTCATGAGGATTCTCTCCGCATCAAGTTGGCTACATACTTATTTTCTGGAGAAGCTACCCATTGGTGGGATTGCACTGTGAGTGTTCATCCACTTGCTGGCATGACTTGGAAGTCATTTAAGAGTCTTTTCCTTGATAACTACTTCCCAGAAGTACAGAGGGACGCAAAGAGGGCTGAGTTCTTTACCCTTCAACAAGGGGACATGTCAGTGACAAAATATGCTACAATATTTTCTACCTTGGCTCATTTTGCACAAGAGCAGTTGGTCAGTGATCATTTCAAGGCTACACGTTTTGCCTCTGGTCTCCGACCCTACATTCGGAAAAGTCTGGCTAACACGCCTATCACCACTTATGCTGATACTTTGACAAGGGCATTGGGTGTTTAAAGTGTAGATTTGGATCTGAAAAGGGCCAGGGAGATCATTACTCCAGCCAAGAGCACTGGTCTGTCTTAGCTAAGACAGAGACTAGGTCTCAATTTCAGTCCCAACCTCCTCTACAGCAACAACAACGATCATATTCACAATAGAGATATTTTTATCGAAGTTCTCAACAATCAGGGTTACAGCGAGGTGTGAATGCCGCTGGGGAGAAAGTTTGCCTCCGATGTGGTGATCCGAATCATTTCATCAAGTTTTGTCCTCAACCACCACCCAAGAAATCTCAGTCGATTGGTTCAACACCGTATTATCCACCATCTCAGGCAGTATCCACTCAGAGCATGAACTTTACCAGAATAGAGTAAATCAGGGTAATTATCAGAGGACAAATAATCGTGGTGGTTCTCAGCCACAACAACACCAACAACCCAAAGGAAGGAATTTTTCTTTGCCTATGTCATCTTCTTATCATGTTTCTGGAAATGCCGGACCGTCTGTAATCCGAGGTATCATCCCATTATTTAACTCTTGGGCATCTATATTGTTTGACACTGGTGCATCACATTCATTCATCTCATCAGCATTCGCATCAGTATTGGGGTTAGAAATAGAATGCTTAGAGCATGTCTTATCTGTTGATACTCCAGTTGGAGGTGTTATTCATTTGAATCAGGTTTGTCGTGGTTGTATGCTTTTGATAGCAGACCGACAGTTAAGTGTTGATTTAATTGTTATGCCGAATCTAGGATTCGATGTCATCCTTGGGATGGACTGGTTGGTCGAGTATCGAGCATTCATAGATTGTGTTAAGCATCGGGTTACTCTTTTCACTCCTGAGGGAGACAGTTGTAGATTCGAGGGCGATCAGCTAGATTTACCGCTACCCTCGTTGTTTTCACGAAGTAGTTTATATTCTTTCCTTGGAACTCTGGCTAGTTTATTGGCCATGGAGAGGGGCACTCCTCTTGTGGAATTGACACCCGTTGTTTGTGAATTTTCTGACGTCTTTCCAGAAGACTTATCAAAATTGCCACCTGTCCGTGCTATCGATTTTGCAATCGATCTTGTGCTAGGCACTTCGCCTATTTCTATTCCGCCATATCGTATGGCATCAGCAGAATTGAAAGAGTTGAAAATTCAGTTGGAAGATCTCCAGAGTAAGGGTTTTATTCGCCCGAGTGTATCCCCGTGGGGAGCTCCTGTTCTCTTTGTTAAGAAGAAGGATGGAACACTGAGATTGTGTATTGATTATCGGAAACTCAATCATGTGACGATCAAGAATAAGTATCCACTTCCTAGAATCGATGATTTGTTTGACCAACTCAAAGGTTCCACTTGTTTCTCCAAGATTGATTTTGAGGTCGGGTTATCATCAACTCTATATTCGAGAGTCAGACATCTCGAAGACAGCTTTTAGGTCCCGATATGGACATTTTGAGTTTGTGGTTATGCCATTCGGATTGACCAATGCTCCAGCAGCATTTATGGATCTTATGCAATGAGTATTTCATGATTATTTGGATAAGTTTGTGATTGTATTTATTGATGATATTCTCATCTATTCTTCCTCTAAGGAACTTCATGAGGAACACTTGAGGATTGTCCTACAAGTATTGCGTACTCACCAGTTGTTCGGTAAATTATCTAAATGTGATTTTTGGTTGACAGAAGTAAAATTTTTGGGACACGTCGTCTCGAGAGATGGAGTGTCAGTTGATTCATCAAAGATTGAAGCTGTTATGGATTGGCAGCCACCTAAGAACGTATTTGAGGTACGTAGTTTCTTGGGTTTAGCAGGCTATTACCGTCGCTTTGTGAAGGACTTTTCTCGTATTACTTCACCTTTGACTAAGCTTACGCGTAAAGGGGTGAAATTCATTTGGACTGAGGAGTATGAGAAAGCTTTTCAGCTTTTAAAGACTCGATTGACTTCTGCGCCGATTTTGATTATTCCGGAGCGTGGTGTTGACTACGCAGTTTATTATGATGCTTCACTTCTTGGTTTGGGGTGTGTGCTTATGCAAGAAGGCAAAGTTGTTGCCTATGGTTCTCGCCAGTTGAAGCCTCATGAGCAGAATTATCCAACTCATGATTTAGAGCTTGCTGCCGTTGTGTTTGCCTTAAAGTCATGGCATCATTACTTGTATGGGGAACGATTTGATGTCTTTTCAGACCACAAGAGCTTGAAGTATATCTTTACTCAACGCGATTTGAATCTTCAACAACGTCGATGGATGGAGTACTTAGAAGATTATGACTTCGAACTATAGTATCATCTAGGGAAAGCAATTGTAGTGGCCGATGCGCTGAGTCGCAAGTCACGAGGTTCATTGGCTTGTCTGGCCATTCAGGAATGGAACATGCTCGATCAGATTGGGGAGTTTGAGGTTGAGCTCAACGATTCTGAGAATCGTGCTTCATTGTATGCTGTTATGGCTCAACCGTCGATCATTCAACAAGTAAAAGATGAGCAACAGTCTGATCAGGTAGCATCTACTTTTCGTATGCGAATTCTTCGTGGTGATGTTATGGAAGGTTGGACTTTTGACTCCGAGCGTGGGTTGAAGTTCAAAGACCGTTTGTTTGTACCTTTGGCAGTTCGTGAACAAGTGATGAGGGAATTCCATCATTCACGATTAGCGGTGCATCTGGGAGGTAACAAGATGTACCATAATCTGCGACGTCAGTTTTGGTGGAAGGGCATGAAGCGCGATGTCGCTAGGTTTGTATCTCGTTGTTTGACTTGTCAACAAGTAAAAGCCGAAC
This sequence comes from Hydrangea macrophylla, assembly GCA_033977485.1. Lineage (NCBI taxonomy): Eukaryota > Viridiplantae > Streptophyta > Magnoliopsida > Cornales > Hydrangeaceae > Hydrangea > Hydrangea macrophylla. The sequence continues at coordinate 58,193,580 of CM066988.1, read as the reverse complement.
ATCAGAGACCTGCAGGGTTATTGCAACCATTACCAGTTTTAGAGTAGAAGTGGGAGCACGTGACAATGGATTTTGTGATAGCACTTCCTAGGTCACCACGTGGTCATGATGCCGTTTAGGTCATTGTGGATCGTTTGACAAAGTCTGCACATTTTTTGGGAATGGGTTTTACCGATTCAGTTGATGTCCTTAGTCACTTGTATATTCGAGAGATCATTCGGTTACATGGAGTCCCTATTTCGATTGTGTCGGATCGAGATCCGCGGTTTACTTCATTGTTTTTGGAGGGTCTCCAGAAAGCGTTGGGGACAGAATTGAGATTGAGTACGGCTTTTCATCCTCAGACGGATGGTCAGTCAGAACGTACTATACAGACCTTGGAAGATATGTTACGAGCTTGTGTTATGGACTTCAAAGGTAGTTGGGAAGACCACCTACCATTGATCGAGTTTGCGTATAACAATAGTTATCAAGCAAGCATTCAGATGGCACCGTTTGAGGCCCTTTATGGACGACCATGTCGTTCTCCCTTATGTTGGACAGAAGTTGGAGAAGCGTCTCTGTTGGGACCAGATCTAGTAAGAGAAACTACTGAAAAGATAAAACTGATTCGTGCGAGGATACTTACGGCTCAGAGCCGACAGAAAAGTTTTGCTGATAAGAAAAGGAGACCGTTGTCCTTTGAAGTTGGAGACCATGTGTTTCTCAAAGTTTCACCTCGTCGTGGTGTACTTCGTTTTGGACAGGACAAGAAGCTTTCACCTCGTTTCATTGGACCTTTCCAGATTTTGGAACGTGTGGGTGAAGTTGCCTATCGATTGGCTTTGCCTCCGCAGTTGGCAAAAGTTCATAATGTATTTCATATCTCTATGCTTCGGAAGTATGAACCTGATCCGTCTCATGTTTTAGATTGGACTAACATACCGTTGGAGCAAGATGCGTCTTACGAGGAACAACCCGTACAGATTCTGGAAGCTAAGGAGCATGTGCTTCGTGGTAGAACTATTCATTTGGTTCGGGTACTGTGGCGTCACCATGGTACTGAGGAGACTACTTGGGAGAATGAGAAGGAGATGCGCGATCGATATCTGCAATTATTTGCTTCTTGAGTTATTTGTTTTCTGTGCTAATGATTATCTATGTGCGAATTTCACGGACGAAATTTCTTTTAAGGTGGGTAGGATGTATTACCCCGTAATTTTTATTAATTAAATAAATAGCAGTTTTGGATTTTCGCAGTATAATATTTACCTGTGTGTGTGTTGTGAGAAAAACAGGTTTAAAATTAAATCTAAACGCGCAGCGGAAAACAAAGTTCAAAACTTTTATTGGTAGCCTTGGATCTACTACTTATTAACTCTATAGATGCGCATAACAAGATGGAGAAGATTCTATACCTTAGGTCTTGAACCCAATTCTGATTTTTGTCCTTCTCCTTGTGTGTGCAGCAGCAACCTCTAGGAAATCTTCACCCTTATGTCTCCTCGAATGCTCCCAGAGTGGCTAGGGTTGGTGGGAACCCTAATAGTGAGAATAGGGAAGGTTTGGGAACTCTAAACAGGTTCTGCAGCAACTGGTACGTTAAAACCGATGAACTCTAATTTCTGGACGAAGCTGCCCTATTTATAGATTCCCAGAACCGACCTTACTTTCAATCGATCGAAGTGACTTCGATCGATCGAACTGTCGATCGATCGAACCTTGTTCGATCGATCGAACCTGTCTAGACTTCAATCGATCGAAACAACTTCGATCGATCGAACCAGTCTTGACAACATTCTCATTTGCCTTTCCAAGCATTCTGGCGGAGCTAAGAGTGGGACCTCTTAGGTTCTTAATTACTGGCTCCGATTAATTATTATTCCATCTAGTCAGTACTCTTGACTAAGGAATCAATAATTAATCAATTATCATTAATGCCACTATAAAATGATAATTGCACTCCAGTGCATAAGAACATAATCACACATACATAAGTGATTGCTAGACTTGTATAATATGATACGGATGTCCCTCTACCAGGCAGTATTCGTATCTATCATTGGGATGTATGTCTTAAGATACTGTCGACCCAATAGATAGTACATCTTATATTCCTCAAGTATCATTCACTACGCTTGGATTACTAAACATGTCAACAACAACACTTTGTTGACAAGGCTGGCCAGCTCTCAGTAATCACTCCTAGTGACATTCTCGAGGGAATACTTACTCTTCGTTTTATTGAAGAGGGTAGAATTCCATCTTGACAATATATGTTCCCAACGTTGCATACTTGATTTACCCAAGATACCCAGGTGTTGATCTTGCAAGACCTCACTGATTGGTAAGTCAAAGCAACCAAGCATACAACTTGCGTCCATAACTGTCTCAGGATTAAGGACATGTATCCCTATACAAGTTTTGAGTTCCTATTGACGGTGACAGCGTTTAGGTGTCAATAGGTTTAACTCAGGTCCGTCAATGCACCGAGTGCACTAGCATATTAACCAAGAGTCAAAGACTCTTATGAATGAGATTCATCATTCTACCCCGTAGACGTTAATCATGCTACAGTGTATACCTGATAAGTTATCCAGACTTATCATCCACTGTGACTTATTTGAAACAACAAGGATTTGTGATTCATATCTCACATGTGTAATCACATACACAAATGAACCACATACAATGTTGTTTAAGGATTCCAGTCTAATATTCATCTCATGAACTAACATGCATAAATGCATTATGATATTCCATTGTCCAACTAACTGGTTTGAGGGCATATTCCCAACAAACTCCCACTTGCACTCATAACCATATAGCGTTAGTACTAACACTAGCATAGTCTCTGTGACTTGTCAAAATCCTTAACCCGTAAGGTTTTGTATAGGGACTGATGATCATCGACTGAAACAATCCATAGTAAAACATCTTCATGTTATACTATATCCCTAGACAAAAGACGTCACATGACATGTATCCAGTAAAGCTAATTTGAACATTGTCCAAAACACCATCACCCTGCATATATCCGCTAGTTCTTTCTCAAGCCCTAGAGAATATATACTTTATGATAGTTCAGAAAACTGAACATTCATTTGGACTGATATCTGTGAACAACCTCAACGGTATAACTGATATCCATACCTAACATCACATACAAAGTTTATCAATAGCGAAGGCTTATGATATACCGTTCATGTGATCTCTTTCATCTTGTATCCCAAGATACAAATCTTGAAAGAGCAATAGGTTATGTTCAAAGGTGAAAAACCTTTATCGAAACGTTCCACGTTGAATCTAGCCAGCAACTTTCTGATATAGAAGTTTGAGACAATCTCATTATCTTAACTTTCTGATCTTGAATGAGCAAAAATCATAAGATTATAGCTCGCCTCACCGAGATCATAAATATCAAGTATACTGTAGAAACTTAACCTTAATCATTGATGATACTACTTTAACATATCACAATGATAAAGATGTCATCAATATATGGAACCATAATCACCACCACACTTCCTTTGCGCAAGGATCCTTTCATCCACTTAAGCTACATCCACACTTTAGATGAATCCAAAGTATTTTGACCAATATGTCAAAACAGATGTCCTTATCTCTGGATGATTGCTTTAGTCCATAGACTTATGCAAATCACATACCAGAGCTTCCTTATCACAAAACTTCAATGCACCAGGGAATTTCAACAATGTTGAGAATTCTCCCACTGCAATGAAGTACCAATGTAGGAATGGATGAAGAGGTAGTAGATTTTAGTTCTAGATGATTTATAGATTGCTTTAAGATATAAATTACTTTACTCTTTTATATTATCTTTCCTTTGCAAAATTTGGTCTCCAACCAACTTTTGTTTTCTCTGGAAACACTACAAAAGTATTATACTTCTAATCTAAATTCAAAAGGCTCATCATTTCTTTACACCAAAGTGCTAGACATCCTTATCCAAAGTTACCATGAGAAAGAAGTCGCATTCTTTTCACAACTTTGGGGATGTCTATCGAAAAGATTTGCTTTTGAATAAGATCCAGTATATACATTGTAGTTCCATCGAGAAAAACAAGGAATAGTAGTAACTCTAAATAACTCATCCCATGACCCAGTCATATCTAAAAGAAGATAGTTCCTTCTACCTGCTACACCATCCCGTGGAGGCGCACTAGGTGTAGACTGTCGAGAAAGAATCTCATTCTTATCTCCTTTGGACAATAAATACATTAGATAGATACTCACCATTTTGATCAAATCAAAAGGCAACAATATTCTTTTACCAATTACTCTTCATTCCAAAACTTTTGAATTTCTTCAAAATTGAGGATGAAGATGCAATAAGTAAATGTATATCAGTATCCAAAGTAGCCGAAACTACTTTTCAACTCTAATGTTTATTGCCCTACATACATGAGTATGTCCTAATTCTAATAAGTCCTTGGTCGTGTGATTTTCAAAAGAAAAGTCACCTGATCATATTAGCCTCTAAATAGGATTGACAAACAGGTAGTGGTTTCAACAACCAAAAGAGTTTTAGGATCCAATCCTTTACTCCCCATTTATCCTAATTTAGATTAATATGATCTGATCACATTTACTCTCTAAATAGGATTGACAAATAGGCAATGGTCTTAGCAACCGAAAGAGTTTAGGATCCTATCCTTTACTCCCCATTTATCCTATTTAGATTAAATATGATCTAACCTCAAAACCAAAAAGTCATAGAATTAGTTGAGGGTGCTATCCTTTTAGATGGTAAAATACCCATGAGTCATTTAAATACTACATTAGATAATATATGAGAAACAAGAGTAAATTGGTGAGATACTTGCTTGACAAGTTATTTAGATCACATAAAAGAAAGCTTTCTTTTAATCAAGAATTTCAGTACCAAAATCAAAAGAATAAATATTATTCATTAATTCAAAACTGAAATCCATCTAATAACTCCAAAGTTTTATTACAATATAAAACTATTAATCTAATAGCAACTCTTGCATCAGATCCCAAAAGGCAATCAAGATCTTCTAATCACTGCACATTCTTATTTTCCAATTCCCTGCAACAATTACAGATATAATTTAGAAAATATAGAATTAGTGCCCATAGTAGTTGAAGTATCAGTTTTTCAACTTACTTCAAAAACTAGTGAAAGGATCGTACCTTGCCTTTTGGCAGTCAAGTATTCCATACAGTTCCTTTTCCAATGCCCTCTCATGCCACAATGGAAACACTTTCCTTTTGGCACGGCACCAGCCTTTCCCTTTCCAAGTCTTGCCTTCTTCCCAACAGTTGGCTTAGGCTCACCTATCCTTGAGTCTTGCTTCTCGTTCTCTGAACTTATGCTCTTAGGCTTAGTTCCAGAAGATGAAGCCATTCCAATGTTCTGAACATTTGACTCCTCTTTGACTATATCCATCGTTGCCTCAAGAGAGCTCATCAACTCACTTGTTGAAAAAACTGTTTTACTCATTTTAAAAACCTTTTTAAATTGAGTGAATGATGAAGGCAACGAATGCAAGATTATGTCAACTTGAGTCTCACCATCAATGTCGGAACCAAGAACTTCCATTACTTTGAAATAAGTAATCATTTTAAAAACATGCTCTCTTATTGAAGTTCCTTCCAACATTCTGGTGTCCATGACTAACTCCAAGGCTCTAAGCCTTGCAGTACGGCTCAGTTCCCCAAACATCTCCTCGAGGTTCAATATTATAGCACGGGCAGTGTTCAAAGGTTGATGTTGCTGCTTCAACACATCAGACAAAGAGTCTAAGATGCTAGAGCGAGCTATACCATCAAATCTTATCCACTGCCAATATTGATCCGCAAGATCAGTTGGGGTGTCATGGTATGGAATAGGTGGACAGGGAATGGTAAGAACGTATTTACATCCATTAGCAGTTAACAATTCATCCAGTTCCAGTTTCCATTCAACGTAGTTATTTCCAATTAGCTTATTCTGGATCATGGTTATAGCAAGTGGGCTAGACATTATGAATCTGAAATACAAATAATGTAACAGAATTACAATATGGAAATCATGAATATGACAATTTATATGATACATTGAATTCCCTTAACCAACTCATTAATTGTCTTCAGGATGTCAAGCCTATGAAATTAAGTCTCCGTGTGGCGATCATAACCTCATAGCCTGATTGGGAAACCCATCATGAATGTCATGCAACTCTTACAAAACAATTCATAACTCCTGAACTTTTGGTCTCTAAGTTTCTGGATAATGCTCCATGTGGAATCCCTTACCCATAGCTTAGCTAGTGTTTACCATTAACTAGAATCCAATGACAACCGCCTCAAGTAGTGCCTCAGTGTAGTGGTCACCCTCTAACGCGTCTCATTGATTCTATCCAAAGGAAGTTCATATCTAGTAACCAATGAATAGTCTATCCTCCGTATGGAATGATCACCCATGGCTGGGTGACACAGAATATACTACCCACCTTACAATGAACCGTTTATGGAAGACCGTGGGAGTTATAAAATAAGTCCCTCTCCCACTAGATTTTTATAAGAAGTTCATATCTAGTAATCAATAAGAAATACCCTCCGTATGGAATGATCACCCATGGCTGGGTGACACAGAGTATTTCTCATACTTACAATGAACTAATAGGAATTTTTCAATTTGAAAAAAATTTCTTCACATTGCCCATAAACATCAAGTGTTTGCTAATGTGTTGGAAAAAAGGTTTTTGAATTTCATTTTAGAAAACCTGTTTTACGTGCATGCAAGTAGTAACAATATATAAAATTCCAATCACAACTAAGCACATAAAACAAAAACTAAAATGAAATAAAAACATTCAACAATGCCTCTATCTCCCATGGCTCTATCTCCATAGAACCTCCTTCTTGGTTTGATTGCCTCCGACTCCATCTTCATGGACAACGGCTTGCTCCTCCATCTTCATGGATTTTCTAATTCTATTACATTGGTCCTATACTTCTCTCGAAGCTTACAATTTATCTAGAAATAGAAATAACAATAATAAAATAAAAGGCTAGGGAAACCGGTGCGACTTTCCTTTTCATAGGATTGAAGTCGCAGCGCCCTTTACATATGCCTTTAAAAACCAAACCAAAATAATACATTCATCAATCTCAAACAATTAAATACAAAATTTAAAAGTCTTGGTGCCATGGGAGATAGCGGACTAAGCTTGCTGCAAAAGGGTTAGTCACACGCACAACCACGCATATATATAACAAATATATGTACCATTGGAACCCCTAATTGATTCACACAGTATATAAACTCTTTACATACTGAATTAGAACTCAAAACAGCATCACTGTTCTCTGTCACACTTCGATCGATTGAACATAGTTCAATCGATTGAACTTTCAGTTTCACAGAATGTTTTGAAAAACTTACAGAATAAATAAAAATTTAAAGTAAATGTTTTAAAACCTTTAAATCTGTAAACTGAACACCTGGACAAAAGAGCAGTCTCGATCGATCGACCAACATTCGATCGATCGAACAGAACCAAAGTTCGATCGATCGAAACTAGTTCGATCGCTTGAGAACAGATGATGTTCGATCGATCGAGACTACTTCGATCGATCGAACCCACCTTGCATCCAATGCAATCACAGATTTGTATTCTGCTGCATAAACACTGCAGAAACGGATCTGTGATGATGCAGTTTTGAAAACAGTCCTAAATTTAACATGCAAATCAAAACTAGTGTTCCAAAACGCATCTATAGATCCAAACAAGCGTGGCTCTGATACCAATTGTGAGAAAAACAGGTTTAAAATTAAATCTAAACGCGCAGCGGAAAACAAAGTTCAAAACTTTTATTGGTAGCCTTGGATCTACTACTTATTAACTCTATAGATGCGCATAACAAGATGGAGAAGATTCTATACCTTAGGTCTTGAACCCAATTCTGATTTTTGTCCTTCTCCTTGTGTGTGCAGCAGCAACCTCTAGGAAATCTTCACCCTTATGTCTCCTCGAATGCTCCCAGAGTGGCTAGGGTTGGTGGGAACCCTAATAGTGAGAATAGGGAAGGTTTGGGAACTCTAAACAGGTTCTGCAGCAACTGGTACGTTAAAACCGATGAACTCTAATTTCTGGACGAAGCTGCCCTATTTATAGATTCCCAGAACCGACCTTACTTTCAATCGATCGAAGTGACTTCGATCGATCGAACTGTCGATCGATCGAACCTTGTTCGATCGATCGAACCTGTCTAGACTTCAATCGATCGAAACAACTTCGATCGATCGAACCAGTCTTGACAACATTCTCATTTGCCTTTCCAAGCATTCTGGCGGAGCTAAGAGTGGGACCTCCTAGGTTCTTAATTACTGGCTCCGATTAATTATTATTCCATCTAGTCAGTACTCTTGACTAAGGAATCAATAATTAATCAATTATCATTAATGCCACTATAAAATGATAATTGCACTCCAGTGCATAAGAACATAATCACACATACATAAGTGATTGCTAGACTTGTATAATATGATACGGATGTCCCTCTACCAGGCAGTATTCGTATCTATCATTGGGATGTATGTCTTAAGATACTGTCGACCCAATAGATAGTACATCTTATATTCCTCAAGTATCATTCACTACGCTTGGATTACTAAACATGTCAACAACAACACTTTGTTGACAAGGCTGGCCAGCTCTCAGTAATCACTCCTAGTGACATTCTCGAGGGAATACTTACTCTTCGTTTTATTGAAGAGGGTAGAATTCCATCTTGACAATATATGTTCCCAACGTTGCATACTTGATTTACCCAAGATACCCAGGTGTTGATCTTGCAAGACCTCACTGATTGGTAAGTCAAAGCAACCAAGCATACAACTTGCGTCCATAACTGTCTCAGGATTAAGGACATGTATCCCTATACAAGTTTTGAGTTCCTATTGACGGTGACAGCGTTTAGGTGTCAATAGGTTTAACTCAGGTCCGTCAATGCACCGAGTGCACTAGCATATTAACCAAGAGTCAAAGACTCTTATGAATGAGATTCATCATTCTACCCCGTAGACGTTAATCATGCTACAGTGTATACCTGATAAGTTATCCAGACTTATCATCCACTGTGACTTATTTGAAACAACAAGGATTTGTGATTCATATCTCACATGTGTAATCACATACACAAATGAACCACATACAATGTTGTTTAAGGATTCCAGTCTAATATTCATCTCATGAACTAACATACATAAATGCATTATGATATTCCATTGTCCAACTAACTGGTTTGAGGGCATATTCCCAACATGTGTATCATAGCGTGAGCTCAACACACACAAGAGTTTTTTTATAGAACTTGGAGCCCAATTAATCAACTTGTGCACTGTGTGTGCGTGTGTAGGCAATTATGTATATGTGAAGCTTATGCTTCACAGTTCTTAGTGACCAAGAAATACATTCTATATATACACACACCACACCCTTTAATTTCTCAACAACTCTCATATCACTCTCAGTTTCTCTCTCTCTCTCTCTCTCTCTCTCTCTCTCTCTCTCTCTCTCTCTCTCTCTCTCTCTCTCTCTCGGGTACAAAGACACACACACACACTTACTTATACACACTCATATATTTACATACTTATTCAAATCTAGCTTGGGTTGTCAATTGACACCTCTGTATATCTCAGTAATATCCGAAATTGGGTAAGTTTACAATTTCAATTTGTAATTTCAGTTCTTATATCATTATAGATATATATGTATATATAGATTTACATGTATATTGTTAAGGGTCCAAAAAAACATAGCGAGCAGAAAAACAGTCGCAGAACCGTGATTTCTTTATATCAAATGAAAGGTCTCGATCCCACGAGGCTCCATTTCGAATTTCAAAAGCTAATTCGCAACGGTTACGACGAACGGTCGATTTAAAGTTTTGTCATCGTTCGGTTTTTCAATAAAATCAAGAGCTGTGTTTTGATTCATGAAAAATCAATTACGTATTTGAAATCTACGCGGAAAAAGGAAGAATTTCATATATTGGAAAGTCTATTTTGACTAAGTTTTCAAACTGGGTAAAATTTAGCCTCTAATTTCAAAACAGGGGAAGAAAAGAAAGAAGAAGACGACACTGTGACAACTCACGCGCGCGACCCGCGCGAGCGACCCGCGGGCGCGAACAGGCTATTTTTGAAAATTGTTTTAAAATAAACACGTGACCCTTCTGAACACATTCCGCGCGAGCGAGCGGCCCGCGCGCGCGACCTCGGGCAGTTTAATAAAATCTTCTATTTTGTTATACGTAAGTCTGTTACGAGCTAAGGGACCTTGTACCCTAAGCTTTAAGAGTTGTACTTTACCTCTATAGTGGTTGTACTTATGCTTTGAGGTGTTGTACCTCACTAATATACGCGCATTATTGTATATTGAGATTTGTAACAGATTGAGCAGTTCCGGTTTCTATTCTGTTTAATTATTCAGGCTATCCTCGGTGAACGGTAGTTCCGTATAACCATCAATAAAGTTGTATAACATGTTAATGGTGTACTTACATGTTTACTTGAGCTGCTATGCCTTAAGTGGTTACTTGAGTTGCTACGCCTTATGTGTTTATTTGGATAATTTCAGCATGTCTATTGTGTTGCTTTGAATTGATAACATTCCTTAATAATCTGTCTTATGAAATATTGAATATGTCTGGATGCTTAGAGCTCGCATATGTCATATCATTTCATAAGCATAAGCATGAACACGAAAATCACGAAAATGATTTTGGGATGAAAGACCTTAGAGGCTTTCAATTTTTGAAAAGGGGAGACCTTAGAAGCTTCCAGGTTTTAAAAAGGGAAGACCTTAGAGGCTTCCATGCATAAAACCCTCTAGGAGGGATTTTGTTTTGAAAAGTTAGAAATCCCGGATTTGTGGGTAGGCATGTGAGATGGGTACCACTAGGAACTCGAATTGCGGGATGTGCTGCAAGAAACCCTCGTAACGGTAAAGGCTAGGCCTCCGTGTAATTCATAAGGCCCAAAGTCCCGCACGTTTGAGGTTAGGCCTACGTGGACGGGAAGCCCATGGTCCGGGTAATGATATTGACGATTGAGGGTGAGTGTTTGAAATGGCACAGAAATGATTTTCATACATGACATTGGCATTCATTGCACTCACGCATGTTATATAACAGATGTTATTGTGTGGTTATATGACTATACGAGCCTTTTGGCTTATGGACTATTAAACCTTTTTTTCAGGTGATATAGATAAGGGCAAGGCCCCGAGACTTGACAATGCTTCCGCTATAGTTTGAAGACCCGTGTGTGGGGATTATCATTTAGTTAATGTAATAAAACTTTGATTTCAAAGAACATGTTATGTCTCAATTGGACAAATGTTAGTCCACCCGTTTTAATAGTATGACGGTTTAACTCTGTTTTCTGCTGCTTATCCTGAAAACGTTTTGTTTCAAGAAAAGAATATTTCAAATGAAAACCAGCTTTCTGTTTTATAAATGTTTCCAAATGATGAACGTTTAATATAGGTAACCCTCGGAGTCTTGGACTCGGGGAGTTACCGATTGGTGTCAAAGCCTACTGTTATTACGGTTATTGTTGTACTTCCGCCGGTTGACACCCCGTCGCCGGGAACCGTGGCGTGGCGGGGCGGGGCGTCACATAATTATACTACTATCTAGCCTAATCTTCAATTGGCGTAGAGGTAGTCCTTGGCGTAGTAGTCTTCCTCCGTCTGACCTTCGTCGGGGTAATCCTCCACAAGAACGTCGTCACCAGCATAGTATTCCTCCCCCGTAGGTCCTTCACCTGTATAATCATGATCAGGGTGTGCTGGAACGTAGAAATGTCCAGCAGCATAAACACCGTCAGCTTAATGAAAGATGAGTGAGTTAGATACTAACTGGGTATCAACTATTGAAGTTATTACAAGTTATGAATGATAAACAATTAGATTCCATTGAGGGTATCTTCTCTTTAATCAAACCGATTATCCAATTACTAATGTCTTACTAAATTAAGACCGACAATATGTTCTGATAGAAGAACAGACTCAATAGTAGTTCACTTCTAAAGATACACCATTACTCCGTCCACTGCTTTTAAGAACATATGCACAGTCCACCGCATGTCATGGACATCACATCAGTCCATCCCCACCTTTTAAGTACATATGCCTAGTTCGCCGCACTACAAAGATATAATTCTTTAAGCAATAGTACATCATTCTAATACCACGACTTAATGACGTCTACTAGTGATCATGGTCCACCGTAAGTCATAGACACCTTCGTCTGTATACTGCTTTTAAAACATATGATTAGATCATCTGGCTATCTTAGGGCTACTTGGTCCAGTCCACCGCATAGACACCTTCGTCTGTCTACCGCTTTTAAGAACATATGATCGACCAAGGCCAGCCCATGCAAGATTCCCGAATCTTAACAAACCTACTTAATAGGGGTGTCCACGGGTCGGGTGAGTCGAGTTTGACCCCCACCTGCTCATCTACCCGAATCCCATCAGGTTCGGAATCTATCACCCATCATCCATTCGACTAGTCGGGTGGAACCGACTCATTGAGCTTAGGTCAAGTCGGTCGGGTCTCGGGTTTGGCCTGATAAAAACAAGAAAATGTAACAGTGTGTTCATGGACTATGAACTTGAACAATCAACACTCAATTTCAAAGTACAAACACAGAATCATTGAAAGAAAGTGGATTAGGATATCAAAAATTTTATTTTTATCTCTTATACACTAATTTATAACACAAAGAAGAGGACCTAGATCTACAAAACCATAGACCTACAAAAGATAAGGACCTAAAAATTTTAGAACGAGATGAGAGAATCGACGGAGGGCAGCATACCTTTGATTCGAGAGAACGAGAAGCCATGGCCATAGGATCTTCGCGGAAAGAGAGAGAGAGAGAGAGAGAGAGAGAGAGAGAGAGAGAGAGAGCCAGACCCTTGGTGAGTGGTGGGTGCCACTGAGAGACAAGATTGATGCAGCCATATGCTTTTAAGGAAGGGTAGAAGAAGAAGAAGAGGAGAGAGAGAGAGAGAGAGAGAGAGAGAGAGAGAGAGAGAAAGAGATAGATAGATAGATAGATAGAGAGACAGAGAGAGACAGACAGAGACAGAGATAGAGACACAGAGAGAGAGAGTGTGTGTGAGAGACTATATATACCAAGGCAGAGAAGACGAGGTAGACTAATTTCTTAGGGCTCTTAGAGAAATTTTTTTGTAATGAACTCTGAGATTAAGCGTATGTATATAGTCTATATTCTGTAGAACATACATACGTAACTGTGCTCGGGTTGGGTTAGGTCGGGTTGGGTTAAATTGAGTCTATGAAGGGAGAAACATGCATTCATTCGAAACATGTTCGGGTTTGACTTGTGAAGCCCGTGACTCAACCAAACAAGCATGGGTGGGGTCGGGTTCAGTTTTTGTTGGATAGACCTACTACTTAAGTTTAACTCTAGCATTGATACATGACAGTCCCATGTGGCCTGACTACATTGAATAGAACAAATGATAACTCCAAAGGATTTACAACTATTACGTTATTTAACATTACAACATCATACGTTAATCTTAACGTTACTATGATCCTACATCACATTATCTCATTATCACATCTATATTACATGCGGGGGATTTTGAACAATATATAAACAATTAAACAATTATATTATAAACTAAATAGGAAAAATAACATTCTGTAATTTCCAATGGATTGGGACAGAGGTCTAATCGATTGTATGAAAGCAGTAACAATCGATTGGAAAAAGTCCAATCGATTGGATCATAATCCATGCTAATCGATTGCTAACTTTAGCAATCGATTGGGGTATCTCAAATGGCAATCGATTTTAAAATATGGCAATCGATTGGGTTTACAACAATGGAAATCGATTAGGAAAAGTCCCAATCGATTGGGACTTTGACTTCTTCACAATGAAGACAGTCCAGCATATAAAAATGGGCAAAATATGATCCATGCTTCTTTTATTCATTTAAACGGGTCCTAACATCAATTTATTTACTTCTCCTCTCAAATTGATGGTCCTTGGAGATTAAGAACACTAACCCACATAAATTTTAATGAAATATGGAGAGGATTCCATGAAACTTCACAATTAGAGGACCCAAATCATGGGTATAAGACTTGGATCCACCAATTACATATGAATATAACTAAGATCAATCTTAATTCTCATGTAAATCATTGATTTATAGAAAATTAAGAGATCAAACTCAAGAGATTCAAGTGGAATATTGAAGATCCCATTGATTTCAAAAGAAGAGATGGACAAGGAGAGATGACCTCTAAGATAAATTGATGATCCAAGTCAAATTTTGTTTGAAAGAAACTTATTTCATACTAAACCCATAGCTATTTAGATCCAAACCAACAATTATACATGAAGATTCAATCACAATTCAAGTGGTGTGTAATGAAATGAAGTTAGAAGAGACTTTTTGAAAATTGTGTAAAGATTCTAAAGAATTCTATGAATTGTGATTGAATTTAGTCTAAAAGCAAACTAAGATTAGAGGATTTCCTCCAAGTATCCTCAGATTTTCTTGGTTTGATGAAGGTCTTCAAGCTCCCAAGCTCCCTTCTATGGCTTCTTCCTCAAAATCCTCTCAAATTCTCTCAATTCAATCACCCACTCTCCAATCAATTGTCTAACCTCTTATAATGGAGATGTATATCTCCTTATATAGACCAATTGGGAGGGGTTATTTCAGTAAATTCGGGGTAAAATTGCATGTAACATGGAATCTTTGGGTGTTCAATACACATTTAAAAAAAAACAGACTATTACAACGGGCAGCACTCGGCGAGTTGTCTGCGGCACTCACTGCCGCTGGCTGTGTCGCATGCCGCCTTATCCTTCTTTCATTTTATTATTTTCTTTGTTTTTTTCTTTTCCTTTTTCCTTTTATTTTTGAAATTATTTTCTTTTCCGTTTCTTTTTTAAACCTCTCTTTTTTTCTTCTTTTCAAATTCATCTAACAAAATCTATTTTCTTAAAACAGATAAAAGAAACACACATTTGTATATATATTTATATTTTGAATAACAATTTTTTTATTAATTTTCTTGAAATAACTAACAGTGACCTCCTACGCGTATTTTCACACCCAAAGTTCCCTTAACACCTTATTTATTTCTCTCCCTTTTTAAGCTTTAGGGTCATTGAGCTTGAGAGGCTTTCCGAAGAGCTTAAATTACCCTAAAAATACTTTCAAATTCTGTCAGACATTATCGTCATTGGTTTTAGAGGTAATCATCCCCTAAATTCGATGATTGGTCAAAATCGGGTTGTCTACAACACTACGTAATTATTCTTTCAGCTTTTTCGACTTGGGTTGAACTTTCATTTTTGAAAGAATGTGCCCTAGTTACTCTGTAAGGCATCAGTTGATTTAAGACATGGAATATGATTTGATTTTAAAGAAAGGAGGTTTGGATTAAAAGATTCCATTTTAATGTGATTTAAAATTTATAATAAAAAAAACGTGTTTGGATTGAAAGATTTCATTTGAATCGGATTAAAAGATCACACACACATACACACACACACATATATATTTATATATATATATATATATTGAAATGAGGCTTTGGGTTGAAAGATTCTATTTGAAAAGGGAGTGAGGCTCCTGTTGAACTTGAAAAGGGGCTTGAGACCCAATTTGACTTGAAAAGGGTCGGAGCCATGATTTGATTAGAAAAGGGATTGGATCCTCAATTTTGACTTGAAAAGTGGTCGGAGCCTCTATTTGACCTGAAAAGGGGTCGGAGTTCTAGTTTTGACTTAAAAAGGGTTAGACTCGATTTACTTAGAAAGGCAGTTTGTTCCCCGATTTTGATATGGTTTTTTGAGGGACCCACACATTCCTATCTTATTATATAGATCAGATTGGATTTGTGCACCGAAATGATTTGGGCCACTCATTTCCGTGGCCCTCACACTGAAATGTACGGGGCCCACCGAAATGAGTGGTTCGGATCATTTCGATGCATAAATTATGTGCAAATGTTCAGTGCATGTAGCATTATTCTATATAGATACCTTTCACATATATGATGGTTAAAGAGATATTAGTAAAGAGAAATATACATTAATGTACATGTAGAAACCCTCTTCCTCTTTGTACAATAAATTAGGAATTTCACTCATCATTGCAGTGAAATTTCATCACTTGGTTTGAGGATACAAGAGTTTGTATTTCGAAAAGGTGTCCAAGGCGATGTTCTGGGTGTGGGTACATATGAATCTAATGAACCAATATTAAATTTTGAAACATCAGCTAATCAATCGTATCCTTTGACATTGGAAATAATATTTTACATTGAATTATTTAGCTATCAATTCATCGATTATACTCAAACATCCAGGGTTACCAGATATCCATGTAGAAGCACATTACTGTGCTTGTATGCTTCTAGCTAGAATCTTATTGAAAATGGGAACATATGGATTTATTCGGATCACCATGGAATTATTATCTCAGGCTCATTCTATATTTTTCCTTAGTTGATCATAGTAGGTGCAATGCAAATTGTAAGAAATATGTGGGCCATACTGGCACCCACATATCATTGGACCGGGTCCAATGGGCTTTGGCTCTTGGAGCCCTAAGGTTTGATTATTATGTATGTGTATCTATATATGATATAAACACACATATACAGTGATCCCTAAGCATGATAGGCAGCCTCTCTCTCTCTCTCTCTCTCTCTCTCTCTCTCTCTCTCTCTCTCTCTCTCTCCCTTCTCTCTAAAGGCATCACCATGGAGCTTGGGGATTTAGCACGTGATATTGATGGAGACCGCTCTAGTAGCACCTTCTATGACTAATACGAGTACAAGGGAGTACACGGGAGCACAATAGGAGTTGTTGTTCGTGGTTTCATTGTCGGGCTATATTTCGCTAGGTAAGTGACCTAAACCCAACTCTATGCTTGTGTGCATGATTTTTCAACATTGGTATCAGAGCCTATAACGCCCATATATGTCCAAAAGCCGAATCCACCATTGATGGATTTCAAGTTTTTTATCAAAACTTTGAAAAATCGAATTTGAAGTGGGTCTAATACAAAACTGCAATAGGGGTCCAAAATTTTTACATGGTTGTGTCCATATGGTCTCTAGAGTCCCTCCATAAAGTCCTATGGTCTGATTATCTCAAACGAGTGAGATATTGCAAAACCTAATTTTTTGGGTCAATAAAAACGATTTTTTTCCAACTTTGATCCAATTTTCTGGAAGATTTACTCGTCCAATGCCTCTGTTTTTTGGCATAAAATTGTTCTATTCCATGAGAGCTTTCCAACCATATATAATACGAGCTTATTCGATCAATATCGAAGGAGATACAAGCTTGCAAAGTCGGGGGGGTTGCGTAGCCAACAAGCTGCGTTTTAGGGTTCATTTATGAAGAAGATGACCCAGATCAACCCAAGTTCTCTCGCTCCGGGGAGAGTGGGTCCCACTCGCCGGCATGTAGTGGTCCGGCGACCATAGTTCCTGCTAGTGTGGGTCCCCCTCGGGGTCCCGGTCCGTAATATATATTTTTATTGGAAAAGTATTTAATTGTTTTATATTTAAAATAGTTTCTATGGATTAAAAAAAAACAAGTTTTTAATGTATTAAACTGTTTAATTGCTTTAAAATTTTGAAAAAATATGAAAAATTAGTATTTCATTTTTCCTATATTAAGGACACTGTGTGAGACCAAAAATAATTTTATGCTAAATTGTTTCATTATTTTTGGTATTTTAGAGCATAGAGTATATGTTTTATATGTGTTTTTAATTGCTTAAAATGTTAAAAAATACATATTAATTTTTGAAATTAATGTATAGTGTTTAGTGCACTGTAAGGGACTCTGAGATAATTTATGTGTAAATTATCATGTATTTTTGGTATTTAAAGAATATAATTTATGCTTTTGGGCATTTGTTTAATTGCTTAAAATAGCCATAATACATTATTAATTTTTATAATTAATAAGGGACACAAGGGACACTATTTTGGGACCATATAAAATTTTGTAGGACCCATAGATAGTTTTTGGTAAATTATCTAAATCAGATTAATATTTTAGAGTATATAATTATGTGTTTTTGTGCACATATTAAATTGCTTAAAATATTTTACTGATCATTAGTTCAAGGAATTAACACAATGTATTTAACATACTAGTTGTAGCTTGAGTACATTTTTTAGTAAGTTTTCTCGCTTTTTGGGATATATTTTAGAGCCTATCTTGTGTTGAGTACGCAATATTAATTGCTTAAAATATAACAAATAAAGTTGTTAATTCTTGAACTTAATGAATGGTGTTTTTGTACACTGTTTGGAGAATTGAGAAATTTTTTTTGAATTATCTCATTTTTGTTTTGATATTTTTGAGTATAAAATTTATGCTTATGGACATTTATTTAATTGCTTAAAATAGCCAAAATAGACTATTAATTTTTTAAATTAATATGGGGTATTTAGAACACCATATTATACCACTGAAAATCCTTGGAGAACAATTTCCTCAAAATTTTTGTATTTTTGGGAATTTAGTTACTCATAGTTAATTTTTGTTTAACTAGGTCAATTTATTTTGTTAATTCATTCAAAATATTCTTTGGGCCTTGATAAATTTTGGGAAATTCTTTATAATGAAAAATCAATTTTTCAGTTATTCAAATTTTTCCATGAGGTATTAAATTAATTTGTTAATTTAAAAGTCCATACTGAATTGGTTTTAAAATATGTTTTAAAACCTAAAACTATGTTAAAATTAGTAAAAAATTCAGAATTTTTCATTGATCTTACTTGGCTTATGGGAGCTATCCGAGTTGTGCAATAATTATTTTTATTGCACATTTTATTATTTTAGGGCTCATTGCATTAATGGCCATGTTTTAATTACTGTTATTTATGATTGGACGACCCGAGACCTCTAATCCTCCTCCTTAAATAGAATGATGGATTAGTCCATTCATTTTTAAAATAAACCGCATGAGTGCTTGGTGTATGTGATTAATGCATTAATCTGGATAAAATGAATGGACAATTAATTGACAATTTATGAAGCTTGTGTCCTCACGATGTATGTCTAAGGTTATTTTTGTGTATGTATATGAACAATGCATCCCTATTTTTTTGATGGGCTATAAATGTAAAGTGAGGACGAGTGTTATATTTCTTGTATTGGAAAAGTCTACTCATAAATGGATGGTTTTTCTTTGTTCATACATCATACACTTGGATTACCTTAGCATGAGCTCTAAGTTGTCAATTCGGGCCCACGTGGGGGTACATGCGCACTTTTGTTGTATGGCACACTTTATAGCATTGTAGATGATCTTAGATAGGTAATTATACTATCTAATTGATGTTTGTTTAGAAAAATCAATTATAAAAGGTTTTTCTTGATTTACAAAATTGAGATTTGATTAATGAGCAAAAGCAATTTTTTTGGTCTTAAATTGTAAAAAGGGAAAATTCATTTATAATTGAATTTTAAAACTTTACTTTATGAAATGTGCAAATATTAATGTCAATTCCTTGCGCATGTTCTCAAATATTTTTTTTAAACCACACTTCGTTAATCTTTGCAAAGATAACAAGTTTAAAAGGGACTAATTTTTGTAATATGGCACTGCAAAGTAACACACCTACAGGATGAGTAAGAGCTTATGGGCTTTAAACTTATTCTATGGTCCAACCTACTGAACCGAATAATGGGCCTCTGGTCCAACATCATTATAACTTTAATAGCCTATAATACTTGGCTCGAGAAGGATCATAGCACACGCTTTGTGATAAGCAGCATGGACCATGATCTTATTGAAAAGTATATGTACTACCCAATAGTGAAAAATTGTGAGTTCAGCTTGAATTTGTTTTCGATGTCATATTCACTACTAGATTAAGGATCTAGCTATGAAGTTCGGGAAAGTAAAGAAAACGTTCCAAGTACACGATGACTGGGCATCTAAGGTCGATGACAGGTATGATTCTTGATTTCAGATTACTTGGAACATCTTTACTGGTGAATTGCAATTTCAGACTATGATTATTTCTTTGCCTGATTCGCGGGTCTATATAAATTTTTTATTTTTGACCTTTTCCGACATGTTGAACTGAATACGGAATGCCAAAAAGGCAAGACGAGCCATATAGCTACACTCTTGACCACGACTTCCATAAGTGGAAGTAAGCACAAGGCTAACGGGCCTAAACGCAATGGTAAAGGAAACCTACCAAAGAGGCAGGGTAGGGCTAGCAAGTTTGCGCCCAGGGCTAGCAAGTTTGCGCCCAAGGCTAACAAGGTGGAAGAGCGCAGTTGAAGGCGTTTTTCCAATTCGGTGGTAATAGGATGGATATTTTTGGGTGGTAGTGTTACTAGGACATGGTTATCTAGGGATAACTACTTATAATAAATTTGAGTTTCCTTTGTTATTCGTTTATTCTGAGACATGGCATGCTGGACTTGAATGCATAGGATGTGATAGGATGACTTGATTAGCTCAAGAAGCCCTCTTGGGCCCACTCGATGAGGTTGACCTACCTATGTGTGAGTTTTGCCTAGTTGGCAAAGCATGCCGAAAGCCTTTTAGAAAGGCTATTAGAGCTACTCAAGCATTAGAGCTAGTTCACTCAGATATCTATGAACCTATGGTTGTAAAGGCACATCATGGCACCTCTTATTTTCTCACTTTTATAGATTAGTTCGCGTGATATGAGGATTGCGAGTACTTATCTAACCAGTTCAGAGAACTGTGCGAGAGAAAAGGGAAAACGCAGACACTTCCAATTCCGGAAACTCCGCAACAATATGGTATTGCAGAAAGAAGGAATAAGACATTCCTAGATGTGCCTAGGACTATGATGGCGCAAGTCAACCTCCCAATGTTGTTTTGGGGGGATGTACTCTTGATTGCTGCCTACATACAAGAGTGCCTCTTCCCAGTCAGTTCCTTTTACCCCCTTATGAGCTATAGAATGGCGAAAAGCTCAGTTTAGAGCATTTGCGCCCGTAGAGCTCAGGAGGTTATGTTCACTATACCTCGCATAAGTGCGAGAAACTATGCCCAAGAGTTAGAAAACATATCTTTATAAGGTATTCTAATAACTCGAAAGGCTATGTTACGTATAATGAACAACTGGGTATAGGAATGATAGAAATGGTGTCACATAATATTGAGAATGACTTCCCTAGGATTGGTAATACTAAGAGATATCTTGACCTCTATGAGTTGGAGGATGTTGAAGATAACATACCATCTTTAAGTGAGGGTGGGGAGATTAAGATTCCACGTCTAGTAATCGCTATAAAATGGTACTAGTCTCCAGTCGAGTGGGAGTACACCGCTAGACGCTAGTGGGAGTGAACCAGATAGTGGAAGTGCACCACTAGGCACTCAAGATTCTCAGGTAGTACACTGTAGGTGATGAGGAAAATCCCTTATCGCTATTTTGAAATTAAGGAAGACATTTTCGTATGTGTGCAAATGTGTGCACAAGTGGATGAGGATGAGCCTGCTTCTTTTGTTGAAGCATTTTTCTTCGTCTACTGAAGCTGAGTGGATAATTACTATGCCAGATAAGACGAGCTCTATGGATGCGAATAAGGTCTGGGAGTTAGTTGACATTCCGCTTGTGCGTAAGACTATTGGAAACAAGTGTGTTTTCAAAATCTAACGCAAGGCAGATGGTTCAATTGACAAGTATTAGGCACGCTTTGTGACGATAGTTTGTACCTAGAGAGGGTATAGACCATGGAAACTGTTCTCCCAAAGGGTGAGATCTGACTCCATTCGCCTTATCCTAGCAATTGTCGCATATTTAGTTTTGAAACTTTTTAAGTTGGATGTTTAAACTATTATTTTCTCAATGGAGAACAAGATGACGAGATAAATATGGATCAATCCATTGGTGTTGTGACCAAACAGAATGAGTGCAAAAGTATGCCATCTCAAACGTTCCATTTATTATCTCAAGCTAGCGATCGTCTAGCCAGTGGTACAATGTGTGTACATTAAACGGTCCAAGAAAAGTGTTCTAATTCTTTGTATGTTGATGACATCCTAAAAGCTGGGAATGAGATGAGTTCCATTGTCGCCACTTGATAGTGGTTGTCCTCTCAGTTTGAGATTGAGGACATGGGTGATGCCAACTATGTGTTGGGAGTTTAGATTGTGAGAGATCGTTCTCAGAAGCTTCTCTCGAGGGTTCTTGAATGTTTTTTCACATGAAAAGCTGTAAACCCATTGACATTCCAAAGTTAAAGGGACCCACCTTGACCTTAGATCAATGTCTTAAGTATAATGAGAAAATGAAACAGATGTCCAGTTTTCCATATGTGTCCGCAATAGGAATCTAAAGTATGCTAATATGTGTACCCGGTCAGATGTCTGGTATGCGGTTGGTTTAATTGGTTGTTGTCATAGAGCAACCCTTGTCCTATCACTAGAGAATAGTGAAAAGTATCTTGCGATATGTTCGCAGGACTGTAGACCTTGCCTTTTGCTATCTGCAATGGAAGCATAATTTGTGGTGTGCTTGCCAGCTGTTCGAGAAGCTGTTTTGGTTGAAGAGCTTTTGCAGTGGCTAGGCTATTCACCTCATAGTAATGAGGTTGTGCTCATTTACGGTGATAGCACTTAAGTCTGAGCATATGCAAAAGATCTCAAAAACCATTCTAGCACGTAGACATTCATTTTTGTCGCATTTGATATGTGGTTTGCGCAAAGGAAAGTTGTCTAGAGGAACATCTCCGCCTGGGGATTTGATGTGCTTAGACATTTTATTGTTGTATTGACATTATTATTCAAGTTTTTATTATCAGTTAATAATAAACTAGTTGGTTTCCATGCATGTATATTTGTTATATGAATGGAATGAATGCCATTTCTAATATGTCACCGGGCTTGAATCGACATGCTCACACGGGTGATTCAGCTTGGCGCCAAGATAGCAAACTAGAACATGTGTGTCCATGGCGCTTAGATGGCGAGCAAGATGAGACATTTGTGTTCATGGTGATTAGAGAGCTAGCTAGGACATGTGTGTCCATAGCGCTTAGAAAGCGAGATTGTACACTTATATCTATGCAGTGTAAGAACAGCGAGCTAGATATAAACCCTTATTATTTCTATATGCCGCCTTAGATAGAGCTAAGATGAGACCTTTATATTTGGTCGAGCATAGAGAGATCCCACGATTCTATGTAGCCTGTTTATAGTCGAATGTGAGTTTACGGACGAACGCCAGGAGGGGCGACTGTGCTGGAAAACTTAGGTTTGATGTTTTGTGTAACGTCTAGACTAAGATTCATATGGCGTTACTTGTTTTTCCAAATATAGAGTGACATGCCCATTTTTATGGAAGAACACCATAGCATACATTTCATACTGTATGTGATTTTGCGATCGACTGTGGAGCAGTGAATGAATTCCTCTTCATTGCTGTGTGAGCCATGTAGCATATCCAAGACAATTGTTATCCTACAAAATGGTTGCCTTCACGACTTGAGACTATGTCATGAAGAGGACGCTTGATGACAGCTACTTTAGTATGCTATCCTAGGGCGAAGAGATAATTCCGTTCTATGGGGTGTGTCAGGGCAAGCTGTCAATGTTAGTCAGATTGACATGTGGGCTCAGGGAAGACCATTCAATAACACACCATTGCAGGCCTGTGACAATCGTATATTTGTTACTGATATGTCATGAGTACATTTGTCACACCCCGATTTTTTGGACAACCAAATATTTAATCCAGAGCCTATATCCGGACTAATATTCAATTTCCAAAACACCGAGAGTGACATCCTCACACAGGCTAACAGATAATTTATTTGAAAATGAAATTTAATACTCATTAAATAAGGACACGTGATCCTGTGTTAATATAAAAACTATGTATTATTAAACTTATATTCCCAATCCTCCATTTCATTATAAAAGAAATAATATTCCATTACAAATATAATACATTTTAATTTACAAAAGGAATACAAAATTCATTAAATAAAATTTCTTACAAATTTCAGAAAAAAAAAGAAATAAAGTCTATACATCCGATGGTTAGAGCAACTACAACGTTCCAATGCCCAAAGACTCCACAGCCAAGCACAACGGTCACATCATCAAAAGCAATATCCTGCACATGTCATCCAACTACGTTTCAAACAGAAACGTACCCGAATGCATAACACACTCGGGTCAGTCACATGACTGGTATGAGTTAAACAAAAATAATAAAATATGAGGGCTCCTACTTGAACCCGTAGACTACAAACCACATTACAACACTATTGGGCCAAGACAGGTAGTTCCACACACATATTTGGACAAAAAGAGTAGTTTCCATTTATGTGGTGGAAGTAGTTTCTTGCCCAAAATCCAAAGCTACTACGATTTCATACTTACCCATCTACTTATGGTGAGCCAAACCTGTAAAACATTAGTGGGCCCACCATCCTGCAAATTGAATGATCACAAACCAAGCAAACAATTCCATAAACAAACCGTCCACATTCTAACTCAAACGTCGCATTCGTTATTCCACGCTTATCAGTCTTATGAAATAATCCATTTTCATTATTTATTAGCATTAAATTTATCTTTGTATTCCATAGGTTCACCACTTGGCCACCCTCCATGGTATAGCCCACACATATATCCCATGTGTGCCCGGACATACTACCAACACCCACACCGGTGCCAGTTTGGTTGGGGTATCAACCAAACCAGGTATACACAACGGATGGGCGGTCAATATGCCTAGACGTCTATACAATATAAGCCGAGCATAAGGCTTAGGCCAGCTTGATCACGAAGCCACTGGCAAAAGTACACTCAACAAGTCTTAAGCCACCTTGATCACGAAGCCACTGGCAAAAGAGTGCAAGCTACCAAAAACAATAACGCAACAACGGGGAGTAGTGAACACTAAGGAATTATGTTGCGATTATCACTTATCGTTCGTATTATCCCAATAATTGTGAATTTCACGCTTATCACATAGTTCCGTCTCATCATCCAATCACATCTCTAACTTTTAGATGTATTCCAATTTCTTACAATAAAGGGTTTATCAATTAACCCATAACAATCTTCCCTTAATAATTTCCAATCAAATTACAAGATTCCCAATATACTATTCAACATATCTAATATATTTATTTTTATCAAAATGACCACACAATAAGGTCAGTTATTTCAGGTACAATAACCTCAACCCAACATTCAATATTAGCCTACATGAAACCCATAATAAAAATTCAAATTCTCATAACGTAAAGTATTATAACAATAGTTTCACAATATTTTCATCGGACTCAACGTTAATGACTATCACCCAATTTTTTTTATAGCTCAACATTATATGAGAATTCATGTATCTCTAAGTAACTTTCGCTAAGTCATACGAACGAATAAAAAAACATAACGAATCATATTTCTCCAATGTCGTACATTTTAATATACTAAAAACTGCTACTGAAATTTTCAATTTCTGCCCAAACAGTGCAGAATCAGGAAAAACTCCATTAGACAAAAAGTGTGCAGAATTACGTTTTACATAAGACACGTGGACAGAATGTTCAAATTCAAAGCCACGATTTTATAATAATTTTCTAAAGTTTCTGCAACTGTGTTAATTAAAAAAAACGAATTTCACACATATTTCTTAATTACCATGAATATTTCACATATGGTCTTATCAAACTCACTATTCACCTAACCTTTTCGAATACCCTAAAGTCAAAATCACAAAGTCACACGAAGGGGAAAGAAAATATCTAGATTACTTCAACAACAACGTATATCAAATACTAAGATTTAACCCTAACAATTAAATTAAACATGTACTACTTTAATTTACTCCCGTATACATGCATATATACATACGTGTATATATATATATATGCTCGCATACACAAAATTTAACTCACCTCGTTGATCAAAAATCGACCACCACGAATGCTGCGCGATTCCCCACGTGCCCACGAACCCGAGACCATTCTCCTTTCTTCTTCTTCTTCTTCTTCTTCTTCTTCTTCTTCTTCTCTCTCTCTCTCTCTCTCTCTCTCTCTCTCTCTCACACACACACACACACGTATGTTCTCTCTTTGGATGGCTAGGGTTAATGATATAAGTATATGGGAAATGCTATTGTGAGAAGCTTCTCATATGAGAAGGCGGGTTTTAACCGTTGGATGAGCATCTAGCAATAGATGCTTCTCCAGATTCCTGGGAATCTTATGGCTAGATGCTCATCCAACGGTTAAAACCCGCCTTCTCACATGAGAAGCTTCTTACAATAGCATTGCCCTAAGTATATATGTACTACACACATAGTATACTATATACATACACAACATATACAAATAACTCATATATACATATCAAATTCCCTTTTTTGTCTAATGGGCTCACAAAAGAGACTCATGTGGGCCCAAAATACTTTACAAAGTGTTAAAATGAGTAGCCCAATGGGTACCCATGACCCCGGTACTAAGTTTGCCCAAAATGCTGTACAAAGTGTTAAAATGAGTAGTCCAATGGGTACCCATGACCCCGATACTAAGTTTTAATGTTAATTACATTATTTAACACATTCGCGGACCTGTAAACACTATATAACAAAAATACATATCAACCCTTCACTTTTTTTTTAACAAATATAAATTAATAGAATATAACTCTCAAACTAAACGCGCTCACTCATGATTTAATTTATATGTCCACCAAACACTTAAAATTTTTCAAACACATATCTTACATAGGCACACTCATATAATATTGCTAACTGAAAATAATAATTAAAATAATTATTTACATAGAAATTTTAGGGTTATTACAACATTACATTGAGGTGGTACAGCACTTCTTTTCACCGAGGATTGAGAATGCGGTGTCCAGTGTGGTTGAACCGTTTAAGGTATACATGAGAAGCTTCCGAGTGATGTGTCTTACTGGTTATGGTGATGATTTGGCATTACACTCCTGTTGTTGTACTTTCTTTGCGTAAGGTCGCACGTTCTATTTCCCTCTATAAAGAGATGAGAATATCTGTTTGGAGAGATTGGTTTTAATACTAGCCCTATGTGGGTAAGTGGGAGATGTAAGAAATATGTGGGCCATACGGACACCCACATCTCATTGGACTGGGTCCAACGGGCTTTGGCTCTTGGAGCCCTAGGATTTGGTTATTATGTATGTATATATATATATATGATATAAACATACATATACTCACGGTTTCTCTCTCTAAAGGCATCACCGTAGAGCTTGGGGATTTAGCGTGTAATATTGATGGAAACCGCTCTAGTAGCATCTTTTACGACTTATACAGAGTACAAGGGAGTACACGGGAGCACAATAGGAGCTGCTGTTCATGAGTTTCATCGTTGGGCTGGTAACAACGCCGAATCGATCCATCGGTCTATATTTCCCTAGGTAAGTGACCTAAATTCGACTCCATACTTGTATGCATGATTTTTCAACACAAATAATTGCATTCGTTACATTCGATTCCTTTTCAATTGGTCGAGAGTTGTTTCCGTATTTGTTTTTGCGCAGTATAGATATTTTTATAATTTACACTCCATTATTACGAAAGCAGAATCCTTTAGGGCTTCAAACAATTTCAGAACATTTTGCTAACAAGAACAGTCTTAAACCACTTGGAGGACACGAGGAATTATTTATTTTATAAACTTCTGGCTCATGGCTAATGTTGTTGCTACTAAAAAGAAATCAATTTCCAAAAGGGATAATTACTAAGACATCATCTAAAGTAAGGTCAAAGAATGGGGACCTCCGTGGTTGTATTATGTAAGTAAAATTATATGGACCTTCTTTGTTAGAGATAGAATCCTAATAATGTTAATAGAAAATGCAAAATGCAAGTATACCGTAAAACAAAATATAGTTTATTAATTTAAAAAATCAAGGCATTGTGAAAAGACAAATAAACAATTAGATAATAGATATACTTCATGAGTGTATATATATATATATATATATATAAGAAAAAATATATTCTATTGACAAAAATTCTCTAAAGAGGGCGCCCTCTGTTTATTAAAGAGATGACCTGTGTTTTGGCCATCGGATCGTGTTTTCATTAAGGACAGTGTTGTCATTTTACAATTTTTAAATATGATCTAACGGCCAAAATAGAGGCCCTCTCTTTGATAAAGATAGGACGTCCTCTTTAGAGCCTGACTGATTCTATTGAATATTTATTGAGTAAATGGGTCATTATGAAACGTTAGCCCAAAAAAATCATGATCAACTAATAGTTGACTAACGAAGGAAAAAACTGTTATTCGACTAAAAAACTTGGGAGAGCACTATGTAACTATTCAAATTAGAAGGGAGTTTTCTATATTGTGAGTCTACCTTTAAGAGTTCAATGTAACTATCTCTTCCCTAAATAATTGTACGATGCAACATGCACGATTAGCTACCACTTTGCCCCAGTCTTAGGATTAGAGCATTGGAATTGAAATTGTGTTCTGATCCCCCCCCAAAAAAAAAACGAAGAATTGAAATTGTGGGAATTTAAAAAAGAAATTGAAAATAAAATAAAACAAATTTAAAGCTACATTGGTTTTTCTTTTTGCTCTTTCTTATTCTACACTACTCAAACTCCAAGGCGACATGGGAAAACTTCAAGGCAACATCTACCTTTTACAAAAGTATGGTCCTCACAAAGTACAACTGCGCATAGTTTTATTTAAGGAACTTATTTCATAGTCTATTGTAGATAATTCCAATCTTTATGCATAGTATTTTAGAGGAATGAGATGCCATATGGCATGACTATTTATTGTCACGTGGCTTTCTTTGAAAACAATACCTTTTTTAAATAAATAAAAAATTTAAAAATTAAAATAAAATTATTTAAATTATTAAATGCAACATTGCATCTTTCTCACATTCTCATATACTTTTTTCTGTGTTAATGACATAATTAATGATACATTTTATCTGTCTCACCTTCTCATACACTTTTTCAGTGTGTAAATGACATAATTAATGATATACATTTTATCTTTCTCCTTTCTTTTCTTTTTTTATCATCATTTTTTGGACGGAATTACCCAAAATCATTTTATTAGAATAGGCTAGACGACAAATCGGGGGCACATGTACCAATCCCATAACACACGCACCAGGTAAGTTAAGGAGGCAAGTGAGTGATAATTTTCGAAAGTCAAGCTCTAGATACAGTTCGTCCATCCACTTGAGATTCGTCATTCTAACTCATTTCGACCCTTGTGTGTTCGAACCCTGAGGCCAAAAGCACTGGCCAACCCATCTAATCCTTATTGGTTCTCTCTCTTCTTTTTGTCTTCTTTTCATTTCTTTCATAATTTAAGGCCGAGTTATTTTTCTTTAGAAATTTAAAACATTTTGTTTTCTGACAACTCTAAGTGCATTGTACTAATTTAGGTACAGTATCTTCCTTATTTTCACCCATTCTTTTCCACTATTTTGTAGAAAATGATTTTTTTTGTTCGTAAACTAAAAGGAAAAATCATGATAAATGATAAATCTGCAAACCTTAATGGTTGTTTACATTCCTCGCACCACATATGTTGGACCCATATGTGACTTGAGATGGGAGATTATAGATGAAGCCCTTATGGTTGCGCAGATAGCGGCCCTTTATGATAATTGAGACACCCACACATACAAAAACATTAAAAATATTAATACAAAATAATAATAATAATAATAATAATAATACTAATAAATGGCTTCTTCATATTTCTGTGTGAATTGAGATGTAGGTTCTATGCCGATTTGGCTTTGGAATCCAATTTTGATTATCTGGGGTTTAATTTTCATTGCTTTCCAAGTCTTTTTTGCTAGATTTTTAACCAAGCATTTCACTTCAAGAATTTGTAACCATCAAAATACCACTTGCTGATTGTGGATCAACAAATACCAACATGAATTTGTTTTCCATTGCAAAAACTAAATCATGTATTTCAATATTGTAATAAAATGAAAAGTTCACAGCCTTGAAGGAGTTCCATGTCATAAAAATAACAATAAAACAAGGGTTAATTACATTTTACCTATGTGGTTTGGTTCATTTTCACTTTATCCATGTAGTTCAAAAGTGAGCATAAACTGTTGCGGTTTTGGACTAAAGTGAAATTGTTAAGATTTCTCTCAATACTGATGAAAACTCTAATATTAGTCAAAAATATTAACATTTAACCCTTTAATTTTGTTACTCCCCGAAGTAGCAAAAATAGAGAAAAATAAATTTCTTTTTTTGGTCCATAGGGAATGACAGGTGAATATCACTAATTGTCCACACCACACAGTACTAGTCCAATTAATAAACAGGAATAGTAAACAATTGAAAATATAATAACGATTCTATCAATTACAATATCAGAGTGATTCTCAAGATCACAACAGGTCTAGAGACAACATATGCCCAAGTACCCGTTAAACTAAATAGTTCGACAGAAATATAAAACTAAATATAATTTCTTCATCTCTAGCTGGCGTATGAGTAGTTGTCAGCGTAACAACCTTCTCCAGCATAACTGGTATCAGTGGGGTCACCCTCTATATATTCCCCCTTAGGGTAGTAGCCGTCGTCATAAGCTCCATCATCTGCATTAAGAGGTACAGGATAATCTGGACAGGGAATGTTCAGGCTTACTGAGAGTTGAGTGAATAGAAACTCACAAGGTACCAATGATATAACGTAATAACAAGTTATGGAAGTTATAAGATATAGTTCTACTAAGTCATATCTTCTCTTTATTCAACCCCCGCGTTTTCGAATCCACGTCTTATTGTACAAAGACCTACTGACTCCTACGACCTCGATCTGATTGTAACAATCCTGGATACACCACTGTCTTGTCGACTACGGTTAAGAACATAGAGTATATATTCTCAATCCACGGCAATTCATGGATACAACGCCTCGAGCACGACATATCATTCTATTGCCATGACTTATCGATATCTTGCCAGTGATCTCCCATCCACCGCTCGTTAAGGACATAACCTGTCCACCGCTCGTTAAGGATATACACGACCATGTGTCCACCCCTGTACAAGTTCTCAGAACTTATCAAGATCTATCTAAGTTTCGTACTAGGAATGATACATGACATCGCATTGTGGCCTGACTACTCTGAATAAAATGAACGGATATCGAACTCATATATGAACCGCATGGTATCTCACATCATCACGTTAATCCATTATTCTTAATCGTACTTATCTTTGTTGTTACATTATCCCTAATTAACCCATACTCACATAATAGAAGTCTGAATCGAGAATCTGACGATCAAACCCTCTATATAATAAACGAGAGAAACAAACCATGTTTTGTAAATGCCAATCGATTGGTACAAGGGTCAATCGATTGGTGTAAAACTCATAACAATCAATTGAAGAAATATGGCAATCGATTGGATCTAAAACAATGTCAATCGATTGATAAGCCAATCGATTGATAACTTTAGCAATCGATTGGGTTACAAGTAATGACAATCGATTGGGAATCTATCCAATCAATTGGGACTCAACTGATTTCAATCGATTGGGAAGAGTCCAATTGATTGGTACTTCGTCTTCTCCAATAGATTTGCAAAACAAAAATATATATATATATATATATAAACGTCTTAAAGGACATTTTTGGCACATCTAAGCTTTACATAAACTTGTAAAACACTATATAAAAAAGACCAAGTGCGTTGGAACTCACCTAAGGCTTGTTTGGGTGTGTGTAGAGGTTAGGGAGCTCAAGCTTCTCTCTCCTCCTTCTCTTTCTCTTCTCTGCCTCTGTCTCTCCTTCTCTTTTTCTTCTTTCTTTCTTGCTTCTCCTCTTCTCTCTGTCTAGCAGAGTGTGTGTATGTTTGGATATGTATATATATGTATGTATATATGGATGTTTGTGTGTATATATAATATATAATCTCTCTCTCTCGCAATACTAAACCAAATAGACCCAAGGCAAGAAAATGAATACATATATATATATATAGAAAAACGAAGTGCCATGTGTCAACACAAGAATCAAAGTTGAAAACTTTATCTCTACAGATGCCAATCGATTGGTTACAGATATTTTCAGGCAATCGATTGTGAGTCAAGGGCAATCGATTGGTATATGCCACGTAATGAATTCAGATCGGTAGGATGGCTATCGATTGGGAAAGATGGCAATCAATTGGTATGCAAAAAGTAGCAATCGATTGTTACACAAGGGCAATCGATTGGCAGCCAAAATTTACCAATTGAAGGGGAAGGGTTAAACACGTATGTAGAATAATATTGAATCTCATTTATAATTACACACTCCAAAAATACAGGGTATTACAAATTTTGCGGTTAACTCTCTGTGGGGTAGTATAATGCTGTCATTTAACCCACCTATAACCCTTTGTGGGGTTAATTTTCCCACTAAAACTCTCCTATCCAAGAATAATTTTAATACTTAATTTCCATGTGGGGCTAATTTGAAAAAAGTCTTAACAGTTTCACTTTAGTCTGAAACTACAAAGATTCAAGTGTCCACTTTGAAGTACAAGAGGGTAAAGTGAAAATGAGCCTAACCACAGGGGTAAAATATAATTAACCCATAAAATAATACGGCTAACTTCGTGAAGTGCATAAAAGTTCATAGCCAAAGAATAAAAGGCAAAAGAACTTACAAACTACATACACAGAGATTTGCATCTATGCAACCTAGACAAGACCCACAAGGGAGGAAACTTTTTGTTTCAGACCACACCAGATGTACTAAGAATAAAATCAATCCCTCTCTCTCTCTCTCTCTCTCTCTCTCTCTCTCTTGCTTTTGATTCAGTCCCATGAAACAGTAGAAAGACAAGCAGAAAAGAGAAAGGAAATTGCCACAATATCACCACCCATTAAGTCCCGTTTGTCAACAATTTCTGGAGTCCATAAGTGATTATGGAGCTCCAACAGCTAAAACGGAAATATTTGCAAAATTCAATTATGCGTTATCGCAAAAAAAAAAAAAAAAAAAAAGTGAGTCAATCGAAGAAATTTGCTCAAGATGGCCAAAATCTTCCTTGGGCAGCTTTTGCCCATAAGCAGTTTTCTGCAATAGATAAATCCCAGAAGCAGAAGTAGTAGCCAAACAAGCCCTTAAATATAAGTTATATAAGCACAAACATCATATTTGAATTCCCAGCAGACCACTCTTTTCCCTTTTCCTCTCCATATATCTTTCCCCTCCTTTGGCACCTCCTCTTGCTTGCAGTTTCCAACTATCCAATGCCTCCTTTCTCAAGTTTTCTTATATTCCACTCCCTCTCTTAAAGCTTTGATTCTTCAAACTTTATTTATATACTAAATGTAGCTTAGCAAGACAGCTTCTTCTCTGCAACAGCATTTAGGTGCTTCTCTTGTTTGAGAAATAATTCGAAACAAAGAGGAAAAAACCCAGAAACAGCTTGTAAAAGTAGCTAGAAGAGATGGGTACCAGAGTTGTTTGGTGCTCTACGCACTTTCTGTTGTTCCTTTTCCTAATCTCAGGTGAATCTGAAGTTCTTTATTGTTTTCGGGTTGAATTGTTTATGACTAACAACGTGTTTCTTTCGATTCAAATTAATATTCAAGTAAGAATTCAAATTCTGCATAGCGCATTGTGATACATGGATCAAATGGAGCAACCTTATTCTCATGCCAAGACTCACCCTTAATACATCTTATTTTGAATTTGCTGTTTTCTCTATAAAATAAACCAGCAGACCATTTCCTCATCGGGCCTTCGGCTCTATCAATTGGATCTAAATTCTCAACTGTTTTGTTTCAACTTATGTTCCCTTTTCCAATCTATATAAAAGCTTTTAATGTGCTTGAATCTAACAAATTTTTATCCCCCATCTTTTGTTACTGGTTGTTATTTTTATGGTATCTACATTCTTCAACTATCAAAGACACCTCATCAATGTTGATCTCAAGATGGACCAGGGTAGTTTTCGTGTTAACGCTTTATGATAAAAAGAAAACCTAATCTTCAGTATTTTCTTCAATCATCAAAGAGTCTCTGATCAATGTTGATTTTACGATGAACAAGTTTAGTTTTCGTTTCATGCTCTACAATATAAGTCTCAACCTACTTTCAAAATTTTCTTCAATTATCAAACGCTCACCCATCCGTGTTAATTTTAAG
This sequence comes from Hydrangea macrophylla, assembly GCA_033977485.1. Classification (NCBI taxonomy): domain Eukaryota; kingdom Viridiplantae; phylum Streptophyta; class Magnoliopsida; order Cornales; family Hydrangeaceae; genus Hydrangea; species Hydrangea macrophylla. The sequence continues at coordinate 58,159,369 of CM066988.1, read as the reverse complement.
TTGACAAAGCTAGTTTCTTTTTCATTACATTATGAAGAGGACTCCTGTAACATTTCCGCGTATATCTGATAAAAAGGAAACAATTCAAGCTCATATTGTAATTCCAATCTATGTTACATGGACTAGGGTATGGGTGTCAGTGCGAGTATGTGTCGAAGAGTCAGACTTCCCAAATTCACGAATCTAAGAATATGGGAATATGGGAATAAATCTACATTTTTCTATACTTCTACTAGCAAATTGTATATTCACGTAATAATATTATTTCAACACGAGCATTTCATCTATTTTGAAAGAACTAATCAAGTAATTAGACACTTTAATATATGATTATACAAGTACTTTACATGATTCTTGGTGTGTGTCCAACCAGAAGTACCAGACACATTATAGCCCTTGTACAGTTTTGAGTGTTCAACATGGGTACTTCAACCATCAGGAAGAGTCTGTGACACAGACTCAAATTCTTCACAGAATAAGAAAAGAAAGAATAACTAACCATGATTTTGATTTCTTCAGATTCAAGCATTGCAGAGAAGCCTCCTTCAGAAGCAAACCTGCAAAAAAGAAAACTTGAAGATCAAGAAAACCAAATAAAATTCCCATCTGTAGAGTTCATAACCCAACTAGATGCCACGGCAGGAACCATTCCCATCGTCAACCCAACCACCCCGACAACAACAACTCCGATCATAACAAGCCCTTCACCACCAACCACCACAATCCCAATTACAACCCCGACCACCACAACCCCGACCACAACCCCAACCACCACAACCCCGACCACAACCCCGACCACCACAACCCCGACCACAACCCCGACCACCCCAGCATCAACAGGTGGGACTTGGTGCATTGCGAGCTCAACTGCATCACAAACTGCTTTACAGGTAGCTCTTGACTATGCCTGTGGCTATGGAGGAGCAGACTGTTCATCAATCCAACCGGGCGCACCTTGTTACAACCCAAATACGCTTCATGACCATGCTTCATATGCATTCAACGACTACTACCAGAAGAACCCAGCTCCCACTAGCTGTGTTTTTGGAGGAGCAGCACAGCTGAGCAACACTGATCCAAGTAAGATACTCTCACAAGTTTCCAAATTTGTCTTAATATCGTATATATACACACACACACATATATATATATATGCAGATATATACTATACTATACTATATATATTCAAGAAAAACAAAAAAATAACAAGAACAGGGTAAAGTACACTACCTTTTCATGAGGGTTTTTGAAAATAATACGAATTTTCAGCACGATTGCAATAACTAGACTGGTCTCCCTTGAGGTTTGCTTCTGTGAAACAGATTCCCCATTTTCTAGTGGTCGAAATAACGATCAACTAGGAAGCTTGATGATATTAGGGCACATGTTTTCAAAAATGCCAAAGTAATCCCTACTGTTGTTACCTTGTCACCAGAAAATAAATAGTAAATAATTAAATAAATACATATACATACTGATACAGTTATGAGGGTCAGATGGTAAATAAAGCATTAATGCAGCTGATAGGAGAGGTTAGAGTTACGACTGAAATGCAAAGAAAATTCCTGCAACTGTTAGAATAGTTGGGGGGGAGATCAATCTAATTCATTGGTAGAATTTTTCTGAAAAAATAGATAATTTGATCCATATGTAAAATTTTATGAGTATTTTAGCGACAACATTGCTTCTATTTTTCAACACGAAGTACTTCTTTCCCATCTAAAGTCATTCTTGGACATCTACTGAAACTTGCACTCATCTAGCTACTCTAATTTTCATCATATTTCAGACCACTTCCCATTTCCCTAATTCAACATTCCATTCAAACTTTTTATTTCAAATTATTGCAGGTTCTGGAAGCTGTCGCTTTCCATCATCCAAAACAACACCCAGGTAAATTTTCCAAGTCACTTTTAAAATTTCATTTAATCCAGCGAAAAGGAAGAGAGGAAAAAAAAAACCTTATCCGCGTTTGCAATTACAGCATGGGTTCGCCTACCATCCCGATGACTCCAATCCTGCCAATGACTCCGACCATTCCGATGACTCCGACCATTCCGATGACCCCAACCACTCCGACTACCCCAAGTTCAACCATATATCCTACAACACCAGGCATACCAACAGAGTATGGTTCAGAACCAACAGGGACACCAAGCTCAGCAGACTCAGCGTCACACAACTTACTGCTGCTATTCACCACGATCTGTCTCACATGTTGCAGCCAACTATATCTAACGATGTGGGAACAAAGTTCATCTATTCTCTTTCAACAATGAGATGACGACTCATTCGATCAACAACATACTTTACAGAAATTTATGGAGGCACTGTGAATCAGAAGCGAGATATGAATTTCAAGGCCTTGCTATCACATAAGATTGTTGCTATAAGCCAGAGGAAAAGGAGGAAGAGCTAAGTGATTAAGAGGGTTCCTTATGGTTACTCTTTATGCAGTTAATAACTCTTTTAGACGAAATCTGGATTAGGGGTCTTAGTGAAGAGGCATGTGCAATTGTCATCAATTGACTCAATAGTCAGAATAGTAATAAACTACTGCATTTAGTTTTAGACACATTTATTAATACTAGAGATATTTGCATCTGTATAAACTAATAAAGTACAAAGTTGCTAAGTTGCAGAAAAAAAAATAAAAATAAAGAAGGAAGATCGGGTGTTAAATAGATGGACGAGGTATAAGCAATGAAGATGACTACGGAAACATTTCATACTTAACTATGGAAATGACAAGTCTTTGTCAAGTATAGTTAACTTGGGCAATGAAACTAAGAGTAAGACAAATAGAATAGTCCATTAAATAGCTATATTAGCCAAATCGACCAAACCAAAAGCTAAATGAACTCCTCAACTTCACAATGGAGAGGATCACTTATCCAATTCATAACACTTGAAGCTCGTGATTTTGCTGTATGTAGATATCAGATACTCTGTTTTTCCTCAATTGCAATCACTGCATATTCTTGGGATTTTCAACTTCCCTCAATTTTACAATAGATGAAACCTTAACTTATTTCTCTGATATATATATATATATATAGGGAAAAGCTCCCCAGTGCAAGGCTTTTAAACCTAAAAAAACCGCGGTCACCCGTTCCGCTGCCTCGCTGACCCGCGGGGATTTTTTAGGCTTAAAAGCCTAGTGCACTAGAAAGCCTAACCCTCTCTCTCTCTCTCTCTCTCTATATATATATATATATAATAAGAAATAAACTTGCAAATACTACCTATAATTCCAAAATACAAAGATGGCACTGCTTTAAGAGTCCAGTGATTCGATTGTTACAGAAGTTTTTTTCTCGTACCACGTGTCATATTTTGTATACTTCAAGTATAGAGGGAGAAAGAAACCAAAGAGCTAGGTGTAGCAATGGAGATAAAATGGTAGAATGAGAGTTATTTGTTATAAAAGTCGAGGACCATGGGGATCCGTAACCCTTGACTCATGTCCCTAAAAGAAAAACACCATCTTCAACTTAGAAGAAGATAATTGCACTAGAATGCATTTTTGAAAAACATTAATGATGAAGAAGATAACGCAATCGCAGTTCATGAGAATCAATCTGACGATGTCATTTCAAACACATCCCAAGTAAACCCATAGAAGTCATCAACACAAACCCTCTCTGGTAACTTGTGAGCGAACTACAGGAGAAAGAGAGAAGAAGTAAAGAAGATTTTGCTGGAAATTCGTAGATTTGCTAGAGAGTTGCTTCTCTATTTGAGCTTTCAGAAGTAATGTGAAATCAACCCCTCTAGCCTTATATGATACAACAAATTCAAGAAAATGATACTGAACAGAAGATTCCAAAAGTGATTAGCAGTACTTTAATTGAATTAAGACTATTTCATCTTGATTAATCTACATAATGCAAATGTCAAGTGATTATCCAGTTCTTTCTGCCTTCTTTGGTGGGTATGCTAGGGTTGGTAAGTGCCTATACAACTTCCGACAAGGTAAATGAATATCACACACACACAAAACAAAAAATGCCCTTTATTTCTAAGAAAAGTCAATTTTAACAACACAAGCTGAGATAAAGAAAGTTACGATCACAGAAGGAACCAAAGTCTTAAATGAATACATGCAAGAAACCAAGTGAGAGAAATCAAGTGAGAAACAGTTTCCAGAACATGAAGCCAAAAAATTCAGACATGAAAGCAACTATGTTATGCATCTCCATATATTAGACTTGTCTAAATATTACAAGAGTTGATACATTCATCTCAGCTCCTAAGCAAAAGGAGGGAGGTTTACAGACTACATCTACTCTCTTACCTTCTCTGGATTCAGATAAGTTTAGTAGTTTACTGTTTACATATGATGGACAAGATCGCTCTTTACAATTTGAAATAAACTCAGACCAAGAGCAAGCATGTCGCAGCAGTGGCACATATAATTGATAAGGTGGCGACAATTGAACCTTGCTCAAAAGCTGTTCGCAAGGTACCCATCCTTGAAAAATGCTGGAAAGCCAAATACCCTGCAATCAACAAAGAAAGCGTGACACCTTCTTTTGTTCCCCTGCCATGAACATTAAGAGAAAAAACATCACCACCAAGTCAACAAACTGAGAAAGAAACCTACATACATTTTTGTGTGGTGTGTGTGTATATGGTGAATGCTAACTTGCTCCACAACACAGTGATCTACGGATAAAAATGTGGCATGAGTAACAGCACTCATCACCGGATTAGAAATGGCTTTTACGTCTTCTCTGATTCTATTTCTCCGTGATAATCGCCTCCTCTTCTTCGATTTTTTTTTTCTGTGACAATTGTCTCCTCTTCAAATAACCAGAAGAATCATCTCTCCCTCCACATTCCCCCCTCCCCTCCTTTTTTCTTCCTCTTTCATTTTCTCTCAAATTCTACTTTTAAATTATGTAGGGCTTTTTTTTTTGGAAGTGGTGAATAATTGTGGAGGTTTGGTTTTGTTGGCAATGATATCATCGATGGCAGTAGTCAAAATTCATGGCCTTGGTTCTCCCACGTCTGTAGTCTAGATTCGAGTACTTTTTGTGGTAGCCAATTGTTGGAAAATACGGAAGAAAATATGGAAGAGAGAAAATCAACTTGAGGCAATTTTATGATATTCCAGACTTGATGGGACCGTGCAAGATTTGATGGAGAAGATAGAGAGAATCCTTGATTTAATATCATTGAAATAACATATTTGATATTATATCATTTATCCCTTTATGTAATGTAAATCCCATTAATTATGGGATAGGGATATGATTTTATCCTAGGGATATTATTTTAAGATTTGATCTCTTATCTCCACCCATTGTGTATAGGGGTTGGGAGTTGTACAAATAAAATCCAATATCTCTGTATTCCAAAATTCTACACCAATTTGAGAGAGGGCGAGAGAGTATTAGGTTGCCGGTGATGGTGTAGATCAGATTCAGCAGTGATGGTAGCCTAGATCCCAACCCCTATAGACACAGTGTATGCGTGGGAGACAGTGAGAGAAGGGAGGGGGCTGAGAAAATTTTCTATATGATTTCATTGGATTTATAGCATTGAAGTACGGCGATGGGACATGAACGGAATGACGACCTAAAAGAATAAAATTGCTGAGTCACAGGCCACTGCGTCACTGTATTGTAGGGAATATTAAACACACACACACACACACACATATTTATGTATCAACTCTCTATTATAGTGTATCAACTCACCTGAGGTTCATAACTTGATAAGGAGCCACAATCACCAGTAACAATGCTACCAATGGCAACTCCAATTCACCTAAAACAAAGAGAGTTGAGATAAGATTTCCAAAAATTCTGCAGAAAAGTTGGAACTCAAAGCAAACTACAGAGATATACCGTTGCAATTAATTTGTTATATTATATTCATATTTTGCGTTCATTTATTGGCCTCTAATGCAGTTTATCATAGATTGAAGGTCTTAAATACGGGAAGATCGCAGACACTCTCACATTGAGTTTTTGGAAAAGAACACCTATGGAATCCCCTGATGATGCTAAATAACCAAATCTCTAAAAGCATGTAAAGAACTAGAGTTCAAAAGGTTTATAAAATAATAACTTCAAAAAAGTTAATCTTATTAAGATATTGAAACCCAATTCCGGTATAAGTGACAAATAGTAATGCAAAGAACGTCTTGCTATATGCTTAGCCCAAAAAAAAGTCTTCCTAAGGTATGTACTAGTTCAAACTTCAAAGAATGTCTCTGTTGAAGGTTGACATACATTGTTGGGCCCATTCTCTATAAGTTTAAGCTTTTGGAGTAGTTGGTGACTTAACATGGTATCAAAGCCTTGATTATAGGAGGTCTTGGGTTCAACTCTCCATCCCCGCTTCAATGTGCATGTTTGCATTTTTTTTATTTATCTCCACTGTGGTGGAGTTCAGTTTGTTGCCTCTCCACGTACAAGTCGGGGTTGCATGTGAGGGAGGGTGTTGAAAGTTGATATACATTATTGGGCCCAATCTATAACAGCTTAAGCTTTTGGAGTGGATGGTAGTTAACAGTCTCGCTTATATATTTCAAATTATTCATTCCTAGAGAACCTACCAGGAATAAAGTAGAAGAGGCGAACAAGAAGTGCCAAGAATGCAATCCAAATACCATATTCGCCCCTGCAAAACAATTTAAATTGGTTCATCAAGGTATGAAATCCAATCAAAGGTTCATGCTGAACTTACAAACATGATACTACAATCACTCATGTTTGTACAAATGAAAGGGTATATGAGGTCATTTTTAAAATAAAAAATAACTGAAACACTTACTTGATCCATGAGATAATGATTGCAGGTGCTTGCAGAGCAAAAAAAGGAACAAGAAAGGGTTTCTGAATTGCAGTGCCCCTTGAGACCATTAAAACCCTGGAAATAGATATTAATTATTCATCAGAACACACTATAATTTGAGTCCAATGCTTGCCTCTCTTTGTGCTTAGCAAGAATCCTGATGCTAAAGATACCCCTTTACACCTCCCCCAACCCAAAAGAAGACAAAATTTATATATATAAAATCTATTCACGGTGAAGACTAGTATCAAAACCATATTTTACTAATCTGGCCCCATACAGTAAACACAAAACAAACTCTTCTTCGGTAACTTGGAGATTGGCTTTCAATGTCTACAATAACTTGGGCATAGTTTGGCTCCCACGTGGCTTTTTAAAAGGAGCTTATGAAATTTATTACTAAGTTGTTTGATAATTTTATACAAGTGACAGACTACTCTTAAAAAAGACATCATGAAACCAAAAAGAAACTTTGAGCTTTTAAAAACTCCATTCTAGAGCTTTTAAAAGCTCCCCCAAAAAAGCCGTAAGTTCAATTTTTGCAAAGCTCATAAACTAGTTACCAAATGAATTAATATGAAATTGTGCTTTAAAAAAGGAGCACCAAAATGGGGGCCAAACTAAGCCTTAGTGTGATTTGGATATGGATGTGGAATGTGACAAGATGTTACCCGTATTATTTATCTACTTAGAAGCATCACACTACAAACACTAATCTTATAGAATGAGATCTTCTAACATCTATTATTCCGGGAAAGTATTGGGATTGACTCCAAATCTCCAATGCGGAACGCAAAATCCTCTTACAGGTAGTATCTTCCAATGATTTCAAGTTTTTTGCCCGAATAGCCCGCAGTAAGGTTGAAGCTTAAACACTTGTTTGACTTCCGTCAAATCTTTGTTTTTGAAGTTCCTTCAACTTCCACAGATTAAGTCACCTTAGACTGACCAGAAATAAAAATTAAAAACTTAGACATTGCAAAACCACACATCGCAAAATTGGAAATTGGATTTCTAAAATTTCAAACAAAAATATAGACTTGTTCTTTTTGACAGGGAAGTATGGCACACTCAGTACTAAGCACAATGGAAAAATAACAGAAAAAGTGAAAGTGCTTGGTTCTAATCCTACTTGCTACTGCGTAATCAGTTCTTAGTACTAAACTAACTATTGCACTGTTTAACATCTTGTGTAGATTGCGGAGATAACATACCCATAAAAATAGAATTGTGGTTCTTAGTCAATTTCAGAAGTTTTTATTTTTATCTTTTAGAATAATTACTTTCAATAGGTTTTCAAGCAATTGATTGATATGGATACCATATAAATTAGTGATTAACTGAAAATTAGTTTGCTCATGTGAAATTTAATTATCCAATCTAAACACTTTTATCTCATAGAATTTAAAATATTTCTCACCACCTCAAAAATTATCTAGTCCATTTAACATTATGTGCTGAATTTCATATGCAAGTTAATTGAATCCTAGAGCATTTATCTAAGCGGACATTTCTAAATTTTGTATCTCATACGTGATTCCCAACACGTGGTAGTGGAACCACCTTCAATAATTGTGGTACCAGTTCAACAGCAGAATCACTCAAGTGGCCAAAGCATTACTCCCAAGTAGGGACACGCCGAGCTCATGTGTTCGCGAGCTTGCTCATGAGGTTAAATGAGCCGAGCTTTTAAGTGATTGCGAGCTTTTTAACGGACTTTTGCGCACCCTTTAAAACTATATACTCCCTCCGTCCCATTTTACGTGTCCCCTCTCCTTTTTGGGATGTCCCAAAATTATTGTCCACTTTCCTAAATTAGTATGCAAATTTTACTTAGTTTCCCAAACTACCTTTACTTGCAAATTGCAATCAACACCAAAACAAAACAAAACAAAGAAAGTGCAATGATCCTAGGCAATTGTGGAAATTATGTGTACATTCTTTTTATCCCCTTAAATAGTTAGATTCCCCAAGAGGGACACATAAAATGAGATGGAGGGAGTAATAAATCAGTCCTTTATCAAGTCTATTCACGTGGTTTGCCATATTTTCTCTAAAATTATATAGTTTTATAATAAATATATATATAAAAAAAAAAGTAGGGTGTGTTTGATAACCTAATTAAGTGGTGAAAATGAAAACTTTCAGCACTTAATTTTTTTCAGTGCGTTTGATAATGTACCACTTAATTGAAAAGCAATCAAATATCCACTGAAAACGTTAAGTGAAATTATCTACTAAAAACAATCACGGAATGCAATATATTTTAGTACTTGAAACACTATTTCCAGAATTGCAAATACAAATCACGTAAAATTTTCAGTACTTAAATTCAGCCCTTAATTTTCAGTACTTAATTTTCAATTTTATCAAACGCACCCATAGTATACAAGCTCTTTATCAAGTTTATTAACAAGCTTTTTCACGAGTCCTAATTAAACGTGTTCAGGATCTTTTATATCGATCCGAGCCGCGAGCCTTGTTGAGTGGCTCAGCTCATGTACACCCTTACTCCCAAGAAAATATCAGCCTCCAGAAAGTTATATGGAAATCAAATGTTGGAAACGAAAAATTTACGTAAAGAGTATTAATAAAAGGAGATACGATAATTACGCGGAAGATAGAGTGCAGATCCATTGAAGGTTTCTAGGAGTGACAGGCGCAGAGTAACAAACAGTACCCAATCCTCTACGCTTCGTGTTAATCATCTCTCGAGAATTAATCGAAACTCTGCAAATTAATCAATTTCAAATTGCGATCAAAAACCTAAAATTCATGAAATTGTTTAAGCTTTTCAATATCTAATAGTAATAAACTTTTACTGAACTCACCTGAGAAGTGGATTGAAGCAAAAATTGGTAGAGCGCTGCTGAGGCGGAGCTTTCAGGGAGTGATGGAAGTGTTTGTTGTAGAGAGAGAAAGGTTGTGCCTGCGCGGAGGAGAGAGAAAGAGTGAGCATCTCTTCTTCTTCTTCTTCTTCTTTTTGTTTTACTTTCAGTTTGATGTCTTTCGCTTTTTTGCCGGCGAATAGTGGAAAAGCTTCGACAACTCACAGAGAGTGCGATAGATATGTATATATATATATATATATATCAAAAACGGCTGTTTGATTTGTGGGACAGGTTGCGATCTAGCATTGGTTAGAGTGTAAAGCTGTATGCCCTACAGCATTGGCTGAGGCCTGAGGATGTCGGCTGCAGCTTAGAGTGCTGCCGTGTGGACAACACTGTGACCCTGGTAGGATTAGAATTTTTAATTTTTAAAATTTTTTTTTTGTTCTTTTTGTGTGTATATGTTTTTCAGCATAAGTCCAATATTATATTGCACAATGAATAGCACAAATGTGCAGTACATGGTTGAATCTTGTGTTGAAAAACTTGCACACACCTGTTTATCTGTACATGTTTTTTAGCACAAAGTCTAACCCTATATTATACGTTTGTATATTGTGCAATTCGTTGTGTGTCTATCATTACTCTTCATTATTATGGAGAAATTATTCAGTGAGCCCGTCACGCCACGTCAGCATGCTGACGTGGTGTGACCATCTAATCTTAACCACCCACTTGCCCCCTCCTTTATGGGGGATCATGACAAACACGTCAGCATGCTGACGTGGTGTGACCATCTAATCTTAACCACCCACTTGCCCCCTCCTTTATGGGGGATCATGACAAGTGGTTTGTCATGATCCCCCATAAAGGAGGGGGCAAGTGGATAGTTAAGATTAGATGGTCACACCACATCAGCATGCTGACGTGGCGTGACGGGCTCACTGAATAACTTCTCATTATTATGGGCCCATTTGGTTAATAGATTTTGAATCCTAAAATATGCATGATTAAACTGACTCTCTTGACAACTTTTTGGCAATTTTGAGATTTGGAGGGCATACGTGTGTTAAAAAAAAAAAAAAAAAAAAAAGTTGAATAGTCACACATAACTTATAAAATCTTAAAATATTGTTGTTTGAACTGACCTTCTTCAAAAACATAACTCGCGAGGGATAGTTCAAGAATCATTTAAAATTGAAAAAGTTAAAATAAAATTATTTGACAAACTAGTTTCTACATTAATCACATTAATCACAAAAAATATGAGAGCCAATTGCACAGATTTGTGATTGGCCCAAACCTATCTTACACAACTTTTGGTAAAAAAAAAAATTGCAATTGAATTGCAAAAGCAAAACTTTTGTCAAATACGCCCTTACTCGAGTTTCTTTGGTGTGCAAATTTAGTGGGAAAAAACAAAAAACAAAAAACAAAAAACTATCAAAATATAATAGAGACTGGGGGTGGGAATTTGGTCAAATCAAATCGATATTTGCTTATTCGATTCGGTTTAGATAATTGGCAACTGTTAACCGACCAAAATTTAATTTAGTTGATTCGGTTCGGTTAACCGAATTACAAATTTGATTCGATTTTGAAATTCAATTAACTGAAATAGCAAAAAAAACATAAAATAAAAAATTTTATTAAAGCCAAAGCAATAAAGCATTGTCATCTCCTTGTGCTTTTAAATTAAGGGTTAAATATACTTACACCTCTTGTGATTTGGCCGATTTGTATTTATCCCCTTGCGGTTTAAATTTTGGCACTAATAGCCCCTATGGTTCAGATTAAAGTGCAACCGTTAAATACGCTATGGATAATTTTAGTACTAATTACCCCTATAATTTGGCCGATTTGCATTTGCCCCCTTCAATTCCTTAACAAATTTTAACAGTTACATTTTAATCTAAATCATATGATATTAGTGCCAAAATTAAAACCACAAAAGAATAAGTACAAATCGACCTAACCAACCACTGGAGTATAAATGTATTTCACCCTTAAGCAAGCAAACAATGATTGGAGAATGGGTCCCCATCCTTCGGTGGATGCTATATCATTATTATCATTATCAATCCAAATCGAAATTGATGATTTAAATAGACAAAACTTTGGGATATAATATTTTTCTTTTCTAAAGTGAATCAAGTGATGTTAGAGAGGTCCCTGTTAGGAAAGTGGTTTTCAATATTAAAGTTTTTGTAAACTTTAGCCTAACTTTTAGGTGGCAGCAGCACGTCCGTCCGAGCAGGACTATATTGGAACGTCTTCTCTTTTGTGAGGAGATAAAAGTTAAATATTTAAATGTGGAAAATTCTTAAGACGTGAATGAAAAATTGTCACCCAAAGTACTCATGTGAAACATTGATTGAGGAGGTATGAAGTGGGCAAATAAACTTGTTCTACATAGGAAAACGTACAATGTTGGGAGTGTATATAAGTTAGGTTCCTTACAAGGGACATGTCCCTTTTGGGTACCTATTTTTGTTAAAGGGGAAGGACCTAGGTAAACCTTGGTTGAGATGGTGAAGCGAGGACACTACACGTACATAACGGGTCCGTTTGACTAATAGTTTTTGAATCCTAAAATATATGTGATCAAATTGACTTTCCTGACAAATATAACTCGTGAGGGGTAGTTCACGGGTTATTTGGCCCGTAGAAACATTTTTGGCAAATTTGAAAGTTAAAGGGTACAAGTGTCAAAAAAAAGTTGAATAGTCACCCGAGCCAAAATATAGCTGTTCGAATTGATCACGAGTAATTTGAAATTGAAAAGATTAAAATAAAATTGTTTGACAAACCAGCTTTCACTTCAATCACAAAAAAATAGGAGCCAATCGCACAGATTTGTGATTGGCCCAAAACTACCTTACACATCTTTATGGTAAAAAAAATATAAATTACAATTGAATTACAAAAAGCATAAACTTTTGTCAAATAGGTCCTTACTCGGGCTTCTTTGGTGTGGAAATGTAGAGGGGAAAAAATAAAAAATAAAAAAAGCTATCAAAACATAACACAGACTTTACAAGAGGGTAGTTCGTAACCCTAAAAATTTCATTCATTATGAAAATTCAAGTGTTCGGTATATTCAAGATCCATAGTGATCGGTTGCTTACATATTGTTGTCCCAATATAAAACCACTCTTAAAAAAGCAATGGACTCCCAAAGTCCATTTTTCATCGATTTTAAACATTTCTTTACCGGTTCGACTGTACAGTTCTCAGCTGGTTCTCGGTCCAACCAGCATAGTCCTCAGTGTTTTGGGATATTCTAGACCCAAATCTGCAGTCTGTAGACTCCTTCAAGCTTTTTGACTCTGATTCCACCCAATGGTTGCATTCTAACTCTTTCAGGTTGTACCTTATTTCTATTACTTTCCTTAACGCATAAAATATCTATACACTTTGCGTGCACATTTATGCATGAAATTATATAGAAAGCAAAACTAAAGAAAAAGAAATAACAAGACTCTATTGGACAGTGAATGTCACCCTTGTTCCAGCAAAAAAAAAAAAAAAGAATGTCACCCTTGCAATGGGGCCATAATAGTCACGATAATAATTTCGATATTCCTATTGGTTAATATAGAAATATACAATTTGGTCCCTAAATATGGCCATTAATAGAAATTGATCCCGACTTGATTTGGTGTATAGAAATTAATCCTTAATTTGCAATAGAAATCAATAATTAGTCCATATTCCTAAATGGTTAGTATAAATCCGGACCATTATACCCTTATCATACATTTATACATAACTATAGATATACACAACTATATAAATAAGGTAGTTAATAAATGGAACAGATTGTTAGGAGATCATGGATAATGATTTTTATCCCAAAGATCATACTGATTTGTGATTCAAAACAATGCCTTTTTAAATCTGTATGTAATATGTTTTATAGTAGAAAATGATTTGTATGTTTTATTAATTCGAATTATAGAAATAACAGATAATTTTGTGTGGAAGATTAAAGGTTGCTGATAAAAAAGTGAGAAATTCTCACAATGTAGTGCGAAATTCATAACTGTAATTCACAATATAGTGCGAAATCATGCTGAAATTTATAATCTGAGAATTTGGTGGTAAACTTGTTGGAAGAAGTGACTTAGTTGTGAGAAATTTCGTATTATATCCAATCAAAAAGTGAGAAATTTGTATTACTAAGTGAGAAATTTGTTATTAGAGCATTCGGAATAGGCCATATGATTAGATGTACATATGTATATATGTACCACCAGCACAAATAAGACGTGTGAATGGCGGGTATGGCAAGTGTAATCCATGGAGATCATGGATAAGAGTATAAATATTGCTCAAATCAAGAAGTTTCCTTATTTTACTCAACTTTCAAATTTGTTTGCTAATTAAGTATCTATATTAGGACTAAATACTAAGTGCTAAAATCAAGAAGTTTCCTTATTGAAGGTTGCTGAGAAAAATGTGAGAAATTCTCTTAATATAGTGCGAAATTCATAAGTATATATATATATATATATATATAGAGAGAGAGAGAGAGAGAGCTGTGTATATTCAAAACACTTCCAAAATCGTGTATATATAGTTATGGGAAACGAATTTTTAGGAGATCATGGATAAGGGGATTAATATCCCTAAAATCAAGGGATATCGGTTTAACAGAGTAATGTGATAATTTCTCACTTTTTTTTTTGTATATACTGTTTTGTAAGTTCAAAAAACTTCCAAAATTGTGTTATATGCAGTTTTGGAAAACGTATTTTTAGGAGATCATGAATAAGGGAATTAATATCCCTATAATCAAGGAATTTTCGGTTTAACAAAGTGATGTGGGAATTTTTTATTTTTTTGTGAGAAATTTCTCACTAATTTCATTTACATCACACATTATCTATTGATTACAGTCTATACAAGTGAAAAAATTCTCACTAATTTAATCTACATACAATGAGAAAGTAATTTCTTATAGCCTATACAAGTGTGAAATTTCTCACTAATTTCACCATATAACAAATGAGCAATTTATTACAGCCTATAAAAGTGAGAAATTTCTCACTAACTTCATCTACATAACAAGTGAGGAATTTCTTACAGCCTGTACAATAAGGAGATCCTCATCAATACTATATGTATGTATACAAACGGTTCGGATCTTAAGCGGACCTTCAAAATTAGACCTAAAGAAATTTCAAAATATGAGAAAATTCGCACGTTTTTGTGAGAATTTTTCACTTTTTACACAGTTCAGACTGTGTATACAAATTCATGGAAGTGAGTAAATCTATGGCACAACCGTCGATGAATTCATCAAATCCATGAACCATTTCGGAGTGATCGTCTTCTGTATCGTCTCGCAATCGGTTGATGTAGTACCTGTAAAATCCGTACTGCCTTGTTAATATAATTTCCTAAATTTTAGATCCCCGTGTAATAATATAATTATAATTTTATATTTTAATTGTCGCCTAATTATAGATTATATAAATCTACGGTACTTTATTTATGTAATTTCTTAATTTTCTAAGCCGGGCTTTGCATGTAATATTATATTTTAATATACTTGGTCGTCGCGTAATATTAGGACTACATGGATCACTGTCGCATTAATATTGTAAATTACAGATTATATTATATTCATTGCCGTTAATTTATAATTACATATTATAATACATATTTTCACTGTCGCCTAAATTTAGACTACCGTGTAATAGCATAAGCGTCGTCACAATAAATTATATTATATTCGTTATGGCTTAATTTATAAACTATAGATTTTTATCATATAGTTCGTGACCAATAAATTTATAATTGTATGATATATCAGATATTCGCTGTTGCATAATTTTATGGCTATAAGTTATAGTATATTATTTGGACCCAATAGTCCCGAGACTATAGTCAAAATTTTTATTATTAATATCGACGTTTCTTATTTAAACCCCGAACTGTGATTCTTAGACCCAAACTGAATTACGCGTGGACTCGTAAAATCTGGTAATTCTCGGACTGAGTGGCATGTGGTTCGAAACGTAGACACAATCCCACATTTTGAGGACCCTAAGTACTACCTAGCCTAGCTTGAGTACAACCTACCTACACCTAACACCCTTAGTGACTCACTTTTCCCCCAAATCTTTCCCCCGGATCCCCTCACTCACTGTCTCATTAACCCATGCACACTTCACCTCATAACCACTGCCACACGCCACCCTCCCCACCTCATGACCACGCAACCGCCAAACACAACCACACACACGTTTGTGTATTAAGTATAGTCATGTGCATTGCATTGTGTGTATACATATATTAATATAGGTAATGTGCTGTGTATATTATACTCCATTATGTATATATAAGTGTGTGAGTATCATATATTACTATATATATGAGGTTAGACTGAGAGGGAGAGACCCCAGTAAGTAAGAGAGAGAGAATTACCGAGAGAGAGTAGAAGTTAGAAAGAAAGCTAAACCCCAAACACTCACTCACCTCACTGCCCTCTACCCTCAAACACACACACGCTCAGACCACACTCCACACACAGCAACCCACACAGAAGGGAAGAAGAGGGAGGGAAGAAGAGGAGAGAGAGAGCCGCGGATAGCCGAACCGGAGCCGATTCCGAAACCGAGACGACACCGAGAGTAAGGTAAAGCCGCACACTCCCTCTATATATTCTGTACACACACAGACCGTCACACACGCCCCCAGACACCCCCCAAACAGACCCGAGACCCCGCCATGGCCGGACCACCATTGAAAGCTCGTACGAGCTCGGTTTTTCGACTGTCACCAAATCGCATAAAACCAACGCCAAAATGACCCTACCGACCTCCTTAAGACCCTCGATGAACGGCTCGAAGTTTAGACCACGTTTGGTCGACCTACGATTGAATTATTCTTTTTGGTCGTGACTGTTTTTGCCCCCGTACAGAAAGACCATTAAGAGTTAGGCTTCAAGACCTATACCGTTGGATCGGGCTCGTCGAGACACTCAATTTGGACATAAAGTTTGCATATTTTCGTTGAGAAATGAGGGAGATATGACCGGTTGAATGTGTAGGCAATGTTTATATATATGTACGTATAATATATGTATATACGCGTGTATCAGAGTCACGCTGGGGAAGAACAAATCTTCCATGAGATTTTCTAGGGTATAGACTTTAGTATATTGGTATGTTACAAGTTAGTTGTTATTAGCATTTTAATTAGTTTCATAATATAGTCCTAATGTATAATCAACATGTTTTAATTTTGGAAAAATATTAGTAAATTGTAATATTTTAGAATATTATATGATGTTCTGAAATTATTGTTTAATAAATTACGTGTTATACTTATTATTTATTTAGTTTAAATAAATAATAAATGCTAGCTAAATTACAATAAATAGATTTATGCAATTGTTTAATGTTTTAAATTGCTTTAAGAATAGTTTTGTAGTATTGTTAATTAGACTTTGAATTCTGAAATATTATAATATTTCTTATATTCTGAAATTATTTTTATTATTTATATATTATACTTATTATTTATTTGGATTCAAATAAATAATAAAAGTTAGCTTTAAATTATAATTATTAGGTAATAAATACCTAATGACTATTTTCAAAGTCTAGAAAATTATGTTGTTGATCCCAAGGCCTAATGGTTTTATTTTGTAAATTATGTAATTATAAAACCCAAACCTTAGTATTTATATTATAGTCATTATTTATTTGGGCTTCAAGAAATAATAAATGTTAATACCCACTTAGATTTAAATAAGATATTTAATATCTAATGACCATGTTAAATTCTGGAAAATTATACTTACTATTTTAAAAGTACTTAAGTCATGTCTTATAAATTGGAGTTTTAAATTATAAAACTACACTCGGGGTATTTTTAATAATTATCGTGGAACCATTTATGTAATGTTTTAAATCATTTTAATACCAAATGAGTTTCGAAAATTATGTGAAAAATACCACTATCCTATTTTAAGGTCTAGTATTTAATAAAAATGTATTAGGGACTGTTTGTCTCCCTTATATATATTTATGTAATTAGGTACACCGTCAGTCGTATTTTCTATATCGAATTATCTTCTATAATTCATAGTAAATAAACCGTAACTCAGAAAAATACGCGGTCGGTTCTCAGAGTCTTAGAATAATATCTAGATCATTCCCTTAAAGTTTGGTGACCTTTCGACACGGTCAAAAATACAGCTTACCTGTAGGGCCCAAACTGGTATAGAAAACCCAACCTTTTATGCGACGGACTCCGATTTGAGTCTAGTCAATGGCGTTAGACTCAGAATGATGCCTAGATCATTATGTTGAGGTTTAGGAACACATCCGGCATAATTACCATTATGCCCTTACTTTTAGTACGCTTATTAACCGCCGTTCTATAGATTTATATACTTTGTAGGAACCGCAGTTACGCTTGCTTTTACGCACCCGCATCGAGGTGAGTCGTCCTAACTCACTTGGTATATTATAGAATTATTCTATGTGTATTATGTGAATACCCAGTGCGTCATGTGTGGACGTAGCTGATATGTATTATATATGTGAATGTCCCAATTTACTGTTTATATGATAAACGCATGTTTAGTTAACTATACTCCACGCTTGGTTAACAATCGTTGTTATTCCTGCTTATTAAGTTTACGATTATACAATCACATGAACATTCATATGAACGTAATCGAGTTATGATGTCAATGTTGACGTCTGCATGGTTAGTCAAGGGGACTAACCCAGTCATGTTGTCGTACATGTTGAGTGGATCGCGGAGGTCCGTATGGTACAGTCAAATCAATGGGACCCTGCTAGGCGATGATAGCCAGAGTTTCCATTGAAATCATTGAAGTGATACATGAGTTGAAGGTTGAAAATGCTATAGGGCCATGCTAGGCGACGATAGCAAAGGTTTGTTGGTTGATACGCTATAGGGCCCTGCTAGGCGACGATAGCAAAGTATCCATCTGAACTCGAATGCAATAGTTACCTTTCAAATGCTATAGGGCCCTGCTAGGCGACGATAGCGCTGTAACTATTCTATTCTCCAGGCAAGGTCACGAGGACCTAAGAGTACAATGATTACACTCTTTCTTTTTAAAATCAAAAACTGCTATAGGGCCCTGCTAGGCGACGATAGCAACGTAATCATTCTACTCTGAGCTAACGGCGTTACACTGGTAATGTAACAAGTCACATGAGTCAATTGTGGTGTCTGTGGTCGAGTAAAGTCGAATATATCGATGATGCATCCTGTCGTATCTCATTCATATTATCATGTCATAAATCATACGTATTGAGATAATGCTTATCAAATGGTTAAGTTCGAGATATCTGTTGTACTTGTATATTATTATTTGTATTAGGAGTGATCGGTTAGGTCAACTCACTTAGCTTCAAAAGCTAACGGCTCTCCTTCCTGCCCTGGACATATCACGTCTAGATTTCACAGGTGACGACTATCAAGATGAGGTCTACCCAAAGGGATGCGGCAAATGTACAAGTTGAAGCGAAGGACTCCGACAAAGTCTTATTTAGAATTACTTAATTTGCTTTATTGTCTTCTATCTGAGGTAATGCTTTAGATATGTATTGTGATCAGAATAGATAGCCCTAGACTGCCTTTATAGATCTTTTATTTAGACTCATGATGTAATAATTAGATCCCAGACATTTGAGTTCTATTGAAGAACACCAATAGATGTTTTTATGCTTCCGTTTACTCTGTTAACCATGTGTAGACGTAGAAAAGACAATCAGTTAATGTAACTCGTCATTCCCTATGGGTCCAGAAAGGAAATTTTAAATTTTCCCTATTTTTGGCTACTCCGGGGCGTGACAGTTGATTTTGTTGATGATAGGTTGCAAATTTGAAACCTTGCTTTTCACTCGCATTTTTTAGAACAAAGGTGAAATCGAATTTTCGCGCTTAAAACGATTCGATTTCAGTGAGATATTTTGATTTTTTTTCTCACGAATTGGTGAGTAATTTGTCCACATAGTGGTCACCGGTGGAGAGTGGTGGCCGAAGATGGTGGTGCATGGTTGATATAGGTGAAGGGAGGTAGAGAAGGGAGGAGGAGGAAGGTGGTGGGTGGTCGTTGGTGGCGGTGGAGGGGCTGCGACCCTCTCTCTCTTCTTTCTCCCTCTCTGTCTTCATCTTTCTCTCTCTAGCAGATTTTCTCCCTCTTTCTCTTTCTCTCTCTCTATCTAAATATATAGACGGTCTGGCTCTTAAGTGGACCTTAAAAAACGGACTGTGTAAAATGTGAGAATTTCTCACAAAAAAAGTGGGAAGCGTGTTAAAAGTGAGAAATTTCCTGATTTGAATTTGAAATCCTGATTTTATATATATATATATATATACGGGGGCAGTTTTGTCCTTAAAATACTATAGGGACCTATTTCTAGATTCATTTGAAAAAGGAGCCTATTTCTAGTTAGATGCATATATTAGGATTATATATTAAGTTACCCTGGTTAATATTATAGGAAACTAGCCATAAATCTTTCCCTATCAAAGATTTTTGAATTAGGCCCAATTTAAAAAAGATGTTAACAATAGGTCTAAAAGTAGTAAAATTCTTAAATTAAGGTAAGTAATTTTACCTTTTTACCCACAAGTGTTATGTACATAATTATATACAGATACATTCAGATATATATAGTATTTAATTAAGGATTATATGAGGATTTTCAAACACAAACTCACTCATTGAATGTGTAGATAATTATGAAAACAACTAATCCCAATTAGTGTACGTATGAGTCTATACGTTATAATGGTTTTCAAATTTCAGAGGGATCTTTTGGCTTTGTCAAGTAGCCATTAGTTGTTCACCCATTTTCTCCATTCATCACTGTAAATTCATGAAATCTTACTAGTGTTTTGTGATTAACGATTTTTCATGATGTGTTGCAGTTATATTTAGTGTTAAACTTCACAGTATAATGAACATGATTTTTGAGACTGGGGATTTTTGCAATAACTTTTTCTTGAAGAGTATAAATTTTAGTATACACTAGCAGTCTACAATTTCGCACCACAACATAGGAACCAAGAATATGAGTGTTAAATTTCACATTAAAATAAACATGATTTTATAAACTGATGAAACTAGTATGTGTATAATTTTACACTGCTTTTGAATTTGAGGCAATTTTACGCTTCTTTGTGGTTAACATGCTTTGCTTGTGTTAAATTTTTTTTCAGTACATTTGTGAAACGTTGGAAACTTCTATTGAATTTGTCAATGCTGCTATTTTCTGTGCACTCTCTGTTATTGAACTTATTAAATTTCTCACTGCAGAACTCCAATACGCTCTTGGTAAATTTCTCACTGATCAGTTGGTGTTAAATTTTCACTATATCTGAACATTGGGGGTGTTTCATGTAACTTTTTATTTGTAATACCCTGTATTTTTGTAATGTATTATGTGAATAAGACTCTGTATGTTTCTTTTAATACTTGTTTGAGCTTGGCCTTACCTTGGTATAATTTGGATACCAATCGATTGCCTTGCTTTGGATACCAATCGATTGAACTTTATACCAATCGATTGATTGTATCAATCGATTGACACTTATGCCAATCGATTGAAGGCAGCTGGGCAGATTCTTTTGCTCTGGCTGGGGAAAGGCCACGTGAACACCTTCCCTTTATATATACCAGCCATTTTCCTGCGTTTTTCTTTTTAGAAAAATCAGTGAGAGTGAGAGGGAGTGTTTGTGTGTGTGTTATGTATATATACACACTTATATATATATACACACATATATACATGTATTCATACACTCACACACACACATCCATGGATTAAGAGAAGAGAAGGAGACCAGAGAAGAAGAAAGAAGAGAAGAAGACAGAGAACTAGAGAGAGAGGGAGGAAGACCACCATTGGAGCTCCAAGCTTCAAAACACATTCCCAAACATGCCCTTAACGTCTAAGGTGAGTTTTAAACTCACTTGGTAGCTTGATATTGGTGTTAGAACATGCTTGAATGAAGAAATGGAGAAGAAACCATGTATTCCCGTTTATATGTTGCTGGGCAGTCTTCACTGTGAAGAAGACGAAGTGTCAATCGATTGACATCTATACCAATCGATTGACATCTTTCATGTTCCAATCGATTGACACTTTATGCAATCGATTGACATCGATTGTGATCCAATCGATTGAATCTTTTATCAATCGATTGATGCCACTTTTATACCAATCGATTGAACCTTCTTCCAATCGATTGACGCCACTTTTATACCAATCGATTGAACCTTCTTCCAATCGATTGACGCCACTTTTATACCAATAGATTGACATCTATACCAATCGATTGGCAGTTACAGTTTACTGTTTTACTTGTTTAGTTAATGTAATAACTGTTTAGTTGTTTATTTACCGTTCAGTATTTCCCAGCATGCTTTATTATTGTAATACAAACATGATAACGAGTTAATGCAGCGTAGGGTCGTAGTAACAACAAAACTAACGGATAATGTTTATAATATTAGATAACGGAATAGTTGTGAATCCTTTGGAGTTAATGTTCATTTCATTCAGAGTAGTCAGGCCACATTGGGATTGTCATGTATCGGTGATAGAGTTGAACTTAAGTAGGTTTGCTAAGATTCGGGAACCTTGCGTGGGCGGGCTTTGGTCGATCATATGTTCTTAAAAGCGGTAGACAGACGAAGGTGTCTATGACTTGCGGTGAACCGGACCATTTGCCCTAAGATAGCCAGATGATCTAATCATATGTTCTTAAAAGCGGTAGACAGACGAAGGTGTTTATGACATGCGGTGGACCGTGATCACTGGTAGACGTCGCTAAGTCGTGGCATAGAATGATGTACTGTTGTTTAAAGCGTTATATCCCTGACATGCGGTGGACTGTGCATATGTTCTTAAAAGCGGGGGATGGACTAACGTGGTATCCATGACATGCGGTGGACTGTGCATATGTTCTTAAAAGCGGTGGATGAGCAATGGTGTGTTATAGAGTTGAACTACTGTCGAGTCTGTTCCCCTATCTAGACGTGTTATCGGTCTTATAATGAGTAAAACATTAGTAATCGGATAATCGGTTTGATGTAAAGAAGTTACCCTCACAGAACTCTAACTTGTTGCGGTTTATAACTTGTAATAACTTCAATAGTTGATACCCTGTTAGTATCTAACTCACTCGGCTTTCATTAAGCTGACGGCGTTTATGCCGCTGGACATTTCTACGTTCCAGCGCACCCTGATTATGACTATACAGGTGAAGGGCCTGCAGGAGAGGACTACTATGCCGGTGACGGAGTCCCTGTGGAGGATTTCCCCGACGGAGGTCAGACCGAAGAAGACTACTACGCTGAGGACTACCCTTATGCCAACTGAAGACTAGACTAGAATTGTAGCTAATTGTCTTTACCGTTTTAGAATCTTTTTGTAGTCAGGCATATGTTGCCTTGACATTTGTACTTCCGCTGTCTTATATTTGATTCAAGACTCTGATATGTAATAGTTAGTAACTTCTGTTGACTTTATGATACGTTGTGATCAGAACCTAGACTTCATTGTTGTTACACTATTACTTCTTATTGCTTAGTACTGCGTGGTGTGGACAATCATGTGACTTCACTCGTCGCTGCCTTTGGACCCAAAAAGGAAATTTATTTTTCTCTATTTTTGTCGTTCCAGGGCGTGACATTATTTTTATTTTTTGCAGAAGTTTTAACACCTTTTTTTCTTTGTTTCTCAAACTTACTAGTATTCACAAATCATGATCAAAGGAGCTGAAACAACATCTACTGGGATAACGAATTTTTTTCTTTCCGAACAACAAATGGATGCATATATTTATTAAAAAGGCCAAGAAAGTACGTACTCCCCCAAAACAAGAGCTTAAGCCAGAAATCCAATGTAGACACCCCATTTTATCGGTTATCAAATATAGGAGACTCATAGCTTGGTAGTTCACAATGATCGAAGAGACTCAAAAAGGACTCTTGGAAGTTAATTCTATCTCTCAAAATGCTCAGAATGACCAAAATACTCCTGAAAGCCCAAACGCTCCCGGATTCAGACCAAATGTTCCGGAAACGCGCTACGTCGTAAGAAAACAATAAAATGAGTTCTAAAGCAAGACCGGATGAAATCATCGGCTCCCAGAGACCCCCGGAAGTCCCAGAAGTTCCCAGAAAGTCCCCGTTGATCGGTTTAACCAGGTTTGACCGAAATCGTCCAAATTCGCCGAAAAGTTCCGAAATCATTCTAGATCATGTGGAAAGTATTAAAAGGAGTTTTAAAAGAAAATCGAACGAAAACATCAGTTCCTGGGAGCTCCCAGAGGTTTCTAGAACTTCCCGGGAATCCCAAGTTTGACCAATTTGACCAAAAGATGACTTTGAAACCGGAGCACCGTATCAGTTTTCAAACATTTTTCATGGATACTAGAGGTCAATAGCTTTCCAACGATATATCACACATAATTTTTGGATTTCAAACGAATTTATTATGAATTTTCGAAGGTGAAAAAGACGATCAAATCGGCTTTTATCTCGAATACCGCAAAATTTTTTAAAGTGACCTATCTCTGAACTATTTTTTTTATGTAAAGTAGACTCCATTACCTTTCCAACGGTATATCACAACCTTAATTTGGAGTTCGTATACATTTTCTGTGAATTTCGGACGAAATAGGGCCTTTTCGCGAATACCGGAACCTCTGGGGGCCTAAAAAAGATTATCTGGACGAATGAGGAGCAGTGCCGCCGTGGCACTGGCCCCCTGTCTCCGTGACACAGGCCCAGTGCCACCACGGTACTCTCCCCCAGAATGGTCCATTTTTGTAATTTCTTTTGGGGGTTCATTTTGATTAATTAGAAACCAAAACGACGTAGTTCTATGTTCACAGATGTTTGGGACCAATGAGAGTACTTCTAAAATCCCAAAACCACCCCAAATTGGCCTATATAAACCCCCCTTGACTTCTCATTTTGGGGGTGTCAAATGCAAACTTTGAAAAATTTTAGAGAGAAAGTTGTAGAGATAAGGTTAGAATAGAGAGAAAAGAAGCTTCCTTCTTTGATTTCCAAACAAGAGAGCGAGTTCTAAACTTTGTTTTTACTTCATTACTTCTATTTACTTCATATTCAATACACCCAACCACCATTTTAGTGAGCATTTAAGAGAGAGGAAGCTACTTCCATGTCCAATGTTACCACATATGAGTGAAACACCAAGCTACAAGTCCAATACATCATTGAATATCATCTATTGATTGTTTATATACTTGTTTGCTTACTTTGTTGTTCATCTTCTCTTACTTCATTTCTTTTTTTGTTTTCTTAATTTACTTACTAGTCTATCATCATCTAGATGATGAGATGAAGTTTGAGGTGAGTGAATTCTTATGGATAGTAGCTCTTGACCTCAAAAACATGTTTGATAGATGATGATTTCAACTCCAATACATTCCTATGTGTTCATGAAGTTGTCTTTAAAATGGAAATAATACTTTCCAATAATCTTGGAGGTTCTTGATGTGAGTCAAATGTTGACATTTTAAGTGATTATAATCTTCATTAAGTATTAAAAATATGTTTTCAAAACCCCCATTTCAAAACCCCGTCTTAAACCCCTCATTTTGATTTCAAGAAATAAACCTTGTTTTCTCAAAACCTTCAAAATTATGAGTCATTTAACTTCAAAGAATTATTTTGAGTTCAATACTCAATATATGAATGCAAGTCCACTTGAAAAGTCTTTCTAACTCATTATAGAACACCCATGATTTTTGGCTTGACTTGGAAGCACTTGAAAGGGGTCCATTTTTGTCCAAACATCCCTTCCAAACATTATGCCTCTGCTGTCACAGTAGCTAGGTTGACTTTCAACTTGTTTTACATAAAATGTTTCCAAAAACGAGTGGTCCCAACTTATTTTTCCCTTGAACTTCAATGTCGTAGGGAACCTTCTGTATAGTATGGGCCTTTAGATCTTTTGTTTTCATTTTCTAAGATTTTCTAACATTTCAGTCGACAGTACAGACTCTGTTTCTGAATAACCTCTATTGTTTATATGATTTCTCTCAATCTGTAATAGTTATTAAAGATTGGCTTTTTGGGTTGTGTTCTAGACACAATAAGGAAGATCTCCATAAAAAATCATGCATTGAAAACATTCCTAACCCCTCTTTTCAATTTCCAAAATATCATGTTTCTGTTTTGTCCACTATTCACAGCAAGCATACTTTTACTTCCATCCTTTGATTTGATGCTTACATGTACTCCAAATTAGCTCATGTCTTAGGAAATTGTTCATACTACATTTGTACATATCCCATGATGATTTCTTCCATTCATTCATACACATTCTAGACTTCTAAGTCATTTTAGAAAGTCCATGTACACAAACACACTACAACCTTTGCACATTCTAGGATCATACATTGCATCCATGCAAGATTTGGGGCTTTTGTGGTTCCTAATCTAAGAAGATTATAAGGAATAAGTTGGATCATACGTCCATGCTTTCCCTCGATCTAATCTTCCTTTCTCATCCGTCCCGGGGATCGAGAGGCCTTCTTTCCTCAAGGATTAACATGCATCATTCTAGTTTGCTAAGCATATTTTGATTTATTTGATTATTTGTTTCAAGAACAACTCATGTCCCCTTAGATTAGGAAAACTTTATTACTTGTTATGTGATTAGACGATTTTTCCTAAATTTGTTAGTGTGATCTTTCACTTTGCATTGTGTGATACTTAGCTTAGATCTTATGAATGATATTTTATCTTTAGATCTTCCATTTCAAATTTTCTTATGTGATGTAATATACTATCATAGTATTAATTGTCGAACCATACATAGTATAAGATGATTATTTGGATGCTAATTGAGGCCCGTCGAAAGACGGGGCGAGTTGAGGGTGTTTTAGTCGCGACAAAGGCTCCTTCCTCTCTCGTACCAAAACCCAGCCAAGTTCTTTGGTTATGAAGGGCCAGTGCCCTTTATCCATTTGGGTGAGTCAAAATTAGGTTTCTTGGTTCCTTAAAGACCAAGTGGTGACTCTGTATCTGTTTTAAACAGACCTTTTCCTTTCCTTTTTCAAAAACAATCTCAAAACCCAAACTAAAAAAGAGTAGAAGTGGAATTCCGCGTGTCCACAATCTGGCGACTCTGCTGGGGATTTATTTTCAAAACAAAATAATGTAGAGGTTTGACTCATAAGAAGCA
The DNA here is from genome assembly GCA_033977485.1 of Hydrangea macrophylla. Lineage (NCBI taxonomy): Eukaryota > Viridiplantae > Streptophyta > Magnoliopsida > Cornales > Hydrangeaceae > Hydrangea > Hydrangea macrophylla. The sequence goes on along the minus strand of CM066988.1, from coordinate 58,132,500 downwards.
TCCTTAAAATCATCTTTTTACTGTGTCTGGTTCACCGCATTGTACTTCTGCATTTCCCCTCCGACTGTGTCTGAAACACGGCGCTGAGATTGTTCAGGTCTTGCTGTGCCAGGGCACAAGTCACCGTTGATACTGTACCTTCCAAGGTATATCAAAAAGTGTAAAAACCTCCGTACTGTCTCTCTGACGGTATATTGGAACTCTCGTCAATGGACCCTCTTTGACTAAACCCAGCCTTTACATATAGATTCCTGTAGAACCTTTCATAGGACTGTTCATTTATCTTTTCAGATAGGACAATGTGATATAACTGCTGTATGCCCTAATGGGATTACCTGCGCGATGTAGACGTTTATGTGGCATGAGGCAAGAACCTCTTTCTTATGATTCCCAAGGCAATCACTCATATGTGATCACATTGAGTTGACCTGCCTAGGCACCATGACAAGGATGACTGCTCCATGCTCACAAAGATATACACCGCAAACCTTGTCTGTCGGTCCTAAGACATAGAAGTATGAATACCTGCTAGACAATATGATCACCATCATCACACGCTCCCGCTACATCAACCTGTTTCTCCCAGAAACTCTGTCCAGATATCCTAGATATAACCGTATTAACCTGTTTCTCCCAGAAACTCTGTCCAAATATCCTAGATATAACCGTATTAACCTATTTCTCCCAGAAACTCTGTCTAGATATCCCAGATATAACCGCATTAACTTGTTTCTCCCAGAAACTCTGTCCAGATATCCCAGATATAACCGCATTAACCTGTTTCTCCCAGAAACTCTGTCCAGATATCCCAGATATAACCGCATTAACCCGTTTCTCCCAGAAACTCTATCCAAACCAACCAGAAATGCCCAGATATGCCAGTTTCTCTCAGAAACTATGTCCAAACCAACCAGAAATGCCCAGTCTCTCCTAGAAGCCTTCATAAAACCTTGGAAACCCCTGTTATCCCTTGGTGATCATACTGGAAAGTAAATTTGGCACACTCTATATGGTTAGGACCTTATTTGTTTAACTGCTATATGTTAGAAATAGGAGCATCATATAGATTAGGGCTTACATCCACGTGCTTTGTTAGCCTTAAGGCATATTAAGGCATATTTAATTATGTTTTGATGATGTCAAAATTGCTATGATAATTACATGATTCATATTGTTTCATTCCTTGTTATTATCATAGTCATTTTTATGCTCATATATAATCTCATGTATTAATTTTGTATCAATGTTTTTAACATCTTTGTGTGCATGAGATTTAATTGATGTAGATCAAGATTACAAGGAGCTCAACAAGGATCAAGCTTGAAGACTTGAAGATATTTCATCCTTTGTTGAAGTCTAGTACCATCATTGTAAGGCATCTTGATCTCACACTCATAGGGGCTCAAACAAATTCTAAAAGTTAAAGTTTTGGAAATAAATTTTAAGTAGGTCATCTTTAAAGCAATGCCCCAACCAATTGGAAAATAATTAAATGTTGAATCTTATATGGTTGGAAAGGTATTTGAACCTAGTTTCCAAAACATCAAATGGATAAAAAATCCGAGTTTTGTAGAGGGAGTTATGGCCATTTTAGTGGAGATGTGTTAGGCTGTCAAACAGGGAGGGGCAGTCGACTGAGGGCCCAATGCAGTCGACTGAAATGAGCAGAATTCAAGCATAACCCTCTACAAACACATCTCACTCGACTGCTTCAAGGCCCAGTCAACTGAAGTGACCTGGAAGGCAATAACGGCTAGTTTTTAGAGGGGTTTTTAATTACCAAACTTGGCACCAACGGCTATAATCTTCCAAGGCCTATAAATACATGTTTTCCTAAGCTATTTGAGGTTGAGATTTTGATTGGAAAACATGGTATTGATTATACATCTCTTTGATCTTTAAACATTTTCATTTGAGACCTAATTGTGTGAGTTTATCAATTTGCTCAAAATCTTTCATTTGTATTTCTTGAAAGAGCAAAATTGTAGTGAGCTTTATTTATATTATCCACTCTATATAGAGAGTTTCAATTTGTATTCAAATCAATTTGTAAAGAGTGAGGGTTAGTAACCCTTGATTGCAAAGAAGAGGTTTTCTTCTTTGGGAGAGATTGGAGGCTCTAGTAACGGTTTGGTCTACACCCGTGAAGTAGATTGGAGTAAAGGAATCCTCAAGAGGTGTTCTTGAGGGGTAGACATAGGCTGCGGGGTGCGATTGCCAAACCACTTAAAAAATTGGTTTGCAAGTATCTCTTCCCTTATTTCTTTAGATAATTGTTTGTGATTGTGTTTAATTTGCAATTTTATTTTTAAAAGGTTAATTTCCGCTAAAACCTTATTCACCATCCTTCTAAGGTTTCCACATTTGGGCCAACACTTGTCTCATTTGCATGCACCATTCGTATCGGTCTGCACGCACTATCTTAGTTAGGTTGTACACATGTCAGTCCACGTCTGTTAACATCACTGTCATTTGTCTATCTAAAGTCATCACTGTCAGAATCTGATACAAATCCTCTCGAATCTATAGGGTCACTATAGATTCTCAAAGCCAGCAACTGGGATCTTCGTCCTGGGTCAGAAATTCAGATAATCATTTGGCCAGAATCAGCCCAACCAGTTATTTTAGCATGAATCAGGAAGAGCTAGAAAACAAGGTCACCGAATTAGGTGCCACCATAAGCTAGCAATCCAACAGCCTAGCCCAGGTCCTGAAGTTTATGGAAGAACTGAAACAGCAGCGGCAGCAGTGTCCCCCTGAGTTCCCACCAATACCGTTCGGATTCATACCGCATCCCGAGAACAATGGAGAAGAAGACTAGTTTCAAGGGGCCCCACCGCCCGTATATGAGAAAAAGTTCCAAGAGAAAATGGACAAAGTCGACAACTTGGAAAGCGTATTGAGGAAGAGTAAAGGGGTTGATGATTACATGCTAGACTTGGAAGGACTTTTTGAGCCTGTCAAGCTGAAGCTGCCGGAAAACTTCAAGATGCCTGCCATTGACCGTTTTGATGGAACCAAAAATCCGAAGAGCCATGTAAAGCTGTGTATAAACATTTTTCAATCAGTGGGCTGCACTCATGAGCACATTGAAATGATGTTCCCACAAACTCTCGCGAAGTCTGCACTGTCATGGTTCCTTACCTTTGAAGCTTCCAAAACTCGGGCATGGGAAGACATAGTTCAGGTATTCGTTGATCACTATTCCTACAACCAAGAACTTGATGTCACTATCAGAGATTTGGAAACAACTCGGCAGAACAACAATGAATCATTTGCCGCGTTTCTGAGCAGATGAAGGAATAAAGTAGCCCAAATGACCCACCGACCGATTGAAAAGGAACAGGTAAGGCTGCTAATCCGGAATCTGTAACCGCTCCACCACGAGAAACTATTTTACTAGTCCATCTCCACCTTTGAGGAATTGTTTGAAGTTGGGACTCGAATCGAAGACACCATAAGGGAAGGAAAGATCAAAAAAGAAGAGCCTCCGAGTCAGTCAAAAAGGCCCAACTACTCCCGCAACCCTCCGGATGTCAATGCCCTTAGCAGTCAACCTATGGCTTACCCTCCTAGGCCGTACCAACCTCCCAACCAAGCTAACTCCTCCAATTTCCCTTTCCCGAGGAAGCCTCATCGCAACTTCGCCAAATTAAAAATCCCCCTCTCTTCAGCCTTAGATCGCCTCCTTAAAAAAAGGCCACTACCAACTACTCTAGCCTCGGAATACCCTGCTCCTGTTGAACTGCGATATGTCCAATAGATGCACCTACCACCAAGCCCCTGGCCACAACACCGATGATTGCATGCGCCTTCGCCATGATATCCAAGACCTCATTGACCAGAATATCATTGAGCCACCTCCAAAGTAGCCCCATATCACCCAAAATCCTCTACCAAACCACCAAAATATCAGCCTCATTGAGTCCAACCATGTATCCTTCAACCTTGCTGCCTATGTCACCCCCTTAGGTCAACCTTTACCCCTCATTGACATCCCAAAATTTGTAGGAATTCATCTGATTGAAGGAGGAGATGATGAGTGGCAGCAACAGCTGGCTGATGAACAAGATCTATTCTTCTTGGAAGAACACGATCTAGGGGTAGTGGACCTCAAATGGTATGATCCTGACAATGAAAGCGATGCTTCTATCTGGAACGAGCCGGAGAAACCATTTGTGGGAACAGATTGTGACTGGTTCAAAGAAGATGGGATTGTAGAAGGGCCTACTCCTGCCGAGATTGATCATCTGACTAGGTCAGACCGTCATTACTAGCCTCCGCAGCCTACCACTAAAGTAATCAAAAAAAGCCCGGTCAAAGACATGGGAAAGGGAAAAATGGATGAGATCATCGAAGAAGACAATGAGTTGATAAAGTAGTTGAAGAAAACCCAAGCACATCTCTCGATGTGGGACACATGGTAACATCCTACAAACATAGGCAAGCTGTGTTGAATGCCTTGGCTGGAATTGAGGTCCCCATCGACGCTGAACCGGAAGACATGGTGGCTTTCTTGGGCGCACTCACCCCTGACCTAATCATTACATTTTCTGATGAAGACCTGCCACCGAAAGGGTCTACACATAACAAAGTTTTGTACATCACTGTTGGATGTAAGGGACAGTAGGTGCCATTCTGTCTGGTCAATACAGGCTCCGCCCTAAATATTTGTGCTCTAAGGACTGCCACCACCTTGGGGGTCAATGTCCTTGACATCACACCATCAGTGCAATCCATGAGGGCTTATGATAACACCAAGAGAAATATGATGGGGACTGTTTCTCTCCAAATCTGGGTAGGATCTTTGGTTAGCACTGAAATCTTTCAAGTTATGGACATACCTGCCTAGTTCAATTTGTTGATCGAAAGGCCTTGGCTGCATGTCGACAAATCTGTATCATCCACTGTGCATCAAATGATCAAGTACATTCATGAGAAGGAGGTAAAAATTATCCTCGGCAATAGTTGGGGTAATGAAGCTTTTCCAAACTACGCTCCCATCTTTGAAATCCAAATACCTGAGCTAGAAGAAGGAGAAATCGGGGGATTCTTCATGGAAGAAGTCCACATGATCAATGATGAAGACAAGTTCCCCGAGATTCACTCTGCAGTTATTAACATCGTCCGCAAAATGAACTACTTCCCTGGAATGGGAATGGGCCGACGCCAGCAAGGGATTCGTGAGTTCCCTCAGATCAAAGGGAAACAAGGCACTTTTAGGTTAGGGTACAAGCCCACTGAAGAAGACGTCGAGCTATAGAGGCCATGGAAGAAAAGAGTGAGGAGTCTCCCACCATACCGCAAAACCTTGAATGGGCAATTCATTAAAGAAGGGGATAATTTCCCCTATTTTGGGTTCCCAGAACCTTGGATCCATCAGGCCACTGGAAAAAGGCACCCCGGGCTGGAAATCTTCACTGACTGCGAAAGGCCCCCTATCAAGATCCGTTCTATCCCGAAGAAATTGAGAAAACCCCGGAGGAAGACTGGTTGGAGTATCTGGACACTGAAGCCATCGAGAAAATGTGGAAAGATTTCACCGAAGAAAAGGAAAAAAAGAGGGCCAAGAGCCAAGATGATCAGATCAAGCCAACTGAGGAGGGTCTGAGCAACCAGACTATAGAGTCATCTGTCTCCCTATCCCCTGTTCCCCTAGAGTCTTTACTTCCAATTATCGAGTCTGTACCAGAGTCGGCTGCTGTTAGCCCACCACTGTCTAATGTAATCACTCCACCTGTCATGAATGAAATGAAAGACGATTCTGCTTACTCCTCTGTGTCTAATACTTGTGAATGCACAGATCCCTCCGAGGATCTCCCAATTGAACTTAAGCAACTAATTGAAAAACCACCTGCTTATGAAATAATCGAAGATACTTTATCGGTTAACCTAGGTGAAATAGATAATCCACAAATTGTGCAAATTGGCTCAACCCTTAATAAAAAAGAAAATGAAAAATTGACTCTCTTGCTAAAAGAATTCAAAGATGTTTTTGCTTGGTCTTACGAGGATATGCCTGGGGTCGATCCCAACATCGTCCAACATCGCATTCCCCTCCTTCCCAATTCTAAACCCGTCAAGCAGAAACTTAGGCGCATGAGACCATAATGGGCATTCAAGGTCAAAGAAGAAGTGGAGAAACAATTCAAGGCAGGGTTCATCATTGTAACCGAGTATCCGGAATGGGTTGCCAACATCGTGCCAGTCCCCAAAAAGGATGGAAAAGTTCATGTGTGCGTCGACTTCTGTGATCTAAACAAAGCCAGTCCTAAGGGTGACTTCCCGCTTCCTCACATCAATGTCTTAGTGGATAACACCGCAGGGCATGAGCTATTGTCATTTATGGATGGCTTTTCGGGGTACAATCAAATTCTAATGGCGCCAGAAGATCAGGAAAAGACGACATTCACCACACCTTGGGGAACCTACTGTTATAGAGTAATGCCTTTCGGACTCAAGAATGCTGGAGCAACCTACCAAAGAGCTGCCACCACTCTACTGCATCACATGATTCACAAGGAAGTAGAAGTGTACGTAGATGACACGATCGTAAAGTCCAAGGATAGAGAAGGACACTTGGTGGCACTGGAAAAGTTTTTTTGAAAGGTTACGCAAATACAAGAGGAGGTTGAATCCAAAGAAATGCACTTTCGGTGTGACCTCCGATAAACTCCTGGGTTTTCTCATCACACAAAGGGGGATAGAGGTGGATCCCTCTAAAATCAAGGTAATCCTAGAAATGGCATCACCACGGAACGAAAAGGAAGTGAGAGGGTTTCTCAGAAGAATCCAATTAATCAGCCGCTTCATCTCCAAACTCACGACTACATGTGATCCTTTTGTTCCGATTGCTGAGAAAAGGAGAGAAGTTCCAATGGAACGACCAATGCTAAGCCGCCTTCGACAAAATAAAAACCTACCTCCAAAAACCACCCATCCTTTCACCACCTACCCCTCATAAGCCTTTGCTTCTTTACCTATCTATCTCTGAGAATGCCATGGGATGCATGCTAGCCCAAGAAGGAGAGAAAGCCACTCCGAAAAAGCCATATATTACCTTAGCAAGAGGATGACTGGGTATGAGCTCAACTACTCTACCCTCAAAAAAACATGTTGGGCCTTGGTTTGGTGCACTCGCCGACTAAGGCACTACATGCTAGCCTTCCCAGTTGTGCTCATATCCCGCATGGATCCTCTAAAATACCTCCTCGAAAAACCCGCCCTAACCGGTCGTATATCCCGTTGGTTACTTCTACTGTCCGAATTCAATCTCAAGTATGTGAGAAGCAAATCGATAAAAGGGAGAACTATAGCTGAACATCTTCCTGAACACGCCATTGATTCTGAAGTAAATGGAGATTTTTCGTTCCCGGATGAGAATATCATGGAAATTAAGGAAGAACAGTGGAAGTTGTACTTTGACAGAGCAGACAACATGAAAGGCTACGGAGTAGGAATGATTCTAGTGTCACCAAATGGGGACCACACCCCACTGGCAGTCAAGCTCAATTATAACTCCACAAACAACACTGCTGAATATGAGGCATGCATTCTGGGGATGGAAGCAGCCATAGAACTGAAAGTTCATAAGTTGGATGTCTTTGGAGATTCAAACCTCATTATATCACAAGCTAGAGGAGAATGGAAAGTGAAAGAAGAAAGGTTGAAGCCCTATCATGATCATCTCGATGGACTCAAGAGAGAGTTCAGGAACATCACATTCTTCTACTTGCCAAAGGAAGAGAACCAGCTAGCAGATTCGTTGGCTACCTTAGCCTCCGTGATCAAAATTCCCGTGGGAGTCAAGATGATGCCTTTAGTAATTGAGCAAAGATACGAGCCTTCATTCAACATGGTCGCCGCGATCGGAGAAGAAGATAACGAAACACCATGGTACCAAGATGTTTGGGACTTCATTGAAAAGGGGGCATATCCCCTAGAATCTTCTGAGAAAGACAAAAGAGCAATTCGAAGGTTCGTAGCACAGTTCATCATTTACGGGGAAAAATTGTTGAAGAAAGGGTACAATGGTCACAATCTAACTTACTTGTTTGAAAAGTGCGCCAGAAGAATGATGGAAGAAATACACGAGGGGGTATGCAGTCCACACATGAACGGTCACATACTGGCCAAGAAGATTGTAAGAGAAGGGTACTACTGGACAACGTTGGAGAAAGATTATTGTGAATGCATAAGAAGGTGTCACAAGTGCCAGATCCACACAAACATGATGCATGTACCACCATCTCTGCTCTATAGTATGACTTCCCCGTGGCCATTCTCGACTTGGGGAATCGATATCATTGGCAAAATCATCCCGAAGGCCGCAAATGGTAACTGATACATTTTGGTGGCCATTGACTACTTCACAAATGGGTGGAAGCCGTATCCTACAGCAAGTTGGGGGCCAAGGAAGTGGCCAAGTTCATCAAGAAGAACCTCATATGTCGCTATGGATTCCCCCATGAGATCATTTCAGATAATGGTAGTCATTTCAAAGCTGAAGGCATGGATCTGTTTGAGGAATACAAAATCACTTATCACAAGTCGTCACCATACAAGCCACAAACTAATGGGGCAGACGAAGCTACAAACAAGAATGTCAAGGCCATACTGCAGAAATCGGCCGATACCTACAAAGACTGGCACGAAAAGTTACCGTTCACACTTTGGGGATACAGAACGATAAGAACGTCCACAGAAGCAACTCCTTACTCACTAGTATATGGAATGGAAGCAGTACTTCCAGTCGAAATAGAACTACCGTCCCTGCGCGTGATGGCAGAATGTGAAATTTTATAATCGGATTTGTTAAGGGAAAGGTACGAAGAATTGGCTCTTATAGATGAAAAGCTCCTAGCGGCATTCGACCATGTTCGGATCTATAAAAAGAGGATAGCCCGTGCTTTCAACAAAAGGGTTCGTCCGAGGAAAATTGTCAAGGGTGACCTTGTCCTTAAGAATTTGTGAGCCCCGATCTTTGATCCACGCGAAAAGTTTAAACCCAAATGGGTCATCCCTTATATCGTCAAAACTATCCTTTTGGGAGGAACAACCTACCTCATGGACCTTGATGGCGTCGAATTCAAAGAACCAATCAACATGGATCGCCTCAAAAAGTACTATGCTTGACCGTTTCCCTAGAACCAATTTTCTTTCAAGACTTTGCCCTGAACTATGCTCGACCTGATTCCCACTCGGGGATACGTAGGCAGCCGCATCGGTTTAGTCGACACCATCATAATCAACCCCTTTTCTTTCAAGACTTTCCCTAAACTACGCTCGACCTGATTCTCACTCGGGGATACGTAGGCAACCGCATCGGTTCGGTCGACACCATCATAATCAACCCTTTTCTTTCAAGACTTTGGCCAGAACTACGTTGGACCTGATCCCCGTTCGGGGGTATACAAGAAAACTTTCAAAAAAAAAAAAAATTAAGGATGGCTCGCTAGGTCAAAAATCCGAAAGGATGCCTAGGCAAAAGTTAGAGTTAAATCCAAAGTGAGTAATAACAAAAGAGAGAAAAGAGCTCGCTAGGTCACCTAACTGATGCCTAGGCAAAATTATGAGCGTGTGAGAAAATTAAAGTTGCAGTCCTTACCATAACCCAGAAATCACCCTTCACACTAGGGGCAAACTTCGGCCACCCTCCTCGTTTGCCTGAACCTCTTCTAAACTAGGGGCAAACGTCGGTCATCTACCTCATTTGCCTCACAACCATACATATCCCAAACTAGGGGCAAACTTCAGCCACCCACCTCGTTTGCCTCTAATCGTCCTAGCATGCCCAAACAAGTACCAAAAGAAAACATCTGATCAAAATCATACTACGAATGTTTTCAGAAAGCCAAATGCATAAAATAAGGTTCTCCAAGTAACCAAGGTTTGCTGATAAACAAACTTCGAATATTACATAAGCAGGGATAAATGAAAACACAAAAAACTCTTTCAAAAAGCAATCCCAAATATCTAAGACACTTGGAGGAAAGAAGCAGAATCAGTCAAGTCTAGTTTTATTTTGTGTCTTTTATTTCTTCAAAGGTCTCTAGAAATAAGCTCTTGCTTGACCGATCCAGCCCCTGATGAAAGCAGCTATAGTAGTGGCTCTGACTCTGGAAGCAAAGACCCTCTCAGTAAACCCCCGGGGGACCTCTTGAACTTACCCATACTGTCTGGCCAATCGGCGAGGATGATAGAAAGAGGTCTTTCTCAAACCCATCAGCCACACTCTTTGGTAATCCCCAAGACTAGTGGTCATAGCATGAAGTCCCCAACGCCTCACGATCCAGCAAATATCAGCCTCAAACAAAGCACCCATCATGCCAACCCAATCGGCAGAAGTGTAATGAGTATGAAGCACATCTGTACGAAAGTAAACTGGTGGCACACTACCAGTCCATAACTGAAGGCGCTCGTAGAGCCAAGCCTGTAACACCAAAGGTGCCCCCAGAAAGAAGAAGAGTTCCTTGATTGAAAGTGCGATCCAAACCATTCAGGGTTTCAGCTAGAACCATGGCCATTGGATTCCTGCTAAATTTCAGCCCAAGGCACACGTGTACCAAGTCGATAGAAGCACTCAAGAACAGAAAATGCAAAGTCATGCACAATATCATAGCGGCCCCGCGGGTAGCATCATATATGCTAGGATTCCCAAGACTAGCATACCGGGCGATGATGGAAGCAATGTCAAGAACCTCACCATGAATTAGACGGCGGGAAATAGTAGTGGAACAGTTCAGGTATTCAGCCAAACCTCGCTTGGGACTGGGGGTATCAATAGAAGGGAGAATCAGGTCAGAGTCAGAATCGAAGCCAAGGATAGCACAGAACTCCTCAAATAGAGGACATATCTCCAGGCCATTGAAATTGAAGACATGGTTCACCGAGTCCCAGTGGACAATAGCGGCACGCATGAACTTAGTGTTCAGAGCCATTTAGCGAAGAGAGAATAGCTCGGTCAGACCGTAGCTGACGAGGTTGATCCGCTCCACACCATCCGTGATGTTCAGCCAAGCTGTGAGTTGAACGGGATCATACAATGCCATGTTTTTTGTCGCGGCTCTAGCAAAATTCAAAATTTCGACAGCACCTCCCTGTTTTACGGACTATCCCACCTACAAGGCAAACACACTCACTATCACAAGGCTGCTGATCGCAGTAACATCAACAATCACAGAATCACGGTGCACAACCACCAACCAAAGCAAGCACACAACTGCGCCTGCAAATCGGAAACTATCCGGCTCGAAAGGAAAAACATCATAATACTCTGTCAAGGGTGATAAATCATCCTACACATCATCCTACACATTGTCCATTAGTCACATTATTAACTAGTACAACCCAATTGAAAACATGAAATGGAGATAAATCAAAATTCCCCGCTTAGGAGGCCTCAGTCTTCTTCTTCTTCGTCCTCTGTCGGGCCACCCAGAGTGTACGTCGATGATGGCCTCCTCCTGCCACCTTTGCACCTCCGCCCGGTCCTCGATGAGTTAGCACCACCCCCACGATTCTGCACACACAAATAAAATGAAAGCAATCAATAGAGAAACAATAAAAAGTACAAAAATTAAGTTGAGTCAGAAACATACTAAGGACGCCATCTGACTGATGGCAAACTGCCGCATACCATCCATCTGTCAAGGGCAAAATCAGGGTTAGGACCTCATAACCTTAAGGAGCGCAAAATTAGAGACATACCCGATGGTCTCGCTTGAGGACTAAAGACTGTAAGCTAGCTGCCAAGGCGTGGCCTTCCTCAGCATAACTCTAAGGGACGTTGAGGATACCTGCTGACTGGGTGGGATACCCACATGTGACCCGTGGTACTGCCATAACCTGGGGAGAGCCATCTGCACCCAAAACATTAACGGTCCAATCCCAATGAGGGATAGGATCAGAAACTAGGGGAACCTGTCTCCTGTACATCTTGCGAAGCTGTAGGCATAAAACAAGTTAGCGAAAAGATGAGTTAAAAACATAGGCAACGGATAGAGACAAAAACGTAAAAGAAACTCACATCCAGGAGTGGGAAGTTGGGCATCAGGAAGCGGCCACGGTAAGCCTCTTAGCCGGTCTCAGAGAGAAAGTGATCCCAAATATTAGTACCAGCTAAGGTCACCAACAAAGCATCACCAGAAAGGTCATCAGCATCCATCACAGGAGGATTATGAGGGATGCGATACCTCGGACCGCCAACCACCTACCAAGACACTCGTTCGCCAAGGAACCATTGCCTACTTTCGGTACTTTCCATCAGAAGTCGGCAAGAGGCAAGGGGCCTGACCGCCTGTATCTCCTCTAGCGTAGCATAGGCAACACACTCCCAAGGCATCCAATCAACGCTAGCAGCTGTCAACCCAGATAAGAAGTTTCTGAGGAGAACAATCCGATGAGCCCCGCTCTTTACCCCGACAACATCCCTTCACCATCTCAAGGTCCGGGGGAATAAAGGCACAGGAACCATGTCGTCCTCATCTTCACCTGATTCATCAGCATGGGAAGGAGCCAACATCTTCAGGTACTCAAAGCTCCAAAGCTACACAGACAAAGGAAAAATGAGAAAAGACAAGAATTACGGAAATCAAAAAGCCGAAAGATAAAAGAGGTTACAGTACATACCTCCCAAGCTCGCCAGAATCCCCCCGTCAATTTGATATCGCCCCGGGAAACCTCACCTATATGCTTGTAAAGGTGGGCCAAGGCAGCACCGCCCCAATCATAAGAGGGGATCTCACCAATGGTCGCCAGGCAAGTGTAGACACCCCATTTTGTTGGCTATCAGATTTAGGAGACCCATAGCTTGGTGGTTCACAATGATCGAAAAGACACAAAAAGGACTCCTGGAAGTTAGTTCTATCTCTCAAAATGCTCAGAATGACCAACATACCCCTGAAAGCCCGAACGCTCCCAATTTCGGACCAAATGTTCTGGAAACGCGCTACGTCATAAGAAAAACAATCAAATGAGTTTTTAAGTAAAATCAGATGAAATTGTCAGCTCCTAGAGACCCCCGAAAGTCCCGGAAGTTCCCAGAAAGTCCCCGTTGATCGGTTTGACCAAAGTTTGACCGAAGTCGTCTGAATTCGCCGAAAAGTTCCAGAATCATTCTAGATCATGTGGAAAGTATTAAAATGAGTTTTAAAAGAAAATCAAACGAAAACGTCAGCTCCTGGGAGCTCCCAAAGGTTTCCAGAACTTCCCGGGAACCCCAAGTTTGACCAATTTGACCAAAAGTTGACTTTGAAATCGGAGCATCATATCATTTTTCAAATATTTTTCATGGATACTAGAGGTCAATAGCTTTCCAACAATATATCGCACATAATTTTTGGATTTCAAACGAAGTTATTATGAATTTTTGAAGGTGAAAAAGGCGATCAAATCAGCTTTTATCGCGAATACTACAACACTTTTTAAGGTGACCTATCTCCAAACTATTTTTTATGTAAACTAGACTCCATTACCTTTCCAACGGTATATCACACCCTCAATTTGGAGTTTGTATGCATTTTTTGTGAATTTCAGACAAAATAGGGCCTTTTCGCAAATACCGGAACCTCTGGGGGGCTAAAAAGAATTATCTGGACGAATGAGGAGCACTGCCGCCGTGGCACTGGCCCATTGCCGCCGTGACACTCTCCTCCAGAATGGTATATTTTTGTAATTTCTTTTGGGGGTTTATTTTGATTAATTGAAAACCAAAACGACGTAGTTCTATGTTCACAGATGTTTGGGACCAATGGGAGTACTTCTAAAACCCCAAAACCACCCCAAATTGGCCCATATAAACCCCCCTTGACTTCTTATTTTGGGGGTGTCAAATGTAAGTTTTGAGAAGTTTTAGAAAAAAAGTTGTAGAGATAAGGTTAGAATAGAGAGAAAAGAAGCTTCCTTCTTTGATTTCCAAACAAAAGAGTGAGTTCTAAACTTTATTTTTACTTCATTACTTCCATTTACTTCACATTCAATACACCCAACCACCATTTTAGTGAGCATTTAAGAGAGAGAAAGTTACTTCCATGTCCAAAGTCACCACATATGAGTGAAACACCAAGCTACAAGTCTAATACATCATTGAATATCATCTATTGATTGTTTATATACTTGTTTGCTTACTTTATTTGTTCATCTCCTCTTACCTCAATTCTTTTTGTTTTCTTTATTTACTTACTAGTCTATCATCATCTAGATGATGACATGAAGTTTGAGGTGAGTGAATCGTTATGGATAGTAGCTCTTGACCTCAAAAACATGTTTGATAGATGATGATTTCAACTCCAATACATTCCTATGTATTCATGAAGTTGTCTTTAAAATGGAAATAATACTTTCCAATAATCTTGGAGGTTCTTGAGGTGAGTCAAATGTTGACATTTTAAGTGGTTATAATCTTCATTAAGTATTGGAAATATGTTTTCAAAACCCCCATTTCAAAACCCCCTCTTAAACCCCCCATTTTGATTTCAAGAAATAAACCTTGTTTTCTCAAAACCTTCAAAACAGTGAGTCATTTAACTTCAAAGAATTATTTTGAGTTCAATACTCAATTTATGAATGCAAGAGCACTTGGAAAGTCTTTCTAACTCATTATAGAACCCTCATGATTTTTGGCTTGACTTGGAAGCACTTGAAAGGGGTCCATTTTTGTCCAAACATTCCTTCCAAACATTCTGCCTCTGCTGTCACAGCAGCTAGATTGACTTTCAACTTGTTTTACAGAAAACTTTTCCAAAAAGAGTGGTCCCAACTTATTTTTCCCTTGAACTAAAATGTCTTAGGGAACTTTATTATAATATGGGCCTCTGGATATTTTGTTTCCATTTTCTAAGATTTTCTAACATTTCAGTCGACAGTACGGACTCTGTTTCTGAATAACCTCTATTGTTTATATGATTTCTCTCAATCTGTGATAGTTATTAAAGATTGGCTTTTTGGGTTGTGTTCTAGACACAATAAGGAAGATCTCTATAAAAATCCATGCATTGAAAACATTCCTAACCTCTTTTTTTAATTTCCAAAAGATTATGTTGCTATTCTGTCCACTATTCATAGCAAGCATACTTTTACTTCCATCCTTTGATTTGATGCTTACATGTACTCCAAATTAGCTCATGTCTTAGGAAGTAGTTCATACTACATTTGTACATATCATATGATGATTTCATTCATTCATTCATTCACATTTTAGACTTCCAAGTCATTCTAAGAATCCATGAACATAAAACACACTATAACCTTAGCACATTCTAGATACATACATTGCATCCATGCAATGATTTAGGGTTTTTGTAACTCCTAATCTAAGAAGATTATAAGGAAAGATCATGATCACACATTCATGCTTACCCTCGATCTAATTCTCCTTTCTCATCCGTCCCAGGGATTGAGAGATCTTCTTTTCTCAAAGATTAACATGCATCATTCTAGCTTGCTAAGCATCCTTGTTTTCTTTGATTTATTTGTTTCAAGGACAATTCATGTCCCCTTAGATTAGGAAAACTTTATTACTTGATATGTGATTATACGATTTTTCTTAGGTTTGTTCGTGCAATCTTTCACTTTGCATTGTGTGATATTTGGCTCAGATCTTATGAATGATATTTTATATTTAGATCTTTCATTTCAAGTTTCTTATGTGATGTAATATACCTATCATAAATATTAACTGTTGAACCAAACATAGTATAAGATGATTATTTGGATGCTAATTGAGGCCCGTCGAAAGACGGGGCGAGTTGAGGGTGTTTTAGTCATGACAAAGGCTTCTTCCTCTCTCGTACCAAAATCCCGAGCCAAGTTCTTTGGTTATGAAAGGTCGGTGCCCTTTATCCATTGGGGTGAGTCAAATTAGGTTTCTTGGTTCCTTAAAGACCAAGTGGCAACTCTGTATCTGTTTTCAACAGACCTTTTCCTTTTCTTTTCCCTTTTCAAAACAATTTAAAACAAAAAAAAGAGGTGGGACGCCGCATGTCCACAATCTGGCGACTCTGCTGGGGAGAATTTTATTTTCAAAAACAAAATAATACAGAGGTTTGACTCATAAGAAGTATCCTTAAAATAATCTTTTTACTGTGTCTAGTTCACCGCATTGCACTTCTGCATTTCTCCTCCGACTGTGTCTGAAACGCGACGCTGACATTGTTTAGGTCTTGTTGTGCCAGGGCACAAGTCACCGTTGATACTATACCTTCCAAGATATATCAAAAAGAGTAAAAACCTCCGTACTGTCTCTCTGACGGTATGTTGGAACTCTCGTCAATGGACCCTCTTTGACTAAACCCAGCCTTTGCATATAGATTCCTATAGAACCTTTCATAGGACTGTTCATTTATCTTTTCAGATAGGACAATGTGATATAACTGCTGTATGCCCTGATGGGATTACCTGCGCGATGTAGACGCTTATGTGGCATGAGGCAAGAACCTCTTTCTTATGATTCCCAAGGCAATTACTCACATGTGATCACATTGAGTTGACCTGCCTAGGCACCATGACAAGGATGTCTGCTCCATGCTCACAAAGATATACACCACAAACCTTGTCTGTCGGTCCTAAGACATAGGAGTATGAAAATCTGCTAGACAGTATGATCACCATCATCACGCACTCCTGCTATATCAACCTGTTTCTCCCAGAAACTCTGTCCGGATATCCTAGATATAACCGTATTAACCTGTTTCTCCCAAAAACTCTTTCCAGATATCCCAGATATAACCGTATTAGCTTGTTTCTCCCAGAAACTCTGTCCAGATATCCCAAATATAACCGCATTAACCCGTTTCTCCCATAAACTCTGTCCAAACCAAACCAGAAATGCCCGGATATGCCCGTTTCTCTCGAAAACT
Organism: Hydrangea macrophylla; assembly: GCA_033977485.1. Lineage (NCBI taxonomy): Eukaryota > Viridiplantae > Streptophyta > Magnoliopsida > Cornales > Hydrangeaceae > Hydrangea > Hydrangea macrophylla. The sequence continues at coordinate 58,115,644 of CM066988.1, read as the reverse complement.
CTGTCCAAACTAACCAGAAATGCCCAGATATGCCAGCTTCTCTCAGCAACTCTATCCAAATCAAATAGAAATGCCCAGATATGCCTGTTTCTCTCAGAAACTCTGTCCAAATCAACCAAAGATGCCCAATCTCTCCTAGAAGCCTTCATAAAACCCTAGAAACCCCTGTTATCCCTTAGTGATCACATTGGAAAGTAAAGTTGGCACACTCTATATGGTTAGGACCTTAGTTGTTTAACTGCTATCTATTAGAAATAGGAGCATCATATAGATTAGGGCTTACATCCGCGTGCTTGTCTCATTTGCATGCACCATTCCTAACGGTTTGCACGCACTATCTCAGTCAGGTTGTACACGAGTCAGTCCACGTCTGTTAAAATCACTATCATTTGTCTATCTAAAGTCATCACTGTCAGAATCTGATACAAATCCTCTCGAATCTATAGGGTCACTATAGATTCTCAAAGCCAGCAACTGGGATCTTCGTCCTGGGTCAGAAACTCAGATAATTGTTTGGTCAGAATCATCCCAACAAGTTATTTCAACATGAATTAGGAAGAGCTAGAAAACAAGGTCACCGAATTAGGAGCCACCATAAGCCAGCAATCCGACAGCCTGGCCCAGGTCCTGAAGTTTATGGAAGAACTAAAACAGCAGCGGCAGTAGTATCCCCCTGAGTTCCCATCACCACCGTTCGGATTCATGCCGCATCCTGAGAACAATTGAGAAGAAGACTGGTTTCAAGGGCCCCACCGCCCGCATATCAGAAAAAGTTCCAAAAGAAAATAGACAAAGTCGACAAGCTGGAAAGCGTATTGAGGAAGAGTAAAGGGGTTGATTATTACATGCTAGACTTGGAAGGACTTTTTGAGCCTATTAACCTGAAGCTACCGAAAAACTTCAAGATGTCTTCCATTGACCGTTTTGATGGAACCGAAATCCGAAGAGCCATGTAAAACTGTGTATGAACATTTTTCAATCAATGGGCTGCACTCATGAGCACATTGCAATACTGTTCCCACAAACTCTCGCGAAGTCTGCACTGTCATGGTTCCTTACCTTGGAAGCTTCCAAACTCGGGCATAGGAAGACATAGTTCGAGTATTCGTTGATCACTATTCCTACAATCAAGGGCTGGATGTCATAATCAGGGATTTGGAAACTGCTCGGTAGAACAGTAATGAATCCTTTGCTGCATTTCTGAACAGATGGAGGAATAAAGTGGCCCAAATGACCCATCGACTAATTAAGAAAGAACAGGTGAGAATGCTAATCCGGAACCTGTAACCACTCTACCATGAGAAATTGTTTTATCAGTTCATCTCCACCTTTGAAGAGCTGTTTAAAGTTGGAACTCAAATTGAAGACGCTATCTGGGAAGGAAAGATCAAGAAGGAAGAGCCTCCGAGTCAGCCAAAAAGGCCCAACTACTCCTGCAATCCTCCAAATGTAAATGCTCTTAGCAGTCAACCCATGGCATACCCCCTAGGCCATACCAACCCCTCAACCAGGAAAACTCGCCCAATCGCCCTTTTCAGAAAAAGCCTCATAATTTCGTCAAGCTAGAAATCTCCCTCTCCTCAGCTTTAGATCGTCTCCTCAAAAAGGGCCACCTCCAACTACTCCAGCCTCGAAATACCCTGCTCCTGCCAAACTGCGATATATTCAAAAGATGCACCTACCACCAAGCCCCTGGCCACAACAGCGATGAGTACATGCGCCTTCGCCATGATATCCAAGACCTCATTGACCAGAATATCATTGAGCCACCTCCAAGGCAGCCCCCATATCACTAAAAATCCTCTACCAAACCACCAAAATATTAGCCTCATTGAGTCCAACCATGTATCCTTCAACCCTGCTACCTCTATCACCCCCTTAGGTCAACCTTTACCCCTCATTGACATCCCAAAATCTGTGAGAATTCATATAATTGAAGGAGGAGACGATGAGTGGCAGCAACAGCTGATTGATGAACAAGATCTATTCTTTTTAGAAGAACACGATCCAGGGGTAGTGGACCTCAAATGGTATGATCCCAATAATGAAAGCGATGCTTCTATCTGTAACGAGCCAGAGAAACCATTTGTGGGAACAGATTGTGACTGGTTCAAAGAAGATGGGATTGTAGAAGGGCCTACTCCTACCGAAATTGATCATCTGACTAGGTCAGGCCATCATTATCAGCCTCCACAGCCTACCACTGAAGTGATCGAAAAAAGTCCAGTCAAAGACAAGGGAAAAGAATAAATGGATGAGATCATCGAAGAAGAAAATGAGTTAATAAAGCAGTTGAAGAAAACCCAAGCGCATCTTTCAATGTGGGACATCATGATAACATCCTACAAGCACAGACAAGCTGTATTGAATGCCTTGGCTGGAATTGAGGTCCCCATCGACGCTGCACCGGAAGACATGGTGGCTTTCTTGGGCGCACTCACCCCTGACCCAATCATTACATTTTCCGATGAAGACCTACCACCGGAAGGGTCTACACATAACAAAGCTTTGTACATCACTGTTGGATGTAAGGGACAGCAGGTGCCATTTTGTCTGGTCAATACAAGCTCCGCCCTAAATGTTTGTGCTCTAAGGACTGCCACCACCTTGGGGGTCAATGTCCTTGACATCACACCATCTGTGTAATTCGTGAGGGCTTATGATAATACCAAGAGAAATGTGATAGGGACTATTTTTCTCCAAATTCGAGTAGGATCTTTGGTTAGCACTGAAATCTTTCAAGTTATGGACATACCTGCCTCGTTCAATTTGTCGATCGGGGAGGAAGTTTCAGGCTGGAAGGTTGCGCAGAAACCGGAGAGACAGTCAATCTACTCGCCAAAAGGAAGAGCATCGATTGCGCCTTTCTTTAAGGTAAGTGCTATATTAGAGTTAGTTATTCGATGGTTCCTTTTGTCCACAAGCAAGTTGTTACCACACGGAATCGGCGATGAACCTGTATAGCCAACCAAAGGGGCACCCCTGCAAGAAAAGTACTCCCACTCTTATGTACCTCTTTAGAGTAACTCCAAAAAAAAAAGTACTCCCACTCTTATGTACCTCTTTAGAGTAACTCCAAATGTCGGTCTCTAGTTAGTATGCTAGAGGGAAACATCAGTAACTTTGATACTGGGTAGTGGCACAGAAGGAAATCCCAGGATAGAGAATGAACTCAAAGAAAAAAAGAAAGCTCTATTCAATGCTGTTCTACTGCTGTATGTATTCCGAATATAGGTGACGAGTACCTCTCAGAGCAGTTTGTATAGTATCAAAAAGTACTGATGGGGCCAGGGTAGCGACACCTGATTCAGATCAGGGAAAGCCAAAGGGTTACTTAAACAAATCTATGTAAGCCGGAACGTCATGGAGAAAGAGTCTTGGTACAAATTTTTATCTGAGATAGAGAACCTACAAATGTTTTCTCTATGTAATGACTTTGGCAGGCTTTCTTTGGAGGAAAAACCAGGTGATTCTCCGTCTTCATCTTCTTCTACGAGTCAAGTGCTACCTTCGTCTTATGGTTATAGTTGTACCATTCATCATTTCTTACGCAGTTGGACACATTCTCTTTGGAGTAAGTCTATTATTGAGCAACTACGAGCTCGCTGCATGTCAACAAAGTTGTATCATCCACTGAAGAAGACGTCGAGCTACAAAGGCCATGGAAGAAAAGAGTGAGGAGCCTCCCACCATACCACAAAACCTTGAATGGGCAATTCATCAAAGAAAGGGATGAATACTCCTATTTTGGGTTCCCAGAACCTTGGATCCATCAGGCCATTGGAAAGAGGCACCCCGGGCTGGAAATCTTCGCTGACTGTGAAAGGCCTCCCTATCAAGATCCATTCTATCCTGAAGAAATTGAGAAAACCCCGGAGGAAGACTGGTTGGAGTATCTAGACACTGAAGCCATCGAGAAAATGTAGGAAGAGTTCGCCGAAGAAAAGGAAGAAAAGAGGGTCGAGAGCCAAGATGATCAGATCAAGCCAACTGAGGAGGGTCTGAGCAACCAGGCTGTAGAGTCATCTGTCTCCCTATCCCCTGTTCCCCCAGAGTCTGTACTTCCAATTATCGAGTCTATACCAGAGTCGGCTGCTGCAAGCCCACCACTGTCTAATGTAATCATTCCACCTATCATGAATGAAATGAAAGACAATTCTGCTTACTCTTCTGTATCTGATACTTGTGAATGCACAGATCCCTCCGAGTATCTCCCAATCAAACTTAAGCAACTAATTGAAAAAACACCTGCTTATGAAATAATCGAAGATAGTTTATCAATTAACCTAGGTGAAAAAGATAATCCAAAAATTATGCAAATTGGCTCAACTCTCAATAAAAAAGAAAAAGAAAAATTGACTCTCTTGCTAAAAGAATTCAAAGATGTTTTTGCTTGGTCTTACGAGGACATGCCTGGGGTCGATCCCGACATCGTCCAACATTGCATTCCCCTCCTTCCCAATTCTAAACATGTCAAGCAGAAACTGAGGCACATGATGCCTGAATGGGCACTCAAGGTCAAAGAAGAAGTGCAGCAACAATTCAAGGTAGGGTTCATCATTGTTACCGAGTATCCGGAATGGGTTGTGAATATCGTGCCAGTCCCCAAAAAGGATGGAAAAGTTTGCGTATGTATTGACTTCCGTGATTTGAACAAAGCCATTCCTAAGGATGACTTCCCGCTTCCCCACATCGATGTCTTAGTGGATAACGCCGCGGGACATGAGCTATTGTCGTTCATGGATGGCTTTTTGGGGTACAATCAAATTCTAATGGCGCCAAAAGATCGGGAAAAGACTACATTCACCACACCTTGGGGAGCCTACTGTTATAGAGTAGTGCCTTTTGGACTCAAGAATGCTAGAGCAACCTACCAAAGAGCTGCCTCTACTCTACTGCATGACATGATTAATAAGGAAGTAGAAGTATAGGTAGATGACATGATCATAAAATCCAAGGATAGAGAAGAGTACCTGGTGGCACTGGAAAAGTTTTTTGAAAGGTTGTGCAAATACAAGATGAAGTTGAATCCAAAGAAATGCACTTTCGGTGTGACCTCCGATATACTCCTGGGTTTTCTCATCACACAAAGGGGGATAGAGGTGGATCCCTCTAAAATTAAGGCAATTCTAGAAATGGCACCACCACAGAATGAAAAGGAAGTGAGAGGGTTTCTTGGAAGAATCCAATTTATCAGCCGCTTCATCTCCAAACTCACAACTACATGTGATCCTTTGTTCCGATTGCTGAGAAAAGGGGAGAAGTTCCAATGGGATGACCAATGCCAAGCCTCTTTCGACAAAATAAAAGCCTACGTACCTTCAAAATTTGCCCGTCCTTTCACCACCCGTTCCTCATAAGCCCTTATTCCTTTACCTATTTGTCTCCGAAAAAGCCATGGGTTGCATGCTAGCCTAAGAAGGAGAAGAAAGCCACTCCAAAAAAGCCATATATTACCTTAGCAAGAGGATGACTGGCTATGAGCTCAACTACTCTACCCTCAAAAAAATATGTTGGGCCTTGGTTTGGTGCACTTGCCGACTGAGGCACTACATGCTGGCCTTCCCAGTTATGCTCATATTCCGTATGGATCCTCTAAAGTACCTCCTCAAAAAACCCACCCTGGCCGATCGTATATCCCGTTGGTTACTTCTATTGTCCGAATTTGATATCAAGTATGTGACAAGCAAATCAGTAAAAGGAAGAACTATAGCTGAACATCTTACTGAACACGCCATTGATTCTGAAGTAAATGGAGATTTTTCGTTCCTAGACGAGAATATCATGGAAATCAAGGAAGAACAATGGAAGTTGTACTTTGATGGAGCAGCCAACATGAAAGGCTACAGAGTAGGAATGATTCTAGTGTCACCAAATGGGGACCACACCCCACTGGCAGTCAAGCTCAATTATAACTCCACCAACAACACTGCTGAATACGAGGCATGCATTCTGGGGATGGAAGCAGCCATAGAACTGAAAGTTCAGAAATTGGATGTCTTCGGAGATTCAAACATCATTATATCACAAGCTAGAGGAGAATGGAAAGTGAAAGAAGAAAGGTTGAAGCCCTATAATGATCATCTCGATGGACTCAAGAGACAGTTCAAGAACATCACATTCTTCTACTTGCCAAGGGAAGAGAACCAGCTAGCAGATTTGTTGGCTACCTTACCTTCCATGATCAAAATTCCCGTGGGAGTCAAGATGATGCCTTTGGTAATTGAGTAAAGATACGAGCCTTCATTAAACATAGTCGCCGCGATCGAAGAAGAAGAGAACGAAACACCATGGTACCAAGATGTTTGGGACTTCATAGAAAAGGGGGCATATCCCCTAGAATCTTCTGAGAAAGACAAAAGAGCAATTCGAAGGTTTGCAGCATAGTTCATCATTTGCGGGGGAAAATTGTTGAAGAAAGGATACAATGGTCACAATCTAACTTGGTTGTTCGGAAAGTGCGCCAGAAGAATGATGGAAGAAATACACGAGGGGGTTATGCGGTCCACACATGAACGGTCACATGCCGGCTAAGAAGATTGTAAGATAAGGGTACTATTGGACAACATTGGAGAAAGATTTGTAACACCCTGTAATTTCTTTTTCATTAATAAATGAATATTTAATTTTAATTGCTATTTATAATATTTATCTAGGCTCAAACTGTAATTTTCATAAATATAGAAAGTTACTTTCAATGGATTTGAAACTGTATCTATACTTTTTATACGACTGGGAAGTTAATTCCTACGTTAATATGATTTTCTGTATTTTTATTTTTTTAGCTGTTATATACCAGTTTAAGTTTTAATCTGCGTTTTTACCGTGTCTTAGGTGTGGGAGCACGTAAGCTCAACCACACTAGGCGAAATCTTCCCCTTGCTTGGAGCCTACACATTTTTATCAGTATATATTTATGTATATACTTCTCTCTCTCTCATTCTCTCACAATCTCTCATCTCTAACTCTCAATCTCCCTCTAATTCTCTCAACTCTCTAATACTCTCTCAAGATCAATACACACACATACAGATTATGTATGATATATGCACACACACAGTGACACATTTATAGATACATATATATATATATATAATTCAAGGACAGGAAGAATTTCATTGACAACGGAATTATTGGTGGAATCCTCGGTCTCAAATTCTCTGAATAATCACCTCTGTGAGTATTATAAAAACTCACTCACCATGTTTACATACATGTATTGCAGTATATATATGTATGTATATATGTGTATACATGACATATACCATTGAAGCTTGAGAATTAGAGTTTTATAAAAGTTAACCAAAATCAATTCTGTGAATTGAGAATGAAAAATCTTAGTCCCAATAAGCTGTGGTTCGAATACTACAGCTTAATTCATCCGTATCGCGACGTACCGTTGATTTAAAGTTTTGTCACCTCTCAGTTTTACGTGAAATCCGAGAGCTACGATTGAAATTAGTTAAAACCGATCATGTATTCATAATCTTTGCGGAAAAATGAAGAAATCCATATATTATATGTCTTGGTTGAAGCAGAATTCAGAAATGGGTAAAAACTAGCTTTTAATTTCGAAACTGTGGAAGAAGTTGAAGTTCTAATCGATTGGAAACATATCTAATTGATTGCCATGTCATCCAATCGATTGCCACTTTTGCCAATCGATTGCCATTTTTCAGCACTGACGACTTTTATTAAAATGGTCATAACTTCCTCTAGAAAACTCGAAAACTCACACCGTTCAAAACGTTGGAAACTAGACTCAAAGACCTTTCATTTGATATGTAATTCATCCACAAAAGTTATAACTCATTTTTAAGGGCATTGCTTCAAAGTGGACCTGCTTGTGTACTAGTAGCTATAAAAGCGTATTAAAGTAGTCTTTGATGAGTTTACCTCTTGTTTCATATGTGACTTGATAATTTAGATCGTGGGTGCTAACTTAATGATTCTAAGTACATTGTACCTTGTTAATAAGGAAAAAAATAAAAAGACTTGATTTCTCGTACTTTTGTTTGGTATTACAATTTCATGGACATTGACATGCATGATAGGGTTGAGGTGGAGTCGACATGCATGGTGTGTGAGAAAGTGTGAAAAGAGTAAAGAGTGGCGGTCTGGTATGTGTCCTCAATATCGATCGGATATTATTCCTGGTATTGGAGGCGACAGTGTTGTGCACGGCTTAGATATCGATCGGATATTATTCCTGGTATCTAAGGCGCTCGTTTTGGATATCGATAGGATATTATTCCTGGTATCCGAAGTAATGGTATTGAGTACGGCTTAGATATTAATCGGATATTATTCCTGGTATCTAAGGCGCTCGTTTCGGATATCGATCGGATATTATTCCTGGTATTCGAAGCGATGGTTGGTTGTGATCGACCTAGATATTGATCGGATATTATTCCTGGTATATGAGGTAATGGCTTGGTTGAGTCGAGTTTGTTGAGGGAAAAGAGTTAGAAAGATGAGATATTACATTGTTCATGCACGGTCGCATATTTATTGCTTACTCTATTCCCCCGTGACTTATGTTGGGATTGGAACCTTGAATTTATTGCTTTTAAAGTTAAATTGTACCATTGTTTATTTGCTTATATATACATTGCGAGCATATGTTTATTTTTGCTCACCAGCTTTCATAAGCTGACGGCGTCGATGCGTCCTGGACTCTATGTCCAGATTTTCAGGGTCAGGAGCAGCCAGGGTATTTCGACTATGCTAGTTAGAGGCAGGGGACTTTCCAGGAGGCTGCTTTATATTTCCTATGTCTTTTTAATTCGGGTTGTAATAAACTAGTTTTAGACATTTGAATAAGGGCGTTTGTGTCTAAGACCTGGATTTATGTAATAGTTTAGTAAGTTTTAATTTCTGAGCTTATGATTATTAGTTTTCTTTTCTTTAGAAATGTTGTTTAAGTTATTTGATGCAGGGACAATTGGTCATACTCACTTGTCACGACCTACGAGTCCATAAAGGAAATTAAATGCTTTCCTGTATTATGATACGTCGGGGCGTGACAAGATTGTTGCGAATACGTAAGAAGGTGTCACAAGTGCCAGATCCATGCGAACATGATGCATGTACCACCATCTCTTCTATACAGCATGAACTCTCCTTAGCCATTCTCAACTTGGGGAATCGATATAATTGGTGAAATTGCTCCAAAAGCCTCGAATGGAAATCGATACATTTTGGTGGCCATTGACTACTTCACAAAATGGGTAAAAGCCGCATCCTACAGCAAGTTGGGGGCCAAGGAAGTGGCCAAGTTCATCAAGAAGAACCTCATCTGTCGCTATGGAGTCCCCCATTAGATCATTTCAGATAATGATAGTCATTTCAAAGCTGAAGTCAGGGATCTGTTTGAGGAATACAAAATCACTTATCACAAGTCGTCACCATACAGGCCGCAAACTAATGGGGCAGTTGAAGCTGCAAACAAGAATGTCAAGGCCATACTGCAGAAATCGACCGATACCTACAAAGATAGGCACAAAAAGCTACCATTCGCACTTTGGGGATACAGAACATCGATAAGGATGTCTATAGGAGCAACTCCTTACTCACTAGTATATGGAATGGAAGCAGTACTTCCAGTCGAGATAGAACTACCGTCCTTGCGGTGATGGCAGAATGTGAAATTTCGGAATCAGATTGGTTAAGGGAAAGATACAAAGAATTGGCTCTCATAGATGAAAAGCGCCTAGCGGCAGTCGACCATGTTCGAATCTATCAAAAGAGGATAGCCCGTGCTTTCAACAAAAGGGTTCGTCCAAGGAAAATTGTCAAGGGTGACCTTGTCCTTAAGGAATTGCGAGCCCCGATCTTTGATCCACGTGGAAAGTTCAAACCCAAATGGGTCGGCCCTTATATCGTCAAAACTATCCTTTCTGGAGGAGCAACCTGTAATAACCTGCATTTCCATTTAATTTAAAAAATTCATTTAATTTAAAATTCATGTCCATATTTAATTTATGTGTATTTGCATTGGCATATTTAAATTCAATTAGCATGGTCAGCTTTTACTTTAATTCCAGTCACTTGTTTGGAATATCTATTTTTTTATCTAATTCACATTTAAAGTTTATTGGGGGCCAAACTGCAATTTTACAAAGTTAGTGATACCTGTGTGGATTTCAAAGTCTGTATTCCAAAAACGGTGAAAATAACTTCTATTGACTCAATCAGTATTTTTATGAAACCAGAAAACCATTTCTTAAGTTAAAATGAATTTTCTGTATTTTTGTGGTGACCACCGCGCCCCGAAAATACCAGTTTATGTCCAAAACTGTCCGCGTTGTGTTAGACTTCCACAGATTTTGGAAGTGACTGATTGGACAAATGCTTTATTTCTAATTATGGAAACTCATCATTGGGTAAGGTCTTGTTTGGTTAAACTTGTTTTGTGTGTGCTAAGTTAAGGCCATAAGCTTGTTTTGACAAACACATATGAATTGACCCCTATACACCTACTTGGCTCTTGGATAGCAGATGAGTTAATACTCATCTGTGTATATATCATACGTATGTGTATATGCTGTGAATTTAGAGAGTTTAAGGTTTGGTTAACTCAATTAGAGCTTGCTAAGTGAAGTTCTTAATTTTGCTTGGTCTCCAAGTTCTTGTAGCTCTATATATACACACACAACTCACAGATTTTTACACTACACATTCTGCATCATAAAACACAGAGAGAAAAGAGAGGGCCTGAGAGTTTGATTTCTGGATTATTTAGAGAGAGAAAGCTCTCCTCCATAGCTTACAAGCTTGCATTTGGAATTTCTATATTGGGTTTCTTTCTCAACAATTACTTCCATCTCTAATCTCAGTGAGTATTACTAACTCACTAAGAATGTAATTACATGTCTATTTACTGTGTGTTTGTTTAATTTTGTAAGACACCATGATTGATCTCACGTATGAACTCCATGGCTTGAAAATCAAGATTTTCCAAACTTAACTAAAATCTGTTTTTAGAGATGATTATGAAAGATCTTACATCATATATGCTATGTTTAGAGTTATAGAGCCTAATTTGTTCATACCACAAAGTATATTGAAAATTAAATTTGGACATGTTTTAGTTTTTCATAAAATTGGAGAGTTATAGATTGATTCATGTTAAATTGATAATGGATTCTTAATTCTTGTGAAAAACCAAAGAGAATCATATACTATAAGGCCTAGTAACTCACAGAATGGAAATGAGTCAAAAAGACCCCTGTTTTGCTGAAACAAAACAGTTCCTGCGGAGAAGATGAAGCCTCAGCTTCATCTCGCGCCACGATCGCGCGCGCGAGGAATCGCGCGAGCGGCCCGCGCGAGCGACCTTTCGCGCGGGTGGCCCGCGCGCGCGAGGTAGGCGTCTCCAGGCAGACGTAAGAATTTATTTATATAAATGAAGAATTGGTTGGTCGCGCGAGCGAGGGTCGCGCGAGAACCCCTTCGCGTGAGCGATCCGCGCGCGCGACCTTGCTTTCCTCAGGCAGACAGAAAAGTTTATTAATAAAAGGAAATATGGGCATATCGCGCGAGCGGCCCGCGCGAGCGATACTTCGCGCGAGCGGCCCGCGCGCGCGAGTTCTGACAGTTTCTGTTTTTGTCTGCTTTGTGTTTAAGGTCTGTTTGGTTCAACTTTTTAGTACTGTTAAGGCTCTGTTTGGGAATTTAGTTGATCAGAACTCTATTTGGTTATGTTTGAATGATTAAAACATTGTAGTATGACTCATTGATCCCCGTACGCGTGTTGTTCCTTTAATTCAGCATTTTTGTTTTCGTTTAAGTGCATACCATTCATGCGGGTCAGTGGCACATGCATAGGGGTGTCAGTCTGTGTGGAAAAGAGTAATGGTAGTGTGGAAAGAGTATGAGTTTGTGTTTGTGGTCGTGGTTGTGGTTGTGGTTGAGTATGAGTTTGTGGTTGTGGTCGTGGTTGTGGTTGTGGTTGTGGTTGTGGTTGTGGTTGAGATTGTGGAGAGGGTATCTTTGAAATGCGACGGTGGCAAATATGGACACTCCCTGACGCCCATGGAAGCGTTAAAGTGTGTGAAGCCGAACTCGGACATTCCCTGGCACCCATGGTAGTGCTAAAGTGTGGCCTACGGACACTCCCTGATAACTCGAGTCTGGATACTGTGTGAGGGGTTGCCCCGGTATTTGCATGGCGGTTAGGGTATTCAAAGTGTGAGGCATTGGACACTCCGTGGTACCCCGGACCAAAGTGTGAGGCAAACTGGACACTCCCTGGCGCCCCGTTGCTAAAGTGTGGCTATCTGAGTGTTTCAAAGATACCAGGAGTAGGATAGTGGGTTGTTGTGGCTGTCGAGAGAAAAGAGTCGGCAAGATGAGTGTGGTGCATTGTTCTCATACACGGTCCCATCTGCGTAAATTTACCCTCTTTAAATAATGTTGTGAATGTTTTCTAAATGAGCTCCTTACTTCAATTATAAACTTGTGGATTTAAATGGGAATTGGAAAAAGGTAAGTTGGTATGTTTTACATTCAAAGTCATGTTTTTAATACTCACCAGCTTCTTGAAGCTGACGACGTTGATGCGTCCTGGACATTCGTGTTCAGGCTTTTCAGGTTACAATCAGGAGGAATCATACGACTATGCTAATTGAGAATGGCTGCATCTGGAATAAAGAAACTGTTTATTATATGCTTTAAGTTTATCTGTTTTAAGTTATGAACTATTTTGTTTTATAAGGATGACTGTAACAGACTCTAAGTTATTATTTTATTTTTCAAGGCGGTCTGTGCCTTAGTTGACCCCGGTTCATAAGATGTAATAAGTTAGAAAATTTTTGTAAGCCTTGATTGCTTTACTCTGATTATATGTTTTGTTGTTTGACGTTTGGGACGGAATCGATCCTTCAAACTGTCGCGACCTACGGGTCCATAAAGGAAATTAAACGCTTTCCTTATTTATGCTACGTCGGGGCGTGACACAACCTACCTTATGGACCTCGATGGCATTGAATTCAAAGAACCAATCAACATGGATCGCCTCAAAAAGTACTATGCTTGACCGTTCCCCGAAACCAATTTTCTTTCAAGCCTCCCCTGAACTATGCTCGACCTGATTCCCACTCGGGGATACGTAGGCAACTGCATTGGTTCGGTCGCTCCACCTATAAAAAATAGCCCAATTCCTCTCAAGCCTCCCCTGAACTACGCTCGACCTGATTCTCACTCGGGGATACGTAGGCAACCACATCGGTTCGGTCGACACCATCATAATCAACCCCTTTTCTTTCAAGACTTTGGCCCGAACTACGTTGGACCTGATCCCCGTTCGAGGGTACGTAGGCAGACTTTCAAAAAAAAAAAAAAAGGATGGCTCGCTAGGTCAAAAATCTAAAAGGATGCCTAGGCAAAAGTTAGAGTTAAATCCAAAGTGAGCAATAATAAAAGAGAGAAAAGAGCTCGCTAGGTCACCTAACTGGTGCCTAGGCAAAATTATGAGCATGTGAGAAAAATAAAGTCGCGGTCCTTACCATAACCCAAAAATCACCCTCCACACTAGGGGCAAACTTCGGCCACCTACCTCGTTTGCCTGAACCACTTCTAAAACTAGGGGCAAACGTCGATCATCTACCTCGTTTTCCTTACCACCATACATATCCCAAACTAGGGGCAAACTTCGGCCACCCACCTCGTTTGCCTCTAATCGTCCTAGCGTACCCAAACAAGTACCAAAAGCAAACATCTGATCAAGATCATACTACGAATGTTTTCAGAAAGCCAAATGTATAAAATAAGGTTCTCCAAGTAACCAAGGTTCGCCGATAAACAAACTTCGAATGTTACATAAGCAGGGATAAATGAAAAACACAAAAAGTTCTTTCAGAAAGCAATCCCAAATATCAAAGACACTTGGAGGAAAGAAGCAGAATTAGTTAAGTCTAGCTTTATTTTGTGTCTTTTATTTTCTCAAAGGTCTTTAGAGGTAGGCTTTTACTCGACTGGCCCAGCCCCTGATGAAAGCAGCAATAGTAGTGGCTCTGACTCTGGAAGCAAAGACCCTCTCAGTAAACCCCCGGGGGACCTCTTGAACTCGCCCGTACTGTCTAGCCAATCGGCGAGGATGATAGAAAGAGGTCTCTCTCAGACCCATCAGCCACACTCTCTAGTAATCCCCGAGACTAGTGGTCACAGCATGAAAGCCCCAACGCCTCACAATCTAGCAAATGTCGGCCTCAGATAAAGCACCCATCATGCTAACCCAATCGGCAGAAGTGTAATGAGGATGAAGAACGGCCCTGCGGAAGTAAACTAGCGGCACACTACAAATCCATAACTGAAGGCGCTCGTAGAGCCAAGTCTGTAACACCAAAAGTGCCCCAAAATGAAGAAGCGTTCCTTGATTGAAAGCCCGATCCAAACCATTCAGGGTTTCAGCCAAAACCATGGCCATGGGATTCCTGCTAAATTTTAGCCCAAGGCACACGTGTACCAAGTCAATAGAAGCACTCGAGAATAGAAAGTGCGAAGTCATGCACAATATCAGAGCGGCCCCGCGTGTAGCATCATATATGCTAGGATTCCCAAGACTAGCATACCGATCGATGATGGAAGCAATGTTAAGAACCTTACCATTAATTAGCCGGTGGTAAATAGTAGTGGAATAGTTCAGGTATTTAGCCAAGCCTCGTTTGGGACTAGGGGATCAGCAGAAGGAAGAATCAGGTCAGAGTCAGAATCGAAGCCAAGGATAGCACAGAACTCCTCAAACAGGGGACATATCTCCAGGCCGTTGAAATTAAAGACATGATTCACCGGGTCCCAGTGGACAATAGCGGCACGCATGAACTCAGTGTTCAGAGCCATCTGTCAAAGAGAGAATAGCTCGATCAGATCATAGCTGAAGAGGTTGATCTGTTCCACACAATTCGTGATGTTCAGCCAAGCTGTGAGTTGAGCGGGAACATACAATGCCATGTTTTCTGTCGTGGCTCTAGCAAAATTTAAAATTTTGGCAGCACCTCCCCATTTCACGGACTATCCCACCTGCAAGGCAAACACACTCACTATCACAAAACTGCTCATCGTAGTAACATCAACAATCATAGAATCACAGTGCACAACCACCAACCAAAGCAAGCACACAACTGCGCCTTCAAATCAGAAACTATCTGGCTCGAAAGGCAAAACATCATAATATGTTGTCAAGGGTGATAAATCATCCTACACATCATCCTATTCATCATCCTACACATTGTCTTACACATTATCCAATAGTCACATTATTCACTAGTATAACCCAATTGAAAACATGAAATGGAGATAAAATGAAAATCCCCGCTTAGGAGGCCTCAGTCTTCCTCTTCTTCGTCCTCTGTTGGGCCACTCGGAGTGTGCGACGACGATGGTCTCCTCCTTCCACCTCTGCACCTTGGCCCGATCCTCGATGAGCCGGCACCACCCCCACAATACTGCACACACAAATAAAATGAAAGCAATCAGTAGAGAAACAACAAAAAGTACAAAAACAAAGTAGGGTCAGAAACTTACCAAGGACGCCATCTGACTGGTGGCAAACTGCCACATACCATCCATCTGTCAAGGGAAAAATCAGGGTTAGGACCTCATAACCTTAAGGAGCGCAAGAATAGAGAGATACCCGATGGTCTTGCATAAGGACCAAGGACCGTAAGCTAGCTGCCAAGGCGTGGCCCTCCTCAGCATAACTCCAAGGGACGTTGAGGACGCCTGCTGCCTAGGTGGGATACCCACATGTGACTCGTGGCACCTCCAT
The DNA here is from genome assembly GCA_033977485.1 of Hydrangea macrophylla. Classification (NCBI taxonomy): domain Eukaryota; kingdom Viridiplantae; phylum Streptophyta; class Magnoliopsida; order Cornales; family Hydrangeaceae; genus Hydrangea; species Hydrangea macrophylla. The sequence continues at coordinate 58,099,875 of CM066988.1, read as the reverse complement.
AACCTGGGGAGAGCCATCTGTACCCTAAACATTAACGGTCCAATCCCAAGGAGGGATAGGATCAAAAACTGGGGGAACCTGTCTCCTGTACATCTCGCGAACCTGTAGGCACAAAACAAGTTAGGAAAAAGATGAGTCAAAAACATAGGCAACAGATAGAGACAAAAATGTAAAAGAAACTCACATCCAAGAGTGGGAAGTTGGGCATCAAGAAGCGGCCACGGTAAGCCTCATAGCCGGTCTCAGAAAGAAAGTGATCCCAAACATCAGTACCAGCTAAGGCCGCCAACAAAGCATCACCAGAAAGGTCATCAGCATCCATCATAGGAGAATCATGAGGGACGCGATACCTCGGACCGCCAACCACCTACCGAGACACTCACTCGCCAAGGAACCATTGCCTACTTTCGGTACTTTCCATCAAAAGTTGGCAAGAGGAAAGGGACCTGACCGCCTGTATCTCCTCTGGGGCAGCATAGGCAACGCGCTCCCAAGGCGTCCAATCAACGCTAGCAGCTATCAGCCCAGATAAGAAGTTTCTGAGGAGAACAATCCGATGAGCCCCGCTCTTTACCCTGACAACATCCCTCCGCCATCTCAAGGCCCGAGGGAACAAAGGCATAGGAGCCATGCCGTCCTCATCTTCACCTGATTCATCAGCGGGGAAATGAGCCAACATCTTCAAGTACTCAAAGCTCCAAAGCTGCATAGACAAAGGGAAAATCAGAAAAAGCAAGAAGTACAGAATCAAAAAGCCGGAAGAAAAAGAAGTTGCAGTACATACCTCCCAAGCTTGCCAGAATCCCCCCATCGATTTGACATCGCCCCGTGAAACCTCACCCATATGCTTGTAAAGGTGGGCAAAGGCAGCACCACCCCAGTTATAAGAGGGGATCTCACTAATGGTCGCCAGGCAAGAAAGAAGCCTCAAGTTTACCTGGTAATTCCGTGTCGCGAAGATTGAGCAACCAAGGACATATAGAAGAAATACCCTCAAAAGCTGAGAATTATTCAGGTTATGATTCCGTCTGCCGTAAGCCCGATAAAGCCAGCCACAAAGGAACCAGTGCCTCTCCATATTAGAAGGAACAGCCCCAATCAGCATCTCTATAGCTTCAGGATCAATCTCATAGAAGTAATCCAAGACTAGGCGCTTCCCGCCAACCCTCAAGCTGGTAATCATAGAAAAATCAAAAGGCATCATTGTCATCTCACCAAATGGCAGATGAAAAGTATTGGTGGTCTCCCACCATCTCTCATCAAGAGCGCAAAAATCCAGGCAGACAAAGCCGCCAAACCCGGTATTGTCTACCATTCTCTTGACGGCAGGCGAGAGTTGAGTGTACCACAGAAAAGAGTAAGCAAGGCTACCATGGCCCTTTAATGTCACTTTCAACACCTGCACACATCAAAAATGACAAAAAACGAGCACAAAATCACTATTCATGACCCAAGGTCTGACTTTACAAAATCAACATACGAGCACAAAACAAGCTTCCAACAAACTCTAGGTGCACACTACGGTCCATAAAACTAGTACAATGCACAAAATTGTCCTAAATGGTTGAAAGTTTTACATATCAGGCTCGCTAGAGCCGCGGACGAAAGATGACATTGGGGGTCCTGTAAAATCAAGTCCGGGGTTTGGCTCTCGGCTTTCATTCGTTCCTTGGCCTTCTTAGACGGTCTCCTCAAGCTCGAAGCCATGGATCTGCAAGAAAATGGAAGACTAGAACCAAACTTTCTTCTTGAAAAATGGAACAAACCAAAACACCAATCAAAATTCCAATCATGGGGAAAGATTACTCACTTGAGCGCGCACAAGCTGCGTTTTGACAGATTTTGGCTCCAAAAGCACCCCGAAATGGCCAAAAATGAGCTTAGAATGCCCAAAAACCCGAGATATACACACATGGAGTCCGGCCACCCAGTGTCGCCGCAGCACTGGCCAATTACCGCCGCAACAATGGCCCAGTGCCTCCATGGCAATACTCCCCACTGGCCTCGCTTTGCTCCGTTTCAGCCCGTTTTGTCCCATTCTGACCCGTTTTAGCCCGTTCGTGATCCCGTTTAGCCCTAGTGGCCCATTTTAGATTATGAACACAGACTGTGGATATGGCTGCTTTGACTTACCAATCAGTGAGGTCTATAGAAGATCAACACCTGGGTATCTTGGGTATGTCATATTCATAGGGTTGTGAACATGTATTGTCAAGACAGAATCTACCCTCTGTTTCAGAGTAAGTATTCCCTTGAGAATGTCACCAAGTCGATTACTGAGTACTGTAGTCTTGTTGATAAAAGTTATCAACATGTTTGGTAATCATGAGAGGTGAATGGGACTCAAGGAATATAAGAAGTAATCATGATTCAGGTTGACAGTAACAGTTATCCGACTACCTGAATATGATTACGAATGCTGAAGGTAGAGGGACATTAGTACAACATACAAGTCTAGTTATTGCTTCGAATATGTTCTTTTGCATTGGAGTTTGGTTATCGTTTTATAGTGGAGTAAACGTTAACTGACCAGTTAGTTAGTTTGCTAATCAAAGAGTTTGGTCACGGTAATTAACAAACTAGTCTGAGCCAACAATAAAGAGCCTAGGAGGTCCCACTCTTAGCTCCGCCGGGATACTTGGAAAGACACATGAGGAAGTTATCAAGACAAGTTTGATCGATTGAAGTATGTTCGATCGATTGAAGTCTTGGCAGTCTCGATCGATCGAGAATGGTTCGATCGATCAAAGATCTTCGATCGCTCGAAGTCTAGGTCAGTTCTGGAAATCTATAAATAGGGCAGCTGCGTTCTGGAAAAAGAGTTCATCATTTTAGAACGTCAGAAGCTGCAGAAACTATTTTTAGAGTCCCAAACCTTCTTTTTCCTCTCTATTAGAGATCCCACCATCTCTAGTCTCTCCGGCAAGCATCCGTAGGAGACATAAGGGTGAAGACAACCTAGTGGAGGCTGCTGCATCATCAAGGAAGAAGAAGAAAATCATAATTGGGTTCAAGACACTAAGGTATAATTCTTGTCCCCTCTTGTGCGCATCTATGGAATTAACGAGTAGTAGATCCTGGGCTACCATTAAGTTTTTATAACTTGACTTTTCCGCTGCGCGTTTAAACTTTTAACTTAAACCAGTTTTTCCATCAATTGGTATCAGAGCCACGCTCGTTTGGATCTACAGATGTGTTTTTGGAACACCATTTTGATTGGCATGTTGATTTTAGAACTATTTTCCAAACTGCATCGTCACAGATCTGTTTCTGCAGTGTCATCGCAGCAGAGTACAAATCTGTGATTGCATAGGATGCAAGGCGGGTTCGATCGATCGAACATGTTTCAATCGATCGAACATTCTCTGTACTCAAGCGATCGAACAGGTTTCGATCGATCGAAACCTTCTAATGTTCGATCGATCGAATAGAGTTAGATCGATCGAGACAGATTCTTTGTCAGGTACTCTGTTTCATATTTTAAAGTGTTTTTTTTAAATTAAATACTTTAATTTTAAAATATTCTGTAAAATTTTCAAATTATTATGTGAAACAGACTGTTCAAGCGATTGAATAGTGTTCAATCGATCGAAGGTTCGAGCGATCGAACGGTCTTCGATCGATCAAACTGTGACAGAGAAGTAAGATGTTGTTTTAAGTTCTAATTCAGTATGTAAAGAGTTTATATACTGTGTGAATCAGTTAAGTATTCCAAGAGTTACATATATTTGTTATGTATGTATGGATGCGTGTACGACTAACCCTTTTGCAGCTAGATTAGTCGCTATCTCCCATGGCACCAAGTCATTTGAATATTTTGTATTTAAATTATTTGAGATTGGTGCATGTTGTAATTTAAGTTTGGTTTGATTTTAAGGCATATGTAAAGGGCGCTGCGACTTCAATCCTACGAAAAGGAAAGTCGCACCGGTTTCCCTAGCCTTTTATTGTATTTTGTTGTTGCTATTTCTATTTCTAGATAAATTGTAAGCTTCGAAAGAAGCATAGGACAAATGTAATAGAATTAGAAAATCCATGAAGATGGAGCAAGGAGCCGTTGTCCATGAAGATGGAGCTGGAGGCGATCAAACCAAAAGGAGGTTCTATGGAGATAGAGCCATGGGAGATAGAGTCATTGTTTGGATGTCTTTATTTTCAATTTTAGTTTTTTGTTTTATGTGCTTGGTTTGTGATTGGCATTTAATTATATTGTTACTACTTGCATGCATGTAAAACAAGTTTTCTAAAATAAAATTCAAAAACCATTTCAACGCATTAGTAAACATTGGATGTTTATGGGTAATGTGTGGAAACTTTTTTAAAAAACAAAATCCTTAATTTCTAAATCTAGTGGGAGAGGGTCTTATTAATAAACACCCACGATCTTCCATTAACGGTTCACTATAAGATGAGTGGTGTATTTTGTGTCACCTCGTCAGGGGTGATCATTCCATACGGAGGGTGCATTACTCATTGGTTACTAGATGTGAACTTCCTTTGATAGGATCAATCAGACGTGTTAGAGGGTGACCACCACATGGAGGCGCTACTTGAGACGGTTGTGATTGGATCCTAGTTAATGGTACACACTAGCTAAGCTATGGATAAGGGATCCCACACGGGGCATTATTCAGAAACTTAGAGATCAAAAGGGTTCGGGAGTCATAACTTGTTTTGCAAGAGTTGCATAGCGGACAAGTCATGATTAATCGAAAGATCGAACATTGACCACCACACGGAGGCTTTATTATTTCATTTCGATATTCCGGCGACTTTGTTTTGAAATAAGAGTTTTAAGGATTCTTTTATTTCAAACTGTCAAATCTGATATTCATATTTATTTTGTCTTTTGATTTTTACAGTAAATCATAATGTCTGGATCTACATTTAGTCCACTTGCCACCATACTCACTCAAAACAAGTTAACTGGAAATAACTACACTGAATGGAAACGTAACCTTGACATCGTGTTAATTGCGGAGGATCACATATATGTCCTCACCACCCCATGCCTTGAAGAACCCGCGGTAAATGCTTCGGCAGCTGCCAGACGCGAGTTCAACAAATGGAAGAAGTCGAATGCAATGGCTCATTGCTATATTCTGGCCTCAATGGCTGGTGTGTTGCAACACCAATTCCAATCGAATGATTCTTCCAGTGACATTATCATATCCCTGAAAAAGATGTTCGGGGAGCATGGCAGGCCTGCTAGACAGGTAGCCAGGCAAAAGATAATAAGTGCAAAGATGTCGGAAGGGACTTCAGTCAAGGAACATGTTTCAAAAATGATTGGTTATTTAAACGAGCTGGAGACCCTAGGTGCCAGCATCGATGCACAGACCCAAGTTGATATGATCCTCAATTCGTTGTCGCATTCATTCGCTCAATTTAAACTTAACTATAATATGAATCAAATGAATTTTTCAATGAGCGAATTGATGAGTTCTCTTTTGGCAGCGGAAGGGGTGATCAAACCTGGGGTCAACGTCTTGAACGTTGAAAAAAGCGCTTCCTCTTCCCGATCTACACCGAAAGGAAAGAAAGGGAAGAAGAAGGCTGGCACTGGTGGTCCAAGTGTTGGACCGGTCCCTAAGATTGCAAAATCTAAGGGAAAAGGTAGGGGCAAAGGGAAGGTGGGTGGCCAAGGCAAAGGAAAGTGTTTCCAATGCGATGAGAAGGGCCACTGGAAGAGGAACTGTCCAGAATTCTTAGCTACAAGAGTTCAAGGTATGATTGAATCATATGTGATTAAAGTAAGTTTTATTACGGATACTTCAAACACTTGGTGCATTGATTCTGGTGCGACTAACCATATCTGTAATTCATTGCAGGGGTTCAGATCAACCAGGAGGTGCAATGATGGGGAAATCATACTAGCTTACTCTAGGTTCTAGTGCAACCATTTCTGCGGTTGCTATAGGAGTCGTAGTTTTAGAATTTCTAGACAATAGAGTTTTGATTTTATCAGATTTACTTTACGTCCCTTCAATGAGACGTAATTTAATTTCAGTTTCTAATTTATCGAATAATGGTTATTCTTTTCATTTTGGAACTGAAGTTGTTATTAAAAGAAATAGTTCTTTTATATGTTCTGGTGTTAAATCAAATGGTTTGTATGTGATCACTCCCAATATTTATAAAGATTCTTGCTTGGAACTTAATAACTCAATGGTAACTATACCATCTATAAGAAAAGAACCTTCCACTAATCCAACAAGGCTTTGGCATATGAGGCTTGGCCATATCAATCTAAATAGGATTGGCAGACTAGTCAAAGAAAGGGTCTTAGGCGATTTGGTTCTCGAACCAATAGAAGTCTGTGAGTCTTGTTTAGAGGGTAAGATGACCAAAAGGCCCTTTCCTGCAAAGGGTAATAGAACCAATGCATTATTGGAATTAGTTCATACTGAAGTGTGTGGACCAATAAATATTAGAGCAAGGGGTGGTTATGAGTATTTCATAACATTTACCGATGACCACTCTAGGTATGGATATGTGTACCTAATGCAGCACAAGTCTGAAGCCTTTGAAAAGTTCAAAGAGTTTAGGGCTGAAGTGGAGAAGCAATTGGGCTCACATATCAAGGCCATTCGATCTGATCGAGGTGGCGAGTACCTCTCTAATGAGTTTATTGATCACCTTGTACAGAATGGGATTCTATCACAGTTGACTGCACCTAGCACGCCTCAGCAGAATGGTGTAGCGGAGAGAAGGAACCGGACTCTTTTAGACATGACTAGGTCAATGATGAGTTATTCAGAGTTGCCATTATTCCTTTGGGGTCATGCTTTGGAAACTGCTACATACATACTAAATCTAGTACCAAGCAAATCTATTCCCAGGACACCACGGGATATGTGGATTGGGCGCAAGCCTTCTTTGCAACATCTCCGGATATGGGGGTGTCTGGCACATATGCTGAAAGGAAAGATGAGCAAGTTGGATTCTAGATCAGAAGTATGTTATTTTGTAGGGTATCCAAAGGGTACATATGGATGGTATTTTTATGATCCAAGAGAACAGAAAGTGTTTGTTAGTACAAATGTTGTTTTCTTAGAGGATGATTATATCATGAACCATAAACCTAAGGGAAGGATAGATCTGAGAGAAATAGAAGGAGAGCCCTCAGTCCAACCCATAATTAATAACGATGTAAATCAAGAAAATACCACTTCTTCACCCATTTCCGCACCGGTACCTCATCGTAGTGGGAGGATTATTAGCCAGCCTGATAGATACATGTTCTTAGGAGAAGTTTTTGAAGTTGTCTCCATAGAATCTGAATCTGATCCTGCCACATATGAAGAGGCAATGGCTGATGTTGATTCAGATCATTGGGTTAAAGCTATGAAGGCTGAATTAGAATCTATGGATTCCAATCAGGTTTGGGATCTTGTAGAACTTCCAGCCAATATTAAACCCATTGGTTGTAAGTGGGTCTATAAGAGGAAAAGAGCATCTGATGGAAAGGTTGAGACCTATAAGGCTAGGCTTGTAGCGAAAGGTTATACTCAGAGGGAGGGCATTGACTATAAGAAAACCTTCTCGCCGGTGGCCATGCTCAAGTCCATTAGGATACTCATATCCATTGCTGCATGCCTAGATTATGAGATCTGGCAGATGAACGTCAAGACTGCATTCTTGAATGGCAATCTTGAGGAGGACATCTATATGCAACAACCAGAAGGGTTCATAGCTGGTCGGAAAGGTAACTTGGTATGCAAGTTGCAAAAGTCCATTTATGGGCTTAAGCAGGCATCTAGAAGTTGGAACATCCGATTTGACCAAGCGGTCAAGTCCTTTGGTTTTAAACAAAATCTGGATGAACCTTGTGTATACAAGAAGTGTGAAGGAAAAATGGTGACTTTTCTTGTGCTTTACGTTGACGACATTCTACTCATTGGAAATGATGTAGCGGCATTGTCAACGGTGAAGGTTTGGCTAGCTAGTACTTTCGATATGAAGGATCTAGGAGAGGCGAGCTATATTCTAGGGATAAAGCTCCTTCGGGATCGTAAGCGAAAGATAATGGGATTATCTCAAGCTGGTTATATCGATAAAGTGTTAACTAAGTTTTCAATGGATAATTCGAAGAAAGGTTTGTTACCTTTCAGGCATGGTTTAGCGTTCTCCAAGGACCAGTGTCCTAAGGAGGAGAGGAATCGCATGGCAGGAATTCCATATGCTTCGGCAGTTGGAAGTCTCATGTATGCGATGTTATGCACTAGACCAGATATCTGTTTTGCCGTTGGCATGGTTAGCAGATATCAATCGAATCCAGGTCCAGAGCACTGGACAGCCGTTAAGCATATTCTTAAGTACTTGAGAAGGACTAAAGATTACATGCTCATGTACGGCGGTAGTGAGTTAATTCCAGTAGGATATATTGACTCGAACTTTATGTCAGATAAAGATTCGAGGAAGTCAACATCCGGACATCTCCTTACCTTGGGAGGTGGTGCTGTTAGTTGGAGGAGCATTAAGCAGAAATGCATTGCAGACTCAACTACAGAAGCTGAGTATGTGGCTGCTTGTGAAGTCGCAAAGGAAGCTATTTGGCTCAAGAAGTTCCTTATGGAGCTCGAGGTGGTACCAGCGTTATTGTCACCTATTACGCTTTACTGTGATAATAGTGGGGCAGTGGCTCAGTCCAAGGAGCCAAGGAACCACGGGAAGGGAAAGCACGTAGAGCGGAAATATCATCTTATCAGAGATATTGTTCAACGTGGAGATGTGACTGTCACCAAGATTGCCACCGTTGACAATCTTGTTGATCCGTTTATAAAGGCCTTGCCACAGAAAGTCTTTGATCGTCATCTAGATATTCTAGGTCTTAGATGTAATTCTGAATGGTTATGAGTGCAAGTGGGAGTTTGTTGGGTTTGTGCCCTCAAACCATCACTTTATATATGAGACATTGACATTTTAATATATGGATATCAGCTTTACATTTAGTTATGTATGTTTCTTTCATGAGATGATTGTTATCCTTAAGTATCATAGTAAGTAATTCGTGTATGTATGAGATACATACAAGTGAGATACGAATTACTATTCTTTGTTACTTAGAATGTGTCACAGTGGATGATGAGCCTGAATATCTCATCAGGTTTACATTATAGCATGATTAACTACCATTGGATGGAGTGATTAATCTCAATCACTAGAGTTTAACTCTTAGTTAACATGCTAGTGCTTATAGTGCATTGACGGACCTGAGCTTTCCTATTGACACTTAAGACTGTCAATCAGTCGATAGGAACTCATAACTTGTATAAGGTACGTGTTCTTAATCTTGAGACGATTATGAACACAGACTGTGGATATGGCTGCTTTAACTTACCAATCAGTGAGGTCTATAGAAGATCAACACATGGGTATCTTGGGTATGTCATATTCATAGGGTTGTGAACATATATTGTCAAGACAGAATCTACCCTCTGTTTTAGAGTAAGCATTCCCTTGAGAATGTCACCAAGTCGATTACTGAGTACTGCAGTCTTGTTGATAAAAGTTATCAACATGTTTGGTAATCATGAGAGGTGAATGGGACTCAAGGAATACAAGAAGTAATCATGATTCAGGTTGATAGTAACAGTTATCCGACTACCTGAATATGATTACGAATGCTGAAGGTAGAGGGACATTAGTACAACATACAAGTCTAGTTATCGCTTCGGATATGTTCTTTTGCGTTGGAGTTCAGTTATCATTTTATAGTGGAGTAAACGTTAACTGACCAGTTAGTTAGTTTGCTGATCAAAGAGTTTGGTCACGGTAATTAACAAACTGGTCTGAGCCAACAATAAAAAGCCTAGGAGGTCCCACTCTTAGCTCCGTCGGGATACTTGGAAAGACACATGAGGAAGTTATCAAGATAAGTTTGATCGATTGAAGTATGTTCGATCGATTGAAGTCTTGGCAGTCTCGATCGATCGAGAATGGTTCGATCGATCGAAGGTTCGATCGATCAAAGATCTTCGATCACTCGAAGACTAGGTCGGTTTTGGAAATCTATAAATAGGACAGTTGCGTTCTGGAAAAAGAGTTCGTCGTTTTAGAACGTCAAAAGCTGCAGAAACTATTTTTAGAGTCCCAAACCTTCTTTTTCCTCTCTATTAGAGAACCCACCATCTCTAGTCTCTCTGGCAAGCATCTGCAGGAGACATAAGGGTGAAGACAACCTAGTGGAGGCTGCTGCATCACCAAGGAAGAAGAAGAAAATCAGAATTGGGTTCAAGACACTAAGGTATAATTCTTGTCCCCTTTTGTGCGCATCTATGGAATTAACGAGTAGTAGATCCTGGGCTACCATTAAGTTTTTATAACTTGACTTTTCCGCTGCGCGTTTAAACTTTTAACTTAAACCGGTTTTTCCATCAGATATTCATCCCCTTATATAGGCTAATTTTAAAGGTCATTTTAGTAAATTCGAGGGTAAAAACCATAATCCTAAAAGCACTTTTGATGGCACAATGCGTGCTATTTTAAAGTGGACTATTAAAAAATGCGACACTTGGCAAAGTTGTCCGCGGCACTCAGTAAAAGCCGGAACAGTACTCACCAATTGCCAGCATGGCACTAATTGAGTGCCGGAGTGACACTTAGAGAGTGCCGCAGATAACTCGCGGACTGCCATCTTTTTGTGCCTCCCATTTTGTTTTGTTTTATTTCGATATCTTTTTTTTTTTAATTAATTTTCTTTCTTTTTTTGCTTTCAAAACTACTATTTTTGTGACATTTGGCGAGTTGTCTATGGCATTCAGTGATTGCCGATGCAACTCTCACTAAATGCTGGCACGGCAGTCAGTAAGTGCCGCTACGGCACCACGTGACGACTATAGGCTTCACCGCGTGCCGTTTTCTTTTCTTACTCATGTTCTTCCCTTTTGTCTCCCTTTTTCTTTTTTCTTACTCTCTCTCTTCATCATTTTTTTTGGAAAATTGAAGGGCCTTTCGAAGAGCTTGAATCACCTCAAAAACTCCAAATTTGTCAGACACTTTCATCATCGGTCTTGGTGATAACAATCCCCTAAATTCGACGGTTGGTCAAAATCAAGGTGTCTACACAAGTCAAAGTAGAAAGACAAGTACCCGTTGGACTACTACAACCACTACCTGTATCAAGGTGGGAATAGGATGAGATCACGATGGATTTTGTTTCTAGTTTCCACAATCACCGAACAAGAATGACAAGATTTGGGTTATTGTTGGCCGATTGACAAAGTTAGCTCATTTTCTACCAATCAAGATGACTAAATCGGCTAGACTAGCGGAGTTATATGTGAAAGAGATTGTAAGACTACACGGGGTTCCAGTAGTGATTATATAGGATCATGATTATTGTTTTATGTCGTGGTTTTAGGGAAGTTTGTAAAAGGCTATGGGTACTAAGTTGAATTTCAGTATTGTTTTTCACCCTCAGACCGACAGACAGTCTGAACGAATGATTTAGATACTAGAAGACATGCTTAGGTTGTGTATTCTAGACTTTGAAAGTGATTGGAAGAAACACTTACCATTAGTTAAATTCGCCTACAACAAAGGATTTTGATCGAGTATTGAAATGGCACTGTATAAGGCATTGTATGGGCATAAATGTCATTCACCGATTTATTGGACCGAGATGGGAAAAAAAGTTGTTAGGACCTAAGATAATATAGTTGACTACTGAGAAAGTGGAGCTAATCTAGGAGTGACTCAAGGTAGCTCAGAGTCATTATTAGAGTTATGCGGACTCTAAATGACGACCGATAATATTCGAAGTAGGAGACATTATATACTTGAGGATATCACCTTCGAAAGGCATTGTTTGATTTCGAAAGTGAGAAAAACTAAATCCGAGATTTCTAGGACCATTTAAGATCCTAGAGAAAGTAGGACTAGTGGCTTACTGACTAGCCTTATCATCTGAGTTAGCGTTTGTACACAATATGTTTCATGTGTCTATGTTGAGACAGTGTATGACGGATATGAACAAGATCATCATACCGGAACCATTACAGATCTAGGAAGGCATAACCTATGTAGAGCATCCAATAGAGATCTTGGATCAGAAGGAACAAGTATTGAGAACGAAGACAAATCCGATGGTGAAAGTGTTATGGCGTAGTCACACGGTTGAGGAGGCTACATGGGAGAATGAAGAAGAGATAAGGAATGAATGTCCATATCTTTTCGACTCTTGAGGTGTAAGTTTGGGGACAAACTTCCTTTGGAAGGGAGAGTTGTCACAACCGTCCCAAAAAATCATTATTTTAAAATGCACAAGTGAATTTTTGGAAATTATTAATGTCGGTTAATAATTGAAATGAATTGACTGTGGGTCAATGGTGAGTGTCAATCGAGGACACGGGAATGTGGAATTTCATGAGGCATTCACACGATTAAATGGCATTTATGTGACTTAAATGGTATTTGATATTTTCTAGGATATGTGAATAGTAGATTATACCTGGTTGGTATGCTTTCTGATAATTTTAATCTTGATTTATATCAGTTTGAACGTTATAGTAAGAACGTTGAAGATACATTGCATAAAAGGTAGGTTATCTAGAAATTTTATGAAAATAGTTTTTAGAACGTAATTACTGACCCAAACAGAACTTAGACAAAAACTTTTTATGAATTATAGATAACTCAGACATTTTGGGAGATTATTGGAAGATTAGAGATCTCGCGAGGAGTTGAACATTATTTCCAAGAGTCAAGGCTAAAAATAACAAGTGTTGAGCTATTTTCATTTTTACAACATTTCTCAAAATATCCTAAGTGAGACCAAGAGGAAAATTTTAGATCTTAGAGCTTTTCGATGCCACACGATATTCGTTGTTCGTCAACTTTCAACCAAATTTCATATTCGGATTCCTCTAGATAAGAGTTACATTTTGGTACCACTTAGGCCTCGTTTGGCTAAGTTTTAGGAAAACCTTAATATTAAGTTTTCTTGGAAAATGTGTAAAAAGACATAGGTTTTGCTTATAATCAAAAATCTAGCTTGATATCGCTATCCTAGTACTTCTCCTGAAATCTTAAGGGCGTAGCTTAAGGTATGAATTATGGACTTATGATTTATAGGAAATTTATATGTTTTAAATATCCGATTTGATAATTTAGATCCTGGCAAAATTCATGTATTAATTTTGCCCGTTAATTATGCACATAAAAATGTAAGAAAAGCACGTACATATGATTATATAAGCATGTTATGTGTTTATATGGGTCAAAGGGGAGTTTGGTGTAATTCCATCCGGGGTAAGCTCCTTGATGTTTGAGGATTTTGTAGCGATGGCTACTATGCATGGTTTGGGAGATGGCCTAGCCAGGGTTCTATGCATAGTTTGGGAAAAGGCCCAGCCAGGACACTAGATACGTGGCAAGGATAAGGCCTTCCACGGCATTAGTTCCATTTATCGAATGAATGCTTACAACTCTCCCTAGAGACTATTTTGACGTGTTTTGATGTTTGAAGCATGAATTATCATATAAACATTTATTTAGAATTGTACACTCAGCATATAGCTGAGCAATGGAGCTTTACTCCATTGTAGGTAAAAAGAATAAAGGAAAGAAGAAGTGAGATGAGTGAGGTCGATGGGATGATAGGAATCACCTTGTTTATATTTTTTGTTTTCCATTCCATGGATGTAAATGAGCCTTAAGTAGTTCAAACTATTTATTTAACTTAGGACTTTAGAATGGAATTGAAAACAAAACTTCTTTTGGTTACGTTGTAATGAATCTGAGCTCATGGATTCATGTTTTGAAGCTTTACTTGTCGAATTTGGTGTTTGGACGAATGGTAGTAGTATTTTTGTGAATTGATCTAAACAAGTCCTAACTTGTTCGTTTCCGTTTTCTTTTCAATGGTTGGCAAGGTTTTTTCTATGTTCTTATAACATTGATATGGTTAGGAAGGTTTGGATTGAAGTGTTACAAGTTTTGGAAGGGTTGCGTGACCCTTAGGCAAAATTCTGCCAAAGGGGGGAGGATTCTGCCAGGGGGTCATTCAATCAGTCGAACGGGGCAGCGCAACCGGTCAAAAGTGGTTCTGCCCGTTTACTCTTAGCACCTCTTTTCGGAAACAATTTTAACGTTCTAATTAATTCTTAGGATGCCTTTGGGGTTCCTTTTAACATATTTATACTTGTCTTAAAATATAATTACGTTTTCAAATTTATACAGAATTTACGTAATCGTAGTTTGATGCTTTCCAAAGACACTTCATTTTAAAAGAGTTTCTTCTCGATTTTATTTATGTTTTCTACTATTATGATTTTATTAAAGAATTAGATGAGCCTTGGTAGCGTGCCACGTGTCCTATTTTTGCCCGTAGCGAGATGGGTCATGACAGATTGTTAGAGTGCTCTCTATGATTTTGCATGCAGATTCATTCTCTTTTTCAATTAATTTTTGCAAATCATTTGTTATGTCATTTTCATGATTATCACATTCATTAAGCACATTTGAGTAGGTTAAGTTGGTCATGTTCTCATTAACTTTCTTTGGAGTGATTACAACATACATTGAAATAGAAAGACGCCTCATTTGGGCCATTATAGACTCTAGGGAGGGGGGAAACTTATCGTTAGACTCAAACACCCATTCTTTTTTACTTCTACCCTCGAGCTCAGTAGCGGCAAGATCTGGCAGATTTTCTATCTCTATCTCTACTCCCTTTTTCTTCTTTTGGCCCTTCTTTTCCATTATTCCCTTTGGTCTCTTCCAACAATTCTTCTACTACATTTTCCACATAAGCTTTTTCTAATTTTGGTTCCACGAATTCTTCTTGGTTACCATCCTTGGGTTTCACACTTCCATCGTCCAATAAACTATTCATTGTTGGGTCATCCAGAGCACAAACCCAATCTCAGACAGTGGTAGGTTTCATGGACACTTGTAGGTACGGGTCTTCATAGTCAAAGAACTCCTGTGTGAAAATTATCTCAAACCCTGGTTTCAAGCATTTATCAATATGGTCCACCATGGCTCCGAAAAGCCATAGAAGGGGAAATCTTCTCCATCCTTGATAAAGTACCCATTGAGCGTTTTCAAGTATGGTTCCATCAGTGCGTTGGTCGCTTTCTTCTTCTTTCTCAGATCATCTTTTGACAGCTGATAACCCAACCCACGAGTGTATGTTTGTGTTATGATATTTGGAAATTCTGGTAAACCCTGATGTTTCTTGCCCAAACCCATCCCTGGGAAGAATCCTATTTTCCTCATGATCCCCACTACTAAGGGACTCACGTATTGATCGAAGTTAAGTGGCATAAACTCTTTTAGCTTACCTCCTTCTAGCATATTTATAAATTCAAAACCTCCCAAGCTTGTCTCTTCTCCTTGCAGTTGTACTTCCAAAACCAGAGTGCTTGACAAAGCCTCAGACATACAAATCCATCTATCCCAGAAAAGACATCGTAGACTTTGTTTCCCCAAACACTCTTGACTTTTTGAGGAAGCATTGAAGGAATTACGCCAAAACTATCCAACCACGACCTGCCCAGTAACAGATTGAATGACACAAGAATGTCAATAATTTGGAACTCAGCTTTCTCTTCCAATGTTCCAACGGTGAGATTAAGAAAGATAATACCCATGACCGTCCTTTGAGTATTATCATACCCCCTTACTTTCTACTTAAACAGTATAAATATTGATTCATCTAAACCCATTATCTTCGCTATTCAGAACGGACACACATTCAGGGCTGAACCGTTGTCAAAAAGACAAGTAGGCAGAGAATTCCCCAAACATTCGACAATAACATACAAAGGTTTATTATGGGCAGGCCCTCCAGGGGGTAAGTCATCCGAGGTAAAAGTAATACCAAGAGTTGGAACCTTCTTTACATTAATCATTTCCATGAGATCTCCTGGGGTCATTCCGATGGAGACGTCAGATTGGTTCAAGGCATCCAAGACTGCCTGTTAGTGGCTTTTGGAAGCAGTCAGCAACCCCCAAATAGTGTTATTAGCTTGTGTCTTGTTCATTTCTTTAAGAACTCTATCATCTTCCTCTTCTTCATTCATCTTTCCCTTCCTCTTATCCAACTCTCTGCCTGGATGATTCTCTTCTAACTTGTGTGGCTTAAAGTGCGTGCTTAATCGAGTCAAGTGGCTGACCTCTTCTCTTACCCATAAGTCGTCTTGGGTCTGAGCAATTTCTAAGCCTCCATATCCCAAACCTTTTTCTTTATCACTTTTGTACCATAGATCTTCATCTACCTGATCAATGATGTGACTTTCCTCTTCCTCGTACCAAATCAAACTGTCAGTTTCAAGAGCCCACCAGTCGAGAGTGGCAGCCTTCTTTATCATTTCTTCTCCAAATTTTCCTAGGTGACCTTATTTTAAATATTCAAGGGTACAAATTGTTATGTTGTCTGATAATTGATATGACTTCTTAGGTTGACCCACCTTGGTAATCAATGCTGAAGGATCAAAAGAAGCCTCCTCTAATCCTAAGAAGTAAATGCCTTGAGGTGGCGATACAGCATAATGGTTTGGCAATGGATTTATAGTGACATTGGGCATATTAGTGGGTGGTTTGGATATCACTTTGTTATCAATTAGATCCTAAATTTCATGCCTCAGCCTTGTGCATCGATCAGTGGTTTATCCCGTTGACTGGTGAAATTTCATGGTTCTAATAAACAAAGATGCCCATTTGCCACCAATTTGTCAAGGGCTGTAGATAATGAAACTCCCAAGTTCGAAAATTGTCTCAGCAGCTTCTCTCTTCCCATCCTCAACTAATTCCCTATTATATCAAATTTTCTCTCTGGCTTACTTAATGCATTGACATCGGTGGGTCCAGAGTGACCCCCCGAATGTCCTCCACCTAACCCATAAGTCGGTCTCCTATATCTTCATTGTGGTTCATCTTTCTCAATTACCCCTTCCCGGATAGCATCCTAGATTCTTGTCCCCACATAGAAAACTTTAGTAAAAGTATTGACGGATTGGAATCTCATCTTCTCTTGGTAAACAGACTGTAGGTTCTTCATTAACATTCAAATTTGTTCTGTTTTGGATGGCCTTTGGACCATCTTAGCTACTCTGCCCCTCCATCGGCTTAAGTATTTGACAAAGGACTCCTTGTGCTCCTGCCTAGCGGTCTCCAAATCTTGAACTGTCACATCAATCTCTTGATTATATTCATATTATGCAATGAACAGTTTCACCACTTCTTCCCATATCTTTGTCTTGCTTGGTTCAAGCGTGAGGTACCATGCTAAGGCAGCTTCCGTCAGCGTCTGTTGGAACAAGATAGCCATCATCGCGGTACTCAGACCACTAGTTTGAAAAGCCTTGATACACATCTGCACATGGTTGCAGGGGTTACCTGTACCATCAAACTTATCAAAGATTGGCATCTTAAAACCAGCAGACAATGTTTCTCGCACTCCTTCATACACTCCTTCTAAATCAAGTAAATAAGTGTCAACTCCCTGAGCTTTGCGAACCACTCTCTCGTGTTTTTCCATCTTCTCGACCATTTCTACCCTCTCTTTTTCAGTTTTCGCAGTATGTCAGCCCTCTGTATCTCTGGATCATCGTACCAATCCTTTTCCCAAGCAGACAGAGGGTGAAGATCAACATCTTGCAAATTATCTGCAGGTATTTGTTGTGCCATGGTTTCCATCATAGTCATCATTCGGGTCCAGTGCTTGGCTTGCTGCTCTACTATTACTCTTAACACATCCATTTCTCCAGTATTTCCTTCATTCGACATTTTGGTGTTGACGATGTTTTCCCTTCTCACTTATCTGGTCTTGGAGTCTCTAAATCAAGCAGTGCTTGAATCAGATGATATCTCACCTACAATCATATTTTATTTTTAATCAATTTTTGATGGATTTTAAAAGAATTTTCAGTATTTCTTCATTATTTTCATTGATTTTATTAATGCTTGGTGACATATTCATGAATGGTTCATATGCCACACGGATGAATGCACGTGTGTGTGTTCCTACTCTATATGCAAAAGAAAAGGAACATTCTAATCTAGCACATAAAACACATAAGCACATAAAATCATTATTCATGTTAAGTGTGATACCTTCTCCTTTCATTGTGATCCTCACAATCCTTTTATGAAGAGTGGATGTTTTGAAAATTTTCGAAATTCATTTTGAAAGCATTCCTCTTTTGAAAACAATCCTCAAGAATTCTAGATTTTTTCCTTTAAAAATGGGGATATGAAAATATTTCTTAACAAAAGATGGTCGGGTTTCAACCTTACTTGATTAAAAAGGAAAAACCTTGGACCTTATCTTTGAAAGAGTTATATTTCAAAACATTTTTGGGATAAAAGATAGTAAAAATCAAATTCTATCATGAACAATGAACTTTGAATTCTTGGGTAGGAGGATAACATGATTTGGATAATTATCGCACTTTTCGTGAATTCGGATACATACTTAGCTAACGAGATATAAAGAAATGTAATTGTATAATCAAGCTCCGGCGTATTCCCAAATGTCATGGGACATAAAGAAGAAATGCTAGAAAGTGGTTACAAGATTATACATCCTATATCAAGCAACCATCGTCATCATCTTAAATATTCCCTTTTGGGAATACAAAACTCCCTAGTACATAATCCTAATCAGAAATTGATTTCCTAAGATTGAAAGGTTCTATAGAAGCTATCATGCAAAGGCCGATTTTTGGCCAAATAAGGGACCCTCAACGGACATCTGATATACCCCTCATTACAAGGTTAGATAGTACGTGGATGCTTTTATATAGCCGACTGGGTTACCCTGAGCCTCCAAGGTCATAGTTACGTGCAATCGATAGGCGAGACATGCAAGTGAAATGCAACTGGCACACAAAAATTAATTAGTTCGATTAAAAGGATGCTTTCAAGTCTAATCCTCGAGTGAACCCAAAATTAGAATTCTGGTCTGCGAAACCAGAGATTCTGGGTTCGATCCCCAGTAGAGTCGCCAGATTGTGGACACTAGTATTTTGGCCCACATTTTACTTTTTTTTTTTTCAAAACAAACAAGAGTCGCCACTTAATTTTAAGGTACTAAATTAAGAAACTATTTAAAAGGACTGTTATTTTGGAAACCAGAGATTAACTCGGTCCAAGGATTATGGAATGAGAGGGGAAGGAGCCCGGCGGACTAAAGCACCCCCTCTCATCCTATCTTGTGATAGGCCTCTACTCAATATCCTTATAATCAAATTAACGATTTATGAATGCAGAGAAATAATACATCTATATATATTTCAAAAGCATGTTGAAAGGGGTGCAAGATTGCTAACGATAAAAGGCATACAAAACGAAGTAGGTGTTAGGAAACTGCATTCCCAGAATCCGTTGACAGTGCGTATAAGTTTGTACTGCAAAAAATTTCGTGAAATCTATAATAACCCTATAAGGGCAGAACTAGGGTTACCTTGAACTACAAAAACGGATTGCTGTAGTAGACGAATCGAGAACATGGGCTCGATAATAGCTCACGATCTTCTACCGTATTCCTCCGCTGCCAGAATATCGAACTGAGTGTGGGCTCTTTCGAAATCCTTTCTGTTTTCTGCTCTCCCTCTTTTACGCTCTCTTTTCTATTCCGAGTTATAATACTCTATATGGAAAAACGCAAACTGAAAAGAGAGCCAAAGCAACATATATATAGGCTACGATAGGGACCATAAGAAGTCAATAAGGAATAGGCTTCCTTATGGAATTAGGAAACCCTAATTCGAACTGAATCAGATTCCTATTTCCATAAATTATAATTCATACCACTAAAGAATTATAATTGCACTCATACCCTTATCTCAAAAATATATTTCGAGCTCCATGTTATTAAATGCTTCTTATCTCCTCACGTTAAGATTACAGATATCCATTAATTAAATATAATTACTGACAATCATATTTAATTAATTTCTTAAAATTCCTTGAGATCCTCTGCTTAACTTATCTTATATGTCGGATACAAAATCCACCTGCAGGGCTTGACATAATCAAAACTTATAAGCTTTCTCAAGGGGATATCATCAATCCCAAAATTAAGACATGGATTCCATCATTAATTATATCCACCACATAATTAATATTGCCACCCAATTCAATGAGATATTGACCCATTTAAGGATCTCACCCTTTTAGGGATCAAAGTATAAATATCAAATGTACGTGTCTACAAATTAACTTAGGATTTAGAGCATAAGCACTCATAATAGCCATGAGGTATTAATTATCTTATAAGTCAGTATAAAGATAATTACCCCAAGTCAGTCCCGTTTAATACACAAAGTGTACCAGCATAGTGAGTTGAAACTATACCGTTTTCCGTAGGCAAGACAAACCTACTACAACACCATGCTGCAGTCCTACCGATAGTGTGTCCAATCCCATCTAAGACTGTAAACCAAAATCTTACATTCTATAATATCTGATGACCTGGTCTTCCGTGTGTAAGCCAAACTCTACACACCAAACCACCTACTATATAGAATGAGAGACACACATGCATAATATTAAATAAATAATATAATACAAACATTGCCCACACAGATTCTCATAGAAATGGAATAACTGATTTTATTGAATGAATAATAAATCAACTACATAAAGCATGGCTTTTAGTACATATCCCTAACAGTAGGTTCAAATTGCAAGCAAATGATATGCAAATAAGGAACAAGAGAACTCACCCGGGATCCAACTGTGAATAGGGAAATGTGCAATGCATACAAAAAAAAAATTAAAAAAAATAAAACCTAGGAAAAGGTCTCTAATTCATATATACACATAAGGAAAAACCTGATCTAAGATGTCGCGCATGGAGTTAAAAATCGATAAAAATCAAGAAATAAAATAAATTAGAGAAAATTCAAGGAATCATACCTCGATAGCACTACAAATAGGGTTTAGTCCACATGCCTAAACACAAATAATATCAAATTCTACCTAAATCTAACAAGAATGAGGAATCGGGGGAGTTATGATTTCTTTCCAACTGAGGAAGTCGCAACGCTCCTATAGATATACAAGTCTTGACGGGAAGATCCAAAGGGATCTTAACCTAGAGCCAATGTAATGTTCATAAAGAAGGGATATGAGTACTCCAATATGGTTAAAGAGAATTCATCATTAAGTTCAATCTATCACAATCTATTCCTATACCCTATAATTAGGGGTGCTCACGAGTCGGGTGAGTCGGGTTTGACCCTCATCTGTTCATCCATCCGAACATAGTCGGGTTTGTCCTCCTTTTGTAATACCTGTAATTTTCTTTTCTTTAATAAATATCAGTTTTTGATTTTTTTTGCATTTGACTGTCTAATTTTAAATTATTATTTTAATACTATGACGATTTTGACGTATCATAAGATTACTGACTAGACTATAGTAACCATACCGACTCGACCGTAATTAGAATTAACTTAGTCCCGTACCTGGACCCGAACATTAGAAATAATACCCATCTGCACGCAAACTGAGAAAGTAGCACGCAACCCAAAGTGGGCCCCACCTGGCCAGCCAAATGGCAGCCCCATGTGCCACTCCTTACACTTGTCATCTCCTCCCATGACATTTGTCTACATATTAGACATGTGTCTTTGCATGAACTCGTGCAATTGACTCCTAGCCATGCCAATCTCCTATATATCATGCATATACACACAATTGAGACACTTTTGTCTCTACAATCTGCACATAATTGAGAGGGAGAGAGAGCTGGAGTTATAGCTCCATGGAAGAATAGAAGAAAGAGGAAGTCCATCCTTGAAGTTTGAAGATTCAAGCTTCACTAAGCTTCAACCAATATCAAGCTTAAATTTCAAGCTTTGGTGAGTATTCTAACTCACTTTAGAACCTATATAGTATGTAGTAATGTTTATTAAGTGTTTGATGTTGTATTTTGAGGATCTATGCAACATGAAAGTCAAATCTTTAAATCTGAGAAATAGAAACCTCTAGCAGAATGTAGTTTAGTAAAATGAGTGTTTTAAGCAGCTCCAAAATCTGAATCAAGCTAGGTTTTTTTGTGGATACAGCTAACTCATTTATCTACAAATAACTCTTCTATATCTCAGTCTAAAAATCACTTCTTCATAGGTGAAATGTACATACAACGAAGTACATTAAATCTGAGAAACAGAAACCTCCAGCAGAATGTAGTTTAGTAAAATGAGTGTTTTAAGCAGTTCCGAAATCTGAATCAAGCTAGGTTTTTTTGTAGAGAAATCTAACTCATTTACCTACAAATAACTCTTACTATAGCTTAGTCTAAATATCACTTCTTCATAGGTGAAATGTATGTACAACATAGTATTATCAATCTGAGAAGCAGAAACTTCCAGTAGAATGTTGTTTAGTAAAATGAACATTTTGAGCAGTTCAAAAATGGGAGTGAGGCTAGATTTTTTTTTTTGGAGAAATCTAACTCATTTATCTACAAATAACTCTTCTATAGCTCGGTCTAGAAATCACTACTTCATAGGTAAAATGCACATGCAACGCAGTACTATAAATCTGGGACAGAGCAGTCCAAAAATATAGAAATGTCTAAGTAAAATAAATATTTTGAGTAGCTCAAAAATATATTTGAAGCTAAATTTTTTTGTACACGAAGCTAATCCAATTATCTACAATGTTCTAGTTTTGAGTTTGATCTACAAAGCAATTTATCATGCCCAAATAAATCATATCAATTCAGTCGACATAGTAAAATTAATTCCTAGCAGATTGTACAACTACTTGTATGATGTGTTTATTGATGATGCTTGTTCTCCGATACCTATTTGGTTATGAATATCTTGTGCTATGGTAGTGCTATCGAGTAGATGAGTATGTTAAGGGTCTGCGTAGTTTTGTTAGTTTTATAGACATGATAATGAACCCATGCATGTATTTTACAAGTATAACCAAGATGATGCTTTGAAATCTTAACATAAGCTTGAATTAGTTGTACATAGACCCATGCTTGGATATATATGGAGTATCTACACTCCTGTAGACATGTTATACTACTCATAGGAGTATATAATTGGCGTACCCTGAGCTTAAATGATTATACATTGCATAAAAATAGAGAATTTGAGAATCTGGCGCCAGAAACCGATTCATGGGAGAAACCGGTTTCTGGGAAGTTTTTTCGGGAAAAGTTTCTTTAAGGTACTATTAAAGCCGTAAGTTGAACGACGACGTTAATTCTAACTTCATGGGTATATCATGACATAAAATAGAACAACAGACGTAGGAACACAACCTTGTATGTGTAAATGAAAGTTATTAACAAATTAAACCACGGAATGAGTGATGCGAATGCGGTCAAGGATATGTAAGGATTGATTGTGCTTGGTTAAGAGCAGTGCATGTCAAGGATAAATGTTGGATACGTAAACCAATCCGCGGAGGCCGGGATAGTGAGCAAAGGATGTGTTTGATGGGTTGTGAAGTGATGAGTATTGTGTATCCTTTCGGGTCTTCGTGACGAAAGGGGGTACGGTTAACGCTTCGGTTCTTCGTGATGGCAAAGTGGTGTTTCTTAGAGTGAAGACTCCTTTTGGTTCTTAGCGATGGAATGGATGTCCTTGTACTCCATAAATGCTTCGGTTCTTCGTGATGGCGAAGTGGTGTTTCTTAGAGTGAAGACTCCTTTCGGTTCTTAGTGATGGAATGGATGTCCTTGCACTCCGTAAATGCTTCGGTTCTTCGTGATGGCGAAGTGGTATTTCTTAGAGTGAAGACTCCTTTCGGTTCTTAGTGATGGAATGGATGTTCTTGCACTCTGTAAATGCTTCGGTTCTTCGTGATGGCGAAGTGGTGTTTCTTAGAGTGAAGACTCCTTTCGGTTCTTAGTGATGGAATGGATGTTCTTGCACTCCGTAAACGCTTCAGTTCTTCATGATGGCGAAGTGGTGTTTCTTAGAGTGAAGACTCCTTTCGGTTCTTATTGATGGAATGGATGTTCTTGCACTCCATAAACGCTTCGGTTCTTCATGATGGCAAAGTGTGTTTCTTAGAGTGAAGACTCCTTTCGGTTCTTCGTGATGGAATGGATATTCTTGCACTCCCTAACACTTCGGTTCTTCGTGGCGAGGTGGTTGTTAAAAGATGTTTTGGTTGGTGGAAGGTGTTTTGGTAAATGAAAGATGGTTTAGTTAGTAAGAGATGTTTTTGGGTTAGTAAATGATGTTGGATGTTGGCAACAGATGATAGTGGCGTTAAGAATGTCGAGAAGAGTTTTCTCAATTGGACGTTTTCTTTTCGAATACTTGGTCGGGTATATTGGTAGTTATAACCCGACGGTGAGAACGCAAAGATCTTAAAAGACATGTTAAAAAAGTAATAAGGGTATCTTTGTTGTGCTTTACTATATACATTCCATTTGATTTAGTTTTCTGACTCAGCTTTCATAAGTTGACGACGTTCATGTCGCTGGACATTCACATGTTCAGCTTGTCCAGGTCACAAGAACACAGGCTATGGAGCTACTCAAGAATATAACATGGAAGAGGATTATACTAAAGAGGATTATGGTTATGCGAGTTAGGAAGAAGACCAGTAGCTTCCTTTTGTAAATAATTTGTTGTAATCAGAAGACTTATCATATTTTTGTAATAGTTTTTGTAAGGCCGAGGGCCATAAGACTCTTATGTATTTAATTAGCCAGTACCGTTGTAGCCTTTCATTATAACATATTCCAGTAGTAGATGTTGCTTTTATCCTTTTGTCATAACATTTAGTTATTATTATTTTGGTCTTGGACAATTCGGTACTTCCACCAGTTACGTGCCTCAGGGTCCAAGATGAAAATTTTAAAATTTTCCATATTTTGGCTACGCCGGGGCGTGACAACTTCCACCCGTCATCCACTCGCTTTGTCGGGTGCACCCGACTCATCGGGTGGTCGGGTGAGTCGGGTTGAGTCAGGTGAAACCCGACTGTCTCATTTGTCTCAATCAAGCATTTGCTTTACACATGACTTTGTCTACATTTTCTTTTTTTCTTTTTTGCTTTGAATGTCTTTGTCTACATTGTCATGGGCTAACCAAAGCTCTGACCAAAAAAAAATAAAAACATAGTTATGTGCTAGTTTAATAGTTTTAATGTTTTTATATCTCCACTAGTGACATATATATTGATACAAGAATATAACATATATATATTTAAAGACTATTAAATATACTGATATAAGCATATTACATATATACATATATTAAAGACTACATAATACATAATGCATATATTGATATTAGCATATTACATATAAATTTTTAAAAAATTAAGTGTGTTTCGAGTCGGGTCGGGTGAATCGGGTTTTCACCCCCCTAAACCCGTGACTCTACCCGAAACTGTCGGGTTTCCACCCTCAAGACCCGGACTCCACCCACATTGTTTAAAAACCAAAAAAAAGGCTACGGGTGAGTCGGGTGGGCCAGTGGATTTTGAGCAGCCCTACCTATAATCTAATGTTCAAAGATACAAGCACTATTTCTACATGTGATGAATATATAAGAATGGACCAGTCATGAAATATATTTTTGATTTGGATCCTTTGATCTCTAGATTTAAGTCCAATTATTCTTATTCAAGACATGATTCATGCCTTAAGGCATGGGAAAATCATTTGGATCATAGTGGCTAAGACTTACCAAATCTGTCTCAAAATTTCAGGATTTACAGAAAACAAGCTAGACTTTAAAAAATAGAAAACTCATGGTTCCTATGTTTGATCTTGGTGATTTTTTAGTATGGTGTGCCTCTGTGAGTCTAATATATAATCCAAAAGGAAATCAAGGATCAAATCGTCTGATCTCTAGGAATTGGACCAAGACCAGACATCATTCAGAACTTATCAACTCTCTATCTAGAGATTTTGTATGATTTATTAAAAATAGCAAATTAATCTTAAACCCCTCAAATATCTTGGAGAATCTTAATAACTCATTATAGTTCACAGGAATAATAATTTGAAACCTAAACCATTTTGATTAAGGCTCTGATCCAAACATTTTAAAATGAGTTCACTATTCTGGAATTCTAAACAGAGAGTGATTAGATTACAAATCCTATGATCAAACCATCTTAACCATGTGATTGGAACAAAATACAAAATACAGTGGTAAACCCTTGTATTATGAACATATTCCAATTGGTATCATTCAAATCCAACGGATCATGATTTAATTAATAATCTTTGATCACGGCTTGTCAATGAATTCACTGTACCATTGTTGAATTGTCATTTGTTATTTGAATCCAACTTGGTCCAAGATTCTAAAGAGGATTTGGACCAATTGCCAATCATAACCACTTAAGATAACCACCAAACACTAGGAACCTTCATGAATTTGACCTTGAAGAGACTATAATGAAGATCTCTAAGGATTTATTCAATTTTATGAAAACACTAGAACTATTGGACTTATCTTATTCTATCAACCCAATCATGAAAATAAATTTGATCCAGGTTCAATTCCTTTATCAAGATAATGATCCTTATGGAATCATAACCTATTTTATTTGATTGTCCTCACAAATCAATGATCCTTAGAGACTAAGAACAACAACCCACATGGGTTTCAACGAAATATGAAGAAACTTTCATGAAACCCAAGTTGATGGACCCAAGTCATGAATATAAGACATAGATCCACCAATTATGAGTAGATATGGTTGAGATCAATCCCAATCCTCGTGTAAATCATGAATTTATAGAAAATTAGGAGATCAAACTCAAGGAAATCAAGTGGAATACTGAGGATTCCATGAATAGCAAGAGAATAATATGAACAAAAGAGGTAAAATCTAGACCAAATTGTTGATCCAAGGCAAATTTTACTTAGAAAAACTTGCTTCACATTAAATTCATGATCATTTAGATCCAAGTCAACAAGTATAAATGAAAATTCAATCACAATTCAAGTGGTGTGTGATGGAAGGGGGATAGAAGAGACTTTTGAAAATGTGTATCCTAATTTAAACTATGAATTGTGATTGAAATCTAAGAAGAAATGAACATAAGTTAGAGAATTACCGTTGAATTTCCTCAGATTTCTATGATCTTGTGAAGATCTTCAAGCTCTTCTTCAAGCTCTCTCTAATGGCTTCTCCTCCAAAATCCCTTAATTCCCCAAAATCTCCAAAATTAACCAACAATTCACCAACCCTTTCTAATGAAGATGGACCTATCTTTATATAGACCACATAGGAGGGGTTAACTTAGTAAATTCGAGGTGATTTCCCCATGTGAAATGGAATCTTTGGGTGTTCAACATGTATTTGAAATTTTAGAGACTGTTACAAGCAGCGGCACTTAGTGAGTGTCGGCGATGCACTCAGTGAGTGCCGCCACGACCACTGCTTGCCATTTCCTTCTCCTTTTATTTTCCTTTTTCTATCTTTTTCTTTTCTTTTCTTTTTCAAATCCCTTTCTTTTCATTTCTTTCTCTTTTCCAAAATTCTTTTCTCTAATCTAATTTAAACAAAATCCATTTTCTTAAAAAAAAAAAAAAAAAAAAAAAAAAAAAAAAAGAAAGAAAGAAAGAAAAGGTTTTTATTATTTATACATATATATATATTTAATTATACATATACATATATATTTTTTTGGAATGCATTCTTGAGTATATTCTCCAAACCAATTAATTTCTCATCTTTTAAGTAATTTCCTATGCGTATTTCTCACCTGAGATCCCTTTTATTATCTCTATTTTTCTTCTTCTTCTTTTCTTTTGAATTTTGTAACTCTTGAGGTTAAGAGGCTTTTTGAAGAGCATGAATCACCCTTTAAAGACTTTGGATTTTGTCGGACATTGTCGTCATCAATTTCAAAGATAATAATCCCCTAAATTCAACAGTCAGTCAAAATCGGTGTGTCTACAGTGAGCTACGAAACAGATAAAGAATATGGCCTCCTTTACTAAATGTCGACTCAGAAGCAACGGTAGAAACGGGTACCGCCAATACATCCCTTGCCACTTCCCCTAAAACTTGATACCTAAGAATATTAACCTTTCACCAACCCAATATATCAAAATTCTTATCATTTGTACCTTCCCAAGGTTCGGCTAAGTAATTCTCTACCTCATTTTTACATTCTTTAGATTGTTGACTATCCAAATACATCTTATAATAAGAAGCAATAATTGTGTGGGGATCATCATAATCCTCGTCCATTTCCATGGATGGTTCCTCGCTCCCACTTGCTACTTGCACATTTGTTAAGTGAGAAGAAGCATAACATTCATACAAACATGTGAATGCTCCCTTCACTTTACCAATCATATTACTAGCCACTTTCTCATTTTCACCCCATACATCTCATCGAAACACCATTGCAAATAAGACAACTTCTTTCGGATCAAGTAAAACGGAAACATACAAACTAAGGTTGAATTTATCCCCACTTCCCCAATACTTGTCAAACTTTGCTTTCATGTTTTTTGCCATTGTAGAACACAAATCATCGGGACTTTTACTCAATTGATCTATTTTACTTTTAATTACAAAATTTTCATCAAAGAAAGTATTGAAAGATGCATAAAAAGTACCCAAAAATTGCTTGGTTGCCAAATAAAATTGTTTCGAAAACTTCACAAAAGTCCTACATTTTTCCCAATCTTCTTCATTTGAAGGGTCACCATTTCTCACTAGCATCTAGCATAATGAAGTATTCCTTACATTTTGGGTCCTCAAATGCCATTCAATCAAATGCCTTCTCAAATTTTTTAGCACGTTCCAACATTAGATAGGTGGAGTTCCACCTTGTTGGGACATCCAAGCATACAAGACCCTTTTCCCCATCCCCAAGTTGTAACTTCTCAACACAATTATTGAAAAAAAACAAATCTATGTGGTGAGGATTTGATATACCTCACCGCATCTCGGACTTTAACAATCGAGTTATCAAGTTCTTTTAACCCATCACATACAATCAAATTTAAGATATGAACACAGAATCTCATGTGTAAAAATTCATGCCCTAAGATGATCCCCTTCCAATATTTAGTTACGTACCCCTTGCAAGAATCTAATGGTTGAACTATTTGAACTAGCATTATCTACAGTAAAAGTAAATATACTATCAATGTTCCACTCTAGTAGGCATGTCTCGATCTTTTTCCCAATTGTCTCTCCCCTATGGTCATCTACTTGACAAAAATTCAAGATCCTTTTTTGCAACTTCCAATTATCATCAATAAAATGACAAGTAAGACACATGTAATTAACATTTTGGTTCAAAGTCCATGTATCTGTGGTAAGGCGAACCCTACGGCCTTTCAAGGCACCATCTCAGCCTTGTATATTTTAACAATATCTCTAGCCACTCTATAACATGATGGTATGATCTTGAACTTAGGTTGCAACACAATGGAATAATTTCCAAAACCTTGATTTTCTACAAATCGGAAGGAAAACTCATCAACAATGATCATCTAGGCTAGAGCTTTTCTTGCAGCCTCCATAGAAAAGCTCATTGCCACAAGTTGAACCACCTCTTCTCCATCTTTTTGGGACTAAAAAGAGAGGGTTTGTTGTCCCCTTCCAAATTTTGATCATACTTCGGGCAATTGGACAAATGTGCAATCTTATATGTTGTCTCGTTAAGTTTAGGATTCGAAAAGTACTTCTCACCACAATAATTACAAACAGCCTTTTGTGTACCACCCTCTTCAATTCTTTTAAAATGATCCCATGCAATTGATTATTTTCTACCACTAGTCCTATTAGTTTCAAATTTTAGTTAAGTTACTTGAGTTACCTTGGCCTTCCTAGTCCTCTTAAACTTAGGTGGAAGTGGAGGTTTAGGGGTGCCAGTTGCAACTCCATCGGGAGATTTTTGGGAGGCAGCAACATCGTTTCCAATGTCAACAATCTCCATATAACTAGGAACAACTGTATCGTCCACCATTGCACCAGTACAACAACATCAAAAATAACAAAGAACAACAATTTTATCAAATTGAAAGACCATAGTGAAATTTTGTTTTGAAACTTCAAATGAAAGTAACAACTTGATTTTCTAAGCAAGTAAAGTATTACTATTGCCATGGTCACATGAGGCAAAAAAAATTAGAATTCATAGAACTCTTGAAAAAAAAATACATCATTAACAACTTGATTTTCTGCAACAACCTACATTTCATTTCATTATTAATGTTAGCATGTCCATATTTAATTTGTGTTTACTGCTTTACAATTCTCACGTTCTAAATTTTATTCCTTGATTTGTTTCAAGTTAAAATTCTTAATTGGGAACCATAATTTTCACAAATATAGAAAATTCTTTCTATAAATTTGAAAACTGTATCTATACTTTTTGTTCAACTAGGAATTTAATTCTTACGCTATTATGATTTTCTGTATTTTTTTTTCATATATTGTAAAATACCAGTTTATGTTTTAAAACTGCGTTATACCGCGACTTAGGTGTGGGAGCACGTGAGCTCAACCACACCGTGCGTTTCTTATGGCTTTGCTTGGAGCCCATTTTTAGCAATATAGTATCTCTATATATATATATGTGTGTGTGTGTGTGCGTATCTCTCAAATCTCACAGTTCTCTCATTTTGCTCATAACTCTCAATCACTCTCAAATTCTCTCAACTCTCTCTTACTCTCTCAAGAATAATACATACACACACAGATTATGAATGTTATATACATACACACAGTGACACATTCATAGATACATATATAATTCAAGAAACAGAGGAGTGGAAAAATCTAACGACGGTATTAACGGCGGAAGTTCTTGGCCTCTAATTTTCTGTCACAATCCCTCAGTGAGTATTTTAAACTCACTCCAATGTAATTTCATGCTTAGTTACTGATTGTATATGTGTATTGATAAATCACCATTGCTAATTCCTCCATGAGAGTTTGAATTTGAAAAACTTGAGATTTCCTAAACCTAACCAAAATTTGTTTTGAAAGATGATTTAGGAAGATTATGGTATATATAGACTATGTTTAAAGTATTTAAGCCTAATTCATCCATATGTGAAAGTATATTAGAAATTAAGTTTTGACAACTTTTAATCTTTCATAAAATTTGAGAGCTATGGTTTGAATCATGTTAAATTGATTTCATATTCTTAATCCTTGTTGAAAAACAAAGAATTTCATATATTACATGCCCCATTTGCTTCCGGATTTGAAAATGGGTCAAAAAGACCCCTTAAAACTGAAACAGAGCAGTTCTGACGAAGAAGATGAAGCCTCTGCTTCATCTCGCGAGCGAGGGTCGCGCGAGCGGATCGTGCGAGCGACCCCTCGCGCGAGCGGCCCGCGTGCGCGAGGTGTGTGTTTCCAGGCAAATAGAAAATTTTATTTAATGAAAATGAAAATTAAGCAGATTGCGCGAGCGATCCGCGCGCGCGATCCTTGCGTCCCCAGGGAGACAGAAGAGTTTATATAAGAAAAAGGAAAAATAAGCAGATCACGCGCGCGACTTCTGGCAGTTTCTAGTTTTTGCATGTTTTGTGTTAAGGAACTGTTTGGGTGATATTTCATGAACTGTTAAAATTCCGTTTGGGAAATTTACTTAAATAGGATCCTATTTGGGTATATTTGGACGATTAGGACGTTGTATTACGACTTATCAATCCCCGTACACATGTCATTTATCTATTTCAGTAATTTGACTCATGTTTTAAAGTTTCATAACATACACGTGGAGTCAGTTGTACATGCATGGTGAGTGTGAATGTTGGTCAGTATGGAAAAGAGTAATGGTCAGTGTGACATAGTGAGTGTAGTTGAGATTGTGTTGTGGACACTCCCTGGTAAGTGAGTACCAAAGTGTGTTGTGATTGAGATTGTGGCGAGGGTGTCTTTGAAATGCGACAGTGGCAAAACTGGACACTCCCTGATGACGATGGTAGCGTCAAAGTGTGTGAAGCCGAACTTGGACATTCCCTGGCACCCATGGTAGTGCTAAAGTGTGGCCAACGGACACTCCCTGATACCCGAGTCTGGATACTGCGTGAGGGTTCCTCCGGTATTTACATGGCGGATTAGGTAGTCAAAGTGTGAGGCAATGGACACTCCCTGGTACCCCGGACCAAAGTGTGAGGCAAACTGGACATTCCCTGGCACCCTTGTGCTAAAGTGTGGCTATCGGAGTATTTCAAAGATACTGGTATATGATAGTGGATTGTTGGGTTTTGTCGAGAGAAAAGAGTTGGTAAGATGAGATGGTGCATTGTTCTCATACACAGTCACATATACGTGAATCATATCATTTAAGTAATGCGGTGCTTAAATGAACTCCTTGCTTTAATATAAACTTGTTGAATTAATCGGGAAATGGTAAATGAGTATGTGTTACATTTAAAGTTATGTTTTTAATACTCACCAGCTTCTTGAAGCTGATTGATGTTGTCAATATCAAGATATAAAAAGTATTCTTTACTTTTCTAAAGATTTGTAGTAGTGAAAGTAAAGGTCGAACCCACAGAGATTGATTACTACAGCGACTTAATTTTAAAACCTAAGTCTAATTAATTAGGAAAAACGGATTTTTGATTTGATTTCAATTAAACTAATAACAATAAAAATAAATCTAAACTATGAAAGCAATTAAAAGTGTTTTTGTAAATATGTAAAGGGAACCTAGGATTGCAAATCCACCACTAGCTTCATAATAGGAATATTTATGAATTACTTTAGTTTACTAAGTTGGATGATAATGGGGAATTGTAGCTACAAGCCCAATTCCTCCGACAAGAAGATAATCATGGTTCAAGCACCAACATAATCCATCTTCGGTTAGCACGAATTATCCCACACTAAACTAGGGTTGTGATCTAATCCATCTAACCTAGGCATGGACTATTCGGATACTTGATAGCACGAATCAATAAAGCACCATCACATGTAAACAATCTAAACAAGCACAGCAAGAATAGATCGTTGAGCACATCACAGTCAAAATAGATCTAAGACAAGAATAAATTCTGAAAGCAATGATTTAATCAATGTAAGTACGATTTATTTATAAAAATCCTCTAAACATGTGACTGTCATCCATACATAATAAAACTAAAATAAAAGCATAAATAAAACCCTATTACTCGTCTAGGGCTTCATTGAAACCCTAGATCTATGATCTAGCCGTCCATAGAAGTGATAGATGGCAAGAGGTTGATGGAGGAGGCCATGGAAACCCTTGGTCTTCTTCTTCTTCTCCTTGCTTCCCTCTCTTCAATGGCTGGAAGTATGGTTGTAGAATATGTATGTATGGGTGTGTAAAACTTTAATTGAAGTAAAATAGAGTATATATAGATTTACAACAAGTTTTGGAAGCCTTTACAACTCGAAACGGACTGAAACTGATGTAATTTACAATCTGGACGTCATTCTGCAGTTTCGTTTGCACAGGAGTCTTCAGTATACTGAAATACGCAACATTGGTTTTTACCCATATCGCGCAAGCGGGTCGCGCGAGCGCGACATTTTGCATCTCGCGCGCGCGGATCGCGCGAGCGATTCTGGGTTCTCGCGCGAGCGGATCGCGCGAGCGATTTTCTGGTTTTCGCGGGCGCGGGTCGCGCGCGCGACTTGGCTTTTTCAGCTTCTTTCTTTCTGACTTTTCACCCTGTTTAGCCTGATATACTTGATTTCTTCCAAAACCTGTCAGAAAATAGAAAATGAAGTAAAAATATACAAAAACAGGATAAAAAGGTACTAACAAATGCTCGTTAAGGCGTATAAATAGGATTAGTTCTCTCCCGATCACTGATGACGTTGATGCGTCCTGGACATTTGTGTTCAGGTTTTTCAGGTTATGATCAGGCTAAACATTATGATTATGCTAATTGAGAATGGCTGCTTGGAAGAAAGACTGTTATCTATACTCCATGTTTTAAGTTATAAGCTGTTTTGTAATAAGGATGACTGTAATAGATATTAAGTTATTGTTTTGATTTAAGGCGGTTTGTGCCTTTAGATACCTCGTGCTGAAATATGTAATAAGTTAGGAAAATATTTGTAAGCTTTGATTGCTCTGCTCTGATTATGGTTTTATGTTGTTTGACGTTTGGGACAGAATCGATCCTTCAAACTGTCGCGACCTACGGGTCCATA
Source organism: Hydrangea macrophylla (assembly GCA_033977485.1). NCBI lineage: Eukaryota > Viridiplantae > Streptophyta > Magnoliopsida > Cornales > Hydrangeaceae > Hydrangea > Hydrangea macrophylla. The sequence goes on along the minus strand of CM066988.1, from coordinate 58,065,807 downwards.
AAGGAAATTAAACGCTTTCCGTATTTATGCTACGTCGGGGCGTGACATTTTCTAAGGATGTAAGCATTACAATTAACATGAGGCAAAAAAATTATATATATATATAGAGAGAGAGAGAGAGAGAAAAATTTGAGAACTCTTAAAAAAATACACCATTGAATAAACATATCGTATGTCCTGAGCCTGAGAGAAATCGAGCCTAAGAGCCTGAGAAAAAAAAACATTAGTTTTTTTTAAACTAATCATCATCATCTATATATACAACAGAAATCAAGCCTGAGAGGCTGAGAGAGTGAAAGGGAAAGAAAAAGAGAGAAAGAAGATGAACTGAGAAACATACTGGATGTCCTAATGTCCGTAATCCATATGAGTGTGCGATCTGAGATCTGAGACTGAGAGAGTGAAAGGGGAAGTGAGGAAGAGTGGTCAGAGGTGCACCTATGTTGATTGATGAGTGTCAATGGTGAAAGAAGTTGGGCAATTAGAGAGAGAGAGAGAGAGAGAGAGAGAGAGAGAGAGAGAGAGAGAGAGAAGAGTAAGCGAGAGAAAGAGAGCAAAGAAGAAGTTGGGGGAGGCTATTGGAGGGGGTAAAATGAGGCTAGGATTTTTTTTCTAATTATCTTAATGTATATATATCTTATATAATATAATATGCTAAAAGTACATTTCTATGCAAAGTATTGGTATGTTCGATTATATCAGTTTTACACCTATGCAAACCGAGAACCGACCGTGAAACCAAAAAATTTATAAAGGCTCAACCAAAATCGACCTTATACTGACAATAAACTGACCATTGTACATCGATTCGATCGATTTGTTGTCGGTTTGGTTCGTTTTTTGCCCATCCCAAACGAGAAGGGTCAACAGGAGAAGAACTTTCTCAATTTAGTCTAGGGAAGTTTGATTGTGAGAGATTATACAAAGCAGTTCAAGCATTTGTCTCCATTTGCTCAGCATATGATCGATACACCTCAGAAGAAGGTGAAAAGATTTCATTAGGGATTAAACCCCCACCTTCGACACATGATGATTAGCCACCTCAATCAGAGTTTCGAGGGAATGTTTAGACTTGTTGTGAGTTTAGAGAAGGATGTGTATCCAGCCCAATGACAACCGTTGAACTAACCCCAGCCGTTGAGGAACTTTCAATAGAGGAGTTTCTCAATCAAAGTTTTGAGGGACTGGTTAGACTTATTGTAAGTCTAGAGAAGGACGTGTATCCAGCCCAATGACAATCGTTGAACTAACCCCAGCCATCGAGGAACTTTCAACAGAGGAGTTTCCAAGCCATACCACCAAGGAATACCCAAGGCTAGAGACCCTAGGGTAATTTTTGAGGGACCAAGCAAACTTGGGATAGAACCAGGAAGCCCCAGTCGAGTTATCCCCAACCTCAGCAATATCGCTAGCAAGGACCACCACCTCAGACATTGCTTACTGCCTCGCAACCAAATAATGGGGGGATGTTTTAACTGTGGAGTGTCGCGACATATTGCAATGAATTATACTACTCCCAAGACTCACCGTCGAAATGATAAGTTTTACTACAACTGCAATAAGCTGGGCCACTTGAGCAGAGATTGTCGCATTCCTCGCGGAGGATACTATGGGGCACCCATTCAAGGACTTCAAGGACCCACAGATCAGACTCGGATGAATGCTATCATTCTTAAAGGAGCAGGCTTTAATGCTGAGTAATAGAACCTGGAAGGTACGCTTATAATCTTTCACAATCAAGTTAAAGCTTTGTTTGATACTAGTGTTGCACATTCGTTTATTGCTGTTAAGATTATGCGCTAGTTAGGTTTAGAACCCCAGGCACTTAAGCCAACACTTAATGTTGTGTCACCATTGGGAGAGACTGTTAAGTTGGGTAAAGTGTGCAAAGATTACCCATTGACCCTGGAAGATAGAAATCTTCTGGCAGACTTGGTTATTCTGTCAATGTCTAAATTTGACATTATTCAGAGAATGGATTGGCTTACCAAGTATGGTGCCAACTTGGATTACCCTATCTGGACTATTGTGTTTCCAATACTAGGACGACTGACGATCAGATTTCAGTGTCAGCTGATGAGCGACATGATTTTGACAAGTTGTTTAGATGCAATTGGGAGTATAAGTATGAAACCTACTATAGACCAGCTTCCTACCGTATAAGAATTTTTGGATGTTTTCCAAGATATTTTAGGACTTTCAGCGAAGAGAGAGATAGATTTCTGTGTGGAATTAGCACCTGGAACATTGCCGATATCCAAGACTCCATATCGAATAACACCAACTAAGATGTTGGAATTGAAGAAACAAGTTCAAGAAATTGAAGATTTATGATTTATTTGTCCGAGTACGTCACCTTAGAGAGCACCAATGCTATTCATGAAGAAAAAAGATGGGACATTTATCTTCTGTATCAACTACAGAGAGTTGAACAATGTTTTACTAAATATAATAGAAGGTAAGGCCGGCTTTCGACGATCAAAAATAGATATCCACTTCCTTGGATAGAAGACCTATTCAACCAGCTGCAAGGATCAAGGATCTTTTCAAAGATCGATTTATGCTTTGGATATCATTAGTTGTTGGTTAGACCAGAGGATGTGTCGAAGACTACATTCAAGATGAGCTACTAGTATTATGAGTTTCTAGTTATGCCTTTTGAATTAACTAATGCCCCAGCAGTATTCATGTATTTAATAAATAGAGTATTCAGACCTTATCTAGATCAGCTCATTATTGTATTCATCGATGACATCTTGATCTATTCCAAGACAGAGGAGGATCACAAAAAGCATTTACAAATTGCTCCATAGACGCTTCGAGATAGCCAGTTATATACAAAGTTCAGCAAGTATAAGTTTTAGCTACAGGAAGTCAAAATTCTTGGACATGTTATCTTACAAGACAGTATCTCAGTAGACTCATCCAAGATTGATGCAGTCTTGAGCTGGAATAGACCGACCAATGCGACAAAAGTTAGAAGTCTTCTCGATCTAGCTGGATTTTATCGAGGATTTGTGGAAGGATTCTCCAAGATTGCAAGACCGTTGACAAATTTAACGAGGAAATAGACAAATTATGAATGGACGAATAAGCATGAGGGTGCATTTCAGGAGTTAAAGGAAAAATTAACTTCTGCACTGGTACTTGCAATACCTAGAAGCAGAGAACGGTTTATCATCTACAGTGATGCATCGCACCAAGTACTAGGATGTGTGCTTATGCAAGATGGGAATGTTATTACGTATGGATCAAGACAACTAAAGCCACATGAGAAGAATTATCCTATGCATAACTTAGAGTTAGCTGCAATAGTGTTTGCTCTAAAGATATGGAGACACTATTTGTATGGTGAGAAGTTCTATTTGTTCTCATATCACAAGAGTTTAAGGTATCTGTTCTCTTAGAAGGAGTTGAACATGCGATAAAGGAGATGGATGGAGTTATTCAAGGACTACAATTTTTCTTTGTAATATCATTCGGGTAAACCAAATGTGGTTGCCGACGACCTAAGTCGCTGACCTCTACCGATAATTATTGTATTATTAATTCGAGAATGGCAAGTATTGGAGATTCTAACCAAATTTGACCTTCGGCCAATAGATGCAACAGATGGATGAAATTTTGGATGTCTTGTCATATAATCGACTCTCATCAACGGTATCATAGAGGCTCAGTAGACAACGGAGGATTTGAAGTTGTGGTTCGCTAAGATGTCAACAAACGAACAGGAAGTCTGGAGTATTAGTTCAAATGTAGCCTTACAATGTAAAAAAAGACTCGGTGTGCTTGACGAGGACAATCTCATGAAGGATGTTCTGGATAAAGCGCACAAGTCATGAATGACTATTCACCTTGGAGGTACAAAAATGTACAAGGATTGAAAAAGGAATTTTTGGTGAGAAGGAATGAAGAGAGAAGTAGCTGAGTATGTATCTCATAGCATCAGAAACCACTTGGACTTCTTCAGCCGCTACCAGTTCCCCAATAGAAATGGGAATATGTCACTATAAATTTTGTGGTTGGATTATCGAGATCTCAGCAAAACCATGACTCTATTTGGGTGATACTAGAACAACTCATAAACATATCGTATTTCATCACCTACAGTATAACATATCCAGTGGAACGATTAATCCAGATGTATCTACAACACATTATGCGATTTACATGGTGTACCTATGTCGATCGTGATGAATCAAGATTTACGTTTTACAGTAGAGTTTCGGAAGAGTTTGCAGACAGCGATGGGAACTACACTAAACTTAAGTTCAGCCTTTCATTCGTAGACATACTATCAGACTGAACGAGTTAATCAAGGGATGAAAGACATGCTGTGAGCTTGCGTCATCGATTTCAAGAGTTCATGGGAGACGCACCTGCCATTGATAGAGTTCACCTACAACAACAGCTACTATACATGCATAGGAATGGCACTATCTAAAGCTTTATATAGAAGACGTTAGTGATCGTCATTATGCTGGGCCGAAGTTGGATATAGTCAACTTATTGGGCCATAAATGGTGCGAGAAACTAGCGAGAAGATTTAAGTTGTAGATGAGAAGCTGAAGATGGCTCAGACCAGACACAAAAGTTATGCTGACAGACAACGTAAAGACTTGGAGTTCGCCATTGGAGATCACGTGCTACTCAAGGTCTCACCTGTTCGAGGTATTGTCATATTTGGTTAGAAGAGAGGCAAATTGTCACCCCAATTCATCAGACCATTAGAGATTCTAAAGTGCATTGGAAAGGTTGCCTACAGACTCGCGTTGCTGCCGAAGATGTCAGAAGTGCACAATGTTTTCCACACATCAGCATATTGAGAAAATATACCCATAACCCACGCACAAGATCAACTACGAGGATATTGAAGTCAACGATAACGTAACATTCAACGAAGGACCAGTGTGGTTCCTAGATCATGGCATCAAGAAGCTCAGGAACAAAGAGATCCCGTATGTGAAGATTCAGTAAAAGCATCATGATAAAGGAGAAGCTTCGTGGGAACTAGAATCAGAGATGCGCGAGAAGTTTTCATTGTTGTTGTAACCCTACTTACTTCATATTTCGAGGACGAAATCTTTTAATAAGTGATGGATGATGTAATACCCTGTATTTTGGGATGTATATTCATAAATAAGACTTGACATTGTTCCTGTATACTTATCTGACACTTACCCTTTTGTTGAATAATTTTTGGTCTCAATTGATTGCCCTTTTATCCCAATCGATTGCCACTTTTTGAATACCAATCGATTGTCATCCTGCCAACCTAAATCCATGATGTCTTATCCAATCGATTGCCCTCTTATCCAATCGATTGCATTAAAATATCTGAAGCCAATCAATTGCCATCTGGTCCCAATCGATTGCCAACTGTAGATCTTTGTTTTCAACTTTCCTTCATGTTTTGGCACGTGGCACTTCGTTTTTCTATATATATATAGGATCATTTGTGCCCTTGGGGTTGTTTTTATTGTTCTTGAGAGAAAGAGTGTTTGTATATCATATATACACATATGTATACATATATACACAAATATACATGCACACTACCCTGAGGGCAGAGGAGAAGTAAGAAGAAAAAAGGAACAAAAAGAATAAGAAAGGAGCAAAAAGAAGAAGAAGAAAAGAGAAGAGAAAGAAAGACAAAAGAGAGGCATAGAAGAGGGTAAGAGGAAGAGAGAGAGAACTCAAGCCCCATAGCCGCCCCACATACCAAACACACCCTAGGTGAGTTCCAACTCACTTAGTCCCTCTTATTTGATGTTTTACATGTTTTAAAGAAAGAAAGATGTAGCAAACGTCTTCCCAATGTTTAAATTCTACTAGATTGATCTTTATGCTGGGAAGACGGAGTTCTTATCAATTGGGCTTTTTCCCAATTGATTGCCATAGATTCCAATCGGTTGGATAATTTTCCAATCGATTTCCATTTGATGCCTCCCAATCGATTGCCAAAGTTTGCAATTGATTGGTATATTTTGGATCCAATCAATTGCCATGTTTCCCAATCGATTATTATGATGTTTACCCCAATCGATTGGATCCCTGTCCCAATCAATTGGAAGTTTCAGAATATGGATAGTTTTGTTGTTTATTATATAAGCTATTTCATTGTTCTGATATCGTTTCTTACTTTCGTTATGCGATTATAGGATAATAAGGGATAATGTGACATCAGAGAATAGTTTGATGTCAGAATAATGGAATAACGTTACGATGTTAGATATCTATTGTTTATGAATCAATTCGATATCCGTTTCATTTTAATCAAAGCATTCAGGCCACAATGAGAATTGTCATATGTCGATGTTAGTATAGAACGTAGATAGGATTTATAAGTTTTGGGAATTGTACGTGGGTGGACACTTGGACATGGTATGCCCTTAATGAGCGGTGGATGGTTATGTCCTTAACGAGCGGTGGGTGGGACCAAGTAGTCCTAAGATAGCCAGGTGATCCATGATATGTCCTTAACGAGCGGTAGACGATTATGTCCTTAACGAGCGGTGGATGAGGTCACTGGTAGATGTCACTAAGTTATGGAAATAGATTGATGTACTATTATTCAAAACATTATGTCCCTAACATGCGGTAGATGGTGTATATGTCCTTAATGAGTATGGGATGGACTAACGTGGTGTCCATAACATCGGTGGACAGTTTATTTCCTTAACGAGCAGTAGACATAATGATGGTATATCTATATGAGTTGAACAATGGAGTCTATTCATATATCAGAGTATGTCGGTTATCGATCTTAGGATAATAAGACGATAATGGTTGGGTAACAGTGTTGGAATAAAAGAGAATATATCATTGTAATAGAATTTAACTTGTTTCTTTATAACTTGTTAACGCTTCATATAACTGGTACCCTTTTAGTTTCTATTCACTCAGTTCTCAGTAAGTTAACGGCCATTATTGCTTAGACATTCCCCGTCCAACCTACCATGTTCCTTATACTGCAGATGATGAAGCCTATAACGATAAGGGCTACGATCCAAAGGGAGAGTACACAGAGGATGGTCCCACCAATGACGGTTATGTTAGAGAAGACTATTACGCTGATGATTACATCTACGCCAGCTTAGACTAGATAGTTATTAGTTTCTATTTTTGTTTTATTACTACATTTTGTAATACGGGCATATGTTGCCCTAACGTCTTTGTATTTCTCGCTTTTAAAACTCTGATGTAATAATTAGGTTGTTTAAATTATGATTATTGCTCGTATTATTGTTCTTTGTTTTACTATTGTCTAGAACTGCGTGGTGTGGACAATTTAGTGACTTCACCAGTCATTCCCTATGGAACCAAAAAGGAAATTTTATTTTTCTCTATTTTTGCTATTCTAGGGCGTGGCACAAAGACTCCAAATCTTGTATGGATGCAATGTATGGTTCTAGAATGTGCAAGGGTTGTGGTGTACTTGTGCTCATAGATTTTCCTAAAGTGATTTGGAAGTGTGAAGAATACATGAATGTATGAAGAATGTTGTTGTAAGATATGTACAAAAGTGGTATGAACAACTTTCTAAGACATGAACTAATTTAGAATGCAAGTATACATCTAAGCAAAGAGTAAAAATCAAAATAAGTTTGCTGTGAATAGTGGACAGAATGTTTGGACCATATTGTAAAAATGGAAAAGTGAGGTTAGAAACACTCAAAAATCATGAACTTTTATGGAGATCATCCCTACTATGTCTAGAACACATAAGAAAAATCCAAACTAAGATTGAAGTGATAGATTGAGAGATCAAATAAACAAGAGAGGTTACTCAGAAATAGAATCCAAACTGTCGACTGAAATGTAGAAAAATCTTTAAAAATGAAAACAAAACATTTGGAGCTTCATAATACACAAAAAGCTCCCTAATACACGGAAGTTTAAGGGGAAAATGAGTTGGGACAGTTGAGAAGTTTTTTGGAAAAGAGGTTTAAATTCAACCAAAGTTGTTATGATAGAAAAGCAGAATGTTTGGAAGGAATGTTTAGGTCAAGAAGGAACCCTTCCAAGAGTTTTAAAATCAAACCAAAAATTATGGACATCCCCTAATGAGTTAGAAAGACTTTCTAGGTGGTATCACCTTTATCAATTAAGTATTGAATGCAGAATAGTATTTTCAAGTTGAGTAACTGGGGGGTTTGAGAAAATAACCTTTTATTCTTTTAAAACCAAGGTGTGGGGTTTAAGAGAGAGTTTTAAAATGGATGCTTTAAAATCATATTTTCATATCTTGGATGAAGATTTAAACCACTTGTAATATCAATTCCTAACTCATTTCAAGAATCCCTCAAAGCATTTGCAAATCATGGTTTTATTTGGAAACCAAACTCAAGAATCCATGGAAGTATGATACGTGAGAGGATGGATGATACATGGTATGATATAATATGTCAAGAGTGGTAAAGAATATGTTTATGACTATACAAGAGAGTGTTGCACCAAAGTGTGAAAGTCAAAAAGTGCTATGCTGTGAATAGTGCCCAAATTGTATGCATCACTTTACAAAATCATAAAGGGGGGAAAGACATGCTATAACAATTTGGAAAAAAAATCAGAGAGCCTCCCTATATGTCTAAAATACACATAAAAAGACCAAACTACAATATCTATTATGTATTAAATGAAACAAATCAGAATGTACCCATGACTCAGAAGCAAAGACTGCACTGTTGACTGATCTTGTATGATTTATTATAAATAGAAAAACAACTATTATGATGCTAAAAAGATATAGAAAGTTTCCTAACACATTGAAGTTCAAATAAAAAAAAATAGGAAATGCCATTTATATGATGAAAAACATCTAAAATAAATGTAAGAAGTCAGGCTATAATCTGTGAGAGAAAAGACAGATTGTTAACATGAAATTCTAAAATCTAGAAAACATATTTCTACATTTCTACAATTGATGAAACAAAATGTGGATGAAATATGATGTATTAAGAAGGTTTTCCAAGTAGTTTCATCATCATACCTTAAGTATTTAATTCAAGATAAATATTTGAACTCAGATTGTTCACTGTTTTGAGAAAATCTGCAAAAAATGAACTTTTCCTTTTAGAAATCTCACTTGGTTTTGATTGGGGGCTTGAAATAGATGTTCAAATCATGAACTTAGAAATTTGAGGAGATGTAGTAACCATCTAGAACATCCTATTAACACTTGAAACCTAAAGAACTTACAAAAAGGAAGAAATCAAAAGAGGAAATGACGTTGAGGGAGAGATGATACAAGTGACAAAGAAACCTAAATAAAAATGGGGGTTGAGAAGAGATAATGCTAGAATGAAAAGAAATCAAAATAAAAATGGGGTTAAGAAGGGGAAAAGTAAGTTTGATAAAGAAAAATAAAATTAGAAATGGGGTTAGGAAAGAAGAACAAGTATATAATCAATGATTCATCAATGGTGGAACCACAGCATTCAACCTCTCATATACATTTGTATGTGGGTGTAGATTGTTCTCCAGCTTCTAAGGGCTCATTGCAATGGTGAAATAGATTGAAGTAGTTGTAGAAATAAAATAAAAACTCACATTTTTTTTGTTGGAAGTATGAAAAACCTCTCTGTTTTTCTCTCTTTTCCTCTCTTCTTCTCTATTTCTTTCCCTAAGCTTCAACTAAACACCTCAAGTCCCCTCTAAATGGAACCAAATGGTCTTCTTTTATAGGCCAAGATGGGGGTGTAAATGGGATTTTTAAAACATTCCTATTGGCCCATGAGTAGGGGTGGGCAATCGGTCAGTTCGGTTTCAAATCGTGAAGTTCGGGTCGGGTTGATCAGGTTCGGGTTGGTCAAAATGATACCGATATCCGAACTGAACTAAATTTCAAAAATACATTTCGGTTTCCGAACTAAATTTCGGGTTCGGATCGGAAGTTCGGGTTGAATCTCAACCGAACTTTTTTGTGTTCTCTCTTTTTTTCTTCATTAATTTTAATCAATGGCTATAATATCATTATATATAATATATATATATATATATGTATATCAGTGTATAGAACACCCAAATCTCACCAATTCACTCACACACCCCCAAAATCTCACCAATTCATACACACACACACACAAACTTATCACACAGATTCACACACAAATACACACACTTGTCACACAGATTCACACACACACACTATCTCACTGATTCACACACATACACACACACACACAGAGTCACACAACTCACACATACGCACACACATACCTGTGGAGACTCTGGAGAGTGAGAGAGAGAGAGACAGCGTTGTGGAGGTGTAATGCGTAGAGAGAGAGAGACAGAGACAGAGAGAGAGAGAGTTTTAAATATTTGAGGCCCTTGAGGTCTGATGAGGGTTCCAGACCTTGATTTTGACTGTTTGAGGCTCAATTGACTACAAGTTTGTTTTTATATGTAACTTAAAATTTGGGATATTCAGTATCAAAAAAAAAAAATTCGGATGTTCGGTTTCAAACCAAAAATTTTTTCTTTACAGAAAATCGAACCAAACTAATAAATACAGTTCGGTTTCGAACTGAAATAAGTTCGGTTCGGTTTTTATTTGACCCGAATTGTGATAAAATTTAGGGTTCGGTTCAGTTATTCGGGTTGACCCGAAGTATGCCCACCCCTACCCATGAGTGTTGGGAATCAAAACTATGTCATTTTGGTTATTAATATTTATGAAAAATGTCTGAAAAATTTACAAAAAGTTGAGTTCAAAGGAGAGTGACGCGGTGGCACAGGCCTTCTTCCGTGGCAGTAGTCAACTCATGTTGACCCAAATTTTACACTTAGGCCTCCCAGAACTTTCAGAATTCAAAAAAAGGCCATATTTTGTCCGAAATTCACAGAAAATGCATACGAACTCCAAACTGAGCTTGTGATATACCTTTGGAAAGGTAATAGAGCCTATTTTCCTTAAAAAATAGTCCAGAGTTAGGCTACTTCGAATTTTTTTGCGATATTCGCGATAAAGTCTGGTTTGATCACCTTTTTTACCTTCAAAAATTAATAATAAATTCAATTTAAGTCTAGAGATTATGTGCGATATACCATTAGAAAGATATTGACCTCTAGTATTTGATAAAAATATTCTAACGTTGCAAATGTGATTTTGACTTTTGGTCAAACTTGCAATCAAATCAGTCAAACAATTCATTTTCAGGAAATTCCAAAAAGTTCTAGGATGCTCCGGAGACTGACATTTGCATCTGATTTTCTTTTGAAACATATTTTAAGACTTTTCACTTGTTTTAGAATGATTTTGAAGCTTTCGGGAGATTTCAAAAAATTTTGGTCAAACCGATCAAATGGAACTTTCAGGACTTCTAGGAGCCTCTGGGAGCTGATGTTTGTAAACCTTTCTCTTTTCAAATACTTTTCTGTTTATTTTGAACGACTTCGAATGATTTATGAGATTCTAGGCCAATTCAGAGAGTTTTGGGATTTTAGGGGCATTTTGGTCATTTTTGCCAATTCTTGAGTTTCTCGAGAGTTAGAGGCATTTTTTGGAAATTTGATCTTTCTAATCATTGAGATTTTGACATGCTTGTGGCCTCCTAAATCTGTTAGCCGACAAAGTGGGGTATCTACAAAAGGTAGGCTTGACGGGAAATGTCCAGGCATAAAAGGCCGTCAGCTTAATGAAAGGTGAGTGAGTAGAAATTTACACAATATCATGAGGGTGAAGTAATTACAATTTAGAATTATATATAATTAATGCTACTAATAATATCTTTTCTTTATTGCAACCGTTATCCGATTTCTAACATCTTGTTACCCAAAGACTAACAAAGTACTCGATCATGATTGGAGAACATATTCAATAGCTCAACTCTATAAATATACCATCATTCTGTCCACCACTTTTAAGAACATATTCACAGCTCACCACATGTCATGGACTCCACGCCAGGCCGTCCCCAGCTTTTAAGAACATATTCACAGCTCACCGCATTGCAGGGACATAACATTTTGAACAAGGCATACCAATCTATTGTCACGACTTAGCAACGTCTACCAATGATCCCAGCCCACCGCTTTTAAGGACATATTCACAGCCCACCTATTTAAGGACATATCATAGATCTCTTGGCTATCTTAGGACTACTTGGTCTAGCCCACTACTTTTAAGGACATATCATAACCAAGTGTCTGCCTATGTACGATTTTCAGAACTTATCAAACCTATCTATGTTCCGCACTAATATAGAGATACATGATATCCCATTATGGCCTGACTACTTTAATTGAAATGAAATGGATATCCAAACAGTTCACGACTACTACATTATCTAATGTTACGAAATGTTCTTATGTTAATATTAACATTATCTCATTACAGCATCGCGTTATCTTTTATTCAACAATATTGCATAACAAAAGCATAAATCAGTATTTAAACAACTAAGCAGTTCATATCATAAAGAACAAAGAATATCAGCATTCCATAAATACCAATCAATTGAGACTAGGGTTCAATCTATTAGGGGAAAAGTAAGTTAAATCGATTGAAACAACTTTCAATCGATTGGGTCCCATCAATCGATTAAATAAAATTTCAATCGATTGAAACCAGTTCAATCGATTGAAACCAGTTCAATCGATTGAAACCAGTTCAATCGATTGAAAGTTGTTTCAATCGATTGAAAAGGTCATCTTCTTCCCATAATTGGGCAGAAGCAGATTGAAGCTCGGGTTTACCATTTGTGTCCATTTCTTCACGTTCCAAACTTCTAAAAACACCAACCATAGGCTATTGAGCGAGTTTGGAACTCACCAATTTAAGGGGTTTTGGAAAATTGAGCTTCAATGGTGACTTCTCCCTCTCTCTCTCTCTCTCATCTTCTCTTCTTTGTCTCTTCCTCTCCTTCATTCTCTTGTTGTCTTCTCTTCTTCTCTTCCTCCTCTAGATCTTTTCTTCTCCGTCTGGCTAGATTGTGTATATATACACGGTGTATGTGTGTGTGTGTATATATATGTCAGAGTATGTATTTATATAATTCTCTCTCTCTCTCTCTCTCTCTCTCTCTCTAACTCTCTTTGGTTCAAACAACACCCCTACACACGAACACAATATATAGGGAGATAAAGGGTATAGGTGGCAGCTTCTACCCAAATTAGGGGATAAAGTTCAATCCCCTTTCAATTGATTGATATAGGTTCAATCGATTAAGAACATGTCGGTAGAGGTTTAATCGATTGGGAAGGGTCCAAGTCATTGCTTTAGATCGGCAGAGTTTCAATCGATTGAAGTAGGTTCAATCGATTGATATGGGCACAATGTCAATCGATTGAAATACTTTTACAAGAATTACCAATGCAACCATAACCAATCTCATATAATTACTATACATTCAAAAATCCAGGGTATTACAGATAAACCATCAGCTTTCCTATTAATACTAATATCTATCAATAGTTAATAGGAACTCATAACTTATATACAATACGTGTTCTTAATCTTGAGACAATTATAAACACAAGTCATGTATATGAATGCTTTGACTTACCAATCAGTGATGTCTTAAAGATCATCACATGGGTATCTTGGGTAATCATATCTCATGATATTGTGAATGTACAATGTCAAGATAGATCTACCCCTGTAATGAAGAGTAAGTATTCTCCTGAGAATGTCACCAAGTTAATTACTGAGAACTATAGAAGTAGTTATCAATATGTTTAGTAATCATGAGAGGTGAATGATACCCAAGGAATAAAATATGTATTCACAATTCAGATTGATAGTACTGGTTATCCGACTACCTGAATATGATTACGAATGCTGAAGGTAGAGGAACATTAGTAGCACCTTACAAGTCTAGTTACCGCTTCGGATATGTTCTTATGCATCAGAGTGCAATTATCGTTATTTAGTGGTACTAACGTTAATTGATCAGTTAGTTAATTATCTGATTAAAGAGTTCATCTTAGAAAAATTAATAACTGATCTAAGCCGATAATTAAGAACCTAGGGATCATAATCTAAAGTTTTCCATCTCAAAACCCTTAACTGTAGGAGTTCCATTATAAGCATCATAAAGAATACAAGGAAGGCAAGGAAAGAGGGAGCCAATCGATTGTCCCTCAAGGCAATCGATTGGGTACGCAATCGATTGGACCTTCATCCAATCAATTGGGGATGCCAATCGATTGAGGATGCCAATCGATTGCCACTTCAAGCAATGGGTCAAAACCCGCCTCACACATATATTCTCAACATTATTAAATTACTAATAATGCGTGCAAAATATGATTAAAGAATAATCGCGGGAGCGGGTGTTACACTAAGTGTCCTATATTTCTTTGAACTATTTGTAATAATCAGATCTTATGTTTTGTAACCTGACACCAGATGCCTTATATTCCTAATTTAGTGATCAGACTACTAACTAACAATGATGTAATAGTTAGTCTAAACTCTCTAGATCGATTGTTGATAAGTTTAGTTCTCATCTTCCCTTTAATATAATCTTTCTAACGATTGAAAAAAGAAATCGGCCAGAAATCAGGATTTGGCCGAAAAAGAAGCAAGGCTTTGTTATAGAATAATATTGTGGACAATCAGGTGATGCAACTTGTCATGGCCTATGGGTCCAAATAAGAAAAAAATTTAATTTTCCCTTATGTGGGGTTCTTTTGTAGTGTGGATGATGTGTAAATAGAGGTATAACATGTAGGCAGGTTAGTGTGAGTAAAATATTGTAAAATAGTATAAAGTGTGTTTAGAGACAGATGGGTCCCATAGAGGACGTGGCTCGAGTGAGAGCCAAGGTAGTTCCAAATGAAAGAGAGAAAAAATGGTGGTCAAAGTCCTTAGGTGAAGGGGTACACAGTAAATGGTGGAGGTTTATGAGGGATTAAGGTCATGGAATTGATGGAGTTATAAGGGTGTGAGAATGTTTGAAAGCTAAGGTTGGTGGTCAAGAGTGGAGGAGTAGGGTGATAAGGATAGTGGTGGATAAAGGTTAAGGGTGAGGGCGTAGGTTGTTAAAAGAGTAAGTGCCTTGGAACTACAAGTGTTTCAAGTTTTTGCTCTTAGAGAGAGTAAGAAAGTGACTTGTGTTTGCATTGAGTAGGGTAGGGTGGGGATATTTTTACTGGTTTTTTGAGCGGTGTGGTGATTGAAGGCATTTAATGAGATATGGGTTGTTTGGTGCGACTTTGAGGTGTTGAGGCCCCGATGGCAGGCATTAAATGCGTGGTCATTCCTCAGGATTTAGGGAGGTTGTGGTATGGGACTTCATTCGGCGTAGAGTGATGGTGGGATGAGATTTACTATAGATGGAGTTGTGAAGGTGTGGGTTGGTGTGAGTGGGGGGGGGGGGGGGGGGGGGGGTTGTGGAGGTATGAGTTCCTTGCTCTAGGGAGGACATGGAGAGGACGACGAAGTGGCACGTGAGGGGTCCCATATCTCTCTTTCTCTTTGGAACCAACACTAACTTTGCCTATGAAGGGCATTAGGCTAGGAAGATGCCCTTGACCTTAGCCACCTAGCTATGAATTCTTGAGGTCCCAATAGATATGGCCACCCTCAAGTACTACTCCTTAACCGAACGTGGTTGATCCAAGTGCTAGAGTGTGTGATGGTAAATCAGATACGTATATATATATAGCTCTTTAGGAAGTATGATCCTTATGGTATCGTTGATGTTAAAGATATGATGGAATATCTTGGAGGCGGAATGGCGCATGCATTGTGTACTAGAGGGTTGGTGGCAGAATGGAACATAAACTTGTACTGGAGGGTGGGTGGCAGAATGGTACATGTACTTGTGCTAGAGGGTGAGTGGCAGAATGGTACATGTACTATTGGAGGGTTGGTGTGACGACCAAGAGCTAGTACTCCTGAGGCGGGATGGCCAAGATGGATGAGGTGAGGTCGGGTGTGGGGGCTTGTTCCACATCGCCTGGGGTGAAGTTCCTGGACTAGTTTATAAGGATTAATCTCCCCTCTATATGCAACAAGGCCTTTTAAAACTGTGAGGGAGCTAAACATGAAAGAACTTCACAGTTAAGCGTGCTGCTGCCAGAGCAGTACCAAGGATGGGTGACCCCCTGGGAAGTTCTTTGTGTTTAGTCCCAAAGCGGACAATATTGTTGCTAGATGGGGAGGTGGGTCGTTACAGTTGGTGACTTTGGAATGGTGAACGTACCGGAGTTAGTGGCCCCTTCTTGGTGTCTGTGTGACTCCGCATGTGGGAGGGTACTAAAGTCCTTTTACAGAGATGGTCATGTGGAGTTTCATATGTGGATACGGCTGCCAACTATTCATCTACGTGGAGGTAAAACCCTTGGAATTACCGGGGCCATGTGATGCTGGGTGCAAGGTGGATACATGCCACATGGTGGATTATTACCGATTACCTACGTCCCCAATTTTTACTACTCCAGGGTGTGACAAAAAGTAACAAAAACCTTCAAAATTTCAAAATTCAGTGTGTTGCATAAGCCATGCCAAAAAGTAATGTTTAGTTGCCTTTTTGTAGGGGTGCGACATGGGCTTAATTTGAGATAGAGGGAGCATGAATGAATACGTCACTATACTCTATTTTCATCGATAGCTTTTGGATCTCATATGAATCTATAAAAGCCAAAATGAATTTGTTTGGTGAATCGTTTTTGTCGTAAAAAATATGCGTCAATCACAGAAATTTGCGATTAGCCAAAAAGCTAACTTAGGTATCTTTTGATTAAAAGCAATTTTTTTTTTCGCAAATTGTATCGCATTAAAGAAGCTTTTCCCAAACGAGAGCATGCTCTCCTCCCAAATGGACCCAATGGGGTGCTTAGGTGAGCAAAAATGCTCTCCTCCCAAACAGACCCTAATAAGTCAACTACGCCCCCTCCCTTAGGACATCTCCAATCCTTTCACCAAACCCATATCAAATTCAAATTTGATTCAAACCCCCCTAAAACCCTCTCCAATCGTAGAACCAAACCCATACCAAATTGGGTTCCATATCAAATTAAACAATGCTATTCATGGAACCAAATCACCAACGGCTATAATTTGAGAAATTCCTCACCTGAGGTTTATTCAAGTAGATCGCCGAAGAGGAGGAGAAGGAGAAGGAGAATGAGAAGGGAAGACGACGTCACTGAAACTCAAAGATAAGTTCTGCTTCAAATTGACGACGCCTCCATCATCACCGACTTCTTCTTCGTCATTGTCGTCACCGGCTTCATCTTGGTCTTCTTCTTCATCGTCTATGTAGAAAGAGAGATTTGTGTGGAGTGATGAGAGAGTAGAGAGACGAGAGGTGGTTTTGTGTGTGGAGAGGAGAGGGTGAGAGGAAGAGAGATATTTGTGTGTTTATCTACATATAAAGTGGGGTGTGATATATTTTGGGATAAAATGGGAATTTTATAAAAATAATTGAGTAAAAATTGAAGCTCAACCTTATACCAAATTGAGTTTCTACCCAATTTTTAAGTGAAATTTGAGTAAAAATTTGGGTAAGGATTGGACATGCCTAGGGGTGTGTTTCGGCTGGAACGGATCTGAATAACCTCCTTCGGAAAAAATTCCAAAAATTTTGGAAATTAAATAGGTGTTCCAATTTCCGTTCCGATTTTTTCGGAATTCATTTTCCTTTTCGATTTTGGAATTTCGAAATTTTCGAAAATTTCTGGAATCAGAATTCTTCGATTTTTTTTTCCAGAATTTTCAAAATTAGAATCGAAAATTTTCATAATTTTTAGAATTTTCGGAATACAAATACTATTGAAAGGGTAAGCCATGCTTTTATAGAGAGTCTCCTACTCTCTCATTTATCTCTTTTATTCAATGTAGGACAAATAAATCAATATTCTTCCAAATTTTCTGAAAATATTCAAATTTTTTCGAAAATTATTTTCAAAAAATTTTTGGATACATTTTTGCAGAGTATTTTCGAAATTCTTAAAACAATTCCGATTCCGTTCAATACTTAATTTTTTTTTTTTTCCAGAATTCAGAATTTAATTTTTGATACCAACATTAAAAATTTTCGGATGAAAATACATCAAATCGGAATTTCCATTCTAAACAATACCCTAAAACATGCCCTTATAAACCGTCCCATTTTTAATGTTCGATAGGAGAAACCCACGATTTTAACTTGAACTGTGGGGGTAAACCTCTCTCTCTCTCTCTCTCTCTCTCTACTAGTGTTTCTCCATCAACTCTTTGTCACCCTAGCCAGCTACGCACTCTCTCTCTCTCTCTCTCTCTCTCTCTCTCTCTCTCCATATATATATATATATATATAGGGCGTTTACATGCGATATCAAACGTGGTTTGGCTTGTCTACTAATGGAATTGCATGTTTATAATGCTGCAGAGAACTTGACGGCTATAGAAGAGACTCAAGGTGAGCTCAGTTTGACACTCTCTATTTCCCATCCCTGTTCTATTTCCAACAATTCTGGAACTTTAATTCGTGAAATCAAAACACCAACACAGTAAAAATACTGGGTTTACGCAAATAATTGTGTTGGAATCCAAATTTACGCCCACGCCTTTGTGCATTGCATTTCTCGCAAATTAGAACTTATTCAAATTGCTTAGTTGATTCTTTTATTATGCAAAATCGGTTATACAGTACTTGTCTATTTTTTTATGGTTTCTATATGGTGTGGTTTATAACATGGGTTTGTTGTTCCAAGTCCCTTAGCTAATTTGTTGAGTTGTCTTTTAACTGATTGTGTTCTTAGTTTGAAGTTTGAATTTTTCTGTAATTAAGTAGTTGTTGGGTTGTTTGATTCATCCACGAGTATCTATGATTAGTGAGTTTTGGTAGCTGTACAAAATGATGAAGTTACTCAATTTTTTTCTGAAAAATTTGTTTGTTTACTATTGCTATTTCATTTGAGTCGTTGATTTTTAATTTTAAGTTCATATGGGAGAAAATATTACTTCAATACGTATTTTACATCACTAAAATTGGTACTTTTAGGATATTGTAAATTTACATTTTGGTTAATGATTTGCTATTATTATCAGGACATTTAAAACACTTTCCATTCAATTCTTGATTTTATTTTACTTTTAGTCTCATCAATTTAAATGGTTGGTCTTTGGGGTGGCAAGGACTAATGATAAGGGCATCTCCTGCTATTATTCTAAAAGTTATACTCAAATTGGAGTGAGAATTTTAGGTAAAAACTTCATATGATATGAAGCTCGCCAATGATTTTACTCAAATCTTGTTGCACATTTACCATTTTTTTCCCCAATAAGGTATAAATTTGTGTAAGACCATCTCCAAGCCTAACATCAAACCCATACCAAATTAAATTTTAGTTGATCTTTGAGTACGTGAATGTGGATTTTGGGTTTAAATTGGAGTGAAACTCTATTTGTTATGTATTTGAGTTTACGAATCGTTGTAGGGGCACGATTTATCACTTATTGGTTGGTGGTAATGTACATGATGATTATCATTGGCAAAACGTGTAAAGGGCAATCTAACTCTTTTACTCTTATCCACTCATTGTCCAAAGTTGTTGTGCATATTAATCGCAAATTTTGAACACTTGTTATTTGCCATTGCAAGGTGTACAAACACTAGAAGAGCGTGCTTTGATATCTGTATTTATAGAAGCATATTGTAGTTTCAAGTTTGTACCCATGGTTTTGTAAAACCTCATTGTGACTTTTTAACCAAGTCACTCATGGATGCTTGAGCTTTATTATCTACTATGAAGTATGCAAAAGTTTTCCCCAAACAACTCATGGAATTCTAATCTTTATTATCTAATTCCTTATGAAGTGACGTTAGTTGCTTGCGGTTCTGATTGGCTGGAATATATATGATGCGATTTTTTGACAGTTGAATTTCGTGAACAACTTCGTGAAGCATTTGCTAGAGGCTCCTTAGACTTTGATACTTGGACTTCACTTATTTCAGAGATTGAGAAAACATATTCAGTGAGTTGTAAATTCTGTATTTTGTGTTTGTCAGACAATTTTTATCTTGCAATTTTTTATGATTGCAATGATTTACCAACATGACAAATATTTTGGGGCCATTCTGGACATTTGTTATTGGCTCCAGACATGAGCATTTAATCAATAAATATATATGGTTATCCATCGTTTGTTCTGTTTCGGATACACCTGTTTGAAGTCATGTATTAATAGGTAATTAATTTACAAGCAATTAAAATATTCTCTTCCTGTTAGCATAGCCTGAAAAATTAGGCCAAATATAACGCTATAGGGGGACAATACAAGGGTGCAAATTAAAATGGGGTACAAGTTGCCCAAGAGATTATGTATGAACTTTGTCTATGAATGTAGAAAGGTGAGTCACTTTCACTGGCATACGGAAAAAAGTCCAGGATGGCAAATTCGTAACATCAGGGGGGACAAGTCACCAAGCAGGGACCTACATGGGTACAAACTAATTCAGTATCTTCTACCAACGCTAGCTTTGGAGATTCTATTGGAAATTGGAAACGTCAAAGTGATGTGGCTTATGAAAACGAAGATGAGGAGACAAGAAACCTGGTTCTGTGATAAAATGTGCTGCTTACACTGCCTCTTAACTTAGTTACTCCCTCCGTCCCATTTTATGTGTCCATCTTTCCTTTTTGGGATGTCCCAAAATTGTTGTCCACTTTCCTAAATTAGTATATAAATTTTACTTAGTTTCTCCAACTACCCTTCCTTGCAATCAATACCAAAATAAAATAATAATAAAAAAAGTGCAATGATTATGGGCAATTGTGGAAAGTAGGTGTAGATTCTTTTTGTCCCCTTAAATAGTTGGACTCCCCAAGATGGACACATAAAATGGGACGGAGGGAGTAAAATTTTCAAGAGGAGGGCTGCTTCATAACATGGAGCAGAAACATATTTAGAGCAACATATGACTATTGTTCAGATATGGATCAACTTAAGGAAAAAGAGTGGTTTCATGTTGCAGAATATACAAATGGCCTGCTCTCATATATCAAGTAAAAATGAAGACCTTAGATTTATCGCTTTATATGTATTCAAAGGTGTTTTTTTGGTGAATTTTTTTGGTGGTATTAGTTCCTCCTGAGGCTTGATGTATGTTGTTGGATCCATACATAAAGAGCTTAAGCTTTTTGGGCAACTGTTTCTCTGATTAGGTAATGTAGATTTGCTTTTGGAAGTTCTTGGGTTCCAGTCTCTTTTGTTCGCTTTGTTATCCATTTTGTTGCTTAGATCTGCTTAGTTCTACGATATATTAGTTTTGTTCAATTCTCTACACGTGCAAGGGATGCCATTAGTGAGGGAGGGAGGGTGTTGGGAGTTTGATAATAATCATTGGGTTTATTCCTTAATTTCATGATAGCTTAAACTTTATGGCAAATGGTGCTTTAACATCTCAAATGTAAACCCTCTCATAAAACATCACAAGCCCAACAAAGATCTTATTGGTTATCTGGGCTTATGCTCTCATACCTAAAAGAACTTAAATGAAGTTCTCCCCTTTTCTACTAGAATAATTTCACAATTTTCCGATTCGTTACAGTTTGAGAAGAAGCAAGAAAGAGAAAGCAAGATATGGGGAGAATGAATGAGTCACTCCAAACATCACCTGGCATGACATATTTCATGAAAGCTGGTCCTTGTACAAGCACAAATCATCCCTACTGATTTCAAATTTATATACGAGCATTTTTAATGCTGTTGACAAGATTATAGATCTATGTTACCTGGACTCTCCTACTAACCCCAAGTACCCGATCCCCGTGTCCGACGCCCGTACCCAATTCGGACACTCGGATCCTTCACAAGTGATGTTGAAAAGGTAAGTAGAAGCTCAAAATTGTGGGCAAAGAGGTTTATAACTATTGAAATTAAGAAACATAGTATGTTTATATCTTCAGAAGGTGTCCGCATACCCGTATCCAACGTTTAGACACATGTCCCCGGATCCCAAGATTTGGATTCAGAGGAGGACCAACACCTAGATACACACCCACACCCGACACTCATACCCGAGTCTAGGTAACATAGTTATAGATTGGCAATTCATATAAGCATTACATTATTTAGGATCTGAAAGGTTCAATCTGCCCATCGTTTTCCAAACTAAGTGGCACACAAAGAGCAGTCTACCTCAGAAAATGATATTTTCTTTGGCAAAAGTTAAGTTCACTGATCTTTCTTGAACCTACATATGGACTATAATCAACGCTTCATATTATCCCCATGTAAATCAGCCTGCTAATGCAAATGCTGTTTCTCGCATATTTGATGGATATAAACTCTGTTTCATTACTGCAGGATGATATAGAGATGATCTGCTTGGCATATGATTCCTTTTTGTCCAAGTTTCCTTTGTGCTATGGATATTGGAGGAAATACGCTGACCATCATGCTCGCTTATGCACTGTTGAAAAGGTTGTTGAAACCTTCGAGCGAGCTGTGCAATCAGCGACATACTCTGTTAGTTTGTGGGTTGAATATTGCAGCTTCAGTGTATCAGTATTTGAGGACCCATGTGATGTCCGTAGGTAAAATCGTTAACTTGATATAGCTTTCAATAATTTGGTAGTAAAAGTTTTTGAATTGCCTGCATCTTTTATGCTTTTGATGTTCGGTTATGATATTGCAGCCTTGAAACCGTTTTATAGTTTAAAGAAGCTGTCAAATAATGAGAATAACACTGGAAAGTCCACATTGCTTGGACTTATTTGACGACACT
Source organism: Hydrangea macrophylla (assembly GCA_033977485.1). NCBI lineage: Eukaryota > Viridiplantae > Streptophyta > Magnoliopsida > Cornales > Hydrangeaceae > Hydrangea > Hydrangea macrophylla. The sequence continues at coordinate 58,043,140 of CM066988.1, read as the reverse complement.
GGTTTGGCAGCTATTTTAGACCAATGAATACCACATCCTATGGTTATTTCAATTACAAAGGGTCCGTTACGGATACGGCGACATAGACATGACACGACATGAAACAGCGATATGGAAAATCCTAAAAGAAACGCGACACGATACGGCGACAACATGGAATTTTTTTTAACTATGTGTATTTTTTTTGAATGCGACCATGCAACATAAAAATAACAATATTTTCAAAATAACTAGAATGTGTTGAGTTTCATTAGTTATAAATGTTTTATTTATTTTATGATTAGTATAGGGACATGTGTGTAATTACTTGTTCTCTTGTTATTATAAATAAAGAGGTCTCACAGTTGTGAGATTAAGCCTTCAATAATATTGTGTAATGTTATTCAACATGGTATCAGAGCCTCCCTAAATTAGGGTTCTGTCACCACCACCAGCCGCCTACCATCACCACCATCAGCCGCCACCCTAACCCTAACCCTAACCCTAGCCGACCCAACGAGAGTTTCATCGCGAAGTTACTGTTCATCGTGAAGTTACTGTTCATCGCAGCACTATTCATCGCAGCATTGTTCACCGCACACTGTTCATCGCAGCACTGTTCATCGGGTTACTGTTCATCGCAGCACTGTTCATCGAGTTACTGTTCACCGCAGCACTATTCACACCTAGCCGCAATAATTTTTTGAGAACATTATTTGCTCTTAGTTTGTTTGTCTTCGATCCGTAAGCGGATATATGTTGTTTAATTAGATCGGATCATCTTAGGCTTCTCTTGACCACCATCCCTTGATCATCTGCATCCTTCATCATGTCAAAAGATGATGTGATATGTGAGAAATCTATTGCCGCCTCTTCAGGTTCTTCTATGGGTAACGAAAGACAGTCGTACGTTACTGAGAATCCGGGTTCCAAAATCACCACTGCGTTGTTCTATGGTGCTAATTACCTCTTATGGTCCCAGTCGGCAACTTTATGGCTCCGTAGTCGATATAAATTCATTTATGTGGATGGTTCAGTCAAGGCCCGTATTCGTGATGATCCGACATATCTCAAGTGGGAAGGTGATAATTCTCTTGTTATGAGTTGGCTAGTTCATTCTATGGAACCCGAACTTGCAGATCCATTCTTATCTATGGGCACGACCAAAGATATTTTGGGATACTTTAGCTGAAACATATTCCCGTCAAGGGAATGTTGCCCAAGTGTATGAACTTCGAAGAGCAATTCAGGACGAAGTTCAAGGGGATCACACTACTCTCCAGTATTTCACCGCTCTAGGCTCTCTTTGGAAGCGACTTGATCATTTAACATTTCATCCCTCTAATCCAATTGATGCTGCGGGTTTTCAGAAATACATTGAAGGGGAAAGAATCTTCAAGTTTCTAGCCGGTCTTAGGCCCGAGTTTGATCCAGTTCGTGGCCGTATTTTGGGTATTGTTCCCCTTCCATCTCTTCGAGAAGCTTTTTCTAAGATGAAGAAAGTCGCCGCTCTGTTATGTTGCCCTCTTCATCGACATATAGGTCAGCCTTGGTATCCTCTAATCAACGGGGCGGCAAGGCTTTTACTCCTCCGAGAGAACCCCAGTATATGGGACGTGACACCAACAATAATAGACCTTGGTGTGATCATTGCAATTGTCTCGGACACACTCGCGAGACATTCTGGAAGCTTCATGGGCGTCCTTCCTTTCCCAGGGGATGTGGTGGTGGCCGTCATGGTGGTCGTGGTCCTCCACGAGCTCATTTTACTACTGACTCATCTCCGTATGAGGAGAAAGATACTCTTGCCTCAGCTCCTCCATCGTCTTCTCCAGCAGTGGGAAACATCAGTAGTGCCGATATCGAAACACTCCGCCGCATTATGACTCAATTGAACACTCCATCTGCCTCTACTTCCTTTGCCCAGTCAGGTATTTTTGCTAATTTTTCACATGCCTTACATGCTGATTCTAGTCAACCATGGATTATTGACTCCGGAGCTTCCGATCACATGACCGGTCTTTCCTCTATATTCTCTTCTTATACCCCAAGTTCTAGTAAAGAGAAAGTTAAAACTGCAGATGGTTCTCTTTCATCCATCTCTGGTAAAGGTGTCATTAAAATTTTTTAATTCATTACCTTTATCTTCAGTACTTTATGTTCCTAATTTCTCTACTAATCTTTTATCCATTGCTAGGATTACTCATGATCTTAACTGTAGTGTTAGCTTCTTCCCATCTCATTGTGTCTTTCAGGATCTCTCCACGAAAAAGGTTATTGGCAGTGGTAGAGAGGAGAATGGCCTATATTTTCTGCTGCCAGAGGGAGCCACACAAGGAAACTTACCACAAGCAGCTCAACATATACAGAGAGAGACTATTCCTAGGGAAGCTTGGTTATGGCATCAGAGATTAGGCCACCCTTCGTTTTTTATTTCCTTCTCTTGTCAGTAATAAAAGTGTTTCCAACATTTCTTGTGAGGCTTGTGAGTTGGGAAAACATCATCGTGCAACTTATAATTCTAGTTTTAATAAAAGTACTGTTCCATTTGCTATTATTCACACTGATGTTTGGGGTCCTTCTCCTATTATCACTCTAAATGGCTATAAGTGGTTTGTTACCTTTATTGATGACTGTACTCGCACAACTTGGGTTTATTTGATGAAGGATAAGAATGATGTTTTTTTCCATCTTTAAATCCTTTCACAAAATGATATGCACACAATTTAGCACAGTTGTCAAGGTTGTTCGGTCTGACAAAGGGGGGTAATACATCTTTGGTGGTCTCACTCACTATTTTTCTGAACATGGAATGATCCATCAAACTTCTTGCACTAACACCCCTCAGCAGAATGGTGTTGTAGAGAGAAAAAACCGTCATTTGTTAGAATCAGCCAGGTCTATGCTCTTCTCTATGCATCTTCCCAAGTCTTACTGGGGGAAAGCAGTCCTAACTGCATCCTATCTTATCAACCGTCTTCCTTCTCGTGTCCTTGGTAAGAAATCTCCAATTGAACTTCTTACTAAGTCATCCTCCATTTTTCCCATTCCTCCTAAAGTGTTTGGTTGTGTGTGTATTGTCCAAAATCATTCTCCTTCTCGTCGGAAGTTAGATCCTCGTTCAGTCAAATGTGTTTTTGTTGGTTATTCTCCAACTCAGAAAGGGTACAAGTGTTATGATCCTCCTACTCGTCGGTGGTATGTATCTATGGATGTCACTTTTGATGAAACACTTTCCTACTTTCAGTCCTCTCTTTCTCCTCTTCAGGGGGAGATAGACCAGCAAGCAGAGCAGCCTGCTTTCATTGTTCCCTTACCTGTATCTAGCGAGGAAGAGGGAGGAAAAAAAGGAAAAAGAGAGAATGAGGGAGATATTTTTGTACCAGCTTGAGGGGGAGTGTTGAGTTGTTATGTCTTTTATTGTATAGTTGTTATGTTTTTATTATAATGTCTTAGTTGGGGTCTTATTGTAATTTCTTTTCTTCTTATTAATGATTAATATAAAAGGGTGTGACAAATTGTCAACCCTAAGTTTTTGCCAAATACTCTTTCAACACTAATTTCCACGTCCCATTTTGTGAAGAGCTTTCATCTCTTCAACCATGGCATTCTTCCAATTAGGATTAGACAAAGCTTCCTGAATATGGTTAGGGATAGACACAGAATCGATTTGGGACACAAATGCCCTATATGATGGAGAGAGATGAGAATATGAAACAAAATTTGAAAGAGGATGTTTAGTACATGCTCTAGTTCCCTTTCGCAGGGCAATAGGCATGTCTAAATCATCATCATCAGATGGATCAACAATAACAGATATTGGAGAATTAGCAATAGAAGGAGAGGAAATACCTGAATCATCTTCACTAGAAGGCGATTGAAGCGGGATTGGAGAGATGTGCCTTTTTTCTACTGCCCCAAAAATTTGTCTCCTCTTATCCTTGGTATACGTTAACAATTCCTTACCTTCTCTCTCTTCCTCTCCTTTTTTCTCTCCTTTTTCTCCCTCTTCCTCACCTTTTTTCTGCTCACTTCTCATTCCCAGCTTGTCTAAAATAGAGTAGAATGGTCGACTTCCGATTCCCTTAGTGAGAACATCTGTAACCTGATCACCCGTCTTCACAAAGGGAATGCAAATGGTACCATTATTTAGATTCTCTTTAATGAAGTGTCGGTCAATCTCAACGTGCTTGGTTCGATCATGTTGAACTGGATTATGCGCTATACTAATTGCAGACTTATTATCACAGTATAGCTTCATAGAATCCGAATGTTCAACCTTCAAGTCTCTCAAAAGCGACTTAATCCACAAGAGCTCACAAATACCTTGGGCCATAGCCCTGAACTCGGCTTCTGCACTTGATCTGGCAACAACATTTTGCTTCTTACTTCTCCAAGTAACCAGATTCCCCCCTATAAACGTGCAGTACCCAGAGGTAGACCTCCTGTCAGTAACAGAGCCAGCCCAATCGGCGTCTGTATAAGCTTCCACCCTAAGATGGCTATGCTTAGCAAAATATAATCCTTTCCCGGGAGCAGATTTCAAGTATCGAAGAATCCGAAAAACAGCTTCCTGATGTGATTCTCGTGGAGAGTGCATAAACTGGCTAACAACTCCAACGGCAAACGCAATGTCCGGGCGAGTATGAGATAAGTAAATGAGTTTACCAACGAGTCTCTGATATCTCCCCCTATCCACCATAGCTCCACTACTATCATCACTAAGCTTCTGATTTGGTTCCATGGGTATATCACACGCCTTACTCCCAAGCATTCCTGTCTCTTTTAGTAAATCTAAAACATACTTCCTCTGAGAGATAAAGATTCCATCTTTAGACCGAGCTAATTCAATGCCAAGGAAAAATCTCAAAGTGCCCAAGTCCTTGATTTCAAATATAGTAGCCAAGTAATTTTTCAACTTTTTCATTTCCTCCAAGTCATCCCCTGTAAGTACAATGTCATCAACATACACTATAAGAGCTGTAGTCTTACCTTGCAACGAGTGTTTGATGAACAAAGTATGATCGGCATGACTCTGTCTAAAACCATAACAGAGCATAGCCTGTGAAAACCTCTCAAACCACGCTCTTGGGGATTGCTTTAGACCATACAAAGACTTCTTGAGCCTACACACCTTTCCTCCAGTGTTTGAATCCTCAAAACCTGGAGGCACATCCATGTACACTTCTTCTTCCAAATCACCATGTAAAAAGGCATTTTTCACGTCAAATTGCTGAAGTGGCCAGTCTAAGTTTGCAGCAAGAGACAAAAGAATTCTGACTGAGTTCATCTTTGCTACTGGTGCAAAGGGGTCTCCTCATAGTCTACACCGTAGGTCTGAGTAAATCCCTTAGCCACCAACCGGGCTTTATAACGCTCAATAGAGCCATCAGCTCTGTGTTTCACTGTGTACACCCACTTGCACCCCACAGTCCTTTTACCCTTAGGTAACGTTGTCAGTTCCCAAGTACCACTCTTATGAAGAGCTTTCATCTCTTCAATCATGGTATGTTTCCACTTGGGATCCGCAAGAGCTTCCTGAAAATGGTTAGGAACACTAATGGAGGAAACTTTTGAAAGAAAGACTCGATAGGAAGGAGACAAGCGAGAATAAGACACAAAATTCGAAATAGGATGTTGTGTACAAGACCTAACACCTTTACGAACTGCAATAGGGACATCCAAATCATCAGGTTCAGAAAGAGAAGTACTAGAATTACCTGCGTCAGAGTCACTAGGATCGTTATCACTTTAGAGAGAATGGCAGTGGATGTGGAGGAGAAGTAGCCTCATTGGTCCCCCTCTTATTCTTATTCCATGTCTCTCTAGAATAAACGAACATCTCTTTCTCCTTTTCATTATTCTCTGGCTCACCAATTTTCTTTTCCACCTGCTCATCAACTTTTTTATTCTCCACCTCAAGCATCATAGGCAACACAAAAGGACCTTCAGATACCTCTTCTATATATGGCTGCTCCCTCTGAAGAGGTAACGTGGAGTCAAGGAAATAGGACTGAGACTCGAGAAACGTGACATCCATGGACACAAACCACTTTCGAGACTGAGGATGATAGCATTTATACCCCTTCTGAGTAGGAGAGTATCCGACGAAAACACATTTGATGGCACGAGGATCCAACTTCCCACGGGTAGGAGAATGGTTATGAACGTTGCATATACAACCGAACACTCGAGGAAGAATGGACAAAGAAGAAGATGACGGAGAAAGTACCTCTATAGGTGACTTTTTATTCAGAACACGAGTGGGAAGACGATTAATGAGGTAAGCAGCTGTTAAGACTGCTTCACCCCAATAGGACCGAGGAGCATTGACAGAAAAGAGCAATGAACGAGCAATATCTAGGAGATGACGGTTCTTACGTTCTGCTACCCCATTCTGTTGAGGGGTATCAGTACAAGATGTCTGATGGACAATACCGTGAGCAGACAAATAATCAGCAAGACCAGAATCAATATATTCACCCCCATTATCAGATCGTAAGACCTTAACAACAGCTCCGAATTGTGTTCCTACCATTTTGTGAAAGTGTTTGAAAATTGTAAAGACCTCCCGTTTCTCTTTCATCATATATAACCAAGTTGTACGCGAAAAATCATCAATAAATGACACAAATCATCGATGACTCTTTAAAGAAACAGTACGGGACGGACCCCAAACATCAGTAAGTATTAAATCAAATGGAAGTGCACTTTTATTATTGCTAGGGGCAAAAGAAGCCCTATGATGTTTACCAAGTGCACAAGCTTCACAATTAAAACTAGAAACATCATTATCGGAAACAAAAGAAGGAAACATATGTTTAAGTAAATAGACAGATGGATGTCCTAAACGCCTATGCCAAAGTCCTAAATCTTCAGCTTTATTCCTAGAAACAGTAGTGTAATGAGCAAGCTTCTCCCCTTCATTCAAAATGTAAAGCCCGTTCTCCTCTCTACCACTGCCAATCGTCCTCTTCGTGGTAAGATCCTGAAAGACACAGTGAGACGGGAAAAAAGTTACACAACAATTTAAATCGTGTGTAATACGACTCAAGGATAAGAGATTATGGGAAAAACAAGAAACATGCAACACAGAGGTAAGAGATAAAGAAGGGGTCACATGAATTAAACCTTTCCCAGAAACTGAAGAGAAGGTACCATCGGCAATTTTAACTTTTTCTTGACCTGAATAAGGCTTATAATCAGAGAACAAGTCAGAAGAACGAGACATATGATCTGAGGCACCTGAATCTATTATCCAAGGAAACGAAGAGTGAGAAAGGAAAGCTCTTGCTGAAGTGACTGAGTTACCTGATTGGGCAAAGGAGGTGTAGAAGGAGCACAACGAGCCATCAGATTCTGAAGCTTATGAAACTCGGTAGTAGATAACGGGCCAACAGTAGAAGGCTCAGCAGAAGTTGCCTCTGAAAAATCTGTGACTGCGGTATGATGAGCCCGGGCATGACCACCACGACTTCCAGAGTTCCAGGAATGACCTCCACGACCACGACCACGGCCGCGACCACCTGGAGGACGACCATGGAGTTGCCAACAGGTCTCCCTGGTATGATGTGGTCGAGAACAGTAGTCACAAAACTGTGTGCCCCTGTCAGAAGTACCAGACTCAAATGATGTATCTTTAGTACGGACCTGCTTGGTGCCCTCAGATGGTGGAAAAGAAACTAAAGCAGATCTCTCAGTGATGGCAGGAGTAAGCATGGCAGAACGACGGCTCTCTTCATTCTGCACATAAGCAAAAGCCTCCTGAAGAGAGGGAAGGTTATCCATTCCCAGAACCCGACTACGAACGGTGTCATAATCTGGATGACGTCCCTGAAGAAACTTAAATACTCTTTTCTTCTCCAGGAGCTTACGATAGCCGACTGAATCAACTGGGCAAACGGGTTGGTAATCCTGTAGGTGATCTACCCGGTTCCAACTGGTGGTCAAAAAAGTGAAGTACTGAGTCACAGTCAAGGATCAAAATTTCGTTTCGATCTATTGTTTCGGTCTACCCAGAAACGGAAACGTTTCGGAAACATTTCGGAAACATGTGGAAACAACCGAAAAAATTGGAAACATTGAGAAACATGGGAAAACATAACTTCAAACTTAACTATATGCGTGTATAAAGTTAATAATTGATTAATTGAACATTTGAGAGGTCTATATATGTAGAGATGCATTAAAAATGTGTAATTCAAATTGAAAATACATGAGGATTAAGTCGTCAATCTACTGCCAAACACTGCATAGAATCTCAAAACACTTCATAGAATGCAAAAGATACATATAAGTACATAGTAAGCTAATAAGTCATCTCTAAAATAAAATGGTTGTTCCATATGACAAGTACACTTCCACATGATTATCTTGATGGAAACAAGGATGTTTCGTTGGAAGCGAATGAAACGATGCGGAATCATAGGTTTGTTTCGATGGAAACAATTATGTTTCGATGGAAACAAAAGAAACAAAGTCGTTTCGATGGAATCCATGGAATTGCGAGATTCCATGGCTGTTTCGTTTCCATGACCTAAGAAACGGAAACGTTTCGGCCGTTTCGATGGAAACAGAAGGAAATTTTGATCCTTGGTCACAGTCATAGATCCCTGTTCTGAACGATCAATTGAGCGTGTCAGCTCAAACTCCTGAGCATAATTGCCCTTCCGTGAATAGGTAGAAGCAACTGTCTCCCAAATATCTCTAGCAGTCTTCATACCATAGTAGCCTTCACCAATTTCGTGAAGCATTGAATTGATCAACCAAGACATAATAAGAGAATTTTCAATTTCCCATTTATCATGGGTGGAATCTGTCATATCTGGTGCCTGAATACGGCCATCAACATGGCCCATCTTCCCTCGACCTCGTAAGTAAAGAGCCACAGATTGTGACCAGGTAAGATAATTCTGGCCATTGAACAAAGTGGTAGTAATTTTCAGGTTGGGATTGTCCAGTGTAGTAATAACAGGGTTATCACTGGTAGAAATTTTCGAACCATCCTGAGACGTTGTGTTAGTCTCATTGGACATGGTTCCAATATGTAAAGAAAATACCCACACCAAATACGAGGAAATGGAGAAGATGGAGGAAAAGGCACGATCAAAAATCAGTCATCAATAGCCCATAGAGGGACCAAAAAACAAAGAAAAAACTAGGGTGAAATCAAACCTTCACAAGGATATTGGGCAATGATCCAAATCTGCCCTAGGGTTGAAGAAAGGAAGATTTGTAAGATATGGAAGTCAAGCCAGGGCTGGAAGAGGCTTGCGGCTAGGTATGAGGAGGTGTAGGAGCCTGCGGCTGGGCAGATTGGGTCAGGCGCAGTCCAGGGTGGTGGAGAGGGGTGCGCTGCAGGCCAGGGTGGTGGTGGGAGGACTGGCGAAGGCTGGGATGGTCTGGAGAGGTCCGGCGAGGGCAGGGGTTGGGCTGGAGAGGCTGGCGCAAGGCTGGTTCGTGGTGGTAGGTCACGGCGCAGGGAGGGGTGATGGTTAGGGCATGGTGCTGCTGTGGATTGGCTCTGATACCATGTTGAAAGAGTATTTGGCAAAAACTTAGGGTTGACAATTTGTCACACCCTTTTATATTAATCATTAATAAGAAGAAAAGAAATTACAATAAGACCCCAACTAAGACATTATAATAAAAACATAACAACTATATAATAAAAGACATAACAACTCAACAATTAGCAGAGTTACCTCGAGGTAAAAAGACGGTAGGATGCAAGTGGGTATTCACCGTGAAACATAATGCGGATGGGACTGTTGAGAGATACAAAGCCAGGCTTGTTGCTAAGGGCTTTACTCAGACATATGGGGTTGATTACCAAGAGACATTTGCCCCGGTTGCAAAAATGAACTCCATCAGGATCCTTCTGTCGCTAGCAGCAATTATGGGTTTGAGGACACTAAGACACAAGGTAAGGTATGTCGCCTCTAGAAATCCTTATATGGCCTCAAGCAATTTCCTAGAGCCTGGTTAGCCTGGTTCGATAGATTTTCTCAAGCTATGATACGATATGGTGTCAAATAAAGCCAAGGCGATCATACTCTCTTTATCAAGCATTCATCACAAGGGAAATTGACTGCTTTGATAGTCTATGTAGACGATATAGTTCTCTCAGGTGATGACTTAGTTGAAATGGAACAGTTGAAGACCTATCTTGCCAAGGAGTTTGAAATTAAGGATCTAGAAGATTTGAAATATTTTCTTGGAATAGAAGTGGCACGCTGCAAGGAAGGGCTGTTTATATCCCAACGTAAGTATGTCCTGGATCTCCTAAAGGAGACAGGTTTACTTTGTTGTAAAGCAGTTGATACTTCCATGGATCTAAATATGAAGCTCAGTGATGATCCCAGTGGAGAACCAGTTGAAAAGGGAAGATACTAGAGACTAGTGGGCAAACTTATCTATTTGGCTCATACCAGACTGGATATCGCTTTCGCTGTTAGTGTGGTAAGTCAATTTATGCATGCTCCTAGACAACTCCATCTTGATGCTGTGTTTAGAATTATGAGATATCTTAAGTCAGCCCCAGGGAAAGGGCTGTTCTTTGCCAAGAATGGTCATACACTTGTTGAAGCCTCCATCGACGCTGATTGGGCAGGTTCAGTGATGGATAGGAGATCAACTACGGGGTATTGCACATTTGTGGGAGGTAATTTGGTCACATGAAGAAGTAAGAAGCAAGTAGTGGTAGCAAGATCCAGTGCAGAGGCCGAGTTTAGAGCTATGGCACAAGGAGTATGTGAATTATTATGGATTCAGATAGTTTTGACTGATCTGGGGTTTGGGCCAAAGGACTCTATGAAATTGTACTGTGATAGTACATCAACCATTAGCATTGCTCATAATCCGGTCCAACATGATAGGACAAAACACGTGGAGATTGACAGACATTTTATAAAGGAGAAGTTAAATTGTGGAAGCATTTGTACTCCATTTGTCAAGTCTGGGGAGCAGCTAGCAGACATTCTTACCAAGAGTCTAGCAAGTCGTTCGTTTCACTTTATCCTTAGCAAGATGGGAATGAGAGATATCTTCGCACCAGCTTGAGGGGGAGTGTTGAGTTTCATTAGTTATAAATGTTTTATTTATTTTATGATTAGTATAGGGGCTTGTGTGTAATTACTTGTTCTCTTGTTATTATAAATAAAGAGGTCTCACAGTTGTGAGATTAAGCCTTCAATAATATTGTGTAATGTTATTCGACAGAATGTTGAATAAATTACCTCCAAAAAATACCTTCTTCATCGTTTCATCACAGGTGGTCTCTTTCGCTTGTCTCTGTCTCTCAATTCTATAAGCTTGTGTAGCATCCAACTTGAAACTTTTTTGGGCAGACCAATTTAATTTCCTTGATTTTATTTTTAATATTATATATATATATTTTTAAATCCTTCAACTTTCTAGTATTCCTTCTATTTTTATTTTTCACCCCTCTTTTGCAACCGTATTTTACACATTTAGATTTTCGCACCAAAATTCAAGACTCCTCTTTAAAAATAAATAATTAAAGTGTTGGGAAAGTATCAGAGCTGTGTCAATGATGTGTCGGTGCCGTGTCAGATTTCAAAAATTACTTAAAAAATTCCTGGCACTTTTTTTTTTTTTTTTTGCGTATCCTAAACATGTCGGAAGCATGTCAGTTTGGGAGGTGTGTTGAACACAAATATGGCACTCATTTAATTTTCGGTCCTTCCTAGTTGCCCAGTGGTGTTTCCGCTTACGCAGGTTTCTAGGAGGGGTATACTGGGGACTGTGTAGCACATATAGTTTCGTTTGGTGCCATGTTTGTGTTTGACAAAAAGCATGCCTTAATTAGGTGTACATCTACATACCTGGGACATGTGCCCACGCCTCACAGGAGTGGAGTGGACACGACAAGGTGGCTCCTTTGAAAATGTTATCAACATTTGAGGTTAAAGTCTTACTAAAAATAAAATGAAAGAACACTAAATATTGTATAGTCAATTAAAGAAAAAGTAATTTTCTGCTTGCCTTGTCCTGACTGTGTTTGTTTCTGTATCCTACATTTTAAGATTTTCCATGCCTTCGGTGTATCCGTGCATTATAGACGTGTCCATATCTCTGGAGAGAGACCCATTTTTTGCGCTAAGTGGTCGCTATCAATACAAACTTGCGATCTTTCACTGGTTCAAATAAACAAAATGATCAAAACTACTTTGATATAATATTAATGGTAGAAGAGTATTTGAAAAGACGTTTGGTGTCTTTGAGCATTGCAATTATGGAGCTTCTCCCCATAGTCTCAAAATGTTGATCAGTTTATGGCTAACTACTGGTTAGTATCAAAAGGACAATTTCACATCCCTGTATTTAGAGAGTTATTTTACAATATTCTTTATATTTGTGGAGGGTGTAACTGATTTACCATCTGCTTGAGTGGAGATTTTTATTTTCCATATAGCTTCTAAGTCAAATCTAAGTGTCAATTATTAATTTTCTTATTATTGGTTAGCAGGTTCTTTTTTCTTTTTCATAAAAGGCAAATAATGCATCTTGTGTGTGTGGTGGTAATGGGAAGCCTATTCAACTTGTTGAAGAAACTATGGGAATTTTTGGTGTGACCTTAATCTGTAAAGAGATTATCTTGTCTATTTGGTATTGTAAACTACAAAAAACTTTTATATAAATAGGAGTTTGGTTTGTTTGTGTTTGTATGCATAATATGGCAAACTATGCTAGGAGGATCTATCCTGTAATGTTAAGTTATTTCTTGGGGTCATTACACATGGGTGGTCCTACTCATTTGGGGTGATTGGGACTGGGGGAGATGTGGGGTGTGGGGGGATGTGTGGGGGGATTTAACTTTCCTTTCCAACAATCACCTTTGCAAGCAGTTGGGAGCCAAGGAAGCATGTACTCTTCTAAAAGGCTGAAGAAACCGCACATGTTATGTTTTGTACACTGAATTCAGTGCGTATTTGGTGCGGTTCGGGTGCACACTGAATTTGCCAGTGCTACTCTCGGTTGCTTTTTGGAGACGGTATTCTTGTGGATTCATCTAGGGTGCTGTGTGGATTCTTCTTTTTGTGCGACATGTTATCTTTTGTACATATTTAAAAAACAAGGGGTCTCTAACATACTTTTAAAAACTTTGAGGCCAATTTATGAATGCTGGGAGTTTGATTACACGTTAAAATTCTTGTGTTGCTTACGGAGCCTCGCTTGTTATTCATATGAGAAGAAACTATGTTTTTTCTTATTATTCAATGTCAATGTACAGAGCATATGTACAACTATGAGAAGAAACTAATAAAAGGAAATAAAAGAGAATAAAGGAAATAACAGATAGGAACAAATCAATCTATTCCTAAACTAACGTGATCCATAAATCACGGGAAGAATAATCCGAATATTCCAACACTCCTACTCAAGCTGGAGCGAAGGTGTTCACGAGTTCCAGCTTGACGATAGACAACTTCAATAGTGAGGGCCCAACGGACTTCGTAAATACATCAGCAGTCTGATCTGAAGAGGGAACTAAATGCGGAGATATAATACCAGAACGAACTTTCTCCCGGATAAAATGGATATCAACCTCAACATGCTTGGTACGCTCGTGCAGAACAGAGTCAGACGCAGGCATTATAGCAGACTTATTATCGCAAAACAATGTAGAGGGCTCAGACACTGGAAACCCAATTCTTGTAAAATAGATCGAAGCCACAGAAGCTCACAGGTGTCTTCTGCCACAGCACGATATTCAGCTTCAGCTGATAATCTTGAAACGACAACTTGTTTCTTGCTTTTCCAAGAGATAATATGTTTACCATAAAACGTGCAAAAACCTGAAGTTGAATGCCTATCACTCTTGGACCCAGAATAGTCAGCATCTGTATAACATGTGACCCCAGATTGTGTTCTTGCAGCAAAGAAGAGACTCAGTCCTGGGCAAGTTTTCAGGTAACGAAGAATATGATGAACAACATCCATATGAGAAGTACGCGGAGCATGCATAAACTGGCTAACCACGCTTACAGCAAAAGCGAGGTCAGGTCTAGTATTGGTCAGATAAATAACACGACCAACCAGTCGCTGATACGAAGCTGGATCAGATAACAATTCTCCTGACTCAGATGATTTTTGATATTTGGATCCATAGGTGTGGAAGCAGGACAACAACCCATCATGCCTGTATCGTTAAGGAGATCCAAGACATATTACCTCTGGTTCATTGAGATCCCATGACGAGATCGAGCAATTTCAATACCAAGGAAGTATCAGAGAAGACCCAAGTCCTTGACATCAAACGCTGTTCCAAGTTTCTCTTTTACCTTTGTAATCCCCGCGTATCATCACAAGTAATAATGATATCATCAACATAAACAGATAGGATAATACATCGACCATCAGGACTTTGTTGAACAAAGCAGGTGTGATCAGAATGACACGTAGTGAACCTAATAGATAGAATAACATCACTAAAGTGACTAAACCATGCTCGAGGGGATTGTTTCAATCCATAAAGTGATTTGCGTAGCCGACAGACCTTCCCAGAATACTCCCCCTCAGCCTGAAAACCCGGAGGAGGATCCATATAAATGATTTCCTGCAGATCCCCATTCAGAAACACATTTTTAACGTCAAGTTGATGAAGAGGCCAAGATTGAGAGGCAGCTGAAGAAACAATAAGGCGAACAGTATTAAGCTTTGCCACAAGAGCAAAGGTTGCACTAAAATCTTTCCCGGAATCTGAGTAAAGCCTTTAGCAACGAGACGAGCCTTATAACGGTCAATAGAACCATCTGGAAGGTACTTGACTGTAAAAACCCATTTGCAACCAATTGTCTTCTCCCCGGGAGGAAGAGAAACAAGATCCCAACTATGGTTATGTTGGAGGGCATCCATTTTTGCTTGCATGGCTCGGACCCAATGTGGATTTTGGAGAGTCTCAGATACAGTCTGAGGAATGGAAACTGAATCAACCTGTCCAAGGAAAGCTTGATATGGTTGTGAAAGGGCTGAATAAGAGATATACTGTGAAATAGGATGATGAGTAGAGCAAGCATGACCATACGATTAACTGGGCGAGAAATCCGGGTAGAACGTCTTACCGGGACAGGGGAAGCAGGACCTGGATCCAGAGAATGAGTTGGTGGTGGAGCATGAGCGTCTGCGAACGCCGGGAGTAACGAAATTCTGGGGAAGATGTAATTATAGGCGGTAGAGTCACCTCAGAAGAAGGAGAATCAAAGACAGCAACGGGACAAGGTAACTCGTCGGGTACAACGAGAGTCTCCTGAGGAACAGAAGTAGAGGATGTATTTTGACCTGCAAAGTAAGGAACATCTTCTAGAAAAGTAACATCCATAGAATTATAGAAGCGACGATCAGTAGGATCATAGCACCTATATCCTTTGGAGAGGGAAGAATAGCCCAGAAAAACACAACGTATAGCTTTATCATCAAGCTTAGTACGAAGGGGGTTGCGGTTCTGAACAAAGCAAGTGCAGCCAAACACACGAGGTAAAACATGAAATAGTGTACAATCGGGCTAGAGAACATGTAGAGGTGCTTTCCCATCTAAGACACGACTTAGGGTACGGTTAATAAGATATGTAGCGGTTAGAATAGCTAAGTGCCACAAATATTTAGGTACCTCCATATCACGAAGAAGACATCGGACAACAGACATAATGTGACGGTTCTTTCGTTCTGCCACACCATTATGTTTTGGTGTATATGTACAAGTGAGTTGCTTTTTATTAAGTTCAGAACAGAAGTCACTAGAAACATATTCACGACCATTATCAGAACGGAGAGCGCGAGCAACAGTTTGATACTGCGTTTTAACCATTTGTAAAAATTTAATAAACTATGGAAAAACTTCATATTTCTTTTTAAGTAGATAAAACCATGTGCACCGTGAATAGTCATCAATTAACGTAACATAATATCGATACCCATACAAAGCAGTAACAGGGGAAGGTCCCCACACATCTGAATGTATAATATCAAAAGCACAAGGAGCACGAGACATGCGAGGAATATAAGACGAACGAGTATGCTTAGACAGTTCACACACCACACATTGAAATTTATGAGTCTTACAGGCTTTTATTAATTCCGGAAAAAGTAAACAAAGATATTGAAAATTAGCATGTCCTAGCCGGGCATGCCACAACGCTATAGTTTTATTAGAAAAAGAACTAGAACTAGAACTAGAACTAGGTAAAACAGACGCCTGTAAACTGGAGGGTATAGGTGGTGGAGGTTCCCCAAAGAAGTAGAGTCCGTCATGCTCATGGGCCGTACCAAAAATCTTCTTTGAAGTCAGGTCCTGCAAGAGACAACGGTCAGGTAAGAAAATGACAACGCAATTATAACTCTTTGCGAGGCGACTAATTGAAAAAAGATAAAATGACAACCGAGGGACATGAAGAACGGAAGACAGAGTAAGCTGGGGGGACAAATAAACATCACCCTTACTCAGGACACGAGTGGTGGAACCATTGGTAATACTCACAGTTTGGTTAACAGGTGTAAGAGGTGACTAAAAAAGGAATAACTCACCAGTCATGTGATCATTCGCCCTTGAGTCCAAAACCCACCTCGGAGTTCCTGTCTTAACATGTAAAGTAGTGGAAGTACCTGTAGCAATGGCAGCTGTAGACGAAGAGATGGAATGATGCTGTTGAAGAGGGGAGCTAAGCTGAATCTGTCCAAGTTGAGATTGAAGCATACTCTGATTCTGATGAAGCTGGCCAAGATTAGGAGTAGTGGGTTCAGGGCCGGTCTCAGCAATAGCTGCGAATCGGGTAGAACTCGGGTTGCGACCCCGGGCTGCATACTGTTTCTTCAACTCGGGATGGAGTTGGAAACAACGGTCTTTGATATGGCCAACAATATTACAATGCTTACAGATTGGGGGGTTTTTGACTGCTAGGACGAGAGCCGGTGTGAGCTGCGAAGGCCATCTGATCAGGAATAGCAAGAGAGTCTGAAACTGAAACAGCAGAAGTCTGAATTAATTGTCGACGACGCTCATCACCATTAATAATAGCAAAGGCCTCGTAGAGGGAGGGCAAAGGAGACATGTTCAAAATCTGAGTACGAAGAGATTCGAACTCAGATTTTAAACCCATCAAGACCTGATAAGTATGCAGATGGTCGAGGCACTGGACAACAACAGGAATATCATCAAGTGGCTCGTATTGAGCTAACTCCTCCCAATGGACTGAAGATAGCCAAAATAATTAGAGACACTAAACCAGAGAGAATCCTGAGAAGACTGAGAAACTTCGCGATGAAGTTGATAAATCCGGGACTCATTCCGCTTATGCGCAAGGATCAAAATTTCGTTTCGATCTATTGTTTCGGTCTACCCAGAAACGGAAACGTTTCGGAAACATTTCGGAAACATGTGGAAACAACCGAAAAAATTGGAAACATTGAGAAACATGGGAAAACATAACTTCAAACTTAACTATATGCGTGTATAAAGTTAATAATTGATTAATTGAACATTTGAGAGGTCTATATATGTAGAGATGCATTAAAAATGTGTAATTCAAATTGAAAATACATGAGGATTAAGTCGTCAATCTACTGCCAAACACTGCATAGAATCTCAAAACACTTCATAGAATGCAAAAGATACATATAAGTACATAGTAAGCTAATAAGTCATCTCTAAAATAAAATGGTTGTTCCATATGACAAGTACACATCCACATGATTATCTTGATGGAAACAAGGATGTTTCGTTGGAAGCGAATGAAACGATGCGGAATCATAGGTTTGTTTCGATGGAAACAATTATGTTTCGATGGAAACAAAAGAAACAAAGTCGTTTCGATGGAATCCATGGAATTGCGAGATTCCATGGCTGTTTCGTTTCCATGACCTAAGAAACGGAAACGTTTCGGCCGTTTCGATGGAAACAGAAGGAAATTTTGATCCTTGCTTATGCGCATACATTTGGGTCAAAGCATTCTACAAGCCATGAACAGAAGTGTGATACATGAACATATGATAAATACGTGGCTCCATTGAAATAACCAACCCTGGATAGTACACTTGTCCATATTCCACTGATCAAAGGTGGAATCGGTTGGAGCAGGCTTAGGTGCAGTGCTAAGAAGCCAACTGGACTTACCTCTGGCACCAAGGAAAAGGCGAATGGAATGAGACCAGGTTGCAAAATTTTGTCCATCCATGAACAGTGGTAACCCTCTGCGCAGGGGAATGTGGAGTCAGGGGCATAGAGAGATCCTGACGTAACTGTGAACCGATAGGGGACTGATTAGTACCCTTAACCTTATCTGTTCTATTATCAGCCATTGTGAATTAAGGAAATCCAATAACACGAGCAACAAGGCGCAGAAGGAAGATGTAAAGACTGCTGGACAGAAACAACGGCAACAGGCAGAGGCTACCGAAACACACAAGGGAGCCCAAGAGAAAAGGAAAGAGAGCACGAAAGGCCTCTAAATCATCACAAGACCTACGAATGGGGCAAGTCGCAGCCTAGTGGTTGCGCAAGGGCTAGCCGAGGCTAACCAAAAAGGAACCGAGGACCTGGGAAGGCTCAACCGAGAGTAAGGGGGTGGCTGAGTCGGCGCATGTAGTTGTGGTGGCCGGGGGTTGGCGCAGGTGGCTGGTGGTTTTGGGTGATGAGGCGCAGGTGGGTGGAGGTGAGGTAAGGGTTTTGTTTCCTTTGGCTTTGATACCAAGAAGAAACTATGTTTTTTCTTATTATTCAATGTCAATGTACGGAGAATATATACAACTATGAGAAGAAAGTAATAAAAGAAATAAAAGAGAAGAAAGGAAATAAGAGATAGGAACAAATCAATCTATTCCTAAACTAACGTGATCTATAAATCACCGGAATAATAATCCGAATATTCCAACAATATGTTAATCACGTAAAAAAATTCAAGCCAGTGTAATTGTAGATTAGTTTATATGATTATGTAAAAGTTTGTTTGTTTTTATTTATTTATTTATAAAATAATACATAAGTACCCTTGAACCTTCATCCTAGATTTTATACAAATCCCTTGCATATGCCTCCCGCACTGGTGCTTCCTAGTTGGGCACTTGTATAATTGAGCTTTTTCATGTACCATACTTTTGGATAACTTGGGTGTTCTTAGTTGCTAAGTTGACAATTAACTTTTTATCATCAAATAAATAAATTTCTTTGAATTTTCTTTGGCAGGATATTTAAAAGAGGGATGTCCTTTGTTGGAAAGGATTACTTATGTCACGCCCTCTGGGATAAATACATCGAATTCGAGTTAACTAAGCAGCGGTGGAGTTTCCTTGCTCACATTTATATCCAAACTTTGAGATTTCCAACAAAAAAGTTACATCGCTACTATGATAAGTATATCCCATTCTTCTGTGCATTGCACCGTAACTATGTATTTCTAAGATGTGGAAAGTTCTTATTATAATTGATTTTTTATGTTGATCAATTTGTCATTGTTCTTGTTAACTTTATCACTCTTTATGTGCAACGGAATGAATAATCTTAGAACGTGTGTTTGATCAGAAGGGAGAAAAAAATTGGAAGATGCAAGCGTTGTTGCCAAATCATGAGCTCAAACGTGAATCGTGCCAAAGTTATGAATCATGAATTGTATCAAATCTTCATAAGATTCACTTTTCTTCGAGAATAAATATCTTCATACTACGTATATGTGAAACACTCGCAATAACAATTTAAATTTTAACACAAGTTTCATACAATATCAAGGCTCCAAATGTTGAAAGTTTTCCACTTAAAACTTCAAAGTTCAGTTTTATGAATCGTGGATAGTTTTGGGTTAAACTCGAATAGACTCGTGAATCAACCTATTCTAACAACCATGGATGGAAGTGCTAAAAATAACTTGAATGAGAGGAAATAGGAGCGAAGTAATGTAGAAACTTAGTTTGCGCCATAAAAATAGCGATAGCAGTTAGGTTTCAGCGGAGAAAGGGTGTAGGGTTGGCTACGGATTGGTAGAAAGGGGTTTTGGATAGGATAGGAGAATTTGTTGGTTATTTTGTGGTTAGTCTGGGGGCTGTCAATGGTACCCATGAGCATAGTTGTCAAATCGGGATTCGTATTGTGATTCGAAATGAGACAATTGAATCGAACCGGGATTCGTGAATCGTAAGAATCGGTAACAATTTTTTAAAAACTATAAAAATAATTAAAAAATGATAGAATGAAAAATAATAAAAAAAAAGAATGAGAGAAAAGTGCACTTGTTTATAATCAACTCTACAATAGAATATATCTAAGGGTTTGGGAACACCTTTTCTTTGAAAAGAAAAAAAAAAATCTCACATTCAGAGGCCATAGGTAGTCTGCACAACTACTAGTGCTTGGTAAGTGCGTCATAGAGGCAGTCGCACAAGTGTTCTTTTCTTATAGTAACTTATAAGGGCTTCATATATAAGCTCTTGGCTTATAGAATATAAAGAATAGTATATTACATTTTAATATTCTATTAAGGCTTGTCTGGGACTCAGAAAACTAAGAAAACCCTTACAAGCCTGTCGGCAGCCCTGTTTCACTTCCCAAACATTTTTTGGGTAGGCAACCCATGTTTGTTCGTAGCATAGTAATGATATATAATATATGTATTAGAAGAAATTGGGAAAAGGATAATATTATTACTATACTATTCCTATATATATTACATTGCAAGAGGTAATAAAAGGAAAGAAATAAAAGCAAAGAAAGACATAATAAAATCATAATAATGACAGAATTAAGTAGGTCATCATGAACATAAAAAGACACAATCAAATCTCCTAAAATCTCCTAAGAGATTATTATTTCCAACACTCCCCCTTAAGCTGGAGCTGGAGCTGGAGCAAAGATATCAATAAGACCTAGCTTGATTAAAGACGACTTCAGGAGAGAGGGACCAACGGACTTTGTGAACATATCGGCAGTTTGATCAGAAGAAGGCACAAATTCAGGGACGACGATTCCAGTTCAAACTTTCTTTGTAATGAAATGGACATCTACTTCAATGTGCTTAGTATGTTCATGGAGAACTGAGTCAGAGGCTAGCATAAGGGCAGACTTGTTATCACAAAACAACGTGGACGGGCCATTAATTAGATAACCCAACTCTTTTAGAATATAACGCATCCATAGAAGCTCACAGGTTCCTTGGGCCATGGCCCGATACTGTGCTTCAAAAGAAGAATGAAAAACCACCGCTTGTTTATTACTTTTCCATGAGAGAAGATGAGACCCATAGAAAGTACAAAATCAGCTCTTAGATCCAGCATAGTCAGCATCAATGAAACAGGACACTCCAGACCGTGTTCCTGTAGAGTAAAATAATCCAAGACCTGGACAAGCCTTGAGATACCGAAGTATATGATGGACAACATCAAGATGAGTTGACCGGGGTGCATGTATGAATTGACTCACAACACTTACAGCTAATGTAATGTTAGGTCGAGTGTTGGTCAAATAGATAAGACGACCAACAAGGCGCTGATAAACTGAAGCATCAAAAAGAAGTTCTCCAGACTCAGTAGATAACTTATGATTGGGACCCATAGGAGTGGAGGCAGGACGACACCCCATCATACCTGTATCTTCAAAAAGATCCAAAGTGTACTTGCGTTGAGACAGTGAAATATCTTGACGAGATCGAGCAACTTCTATCCCGAGAAAGTATCGAAGAGGACCCAAGTCAATAACATCAAAAGATTGACTCAACGCCTTTTTTACTCTCGTAATACCTGGAGCATCATCCCCCGTAATAATGATATCATCAACATACACCAGAATGATAACTGAGTGGCCATCAGATTGCTGATGGGTAAAGCATGTATGATCAGAGTGGCAACGAGTGAAGCCCAAGGATAAAATAAGCTCACTAAATCGGTTAAACCAAGCTCAAGGAGATTGCTTAAGTCCATATAAAGATTCCGAAGACGACATACCTTCCCTGAATACTCCCCCTCAGCCCGAAAACCCGGTGGAGGATCCAAATAGATTGTTTCATCCAAGTTGCCATTCAAGAAGGCATTTTTGACATCCATTTGATGCAAGGGCCAGGAGTGAGAAGCAGCCAAAGATGTGATAAGCCGAACATATGTAAGTTTGGCTACAGGAGCAAAGGTAGCACTGAAGTCCTTGCCCGGGATTTGAGTAAAGCCCTTAGCCACAAGACGAGCATTATAGCGCTCAATAGTACCATCAGGCTGATATTTGATGTTGAAGACCCATTTGCATCCTACAGTTTTCTCTCTCGGAGGTAAAGACACAAGTTCCTAAGTCTGGTTACGGTAAAGAGCATCCATTTCCAAGGCATAGCAGCCACCCACTATGGATCCTGAAGGGCCTCAGAAATAGACCGAGGGACGGATGTGGAATCAACCCGACTAATAAAAAGAACAATAGGAATCTGATAGTCCTTGGTAAGATACATACTGATCAATGGAATGATTCGTACTAGCAGAAAAATCATAACGATTAGGAGGACGACGAAGTCTAGTGGGGTATCTAGAAGAAACAGAAGGTAAGGGACTAGAAACATTACCAGATTCCGGTGAAGATATTGGAAGTGGATTCTGAGCTGGAGGCCGGCGAGAGTACACTTGAGTCGGGGTTGTGGTAATGACTGGAGGAAGAGAAGATGAAGTCTCTAGAGGAGGTTCAAATAAAGGAACAAGGCGAGGAAGTGAATTTGAATCCTCTGTGACTTCGGGAGAAAGATCAGGAATTTACTGAGGACCTACAAAAAACGGAGTATCTTCCAGAAATGTAACATCCAAAGAATGATACATATGACGAGTGACAGGGTCATAACACCGGTAACCTTTTGACATAGGTAAAAAACCAAGGAAGATGCGGCGGACATCCTTATTGTCTAATCTGCGATCCTGAACTAAACAGGTACAACCATAGACATGGGGTAGAATAGGAAAGAGGGTTTTGTTGGGCTGAAGAAGTTGCATAGGTGCCTATCCTTGTAAGACGCGACTTGGAGTTCGATTAAGTAGAAAGGTGGCAGTAAGAATGGCCAGATGCCAGAAGTATTTGGGTACATTCATTCCGCAAAGGAGACACCTAACAACAGATATGATGGAGCGGTTCTTTTGTTTCGCTACACCATTATGCTCTGGAGTGTAAGGACTCGTGAATTGCTAGAGAATACCCTATTTATTAAGTTCTACCTGAAATTCATTAGTGATATATTCACGACCATTATCAGAACGTAGATTACGGACAACAGTGCCAAATTGGGTTTTAACCATTCGTAAGAAGTTATAAATCAAGGCGAAAACTTCCGATTTCTTTTTAAGTAGATAAACCATGTGCACCTAATGAAATCATCAATGAATGTAATATAATAACGGTGCCCAGAAATAGCAGTAATTGGGGAAGGACCCCACACATCAGTATGTATAATATCAAAAGTAGAAGGTGCACGATTCATGCGAGGTATATAATGAGAGCGTGTATACTTAGATAATTCACACACCACATAATTGAATTTAAATTTCTGGCAGGCTTTATTTAACAATGGAAAAAGTTAACAAAGATAGTTGAAGTTTGCATGGCCTAAGCGGGCGTGCCACAATTTTATTGACTCTTAAGTAAAACTAGAAGACTTAGAAGACTCAGAAACAGGCAAAACTGACGCCTGAAGACTCGAAGGCGACAAACTTAAACTCCCGCCAGGTGGATCACCAAAATAGAGAGGCCATCCCGCTCATATCCTTTGCCAAAAATCTTCCTTGAAATCTGGTCCACCAAGAGACAACAATCAGGTAAGTACACAACAATACAGTTGAAAGAATTGGCTAGTCGATTAACTGAAAGAAGATTATAAGGGAATTTAGGGACATGAAGAACAGAAGATAAAGAAATGCTAGGAGAGAGACAAACATCACTTTTACTTTGGACAAAGATAGTAGACCCATCTGCGATACGTATAGACTGGGAGATGGGAGTTAGAGAAGATGAAAACAAAGACAACTTACCAGTCATATGATCACTGGCACTTGAATCTAGAATCCATGGAGGGTTGCTAGACCCTACATGGAGTGCAGTAGAAGGAGTTCCTGAGGCCAGAGTAGCAGTGGGGGTAGTTCTAGATCGAGAACCTTGGTGAAGCAATGACCCAAGCTGAGATTGGAGTTGGCCCATCTGAGTCTGGAGTTGAAGAAGATCAAGAGTAGAGGCTGTCTCCACAATAGTTGCAGTGCGAGCATGGGCCTTTCCTTTATTTCGGGTAAACTTCTCCCGAAGTTCAGGATGGAGCTTAAAACAACGATCCTTGACATGACCCAGGATGCCACAATGAGTGCAGAACGGGCGGTTACCAGAACTAGGAGGACGAGTGAATGGGCTCGATGGGGCGGCAAAGGTCATCTGATCAGGCACTGGAGATGGCTTAGGCAAAGCAGGAGGCTGAAGTAGGCGGCGACGACGCTCATCTCCATTAATAGTAGCAAAAGCATCAAATAAAGAGGGCATAGGAGATGTATTCAAAATATGAGCCCGAAGAGATTCGAACTCAGGTTTTAAACCCATCAAGAACTGGTAGGTATGATGGCGATTGAGACGGCGGAGAGCAATAGTGGCAGCTTCGGCTGGAAAGTCATTGAGAGGCTCATACTGAGTCAGTTCCTCCCAAGGAGATTGAAGATAGCCAAAGTAATCAGTAACAGAATGGCCTAATGTAGCCTGAGAAGCCTAGACAGCCTCTCGATAGAGTTCAAAGATATGAGAGTCATTGCACTCATGGGCATACATTTGAGTCAAAGAAGTCCATAAATTGGACACAGTATCATGGAACATGAACATATAATATATCCGATACTCCATAGAATTGAACAACCATCCCAAAATGGTACAATTGTCAACATCCCATTGAGCAAGAGCGGGATCAGAGGTAGCAGGCTTAGGCTCAGTACCAAAATCCAACTAGACTTACCCCTTCCACTGAGATAAAGGCGAAAAAAGCGGAACCATGCAGCAAAATTTCTCCCGTTCAGTAGCACACTTGTGACCCGATGAGCTGGTGAGTGTTGTGAGAGGGATAAATCCGGACGTACCGATGCAAGGGTTGCTGTGGTAGTTTTAGTAGGCTCCTTCACGTTGAGTCCTTGATTAGCCATGAATAAGACAAATGAATATGAACTCAGAAAGTCAATAGAACCACAGAGAATCTGGATGAGACTAGGCAGTCCGGAATAATTGGAGCAAGAGAGGGGCTACTGGAGAACAATCGGTGGCCCAAACAGAGGAAAGAAGAGAGTTCTAAGGCTCTAATGCATCACACGGATGCAAAGGAGGCCCACAGAGGGGCAAGCGACAGTAGGAAAGGCTGCTGCTGATATGCTGAGAGTCGGCAAAGCTTGGAGAGGGTGGTAGAAGACCCTAGAGGGGCTGCCGAAGGGCCTGGAGGTGTTGGGGGTTTTCGCCGGAGGGTGTGGGTGAACTTAGGGTGGTCGGCGAGGCTGGTGTGGTGACTGGAGTGGTCGATGAAGGCTGTTGGAGGGGCTGGGAGTCAGCGGCGCAGGGAGGGAGAAGGCTGGGTGTGTAGGCTCTTGCTGGGTTAGGTTTTTTAGGCTCTGATACCAAGAAGAAATTGGGAAAAGGATAATATTATTACTATTCAATTCCAAGTGTATATATTACATTGCAAGAGGTAATAAAAGGAAAGAAATAAAAGCAAATAAAGACAAAATAAAATCATAATAATGACAGAATTAAGTAGGTCAACATGACCATAAAAAGACAATCAAATCTCCTAAAATCTCCTAAGAGATTATTATTTCCAACAGTATATAACACTATAACAGTGTATAATAGCTGTTGGTCGCATATATTATTGGTCGACAACCTTTGAATGGGCTTCGCGTGGAAAAGTTCAAAAAGAGTCAAAATCTGGTCAGAAAACTAGTCGATTTGCATTAGGGATTGCAATTTGCCCCGTTAAGTTGGGTACCCGCCCCGCCCCGCCCCTAATTGGACGGTTCTAATAGGGTTAGGGGCAGGTATGGGATCTACTTATCAAAACCTTATCGGGCTCGGGTCGGGTTCGATAAACTGGTCTGGCTTAGCCCCGCTCTGCTTTGCTCCGCTTCGCTTATGTTATAAACATATAGATATACGCTTGTACAAGTGTGTATATTCTGAGATACCAAAAGATAAATTAGGGCTCATTCCTCATTCTCTCTCTTCCTCTCTCATCCATATCAATTTCCCTCTCCTTTTTTTTTTCTTCTCAATCTCTCTTCTCTATTCCTCGATCAATCTTCATCATTCTCTCCTCTCAATTCATTTATTGACCAGTTTGATGCTTGGCCTTGACATCACTGTTGCCGACAGAGATCATAGCCTCCATAACGAAGCCGTCGATAGAAGGAGATGATGCTTCGAAGATGGTGATTGTGACTATTGGGTTCTTCAATTAGATCCTAAGTGGTGATTGTTGTTAATAGTAGTATTTTGGTAAAGCATAGATTTCTAATCCTTATAACCTTTTATATTAATCACAGAGAAGAAGAAAAATAAATAATACAACTAGGTCCTTGGACTTATAACTAAATAAAACATAACAATAAAATGACACTAACACTCCCCCTTAAGCTGGTACAAAAATATCTCTCATTCTCGACTTGTCCAGGATAGTATGAAACGGTCGACTCCCAACGGCTTTAGTAAGAACATCATCAACTTGATCGCAAGTCTTCACAAAGGGAACACAAATAGTACCACTACTAATATTTTCTTTGATGAAGTGTCGATCAATCTCCACGTGCTTTGTTCTATCATGTTGAACAGGGTTGTGAGCTAATACTGATGGCCGCTTTGTTGTCACAATATAGCTTCATAGAATCTGTCAATTCAACCTTCAAGTCCTTCAGCAATGACTTATCCACAATAGCTCACAAACGCCTTGGGCTATAGCCCTAAACTCAACTTTTGCACTAGACTTGGCCACTACATTCTGCTTCGTACTCCTCCAGGTAACAAGATTACCTCCTACGAACGTGCAGTACCCTGACGTGGACCTCCTATTTGTAATAGAACAGGCCGAATCTGCATCAGTATATGCTTCCACCCTTAGGTAGTCATGTCTCGGAAAATGCAAACCTTTTCGAGCAGACTTTAAATACCGAAGAATTTGAAAAACAGCCTCTTGATGTGACTCTCGCGGTGAATGCATAAATTGAATGATAACACTAACAGCAAAAGCAATTCTGGACGGGCATGAGACTAGTAAATAAGCGTACCAACGAGTCTTTGATAACTCCTCCTGTCCACTAATTCCCCACTATTGTCATTACCAAGTTTCTGATTCTGCTCCATTGGCATATCATTATATGACTAGCTTTGCTGCCAAGCATCCCTGTTTCTTTCAACAAGTCAAGGACATACTTCCTTTAGGAAATAAAAATCCCATGTTTGGACCGAGCAAGTTCGATCCCAAGAAAGAACTTCAAGGACCCAAGTCCTTAATCTCAAACTCAGAGGCTAACTGCTTTTTCAACCCTTCCATCTCCTCCAAGTCATCTCCTGTCAGCACAATATCATCAACATAAACAATAAGGCCTGTAGTCTTACCCTGTGATGAGTGTTTGATGAATAATGTGTGATCTGCATAACTGAACCCAAACTGAAGCATGGTCTGTGTGAATCTCTCAAACTAAGCTCTAGGAGACTATTTGACATACAGTGATTTCTTAGGCCTATATACATTCCCATCTGTCTTGCAGTCCTCGAACCCTGGAGGGATATTCATGTAAATCTCTTCTTCTAAATCACCATGCAAGAAGGCATTTTTCACATCAAACTGGTGAAGTGGCCAATCCTTGTTAGCTGCTAAGGAAAGAAGGATTCTAATCTAGTTCATCTTTGCGACCGGAGCAAAGGTCTCCTCATAGTCCACCCCGTAGGTCTGAGTGAACCCTTTTGCCACCAACTGAGCTTTATACCTCTCAATAGAACCATCAGTCCAATGCTTCACTGTGTACACCCACTTGCACCCCACAGTCCTCTTTCCTTTAGGTAACATGGTCAACTCTCAAATACCAGTCTTTTGAAGAGCTTTCATCTTCTCGATCATGGCATGTTTCCACTTGAGATTAGCAACACCTTCCTGTACACGGTTAGGAACACTACCAGGGGAAATTTTTGAAATGAAGGCTTTATAGGAAGGAGAAAGATGAGAATAAGACACAAAGTTAGATATAGGATGTTGAATACATGATCGAACACCCTTTCGAACAGCAATAGGAACATCTAAATCATCTAAATCAAGAAGAGGGTGTATCAGACGAATTATCTGAATCTTCATCACTTAGAGAGAATGGTAGTGGCAGTGGAGGAACAGGAGCTTTACTAACTTCTGGAGTCTCTGGTCTTTCTTTTACTCCATGTCCCCTTGGAATAGACCCTCGACTGATTCTCACCAATTTCAGGCACCCTCTCACTTTTCTCAGGCACCCTCTCACTTCTCTCAGGCACCATCTCATTTCTCTCACTTTCTTTTTTTGGTTCAACTCTCTCTCCTTTGGGTTCAGGTTCCTCTCCCGCAACACTCTCCATCTCCTCCTCAATCATCATAGGTAAAACAACCGGTATCTCTTCACACCTCGGCTCCCCCTGAAGAGGTAGCGTACAGTTAAGAAAGTAGGATCGTGACCCATGAAATGTGACATCCATAGTGACGAACCATTTCCTAGATGGAGGATGGTAGCACTTGTAACCTTTTTGAGTAAGGGAGTAACCAACAAACACACTGTTAAGTTACCAACTACTCCAAAAGCTTAAGGTGTTAGAGAATGGGCCCAACAATGTATATCAAGCTTCAACACCCTCCCTCACGTGCAACCCCGACTTGCACGTGGGGAGCAAACCAACCAAACTCTATCATAGTGGAGACAAATAACGAAGTGCAAATATACAGAATAAAGCGGGGATGGAGAGTCGAACCCAGGACCTCCCATAAACAAGGCTCTGATCCCATGTTAAGTTACCAACTACTCCAAAAGCTTAAGTTGTTAGAGAATGGGCCCAACAATGTATATCAAGCTTCAACACACACACTTAATAGCACGAGGATCTAACTTTTTACGAGTTGGACTGTGGTTATGTACAAAGCATACACAACCAAAAACACAGGAAGGAATGGATGAAGAGAGGGAAGAGTGAGAAAGGGTCTCAAGGGATGTCTTCTTATCCAATACACGAGTAGAAAGACGGTTGATAAGATAAGCTGCTGTTAACACCGCCTCACCCAAATAATGAGGGGCTTGAACTTGAAAAAGTATTGACCGGGCAACATCTAGAAGGTGACGATTCTTATGCTTGGCCACTCCATTTTGTTGTGAAGTGTTAGTGCAAGAAGTTAGATGAATAATCCCATGGGAAGTGAATTACTGTCCTAAGCCCGAATCAATGTACTTACCCCCCTTTGATAGACCTTAAGATTTTTACCACCACCCCGAACTGGGTACTGACCATTTTGTGGAAATTTTGAAATATAGAAAAAACTTCCCGCTTTTCTTTCATCCTATACAACCACGTAGTACGGGAACAATCATCTATAAATGACACAAACCATCTATGGCCTTTCAAGGGCACAGTATGGGAAGGACCCCAAACATCAAAATGTATTAATGCAAAAGGAGCTGAAGTTACTGAATTTTTATTATTACTGGGAGCATAGGAAGCCTGAAATATTTTCCAAGTTCACATGCATCACAAGAAAAATTAGAATTTGAAACACTATTATTCTCAACAAGAGAAGGAAACATATATTTATATTTAAGAAGAGAAATGATGGGTGCCCTAATCGCCTATGCCAAAGTACTAAATCTTCAGCTTTATTCTTTAGAGCGACAGTATTATTAGCAAGCTTTGCTCCCTCATCTAGAATGTAAAGTCCCTATGTCTCTCTACCACCTGCCAATCACCCTTTCCGGTATGAGATCCTGAAAGACACAATGAGAGGAAAAATAGGTTACAGAACAATTCAAATCTCTAGTAATACAACTCAAGGATAAAAGATTATGGGAGAAACTAGGGACATGTAAAACTAAAGTCAGGGATAAAGAAGTGACACGAATAAGACCTTTCCCCAAGACGGAGGAAAAGGTACCACCAGCAATTCTAACTTTGTCCTGACCTGAACATGGCTTATAATCACAAAAGAAATAAGAAGAACGAGACATATGGTCAGAAGCACTTGAATG
The DNA here is from genome assembly GCA_033977485.1 of Hydrangea macrophylla. Taxonomy (NCBI): domain Eukaryota; kingdom Viridiplantae; phylum Streptophyta; class Magnoliopsida; order Cornales; family Hydrangeaceae; genus Hydrangea; species Hydrangea macrophylla. Next base: position 58,012,945 of record CM066988.1, on the reverse strand, counting down.
TATAATCCAATGGGATGAAGAAAGAGAAAGAAAAACTCTTGCCGGTGCGACAATATTACCTGATTGTGCAAAAGAAGATGAGGTACTAGCAGCTTACGAGGAAGTACACCAGGTCATCAAGTTTCTGAGAGTGTCAAGCTCAGCAGGAGATAAAGGGCTCATATCAGAAGTAGGAGCAACATCACCACTAGGTGGAGGCTCAGTGTCAGTAGTAGTATGATGAGCACGAGTACCGCCTCCTCGACTACCTGAACGACCTCCACGACCGCCTCCACGCCCTCCCCGACCACCAGGGGGCCATCCATGAAGGCTCCAGCAATTGGCCCGAGTATGATGGGGCCGATGACAATAATCACAAATCACGACAGGTCGATCTAACAGAGTCGATGGCTGGGTCCCCTTTCTGGGTGGAACAGAAACAAAAGCAGATCGCTTAGTAGCAGGTGGAAGCATAACAAAACGACGACTTTCCTCATTCTGAACATAAGAAAAGGCCTCCTGAAGAGGAGGGAGAATATCTATCCCAAGAATCTGACTACGAACAATATCATAATTGGAATGAAGCCTCTGAAGGAATTTGAAGACTTTTTGCTTCTCAAGTAACTTCCGTTACTCCTTGGCATCGATAGTACAGACTGGTTGAAAAGACTGAGGTGGTCAACTCTATCCCAACTATCAGTAAGGAAGGCGAAGTATTGGGTGACAGTCATATTACCCTGCTCAAAGTGGTCAATGGATCGGATAAGCTTAAACTCCTGAGCATAATTCCCCTTTCGAGAAAAAGTAGAAGCAAAGGTGTCCCATATATCCTTGGCAGTCTTCATCCGATAAAAACTCTCACCAATCTCAGAGACCATGGAAATTGATGAGCCAAGATATTATAATAGAGTTCTCAATTTCCCACTTTTCATAACCTAGATCAGTAGTGGAAGGGGCCAGAATACGCCCATTAAGATGTCCCATCTTCTCGCGTGCCTTCAAATAAAGTTCTACTGCTCGCGACCATTTTAAGCAATTTTGACCATTGAAAGGAACAACAGTAATTTTTAGATTGGGATCCAAGGGAGTAACCACAGTCTGAACTGTGGTGGAACTTGCAGCCACCGGTTTATCAAGATCTGACATAGTTCCAAATAACAAATGGAAAACCCACAACTAGAGAAGGAAGACGAGAGAAGATGGGTACTCATAGACCAATTAGGTCAATTCAGGGGTTTGTAAAAGGACCAACACCACCAAGCAATTAACCTCCAGACCTAGAGTGGTCTAGGGTTGAGTAGAAAGAGAATACGAAAAAACCGGGGTTGGAACACTCAAGCTAGAGGGGTTGGAAGGTTTGCCCAAGGTGATTGGAGGTTACGCAAGGCTGGAGCTTGGAGGGGCTGCTGGGAGGAAGCTGCAGCACCTAGGGCTCCAGCGTAGGGGTCAGAGGGCGCTAGCAAGGGCGGTGGTGGTCGGCGCGGGGCTGGGGTGGTCGGCGAGTGTGGCGAGGGGCTGGGGTTGGTCGGCGAGGGGCTGGGGTTGGTTGGCGAGTGGCTGGAGGTGGTCGGCGAGAGTGGTGTTGTGGTGGGTAGGGGTGGCGCAGGTGAAGGTGGTGTTTAGGGTTGATATTTTGGCTTTGATACCATGTTAACAGTAGTATTTTGGTAAAGCATAGTTTTCTAACCCTTAGTTAGAATCTTTATATTAATCACAGAGAAGAAGAAAAATAAATATTACAACTAGGTCCTTGGACTTGTAACTAAATAAAATATAACAATAAAATAACTAACAATTGTTGTGTATGTGTTCATCATTTACAACACTCATTTTCTTTGCTGGCTAAGTCACTAAGTTGTGTTCAAACACCTTGATTCTTTCTGCACTCAGTCACATATATGAATACGCTTGCATATATATATATATATATATGTGTGTGTGTGTGTGCGTGTATGCATAGTTTGTAATTGGGTTCCATAGAAATTTTATTGGGGCGGGGCGGGGCGGGGCGGGACGGGGACGGGTTTCCCAGTACGGCTTAGGGTCGGGGTCGGGAGACACATCCCTCGAGGCGGGGCGGGGTCGGGGTAAGGGTTTATTCAATTGGAGCGGGGTCGGGGTATGGGCACCCTGTCCCATACCCGCCCCTTTGCCATCACTAATCAGCATGCAGAAAAGAATCGAAGAATCGTGAGTTCTGATTTGATTCGAACGATATGTTACGATTCATCCGATGCATCAATGATTATTGAAGCACTGCGATACACATATACTATTCGAATCATTTCACTACTGCATCATACGATACGTATCGAGTATCGTATGATTTTAACAACAGAGCCCATGAGCAATTTTAACTTTAAGGATCATAGAGTTAAATGTTTGAGAAAGGAAAAGACTGTTGTTTTTTCAGAGAATCAAACTTACGGTTGACAAAAGTGTCACACCCTTTTATATTAAACTGGATAGTAATTGGGTAATTACATAAGAGCCCCTTAAGGCTAATGAAAAGAAAAGAAAAGAAAATAAAAAATAAAATAACTTCCAACAAAGACTAGCACTTCGTTTGTTTCAACGTAGAACATTTTCCGGTGTTTCATTTTCCGTTAAAAAAAAATTCCGAAGAGTTTAAGGGAAATGAAAGCAGCTTAAAATGCTGAAAATGACTGATTGTTTTTCCCAAAAAAAAAATTCCTAAGATTTTTATTAGAATGAAAGTAGCTTAAAACCTGAAAACAATTCCCGGATTTTTTTTTCGCAATTTCTGAAAGAATTCTTAATATTGAAATGTCTAATTAGTGAACACATATTTATATAGACATATATGTATATATGCGTATATCGACATGTACATACACACATAGATATATTTATATACATGCATATACACATGTGTATTATACAAACCGATATACATCCACGCATTACCTTTATATACTTACGTCATAGACACACATATATATTCTCGCTTCTACATGTTCCTAATGAACTACTCCTTCCGTCCCATATTAAGAGTCCTTGATGCCATTTTTTGATGTCCCATTTTAAGAGTCCTCTTTGAAAAGTCAAAGTACTTTAATACACACTTTTCAAATTTGCCCTTTATTATATCAACTCTTCCCTCTTTTTTTTTTTTTTTTTGATGTGACACTATAATTTTGAATTTCAAAAAGGGCAATATTGGAAAGTTGAAAATCTCACCAATATCAAGGTTGTCCCCTTAATAAGTTGGAATTCCCAAAAGAGACTCTTAATATGGGACGGAGGGAGTAATTACTAATGTATTACAAGGTAATGTTTGTTTGCTCTTTTTCTTTTTGCCCTGATGCTTTTTGTGTGTATGGTTGTTGCTTTTCTCCTTTATTTATTTATTTTATGCTTTCTTCCTTTCTTTTGATAGGTTTTGTTCGTGTTCTTGAACAAACAACATAGATCAATAAATGCAAACTTATTTAATACGTTACGGATCAGGACTAGGGCCTTGGAAGCATCCTTCTTATCGCTTTTATGCACTTCCCATTTATTCTCAGCCTCCACTAATCCCAATCCAAATACAAATATTGGTATAAGTCCATTATAGCTTGAAGGTTTTTTCCTTGAGTAGTAGCTCATCTCATCCACACAATCCACCTAATAAGGTTCACTATTATTGAGAATTAGTCAATTAGCTAGTCGATGTAAAAGCATTTTTTCTTGTCTCCTTTCTCTAACCATATACCTCGAGATTGGTGGTGCTAACCTTTTTTTTTCCTTCCTCAAATCACTTTCCTTTCAAACCTTTATTGCTAATGCCTCTCAAATTTTCCTTCCTATCCAATTTCTCAATCCTAACCCTCAGTTTGCTTTCTTCCATTCTGTATTACCAAAAACTTCCTTAGTAACTATTTCAGTTCTAGCCTGAGCCTTTCCATTTTTTTGAGCTAGTAAATAGCTAGGGCCCACAGGAATCTGTAGCTCTCACACCATTAGGCTTTGATCAAAGTCCTTTCCAAATCTCAACGACCATAATGATCCAAAATATAACAAATTGAATATGTTTAAGATATTCTTCCATCTGCAGCAGAGGGCACTAGGGTAGGTTGGTCTATATAAACGGAAATGTGAACAAGTCTATCATATAATATCATGTAATTCTTTACAAGTGAAATTGCAGAATATTTTGATTTTCTCATGGATCTGTAGTTTTAAAGAGTAAATGTAAGTTTGTAGAATAATACAGTGTAGCCTATTTTATTTAAACGTGAAGTAGACATTTAAACAAAACTATGACATAAGGTACGTTAGAAGTAAAATAACAATTTTAAATACGGTTGATTACACTCACCTTCCCTGTGTTTTGCCTTAATTACATGGACCTCCCTCGCATTTTGGGAAATTACACGGACCTCCCTTATGCGGCTATACCTAGTATTTTTTTACACTTTAAGGGGGGGGGGGGGGGGGGGGGGGGGGGGGGGGGGGGGTGTGGAGTGTTATAGAATATACTAATTTTAAGGGAGGTCCATGTAATTTTTCAAAATGCGAGGGAGGTCCGTTTAATGGCGAAACACCAAGGAGGTGAGTGTAATTAACCCTTTTAAATAAAACAATTTGCCATCTCTATTGGGGCAATCACCAGAGAGTTATCCTGGTTATTGCCACATGTCAAACCCATGAGGAAACTACATGTGTTTGGGAGGATTAGTCGCGTGATCAAAGTGGCTTGATATCTACACCTGTACCAACGAATGTAAAAAAACAAAAACTAAATACAAAAAGATTTCCTGTATATGAGTTTTTTTATTTTTTACTTTTTAAAATTCTACTGCACCGTGTTGTATGCGTGATACTTATGACTTTCATCCTCAATTGTCTCCCCTTCTCCCCACTTTTTCTCAGTTTTGCTTCTCCTTATTAGACCATGTCATGACTTTGAACTACATATTTGGGATCTGTATTATTCAGTTTTAAGAAGTTCACTGCCATTTTGAAAGGGGAGGTGGAATACCAGAATGACTACAACAATGACTCAGACTCAGAAGGTTTCACTCACAAGGCTGCTACAACATCTAAATACGAAACCTCTCTTGTCATCCAAGACCTGCTGGGTCCTTCCGCCGGCTCTCTTAGGTCTAAAGCTTTACATAAATATGTATCTATAGGAGAGCAGTTCTACCAGGAAGCATGTCAGTTGGAGGAAAAGATATGTTGCTTTGAGACTAAGATTAGGAGGCCTTATTTCCATGTAAAGCCACTGGATGACACTCAACTAGAAAATTGGCATCATTATCTAGACTTTGTGGAGACACAGCAGGATTTTGACTGGGTATGCTATTATATTGTCATTTGTCAAATCGTGAATCGATTTGCCAAAATTGTGAGTGATGAATCTTAAGGTTCACTTTTTTCAGAAAATAAAACTAACATATATGTATATACTACACACCTATAGAAGAGTAATGCTAGGGCCTAGGGGTACAACTCATTCTTACAACTCATTTACAACCATCTCTATCTCTCTCCTAAGTGCAACTAGGGCCCATTGAAATTTAACCGGACCCCACAGTGCCACTTAGGAGAGAGATAGAGATGGTTGTAAATGAGTTGTAAGAATGAGTTGTACCCCTAGCATTACCCCATATAGAAACATATGTATGTGAACAAAATAATAATTTAACAGAAGTTTTTTGGAATATCAAGGCTCAAAATGTTGAAAGTTTTTCACTTGAAACTTCAAAACTATGAATCATGAATCGTATCTGTTTGTATGAAACTTGAATCGACTTGTATGAATTGACCGATTCTAACATCAATGATTATATGATTATGGCCTTCGATTTCTGCCTACTTATTTTGCCTCTGTAAAATCTATTCTACTTGCAGGTTGTCAAACTATATGAGAGATGCTTAATTGCTTGTGCTAATTACCCTGAGTTCTGGATGCGTTACGTGGAATATATGGAAGCCAAGGGAGGACGAGAGATAGCTAACTTTGCGCTAGACCGTGCATCACAGATATTTCTAAAGGTATTGTTCATATTTATATAGCTACTACTATTCACCTGTCTCATCAAGCATTGGCTAATTACCATAACATCCTTTCACTATACCATCCATAATTACTCGTAATGTGTACACCTACATAGGCATATATTGATTTGTGTGAGGGTTATTTTGTCCTTCCAGACTAATATTTAAATTCAGATCAGCTTTTACAATTTTATTTAATATAATAATGAGGGTTTAGTCAATAATATTGTGTCAAATTACATTTAGGCCAACAACTTCCAGAATATTTATCATTTGCTTCTAAAAAAAAGTCAACAATGGCGACTATTGACGAATTGGTGACAAATATTTCTATTTAAGTCAACTTTTCCCCTCAAATTTAGGATTTATATATTGTATTCTATCTAATTACATTCAAGTCAACACTTTTTGGAATATTTGTCATTCACTCCAAAAAAAGGTCAACAACAATGGCTATTTACGAATTGGTCACTACTATTTACATTTACTCAAATCTCATACTAAACCATCAACAAAATTATCAATTATTGTATTATGTGTATGCAAGAAATACCGGGAGGAGAGAAGATAATTGTAGGTGGAGATTTTAATGGCCATGTAGGCAAAGATAGAACTGGATATGAGAGGGTGCATGGGGGGTATGGTTTTGGAGATCAGAATGAGGCAGGGGTGAGTATTTTAGATTTTGCAGTAGCATATGATCTTGTAGTAGCAAACACCTGTTTCAAAAAGAGGGAAGAACACTTGATAACCTTTAAGAGTGGATCTAATAGAAGCCAGATCGATTTGTTCCTTGTGAGAAAGGCAGACCGCTTAGCATGTAAAGACTGTAAAGTCATCCCAGGAGAGAGTTTAACATCTCAACATAGACTTACTATTTTAGATATCCATATAAAAGGACAATGTCGTACTAGAAAAGACCCTATAAACCCGCGAACTAGGTGGTGGAACCTTAAAGGCGAGAAACTAGCAATATTCCAAGAGAGAATGTATACAGAAGCACCTTGGAATTTGGAAGATGGAAGCAATACTATGTGGGATAGAATGGCAGGGTGCATCACGAGAATATCGAAGGAGGTCCTCGGAGAGTCGAAGGGAAGAGGGTTAGCTTCTAAAGATACTTGGTGGTGGAATGAAGAGGTAAAAGCTGCAGTAAAAACCAAAAAGGATTGCTTTAAGAAGTGGCAAAATGATAGAAGTGAGGAACACTTCAAAAGCTATAAATGTGCAAATAAGGAGGTTAAAAGGACAGTTAGAGTGGCTAAAATGGAAGCCTATGACGCCTTCTACACCAAACTAGACACTAGAGAAGGAGAAAAATGTATTTATAAGCTTGCTAAGTCGAGAGAAAGGAAAACAAGGGACATTAATCAGGTTAAGTGTATAAAAAGCGCTGACTCTAGGGTATTAGTGAACGACGAAGAGATTAAGGAAAGGTGGAAGAGCTATTTTGAGAAGTTGCTGAATGAAAAACATATGGATAACACACTGGAAGAAGAAACTGGAAGTTACGATGAAACTAGAGAATACAGATTCTATCGGAGAATAAGGAAGTTTGAGGTGGAATTTGCTTTAAAGAAGATGAAACCCAACAAGGCCTTAGGACCAGATGGGATCCCCATTGAGGTTTGGAAATGCTTGGGAGATGTGGGGGCATCTTGGCTTACAAAAAATTTTAATAGGATTTTAATGACTAGAAAAATGCCTGATGAGTGGAGGAAGAGCATCCTAGTGCCTATATATAAGAGTAAAGGAGATGTACAACAATGCAACAACTATAGAGGTATTAAGTTGATGAGCCATACTATGAAGCTATGGGAGAGAGTGATGGAGCATCGCTTGAGAGGCGCAACATCAGTGTCAGAAAATCAGTTTGGATTTATGCCTGGGAGATCAACTATGGAAGCAATTTATTTACTTAGAAGACTAATGGAAAAGTATAGAGAGAAGAAAAAAGATCTACATATGGTTTTTATTGATTTAGAGAAAGCTTATGATAGAGTGCCTAGAGATTTAATTTGGTGGGTGCTAGAGAAGAAAGGAGTGACCAAGGGTTATATTGACGTGGTGAAGGATATGTATGATGAAGCGGTTACTACAATTAGATCACCAGCCGGAGAAACCAGCGAATTCCCAATTACTGTAGGCCTGCACCAGGGGTCGGCCTTGAGCCCTTATTTGTTCGCCCTAATTATGGATGAATTGACTAGACACATTCAAGATGAGGTCCCATGGTGTATGTTGTTCGCAGATGATATTGTCTTGGTTGATGAGACTAAAAGGGGACTCAACACTAAATTAGAAGCTTGGAGAGAAGCACTGGAGACTAAGGGGCTAAAGATAAGTAGGACGAAAACAGAATACATGGAATGTACTTTTAGCAACAGTGGAAGTAGAGACAACGAAGCAGTGAAGATCGAAGATCAGGAGATCCCAAAGAGGGAACACTTTCGCTATCTAGGTTCAATGATCAGTAGAGACGGAGAGATTGGTGATGACGTGACCCATAGAATTAAAGTGGGCTGGCTTAAGTGGAGGAGTGCTTCTGGAGTATTATGTGATCGGAGAATACCAGCAAAATTGAAAGGAAAATTTTATAGGACAGCTATTAGGCCAGCTATGCTCTACGGGACAGAGTGTTGGGCAACTAAGAAACAACACATTAGCAAAGTGAGTGTAGCGGAGATGAGGATGCTAAGATGGATGTGTGGTAAGACTAGGAAAGATAGAATTAGAAATGAGTACATCCGAGAGACTTTAGGAGTGACACATATTGAGGATAAGTTGAGGGAGAATAGACTTAGATGGTTCGGCCATGTGCAACGAAGACCTGTAGATGCACCTGTGTGAAAGAGTGATAAGATCGTAGTGCCTGGAATGGCTAGGGGGAGAGGCAGACCTAGACTGACTTGGGAATATGTGGTGCAACAAGATATGAATTTATATAATTTAAATGAGCATATAGCTCTTGATCGTGCAGAATGGAGGAAAAGGATTCATACTGCCGACCCCAATTGATTGGGACACAAGGCTTGGTTTGGTTTGGTTTATTGTATTATGTGTATTTACATTTAGGTCAATATGCAACAAATACTACCAAGAATGAAACAAAATTGTATTGTGTATTTACATTTAGGTCAATATGCAACAAAGACTACCAAGAATGAAACAAAGAAATTAAAAATGTCAAAGTTAAGTCTGCAAAATCACACCAAATTGACTTTTACTTAAATCTCATACTAAATCATCAACAAAATTATCAATTAACACTTCAAAATGGAACAAATACTACCAAGAAAAAACAAAACAAAAAAACCTCAAAAATAGGTTCGGTTCCAAAAACTCTAAAATGCGCTTAACTTTTGTATTAAAATCATGAAAAACCTTTCAAAATGCAACAAATACCACCACCAACGAAAAAAATTAAAAACAAAGAAAAAACAAATAAAATCTGTAATTAGGCGCGAAAAACAAATAAAAAAACCGTGAAAACAAATAAAAGGCGTCTAAATTAGGTTTGGTTCAAAAATGTGTAATGTGCTCTGTAATCGTACAACAAAATCCATACAAAATTGACTTTTATTCTCAAATTATAATTCAATCATATCTTATTTATTGTCATCTAATCTAAATCTAATCTAATCAATTAATATTGCAAATTCAGTAGCTTCTAATGGTCACTAATATTTACATTTACTCAAATCTCATACTAAACCATCAACAAAATTATCAATTATTGTATTATGTGTATTTACATTTAGGTCAATATGCAACGAATACTACCAAGAATGAAACAAAGTTGTATTATGTGTATTTACATTTAGGTCAATATGCAACAAATACTACCAAGAATGAAACAAAGAAATTAAAAATGTCAAAGTTAAGTCTGCAAAATCATACCAAATTGACTTTTACTTAAATCTCATACTAAATCATCAACAAAATTATCAATTAGCACTTCAAAATGGACAAATACTACCAAGAATGAAAAAACAAAACAAAAAAACCTGTAATGTGCTCTGTAATCGTACAACAAAATCCATACAAAATTGACTTTTTTTTCTCAAATTATATTTCAATCATATCTTATTTATTGTCATCTAATCTAATCTAATCTAATCAATTAATATTGCAAATTCAGTAGCTTAAAATGTTCACTAATATTTACATTTACTCAAATCTCATACTAAACCATCAACAAAATTATCAATTATTGTATTATGTGTATTTACATTTAGGTCAATATGAAAAGAAGTTTAGGGTAAACAATAATCTTATTAATTCACCCAGTATGTTACACAATATATACATGAGTAAGGAGACAGAAAAAGGAAATAAACAGAAAAGGAAATAAATCAAATAAAAGATTACAAGGAAAGAAATCAGGAAAATAAAATCATAACGATCCTAAGGAATATAACTAAATATTCCAACACTCCCCCTCAAGCTGGTGCGAAGATATCCAAGAGCCCAAGCTTGATCAGCGAAGCCTTTGAGAGAGAAGGTCCAACTAGTTTAGTAAACATGTCAGCTGTCTGGTCAGAAGAAGGAACAAATTGCAGAATGATGACCCTAGATCGAACTTTCTCACGAATGAAATGAACATCAACCTCAATGTGCTTAGTACGCTCATGAAGAACAGAATCAGAAGCAAGCATTATCGCTGACTTGTTATCACAAAACAATGTGGATGACTCAGTTCCAAAGAATCCTAATTCTCGCAAGAGCGACTGAATCCATAAAAGTTCACAATCTTTGCCATAGCACGATACTCAGCTTCAGCGGAAGACCTCGAAACAACTGCTTGTTTCTTGCTTTTCCAAGAGATAAGGTGATTACCATAAAACGTGCAAAAACTGGAAGTAGACCGTCTTATCACTCTTGGACCCAGCCAAGGATCAAAATTTCCTTCTGTTTCCATCGAAATGGCCTAAACGTTTCCGTTTCCTAGGTCATGGAAACGAAACAGCCATGGAATCTCGAAATTCCATGGATTCCATCGAAACGACTTTGTTTCTTTTGTTTCCATCGAAACATAATTGTTTTCATCGAAACAAACCTATGATTCCGCATCGTTTCATTTGCTTCCAACGAAACGTACTTGTTTCCATCGAGATAATCATGTGGTTGTGTACTTGTCATATGAACAACCATTTTATTTTAGAGATGGCTTATTAGCTTACTATGTACTTATATGTATCTTTTGCATTCTATGAAGTGTTTTGTGGATTCTATCAAGTGTTTGACAGTAGATTGGCTACTTAATCCTTATGTATTTTCAATTTGAACTACACATTTTTAATGCACCTCTACATATATAGACCTCTCAAATGTTCAATTAATCAATTATTAGCTTTATACACGCATATAGTTAAGTTTGAAGTTATGTTTCCCCATGTTTCTCAATGTTTCCAATTTTTTCCGCTATTTCCACATGTTTCCTAAATGTTTCCGAAACGTTTCCGTTTCTGGGTAAACCGAAATGAAATTTTGATCCTTAGCCCCAGCATAATCAGCATCTGTAAAACACGAAATTCCAGACTGCTTTCCAGCAGCAAAAAAGAGACCCAGACCCGGGCAGGTTTAAAGATACCTCAGGATATGATGAACAACATCCATATGAAAAGTATGAGGAGCATGCATAAACTGGCTCACAACGCTTACAACAAAAGTATCTGGTCTAGTGTTAGTCAAATATATGAGACGACCAACTAAATGCTGGTAAGAAGATGGATCAGATAAAAGCTCTCCTGACTCAGACGATAACTTGAAATTCGGATCCATAGGTGTAGAGGAAGGACGACATACCATCATACCTGTATCACGGACGAGATCCAAAACATATTTCCGTTGAGATAGAGATATCCCATGACGAGTCCTAGCAACCTCAATGCCAAGAAAGTATTGCAGTGCACCTAGATCTTTAACATCAAAGGACTTCCCAAGCTGTTGCTTTATGTTCTTAATACCTGAAGAGCCATCGTCGGTGATAACGATATCATCCACATATACAGACAAGATGACACACCGACCATCAGGACGTCGGTGAATAGAACAAGTGTGATTAGAGTGGCACCTGGTGAACCCTGTAGAAAGGACAACTTCACTAAATCGTTTAAACCATGCCCGAGGAGATTGCTTCCATCCATACAGAGACTTACGAAGACGACAAACTTTCCCAGAATACTATCCCCTCAGCCCTAAAACCCGGAGGAGGATCCATATAAATAGTTTCATGAAGGTCACCATTGAGAAACGCATTTTTCACATCCATCTGATAAAGAGGCCAAGAGTGAGAGGCATCCAAAGACACAATAAGCCGAACTGTAGTAAGCTTGGCTACAGGGGCAAAGGTAGCACTGAAGTTTTTGTCTGGAACCTGGGTAAATCCTCGGGCTACAAGGCGCCCCTTATAGCGATCAATAGTACTATCTGGAAGATGCTTAACTGTATAGACCCATTTGCAGCCAACGGTCTTCTCCCCAGGAGGGAGAGAAACAAGCTCCCATGTGCAATTATGCTCAAGAGCCTGCATCTCTGCTTGCATAGCAGTAACCCAATTGGGATTCTGGAGAGCTTCAGACACAGACTGGGGAATAGAAACAGAGTCAACCTGGCCAAGAAAAGCCTGATACCGATTAACCGGGCGAGATACACGAATAGACCGTCTTAGAGGTACAGGAGCTGGTTCCGGAGAAGTTTCTGGAATAGGAGCCTGAGCACGTGGACGGCGAGAGTAATGATATTCCGGGGAAGATGTGATCACAATCAAAGATAGGAACAGGACGAGGAAGCTCGTCTGCCACTACCGGAGTATCCTGAGGGGGTAAGGCAAGCAAAGTAGGACCTGCAAAGAAGGAAACATTTTCCAAAAAAGTGACATCCATAGAAGTATAAAATCTACAAGAGACAGGGTCGTAACACCGATAACCCTTAGACATGGGCGAGTACCCAAGAAACACACAACGGATAGCCTTATCATCCAATTTAGTGCGGAGAGGACTGCGATTTTGCACAAAACATGTGCAACCAAAGACACGAGGCAAAACATGGAAGAGGGTGCATTCGGGCTGAAGAACATGTAGAGGTGCCTTTCCATCCAACACACGACTCGGAGTACGATTAATAAGATAGGTGACAGTAAGGACAGCAAAATGCCAAAAATACTTAGGTACCTCCATGCCCCGAAGAAGGCAACGAACAATAGACATGATGTGGCAGTTCCTGCGTTCCACAACACCATTCTGTTTAGGAGTATATGTGCAAGTAAGCTGTTGGAGGATACCTTGTTGATTTAATGCAGAGCAAAATTCATTAGAGATGTATTCACGTCCATTATCAGAACAAAGAGTACGAACAACGGCTTGATACTGGGTTTTAACCATTTGTAAAAATTGAGTAAATAGGGAGAAAACTTCAGATTTCTTCTTCATTAAATAAACCCATGTGCAACGTGAATAATCATCAATGAAAGTGACATAATATCTATAACCAGATAAAGTTGTAACAGGGGAAGGACCCCATACATCAGAATGAATAATATCAAATGCACAAGGGGCCCGAGACATACGAGGTATATAGCTAGACCGAGTATGTTTAGAAAGTTCACACACCACACAATGAAATTTATTATGCTCACAGGCTTTTATTAATTCTGGGAATAGCAAACATAGATATTTAAAATTAGCATGGCCAAGACGGGCATGCCACAATTCCAAAGTTTTAAAAGAAAAACTACTAGAAGAGGAGCTAGGTAAAACAGACGCCTGGAGATTAGAAGACACAATCAGTGGTAGTGGTGGTGGTTCCCCAAAATAATAGTCCATTGCGCTCATGCCCCGTACCAAAAATCTTCTTCGTAGCCAGGTCCTGCAAGAAACATCAATCAGGTAAGAAAATGATAGCACAATTATAACATTTTGCATGACGACTGACGGACAAAAGATTTAATGGAAAATTAGGAATATGAAGGACAAAAGATAATGTAATGGTGGAGGATAAATTAACATTACCCTGACTACTAACACGAGTAGTGGAACTATCAGCAAGACAAACAGACTGGGCAACAGGTGTGAGGGTGGAAGAAAAAAGAGACAACTCATCAGTCATATGATCGTTAGCTCTAGAGTCCAGAACCCACGTCGGAGTTCCTGACTTAACATGAAAAGCAGTGGGAGTACCTGAAGCAAGAGCAACAGTGGTTGTAGAAGATGAGGAGCCCGATGACTGCTGAAGAAGAGAACCAAGCTGACTTTGAATCTGGCCAAGCTGTGACTGAAGCTGACTCTGATGAAGCTGCCCAATATCTGGAAGAGGGGGGTCAGAACCATTATCAGCAATTGCAGCAAAGCGAGGAGCGGGAGCACTATTAGTCTTGCGAGCATACTGTTGCTTCAATTCCGGATGAAGTTTGGAGCATCGATCCTTGGTTTGACCAACACCATTACAATAGCGACAGATAGGTTTCCGACCACCCGGGCGAGCACCAGTATTAGCTGCAAATGCCATCTGATCAAGAATAGAAGGGGGCTCAATAATCGGAGCGAAAGGGGCCTGATTTGGCTGAATAAGGCGCCTATGGCTCTCTTCACCATCAAGTGTTGCAAAGGCCTCATAAAGAGACGGCAGAGGTGATGTGTTCAAAATCTGAGTACGAAGAGATTCGAACTCTGGTTTCAAACCCATAAAAAACTGATAAGTGTGCAGACTCTCAGACCGCTGGACAATAATTTCTACAACTTCGGTAGGAAAACCAGAAATAGGCTCATACTGGGCCAATTCCTTCCAACGAGACTAGAGGAAGCCAAAATAATCAGCAATACTAAGTTGTAAAGAATCCTGAGAGGCCTGAGAAATTTCCCGGTGAAGTTCAAAAATACGAGAGGCATTATGGGCATGCGCATACATCTTAGTTAGGGCCCTCCAGAGACTAGGTACCAATTCATGGTACATAATAATCTGATAAATACGATTCTCCATGGAATTGAAGATCTATAATAGTGCAATTATCCATGTCTAATTGTGCACGCTTGGGATCAGCATCAGTAGGTTGAGCTTCCTTGTCGAAAATCCAACCAAGCTTGCCTTTTCCACCAAGATAAAGGCGAAGAGAACGAGACCAAGCAGCAAAGTTTTGTCCATTCAACCGGACACTAGTGTAACCCGTTGGGTTGGAGAATGCTGAGATACAGAAAGATCCATACATGGTTGAGAACCGGAAGCAGGCTGAACATCCTTGTCAGAGGTGGTCATTGTGAGAAAAAGGAGAAGTAAATAAATTCTCAAAGACGGCAAGAAAGAACCACCCAAATCGTCACACGACTATAGGAGGAACAGCAAAGGGCTACCACAATACACTGGTAGCTAGGAGAATAGAAAATAGAGCACTAGAAAAGCTCTAAAACATCACAGAGAAAGACCCAACAGGGCAAGGCACAACACTATAGGCTGTGCAGAGAGGAGACGCAGCACAGAGGCTGCGCAGGAGAAGTAGCAAGGTGGCTGGGGGGTCGCCGGGGGTCTGTGAGGGTCCGGCGGAGGCTGGGAGGGGTAGGGACTGTGCAGAGAAGGATGGGAGGGGCTAGTGTGGTGCGGCGAGGTGGCTGGGTGAGGGAAGGGCTGCGGCTAGATGTGGGTGAGGCTAGGGCTAGGGTTTCCCTTGGCTCTGATACCAAAAAGAAGTTTAGGGTAAACAATAATCTTATTAATTCACCTAGTATGTTACACAATATATACACGAGTAAGGAGACAGAAAAAGGAAATAAATAGAAAAGGAAATAAATCAAATTAAAGATTACAAGGAAAGAAATCAGGGAAATAAAATCATAACGATCCTAAGGAATATAACTAAATATTCCAACAATATGCAACAAATACTACCAAGAATGAAACAAAATTGTATTATGTGTATTTACATTTAGGTCAATATGCAACAAATACTACCAAGAATGAAACAAAGAAATTAAATATGTCAAAGTTAAGTCTGCAAAATCATACCAAATTGACTTTTACTTGAATCTCATACTAAATCATCAACAAAATTATCAGTTAGCACTTTAAAATGGAACAAATACTACCAAGAATGAAAAAACAAAACAAAAAAACCTCAAAATTAGGTTCGGTTCCAAAAACTCTAAAATGCGCTTAACTTTTGTATTAAAATCATGAAAAAACCTTTCAAAATGCAACAAATACCACCAACGAAAGAAATTAAAAATAAATTAAAAAAACCGTGAAAACAAATAAAATGCGTCTAAATTAGGTTTGGTTCGAAAATCTGTAATGTGCTCTGGAATCGTACAACAAAATCCATACAAAATTAACTTTTATTCTCAAATTATATTTCAATCATATCTTATATATTGTCATCTAATCTAATCTAATCTAATCAATTAATATTGCAAATTCAGTAGCTTAAAATGGTCACTAATATTTACATTTACTCAAATCTCATACTAAACCATCAACAAAATTATAAATTATTGTATTATGTGTATTTACATTTAGGTCAATATGCAACAAATACTACCAAGAATGAAACAAAATTGTATTATGTGTATTTACATTTAGCTCAATATGCAACAAATACTAACAAGAATGAAACAAAGAAATTTAAAATGTCAAAATTAAGTCTGCAAAATCATACCAAATTGACTTTTACTTAAATCTCATACTAAGTCATCAACAAAATTATCAATTAGCACTTCAAAATGGACGAATACTACCAAGAATGAAAAAACAAAACAAAAAGCCTCAAAAATAGGTTCAGTTCCAAAAACTCTAAAATGCGCTTAACTTTTGTATTAAAATCGTGAAAAAACCTTTCAAAATGCAACAAATACCACCACCAACGAAAAAAAATAGAAAATAAAAAAAAAAAACCGCGAAAACAAATAAAAGGCGTCTAAATTAGGTTTGGTTCGAAAATCTGTAATGTGCTCTGTAATCGTACAACAAAATCCATACAAAATTGACTTTTATTCCGAAATTATATTTCAATCATATCTTATTTATTGTCGTCTAATCTAATGTAATATAATCTAATCTAATCAATTAATATTGCAAATTCAGTAGCTTAAAATTTCAATACTAACATTCAGCATTTAGTTTTCAGTAATTAATTTTTAGTTTGATCAAAAGGATCCTTAGATTTGAACGCTTTGTAGGATTGTGTCTATCAAATGTTTGAATTATAACATTCCTCCCGTGCATTGGCACGGGTTACAAATCTAGTGTATATATACATGTGTAGAGAGAAGCAGCAGTGGCAGAAAGAACTCTGAAGATAACTTCTGATGAACTGGCCTGTTAATACTTATTTTGTCCCAAGTCACCAATTTTATCTGTTGTCATAATTCTGTTTATTGGCTCTTGTAAACCTTCCAATGATTTTGACAGAATCTAACATCCAAAAGCTGATACGTTAACCTAATTTGATAAGGAAACCCAATATGATAATCTGTTGGTGGTCTAAATTAGTTAAACTAACTACTAAACTTTAAAGAACTATAATGCATATTCTTATTAGTCTGTTATTGATTTAGTATACTACGCTTGAAAATGTGAATTTGCTTATGTGTAGGCACTTTGTGAGAAAAATATTGCCAAAGGTTTGGTTTGCATTTATTCTACCCCTTGCAACACTTCTATTCAATGTTTTGAAAACCGGATCGTTTGTCGAACCGGAAAATTAACCGGGTCACGGGTTAGAGGTTCAACCATCGGGTGAACGGTAATCAACCCGTGATGTCATAATGATGTAATATCTAATTATGTATATTTATACATAAGTTTTAACAAGTAAATATGAAAAAAAAAAATTACAAAAATACACAAAAACTCAATTTTTATTCACACTTTCTTATCATAAGTATAAATTATTAAGAGATTGATAGTATCAAAAAAATGTAGGGAAAAAAAAAAGCTTTTGTAGGCATAAAAACGGTTTTGAGCGGCTTTGGTCAAAAAGCGGTTTTTTAACGGTTTTGAATGGTTTTCCACCGGTTATGGGCGGTTTTGTGCCCCTAACGGTTACCGAGTCAAACCGAACCGGAAAACCGACCAGTCGACGGTCAACTGGTCGAACCAGCCGGTCCGGTCCGGTTTTCAAAAGCATGCTTCTATTTAACCTCGAGCACCATTCTATAGTGGTCCTTTGCAAATTTAAGAAATAGACTGGGTGTATTATTGCCTTACTGGATTGAGTTCAAACACAACAGGATAAGAATTCGGACCATATTTTGTTTTAAGTTCCTTGGATTGTCAAATTAGACCGGATTGTGATGAATTCTTTTGATAGGCTGTGGACTGGATGCGGTTCAGTCATTGATAGACTGCCAAAGTATCTTTTTCCATGACACTATTTAATATTACTTGGTTGACAAAAATGTGCAAATCTAATGTCTATGCTCTGCATTGTTTGTATTGCTTCGGTCATGCAATACCATGCTCATGGTTAGATTTAGATGTGTATTTTGTCAATCAAATTTGTGAGAGTGCTTGTGGTGCAAAATAATTTGAATATGTGGAGGGACTAGTGGGCATCTGGATAAAAAGTGAAAATTGTAGAGTTAGAATTAGGGCAAAACTTAGGAGACCAATAATGTCTCCTGTATTTTATTATATGAGGAGAAGAAACAATATTACAATAGTACCCCTATGTCTAATACATTAGAGTAATGAGAATAACGTAAAAAGCAAAATAATAAAATAAGCAAACTAACACTCCCCCTCAAGCTGGTACAAAAATATCTCTCATTCCCAGCTTGCTAAGAGCAAAATGAAATGGCCTACTTCCAACACCCTTTGTAAGCATATCTGCAAGTTGATCCCCGGTCTTCACAAATGGAGTACAGATCACACCACTACTGATATTCTCCTTGATGAAGTGTCTGTCAATCTCCACGTGTTTAGTTCGATCATGTTGCACTGGATTGTGGGCAATGTTGATAGCAGACTTGTTGTCACAATACAATCTCATAGAGTCATTAGAATCCAGACCTAAGTCTTTTAACAATAACTTAATCCACAGAAGCTCACATACACATTGAGCCATGGCTCTGAACTCAGCCTCTGCACTAGATCTAGCCACCACGTTCTGCTTTTTACTCCTCCACGTAACCAGATTGCCCCCCACGAAGGTACAATAGCCTGAAGTGGACCTTCTGTCTGTCACAGATCCAGCCCAATCAGCATCTGTGTATGCTTCCACTCGAAGGTGGTCATGTCTAGCAAAAAATAGACCCTTTCCAGGAGCTGATTTCAAGTACCTCAAAATCCTGAAGACAACCTCCATATGGGATGCACGGGGAGCGTGCATAAACTGACTAACAACGCTCACAGCAAAGGCAATATCAGGTCGGGTATGAGAAAGATAAATGAGTCTTCCCACTAACCTCTGATATCTACCTTTATCTACCTCCGCACCACCTGAATCATCGCCAAGTTTCTGATTTGACTCAATCGGAGTGTCACACGCTCGACTTCCGAGCATTCCAGTCTCTTCCAATAGGTCAAGTACGTATTTTCGTTGGGAAATAAAGATTCCATGCTTAGATCTAGCGACCTCAATTCCCAGAAAATATTTAAGAGTCCCCAAGTCTTTTATTTCAAACTCCTTGGACAAGTACTCTTTCAGTCTTTGCATTTCCTCCAGATCATCCCCAGTCAAGACAATGTCATCCACGTACACAATTAACGCAGTAGTCTTACCCTGTGATGAATGTTTGATGAACAAAGTGTGATCAGCTTGACTTTGTCTAAAACCATATCTAAGCATAGCTTGTGTGAACCTCTCGAACCATGCCATAGGAGACTGTTTCAAGCCATATAGTGATTTTCTGAGTCTGCACACCTTTCCATCTGTCTTAGAATCCTCGAAGCCAGGAGGAACATCCATGTACACCTCCTCATCTAGATCCCCATGAAGAAATGCATTCTTCACATCAAATTGGTGAAGTGGCCATCCAAAGTTAGCAGCCAGTGATAAAAGAACCCTAACAGAGTTCATCTTTGCAACAGGAGCAAATGTCTCCTGATAATCAATTCCATAGGTCTGTGTGAAGCCCTTAGCGACAAGTCTAGCTTTGTACCTTTCAATAGAGCCATCAGCCCTATGCTTCACAGTGTATACCCACTTGCGCCCCACAGTTCTTTTGCCCTCAGGTAACCTTGTCAATTCCCAGGTGCCATTCTTACGAAGAGCTTTCATCTCTTCGATCATAGCATGTTTCCACTTGGGATCCGCGAGAGCACCCTGGACATTATTAGGAACAACCACAGAAGCAATTTTTGAAAGAAAAGCTTTATAGGAGGGAGACAAGTGAGAATATGACACAAAATTTGAGATGGGGTGTTGGGTACAAGCCCTAACACCCTTACGTACAGCAATAGGGACATCAAGATCAGAATCAGAGTTACCTTGGTCCTCAACACTTGAAGGAGATGTCAGTGGCAGAGTAGGAGCGAGCTCTTTATTCTTAGACTTACTCCATGTGCCTCTAGAATAAACCATCACCTCCTTTTCTTTTAATGGAGTACAAGCGTCTTCTTTCTCCATATCCTTCCCAACCTCATTTTCTCCCTCAGTTTGTTCTTTTTCTTTTTCTGTCTCCGCAATACTATTTTCTGTCTCCGCAATACTATCCATAACAACTTCCCCTGAAGACAAAGGAACAGGAACAGACAAAGGCACCTCTTCCCTATACCAATGCTCCCCCTGAAGAGGTGACTCAGATATAAGCGAGGACTGAAAGTATGACTGAGATTCATGGAATGTAACATCCATGGAGACAAACCATTTCCTCGAAGGAGGATGGTAACACTTGTAGCCTTTCTGGGTTGGAGAGTAACCCAGAAAAACACACTTAAGGGCACGGGGATCTAACTTCCCCCGAGTAGGAGAATGATTGTGAACAAAGCACACACAACCAAAAACGCGAGGAGTTATAGGGAACAAAGGAGAAGTGTCTGACAGGACTTCAACAGGTGCACGTTTGTTCAAAACTCGAGTTGGAAGACGATTAATAAGATACGCTGCTATTAAAACAGCATCACCCCAATAGGACTTGGGAGCATTAACAGAAAACATTAAGGATCTAGCAATATCTAGCAGATGACGATTCTTGCGCTCCGCCACCCCATTTTGCTGGGGTGTATCGGTGCAAGAAGTTTGATGAATGATCCCATGGGAGCAAAAATACGCAGCAAGACCCGAATCAATGTACTCACCCCCCTGATCAGATCTTAAAACTTTTAATTCAGTCCCAAACTGAGTGCCCACCATTTTATGGAATGCCTGGAAAATTGAGAAAACCTCCCTTTTTTCTTTCATCATATAAACCCAAGTGGTACGAGAATAGTCATCAATAAATGTAACAAACCATCTATGACCTTTCAAAGAAGTAAAACGAGAAGGACCCCAAACATCAGAGTGAACTAAAGCAAACGGAACTAAACTTTTATTAAAAACAGGAGCAAAAGAAGCTCTGTGATGTTTACCCAGTTCACAAGTTTCACAAAGGAAATCAGAAACATCTTTATTTAAGACTAAAGAAGGAAACAAATGCTTTAGTAAATAAACAGAAGGATGTCCTAAACGTCTATGCCAAAGATGTATGTCTCCAGCTTTATTATCAGAAACCACTGTATGATGTGCTAACGGCCCTCCAACATCCAAGAGATAAAGTCCACTCTCCTCTCTACCACTGCCAATCATCCTCCCCGTGGTAAGGTCCTGAAAGACACAATGAGAAGGAAAAAAGGTTACACTGCAGTGTAAGTCCTGAGTGATACGACTAATGGATAACAAATTATGGGAAAAATTGGGAATATGAAGTACAGAGGATAAAGGCAAGGATGGAGTAGCATGAATGGTACCCTTCCCAGAAATAGAGGAAAATGTACCATCAGCAACACGAACCTTGTCTTTACCTGAACAAGGCTTATACACAGAGAAAATATCAGAACATTTAGACATGTGATCAGATGCACCGGAATCAATAATCCAGGGAGAAGAAGAATGAGACAAGTGTGCCCTTGCGGATGTGACTAAGTTACCTGAATGTGCAAATGAAGAGGAGGCACCTGTAGATGCAGTAGAAGCAGACGTACGGCGAGCCATCAAGGAACGAAGAGCCTCCTCTACCTCCGAGGCAGTAAATAGTGCTGAATCGGAAGTGGATGGGGCCTGCTCAATAGGAGTCGGTGCCGTGGGATCTAATGATGTAGTATGATGAGCACGATAATTACCCCCCTGTGAGTGTCCCCCACGACCTCCAGACTGTCCAGAGCGACCCCCACGACCCCCAGGCTGTCCAGTTGGGCGGCCGTGCAATTTCCAGCATGTCTCCCTGGTATGATAAGGCCGATTACAATAATCACAGAACTGCTTGGCCTTCTCAGACGAACCAGACTCATTAGAGGTACCACGACCCCTGGACTGTTTGTTCCCATCTCGCTGAGGAACCGAAATGAGAGCAGATCTCTCGGTGGAAGTAGGTGGAAGCATAGCAGAACGTCGACTCTCCTCGTTCTGGATATATGCAAAGGCTTCCTGGAGAGAAGGCAAAGGATCCATCCCAAGGACACGGCTGCGAACAGGATCATACTCAGCATTAAGTCCCTCCAAAAACTTAAAAATCCTCTCTTCAGCAACCAGTTTACTGTAGGCAACAGAATCAGTTGGACAAACAGGCTTATAGTCCAAAAGATGATCAAGTCGTTTCCAACTAGTGGTCAGAGATGTGAAAAACTGAAGAACGCTCATCTCCCCCTGTTCCGAGCGACCAATCGTCCGTCTCAACTCAAATATCTGTGCATAATTACCCTTTCGGGAGTAGGTGTTGGCCATGGTCTCCCAAATATCTTGGGCAGTCGCCATGTCCAAAAAACCTTCAGCAATTTCAGGAATCATAGAATGGCAAAGCCAGGTCATGACAGTGGAGTTCTCCATCTCCCACTTGTCATATGCAGCATCCTCGGTGCTAGGTGCCGTGATTCGTCCGTTGATATACCCCATCTTCCCTCTGCCCTTAAGAGACATGGTTACAGACCCAGACCAAGCCAAGTAGTTCTGACCATTGAAGAGAGAAGTAGTAAGCTTAACATTCGGGCTTTCAGAAGGAGCAACAACAATAGTTTCACTCCTGGGCAGCTGTGTATTCAAAGTGGATTTATCGCCATCCGACATCTTGAATCGACACGCAACAAATACCCGCAACAATCGAAGAACAAAGAGAACAAACTGGTATCAACGGAATCGCAGCACACAATCGTAATCTAAAGCACCATACAGGATGCAATAAACTCAATCATCAAGGTCCATAGAAGGACCAAAAAACGAGAGAAGTTAAAACACAATCAGCAGAAGATGTTGGACAGCACTGTAGTGAAGGAAGGGGGCAAAAGAACCAATAGAATCTGGACTAAAAAAAAGTTCAGCAGGGCTGGTGCAGCATGGAGGACCTGCGGCTAGGTGCAGGGGCTGGAGGTGGAGGAGCCGAAGCCCTAGTGGGCTGCGCCTATGTGCAGCGAAGCCCCTAGGGGCTGCGGCTTGATGAGGCGAGGCCCAGGGGGGCTGCGGCTTGGGCTGGAGTGCCCTGGGGAGGCTGCGGCCTGGACTGGGTGGCCCTGGGAGGGCTGCGACTTGGGCTGGGGTGATTTGGGAGGCTGCGGCTGGTGGTAGGGATGGTGGTTTGTGGTGTTTAGTGGTGGTGGATGATAATCCCTCTTAGGGAGGCTCTGATACCATGTAGAGTTAGAATTAGGGCAAAACTTAGGAGACCAATAATGTCTCCTGTATTTTATTATATGAGGAGAAGAAACAATATTACAATAGTACCCCTATGTCTAATACATTAGAGTAATGAGAATAACGTAAAAACCAAAATAATAAAATAAGCAAACTAACAAAAATATCGCGCTGGAAGTTTTGGTGTTGAACTACTCTAAGGAATGAAGCTTGTAAGTATTTGAGGGTGAGTTTGTCATCCCAAGTCGATGTAAACGTTACGTTTTATGAGCTCATTTAGAGATAGCAAAATCCATGTCTCTCAGCCAGCCTTTTCTTTTCTTTTTTTTAAATGGACCGTACGTG
This sequence comes from Hydrangea macrophylla, assembly GCA_033977485.1. Classification (NCBI taxonomy): domain Eukaryota; kingdom Viridiplantae; phylum Streptophyta; class Magnoliopsida; order Cornales; family Hydrangeaceae; genus Hydrangea; species Hydrangea macrophylla. The sequence goes on along the minus strand of CM066988.1, from coordinate 57,988,863 downwards.
ATATTGTTGGGTATAGATTTGTGATGAACAGAGACCCTTCTCATGGTAGTTGGGAGATGGACTTTTGAGATGATATATATATATATACCATTTTCAGGATGGGAAAATTTTCGCTTTGCTGATGTTATTGGATTAAAGGAAAAATAGGTTTGGAAGGTCAAAGTGCCACCTAAAGTTTCTTTCTTTCTTTCTTTTTGGTGGACAGCTGCATCCCTTAGGCATCTTAGATCTGAAGTCTGAACGGAGTTCTTTCTCGTTAAAGAATCTCTTTTTAGTTGCTCTAGAACAATTAGGAGATTTTCAGAAGATTGCTTATGGCGGCAACATCTATTGGGTGGTGGTCACGCTTTTGGGTCAAATCAATATGTTCTAAGAAATATTTAATTATCAATCTCATCAGTACCATACCTAATCCCATTAAAAAAAAAAAAGGGAGGCTTGGTCTAAGCTCCCTAAGGTTGGTCCTTGTTGATTTAAAGTACAACCCATTAACAATAAACTCCACAAGGACAAAAGCCCAAGCCCATATTTTCATTCCAGTCTACAACATTAACAATTCACTCTTCAAATCCATTTCAAAAATTTCAACTGACCAAACTACCCCTCAACTTCATCTTCCCCCCCCCCCCCCCCCCCAAAAAAAAAATAAAAAAAAATAAAAAATAAAAAATAAAAAATAAAAAATAAAAAATAAAACAGACTCTCTATCTCTCAGATCTACTTTCTCTCTCTCTCTCTAAGATCTCTCTCCCCTCACCACAACCACCACCGATCCACCATGGAACCGCCGCCGCCGCCACCACCACAGATCCCTCCATAGCCACCACCACTACCACCTCTCTCTTCTCTCTCTCTCTCTAACTTTCTCTATCCTCTTCCCTCCATAGCCACCACCACCGAACCGTCGTCGTACCCGCCACCACTACCACCAGAATCGTCACCCCAACCACCATCTCTCTTCTCTCTCTCAAACTTTCTCTCTCCTCATTTTGTCATAGCCACCACCACAAGCACCAAAACATTTGATTGCTAACTCCAAGTATTGGCCTCAAAATGGAATTTATTTGGACCAAACTTTAAACTTAAAACACTGATTGCCATTGATATTTACAAATAGAAATATGACTTTTGATTGCCATTCATATTTACAAGAACACACTTCATTACTTTCAATTAAATATAGAAGTATAAAATTGATCAACAAAACCTGTTGGTTCATAGGTGTTTATGTGAGAAAAATCATATGTCCCAAGTGAAATTTTGCTTATAATGTCTGAAATCCCAAGTCAAATTTCACTTGGGATTTCTTAAGTGAAATTTGGCTTGGGATTTCAGACATCCTAAGTCAAATTTCACTTAGGATTTCTGCTTTCACTTAGTAGCATATTCTTCTTTCGTAGCACAAATCGGCTCCGAATCAGAAGAGGAGTGGACACCACAATTTGAAATGAACATGCCTATTGCGTCGAGTAACAACTGGTGAAATTGAAAGCATAGTCTTGTGGTGTTGCTTTGAAAAGACAACGGTGTATGAATATATGATATATCGATTTGTGCTATGAATCTATATGTATATATATAATTATATATGTTAACAAGATATTTTGTGAAGCTTAGGGTTAAACAATGTGTTCCATCCTTTATATTATTAAGAATAACAAGAACCAAATATTACAATAAGACCCATAGACTAAGCATAAATTAAATAAACATAAAATGAAAGACTAATATCTAACACTCCCCCTCAAGCTGGTACAAAGATGTCCCTTAATCCCAGCTTGCTTAACACATCATGAAACTGTCTAGAAACAACTCCCTTAGTAAGAATATCCGCTAGTTGATCACAACTTTTCACAAACGGAGTGCAGATAGTTTTATTATCCAGATTCTCTTTGATGAAATGCCTGTCAACCTCAACGTGCTTAGTCCTGTCATGTTCTACTGGATTGTGTGCAATACTAATGGCGGCCTTACTATTACAGTACAACTTCATTGAATCACCAATCTCTAGTTTCAAGTTTTTCAACAATAACTTGACCCATAAGAGCTCACATACACCTTGAGCCATGGCTCTAAATTCGGCTTCAGCACTTGATCTAGCAACCACATTTTGTTTCTTACTCCTCCAACTAACATTGCCTCCCACAAAAGTGCAATATCCTGAAGTAGACCGCTTATCTGTCACAGAACCTGCCCAATCGGCATCAGTGTATGCCTCAACTCTGTGATGATCATATTTCCCGAAGTATAAACCTTTACCAGGAACAAACTTAAGGTACCTCAAGATCCGGTAAACTGCATCCATATGTGATTCCCGAGGTGCATGCATGAACTGACTTACCACACTTACAGCAAAGGCAATAGCAGGACGTGTATGGGAGAGATAAATAAGCTTCCCAACAAGTGTTTGATATCTCCCCCTGTCAACCAATGCTCCACTGCTGTCGTCACTTAGATTTTGGTTGAACTCAATAGGAGTATCACACACTCTACCTCCAAGCATTCCAGTCTCACTTAGAAGATCAAGAACATACTTCCTTTGAGAGATGAAGATATCATGTTTAGACCTCGCAACTTCAATCCCAAGAAAGTATTTCAGTTCTCCTAGATCCTTAATTTCAAACTCCTTTGCCATATATCCCTTGAGACGCTGCATTTCCTCAAAGTCATCACCTGTGAGGACAATGTCATCCACGTACACAATGAGAGCTGTAGTCTTACCTTGCAAGGAGTGTTTGATGAATAAGGTGTGGTCAGCCTGAATTTGTTTAAAACCATATCTGCACATAGCCTGAGTGAATCTCTCAAAACATGCCCTTGGAGACTGCTTAAGGCCATACAAGGCCTTTTTTAACCTACACACCTTTCCTTCAGTTTTGTGGTTCTCAAATCCAGGAGGAATGTCCATATACACCTCTTCTTCCAAGTCACCACGCAAAAAAGCATTTTTAACATCAAACTGGTGAAGTGGCCAGTCCCGGTTAGCTGCTAGAGACAGAAGGTCCTGACAGAATTCATCTTAGCCACCGGTGCAAACGTCTCCTTATAATCCACCCCATAAGTCTAGGTGAATCCTTTGGCAACGAGACGGGCTTTAAACCTCTCAACGGAACCATCTGCTCTATGCTTCACTGTATACACCCACTTGCACCCCACTGTTCTTTTGCCCATTGGTAACTTAGTCAACTCCCAAGTACCATTCTTGTGAAGAGCACTCATCTCTTCATCCATAGCATGTTTCCACTTGGGATCATTGACAGCATTCTGAACACGATTTGGTACAACAATAAAGGCAATACATGAAAGCAAGACCCGGTAAGTAGAGGATAAGTGAGAATAGGACACAAAATTTGAAATAGGGTGTTGAGTACTCGATCTAACACCCTTACGGACAGCAATAGGAACATCAAGATCACTAGACTCAACAGGTAAGGAGTTATTTAGATTACCTGAATCACAATCAAGCTCTATTGGAACCTCACCAGTTGGAGTAGATGGCAGTAGAGGAATAGGAGCATTGGTGTCAACCTCTTTGTTTCTTCTCTTACTCCATGTACCTTTGGAATAAACCAACAATTATTTTTCCTTTGGCAACACCTCTCCCTGTTTAGGAGTACTTGGCTCAACTTCCATCACTTCCTCTACTTCCACATTTCCAGTTTCCTTCTCTTTCTGAGGTGACACACTAACAAGAATAACAGGAATTTCCGATAAAGTACCAAGAATCTCTTCACTCTGATGCTCCCTCTGAAGAGGTGTCTTGGAAGGTCCAAAAAAAGGAACAGACTCATGAAATGTGACATCCATAGACACATACCACTTCCTAGACTCAGGATGATAGCACTTGTAGCCTTTCTGGGTAGGAGAGTAACCCATAAAGACACATTTAAGAGCCCGAGGATCTAATTTCCCACGAGTAGGAGAGTGATTGTGGACAAAATAGACACTCCCAAAGACCCGAGGAGGAATCGAAAAAAGAGACGATGAAGAGTCGGATAAGAGTTCAATGGGAGCCCTTTTTTTTAGAACTTGAGTGGGCAGTCGATCAATGATGTATGCAGCCGTAAGGACTGCATCACCCCAATATGATTTGGGAGGATTAGCCGTGAAAAGCATAGAACGAACAACATTGAGCAGATGACGATTCTTGCGCTCTGCTACCCCATTTTGTTGTGGGGTGTCAGTGCAAGACGTCTAAGGGATAATTCTTTTTGAAGAAAAAAAATCTCCTAGACTCGAATCTATGTACTCTCCCCCTTGATCAGAACGGAGTATTTGAATTCCCTTCCCAAATTGGGTTAATAGCATTTGATAGAAGTTTTTGAAAATTGACACAACTTCACTTTTATTTTTCATCAGGTAAATCCATGTGGTACAGGAATAATCATCAACAAAGCTAACAAACCAACGATAGCCTTTTAGAGACAAAATACGAGAAGGACCCCATACATCAGAGTGTACCAAAATAAAAGGAGCTAAACTTTTATTAATACTCGGTGCAAAAGATACCCGGTGATGTTTCCCAAGTTCACATGACTCACATAAATATTCTGAAACATCTTTATTAACAAGTAAAGAAGGAAATAAATGCTTAAGTAAATAAAAGAAGGGGTGGCCTAATCTCTTATGCCAAAGCCATTTCTGCAGACTTGTTCTAAGAAACTATAGTGTGGTGCGCTTCTTTGGTGCCTACATCCAACATGCAAAGACCATACTCCTCTCTACCACTGCCAATTGTCCTCCGTGTGGTAAGGTCCTGAAAAACACAATGTGAAGGAAAAAAAGTTACACTGCAATGAAGATCACGAGTGATACGGCTAATAGATAAAATATTAGAAGTAAAACTCGGAACATCTAATACAGAAGACAGTGGGAGAGATGGAGTGGCATGAATGACACCTTTTCCTGAAACAGAAGAAAAGGTGCCATCTGCAATACGAATTGTTTCTTGACCTAAAGATGGAGTATACACAGTAAACCGGATGAACTAGATGAATGATTTGAAGCACCAGAATCAATAATACAAGGAGGCGATGAGCGAGACAAACATGCTATGGCAGAATGTACTAAGTTACCTGTCTGGGCAAATGAGGTGGAGGCGCCTGTGGGAGTAGACGGAGAGTGACGAGTCATCAGGCTACGAAGAGCATCTAAACCATGTAAAGCATCCTCATACTCCGTGGTGGACAAAGGGGCGGATGGAGATATCCCAGGTTGAGCTATGGACCCGGAGTCTATAACATCAATAACCTTGGTATGGTGAGCTCAAGATTGGCCTCCACGGCCACCACGTCTTCCACAACCACCAGAGCGACCTCCACATGTCCCGGGTGGACGACCATGAAGACTCCAACAAGTAGTCCCAACATGCCCACGGCGGTTGCAATAATCACACAATTTCTGTGGCCTCTCAGAAGAGTCAGACCCAATCAGAGAAGGTGTACCACGAGGCGGTGGAGGGCCCTCTGAAGAAGGAGTAGAAACGAGGGCAGAGCGATCAGTAGATGTAACCGGAAGCATGGCAGAACGACGACTCTCCTCGTTTTGAACAAAAGCAAATGCTTCCCGAAGCATGGGAAGAGTCTCCATCCTATGTACCCTACTACGAACAGAGTCATACTCGGAATTAAGCCCTTGGGGAAACTTGAATACCCGTTGCTTCTCTAGAAGTTTCTGATACCCAATAACGCCCTGAGGGCAAGCCGAATGATAGTCCTGAAGATGATCAACATATTTCCACTGGGTAGTGAGAGAAGTGTAGTACTGAATGACCGTCATAGTCCCCTGCTCTGAGCTATCAATCACCCGAGAGAGCTCAAACTTCTGAGCATAATTGACCTTACAGGAATAGGTATGAGCAACTGTATCCAAAATATCGCGGGCTGTAGTCATGCCCAGAAACCTTCACCAATTTCGAGTATCATAGAATGGATTAGCCATGCGCGAACAAGAGCATTCTCAACCTTCCACTTAGCAAAACTCGCATCAGCAACAGTCGGTGCTTGAATAGTGTTAAAAGCAATATTTGATCAAGCTTAGATTGAGACCAAGAGTCTCAACTCTATTTATATTAATCACTGATAAGGGAGAAATTACAAAGGTGCCCTTAGGCAAATAAAAGAAAAAAATAAAAAACTAACAACTCCATAATAACTAATTGACAACTAATTGTCAGCTAATAAATAGCACATCTCAACACTCCCCCTCAAGCTGGTGCGAAGATATCTCTCATGTCCAGCTTGCTAAGGATATAATGATGAGGCCTACTTCCAAGACCTTTAGTGAAAACATCTGCTAACTGTTCACTGGATTTCACAAACGGAGTACAGATCACACCACTACTCAGTTTCTCTTTAATAAAGTGTCTGTCAATCTCCACATGCTTAGTTCGGTCATGTTGTACTGGGTTGTGAGCAATACTGATGGCTGCTTTATTGTCACAGTATAGTCTCATAGGATCAGGGGGCATAAGATTAAGGTCTCTCAATAAAATCTTTATCCACAACAACTCACAAATTCCCTGAGACATAGCACGAAATTCTGCCTCGGCACTAGATCTAGATACAATAGGTTGTTTCTTGCTACGCCAAGTAACAAGATTTCCTCCAACAAAGGTACAATACCCTGAGGTAGATCTTCTATCTGTAGCTGAACCTGCCCAATCTGCATCTGTATATCCTTCCACTTGAAGGTGATTATGTATACCAAAGAATAAACCCTTCCCAGGGGCTGATTTCAAATACCTGAGGATTCGAAGAACAGCATCATAGTGAGACTCACGAGGAGCATGCATAAACTGGCTGACAACGCTTACGGCGAAGGCAATGTCAGGGCGAGTGTGAGACAGATAAATCAGTTTTCCAACCAATCTCTGATATCTCCCTTTGTCAACCACTTCTCCATCTGTGTCATCCCCTAATTTCTGATTAACTACCATAGGAGTATCACATGCCTTACTCCCTAGCATACCAGTTTCTTGCAGGAGATCAAGAACATATTTTCTCTGGGAGATGAAGATCCCTTGTTTGCTTCTTGCTACCTCAATTCCCAGAAAATACTTGAGGCTTCCCAAGTCTTTTATTTCAAATTCCTTGGCCATGTATCTCTTCAACTCCTGTATATCTTCCACATCGTCTCCTGTAAGAACAATATCATCCACATATACTATGAGAGCCGTTACTTTCCCTTGTGAGGAATGTCTGATAAAAAGAGTATGATCACCTTGGCTTTGTTGAAAGCCATATTTGAGCATAGCTTGAGTAAACCTTTCGAACCATGCCCTCGGAGACTGCTTAAGTCCATACAGGGACTTCTTAAGTCTGCAAACCTTTCCTTTAGTTTTGGCGTCTTCAAACCCCTGAGGAATATCCATATAAACTTCTTCTGCCAAGTCCCCGTGTAGAAAGGCATTTTTAACATCGAACTGGTGGAGAGGCCAATCTAAATTTGCAGCAAGGGATAAAAGAATTCTTACAGTGTTCATTTTAGCAACTGGAGCAAATGTTTCCTCATAATCCACTCCATAAGTCTGTGTATATCCCTTTGCCACCAAACGAGCTTTATACCTCTCAATAGATCCGTCTGCCTTATGTTTGACTGTAAACACCCACTTACACCCCACTGTCTTGTGCCCTCTAGGTATTTCAACCAATTCCCAAGTGCCATTTTTGTGGAGAGCTTTCATCTCCTCAATCATAGCATGCTTCCATTTGGGATCAATGAGTGCATCCTGTACATGGTTAGGGATAGACACAGAAGCAAGTTTGGATACAAAGGCTTGGTAAGAAGGAGACAGACGACTATATGAGACAAATTTAGATATGGGATGTTGAGTACATGACCTAACACCCTTACGTGTAGCAATTGGAATATCTAAATCATCGGTAAAAGCAGTAGGAGAATTAGGATTACCTGGTCCCTCATCAAGAGAAGGAGACGGGAGTGGTGGATCAGGAGGAATGGTCTTATCTTTCATCCTCCAAGTTCTTCTCTGATATACTATATCCTCTTTCTCTGGATTTTTTTCTTTTTCGATGGTGGGTTCCACAAATGTCTCTCGCTCAGTCTCTTGCTCTCCATCAATTTTTCCTACCTTTTCCTCCTTATCAAGAGTGCTCAATATCTCAAATGGATTAGACACAGGTAAATTAGGAACATGTTGTTCAGGCAACTCTTCTGTACTTGTTTTCTCCCCCTGAAGAGGAGCCTGAGGTGTGAAATAGGACTGTTCCTCAAAGAAGGTGACATCCATGGAAACATACCACTTTTGAGTAGGAGGATGGTAACATTTATACCCTTTTTGAGTGGGAGAGTAACCAAGGAAAACACATTTGATAGCTCGAGGATCAAGTTTTCCCCTTGTGGGAGCATGATTATGAACGAAACAGACACAACCAAAGACCTTAGGAGGAATGGCAAAAAGATCAGAAGGACTAGAAAGAACCTCAACGGGTGATTGTTTATGAAGAACTTGAGTAGGAAGCCGATTGATTAAATAAGCAGCAGTTAAGACTGCTTCACCCCAAAAAGACTTCGGAGCTTGGGCTGAGAATAACATTGATCTGGCAGTGTCTAAGAGGTGACGATTCTTGCGCTCCGCAACTCCATTTTGTTGTGGAGTATTGGTGCAAGAAGATTGGTGAATTATGCCGTTCTCCAAAAAATACTTCTCAAGACCAGATTTAAAGTACTCCCCCCCATTGTCTGAACGAACAATTTTTACAACCGCACCAAACTGGGTACAAATCATTTTGTGAAAGGTTTTAAATATTGAATGGACGTCACTCTTTTCTTTCATCATGTACACCCAAGTAGTACGAGAAAAATCATCTATAAATGTGACAAACCACCTATGGCCTTTAAGTGCAACAACACGAGAGGCACCCCAAACATCTGAATGTATAAGAGAAAAAGGAACAGAACTCTTATTATTACTAGGATAAAAGGAAGCACGGTGGTGCTTTCCAAGTTCACAATCTTCACATCGAAAGGTGGAAACATTTTTATTAGATGACAAAGAAGGAAATAAGTGCTTTAGAAGACCAAAGGAGGGATGTCCTAGGCGTCTGTGCCAGAGCATGATATCACTAGATGTAAAGCCAGTGAGAGTAGTATGATGAGCCAATTGTTGTCGGTCCTGTGGTTCTAGAATATAAAGACCATTCTCCTCTCTACCACTGCCAATCGTCCTTCCCGTGATAAGGTCCTGAAACACACAATGAGAAGGAAAAAAAGTGACACTACAATTTTGATCACGGGTGATACGACCAATAGATAAGAGGTTAGTGGTAAAGCTAGGAACATGTAAAACAGAAGATAAAGACAACAAGGGAGTGACACGGACTAAACCTTTGCCTGAAACCGGAGAGACGGTTCCATCAGCAATCCTGACTTTATCCTGACCTGAACATAGTTTATAATCGGAAAAAATAGGAGATGAACCGGTCATATGATCGGATGCCCCGGAATCAATAATCCAAGGAAGACTAGTTTGGGAATTGAATGCACTCACTGAAGTAGCTAAATTACCTGAACGAGCAAAAGATGATGAGGCAGTAGTAGGTGTATCCAGACGAGTCTCCAACTCTGAGGAAGATAAAGTACTGGATGAAGGTGGAGATGAATCATCAACAGTGGAGGGACCAACAACCTCTGTATGATAAGCACGAGAATTCTCTCCTCGTCCCCCTGAGCTACGTCCCAACTCAATTGTCTGGGAAGGATTGCCCTTTCTGGAATAAGTGTTAACCATGGTCTCCCAAATATCTTGGGCAGTCGCCATGTCCAAGAAGCCCTCACCAATTTCAGGGATCATAGAGTGAACTAACCATGTCATGACAATGGAATTTTCCAACTCCCATTTGTCATAAGCTGCATCCTCGGTGCTTGGTGCTTTGTTTCGGCCGTTGATGTACCCCATCTTTCCTCTGCTTTTAAGAAACAAGGTCGCAGACTTGGACCAAGCCAGAAAATTTTGGCCATTGAAGAGGGAAGTAGTGATCTTAAAGTTCGGGTTGTTAGGGTGAGCAACAACTATGTTCTCACTTCTAGATGGCTGCGAATTGACGGTGGATCTTTCAGAATCGTCTGACATCGTAAATCAGCCCACAAGAAAATTACCCGCAACAATCACTGAAAACAGAATAGAAACCGGTACCAACGGGGTCGTAGCACACAAGAGAAACTCAAATCACCATATAGGATGCAGAAATATCAGTCATCACTAATCAAGGGTCCATAGAAGAACCCAAAAAAAATGAGAGAAAGAAACTTCAATCAAAATAGGAGCGGTTGATAACTATATGAAAGTGAAAAAAAGTTGCAATGAATAGTAGCGATGAACAGTAGCGATGAACAGTGCCGATGAATAGTAGCTGTGAACAGTGCCGATGAACAGTAGCCGTGAACAGTGCTCAGGTCATATTGGTGGTGGTGGTGGGTTGGCGCAGGTGGTGGTTAGGGTTAGGGTTGTGGTGGCTCTGATACCATGTTAAAAGCAATATTTGATTAAGCTTAGATTGAGACCAAGAGTCTCAACCCTATTTATATTAATCACTGATAAGGGAGAAATTACAAAGGTGCCCTTAGGCAAATAAAAGAAAAAAATAAAAAACTAACAACTCCATAATAACTAATTGACAACTAATTGTCAGCTAATAAATAGCACATCTCAACAAATAGTCCCATCAATATATCCCTCCTTCGCTTTCCCTTCCAAGTAGAGAAGAACTGACTGTGACCAAGGTACATAATTTTGGCCATTGAACTAAGAGGTTGTGATTTTAAGAGTTGGGTTGTCCTGGGGAGCAACTAACTGGCTCATCTGAGACTGTTGAGTATCTCCGGCTGACGTAATCTTATCGTCTACCATGGTACCAACAAGCGAGGGAAACACCCACAATAATCACACCAAAAAACAATTCAACAAAGGTAGGGAGCCAACTTGGGACTTAAGGCATACGAATCAGCGCAAGGATGATCTGGTATGGACCCAAAAAAAATAGGCTGAAATTAAACGACAATCAAAACGAAGACCACGTAATGATGTGGAGGTGAAGAAGGGATCCTAAAAGAAGAAGAAGATATAAAGGTGGTGTAGCAAGTTCACGGCAGCATAGAACAATCAGTGGTGATGGAAGATGGAGTTTAGGGGTTCAGATTTGCTAGGGTTAGGGTGTATGGGACTCGGCTGGGATGGAATAGGGCTGTATGGGGTTCGACTGGGTTGGGTGAGAGGAAAGGAGGGTGCGGCGAGGGTTCTGTTGGTGTAGGGGGGTTGCGGCGCAGGGTTCTGCTGGTAAGCCTGGTATAGGGGGGGTTGCGGCGCAGGCCCTGGGTGGCCTGGGGTGGCAGCACAAGTGTGGGTGGGCAGTAGTGGTGGTGGCGGCACAGGGTGTGGGTGGGTAGTGGTGGTGGTGGTGTTGGCGCAGGTGGTGATGGTGGATGTTAGGGCATCGTGGATTTGAATGGCTCTGATACCATGTTAACAAGATATTTTGTGAAGCTTAGGGTTAAACAATGTGTTCCACCCTTTATATTATTAAAAATAACAAGAACCAAATATTACAATAAGACCCATAGACTAAAAATAAATTAAATAAACATAAAAATGAAAGACTAATATCTAACAATATATATATATATATATATAGAGAGAGAGAGAGAGAGAGAGAGAGAGAGAGAATTAAGAGAGTCGAGCATTGTGGTGGTCAAGAGGTAATGAGGTGGTGGTCACCGGAGATGGCGAGGTGGTGGTCGTCGGAGATGGCGAGGGTGGTGGCCTTAGGTGGCAGGTTCTCTCTCACTCCTTTTGATTTCTATTGGTTCATAGGTGTTTTTGTGAGAAGCAAAATCATATATCCTAAGTGAAATTTCGCTTATAATGTCTGAAATCCAAAGTCAAATTTCACTTAGGATTTCTGATTTCACTTAGTCGCATGTTCTTCTTCTGTAGCACAAATCTGCTCCGAATCAGAAGAGTAGACACCACAATCTGAAATGAACTGACTTTTATTGACAGTAGAAAGAACATGACTATTGCTTCAAGTAACAACTAGTGAAATTGAAAGCATAGTCTTGTTGTGTTGCTTTGAAAAGACAATGGTGTATGAATATATGATATATCGATATGTGCTATGAATAATATGTATATATATACTTATATATATATATATATATATATAGAGAGAGAGAGAGAGAGAGAGAGAGAGAGAGAGAGAATTTAGAGAGTCGAGCATTGTGGTGGTCAAGAGGTGATGAGGTGGTGGTCGCCAGAGATGGCGAGGGTGGTGGCCGGAGGTGGCAGGAGTGGTGTCGCCGGAGATGGCGAGGATGGTGGCCGGAGGTGGCAGGGGTGGTGGTCGGAGGTGGTGTGGAGTAGTGGTAATGGTGGCTAGGGTTTGGTTAGGGTTAGAGGTTGAAGATGAGGGTATTTTGGTCTATGGATATTGGGAGGACTCATCTCCAATGTGTATTTTAAGTTGTCCTTAATCCCAATAAAACTCCTCTTAATGACCTTTTCACCAATTTTCCCTAAAAAAATTGATTTGGCCTTCCCAGGAAAAGTGTACCTTCCAAAGTTTGTTTTGTTTTGTTTGGTTATTTTACTATAGTATTGGAGCGGATTTTGACAATAGATAATTCAAGGAAAGGAGGGCAGATAGTGCCTAATTGGTGGTGTATGTGTTGTGTGGTGGGGGAGGATACCAATCATTTGCTTCTTCACTGTGGGTGGCAAAGGAATTCTGAGATATGATACTTGGTATGTTGGGTGCTGTGGGTGGCAAAGGAATTCTGAGATATGAAGAATTCTGAGATATGATACTTGGTATATTGGGTGTTCATTGGGTTATGATGTTCAACTAATTCATTGATGGGCTGTCGGAATGGGGGTTGTCCTTCAAGAAAGGTGTCTTAAGTTTTGGTTTACTGTGCCACATTGTTTGATGTGGTACTTATGGCGATAGCAGAGTAGAACTTTTGATGAAACACAGGGGGCTCCATGTAAATTGAACAATTTCCTTGGTATGGTTTATTTTTGGAGTCATGGGCATCATTCATCTTTGCTTTATGTTTTTTTTCCCCAATTTTTTGGGCATCTTTACACGTACAGTTACACCTTGACTTGGGCTCTTAGCCTTCTACGTGCGTGTGCCGTCTCGGCACTTTGCAATAAATTTTTACTTATAAAAGATAAACCCAAGTTTGCCTCCACGTTTCATGTGCCTCTTCATTATTTAAGCCTCGGTGGAGGAAAACTTGAGAAACTTCAATGGGAGTTTTTTATGTGGAGGGCTGGGGGAGGACCATAATTCATCTGTTCCTTACACGTCATCAGATGCCAGTGCCTGTGATGTGCACATATCTATTCCTAGGTGTGAGTGCCCGAGAAGAACTTGTTTGTATTTGCCTAGCCTCTTCTCTCCTATTCTTTTCTTTATTCTCTTCTCTTTAAAATATCAGTATAGACCTTTTAAGGTATTCAGTCATTGTTTGGTAATGAAAGTACTGAAAGTAAATGTAACTACATTAGAAGTACTACTTCGACCAACCAGTCCTGTCCCAATCATTTCATGGCAGTCCTAAACAACTCTCTTCTTTAGCGATTAGTGTGATCATGGATCTCTATATTTAGCAAGGACGAGCTTCATATCCCAAATAAGCTGCTGGACTGTATAGCCTTCCTCCCTCATGTACCAATCAAGTCATAGGATCAAGTCATTGTTGACTCAACTCAACTCAATGCAACTAAGCCTTTTTCCCAAATTAATTGGGGTCGGCTATATGAATCCCTTTTCTCCATTCCGTTCGGTCAATGATCATTGCCTCATTCAACCTACGCATTACCAAGTCTTTCTTTATTATCTCTACCCATGTCCATTTTGGTGTTCCCCTACCCCCTAGCATTATCTTCAGTTGTATGATCCTATCAATTGTCCTAATCAGTGCAGTTATTGGTCATCTTTGTACATGTCCAGACTACTGTCATCAATTTTCTCATATTTTATCTGAAATTGGTACTATTTGTACCATTTCATGACTATAAACATTTTTTAGTCTATTCTTTCTTGTCTTACCACACATCTATCTTAGCATGCGCATTTTTGCTACTCATTTTACTCATACATCTATGGTAAATCCTATACAACTACTTGAGTGAAAATTCTTGTTTGTTGCAGAACGTGCCAGAGATTCATCTATTCAGTGCCAGATTTAAGGAGCATATAGGAGATGTAATTGGTGCTCGTGCTGCTTTTCCTCTGTGTGATACAGGTTTCAATTGCTACTTTGTTGAAAACGTTGTGAAAGAAGCAAATATGGAAAAACGCCTGGTATGTAATCAAATCCATCTATTTTCTAGATCTCGAATAAGGAATTTGTATCTGAAAGTGTTATCCAAACTCATCAGGGAAATTTTGCAGCTGCTTACCGTGTATATGAGAAAGCATTTGAATTGGCTGCAGAGCGGCAGAAATTGCATACGGTTTCCAGTCTGTATATTCACTTCTCTCGTCTTAAATACCTGGTACGGAGGTCACACATACCCAACTTTTTAGCGTTATAATCTGTTTGATTGTGCTGAGTACTATTGTCTAACAAGTTGTTTGTCAATGACTGAAGAATTTGAACTTTCTATTTATGATAGTCACAAATTGATTTTAATCAAATTGCTTTGGGTCGTTTACCAATGTTACGAGTTGACGATAACACAATTCGAACAATTTTGAAGCTGCCTCAAATAAAAAAAATATAAATGTTGGATTGGTTACTCTTTTAGGTTTTATCTTTAGTGAACTATTATTTGATTTACTAGTTATCATTATTATTATCAGGTAAATGTCAGTGACCTCCTTTGAGTTTTTCCCTAATATCAGTTAGCCCCAAACGTTTGATATAATATTAGCTAGTCCCAAATGTTAGATATAGACTTATAGTTGAATTTACTTAATCACGTGTGACAAAATGGGATGACCTCTACTAGGGCCATTTTTAAGTAGAGCCCAAGCTTGGCCTGAATGTTATTTCAGGCTTTAGAATTTATCCAAGCTTGGGTGAACCAATTCCTTATTAAAGCCTATCCTGGAATTTGAGAGGGGAACAAGCAGGCTTCAAGCTAGTCCAACCCTATTGACAGTCCTGCTTACTATTTTTTGCAAACATCTCCCGAGGTTTTCCTTCTGTTTGCACTATTAACATTTGAATCTATCCTTTTAATTTTATATCTTCAATTGGATCCACAAAGTTCTATTTTGATGAAGAAAAGTTGGGGGAGAACGCCTTACTTACTATGTTTTGTATAGACAGTGGTATTGACAAAAGCAACCGTAACTGCTATGTTTCATATTTGCACAGGGATGGTTGTTCTTTCTTTAATAAATAGGGACAGTGCTAACCTTATTCAACGGTAAAGTACGTGTATGGGATTACGTGTACATGCACATGCACATGTATAGTTGGACTCCATTCTCTCTCTCTCTCTCTCTCTCTCTCTCTCTCTCTCTTTCTCTCTTCCATGCTTTTCGCAGAGGTCCAGTCTTCAGTTCGTCCTACATAAATACACTATTAGGTAAAACCAGGTGTAAGAATAATGGTTCATACATCTAAAATCCAGCATTGGTTTAAGTAGTCCTCCTATGCTTGTCATACACTCCAAAAATCAAGTTCACCAAGGATTCAAGGGAATTCCATCAACATCAAGCTCTTAATTGAAGATTTAAGCATTAAAAGTTATCAGACGGTGTCACATTTGTTAATTCTTAACCTTGCATAATTGGCTAATTGCTCAGGCCATGTATATTGAGGTACTTCAGATGGCTTTCATTGACTAGTCAATTTGTCTTTTAAAAAATAATGCTCCCCCCTCCGTTACATTTTATGTGTACATTTTGGGGAATCCAACTTTTTAGGGGAATATCAATAATTGCATTTACATGATGGATTGGGTTGTGGATTTAGGAAGTCTTAATAATTACTTGACCTGTTGTCATTTGCATTGAAATTGAATTATAGTCGGTTTTTGTAAATATGGCAGTGGTAAAAATAAAACAAATTTTCCACAGAAGTGTTCAACATTAGTCTTCAACTCTTCCTTCAGGTTTCCATCTGTTCTTCAACATAAACCTGTCCAATAATAATAAAAAAAATCTGTTCTTTAACTTAAGTCTTTTCCTTTTGTTTTAGATGCTTGGTTTTTCCAGAATCTATGTTACCCGGACTTGCCTCCTCCACTGGAATGTCGGAGTCGACGCCGGTACGATGCGGATCCCGACACGGGATACGTGTCGGACCTGTTTCGTCACTTGCCGGACATGGCTTGCTGGAGATAATTGAAGAGAGGAAGAAAAGAAGAAGAAGAAGAAGAAGAAGAAGAGAGAAAAGAAAGATCGAAGGAAAAGCTGACCTGATTCGCACATCGGAGACATAAACCCTCGTAGGGATCGCCATGAACAGAGAGAATAAAGATCCTCGAAATAGAGAGAAAGAGAGGCTGTCGACTATAGATAGATAGAGAGAGAGAGAGAGAGAGAGAGGCGAGAGAGAGTGGGGGAGGCAGCTGCTGCTGTAAACCCTAACATCTTACCCTTCATATTTTATATTATATATACACACACGCACACAGATTAAAAACTGAAACCCTAAACTATTACACACACGCACACATAGTTTATAATAATAGATAGGTCCCTTCACTTTTCATATATTACATTCTTTTATTACTTCTAAACTTCTTTGTAAATAAGACCACATAACTTGTAATTATTTATTATTTAAACCCTAAATTTGTGATAATTTCTAAAATTTCCACACAAAACCTAAAATTTTAAAATACGACACATAAATTTAAAGTCTTAAAATTACAACACTGGATTTTTTTCTTGTACTATTTTCACAGCTAATAAGTTTATACTAGTATTAAATTAACATAGACATATCCCCGTACCCGTACCCCCTTACGGATCCTTTTATGGCCGAGTTCCCTTGTCCTAAAATTTGGCACTTTTCCAAGTCCGACCTCCGGATACATCTATGTACCCGACACTCGTACCCGAGTCTGGGTAACATAGTCCAGAATAGCTGCCTTTCTTCCCTGACTGATGTTAAAGATGTATATTTTTTGTTTAGATCATGCAATTGTGGTTCATGTTAACTAGTAAATTAGTGTGGGGCGGTAAGCATGCATCTGATAGGTAAAATCTTCTTGTACTACGAAAATTTTCCAGATGCAAAAAGGAAACTTTTACGGAAGAAGAAACAGCCCACATATTAAAGGAGAAACAGGAAGTCAATAAGGCTACTGAAATATTTCAATTGATATGGGTTATAAGCTAATTTAGAAAGGGTATAGAAGCCCTTGTTGGTTCACTGCGATAGGAGATTGGATTGCATACGGCTTACTTGATGTCATATGCTGTAGTACCTAGCAACTTCGTGCAGGAGCGTAGAGGAAGCGACTGCACATTGATCGTGTTCTGCTGTATATATTATATAAAATGATGTGCTCTTGAAGGCATTCAAGATGTCTTCTAATGTGAGGCCTTTTGTGTGTTTTTCCAATAGCTGTTTTCTTTTGGATGTTTACCGGTTATGGATTGTTTTCTTGGAATATCAGGTACTTATTCCTAAAAAAGTTGTGTTTTTTTTTGTTCTTTCTAACGTTATCTTTTTCTGTTTTGGGTTTGTAGATCACGGAAAGTGCAGATGCTGCCATAGATGTGATAGTTAACGGCATACAAAATGTTCCTAATTGCAAATTACTTCTTGAGGTATCTCTGTGTCTGTCCCATGTAAAACACAATTTTTTTTTCTTTTGCTAGGTTAACATGCTTGATGCTACCGTAAAAATTATCATTCTTTTGTTGTAAAACGAATGGCGAAATGACCTATGTTACATGGACTCTTCTAAATAGGAGAAGTACCCGTATCGACACGACTCTTTGCGGACATGGGTATGACACTTGGATAGGATCCTTCTAGTGTAGTTTAGTGTAATTTTCAGCCAAGAAAGGCAAAGTACCCGTGTCAGATATGACAATCATATCCGTGTCCTCCGGACACTTTGAAGAGTCCGTGTAACATAGGAAATGACAGGTTACCTAAAAGAACCCATGCCTTCGCTAAGAATTTGACTGGGAAAAAATTGGCACTCCTTTAGTCCACCTGCAATATTGAGACAATCAAGTAATAACTTCCATATTTAGCCACTTTCAATAACTGCATGGTTGTTCGAATAGGTCAATTCATGCAAGTTGATTATTTTGAATTTGGAGTATTATGTTTTAAATGAAAATTTTTCAACAATTTGAGCCTTGACAGTGCATGAAACTTGTGTAAAATTTATGGCTTTCAAACTAATTTCCGAATTAGTGGATGCTACCAAAGGGAGTGGGGATGCCATACGCAAAAAGATGCCGGTATTGTTACTTGTTAATTTTAAGCACTGTACATGTATTTTTATATATGTACAACACATACAAGGTTATTATTGTTTTCTGTAAAAAGTCGTTCTTATGATTCACGATTTGATATTGTTGGAATATTGGGTCAAAGATCGTGATCTGTGAATCCCGGGATCTTAGGGATTAGATTTGTGATTGTTATCTCTTATTTAATTCCTGTTATTTTCTTTCCTTCTCTGAGTTTTAGTGTGTGTAGATATGATGATACTATTGGAATAAAATTATCACAAAATTATTTATCTCCCATCTTTCTTCTTGGTATCAGAGCCCAAAAAAACCCAAACCTTAGCTCTCCACCATCAACCTACCACCAGTCGACACCACCACCACTCTCACCCAGCTTCGCCACACCACCCTATGGTGCACCCCTCTCCCTCCAGCCAACAGCCCCACAAGCCCCTAGGGCTCTGGTGAACCTTCCCAGGCCCCTTCGAGGCTTTGTTGCCTCCTCCAACAGCTGCTGTGTTGTCGTTAGCCTCCATGTGGACTTCTCTTGCATCCTAGTGATGCGATTGAGCTTTAGTGCTCTCTCTCTCTCCTCTCTTTGGGCTACCGATTGTTCTCCAGTTGCACCATTCATGCTCCGATTATTCCGGGCAGCTCTTTGCTTTTCCGATTCTTCGTGATTACGTTGGTTTTTTGTGTTCAGATATACCGCAATGACTATTACTTATAAGGAAATAGATTTTGTTCCGGCTCTTGCTCCGTCTCGTCCGAATTTGTCTCTCTCAACACACCGTTGCTCAAAAACACCCCTGCTCGCTAGGTTACTAGTGTGTTGTTGAATGGGTGGAATTTTGTTGCTTGGTCCCGTTCTTTCGCCTCTGTCTTGGAGGAAGAGGCAAGTTTGGGTGGATTCTGGTTATGAACCAAAACCGACTCTCTCTAATCCCGCACTAGCTCAGTGGGATATTGACAATTGACTGTACTATCTTGGGTTGGTTGTTTAGCTCTATGGAGGATCGGATCTATCACATGTTCATGTTCCATGACACTGTTTTTAGTCTATGGACTTCTTTGACTTAGATGTACGCTCATGTGTGCAATGACTCTCGTATCTTCGAGCTCTATCGGGAGGTGGTTCAGGCCTCTTAGGCTACACTGGGTTTATCTGTTGCTGATTATTTTGGCTATCCCCAATCATGGTGGGAGGAATTGGCTCAGCATGAGCCCTTCAGTGAATTTCGGGCCGAGGCAACCACCATCGCTCTCCGACGTCTCAATCGCCATCATAAATATCAGTTCTTGATGGGTTTGAAACATGAATTCGAATCTCTTCGTGCTCAGATTCTAAACACATCTCCTCTGCCCTCTTTATTTGAGGCATTTGCTACTGTTGATCCATGAGCGTCGTCGTCGCTTGCTTCAACCTCCAGCTTTACCTGAGCCATCTCCAGTACCTGATCAGATGGCTTTTTGCTACCTCACCAGACACGCCCTCCTGGTTCTGGTAATCGCCCTTTCTGCACTCATTGTGGTACTCTTAGTTATGTCAAGGATCGGTGCTTCAAGCTTCATCCCGAGTTGCGAGAGAAATATGCTCGCAATAAAGTAAAGGCTCCATCCCGTACTGTTGGCATTGTAGAGACAGCTCCTAGTTCCGATATAATCCAGCTTCAAGCCCAAATAGGCCAACTACAGTCTCAGTTGGGAGCCTTTATTCAGCTAGGTTCTTGTCCTCCCACAACTACTTTGGCCACATGTACTTTTTGTGGGTTCTTTTGTGGTATATGTAAGAGATACAGAGAGATATATCACGCAAGCAAGATTAGCACACGTGGAACAATATGTGGAATAAAAGTGAGGGTACAGTGAGTTAATAATGTATAATGAAAAGTAATGAAGATGGTGGGATCCGGAGAGGCTTCGGGTCGGATGAGAACCGAAGTAACCCCAAATAAGAGAGAGAAAGCAGTATGTACCAAAGGGTTGTCAAAGGGTGATGGGTAAGTATTGAAGTGGGGTGAAGGATAGGGTAAGATGAAGAGTATTGGAATACGAAGGGTATGGTAATACGAAGGGTATGGTTAGATCGAAGGATCTAAGAAGACGGATGGTCAATATGGCAAAGGGTATGGAATACGTAGGGTCTAGTTGTGCTAAAGACAATGGGAATGTTTTGTAAGTGGGTGAGAATATGAATAACTGTTGATCCTTTGCTCTAAGATGGGATTGAGTTGAGTTGGGTTGGGTTGGGTTGTTGGGTATAGTAAATGAGGCTGCTTATTTATACTGGATGTCGTGGACAGTTGCAAAGCCTTGATGTGATATGGCGAAGCCGAGTTGGCATCCTCCAATGGGTTGTTTGTTTAAGGTAGATGAGAGACTTAAATGCTCATGTTTAAGGTGGTCGGGATCATTAAATGGGATGCAAAGCGGTGTATTGAGATGGCAGAGACATGTAAGAGAGAGGTGTTGTCGTCTGGTGGTGAACTAATACCATTGGTTGGTCAAAGGGGGAAAGGAATACCACTGGTGCAGAGGTTTAAACGAGTTGGGGTACTAAGGTCTTCGTTATTGGTTCTGAGAAGGTAAGCGAGGGCGAGTGTCGAGGCATGCAAAGGATTAAGCGAGGGCGGGAACCAAGGTTCTTTTCTATTGGTGCAGTCTGTTAAGCAAGCTTGAAGTGACTAGGTACTATTGGTCAAAGGTTTAGGCAAGTTTTGAGCTAATGGGAATCACTCATTGGTTGTGAGGCTGGTTGGGGGTAAGCTACGTGAAAGTCACGTGTGTCTCTCTCTCTTTGGGACCAACCCTAACCTTACCATAAGGCACAGGCTAGGGAGATGTCTTCGGCTCTAGCTACCTAGCCATGAGCAATGTTACCCAGACTTGGGTACGAGTGTCGGGTACGTAGATGTATCCGGAGGTCGGACTTGTCAAAATCCCAAATATTAGGATAAGGGGACTCGGCAAAAAAAGGATCCATAACGGGGTACGGGTACGGGGACATGTCTATATTTAAGTAAATATTATAAATTTATATAATAGTTTTGTATATTATGCAAGAAAAAAATCAAAGTATTTTAATTTTAGTACTTTTAAAATAGGGTCATAGTTTAAACACTTTTAAAATAGGGTCATAGTTTAAACATAGTCTAAATATGAAAAGAAGACTTTGAGTCTAGAAAACAATTTTCCTCTTTAGATTATATTTTTGATAGCAAGCCATGTCCGACATGGTACGAAACAAGTCCGACACATATCCCATGTCGGTATCCTTGTCATACCCACGTCGACACGGGTACGGCACCTTTGACGCCAAGTCCTGGTAACATAGGCCATGAGCTTCCAAAATCGTAGCGGACTTGACCACCCTTAGGTAGTGCTTCTGGACAAGGGTGGGTGTCCAAGAGGTGAGTGTATACATATTTGAAGTGTGTTTCCTTTGTGCTACTCCTCAGGGTGGGCTACTTGAGGTGGGCTTCGCAGTCGTGGAGTTTCACAATGGGCTTCGCTGGGTGTGCCCCGTTTGAGGTGAGGTGAGGCTTCGAAGTGGGCTACTTGAGGTGGGTCACCCCTTCGCGGGGTGGGCCCCGTTGGAGGTGAGACTTCGGAATGAGATATTCTGTGATGAGGCTTCGGAGTGGGCTACTTGAGGTGGGTCTCCCCTTCGCGAGGTGGGCCCCATTTGAGGTGAGTTTCTCAGTGGAGTTTCACAACGGGCTCCGCGGGGTGGGCCCGTTTGTGGGCATTCTGAAGTGGTCTAGCGGTGGTTGATGGGCCCCATAATCAGTGGTGATATTGTTACACGTGGAGTCATTGGTGATGTGTATTGGTCAAACTGTATGAATCGTCAACTATTACCTACATTAGCCTCCCTGTCCGTATTCTGGGCGTGAAGCAGTTAGGATGCGGGCATGATCCTTACGTATCATTCTGAGATGGCTTCTCTGATGGTGGATGGACATCTCGTCTTTTGCTGGTGGTACTGGTTTTCTGGTGATTTTGCTAATGATTGATGGACATCTCAACTTTTGCAGATAGTATTGATTTTCTGGTGAGTTTTATGATGGCGAATCTGGTTGATAGATTGCTCTAGCAGTTATTAGTGTTACTCGATATCCATTGTGCATCGTTCTTGGATAGCAGCTATAAAAAGGGGCTTTAGAGAATTCATACATCCAACCCTTCGACACATTTTTTTTTTTTTACTCTTTTGGTGAAAGTGTTAGATATGCTTTAGGTTCCTCTTTACGTTGCAAAGAGCTCCTTATCTTAACTATTAGCATATGAGGCCAGAGTATTTTGGCGATGGCGTGGGATCAAAACTTTTTAGGACCTCTGCCATGCTTTGTACCAAAGCTTCTACATGGAGTGGGGCTTCAAGTTTTGCCTAGCTTATTTCCATGGATTTTTTCTATCAATGCATATGTCTTATTGGACAGTGCATGCTCTATCCGGGTGCTATGCTTCTTTGTGGTGCTTAGGACGAGTGACTGCTTTACACTTCTCTCCCCATATTTTAGGAATGAAGATTGCGACCTTGGGATGAGTTGGTGATAACTGATGTTTCTGTCTTTTTGCGTTGTGAGTCCTCCTCTGGCAAAAGTACTGGGCTACTACGGCTTAGGATTTTGGTTTTAAGGGGGCCTGGGAGGAATGTGAAACAACAGACCAAGTTCTCGTCATATGATCTTGAATTGACGACATTTCCGGTGACGCAGTGGCTCCAACTTTGTTCCTCATTTTGAATCTGATCCCAGTAGAATCATGTGTACCCATTTATTGTATGTATTGGATCTGTATAAAATGCACATGTTTTGTTATGTATTGGTGTGTATTGGGTCCGTAATTTATATTCATTGTAATGAGAATCAGACTTTTCTTTCTTCTCCTTCTTCTGCTTGCGATTGGTGATTTTGTATTTGATCTGACGTGTTTTTTATCATTTCCCTTTTTGTGGAGAGGTATTGGGAACGGTGGTCGGAGTTTGTACTCGTACAACCTTGGTGAGGCGAAGCAGTGGGGAGCATGGTGACGCGAAGAGGTGGGGTGTAGGATGCTCAGCCCACTTTTAGGGAGAGAGTGCAATACTCAGGCTGCTCGTGTTAGGGAGTGTGTCCTCGGAGTTGGGGAGTGTGCCCCGTATTCGAGTTGCAAATGTTGGGGAGTGTGCCCCTAGGACTACGAGAGGTGTTCTTAGGATTCCACTCTAGAGGGCGATAAGGTGGTACTCTAGCAGCCAATGTTGCCCCTAGGAGAGGTGTGCGTATTTTGGTTTGACGTCCTAGAGTCTAGCCCCAGGCTCTGGTCTCTTCTCCTGTAGTCTTTTCGAGCAAGCTCCTTGCATCACCTTCGCTGTATATAAATATGGTCATGCTTTGTTCGAGGTATATGTTCAAAAAATATTTACGCCATGTCTTGTTCTTCATTTTCTAGTTCTTCTGTGGAAGGGCACTTGCTCTTTGCTCTTCTTGAGAAGTTTGGTGATCGTGCGGATGGTGCC
Source organism: Hydrangea macrophylla (assembly GCA_033977485.1). NCBI lineage: Eukaryota > Viridiplantae > Streptophyta > Magnoliopsida > Cornales > Hydrangeaceae > Hydrangea > Hydrangea macrophylla. The sequence goes on along the minus strand of CM066988.1, from coordinate 57,964,959 downwards.
CATGTTTGGTGTGGTATCAAGGTGGTGGGGCGACTTCACTTCTTCTTAGAGAGGTTCTATGTAGAACGTCCTGGGACGTTTGTTGAACTTTCTTATCTTAGTTTGTCTGAGCAGACCCAACTTTGTTGAAAATTGGGTCAACTCGTAAGAGGTATGCTGGAGACCACTTTTGGTGGTGCTTCTTTCAGCTATTTTGATGACTTGCACGTGTCTCTGGATGATCTATTATGTGTACGTGGCTTACATGTGACCTGGTTAATTGATTTTGTGGATATTGCCATTTGGAAGTACCGCTTTCTAGACGCCTCCGTCCGAAAGGAAATTTGGACCACGACATGTGTCAAAGCTACCCATGCACTTTGTGCTCTCAGGGTTCAATTAAAGCGTCAAGTTCGTGACCACAGGAGGAGAGGGACAGATCAGTCCCCTCAGTGGAGGGCCGATATGAGGGTATACGGGGAAAATGAGCGCAAATGTGTGGCTGAGCTAAGGAGAGTTGAGGGACAATTTGTTAGTGCCATAGCCGATGAACAACTTGCTCTGTCATGTGGAGATGTCGGTGGGGTGACAGTGCATGCTCTTGTGCCTCGTCTCTTGGGATGTAATTGTTTGTACTTTTTTGTCATGGCTTTGATTGACGTGCTTGTACTTGTGTAATTTTCTGGTGTTCTCATGCTATATAAAGGCACAACAACCCCTCTTCTTATGTACCATTCATTGGCTCATTGCTTCTCTTTCTTGGTGAAATTTTTTTTCCTTTGCTTATTGTTTCTCTCTTCTATAACCATCTATGATAGGCATGGCTGGCTTTAGCCCTTCCCATGCTTCCAAAGAACGTCCTTCTCTTCCCGCCCTATTTGGTGACTTGGAAGATGGTTGGAGGGGTGTCAAAGTGCACTATTGTTGAGTGTTTAGAACGTGCTTATAGTTGTAAGCCTAATACTTTTGTTGCTTTTGTTGATCGCGACGCGGAACAACAATCTACCTTGTTGAATCGTTTGGGCTATGTCTTGGATTACATGTCAATGGCAACTCTGTCCAATAGTGACGAGGATTTGTATTGTCTTTGTTTCCCGAGAGTTCATGCCATGATAGAGGTCAGTTTGCCGATTTAGTGGTTGCTACATCGTATGGAAGATATGCAGCAAAAGCATTTTGTTTTTAGAATTGTGCTTTATAGAAAGGGCCTTGCTGTTTGCCGCAAGGAAATTTTGCGTGAGATCGAAAAATGTAAAGATATTTTGTCATGGCGGGGGCGGCTCTTGAGGCCTGACCCTCATGATGTAGCTGTCTTCGAGTTTGAAGAGAGGAGCTTGGTTGATTTGGAGAAGGAACTATCGGGGATTCAACAAGAGCTGGCGGAAATTGTTGCTAAGGAGCTTCCTCTTCGTCCTTTTATAAATGAAAACGGGCTCATGAGGACTATGAGCTGGACATAGGGCTATTTTGAACGGAGGGTTCTCTCCCCCCCTCCCCTCTCTCTCTCTTTCTCTCTCTCTCTTTAATGTAAAATAGGGGAGTGGACCTTGTGTAGTCAAGTGTCAGCTCTCTTTGTCGTCGTGTGGTTAGTATAGTATAGTACATGTGGCCTGTTGTCTCTCTGCGGATTAACACCGTCTTTATATACCTTCACTATCTTTCTGTTTATTACGTTGTTGTGGTATGTCTTCAAGCTCTCATCTTTATTTGCTTTTTCTTGCTTGATGTTTGTTTGATTGTGGTGCACTTTATTTGCTTGTGGAGATGTCTGGTGTTGGAGCTTTTGTGGTTCATCATGGGGTTTGACACTTCCAGAGTCATTTGGAGATGTGGAGGATGGCTGGAGGGGTGTGAGGTGGATCAAAAGTTTTTTGATTGTATGGAGCAAGTTTATGATTGCTATCCTAATACTTTCATTCGTTTTGGTCGGATTGGTGCTAGATCTCAGACCGATTTACTGAGGTGCCTTTGTCGTATTTTACGCCGTTTGCGTAAAACGACATTAGAAGAGGCGGATAGCAACTTGTTTTTTGAGCTGTTGCAGCAAGTGAGGTTTTTGGGTCAGGATGGGCTTTTGGCCCCCCTAGTTGTATTCCCATGTAGAGGAAATGGAGCTTAGCCAATGTTAGTACGGTGAGCTGCTTTTGATGCTTACATGGAGTTGAAGAGCTCTGTGATGGGTGTGCGCGGACTAGGAGGCGATATGATAGTATGGTGACGAGTGGCAAGCGGGTCGGCTCTCTGGATCCAAACATAGTGGAGTTTATAGAGATGTATGAAGCGGAGAGTAGGCGCTTTTCGGAGTTAAAACAAGAATATGCAGATATTATGCACGTTTTGAAGCTGCTAGAGCTGAGGTGTCTGCTGTTGAACACTCTATCCGTGAACTAGGTTTACGGTTTACATCTGAGTTACAAGTTGGATACTGATCTGTTTGGGTAGCTGGATCTTCTTACGTGTTTATTGTGTTTGCTTGACTTGTATGTGATATATTGAGTGAAATATATATATATATATATTGGACTGGGTGTTTGTCTTCTTTTTCTTTTTGATAAAAATGCGAAGAACTTGTTTGCTCACCATCCTTCCTTTTGAAGGAAATAAAATATGGAGATCCTTGGGAGCTTTCCATTCTCCCCTTAGAAATAAAATCTGGAGAATTTATTCGGCGTCTTCCTGTCTCCCTTCAGAAAAGAGGGAAGTAAAGTCTGGAGAATTATTTGGGCATTTTCCGTTCTCAGAAAAGGGAGAATAAAATCTGGAGTTCCGCCTCCCCCCTAGGGAACATTATTGGTAAGGGTGCCATGGAGCAATTTCTATTGTTGTACTATGGTTGTTTTGGGTATTTGTTTAATATACGACGGGTAGTATGGTGTTTTTGGGTAGATGAATGTAGTATCTGAAAAGTAGAATTGAGGCTTTAGCAGAGTATCTCTAATATATCTTGATATTGCCGTACCTTTTGGAGCGTCGTGGTATTTTGAATTGTCTTGTCAAGCTTTGTTTTGGATTCCTGTTGGGAGATTCTTCTTCTGAGTATATTTGTTGGACCGGTCTTTTATGTATGGTCCTGTCTTAGGTTTGTCCTATCTGTGAACATGCTGTTGTAGTGCCTCTTGTTTGTTTAATTCTGTTCGAAGCTCTCGCAATCTCCCGGCTAGCTTTGGTGGTGTGTCTAGCGGGTGGCGAAGCATTGCTGCATCCTGAAGATTGCATTTGTATTTAAACATGATTTTGTAGGATCATCCTAAACATTTAATACTTTGGTGCGTATGGATTCTCATGAGCAATCAAAAAAGTAAATAAAAAAATAAATGAAATAATAATTAAAAAAAAAATAGTTTCCAGTGTAATGGTGAAAAACAAGAAGTTAAAATTTCTTCTTTTTTTTTTTAGTGGTATGTTTGAAGGAATAGAAGGAGTTTTGCACAGTAGTTGATGGGTAAGTAAGTGACTGCTTTAGGTGTGGAGATTGCCGATATGGAGAGAAGAGTTGAAGCTTTCTGCTTTCCATTCGTGATGGAGATGGTGCCTGTAAATATACACATATATAAATATGTAAATAGAATATAGAAAAAAAATGAATTGTCACATTATTTCTTCACTATAGAACAGTTTATATACACATTACAAGGAGGATTCTAGAAAAGATAAAGAAGGAAATAAAAATATTCTAAACAATAATGAAAAATCAATGTGATCCACATTCTACGGAAGCTAATTATCCGGGATAAAAATAACTATATCCAACACTCCCCCTCAAGCTGGTGCGAATACATCCACAGGACCCAGCTTGCTCAACGAAGACTTCAATAAGGACGATCCAACAGATTTAGTAAGCATATCAGCAGCGTGATCAGTTGAGGGAACAAAGTTTGGAACAATAGTACCAGAACGAACTTTTTCCCGAATGAAGTGAATATCCACCTCAATATGCTTGGTTCGTTCATGAAGAACTGAGTCAGAAGCAAGCATAATTGCAGACTTGTTATCACAGAAGAGTGTAGAAGGCTCACTCATGGGAAAACCCAATTCGGCTAAAAGAGAACGAAGCCAAAGTAATTCACAAGTGCCCTGAGCCATAGCACGGTATTCGGCTTCAGCAGAGGACCTAGAGACCATTGCCTGCTTCTTACTTTTCCATGATAAAAGGTGACTGCCATAGAATGTACAGAAACCGGAAGTAGAGCGCCTATCATTTTTAGACCCTGCATAATCTGCATCAGTAAAACAAGAGACCCCAGTCTGTTTTCCTGTTGTATAAAAGAGACCAAGACCAGGGCAAGTTTTGAGATATCGCAGGATATGGTGGACAACATCCAAGTGTGTGGTACGAGGAGAGTGCATAAATTGGCTCACGACACTCACTGTAAAAGTGATATCTGGTCTGGTGTTGGTTAGATAGATTAATCTTCCAACTAGACGCTGATAAACTGAGGGATCAGGTAACAAATCTCCAGACTCAACAGTTAACTGCAGATTAGGATCCATAGGTGTGGACGCAGGACGGCACCCCATCATACCAGTATCTTCTAAAAGGTCTAGGACATACTTCCTCTGAGTCATTAATATTCCACTACGAGACCGGGCAATTTCAATACCGAGAAAATATTTGAGAGGCCCTAAATCCTTCACTTCAAATGCACGACTGAGATCCTTCTTAACTTGAGTAATTCCCACAGAATCATCCCCAGTAATAATTATGTCATCCACGTAAACAGAAATAACAATACAATGACCATCCATAGAACGGCGAATAAAGCATGTATGATCTGAATGACATCTAGTAAAACCAAGCGATATTACCACATCAGTGAAGCGGCTAAACCAGGCTCGAGGTAACTGTTTCAGCCCATAAAGAGATTTAAGAAGTCGACATACTCTACCAGAATACTCCCCCTCAACGCGAAAACCAGGTGGAGGATCCATGTAAATAGTTTCCTCAAGATCACCATGAAGAAAAGCATTCTTGACATTCAATTGATGAAGAGGCCAAGAATGAGAAGCAGCGAGGGAAATAAGCAAGCAGACCGTAGTAAGCTTAGCCACCGGAGCAAACGTAGCGCTGAAATCTTTCCCTGGAATCTGAGTAAAGCCTTTTGCGACAAGGCGGGCCTTATATCTATCAATAGAACCATCCGCGTGATATTTAACCGTAAAAACCCACTTGCAGCCAACCGTCTTCTCACTGGGTGGAAGAGACAAGTTCCCATGTCTTATTCTGCTGAAGGGCATCCATTTCTACTTTCATGGCCTGGGTCCAATTTGGGTTCTGGAGAGCTTCTGACACTGACCGAGGAATAGTGACAGATTCAATATGACTAAGGAAAGCCTGGTAGGAACCTGAAAGATTAGAATAAGCGAGATACTGGGAAATAGGATGGTTAGTGGAACTTGAAAAACCATATCGATTCACAGGGCGAGAAACACGAATGGAACGTCGAAGAGGAGGAACAGGAGATGCATTACCTGACACTGGAGAAGATTCGGGCAGCTGAGGTGGAGCACGGGGACGACGAGAATAGTGATGAGCAGGAGATGACGTGACAACCGGAGGAACTAAGTCATCAGAAGGATGAAAGCTCTCAAAAATAGGAACAGGACGTGGGAGAGCTTCAACGGTGGTGATTGGAGTGGGTGTTTCCAAAGACTGAGGTGGCCCTGCAAAAAAAGAAGTATCCTCCAAGAAAGTAACATCCATAGAATGATAAAACCGTCGGGTGGTTGGATCGTAACACCTATACCCTTTAGACATGGGGGAATAACCAAGAAATACACACCGGATAGCTTTATCATCAAGTTTGGTACGTAAAGGACTCCTGTTTTGCACAAAGCAAGTGCAACCAAAAACTCTAGGAATAACAGGAAAAAGTGTACAATCGGGCTGTAAGACCTGAAGAGGAGCCTTCCCTTCCAAGACACGACTGGGTGTGCGATTAATAAGATAAACGGCTGTAAGTACTACTAAATGCCAAAAATATTTAGGGACCTCCATACCACGTAAAAGACACCGAACAACAGACATAATGTGGCGGTTCTTTCGTTCCGCAACACCGTTCTGTTCCGGTGTATAAGTACAAGTGAGTTGCTGGAGGATACCCTGTTTATTAAGTTCTGACCGAAAATCATTAGAGATATACTCACGACCGTTATCAGATCTAAGAATGCGTACCACAGTGTGAAATTGAGTTTTAATCATTTGTAGGAATTGAACAAACAAAGTAAATACCTCTGATTTTTTCTTAAGAATATAAACCCAGATGTACCGTGTATAATCATCAATAAAAGTTACATAGTACCGGTGACCAGATAAAGCAGTAATCGGGGAAGGACCCCATATATCAGAATGAATAACATCAAAGGCACAAGGAGCACGATGCATACGAGGAACATAACTAGAACAAGTATGTTTAGAGAGTTCACAAACCACACAATGAAATTTATTTGTTTATTAAAGAAGGAAATAGCAAACTTAGATATTGAAAATTAACATGCTCTAAACGAGCATGCCACAATTCTAGAGTTTGTAAAGAAAAAACATAAGATCCAGAATCCGGTAAAACAGACGCCTGAAGACTCGATGACTCTACGACAAGTGGTGGAGCTTCCCCAAAGTAATACAGTCCCCCGCGCTCATACCCCGTGCCAAAAATCCTCTTCGTAGTCAGGTCCTGCAAGACACACCGATCAGGTAAGAAAATGACAGCACACTTATATTGTTTGGCAAGACAACTGACAGACACAAGATTAAAAGCAAATTTAGGAACATGGAGAACAGAGTTAAGGGCAATAGAAGATGATAAGCACACATCACCTTTACTAGATACGTGAGTGGTGGATCCATCAGCAATACAAACATTTTGATTAATTGGTGTAATAGGAGAAGAGAAAAACGATAACTCACCAGTCATATGATCAGTGGCTCCAGAATCCAGAACCCAAGTCGGAGAATCCGACCGAACATGAAAGGCAGAAGAAGTACCTGAAGCAAGAGTAGCAGTGGGAGCAGAGGAGGGCGTGCCTTGGTGAGAAGGCGACTGCAGAATAGAGCCAAGCTGAGACTGAATCAAACTAATCTGAGTCTGCAACTGTCCAAGATCAGGAATGGCTGGGCTAGACATAGTATCAACAATAGCAGCAGTACGAAGAGGACCAGTATTACGATTACTACGAGCATACTGTTGCTTGAGCTCAGGATGGAGCTTAAAGCAACGATCTTTAGTATGGCCTGGAACCCCACAATAACGGCAAATAGGACGCTTGGTACCTAAACGAGCGCCAGAAGCAGCTGCAAAGGCCATCTGATCAGCAGCAGTAGGATGTGACTTAGTAGCAGGAACAGGGACAGGAACAACAGGGTGAATCAAGCGACGCCGTCGTTCGTCTCCATCTATAGTAGCAAAGGCCTCATACAGAGAAGGCATAGGTGAGGTGTTAACAATCTGAGCCCGAAGTGTTTCGATCTCAGGCTTAAGTCCTATGAGGAACTGGTAGGTGTGCAGCCGGTTAAGACGCTGGAGAGCAATAGAAGCAGCTTCAGCCGGATAGTCACTAAGAGGCTCATATTGAGCCAACTCTTCCCAGCGAGACTGTAAGTAACAGAAGAAAACCAATGGGAATAAATTCTAATAATTTTATTCAAGCTATGTGGCTGTTTATATACACAAACATAGTTACAAGTTTAGGAAAGAAAACTAGAAGAAAGGAAAGAAACAAAAGAGGAAACAAGATCACCAAATCAAATCACAATCAAATCACAAGATAAGATCCTAATAAATACTAAGTTGACTGAAATCTTATCCAGAGAATAATTATTTCCAACACTCCCCCTCAAGCTGGAACTGGAGCAAAGATATCAAGAAGACCCAGCTTGACTAATGATGACTTTAGGAGAGAGGGACCCATAGACTTAGTAAACATATCAGCTGTCTGATTAGAAGAAGGCACAAACTCTGGGACGATAATTCCTGCTCGAACCTTTTCTCTAATGAAATGAACATCAACTTCAATATGCTTAGTACGTTCATGAAGGACTGAGTCAGAGGCAAGCATAAGTGCAGATTTATTATCACAGAATAATGTAGACGAGTCCACAATCGGATACCCTAACTCTTTCAATATTGAACGTAACCAAAGGAGTTCACATGTTCCTTGGGCCATAGCCCTATACTCTGCCTCTGCAGAAGAACGAGAAACCACTGCTTGTTTCTTACTCTTCCAAGAGAGAAGATGACTACCATAAAAAGTACAAAAACCAGTCGTGGACCGACGATCACTTTTGGAGCCAACATAGTCTGCATCAGTAAAACAAGACACTCCTGATTGAATTCCTGCAGAGTAAAATAACCCGAGACCTGGACACGTTTTGAGATACCGAAGTATATGGTTAACCGCATCAAGATGAGAAGAGCGAGGTGCATGCATGAATTGGCTCACAACACTCACAGCAAACGTGATGTCGGGTCGAGTGTTGGTCAGATAAATAAGACGACGAACAAGTCGTTGATACACCGATGCATCAGGTAGAAGTTCCCCAGACTCATTTGACAACGTATGATTCGGATCCATAGGAGTAGAGGCTGGTCGACATCCCATCATACCAGTATCGTTGAGCAGATCCAAAGTGTACTTCCTTTGAGATAATGAAATTCCTTGACGAGAACGTGCAACCTCTATCCCAAGAAAGTACCGAAGAGGGCCCAAGTCCTTAATATCAAGGACTCACCTAGAGCTTTCTTAACTTTGATAATACCTGGAGCATCATCACCTGTAATAATGATATCGTCCACATATACTAAAACGATCACACTCCGGCCATCAGGACGACGATGAGTGAAACAGGTGTGATCAGAATGACACCGAGTAAATCCCAGAGAAATAATAACACTGCTGAAGCGATTAAACCATGCCCGAGGCGGTTGCTTCAGTCCATACAAAGATTTCTGCAGGCGACATACCTTCCCTGAATACTCCCCCTCAGCCCGAAAACCCGGTGGAGGATCCATATAGATAGTTTCATTTAGATCACCATTCAAGAATGCATTCTTTACATCCATTTGATGTAAAGGCCATGAATGGGAAGCTGCCAGAGAAATAATAAGGCGAACAGATGTCAATTTAGCCACTGGTGCAAAAGTAGCATTGAAGTCTTTGCCAGGTATTTGAGTGAACCCTTTAGCCACGAGACGAGCCTTGTACCTTTCAATTGTACCATCTGCCTGATATTTCACACTGAATACCCATTTGCAGCCAACTGTTTTCTCACCCTGAGGCAATGAGACAAGTTTCTAAGTCTGGTTGCGTTGAAGGGCATCCATCTCCAATTGCATGGCAGCCACCCACTGAGGATCCTGAAGGGCCTCAGAAACAGACCGAGGGATAGAGGTGGAGTCAACCTGACTGAGAAATGCAGAATAGGAACCTGAAAGACCTTTATAAGAAACATACTGTGCAATGGGATGATTAGTACTGTCAGAAAAACCATAACGATTAGGAGGCCTACGAATTCTAGAGGGATATCTAGAAGGTAAAAGAGAAGAGTCATTACCAGATTCCGGCAAAGATATCGGCATGGGAGTCTGAGCAGGAGGGCGACGAGAGTACACCTGAGCAGGAGTTGTGGTAATAACAGGAGGAAGGGTGGAGGAAGCCTCCAGAGAAGAATCAAACAAGGGAACCGGTCGTGGAAGCAAACTTGAATCTTCTGGAAGGTCAGGAAGAGGAGAATCGGAAACCTGTGAAGACTCGGCAAAATAAGGAGTGTCTTCCATGAAGGTTACATCCATAGAGTGATACATATGACGAGTGGTGGGGTCATAACAGCGGTAGCCTTTAGACATAGTGGAATAGCCAAGAAAGATGCATCGGACAGCCTTATTGTCTAATTTAGTGCGAGAAGGGCTTCGATTATGGACAAAACATGTGCACCCAAAGACACGAGGTAATATCGGAAAAAGGTTTTTTTCGGGCTGGAGAAGTTGCAGAGGTGCTTTTCCTTGTAGGACACGACTTGGAGTTCGGTTGAGGAGGAAATTGGCAGTAAGGACTGCCATATGCCAGAAATATTTAGGAACATGCATCCCACATAAGAGGCACCGAACAACAGACATGATGGAGTGGTTTTTGCGTTCCGCCACACCATTCTGCTCTGGGGTGTAAGGACAAGTGAGTTGCTGAAGGATACCTAGCTTATTAAGTTCTGCCCGAAACTCATTAGTAATATATTCTCGACCATTATCAGAACGAAGATTACGAACAACAGTATTATATTGAGTTTTAACCATGGTCAAGAAATTGGAAAACAAGGAAAACACTTCAGATTTTTTCTTTAGTAAATAGACCCAAGTACATCGTGTATAATCATCAATGAAGGTTACATAATAACGATGCCCAGACATAGCAGTAACAGGAGAGGGCCCCCATATATCAGAATGAATAATATCAAATGCACATGGTGCACGATGCATGCGAGGTATATAGCTAGAGCGAATATGTTTTGATAATTCACACACCACACAATGAAATTTAAACTTCTGGCAGGCTTTATTTAATAATGGAAAAAGTTGACAAAGATACTTAAAGTTTGCATGGCCCAAGCGGGCGTGCCACAAATGTAAAGACTCTAAAGAAAAATTAAAAGACTCAGATTCAGGCAAAACAGCTGCCTGAAGACCAGATGACGACACATGCCCACCAGGAGGATCGCCAAAATAGTAGAGGCCATCCCGCTCATATCCCTTGCCAAAAATCTTCTTTGAAATCTGGTCCTGCAAGAAACAAGAACCGGGTAAGAATACAACCGCACAATTAAGGGATTTAGCAAGACGACTAACAGAAACGAGATTATGAGAGAAGGTGGGAACATGAAGAACAGATGATAGCGTAATATTAGGAGAGAGACAAACATCGCCTGTACTTTTGACATTAAGAATAGACCCATCAACAATACAAACAGACTGGAATTTGGGAGCACCGGAAAAAGAGAATAAGGATGACTCACCAGTCATATGTTCATTGGCCCCGGAATCTAGAATCCAAGAGGGATTTCCAGACCTAACATGAAGAGCAGTAGTAGGAGTACCTGAGGCCAAAGTTGCAGTAGGAGTGGTGCCAGAGAGAGAACCTCGTTGAAGGAGAGTCCCTAGTTGAGACTGAAGCTGTCCCATCTGAGCTTGGAGCTCGAGAAAGTTCGGAGTAGGAGCAGGAGTGGTTTCTGCAATAGCTGCAGTGCGAGATGGAATCTTCCCTTTATTGCGAGCATATTTTTCTCGCAATTCAGGGTGAAGCTTAAAACATCGATCTTTAACATGACCCAGAGTATTGCAGTGAGTGCAAAATGGGCGATTACCTGACCCAGGAGGACGGGAAGCAGTGCCAGAAGTGGCGGCAAATGCCATATGTTCAGGTACTGGAGATGACTCTGGTACGGGCTGAGGTTTAAGCAAGCGACGACGGCGCTCATCACCATCAATAGTAGCAAATGCCTCAAATAGAGAGGGCATAGGAGATGTATTTAAAATCTGAGTTCGAAGAGATTCAAACTCAGGTTTTAAACCCATCAGAAACTGGTAGGTATGCAGGCGATTGAGACGTCGCAGGGCAATAGTGGCAGCCTCAGCGGGAAAATCACTAAGCGGTTCATACTGAGCAAGTTCCTCCCACCTGGACTGAAGAAAGCCAAAATAATCAGCAACTGAAACACCCAACGTTGCTTGGGAAGCTTGAGAAATTTCCCTATATAATTCAAAGATCCGGGAATCATTGCATTCATGAGCATACATCTGTGTCAGAGAAGTCCATAGACTGTGAACCGTATCATGGAACATGAACATGTGATAAATGCGATCTTCCATGGAATTGAACAACCACCCGAGAATAGTGCAATTGTCAATATCCCACTGAGCTAAGGCGGGTTTATAAGGCTTTAGTCCCCCTCTCCTTAACACCTGGGTTTTAAGGAGTTGAATGGGCTGGGCCTTACAAGTGGTATCAGAGCTTGGTTGGGCTTGTCTTCCGGCGTGCCGAGTGTCCGGCTGCTGTGGTCCAGGGTATGCCGAGTTTCCGGCTCCTGTGGTTCAGGGGGTGTGTTGGAATGTCCCACATCGCCCATTTATGACCCCTCTGTGAGGTGGAGAGAGCCTGGGAGTTGACCGAAGGTGGTAGAGGAGCTGGGTTAGGGTTTATTGGCTTTGATACCAAGAAGAAAACCAATGGGAATAAATTCTAATAATTTTATTCAAGCTATGTGGCTGTTTATATACACAAACATAGTTACAAGTTTAGGAAAGAAAACTAGAAGAAAGGAAAGAAACAAAAGAGGAAACAAGATCACCAAATCAAATCACAATCAAATCACAAGATAAGATCCTAATAAATACTAAGTTGACTGAAATCTTATCCAGAGAATAATTATTTCCAACAGTAACCAAAATAGTCAGCCACACTAAGTCCCAAAGATTCTTGGGAAGCCTGGGAAATATCCCGATACAACTCAAAAATCCGAGAATCGTTGCGCGCATGCGTATACATCTGGGTCAAAGCAAGCCATAGATCATGAACCGTATCATGGTACATAAACATGTGATAGATACGGTCTTCCATCGAATTAAAAAACCATCCCAGAATGGTGCAATTGTCAATGTTCCATTGGGCTAACTTAGGATCGGTGAGGGCTGGTTTCTTTTCTTCACCTTGAATCCAACCAATTTTTCTTTTTCCTCCTAGGTAGAGGCGAAGAGAACGAGACCACGCTGCGAAATTCTGCCCATTCAGAATCACGCTAGTAACCCAATGAGCGGAAGTGTGCTGTGAGAGAGAGACATCCGGTCGAGTTTCGGAAGAGGTAGGTTGAACAACATCTTTCCTAGAATTGGCCATCAAAACGAAAAGATAAGAGCAGAATTTTTCACCCGTAGCAAAGAAGTATACCGATCAAAGGCTGCTGAAAAACAAGCAGCAGAAAAAGAGCCCAAGAGAAGCAAAAAATAGGGCACGGAACAATCCTAAATCATCAGAAGACCCGCAAGGGCAAGGCGCAGCCTAAAAACTGCGCAAAAAATAGCGCAGTGACCTGCGCAGGAGAGAGGAGGGTTGCGGCCTGGTGGTGTGGGCTGTGGGGAGGCTGTGGCCTGGTGGTGGGTGGCTGTGGGAGGCTGCGACTTGGTGGTGGAGGCTGTGAGAGGCTGCGGCTTGGTGGTGGAGGTTGCGGCTGATGCAAGGGTTAGGGTTAGGGTTTAGGTTTAGGTTTTGGCTCCGATATCAAATAGAATATAGAAAAAAATGAATTGTCACATTATTTCTTCACTATAGAACAGTTTATATATGCATTACAAGGAGGATTCTAGAAAAGATAAAGAAGGAAATAAAAATATTCTAAACAATAAAGAAAAATCAATGTGATCCACATTCTACGGAAGCTAATTATCCGGGATAAAAATAACTATATCCAACAATGTATATATGCATATATTTTGCTCCGAGCAATGGCGGCGGATGTCCACTGTTTTGGTGAATTAATGGAGGCTCGATGATAAATTTTTTTGTTTTTTGAATTGCTTGAAATTTGCGTACTTTGAGTATCTTTATTAGTGTGGGTATTATCAACCATTGATCATCGTCTTGTTGGGCTCCCTTTTTTGAACTTGTGAATATATTGTATAGAGGTTAATAACCAGGGGATAGAGACCAAGTAGCAGATCAAACTATATTCTGTTCCCTCATAGTTAGCTTTCGGGCACATTTGGAAATCTGGCCAGATTTTATTGTACTGGAGGTGTGGTGTTGGCGTGTGACTACGGAGAATTGATTCGAGTAAGGTGACTGGTGCTTAGAAGATATCTCAGGTAAAAGTGGGAGTCAGCCGAGTGTGGTGGGTTTAGTAGGAGCTTATTTCTTTTTTCTTTTACTTGTATTTTGAGATTCTATGTCTGTTTAGAAAGTAAGAGAAGATAAAGGAAGGAAAAGAAAAAGAACTAAGAGAGAGAGAGAGAGCGAGAGGAAAGAGGGGAGGATAGGTAGATTTGATTGTTGGGAACAAGCGTTCTCACTAAGGACTCCATTGGTGTTCCATAAGGTATGTCTCTTTCCTTGCCTCTATGTATGTAGAGATGTGTATATACGTGTATATGTATATATATAAATATATGTATAGATGTAGTATATTATGTTTGGATTTTTTGTAGTTTAGGGGAAATGGGGAAGAAATTGAGGTATTAGAGGGGGGGTGAGGGTTTCGGGTTTATTGGGATGGTGGTGGGTAGGTTTGTTGGCGATGGTGTGGTGAGGGGTCCGAGAGGGGGAGGGGGAAGATGATCGATAGAGGAGAGAGGAGGGTGAGAGAGAGAGATGATCCAAGGAAGAGAGGGCCGAAGGGGGTTGGGGTGGGGTCTGGTGGTGGTAGGGGGCCGGAAAAGAGCCCCCCTCTATGGGGGGGGGGGGGGGGGGGGAGGTTGGGGGCTGGGAAGGTGAGGGTGATGGAGAGGGGTCCGATGGTGGAGGGGTGGGGCCGAAGGTGGGGGTTTCGAAGGGGGGAGGGGGGGTTGTGTGGTCTCTATGTGTGTTTCGAAGGTGGGGTGGGTTCCGATAGTCGCTTTTTTTTTTTTTTTTGCTGCTAACGGGGTGTTCCGAAGGTGGGAGGGCAGCACGAACGGTCGGAGAGAGTGGAGAGCGATACTTCTGATGAGACCTTAGAGCATATGCAGTTACCAGTGGTAAGTTCTTCGGGCTCTTCACCTTTTTCAGGTGGTTTTGGTTCTAGCAGCTCTTTAGGTGGTTTTGGTTATGGCAGTTTCTTCAGGTGGTTTTGGTTCCAGTAGCTCCTCCTTTACTGTATTTGGGCTCTCCCTTTGCGATTCCCGTATTGGGAGTCTCGGAGGTTCTTCCTCTAGTGTAGATACCGTTGTTGTTGGAGGATCAGCCAGTAATGGTGGGACTACTGTATCTTTTGGAGTTTTTCAGTCGGGTAGTAATATACTTTAGAGTTGCAGTCGGCTGGTATTGGTGGGAGGTCGTGGGTCGGGTGCTGTCTGTTCTATATCTTTTACCGAGACCATTGATTCAGCGTTGGGGTCATCTTCCGATGCGGTTGATAGTGTTATTACATCTGTAGTAGTTCCTAAGCCATCTCCAGTTGTGGCTTATTCTTCGTGCACTAGTGTTTCCAGTGGGGGGTCCTCTGTTCCGACTTTAGCCAATATTCTAGGAGAGGTGCCTGGTGGTGTCTTTTTTCCACCTCTTGCTCGTGCCACTGAGGAGGCTGTACTAGGGATGTTATACCGTTGTTATCTTCAGACTTTTCCTCCTGCTGTTATGAAGGTTGTTTCTAGGAAGATCTTTCTTCTTGAGTACGCTTGTGTCTATCGTTTGACGTCTATTTACCACTGCTGTAGGGGATTTGAGTACAGGCATGCTTAATAACATGGCAAATGAGCTTAGGTCTTTTAGGGAGGTTATAGGCTCTAACATGTGTTGGTTGGAGTTGTGTGTGGCTTTGGTTAGGGTGGCCACCAGTTTGAGATGTGCAGATGCCGAGATGGCGAGCTTGAGTAGTAGGGTGGTAAAGATAGAACAAGAAGAGTCTGAGTTGGAGCGACGATTGGTTGCACTGAAGGAAGACAGGTTGAGGTGCGGGGATCATGAGAGGGCAGTTATTGAGATGCGTGCATATTTGAGTACCTTGGGTACTTTTGATGCTAACGCCCTTGGGGTTCCTGTGGATAATCTTGGGATTGGAGATTTGTTTCCTGCCGAGGACATTGATGTTCTTCGCACTTTTCAGTAGTCATTTCTGTCACTTGGAGCGTATGTGCTTCGTCTTTTTTTTTTTTTTTGTATCCCGAGCATGGCGGGTATGTCCATTGCAACATGTTTATCTTTTTGTTTATATAATACATTTCCTTTATGTCTTCGTTTTGTTGTTATTATATATTTATATATATATTTTTTATGTGTGCAATGTATGTATGTATGTGTATGTGTGTGAAAGAGGTAGGAAGGTAGGAGATAGAGGGAGAGACGAAGGGGGTGAATGGGAGAGAGACAAAGGTGTTGGTGTGAGGGAGGGACGAAGGGGGTAAGTGGGCCCAAGGGTGAAGGGCTTCGGGTGGAGGCTTTGGCTTCTCTCTCTCTCTCTCTCTCTCTCTCTCTCTCTCTCTTTATTTTAATTTTTTTATTTTTAACTTCACTGAGCGTTATGTTTGTGCTATCAACCAATTTATAAGATATGTATAGATATGTACGGGAAACGAAGGTTATTACCAGAGGAAATAAAAAGTATGAAAATAAATAAATAAAAAGGAAAGGTTATTATACACAAACACGTGGCGCGTATAAAGATAAGGGGGATAAAATTTGCCAAAAAACCCATTTGCTGGTTATGACACGGTAGTGTACGGGTTAACTTTTTAAGTAGTATAAAAAGAAGCTTGTATATCTTTATGAGATGTTTATAATAGTGAGAGAGTTGAGGGATGGCGACCTCATCACGGGTGTCCAATTTTAGGGCCGAGTCTCCCACGTCTACCGGAGAAGTTTGGAGATGCACATAGCGGTTGGCGAGGTATTCCCATGTGGGATTTACTTGCGTCTCATTTGGAGAAGATATATATAAATTATCCACAGACTTTTACCGGGCTAACGTATATGAACCAACAAGAACGATTACTAGCCTGGGGCTGCCACTCATGACTACATGCAAAATGTGAGAGGAGATATTCATGATATAAGCACACAGGGACTGCGACTGTTGTGGATGACGAAGCATTTGGATATGGTGGTCTTACTACGACAATTTGTGGAGGCACGGAGGAGAAGGCAGTTTGAAGAAGGGCAGCTTGCCGCAGCCAACGAGGACTTCCGGAGGGCTCGAGTGGAGTTGGTAACAACAGTAGGACAATGGAGGAGATTAGACGTACCTCGTTCAACACAACAAGAAGCTCGAGCGTTGCAACTTCAAGCGACTGTAGATCGTGGTGAGGAGTGCTGAATGTACGAGGAGGGGTTGTCAACGGCGAGAATCGTAGAGCAGCGTTCGAGGATTAGGATTGATACGAATGAGGTTACTAACGAAACTTTGGTGGTTGCAGGACTGTTTGTGGAATGAACAACTACTGTTGGGGTTTAGGGTGATGGGCTACTTGAGTAATCTAGGATAAAGTGTTGTGATTTGAGTGGCCCTCACAACTTGTAAATGCAGGGGAATTTTTTTTTTGAATTGCTGACAAGCTTGGTGTTATGATAATGTCGACAATGTGGTGAATATTTTGGAAACTGAAAGTGTCAAAAGATAAGTTCATAAACGATGTAGTACACTTGTCCGTGTAGGAAACAACTTTTTTAGGGAAGGCAAGCAGAAAAATTGGAAAAAGGGGGACTAAGGGCAGGAAAAGGAAAGAAGAAAAAAAGCATCTTGCCTAAGCATGATATAGCTTCAACTATTGGGTATTGATAGGTTCGGATAGGGATTTTTCACCAAATTTTTGGATCCTATAATAGCTACTGGGGTTAGCTTCTTGACTTCATAAGGTCCTTCCCACTGCGGTGTGAATTTGGACGCCGAAATACCCTGCATGATGTGCATGGTTGCCTTCAAAACCAAGTCCCCTTCCTTAAAGATCCTTGGCCGAACCATGGCGTCGTAAGCCCGTGCGATTTGCTTCTGGTATTTTTAGAGGTTTGATCGCACTTTATCGCTATGTTCGTCCAGCTGCTCCAGCACAAGTGGTCGGGGTCATGCAGAACCTCGCTTTCCATGGCTATTTGGGCAGAGGCCACCACCAACGCTACAGGTAGAACCGATTCAGCTCCGTTGACTAAGGAGAAAGGAGTTGCCTGTTCTTGGAGGTTCTGTAGGCCCAAAGGGCTAAAGGGAGCTAGTCGGCCCATGTTTTGGGACAGTCTTTCATCGTCCTGCTTAAGATTTTCAGTAGTGTCTTATTTGTGCCTTCTGCTTGACCATTGCCTTTTGGATAATAGGGGGTGGACTTGTGGTGAGTAATGTCGTAGGACAAAAGTTGTCCCACGTGCTTGTTGACAAATGATGTTCCATTAACGGATAGGCCCACCTTGAGGATTCCGAAGCGGCACACAATGTGCTCTCGGATGAAGGCCGCTACTGCGAGCCTGACTTTTTTCCTCATCGGGATGGCTTCCACACATTTGGTACAGAGCTCTGGAGCCGCGAGGATCCAAATATTGCCCTTTGATGCAGGGGAGATTGGCCCTATGAGGTCGAAAGCCCAAGTGTGGAATGACCATGGTGTTGATAGTGCTCGCAAGTCAATGGTGGGTGCGTGGATTTGGTTTCCATGGATTTGGCAAGGGTGACATCTTTTGACGTGCATTCTTGAATCTTCTTCCATCGTTGGCCAATAGTACCCCAGGTCCGAGAGATGCCGCTACAATTTTGTTCCTCCTTAGTGTTCAAACTCATGTGCTTTGCTCAAAATTTGATGAATTTCTCGGTTCCCCATTAAAGCTGCGTCGGAAAACTAGTCCTTATGAATGAAGAATTTCGAAAACCGCTTTTTTCGATGGCTGCGTTGGCTCTATCAAGGGGGAGAGAGTTTTCTTTCAAATAGTCTATGTAGGGGTGTCGCCAATCTGATACTTGAGCTGTAAAATTGCATTCTTCCTTGCTCGGGTCTTCCTGGCATTTCGAGCAGGCTCGTTGGAGCATGGAGGCTTCTTTAGACAGTTTAGGCAAGTAGTACCCTTTTCTCTGTATCACCCGATATAAGCTAACGTCCTTCTCTCCACAAGTATTGTGGTGAATTTGATGGAGTCGGAGTTTAGCCCTCCAACATCCCACCCCCCCCCCCCCCCCCCCCCCCCCCCCCCCCCCCCCCCCAAGCATCGTACCAAGACACCTGTGGTGGCACGAAAATAATGGTTGCACCCAAGGAGGTTCAAATTCTTTAGGTCTGACTTGCTATTTTTCCTTCGCTGCTTAGTAGTTGGGTGATGATAGGTGCTCTCTGGTCATTGATTTCCTCAGGGGGTAGTAGTTCCAGCACTATGCATGGGAGGGTTCTTTTGATGATTTCAATACGGGTGGAGCCTTCGGATATGTCAAGTTTTGAAGCGAGGGTTGCCAAAGCATCTGGGAAGCGATTATCTGATCTGGGTACATGCTCTATCAGATCGGCCTCAAATTTGTCCAATAGTCTTTGAACTAAGGTTCTGTATTCTACCAGTGCCGGCTCTCGGATCGCAAATTCCCTTCAGGTTTGTTTGACAAGAAGATTGGAGTCGCCCTTGATGCACAGGCGGGTGACACCCATGTAGGTGGCCTCCAGGAGCCCTAATATCAATGCCTCGTACTCTGACTCATTATTGGAAGACTTGAAGTCAAGCTTATAGGACATATGAAGTTTGGAGCCATCTAGGTGGGATGTCAAGTTGATTCCTGCCCCCCCTCCGAGTGACGTAGAGGATCCGTCAAAGCTGAGAGCCCATTTTCCCGGGTCTTCAATCATCATTGCACATTCGAGTTCTTCTCCTGAAAGCGCCTCCCAAGGTGGTTCGAACTCTCCACTTGGCGCTCGATGGGAGTATACCTTACCTCAGCATCACGGACCACCTGACTAATGTAGTATACTGGCCTCTCTTGTCTATCAATCTCTTGGGCAAGCAGTGCCCCAATAGACTTGTGCGTAGATGTGAGGCAAAGGAGC
The DNA here is from genome assembly GCA_033977485.1 of Hydrangea macrophylla. Taxonomy (NCBI): domain Eukaryota; kingdom Viridiplantae; phylum Streptophyta; class Magnoliopsida; order Cornales; family Hydrangeaceae; genus Hydrangea; species Hydrangea macrophylla. The sequence goes on along the minus strand of CM066988.1, from coordinate 57,945,310 downwards.
AGTGGTCTTTCTTATGTTGGACTCACCATGGTAGTGGGTGCTGATAAAGTTCTCTTAATGGCTTCAAAAGATTCCTGGTTGGCCTTCCCTTTCAACAGATCTCCTAAGGGGTGAGAGATTTCCGCCAACGCTGGAATGAATCTGCGGAGTTAAGGCACCTTCCCATGAATTGTTTCAATTGCTTCTGGTTAATTGGTGGTGGGGGGGGGGGGGGGGGGGGGGGGGGGGGGGGTCGCATGTCCTTGATCGATTTGGCCTTTGTTAAGTCCAAGTCGATGCCATGGCGGTGGACTACGAACCCGAGGAATTTGCCTGCCGTAACCCCAAAGGCACACTTGAGCGGGTTCATTTGGAGCTTGAATTTTCTACAACGCTCAAAGACATCACGAAGATTGTTTTCATGACCTTTCCCTGCTTGGATTTCACCACGATGTCGTCCACAGTCTTCCAGATTATGATGGAGAGTGTCGTGGAAGATGGTTGTCATTGCCCTTTGGTAAGTGGCGCAAAGGCACACTTGAGCGGGTTCATTTGGAGCTTGAATTTTCTACAACGCTCAAAGACAGCACGGAGATTGTTTTCATGACCTTTCCCTGCTTGGATTTCACCACGATGTCGTCCACAGTCTTCCAGATTATGATGGAGAGTGTCGTGGAAGATGGTTGTCATTGCCCTTTGGTAAGTGGCGCCTGCGTTTTCCAACCCAAAGCGCCTGCGAGTGTTGTGAGTCAATTTATGCATGCATCCCGGTCATCTCATCTTGATGCAATTCATCATACTTGGATATCTCAAGACTTGTCCAGGTCTTGGTTATTTTATTCCGTGGGAACAGTTCGGAGTGTCCTATTTCACCAATGTTGACTATGCTGGGTCTAAAAGTGATCATCGATCCACATCTGGTTTCTGTACTTTCTATGGGAATCATCTTCTCTCGTAGAAATGTAAGAAACAAGCTGTGGTTTCTCGTTCTTCCGCCGAGGCAGAGTATCGGGCTATGGCCCAGAGGACATGTGAGCTTCTATGGCTATGTTCAATATTGAAAGAATTGGGACATCCGATTACTGGGTCGTCTACTTTGCTCTGTGATAATAAGTCTGCTCTCATGCTTGCCTCTGATCAGTTCTCCATGAACGTACTAAGCATATTGAAGTGGATGTTCATTTTGTTAGAGAGAGTTCGATAGGTATTAATGGTATTATGCTGTCTTTTTCTACAGGGATTGATAAACTTTGCGATGATGCATGGAGTACCGAGACAAGTGAAAATGGTGGACTCCATTATAGCTAATGCAATTTCTCCTCGGCCAGATTTATCTCAAGGTTTGAGCACTAAAGATCGGGAGGCTATATCGCTTTTATATCTTGAGGTACAAATTTCCTCTGAAGTTAATACGATGCTTCATCATCTGGGTTACATAAATCAATTGGAAAGCACAATGATTTCTCCTTTATTTGTGTTTGGTGGATGCATTTTCCATTATTAAAGTAAAATTTGCAATTTGAAGAGTATTGGCAAATTCTATTAACAATCATAAGCCTCGCAAAGTCATGTAATATGTTATTTCTGAGTCATTTAGTTCAATTCACAAAGCCTCAGTGTTGAAGTCCAAAGATGAGCATTGAACACTATTTCGAGACTTCAGTTACGCGCCTAGGATGATAAGTAAAGAACTAGAGTTTTAGTTCTGGTTTAAACACATTGTGCATAGTGAAAATGTTTTCAAAATAGTTTTTGAAAAGTGTTGTTAATGCCACCTTGACTGCTCTAGTTTCCTTTAAACTTAAACATTGCTCTCAGTGAAAAATGGCATTTAAGGTAGTGGTGTTCGAATGGCTGCTACTTGCTAAGGGCGTTCAAATGGTGCAATTCTCTAAGGCTCTGTTTGGTTCATGGCCAACAATGTCATTGAAGGTGATGAGGGAGTTCCTAGGTTCAGAGCGTGTTGTTGAGGTTGAAAGAGAGATGCAAAGTAAAAATGGGGTTTCTCAAGTGATGCTTTGTGTGTAGATCGGTGATTTTCTCTGAAAATACCATGCAAGTCGCATTCAACTGAAATGTTGTAGAAATAACCAAATTAAAAACTAAACCAGTTCAGTTGAGTGGTTAAATATTCATGTTTATTTTGGCATTCGGTGCTATAAGATTGATTTGAACACCAGAAATACATTAATTTTTTGTTTGAGAAGCATAAATACAATATTTAACCACATTAACATCTGATAAATACAGAAGAACCCATTGTAGTGATTTTATGTCAATTGATAATGACATTTTATGACTTTTTACTCTGGGTTTGTTCTTGCTGGGGAATCGAGTGGGACACAGCTCTTCTTTTCCGTAAATATTTAGTCACATAAATATTGTTGATTGGCATTCGGTGCTACGAAATCTAGTGAACTTTATATTAATTGGCCTAACCAGTACATATACGTCTGGTTAAAGAAAACAATTGAACTACACATATTCCACTTTGATAGTCACTCTGCTTGTTATAAGATTGATTTGAACACCATAACATTTTGTTGTGGACATAATTATATTCCATTGACCACCCTCCTCACACTCTCCTTTCAGGGCCTCCTTAAGACTGCATGTTCACAAAAGATTTTTTTTCCTTCTATTTGTTTACTGAAGATGCCTTCTTCGTAGTACACATATTGGAGGACTACTCTGTTATTTGTATGTGTGTGTGTGATATTTCTGAATTTCTTATGGCAGCAGTTTGTTGACTATTGTGGAACCACCCATGATGTGAGGAAGGGTTGGAATCGTCACATTAAATTGTTTCCACACTCCGTAAGGCCCAACTCATTTAATAGCCCAACTTCAGATAATCGGTTATTGAGTATGATCATAGAAAAAAAACAAAGCAATCTTTCTAGTATGCCTGATCAACCAGAAGACTATGGGAGATTACAACAGTTATCTTCCAATGTTCCAAAACATTCCGAAGAAGGTGCATTAGAGGCAAATAACTTGAATCATGGTTTAGTACCACATCAATCTGGAGAAGATGCAAATGAACCAATGGAGTCAACTCATGATTTAATACGCCTATCAAGAGAAGAAGATGAATCAGGAACGTTCCATTCACCTTATGATTTAGAACATCAAGAAGTGAACGATATTGTATCTCTAGAAGCAGCACAAGAATACACTGATTCAGTCGATGTTAGGCAAGAGACAGAGTTCGAACAGCACCTGAAGCTGCCTTCTGTGGAGAATCTTTCCTTGAATCCTCAGGAAAACGAATCACGAGACTTAGTCCACATGGATGGTCATCAAGCAACCTCTACATCAGATGAAGTGCAAGAGAGTTATCGAAATAAAAATGAAAACCCTTCTTTAGCCAACCCTAAGAGATCTCTAGTTACTGATTCTTCTCAAATTCAAAATCCAAAGAACAACACAGTTGGTGGTTCTGAAGATGCGAGTTCTGAACTTCGTACACATTTACAGGATCAAGAATCGGGCTCACCAGCTGAAACGGATTCCCAAAAGCTTACGAGTCAAGGTTATCCTCATCATAGTTCAAATTGGCCAAACCAGCAAGTTGAGAAAGGTGGGTCCCACCAAGCACAAAATTCCTATTGGGTTGGTGCTGCTGAGGGGAATTCGACGGCTACTGTGGCCTGGCCCTCGCAAAACATGCAGCAGCAGAGCGCTGCATCTATATCCCTACTCCAACAGACTCCCCAACAAATTTCTCAACCTCAAGCACAGATTTCTCCACATCCCGTAAAAAGTAGCGAGCAGATTGAGCATCTGCAGTCTGGTCAAGCATTCGATCAGACATCGGAATATTATTACTACCAACAGCAACAACAATTTCAACAGCATTATCTACAGCAGCAGCAGCAGCCCTATCAGCACCTTCAGTCACAGCAGCAGCAACAGCAACATGATGCAGTAAGATTGAATTATTTAATATAGTGTATTGCTGTAACTTTTGCTTTTTGATACAGGACCTGTTTTCTTCAATACAGTAAGCTAAAATTGCTGTGCTTTGTCCTTTGGGTTGTAATTGAGTTCTCACTCATTTTATGTGGTAACATCGTGTAATGATAGCCTAAGCTGGGGAGAGTTTAAAAAGGGGAAAGTCTGTTTGGAATCAATTTAGTTTTTAACAACTTTTGAACTGGACAGAGGTTCAAGCTCTTGTTCTTGACTATATGTGGCAAGACAGACACGACACGATATGGACACAACAAATTGAAAAAATGTAGGATCGGGACACGACTGGAAAAATTGTATTTTTCAGTTATTAAACAATATACCGTGCGGTATCCACTTGCGTTTCCTAAATTTTCAAATAAAACAATTACTTATCTACCATTTTATTATTTTAAGACTTACTGTTTTACCCCAAAATTGTAAAAACATTATCAAAGGAGCCACCGTGCTATGACTATTCCTGTATCTGGCCATGTTGGCCGCATTTCTGACACTTGTCCAGCGTGAGTCCCATCTAAAAAAACTAACACATTTTTTCGTGTGTTCGATGTGTGTTGGTGACCGTGTTGGACATGGCACCTAAGTTGAGTGTCCGTGCTCTAGAGGTTCTTGAGTTCCTTAGCTTTGAAACCCTATATTCCTTCAACTTCTCTTGTATTTTTTATATTGAGCTAGTTTTGCATTACTACAGGATCCGCAACAACTGATGCTGTTCCAACAGCAACAATATCTACAGCAGCATCAGCAGTATTATCAGCAATTACAACAGCAAGGTCAGCAGCAAATGTGGCAGCAGCAATATTATCAGCAGTTGCAACAGTGGCAGCAATATCAACAGCAGCAACAAGAATATCAAAAACAGTTACAGCTGGCACAAGTGGGCCCAGAAGAAGAATATCAGAAATTGCAACAGCTGGCAGAGCAACAGCAGCAGGGATATCAACAGCTGCTGCAGCAGCAACAAGAATATTACCAGCAGATGTCACAACCGCAACATCAACAGGTATATCACCATCCGCAGCAGATTACCTCAACACATGGTCTGACGTGGAACGGGAATTACTATCAGCAGGTTTGTTTTGAATATCTTATCCTATTCTTATTTTGAATAATTTTTTGTATAGATTTGATTACTTTTATGCTGAAGGGGTAGTAGGCAAAATTTTGGTAGTTGTAGACTATGTAGCATGGATACGGATACATGACACGGAGACGGCGATATGGCAAATTCCAAAAATGTAGGATACAAAGACAGCTAGGATACGTCGAATAAAAAAATATTTCTAAAAAATATAATTTAGTTTGAAGTAAAAGAAGAGGAAGAGAGGATGAAATATCAACATTACATTACATATTATGATATTCACCCATAGAAACTAGGCAAATAGCAACTTACAACATATACTCATAAAATGATTGCAAAACATAACAATTTAACAGGATACAGACACAATGGGATACAATGATTAAATCATTATATCTTTGAATTAAATATACAATTTGCAGTTCCATGTCCACTCATGTTTCCATAATTCTCAAATAAACCAATTGCTTAACCCCAATTTTATAATATTAAGATTATTGCCTCAAAGTTTTAAAACGCATTTCTAATGAGAGGCCACCATGCTGCATTCACTTGTGTGTCTGGCCATGTTGGCTACGTGTCTGACACGTGATCAAGGTGTGTCCGATGTTAAAGTAATTAAGACACGTATTATAGTGTGTCTGACACATGGTGACGAGTGTTGGTGTTTGACATAGACACGATACTGAGACGACACCCAAAGTGAAGTGTCCGTGTGAACATAGGTGTTAGATACTAATGCCTATTGAAACGTATGTGTCACGGATAGACACGTGACACGGACACGGACACGGCGACAACAAATCTTAAAAACGTAAGATACGTACATTCTAAATTAAAATTTTAATGTTTTTAATAAAATCTTCAATATACTGTGTCGTGTCCACTATGTTACCCATGCATGGAGTACCCATGCCCGACACGACACTCGGATAAGGGTATTTCTCAACCCTTCAAAATGTGTAAAATTTTTTACAACTGGACGAATCCGACACCGTACCCGAGACTGTACCCGACACCCGTACCCGAGTCTGGGTAACATAGCGTGTCCACTCCCAATTTAGTATATTTAAAATTTTACCCAAAAAGTTAAAAACATTTTTAAAGGAGTCACCATGCCATGTCCACTCCTTTGTCAGGTCTTTTTGTCGGCGTGTCCATGTGTCCGATAAAAATAAAAAATGAAATATTTAAGAGGCATATTTTCGTGAGTCTGATACGATCAGGGGATCCAAATAGAAGTGTACTACTACATAGATTGGTACTGATTGTGCAAAGCCAAAGTTCTAGAGTTGTGAAAATTGTATACCATGTGCCATACGCTATGATGCACGGACACTTCAAAATGGTGCTGCAGGGGGAACTTGGTGCTTCGTGAGTGCGGGTGCGGCCGAGTGCTTCATGAGTTTTTCTGGTGTTTTGGGTGCAGCTCAGTGCGACAAGGGTGCGGCGAGGACACTTGTGGGGTGCGACTGGGCAAATTTTATTTTTATTTTTATTTTATTTTATTTAAATTTTAAAAAAATAATAATAATTTTCGAAAACAGGGGGTCCAATTTCATTTTATTATTATTTTTTTGGGTCAAAATATGCACTGAAAGTGAATCAGTGATTAAAAGAAAGATGAAGACAATGTTTTGTCATGTTCTGTGATTGCAATGTCTTTTTTTTTATTATTTAAAAAAAAAAAAGATGAAGAATGTGATGTGCGTTGTCATGTTGTGTGATTGCAATGCGTCCATTTTTTTTTTTTTCTAAACCATTTTAATTTCTGTTCCTGTTTTAAAATTTTCAGTTAAAATTTCTGATTTTAAAAACATTGAATATTCTTCTTTTTATTTTCAGTTAAAAATTTTCATTTAAAATTTCTGATTTTAAAAACATTGAATATTCTTCTTTGTTTTCCAGCTATGATTTTTGTGCTTGTTGTGGCAACTTTGGCTTACTTGCATAGTTGCATATGTGGATTTATGTTGAGTTTATAGCTTGTTAATTGTTAGTTGTGGCTTAATAAAAATAGTTGAAAACTAGAAAAATAATTCATATATAGTAATATATAAAAATATGTTTTAAATATTTTATAAAAGTACCCCGTCGCACCCGCACCCTTACATTTGGGAAATTTGCCGAACTCTCCGTACCAGCGTCGCCGCACCCGCATCCCCGCGCCCGTACTGGTGCTTCCTAGACCATACACATAATTAATGTTGTAACAAAACTTAAAATGATTTACCTTGAAATTCTGTTGCTAACATTCGCTATGCCATCCACTTTTTGGTGGGTATCAAACCCATTGTTTATGCTATCCTACAAGTAAAGGTAGGGTTCTCGAAATTATCTTTGGCCAAAACTCGAAAGAAAACTAAGGCTTTGTTTGGTTCATTGATTTAGTGAGGGAAAAGAGAGAGGAAAGGAAAACCAGAGGGAAAACTAGTTCCTTACCTTACGGATGGGACTAGTTTTCCATCTTGTTGTCCTTTCCCCTCTCTTTTCCCTCACGAAATCCATGAACCAAACAAAACCTAAGCGTTTTGCATTTCATGAGGAAAGGTGCAGTTGCATCACTTAACACAGCCTCTCTCAAATTCTCAAACTTAACTCCATTGCTTAAAATGATTACATGCATATCAATAGGCCCCTGGGCTACTCTTAAACAACTAGAAGTCTAGAACTATGACTTGAAAATAGGAAACTAAAAATTTGAGTATTTGAGAGAATTCTGGACTAACTAGGTCTAATACAATCCACATAACAAAAACAAAAGTTGACCCATAAACCGTAGACCATAATTACTACCCACGTCCAGCATATATAAGCATATACTCACAACTCGGATATTTACCATTTGTTACGTAGGGTGAAGTGGTTGTGCTGCCGCAAGGTACAGGTGCATCTGCACCAGCTGAATCTCCACACCCTCAACAGCAATCTCCCCAAGCTTTATCACCAGCTCATACTGCAGTTATGCCTCATAGTGCCGGAGAGCAGCAATCTCCCCAGACTCAATGAAAGAGGTGCACACTAAATCTCCCATTTACTTGTTATGAGAGGAATTGCCTGACTTTATTAGGGAATCAAATGTACCATTGTTTCCTTTACTTGATAGTCCTTTGCGGAGAGGAAACATGGATTTGTCTGTTAATATGCAATTTGAACAAAAGGGAAACTGAAGGTTTGCTAATTTATATTTAACATTTCCTTCAAGCCATAGGTTTGATCCAAAATTGTGGTTGTGGGGAATGGGTATTGCATATTCAACTATTCTTATATTGCTTTTAATTGAATGGAAGGGGAAAAGTATAATTTCCCTGTTTGGAGGAGTTTTAATATGACAAAGAAGGGGATGGAAAATTTGTTATTAAGAAATTTTGAAATGATCTACATTACAATTTGTACGTCGGCATTCTTCATCACAATATAGTCAGTGGGTATTGTTGACTTCTGCAGTTGCAAACTTTGTTCCTGAAACTTACAAGTTAAATATTTGCCAAACATGTATTTTACACTACAGAATCAATCTTCTGGAGATCTGTTGTCGATGTAACAAAACAAACTTCTAAACTTGACACAATTTTGAGAGCAGATATGGAATAAGTTATGAAGGGATTAGAGAATTGGAGGGTGGAAAGAAATAACTCTCTCATTCTGCAAGAAATACTTATCCTTGTCCCTGAAAGTACCTTTAATGCTATGGATGGCCATCTGGTGAAATTCTCAATGCTCCAAAGTCAAAATGAGGCTTTCTTGACTCAAAAAGTTTGTTCTTGAAACGCATATCCTATAAGTTCTCTAGGTCATTCATTCGACTCCCACAGGTTTTATTGACGTTCATCGATTCTCACAAGTGTTCTGGAATTGAGTTTCCCATAGGTGAAGGTCTCTAGTGTCCAAAGTTTCCTGTTGCTTTGTGGGGGATTGGGGTAGCAATGTGCAGAACGCACACAACACGAAAGATCTTTGTGTTTGTTTATCAATGACTTCGAGACCAGACCCAAAGATCCAGTTCCATAGAGTAATACAAAATGACTACAATTTGGTTAATTTCCATGTCCACCCGCATTGTTGACCCAGCGTGATACATTACGGGATAAGGAGTAAACTCGGATGTCTTGGGTTCGACTCAACTCTCATGGACGTCACTGGTTGCAAATGATATGCGTGGTTTTCTGTTGATTGCGTGTGTGAGGTTAACCCTAGAACTAGGTAGCATGGACTCTTCGGAAAGTCAGGCGCACCTGCGTTGGGTGTGTACTAATTAAAGGTAGCCGCACTAGCACTGAGTATCGGACCGCCGCACCCGTGCTTCCTAGCCCTAGGACCTTGTGCCCAATAGTGGATTGCCAAGTCTATCACAAATCTTTTAGGGGTTCATTTGTGGTTATTGCCGTTATATTCATTGTTTTTGAGTTTGGACTCCAAGTCGGAGTTGAAATAATATTCGGAAAACACTGGAATGATGCCTCTTAGAAAGCACAAATGGCAGGCAAAATATAGATTTTCATATTAGACTCTAAGTTCCAGGGGCGAAGGCAGGAAGAGATCCCTACTGTTACAGGTTGTTTGGGTATTCCAAAAACCTACTATGTTGTTCAGAAAAGAACTGGTTCTATATTATTCTGCATTTGTGTAACTGTTTTTTTAGATATTTAGGAGTCCATGTTTGATTTAAAAATGCCTCAAAGAATCGATTCTTGATCAAATCAACATAGTACTGATTTTCATAAAAATGTCAGTAGAGTGAGACTTGGTATGGAGCTCATTTTGAAACAAGCCCTTAAAAAAGTTGGGGTATGTTGGTTCTCATTTAGTTATGTAGGTCCATATTATCCACAAAAATTGTAAAAAAACCCTTAGCATTTTTAAATGCATTGTGCTCGACACTGGTACAAAATAGATTCAGGAAAAAATTCACTTTTAGCATGAAATTTAAACAGCTAATGCAATGGTTGATATTTGCAGATATGTTGAACATACAATGTTGGCAATTGAATATCCGACATATACTTTTTTTTTTTTCCAACATGACAATAATCCAAAGCGGAGCAAGTGTATTGTGTGAACAATTAGGCTTTGTTTTGGTGCATGGATTTTGAGAGGGAGGGGAAAAGAAAATATTGGAGAAATTTTGTTTTTCTTTGTTTAATTAATGAGGAAAATACTGAGAAAAATAAGGAAGCAAAGAAAACAAGTTAAAAAATTTGAGTGTTGTGGTCCACCTCTTCCTCTTTACCTCTAGTTTCAATTATATTTTGATATTTTTTTTCTTTTTTTTGGGTAATACTTGGAATACACTCAAAGACAACTTTTGAGACACAACTCAAGAGATGTGTCTATCTATCTCCTGTGTCACTGTTCATTGTGGGTTCAGTGACATCACAGGATAGATATAGACACATCTCTTGGGTTGTGTCCCAAAAGTTGTCTTTGGGTGTGTTTCAATCTTTACTTCTTTTTTTTTTAGTTTCTAATGCTATTTAAGGATCGGAAACAAAACTAGGTTACTAGGTATACAATTTTCCACAAACAAAACAAACTTTTGAGTTTCTTTAACTTGGTCCGTCAACCATATTATGGCAAATTGGCAATGCAACAGTTCCTTTTTGACTAAAATAAAGATAAAGATTTGTTCAAGACTTTACTCATGCCTTAAAAAAACAGGGGTGGCTAGTATCCCTTTTTTGCATGGAACAAAGATTTGCAATAACAAAAGGATCGACATGGAGAAGGAAATTAAAGAAAAGTAAAACCAAAAGGAGCTGCATTAGAACAATAATTTGATTAAATCCTTTTAAAAATAAAATAAAATAACATCTTCAGCTAGTGAATCGATATTCGAGGAAAAAAAATACTATCTCCATATAAAAAATTAATGTACTCGGTGTTCGAATCCTCAACCACACGTGCGGAGTGGGCAGAGCACCCTTGTAGTTGTAGTGTTGACAGCACAACACATTTGGATTTATTCATTTTCTAAAAATTGGGATGTGTGCCTAACACTTCTCTTTTCTAAAAATTGAAAAAACTGAAAAATTGATGTGCTGTCAACACCATGGTGCTGCCCACCCATCCGTGTACCACACTATCCACGAACTTTAAATACACTTCGAAATTTACCATTTATTTACTACGTAAATCTCTCACATCTCCCATTCTAATGTGACCGTAAAATTTAAACCTAGCAATGGACATGAAAAAAAATTTAGCATAATAAAATAAACTTCCTAAAATAGTTGGAATTTCAAAAAGAACTCTGTATGTTGGAACAAAGAGAGTACCATTTATTCGTTGGGCAGCACAGATGGAAGACCATATTTTCCCACCTGGTTGCTCAATGTGTAAATAAGCTCCCAAGACATTTGTTGACTATAGTTTTATTAGTCTGCCGAAAATGTGTTACCTAGTTGTAAAATTGTATGCGCAAAGTTGTGTTCATGGGCATGAGAGAGAGAGAGAGAGAGAGAGAGAGAGAGAGAGAGAGAGAGAGAGAGAGTGGTCCCCAGTCCTCACCAAGCTCACAAGGGGTGATCATAAGGTAAATGTAGTTACTTCCATCGTCGCCGATGTGAAATTTGTAAACCAAACACAATATATAGTTACCATTTACACAGTCCATTGTGGTTCATGCGTGTTCTGTATCATCTGGTAATGGTATCCTCCAACAGAACCATCAAACACAATCAGGCTTGTAGCTTCATTTATTTACTTATATACAAGTCAAAGGTGGAAACTAAGATAATAGGAAAATTAGTATTCTGAGTCTTCATTAGACATAGCTTAACAATGAAATTTAATCAGCAAAACCAATCAAAATTACAACCATTGGCATCTTAGGTTGCTAGATACCACTTCCCCGGAAGCATAAATTCAGGCAGATTAATACTCGCCACAAAGAAGCAGAAAAAGGAAAAGAAAGAGACTAGCGATGATTTGTAAGTTTTTCCTATCTTTGACCCTTGCAAAGAAAAATAATCCACAATTTCCAAGGCAGAATCGCCAAGTTAAAAATGGTACAAGCAAAGCTTCATCATTCACCAAATACATGCAGTATTCAAGAGCCGAATATACCTTTATTTTTACATAACCAAACACGATCAAATTAGATAAAAACAGATCCTAGGAGGGGAGAGGGAAAGTAAACAAACAAATACATAAGACAAAAATCTAATACTCTGAATAAGGTTACAGAACTGTTACAGTATTATTTTTCAAATGTTCTCAAGGAAAAAAGAACAGAAAAGAAAAGAAGAAAACTCCAAAAGATCATCAACAATAGGATTAGCGGTTTCAACAAGATCTCGAGAAAGAGAGAAATTCAAAACTACTACATACCTATTGTTCATGACTTTTGGCAGCCAATACATAATAGATCTTCACATAACCTGCAGATACGCCTTTCACAATCTTAACAGCATAAAAAGAGTTTATTCACCACTGGATGTTACACGAAGCAATAAATATGAGCGGGTTTGTGCTAATCCCATCAATGTATCCACTTTTGTTTTTTTTTTTTTTTTTTTTACCTAATTCTCTAATGTAGCAAAGAATGGCGCTTAGGCACTCATCCAATCTTCTCATTATTCTCTCAAATAGTCCATAAACACCGTTGATCCTTCAACACATGTAGTCCTGTATAGAATTAAATCTAGATGCAGATTTCGTGCTCTCACTAGCCATGTCCTCGAAATTCGAATCTCACGCCATAGCAACGTCCACAATCCCAATATCAACTTCAATCATTGACTAGCACCACTCAAGGAACTTACACACTGAGGTGGGTAGGGGCTATGTAGCACGCATATGGAGGACAAGGCGACACGGAAAATCTTAACTATTAAGAACATAGGACATGATTATACACTATAACCTGTCGTGTCCACTCCCGTTTCATTCATTGAAAATAACCGATCAATTATCTCCCATTTTATTACATTAAAACTTTTACCTCAGAATATTAAATACATTTTCAAAGGAGCCACTGTGTCGTGTTTACTCCCATTTCTACCTTGTGTCCATCGTGTGTTCGGAGTGTGGTGGTGGTTAGAAAAGTTACGACATGTTTTCTCGCATGTCAGCATGTAGGTGAATGACACGGATATGGCAGCCAAATTGAAGTGGGAGTTGCACTTTCACGTGCATACATTGCCACATAGTACACTTATATCCGCATACATAGCAATATACTTCTATACCTAGCCATTATGGCATCTATGCCTACCAATATACGTCGATATACCTGGGAGAGTCAGTGTATTTTCATACACGCCTATAAGGACACTAAAACACAGTCCTGTTTTTATATGAACTTAAAATGTGGTTAAATATGCGGCTATATATAGGTATTCATATACACGCATCTATCCTATTATAAAACTCAATCCACCTCCAACTTCTGAAAGATATTCCTATATAACATTTTCAAATTTTCACTTTTTCTTTTCTAATTTATCCATGTCGTTATGTCAATTACCTGATACCCAAGAAACACCGATATGGATAGACACGACACAACAATACGCTAAAACCTAAAAACCACAACACAATAAGGCGGCGACACGACGAATATTAATTTTGTGTTTTTTTTTTTTTTTTTTTAATATGCAACCAACTAACCATGTAACATAAGAATAACAATATTTCTAAAATAATTAAGAACTATGATTTAAAATAAAATACCTCCGAACAACAATACAACGTGAAAATATCATAAAAACACTACCAACTCTACCATTTAAGCATTATTAACAAAGCGATTATAATCCATAAAGCAACAAGAAGCATCTGGAATTCTACTTGCCATAAATTGTCTTTACTTTTAAAAAAAGACCTCTTTTGCTTCTTATTTTAGCATATTAAGACTTTCGCCCCCAAAATTTAAGACTTCTCAATATATATGTATAAGTGTCGACCTATCGGGAAAGCTTCGGTGCTATGTCAAATTTCCAAGAAAAAGTAAACAATATTATACACGTTCTTGGCGTGCCGGCCACATGTTGGTCAGAGGTGTGTCAGCACATACTTCATTTGAAGCGCCGGTGCTTCCTAGCTTCATACTTCCCCATGATTCAATGCTATTTTACTTTCTACCATGAATCTATAGTGCTCATTCTGTGTGCACAACTATTGGTACTGTACACGTAAATGTGTGTATACATACACACACACACACACAAATATTCAATAATACATTTGAAAATTCATTCACTTATTTCATCTTTGTATAATGACTTAATACAAAACTAGGAAAATGAATTTCAATAACAGAATCTCCTTTTGAAAGGATAGTACCAAACATACTCTTCCTTTCGCTTCCGAATTTTATGCTATGTTTAGTAGGAGGGATGGAAAAGCGGAAGGAATGGAAGAGGAATCCCTAGGGAAAGGAAGTAAGTATTCTGATGCAGACAACAAGCCCCACTGGAAAGCATTAAATCAAATATATCAAGGAGATGTTCTATGGGCTTGATTTCAAGGCGGGACCACTAGAGATCTATTTTTTTTTTTTTTTTATTACTTACCTTGATCCGGACTGGACACACGCACACACCCCAACTCACACACCCACAACCCAGCCCAAACCCAACCCCAAGCCCCACATTGGCCCACTGCAAAGCCCCGCAGGGCCACTCGTTCCGACTGAAGAACACACGGGGGGCAAGCAAGGAATCCCACGGGGGGATTCGAACCCCCAACTTCCCACTTGGGAAGAAGGGGGCGGTACCAAGTGACCACTAGAGATCTTAAATATTGAAGTTTTGAAGTTAATAACCTTATTTTCTATGCACTCATAGTAGCTGGTTTGCTGTTAGCTTTAATGTTCCATTAAGCTATTGAGATAGGGGTATTTCTGTAATTCCCAGAATTTCTGGAGAGAGGCTGTAGTGTTGACCCTGAGTAGTTTTTGGGTCGAGTTTCTGGTTTGGGGTCTTATAGGAAACTAAATCAATTAGGAAATCCTTGTCTCTTAGAGTCTATAAAACTATATAAGGATTTCAATATGATGGAGAATAATAATACAGAAATCTTAGAGCCTTTGAAGCTTCTTTTAGAATTGTGTGATGCAATTCAAACCCTAGGTGTGATGCCTATGGAATCTCTGTGTGATGGATAACTTTATCATCTCCTTCTTCTCCTAATCTTCTTTCTTCGCTTCGAATTGCTGCACTTTATTAGCATCCAAAATCATTACTTTCAGACCTGGATTAGCCCCTTTTATACCTCAAAATTCTTATCTTCCAACCTAGAATCTATCAAATACACAAATCAGCCCCAAGTTACTATTCATGGCTACTGTTCACGGCACCATAACAGCCCACTGTTCTTTCCTTTTCCCATGTTTAATCATAACTCCCTCACTTGTCCTACATCATATTCCCCATGGTTCAAGGTGGCGGTATCGCTCGCGGTCGCTAAGGTCGCGGAGACGACTTGGTCGCGGCGCCGCGGATTGGTATCGGGCGATACGCAAAGATACGCTATATTTAAAGTTCAAAAAAATTTGAAAAAATAATGAAAAATTCTAAAATAATTAGAATAATAAATTTGGCCTAATAGATTGTCACAATACACAATGTACCAATTAGAAAATCACACAATATCCATTACACACTCTGCGAATTGAGTATCTAATAACACTACATACATAATTGGGTACACTTGATATAATAAACATACTAATAGATGGCTAAATATATATATATATATATATTATAGTAAGTATAATAAATTAAGTTCTATTAAAAAAATAAGTATAATCTAGTAAGTATAAAATACACTTTTAGCCAAGGAAAAAAAAAAGAGGGAAAAACTAAGTAGTATATGGCACTAAATTTATACACTTAAAAATCTTAAACCCACATTATTTTTTTTCCTTGAGAAGATAATAAAATATAGTGTATTATATTATAATATAATAAAGTGTATTATATAGTGTATTACTTACAAATTAAATAAACAAAACACAAAAAAACCCTATCGTTACCTCCAGTAGTCCAGTCTTTCACGCAGCAAACACAAAAAAACCCTATCGTTACCTCCAGTAGTCCAGTCTTTCACGCAGCCTCTGCACGACAATACAGCGAGAGAAATGGAGAGAGAGACACTCAGAGATCGTTCGGTCGCAACAAGAGAGTCGAAGCCTCATGTGGGAAGAAGAACCAAATAGATCTATGAATATGGCGAGAATCGATTGATCGTGAACATAGATCTGTGAATATAGAGAAAGAATCGATCGATTTGTGAGGGAAGAAGACGAAGACGAAGTCTCAATGCTTCAGGTCTGTGAAAATAATGCATAAGAGGTAAGATTTGACCCTTTTCCCCCCATTTTTTTCATGCTTCTTTCTGTCCTTCAGAGATTCATCTCGGCCGAGATCTCGGGCGATACAGCACCATCTCGCGCGATACGGTGCGAAACGGCCGAGATGTCCACCGAGACTACGCCTTCGATTATTATGTGTATCGTATGTAGATCTCGTTTCGTTGACCCTCGAAACCGAGTTGACTCGGCCGAGACGACTCGGTTTCGGCCGAGACGACTCGGTTTCGGCCGAGACTTCGAACCTTGATATTCCCTCATCTTGTTTGGCTAAACAAGAAGGAAGTGAGGAAGGAAATAATGAAATATGGTATATTTTACTATTATCCCTTACATTAAATTAAAGTGTATTATTTTTTAAGGACAAAATTGATGGATGTCATTTTTACGTGTGGTCTCAAAAGGTAAGAGCAACCTTTACTCTCTCCTAATCCGTCCAGGACGTATTGAAATTTGTGGGCCTGGAGGGAAGTAGAATCCCTCCCTCTTCCCTTCTCTCCTCTCTTTCCATTTTACCAAACAAGTGATTTTAACCTCTTCCCTCCTCCCTTCCCTCCACCCCTCTTTCCTCAAACCAAGCAAAGCATTAAGCAAAAAGAAAATTTCCCTTCATTCTTGTTACAAGGAGATCAAAAAGCATTACAAAAAGCATGCTTTCTTAGTTCCAATTTTGGAGCTTCCGTAGTGTTGCCAGATATGTTAGGTAGTTGTGTGTTTCTTACCCGCTCTCATTCCCTCCCTTTTTGGGGGTTGGGGTAGGAGGATAACCGAGTCCTGTTATCATTTTAGTGGTAGCAAAAAATGTTCATTATTTCTCATTTTTTTTTAACTTATGGTTGAGAGAGGCTCAGCTCTAATTTTCCCAAGTTTCCTTATGTTTATGAAGTTTCTTCAAAAATTTGAATCACTTAACTTGTATCTCAAGTTTAAGCAAGCATATCAAAAGAATCCTTCCCTTGCATGTTTCAAACATTTACTAATAGAAAAAAAAAAAAGCTTCAGATTCCCAATATTGTGTTTGCTTACCTCGGTTACTTATCAAATACAACATAATAAGATGGCTTTTCAACACGCAATTATTCTATTGGAAGCATTTAAGCACATCACAGTAGGCAAGTAAAAGTTAAAACAGCATTTCAAACAGTATGGATTTGCAGGTTAGACATCCTATTACACGAATCAAGAGTGCAACGAGGAGTATAGAGCAACCAGAATATAACTGTATATTGCGATCAACAATGCAAAAGGCCAAAACAATTATTTCACAACATGATAATTCATATACACAGCCTTGTGAACATATGAGCAACTATTACTGTACAATGCAAAAGCAAAAGAGAACTTCCACGAATTAGGTTGAACACTCAATAAAATTACCGATGGGGAGGAGAAGAGAAAGCGAAGGGACACCAAAATTCAAATGAAAAGCAAGACTAACAATATTTTTATTGTAAGAATCATTATACCAAGAGCTGAAAGAGGAACGAGTTTTGAGCATATAGGTGGATGCTATTTTTTTCCTAAAACGAGATGGTGGACACGGAGCTATTAAAATTAGGTAAATATGGATAGAATAAGGGGCTCTTAATCCTTGCTACCAAATCTCTTGGCAATTATTGGACGGACATCGCCAGCATCCGCCAAGGTCTCTAGGAATGGAAGTAATGAAATTAGTTCGGTGTCTGATGAGTCATCAAACCAACTCTTTATGGGAATCCCATTATTCACTTGCCACCGGAAAACCTGAAATTGAAAAAAGAAAGAGAAGAGAAGAAGGCTCAATAATCCCATTATTCACTTCTTTTTTTTGTTTGCTCTGTTCTCCTTTTCTTTTACGTGTGTTAAAAATACTCTCTCATCTTACAATAAACCAAACTAGAAGGACTTGGTGTTTGTGCTGACTCCCAACCGTGGAATCAGAAAACATGGCCCACAAATTTTATCCAATGAAGATATACAGCACCACAAAAGTTCTAAGACACTATGTTCAGATCCTCGCAACTTTGATTTAATGAAAACCAAACCTAACTACCAGAGGGTCAACTCCAACCCCCTCTCTACTCCTGAATTTGTAGCGAAGAAGATGGGTGGATCAGTTAATCAAGAAGATTGATTTGTCCAAACATGGTTCAACATATCATCCGCGACCGCGGAGTCTCAAGTAGTCGCGTAATCGTTGTTTACAAGACAAGACCATGGCCATCGCATAAATATAGCGAGAGAACATCATCCCCTTTTGTAGTATGATGTTGTTGGGGAAATTATGTTAGGAACAAGGAAGATATTGGTTAGATGGTTTGATGGTTTCTATCTAGCTTATTTTACACATATGAGTGTAGTATAGGTATCTTTTTATAGGCTTACGTATTGAATAGTCGGACAATATTGTACATGGTTGATGGCCTATTTTGTTTATTTGATGGACCAATTTTGTTGTTCTTATTCTTTTTATTTTTTTTCTCTTTTTCAGAAAAAGATTCTTCTTGTTTGTGGCTTATATTCTTGTTTGTAACCCTGATTCGTTTTTAATATAGTGGAAACTTCTGGCTCTCTAGTGTTGACGTAGGCAGAAAGTTGAACCGCGTGAAATCTCTCTGTCTTTAATCTTCCTGTTATTCTTGATTATTGTTTGAGTTTGTGATTTGATCCAACAAATCTATATCTCAATTCCGTAAATCGTTGCATACTACCTGATATTTGACGCAACGTCATGATTCAAATCGAGATGATGTCCAAGACAACTTTGAAGATGGGCCAACAGGTATCTAATTGGGCAGTCCAAAATATCTAAATTCTATAAACCCACCTCCCCTTGCTGAATGATGAAACATGATAATCAATGTCCACACAGATTACGAATAAAAATCCAACAAAAAGGATAACACCTCATTTTAAGGTTGGGGAAATGAAGCTAGCAAAGATCAAAGTCACCAAAACAAAGGCAAGTACTCTTACCTGTGGAGAATTATCAATTATGACAACTTTTGCAAGATCAACACCTAAAACTGTCAAGTCCTTGGTGTAACTTCCATCCGAGAAAATGCACGATTCACGATAAGCTCTGCGCGAAATAAACCTTCCCTCCGGATCCAGAATATCCAGAAGCTGCTCAGCATAGATGCTTTGACTGGCCGTGAAAACTACAATATCAAACATATCTGCAACTCTCTCCAGGAATCTATGAAGATAAGGTCTCTGTTTTACATACACAGTGTGCTCTTTCATGTTGAAGAAAACAGGAAAGGTGAAGTCTGCGTGATCACAATGTTCCAATGTAGAGTGTACAAGTGTTTCTGCACATGAGAGAGCAAGGTAACCAAACGTTGAGAGTACTCGCTCGTGCAAGTAATCCTAATGTGATCCTAAAATGAGAAGCTATTTACTTAAAATTTGATTGAAAAAAGCTTCTAAATAAACTCAACTTAACTAAGCTTTGTCCCAAATTATTTGGTCCACTCCGTGAATACTTTTTCTACATCATATATAAATATGAGATTGCTAGCCTACTACATCTTTAAAAGTAACCACATTCTTTGGACAAAAAATCCCTGCCACCTCAGTAGAAAGAGGAGAGCAAAGTAATCTTGCAATTAAACTAAAGCACATTTCTTTTGTACAGTCAATGCCAAATTACTTTAATCCCCTCATTTAATGAGGTGGCAAGGACTTTTCCAGTCCATTTAAAATTGAACAAATGCAATCCTGCGCTACATGTAGATACATATTTTATGATGAAAGAAATTGGATAAAAGAGTCCACTAGGATTAACTTATTTGAGACCAACCACATCTTATTTGGGATTATTGCAATATGTCCGTTTGGAAAAAGTTTTTTCACAAATTTTTTAAAAACCTATTCCACTTTAAAAATAAAAAAAAAAAACTTAGTTGCGTTTTTATTTTTATTTATATGTATATATATAAATATCTATTAAAGAAAAGATCTCTTATTCCACAGCAATACCCAAAGGGTAATATTTTAAGTGAAACATACGAGGAGGCCATTTTTTTTTTCATACCATCCAAATCAAGTACTAGGGTGACCAGTTTGGTTCTTTCCTTTGGCAATATAGCTGGCGGAAAGTTTATTTCCACATCCTGTGGGTCCGGTAGATTTCTTATGAACATGTGTGGATCAAAACATTCTGTTTGGTCTGAATCAGGGTAGGGATTAAAATCAGATTCCTCGTTGCAGGATCTAATCTGATGGATTGCCATGTATAAGCTCGAATCTTCCGTATCATTGATGGCTTCTTCACATGTTCTGTCATCATGGCTGTTGCTACTTTCCACCGTATCCTCAAGGAAAGGCAATATCATGTATTCCTTACTGATATCGAACAACATGCTTGGCTCATCACATAGGTGATTAGAAAAGGTAGTAGATGCTGTAATATCTTCATCCAAAAAGTTTCCATCAACTGGTAAGCCTGCAACAATCATGTCAGAAATGTAGAAATCAGATACATTGCAGGAGCTTCTGCTGTTATCATCAGTATCGTCAGTTCGCAACAATAGCACATCATGATCATCATCGCCCCCTACAGTAAGATGAGAGAGTTAAGGGTTAATTTGTCAGGTCACCTTATTTTAGGTTGTCAAATGAAAACTGAATCTGAAACTTTTGTTACTGTGAAGTTATCAACTACTCCAAAAGCTTAAGCTGTTAGAGAATGGGCCCAACAATGTATATCATGCTTCAACACCCTCCCTCACGTGCAACCCCGACTCGCACGTGGAGAGCAAACAAACCAAACTCCATCATAGTGGAGACAAATAACAAAGTGCAAATATGAACAACAAAGCGGGGATGGAGAGTCGAACCCAAGACCTCCCATAAACAAGGCTGTGATACCATGTGAAGTTACCAACTACTCCAAAAGCTTAAGCTGTTCGAGAATGGACCCAACAATGTATATCAAGCTTCAATAGTTACATGTTCTTAATAGAGGATGATAAAGATATTGTAAGTCTGTAAGCAAACCTAACCTCGTTGGAATTGGTCGTTCAATAGTCTATTCATATGACTCCATTCGAGTTTCATACAACCAGATACTATTCACGATTCATAATTTTGGAAAACCGATACATACTCAGTTCATGATTTGACAACAATATTGATACATATTAGGAAGACTATAGTGCAGACAAATTGACTTGCAAAACACTTCAGGTATGTCTGATATTGTTTTTAAAACCACGATCTGATATTTGGCAATGATAATAAATAAATAAATAAAACACACACATGGCTGTGTGATCCCATATTTTATATAAATATAAGATTTTTGGAAAACATAACACTATGTTTGGGAGTTTTAAAAACGAGATAAAAGAAGAGAAAAGGAGAGAAAGTACCTCCCTTTCTCTAGCTTTCTCTCGTTTGGGAGTTTTCGTAAGGAGAGAAAAGAAGAGAAAAGGAGAGAAAACAAAGTGGGGATTAATGAATATTTCTTAACACCCATAATACCCATTAGTTTAGCTTTGTAATTTTTTTTTTTTTATTACATCTATATCCTAGGGCCACCACAAGTACACAATGTACGTTAACTTATGTGAAAAAAACTTTTCATCTATCTTCTCATCAGAAGATCCATCTCTTCCCTATAATTGATTTGGTTTTAAAAGAGAGAAAATAAGTTATTAGAGGCTTTATTACTTGAAGCTCTTGCTGGATAGAATTGTAACTTTGTATATTTTTCTTTTCTTTTAATTGATTTGGTTTTAAAAGAAAGAAAATAAGTCATTAGTGGCTTCATTACTTGAAGTTCTTGCTGGATAGAATTGTATCTTTGTATATTTTTCTTTTCGTTTCTTCTCAACTCGTAAACAAGAGGAAAGAAAGTAGCTTTCTCTTCTCTCCTAAACTCCCAAACAAGATGAAAGAAACTATCTTTATTTCTGTTCCTTTCTTTTCTCTTCTCACTTATGACTTTCTTTTCTTTTCTCTCCCAAACTCCCAAACATAGTGTAAGAGAGTAAATTCCCACATCAAAACTAGCACAACCTTCTCAAGTAAGCAAAGCAGCAGACGACAAATATTAGAAATTTCATTATTTATAAGATAACTAGGGATATCCAGTGCTTTAGGCACTACTGAACAATTCTAATCATGTCTTTCAATCAATAATTAACTCCATGTTCCTTCGGCACTTGATAACTTTGCGTGCCTTCGGCACTTCCCAATAAATTACGACAAAGCATTCTCATAATACAATTCCCAAGCAAAAGAACCCTTACGTCAAAAGCCAAATAGCTACCAAGCCAAACAACCCTTAAGTCAAAAGCCATTAAAACCAAACAACCCTTAAGCCAAAATTAAATTTTCCAAATAAAATTTAAAAAAAAAAAAAAATTAGTTAGGGTTTGTTTGGATTAGGGTGGGCTTGGAGCAACACAAAATTAGCTCTTCAGAAGAACAAAAAATTCAACAATAAGTTTTGCAAATAAAGTTCTCCGAAATAGATGATGTCTAAAAAAATGTTCGCCAAATTTTTGTAGGGGAATAATTTAAATTTGGAGGAAAACTCTAGGAAAAATAGGAGCAATGAATGGGACACTAAAATTGATATATAAAAAAAAAAAAAAAAGACTTACTAAAGTTCAGATTTCAGTAGGTACTACATTAAATACTTAATTAATTATACAGTAATACAGATAATTTGAAATCAAAGCAATCTTAGTCATTACACAAGTCTCACAATTATTCCTAAGAAAAATAAATAAATAATAATAAGTCTCACAATTATTCCTAGCCATCCATGTTTATCACTCACATATATAAATATATACACACACACACACACATATATATATATATAAAGGAATGTTTTGCAACCAACTTAATTAGACCCACCAAATTAAATGCTTACAATTAATCCTAACCACTCTTTATCTCACATATAAAAGTGGGGCCCACACCATCCTCATTATATAGATTTTTAGGGACGTTTTGAGCAATTTCTAGTTTAAAATGAGCAAATCATCACTTGATGCCATTCAAGCAACAAAAGAATTGATCATACCTGTGTCAATGTCAACATTTGTTTCACTATGAACTTCAATAGACTCCAGAACAGGTGAGAAAATTGTCTCCAAGCTTGACTGGCAGCTGGCAACTGTAAATTCCTGCAATCAATCAATCCATCACAGGTTACTACAATAGCAGTGGATGCAATGACTACATCGTCAGAGCTCTTCAATTATATTAAGCAGAAACAAGAGCATCTCAGAATCAAATAATAGGATACTGATTTAAAGAGCAACTTTTTTCTATTAGAGAAGACGACAACTTGACCACATATCCGTGCCAATTTATCTGTGCGTTAGGCTTACCAAGCATTCAGAGCTTCACACTGCACTGATTTCCAATTCTTGTGACAGATTAATTTAACAAACCCCAAGGAGATCCCAAATCGTTCTAACTTAGCAAAGACACGAAGGACTTTCATAGTGCCAAGCTATGTAGCACGGACACTTCAGTTTGGTGTCATATCCACGTCAGTGCATGGGACATCGACACTAGTCGGACACGTGCAAAAACTTTTTTATTAAAATTGAGCTAAAGTCTTAATACAATAAGCGGGAGATAAGTAACGGATGTATATCTGAAAATATAGGAAACAGGAGTGGACAAACCATGGTACACAGTGTTATCAATTAAAAAATGTAATTTTTATTGTCCAAATATGTATTCTAACTTTTTAAGATTTGCAATTGTGTCAATATCGTGTCATATCCGTGCCACGTATCCATATCCGTGCTACATATGACAGGTGACAAATACAAGGAGGTATAATTGCTGACAGTGAAGATAACTATTAACACGGAGGACAGCTTGCTTAGACCTTTGTTTTCTCTTAACCTAACAAGAAGGTGGTTGCAGTGTGTTCCTTCTCTATGGGATGCCTTATTATTTCCACTACTTCCTCGTAAAGTTTTCAATCCCTCCCACCTAACAAAGCATAAGCATGCACCAATTGAAAAGTAAAATTGAATAACAATTTTTCTTATAGTCAAACAAGGAAAAGAAATATTCATGTGAGCATAGAGGAAACCTTTAAAGGGGATCCTACACAGAAATGGAGAGTAATAAGTAAAAACATATATAGGATCACATAATGAAACAACAATATCAATTACTATGAAAATAAGAGACCGAAAACTAAAAGAATCCAAGTATTCTCACTTTAGAAGACTCTAATCACTTCCACAAACAAAAAGCTCAAAAAACGCCAATTTTGAAAATTCTCTAATTATTCCAACAAAATCAACTTTGGAAGTGTTACAGTTTAGGATTTCAAAATTCAAAAGATTTTATCCGATGAGGATGAAGTCTAAGTGGAGAAGTGAACAACCTTAATTTCTACTTCTTTAGATTTTTCACCACTTTGTCTTTCAAAACTTCAAGAATGCTGCATCTTGTCTCCAAAACATATCCCAGATTACCCATTGTGTGTCTTAAACATGTATGCCATAAGAATTTATGTAAAACCACCTATACTGTTTCTGACACGTGTCGATATCCACACACCTACATGACCATTTCATGAGTGTCCCATGTGCAATGAATACTGTACTTGTACAGGATTTTATAAATGACAAACTTCTGGGAAAGAGTACCATTTTAAATGGGCTTAGATAACAGCAATAAAAGTTTAGTCTCCGATTAACTTTTTACCATTCTCCTCACAGTTGCAGAATCAACTAAAGGTGATAGCTGCCTCTGAATCTGAAGATTTTCACCATCAAGCAATTCATGATAATCAACAGCTTCATCTCCATGGTCCCGAGCATGTACTTAATTGCAATAAGAACATACAAGAAATATAAGTTAAGCGATATGAAAATAAAAAGAAGTTATAATACGTAGACAAGCAGCTCTAGTTAGAATCAAGGAGAACTGAAAAAGAACATCACACTTCAAAATATTGCTTTTTGGCATTAATATGACGCCCGACACGTTATGAATCATACACATATGACATAATGATTTTCATTTTAAAAGAATGAATAAGCGAACAGTGTGTTTAGAAGGTACAGGAAAGAAGAGGGGGGGATAAGGTGGGTGTGTGTGTGTGTGTGTGATTAATATTAATACTAATTTGCCTTTGGAGCAGCATAAGATTAGAACTTTAGAAGACAATCAGCCAATACTAATCCTCTTTAACAACTACTACAAGCTATTACAGCCAATTCCCCTGTTCTACAAAGACTCCGTTCTTTTTCTCTGATTGTTCCCAAAATTCAAATCCTATCTTCAAATTTCAGTTTCTTTCACATTTTAGATTAATGAGCATGCAGACTTTAGACAAACAAAGACTTGCCAACAAAGTAAACGATTCTTATTCCTCTATTAAATATAATCAAGCTCGGAACTTTATCAAATCGAATCTCCATGCACTTGAGTGTGAGAGTTTATTACTCAACCCCAGGAGAGAAATACCTCTTTCTCTGGAAAAGTTTGTTAAATATAGTTGCTTACCATCCCGACAATTCTGAACACAAGTATCTAATTCTGCTGGCTGACGAGAAATCGTGACACGAGAGCAAGAGTTCTTGGATATCATACTTGATTTTTGGCATACTCGGAGACCAGTTTTTTCTCTTAAACAATCCGTGGTTGACTTGGTCTTCATTTTTGGTGAT
This sequence comes from Hydrangea macrophylla, assembly GCA_033977485.1. Lineage (NCBI taxonomy): Eukaryota > Viridiplantae > Streptophyta > Magnoliopsida > Cornales > Hydrangeaceae > Hydrangea > Hydrangea macrophylla. The sequence goes on along the minus strand of CM066988.1, from coordinate 57,919,311 downwards.
GGCATTTAATATGTACTTGTAAATTATACCACAATCTTGATTTGAGAACATCAGCGAGGAAACAAAACCCCTCTAAACAATTGAATGAGCAGCGAAACAGGAGACTATAACATAAATAAAGGGTGTAAGCAGAAATATGGAACAGCCAAATGTGTACTATTAGGAAATAGAGAGCTGAATCACAAGACGTGTTATGGAGATTGTATAGCCACATACATGTATGAAAATTGCCACAAACAAAACGCAATGACAAAGGTATAAGAATCAATCATATTAGAATTTAATGCACACTTAATTGTTGATCAATGAAATTACACTTCAGTGTGAGTAAGAACATAGTTAACACATGTTGGACACAGATATCCCATGGATTTAAGCTTGTCATTATCCAGCTAGCTATCTAGTTGGACTGAATGTCAACAAGAAAAGACTGTGCACGAGACTGACAAGTTGCAAAAAAATAAGAGTGCTTCATGGTTTATATATATATATATATACATATATCTGATGTAGGAAAAGTTTGTCAACATCTCCATGTGGATGGAATAATATAACTTAACACTCTAATCAATTTTCTGGGGTAAGATGTGGAGCCACATTTACTTAGCATAGCCAAGTCTCTTTCTGGTCTAGATCAAGGAAGCATTGATTCAGGTTGAATAATCCGCACTTGATGTGCACCAAGTGCTGGTGCGGTGGGGTATACCGGATTTGCCAACACAGAACTCGGGAGCTTTGGAGATGGGATTCTTCTGGATTCCAATAGGGTGTAGTGTGGATTCCTCGCGTGTTTGGAATGGTTTTTTAGTAAAAAATATTCAAAGGACGGGGGTATCTAACATAAGTTTAAACACTTTGGGTTCAATTTAAGAATGTTGGGAGTTGGATTATGCATCAAAAGGCTAGTGTTGCTTATGTAGCCTTATGCGTGTTATTCATGTGTTAATAACTTACAAAATTCAGGATAATGTAGTTGTAGAATGGTTTATATAATTGTGCAAATATCATATTTATTTCATATTTTACACAAGTACCCTACACACCTCCGCATCCTAGATTTTCCAGAAGTAAGGAAGGCACCCAATCTCCACATCCCCGCAACTGCATTGGTGCTTCCAACTTCCTAGATCTAAATCAATAGGTGAGCCATGGCATAACTTATTTTGGCTAGTACCATAAAATTACTTCAAAAGTAACCTATCAACTCTTTTTTAACCTAAAGCTACATCAATAAAACCTCGAGCTAATTCCATTCAATTGAAGAATGGGAAATTCCCTGTTAAGTAAGATTTTCTGCTAAACCAAACGCATAAAACTCCATCCACCCTCAAATTACTTTTAAAAGCACTTCTCAATGCTAAAGAAATAGAACCTACTTGATTTGAAAAAAGAATCAGGGTGTTCTGCATTTTGAAGTGCATGACATAGAAACTTGATGAGATGTGTTTGTAAATCATACTCTAATGCACTACAAATTACACGTAAACTCGGAACATGGGTAATAGGTCTTTTCTGAAATTTCTGATACTTCGACATGAACTCATAACTTCTCGGAAGCTTATGAATCAAGCATTAGGCGGCCTAAAGTTATTTCTTGAAAAGCCCTTTGAATTCAGCCACTAGGCACTCCGCTGGCCAGTTTCACTGCCAGAAGCCCATTCTACGAAAAGAACAAGTCTACATAGTTCGACAGGAATTGTCATAGATTGTTGATCACAAAGTTATAACTGTACTTGGTTTGGGTAATGGCCTGACAGGCATCCGTTAAGCCATTGATTGAATGTCAAATGCATCGACATGGGAGTACAAGTAAAAGGAGAAAAAAAAATATTCACAGCAATTCTCTCTCCAGCACTCTTGTGAGCTGGAATTAGTGTGTTTGTGATTAGCCATGCCCCTCATTGTCAGAGGGTAAAATTGAGTGGCGTTGTCTTTAAATCTTTGAAAGAGATTTTCATGTTTTCTAAGAACACCTTGATTAGCTTATGCAATGTGCTCACCGACATCAGATGCTAGTAACTCATGAAATACAGCTAGCCACAAAATGCTAGCTGTGTAAATTCATTGGTATAATTAACTTAAGTTTTTTTTTTTTTGTTTTTTTTTTTTTTAAAGTAAATTTACAGCAATATGCTGATGGAAACAATAGATTGTCCTTACCTATTTCACAGGTACAAACTGATAAAATCACAGCTGTACAGGATAAATCAAAAACATGTGGAAGGGGGAAAAAAAATCTTTAAAATCCAAGAAATCTCCATAACATGTATTAAACACATACATAAGAATTCCACAACAACAACAACAACAAATCTTGAAACAGCAAACCAATTGACTATCATTTTTTTAATTCAACGCTCCAAATTTGAAGTCAACTCAGGGAATTGAAAATAGCTAAAGTAACTACAATTTGCGAAACAGAAACTCAACAAATCGCGAGCAAATTAAAAATTTTCAATCACGAAACCAGAATTGAAACCAAATCATAAACCCTAGGAAAAAAAAACCTGAACAAAACAGTTTTTATACAGTTGAATTATCAGTTATACAGTTGAATACACACACACATATATATATATACACACACACATCAAAACCGATATAAAATGGTTCATAATCAGCTTATTAAGCTATACAAAAAGTGAATTTCGTGATAAACATATCCATACGTACCTACGAAGGAACCGAAGTCTCTTCTTTTTCTCTCTCTCTAATATTCTCTCCGAGACTTCTCTCTTTCAGTCTGTTCTCTCTCTCTCTCCAATCAGGGGCCCCTTTTAGCGTCCCACGTGAGAGCGGTCGGGGAGGCAAAATGACTGATGGGCTGACTTCCAGGATATTAAATGGACGGCTCAGATGGTGGCTTTGGTTTTTGTTTTCACCGATAGCAAACTGACGCGTGGTACAGAAAACATACGTCAGCTATCGACACGTGCAGCTTAACGGAAAGCTAGGAGTTGAATGACCACCGCCACCCAACGATGCTACATAGCGCGTGCGATGAACGCTCCTAAAATGATTCGCAGTTCTGCAGTCTATTTTTTTTTTGTGTAGAATTTAAAAACTAGTCTACTGTTTTTTAAAAATTAAAAAATATATCTTTTTTTTATAAAATAAAAATGTTATCAAATTTTACATGATATTGTGGAATAACTCTTCCAAACGTTAGGAGCAACTCTGTGAAACGTAGGGAGCAACGCATTTCAAAGTTGGATACAAACTCTTCATAACGTTGAGAGCAATCATCATAACATTTTGGTACAAATTCATAACGTTGAAAATATAAAATAGACTAAAACACAAACTAACAATTCAAAAGTTAATTTTTTTTATATATATTTTTAATTTTGTTGATGACTTTTTACTTTTTTTTAATAATTATTGATTTTTTTTTTTTCAATTTTAAAAAAATAATAAATTAACTTTTAAATTTTATACAAAAAATTATTTGAAATATAATTATTCCATCTATACTATTATATATATAGCAATGTAGTATGTTTGATAGGTGGCACTCCTAACATAATTAAGATGCCACGGGCGATTGATACACGATTTCGTATAGATAGATACATGAATAGATATATCTGAATGAAAAAAAAAACGCAAAAAATCTTCTCTCTCCCACGTCAATTCAACTAGAGTTAATTAGTATTTTTTAAAGTATTAAATTCAATTTACTGTAAGTTTGTTGTAATAGACTCAGTCCATAAAATATTTTAGTGATAGATTCATATTTTTGTTTAATGACCAAACTACCACTAAAACTCATCACAAGAGTCATACCCTTTCAAGCCCACTTATCTATTTTGGAAACACCAAAAATCAAAGGGTTTTCAAATTTTAAACACCATATCTATACACATAATATATATATATATGTAATACCCGCTATTTTCACTATATTTTTGTACTTTTATATTACTTTTGATGTAAATAAGATTCAGTATGCTTGTCTTTACCTTTCCTTTAATACCCTTTTTAATCGTTTGAAGTCCACTCAAGCGATTGAGAAATTCTCTTTTCATTCGATTGAACTTACTTCAAGCGACGAACTTTTGTTTCCTCAATCGATCGAACTCACTTAGATTGCTTGAAAAACTGACGACCTGAATCCATATATGGACTCACTTTTTATCGATTGAACTCACTTTCGATCGATCGAACATGACTGAACTTGGTTGCCAAGTTTATTTCGTGTGGTTGAGCCTTGCCCTCTTCCTCTACATATATGAATCATATATACACACCCAAGGGTTTGGTTTTGGCTGTGGAGAGAGTCTAGAGAGAGAGATACAATCTATATATACACACACACACACATTCATATATGTATATATACATCCATATATATAAATACATACACACACACAAATACTCTCTCACACACTTTCGGTCCGCAAGAAGAAGAAGAAAAAGAGAGGAACGAGAAGAGAAAGAGAAGAAAGGAGAGAGAAGAGAGAGAGAGAGAGACCACCCCGAGAGGACCCGCGGCCACCCCGAGAGAGAGGGAGAGAGAGAGAGAGAGAGAGAGAGAGAGAGAGACCACCCCCAGAGGACCCGCGGCCACCCCGAGCTCGCCGGCTATCACGACCCATCCCGCTACGCGCGGAAATAGTACATGTGGCACGCCACCAAGGCTCATCCAATTCCATTAAAGTAAATAGCAACGGAAAACATAAGTAAAAACCATTAAAATTAGAGTTAGAAAAGGTTTTGCCAAATTAAAAACCTTCCAAAAGAATTCATTTTTGAACAACAGAGGTACAATCGACTGATCGAGAGTCCGGTCGACTGGAAACCAAAAGCAGAAAGTATAAAAAGTTCAACAGCCCCGTCCAGTCGACTGTGTCGGGTACTCAGTCGACCGGGGCCTGTAATACCCCCTTTTATTTTAAATAATTCATAGTGTCTTAATTAGAATTTTTATGATTTTATTTAAATTATTAACGTGGTTAATATACGAATAACCGATGTGAGTGCTTTACACTATAAAAAAAATTCAATGTGGTTTAAAAAAAAAAAAGAGAAAACGTGCAAGTATGTGTGTGTACAGTTGTGTGTGCATGTGGTAGTTATTAATATATAGATATATGTGGTATGTATCATATATAGGATATAATATAATATTAGGTTAAGATATTTAAACCCAAAAAAAAAAACACAAGAGAAACTTATTGCACAGCCGCCGAACGAGAGAGAGAGAGAGAGAGAGAGAGAGAGAGAGAAGAAGAAGAAGAAGAAGAAGAAGAAGAAGAAGAAGAAGGAGGAGGAGGAGAAAGGAGAATGGCCTAGGGTTCATGGGCACGTGTGGAATCGCAGGGCGTTCGTGGTTGTCGATTTTTGATCAACTAGGTGAGTTAAATTTGTGTATCCGAATATATATATATATATACACGTATGTAAGTATGTGTACGCGAGTAAACCAACTCTTACATGTTTAATTTAATTATTGGGGTTAAATTTTTGTATTGGATTACATGTCGTTATTGTCGAATTAATATAGATATCTCTTTTCCCCTCCGCGTGGCTTTGTGATTATGACATTAGTGTATTCGAAAGGGTTAGGTGAATAGTTAATTTGATGAAACTATATGTGAAATACTCTTGATAGTTAAGAAATATTGGTGAAATTCTTTTTTTTTTTTTTTTTTTGTAATTCACACAGTCGCAGAAAATTTCAGAAAAATATTAGAAAATCGTGGCTTTGAATTTGAACATTTTGTCCATCGTGTCTTATGTAAAACACGATTTTACACACTTTTCGTGTTTTAAGTTTTTCCTGATTCTGCACCATTTGGGCAGAAATTTATGATTACATTAGCAGTTTTTATAGTATGGTTAAACGTGCAAAATTTGGGGGAAAATGATTTTCTTTGGGGATTTTCTATTCGTTAATATGACTTAACGAAAAATTACTTGGAGATACATGAATTCTCATATAGTGTTGAGCTATGAAAAAAAAATGGGTGATAGTCATTAACCTTGAATCCGATAAAAATTTTTAACTCCAAGAATGCAAAATGGTTTAAAGTTCGTTAGTGTACACCGCTCTCAGTTGTGATATTTTTTTTTTGGTAGCTTGACTTTCTGAGTGTACCTTTTTGCCAGTGGCTTTGTGATCAAGCTGACCTAAGCCTTATGCCCGGCTTATTTGTTAGACGTCTAGGCATATTGATTGGGCTTCTATGTGTATACCTGGTTTGGTTGATACCCCAACCAAACTGGCACCAGAGTGGATGTTGATAGTATGTCCGGGCACACATGGGATATATGTGTGGGTTTACCATGGAGGGTAGCCAAGTGGTGAACCTAGGAAATTGAATAACGAATCGTTCATAATAGTAAGAAGATTATTATAAATAAAATTTTCGATGAGTTAATGGATCTAAAATGTTGATTTCCTCGACCTCTGTTCTTTTCTTATATATTTATTTTAGTAGCTCAGCACAATCTTATGGTATTTTGTTATTATAAATCTTTGTGGTTACAAGATGGTGGGTCCACAAACATTTTGCAGGTATTAACTCACCATGTGACGGAAGATAAGTGTTAATTTATTTAGATTCGGGCGAGAACTGCATGGACACCACATAAAGGGAACTACCTCTCGTCCCGATATGTGAAGTGGAACTACTCTCTTGCCCAAGTGAATGTTTTGTGTGGTAGTTAAAGGGTCATCGGGTGATCCTGAAGCTGTGTGTGTGGTTTAACTCATACCAGTCATGTGACTGACCCGTTGAGTTTTTTCTCATGGGTGCGTTCTTGTTGGAGCGTAGCCGATCAAAATTTGCAGGGCTAGTAGGGAGTTCGTGGCACCTGGCATCAAGAGGCGTTTGGAGTCTTTATGTTGTTTCTCCTTATTCGCTTTTATTTTACTTTAGAGAGTTTAGTAATAAATTTCTGGCATTGTGGGCCTTTTGACAATTTAAGATATTATTTTAGTGAAGTGTTCTTTTTAGACATTTATTATGTTTTGGAGTTGGATTTTAATCTTGGTTTGACTTTTATGGTTGGATGTTGACCATTACTTTTGCACGAGTGAGTTATGATTTATCATGTTCAGACTGTGTGATGTTTTTATATTACAATTACTCCTATTGATTTGACAGTTGGATATTGGTTGCGGGTTCTCCCTTGATTAATAATTGGTTGTCTAAACATTGGGGTGTGACAGTTTGGTATCAGAGCTCATGGTTGCCCTAGACTAGAGAGTGTCTAGGTGATCTTCGGATCGTGGTAAATGGGTTAGCTGGAGTTTTGCAATGGACAATTTTTATAGTGTTCTTATGGTGTTCTGTGTATTTGAAGGTTAAAGGGAAGAACACAATTGAAGGTAGTGCTGAGATAAGAGCCGAAAACCAAAATCTTGTTCAAGTGGATGTTGGAACAATGATGAATCAGATTTTGCAAGCAGTGCAGAATAACCAACAGCATCACCAGGGTGATCTATTTGCAAAGAGGAATAAGGATTTTGTTTCTATTGGCGGGCAAATATTCGATGGGGAAAAGGGCCTGTTGGCAGGAGATGCTTGGATACGGAAGTGCGAGTTCGTGTTCGAGAGGATACAGGTCATAGAGGTGCAAAAATAGGAGTTGGCATCTCAACAGCTTGAGGGTGTAGCTTTGCTTTGGTGGGAATCATTGAGGGCTACTTATGACGTGGCGGAGATGACGTGGGAGGATTTCAAGGTTTTATTTGAAGAGAATTTCATCACAGCGTAGTGAAGTCACAATTGGCTAGGGAATTCCAAGACCTCACTCAGGGTACTATGACTGTGTGGGAATATGTGAAGAAGTTCAACGAGCTATCTCAGTATACTCCTCATCTAATTGATACGGAGGAGAAGAAGAACGAGAAATTTATTGATGGATTGGGACATCACTTGTCCAAGGCAGTGTTATCTGTAGAGAGTGAGTCTTTCAACAAAGTGGTGGATTTGGCTTTAAAGTTCGAGCGGAAGGAGCAGAAATTTCAGACTGAGTGGTCAGCAAGGGCGAAGATAAATGAGAATTCTAGAGATAGTCGACCTCAAACTCAGCAAAAAGATGCAGGACGGAGTGGGAACAGATTTAAGCCTTATGATCAGGGGCGGAGAGGTCAGCAGTATCAAAGACAATGATATGGCGGTCAGCAATTCCAGGGAAATTAGGGGAACTTCAGGCAGCAGAACCAGCAGTGGAATGGTCAGGGTGGTCAGCGTAATCAGGGCTTCCAGGGTCAACGTCAGCAGGCCCCACAGCCACAACTTGGTTTTCGTCCACCGGTGCCTCAGATTGGAGCACCACCAGTAAGGGGAGAGATGGTTGTAGCTCCTAAAGTGTGTTCAATTGTCAGTTACCAGGACACATTGCTAGGGAATGTCCCCACCCTCCTAGGAATAATCAGGACGCGAGACCGGGTCAGGCAGCTCTAGCCAGGGCATTTGCAGTGATGCCAGGCAACGAGAATGTGCAAGGTAGCCTCAAACTTTTTCATTCCGATGTTTGTGTTTTGTTTGATTCGGGTGCATACTACTCTTTTATTTCTCGCCAGTTTGTTTTGAGAGAGAGTATTCCTGTTACACCTTTACCCGTGCTTGTGTGTGTACAGACTCCGTTAGGTGGGTCAGTTATTTTATATGAGCAATGTGAGGGTTTCGTGGTAGACTTTGTGGATAGGACATTTCTTATTGACCTAATAGTGTTGGGATTTGAGGGTTTTTTCCTATTATTTTGGGGATGGATTGGCTTAGGGCGAACCATGTCGTCCTTGATTGTGCTAAGAGGACCATTCATATAGATACTTCAGGATTACCTCGTTTCTCTCATACGTATCCAGATAGTGGAGAATTGGTTATGTCTAGTTTCCGATATTCGGTTGAGATACCGAAGAAGTATATTTCTGATGTAGAAGTGGTATGCGAGTTTGAGGATGCTTTTCGGGAGATTCTTGGACCACCACCCAAGAGAGAGGTTGAGTTTTGGATCGATCTTTTACCTGGATCCGCACCTATTTCAAGATCAACATATCGTATGGCGCCTAAGGAGTTGGGAGAGGTGAAGAAGTAGTTGGATGAGATGCTTCAGAAAGGGTGCGTTAATTATTTCTTTCTAGTAGATTCATTTTCTTTGTAATTGATCTTTCTTTCTAGTAGTGTAATTCTTTTGAGGTGTGTATGAATCAGGTTCATACGCCCTAGTAATTCACCGTGGGGAGCTTCAGCGATATTTGTATCCAAGAAGGACGGTAGTCTTCGTATGTGTATAGACTACAGGGAGTTGAATAAGGTGACGATCGAGAACAAGTATCCTTTGCCCAGGATTGATGACCTTCTTAACCAATTGAAAGGAGCGACGGTCTTTTCACAACTTGATTTGAGAACCGAGTATCACCAGATGGGAGTGGTGGAAGAAAGCATTCCCCGTACAACTTTCTATACTCAGTATGGGTTGTATGAATTTCCAGTGATGCCATTTGGTTTGACCAACGCCCCAACATTCTTTATGGATTTGATGAATCGGGTGTTCAGGCCGTATTTGGACCGTTTTGCCATTGTCTTCATAGATGACATCTTGGTTTAGTCACAGACTCAAGAGGAGCATAGAGAGCATTTGAAAGTGGTATTGCAGATACTTCGAGAGCATCAGTTGTATGCCAAGTTCAGTAAGTGCCATTTTTGGGAGACTGTAGTGAGATTTCTAGGTCATGTTATTTCAGCTGAGGGAATATCAGTAGATCTTGAAAAAGTCACAGCAGTGCAAGACTGGGCACAACCTTCTAATCCGACAGAGGTGAGGAGTTTCTTAGGATTAGCAGGTTATTACAGGAGGTTCATTGAGATGTTTTCTCTCATAGCAGCTCCAATGACGAAGTTGACTTGTAAAAATGTAAAGTTCGTGTGGAGATGAGTGTGAGCAAGCTTTTCAGGAGTTGAAGCAGCAGTTGACCACCGAACCAGTGTTGACTATCCTGACGTAAGGAGGGAAGCTTGTAGTGTTCACAGATGCTAGTGGGACTGGTTTGGGTTGTGTCTTGATGCAAGAAGGAAAGGTTGTTTTGTATGCTTCTAGACAGTTGAGGCCACATGAGAGGAGTTATCCCACTCATGACTTAGAGTTGGCAGCTGTAGTGTTTACACTGAAAGTGTGGAGGCACTATTTGGTTGGGGAGAGATTTGAGTTGTATATCGATCATAAGAGTCTCAAGTACTTATTTTCCCAGAAGGAACTGAATATGAGACAACAGAGATGGGTTGAGTTCATCAGTAGCTACGACTTTGAGATTCTTTACCATCCGGGTAAGGGAAATGTAGTGACCGATGCACTAAGTCGAAAACACAGTGTGATGGCTTCTTTGATGGTTAGGGAGTGGAAGTCCCTTGAAGTATTGACATCTCATGATATTTAGCTAGGGCATGAAGGTGAGAAAGCATATATTGGGAGTCTGGTTGTCCAACCGACTTTGATAGGAAGGGTCGACAGATGCAGAGGTCAGATGAAATTCTAGTTAACCGTCTCAATAACTTGGTTGTAGATTTTCTTGATGAGTGTCCGACGGATTGGTCCGTGGATACAGAGGGAAGTTTATGTTTTCAAGGAAGACTCTGTGTATCGGATAGTGAAGAGTTGAAGAGGGAAGTGCTTAATGAGGCACATCGGTCTCGATACACTATACATCCTGGTAGGACTAAGATGTATCATGACCTGAAACGAACCTTTTGGTGGGAAGGTAGAAGAGAGATGTTGGAGAATATGTTTCTAAGTGTATGGTGTGCCAGTAGGTTAAGGCGGAACATTAAAGATTGTCTGGCTTGTTGAAACCTTTAGAAATACCTGGGTGGAAATGGGAGTGTATCTCTATGGATTTTGTGGATGGTTTGCGAGATCCAAGAAGGGAAATGAGTCAATTTGGGTGATTGTGGATAGGCTAACTAAGTCGGCGCACTTTATTCCAGTGAGTGTGCATAGGACGACAGACAAGTTGGCACAATTGTATATTCGGGAGATAGTACGTTTGCATAGGACTCCGATCTCAATTGTGTCGGATCGGGATTCGTTGTTTGTGGCAGAGTTTTGGGAGAGTTTTCAGAGGGCAGTGGGGACCCAGTTAAACCTTAGTACTGCTTATCACCCTCAGACCAATGGGTAGACTGAGAGAGTTAATCAGATCCTTGAGGATATGTTGAGGGCTTATGTTCTCGATCTTGGTGGTAGTTGGGAAGAACACTTGTCATTAGTAGAGTTTGCTTACAATAACAGTTATCATTCTAGCATAGGAATGGCACCTTTCAAAGCATTGTATGGGAGGCCGTGTAGATCTCCAGTGTGTTGGGCAGAGTAGGGGATGTACCTATTTTGGGTCTATTTTGGGTCCGGAGATGGTTAGAGAGACTACTGAGAAGGTGAGTGCTATTCGAGAGAGGATTAAGACTGCTCAGAGTCGGCAAAAGAGTTATGTTGATAGGAAGCGCAAGGGTGTGGAATTCAAAGAAGGAGATTTCGTGTTCTTAAAGGTATCTCTGATGAGGGGTGTGATGCATTTTGGTAAGAAAGAGAAGCTTGCTCCGAGGTTTGTAGGACCTTATGAGATTGTTGGAAAGGTTGGAGAGTTGGTCTATAGAGTATTGTTGCCACTGGCATTGGCGGCAATTCATAATATGTTCCATGTATCGATGTTAAGGAAGTGTGTGAAGGATCCTACACAAATTGTTCGTCCGACAGAGCTTGAGATTAACGATGACCTCACGTATGTCGTTCGGCCTATCACTATCGTTGATCGAGATGTGAAGTATTTGCGGAGGAAAGTAGTGAATCTTGTGAAGGTGCAATGGAGCGAGAGAGTTAACGATGTTACGTGGGAACTTGAGGAGAAGATTCGAAAATCGTATCCCGAGCTATTTGAATAGTATTTGAGCGTGTTGCAAATCTCGGGACGAGATTTTCTTTGAGGTGTGTATAATGTAATACCCCATTTTATTTTAAATAATTCAAAGTGTCTTAATTAGAATTTTATGATTTCATTTAAATTATTAATGTGGTTAATATACGAATAACCGGCATGAGTGCTTTACACTATAAAAAAAATTCAATGTGGTTAAAAAAAAAAAAGAGAAAACATGCAAGTGTGTGTGTGCAGTTGTGTGTGCTTGTGGCAGTTATTAATATATAGATATATGTGGTATGTATTATATATAGGATATAATATAATATTAGGTTAAGATATTTGAACCCAAAAAAAAAAAAGAAACACAAGAGAAACCTATTGCACAGCCACCGAAGAAAGAGAGAGAGGGAGAGAGAGAGAGAGAGAGAGAGAGAGAGAAGAAGAAGAAGAAGAAGAAGAAGAAGGAGGAGGAGGAGGAGGAGAAAGAAGAAGGGCCTAGGGTTTGTGGGCACGTGTGGAATCGCAGGGCGTTCATGGTTGTCGATTTTTGATCAACTAGGCGAGTTAAATTTGTGCATTCGAGTATATATATATACACGTATGTATGTATGTATGTGTACGAGAGTAAACCAATTCTTACATGTTTAATTTAATTATTGGGGTTAAATTTTTGTATTGGATTGCACGTCGTTATTGTCGAATTAATATAGATATCTCTTTTCCCCTCCACGTGGCTTTGTGATTATGACAATAGTGTATTCGAAAGGGTTAGGTGAATAGTTAATTTGATGAAACTATATGTGAAATACTCTTGATAGTTAAGAAATATTGGTGAAATTCTTTTTTTTTTTCACACAGTCGCAAAAACTTCAGAAAAATATTAGAAAATCGTGGCTTTGAATTTGAACATTCTGTTCATCAAGTCTTATGTAAAACGCGATTCTGCACACTTTTCGTGTTTTAAGTTTTTCCTAATTTTGCACCGTTTGGGCAGAAATTTATGATTACAGTAGCAGTTTTTATAGTATGGTTAAACATGCAAAATTTGGGGGAATATGATTTTCTTTGGGGATTTTCTATTCGTTAATATGACTTAACGAAAAATTACTTGGAGATACATGAATTCTCATATAGTGTTGAGCTATGAAAAAAAATGGGTGATAGTCATTAACCTTGAATCCGATAAAAATTTTTAACTCCAAGAATGCAAAATGGTTTAAAGTTCGTTAGTGTACACCGCTCTCAGTTGTGATATTTTTTTTTTGGTAGCTTGACTTTCTAAGTGTACCTTTTTGCCAGTGGCTTCGTGATCAAGCTGGCCTAAGCCTTATGCCCGGTTTATTCGTTAGACGCATATTGACCGGCCTTCTGTGTGTATACCTAGTTTGGTTGATACCCCAACCAAACTGACACCAGAGTGGATGTTGATAGTATGTTCGGACACACATGGGATATATGCGTGGGTGTACCATGGAGGGTAGCCAAGTGGTGAACCTAGGAAATTGAATAACGAATTGCTCATAATAGTAAGAGGATTATTGTCAATAAAATTTCCGATGAGTTAATGGATCTAAAATGTTAATTTCATCGACCTCTATTCTTTTCTTATATATTTATTTTAGTAGTTCAGCACAATCTTGTGGTATTTTGTTAATTATAAATCTTTGTGGTTACAGGATGGTGGGTCCATTAACATTTTACAGGTATTCACTCACCATGTGACGGAAGGTATGTGTTAATTTATTTAGATTCGGGTGAGAACTACATGGCCACCACATAAAGGGAAACTACCGCTCGTCCCGATATGTGAAGTAGAACTACTCTCTTGCCCGAGTTAATGTTTTGTGTGGTAGTTAAAGGGTCATCGGGTGATCCTGAAGCTGTGTTTGTGGTTTAACTCATACCAGTCATATGACTGACCCGTTGAGTTTTTTTCTCACGGGTGCGTTCTTGTTAGAGCGTAGCCGATCAAAATTTGCAAGGCTAGTAGGGAGTTCGTGGCACCTAGCAACAGGAGGCGTGTGGAGTCTTTATGCTGTTTTTCCTTATTCGCTTTTATTTTACTTTAGAGAGTTTAGTAATAAATTTCTGGCATTGTGGGTCTTTTGACAATTTAAGATATTGTTTTAGTGAAGTGTTCTTTTTAGACATTTATTATGTTTTGGAGTTGGATTTTAATCTTGGTTTGACTTTTATGGTTGTATGTTGACTGTTACTTTTGCATGAGTTATGATTTATCTTGTTCAGACTGTGTGATGTTTTTATATTACAATCACTCCTATTGATTTGACAGCTAGATATTGGTTGAGGGTTCTCCCTTGATTAATAATTGGTTGTCTAAACATTAGGGTGTGACAGGGCCTCAATCTTTCAATCGACTGGTGAGTTATTCGGTCGACTGAACATCTCCAGCAAAATGACAAGTTTTCGTGCAGAAACCAGTCGATTGATGTCCGTGAAAACTGAAAGAATAACTCTGTAAAACAGGGGTCCAGTCGACCGTGTCGGGGCCCAGTCGACTGATCCCTTTCAAAACTACACAATTCTGCAGCAACTCAAAACCAAGGTTCTCCAAACCAAAACCAACACCAACACAACCAAACTACAAACGATTCAACACATATATACAAAAGTGTTTACTAAGGGATTACAAGTACTAATCCAACCCGCGACAAGATTATATTACAACATATTACGAATTCCAATTCCCTATTATAAGTTGGAAATAAACAAAAAGTATGAACAAGGGTGTTTCCCCCGCATTCCTCGACCTCACTCCTCACGCTTCTTCTTTTGCTTTTTCTTCTCACCTGCAATGGAGTAAAGCTCCACTGCTCAGCTGTGGACACCGGAAGTGGACGACTTCTCTTGTTTGAGATTGTTTTGAAATTGATTTGAATCAAAGAAAGAAAATAGGTCTGTTGAAAACAGATACAGAGTCGCCACTTGGTCTTTAAGGAACCAAGAAACCTAATTTGACTCACCCAAATGGATAAAGGGCACCGGTCCTTCATAACCAAAGAACTTGGCTCGGGGTTTTGGTACGAGAGAGGAAGGAGCCTTTGTCGCGACTAAAACACCCTCAACTCGCCCCGTCTCTCGACGGGCCTCAATTAGCATCCAAATAATCATCTTATACTAGGTTTGGTTCGGCAATTAATACTATGATAGTATATTACATCACATAAGAATCTTGAAATTGAAAATCAAAAGATAGGATATCATTCATAAGATCTAAGCCAAATATCACACAATGCGAAGTGAAAGATCACACAAATAAACCTAGGAAAAATCGTCTAATCACGCTTCAAGTAATTAAGTTTCCTTAATCTAAAGGGGACATGAATCGTTATTGAAACAAATAAGCAAAGAAATCAAAATATGCTTAGCAAGCTAGTATGATGCGTGTTAATCTTTGATAAAAGAAGACCTCTCAATCCCCGGGACGGATGAGAAAGGATGATTAGATCAAGGGGAAGCATGAACGGGTGATCGAGTTCATTCCTTATAATCTCCTTAGATTAAGAGTTACAAAAACCCCAAATCTTGCATGAATGCAATGTATGTATCTAGAATGTGCCAAGGTTGTAGTGTGCTTTGTGTTTATGGATTCCTAGAATGACTTAGAAGTCTAAAATGTGTATGAATGGATGGATGAAATCAATATGGGATATGTACAAATGTAGTATGAACTACTTCCTAAGATATGAACTAATTTGGAATGCATATGAGCATCAAATCAAAGAATGAAAGTTGAAATGTACTTGCTGTGAATAGTGGACAGAACAGTAGCATGATCTTTTGGAATTTGAAAAGAGGGGATAGGAATGTTTTCAATGCATGATTTTTTATGGAGATGTTCCTTATTGTGTCTAGAACACAACCCAAAAGGACAATCTTGAATAGCTATCACAGATTGAGAGGAATTATATAAACAATAGGGGTCACTCAGAAACAGAGTTCGTACTGTCGACTGAAATGTTAGAAAATCTTAGAAAATGAAAAAGAATGATCTAGAGGCCCATTTTATACATACAGTTTCCTAAGACATTGAAATTTAAGGGAAAAATAAGTTAGGACCACCCCTTTTGGAAAAGTTTTCTGGAAAAGAGGTCGTAAGTTGACCTAGCTGCTGTGACAGCAAAAACAGAATGTTTGGAAGGAATGTTGGGACCCAAATGGACCATTTCCAAGTACTTCCAAGTCAAACCAAAAATCATGGGTGTTCTCCAATGAGTTAGGAAGACTTTCCAAGTGGCCTTGTATCCATATGTTGAGTATTGAGTTCTAGAAAAATCTTTGAACTCAACTCACTCATTGTTTTGACTCATTGTTTTGAAGATTTTGGAGAAAATAAAGTTTTGTTTCTTGAAACCAAATGAGAGGGATTGAGAGGGGTTTTGAAATAGATGTTTTGAAAACATGTTTTCAACACTCAATAAGGATCATAGCCACTTAGAATACCTACATCAAACTCATCATTTAAGAACCTCCAAGATTGTTGGAGAGATTTATTTTATTTTTGGGCATAACTTCAATACATTCCAAGAATACCTTGGAAGTATTGAGGTTATGATCATCATCTATCAAACATGTTTTTGAGGTCAAGAGCTACTATCCATAAGGATTCACTCACCCCAAACTTCATGTCATCACTTAGATGATGATGAACTAGTAAGTAAATAAAGAAAAGAAAAAGAAATGAGATAAGGAGAGATGAACATATATATAATCAAAGCAAGTAAATAGCAATCAATAGATGATAATCAATGTGATTTTGGACTTGTAGCTTGGTGTTTCACTCATAGATTTTGACATTTGGACATGGAAGTAGCTTCCTATCTCATGAATGCTCAAGAATGAGGGTTGGAGTGGACTTTGAATGTGAAGTATATAGAAGGATGATGGAAGAAAACAAGAATAAAACTCACTTTCTTATGGAAAATCAATGGGAGAAGCTCCCTTTCTCTCTTCTAAACCTATCTCTATCTCTCTTCTTCTCTACAACTTTTTAAGCTTTGCACTTGGCCCCCCCAAAATGAAGAGCAATGGGGGGTTTAAATAGGCCAATTTGGGGTGGTTTTGGGGTTTTAGAAGTACTCCCATTGGTCCCAAACAACTGTGAACATAAAACTATGTCGTTTTGGCTTTCAATTAATCAAATTGGACCCCCAAAAAAATTACAAAAATGGACTCTGCGAGGGATGAGTGCCGCGGCGGCACTGGGCCAGTGTCGCGGCGGCAGTGCTCCTCTGAAGCCCAGAAAATTACGTTTAGGCCCCCAGAGGTTCCGGTATTTGCGAAAAGGCCCTATTTTGTCCGAAATTCACAGAAAATGCATACGAACTCCAAATTGAGGTTGTGATATACCGTTGGAAAGGTAATGGAGTCTACTCTACATAAAAAATAGTTCGGGGATAGGTCACTTTGAAAAGTTTTACGGTATTCGCGATAAAAGCCGATTTGATCGCCTTTTTCGCCTTTGGAAATTCATAATAAACTCGTTTTAAATCCGAAAATTATGTGCGATATACCGTCGGAAAGCTGTTGACCTCTAGTATCCATGAAAAATATTTGAAAATTGTTTCGGTGCCCCGATTCCAAAGTCAAATTTGGTCAAACCTGGTCAAACCTTGGTCAAACCTAGTCAAACCTTGGTCAAACCGGTCAACGGGGACTTTCGGGGAACTTCCGGGACTTCCGGGGGTCTCTGGGAGCTTACGATTTCATCCAATTTTACTTAAAAACTCATTTTATCATTTTTCTTACGACATAGCATGTTTTCAGAACTTCGGGACCAAATCTGGGAGTCTTCGGGCTTTCAGGGGCATTTTGGTCAATCTGAGCATTCTGAGAGATAGAGCTAACTTCCAGGAGTCCTTTTGAGTCTTTTACGATCATTGTGAACCACCAAGCTATGGGTCTCCTAAATATGATAGCCGACAAAATGGGGTGTCTACAGTTTGCCCCTCTTTGGCAGGAACTTGCGAGGCAACGCATGTCGCAAGCGAGTGCCAAAGTTTTGAAGAGACAGGTCTTTTGGAGGCTATAGATTTAGGATAAAAAGCGTTGCAAAAGATGCAATGATGCTGAGGCTAGTGCTGGTCATGCTCTGCGTGAGCTGCCTACGTATCCCAAGGGGAATCAGACCAGGATGTAGTTCAGGGCACAAAGGAATAAATCACACATGCACATACACAACAATCAGGCGGATGCTATGCTATAAGAGTGATATGCTATGCGTGGATGTGATATGAATTTTGTCCTAAGTCCTATCATGTCTAGTGTTCTGATCCTAGCATGAATTGGTGCTGTGGGGTGTACCACTCCGAGTGGACTTGTGTCGTGCCTGTATTGTGTTCTAAAACGCTTGTGGTCCTAGTACATGTGTTCAGTGCATTTGCCACTCTCAGTGGGCTTGGTGATCTATGCTTCACTATGACTAATAGACTTGTGAGGGAGCTCGACCTGGAGGTCTTACTCAAGGAAGAGCGTGGTGCTCAAAGTGATACTGTGGTGCTCAAAAGAATGCTTATGGTGTGTTTGCCACTCCAGTGGGCTTTGTGATTTGTGTGTGCCGCAACCGATGGGCTATGTGTCATGTTGGGTGAAGTGATTCTTGACTCGTGCTCCTCTTAGTCGTGACACTATGGACTCGGTGACTCCCAAAGTCTCAACGGTGCTTCTCAATCCTCAATTCTCAATGGCGCTTACGTTGTTCCTCGAATCTTTGACGGTGCTTTCCCAAGGCTTCTTGATTGTCAACGGTGTTCTTCAAATCTTAACGATGCTTCTCGATTTTTCCATGATGCTTCTCAACAAATCTGATGTTCCTCAACCCATCCGATATTCCTCAACTCTTCAAAGACGCTTCTCAACAAATCTGATGTTCCTCAACCCATTCGATATTCCTCAACTCTTCAACGACGCTTCTCAACAAATCTGATGTTCCTCAACTCATCCGATATTCCTCAACTCTTCAATGACGCTTCTCAACAAATCTGATGTTCCTCAACCCATCCGATATTCCTCAACTCTTCAACGACGCTTCTCAACAAATCTGATGTTCCTCAACGACGCTTCTCAACAAATCTGATGTTCCTCAACACATCCGATGTTCTCTTCAACTCTTCAACGATGCTTCTCAACAAATCTGATGTTCCTCAACTCATCCGATATTCCTCAACTCTTCAACGACGCTTCTCAACAAATCTGATGTTCCTCAATACATCCGATGTTCTCTTCAACTCTTCAACGACGCTTCTCAACAAATCTGATGTTCCTCAACTCATCCGATATTCCTCAACTCTTCAACGACGCTTCTCAACAAATCTGATGTTCCTCAACACATCCGATGTTCTCTTCAACAATACTCTCTTCTGATGTTCCTCGACACATCTGATGCTCTTCCTCAACAACACACTTGGACTTTGGGCACTAAAACACATCTTATCAACACTCTTCATCAACACATCTAGACTTTGGGCCCTAAAACACCTTAACAACACGTCTCATCGACACACCTTATCAGCAATAGTTTCTCGGTGTTGGCGATATTTCCTCCGATCGGATGCCTTGAGAAACAACTGTCGGTTTGTAGTTTGCAACCACTTACGAGTTTATGCCACTCGTACTTGGGACATTCTCATGTTGCGACCTTGACTGGTGTAGTAATAATGTTTGGCACTTATGCTTATATCCAAAGTTTTTTTTTTTATAATTGGGAATCACCTTTAACCCACACATTTGAGACCATCAGGACAAATGGACTTAACAGGAACGACAAGGAAAGTTGGGTTAGTTTGTATGAAACCTTGGTCTCTGACACACTTGTGATCAGATTACTACTGACTCAAATAAAGAAGGATTGACTTGGACATGAAATTCTCAAATTGCCACGATCCAAAGTGCCTTTACCATGAATGATGTACCGCTCATCTTTTATGTTCACTCCTCATCTTGATATGTCAGCACTTTGCTAATAAATCTGGTTTTTTTGAAAATCCCTCCCTACTGATCTAATCAATTTCTTTGCTTCTCCCAAGATGTGCTTTGAATTAGTGCCTTAGCTTATAGAATAAAAGATGCTCCATTTCCATCTGTTCAAGACAATGTTTGTGACTTGAAGGCTTACCATTGGTGTATAGGGATCGAGTGGCAAACGAAGTTTGCCCCTAGTTTGAAGGGCATGAAGTGGGATCGGTAGGCAAACGAGGTAAATGACCGAAGTTTGCCCCTAGTTTGGAGGAAGGTTCATTGGAGGTTTTGGGCAAACGAGGTAGGTGACCGAAGTTTGCCCCTTGTGTGAAGGGTAGATAGTAAAAGTCAGGCAAACGAGGCGGGTAGCCGAAGTTTGCCCCTAGTGTGGAAGGTGATTTTCTGGTTTGAGGCATGGACCGTGACTTTAATCTCTCAAATGCTCATAACTTTTTGCCTAGGCACCAGTGAGGTAACCTAGCGAGCTCTTTTCTCTCTTTTGTTATTGCTCACCTTAGATTTAGCTCTAACTTTTGCCTAGGCGTCCTTTCGGATTTTCGATCTAGCGAGCCATCCTTCTTTTCTTTTTGAAAGTCTGCCTACGTACCCCCAAGTGGGGATCAGGTCCAACGTAGTTCGGGCCATGGTTGAAAAGAAGCGAGTTGATTTTTAGGTAGGTGGGGTGACCGAACCGTTGTGGTTGCCTACGTATCCCCGAGTGGGAATCAGGTCGAGCGTAGTTCAAGCCAGGGTCATGAGGGTTTTTCAAGCCAATCGTCAAAGAAGTTCAAACTTGAGCCACTTGTGGTAGCTTTGAATAAAAGGATTCAGTTCCAATCCCCCTTTCTTTTCTCTTTCTTGTTCTTTTTATTTTGAGGATTGATCCTTTTTCACTTTCGCCTAGCCAGTCAATTTTGCTTTTCATGGAATTGATTCTTACAAGATCTTTCAATCGCAATCTTAGAATTCCAAAATGTGCATATCAGCTCTCGAAATTTTGTGGTTGTTCTGTGCCTTTGGAAATGTGATCTAGGCATGTTCTTATGATGTACCTTAAAGCATACAATTTTCTCATTTATTTCATCAAAATTTTCTTCAACCTTTTGACTGGCTAGGGTCAGATTTTGGAAATCAACACCTTTTTAGCTCTCACTTTTGCCTAGGTGCCCTTTCGGGTTTTCAACCTAGCGAGCTCTTTTTTGTTCTTTTTCTTTGTTTTTTTTTTTTTTGAAAGTGGAGATGAAACTCACTGAAATTTTTGGCTACCATCAAGGACCAAGTCCGCATTGGACAGGTTTGTATGGCTCTCAAGGCTTTAAAATGGTAGAAAAAGATGTTGGGCAAGCCCCAAATCAGTCTCAAGTGTCTTTTCGAGATTTGAGCAAAAGCATCTTTAAATTCTTAAAGTAAGACTATTCAATTCTCAGCTCTTCTTTGGGGTCAGCGCGAAATCGACTTTGGCCTGTTTGGGATTCTCTTTTTTTTTTTTTGTTTGATGCAAAAATTTATTAGCAGAGTAATGTCCATGGTAATTTGAAAAATGACATTTTTAGTTCAGCGATTCATGCACTTATGAATATACACATCAGATTAGGCAAAATGAGACTTCATTCCATTAGAAGAGAACGATTACATTACTCGATACAGACTCACAACGACTCGATGATAGACAGACTCAACCACAAGATCAAACTTGAAATAGACTCAAAACATAGAGCAGACTCGACTTGGTCTCAAATGGAGTGTCTTTGTGACCCATTTATTATCATTGTTTTTTTTTTAAGCAGAAGTTCCAAACACTATCGCTCCACTGCACGGATTCAACATTCATGGGTGTCAATAAAAGGGACCATTTGAAAGGATAGGCCATGGGCTTAGGTGAGATGGGGTTGAATGGGTGGTGGCTCGATGATTCCTCGATCAATGAGGTCTTGGATATCATGGCGGAGACGTATGCACCGGTCGGTGTCATGGCCTGGGCCTTGGTGGTAGGCACATCGTTTGGACACGTCACAGTTAGGTGGTGGGGGATCGGCACGAGGCTGAAGGAGTTGGAGGTGTCCCTTTCTTAGCAGGCGGCCTAAGGCTACAGAGGGAGAGATATCTAGCTTGGAAAATTCACGGGGTATCCTATTTTGGTAAGGGCGGCTAGGCGAGCTGGTTTGGTTTGTGAGCTGGTATGATTGGGGAGAATAGGCCATGGGTTGGTTACTAAGGGCGTTGACATCCGAAGAGTTTCGGGAGTAGTCTGGCCTCTTGGACTGGCTTTGTGATCCTTCATTCTTGATTTTCCCTTCCCTGATTGCATCCTCAATTCTAGTCCCAATCTCAAACAGTTCTTCAAATGTTGAGATGGACTGGTAGAATAGTTTCTCATGGTACAGCGGCTGTAGATTCTTGATCAACATCCGGACTTGTTCTTTTTCGACTGGTCGGTGGGTCATTTGGGCCACTTTGTTCCTCCATCTGCTCAAGAACGCAGCGAAGGACTCATTGAAGTTCTGCCGGGTAGTCTTTAGATCCCGGATGGTGACATTGAGCTCTTGGTTGTAGGAGTAATGATCAACGAAGACCTGGACTATATCTTCCCAAGTCCGCGTCTTAGAAACCTCCAAGGTCAGAAACCAGGATAGAGCGGCCTTGGCGAGGGTTTGAGGGAACAACATTGCGATGTGCTCATGGGTGCAGCCCATTGATTGGAAAACACTCATGCAGAACTTTACATGGCTCTTCGGATTCCCAGTTCCATCAAAACGATCAATTTCAGGCATCTTGAAGTTTTCCGGCAGTTTCAGCTTAACAGGCTCAAAAAGGCCTTCCAGATCTAGCATGTAGTCATCGTTCCCTTTGCTTTTCCTCAGTACGCTTTCTAGCTTGTCAACCCTGTCCATTTTTTCTTGGAATTTGTTCTCATACGCAGGCGGCGGGCCCCCTTGAAACCATACTTCTTCTTCTCCGTTCTCATGTAGGGGTGGTTCAAATCCAGGTGGAGGTTGCGGCCGCTGCTGCTTCAATTCCTCCATGAAGGATAAAACTTGGGCCAACCGGTCAGACTGTTGGTTGATCATTTCTGTCATTCTTGCTTCCAAACCTTCTGGATCCATAAAGCTGACTTTCGGCTGAGTGATTCTGACAAGGTGACTCCCTAATCCTCTGACTCACAAATGCAGATCCTGGGTGCTCAAAACTTGTACTGACATATAGGTGTGAAAAGACTGTGTTAGACTTGTAACAGTGATGATTGAGATGACAACTATAGTGATGTTAACAGACGTAGACTGACTCGTGTACAGCCTGACTGAAACAGTGCGTGCAGATCGATAGGAATGGTGCATGCAAATGAGGCAAGCATGCGGATGTAGGCCCTAATCTATATGATGCTCCTATTTCTAACAGATAGCAGTTAAACAAATAAGGTCCTAACCATATAGAGTGTGCCAACTTTACCTTCTAGTATGATCACCAAGGGATAACAGGGGTTTCCAGGGTTTTATGAAGGCTTCTAGGAGAGACTGGGCATTTCTGGTTGGTTTGGACAGAGTTTCAAGGAGAAACTAATATATCTGGGCATTTCTGGTTGGTTTGGATAGAGTCTCTGGGAAAGACTGGTTAATATGGTTATATCTGGGATATCTGGATAAAGTTTCTGGGAGAAATATGTTATATCTGGGATATCTGGACAGAGTTTCAGGAAGAAACATGGTATATCTGGGACATCTGGACAGAGTTTCTGGGGGAAAACAGGTGTATATGGAAAATCTGGGAGATTCAGACAGAGCTACTGAAAAAAAGCTGGTTAATATGGTTATATCTGGGATATCTGGACAGAGTTTCAGGGAGAAACTGGTTAATATGTGGTGATAGTGATCATACTGTCTAGCAGGTTTTCATACTCCTATGTCTTAGGACCGACAAACAAGGCTTGCGGTGTATATCTTTGTGAGCATGGAGCAGACATCCTTATCATGGTGCCTAGGCAAGTCAACTCAATGTGATCACATGTGAGTGATTGCCTTGGGGATCATAAGAAAGAGGTTCTGTTCTATGCCACATAAGCGTCTACACCGCGCAGGTAATCCCGTCAGGGCATACAGCAGTTATATCACATTTTCCTATCTGAAAAGATAAATGAACAGTCCTATGAAAGGTTCTACAGAAATCTATATGCAAAGGCTGGGTTTAGTCAAAGAGGGTCCGTTGACGAGAGTTCCAATATACCGTCAGAGAGACAGTACGGAAGTTGTTACTCTTTTTGATATACCTTGGAAGGTACAGTATCAACGGTGACTTGTGCCCTGGCACAGCAAGACCTGAACAACGTCAGCGCCGCGTTTCAGACACAGTCGGAGGAGGGAAATGCAAGAGTGCAATGCGGTGAACCAGACACAGTAAAAAGATGATTTTAAGGATGCTTCTTATGAGTCAAACCTCTGTATTATTTTGTTTTGAAATAAAAATCCCCAGCAGAGTCGCCAGATTGTGGACACCGGAAGTGGACGACTTCTCTTGTTTGAGATTGTTTTGAAATTGATTTGAATCAAAGAAAGAAAATAGGTCTGTTGAAAACAGATACAGAGTCGCCACTTGGTCTTTAAGGAACCAAGAAACCTAATTTGACTCACCCAAATGGATAAAGGGCACCGGTCCTTCATAACCAAAGAACTTGGCTCGGGGTTTTGGTACGAGAGAGGAAGGAGCCTTTGTCGCGACTAAAACACCCTCAACTCGCCCCGTCTCTCGATGGGCCTCAATTAGCATCCAAATAATCATCTTATACTAGGTTTGGTTCGGCAATTAATACTATGATAGTATATTACATCACATAAGAATCTTGAAATTGAAAATCAAAAGATAGGATATCATTCATAAGATCTAAGCCAAATATCACACAATGCGAAGTGAAAGATCACACAAATAAACCTAGGAAAAATCGTCTAATCACGCTTCAATTAATTGAGTTTCCTTAATCTAAAGGGGACATGAATCGTTATTGAAACAAATAAGCAAAGAAATCAAAATATGCTTAGCAAGCTAGTATGATGCGTGTTAATCTTTGATAAAAGAAGACCTCTCAATCCCCGGGATGGATGAGAAAGGATGATTAGATCAAGGGGAAGCATGAACGGGTGATCGAGTTCATTCCTTATAATCTCCTTAGATTAAGAGTTACAAAAACCCCAAATCTTGCATGAATGCAATGTATGTATCTAGAATGTGCCAAGGTTGTAGTGTGCTTTGTGTTTATGGATTCCTAGAATGACTTAGAAGTCTAAAATGTGTATGAATGGATGGATGAAATCAATATGGGATATGTACAAATGTAGTATGAACTACTTCCTAAGATATGAACTAATTTGGAATGCATATGAGCATCAAATCAAAGAATGAAAGTTGAAATGTACTTGCTGTGAATAGTGGACAGAACAGTAGCATGATCTTTTGGAATTTGAAATGAGGGGATAGGAATGTTTTCAATACATGATTTTTTATGGAGATGTTCCTTATTGTTTCTAGAACACAACCCAAAAGGACAATCTTGAATAGCTATCACAGATTGAGAGGAATTATATAAACAATAGGGGTCACTCAGAAACAGAGTTCGTACTGTCGACTGAAATGTTAGAAAATCTTAGAAAATGAAAAAGAATGATCTAGAGGCCCATTTTATACAGAAAGTTTTCTAAGACATTGAACTTTAAGGGAAAAATAAGTTAGGACCACCCCTTTTGGAAAAGTTTTCTGGAAAAGAGGTCGTAAGTTGACCTAGCTGCTGTGACAGCAAAAACAGAATGTTTGGAAGGAATGTTGGGACCCAAATGGACCATTTCCAAGTACTTCCAAGTCAAACCAAAAATCGTGGGTGTTCTCCAATGAGTTAGGAAGACTTTCCAAGTGGCCTTGTATCCATATGTTGAGTATTGAGTTCTAGAAAAATCTTTGAACTCAACTCACTCACTGTTTTGACTCATTGTTTTGAAGATTTTGGAGAAAACAAAGTTTTGTTTCTTGAAACCAAATGAGAGGGATTGAGAGGGGTTTTGAAATAGATGTTTTGAAAACATGTTTTCAACACTCAATAAGGATCATAGCCACTTAGAATACCTACATCAAACTCATCATTTAAGAACCTCCAAGATTATTGGAGAGATTTATTTTATTTTTGGGCATTACTTCAATACATTCCAAGAATACCTTGGAAGTATTGAGGTTATGATCATCATCTATCAAACATGTTTTTGAGGTCAAGAGCTACTATCCATAAGGATTCACTCACCCCAAACTTCATGTCATCACTTAGATGATGATGAACTAGTAAGTAAATAAAGAAAAGAAAAAGAAATGAGATAAGGAGAGATGAACATATATATAATCAAAGCAAGTAAATAGCAATCAATAGATGATAATCAATGTGATTTTGGACTTGTAGCTTGGTGTTTCACTCATAGATTTTGACATTTGGACATGGAAGTAGCTTCCTATCTCATGAATGCTCAAGAATGAGGGTTGGAGTGGACTTTGAATGTGAAGTATATAGAAGGATGATGGAAGAAAACAAGAATAAAACTCACTTTCTTATGGAAAATCAATGGGAGAAGCTCCCTTTCTCTCTTCTAAACCTATCTCTATCTCTCTTCTTCTCTACAACTTTTTAAGCTTTGCACTTGGCCCCCCCAAAATGAAGAGCAATGGGGGGTTTAAATAGGCCAATTTGGGGTGGTTTTGGGGTTTTAGAAGTACTCCCATTGGTCCCAAACAACTGTGAACATAAAACTATGTCGTTTTGGCTTTCAATTAATCAAATTGGACCCCCAAAAAAATTACAAAAATGGACTCTGCGAGGGATGAGTGCCGCGGCGGCAGTGGGCCAGTGCCGCGGCGGCAGTGCTCCTCTGAAGCCCAGAAAATTACGTTTAGGCCTCCAGAGGTTCCGGTATTTGCGAAAAGGCCCTATTTTGTCCGAAATTCACAGAAAATGCATACGAACTCCAAATTGAGGTTGTGATATACCGTTGGAAAGGTAATGGAGTCTACTCTACATAAAAAATAGTTCGGGGATAGGTCACTTTGAAAAGTTTTACGGTATTCGCGATAAAAGCCGATTTGATCGCTTTTTTCGCCTTTGGAAATTCATAATAAACTCGTTTTAAATCCGAAAATTATGTGCGATATACCGTCGGAAAGCTGTTGACCTCTAGTATCCATGAAAAATATTTGAAAATTGTTTCGGTGCCCCGATTCCAAAGTCAAATTTGGTCAAACCTGGTCAAACCTTGGTCAAACCTAGTCAAACCTTGGTCAAACCGGTCAACGGGGGCTTTCGGGGAACTTCCGGGACTTCCGGGGGTCTCTGGGAGCTGACGATTTCATCCAGTTTTACTTAAAAACTCATTTTATCAATTTTCTTACGACATAGCATGTTTTCAGAACTTCGGGACCAAATCTGGGAGTCTTCGGGCTTTCAGGGGCATTTTGGTCAATCTGAGCATTCTGAGAGATAGAGCTGACTTCCAGGAGTCCCTTTGAGTCTTTTACGATCATTGTGAACCACCAAGCTATGGGTCTCCTAAATATGATAGCCGACAAAATGGGGTGTCTACATCTGCTATATGCTGAGTGAACAAGTTCTAACATATGCATATATGATTAAACATGCCTTAATCTCACAATTCATAACAAATAGTCTCTAGGGAGAAAAATATGCATTCATCCGGTAGTGGCAAGTCCAAGTCTATCAACCATTGCATCCCCAAGTGTCATGGTAAGTCCAAGTCTATCAACCATGCACAGTAACCGTCGCTACTAAATTCTCAAACATCGAGAAGCTTGTTCCGACATCCGTCGCTACTAAATTCTCAAACATCGAGAAGCTTATTCCGACATGAAATTGTATAAGTCCCCCCCCTTGACCCAGATAAACAAGTCAACGTACTCGCGTAAAAGTAGACACACTTTACACATTTAAGCGTGTACATAATTAACGGGCCTACAATTAATACATGAATTTTGCCCGGATCACAATTTCGTCGTCGAAACCAAAACATGTATATTTCATATATAACATGGTTAGAACTTTTTACCTTGTGCTAATTATCTCAAACTTTAAGGAAAGTATTAGGGAGTCAATTAAACATCGGATCTTCGATTTTAGGTGATTCCTACAAGTTTACAGGGGTTTTTCCTAAAATTCCTAGAAATTAGCTTTTCAAAAAAAGTTAGCCAAACAAGGCTTAAGAGGTATCAAAACGTAGATCTTACCTCGTGGAATCCAAATATAAAATTTGGAGAAAAGTTGACGATCGGAAGTTCGTCGTTTGGCGTCGTGAAACTCGTGGCACCAAATCTCCATTTTTTTTTCTTCTTCTAGATATTTAGTTGTTTGTAACTAATGAAAATCTTAAGCTTATCTATTTATAGGTACATTTTTCATAAATTATGTTTACCTCCCCACGAGTTTTCAAAACTTCTAATTAATTCCTGCAACGTTGCACACATCCATTTTATTACCCCACGAGTGAAAACGATAATTTACAAAAGTTATTGATTAAGTTCCGTTTGGGTCCAAAATCACGTTCTAAAAAACTATTTGTGTGGAATCTCTAAACCACCTAACTTTATGTAACGTATCACTCACGTTCTTACCACAATATTCAAAACCATCTAAAATGATATCCAAACTATCATAAATTTACTCTACACAGGTAAATTTACTATTCATAAAATACCAGATAAAGTCAAATAACATCTAAATCATATAAATGTCATTTAACTATGCCAATGCAATATGAAATACCACGTTCTTGTGTCTCCACTGACACCTCATCGTTGACTCACAGTCAACCTTATCCACAAATTATCAAAGAACATTGATAATTCACAAATCTCAAATATGCAATTTAAAACAATGAAATTTCTAGAACAGGTGTGACACCAGCATCACCGACTTTAATGGTGAGTGCCTATACTCACTTAATAGCGTAGATGTGCTCATTTATATGTGTTTCAGCAAGAAAGAATGGATCCCGAATGTGAGAGGGAGGTCCAGTTCAGTTTGAGAAGAAAACCACTTCTCAATCGATCGAACTAGTTTCGATCGATTGAACACAAACAGTCTCAATCGATCGAACGTTCTTAAATCGATTGAACTTTACTTTCTTCAATCGATCGAACATAGCTTTACTTCAATCAATTGAAAAGACTTTAATCAATTGAACATGTTAGAATTATACATGTTTAGTTAGTTTATATTTGATGGACTGTTAAGCTATTTTTTATCATGTGTTGATGTTGGGATTTGTTGGAACATTTATATAGAATTGGAATAGAATTACCGGATCAATAGCATGTGTTAACAAATCTTGGGCCGAGTCGCGGACTATGTCGCTCTCTTTGAGATGTTTCGTCACTCTGCCTAAATTGTGTAAGTAGTTTATACTTGCCATGCCGTCCCCATGATAAAATAGCCTAGAATCTCCTCTGTCTCAAAATTCCTTGCATGGAGGAAGATCAAAATGCTCACACCCTTTCAGAATAGTTGCAAGGAAAACAGAAAGCAAAATATATAGAAATTGTTTATCTTTCTCTGTTAACTATTTCACTCTCTGGAATTGTATATTTCAAGAGAGAGCAAACGCTCTATATTTGTAGGAAAAATTTTCATTACATCAGAAAGAATTATCTTGGGGAATTAAATGGGAGAGAAAGACTTGGGATGAAAATTGTGGAGGAGATTGAGGGAGAAAAATGTTTGGAAGACAAGTCCTACAGACGAAGCCCAACTAATAAGCTGCTTGCCCAACATGTTTTTATTCCTATTGTAAACAAAAATTAAAACACATTAAAAATGATATATCCTTAAGTCTAAATTTTTAATACATACACACATGGCTCAACAATCCTCTACTTGTATATTTAAAAATGATTTAAGTTCATCGAGCACCATATCATAAGATTGTGCATAAGTAAAGGTATTTTTCAACTTGAACCTTTACGTAGTGATTATGCTCCCGATTATGCTAGAGTAACCATAGTTTTGAACTCTATTTCAGACAACACCGCACACAAAACTCTACTAGGGTGAAGTTCGAAAAGCAAGCACTTTACAGTCATGTGCTTATATCCCAGTATAGCGAATGATTTAAAGAATTTGCCCAATATTTCATAGGAAGCAATACATCTTCCACATTCGCCTAGGTGAGTCTAACAAGAATACTCCTGTAGATAGGTATCCCATTCCAAATGGAGTTTAGATCTCATTATGAGTTATAAATAACTCAACCTTCTGTCCTTCAGGATGTCATGCTTCTTAGAGATGGACTTGGAGTATTCACCCCATATAGAAATACTAGCATGATTTCACTCATATCACTCATGACTTGTTAATACCCTTTGAACCTATTTCTTGGGATCTTCAGTAGAGGAAAAACTCTCTAATAGTGCTATTCTTGCGACGTATCAGTCATCTCTTTCCGTTTTAATCAGCCATGCTTCTTCCTCACTAGCAATAGCTAACGGTATCATCTTCGACTCCATCGTGGATTTAATCAAAATAGTCTATTTTTAGACTTCCATAAAATTGTACTTCTAGTAAATAAAAAAAAATGCATTTACTGTGGTTTTGGAAACATTTGAAGGGAGTCCAATCAGCGTTGCTATATCCTTTAGGAACAGCGGAAATCCTCGCATAAAGTAATCCAAATTCATGGTCCTTTTTCAGATAATACGTAATACTCCAATACTGAAAATATAGCCATTCATGACTTTGGAGTTTTTCATTAGAGAATATCATTTGGTATCACTGTAACTTTCAAAATTTATTTAATTATTTATTTATTTTATTTTAAAATATGTATATATATATTTTTTTATAAAAAAATGCCTAAATAAATAGGGTTTTTTTTAAAATCTCAAAATCTTTCCAATGGCATTCTCATTTTGAAACTGCATACTTATTTCTCAAAAAATTTGGTTAAAGCCATCCTTGAAAGATCCATAACTTAAATTATTTCAAAATAAAAAGTATGCACTATATTAAAAAAATATTATATATCTCCGGGGTATATAACACATATTTAAATTTAATTTCTCTCCGGAGGGGGGGGGGGGGGGGGGGGGGGGGGGGGGGGGGGGGGGGGGGGGCTCTATATAAAATGTGGAGGTTCTTAACACATAGTGTCCACTTGACTTTCATTATGTTGAAATGGTAATGTGTTAGGAATCACATTTGGGGATAAAAAAATTTGGGAAGAATAACATTGCATGATTAATAACAATATCCACTTGTGTGACCGTGTGACATTAAAAGTCCATATTAATAGTGAAGGGAAAGAGTAATATCCCCTTATTCAGCTCAGGAGATAAACAATGGCTAAATCTAATTTGCCACAACAACTCGTTCAATTCTTTGTCTTACTTAAAAATAAAAAATATGTATAAATGACCCAAAGGGGCATGGAAATTGGCCTCCTAACACAAAATCCTGGATACGCCACTATCGCAAGTACCAAAACCTTGGTATTGTGCGGTACACCAAGTAAAATATTTTTCATTCTCTATTGGGAAAATATCTCTTGTAAGAGTTGTGATTATTACACAAATGCCTAGAGGCACTCATATCATACTTCGAATTTTGTCATGGATTATAATTCCGTAAATAGAGCCACAAATGACTCTTCGGTTACATTAGCTTGTGGAACAGGCTGATATTTCCAACTTCTCTAAGCAAAATATCCAATCTTCCCACAAACAAAACTTACATAAGAATCATTTTGTTTTGAAGGAGAATTCTATTTCGTATACCATTTAAATTGGTTCTAGCTAATAACAATTTTTCTTTTGAAAACATTTTTTAATATAAATAATATTGGTCAATAAATTGCCAACAATAGTTTTTGTAATTTGAATCCATAAAATCACATTCACTTCACCCAAATCCTTTGTATCACAATTAAATGACAATAAATATTTGGTCTCTTTTGCAATCTCTAAAATAGAACAAAAAAAATTAATAAATCATCAAAATCATAACACATAATCCATTTGTGTATGATAAATAAATATATTTTTCACTTTCAATAAATTTAATATCATTTGAAAATATGGTTTGTTCAAAATTTTCTTATCACTGGTTGGGTGCCAATTTAAAACCAATTCTTATCTATAAGCCCTTTAGGTTTATCCAAATAAATTTCATCATTTAATTCTCCATTTTTAAAAAGCGGTTTTAACATTCATTTGGTAAATAAATCATAAATATCAACAACTAGCAAAATTTAATGGATGTAAAACAGGAGAATAGGTATCCAAAAAGTCAATATTTTCCTTTAGCTTAAAATCCTTAGCTACTAGAGTAGCTTCACATTTTTCAATAAAACCATCGGGTTTAAAAGTCTTTTTAAAGCTCTATTTGCCTTTTAGCGTAGTACAATCAAGTGGTAATCCTAAAGAATTCGGTACTATTGGGCATAATAAGTCCATCTCATCCTGAATGGTTTCTCTTCAAAAAATTAACAAGTGAAAAGATAAAAATAGCCATTAAACAAATAGGACTCCTTCTCAAGTAAATGTATAAAAATTACTTTTCAAAGTCTTTTTGAGCGCTTAGCTTTTTCACTCCTTCGTGGTCCAAATTATGTGTCATGGTCTCTAACATGCACTCTAACATTCAATAATATAGATGGGATAAAGAACAAGAGGTGAGAACCTCCACTATTCCTCAATTTTAAAAAGAAATACATGCTCACAAAAATTAGTATTAATAGACTCAAAAGTCACATAGATTTTATGTCTAAAAATTTAATAGCATTACTGGTAAATACATATCCCAAAAGGCATGTTCTATGGCTCTATTAACAAATTTTCTTAAGATTACGTACAAAATCCTATCATAAGCCAAGTAACCTAATATTATGAATGAATCACTTAACAGAAATGATTTGTGCACAAAATATTTGCACAGAATTTGTGCACAGAATTGATCCGGACCACTCATTTCGATGGCCCCCACACATTTTGGTATGGGGGCCACCAAAATGAGTGGTCTGGATCAATTCTGTGCACAAATTCTGTGCATTTTTCTGTGCTTGTAGCATTACTGATCACTTAAATATGGGAACTCAAAGTTATTGGGTCAAAAAGTATTCATTCACTCCCAACAAAATCTCATGACAATGTTAAACACCAGCCCCCCCCCCCCCCCCCACACACACACACACCACACACACACACACACACACACAAATATTATAATAGAAACTAGTATATGCACAATATATATAATAGTGTGTAGTGGGAGGCAGAAGTATAATTTGGCACACCATAAATCAAAGCCACAAATACATGTTCTGAGCATTTTTATGTTAATCTTACTTTATAGCTAGCCATTAGTATAAAGCCTTAAAAGGCATCATCCAATACGGATATAATATACAAAATCTATGGACACAGTGTGCCTAACACTACCACATACTTACTCATCACCAAGAGATCGAACCACCCTAAAATTAAGACTAGCTAGCGAAAAAAGTTTCAGCCATGATACCAAAAAAAAACAAAAAAACAAACAAAAATGTTGGGTTCAGAATATATGAAGTATATCATAAAAGGAAAAAAATATATAATTGGTTAGTGGAAGAAAAAAAAAACACCATCCCTTAAACTCTCTCACTCCCTCTTCTCTTATTTTCTCCTCAGTTTTCTACCGAGAATGAGAGTCCATGGCTTCTTCCCCTTTTCTACATTTTGATGGCTTTAATGGAAAGTTCTCACCAATTCATATTATGAAATAGGCAGATTGCGACCAGATCTACACTTTGGTGGTCTCAGTATTTCAAGGGAGTCATATATTTTAGTGGAATATGCTTAAATTAACCCACTAATTTAAGATTATGGCCACGCACTACTGCTTGGCATCTCACCATCTCATGGGTAAGTACTTTTTTCTCTTTTTACCAGAATATATAGATATTTATATATATATATATATACACTAAGACATGAATTATACACGTATGTTATTAAGGAGAAAAGATATGCAAATCATGTGCATATATCTATTCTGTAAAAACCCAGATTTTATTAGGGGTATTCTGGTAATTTTAGACCAATGTGGGTCTTGATTTGGGACAATGTATTTTAAATTTTGGTGTATGTTGGTATCACTTTTGGTTGTTGGGATACATGTGTGTATATATACTTGTAAGTGTGTGGTTATTGTGTAACACCCAACCACCCATCCCCACTTTTTGACTTTTAAGACACAAAACCAATGATACACTCAACCTCTACCCCCTCCCTCTATTTTCAGCCGATTCTCTCTCCCTCTTTCTTCACTTTTTTCTTTTCTTTTCTCTTTCTATATTTATCTTGTTCTCTCTCTTCTTTTGGAGATAAAATCCTCCATGGAACCTTAGAGCTTCAAGCTCAATTTTGGACACCATCAAGCCATATTTGGAGCTTGACCATTAGAGGCAAAATTGATCATCTCACCAAGACCTTCACACCGGTGTTCTCGGATCCTCCATAAGGTCTACGGTTTGTTATTTCTTTGTCTTATACTCAAGGGCTAGTTATGATTTTTTCTTGATACACCTTAGTGTCCCGTTCCTAATGTGATTTTATTTAACTAGGTGTTGATAGCTTATGGGATTTGCTAGTGTTGATGATTTTCCCCTTTGGGTCTCTTTGGTGAGAGTATTTTTCCTAAATACTCAAGAGGTAGATTTCATTGACTAAGTGCACTCCTAGATCTAATTTCATAGTTTGCTATGTATAGGGTTGGTTATACCTAATACTTGTTAATCTAGTTTGGGATTTTTCTACACCTTCATTTATATGCTTGCATGCTCTTATGTGATTTAGTTGAATATTATACTAAACCTAAATGTTATTTAATTGCTAAGTTTCAATTAAATGGAAGTTACTACAAATGTCTTATGTGCTTAAGTCGTTGATTATGCTTTACATGATTTCCTCCTAATTATTTAGCTTTGGTATCATGCACTACTACGTATAATTTCTTGATATTGAAAATCTTAGAAATGACATTGTAGTTGCATAATCATTGTGGTCACATTTCATAGTCGCCAAGTCGGCAAAACATTCATGGCATTGGATTGGGAGTATGAATTTTGTTTGAATTCCCACGATTGGGGAATGCTCTTTTGAATCCCTGTTTGGGGTTGTAAATAGATGAAATTCCGGAAGCGGGTGTGAGGTGAGGAAGGTTGTTTGTGATCCTTAAAACATTCGAAAACGCAAGGTCATATTCGGTTAGCTACCGGAGATCTTGTATGCTACACTCACGTTGGAGTGGCTCGCATCCGGTGTTGAGAGTGAGTGGTTATGGCATTTGGTATTGGGAAGTTGCACGGTTTGGCCTTACGGCTAATTGCATTGCCACGGCAGTAAATCATTGCACCGCATGTCTTAGCATGATTTTAGAAATAGTAGTACATTTCTTCAATGCTATCTACTGAGCCGTTGTGCTTAATGAATCTATAAAACCATTTTATTTCAGGTGACGTCGACAAGGGCAAGGCCCACGAATAGTCGATCCAGTGAACTCTTTTGAAGACATCCCTTGTGGAGTCTTGTTTTAACAATGTATTCATTACATAGTTGGAATTGAGGAAATTGTAATAGATGAAATTTGAAACTTGGACATTGATTTAGATTACTAAGCTTACATGTTAACCTCCTCTTCTTTGTACCCAAACTCAACCTATGTACTTCAAATTCATAAGTATTGATTACATTCTGCTTATGTTTGTACCTTCTTAAGGATCATTTGGACTTTCCTCAGGATTCATCTGTACCTTGAATTTATAGTGTTAAGTCCATTCTGCTTATGTTTGTACCTTCTTAAGGATCATTTGGACTTTCCTCAGGATTCGTCTGTACCTTGAATTTATAGTGTTAAATCCATTCTGCTTATGTTTGTACCTTCTTAAGGATCATCTGGACTTTCCTCAG
Source organism: Hydrangea macrophylla (assembly GCA_033977485.1). NCBI lineage: Eukaryota > Viridiplantae > Streptophyta > Magnoliopsida > Cornales > Hydrangeaceae > Hydrangea > Hydrangea macrophylla. The sequence continues at coordinate 57,883,499 of CM066988.1, read as the reverse complement.
GATTCGTTTGTACCTTGAATTCATAAGTATTGATTACATTCTGCCTATGTTTGTACCTTCTTAAGGACCTTCTTGGACTTTCTTCAGGAACAATTTGTACCCTAAAACCCTTTTTATCTTTCTTAAGGTTTCCTTTCATTTAAAATTCTTTTAAATTCTTTATCCTTCCCGTTTAAACTTACAACCTTTATTTCAAAATGTGTTAAGTCAAATCTATTTTGATTGGCCCTATTTGACCCGTTTGGTTCCCGTGGGTCAATTCTTGACTTATTGACTTTTCTTCGGAATCCACGTAGGATTCTTCTATGCTCCCGTCTTGTTGGATTGGTCCACGTAGGAATATCCCTTGCTTTCCTCTATATTGTTTGACTCGTTGACCTCGCCCATGTGGCTTGGGTTTTGGGGTGTTACAGAATGGTATCAGAGCTAACCGGGTTTGAATACCTTGGTACGCTGGGAATTAATTGGGTCCATGTGTGGCTGTTGCACTTCTTTTGATTTCAATCATTTACAGTTAAATGAATCATTTTGTTTTATTTATGTGATGAGTTGATTATGATAGCATGTTTACTTTCCTACGAGATTACGTGTTAACATGCTTAAGTGCTTATGTGTTTATGTGATCACATGCCTATATATCTTGACTATATTATTTGTGAATGTGAGGTGGTTCTTACATTTCGTTTCACCTTAACGCTATACTCATTAGAATTGACTTTTGTATTACATCTTGGTGTGACTATTTGTTGATATTTAATCATTGACCGTTCAAGGCTAAAAGGTATATACATAAGGGTTTCCTTGTTTGGATTATTTGCTCGATGTACTGCACCTTGTAGGGTTGATAATTAGGTATTGATTAGTAATTTACATTGAGATGTATGCTTAAATATCTCAATTACATTTAATGGACTTATATTACTCGTTGTTTACGTTTTTGTTGTTAAGGTAACATGCTTAAGTGTTGTATGCCAATATGATGAAATTGTCATCGATTTTCTTTATATTGGAAGATGTTAAGCGAGCATGCTTAGATGCTACATGCCTTCGAGATTATGTGCCTATATATTTTTGTGCATATGTTTTATATGATTACACTATTGTAACATAATGTATTGGTTAGCACATTACACGATAGATTTTTATGTTATAAATGAAAAAGATGAAAAGTATGCTTACTTGCCTTCTGGATTGTGCGATAACATGTTAATGTGCATATGTGCTTTCGTGATTACTTGTTTCAATATCATTGAATTGTTAAGCATGATAACAATACATGATGAGATAATATTTCATGTTTTACGCGTTTAGAGAAGTTTTGAACTTGTGAAAAACAACATATTAATATGTTGCGCATATTTTAAAACCTATATGTGTATGTACTTTTGAAGTACTTAAAAGATGTTTTCTAACTCGACGAATAACTTACTAGCTCTAATAACGCGACGTTACGTATTATTAGACGGCTTATATAGGTTGTGTCTTCAGACTCGGGTAATCCTACATTTTCGTGTACATTCTCGAGATGCTTACCTCCGGGTGGCATAGGTTTTATTTTGCACGTGATACAAAGCCTCTCAAAAGGCTATGTTGATCTTAGCGAGAGCATTCTATCTTGATGGCCCTCGATTGTGACTGGTAGTCCATGTATATTTCCTGTGACTACGAATAATTGTCGTTTATCGTTGGAATAGTTCTTCCTCCTTATAGGATTGTCATACTCTTTGTCTTATGAAAATTTCATTGTTTGGATGCCAGTTTGACATTGTAATTACTCTTTTGTGTAGATTACGAGTTTTCTATCTTGTGGTTGGTCGATTGACCCAAATTTATGGTGATTGCTTAGATTTATAATCAAATCATCATTTCGCTATGTAATCGTTGCATATGATCAAATCCTATCATATGAATCATTGTGAGGATTCTAACTTTTGTGAGGAATAGATTTGTGTTGCTCCAAGTCTATTAGTTTCTTTATTCACTGATTTTCATGTTTGAGTGAATTCCACAACTTTGAAGATTGTTTCTTCTTTCGAGATTGCATATCCTATTGATAGGTACTGAAATCTTTTCTATGAGTTGTTTAGCGATCGTTATCAATTTTCGTTATGATTTTCTTTGAGGATTCGTTGTTAACATAGTGTGGTTAACGCTTTGACGCTGGTCTTAGAAACACGTACTTTCTGGTGTTTTTCCCTTGTGAGTAAGTATGGATTCTCGTTTCTGTCGTACTTCTTGGAAGTGAGTTTATTCTTGATCCTTATGATCTTTGAGCTCTTACTAGAGCGTTGTCGTTCCATTGTTCCATGTCTTTACTTGAAAGCACGTTTGTGCCTTGTTGATTCGAATTCTCGTGTTTGAGGGTTGTTGATTTCAAACTAGTTCACCCTTAAGTTTTGAACTTGGGTATGTTGTACTATATGCTGTGATGATCTTTTTCTTTGAACTCGTTGATTCTTGAATCGATCTTTTTTCAACGGTTTTGCCTTATTAAATTCTTGGAATTTATTTTATTGAATCCAAACTTGAGTTGTTGAACACTCGGATCTTTCCCTACTTCTTAAGGGATAAATATTGTTAGATGATTTATTTTTTAGATTCTCGATTCCGTAATCTTCGTAAATTCGAGATCATACCGGTTTTTGGTAGTATGATCTCTTATGCGTTGTGGATCTCTATTGTTGGCAGCCTTAATTTATTGTTCACTAAGGCTTAAATTCGATTGCGTTTTATTGTTTGCCTTGAGGGTTTGTTATTTCGCAATCGTGTAATCTTCTATACCTTGAATACTATGGTTGTTCGCATAGTACCTTATTGTTGGATTGTTCAAGATTTTCATGTAAATCTGCATTAGATGTATCTTTTGCTGTGACTATAAGAATTGTTTTCCTTATAGTTGATTTCTTTTTTCTTTTCTTCTTCTTGGGCGTCGGTGGTTTTGACCATGGACCCGTTTGGACTTAGTAGTCGTTTGTGAGTTCTTCGATTCCATTTCATGTTGAACTCGAGCTTACCTTGTCCTTGCTAAGGGATGTTGTTGTAATATCCATGTTATTTGGGCTTTTTGGCAATTGCCTATTGATGTTGCCAAATTTTGTAGCCTATTGAAGTGGCCTATCGATGTGAACCGTTGTCATTTCTTTGACCTTACAATTGATCAGTAGGGGGGATTTTTAGTTGATTCTATGACTTATCCATTATATTGTATTTAGTTTCATTGTTTGATTCCGTTGGGTTATCTCTCACTCTGTTATTTGAATGAGAGTATTTGCTTGGCTCCATCCACCTTATGTCTGTATTGGTGTTAGGAGTATGCCTAGGGCATGTTCTCTTGTTAGTATTTCGATTACTTCATGTTTAGAGGTGGATTGTGTGAGATTCTATGCTTGTTGTGGTTGGAACTTCTAGGTCCATATGTTTGGGTTACGGACTTTCGATAGCTGGTCGGACCCCTAGATTTTTCCTTCATGTCTTCTTGAGGGATTGTTGTTGATGTCATTGTTGACAAGTTTATTCATGCAGTTGGTGCATACCTTGTTTATTGTGATCAGTGATTCCTTTTTCCTTACCCTGTCGTGAGGTTATGGTGATTGTGCTTTGTTTGAGATCGTTGAGACCTTTAATTTCATCCTTGCTTTGAGCATAGGAGGATTCTTAGTGATCGTTTGTTTTGAGGTCATGTTCGGCTAATGTGGCCAACTTCTATAGAGTTGTCTTCATTCTATTGAGAAACTTCGACCGTGTTTCCTTAAACACTTTCGTTATCTATGGTTTGTTTGTGACATGAATTTGTTATAACTCTTGTTTTAGGCGTGTCACCTAATTTGCTTCCATCTTTCGTGTGACACTTCAAGATCACCCAGTTTGAGAACTTCTAGTTCATTTTGATGTAATCGGGCTTTCAATACTTGAAGGTTTGGGAGCTTGTAGACACCCCAATTTTGACCAAACGTCAAATCCAGGGATTGGTTACCTCTCAAAGACCGATGATGACGATGTCCGTGACATTCGAGGATTTTCCAAGAGATTCAAAATCTTCAAAAAAAAAAAAAAAAAAAAAATTTTTAGAAAATAATAATAATAAAGGGAGAGGATTCAGGCATTCGGGGGAAAACCCGAACGACGAAGAACGTGTGAGAAACCCAGTCTGGAAATCCATTTTATTTTAAAGAAAAGAGAATTAATAAACAAAAAAAAAAAGAAGAAAGAGAGAAAGAAGGAGTTTCCTTGAAAAAAGGGAGGACAAAATAAATGAAAAGTTTTTTTGAAAAAGAGAAAATACAAAAAAAGAAATAGTATATTCAAAAATATACCATGCACATGGTTGATACCATGCACATGGGGGATCTTAATGCAAATATATACATACATAAAATAAAAAAAATTTTGTTTACACCAACATACTTTTGAAAAAAATCAAAAAGAGGGACAAAATTCAGTTAGCCCCGGCACGCGGAAAACGCGGCGGCACTCACTGAGTGCCGCGCCGGCACTCAGCAAGTGCCGCCCGGCACTCAGTGAGTGCCGCCGGCACCCATCGAGTGCCGCTGGTTGTAACAGACTGCATCTTCTCACATGTTCTAGAAGAAAACCTTGCACATGGGTTTCCACCCGAATTTACCCATCTATCCCTGGAATAAAGGCCTATATAAACAAAACCTCCTATTCCATTTTGAGGACTTGAACTTGGAAATCAAGATATACATATATACAAGAATCATATAGATTTTTAGAGAGAGAGAAGAAGAATTTCTTGAAGAGCTTGAAGAATTTGAAGAATTTTGAAGAGAATTTGGGAAATCTTGGAAGATCTTCACAAGAGTTGAAGAAATACTTGAGGTCCTAGAGGTAACCTCTTAATCCTTGATAGAATTAGGACCATTCAATCACAAGTTCATAGTTCTAGGAACTTTTTCACATTTTCAAAACCTCTCTTCTTATCCCATTTCATCACACAACACCAAGAACTTGTGATTGAATCTCATGACATTTCATCAATTTGGATGTAATTAGCTTTGGGTTTAAGACAAATTCAACTTTGAAGAATTTGTATCCTTAGTTTTCTAAGTAATCCTTGATTTTCCTTATTTCTATTTCATTAAGAAGGTGCATGAGATCTTCCATATCTCATTGAACCTCTTTGAGTTTGATTATTTAATTTCCTATGATCTTATGATCTATATGGAGTTTAGAATGAATCATAGTCTTAATCTACATATAATTAGTGAGATTCAAGTCTTAATCCATGACTTGAACCTCTTCATTAAGAAATCTTATGGAATCCTTACTATATTCCAATGAGGTTTGAGTAGATTTTAACTTCCTTTAGTCTCCAATGACCATCAAATGGTAGGAGAAAATGTGTTAGTTCAAGTCTACTCCCATGGCTTGGACTAATCTTTCCCTTAGGTTTTGAGAAGTCTTTCATACTTCATCTAAAACCTACATATGAGTATTGTCTTTAACTCCAATGACCATCAAATGGTAGGAGTGATAAGTTGAATTCAAGCTTGGGTCCATAGGTTTGAGTTCTTTATTTGAGGATTTTGTGAAGTTCATTTCAATACTCCATCAAGATCCATAAGTGTAGTATGTCTCTAACTCCAATGACCATCAAATGGTAGGAGTAGTGATTTGAATCCAAACTTTTATCCATGGATTTAAGTTCATTGTTCTTTGGATCTTGTGAAATCCATGCTATACTTCATTAAAACCTATGAGCATATATGCCTCATAGTCTTCAATGACCATCAAATGGTAGAAGAAGTAGTTTGGTTTGAGCCCCAATTTCATGTTTTAATAGTTGAGGCCAATCAACAAACTTGAACTAGCAAGACAAAAACAGTGGGTTCACAAACTGTTTTTGATCAAAGATTTTTAGTTTAAGATCTAACCGTTGAAATCAAGTGAAACCAACGGGAAAATATCAATAACACATTGTTTTATCACTGTGATTTTTGTTCTAGCAAGATTTTGTGATTAGAGAGGTTTGATCATGATTTTTGTGAGCTAGTCACAATCTGTCCAGAGTTCTAGAATGCTTTCAGAATGATAAGTCTGTTTTGAAATTAATAAATTAGAACCCTAATGAAGTTTTCAGGGTCTCAAATAATTGTTTATAAGTACCTTAATGTGTTAGGAAGGTACCCTAAAAAGATCTAAGTGTTTCTCATTTTTTTACTATTTTTAGAAAATCATACAAGATCTCTGGACAGAGAGTTGCAGAATCCTGAGTGAGGTCTAGTATGTTTCATATTCCCGGAGATCTAACCGTTGAAACCTTTATTTTCTTTTTGGGTTAGAAACTAGACTCACAGGGGCATAACATAGCCAAAAATCAGTAAGCTCCAACCGTTGAAAGTATTTTATTTCCATTTTTGAACGTCGGGTCTGCTCTCTGTAAATCACAAAAAACTGCTACTGTTTTTGTCTAACCTTATTTATTTCAACTTAAGTAGTCTCCCAATGGCTTAGGACTCAAACCATGTTTTGAATAATGATAATTTGGATTAAACCCAGAGGCTAAGTGATCCAAATTAGTGAATAAATTCATATCTTATTCTTGTTCATAATCATTCATTCATTCATATACATTGATGCTTATAGTTAGAAATAGTTCTTGGACAAAGTTGGACTTAATTGAATTTAATTGAACATGACTTAGGATTAATTACCTTTTGATATTATATCTTGTCTAAAGCATGTGTACTAACCTTTGTTTTGTAGCGCATTTGAGGTACAATTTCTCATCCATTCTCTAGTTTAATTCATTTTGTTGATTTTTGAATTGATTTTCGACTCCATGTGCGACACCTTAGCCTAGGTTTTGCCTTATGTGTATATATGTGTTAGAGACCTTTCTTAGGTTTATTTTGTTCTCGCATGCATTGCACGTTTGATATTCGCGGCTGGATCCCGGGTATGTTTTCTAGTTCTCTATTGCATATCATGTTGTTTGCTACTTGTATTACTTGGCTTATGAATGATATTTTGTCGTTAGCAATTTTACACCATTTTCAACATGCTTGTGTTATGTATACCTATATATGTATTAATTGAGGGCATGCTTAGATTATTAATTTGATTAAAAAGGATGTTGAGTAGAGGCCTATCGCGAGATAGGATGAAAGGGGGTGTTTTAGTCCGTCGGGCTCCTTCCCCTTTTATTCCATAATCTCCGGACCCAGTTTATCTTTGGTTTCGCAAAAGATCAGTTTGCTTTAAAATGGTTTCTTAATTTTCCTTTTTAAAATTAAGTGGCGACTCTTTGAATTTGAAAAATATTTGTTTTAAAAGTGGGTAAAATTTGATAACCTGCGATGTCCACAGAGCTTGATATCGTTATGACCATATGTTTGCTGGCTTTGGTCAAGGCGTAATTCTTTGATATATTTTTGGCTGTCGCGTATGACTATGAATGTTGGTAATCTCGTTGGTTTATATCCATTCGTTCACCTGTTTGATTTATTGTTGTCTTGTTGATGGCATCATTGTGTCTTCTTAGACACTTTTCCTTGGGAGACCCTTTGACTTTTGGCAGTGGCTTTTTTTTTTTTTTCATATTGTTCTGAGATGGGATCTCTCAGTAGATCCATCTATTAGTGAAATCGTTATAATTGACTATAGCGACGTTATGTTTTGGGATGTGATAATCATTTCTTCTATCGACTTCCCGTTTATATTGTTGTAATCTTTTGTGTCTATATTGATCGTTGTCTTCTTATAAGGAGCGACGTACTACGAGTAAGTCTCTGTGACTCATACCTCCTATATGGTTAAGACGTAACTTTGAGTCGTTATGGTCTTTAGTACCGATTATATCATTTGCTTTATGAAGTTTTCTTTGGTTTCATTCTTAAGTGTTTGGATCATTCCTTGGGGGTTGACCCAGTTATTCGGTTCATTTTAGAACTCGTGTCTTGAAACATCATACTTTTACTTTGTATGACGATTCTTTGATAGTATATCATCGATTTGCTTTGAGAATCTTGTGTTTAATTATAATTTGATCTCTCTATGATATTCAAGCTTGTGTAATATCTTCCTTCGATTCTTTTATATATCGATTGAAGCTTATCCCATTCATTTCTTGGGGCTTGCGAATGTTTTCATCATGAGCGATGGTTGTAGAATGTTATTTCCATTCTACGAGTTACCCTCTGTTCGTTAGATTGGGATTTAGGTTGATGATTAGATCATATCTTTTGTTGGCATACATATCCTTTGTATACTTGTTGCTTATTCATTTCTGAGACAAATTTTGGGTATACAACAACCCGTCGTGTTCTTGTGATCACGTATTCCTTTTTAAGGGATCACTTTTGTTTTTGATTCGATGAATTTGAGACATCCGATTGTACTTTGTTTTTCATTCAAGTACATTTTTGGTTGATCCAATGGTTTGGAGGTTCATGTCCATTATTATTGTCAATCTTTGGAGTTAACTCCTTCTTTTAATGTTGAACCTCATATGTCCCTTGCGTTTGTTCCTCAGCACCCTTGGTGTACTCACTGACCGTTGTACTGAGCTTTCCATTCCATTTTGGAATCAATGTATGAGATGTTTTCGTTTTCCCACGTTGTGCTAGTGTTCATGTTGTTTGTGACACTTCGGTGTTTTGGTGTGGTCGTGGACCCTTCTTTGATTGAGTTCCTTTCGACCTTGTTCTGAATTCCGGGACGAAATTCTTTTAAGGGGGGTAGATTGTAAAAACCCATATTTTATTAAGGGTATTCTGGTAATTTTAGACCAATGTGGGTCTTGATTTGGGATAATGTATTTTAAATTTTGGTGTATGTTGGTATCACTTTTGGTTGTTGGGATACATGTGTGTATAGATACTTGTAAGTGTGTGGTTATTGTGTAACACCCAACCACCCCTTCCCACTTTTTGACTTTTAAGACACAAAACCAATGATACACTCAACCTCCACCCCCTCCCTCTATTTTCAGCCGATTCTCTCTCCCTCTCTCTTCACTTTTTTCTTTTCTTTTCTCTCTCTATATTTCTCTAGTTCTCTCTTCTTTTGGAGATAAAATCCTCCATGGAACCTTAGAGCTTCAAGCTCAATTTTGGACACCATCAAGCCATATTTGGAGCTTGACCATTAGAGGCAAAATTGATCATCTCACCAAGACCTTCACATCGGTGTTCTCGGATCCTCCATAAGGTCTACGGTTTGTTATTTCTTGGTCTTATACTCAAGGGCTAGTTATGATTTTTTCTTGATACACCTTAGTGTCCCGTTCCTAATGTGATTTTATTTAACTAGGTGTTGATAGCTTATGGGATTTGCTAGTGTTGATGATTTTCTCCTTTGGGTCTCTTTGGTGAGAGTATTTTTCCTAAATACTCAAGAGGTAGATTTCATTGACTAAGTGCACTCCTAGATCTAATTTCATGGTTTGCTATGTGTAGGGTTGGTTATACCTAATACTTGTTAATCTAGTTTGGGATTTTCCTACACCTTCATTTATATGCTTGCATGCTCTTATGTGATTTAGTTGAATATTATACTAAACCTAAATGTTATTTAATTGCTAAGTTTCAATTAAATGGAAGTTACTACAAATGTCTTATGTGCTTAAGTCGTTGATTATGCTTTACATGCTTTCCTCCTAATTATTTAGCTTTGGTATCATGGACTACTACGTATAATTTCTTGATATTGAAAATCTTAGAAATGACATTGTAGTTGCATAATCATTGTGGTCACATTTCATAGTCGCCAAGTCGGCAAAACATTCATGGCATTGGCTTGGGAGTATGAATTTTGTTTGAATTCCCACGATTGGGGAATGCTCTTTTGAATCCCCGTTTGGGGTTGTAAATAGATGAAATTCCGGAAGCGGGTGTGAGGTGAGGAAGGTTGTTTGTGATCCTTAAAACATTCGAAAACGCAAGGTCATATTCGGTTAGCTACCGGAGATCTTGTATGCTACACTCACGTTGGAGTGGCTCGCATCCGGTGTTGAGAGTGAGTGGTTATGGCATTTGGTATTGGGAAGTTGCACGGTTTGGCCTTACGGCTAATTGCATTGCCACGGCGGCAAATCATTGCACCGCATGTCTTAGCATGATTTTAGAAATAGTAGTACATTTCTTCAATGCTATCTACTGAGCCGTAGTGCTTAATGAATCTATAAAACCATTTTATTTCAGGTGACGTCGACAAGGGCAAGGCCCACGAATAGTCGATCCAGTGAACTCTTTTGAAGACATCCCTTGTGGAGTCTTGTTTTAACAATGTATTCATTACATAGTTGGAATTGAGGAAATTGTAATAGATGAAATTTGAAACTTGGACATTGATTTAGATTACTAAGCTTACATGTTTACCTCCTCTTCTTTGTACCCAAACTCAACCTATGTACTTCAAATTCATAAGTATTGATTACATTCTGCTTATGTTTGTACCTTCTTAAGGATTATTTGGACTTTCCTCAGGATTCATCTGTACCTTGAATTTATAGTGTTAAGTCCATTCTGCTTATGTTTGTACCTTCTTAAGGATCATTTGGACTTTCCTCAGGATTCGTCTGTACCTTGAATTTATAGTGTTAAATCCATTCTGCTTATGTTTGTACCTTCTTAAGGATCATCTGGACTTTCCTCAGGATTCGTTTGTACCTTGAATTCATAAGTATTGATTACATTCTGCCTATGTTTGTACCTTCTTAAGGACCTTCTTGGACTTTCTTCAGGAACAATTTGTACCCTAAAACCCTTTTTATCTTTCTTAAGGTTTCCTTTCATTTAAAATTCTTTTAAATTCTTTATCCTTCCCGTTTAAACTTACAACCTTTATTTCAAAATGTGTTAAGTCAAATCTAGTTTGATTGGCCCTATTTGACCCGTTTGGTTCCCGTTGGTCAATTCTTGACTTATTGACTTTTCTTCGGAATCCACGTAGGATTCTTCTATGCTTCCGTCTTGTTGGATTGGTCCACGTAGGAATATCCCTTGCTTTCCTCTATATTGTTTGACTCGTTGACCTCGCCCATGTGGCTTGGGTTTTGGGGCGTTACATATTCACACAGTAGTGTCTATGAGGTTAAACTTGAGTTTTTCATAAATTTTATTTTTTCAAAAATTTTATTTTTTTAAAAAATAGCATTTACCCAAGCCTCTGTGGTTTATTATAACCCACATTAAAAATTTTGGGTTCAACGCAATTTTCCAAAATACATCAGAAAACCAATTTCCTTGTAATTAAGAAAAATAGAATTTTTTCTGTCTCTTCTCATAAAGTGGAGATTCTAAAATTTAAAATGGGTTGTTGAAATATGGGGACTAAGAGGATGATCCATAACTATGGCAGAATAAACCCGTCTTAAAAATTATTGGAACATTTAGATAGAATTGGAACATAATTACCGAATCAATAGTCTCTTTAACAAATCTTGGGCCGAGTCGCAGACCATTTCGCTCTCTTTAAGACGTCTTGCGGCTTTGCCCAAATTGTGCAAGTAGTTCGTCCTTGTCACGCCGTCCTCAGGATAAAACAGCCCAGACTCTCCTCTATCTCGAAATTCCTTGACACCCTTTCGGAATAGTTGCTCGGAAAACCAAAAGTAAAAATATAGAAATTGTTTATCTTTCTTTGTTAACTATTTCACTATCTGGAATTGTATATTTCAAGAGAGAGCAAAAGCTCTATATTTATAGGAAAGATTTTCATTACATTAGAAAGAATTATCTTGAGGAATTAAATGCGAGAGAAAGACTTGGGAGGAAAATTGTGAAAGAGATTGAGGGAGAGAAATGTTTGGAAGACAAGTCCCACAGACCAAGCCCAACTGATAAGCTTCTTGCCCAATATGTTTTTATTCCTATTAAAAAAAAAACACGCATTAAAAATAATATATCCTTAAGTCAAAATTTTAAATATATACACACATGGTTTAACAGGATGCGATATTGGAATAATACACACGTGAATAATGTGCTTAATGCATTAACCAGTGGAACCATTTCTATGATAATGATGTGATACTGTTAACCGAATCGAGAAGCCGACATGCATGGTAGTGGTTCTATCGACCACAGAGGTCGATACTATTTATATTAGTGCGCATGAGCGATCGCGAAGATCGTACTGATCTCCTCAAAATCAAGATATAAAAGTATACTCTACTTTAAAATATTTGTAGTGTGGAAGTAGAGGTCGAACCCACAGAGATTGAAATACTAAAGCACTTTAATTTTAAAATCTAAACCTACTTAATTAAAAAAAAAATAGAATTTTGATTATGATTTTAATTAAACTAAGAACTAAGGAAATAAATCTAACTAAGAAAGCGATTAAAAGTTGTTTTGATAAATATGTGAATTGAACCTAGGATTGCAAATCCACCACTAGCTTCATAATAAGGGTATCTATGCATTCAATTAGCTTATTACATTGGATGATAATGGAGAATCGTAGCTACAAGCCCGATTCCTCCATAAAAAAAGATAACTACGATTTAAGCATCAATGTAATTCATCTTTGGTTAGCACAGAGTTTCTCACACTAAACTAGGATTGCGGCACACTCCGTCTTCCATAGGCATGAACTATTCGATTACTTGATATCACAATTCAAATAAGCACTATTACATGTAAATAATCTATACAAGCACATCAAATATAGATTATTGAGCACATCACATTCAAAATAAATCTAAGACAAGAATAAACTTTGAAAGCAATGATTTAAGCTATAAAATACGATTTTATTATTCAAAATCCTCGAAACATGCAATCATCATCTATACATAATAAATCTAAAAGAAAAACATAAATATGTCACTGTCCGGTCCCACAATAGCAGAATCGGAGCCTGTGGCAAGCCACCGAGGCTAAACCAATTCATTAACGTTCCCAAAAATTAGTTTTAAGAACACACGCAGCGGAAAGAAAAAAAAAAACATTTTGAAGAGCAGCAGTCTAGTCGACTGCACCTCGTTCCCAGTCGACAAAATCTGGTCCAGCAGAAACTTGGTTTTTAAAATATATCCAGTTGACTGTTTTCTCAGTCCAGTCGATTGGGACCTCAAATATTCAGTCGACTGATACGGTCCGGTCGACTGAAGTTCAGCCTGGATAAAATATCTGAATTACAACCACGATCCAATCGACTGTGTCGGGGACCCAGTCGACTGATCCTCTATGGAAAGATGCAGTGAAATGCTAAAAAAGAGGCTCCAGTCGACTATTTTCTCAACCAGTCGACTTGTTTATGGCAACAACACACATTCTGCAGGTTTCTAAGTTAAAAGCTTTCTCAAATCGTTTAGGAATTAAACACACATACCAAACTCACTCCAAAGTGATCCTAACTGTATAGAAACATTACTAAAATATAATTACAACATGTTATAGTCTATTGCAACATTTTAGATCCATTCTAACATACTAAGTTAAACATAGGTAAAAACCATAAGAATTCTTGTTACAACATTCTATTTTCAAAACTATGAGCTAAACATGAAAAGTCGCCTTCGACAAGAACTCCCAAACCCACGTGCTCACTTCTGCGATTCCTTGCCGGCATTAACACCTGCAATGGTTATTTGAATAACCACACATATTCGATTTGTTTAAGCTAAGGCTTAGTGAATAAAACAACAAATGCACATGAATGATAAACATGCTCGCATTCATATCTCTACATTTCATACTAGTCGCGGGAGACTCACGTGCACATTCCATACTCCCAATCCGCGACTCCTTGCCAATAAGTCCACGCGAAAGGGTAAAACCCACGATTCTTCTCTTCAATCGTGCGACCTTAATGCCTATATCAGCTCCACAAAATGGCTTAGTGACCACGTGCTCCTTCTGACCCAAATAAGAAACTCAACATGCTCAAATACATATCACCATGCTCGCGATAAACAAAACATGTGACTATGCTATTGGGCCTACTTAACAATATAAATGCCCAATATGAACTACACAAAATATCTCTATAACTAACACATGCTTTTCATATCAAACATGAATACATGTCAAGGAATCATTCCAAAATACATAGTTGAATTACTCACCTCCGATTTACGCTCTTAAAGTTTGATCCAAAGAAAACCCGTGTACAAAGAATTTGTAGAAGTCCGTCTAGTACAATTCCTATCGATCAGAAATTCAATTATCAACTTTTATGAAAAATTCTAGAAAATGACTTTTCGAAAAACTTAGCCAAACAAGCCCTAGTGGGTATCAAAATGAAGCCCTTACCTCAAGGAGTTCGAACATGAAATCTTGAAGAAAACAAACGGGCAGAAGGTCGTCATTTTGCGTCGAGAAGCTCGAAGCAACTAAAATCCCCTTTGGCCTCCTCTTGAAACTTAGGTTCGAAGCTTTGAAGAAATATCTAAAGTCATCTCTATCTATATATAGGTAACACTTTCAAAAATTGTGTTTACCTCCCTGCAAGTTTTCAAAACTCCTAATTAGTCTTTGAAACTTTCTACACAGCTAATTTATAGCTTTACAAGCAAAACTTCAAAATTATAAAAGTTTCTGACTAAGTTCCGTTTGGTTGCTAAAACGCAAATTTCTACATGACTTTTTCGAAGTTGCTTATTAGCCTACCAAATTAATAGCGTGTTAATTTGTCCTCACCAGGATACTAAATCTAATAACAGAAATAAATTCTAAACCAGAAATAATACAGATAGTGAAATACACAGGTAAACATTTATTTTCAGCTAAACATTTAAGTATTCCACAGTGAGCGTCTCATACTCGAAGAGACGTCACAACCACAAAACACTCATTCACATCGTCTCAGAGGGTTCTCTAACACAGACACCCAAATCGACTCGTGAGCCAAAACTCACTCAAACATGTGCCAAAAATGCACAATACATCACATTATTATGCATGACAATGTAATGAGATGCAATAACACAAATGCGGGTGTTATAAAATAACACCCTATTACTTGGCTAGGGTTTCATTGAAACCCTAGATATCGATCTAGGCGGCCATAAAATCAAGGATTGGCAAGAGGTTGATGGAGGAGGCCACGGGAATCCTTGGTTGCTTCTCCTTCTTTAATGATTGTAGTTTTAGTTATTGAAGGATGTGTATATTATTGTGTAAAACCCCTAATTTTACTTAAAAGAGGATATATATAGATTTGGAACAAGTTTTGTTGGCTTTTTTAAACTTAATTGCACTAAAACTATCGTATTTACATTTCTAGACGTCGTACGCACAAACCACCTTTGCTGGGTACTCTTATTTGACAAAATACACATTTTTGGTATAAAAAAAAGGAAGGTCGCTCGCACGGCCTGCTAGCGCGAGGTACTTTCACTACTCTGTACGACTTTCGTAGAATTGTGATAACTTTTTGCTCGGACCTGGAATTGACTCGCCGTTTGTGGCCACGCGTCCGTAACTCGAAGATCTAAATTTTCTATCTGTGGAAAAATTTCTCAAATCCAAAGTATTCAATGTCAAAAATATAATTTACCAAGGTTGCTATTGTCTCCATCTTTCTCCAGAATCACCTTTTGAGCACATAATATCTTCTAAAGCTACTAATCATTGAATTTTAATGCGTCTTCAGGTTAAAGCTCCAAAAATCTACAAAACATAGAATATTTATTAAAAACACTTAATAACTAATGAAGTGGGCTAACAAAGTGTATCTTCAGGACTATAAACAGGAACTATTCGTTCCCGATCACACCCCCAAACCTACTCTTTGCTAGTCCTCAAGCAAAGTAAAACATAGAATTAAAATCTAACTCACTATCGCAGGAATCGCGATTACATTTAGCATATGCAACAAGCCTTTTAAATCCCTAGTGTCCCTAGTAGGATGAGTGAAGTCTCATGAGGGTTCTCATCGAATAAGACACTTACAACCATCTTTTATTAACTTGTACACAAAAAGTTTTATTAAAACGAAGAAACATTTAATACTCATTATAAACAACGGTTCAAAATAGAATAATGAACAAAAGAAAAAACATAATGAAACATCCACTTAAGTCATGAGAACAATTCCAAGAGAATGCATCGAATGAAGCAATAGCATATTTCATAAACTTGCACGTGTTTGATATGGTAGTCAAGTGAATACACACTTATTATGAACTTGGAATATAATCCAAATAACTGTCTAATTATGCTTCGACTTCAAATCTCACGTCGTTAATTATACTTTAAAATGAAACACTCAGAAACAGGTGTAATTTCTCGGGTATATGTGAGCCAATGAAATATGTTTTCAAAATAAGTAATGCTCACATATGACATGAAAAGACACATAACACGAAAGAAAAGTAGTCTCATGGATAGGATGTCAACAGTCAAGATTAATCATTACCATGTTTTAATCCCCTTCCCATCGTTTACATATCCAAACCATGATTCCAAGGATCAAATATGACTTTTCAAAGGTTTTAACGTGGTTGAGATAATGGAATAGAATAGAACGGATTCATAAAGTAATCTTTAGAATGACATTGTAAGTGATCGGGAGAGAACTAATCCTAAATATACGCCTTAATGAGCATTTGTTAGTACCTTTTTATCTTGTTTTTGTATATTTTTACTTCGTTTTCTAGTTTCTGACAGGTTTTGGAAGAAATCAACTAAACCAGGCTAAACAGGGTGAAAAAGCATAGTTGAAGAAGCTGAAAAAGCCAGGTAGCGCGAGCGGGTCGCGCGCGCGAGAATACAGAAATCGCTCGCGCGATCCGCTCGCGCGAGAATCCCGAAACCGCTCGCGCGATTCGCGCGCGCGAAGGTCCAAATGTCGCGCTCGCGCGACCCGCTCGCGCGATATGTGGAAAAATCAAAGTTGCGTATTTCAGTGTACTGAAGACTCCTGTGCAAACGAAACTGCTGAATGACGTCCAGATTTTAAATTACATCAGTTTTAGTCCGTTTCGAGTTGTAAAGGCTTCCAAAACTTGTTGTAAATCTATATCTACTCTATTTTACTTCAATTAAAGGGTTACACAACCATACATACACATTCTACAACCATACTTCCAGCCATTGAAGGGAGGGAAGCAAGGAGAAGAAGAAGAAGACCAAGGGTTTCCATGGCCTCCTCCATCAACTACTTGCCATCCATCACTTCCATGGATGGCTAGATCATAGATCTAGGGTTTTAAGGAAGCCCTAGACGAGTAATAGGGTTTTATTTATGTTTTTATTTTAGTTTTATTATGTATGGATGACAGTCACATGTTTAGAGGATTTTTATAAATAAATCGTACTTACATTGATTAAATCATTACTTTCAAAGTTTATTCTTGTCTTAGATCTATTTTGACTGTGATGTGCTCAATGATCTATATTTGCTGTGCTTGTATGGATTGTTTACATGTGATGGTGCTTTATTGATTCGTGCTATCAAGTATCCGAATAGTCCATGCCTAGGTTAGACGGATTAGATCACAACCCTAGTTTAGTGTGGGATAATCCGTGCTAACCGAAGGTGGATTATGTTGGTGCTTGAACCATGATTATCTTCTTGTCGGAGGAATTGGGCTTGTAGCTACAATTCCCCATTATCATCCAACGTAATAAGCTAAAGTAATTCATAAATATTCCTATTATGAAACTAGTGGTGGATTTGCAATCCTAGGTTCCCTTTACATATTCATTAAAAACACTTTTAATTGCTTTCATAGTTTAGATTTACTTTTATTGTTATTAGTTTAATTAAATTCAAATTCAAATCCGTTTTTCCTAATTAATTAGACTTAGGTTTTAAAATTAAGAGCTGTAGTAATCAATCTCTGTGGGTTCGACCTTTACTTCCACACTACAAATCTTTAGAAAAGTAAAGAATACTTTTTACATCTTGATTCTGACAACATCAGTAAGGCATATTCAATTTATTTCATTCACTCTTCTACCAACTTTCATCATTTCATTCTTTCCTCTTCACATATATATATTTTTAATTTCCTTCCTCTTCTTTTTTTTTCTTCTTCCAACCTTTTTCTTTTCCTTTTTGTTGCTTTTGAAATGAATTTTCATTGAATACCAAGGCAACTACCCCAAACATCATCTTGTTTTTTTTCTTCTTCTCAATCAATACATCGCCTTATCACCACTAAAAGTTGATCAATCTTTCAGTGGTAAACTCCAAGTTGGCCAAGTTGGAGCAAAAAAATAAAGGATCATGGTGATTAAAGAAAGAAAGACACTTTAAAAGCCCAAATAGGTGAACTAAGGAAATTTTATTATTTATCTGGATAGCTCAAAGGTCAAAAGAGTGGAAAACAAAGAAGGCCTTAAATCATGTCCTAGGATGATATAGTTCTTCAACATTTACACCGGAAGATTATTTAGCATGGTAACAAATATTTTAACTCGACTACCACCCAAAACAAGAATAATGAGACTAAACAACGAGTTAATGCGCTATTTCAATGAAATTCAACAAACACAAAATGTATGTTTAACCCTCTAAAAAGAAAAGATAGGCTCCAAAGCTCACCGAGTTTAGTCTCCACACTATATGTTATCTGAATCATATTATAGTTCACATCAAACATGTATTCAAGTGACTACGTGAGTGCATATGTTTGTATGCAAATCTATGATATAAAATTATGATTCGAACAATACATATTCTAAACGTCGCATCATGACTTCAGCAAATGTTTAACCATATCTTCTCATGTTTACCATTCTATAACAATCCAAGTTACATAACAAGAAGTATCAACTCAAGATTGCAAAAACATTGTTAACATCATTTATTTAAGCACAAGTATCGAAAAGTTATTGAAAAATCGGTGCATAATAATGTCTATGTGAGTGCATACCCCCAAACCTAAACCTTTCATTGTCCCCAATGAAATAATAAAATGAAAGAAAGGAGAGCATTTAAGGATTGAACGACATTACCTCGATCTTGGCAATCACAAACCAGATGAATGCATATGAATATGGCGATAAAGTTCAATTGCTCCAAATGGAGCCACTAATTCACCTGTCAATACTTGACAAAAGAAAATAAACAAACAAAAGAACAACAATAGCTAATAGAAATATATATATATATATATGTAATGCAGATCGTGGCGTACTTGTTGAGAAACTAAACTAAAATCGAAAGACTCAACAAAAATAAAAAAGAACAAGCACAAATGGAACTATCAAAACAAAGGACTCGATTGATTCGTGTCTAATATTTCACTCTTAACTTCATGGATTTACTCTTATTGGACACGAATTATCACCTAGACTGGGATATTTAATGGATAAATTGTGCTTTTGTGAATCTTGTTTATTATGCATTTCTTACTAATAACACCTCTTTCTTGTAGATTTTGGGAGCTTGATAGAAGTTGGAACCAAGCATGTTGGTTCTTACCTCAAGAAAAAAAAGGGCAAGGAACACAATTCTGTAGGGGCGGACCGATTCAGGTAAACAAGCGAATCGATTTGTTGCTGCATGGATCTGGAGAGGAGTTTTTAAGAAGTCAAATCGATCTGGCCTTATACTGCGGATCGATCCGTATATTTGAAGGAAGCTACTAGCCAAAGTTGCCAATTCGGATCGATCCGGATTCAAAGGGCTGATCGATCCGTGACCCTGATTGCGTACTCTAAGTGCCCAGATGGAACTTGGATTGATCCGGTCATTTGCCTCAGATCGATCTGTGATGCCTGAAGACTTTTGCCCTCTGTCATTTATAAGTTTTCCATTTTGTGTATATACTATAAATAGTTAGAGATGTATTTGTTTGAAGGGATCTTTGATTTTTCTAGGGTTGTAAATGTTATATACCTCTTCTCTTTAGTTCTTGACAATATTTCTTCATTTACTCCTTCATCTACCCACTTTAACTTCCATTTTAGTTTGAGAGAGAGAAGAGTGTTATTGTATTGAATATTTGGAAGCATTTATTGAAGAAGTTCTTAGATTTTCTTGCATTCATGATGGTGTCTTTAAGTTGGTATAAACTTTCTCTCCTTCTCTTTAATGTTCTTGATTTTACATCTAAGAGTAGCTAGATCATGTAGGTTAGGGATCATAAACCCACCATTGGACCAACTTGAGCTCTAATGTAGGATTTTGTTGTCTTGTAGTATTGCTAGGGTTCATATGTGTAATGTTTGATCTGTAAGGACTCCACTTGTAATGTCAAGTGTTACAAGTTGTTAAATCTTTGGTTTCAAACCTCACCTTGTGTATTTCATGAAAGTTTCTATCACACATGTTAGGTTGACAACTGCATGTTTGATAGTTTGCCTCAATGGAATTTTCTACCATAGAAAATACTACAAACATTGAATCAATTTGTTGTTTGGTCCAAGGTGGGAAAATGCTCCCCAACCTTGATTTCTCCATTTGAAAACCCCACATCTCTAATTAGAACTTACCTTTGATTGAAGCTCATTTTCCATTTTATAAATAGTCATTGTAGTATAATCTAGTGCTAATTGAATCAAACCTGAAGTCGAAAAGGCATAATTTTACTTCTTAGTTTGTTAATTACTCCCCGCATTGTAATTAGTCATTAAGCGCCCATCAAGCATTGCTGCTATCCAATCCCTGTGGACTCGACACTCTACTTCCATCATACTACATTTTTCATAGGGTAACAAAGAACTTGATTTTGACAACATCAAAATGGTGCCGTTACCGGGGATTGGCAATTGGTAACAACCGTCGATCGCTTAGTTTCTAATTATTGTGCCTTTTCTTTTAATCTTGTTTTCTTTTTTTATTGGTTGTCTTTGAAGGACTAGCCTTCACTTGAAAATCGGTAAGCCACTTCAATGTCGAATTAAAGCAATCAAGGTATGAATAATCCTTTTTCTAATCCGAATAATGCTAGTTCTAGCTCTAGTGGTAGTGCTAGTGGATCTTTTTGGCGACCCTTGCCTTCACAATCAAATCCATACCCGAACAATCTGCCACCTTCAATTTCACCAATTTCTTTCACTTACAGTCACCAAGAGCTAGATTGGGACACGCTCTCGGACTGTGCAACTTTTGCTACCTCTAGCGTGAATCCCATGGATGGATTCCCTTGGGAGTAGATCAACATAACCTCGCGCCTCCCCCCACCCGTCCGGTAGTCCCGCCACATGTACCCCCACCTTTCCAACAATACTATCCTCCTCCCATTGATCAAAATTTTGGGAGAACAAGCAAGATTACCTTTAACCTGAGATGGTTTTTTCCCCATGCAGGAGTGCTCTATTTTAAACTCGGTATGATCAATCTCTTACCCAACTTCTATGGGCGGGAAAATGAGGATCCTCACAAGCACATTAGGGAGTATAAGGATATTTGTGGGACCTTTAAACAACAAAGATGCACACCCGAGATCATAAGACTCAAACTGTTCACTTTCTCACTCAAGGATAGGGCTAAAGATTGGTTAGTGACCCTTCTTCCAAACTCCATAGGCTCATGGCCGGAACTCCAAAAGCAATTCTATAAGGAATTTCTTCCCATGCATAAAACACAAGCATTGGTGAAACAAATTCAAAATTTTTCCCAAGGAGAACACCAAACCTTTGCCGAGTGTTGGTTGAGATTCAAAGATTTTCTCCGAAAATGCCCACATCATGGTTTTGACAAGTTTCGTCAAATTTTCATTTGTTATGGGGGGTTATATCCCAATACCAAACAATTAATTGAAACCAAGTATTCCGGGAGTTTCTTAACTCTTGAGGTCAAGCAAGCCGAGGCTCGTTTTAAATATGTTTATGAGACTTCTCATAGTTGGGGTACATCTAACCCCCATGATCGAACTCTGCCGGTCACCGTAGTCCCTTTGGGTCATAATCTCTATCAAGTATCAAGTGAGATCGATCCCATTTCTCAACTCACAAGAAAAGTGGAAGCCTTGGAATCATAAAAGATCACCATGGCCCCCACTCCTATCCCGATCCTTGCTCTGATCAATCCGTCACATTGCTACCTTTGTTATGATCTGGAGCACTCAACCAATGAGTGCCCTGCTCTTCCTATTCTTCAAAATCAAGTATTGGAGCAACCATGTGCACTTGGGATGAATATTAGGCCCAGGTATAATCCTTCCCAAAATGATGCATCCAATCCTCCAGGGAGGTGGAGTGCACCAGGACACAACTACCGCAACAATAAAGGGGTGACAATAGCACCCAATGTTCCTCCACAGCCATATTACCCGCATCAACCACCTCCACCACCTTATGCACCTCCAAATTTTGGTCTACCCGCACCCCAAGGACCCCCTTTTATCCAAAACCAAGGGGCACCACATCCTCCACCCCCTTATGTGCCCCATTACAAGAAAAATTTTGAGGATCGTAACCATGGCTTGTCCTAAAGAATGAGCCAACTTGAGCAATCCATACAAAGTGATGCAATCATCACATGCTCAATCCATGCAAGCTTTACAAGCTCAATTGACTCAATTGCTTCAAAATCAACAAGTTGTTGATAAGGAAAAGCTTCTCGCACAACCATTCCAAAATCCTAAAGGATAAGTGAATAGTGGAGCCTCAAATTCTAATGGCCCTATCGAACATTTGAAAGGAATCACCACTTTTTGGAGTGGAAAAACCATGGACAACAAGGTCCAAAAGCCTTCTCAATAACCACAAACTAACGATAATCCAATTAGAGTTGAGGCCGAACTCGATGATGGGGACTCATTGCCCCCAAATGTAATGGATTTGGACGGGGACTTTTCCAAAGCCACCGATTTCATGGATCAAGAATTTTTGAATCTTGCTCCTCCGATTCCTCAAAGGCTTAAGAAATCTGAGAATAACATAAATCATGAATATTTGGAACTGTTTAACAAAGTTAAAATCAATATTCCTCTTTTGGAGGCCATTAAACAAGTTCTAGCTTATGCCAAATTTTTCAAGGATCTTTGCACTGTCAAGAGAAAACTCAATGTCAAGAAGAGTACCTACATGGCTGCGCATGCAAGCTCCATTATACTTAACGAAGTTCCTCTGAAATACAAGGACCCTAGTTGTCCTACCATAGTATGTGTGATTGGACAATACCATATCGATAGAGCGCTCCTTGATTTGGGTGCTAGTATGAATCTTCTTCCTTATTCGGTGTATGTCCAATTAGGCCTCAGAGAGCTTAAAGAGACCCATATCACTTTGCAAATGGCTGATAGATCCGTTAAGATGCCACGTGGTATTATAGAAGATGTTATTGTCCAAGTTGGTAATTTGTACTATTTGGTGGATTTAATTGTCCTCGACACACAACCCGTTGTGAATGAGGAATTGCAGATCTTGATCATTTTGGGCTGTCCATACCTTGCTACTGTTAATCCCTTAATTAATTATAAGAATGGTCTCATGCGATTGACATTTGGAAATATGACCGTGGATGTGAACATTTTCTCTCTTTTTAAACAACCGAATCTTGATGAGGAAGATGGTGATGAAATTTATAAAATCTCTCTTATTGATTCTTTGGTGCAAGATTTTTTTTGATGTATCTGATTATACAAGTGTTAATGATTCTTGCATCATCCCTTCTTTTGATTATACAATTTTGCTTGATAAAAATATAGCTAGTTTTGATCATGTTGAAAAATGCTTCGCTATCAAGAATGCCATTATTGAGTGTGATCATGCATTTGAGAGGGAGAGTGAGACGAGTGAGGAGAGAACTGAGAGCAAGGAAGAAATACATGTTGAGGGGATTGTAGGAAAGCCCATGTGGACCTCGAATTTTGAGAGATTGCCTCTGAGGGATACTTTCCCTCTCCCATCCCATGTTGTCACTCCGAAGCTTGAACTCAAAACATTATCAAGTGAGCTTAAGTATGCTTTCTTAGGAGAAGAAAGTACATTTCCAGTGGTTATCTCATACCAACTTGACTTTGGTCGAGAAGGAAAATTGATGGAAATCCTTAGAAGGCACAAGAGTGCCCTTGGTTGGTGTATTGCCAATTTGAGGGGAATCTCCTCTAATATTTGCACCCATGTGATCTATTTGGAGGAGGTTTCCAAACCATCTAGACAAATACAAAGACGATTGAATCCTAAGATAAAGGAGGTAGTGATGGCTGAGGTCAACAAGTTATTAGATAATGAGATTATCTATCCCATATTTGATAGCAAGTAGGTGAGTCCAACCCAATTGGTTCTCAAGAAGTTGGGATTCACGGTTGTGGAAAATGAGAGTGGTGAGCTAGTGCCTACTAGGACTACCATGGGATGGAGGGTATGCATTGACTATAGGAAGTTAAACATGGTCACTAGAAAGGACCATTTTCTCTTGACCTTCCTAGATCAAGTCTTAGAGAGAGTAACCGGACACAAACACCATTATTTCCTTGACGGTTACTCAGGGTACAATCAAATCAAAATAGTCCTCAAGGATCAAGAGAAGACACCTTCACATATCCCTATGGCACGTTTGCCTACAGGAGAATGCCTTTATGTACCTGCGACGTTGCAATGGTGCATGCTTAGCATCTTTAGTGCCATGGTTAAAATTTTTTTAGAAGTCTTCATGGATGACTTTAGTGTGTTCGGTGACTCTTTTGATGAGTGTCTTGAGAACCTTGAGAAAGTTCTCAAGAGATGCATAGAAAAGAACCTAGTTCTAAATTAGGAGAAGTGTCACTTCATGGTGACACAAGGCATTGTTTTGGGCCACATAGTGTCTAGTGAGGGCATGCAAGTTAACAAGGCAAAAATTGATGTCATCTCCAATCTTCCTCCCCCAAAAACTCTTAAGGACATAAGGTCTTTCCTTAGTTACGTAGGTTTTTATTAGTGGTTTATTAAGGACTTTAGCGCTACCTTGCGACCTATATGCCAACTCCTCACTAAAGATGTTGATTTTGAGTGGACCCAAGAGTGCCAAGAGGCATTCAATAAGCTTAAGGAGTCACTTACCACCACAACGATTATGCAAGCTCTCGATTAGAACCTTCCTTTTGAGTTAATGTGCGATGCGAGTGACTATGCCATTGGGGCCATGTTGGGGCAAAGGAAGGATAAGAAACCCCATGTCATACTCTATGAAAGTTAAACCTTAGATAGCACATAGATCAACTACTCCATGATGGAGAAAGAGTTGCTTGCCATAGTGTGTGCCTTGGAAAAATTCCAGTCATATGTTATAGGATCCCCGATTGTGTGTTTTACTGACCATGCCGCGCTCAAGTACCTTCTTTTCAAGAAGGATGCTAAGGCCTGACTAATCTAATGGATCCTTTTCTTACAAGAATTTGATCTCTTAATCAAAGATATAAAGAGGGTTGAGAATGTGGTTGCCGATCATTTGTCACGCTTAACTTTTGAACATGACCATATCAACCCCGTTCCTATTCGAGAGTGTTTCTCGGATGAGCAATTGCTCAAGGTTTCTACTTTCCCGTGGTATACAAATGTGGTAAATTTTATTATCACGGGGGATTTACCTCAAGGTTGGTCTACTCAAGACTGAGAGAGGCTTATGTTGATGGCACGATCATTCTTTTATGATGATCGTTATGTTTTTAAGTATTGTGCCAATCAAATAGTTAGGCGATGTGTGCCTAATGATGAGATACTGAGTGTGTTGTCTTTTTGCCATGACCAAGCTTATGGAGGTCATTTCTCTTCGCAAAAGACTGCATTTAAAGTTCTCCATAGTGGTTTATATTAGCCCACGATCTTTAAGGATGCGCATGCCTATTGTAAGGCGTGCCCTTAATGCCAATTACTCGGTAAGGTCACCAAGAGGAACTCCATGCCTCTAAACCCCAGTCTTACCATAGAAGTTTTTGATTGTTAGGGGATAGACTTCATGGGTCCTTTCCCTAAATCCAATAGTTTTGAATATATCTTGGTGGCTGTTGATTACGTTTCCAAGTGGGTGGAAGCCATAACGACTCGAACCAATGACCACAAGGTGGTCTTGAAATTCTTAAAAGAGCACATCTTGTCGCGGTTCAGAACTCCTAAGGCCTTGATTAGTGATCAAGGAGTGCACTTTTGCAACTCCCCGTTCGCTCGTTTAATGGAGCAATGTGGTGTCACCCATAAAGTTTCCACCACATATCACCCACAAACCAATAGCCAAGCCGAATTGGCTAATTGTGAAATAAAGGGGATTATAGAGAAGATGGTCAATCCATCTAAAAAATATTGGTCTTCATGGCTAGCTGATGCACTTTAGGCATATAGGACGGCCTATAAGACAAATTTAGGGATGTCCCCTTACCCCTTGGTTTACGGGAAAGCATGTCATTTACTCGTCAAGCTTGAGCACTGTGCTTATTGGGCAATTAAGAAGCTCAACTTTAATGTCGATGAGAGTGGTAAGAAATGAAAACTTCAACTTGATGAGCTGGAGGAGATTTATGGCAAACTCTACGAGAGTTCTAAGGTGTACAAAGCCTGTGTTAAGGCTTTTCACGATGAACGGATTGCCCAAAAATAGTTCATTATAGGAAACAAGGTGCTTTGTACGATTCACGGCTCCATATTTTTCTGGGCAAGTTGCAATCCCATTGGATTGGCCCTTACATCGTGCACAAAGTTTATCCCTACGGAGTCGTGGAAATCGAAGATCCCAAAGATGGGGCCATCTCTAAGGTTAATGGGCAATGGCTCAAACCTTTTCTTGAAGGTTTTGACATCGAGTTAGTGTCAATTCCCTTAGAAGACCCCAACATTGGGGTTGAGTAGGCTCTCGTGAGCCATACTCTCTTTTTTGTATGCCCCATGTTACATTGTTGGCATTTTTTTTTGTTCTCATTACATGTCCTTTGCATCCATGTCATGCTTCATATCTTGGTTGAGTGGTTGGAAAGTTTGATTTTGAAATGGGAGAGGGTGGATCGATCCAGGGTTTCTATGCGGATCGACCCGCGTTTCTGTTGGGGCATTTTGTTCTAAAAATTCCTAAATCGGATCGATTCGGGGTTTTTATGCGGATCGATCCAGAAGTTTAATTGAACATTCTGCGTGAAAATGCTAAATCGGATCGCTCCGGCTTCAAGCCTCGGATTGATCCATGGTTTTCTGGGAACATTCTGCGTGAATATTTAAAATCGGATCGATCCGGCTATAGCCTCGAATCGATCCGCGATGTCGAATTTTGGGTATAATTCTGGGCAGGGGTTCATTTGTTTCAAAATTTTAAAACTTCTCTCAAAAACCTCTCAAGCCCCTTTCTCATTTCTTCTCAAGATCTTCCATTGTGCTCATACATTTTTGAAAATCTCATTTATCCTTCATCCCAAGTAAGATTTGCACTCACTAATCCCCTTGATCTTCATGTTTAGGATGAGATTCACCCTAGGGTTTGGTATAATTTTTCTTTGCTCACTCCCTTAGAAAACCACCTTTAGGACTTGATTCTTCACTTTTTTTCTTTATATTTTGGGATTGTTGAATACACATTCACTCATTTTCAATGTTCAAGCCACATTGTGGCTTGTTTGGGACAAATTCCATGACACAAAGAGTGTTAAACCATGAGAGTCAGGTATGTGCCCATAAGGTGTTCGACAGAATGCCTCATTCAAAATTCCCTTGTGCTAAGTCCCGATCCATGCATGCTTTTTCACCGTTTCATGTGCATTGCTCTTAAATTCTCATTTCATTTGCATTGTGTCTTTCTCTTGAACGGTTTCAAACGTTGATTCCGTGGCCCTTGGTATGTGCTTGCAATTGCGCTCTTGCCGTGCACGTGTGTTTTGCTAATGCTCGCGTGCGTTTTGCGAATGGATGCAAGCGTTTTGTGACCGTTTGCATGCGTTGTGCTTGTTCTTTGGATAGGCACCATCTTGTCCCCGGTTTGCCCTCTTTGACATACATTTGAGATGTTCACATTTGAAATTTATTGCTCATTTTTCTTATCTTCTGTGGTTTCTCTCTTGCTTTTTATAGGGATGATGACGAGCATTAACAAGTACAACCGCACCAAGCTTTCCCCAATCCTAAGGGGGTATCAGGGGTACCGAGTCAAAATAGAGACAAAGTGGTACGAAAACCACTTTGAGACCAAAAAGTCGATCCTCCTTGAACGCACCATTGTTCTTTTTGACTTCCTTCTAGAGGTGGTCTGAATCTTCACCCATCGTGGATGGAGAACCCCACTCGATCACTGCGGGGATTTTAACGAGACATGGTGTAGACACCCCAATTTTGACCAACCGTTGAATCCAGGGCTGGTTACCTCTAAAAGACCGATGATGACAATGACCGGTGAAGTTCGAAAATTTTCCAAAGAATTCAAGCCCTTCAAGAATTCTTCAAAATAAGTTTCCAAATTAAGAGAAAGAAAGAAAGAATTGGGTGTTCGGAAAGACCCGGGTACATGTGAGAGAGACAGCCTGAAAAGTAATTTCAAAAATAAAGTATATATGTATATATATATAAGAATTTTGAGAGAAGAAAAAGAAGGAAAAGAAGAAAATATGTATATGTATAGTCTATTAAGTATATGCTAGTATCTTATTATATTAGTATAGTTTACTAAAGTATAGTGGCATGATGGTATAGTTTACTAAAGTTCTTAATATATTAATATAACATATAAAGTATATTAGTATATTAGTATATTATACTAAAATATATTAGTATATTTAGTTTAGTAAATATATATTTTGAAAATAAAATAAAAAAGAGAATTCAGTTAGCCGCGGCACGCGATGAAGCTGGCGCAACGAGTGTCGCGCCATCATTCATTGAGTGCCGCTCGGCACTCAGTGAGTGCCGGAACGGCATTCGGTGAGTGCCGCAGCCAACTCTTCGAGTGCCGCATTAAGTAACAGTTTGTTTTTTCTCACATGTTCTAGAAGAAATCTTTGCACATGGGTTTCTCATTCGAATTTACCCAATTAACCCCATGGGAAAAGTCTATATAAGGAAGCTTTCACCTGCATGAGGAGGGGTCTTTTCTTCCACCATCTTCCATTGATACATACATTGAATTTAGAGAGAGAATTGAGAGAAAAACAAGGAGTTCTTGAAGAAAACTTTGAAGAATTTGAAGAATTTGGAAGATCTTCATCCAACAATTGAGAATTCCCTGAAGTTATAAGAGGTAACCTCCCAATCTTGTAGAGAATTAGGCTAATTCAATCACAAATTCATAGTTCTAGGAACTTTACACATTTTCAAAACCTCTCTTCTTAACCCATTTCATCACACACCACATAGAATTTGTGATTGAATTTTATAATTATTCATTTGGTTTTGATTTAAATTAGCCTTGGGTTTCAAACAAAAACTAGTTCATGAGGAGAGTTTATAAAACTTTGATTTTATTTCATTCTTGTTAATTCTTCCTTTGGAAATCTATGAGATCTCTAATATCTCATGAGATTTCTTTGGGGTTGATCTCTTAGTTTCCCATAATCTATGGTTTAATGAGGAGACAAGGTTGGGTCATGGTTATATTCATATGTCATTTGTTGGGTTTAAGTCTTGGTCCATGGCTTGAATCCTCTAAATTGACTCTCATAGATTTGCTTCCATATTCTATGAGGTTCACATAGGTTTTGGTCATATATAATCTCCAAGGACCATTAATTTGGGAGGAGAATTAAATCTATATTCCTCAAGGATTATATATTTGAGAAAGGAGTTAGATGTAGGTCTAATTCAATTCCATATTTTAACCATTCAAAGCCCATAGGATTAAGACCTAGGAGTTCTCTTACTAGAACCTCAACATGAGGTCTATGAGAGAGATATTTCAAGGCTAAGTCCATGAATCTCTTTTACATTTCATTATACTTTTGAATAACCATAATCATACTTGATCTTAATTATTTTTAAAATCATGGATCAAGATTGATTCAAACTTTGAACACTAACTCAACAATGGTGCAGTGAGCCCACTAGCCAACTATGATCAAAGATTTTTAATAAAATCATGGCATGTTGGAATTGGATGAGACCAATTGGAGATTATATATAACTCATATATGTATCATTAGGATCTTTGCCTTAGTGAAATTCCATATTTAGGATGGTTTGACCTCATGATTTGTGAGTAGGTTGTTCTCCGTCCAAAATTTCAGAACAGTGAGCTCGTTTTAAAATAAGTAAATCAGATCCTTAATAAAGTCTCATTGACCTCAAATAAATTTTTCTAGGTAGTTTAATGTGTTAGGAAGATACCCTAAAAAGATCAAAGTGTTTCTAATTTTTTTACTATTTTTAGAAAATCATACAAAAGCTCTGGACAAAGAGTTACAGATTCCTGAGTGCTGTCTAGTATTTTCCCTATTTCTAGAGATCCAACCATTGGATCATTGATTTTCTTTTTGGGTTGGAAACTAGACTCACAAAGGCATAACATACTGTAGACACTCCGATTTTGACCAAACGTCGAGTTGAGGGGAGTACTACCTCTAAGATCCGATGATGACAAGTGTCTAGCTAATCTAGGACTTCCAAAGATGATTCAAGCTCTTCGAAAGACTCTCCGACCTAAACAAGAAACAAAAAAAATGATGATGAAAAGAAAAAAAAAAAAGAAAAAGAGGCAGAACGACACTTGGGCAAATTTGCGGCAGTCATGGGATGCCGCTGCGGCAGTCTCTGGACTGCCGGACGACATTCTGTGAATGCCGCGAATTTCAGCGAGTGCCGCGAAAAATAAATTTTTATAAAATAAAAAAAAATGACAGTCCCTAGGGTTGTCCCCGACTTTCATTGAGTGTCGCATCGGCATTCAGTAAATGCCGCAACGGCAATCACTGAGTGTCGTTCTGGCATTCAGTGAGTGCCGCTTCCATCTCCAGGGAGTGCCGCCTTTTCGTGACAGTCTGTCCAAAAGTAGGTTGGTTTATACCATCAAATGGCGGCGGGAATTAGGGTTTTGGCTGCAAATTTCCCAAAATAACCCCCTAATGGTTTCCTATATATAGAAGGTGTATATTCCATTATTAGGGAGGGAATATTAGAATGTTAGGATCCCAATATTGATTCTCTTTCAAAATTTTCTAAATAGAGAAAAGGTAGTAGAATTGGAAGAAGAGTTTGATCATCACTTGTAAGGTCTCAAAGAAACCAAGAAGTTGAGGATACTTAGAGGTAAGACTCTAAACTAATTAGTTCATTAGTAGCTCAATCACAATATTTAGATACCTAGGACCTTTTACACATTTTCAAAACCTCTCCTCCCACCTCATTTCATCACACACTACATATATATTGTGATTGAGCTTTCATCTCATTAGTTTGGATCAAAATGTCTTAGTGTTTTAAGCTTAAATAAATCTTGAAATAAAACTTTGGTCCCTTTTCTTTGCTTATGTTTATTTCTTAGGTTCATGAGGCTTTCAATGCCTTATTTGAACCTTTGTGTTTAGAATCCCTCAATATTCTTATGAACTTATGATTCATAAAGGGATTGAGGTTGATCTTGGTATGTTGAGTCAATGAGTCCAAACTTCATCCATAGTTTAAGCTTATTATTTCAAGGTTTTGTGAAGTTTCTTATACTTCATTAAAACCTATAAGTTCAAGTGTCATTAATCTCCAATGACCATCAAATGGTAGGAGAAGTAGCTTAATTTAAGTCCATCTCTATGGCTTAGGCTAATCCTTTTCTTAGGTTTTGTGAAGCTCTTCATACTTCATTAGAATCTACATGTGTGTATCTTTAGCCTCCAATGACCACCAAGTGGTAGGAGTAACAATATGAATCCAAGCTTTTGTCATAAGTTTGGAGTTCATTGTTTTGGGGATTTTGTGAAAGTCATTTCATATTTCATCAAGATCCACAAACATGTATGTCTTTAGTCTCCAATGACCATCAAATGGTAGGAGAAGTAATTTGGATTCAGCCCAACTTCATGGTTTAGTAGTTGGAATTAACCAACTAAATTGAACTTGAACAAACGGTGCAGTGAATTCAGTGACCACCTTTGATCAAGGATTTTTAGTTCAAGATCAGACCATTGGAATTGAATGATACTAACGGAAAAGTGTTTATAACTCAAAATTCTACCACTGTAATTTTTGTTTTAAGGAAGCTTCATGTTTAGGGTAGTTTGGTCAATGGTTTTGTGGAACAACTATAATCTTTCTAGAATTTTAGAACAGTAATACTCTTTTGAAATAAGCAGATCAGAACCTTAATCAAGTGTTCTTGGCCCAAAATAAATTTTTCCAGATAGTTTAATGTGTTAGGAAGTTACCCTAAAAATACCAAAGCATTTCTGATTTTTTTTTACTATTTTTAGAAAATCATGCAAAAACTCTGGACAGAGAGTTCTAAGTCCCTAAGTGATGTCTAGTGTTTGTCCAATTACCGGAGATCTAACCGTTCAAACCTTGATTTTCTTTTTGGGTTAGACACTAGACTCACAGAGACATCTTTTGTCCAAAAATCATTAATATCAAACTACGGGAAGTATGCTTTTTATTTCCTTAAAATTCTGATCTGCTCTCAGCAATTTTCAGAATTCTGTCATGATTTTGATATCTTGCAAACAATGGTCCCAATGATCTTTCCATGATGTAAGGCTTAAACTATGCGTTAATAGTGATTAGTCAAGCTTAAAACCAGAGACTAAATGATCCAAATCAATGAAATGTTCATAGCTTTATTGCATTCATACTCATATGTTCATGTGCATTCATTTATGTAGATTGATACTTGTAAATAGAATTCACCGTGTGTTAGAGTTAGTTACTTAGGAGTTCAATAATGTATTTTGTTTAAAGTATGTCGACTAACCCTTTGTTTTGTAGCGCTGATGAGGTACGACTTTTCATCTTTCCCTTTAGCGTAACTTTTCTTTGATTTTATCGATTTTATGACCTCATGCGCGACACATTAGAATTAGGTTTTGCCTTATGTGCATATGTGATTAGAGACCTTTTCTTAGGATCTTTCTATTCGCATGCATTGCACGTTTAATATTCGCGGCATGGATCTCGGGTAAGTTCTATAGTTCCCTACTTGCATATCATATTGCTTGCTACTTGAATTATGTGGTTTTTAAATGATATTTTATCACTTGCAATCTTACACCCTTTAGACATGCTTTTGTAATGTATATTTATACATATGTATTAGTTGAGGGCACATTTAAATTAATAATTTGATTAAAAGGATGTTAAGTAGAGGCCTATCGCGAGATAGGATGAGAATGGGTGTTTTAGTCCGATGGACTCCTTCCCTTCTCATTCCATAATCTCCGGACCTAGTTTAATCTTTGGTTTTGCAAAAAGATCAGTTGCTTTAAAATAGGTTTCTTAATTTTCCCTTTAAAAATTAAGTGGCGACTCATTTGTTTTGAATTTGAAATTTTAAAAGAATTTAAAAAGAAGAGTTATGGGTAAAGGAGAAAAATTGCGATATCCAAAATCTGGCAACTCTGCTGGGGATCGAACCCAGAATCTCTGGTTTCGCAGACCAGAATTTCTAATTTTGGGTTCACTCGAGGATTAGACTTGAAAGCATCCTTTTAATCGAATTAGTTAATTTTTGTGTGCCCGTTGCATTACACTTGCATGTTTAGCCAGTCGATTACATGGAACTATGACCTTGGAGACTCGGGGCAACCCGGTAGGTCAAGCCATCATGGGGCCGTGTGATCACCCTTGATCTCGTACCATGTGTTGGTATATAAAGCATCCTATCGGGTGTGTGTCAAGGGTCCCTTATTTGACCCAAAACCCAGCTCTTGCATAGTAGCTTCCATAGAACCTTTCAAATCTTAGGAAATCAATTCTTGATTAGGATTTATGTGCTAGGAAGCTTTGTATGCCCAGATTAAGGGACTACTTGAGATGATGACGATGCTTACTTGATGAAAGATGTATAATCTTTTAATCACCTTTTAGCAATTCTCTCCATGTCCTATGACATTTGAGAACATGCTGAATCTTGATTATAAGATTAACATCTCTTATATCATGTTAGCTAAGCATCATTGACCTTGTATGCATCCAAATTCAAGAAAAGTACGGTGACAACCCGATCTTGTGATCCTTCTATCCAAAAGTTTTAAAACTCACCTTTGAGAGCAAACGCAATTTCGATAAACCACCATTCTTTATCCCAAATTAATTTTTGATCGAACAAAGCTCCAAACTAACCTCTGTTAAGGTATATTTTCACATGATCATCTTCTAAGGAAAACTCCAAAAATTTTGGGAATTGTTTTTGGAAGAAATGCTCTTTAGATGAAATTCAAAGCAAAATTTCAACCCAATCATCTTTATTGAGAAATGTTTTCACATCCTCATTTTTAAATAAAGATTCAAAATCCTTGAGAATCGTTTTTGAAAGATCTCATCATTTAAGGGAATGCTTTTCAAATGAATTTTGAAAATTTTTGAATATCCAACCTTTGAGAGGGTAGTGAAGATCACAATGAAAGGAGAAGTTGGCGCACTTGACATGGGTGAGGATCTTATCTGCTTATGTGTTTATGTGTTAGGATTAGGATTTTTTTTCTTTGGCATCTAGAATAGGCACACACGCACACATGCATTGCATCCGTGTGACATATAAAAGAAAGTTTTTTACCAAATGTCTTTTAAAAAACAAAATATATGTGTGTGACAAAAGGAAACAGATAAAAGTTTTTAAAAGAAAAAATTTAAATTTGTTGTAGGGGCGAAAATAGCATCAAGTTCAAATCAAGCCTAGTTTAGGGATCTCACAGTGAGGCTGGTAAGAAGAGAAGATGCTGAAATGGCAGAAGAAAGGAACAACTAGGAAGTAGCCGGGTTAAGAACACTGGTAGAACAACAAGCAGAGCAAATGAGGCAGCAAGCCAAAAATTTGAACCGTATGATGGGAATGATAGAAGCACTGAGACCACCGCCTGTAATTTTGCCGGTTGTGGACCCACCTCTAGGAGGGAAAGGAGATTGGTTTGATGATCAGGAGGCACAGTGGACTGATGCACTGCAGGCCAATAGGGAAAGGGAGAAAGCTGAGAAGAGAGGCTATTGACCGAGAAGATTGAGAAGCTGGAAAGGGTTATGCGTAAGGCTCAAGGGGTCGATACTTATCTAATGGAATTGGAAGGTCTGTACGATGGAGTCCACGAGACACTACCAGCCGGCTTTAAGATGCCAGTTTTTTATAAGTTCGACGGAACGGGAAACCCTCGCAGTCATGTAAGGATGTGTATCAGAGCTTTCCAACCAAGTGGACTAAGCACCACCATGATGGCCATCTTGTTCCAACAAACTTTAACCGGAGCTGCCTTATCTTGGTACCTCACTCTCGAACCAAGCAAGACCCGGGTTTGGGAAGAAGTAATTAAAGCATTCGTGGCACAATATGAGTACAATCAGGACCTGGACGTTACCATTAGAGATCTGGAGACTACCAGGCAGGGAAATAGAGAGTCTTTCGTTGAATATTTGAGCCGTTGGAGAGGGAAGGCGGCTAAAATGGTACAGAGGCCATCCGAGAAAGACCAGATCTGAATGTTGATGAAGAACCTTCAACCTGTCTATCAAGAGAAGATAAGATTCTAGTCGATCAACACTTTTGCTGAGGTATTTGATGTAGGGACTCGGATCGAAGATGCAATCCAAGAAGGAGTAATAAAAAAGGAGAAACAGTCAAACCGGTACAGAAGGCCGAACTATGGATCCAATGGAGGATAGTCAGGAGGGCATTCTGGTCCCACCGATGTCAATGCACTGAATGGGCCGGAGATGAAATTTGACATAACACCAAGGAGAGGAGGGGACAAAGCACCGAGAAAATTCTCAGATCTGGGAGTATCACTATCAACCGCTCTCGATAGGCTGTTAGCGAAAGGGAATCTCCATCAGTTGGACCCTCGACCTCTACCGAGTCTGCTTCTGCCAAATTTTCAAGGGGATCTCTTTTGCAAATTTCACCAACAGAAGGGCCACTCAACGGATTGGTGTATGAGGTTAAGGCATGAAATCCAAGATCTAATCGATAATAAGGTGGTATCAGAACCGCCTGTCAGAACTCTAAATGTCACAAGAAATCCGCTATTGAATCACCATACTGTACCACCACCGTAAGGCCTCTATTTCTTAGGGATAGAATAAACCATCTTCGATCCGTCTAGGCTAATCACTAGGGCTAGGACACCAAGAAGGCCTTATCAGCTGATGGAGAATCCGACAATATGTACCTTGGAGGGTGTTTTGAAGGGATGTGAAGAGGAAAGAGGAGAACAGATGGATTGGTGGGTTCAGGAAATAGGCAATATAGATCAGATAGAGTATGATTTATGGTACAAAAGTGATGAAGAGGTGGGAACCAAAAACGAAAGTTTGGAAAGAGCCTCAGGGACCGACAATCTGTGGATGAGAGAAGAAGTCAGTCATTTGACCCGGTCAGGCAGACACTTTAAGCCGCACGAACTGGAAGAAGATCACCCGGGAAGGGATCTAGACAAGGGAAAAGGAAAAATAGATGAAGAAGCAGAGGAAGACAGGGTCCTGAAATAATTGAAGAAAACTCAGGCTAACATCACTGTTTGGGACTTACTGATCGCTTCAAAATGTCACAGGCAGGGGCAGTCTTGGATGCTTTGAACTAATCCAACATTTCCATCGATGCAACACCGGAAGACCTCATGGGAATTATCAGTAGGATTCTGACTCTGGCTATTACCTTCTCATTAGACGACCTACCTCCGGGAGGGTCCGCTCACAATAAGCCATTGTATGTCACTGTTGAATGTATGGGGAATACTGTACCTGCCTATCTTGTTGATAATGGATCTGCTCTAAGTGTGTGTCCGTTCCAAACAGCCAAGCACATGGGTTTGGATTAAACAACGTTCGTGCCATCTGAGCAAAAGGTAAGGGCATATGACAACACTCAGAGAACGATCATGGGAATAATTCTCCTTCATTTAGCTGTTGAGCCTGTGGAAAAGGAAGCCAAATTTCAAGTCATCGACATACCTGCTTCTTTTAACTTACTGCTGGGAAGGCCGTGGCTAGACAGTTTGGGCGCCATACCATCTACGGTTCATCAGAAAGTCAAGTGTGTTTGGAAGAGCAAGGTTTGTGATATTCTCGGGGATAGCTGGGTTCGTCAGTCTAAAGCTTCATCAAGCGTGCTGGTTTTGGAGGTACAGTTCTGAGAAGAAGAGACAGGTCTGGGAGGGTTCGAATTCATTAATATGTTGGAAGGTAAGAAGCCAAGAGAGTTCTTGCCACTTTACTTCGATCAGTATGCAAGCTCATTGGTCGCGGGGATCATGAAGAAGATGGGTTTCTTTCTAGGCATGTGATTGGGTAAGAATCATCAAGGTCTGCCAGAATTTTTGAGTATTGCCACTCAGACTCACACTCATGGTCTGGGGTATCAACCATAAAAAAAAGTGGCACAGAGGACTCCAAGAACCCTAAAACGAAAAGATTAAGCTTTCCAAAGAACTTTGAGTGCTTTAAAATCCTCCAAGGGGGTTTCTTTGAGCTCTCTAGTTCTTAGGATTTTTCAGTCTGTTGAATGGGGAGGGGAGAAGCCCATTTTATAGTTGAAGATTTGGGTGACAAACTTTATAGTTAAGCGATGTGGGATAAAAGAAACACAAATTTTCACGTTTTTGGGCATTTTCAAGCGAATTGGGGTCAAATCAAGGGTCCAGAAAGCATCTGGGGTATCTAAGAGCCATAGTGGCACTCAGAGCTACCACATGGTAGTCTGAGAGTGCCACGCGGTACTCAGCTGAGAGCCACCATGGCTCTTAGCCAGGAAGTTGTGTTTTCACTCCAGATTTCCTGAATTTCATTCTCTCACCTCGGTTATCCTTTTTAGGCTTATGATATACCGTTGGAAAGATATGGAAGTATAGTTTATGTTTTTGGTCTCATTCAAAAAGAATTTTTAGATTTTGAGTTATGGTCAAAAGAGTGAGGATGACTCCAAGAAAGAGCAAACCTGTGAGGTGCAAGAAGGGGTAAAAATTCTCCTAAGTGGTTTTTGGCCAATGTGAGGGCTTGGGTCACTAATTTAGCTTATTTTAGGACTATTTTGTAAAGAGATTTCTCAGGATCCCACCCCGAGGTCCGGATTTTTCTCAGTAGTAAAAAGCAATTTTTCATCATTTCATGTGAAAAGCTCCCCTAAATTGGTTTTTTTGTCTCTGATTTGAGTTTCTAACGTACCTTAGTTTTCCTAAAGGTTACTGTAATGTATCTTGGAGACCATGGTGCTTCACGGAGTGCTTCTTTATAAAATCAAAATTCCACAAATCCTGATTTCAGTCATTGGGTTATTCTTGAGGCGGGGTTCCTTCAGTCGAATGGACGAACTAAAATAGGGTGTCTACAGATGCATACATGGATAGAGGCTACGAGGATGGAGCCTATGATGATGGAGGCTATTCTGATACTAACTACTATGCAAGTTGAAGACTTGGAGCTTACTGTCGATAGTTTATGCTTATGTTTTTAGAGACATTGTAATAGTTACGTTTATAATCGGCCTATATTGTCATAACACTTTAATTACGTTTCTACAGATACTTAAGGTCTGTAATAGTTTAGTATTAAACTCTGATTATATATATTGAGCTTAGAATTTCCAAATGCGAAGTTTGTTTCCTTACTCTGATGGTTTGACTTTGGTTATGGACAATATGATGACTTTCAACTGTCATGGCCTATGGGTCCAAAAAGGAATTTATTTTCTCTATTTTTGCTACTGCAGGTCGTGACATCAACCCAATACAACGGTGATCGACAAGGTCTTCCGTATAAAGCTTTGAACAACACCATTCCTATACTTGTATGGTAGCTATTGTTGTAGGGGAACTTGATCAGCGACAGGTGCGTCTCCCATGAACCCTTAAAATTAATGAAGCAAGCACGTAGCATATCCTTCATCACTTGATTCACACGTTTAGTCTGACCATCGATCTGCGGATGAAAGGGTGAGCTCAAATTCAATGTAGATTATTGCCTGAAGACTCTTCCAGAATTCTATAGTGAAGCGCAAATCTCAATCTAACATGATTGAAATAGGCACGCCATGTAGTCGTACAACTTGTTGTAGATACATCTGACTCAAGCGTTCTACTGAATGCATCATGCTGTAGGTGATAAAATGTGCAGTCTTCGTAAGTCGATTCACGATTACCCAAATAGCGTCGTGGTTTTGCTGA
The DNA here is from genome assembly GCA_033977485.1 of Hydrangea macrophylla. NCBI lineage: Eukaryota > Viridiplantae > Streptophyta > Magnoliopsida > Cornales > Hydrangeaceae > Hydrangea > Hydrangea macrophylla. The sequence continues at coordinate 57,844,459 of CM066988.1, read as the reverse complement.
GACTTTGGCATTATCGGCAACGGTTGTAGTAGACCAGGTGGTTTCTGATGTTTCGCCTTCACTTGTTTGCAAGTAGTACACTGAGCTACATACTCAGCTACTTCTCTCTTCATTCATTATTACTAAAAATTCCTCTTCAGATCCTTGTACATCTTCGTTCCTCCAGGATGAACAGTCATCCACGACTTGTGTGCTTTGTCCAGATTATCTTTCCTGAGATTATCAGTATTAGGCACACATAGTCAACCCTTACATCTTAGGGCTTTATTTGTACCGATACTCCATACTTCTGATTTCTTCGCTGACATCTTAGCGAATCATAACTTTAAATCTTCGGTCATCTATTGCACTTCTATGATATGGCTAATCAGAGTCTGTTGGACCATCAGATATCCAAGATGTAGTTCTTTCGTCGACTCCAATGGCTCTAGGTCGAACTCGGCTAAAACTTCTAATGCTTGCCATTCTCAAATTAATAACGCATCAATCACTAATCGAGGTCGGTGACTTAAAGCATCACTACTACATTTGTTTTACCCAAATGGTATTGCAGCGAAAAGTCAAAGTCCTTAAGTAATTCCATCCATCTTCATTGTTGCATGTTTAGCTCCTTCTGAGATAACAGATACCTTAAGCTCTTATGATATGAGAATAGATCAAATTTTTTACCGTATAAATAGTGTCTCCATATCTTTAATGCAAACACTCTCGCTGCCAACTCCAGATCATGTGTAGGATAGTTCTTCTCGTGCTGCTTCAGTTATCTTGATCCATACGCAATTACATTCATGTCTTGCATAAGCATACAACAAAGTCCTTGGTATGTGTAATACCCTATATTCTTGGTATTTAATACGACCTGGTATTTCTTTTCTATACTTGTATAACCTTTCTTTTCCTTTGGTGAGATTTGGTTACCAATCGATTGCCTGTCATCCCAATTGATTGCCACTTTTTAGATGCCAATCGATTGCCTTTGTTCCCATTTGATTGACATTTTTGAGTCCCAGTCGATTGACATGTTCCCAATCAATTACCATTATACCGACTAAAAGTAATGATGTGGCAACATCCCAATCAATTGCCATTCTTTCCAATCAATTGCCTTCAAATATCTGTTGTCAATCGATTGACTTGTGTCCCAATCGGTTGACATGAGCTGAGACAAGTTTTCTTCTTTTCTTTAGCTTTGAACGTGTGACACTCTCACAACTCTATATATATATAAGTCCATTCTTAGCCTTGGGCCAGTTTTAGACCTTAAGAGACAGAGAGAGTGTTGTTATATATATATATCCATATATCTATATCTATATCTATAGATATACATCCACACACACACACTCACTGCCCTTGGTAGCTAGAGGAAGAGAAGAAGAAGAGAAGAAAGAAAAAAAGAAGAGAAGAAGAGATAGAGAGAGCTGGGCACAGAGAAGAAGAAGAGAAGAGAGAGAGAACTTTGGTGTTTTCAAGAACACACACACCCAAACGCACCCTTGGTGAGTTTCTAACTCACTTGGTCCCTTTAATTTGATGTTTTACAAGTCTTTATGAGGGTTGGTTGTGACTAGTATGTCCTTATGACGTTTATATATGTTGTTTTATCAATTTGCTAGTAAAGATGAAGTGCCAATCAATTGGCATAATTACCAATCAATTGCCATCAGTCTGGACCCAATCGATTGGATAGAATTCCAATTGATTGACATTCTAATCGATTGCCAATGTTAGCAATCGATTAACATTGTTTCAGAACCAATCGATTGCCATGATTCTCAATCGATTGTTATAGTTTTTATCCCAATCGATTGGACATTATTCCAATCGATTGGTATGGGCAGAACATGGATTCTTTTGCCTATTTATTATATAAAGGGTTTGTTTGTTCGATTCTTGATTCGGACCTCTATTATACAATTTTTGGGGTTAGATAGGGATAATGTGACAATAAAGTTAAGTATAATTATGCAGAATGGACAAAAGTAATAACGTGTGTAACATGTTAATTTGTGTATAGAGTTTGATATCTGTTTCTTTTAATCAGAGTAGTCAGGCCACATTTGGGAATAGTCATGTGTCGATATTAGATCGTAACTCAGGTAGGTTTGGTAAGTTCTAGGAATGGTACATGGATGGACGTTTGGTCATGATATGCTCTTAAAAGCGGTGAGCTGGACCAAGTAGTCCTAAGATAGATGGATAATCTATGATATGCTCTTAAAAGCGGTAAGCTGGGATGTCTGGTAGATGACGCTAAGTCGTGGCAATAGATGATATGCCTTGTTCAAAACATTGTGTCCCTGAAATACAATGAACATAATACATTGTTCTTAAAAGCAGGGGACAGACTGATGTGGAGTCCATGACATGCAGTGAGCTGTGTAATATGCTCTTAAAAGCGGTGGACAGAATGAAGGTGTATCCCTAGAGTTAAATGAGTAAGTTTGCTCATCCAGTCAGAATATGTTTTTATCGATCTTTGAGTAACAAGACGAAAAGGGTTGGTTTATGATGTTGAATAAAGGAACAAGATATTATTATAGTAAGATATTAACTCGTGTTTTCATAAGCTTGTGTTTACTTCAGATAACTGGTACCTTGTTAGTTTATACTCACTAAGCTCTAAGTAAGCTGACGGCCTTTATTGCCTGGACTTTCCCCCATCCAGACTATCCTATACCTCATTTTACAGGTGATAAAGTCTACAACAATAGTTCCTATGCAAGAGGAGAATACACCGAGGGTGGCCCCACTGATAATGGTTATACCAGGGAGGACTATAACGCTGATGTTTATGCCAACTGAAGATTTAGAGGTAGTTATTACTTTTTGATTCCTGTTTAGTTGTTTTGTTATAGTTGGTACTTAGGCATATGTTGCTTTCAAACCTTATATATCTTCCGCTATAGCTTTACTTTTGTAATAACTCTGATGTTGGAAATATAATAGGTTTCTTTTATATTATTGTGGGTTGTTCTTTCTGTTATCTAGAACTACGTGGTATGGAAGGTTAGTGACATTCACCAGTAATTCCCTATGGACCCATAAAGGAAATTTATTTTTCTCTATTTATGCTATTCCGGGGCGTGACATGATTTTTGGTATCCGAGCCCTAGGTTTGTGATACTTTCGTTCACTACCTATTCCACATCATCTGGTCCTAGGATGTTAAGATTTCCTTGAGATAAGATATGAGTTTAAGATAAGTTCGTCTTTCTGATGATGGATAGTCTCTTTGTAGGATATCATGGATCCAGAGTTTCATCAGTTTGTTATCAATGCTTATGGAGGACACGTAATCCATGGGGATACCTTGGAGCCAGCTGACCCGAAGTTTTATCATGAGCGAGTGTGCCAGATAGCTAGTCGACATTTGGAATAAGACATATGGAGGGTGCTTTATGTGACCGGGAGTATTCACCCGACACAAATGCGTATGGATGCTTACCATTCTGCGAGAGTTGGTAGAGACATTTGTCAGGAGATATTACGGTTAGTTCGGAGTAAGCCAGAGATGGATGAGATTGAGTTGAGAGCCATTTTAGCTGTCCCACCAGAGCCTGTAGCTGTACCACCACCGGTAGCCCCACCATCACCGGTACCTGACGTACCAGTTTCAGAGCCTGAGCCAATTCAGGATGAGGTGGATCCAGAGCCAGAGGATGAGCATCCCGATAAGGATATTGACGGGGATGGAGAGGAGGAGTCGATAGACGATGAGGACCCAGTGAAGTATGAGCATGTGGTTGACGCGGATGACGATGAGCCAGAGTTTGAGCCAGAGGATCTAGCATAGGACCCAAAGGCCGTAGAGGGAGACATAGGGGTGGAGGCTGACGTAGTATTTGAAGACGTGGCTGATGAGGAGATCGTCGTACTAGAGGAACCCATTATGCATATGGCAGCCATGGCTGATATGGCAGTAGGATAGATAGCCTGGATGGTAGCCCAACTAGTAGGTTTTGCTATGGGAAAGGCTGCGATAGCAGGAGCTCTTGAAATAGCTGATGGATTTGCCGCAGTAGCAATCGAGGTTGCCAACCAGGCAATAGCAGACGCGATGGAGGACGCTAATGCAGAGGTGATAGAGGATTGAGATATTGGAGTGGTAGCCGGAGATCTTGTCGCATCAGTTTAGGATGATCCACTCGAGGAGATAGATATCGATTTGGAGGATGAGGCGCCACCAGGAGGATCAAATACTGACGATCTTTGAGTCAGGATCTGCAAGGGGTTTATGTTTTTGCTAGATTATATTAGGACATGTTGTCCACTAAAATTTTGGGAGCTTGAGAGATAGCTATTTGACCATAGCTTTGTATAGTATGAGCAGTAGTAGTGGTAGTTGTAATAGTTGACCTTAGTACTATTTTTGCATTGTCCCACGTGGTACACAGTTTGACTAGTATGTACTATGCGGTACATCTTTTGATTTATACGAGCAGTACTTTGTTATTGATCGTGTGGTTGCTTTGATATGTTTTTTTTAGAACTGTTCATTCTTGTTGCTTCTTGTCCTATCTTGTTTTCGTTTCTATGAGAAGACTTTCAGCTGATAGTTGTATCTCTTGTAGGCAATGCTCGTTATCATTATGGTAGGACCCTTGAGAAATCACCAAGCGCGTATTGGAGCACCTATTCTGAAAGGAATGGACCAGTCCAGAGTATTTCAAGCATTCATGCAGAGAATTGAGCACTTAGGTGATACCTACAACAATGCTACAAATCAACGACCTGTCCAATCCCCAGTTGCACTATTTTAGCAGAGGTAAACAGGGGACAAGTTGTTAGCAAATTTCCGTGGGTTACATCCCAAGAAGTTTGATGGATTTACATAACCATGGAAAGCCGAACAATGGATAAGGGAAATGGAGTTGATCTTTGAAGCATTGGAGTGCAGCGAGTAGGAGAAGTGTCGCCTTGCTACGTTCCAGCTCACTTATGCCACCGCAGATTGGTGGGAAGCTGAACGAGCCACTAGAGGAATAAACGCTGCAAGAGCAATGTCTTGGGAAACATTCAAGGGAAGATTTCTAGATAAGTATTTTTCAGAAGATGAAAAAGATCAACAGAAAAAGAATTTCCTGAGCTTAGTTCAAGGAGATTGGATCATAAGAGAATATACTACACAGTTTGAGCGACTGTCTCGATTCGCCCAAAATATGATCGATACACCGCAGAAGAAGGTGAAAAGATTTCACCAGGGACTGAATCCCCATCTTCACCATATAATGATTGGTCACTTGAACCAGAGTTTGAAGGGCAGGGCAGACTTGCTGTAAGTCTAGAGATGGATGCATATCCAGTACAGCGACCACAGATGAGTCGACCACAGCCATCAAGGAACTTTCAATAGAGGAATTTCTAGGCACAGCCACTGAGAAATACCCAAGGGTGGAGACCTCAGGGAAATTTTCAAGGCACCAAGAGAACCTAGGAAGGAGCTAGGAAACCCCAACAAAGTTATCTTCGACCCCAGTTGTATCAACAACGAGGATCACAACCTCAAGTGCTGCTAATAGACCCGCCGCACAACAGTGGAGGATGTTTTAACTGTGAAAAGCCAGGACATATTGCAAGGAACTACACTGTCCAAAAATCTAATCGTAGGCCAGATATTGTCTGTCGCAACTATAATAAGCCAGGGCATTTGAGCAGGGATTGTCATGCACCACGAGGAGGATACTACGGGGCACCAATTCTAGGGATACAAGTACCCCCAGATCAGACAAGAATGAATGCTATAATCCTAGAGAAAGTAGGTTTTAATGCTGATGAAAAGCAGCATTTGGAAGGTACACTTGTACTCTTTCATAGTCCAGTTAAAGTTTTATTTGATACTATAGCTGTACATTCTTTTATTGCTGTAAGGATTTTGCGTCAGTTGGGTTTAAAACCCCAGATACTTGAGCCAGTTGGGAGTGACTATTAAACTGGGTAAAGTATGTAAGGATTGCCCATTGACTTTGGGAGATAGAAATCTTCCAGCAGACTTGGTAGTTCTATCGATGTCAGAGTTTGACATTATCCTAGGGATGGATTGGTTGACTAGGTATAATGCTAATTTGGATTACCCTACTAGGACGATTATGTTTTCGGTACCAGGATATCCGACGATTAGATTTCATTGTCAACCGACGAGCGATATGTTCTTAACAAGTGGATTGGCTACAATCGGGAGCGCGAATACGGAACTCAAGATGGATCAGATTCCTACTGTACAAGACTTTCAAGATGTATTTCAGGATATTAAAGGACTTCTACCGAAAAGAGAAATAGGTTTTTGTGTGGAACTAACACCTGGTACGTTGACGATATCTAAGACTCCATATAGGATGGCACCAACTGAGATGCTGGAACTAAAGAAGCAAGTCCAGGAAGTTGAAGATTTAAGATTTTTTTGTCCGAGCACATCACCTTGGGGAACACTAATTATATTTGTAAAGAAGAAGGAAGGGACACTTCGACTCTGTATGGTCTACAGGGAGTTGAACAAGGTTACAAATAAGAATAGATATCCACTACCTCGGATAGACGACCTATTCGACCAGTTACAAGGATCTAGGATCTTTTCCAAGATTGATTTACGTTTGGGATATCACCAATTGTTAGTACGACTAGAAGATGTGTCGAAGACTGCATTTAGGACGAGATACGAGCATTATGAGTTTCTAGTTATGCCTTTTGGATTGACGAACACACCAACGGTATTCCTGGACTTAATGAATAGAGTATTTAGACCATATCTAGATAAATTCATTATAGTGTTCATTGATGATATTTTAATCTACTCAAGGACAGAAGAAGATCATAAAGACCACTTGCAGATTGCTTTATAGACACTTCGAGATAACAAGTTGTATGCAAAGTTTAGCAAGTATGAATTTTGGCTACAGGAAATCAAATTCTTAGGACATTATATCTCAGGATGGTATTTCAGTAGACTCATCTAAGATCAATATAGTCTTAAGCTGGAATAGACCAACTAATGCTACAGATATTAGAAGTTTCCTCGATTTAGCAAGATGTTACAGAAGATTTGTAAAAGGATTTTCCAAGTTAGTAGGACCTTTGACAAATTTGACAAGGAAGGAAATAAAGTACGAATGGACAGACAAGCATGAGGGTGCATTTCAGGAGTTAAAAGAAAGATTGACTTTTGCCCCGGTCCTTGCGATACCTAAGAGTGGAGAAAGGTATGTGATCTATGGTGATGCATCGCACCAAGGACTTGGATGTGTGCTTATGCAGGACAGGAATATTATTGCATATGGATCAAGATAGTTGAAGGTATATGAGAAGAATTATTCGACGCATGATCTGGAATTACCAGCAATAGTATTTACATTAAAGATTTGCAGACACTATCTCTATGGAGAGAATTTTGATATGTTTTTTTATCATAAGAGCTTGAAGTATTTCTTCTCTCAAAAGGAGTTGAACATGCAACAATGAAGATGGATGGAGTTACTCAAGAACTATGACTTTTCATTACAATACCATCCAGGTAAAGCGAATGTTGTGGCAGATGCTTTGAGTCGTAAACCTCGACTAGTAATCGCTGCATTACTAATTCGACAATAGAGATCATTAGAAGTGTTAGCTGAATTCAAGCTTCAGCCAGTGGAACCAATAGAAAGACTACATTTTGGATATCTTATGGTACAACCAACATTGATCAGCCGTATCATAACAGCTCAATAGACGACAAAAGATTTGAAGTTATGGTTCACCAAGATGTTAGCCAAAGAAGCAGAGATATGGAGTATCGATACATACGGAGCCTTACGATGTAAAGGTAGACTCTGTGTACCTGACGAAGAAAATCTCCGAAAAGAAATATTAGATGAAGCGCATAAGTCAAGAATGACTATTCATCCGGGAGGTACGAAGATGTACAAGGATTTGAAAAGGAATTTCTGGTGGAAAGGAATGAAGAGGGAAATAGCTGAGTATGTATCTCAATGTCTTACTTGTAAACAAGTAAAGGCAGAACATCAGAAGCCACCTGGACTTCTACAGTAATTACCGATTCCTCAATGGAAATGGGAACACATCACCATGGATTTCATGGTAGGATTGCCGAAGTTACAACGGAATCATGATGCTATTTGGGTAATTGTGGATCGACTTACAAAGACGTACGACACATTTTATCGTCCACAGTATGACGTATCCAGTAGAATGTTTGAGCCAGATGTATCTGCAAAACATAGTACGGTTACACGGAGTACCTATTTCTATAGTGTCAGATCGAGATTCGCGTTTTACTGCAGAATTTTGGAAGAGTCTCCAGACAGTGATGGGAACAACGCTAAACTTGAGTTCAACTTTTCACCCACAGACTGATGGTCAGACTGAACGAGTTAATCAAGTGATGGAGGACATGTTACGCGCTTGTGTCATTGTAGACACCCCATTTTGTCGGCTATCAGATTTAGGAGACCCATAGCTTGGTGGTTCACAATGATAAAAAAAGACTCAAAAAGGACTCCTGGAAGTTAGTTCTATCTCTCAGAATGCTCAGAATGACCAAAATGCCCCTGAAAGCCCAGAAGCTCCCAGATTTGGACCAAAAGTTCTGGAAACATGCTACGTCATAAGAAAAATGATAAAATGAGTTTTTAAGTAAAATCGGATGAAATCGTCAGCTCCCAGAGACCCCCGGAAGTTCCCGGAAAGTCCTCGTTGACCGGTTTGACCAAGGTTTGACCAGGTCTGACCAAGTTTGACCAAGTTTGACCGAAATCATCCAAATTTGCCAGAATCATTCTAGATCATGTGAAAAGTGTTAAAATGAGTTTTAAAAGAAAATCGGATGAAAACGTCAGCTCTTGGGAGCTCCCAGAAGTCCCCAGAACTTCCTCGAGGTCCCTAATTTGACCAGTTTGACCAAAAGTTGACTTTGAAACCGGAGCACCGTATCATTTTTCAAACATTTTTCATGGATACTAGAGGTCAATAGCTTTCCAACGGTATATCGCACATAATTTCTGGATTTAAAACGAATTTATTATGAATTCCCAAAGGCGAAAAAGGTGATCAAATCGGCTTTTATCGCGAATACCGCAAAACTTTTCAAAGTGAGCTATCCCCGAACTATTTTTTTTTTATGTAAAGTAGACTCCATTACCTTTCCAACATTATATCACACCCTCAGTTTGGAGTTCATACGCATTTTCTGTGAATTTCGGACAAAATAGGGCCTTTTCGCGAATACCGGAACCTCAGGGGGCGTAAACAGCATTATCTGGACGTGGGAGGAGCAGTGCCGCCGCAGCACTGGCCCAGTGCCGCCGCGGCACTGCACTCTCCTCCAGAACAGTGTGTTTTTGTAATTTCTTTTGGGGGTCCATTTTGATTAATTAGAAATCAAAACGACATAGTTTTGGTTCCCAGCTTATTTTGGACCAATGGGAGACCATTTTAAACTTTTTAAAACTCTATTTACCACCCCTCCTTTGCCTATAAAAGAAGCCATTTACTTCCATTTAGGGGGGAGACATGGGAGCTTAGAGAGAGCTTAAGAAGAAACTCTAGAAAAATATAGAGAGATAAAGAGAAGAAGTAGTCTTCTTCTTCCATTTTTCTCAATCAAAGTGAGTTCTAATCTTGTTTTCCTCCACCATTCTTCTATATACTTCATCATCAATATACCCAATCACCATTCTTGAGCATTCTTGAGTTAGGAAGTTACTTCCATGTCCAAATGTCAAAATCTATGAGTAAAACACCAAGCTACAAGTCCAAAATCACATTGATTATCATCTATTGATTGTTATTTACTTGCTTGTTCATATTATGTTCATCTCTTCTTACCTCATTTCTTTTTTATTTTCTTTATTTACTTACTAGTTCATCATCATCTAGATGATGACATGAAGTTTGAGGTGAGTGAATCCTTATGGATAGTAGCTCTTGACCACAAAAACATGTTTGATAGATGATGATTATAACTTCAATACCTCCAAGGTATCCTTGAAGTTATGTTCAAAATAAAAATTAATCTCTCCAATAATATTGGGAGTTCTTTGATGATTCAAGGTTGGATGAGGTTCTAAGTGGTCACATGGTCATCTCAAGAGTTTAAGTTCATGCTTTGAACATCTATTTCAAAACCCCCAATCAAGAACTCAAACTCTATTTCAAAACCCAAATCCATTTTCTTCAAGAATGATCCAAAACAGTGAGCTGTTCAGATTCAAAGATTTGTTTTGAATTAAATACCTGAGTTATGATGATGAAACACTTGGAAAATCTTCCTAAGACATCATAGTTTGTCTCCAATTTTTCCCATCAATTATAGAGGTGTAAAAGTATTATTTTCGGATTTAAGAAGTTCATATTCATAATCTGCCTCTGTTCTCACAGAATGTTTACGTGACTTTTTTCACTTATTCTGGATGTTTTCGTCACTGTACATATATCTTTTCTATTTTTTTTATGAAACTTGGGTGTCTTAGGAAACGTTTGGTATATAATGGGTCATCATAAACCCTTTCTTTGATTTATGAAAAATCATACAAAATCAGTCAACAGTGCAGCTTTTGTTTCTGAGTCATGTGTACATTCTGATTTATTTCTTTTAATCTGTGATAGCTATTGAGGTTTGGATTTTTGGGATATTTTCTAGACACAATAAGGATGATCTCTGATTTTTCCCACATTTTCCTAGGCATGTTTGACCTCCCATTATAATGTTACAAAGTAATGCATACAGTCTGTCAACTATTCACAGCATTTCACTTTTTGACTTTCACACTTTGATGCAACACTCTCTTGTATCTAGATGAACCCATATCTCATGCACATGTTCTTTACCACTTTTAGCATGCTATATCATATCATGTATCATCTATCCTCTCATGTATCATACTCCCATAGATTCTTGAGTTTGGTTTCTAAATATAACCATGTTTTGCAAATACTTGGGAAGTTCTTGAAATGAGTTAGGAATTGATATTCCAAGTGGTTAGAATATTCATCCAAGTTCTGGAAGTATACTTTCAAAACCCCCATTTCAAAACCCCCCTCTTAAACCCCTCATTTTGATTTCAAAAAATAAACCTTGTTTTTCTCAAAACCCTCAAAACAGTGAGTCATTTAACTTCAATGAATTATTTTGAGTTCAATACTCAATGTATGAATGCAAGACCACTTGGAAAGTCTTTCTAACTCATTATAGACCACCCATGATTTTTGGCTTGACTTGGAAGTACTTGGAAATGGTCCATTTGGACCCAAACATTCCTTCCAGACATTTTGTTTTTGCTGTCACAGCAGCTAGGTCCACTTCCAACCTCTTTTTCAGAACACGTTTCCAAAAGGAGTGGTCCTAACTTATTTTTCCCTCAAACTTCAATGTCTTAGGGAACCGTCTGTATAAAATGGGCCTCTAGATCATTTGTTTTCATTTTCTAAGATTTTTCAACATTTCAGTCGACAGTACGGACTCTGTTTCTGAGTGACCTCTATTGTTTATATAATTTCTCTCAATTTGTGGTAGTTATTAAAGATTGGCTTTTTGGGTTGTGTTCTAGACACAATAAGGAAGAGTTCCATAAAATATCATGCATTGAAAACATTTCTAACCCCTCTTTTCAATTTCCAAAAGATCATGTTACTGTTCTGTCCACTATTCACAGCAAGCACATTTTAACTTTCATTCTTTGATTGGATGCCTACATGCACTCCAAATTAGCTCATGTCTTAGGAAGTAGTTCATACTACATTTGTACATATCCCATGATAATTTCCTTCATACATTCATACATTTTTTAGACTTCTAAGTCATTCTAGGAATCCATGAACACAAAACACACTACAACCTTTACACATTCTAGATACATACATTGCATCCATGCAAAGATTTGGGGTTTTGTAACTCCTAATCTAAGAAGGTTATAAGGAATGATCATGATCACACGTTCATGCTTCCCCTCGATCTAATCATCCTTTCTCATCCGTCCCGGGGATTGAGAGATCTTCTTTTCCCAAAGATTAGCATGCATCATTCTAGTTTACTAAGCATACTTTGATCCTTTTGATTTATTTGTTTTAAGAACAATTCATGCCCCCCCCCCCCCCCCCCCCTTTAGATTAGGAAGTCTTGATTATTTGATATATGATTAGACGATTTTTCCTAGGTTTATTTGTGTGATCTTTCACTTTTGCATTGTATGATATTTGGCTAAGATCTTATGAATGATATTTTATCTTTTGATCTTCTATTTCAAGATTCATATGTAATGTAATATACTATCATAATAGTAATTTCCGAACCACACATAGTATAAGATGATTATTTGGATGCTAATTGAGGCCCGTCGAGAGATGGGGCGAGTTGAGGGTGTTTTAGTCGTGACAAAGGCTCCTTCCTCTCTCGTACCAAAACCCCGAGCCAAGTTCTTTGGTTATGAAGGGCCGGTGCCCTTTATCCGTTTGGGTGAGTCAAAATTAGGTTTCTTGGTTCCTTAAAGACCAAGTGGCGACTCTGTATCTGTTTTTGAAAGACCTTCTTTTCTTCGAAATCAACCTCTTGTTTTCTTTCAAATCAATTTCAAAACAAAGGAAAATCAATTCCGAAACCCCGGAAACAAACAGGAAAAACCGGGAGTGGACGATGGATTCCGCGTGTCCACAATCTGGCGACTCTGCTGGGGATTTTTATTTTAAAACAAAATAATACAGAGGTTTGACTCATAAGAAGCATCCTTAAAATCATCTTTTTACTGTGTTTGGTTCACCGCATTGCACTCTTGCTTTTCCCCCCCTCCGACTGTGTCTGAAACGCGGCGCTGACATTGTTCAGGTCTTGCTGTGCCAGGGCACAAGTCACCGTTGATACTGTACCTTCCAAGGTATATCAAAAAGAGTAAACACTTCCGTACTGTCTCTCTGACGGTATATTGGAACTCTCGTCAACGGACCCTCTTTGACTAAACCTAGCCTTTGCATATAGATTCCTGTAGAACATTTCATAGGACTGTTGATTTATCTTTTCAGATAGGACAATGTGATATAACTGCTGTATGCCCTGACGGGATTACCTGCGCGGTGTAGACGCTTATGTGACATGAGGCAGAACCTCTTTCTTATGATCCCCAAGGCAATCACTTACATGTGATCACATTGAGTTGACCTGCCTAGGCACCATGACAAAGATGTCTGCTCCACGTTCACAAAGATATACACCGCAAACCTTGTTTGTTGGTCCTAAGACATAGGAGTATGAAAACTTGCTAGACAGTATGATCACCATCATCCAAATCTCCCAGATTTCCTAGATATAACAATTTCTCTCAGAAACTCTGTCCAATTTAACTAGATATTCCTATTTCCCATAACCTCTACCAGAATCCATCTAAACTTCCTAGAAATTCCCGTTTCCCAAAAACTCTACTAGAACTCTCTGCTCCCCGAAAACTCTGCCAAAATCCACCAGATTTCCCAGAAACCCCTTTTTCCAAACCCTACCAAGATCTCCCAGACTTCCCCAAAAATGCTTGTCCGAATCACCCAGATATTCCCGCTTCTCCCAGAAGTCCTATGAACTCCCTAGGTATCTTTATTTCACCTAAATTTCCAGAAAATTCATATTTCTCTGGAACCTCTACCCAAGCTTCCCAGAAATTCCAATTTCTCATAAACTCACCATATTAACCAGTTTCTCCCAGAAACTCTGTCCAGATATCCCAGATATAACCATATTAACCAGTTTTTCCCAGAAGCTCCGTCCAAATCTCCCAGATTCTCCAAAAATCCCAGCATCTCTGCCCAAATCACCTAGAAATGCCCAGACATACTTGTTTCTCCTAGAAACTCTATCCAAATTTCCCAGAAATACCCGTAGTACCTGTTTATCCCAGAAACTCTGTCCAAAATTCCTGAAGTATCCCGGAAATCCCTGTTATCCCTTGGTGATCATACTGGAAAGAAAAGTTAGCACACTTTGTATGGATAGGACCTTACTTGCTTAACTGTTATATGTTAGAAGTAGGGGCATCATATAGATTATGGCTTGCATCCGCATGATTGTCTCATATGCATACACAATTCGTGTCAGTTTGCATGCACATATATCTCATAAGTCCACACAGCCTATCCCTTCTCATCATCACATGATCATCGATCTTCATCCTCAGAGTCTGATCCTTGTCATTTCAATTTGTAAGACATCACAGGTCCTAAACGTCGTCCTGCTACATTTTCTTCTTAGGATTAATAGCCCTCCCGAAAACAAACCTATGGATCACAAAAGCTTGGAAACTCGAGTCGCCCAGATGAGAACCACTATGACTCAGCTTTCGGATCACCTCACCCAGGTCCTAGGATTTCTTGAGAAAATGAGACCAAAAGTCTGCATTCACTCCGCTTGGACTCGTACACCGAATAATCAACTAATCAGAATAACTGTGGATGCTAGAATGACCGCTATGGAACCTGCTGTTGAGAAGATCAGGGACGAGCTTGCGGAAATGACAGATATGATACAGCATTTGGCTAACCCACCACCCTCAATTTTGTTATCTTCCCGGCCAGCACCTTGTACTGAATGGTTTGGAAAATTAGCTGATCTTTGGATACATAGTTTGGATCAAGAAGCTCTTGACAAGCTCACCAGAATAAAGGATACCATCAGAGAAGGAAAGTACAGGAATAATGAACCCCAACACCAGTCCAAGGGACCCAACTACTCCCTAGACTCCCCAGATATCCATGCACCTAACCACCAACCAATGGCCTACCCTCTCCGTCCATACCAGTCCATTCCACCAAATCGCCCTAAAGGCCCTCGCAAATTCTCTAGACTTGATATTCCCCTCTCCACAGCCTTAGACCACCTACTAAAAAAGGGCCACCTGCAGCTCCTCCCTCACAAACCACTACCGGATCCCATACCCTCTCACTACAACATGAGCCTACAATGTGCTTACCACCAAAATCTAGGCCATGCCACCGATCAGTGCATCCGCCTCTGCCATGACATTCAAAATCTCATAGAGGATGCACCCCATCCTAATGCCATCTCCTATCTTGGCTTGGACCAACCGCTCGAATGATCCCCTTTGCTGAGACCCACGAATGTTGAACCTGTGCAAGTGAAGTAATGGTGTTTGGGACTCTTGCTAAAAAACCAAATGAAGATGCTCTTTAAAAAAAAAAGAAATAAAAAGAATAAGTGAGTCACTGTGACATTCCATTTGAGACTGGGTCGAGTCTAGTCGAGTCTGTTGTATATTTTGTCTATTTTAAGTTTAGTCTTGTGGTCGAGTCTGTCTGTCATCGAGTTGTTAATGAGTCTGTAATCCTTCTCTACTGATGGAATGAAGTTTCATTTTGCCTAATCTGATGTGCCTAGTCATAGATGCATGAATCGCTGAACTGAAGTGTCACTTTTCAAATTACCATGGATATTACTGTGCTAAAAAAATAATTTTTTTTTACTCAAACAAAAAAATCCTGAAAGGTCAAAGTCAATTTTGCGCTGACACCGATGAAGAGCCGAGAATTGAATAGTCTTACTTTAAGAATTCAAAGATGCTTTTGCTCAAATCTCGAAAAGACATACTTGGAACTGATTTGGGGCTTGCCCAACATCCTTTTCAACCATTTTAAAGCCTTGGGCCCAACCCAATTGATAGCTATGCGAACCTGTGCGGACTTGGTCCTTGATGGTAGCTAAACCTTTCAGTGAGTTTCATCTCCACTTTAAAAAAAAAAAAAAAAAAGCTCGCTAGGTTGAAAACCCGAAAGGGCACCTAGGCAAAAGTTAGAGCTGAAAAAGGTGTTGATTTCCAAGATCTGACCTTAGCCAGTCAAAATGATGGGGAAAATGAAAGAAAAAATTTGGTGATACAGAGAATTGTACACTTCAAGGTACGTCATAAGAACATGCCTAGATCACATTTCAAAAGGCTCGGAACGACCACAAAAAATTCTGAGAACTGATATGCACATTCTGGAATTCTGAAATTATAATCAAAAGATCTCATAAGAATCAACTATGTGAAAAGGAAAATTGACTGGCTAGGCGAAAGTGAAAAGGATCAATCCTCAAAACAAAAGAAAAAGAAAAAGAAAAAGAAAAGAAAAGAAAGGGAGATGGAAACCTGAATCCTCCTCTTCAAGGCTACCATAAGTAACCCAAGTTTGAACTTCTTTGACGATTGATTTAAAAAACCCTCATACCTCAAACCCCTTCTTTCAAGACCTTGCCTTGAACTACGCTCGACCTGATTCCCACTCAGGGATACGTAGGCAACCACATCGGTTCGGTCGCTCCACCCATAAAAATAGCCCAATTTCTTTCAAGCTTTGGCCCGAACTACGTTGGACCTGATCCCCACTTGGGGGTACGTAGGCAGACTTTTAAAAAAAGAAAAAGAAGGATGGCTCGCTAGGTCGAAAATCCAAAAGGACCCCTAGGAAAAAATTAGAGCTAAATCCAAAGTGAGCAATAACAAAAGAGAGAAAAGAGCTCGTTAGGTCACCTCACCGGTGCCTAGGCAAAAGTTATGAGCATTTGAGAGATTAAAGTCACGGTCCTTGCCTCAAGCCAGAAATCACCTTCCACACTAGGGGCAAACTTTGGCTACTCGCCTCGTTTGCCTAAATTTTACTATCTACCCTTCATACAAGGGGCAAACTTCGGTCACCTACCTCGTTTGCCCAAAACCTCCAATGAACCTTCCTCCAAACTAGGGGCAAATTTCAGTCATTTACCTCGTTTGCCTACCAATCCCACTTCATGCCCTTTAAACTAGGGGCAAACTTCATTTGCCACCCGATCCCTATACACCAATGGTAAGCCTTCAAGTCACAAACATTGTCTTGAACAGATGGAAATGGAGCATCTTTTATTCTATAAGCTAAGGCACTAATTCAAAGCATATCTTGGGAGAAGCAAAGAAATTGATTAGATTAGTAGGGAGGAATTTTCAAAAATAAGATTCACCATCAAAGTGATGCCACGTTAAGGTGAGAAGTAAACACAAAAGAGAAATGGTACATCATTTATGACAAGAGCACATCAAGTTTTGGCAAGTCGAGCTTGTTTCATTTTGGTGTCAAATGTGTCGTCCTCGTGTGTCGATGTCTGTTAGTCGTCAAGTCTGTCGTAGTCTCAAATAAGTGAGTTGATAGTGACTAATAATGAATTTTCTAAATAAAGTTATAAATTTTTTTTAGGAGTGTTCCAAGGACAATGCAAGCAGGAGTACCAAACACTATTACTGCACCAGTCAAGGCGTCAGCATGAGAAGCGTCCAAACTTGGGGAAAATTTCATCCCTTTCCAAACCGCCAAAAGTTAACCATCATCTTCTAGCAACATAAGTCCATGAGTGGCTGTTGATCTTTCATCTTTCTTCATGCAACATAAGTCCATGAGTGGATGTTGATGATCTTTCTTTCTTCATGCAACATAAGTCCATGAGTGGCTGTTGATGATCTTTCTTCCTTCCTGCAACATAAGTCCATGAGTGGCTGTTGATGATCTTTCTTCTTTCCTGCAACATAAGTCCATGAGTGGCTGTTGATGATCTTTCTTTCTTCATGCAACATAAGTCCATGAGTGGCTGTTGATGATCTTTCTTCCTTCCTGCAACATAAGTCCATGAGTGGCTGTTGATCTTTCATCTTTCTTCATGCAACATAAGTCCATGAGTGGCTGTTGATGATCTTTCTTCCTTCCTGCAACATAAGTCCATGAGTGGTTGTTGATCTTTCATCTTTTTTCATGCAACATAAGTCCATGAGTGGCTGTTGATGATCTTTCTTTCTTCATGCAACATAAGTCCATGAGTGGTTGTTGATGATCTTTCTTCCTTCCTGCAACATAAGTCCATGAGTGGCTGTTGATCTTTCATCTTTCTTCATGCAACATAAGTCCATGAGTGGCTGTTGATGATCTTTCTTCCTTCCTGCAACATAAGTCCATGAGTGGCTGTTGATCTTTCATCTTTCTTCATGCAATATAAGTCCATGAGTGGCTGTTGATGATCTTCCTTTCTCCTAGCAACATAAGTCCATGAGTGGCTGTTGATCTTTCATCTTTCTTCATGCAACATAAGTCCACGAATGGCTGTTGACGATCTTCCTTCATCCTAGCAACATAAGTCCATGAGTGGCTGTTGACCATCTTTCTTCGTTCATGCAACATAAGTCCATGAGTGGCTGTTGATGATCTTCTTTCATCCTAGCAACATAAGTCCATAAGTTGCTATCGATTATCACCCTCCATCAGTGTCAAACTACCGCAAATCATCTCTGTCACAAATAGAATGATACCTTTACTCCCATTTAATGGACGTATTTCCTTCTTCTTAGCAGAATACATTATCCTTTAGCTCCCGAAGGCCCTAACCAGCTCTTTTGGATTGAGCATTACAAAATCTGACCAACCACGAGAGATTCAGAGATGGATCCTGATTCTAGGTCAAGAATTGAAGAGAGATTCTCAAAGAGTCCATTAGCTCCCGAAGGCCCTAACCGGCTCTTTTGGATTGAGCATTACAAAATCTGACCAACCACGAGAGATTCAGAGATGAATCCTGGTTCTTGGTCAAGAATTGAAGAGAGATTCTCAGAGAGTCCATCAGCTCCCGAAGGCCCTAACCGGCTCTTTTGGATTGAGCATTACAGAATCTGACCAACCACGAGAGATTCAGAGATGGATCCTGGTTCTAGGTCAAGAATTGAAGAGAGATTCTCAGAGAGTCCATCAGCTCCCGAAGGCCCTAACCGGCTCTTTTGGATTGAGCATTATAGAATCTGACCAACCACGAGAGATTCAGAGATGAATCCTGGTTCTAGATCAAGAATTGAAGAGAGATTCTCAGAGAGTCCATCAGCTCCCGAAGGCCCTAACCGGCTCTTTTGGATTGAGCATTACAAAATCTGACCAACCACGAGAGATTCAGAGATGGATCCTGGTTCTAGGTCAAGAATTAAAGAGAGATTCTCAGAGAGTCCCTTACCATCCCCAGTAGAAGATAACAGAAGTCCGAACCGATTCTCCGGACTTGTCATCATAAGGATCGGCCAACGATTGAAAACATCACTCGCAGCCAAATCACCCCAATTCCCAGGGCAAGCAATGTCTGTTCACAATTCAAGGATCCGTGTCCACTAATTATCATGAGCTTTCTCACCTGTCAGTCATTATGAATTTTTTCACTTATCGTGAGCTTCTTTGCTCCGGTTATCTCACCTATCAATTATCGTGAGCTACCCCACTTATTATGAGCCTCCTCACTTTGGTTATTATAAAACTGTCGGTTATCATGAACTCCCTCACCTATAGGTTATCCTTAGTTGTCATCCTCAAAGACCCCACATTCGATCCCATTCGCTTGTAAAGCACACTTCCCGTAATTTGAGAAGTTTGCCCCGAAACCCAGAGTCTTTTCAGACCGTGGTCGGCCACTGCATCATAGTCAGAAGCACTAGCACAACACAAGTCCACTCGGAATGGCACATACCCCACAACACCTGCTCATACTAGGGTCATAACACTAGACATGATAGGATTCATAACACAATTCATATCACATCCATGCATTGCATACCATCCTCATAGCATAGCATCCGCTTGGTTGTTGTGTATGTACATGTGTGATTCATTCCTTTGTGCCCCGAACTACGTCCTGGTCTGATTCCCCTTGGGATACGTAGGCAGCTCATGCAGAGCACGACCAGCACTAGCATCAACATCATTGCATCTTTTGCAACGCTTTTTTTATCCTAAATCTATAGCCTCCAAAAGACCTGTCTCTTCAAAAGCTTTGGCACTCGCTTGCGACATGCGTTGCCTCGCAAGTTCATGCCAAAGAGGGGCAAATTGTAGACACCCCATTTTGTCGGCTATCAGATTTAGGAGACCCATAGCTTGGTGGTTCACAATGATAAAAAAAGACTCTAAAAGGACTCCTGGAAGTTAGTTCTATCTCTCAGAATGCTCAGAATGACCAAAATGCCCCTGAAAGCCCAGAACCTCCCAGATTTGGACCAAAAGTTCTGGAAACATGCTATGTCATAAGAAAAATGATAAAATGAGTTTTTAAGTAAAATCGAATGAAATCGTCAGCTCCCAGAGACCCCCAGAAGTTACCGGAAAGTCCCCGTTGACCGGTTTGACCAAGGTTTGACCAAGTTTGACCGAAATCGTCCAAATTTTCCATAATCATTCTAGATCATGTGGAAAGTGTTAAAATGAGTTTTAAAAGAAAATCGGATGAAATTTCAGCTCCTGGGAGCTCCCAGAAGTCCCCAGAACTTCCTGGAGGTCCCTAATTTGACCAAAAGTTGACTTTGAAACCGGAGCACCGTATCATTTTTCAAACATTTTTCATGGATACTAGAGGTCAATATCTTTCTAATGGTATATTGCACATAATTTTTGGATTTAAAACGAATTTATTATGAATTCCCAAAGGCGAAAAAGGTGATCAAATCGGCTTTTATCGCGAATACCGCAAAACTTTTCAAAGTGAACTATCCCCGAACTATTTTTTTTATCTGAGAGAGAAGAAGAAAGAGACTGATGCACCGTTGGACCCTTACCTGGAAACACTCAACGGATACTTTGTGAAGGAAGGAGAAGATTTCCCCTTTTGCGGCTTCCCAGAACCATGGTTGGATCAGAAAGATAAGTGTTTGAAGCCAGGGTTTGAGATCTTCTTCCCCCATGAGTTCTCTGCGTATGAAGATCCATACTTGCAGATACCTGTTAAATCGGTTACTGTTAAAGATTGGATTGGTGCGCTAGATGGCTCGGTCATGAAAGATCTGTTGGGCGAAAGGAACACAGAAGTTATGGAAGCAGGTCATGAAGAGGCAAAAAGAGAATACGTCGAGGGTTCTGGTTGAGGAGGCAGCTGAAAGTGAGAAAAATTGGGAAGATCAAGATGAGACCTACAAAGGAGGACCTGGGAAAGAAGAGATGGAGGAAATTACCAAAACAGGGGATCTGGAAGAATGCTTCATCACGGATCTGGGAGGAGAAAGCAAGAAAGAGTGGGTTTTTGAGTCTAGTGATAGGAATCCCCCACACCTAGAGTCTGTAATGGCTCAAATGAGGCGTCTTTCAATTTCCATGTCTGTTGTAAACACTCCAAAGAAAATCAATGAAAGCATGACTAATTCTGCCTACTCGAATACGCTTAATGAATGTGATGAATGTGATGATCATGAAATACCCATTGAATTGCAAAAATTAATTGAAAAAGAAAAAGAATCTACATATAAAATCATCGAGGACACTCTAACAATTAATCTAGGAAATGAAAATAATCCTCAAAATGTCTTTATCGACTCTACACTTAGCAAAGAAGAAAACAAAGAACTAATCAAACTATTAAGTGAATTCAAAGATGTTTTTGCATGGTCTTATAATGTAATACCCTGTATTTTGGTATTTTAATAAGACCCGGTATTTCATTTCTATACTCGTATAAACTTTCTCTTCCTTTTGGTGAATTTTGATACCAATCGATTGACATATTCCCAATCGATTGACACTTTTTGATACCAATCGATTGATAAGTTATCCCAATCGATTTACATTCTACCGACTAAAAGTGATGACGTGTCAAAATTTCCAATCGATTGCCATTAATCTCAATCGATTGACATTGTTTCCAATCGATTGACTACAAATATCTGTTACCAATCGATTGACATGTGTCTCAATCGATTGACATAACCTGAGAAATGTTTTCTTCTTTCCTTCAGCTTTAAACGCGTGGCACTCTTAACCCCTATATATATGTTCCATATTTATGGCCTTGGGTCATTTTGGCAGTCATTAAGAGGGAGAGAGATATACATACCTCTTGAGTTATACATACATATATCTATATCTATACATATATACACACCCTCACACACACTCACTCCTTCGACAGCTGGGAGAAGAAGAAAGAAGAAGAAGAAGAAGAAGGAAGAAGAAAGGAGGAGACAGAGAGAGGGCTGGACAGAGAGGAAGAAGAAAGAGAGAGAGGTTGAAGTTTTCAAACTTAAACACACCCAAACGCACCCTAGGTGAGTTCTAACTCACTTGGTCCCTTTATGTGATGTTTATGCAAGCTATTATGATGTTTAGATGGGTTACATGCATGTAGTGCACGTTTATATATGTTATTTTTACAAACTGCTGGAGAAGACGTAGTTCCAATCGATTGACATAAATCTCAATCGATTGACATCAGTTGTGTCCCAATCGATTGAATAGGATTTCAATCGATTGACATTGTTCCAATCGATTGACATGTTTATCAATCGATTGACATAATTTTTGTTCCAATCGATTGAACTTCTGTTCCAATCGATTGACATGATCAGTACATGGTTTCCTTTGCCTATTTATTATATAAGAGGTTTGGTTGTTCGATTTCCAATTCAGAATTTCCATTATACGATTATGGGGTAGACAGGAGAAATGTGACACCAAAGATTTATGGTTAATGAATAAAAAGTAATATGAAGACGTGGGTTGACGTGTTGTTTCTGATATGAGTTCGATGTCCGTTTTCTTTTAATCCGAGTAGTCAGGCCACATTGGGAATTGTCATGTGTCGATGTTAGAATGGAACGTAAGTAGGTTTGGTAAGTTCCGGGAATGGTACGTGGATGGATGATTGGTCACGATATGCTCTTAAAAGCGGTGAACCGGACCATGGTTCTTAAAAGCGGTGAGCTGGACCAAGAAGTCTTAAGATAGACTGGATGATCTGTGATATGCTCTTAAAATGCGGTGAACCGGACCATGGTTCTTAAAAGCGGTGAGCTGGGATCACTAGTAGATGACGTTAAGTCGTGGCAATAGATTGATATGCCTTGTTCGAAACGTTATATCCCTGAAATGCGGTGAACAGGACCATTGTTCTTAAAAGCTGGGGACAGACTGACGTGAAGTCCATGACATGCGGTGAGCAGGACCATTGCTCTTAAAAGCGATGGACAGAATAAGGGTGTATCCCTAGAGTTAAACGATTGAGTCTGTTCATGAAGATCAGAATATGTTGAGTTCGGTATTTGAGTAACAAGACGATAAGGGTCGGTTTACGAGAATGAATAGAGGAACAAGAAAATGTTATTTTTATAATAAGATGTTAACTCGTGTTTTCATAAGCTTGTGTTTACTTCAGATAACTGGTACCTCGTTAGTTTATGCTCACTCAGCTCTCAGTAAGCTGACGGCCTTTTTATTGCCTGGACATTCCCCGTCCAGAATATCCTGCCCCTTGTTTTACAGGTGATGACCAGTACACTGATGAGTGTTATCCAGAGGAAGGCCCCACCGATGATGGTTACGCCAGGAAAGATTATCCTTATGCCAGTTGAAGACTGAAGATGTTATAGTTAGATTTTAATTTCAGTTGTTCTGTTAAACTTTTGTTAACGGGTACTTGGGCATTTGTTGTCTTCAGACCTGTTGTGATCCTGTGGACCATACTCTGATAGTTTGTAATAGTTAGCACTTTGTGCTATTTTCAGTTGATTACTGTTGCTTTTCTTTTGGACTAGTACTGCGTGGTGTGGATTATTAGTGACTTTCACCTGTCATTCCTTATGGACCCATAAAGGAAATTTATTTTTCTCTATTTATGCTGCTCCGGGGCGTGACATATAATGATATGCCAGGCATTGATCCAGAAATAGTCCAACACCGCATCCCCGTTTTCCCCAATTCCAAGCCTGTTAAACAAAAATTGAGGCGAATGAGGCCTGAATGGGCACTCAAAGTCAAAGAGGAAGTTAAAAAAGCAGTTAAGATCCGAATTCTTAATGGTCACCGAGTATCCAGAATGGATCGCCAATATAGTGCCTGTCCCAAAAAAGGACGGTCGTGTTAGGGTCTGTGTCGACTTTCAGGATCTAAACAAAGCCAGCCCTAAAGACGATTTCCCTTTACCACATATTGACGTCGTCGTTGATAACACCGCCGAGCATGAACTTCTGTCCTTCATGGATGGGTTCTTAGGGTACAACCAGATTCTAATGGCGCCCGAGGATAGAGAGAAAACCACTTTCATCACACCATGGGGGACTTATTGCTATAGGGTGATGCCATTCGGGCTTAATAATGCTGGGGCGACATATCAGCGGGTCGCTATGATTGCACGACATGATCCATAAAGAGGTAGAGGTGTACGTGGACGATATGATTGTAAAATCTAAGGAGATAAGAGGACATTTAGGGGCGTTGAGGAAATTCTTCAGAAGGTTGAGGGAATATAGAATGAGGCTAAACCCGCAGAACTGATCCTTCGGGGTCACCACCAGAAAGCTGTTAGGATTCCTCATCACTCAGAGAGGGATAGAGGTGGACCCGACCAAGATAAGGGCCATAGTCGAATGCTGCTGCCCAAGAACGAAAAAGAGCTAAGGGGATTTCTGGGTAGAATACAGTTCATAAGTCGTTTCATCTCGAAGCTCACCTTAACCTGCGACCCATTGTTCAGGTTACTCAAAAAAGGAGAAAAGTTTGAATGGGATACCCTGTGTCAACAAGCCTTTGATAAGATCAAGGCCTACATCCAAAATCCACTTGTCCTATCACCACCCTCACCTGGGAGACCTTTATTGTTGTACCTTTCTGTGTCCGAGGATTCAATGGGGTGTATGTTGGCCCAAGAAGGGGAAGAGGGGCATGTAGAAAAATCCATTTATTATTTGAGCAAAAGGATGACCGGATACGAACTGAAATACTCACCCTTAGAAAAAGCATATTGGGCCCTAGTCTGGTGCACCTATTGTTTTAGGCACTACATGTTAGCCTTTCTCGTTGTCCTAATCTCCCGAATGGACCCACTCAAATACCTGTTCAAAAAGCCTATCTTGACCAGTAGAATTTCCTGTTGGACCATGATGCTGGCCGAATTCGATATCAGATATGTCACTTCTAAATCTGTTAAAGGAAGAGCCGTTGTAGAGTACCTAGCCGACCTTGCCATTGAATCTGAGGAGAAAGGGGAGTTCAAGTTTTCCGATGAAGGGGTAATGGAGTTGAGAAAGGAGCAGTGGAAGATGTATTTCGATGGAGGCGCCAACTAATTAGGCTACGAGGTCGGAATCATTCTCATAGCACCCAATGGAACCCCCACCCCACTGGCTGTCAAACTCAGGTATGACTCGACTAATAATACCGCAGAGTACGAAGCATGCATAATTGGGATGGAAGCAGCCTTAGCCCTAAATGTTGGAAGGATCGACATTTTTGGAGACTCTAACCTAATCATATCCCAAGTGCGAGGTGATTGGAGGATGAAGCATGAGAAGTTGAGGCCTTACCATGACTACCTAGAAAACCTAAAAGTACAATTCAAAAAGATATCGTTCTACTACCTTCCCCGTGAAAAGAACTAGTTGGCCTATTATAACAACCCTAATTTTCTAAGTACTTTAAGTAATTTTTATATTATTATTTTTGAGTATTAGACATTAACTGTGTGTATGTATCTTAGTGACACCTAATAAAAATGTTGAAGTAGCGTGTACGGGTAGTTAGTATGTTAAGTAGTGTTCTTAACATAGAAATTTAGTGTCTAGGGTCATGGGTACCCATTGGGCTAATCATTTGTCACATTAGAATGCATTTTCGGGTCCATATAAAGCCTTTTTGTGAGGCCCTTAGATAAAAAACGGGATTCACATGTTTGTGTGTGTTTTATTCATAAGTGTTGTGTGTGAAATATATATACACATATATTAAACCCTAGCCCTCATTTAACAAAAAAAAGGGAAGAGGAGAGAAGAAACTAGAGAACAGACGTATGTGAGAGAGAGAGAGAGAGAGATAGAGAGAGGGAGGAAGAAGAAGAAGAAGAAGAAGAAGAGAGGAACCTCAACCTTTGGTTTGTGTAATCATCATCAACCTTGAAGCCCTAAATTGGTGAGTTAACTTGTTATTTTCTTTCAATCTCGTTTGATTGAAATTTAAATAGATAGAATATTAAATTAGTATGGTTATGGATTATGAGATTTAAGTATTTTTTTTTACAATGATTGAAGTTGTGATTTGAGATTTATAGATGAGCATTGAATATGCATTTGAGCAATTATTCAATTTTCGGATTTGGGATTTTCAAGGATCAGATTTGAGTAGAAAATTCATAATAAATCATACGTTCAAGTTTTTGTGATTCTGTTCACTTAGGCCTGTAGGAAACGCAATTCTGAACAACTTTCGTCTAATGGTGTTTTTCCCAATTCTGCACCGTTTGGGCAGAAAATTTATATTACAGTAGCAGTTTTATGAATGTTAAAATAAGTGTTTTTGCCATATCACATTTTTGGTGTGATTTCGTGTTCGTTAATATGAATTAATTTGTTTGTACTTAGGGAGCTATGAGGTCTCATGTATAGTTGAGTTTTCTAAAATTGTGACTATGCAATTTTGTAAGAGTTATGAATCTGTGTGAACATGTAGCTGTTAATATGATTTTAACGGGAATTTGATTTGAGATATATGAATCTCTTATAAAGTTGAGTTTTGTGAAAAACGTGAATGTATGAACGTTAGAAAAGTCCTTATAGTTCACCACTACTCCTTATAATTTTAGGCGGCGACTTCGTGGATGACCCGTCCTTGTGTGATTAGACGGCGACCACGTGGATGACCCGTCTCTTCATTTTTAAGCCTTATGCCCGGCTTGTTGGTCTATTTCATGTGTATTTAGACATTATTTTATTGACGTCAAGAACGTAAGGACTAGCCTTTCGGTGGATACTCAAATCTCAGTGATACCCCATGGGAGTTGGGACCGGAGTGGGAGTTAGTATTACGTTAGGAGACACATGGGATATATGTGTAGGCTAAACCATGGATGGATGGCCGAGGTGGTGAGCATAAGGTGTAATTTGGATCGAATATTATGTGTTTTTTTTATTTGCGGATTTACAGTTGTAATGTGGTTTATGATTTTCAGTTATATGAAATTCTAGGAATTGGTAGTCGTGTAGTTTTCAGGATTTTAAATAATTTCGGTGTTGTGCCCGTTAGCTGAAACCTAGCATTCTATGTGTAACGTACCATTTTTGGGAACATAGTAATTTGATAATAAACTGGACCAGATTAGTAAATTGAATATTTTGGATACTTAGATTCATAGTTTATGGCCGTTTCGCGTAAACTGAAGTAAAACGACAATACGAACAACTTTCGTGTTTTACACTTTTTCTAAAAATGTTATCTTGACACTATTTTCATCGATTTTCAGAATCTGTTGAACATCGTCTATGTAAGAGCTGAATTTTAATAATTAATTTCTGAATTATCTATTTAGAATTTATGAACGAGGACGCGAGTCATTCCTTGAAAATTTTATTCTTGACATTTTTCGTGTTTTAAGTTTTGTCTAATTCCCGTTCTTTGTTAGAGATAAAATCATTTTAATTAATAACACCTTATTATTGGTTTATATTATTGTGTTAAGTTCTATTTGTACAGGATGGTAGGCCTACTAATGGTTTGCAGGTATCGGCCTACCATAGTTAAGAAAGGTCAGTATTTAATTGTTTTTATTCGGGCAAGAAACTACTTGCCACCACATTAATGGAAACGACTCTATTGTCCAGATATGTGTGTGGAACTACCTGTCTTGGCCCAAGAATGTTGTAGTATGATTTGTAGTCTACGGGTTCAAGTTGGATCCCTAAGACTTGTGTTTTGTTTAACTCATACCAGTCATGTGACTGACCCGAGTGTGTTATGCATTCGGGTGCGTTTCTGTTTGAAACGTAGTCGGATGACATGTGCAGGATAGTATAGTTGGAGTTTATTGTGGAGCAGCCGATCTGTTCGTGAAGTTGAAGATACCTTCTTTTTATTCTTTAATTACTATATGATACTCTTTTTTTTTTAGTTGGCATTGTGAGCCATGGTCGAGAACTTGTATTAGATGTAGTTATATTTCAGTTGTATTATTGGACTTTTGGGGACGTTTATAGCAGATCTGACCTGAGATAGTGTAGTGTTGAAATTATTCCGTTTATTACTATAACTAGATACTTTTATTGTGATTCGATGGAGGAAATTATATTATTTTTATGTAAAGGGAAACGTTTGGTTTTCATTTTGTAATAAATGAGAATGGGGAAAATTTGAAACGTGGATTTTTCTTGTAAAGTTTTTGGGAATGAATTTGATGATAAATGAGTTTTGTTTAAATAGAAATCATGTGGTTTATGGAAGCAATTAAAATCAGTTTATCTTAAAATGGTCTTTTAAAATTGGGTATGGGTTGTCACCCTTAGATTTTTGGGTGGTTGAATATTGATTAGGGTATGCACTTGATTGAATATTTGTCTTTCCAAAAATCGGGTCGTGACACCTATTCCCTAGCAAACTTGGCCTCAATGATACAAATCCCTTTGGGAGTCACCATGATACCGTTGTCCATAGAAATCAGAAACCAACCTTCATTCGAGATGATCACAATGATAGAGGAGGGAAATGAGTTGCCTTGGTACACGGATGTTTGGAATTTCATTGAGAAAGGAGAATACCCCAAGGAAGCTTCAGAGAAGGACAGAAACGCGATCCGAAGGTTCTCCGCCCAATTCATGATCTATGCAGATAAGTTGTAGAAGAAGTTGTATACCGGATTCAATCTGGAGTGTTTATATGGAAGGCAGGCTAGGAGAATGATGGAAGAAATACACGAGGGAGTCTGCGGGCCCCACATGAATGGATATATGATGGCCAAGAAGATAATTTGACAAGGGTATTACTGGACCACTTTGAACAAAGACTGCTGTGAGTACGTTAGAAGATGCCATAAGTGTCAAATCCATGCAAATCTAATGCATACTTCTCCTTCCCAGCTCTATAGCATGACCACGCCGTGGCCTTTTTCTGTTTGGGGCATTGATATCATCGGTGAGATAGTTCCAAAGGCATCCAACGGACATCGATACATAATCATGGCAATTGATTATTTCACCAAATGGGTAGAGGCAGCGTCATACGCCACTTTGAAGGCCAAGGATGTGGTGAGCTTCATAGAAAAGAACATAATTTGCAGATATGGAGTCCCGAATGAGTTCATTTCAGACCATGGTAGCCACTTCCAAGGAGAAGTTATCCCACTCCTAGAAAAATACAAAATCACCCGCCATCAGTCTTCCCCTTATAGGCCTCAAACGAACGGAGCGGTGGAAGTAGCAAATAAGAATGTTAAAGCAATCTTGGGAAAAATGACCGATACATACAAAGATTGGCACGAGAAGTTACTGTTTGCATCATGTGGATACTGCACCTCTGTAAGAACTTCCACGGGAGCTACGCCGTACTCATTGGTTTACGGGATGGAAGTTGTTCTTCCGATTGAAGTAGAAATACCTTCTTTGAGAATTTTGGCAGAGTATGAAGTGACTGAGTTGGAATGGATGCGAGGGAGGTACGAGGAACTAATGTTGCTTGATGAGAAAAGGTTGGCTACGATAAACCATACTCGGGGGTACCAAAAGAGGATAGTTCCTGCTTTCAACAAAAAGGTCCGCCCAAGGAAGCTTGCTGAGGGTGACCTGGTCCTCAAAGAACTAAAAGTGCCCGTTTATGACCCCAAAGGCAAATTCAAACCCAACTGGGTCGGGCTGTACATCATTAAGACTCCTTTTTGGACGAGCGGCCTATCTCATGGACCTAGACGGGGTTGAATTCAAACAACCAATCAACCTCGATCGCCTCAAGAAATACTTTGCTTGAAACCGCTTCTATCAAAATCTCCTACCTAGATGAACTACGCTTGACCTGATTCCCGCTAGGGGATACGTAGGCAACTTGCTCGGTTCGGTCATTAATAACTGCCTAAGAAACACCTTCTGTCGAGCCTTAAAAAACCGAACTACTGCAGACCTGATGCCCGTTCGAGGATAAGTAGGAGGGCTCGCCAAGAGCCTTCCGTCCTCTGAAACCCCAAAAAAAGAGAGAGAGAGAGAGAGAGAGAGAGAGAGAGAGAGAGAAGAAGAAGAAGAACCTTAAAGAGCCCTGTACTAAACTAGGGCCAAACTTGCGTTTGCCCCGAACCACTTCGAAGCCCCAAAACTAGGGGCAAACTTCGTTTGCTATCCGAAGAACCCAGATATTTACCTTGAACCCATTTTTGGATCTCTTGACTATCATAATGAGTACTATAAAAAAGGCAAACATGAATTCATGGCATAAAATGAGTAAAGCTTCAAGCAAGATACAAAACAAGATAAAGAGCCAAGAGAAAAGACATTAAAAAGGAAAAAAATTTATAGAGGGTTAATCGGAAGAGTGAACACTTTGATTGAACATGTTGAAACTGTTCCTAAAAGCGTGAAAGCACTTTTTCAAAAGGGAAATAAGAAAATCACATTCAAAAGCGTAAAAAGATGGGCAGGACTTGTCTAAAATTTTGCAAAATAAAGCTCTGTCCTATTGTTTTATTTTCGTCCTCGAATGTCTACAAAGTCCGTCCCTGAACCAGGGTCTGGATTTGAAGAAGGTACTCAGTAGTAGGCACAATTGAAGCAGGGACCCTCTGGAAAGGAGCTGACACTCTATCATGCCAAGCTTCAATGAAAGCCTTCATAGTGGAAGGGTGCATGATTGAACCTCTAGTAAAATCAACAGCAAGAGCCTCAGTAAAATCCTGCAAGAGTTCAAACTGACGGACCACCCGGCCAGGAATGTAGAAAGTAGTGGCGTGCAAACTGGGCAACCAGATACCAGGCTTCCCGGGAAGCCGCACTACAATAGAGCAATAAGACCAATCTGGGCAAAACCAGCGAATATCACCAGGAGAGGCGTTTTTGAGCCAATTAAGCCATGCGTCATCCGAGTGGAACAAATGGTGAACCTCAATGCAATCGTAGGGAAGCGACCCACGAAGGTGTAAAGGATGCACAAAGAGATCCAAGCGCTCCATGAGCCAAAGTTGCAGGACGAAGGGGGCTCCCACAAATAACATGGCCCCGGTGGCATGAGCCCGATCCAAACCTATCAAGGTTTCGTCGAGAACTAGCATGACGGCACTCTTCATCTCTCGCAGACCACAGGCAATGGGTATGAAAATGTCGGAAGACGACTGGAAGAGGAATTAAGAAAGAATGGCAATCGATAATGCACAACGCCGGATAATCTGATATCCGCCATCATAAGGATCCCCCATGGGGGCATACATGGAAGAAAGTCGCTTAAAGTCAATCTGACTGTCACATATGAAAGAGCCCGTAGCACTACGGGATATGCAGAGTCAAATGGCCAAGTCGCGAACATAACCCGCCTGCACCGGGGGAACTATCAGATCTGCAAAGGGGTCGGTGTGGAGAATAGCGCTGAATTCCTCAAATAAAGGGCAGACCTCATGGGAACCAAAGCGAAAGACATGAAGGGAGGGATCCCAGCACTGAATCGCAGCTCGAAGCAAGCCTTCATTCAAAAACATTCGGCGGAAGGAGAAGAGATTGTTTAGTCTGAAACACTCAAAATTTAGCCTGCAATGCCCGAGAGAGCATCTATCCATGGGAAGAGGATTTGAGAACTAATGGGGGCCATTTTGGGAAGAAGTGAAGAGGAAAAAATGGTGTTTTGCAGAGTATTGGGGAAAGAAAGTGGTATAAATAGGAGAATAAAGCTGTTTACCTACCCGCGGCAGTCAATAAAGCAGATCGGCACTCCGTGAAGTGCCGCACGGCAGTCCGTGAATGCCGTTGTGGCATTCACTGACTGCCGTTGCGGCAGTCACTGAGTGCCGCAGAGGCCTAACCGAGTGCCGTTCTGAGTTTTATTTTGGCCAGGGTCTGTTTGTAACGTTTTAAGCCCACCTGCAAACAAAAAAACTAAATAAAGAACAATAAAACGTACGCATCATGCAACACGTACAAGCAAAACCAGGCCATGGTCGCATACATTCATTCATTCATTTATTCATTCGTTCATTCATTTCAAAATAAATAAAGGAGATAGAAGCATTCAAAGTTAAAATAAAAGGGGGGAACCAAGCTATGGTCCCAAATACGGCAAGAAAAGGACCAAGCTATGGTCACACATACGGTGAGTAGTAATGAAAAGCAAAAAAAAATAATAATAATAATAATAAAGGTAATGCAAGTGCCTATCCTACCATCTATCCTGAAGCCGTCATCAAGAATAAGTATCTACATATATATACAATCATCCAAATAAAAGTATGAGTCCTCTCCAGAAGCACCAAAGCACAAAAAAGGAAAGTGATCAGCCACGGCCCCGGCCTCGAGTCTGGCGAGTGACGCGTCTAAGAGGCTCCTCCTCTGACTCTGTGCCGCTCTCGCCATGACCGCCTCCTCCTCTGCCTCCGCCTCTGCCGCTGCTAGTGCCCACACCACCGCCTCCACCACGTCTAGCGCTGCTACCTCCAGGGGCATCACTGAGAGGGATGCCAAACTGCGGAAGCCGCTACTGGAGCATTCCCACCTGTCGGGACAGAGCCCCAACCTGTTCCTCCTTAACAGAGGGAAGAAATCAAATTACCAAGTTGTAATAGAATTGATTGGAAAGCTAAAAGCAAAATAAAAGGAGCATTTGTTTTTGATGTTGTCAAAATCAAGATATGAAAAGTGTATTTTACTTTTTAAAAGATTTGCAGTAGTGAAAGTAAAGGTCGAACCCACAGAGATTGTTAATTTTTATCCTTTAATTACTAAAATCCAATCTATTTAATTATAAGAAAATCGGAAGTTTAGTTGGTTTAAAATTTGATTGTTACTACTAATTTAAAGTATGAATTAAACTATGAAATTATGGAAGTAAAATATAGAATTAAATCTAAGTAAATTTGTATGCTAAATTGAAAATTGATTTAAATATGAATAGATGAGATCTAGGATTACAAATCCACCACTAACTATGCATCGGGGGTCTATACTTCCTATTCTAAGTTCTATGTTTGGATAGTTATGATCTATCGTAGCTACAAGCCCAATAGTATCGTCAAGAAGATATTGTTAGTTCAATCTAAGCATAACCCATCTTTGGTTCACATGAATTATCTACCTATAACTAGGGTGTAGCATAACTCATCTTTCCTAAGTATGAATTATAAAAAGATATAAACATCACAATCACATAAGCACCATTGTATGTAAATACTCCTATCAATCACAGAAATCAAGGACTATTGAGTTCAATAAGCATAAGGAAAAATCTAAGACAAGAATAGATCCAAAATACTCTTGATTATTAACATTAAAAACTGATTATAAATAATCCACCAACATACAATCACTATCCAATACATAAACCATAAAATAGAAAAGCATAGAATCCCCCTTTACATGGCTAGGGTTTCATTGAAACCCTAGATTAGGAGTTTAGTTGCACATGGTGGATGAAAGCATGAAGATTGATTTGATGGAAGCCATTAGAGACCTTCAAAGTTGCTCTTCTACTTCATCTTGCCTTCCCAAGCTCTCTATGAAAGAATGTGTAACCCTAAAAACTTATAAAAACTAAATATATATATAGAGTTTACAAGGAGTTTTGGAAGCTTTCCTATCCCGAAACTAACTAAAACAGCTATTATTTTCAATCCGGACGTCATTAAGCAGTTTCGTTTGCACAGGATTCTTTAGTATAGCAGATTACGCAACTTTGATTTTTATACGGATCGCGCGAGCGGGCTGTGCGAGCGAATTCTAGGATCTCGCGCGAGCAGGCCGCTCGCGCGAAGGGCTTTTTCCAGCTTCTTTCTGCCTGCTTTTTCACCTTATATAACCAGATCTCCTTGTTTTCTTCTAAAACCTGACAGAAAATGGAAAATAAAGTAAAACTACACAAAAATAGGATAAAAATAACTAACAAATGTGAATTAAGGTGTATAATTAGGATTTATTCTCTCTCGATCAATTTTACCGGAGCTCTCGTGTGAACCTCAGCAGCTGCCCGCGCCCCGTCAGCCTGAGTCAAAGGAAGAAAGGTTAGAATATCATAATAAAACTACAGTTTTAAAACAAAAAGTAAAATTTAGAAATTACCCTCCACTCTCTGCCATAAATCCACTCTCTCACGCTGTGAGCATAGAGCAAGCCCTCCTCCGTATAGTCCCGTGGGACATGATCATACTGGAGCAGAACGGTAGGATCACCTGCCTGATATCTAAGGACCATTGTAATGGTCTGCTCACCGTAAGAGACCATCCTAAGGCTCCAATCCCAAGGCGATAAAGTCGGTGCCCGAGCTGCAGCAGGAACGGGCTGCAAAGAAGAATGAATCCAATAATGAGATAAACACGCATGTTTTAAAAATTAAGATAAAGTTTAAAGAGACTAAAAGAAACTCACCCGGGTCACCTCCATCAGAGGGAAGTTCCCCATTAGCTTCACAGCACGGAAAGCTATGTATCCTGCTGGAGGCTCCACGAAACCCTGAAGAGACAAACCGGCTAGGGCAACCGTGAGCGCGGAGCCCTGGAGGGTATCCGTAGCTCTCATGGACTCCGGCGGAGGATATAGCACGAAGAAAGACTCGGCCGCCAATGACTGTCTGGTTTCCCTCTCTCCCAGGTACCACACCCGAGCCTCTGGTCCATCTAGCAAGATCCTCTGTGGGTCATACCCAGCCGACCCCCGTATCCCCTGGGAGGCCTCAGGAAGCACGTTAAACCAGGGCTGCCATCAGACGTGCTGCTCTCATAGATTCATCAGGAAGTTCCTGAACGAGATGAAATCATGAGCCCCGGTCTTCCGCCCGACCCGATCCTTCACCTACTTCAGCCACTGGGGCATGATGAGGACGTCCGCCAAAAGCATGAATAAAGAAATTTGAAATCAGAATGCAAAATTTAATTCAGGGTTAGAAATTAATAAAAGAGAAGAAGTATACCTCCCAAGCCCTCCAGAAGCCGCCAGTAAAGGCTGGGCGATCCCGGGATATCTCTCCCATGTGCTGATACAGGATGGCTAATCCTGCATCGGCCCAGTTGTACTGGTATATCTGGTCCATGCGCTCCAAGGACCCCAACAGCATCATAGAGATCTGGTCTCCCTTGATGCTCAGCAGAGAGCACCCCAGCATATACATAATGAAGCCCCGAGCCATCTGCTCGTCTACAAAACCCTGCCAGCCTCTGAAAGTGCCTATGAACCACTTGGCCGTAACCAAGGGCTCCTCTGGGACCACTCCTAGCAGCTCCTGCACCCGTTCCCACTCGGTGACGGTGTCTAGATATCATAGGAGCTCTCCGCCAAATAGGATCCCCGTAATCATACTGAAGTCGAGGGGAGTCATCTTCATCTCCCCAAAAGCAAAGTGGAAGGTGTTGGTGGTATCCCACCACCGCTCTGCCAATGCGTGAATCTGCCTCAAGTCATTAGAGCTCTTCGTCAAAAGTTTGACAAAGTCCCCAAAATCGACAGCCCTAACGAATCCTTGCACAGCCTCGCTCAACTCCTCGTACCAAGCAAACCCGTGAGCCAAGCTGTCGTGCCCCTTCAGCACGTCCTTCGGCAGCTGCAAAAGTTGAAAGATTCAAGATTAGTAAATGAACCAAGAAAGAAAAAGCATAAAAGAATAATAATAATGAAAGACAATGGCAAAAATGAATAATAAAAGAGAGAGAAAGGGAGAATCCGGAAAACTCGTGAGAATTCCACAAGTATGGCACTCATATAAAGATTGGCGGTCGTATATAGAATAATAAAAAGGAAAACGAGTGATGAGGGCATTCAAATACTAGAGAGATTCCAAAAAGAAAAGAAAAGGGAGAGAAAAGAGTATTCACATTCTTGAAAAATAATAATAAGTGAAGGGTCAAAAGGGATTTAGGTTCAAAAGTATTCGAATCAAATTTGAATGAATAAAAAAAGGGGAGCTTGGAACGCTCGAAAAAGTTCATAAGCATAGTGGTTATATTCACGAGGAAATGTGAAAATTTTCAATTAAAATGGTTTGCGTTCATGAGTTTTGAAAAGATATATAAAAATAATAAAAAAGGTCAAGGGACGATCTAATTAAATAAATGGGTAAGTACAGATGCGATTGAAACACCCGAAAACTCTACAAGCATAAGGAGGCACAAAAAAATTGTATTGATTGTGCATAGCATTCATGAAGTTCAAAAAAGGAGAGAAGAAAAGAATTGAAAGAGAGAAAAGAAAAAGGGCGTTTACCTCGCGCTTGAACGCGCGGGCGGATAGATGCTCATCTGGGTCCCGAAGCAAGAATGTAGCGTCAGGATGAGGAGTGGCCCGGTACTTGGCCTTCTTTCAACTTCCAGAGCCGCTCGCCATAATCTGTCAAAGAAAAGGAGAGAGATTCGCGTGTCAAGTTCATAAAAATTTAGAAAATAAGGAAAAAAATGAGAATAATTTAAGTTTCGATCGAGTAGAACTAACCTAATAGCCCTGGTAGATGAATCCAAGCAAGAAGAAAGAAAAGGGAAAATTTTCTCCAGAGAAATCCATGAGAGAAGAGATGAGAGAATGAAATTAAAATGAAATAAAACTCTCGGTATAAGCCACTGTCGCTCAAACGTGGCACTCGATTTTTGTGCGCGGCAGTCAGAGAAGTGCCGTGCGGCACTCGCTGAAAGCCACAGCGGCACTCCGTGAGTGCCGCACGGCAGTCACAGACTGCCATAAATTCTAGCATGTGTCGCGAATAAGGCGGTTACTAGACCCTTCATTATTCCCCCAAAATTCAAATTGGGTCTCGAAAATTGAATTTGAACCCCCAAAATTTGCCCTCATTATGCTTGTGACCCCCGGGGAAGGTTTTAAGGACCAAATTGGTTCCAAAATTTGAAAATTGAAATAAATTTGAGCCCGTGGGCTCCAAAATTTAAAAAAAAAAATTTGAATTAAAAATGAGTCTGCTGACTCCGAAATTTTGAATTAAATTGAATTAGAGTCTGTTGACTCCTGATTTTGAAAAATTGAATTTGAGTTTGGGTCTGTTGACTCCAGATTTTGAAAAATTGAAATAAAAATGAGTCTGTTGACTCTAAATTTTGAAAATTGAATTTGAGTTTGAGTCTGTTGACTCCAGATTTTAAAAATTGAAATAAATTTGAGTCTGCTTTACTCCCGATTAATCTGAATGTGGTTGCCCCACTCTTGGGGAGTGTAACGGATTTACATCCTCGGTTGTCGCAACAGATTTGCGTCAACCCTCATTTTGGGAATATAATGGATTTATATTCTCGATCCTCGTAACAGATTTACGTTGATCCTTTGGTTGAGAGTGTAACGGATTTGCATTCTCGGTTCTCATAACAGATTTGCGTTAACCCTCATTCTGGGAATGTAACGGATTTATATTCTCGATCCTCGCAACAAATTTACGTTGATCCTTTATTTAAGAGTGTAACGATTTGCATTCTCGGTTCTCGCAATAGATTTGCGTTAACCCTCGTTCTGGGAATATAACAGATTTATATTCTTGATCCTCGTAATAAATTTACGTTGATCCTTTATTTAAGAGTGTAACAGATTTGCATTCTCGGTTCTCACAACAGATTTACGTTAACCTCATTCTGGAAATATAATGAATTTGTATTCTCGATCCTCGTAACAGATTTACGTTGATCCTTTGGTTGAGAGTGTAACGGATTTGCATTCTCGGTTCTTGCAACAGATTTGCGTTAACCCTCGTTCTGGGAATATAACGGATTTATATTCTCGATCCTCGTAACAGATTTACGTTGATCCTTTATTTAAGAGTGTAACGGATTTGCATTCTCGGTTCTCGCAACAGATTTGCGTTAACCCTCGTTCTGGGAATATAACGGATTTACATTCTCGATCCTCATAACAGATTTACGTTGATCCTTTGTTTAAGAGTATAATGGATTTGCATTCTCGGTTCTCGCAATAGATTTCCGTTAACCCTCGTTCTGGGAATTTGAAATGCATTTTCTCGACCCTTGTAAATGAATCTTTTGCATCATTCAACATTTGATAAATCTCCTCTGGCTAAGTGCATAATGAAATATGCGTCATAAATAGAGAAGACATGACATAGAGTAAGCATGACACTTGCTCGGTAGAGTTTATTTGAAAGATACCATTGCATGTGCATGTGCATCATGACAGGATAGGAGCATTCATCCGTATGATTACTTGTGCTTGCGTATGCCTGACTCCTACCCGAACTACATCTTGGTCTAATTCCTGATGGGATACGCAGGCAGCTCATCATCGAGCACGACCAATTGGAATCTTGTTGTGCGATGGCTTTCGTTCTGCAACGCATTTTGTTTTTACCTAAAATTTGATGATTTGGTCAAAGGCTAGTCTTCACACAGGCTTCGACATTCACTTATGACACGCATTGCTCCACAAGCTCTATCGAAGAGGGGCAAACTGTAGACACCCTGATTTTGACCAAACATCGAGTTGAGAGGAGTACTACCTCTAAGATCCGATGATGACAAGTGCCCAGCTAATCTAGGACTTCCAAAGATGATTCAAGCTCTTCGAAAGACTCTCCAACCTAAACAAGAAACAAAAAAATGATGATGAAAAGGAAAAAAAAAAAAAGAAAAAGAGGCAGAACGACACTTGGGCAAATTTGCGGCAGTCACGGGATGCCACTGCGGCAGTCTCTGGACTGTCGGACGGCATTCTGTGAATGCCGTGAATTTCAGCGAGTGCTGCAAAAAATGAATTTTTATAAAAAAAAAAATGGCAGTCCCTGGAGTTGTCTGGGCATTCATTGAGTGCCGCATCGGCATTCAATGAATGCCGCAACGGCAATCACTGAATGCCGTTCCGGCATTCAGTGAGTGCCGCTTCCATCTCCAGGGAGTGCCGCCTTTTCGTGACAGTCTGTCCAAAAGTAGGTCGGTTTATACCATCAAATGGCGGCGGGAATTAGGGTTTTGGCTGCGAATTTCCCAAAATAACCCCCTAATGATTGCCTATATATATAAGGCGTATATTCCATTATTAGGGAGGGAATATTAGAATGTTAGGATCCCAATATTAATTCTCCTTCAAAATTTTCTAAATAGAGAAAGAGTAGTAGAGTTGGAAGAAGAGTTTGATCATCACTTAGAAGGTCTCAAAGAAACCAAGAAGTTGAGGATACTTAGAGGTAAGACTCTAAACTAATTAGTTCATTAGTAGCTCAATCACAATATTTAGATACCTATGACCTTTTACACATTTTCAAAACCTCTCCTCCCACCTCATTTCATCACACACCACATATATATTGTGATTGAGCTTTCATCTCATTAGTTTGGATCAAAATGGCTTAGTGTTTTAAGCTTAAATAAATCTTGAAATAAAACCTTGGTCCCTTTTCTTTGCTTATGTTTATTTCTTAGGTTCATGAGGCTTTCAATGCCTTATTTGAACCTTTGTGTTTAGAATCCCTCAATATTCTTATGAACTTATGATTCATAAAGGGATTGAGGTTGATCTTGGTATGTTGAGTCAATGAGTCCAAACTTCATCCATAGTTTGACCTTATTATTTCAAGGTTTTGTGAAGTTCCTTATACTTCATTAAAACCTATAAGTTCAAGTGTCATTAATCTCCAATGACCATCAAATGGTAGGAGAAATAGCTTAATTTAAGTCCATCTCTATGGCTTAGGCTAATCCTTTTCTTAGGTTTTGTGAAGCTCTTCATACTTCATTAAAATCTACATGTGTGTATCTTTAGCCTCCAATGACCACCAAGTGGTAGGAGTAACAATATGAATCCAAGCTTTTGTCCATAAGTTTGGAGTTCATTGTTTTAGGGATTTTGTGAAAGTCATTTCATATTTCATCAAGATCCACAAACATGTATGTCTTTAGTCTCCAATGACCATCAAATGGTAGGAGAAGTAATTTGGATTAAGCCCAACTTCATGGTTTAGTAGTTGGAATTAACCAACTAAATTGAACTTGAACAAACGGTGCAGTGAATTCAGTGACCACCTTTGATCAAGGATTTTTAGTTCAAGATCAGATCGTTGGAATTGAATGATACTAACGGAAAAGTGTTTATAACTCAAAATTCTACCACTGTAATTTTTGTTTTAAGGAAGCTTCATGTTTAGGGTAGTTTGGTCAATGGTTTTGTGGAACAACTATAATCTTTCTAGAATTTTAGAACAGTAATACTCTTTTGAAATAAGCAGATCAGAACCTTAATCAAGTGTTCTTGGCCCAAAATAAATTTTTCCAGATAGTTTAATGTGTTAGGAAGTTACCCTAAAAATACCAAAGCATTTTTTTTTTATTTTTTTACTATTTTTAGAAAATCGTGCAAAAACTCTGGACGGAGAGTTGTAAGTCTCTGAGTGATGTCTAGTGTTTGTCCAATTCCCGAAGATCTAACCGTTCAAACCTTGATTTTCTTTTTGAGTTAGAAACTAGACTCACAGAGACATCTTATGTCCAAAAATCATCAA
Organism: Hydrangea macrophylla; assembly: GCA_033977485.1. NCBI lineage: Eukaryota > Viridiplantae > Streptophyta > Magnoliopsida > Cornales > Hydrangeaceae > Hydrangea > Hydrangea macrophylla. The sequence goes on along the minus strand of CM066988.1, from coordinate 57,804,103 downwards.
TATCAAACTACGGGAAGTATGCTTTTTATTTCCTTAAAATTCTGATCTGCTCTCAGCAATTTTCAGAATTCTGTCATGATTTTGATATATCTTGCAAACAATGGTCCCAATGATCTTTCCATGACCTAAGGCTTAAACTATGAGTTAATAGTGATTAGTCAAGCTTAAAACCAGAGACTAAATGATCCAAATCAATGAAATACTCATAGCTTTATTGCATTCATACTCATATGTTCATGTGCATTCATTTATGTAGATTGATACTTGTAAATAGAATTCACCGTGTGTGTTAGAGTTAGTTACTTAGGAGTTCAATAATGTATTTTGTTTAAAGTATTTCGACTAACCCTTTATTTTGTAGCGCTGATGAGGTATGATTTTTCAACTTTCCCTTTAGCGTAACTTTTCTTTGATTTTATTGATTTTATGACCTTATGCGTGACACGTTAGTTAGGTTTTACCTTATGTGTATATGTGATTAGAGACCTTTTCTTAGGATCTTTCTATTCGCATGCATTGCACGTTTAATATTTACGGCATGGATCTCGGGTAAGTTCTATAGTTCCCTATTTGCATATCATATTGCTTGCTACTTGAAATATGTGGTTTTTGATATTTTATCACTTGTAATCTTACACCCTTTAGACATGCTTTTGTAATGTATATTTATACATATGTATTAGTTGAGGCCACATTTAAATTAATAATTTGATTAAAAGGATGTTAAGTAGAGGCCTATCGCGAGATAGGATGAGAAGGGGTGTTTTAGTCCGATGGACTTCTTCCCTTCTCATTCCATAATCCCCGGACCTAGTTTAATCTTTGGTTTCGCAAAAAAATCAGTTGCTTTAAAATAGGTTTCTTAATTTTCCCTTTAAAAAATTAAGTGGCGACTCATTTGTTTTGAATTTGAAATTTTAAAAGAATTTTAAAAGAAATGTTGTGGGTAAAGGAGAAAAATTGCGATATCCACACATACTAAAAAATCATTAAGATCCAATCGTTGGAAGTATTTTATTGCTATTTTTGAAAGTCTAGTCTGTTCTCTGTAATTTTTACAATCCAGTCATTGTTTTGATTAAACTTGAATAACTTTAATCTAATGGACTCCTCATGTCCTAAGACTCAAACCATGTTTTGAATAAGGTCAATTAAGATTAAATCCAGAGGCTAAATGATCTAAATCAATGAATAAGTTCCTATCTCATTTCTTGTTCATGTCCATGCATTCATTCATGTATGTTGATGCTTATGATTAGAACTAGTTCTCGGATAAAGTTGGATTTAGTTGAACCTAATTGAATATAACCATGGGTTCCTTATGATCATGTTGGGGTTATAGCATCCCTATATGGACATTACATTGGCCCCTAGTTGAGACTTGTATATCTATAGAGGTGCTATGTTTCCAACTAGTTAAAAGGAACTCATAGTTATGTCAATTCTTTTTTTTTCTACTTGATGGATTTAAGCTAGATGTTTTTAGGAATGATTATTTGATATTATATATTTTGTCTAAAGCATGTGGACTAATCCTTGTTTTGTAGCGCTTTGGAGGTATGACTTCTCATCTCTTCTTTAGTTAATATCACTTTTTGATTTTATTGATTTTCGACTTCATGCGCGACACCTTAGAATTAGGTCTTGCCTCATGTGTTAGAGACCTTTTCTTAGGACTTCTACTTTTTGTGTGCATTGCACGTTTCCAATATTGCGGCTGGATCCCGGGTAAATTCTCTTGTCCTTATTGCATATCATCTTGCTTGCTAATTGAACTATATGATTTTGTATGCCTTTTATCGTTAGCAATTTTTGCACCCTTTTAACATGCTTGTGCTATGTATACTTATATATATATGTATTAGTTGAGGGCATGCTTAGATTAATAATTTGATTAAAAAAGATGTTGAGTAGAGGCCTTTCACGAGATAGGATGAGAGGGGGTGTTTTAGTCTACCGGGCTCCTTTCCCTTTCATTCCATAATCCCCGGACCCGGTTTATCTTTGGTTTTGCAAAAGATCGGTTTGCTTTTAAAATAGTTTCTTAATTTTCCTTTTAAAAATTAAGTGGCGACTCTTTGTATTTGAATTTGAATTTGAAAAAATGTTTTAAAATTAAAAGAAGTGGGCTGAAATGCTGGTATCCACAATCTGGCGACTCTACTGGGGATCGAACCCAGAATCTCTGGTTTCGCAGACCAGAATTTCTTATTTGGATTCACTCGAGGATTAGACTTGAAAGCATCCTTTTAATCAAATTAATTAATTTTTGTGTGCTCGTTGCATTGCACTTACATGTCTCGCCAGTCGATTGCACGGAACTATGACCTTGGAGGCTCGGGGCAACCCGGTCGGCCCAGCCATCATGGGACTGTGTGATCACCTTTGATCTCGTACCTTATTTTGGTATATGAAGCATCCTATCGGGTGTGTGTCAAGGGTCCCTTATTTTGACCAAAACCCGGCCTTTGCATAATAGCTTCTATAGAACATTTCAATAATAGGGAATCAATTCTTGATTAGGATTATGTGCTAGGGAGTTTTGTATGCCCGAAAGGGATTATTTGAGATGATGACGATGCTTACTTGATGTAGGATGTATAATCTTTTAATCACCTTTTAGCAATTCCTTCTCATGTCCCACGACATTTGGGGAACATGCCAAATCTTGATTATAAGATTACATCTCTTATATCATGTTTAGCTAAGCATCATTGATGTTGTCAAAATCAAGATGTAAAAAGTGTACTTTTTTTCTAAGGATTTGCAGTGTGGAAGTAAAGGTCGAACCCACAGAGATTGATTAACTACCGCGCTTTAATTTTATTACCTATATCTAATTAATTATGAAAACGAGATTTTGATTTTGAAATTTATTAAACTAAGAACAATAAAATAAATCTAAATTATGAAAGCAATTAAAACTTATTTTTATAAATATGTTTAGGGAACCTAGGATTGCAAATCCACCACTAGCTTCATAATAAGGGTATTTATGAATTACTTTAGCTTATTAAGTTGGATGCAAGGATCAAAATTTCCTTCTGTTTCCATCGAAACGACCGAAACATTTTCGTTTCCTAGGTCATGGAAACGAAACAGCCATGGAATCTCGAAATTCCATGGATTCCATCGAAACGACTTTGTTTCTTTTGTTCCATCGAAACGTAATTGTTTCCATCGAAACAAACCTATGATTCCGCATCGTTTCATTTGCTTCCAACAAAACATACTTGTTTCCATCGAGATAATCATGTGGTTGTGTACTTATCATATGAACAACCATTTTATTTTAGAGATGGCTTATTAGCTTACTATGTACTTATATGTATCTTTTGCATTCTATGAGGTGTTTTGTGGATTCTATGAAGTATTTGACAGTAGATGGACGACTTAATCCTCATGTATTTTCAATTTGAACCACACATTTTTAACTATGTTACATGGACTCTTCTAAATAGGAGAAGTACCTGTGTCGACACGACTCTTTGCGGACATGGGTATGACACTTGGGTATGATACTTCTAGTGTAGTTTAGTGTAATTTTCAGACAAGAAAGACAAAGTATCCGTGTCGGATATGGAATCCATACCCGTGTCCTCCGGACACTTTGAAGAGTCCATGTAACATAGATTTTTAATGCAGCACTACATATATAGACCTCTCAAATGTTCAATTAATCAATTATTAGCTTTATACACGCATATAGTTAAATTTGAAGTTATGTTTCCCCATGTTTCTCACTGTTTCCAATTTTTTCCACTGTTTCCACATGTTTCCGAAATGTTTCCGAAACGTTTCCGTTTCTGGGTAGACTGAAACAATAGACCGAAACGAAATTTTGATCCTTGGTTGGATGATAATGGGGAATTGCCCAATTCCTCCGTCAAGAAAATAACTATGGTTCAAGCACCAACATAATCCATCTTCGGTTAGCACGAATTATCCCACACTAAACTAGGGTTGTGGTATAATCCGTCTAATCTAGGCATGGACTATTCGGATACTTGATAGCACAATTCAATTTAACCACCATTACATGTAAATAATCTAAACAAGCACAACAAGCATAGATCATTGAGCACATCATAGTCAAAATAGATCTAAGACAAGAATAGATTTTGAAAGTAACGATTTAATCAATAAAAGCACGATTTATTTATAAAAATCCTCGGAACATGTAACTGTCATCCATACATAATAAAACTAAAATAAAAATATAAAATACACCCTATTACTTGGCTAGGGTTTCATTAAAACCCTAGATCTTGAGTTTAGTTGTCCATAGAAGTGGTAGATGGCAAGTAGATGATGGAGGAGGCCATAGAAATCCTTGGTCTTCTTCTCTTCTCCTTGCTTCCCTCCCTTCAATGGCTGAAAGTGTGGTTGTATCTTGTGTGTATTAATGACCAACCCCTTAATTTGAAGTAAAATAGGGTATATATAGATTTACAACAAGTTTTGGAAGCTTTCCTAACTCAAAACGTACTAAAACTGCTTTATTTTACAATCTGGACATAATTAGGCAGTTTCGTTCGCGTAGGAATCATCAGTAGAGTGAAATACGCAAGTTTGATTTTTACACATGTCATGCGCGCGGGCCGCGCGAGCGCGATATTGGGACCTCGCGCGATTGGATCGCACGAGCGATTTTCTGGGTTTCGCGCGAGCGGGTCGCGCGCGCGATGTGGTTGTTTCAGCTTCTTTTTGCTTGCTTAATTTTTCACCCTGTTTAGCCTGGTTTACTTGATTTCTTCCAAAACCTGTCAGAAAATAGAAAACAAAGTAAAAATATACAAAAATAGGATAAAAATGTACTAACAAACGTGAATTAAGGCGTATAAATAGGATTTGTTCTCTCCCGATCACACCCCCAAACCTACATTTTGCTAGTCCTCGAGCAAAACTAAAATAAAAATAAAACTACTAGTAAAAATCTATTCCATTTTCGCATGGATCGCGATTACATTTAGCTTATGCAACAAGCCTTTTAAACCTCTAGGTGTCCCTAGTCGGACGAGTGAAGTCTCGTGAGGGTTCTCGTCAACAAGTCACCCACAACTATCTTTATTAACTTGTAAAGAAAAGTTTTATTTAAACAAAAAACAATATTCAATACTCCTTATCATACAACAATGATTTGAAATAAAAGAACGAACAAGAAGAAACGCAATCAAACGTCCACCTAAATCATGAAAAACAATCTCAAGCACATGCATCGTATAACTCAATAGAGTTTCTCATAAAATTGCACGTGGGTGATGTGGTAGTCAAATGAACACGCATATGTCATGAACTTGGAATATACTTCCGATAACCAATTAACTATGTCTCGACTACGAATCTCACAATGTCAATTACACTCTAAAATGAAACACTCAGAAACAGGTGTAATTTTTCTAATATATGGGAGCAAAGAAATATATTTTCAAAACGAGAAATGCTCACATATGATTCAAAAAAGACGCATGACATGAAAGAACAATAGTCTCATGGAAAGGATGTCAACAATCAAGAAAAATTAGTCATCACCATGTTTTAATCCCCCTCCCATCGTTTCCATATCCAAACCATGTTTCCTAGGATCAAATAGGACTTTTCAAAGGTTGTAATGTGGCTCAGGTAATGAAAAATGATAGAAATGATTCATTAGGTAGTTTTAGAATGGCATTGTAAGGCATGTTCGATTTCTTTCATTCTCTCTTCCACCAACTTCATCATTTCCTTCTCTTCTTTTCATTCCTTTCATTTTTTTTTTCTGTTCTTTTTCTTTTTTTTTTCAACCTTATTTATTTTTTTTCTATTATTTTCCTCCTCGTTGCTTTTGAAACGAATATTCAATAAATAACAAGGCAACCACCCCAAACACCATCTTATTTGCTTTTTCTTCTTCTTCTCAATCACACATCGCCTTAACACCACTAAAAGTTGATCAATCTTTCAGGGGTGAACTCCAAGTTGGCCAAATTGGAGCAAAAATAGGATAATGGTAATTAAAGAAAGAATGGCATTTTAACGGCTCAAGGGGCGAACTAAGGAAACTTATCATTTAACTGGATAGGACAAAGGTCAAAAAGGGTGGAAAACAAAGAAGGCCTAAAATCATGTCCTAGGGTGATACGATTTTTCAACGTTTACGACGGAAGATTATTTAGCATGGTAACAAATATTTCAACTTGACTATCAACCAAAACAAGAATAATGAGATTAAACAAGTTAATGCGCTATTCCAAATTAAATTCGACAAACACAATGTATTTATAACCCTCTATAAAGAAAAGATAGGCTCAAAAACTCACCGGGTTTAGTCTCCACCTTGTGTTATCTAGAAATCCGAATCATATTATAGTTCACATCAAACATGTATTCAAGCGACTACGTGCAGTGCATAGGTTTTTGTGCAAATCTATGATATAAAACTACGATTCGAACGATACATGACCTAAATCATCATATCATGACTTTAGCAACTGTTTAATTACATCTTCTCTTGTTTACCATTCTATAACAAATCACGTTACATATCAAGAAGTATCGAATCAAGATTGCAAAAATGTCCATAATCATCGTTTATTTAAGCACAAGTATTGAAATATATATTATTTTTTTTGAAAAATCAGTGCATATAATGTGCATGTGAGTGTATACCCCCAAACCTAAACTTTTCATTATCCCGAATGAAACAATAAAATAAAACAAAGGAAAATACGTAAGGAACGATATTACCTCGATCTTGACAAGCATAGAACAGGTGAACACAAAGGAATATGGCAATAAAGTTCAATGTTACCTGTTACTTCTTGATAAAAGAAAACAAACAAACAAAATAATAAAAGCAGCTAAAAGAATTATAACTAAGCTAAACGAAATGAAATAAACTATAAGACCGAACAAAATTATGAAAATAAAAAGATAATAACTATAAAAGAAAATAGAACATAACTATAAACAGGAAAACAACACATGACTTGATCTAAAAGTACCTAAGAAACAGAAACAGAAAAGTAAAAACTATGTGACAGGTGGGGAGAAGGATATAGAAAACAAAAGAAAAAAAATCAAGAAAATGGGGATCGCGCGAGCGGTCCGCGCGAGCGGCAGTCGCGCGCGCGAATCCAAATTTATTTATTTATTTATTTATTTTAACCAATCGCTCGAGCGAGATACCTCGCGCGCGCGAAATAAGGAGCGAGGATAACCCGAGAGCTCATAAAAATAATAACCAAAAATTTCACTAAGGCACATTCTCGCGTGAGCGGGCCGCGCGCGCGAGAATGCTATTTTCTCTCGGTTCACTTATTTTATGTATATAAATTAAACATAACTTTACTCCAACCCCCAAACCTGTTCGGAAAGACCATAACTGACTCTAAAAGACCCAAAAATGACCAAAAACAAAAGAAACGGACGGAATAAAGCTTGGGTTGCCTCCCAAGAAGCGCTGTCTTTTACGTCTTCAGCTAGACCATTCTAGCTCAAGATTTTATGGAGGTCGTAAATCAGATTTTGTACCCCTGAGGATATCAGGAAGAGCTCGGTGGTAAGCAGAAATAATGTCGCTTTGGACTAATTCAATTGACGGTTCATCCTTATTATGTTCAAATCTATTTCTTACCTTCCGAGTGAATTCATCATTAGGGTCCAGATTATTTAAATTCATCCGCTCATCACTAACCATATTATTTTCCTCACCCATATTCAATTCCGTATAACCTCACTACCCTTTACACATAGATAATCATCGTCTTTGGGAGGTTGATCAACAGCATTAAGCACATTTAATTTTAAGTTCAAATTCCCGAATGACACCTTCATCACCCCCGTTCGACAATTGACATGCGCATTAGCAGTGGCTAAGAATGGACGACCAAGAATAACAGGGGTATGCTTCCTAGCATCTAGGACAGGTTCAGTGTCAAGGACCATAAAATCGACAGGATAAAAACATTGATCAACTTTAACTAAGACGTTCTCGATGATTCCTCTAGGTACTTTGACGGAACGATCCGCTAATTGAATAGTAGCGGTCGTGGGCTTAAGTTCACCTAAACCTAGTTGTTTATAGACGTGATAAGGTAAGAGATTAACACTCGCACCTAAGTCAAGCCCTATGGATGACAGTGTCACCTATGACACATGAAATAGTTGGTGTACCAGGATCCTTATACTTTGGAGGAGCGTGTTGAAAAATTGAGCTTACTTTTTTCGTGAGAAAGACCTTTTTAGGAGTATGACTACGCAATTTACGCTTTTGAGTGCATATGTCTTTTAAACATTTTGCGTAAGCGGGAATTTGTTTAATAGCATCGAAGAATGGAATATTGATTTTAACTTGTTTAAATACCTCGAGTATATCTTCAGTTTTTGACTTTTTCTTAAAAAAATTTGACGGTTCATCAACATTAGGTGGAAAAGGTAGTTTTGGAATATACTTCGTTGGGACCGGTTCATTCTCTTTCCTAACTCTATCCACATCCTTTTCTTTATTCGAGTTAATGTGTACCTCATTTTTTCTCGCATTCGAAATTTCAACAATTTCCTCATCTCGAATAATCATATAGTCGAGACGGCATTTACTTGTTCATTCGAACCCCCATTCCCACATTGTCCATTAGGATGTTGAATAGGTTGACTTGGCAACTTACTCTCGGTCAAACAATTTAGTGTATTAGCTATTTGTCCCACTTGGGACTCCAGCTTTGCGATGGATTGTGTGTGACAGTGTACTAACTGAATCACCGACCCAAAATTTTCAAGGGAGGCCAACACCTTATCCTCAAATGCATTATTGCGTGGAGGTAGAGGAGGTAGAGGGTTCGCTTGTGTATATCCATATTTTTGAAATTGGGGTCGGTACGTATTAGGAAAATTAGTCAGCATAGGATTAGAATTATTCCGTGGGAATTGTTGAATAGCATTTAGGTGTTGCTCTACAAATTCTGGAAATTGAGACGCGGAAGGACATGCAAATATATTATGAGAAGGTTCCGAACATAATGCACACACTTCATGAGCGGGTGAGGCTGTCGTTTGGTTCATTGTTAAAAGTCGATCAAGTTTTTTAGATAATTCTTGAAATTCAATTGAATGACTTGACTCTAACTTTACCTCTCGCTTAGGTCGAAGGTACCCCTCAGGACGGACAGATACCGCTTGGTGCATCGAATTCTCGCTCAAAGTTTTGAAAATTTTCCAGGCCTCGTCGGCGCTTTTGTGTAGGAAGGTACCTACACAAACGGCATCGACGGTATTACGAACAGAGGGAATAAGTCCCTCGTAAAAGACCTGTACCAATTGCCACTTAGGAACCTAATGATGTGGGTATGAGCGTAATAATTCTTTAAACTTTTCCCAAGTATCATAAAGCGTTTCCCCATCTTGCATCACAAAATTAGTTATAGATTTTCTTATCTGATTAGTTCTTGTGATTGGGAAAAACTTTTGTAAAAATGCGTTGTGTAAGGTTTCCCAAGTTTTAATCGTGTTTGGCTCAAGTGATTGGAGTCAATACTTCGCTTTATCTTTTAAAGAGAATGGAAAGAGATGCAGTTTTAATTCATCATCAGTGAAATTTTGAATTTTTAACGTAGAGCATATATCTTGGAAATCTCCTAAGTGTTGATATGGATCTTCATTTATACGACCATGGAAAGAAGGAAGTAGCGAGATGGTAGACGACTTTATCTCAAAGTGAGATGCCGTCGCCTCCGGTAATTCGATACATGTTTGTGGCGTGTAAGTCATAGGAATAAAGTAATCTTTAAGTGGAGGAGGTGGCGGTATATTAGGGTTATTTAAATTATTTCCGTTATTTCCGCCGTCGGCCATTGGAATAGGTTTTATGTTAATAAATCGAGTTTTCCTTAACCTTTTAAGTACTTTGAATTTCGGCCTGAAATAACGACGATAGTTTCGGAGTCCGACTGACTCTAAGGGTACGTTCAAGTTCAGGATCGATAGAAAATAATTCAGGTTTACTTGAACGTGTACCAAACATAAACTACAAGAAAATAAACTAAAAACAAAAACTGACTCAAATAATAAAAAAAAACAAATAGCAATCACGCAACTAAGATAACAAGCACTCAACTACTGTGATGCATGTAAATTATCCTGTAATGCAGTGACCACGTCAAATCCCAGCGCCCTGGGTGTCCTAGCTAATGCAGTGCAATTAACCCTAAACTAATGCAAATAGTGCGTCACAGCGCCCTAACTTACAGTGGTTTAAAGCGAGTTTCACAAGAAGCAATTTACTTTAAAAAAAAATTTATTGATTTGCGTAAGCTCCTTTGGAGTGATTAGCTAATCCACCCGGAAACGTTAGAATTTCGACGACTCGAGAAACTACAAAATAAAATCAAAAGTTAGTAACTCAAAACAAAAAAAAAAAAACAAAAAAACAAAACAAAAAAAAAACATAATCTAATATTTACGAATTAGCTAAACTAAGATTCTAAAACTAAAGGTAGTGAATTGCAATCCCCGGCAACGGCGCCAAAAATTGATGTTGTCAAAATCAAGATGTAAAAAGTGTACTTTACTTTTCTAAGGATTTGCAGTGTGGAAGTAAAGGTCGAACCCACAGAGATTGATTAACTACCGCGCGTCAATTTTATAACCTACATCTAATTAATTATGAAAACGAGATTTTGATTTTGAATTTAATTAAACTAAGAACAATAAAATAAATCTAAATTATGAAAGCAATTAAAACTTATTTTTATAAACATGTTTAGGGAACCTAGGATTGCAAATTCACCACTAGCTTCATAATAAGGGTATTTATGAATTACTTTAGCTTATTAAGTTGGATGATAATGGGGAATTGTAGCTACAAGCCCAATTCCTCCGTCAAGAAAATAACTATGGTTCAAGCACCAACATAATCCATCTTCGGTTAGCACGAATTATCCCACACTAAACTAGGGTTGTGGTATAATCCGTCTAATCTAGGCATGGACTATTCGGATACTTGATAGCACAATTCAATTTAACCACCATTACATGTAAATAATCTAAACAAGCACAGCAAGCATAGATCATTGAGCACATCACAGTCAAAATAGATCTAAGACAAGAATAGATTTTGAAAGTAACGATTTAATCAATAAAAACACGATTTATTTATAAAAATCCTCGGAACATGTAACTGTCATCCATACATAATAAAACTAAAATAAAAACATAAAATACAACCTATTACTTGGCTAGGGTTTCATTGAAACCCTAGATCTTGAGTTTAGTTGTCCATAGAAGTGGTAGATGGCAAGTAGTTAATGGAGGAGGCCATGGAAATCCTTGGTCTTCTTCTTCTTCTTCTCCTTGCTTCCCTCCCTTCAATGGCTGAAAGTGTGGTTGTATCTTGTGTGTATTAATGACCAACCCCTTAATTTGAAGTAAAATAGGGTATATATAGATTTACAACAAGTTTTGGAAGCTTTCCTGACTCAAAACGTACTAAAACTGCTTTATTTTGCAATCTAGACGTAATTAGGCAGTTTCGTTTGCGTAGGAATCATCAGTAGAGTGAAATACGCAAGTTTGATTTTTACACATGTCGCGCGCGCGGGCCGCACTAGCGCGATATTGGGACCTCGCGCGCGCGGATCGCGCGAGCAATTTTCTGGGTTTCGCGCGAGCGGGTCGCGCGCGCGATGTGATTTTTTCAGCTTCTTTTTGCTTGCTTTTTCACCCTGTTTAGCCTGGTTTACTTGATTTCTTCCAAAACCTGTCAGAAAATAGAAAACAAAGTAAAAATATACAAAAACAGGATAAAAATGTACTAACAAACGTGAATTAAGGCGTATAAATAGGATTTGTTCTCTCCCGATCAATCATTAACCTTGCATGTATCCGAATTCATAAAAAAGTACAATGATATTCCGATCATATGATCCTTCTACCCAAAGAATTTTAAATACATCTTTGAAAGCAAACAGATTTTTGCTAACTTTATTCCAAAGTTTTCAACCGCCCTTTCAAAAAAAATTTTTATAAACGGTCTTTGGAGTTCACTTTTTGATTAAAATTCCAAACTAATCTTTATTAAGGTATATTTTCACACGATCGTCTTCAAAAAAAAATCTTGGGAATTATTTTGGGACAATTATTTTTCAAATGAATTTCAAAGCAAAATTTCAATCCAATCATCTTTCTTGAGGAATATTTAGCATCCTCGTTCTCAAAAGAATTCTCGAGAATTGTTTTCAAGAAATTTTATCATCTAAGATATACTTCCCGAAGGAATGTCCAACCTTCGAAAGGGTAATGAGGACAGCAATGATAAGAGAAATTAGTGCATTTGACATGGATGAGGATTTTATGTGCTTATGTGTTTATGTGTTATGATTCGAGATGAAAAATGCATATTAATAGTGTATTATATGGTATTTTATGCATACTTTTATCCCCAAAGTCCCTACATTTAGGTGCATTCTAATAACAATGTTCTTTTTATTGTATTAATGCTAAACCATATGTTTTTGCATTGTTTTATAGGTATTAGGATGTAAATCAATGAAGTGGAGCTAAAGAAAAGTGATTCTGGTGGATAGAACAACAGAAGCAGCTGAGAAAACGCCAATTTTGACAATGAAGACTTCAGATTTGGAATATTTTCCCTGAGACATGAAATGTAGATCTTTGAGTTACGGTCGCGTGGCCGTAAACGGGAGGTCAATCCGAGGTCCGAGTAAAAGGTTATGGCCATTCTCCCATCGGTGCGCAGAGCTGTCAAAATCAGAGAAGTTCAAGCGATTGAGGAGAGTTCAATCGATCGAACTAAGCTCGATCGATCGAACTTTATATTCACCCAAAAGTTGCGTAAACTCTGTGGGAACCCTATATATAAGTCGTTTTGACGCCAGACGAAGAGAGGACGCTCCAAAACGCAGAAAACAGCAATTTAGGGTAGTTTTAGGGTTAGATTAGGAGTAGATTAGGTTAGATTCATGTTCTTATTCATCTTTTCCATTGTTATATTGAAGATTATTGAAGATTCAAGTTGGTTTCATGTTATTTACAAGTTATAATCAGATTATATTCAGGTTTTTCCTTTCCTTTATCTTTATTTCATTGTTTATTAGTTTATATGTTATGATTGCCTAGTTTTACTATCTCTGCATTAGATTTATTATGTTTCCGTAGTTTAGACCTTGGGAATATGTGATGAAACATTGATTTCCATCCTCTGCCATGCAATCTTTAGAAACCTTGGGCTCGATCGATCGAAGGTATTTCGATCGATCGAACCAGAGCCATAGTCAAGCGATCGAAGGCATTTTGATCGATTGAAGGATGATGCAGTCCGATCGATCGAGAGCGCTTCGATCGATCGAACTTGCTAATTCCTGAGATGATTCTTTTAAGTATTCCATGACTTTCTGTTTTAGAAATCTGTCATCAAATTGTTCCAATAAGCTTAGTTTGTCACAACAGTTTTTAGAACTTAAAGCCTTAAGGCCTTTTCTTCAATGACTTTTGAAAACCACTTTGAATGCTAACACCATTTAGAGTGCAAGTAATAACCATTATTTTAAACTGTCTTCCATGTATTTTAAATCAACTGTGATGATGTAGTCCCGGTCATGAAAGGGCTATTGATTCTATATCTTTAAAAAAATACGGAATGCTGAAAAGGAATGAACTCCATAGAACATTAATGAGTATGCATGGTAGGTGGTTAGGATCAATGTGGATTCTCGTATTTCCAACACCTTTAGTTTATTTATTTAATTAGTTATGTTTCTTTATGTTTAGTTTATTATATAGTTTAATTTAATTAATTAGGATTCGTTAGAATATCCACTCCCAACATTTATATTTTCTTTTCCTTTTCTTTATGTTGTAACTTAGTAGACATTCTCCCTATTCCTTCCCTGTGGGATCGACCTGAACTTCCAGTACTATATTACTTGCACGATCACCTACACTTGGGTGTTGCACAAGAGCGCACAACTTTTTAGTCGTGTAAAGTTTTTGGCGCCGTTGCCGGGGAAGGCAACTAGGTTAGGATTTTACTAAGTTATTTCCAAGTTATTTTTTTTTACTTTGTAAAAAAGAAAATATATATATATATATATATAAATTTAAGAAAAAAAAATTAAAAACTTTGGACTTTTTCTCTCACAAGTAAATAAATAAAAATTTTATAATTTAAAATTTTTTGGATAAACATGTCTTATCCATATTACCCTCCATACAACACAAGCACCAATAATAGGTACACAATTGAAAATCAATATAATTATCCCCCGAGTTGGCAAGCACCCACATATGATGCAGATTATCAACCTGAGTGCTACCAACCACCACAATGGAAAAACAATAGTGGTAGTCCTCCGTATTATCAAACATATCAAGAATCTCCACATGGAGAGTTCTATCAACCGCAATGGGGCTATAACCAAAATAATAATAATGTAGGATATAGTAGTAGTTCTCACGATTACCAAATGCACCAAGACTTTCCTTCTGGGGAGTCTTGTCCACAAACACAATGGGATGGGAATTACTACCAACAACAATGGGGCGAAACTTCATATAGTAATAATGAGGAGAATAACCAAGTTGAGGATAATGGTATGTTAAAATTACTACTTAGTGAAATGAAAAGGCTAGATAGTGCACTTGATAAATTATAAACTAGATATCAACAAGCATATGCTAGCCAACTTTTAGAAGACTATACCAATCCTTCAACACTACAACCTAAATTTCAAGACACTAATAATGGAATGGAATTAGAGGACAATGACAGGTTTATACCGAATGAGGTTAACAACTCACTCGAGAAAGTCATAACCCAACAAGAACTCCAAAACCAAACCATTAAGCATGAAGTTGTAGAACCATCTTCTCCTCAATATGCATCCCCAGACATCAACTCCTTCACTACCTTGATAACATTGCACAATCTCTTCATCCAAAGCACCTCAATAGATGACATATATAGTGAGGAGAGTTATAAGGATGAGAATGAGGATTTAAAAGATAATGCCAGTTTATGTGATTGCACGCAACTAGGAAAGGAGGAGTTACCTGTTGACTCTACCCCTACCTTTGATAGTGATCCTAGGGAGGACATAATTGAAAAATCTAAATCATGTTTAGATTCATGTGATATTCATGAACCCTCACCTCTTTCGGCCGAAGAGGTGGTGTCACCAAGATGCCCATCACCTATCCTCTCTATTAATCAAAACTCTCATCCTGAGCTTGAAAGTTATGTGTACCCTAATATTGAACAAATAGAATATGTTGTAGAAAAGGATGATAAGGATTCTAGCACATGTTTTTCACAAAATTTTAACTTTTATAATTCTTTGAGAGAAGACTTGGAAAATATTGAGCCCACCTTAGATGATCTTAAACTTCAACAAGAAGCTAGTAATCTGCTAGACTGCTTAACCTTCTTGACTGATAATGACATAGAGGCCCAAATAGATAGCTTCATCCAAGTCCAGTCCAAAACTATTTACATAGAACAGAAATACAATTCATATGATCATATTTCTATAGATTCTGTTCTAGGACAAGAGGAGGGTAATGAAACTAAATTAGAACATCACTTAGACCCTACCCCTTTTATTGAACCATGGCCTCCGCTTGTTTTTGATAATAAAAAAATAGAGGCTGTTATAGAACATACCATCACCAAAGATCTTTCCTTGAGTATAATTCCTAAAAAGTGTGGTATACCTCTTATAACTGTCTCAACCAAATTTGGCAGCCATAGTTTTTGCATCATCTCCTCTGACCTTGAGCCGGACATTAGCTGGGGGGAGTTGCATTTTTATGAGGATCCCAAAAGTCTTCTCACTATTAATTTATTTCATTGGGAAGATCCTCAAATATTTCGGTTGTTACTTTATGATAAAAATCTTGATTAACCGAATTCATTTACTGAGTAGTTGCATTATATTATCTATTTTTCCTTGTTGCTATTAATGATTTTGCAGGTAACTTGAAAAAAAAAATTGGATATTAATGCCTCGAGGTAACTTTCTTCCTTCTCTCGCTTTACTTTACATGTCCATGTGCTTAGTTTAGAACATTGGGGACAATGTTCAGTTTTTAGTTGGGGGGGAGTGAGCCATTGCATGCCTCATATCTTTTTGTGGTGCTTTAATGTCAATATACCTGCTTAGCAACATGACTCAGTAAATTAAAATTGTCAAAAATTTTGAAATTTTTAATTTTATTTCTAAAGATAATAAAATGGTTCTTGTATTTCTCTCTTAGTTTATGTAGTTAGTTATGATACATTAATGTTATTTTCTGTATGTTACTAGTATGTGATACACAATGATAGTTTGTTTACTATCTTAGTTATAGTATGTTTTATGCCTTTTAATCTTCAAACAACTTTGAGCACATTGTGACAACCTTGTACTTAGCTAAAATAGATTAGTAAGCATAACTTAGGTGTCTTGAGAGACTGTAGTGGAGACTAATAACCCAAGTGAGCTTTTGTGCCATTCTTTTATTTTTGAGGGTTTTTTATAAAATTACTCTTACTTTTTGAAAAGCGTATTAATTCGTTGAAAGTCTCATTTTCTTCTTCATTTTGACTGATCACTAGAAGAGAACGTTCAGGATTTACCAAACTTTAGAGCTCTTGAATTTACTAAAATGAATTATCCTATTAACTTAGAAGATGATTTAGGCCATCTTTTGACCATACATGGATAATATAGTCTTGGCCTACCTCTATGATATTCTTTTATTTCACCTCTTGAGTTTATTATAATCGCCTTGTCTTCACAATCCTTAAGTCAATACCTAACTCGAAATTAGAGTTCAAGCCTCAGTTCTTTATTTAGGAGTGATTGGGATGTGTTGCATTGACAAGAAGTTTGGTTCTATGAATAAGGGAAAGTTGGCAAAGAAAAAAAAATGATGAAAGAAAAGAAAAAGAAAAGAAAGAAAAAAGCATGAAAAGGAAAAAAAATGCCAATGATTGTTACAAAAGAAAAAGAAAAAAATAAAATAATAAAAAGAAGAGTGTGGGAAAGAAAAAAAATTAAAAAAAAGAAAAGAAGAGAGAGATTGGAGATGTGGAAAAGTTTGAAAAGTTGTAGTAGACATTCCAATCACATCCTTTAACCCAATTGAAAATCACGAACCTCTTTCTTCATCACCTAACACCTCTTTTTCAAAGTCCTAATGATTTTAAGTAAATTGGATTTGAAATTAAGGTAACAAGAGAGTTCTCCACGGTATCTCGCTCTTCTAGTGAAAAGTATCCTTTCATGAGACTTTATGCACTAAAAAATTTCCGTTTTTCTATTTAGATATGAGAAGCATTAGATTCCATTTACATTTACTCTTTACAGCTTCCATATCATGAGTGATAATTATTACACCTAATTCGGAGTGATTTCATCTTGAGAGTGTAATCCCGGTAAGAGTTGAGTCAAAATGAACGTCTTGATAGTGTCTTAGGTTATGCAAGCTTTGAAATTAAAGTTTTGTATTTTGGTTGTCCATTCACACACACACTTGAAGATTGATAGGTATGGAATATTCTAATGACTTTGATAGTAGATTAACTGTAATGTGTGTGTTGCATGGCTATGACATACTAGAGAGTTTGATGAGATTGTTGAGCTTAACCACATTCTTAATGAGAGGAAAAATTTCTTGAAAACATTTAAACTAGAACAATTACCAATAAATATGAATTTTGTGGGTAAATTCACTGCAAACCCTCACGAGACAATACTCGTCCACTAGGGGGAACCTAGGGGTTTAAAGGCTTGTTGCATACGCTAAATGCAATCGCGATTCCTGCGAAAGTGATTTAGGATTTTTATTTTATTTTATTTTTAATTTTTAGAGTTAAATAAACACTGTTGTAGTTCGCTTCATTGCTAGGGACTAACAACGAGCTAGTTGGGGGGTGTGATTCGAGGTGAAAAATGCATATTAATAGTGTATTATATGGTATTTTATGCATACTGTTATCCTCAAAGTCCCTACATTTAGGTGCATTCTAATAAAAATGTTCTTTTTATTGTATTAATGCTAAACCATATGTTTTTGCATTGTTTTATAGGTATTAGGATGTAAATCAATGAAGTGGAGCTAAAGAAAAGTGATTCTGGTGGATAGAACAACAGAAGCAGCTGAGACAACGCCAATTTTGACAATGAAGACTTCAGATTTGGAATATTTTCCCAGAGACATGAAATGTAGATCTTTGAGTTACGGTAGCGTGGCCGTAAACGGGAGGTCAATCCGAGGTTCGAGTAAAGAGTTATGGCCATTCTCCCATCGGTGCGCAGAGCTGTCAAAATCAGAGAAGTTCAAGCGATTGAGGAGAGTTCAATCGATCGAACTAAGCTCGATCGATCGAACTTTATATTCACCCAAAAGTTGCGTAAACTCTGTGGGAACCCTATATATAAGTCGTTTTGACGCCAGACGAAGAGAGGACGCTCCAGAACGCAGAAAATAGCAGTTTAGGGTAGTTTTAGGGTTAGATTAGGAGTAGATTAGGTTAGATTCATGTTCTTATTCATCTTTTCCATTGTTATATTGAAGATTATTGAAGATTCAAGTTGGTTTCATGTTATTTACAAGTTTAATCAGATTATATTCAGGTTTTTCCATTCCTTTATCTTTATTTCATTGTTTATTAGTTTATATGTTATGATTGCCTAGTTTTACTATCTCTGCATTAGATTTATTATGTTTCCGTAGTTTAGACCTTGGGAATATGTGATGAAACATTGATTTCCATCCTCTGCCATGCAATCTTTAGAAACCTTGGGCTCGATCGATCGAAGGTATTTCGATCGATCGAACCAGAGCCATAGTCAAGCGATCAAAGGCATTTCGATCGATTGAAGGATGATGCAGTCCGATCGATCGAGAGCGCTTCGATCGATCGAACTTGCTAATTCCTGAGATGATTCTTTTAAGTATTCCATGACTTTCTGTTTTAGAAATCTGTCATCAAATTGTCCCAATAAGCTTAGTTTGTCACAACAGTTTTTAGAACTTAAAGCCTTAAGGCCTTTTCTTCAATGACTTTTGAAAACCACTTTGAATGCTAACACCATTTAGAGTGCAAGTAATAACCATTGTTTTAAACCGTCTTCCATGTATTTTAAATCAACTGTGATGATGTAGTCCCGGTCATGAAAGGGCTATTGATTCTATATCTTTAGAAAAATACGGAATGCTGAAAAGGAATGAACTCCATAGAACATTAATGAGTATGCATGGTAGGTGGTTAGGATCAATGTGGATTCTCGTATTTCCAACACCTTTAGTTTATTTATTTAATTAGTTATGTTTCTTTATGTTTAGTTTATTATACAGTTTAATTTAATTAATTAGGATTCGTTAGAATATCCACTCCCAACATTCTTATTTTCTTTTCCTTTTCTTTAGGTTGTAACTTAGTAGACATTCTCCCTATTCCTTCCCTGTGGGATCGACCTGGACTTCCAGTACTATAATACTTGCACGATCACCTACACTTGGGTGTTGCACAAGAGCACACAAATTATTTCCGTGTCATGTTAGGATTAGGATTTTCTTTCCTTTGGCATATAGAATAGGCACACACGCACACATGCATCGCATCCGTGTGACATATGAACCATCCAAGTATCATAATATCATTTGGTAAAATTAATTGGTAAATTCTCTCTTTCAAAAATAAACCAAAATTGAAATAAAGTATAGATGTAGGTGAAAGATAGAACAAGCAACAAGCACAGTTTGGGTCAGGTATTCAGCTGCAAGATTAGTGAGAAGGAAGCCAAAGAAAGAAATGGATCAGGGATAACATAACGCAGAAATATCTCAGCTAAAGGAAAGAATGGATCAAATGATGATAATGTTGGAAACACTGACCCACCAAAAGCCTGTAGTTGATCCACCAATAATTGATCCTCCTGCTCGAAATGGAGAAGATGACTGGTATGAGAATTTGGAGCAACCCAGAGCCGGTGCAAATAAGGCATAAAGAGAAAAGTTGAAAAGGCTGAGAAAGAGCATATCGAGATGAAAGAAAAAAGTGCAAAAGTTAGAAAAAGTCATCCGCAAGTCCAATGGGGTTGACAGTTATCTACTAGAGTTGGAGGGTCTGTTTAAAGGAACTCAGAAAAAGTTACCATCCGGATTTAAGATGCCAGAGATTGATAAATTTGATGGCTCTGGTAATCCCAGAAATCATTTGATGGCTCAGGAAAAGTTACCATCCGGATTTAAGATGCCAGAGATTGATAAATTTGATGGCTCTGGTAATCCCAGAAATCATGTGAGAATGTGCATTGGGGCTTTTCAACCAAGTAGCCTAAGCCCTGTTATTTCAACAGACTTTGACTGGGGTAGCCTTATCCTTGTACTTCACAATGGAGCCAAGCAAAAGTCGTGTATGGAAGGAAGTGGTAAAAACTTTTGTTACCCAGTACGAGTACAATTAGGAACTCAATGTGACTGTAAGGGATCTAGAGAAGACTATGCAAGAAAATAAAGAATTGTTTGCCAAATTCTTGGTACGTTGCAGAGGAAAGGCCGCTACAATGACACAACGGTCTTCAGAGAAAGAACATATTCGGATTATGGTAAAAAATTTGTAGAGTGTTTATCAGGAGAAACTCATGTACCAGTGCATTCATAACTTTGTAGAATTATTTGAGATTGGAACCAGAATAGAAGATGCAGTCAAAGATGGGAGGATCAAGAAAGAAGAATCTCAGGGGCACAAAGAAACTCAGGGGCACCGCTCTAGGAGACCGTTCTATAGAGGAAACGCGGGGAATCAAGTAGCAACAGATGTGAATGCTTTAAGTGAACCAGAGAAGAAGTTCGATGAAACAAAAAGCTACCCTAGAAGAGGGGAAGATAAGCCATTAAGAAAGTTTTCAGAGCTAGGGGTATCGCTATCTAAAGTTCTTGACAGTCTATTAGCTAAGGGGCATCTTCATTTGTTGGAACCACGGCCAAGTCCAAACCCACTTCCTCCGAACTTCAAATCCGATCTGTACTATAAGTTCCATCACGAGCAAGGGCATTCCACTGATCGATGCTTGAAGTTGAGACACTGATCGGCGACGAATAGTTGTCGTTTATAGTCCTAAAAATACGCTTTGTTAGCCCATTTTTATTTAGTTATTAAGTGATTTTTAATAATTATTCTATATTTTGTAGATTTTGGAGCTTTAATATGAAAATGCACAAAAATCCAACGATTAGTGGCTTTGGAAGTCATTATGGGCTTAAAAGATGATTCCGGTGAAGGATGAATGCAGTAGCAGCCTCGGAAAATTGCATTTTTGACAAGGAATACTTCAGATTTGAGAATTTTCTCCTGAGATATAAAATGTAGATTTTTGCGTTACGGACGCATGGCCGCAAACGGTGAGTCAATACGAGATCCGAGTCAAACGTTATCACAATTCTACGATCGGTGCGTAGAGCAGCGGAAATTTGAGAAAAATCTGGAAAATGCCCAGGTCGCTGGAGCGACCCGCGCGCGCGACCCGCTCGCGTGACCCGCGCGAGCGACCCGTTGAAAAAGTCAAATTTGCGTATTTCGAGGTCCTGAAGAGCCCTGTGCAATCTGAATTGGCTGAATATGTCCAGAAACGTAAAAACAGTTGTTTTAGTGCGATTTGGCTTAGGAAAGCTTCCTAAATCATTCCAAACTCCATATAAATCCTATTCTAAATCAAATTTAAGGTTACAAATCATTATACACTATTATACACATCAATATACAGCCATAATAGACATTATTTTCAGCCATTGAAGGGAGGAAAGCAAGGAGAAGAAGAAGAAGACCAAGGATTCCCATGGCCTCCTCCATCAACCTCTTGCTGTTCATCAATTCTATGGTAGCCTAAACTCTAGATCTAGGGTTTCAATGAAACCCTAGCCAAGTAATAGGATTTATTTAATGTTTTTATTTTAGTTTTATTATGTATGGATAACAGTTACATGTTCCGAGGATTTTTATAAATAAATCGTGCTTTTATGAATTAAATCATTACTTTCAAAGTTTATTCTTGTCTTAGATCTATTTTGATTGTGATGTGCTCAATGATCTATGCTTGCTGTGCTTGTTTAGATTATTTACATGTAATGGTGCTTAAATTGAATTGTGCTATCAAGTATTTGAATAGTCCATGCCTAGATTAGATGGATTATACCACAACCCTAGTTTAGTGTGGGATAATTCATGCTAACCGAAGATGGATTATGTTGGTGCTTGAACCATAGTTATTTTCTTGACGGAGGAATTGGGCTTGTAGCTACAATTTCCATTATCATCCAACTTAATAAGCTAAAGTAATTCGTAAATACCCTTATTATGAAGCTAGTGGTGGATTTGCAATCCTAGGTTCCCTTCAAATATCTTTAAAACAACTTTAATTGTTTTCGTAATTTAGACTTACTTTTATTTTTCTTAGTTTAAATAAAATCAAATCAAAATCTGTTTTTCTTAATTAATTGAATTTAGGTTTTAAAATTAAAGCACTGTAGTATTTCAATCTCTGTGGGTTCGACCTTTACTCTCACTACTACAAATCTTTAGAAAAGTAAAGTATACTTTTATATCTTGATATTGACAACATCAATTTTTGGCGCCGTTGCCGGGGATTGCAAATTACTAGCTTTAGTTTTAGAAATCTAGTTTAGTTAATTCGTAAATATTAGATTAGGTTTTCTTTTTCTTATGTTTCGTTTTATTTTGAGTCACTAACTTTTCTTTTTATTTTGTAGTTTCTCGAGTCATCAAATTCTAACGTTTCCGGGAGAAATAGCTTAACGCATCAAAGGAGCTTACGCGAAAAAATATAAATAAAATAAAATAAAGTGCTTCTTGTGAAACTCGCTTTAAACCACTGTAAGTCAGGGCGCTGTGACGCACTATTTGCATTAGTTTAGGGTTAATTGCACCGCATTAGCTAGGAAACCCGGGGCGCTGGGCTTGACGCGGTCATTGCATTACAGGATAATATTCATGCATCAAGTAGTTGAGTGCTTGTTATCTTAGTTGCGTGATTGCCATTTCTTTTTTTTTTTATTTGAGTCAGTTTTTATTTTAGTTTAGTTTTCTTTTTAAGTTTATGTTTGGTACGCGTTCAAATAAACCTGAATTACATTCTATCGATCTTGAACTTGAACGTACTTTAAGAGTTAGTAAGTCCGCAACCCAAGCTTCTAGAGCTAGGTTGCAAGACGACGAATCAACTCCGATTCCGTCGTCTTTGTTTGAGGCCGAAATTCAAAGTACCCTTAAACGGTTAAGGAGAACTCGAACTTTTAAAATCGAACCGATTAAAATGGCTGACGGAAACAACGGAAATAATATGAATAATCTTAATATACCGCCACCACCTCCACTTAAAGATTACTTTATTCCTACGATTTACACGCCGCAAACATGTATCGACTTACCGGAGGCGACGGCATCTCACTTTGAGATAAAGTCGTCTACCATCTCGCTACTTCCATCTTTCCATGGCCGTCTAAATGAAGATCCATATCAACACTTAGGAGATTTTCAAGATATATGCTCCACTTTGAAAATTCAAAATCTTACTAATGATGAATTAAAATTGCGGCTCTTTCCATTCTCTTTGAAAGATAAAGCTAAATACTGGCTCCAATCTCTGGAGCCAAACACAATTAGAACATGGGAAGCCTTACACACCGCATTTTTACAGAAGTTTTTCCCTATTATGCGTACGAATCAGATAAGAAAATCAATAACGAACTTTGTAATGCAAGATGGGGAAACACTTTACGACACGTGGGAGAAATTTAAAGAATTATTACGCTCGTGTCCACATCATCAGGTTCCTAAGTGGCAGTTGGTACAGGTCTTTTATGAGGGACTTATTCCCTCAGTCCGTAATACTGTCGACGTCGTTTGTGCGGGTACCTTCCTGCACAAAAGCACCGACGAGGCCTGGAAAATTTTTGAAACGTTGAGTGAGAATTCGATGCATCAGGCGGTGTCGGTACGTTCTGAGGGATACCTTCAACCTAAGCGAGAGTTGCAAGTTGAGTCGAGTCAATCAATTGAAATACAAGAATTAAATAGAAAACTTGACCAACTTATGAGGATGGGAATTAGGTCCACTCCACCTTCTTCAGAAGTATGTGCATTATGTTCTGAACCATCTCATAATATCTTTGCATGTCCTTCTGCATCTCAATTTCCAGAGTTTGTTGAGCAACACGTTAATTCTATGCAACAATTCCCACGGAATAATTATAATTCTATGTCGAACAATTTTTCTAATACTTATCGACCCCAATATCAACAAAGTCAATACCAACACCCACCTCCTAATTCGAACCATCCAAGGGATAACGCTTTTGAGGCTACGGTGTTGGCATCCCTTAAAAACATAGAAACTCAAGTCCAAGCACAAGCACAAATAGTGCACTCTCATACACAATCCATTGCGAAGCTTGAGTCCCAAATGGGACAGATAGCTACTGCGGTGAGTCGTAGAAACGAGGGGAAGTTGCCTGCGCAAACTATTCAAAATCCTAAGGGACAATACGAGAATGGGGGGTTGAGTGAGAGTGTGAACGTTGTTTCGACTAGGACGACTATTCGAGATGAGGAAGTTATTGAGATTCCGGATGAGGTTGAGAAAAATAAAAATATAAATTTGAATAAAGAAAAGGGTGAGGGTGTGGATAGAGTTAGAAAAGAAAAAGAACCGGTCCCAACTAATATTATTCCAAAACTACCTTTTCCACCAAACGTTGAGGGACAGTCACATTTGTCTAAGAAAGGGTCAAAAACGGAAGATATACTCGAGGTATTTAAACAAGTTAAAGTTAATATTCCATTTCTCGATGCTATTAAACAAATTCCCGCTTACGCTAAATGTCTTAAAGATCTATGCACTCAAAAATGTAAATTACGTAGTCATACTCCTAAAAAGGACTTCCTCACTGAAAAAGTAAGCTCAATTTTTCAACACGCTACTCCAAAGTATAAAGATCCAGGTACGCCTACGATTTCATGTGTCATCGGTGACACTATCATTCATAGGGCTCTCCTTGACTTATGAGCTAGTGTTAATCTCTTACCTTATCACGTTTATAAACAACTCGGACTAGGTGAACTTAAACCTACGGCCGCTACAATACAATTAGCAGATCGTTCTATTAAAATACCTAGAGGAATCGTCGAGGACGTCTTAGTTAAAGTTGATAAATGTTATTATTCGGTCGACTTCATGGTCCTTGACACTGAACCCGTACTAGATGCTCGGAAGCACACTCCTGTCATTCAGGTCGTCCATTCTTAGCTACGGCTAACGCGCGTGTTAACTGTCGAATGGGGGTAATGAAAGTGTCATTTGGGAACATGAACTTAAAATTAAACGTCTTTAACGTTATTGATCAACCTCCTAAAGATGATGACTATCTATGTGAGGCGGAGAGTGAGGTAAGACAAACTATTGAATCCAATTACGTAATACATGTGAGTAATGACAATAATATACTGGAAAATGAGCGGATGAATTTGAATAACCTGGACCCTAATGACGAATTTACTCAAAAGGTGAGGAATCGAGTTGAAACCAGAAAGGATGTACCGTTGAATGAATTAATACAAATCGCTTATCACCGGGCTCTTCCTGATATCCTAAAGGGTAAAAAATCTGAGTTACGGCCTCCATAAATCATGAGCTAGAACGGTCTAGCTAAAGACGTAAAAGATAGCGCTTCTTGGGAGGCAACCCAAGCTTAATTTTGTCCATTTCTTTGATTTGTGCATGTTTTTGGGTCGTTTTGAGTTCTCTGGACAGGTTTGGGGGTTGGAGTAAAGTTATTTTTAATTTACATACATAAAATAAGTAAACCGAGAGAAAATACCAATCTCGCGCGCGCGGCTTGCTCGCGCGGCCCGCTGGTGCGAGAATGTGCCTTAGTGGAATTTGTGTTTATTTTTTTTGTTTTGAGCTCTCAGGTTCTCCACGCACCTTGATTCGCGGGCGCGAGGATGTCTCGCTCGCGCGAGATTAAAAAAAAATTATAAGATTCGCGCGCGTGACGGCTACTCGCGCGGACCGCTCGCGCGATCCCCCATTTTTCTGACATTTTCTTTTGTATTCTATATCTTTCTCCCATACCTGTTCTGATAGGTTTTTACTTTTCTGTTTCTGTTTCTTAGGTACTTTTAGATCAAGTCATGTGTTGTTTTCCTGTTATAGTTATGTTTTTGTAACACCCTGTATTTCTTTTCCAATAATATATGTTTATTTCAATTTAATTCCTCTTTGTAATATATATCTGGGGTCAAACTGTAATTTTCATCAATACAGAAAAATATTTTCTGTGGTTTCAAAAGCGACATCTATATTTTTGTACAACACAGAATTTATTCCTACGCTAATATTATTTTCTGTATTTTTATTTTCAACCGTAAAAATACCAGTTCATGTTTTAAATCTGCGACTATATCGCATGTTGGGTGAGGGAGCACGTGAGCTCAACCTCACCGAGTGATTTCTACCCATTACTTGGAGGCCACAACTCTCAGTTTATATATATGTGTGTGGTATCTCTCTCTCTCTCTCACAGTCTCTCCTCTCTCACTCTCTGTATTTCTCTATTCTGTCGAATTCTCTCAATCACTCTCTTGATCACTCTCTCAAGATCACACACACACACATACAGTATACATATACACTTACACACATACATAGTTATATATATATCAAGATCAAAGAGAGAAATCGGAGGAGAATTTCTAACGACGGAATCGACAGCGGATATTATCGGTCTCAAAATTCTCTGTGTAATCACCTCTGTGAGTAATATAAACTCACTCGCCACGTATATATGTATATTTCAGTATATATGTGTATATATGTGTGTATATATATAGATACACCATTAAAGCTTTGAAATTGGAGTTTTACAAAACTCAACCAAAATCAATTCCGTGAATTGATTATGGAAGATCTTAGTCCCAATAGGCTATGGTTCGAATCCTACGGAGTAATTCATCCATATCGCGACGAACGGTTGATTTAAAGTTTTGACACCCTTACTTTAATCGCGAATATCTAGAGATATAATCCGTAATCGTATAAATTGATTGCGTATTCTTAATCTATGCGGAAAACTGAAGAGATCCATATATTGCACGACATATTTGAAACAGAATCTGAAAATGGGTGTAATTTCAGTTTAAAACCAGAAACAGGGGAAAACGAGGAAGATGATGAAACTGCAAGAACTCGCGCGCGCGACCCGCTCGCGCGAACCATTCCCCCCCTTCGCGTGCGTGACTCGCTCGCGCGACACCCGCTGCCAATTCGCTCGCGCGACCCGTTCTCCCCCTTCGCGCGCGCGACCCGTTCGCGCGACCAAGCAGTTTGAGCAGTTTCTGTATTTTTATATAAGGGACTATTTGGAAAAGGTTTTGAAAGTTTTTAAAGAACTGTTTGACAAATATACTGTTTTAAAGGCTCACTATTAGAAATTGGACTTGTAAGAACGTTTCAGACTGAAATTTATGTTGAACGAATATTCAGCTTTGAGATAAATAACTGTTACTGTAAACTGTGAACATTGACATACATATTAGGGTCGAGGTTGTGTCAACATGCATGTGTGTGTGAGAAAGCGTGAAAAGAGTAAAGAGTGGCGGTCTGGTGTACGACCTCAATATCGATCGGATATTATTCCTCGTATTGGAGGCGACAGTGTTGAGTTACGGCTTAGATATCGATCGGATATTATTCCTGGTATCTAGGGCACTTGTTTCGGATATCGATCGGATATTATTCCTGGTATCCGAAATGATGGTATTGAGTTACGACTTAGATATCGATCGGATATTATTCCTGGTATCCGAAATGATGGTATTGAGTTACGGCTTAGATATCGATCGGATATTATTCCTGGTATCTAGGGCGCTTGTTTCGGATATCGATCGGATATTATTCCTGGTATCCGAAATGATGGTATTGAGTTACGGCTTAGATATCGATCGGATATTATTCCTGGTATCTAGGGCGCTTGTTTCGCATATCGATCGGATATTATTCCTGGTATCCAAAATGATGGTATTGATTGCGGCTTAGATATCGATCGGATATTATTCCTAGTATCTGAAGCGATGGTATGGTGTGTTGTTTTGGATATCGATCGGATATTATTCCTGGTATCTGAGGTAATGGTTTGGTTGAGTCAGTTTTTGGTTGAGAGAAAAGAGTCAGAAAGATGAGATGTTACATTGTTCATGCACGGTCGCATATTTATTGCTTACATTATTCCCCCGTGACTCATGTTGGAATTGGAACCTTGAATCTATTACTTTTAAAGTTAAATTGCACCGCTGTTTATCTGCTTATATATACATTGCGAGCACTTGTTTATTTTGCTCACCATCTTGCATAAGCTGACGGCATTGATGCGTCCTGGACTGTATGTCCAGATTTTCAGGGTCAGGAGCAGCCAGGGTACTTCGATTATGCTAGTTAGAGGCAGGCGACTTTCCAGGAGGCTGCTTTATATTTCCTATTGTCTTTTTGGTTTCGGGTTGTAATAGACTTTATGTTAGTTTTTGAATAAGGGCTTTTGTGCCTAAGACCTGGACTTATGTAACAATTAGTAAGTTTTAATTTCGGAGCTTATGTGTATTAGTATCCTTTCTTCTAGAAATGCTGTTAAGTTATTTTGTTGCAGGGACAATTGGTCATACTCACTTGTTACGACCTACGAGTCCATAAAGGAAATTAAATGCTTTCCTGTATTATGCTACGTCGGGGCGTGACAGGCTTTTTGGTATCAGAGCCAGGTTATGGCTCGACCAATTGTCCGAGACACATAGGATCTCCCGTTAAGATAGAATTAAGATAAGATAGTCCGACTTCATTCCGTGTTTAGTCGCTTTCTATCGTTGAGAATTTTCTTTCTTCTTGAGAGGTTGACCGAATTCTGTTGATTGATGGATAGGTACCTTTCTCTTGAGATATGACTGGAAGAAATCTCAGGAATCGTCCCGCTATTGAAGATGCACCCCCGGTAATAGATCCAACCGGAATGTTTGAGGCTTTTGTAAGAAGATTGGAGAGGGTTAGTGTCACGCCCCGACGTAGCATAAATATGGAAAGCGTTTAATTTCCTTTATGGACCCGTAGGTCGCGACAGTTTGAAGGATCGATTCCGTCCCAAAACGTCGAACAACATAAAACTATTAATCAGAGTAGGGCAACCAGAGCTTATAAAAACTTTTCTAACTTATTACAACTTATGGTACGGGGTTTCACTAAGGCACAGACCGCCTTAAAATAAAACAATAACTTAAAGTCTATTACAGTAATCCTTATTACAAAACCCAATCATATCTTAAAGCATATAAACATAAAGCATATAAAAGTAAAATCTCTTCTCAGCAGCTGATCTCAATTAGCATAATCATAAGGTTCATCTTGGTTATAACCTGCAAAGCCTGGACACGAATGTCCAGGACGCATCAACGCCGTCAGCTTCAAGAAGCTGGTGAGTATTAAAAACAATACTTTGAATGTAAAAACATACTCATTTACCTTTTCCCAATTTCCATTTAAATCCACAAGTTTATATTTAAATATAAAGAGCTTGTTAGAAAAACAACCACAACATTATTTAAAAGATAAATTCACACATATGTGACCGTGTATGAGAAACGATGCACCATCTCATCTAACCGACTCTTTTCTCTCGACAAAACCCAACAACCCTCTATCCTACTCCTGGTATCTTTGAAATACTAAGATAGCCACACTTTAGCAACGGGGCGCCAGGGAGTGTCCAGTTTGCCTCACACTTTGGTCCGGGGTACCAGGGAGTGTCCAATGCCTCACACTTTGAATACCCTAACCGCCATGCAAATACCGGGGCAACCCCCACACAGGTATCCAGACTCGAGTCATTCAGGGAGTGTCCATAGGCCACACTTTAGCACTTCCATGGGTGCCAGTGAGTGTCCAAGTTCGGCTTCACACACTTTAACGCTTCCATGGGCGTCAGGGAGTGTCCATTTTTGCCACCTTCGCATTTCAAAGACACCCTCATCCTCTTTTTCAACTCCAACCACAATCACATCCACAACCACAATCATAACCACAGCCACAATTACAACCACAACCACAACCACAACTCAAACTCATACTCTTTCCACACAATCATTACTCTTTTCCACACTATCATTACTCTTTTACACACTACCAACACTCACCATGCATGTACAACTGACTCCACATGAATGTCATCAAACTTTAAACATAAAGGAATTCACAGAATTAAAGAAACAATACGCGTACGGGGATTGAAAATTCGTAATTCATTGCCTTAATCATTTTAAACATAACTAATAGCATTCTAAAAACTGCTACTGAAATCCTCGTTTTCTGTCCAAACGGTGCAGAATCTGAGAAAATTGCATTAGACAAAAAGTGTGCAGAATCGAGTTTTACTTGGGACAACGCGGGCAGAACCTTAAATTTCATTCGTTTTCCTAACAAAAATCTGAAAACAAAATTCTGCTACTGTTAAAATTAAAAGAGAAAATATTAGATTGAATTTCTAATATACTTTTTCTGCTACTGTAATCCTCATTTTCTGCCCAAACGGTGCAAAATCTGAGAAAATTGCATTAGACGAAAAGTGTGCAGAATCGAGTTTTACTTGGGACAACGCGGGCAGAACCTTAAATTTCATTCGTTTTCCTAACAAAAATCTGAAAACAAAATTCTGCTACTGTTAAAATTAACTACCTAAATCAGTAAATAAGGAATGAGTTACATTTGGAGTGAGTTAGTAATACTCACCATGATATAGATTGAAGAAATTGTTGAGACAGAAATATAATTACGAAATTCCCGAATTCCAAGCTTTGGCTATGGAGGATTGAGCTCTTCTCTCTCTCTACGAAATTGAAGAACTCTCTGCACTCTCTAAACTCTCTGTGAATTCTGAAATGTGTTGTGATGGAAGTGCAGAATGTGTAGTGTGGTTGGGTGTATATATAATCAAATACCCACTAAGAAAACATTGGCCTAACCCTCCACCCAATCTCCATTAACCTCCATATAATACCATGAATGTGCAGATATGATGTGTATACACTCCCCTTTATTCTCCACTACTGAAAGTAAGAGGTAGGTGGAGATGAGGTGGGTCAATGTGTGTTTGGGTAATCTAGCTTATGGCATAAGGACAACACACATACTACAACATTTGCCAAACAAGACCTAAGGGAAAAGCATCAGCATTCATAATTGAGTATAAATAAATTTGTTCAATCATTTACTTCCAAAATTCTGTGGAAGTTTAACACTACGCGGACAGTTTTAAACCTACACTGGTATTTTCGTGACACGGTGTTTATCACAAAAATACAGAGAATTCATTTTAACGTTAGAAATAGTTTTCTGATTTTATAAAAATACAGTTTGAGTTTAAAAGAAATAATTCCACCGTTTTGAAATACAGTTTTGAATTTTAACACAGGTATTGCAAGTTTTTATGAAAATTGCATTTTGACCCCAAAAGTAATTTCAATTAGTCAAGAATTAAACTTTTCACATAAGAATCGAAATTAACATATAAACAGACAATATATATTAAATTTTAAATATGATAATGCAAATGATAATGAAAATAAATTTTAATTATGATCATGCAGGAAAATGCAGGTTATTACACCCTTCCCCCCTTAAACAGGATTTCGTCCCCGAAATCAAGACTAACTAGTCATGAAACAACTCCGGGTACTTCTTCCTCATATCAGCTTCAACTTCCCACGAGGCTTCATTCTCGTCGTGGTGATTCCACTGAACCTTCACCAACGGAATATCCTTATTCCTCAGCTTCTTGATACTCTGATCCAAAATCTTCGCAGGTCTCTCCTTGTAAGAAACGCTATGACTCGTCTCAATGTCGTCATAACTAACCACATGCGAGGGATCTCGTATGTATTTCCTCAACATACTCACGTGAAACACGTTGTGAACCCCAGACATCTTTGGTGGTAACGCCAGTTGATAGGCCACTTTCCCGATACGTTCCAAAATCTCAAACGGTCCAATGAAACGCGGAGCTAACTTCCCTCTCTTGAGACCAAAACGTACTACTCCTCGTGTTGGTGAAACCTTAAGAAGTACGTGATCTCCCACACTAAACTCCAGATCTTTTCGGCGTCGATCAGCATAACTCTTATACCGGCTCTGAGCGGTTCTCATCCTTTCTTTGACCAAGGAAATCTTCTCGTTGGTTTCTCTAACCAAATCTGGTCCCAACAATTCTGTGTCCCCAACCTCTGCCCAACACAATGGAGAACGACATGGTCGTCCGTACAGTGCTTCGAACGGAGCCATACCGATACTCGTATGATAACTATTGTTATAGGCAAATTCAACCAACGGCAAGTGTGTCTCCCAAGATTCTTCAAAATCGATCACACAAGCCCTAAGCATATCTTCCATGATCTGATTCACACGCTCAGTTTGTCCATCTGTCTGAGGGTGAAAAGCAGTACTCATCTTAAGCGAAGTTCCCATAGCTTCTTGCAGACTTTCCCAAAATCCAGAAGTAAAACGTGCATCACGGTCTGACACAATCGATACAGGTGCACCGTGAAGTCGCACAACTTGTTGTATGTACATCCGGCTCATCTTTTCCACCGGGTATGTCATACTGTAAGCAATAAAATGAGCTGACTTCGTCAATCGATCCACAATTACCCAAATAGCGTCATGATTCTGTTGCGACCGGGGCAATCCTACTACAAAATCCATCGTAATGTGCTCCCACTTCCAACCAGGAATAGGTAGCGGTTGCAACAATCCTGACGGTCTCTGATGTTCGGCCTTGACTTGCTGACACGTCAAACACTTGGATACAAACTCGGCCACATCCTTCTTCATGCCTTCCCACCAGAAATTTCTCTTCAAATCTTTATACATCTTAGTTCCTCCCGGGTGAACTGTATACCTTGATTTATGTGCTTCTTCCAGGATATCCTTCCTAAGCTCCCCAACCTCTGGCACACATAATCTATTCCTGCACCGATACCCTCCATCGACTCCCACTTTCCATTCTGTCGAGTCCTTTTCTGACACCTTCTTGAACCATGATTGAAATTTTTCATCTTCTTTCTGAGCTCCGATAATGCGGTCAATGAGAACAGGCTGTAGGATAAGACATCCGAAAAGTTGTCCTTCTCCTCTTTCAGCACTCTGTATATCAAACTCTGCCAACGTCTCCAATGCTCGCCATTCTCTAACCATTAAGGAGGCGATCGTCTCACGAGTCTGCCGACTCAAAGCATCAGCGACCACATTAGCTTTACCAGGGTGGTATTCCAATGTGAAGTCGTAATCTTTGATCAACTCCATCCATCTGCGCTGCCTCATGTTCAACTCTTTCTGTGTGAACAAATACTTCAGACTCTTGTGATCGGAGAACAAATCAAACTTCTCACCGTAGAGATAATGTCTCCAAATCTTGAGTGCAAAAACCACTGCTGCTAACTCCAAATCATGAATAGGATAGTTCAACTCATTCGGCTTCAGCTGCCTGGATCCATAGGCTATAACTCTGTCATCTTGCATAAGTACACACCCTAGTCCTTGATATGATGCGTCACTAAAGATAGTGAACTTCTCACCAGGCTTGGGTATTGCTAGTACTGGTGCGGTAGTGAGTCTCTCTTTCAACTCTAGAAAGGCTCGCTCATGCTTCTCTGTCCATTCGAATTTCAAATTCTTCTTCGTCAACCCAGTCAATGGTGCAGCTATCTTGGAGAATCCCTCAACAAATCTCCTGTAATAGCCTGCGAGTCCAAGAAAACTCCGAACTTCTGTAGGGTTGCTTGGCCTAACCCAGTTGGATACAGCATCGGTCTTGGACGAATCCACAGAAATTCCTTGAGATGACACCTTGTGTCCCAAAAATTTCACTTCTTGTAACCAGAACTCACACTTACTGAACTTGGCATACAAGTGGTGGTCCTTAAGCGTCTGCATCGCAATCCGTAGATGTTGCTCGTGTTCTTCTCCTGACTTAGAATAGATCAAAATATCATCAATAAAGACGATGACAAACTGATCTAAATAAGGCTTGAATACTCTGTTCATCAGATCCATAAACACTGCCGGGGCGTTCGTTAATCCAAACGGCATCACCAGAAATTCATAATGACCATATCGGGTTCTGAAAGCAGTCTTAGGTATGTCTTCCTTCCGTACCCTCAACTGATGATACCCCGACCTTAGGTCTATCTTGGAAAATATCGTAGCTCCTTGTAGTTGATCAAATAAATCGTCGATCCGAGGCAAAGGATACTTGTTCTTGATTGTCACTCGATTCAATTCTCTGTAGTCGATACACAGCCTGAGTGTCCCGTCCTTCTTCTTCACAAATAATACCGGTGCTCCCCAAGGCCATGTACTAGGACGTACAAAACCTAGGTTCTCGAGCTCTTGAACTTGTCCCTTCAATTCCAATAGTTCTGTGGGGGCCATTCTGTAGGGAACCTTAGTAATTGGTACGGTACCCGGTATAAGCTCAATACAGAACTCTATACTTCTCTCGGGCGGTAATCCAGAAATATCTTGAAATACTTCTTCGAAGTCCTTGACTACAGGTATAGATGATGCTGTCACCTCTGTACTGACGACTTCAATGTTGGCTAAACATCTTGTGAGGAACATATCTCCCGAAGGGTTACATTGAAAATCAAAGGGTTGATTCTCATTGTCGGAGAATGTAATTCTCTTCCTCGCACAATCCAACTTCACTTGATTCTGAGACAGCCAATCCATTCCTAGGATTATGTCAAACTCCTTCATCGATAGGACGATCAACCTTGCAGGGATTTCTCGGTCTCCTAATCTTAAGGGACAATCCTTGCACACATGTCCTAAACTGACCGCAGCTCCTATTGGTGATGTAGCCTTCAAAGCTTTCTCTAAGCGATGAGGTAAGATACCCAATCTCCGAATTGTATTAACAGATATGAATGAGAGAGCAGCACCCGTATCAAATAATACTCTAACATGGGAGTTAAATAGAGTCAATGTACCTTCCACTGCTTGCTGATCAGGTTGAGCTTCTCCATGATCTCCTTCTTCATATACAGCTCCATCATATCCAGCGGCATCAGGAATAACAGCATTCAAGCGGGTCTGACCCTGTTGCCCATAAGTCGCTTGCTTAGGAGCAGTGCAGAACCTGCTGATGTGACCTGGTTCACCACAGTTGAAACAGACTATTCCTGGCTGAGCAGCACGCCTTGGTGCCTTGCAGTCTCGAGCCACATGTCCAGGGTTGCCACAGTTGAAGCACTTTACGCCACTACTTCCTTCTCCTACTCGGGGTTGAGTCGGATAGGTAATAGCTTGTGCCTTCTTGCTTCCGTCAAAGTTCCTCTTCTGCCCTTGGGTACGATTCATTGGTGGTCTATTCCCAAAATTACCCCTCTGAGGCGGTCGGAATTCAAATTGTTTGCGATATACTCGAGCATCTTCTTCCAGATCGGTAGCTAGGCCGACTAGTCCTTCAAACGTCTTGTCTAGATGGCCGAGAGTCAGGCGACGAATCTGCGGTGCCAACCCTTGGTTATACTTCTGGATCTTCTTCTCCTCAGTATCAACCATGTGCGGGGCAAACCGTGACAGCCTCTCGAACTGTGTGGTATACTCTTGCACCGTCTTGGTTCCTTGCGTCAGATCCATAAATTCCTTCTCTCTTCTGTGCCTCTCCGTAGCCGGGAAGTACTTCTCCAGGAATCTCCCTTTGAACGCCGTCCACGTCATCCCCATAGCAGCGGTGTTCCCGATAGTGGCTATGACCGAGTCCCACCAATCTGCAGCGGCGTCGGTTAGTTGAAATGTAGCCAGCCTCCTCTTGTCCATCTCGTTGCATTGGACAGCTTCGAACATGCGGTCCATCTGTCTTAACCATTGCTCCGCCTTCCAGGGATCCGTGGTACCCGCAAATTGCTCGGGTCTGAGCGCACGGAATCTTTCCAGCAGCTTATCTCCCGTCTGGCGGTCTCGTTGGTTTTCATTCGCATTACTAACCCTCTCGAGACGTCTTATAAAAGCTTCAAATATTCCCGTGGGGTCGGCAGCCTCGGGCGCTCCTTCAATCAGATTTCTGTTCCTCCTTGGTCTTCCAGCCATTCTATGCATGATAGGGGTAGTAGAATGAGAAACATGCATGCAATAGTTCTATGACGAAAATTTTTAAAGGAGTATTTATCACTATATCACATACTCGTATTATCACATAAGCATATAATAAAATATATATTAAGTACATATAATACTCGTATTCGAACTAGGGCTGTCTAATAGCAAAGAGGTCGTATTCTTATCCTCTAGACTCTGGGTTGTGGGCCATACTGACTGTTCCGAGATTTGACTCAGGAAGTTGGTCAGTGCCTAAGCTATTAATGAGGGCTATGGTATGCTTTAACTCCTTAGAAACTCGGCTACTATATGTCTGTAGGGGCATCATAAGTTATGGTTATCTCGGCTAATCCTAAATGGATATGTCTGAAGGTATATGAAAATTGCTATCATTCTTGTCGATGTGACAAGACAAACGGGTAATCATTTCTATGATAAAACCAACTTAGAATTTTAGTTTCTGAACTAAGGGTAATCCGTACTAAACTAAAACTAGAACTTGGTTATATAGCTTAGTAAAACTTAAGGGTAACCTATGTCACTAATCTATGGCGTGAAAAACTGAGCCTGGTCAATCTAGAAAACCTATGGCTCTGATACCACCAAATCCTGTCACGCCCCGACGTAGCATAAATATGGAAAGCGTTTAATTTCCTTTATGGACCCGTAGGTCGCGACAGTTTGAAGGATCGATTCCGTCCCAAAACGTCGAACAACATAAAACTATTAATCAGAGTAGGGCAACCAGAGCTTATAAAAACTTTTCTAACTTATTACAACTTATGGTACGGGGTTTCACTAAGGCACAGACCGCCTTAAAATAAAACAATAACTTAAAGTCTATTACAGTAATCCTTATTACAAAACCCAATCATATCTTAAAGCATATAAACATAAAGCATATAAAAGTAAAATCTCTTCTCAGCAGCTGATCTCAATTAGCATAATCATAAGGTTCATCTTGGTTATAACCTGCAAAGCCTGGACACGAATGTCCAGGACGCATCAACGCCGTCAGCTTCAAGAAGCTGGTGAGTATTAAAAACAATACTTTGAATGTAAAAACATACTCATTTACCTTTTCCCAATTTCCATTTAAATCCACAAGTTTATATTTAAATATAAAGAGCTTGTTAGAAAAACAACCACAACATTATTTAAAAGATAAATTCACACATATGTGACCGTGTATGAGAAACGATGCACCATCTCATCTAACCGACTCTTTTCTCTCGACAAAACCCAACAACCCTCTATCCTACTCCTGGTATCTTTGAAATACTAAGATAGCCACACTTTAGCAACGGGGCGCCAGGGAGTGTCCAGTTTGCCTCACACTTTGGTCCGGGGTACCAGGGAGTGTCCAATGCCTCACACTTTGAATACCCTAACCGCCATGCAAATACCGGGGCAACCCCCACACAGGTATCCAGACTCGAGTCATTCAGGGAGTGTCCATAGGCCACACTTTAGCACTTCCATGGGTGCCAGTGAGTGTCCAAGTTCGGCTTCACACACTTTAACGCTTCCATGGGCGTCAGGGAGTGTCCATTTTTGCCACCTTCGCATTTCAAAGACACCCTCATCCTCTTTTTCAACTCCAACCACAATCACATCCACAACCACAATCATAACCACAGCCACAATTACAACCACAACCACAACCACAACTCAAACTCATACTCTTTCCACACAATCATTACTCTTTTCCACACTATCATTACTCTTTTACACACTACCAACACTCACCATGCATGTACAACTGACTCCACATGAATGTCATCAAACTTTAAACATAAAGGAATTCACAGAATTAAAGAAACAATACGCGTACGGGGATTGAAAATTCGTAATTCATTGCCTTAATCATTTTAAACATAACTAATAGCATTCTAAAAACTGCTACTGAAATCCTCGTTTTCTGTCCAAACGGTGCAGAATCTGAGAAAATTGCATTAGACAAAAAGTGTGCAGAATCGAGTTTTACTTGGGACGACGCGGGCAGAACCTTAAATTTCATTCGTTTTCCTAACAAAAATCTGAAAACAAAATTCTGCTACTGTTAAAATTAAAAGAGAAAATATTAGATTGAATTTCTAATATACTTTTTCTGCTACTGTAATCCTCATTTTCTGCCCAAACGGTGCAAAATCTGAGAAAATTGCATTAGACGAAAAGTGTGCAGAATCGAGTTTTACTTGGGACAACGCGGGCAGAACCTTAAATTTCATTCGTTTTCCTAACAAAAATCTGAAAACAAAATTCTGCTACTGTTAAAATTAACTACCTAAATCAGTAAATAAGGAATGAGTTACATTTGGAGTGAGTTAGTAATACTCACCGTGATATAGATTGAAGAAATTGTTGAGACAGAAATATAATTACGAAATTCCCGAATTCCAAGCTTTGGCTATGGAGGATTGAGCTCTTCTCTCTCTCTACGAAATTGAAGAACTCTCTGCACTCTCTAAACTCTCTGTGAATTCTGAAATGTGTTGTGATGGAAGTGCAGAATGTGTAGTGTGGTTGGGTGTATATATAATCAAATACCCACTAAGAAAACATTGGCCTAACCCTCCACCCAATCTCCATTAACCTCCATATAATACCATGAATGTGCAGATATGATGTGTATACACTCCCCTTTATTCTCCACTACTGAAAGTAAGAGGTAGGTGGAGATGAGGTGGGTCAATGTGTGTTTGGGTAATCTAGCTTATGGCATAAGGACAACACACATACTACAACATTTGCCAAACAAGACCTAAGGGAAAAGCATCAGCATTCATAATTGAGTATAAATAAATTTGTTCAATCATTTACTTCCAAAATTCTGTGGAAGTTTAACACTACGCGGACAGTTTTAAACCTACACTGGTATTTTCGTGACACGGTGTTTATCACAAAAATACAGAGAATTCATTTTAACGTTAGAAATAGTTTTCTGATTTTATAAAAATACAGTTTGAGTTTAAAAGAAATAATTCCACCGTTTTGAAATACAGTTTTGAATTTTAACACAGGTATTGCAAGTTTTTATGAAAATTGCATTTTGACCCCAAAAGTAATTTCAATTAGTCAAGAATTAAACTTTTCACATAAGAATCGAAATTAACATATAAACAGACAATATATATTAAATTTTAAATATGATAATGCAAATGATAATGAAAATAAATTTTAATTATGATCATGCAGGAAAATGCAGGTTATTACAGTTAGCGATCAGAACACAAGGAACAATAATTAGAATGGGAATCATAACGGGAATGGGAGGCAAGCCCACCAGACTGGAGACAAGCTTCTCAAGGAGTTTCGTGCCCTGCGACCTGAGTATTTTGTGGGGAGTGATGAACCCTGGCAAGTGGAACAGTGGCTACGCCACATGGAGCGTATCTTTGAGACTATAGAGTGCACTGATCTGGAGAAGAAGCGACTGGCTATCTTTCAGCTATCTTATGCAGCGGCTGATTGGTGGGATGCTGAAAAGGCGACCATAGGGGAAGAAGCTGCAAGGAGAATGTCATGGGTGGTGTTCAAGGAAAGGTTTCTCGAGTAGTATTTTCCTGAAGAAGAGAAGGACAAGAGAGAGAAAGAGTTTATGGAATTGACTCAAGGAAATCTGACTGTCCGTGATTACACTACTCGGTTTGAGCGTCTGTCTCACTTTACTCCACATATGGTGGACACACCCCAGAGAAAAATTAAGAAGTATCACCGGGGTCTCAACTTGTCTCTCCGACATCTGACTATGGGACATCTGGGCCAGTCATTTGAAGCTCTGGTGAGATTGACTACGGGGTTAGAGAATGATGGTTGTCAGAATTCAAAGCCGTTTGGAAACCGACCTCCGCAGAAGGGTTATTCTGGACAGAAATCAGGGTACCCTCAGGGACAAAAAAGGACCTGGGATGGAGGGAAGAAACCTCAACAGACACAAGCAGTACAACAGTAACCGCCTCGAGCAACAGGAGGGAACAACAACAATAACTGGTTCAATTGTGGTAATCCCGATCACCGAGCTAAAGATTACAGACTGACTAGGCGTGCTGATCATCCGGGAATTATGTGCTATAATTGTGGCATGCCAGGTCACATAAGTCCGGAATGCAAGGCTCCTAGGAGAGGCAATTACGGCCAGCAAGGACAGGCCCGTCTGAATGCCGTTATTCCCGAGGCTGTTGGTTATGAAGAAACAGGTTATGAAGAAGGTACTCATGAGGAGGGACTGCCCGAGCAACGAGCAGTGGAAGGTACTCTAACCTTGTTTAACTCTCATGTTTAAGTTTTATTTGACATGGGTGCTACACATTCATTTATATCTGTTAAGATTGTTCGGAAGTTGGGTATAGTACCGCAACGTTTAGATGAAGCTTTGAGTGTTGTCTCACCCTTAGGGACCACCGTCAAGTTATTACATGTATGTAAGAACTGTCCTCTACGATTAGGAGACCGGGAACTTTTGGCGAGATTGGTGGTTCTGTCGATGAAGGAGTTCGATATAATCCTGGGAATGGATTGGCTCGAGAAGAATGATGCGAAGTTGGATTGTGCAAGGAAGAGGATCACATTTGCGGACAATGGGAATCGACTCTTCGATTTCCAATGCAACCCTTCGGGTGATATGTTCCTCACTAGATGCCTAGCAAACATTGAGGTTGTCAATGCAGATGTGACAGTATCATCAATACCAGTGATCAAGGAATTTGAGGAAGTATTCCAAGATATTTCAGGATTACCACCTGAGAGGGACATAGAATTCTGTGTGGAATTGGTGCTAGGCACTCGACCTATAACCAAGGTTCCCTACAGGATGGCCCCTACAGAGTTGTTGGAGCTGAAGGAACAAGTTCAAGAACTTGAGAAGTTGGGTTTTGTTCGTCCAAGTACTTCACCCTGGGGAGCACCAGTGTTGCTTGTGAAGAAGAAGGATGGGACAATGCGGTTGTGTATTGACTACCGGGAACTGAATAAGGTTACTATTAAGAATAAGTATCCTTTACCTCGGATAGACGATCTGTTTGATCAGTTGCAAGGATCCACGACCTTTTCTAAGATTGATCTACGATCAGGGTATCACCAGTTGAGAGTGCGGAAGGAAGAAATACCCAAGACTGCTTTCAGGACGAGGTATGGACACTATGAGTTCTTAGTGATGCCGTTTGGGATGACGAATGCTCCGGCTGTGTTTATGGACTTGATGAACAGAGTATTCAAGCCCTATTTGGATCAATTCGTTATTGTCTTTATTGATGATATTTTGATATATTCCAAGTCAGAGGAAGAGCATGAGCAACATCTACGGATCGCATTGCAGACTCTCAAGGATCACCGCCTATATGCTAAATTCAGCAAGTGCGAATTCTGGCTTCAGGAAGTTAAGTTCCTCGGGCATGTGATCTCATAACAAGGAATCGCAGTTGACTCCTCAAAGACCGATGCAGTGGCGAATTGAACTCGGCCAACTAATGCTACAGAAGTCAGAAGTTTTCTGGGACTCGCTGGTTACTATCGGAGGTTTGTAAAGGGTTTCTCCAAGATAGCAGCCCCGTTAACCGGTTTGACTAAGAAAGATTTGAAGTTCGAATGGGCTAATAAGCATGAACGCGCTTTTCTGGAATTGAAAGAGAGATTGACAACAGCTCCAGTGCTTGCGATACCAAAGGATGGTGAGAAGTTCACTATTTTTAGTGACGCCTCTTATCAAGGATTGGGTTGTGTCCTTATGCAAGACGGAAAGGTTATCGCATATGGTTCACGACAGTTGAAGCCAAATGAATTGAATTACCCAACTCACGATTTGGAGCTGGCAGCCGTTGTGTTTGCGCTCAAGATCTGGAGACACTACCTCTATGGGGAGAAATTTGATTTGTTCTCGGACCACAAGAGCCTCAAGTATTTGTTTACTCAGAAAGAGCTGAACATGAGGCAACGTCGATGGATGGAGCTGATGAAGGACTATGACTTCACATTAGAATACCACCCTGGTAAGGCTAATGTAGTCGCTGACGCCTTAAGTCGGAAACCTCGAGGAATGATTGCTTCATTGATGTTGAGGAAAGTGTCGGGCAACACTTTGGATGCCTCATGGTACAACCAACACTTGTGAGACGGATCATCGAGGCCCAAAAGAAGGACGAGAAGTTTCAAGTATGGTTCGTCAAGATGTCAGAAAAGGACCCTACAGAATGGAAGGTTGGGACCGATGGAGGATACCGATGTCGAGACAGATTGTGTGTGCCAGATTCAGGAAATTTGAGAAAAGATATTCTCGAAGAAGCACATAAATCGAGACTGACAGTACACCCAGGAGGAACAAAGATGTATAAGGATTTGAAGAGAAACTTCTGGTGGGAAGGGATGAAACGAGAAGTAGCCGAGTTTGTGTCTAAATGTTTGACTTGTCAACAAGTGAAGGCCGAACATCAGAGACCCTCGGGATTGTTACAACCCTTACCTGTTCCGGGATGGAAGTGGGAACACATAACTATGGATTTCATGGTTGGATTACCCCGGTCACAACAGAATCATGACGCGATTTGGGTAATTGTGGATCGTCTGACAAAGTCTGCACACTTTATCGCGTACAATATGACTTACCCAGTAGAAAGGATGAGTCAAATGTACCTACAGCAAGTGGTACGACTGCACGGTGCGCCTGTGTCGATTGTATCAGATCGCGATACACGTTTTACCTCAGGATTTTGGGAAAGTTTGCAGAAGGCTATGGGAACTTCGCTCAAGATGAGTACTGCTTTCCATCCTCAGAACGATGGACAGACCGAGCGTGTTAATCAGATTATGGAAGATATGCTCAGAGCTTGTGCAATCGACTTTGAAGAGTCTTGGGAGACGCACTTGCCGTTGGTCAAATTTGCGTATAACAACAGTTATCACTCGAGTATTGGGATGGCACCGTTTGAAGCCTTGTACGGACGACCATGTCGA
The DNA here is from genome assembly GCA_033977485.1 of Hydrangea macrophylla. Lineage (NCBI taxonomy): Eukaryota > Viridiplantae > Streptophyta > Magnoliopsida > Cornales > Hydrangeaceae > Hydrangea > Hydrangea macrophylla. The sequence continues at coordinate 57,760,967 of CM066988.1, read as the reverse complement.
TCTCCGTTGTGTTGGGCTGAAGTGGGAGACACCGGACTTTTGGGACCAGAGTTAGTAAGAGAGACTAATGAGAAGATTTCACTGGTCAAAGAAAGAATGAAAACTGCACAGAGTAGACACAAGAGTTATGCAGATCGGCGTCGAAAGGATTTGGAGTTCAGTGTGGGAGATCACGTACTCCTTAAGGTTTCACCTGTTCGGGGGGTAGTGCATTTTGGTCAGAAAAGAGGGAAGTTGGCATCGCGTTTTATCGGACCATTTGAGATATTGGAGCGTGTTGGGAAAGTGGCTTATTGACTCGCGTTGCCACCAAAAAGGTCTGGTGTTCATAACGTGTTCCATGTTAGTAATTTAAGGAAATACATACGGGATCCTTCACATGTAGTAAATTTTGATGATATTGAGACGAGTCAGAATGTTGTCTACAAGGATAGACCTGTGAGGATTCTTGACCAGAGTATCAAGAGGCTGAGAAGAAGAGACGTGCCATTGGTTAAGGTTCAGTGGAGGCATCATGATGAGGGAGAAGCGTCATGGGAGTTAGAGTCAGACATGAGGACTAGATACCCCGAGTTGTTTCAGGGTTAGTTAGCTCAGATTTCGGGGCGAAATCTCTGTTAAGGTGGGTAGAGTGTAACACCCTGTATTTCTTTTCCAATAATATATGTTTATTTCAATTTAATTCCTCTTTGTAATATATATCTGGGGTCAAACTGTAATTTCCATAAATACAGAAAAATATTTTCTGTGGTTTCAAAATCGACATCTTTATTTTTGTACAACCCGGAATTTATTCCTACGCAAATATTATTTTCTGTATTTTTATTTTCAACCGTATAAATACCAGTTCATGTTTTAAATCTGCGACTATATCGCATGTTGGGTGAGGGAGCACGTGAGCTCAACCTCACCGGGTGATTTCTACCCATTGCTTGGAGGCCACAACTCTCAGTTTATATATATGTGTGTGGTATCTCTCTCTCTCACAGTCTCTCCTCTCTCACTCTCTGTATTTCTCTATTCTCTCAATCACTCTCTTGATCACTCTCTCAAGATCACACACACACATACAGTATGCATATACACTTACACACATACATAGTTATATATATATATATCTCAAGATCAAAGAGAGAAATCGGAGGAGAATTTCTAACGACGGAATCGACGGCGGATATTATCGGTCTCAAAATTCTCTGTGTAATCACCTCTGTGAGTAATTTAAACTCACTCACCACGTATATATATGTATATTTCAGTGTATATATGTGTATATATGTGTATATATATACACCATTAAAGCTTTGAAATTGGAGTTTTACAAAACTCAACCAAAATCAATTCCGTGAATTGATTATGGAAGATCTTAGTCCCAATAAGCTATGGTTCGAATCCTACGGAGTAATTCATCCATATCGCGACGAACGGTTGATTTAAAGTTTTGACACCCTTACTTTAATCGCGAATATCTAGAGATATAATCCGTAATCGTATAAATTGATTGCGTATTCTTAATCTATGCAGAAAACTGAAGAGATCCATATATTGCACGACATGTTTGAAACAGAATCTGAAAATGGGTGTAATTTCAGTTTAAAACCAGAAATAGGGGAAAACGAGGAAGATGATGAAACTGCAAGAACTCGCGCGCGCGACCCGCTCGCGCGAGGCTCGCTCGCGCGGCCCGCTCGCGCGAACCATTCCCCCCCTTTGCGCGCGCGACTCGCTTGCGCGACACCCGCTGCCCATTCGCTCGCGCGGACCGCTCGCGCGACCCGTTCTCCCCCTTCGCGCGCGCGACCCGCTCGCGCGACCAGGCAGTTTGAGCAGTTTCTGTATTTTTATATAAGGGACTGTTTGGAAAAGGTTTTGAAAGTTTTTAAAGAACTGGTTGACAAATATACTGTTTTAAAGGCTCACTATTAGAAATTGGACTTGTAAGAACGTTTCAGATTGAAATTTATGTTGAACGAATATTCATCTTTGAGATAAATAACTGTTACTGCAAACTGTGAACATTGACATACATATTAGGGTCGAGGTTGTGTCAACATGCATGTGTGTGTGAGAAAGCATGAAAAGAGTAAAGAGTGGCGGTCTGGTGTGCGACCTCAATATCGATCGGATATTATTCCTGGTATTGGAGGCGACAGTGTTGAGTTACGGCTTAGATATCGATCGGATATTATTCCTGGTATCCGAAATGATGGTATTGAGTTACGGCTTAGATATCGATCGGATATTATTCCTGGTATCTAGGGCGCTTGTTTCGGATATCGATCGGATATTATTCCTGGTATCCGAAATGATGGTATTGAGTTACGGCTTAGATATCGATCGGATATTATTCCTGGTATCTAGGGCGCTTGTTTCGGATATCGATCGGATATTATTCCTGGTATCCGAAATGATGGTATTGAGTGCGGCTTAGATATCGATCGGATATTATTCCTGGTATCTGAAGCGATGGTATGGTGTGTTGTTTTGGATATCGATCGGATATTATTCCTGGTATCTGAGGTAATGGTTTGGTTGAGTCGTTTTTGGTTGAGAGAAAAGAGTCAGAAAGATGAGATGTTACATTGTTCATGCACGGTCGCATATTTATTGCTTACATTATTCCCCCGTGACTCATGTTGGAATTGGAACCTTGAATCTATTACTTTTAAAGTTAAATTGCACCGCTGTTTATCTGCTTATATGTACATTGCGAGCACTTGTTTATTTTGCTCACCAGCTTGCATAAGCTGACGGCGTTGATGCGTCCTGGACTGTATGTCCAGATTTTCAGGGTCAGGAGCAGCCAGGGTACTTCGACTATGCTAGTTAGAGGCAGGCGACTTTCCAGGAGGCTGCTTTATATTTCCTATTGTCTTTTTGATTTCGGGTTGTAATAGACTTTATGTTAGTTTTTGAATAAGGGCTTTTGTGCCTAAGACCTGGACTTATGTAATAATTAGTAAGTTTTAATTTTGGAGCTTATGTGTATTAGTATCCTTTCTTCTAGAAATGATGTTAAGTTATTTTGTTGCAGAGACAATTAGTCATACTCACTTGTCACGACCTACGAGTCCATAAAGGAAATTAAATGATTTCCTGTATTATGCTACGTCGGGGCGTGACAGTTTTATTTTCTTTTATAGTTTTTATCTTTTTGTGTTCATAATTTTGTTCGGTCTTATAGTTTATTTCGTTTCGTTTACCTTAGTTACAATTCTTTTAGCTGCTTTTATTATTCTTTTTGTTTGTTTTCTTTTATTAAGTATTAACATGTAACATTGAACTTTATTAACATATTCCTTTGTGTTCACCTGTTTGTGATTGCCGAGATCGAGGTATTATCGTTCCTTCTTTACGTACTCTTCTTTCTTTCATTTTATTGTTTCATTGGGGAAAATGAAAGGTTTAGGTTTGGGGGTATGCACTCACATTATTATTATTACACTAAATTTTTCAAAAAAAATTCGATACTTGTGCTTAAATAAACGATGATTACCGACGTTTTTGCAATATAAATTTGATACTTCTTGTTATGTAACTATGATTGTTATAGAATGATAAACAAGAGAAGATGTAATTAAACATTTGCTGAAGTCATGTTGAAACGTTTTAGGTCATGTATTGTTCGAATTATAGTTTTATATCATAGATCTGCACACAAACCTATGCACTGCACGTAGTCACGTGAATACATGTCTGATGTGAGTTATAATATGATTCGGATTTCTAGATAACACAAGGTGGAGACTAGACCCGGTGAGCTTTTGAGCCTATCTTTTTTCTTTTTAGAGGGTTATAAATACATTTTGTGTTTGTCGAATTTCACTTGAAATAGCGCATTAACTTGTTGTTTAGTTTCATTATTCTTGTTTTGGTTGATAGTCAAGTTAAAATATTTGTTACCATGCTAAATAATCTTCCGTCGTAAATGTTGAAGAATCATATAACCCTAGGAAATGATCTTAGGCCCTTCTTTGTTTACTGCCGACCGATAAATGATAAAATGTCCTTAGTTCGCCCCTTGAGCCGTTAAAATGCCATTTCTCTTTAATTACCATTATCCTGTTTTTGCTTCAATTTGGCCAACTTGGAGTTCACCCCTGAAAGATTGATCAACTTTTAGTGGTGTTAAGACGATGTGTGATTGAGAAGAAGAAGAAGATAAGATGATGTTTGGGGTGGTTGCCTTGGTATTCAATGAATATTTGTTTCAAAAGCAACGAAGAGGAAAAGAATTAAAAAAAAAAAAAAGCAATGAAGAAAAAAAAAGAATAAGGTTGAAAAAAAAAAAAGAAACAGAAGGAGAAAAAATTGAAAGGAATGAAAAGAAGAGAATAAGAAGATGAAAGTTGGTAGAAGAGATGAATGAAAGAAAGCGAACATGCCTTACAATGCCATTCTAAAAACTACCTAACGAATCCTTTCTATCTTTTTCCATTGTCTGAGCCACATTACAACCTTTGAAAAGTCCTATTTGATCCTAGGAAACATGGTTCGAATATGTAAACGATGGGAGGGGGATTAAAATATGGTAACGATTAATTTTTCTTGATTGATTGGCATCCTATCCATGAGACTACTGTTCTTTCATGTCATGCGTCTTTTCCGAGTTATATGTGAGCGGTATCTTGCTTTGAAAATATATTTCCTTTACTCACATATTTTAGAAAAATTACACCTGTTTCTGAGTGTTTCATTTTAGAGTGTAATTAACATTGTGAGATTCGTAGTCCAAGCATAGATTGATGGTTATCCGAGTTATATTCCAAGTTCATGACATACGCGTGTTCATTTGACTACAACATCACACACGTGCACTTTTATGAGAAACTCTATTGATTTATACGATGCATGTGCTTGGAATTATTTTTCATGATTTAGGTGGATGTTTCATTATGTTTCTTTATGTTCGTTATTCTATTTCAAATCTTTGTTACATGATGAAGGTGTATTGAATATTATGTTTTTTGTTTTTAATAAAAGTTTTTAAATTGATAAGTTAATAAAGATGGTTGTGGGTGACTTGTTGACGAGAACCTTCACGAGACTTTACTCGTCCGATTAGGGACACCTAGGGGTTTAAAAGGCTTGTTGCATATGCTAAATGCAATCGCGTTGCCTGCGACAGTGAGTTAGGATTTTTAAGTATAGTAGTATTTAGTTTCATGTTTTTCTTTGCTCCAGGACTAGTAAAGAGTAGGTTTGGGGGTGTGATCGGCGACGAATAGTTGCCGTTTATAGTCCTAAAAATACGCTTTGTTAGCCCATTTCATTTAGTTATTAAGTGATTTTTAATAATTATTCTATATTTTGTAAATTTTGGAGCTTTAATATGAAAATACACAAAAATCCAACGATTAGTGGCTTTGGAAGTCATTCTGGGCTTAAAAGATGATTCCGGTGAAGGATGAATGCAGTAGCAGCCTCGGAAAATTGTATTTTTGACAAGGAATACTTCAGATTTGAGAAATTTCTCCTGAGATATAAAATGTAGATCTTTGAGTTACGGACGTGTGGCCGCAAACGGTGAGTCAATACGAGGTCCGAGTCAAAAGTTATCGCAATTCTACGATCGGTGCGCAGAGCAGCGGAAATCTGAGAAAAATCTGGAAAATGCACAGGTCGCTGGAGCGACCCGCGCACGCGACCCGCTCGTGTGACCCGCGCGAGCGACCCGTTGAAAAATTCAAATTTGCGTATTTCGAGGTCCTGAAGAGCCCTGTGCAATCCGAATTGGCTGAATATGTCCAGAAACGTAAAAACAACTGTTTTAGTGCGATTTGGCTTAGGAAAGCTTCCTAAATCATTCCAAACTCCATATAAATCCTATTCTAAATCAAATTTAAGGTTACAAATCATTATACACTATTATACACATCAATATACAGCCATAATAGACATTATTTTCAATCATTGAAGGGAGGAAAGCAAGGAGAAGAAGAAGAAGACCAAGGATTCCCATGGCCTCCTCCATCAACCTCTTGCTGTTCATCAATTCTATGGCAGCCTAAACTCTAGATCTAGAGTTTCAATGAAACCCTAGCCAAGTAATAGGATGTATTTTATGTTTTTATTTTAGTTTTATTATGTATGGATGACAGTTACATGTTCCGAGGATTTTTATAAATAAATCGTGCTTCTATGAATTAAATCATTACTTTCAAAGTTTATTATTGTCTTAGATCTATTTTGATTGTGATGTGCTCAATGATCTATGCTTGTTGTGCTTGTTTAGATTATTTACATGTAATGGTGCTTAAATTGAATTGTGCTATCAAGTATCTGAATAGTCCATGCCTAGATTAGATGGATTATACCACAACCCTAGTTTAGTGTGGGATAATTCGTGCTAACCGAAGATGGATTATGTTGGTGCTTGAACCATAGTTATTTTCTTGACGGAGGAATTGGGCTTGTAGCTACAATTTCCATTATCATCCAACTTAATAAGCTAAAGTAATTCGTAAATACCCTTATTATGAAGCTAGTGGTGGATTTGCAATCCTAGGTTCCCTTCAAATATCTTTAAAACAACTTTAATTGCTTTCGTAATTTAGACTTACTTTTATTTTTCTTAGTTTAAATAAAATCAAATCAAAATTTGTTTTTCTTAATTAATTGAATTTAGGTTTTAAAATTAAAGCACTGCAGTATTTCAATCTCTGTGGGTTCGACCTTTACTTTCACTACTACAAATCTTTAGAAAAGTAAAGTATACTTTTATATCTTGATATTGACAACATCAGACACGAAATTCAAAATCTGATAGACAATAAAATAATATCTGAGCCTCCAGCCAACCTGCCAAATGTCACCAAGAACCCACTGCCGAATCCCCACGCAGTACCACCACCACCGGGCATTTATTTCTTTGGGACAGAGGAAGATTTGTTTGACCCATCCGTTTTGATTACCAAAATTGGATAACCAAGGGGATTATACCAACCGATAGAAGATATGTTAGTTTGCATGCTCGGGAAACAGTCGAGGAAAGATTATGTTCTGGAATGGTGGGCTTCAGAGATGGATAATTCAGTCTGGTGCAAAGACGATCAAAGCATTGGTCAGATAGAAGAATTATGGTATGATAGTGACAAAGGAGAGAAAAAAGGCTCAGAAGAAACTGAGGAACAAGATAACTTATGGGGAAAAGAACGGATCAATCATTTGACTCAGTTTGGAAGGCACTTTAAGCCACATGAGTTAGAAGAAGACCATCCGGGTCAGGATTTGGGAAAAGAAAAAGGCAAGTTAGAAGAAGAAGAGGAGGAAGATAGGGTCTTAAAACAGATGAAAAAGACACAAGCGAATATCACCATTTGGGGGTTATTGATCGCTTCCAAGTGTCACAGACAGGCGGTCCTTGACGCCCTCAATCAGTCAAATGTTCCATTGAAATCACTCCTGAGGATCTCGTTGGTATGATCAACAAAAGCTCGATTCCCGCCATCTCATTTACCATAGCTGATTTACCTCCCGAGGGGTCTACCTACAATAAACCATTACATATCATGGTTGAATGTCTGGGGAACTCTTTGCCCGCTTGTCTTGTCGACAACGGGTCTATACTAAATGTATGCCCATTTTGAACAATCAGAAGAATGGGATTTGATGAGTCCACCTTTATTCCATCAGAGCAAAAAGTGAGGGCCTATGACAACACTCAGCGAGCAGTTATGGGGATCATCTTTCTAAATCTCTCCATCGGGGCAGTAGAAAAGGGAATAGAATTTTAGATCATTGATATTCTCGCATCCTTCAATTTGCTTTTGGGAAGACCATGGCTAGATAGTTTGGGGTGCTATCCCATCAACCATCCATCAAAAGGTCAAGTACATTTAGAAAAATAAAATTTGTCAGATTTTGGGAGATAGTTGGATTCATGCGTTTGAAGCATCGTCTAGTGCTCCGGCTTGGAAGCACAGATACAAGAAGATGAAGCAAGCTTAGGTGGTTTTGAATTCATTAATATGGTAGAAGGTAGTAAACCAAAGGAGTTCCTGCCGCTTTACTCCGACCAATATGCGAGTCCATTGGTAGCTGGAATTATGAGAAAAATGGGGTTCTTCCTGGTGTTGGGTTTAGGAAAAAAGCACCAAGGGTTGCCAAAATTTCCAAACATTATCTTACAAACCCACACTCCCGGGTTAGGATATCAACCAACAAAGGAGGAAACACGGAAAAAGAAGAAAGCGGCCGATGCACTGATGGAGCCGTACTTGAAGACTCTTAATGAGTATTTTGTCAAGGAAGGGGAGGATTTTCCATTCTGCAACTTCCCAGAACCGTGGGTGGATAGTATGGATAAGTGTGTGAAGCCAGGGTTTGAGATATTCTTTGCACATGACTTCTCTGATTATGAAGATCCTTACCATCAAGTGCCCGTAAAATCCGCTATTACCCAAGATTGTGTTTGTACTTTGGATGGCTCGGCGATGAAAGATCTGCTAGAAGAAGAACACAGAGGGATCGAAAAGGGTAATCCTGGGGAGATTGTGAATGAAGAAGAGAAAGGCCGAAATGAAGAAAGGAGCAAGGAGAATAAAGCAGAGGGGGAGAAGCCAGAATATGAAGAAGAATCAGAGAAAGAAGAAATGGGAGAGATTACCAAGACAGAGGATCGAGAGGCTTGCTTCATCGCTGAACTGGGAGGAAAAGGCAAGAAAGAATGGGTGTTCGAGTCTAGTGATAGGTATCCCCCTCACCCAGAGTCTGTAATGGCCCAAATGAGGCGTCTTTCAATTTCTATGTCTGTTGTAATCACTCCTAAGAAAATCAATAAAAATGTGACTAATTCTACTTACTCGACTGCACATAAAAATAACTGTGATGCATGCCATGAATGTGATGAAATACCTGATGAACTGCAAAAATTAATTGAAAAAGAAAATGAATCTGCATGTAAAATCATTGAAAGCACTTTAACAATTAATTTAGGGAATGAAGATAATCCACAAAATGTTTCTATTGGCTCCACACTTAGCAATGAGGAAAGCAAAGAATTAATCAATTTATTAAATGAATTCAAAGATGTCTTTACATGGTCCTATGATGATATGCCAGGAATTGATCCCGAAATAGTCCAACATCATATTCCACTCTTCCCAAACTCAAAACCTATAAAACAAAAATTGAGGCGAATGAGGCCTGAATGGGTGCTTAAAGTAAAGGAGGAAGTTGAAAAGCAGTTAGGAGTTGGATTCTTGATTGTCACCGAGTATCCAGAATGGGTCGCTAACATTGTTCCAGTCCCAAAAAAGGATGGTCGTGTTAGGGTTTGTATTGATTTTTGGGATTTGAACAAAGTCCGCCCTAAGGACGATTTCCCTTTACCCCACATTGATGTGTTAGTGGACAATACTGTGGGACACGAACTCTTATCCTTCATGAATGGGTTCTCAGGATATAATCAGATTTTAATGGCACCCGAGGATAGGGAGAAGACTACTAAAGGGCTGCCACCATGTTATTGCATGACATGATCCACAAAGAAGTAGAGGTATATGTGGATGACATGATAGTAAAGTCCAAGAAGACGGGGAGGGGGGTGGATTTAGAAGCTCTAAAGAAATTCTTTGAGAGGCTGAGGAGGTTTAGAATGAGATTAAACCTGCAAAAATGCACTTTCAAAGTTACCACGGGGAAGCTGTTAGGATTTCTCATTACACAGAGAGGGATTGAGGCAGACCCAACCAAAATTAAGGTCATAACCGAAATGCCATCGCCAAAAAATGAAAGGGAGTTGAGGGGATTTCTAGGTAGAGTACAATTCATCATCCGCTTCATATCCAAACTTACCATGACTTGCGACCTACTGTTCAAACTGCTTAAGAAGAGGGAGAAGTTTGAATGGGATGACCAGTGCCAAAAAGCTTTCAAAAAGATTAAAACCTACCTTCAAAATCCATCTGTCCTATCACCTCCCAAACCTGGAAAACCCTTACTGCTATACCTATCCGTGACCGAGAACTCGATGTGGTGTGTGTTGGCCCAAGAAGAAGAAGAAGAAGGGCGGGTGGAAAAAGCAATATACTATTTAAGTAAGAGAATGACCGGGTATGAACTACTAAACTATTCACCACTAGAGAAAGCCTGTTGGGCCTTGGTATGGTGTACCCACCACCTTAGGCACTACATGCTATCCTTCCTTGTCACCCTGATAGACCGAATGGACCCACTTAAATACCTCTTTGAAAAGCCCACCCTAGCCTGTAGGATCTCCCGTTGGACCATGATGCTAGCAGAATTCGATATAAGGTATGCCACTTCCAAATCTGTCAAAGGGAGAGCCGTCGCCGAATATTTAGCTGACCTTGCCATAGAATCCAAGGAGAATGGAGAATTTAAGTTCCCTGATGAAGAAGTGATGGAGGTGAAGGAAGAGTTATGGAGAATGTACTTCGATGGAGCAGCCAATCAAATAGGTTATGGAGTCGGAATCATCCTTATATCACCAAGTGGAGCCCCCACCCTGTTAGCCATCAAGCTCAAGTACAATTCAACCAACAATACGGCAGAATACGAAGCATGCATAATTGGGATGGAAGCGGCCCTAGCCTTGAAAATTGAGAAAATTGATGTCTTCGGAGATTTTAATTTGATAATATCGCAAGTGAGAGGGGATTGGAGAATAAAACTTATAGTTTACAGTGAAAGATATTTAATTCATTATTAGGTTAACGAATCAATTGGGACGGAACAAATCATAAAATTTGTGCATATGTGTTGTTGCCTTTAGTTTTTTTGAATCATGCATGGACCACAACCCAATCCCATTTCTAAGTCAGTAATATTTATCAAACCTTTTTTCTCAAAGTTTTATTTTATAAATCATTTCCTAATCAAAATGTTTTTGATTGCGAAATGTTGTTGATTTTTTACTATTTTTTTTTAAAATTTTAAAATCATTTGGTTTAATGATAGATACATGTCTGGCTGTAAAGGAGGAGAGGGTGTGTGTACGACGAACCCCCGAAAATAAGTGTTGGCATAGAGTGCCTTTTTACAAACTGGACATAAGTGTCGATAATGCTTCAATTTGGATTATAAGTTTCTCTGATTTTTTTCTTTTTGTCTGTGTTTTTCACCTATCATTGCAAAGACGATGTGGCATTGTACATGCAACACGTGTACCTCCGTAGCTAGTAGATTTAAAACTGATTCTGTTGAATCTGTCTTATGTCATACAAACAAGTTCACATCCGCAACTTCTCAAATTGTACTTTGTGGATGAAGTTGTGCACGTAGATATTTCCGTTGCGATGAGAAGATTTTTATTTTTTTTGTTTTGCTGAAAGATGAGAAGATTTTATAACTTGAACAATATCCTTTGAATAGAGGACAGAGCAATTTCTCTTAGATTTATCAGTCTAAGCAGGAGACAATATACCTTAATATTATTGATCATCCTTTGATTCAAAGCATCATCCCATCGTAATTGAAAAAGTAAATACCTTTTCAGAAAGAAATTGAGTTCTGCTTTCGTGTTGCTCTGTGCTCTTTCAGTGCTCTTCAGTGAGTGAACTTTGCAGAGCTCTTCTCTTCTATGTTCTTCAAACCAACTCTCTTCAACACCTTTTCTCTCTATATCTCAAACATTCACTTTCCCCTCTCGAAATCGATGCATTGGTCCGGCGGCCACTCTCTCATGCGCAGTTCTATCAACCTCAAATCATTCCAAAAATCGGCGTACCTTGTCTCCTCTGTACAATAAGGCCTCGTTTGTTTCGCAGGACTAATGGCCGGATAGGGGAGGATAGGACTATTAGTCCATTTTAATTCAATAGTCCGGTGTTTGGTTCGGCCACCTTGCACCGGACTATCAGTCTTCTTTAACTAAATCGTCCTCCAAATGGGCCACTATTTTATCCCATAGGGGGGGGGGGGGGGGGGGGGTTGGTATTAATAGTCCCTCAAATAGTGAAGGGGAGAAGTAATCCCCCCTAATCCTGTCTAGTGAAACAAACGAGGCCTAATGGTAATTTGTATAGTTTTAATTTTTTGAAAAAATTTTGATTTATTAATTGATTATTTTGATCTTTTTACGTGGTGACCAGTAATAATTTTATCTAAATTGGTTGCATATTTTATGATATGTTGAGGATAAACTCTACTAGGTTTGACTTTTTCTAGTCAATTAGGCAGTGGGTTTTTGTTTTTCTAAGTGCAATTCCCAGATTGGTTTGGAAACTTCCAATTGTGGCTTGCATTTTGAATCATGGGTTTGTGTTATTCATGTTTATTCTCATATCTCCTCGGCAAGTTAATAACTTATTCAAGGCAGTATCACTTTTTTCAAATTATCTAATTGGCTCTCCATGAAAAAAAAAATCCAGATTCCATTCTTTTCTTTTTTTCTTTTTGGTTACTTTAATTGGTCTACCCTTCTATGGACTCGAGTTGTCCTCGGGGGCGGGTGTAGAAATTCAAAGTTGGGGGGCTTGGCAGGGGCAAAATCAGGAAGTTGCACTTTAGGGTGGATGAGTATAAGGAGGTTCGAGACAGCGCCTCTGAGGTAGTTTTTTTTGGTATATTTACATCTATTTTTCATGTATATGGTCAGTGTTCTAAATATCGGCCTAGGCGTCCGCCTAGGTGCTAAACGGAGCCTGGCAACCGCAATTTTCCCTAGGCATTAGTAAAAATTGCCCAAAAGATTAGGTGGGCCCTAGTGTCACAGACTTTGAATTTTTTAACTCCTTCCCGTGAATACTCCCAGGAAATACACTAGACAGTCTAAATCATTTTGATCTGACGGTTATCATCAATCATCTTGAATACTCCTAGGAAATATCTAGATATTTACAAACTCTACCATCTTCTAAAATTCTCTATTGAATTTTACAATGTACAAGATATAAAAGCACACTGGAAGCCCTAGATTCTTCTAAAATGTATAAGTTATGCAATGCACTAGATCATTTTTCCATAGGCTGCCCACCAAATGTTTGAGAAAATGTCAAGCCATGATATTAGGCGGGTCTTTTCTAAAATATTTTTTAAAATGCGTGGTGAGATTGTTATTTTAGTAAAATGAGATTAAATTAAATCAATGGTGTTTTTGAAAAAGATGAAAACTTTGATTGGTTAAGTTTTATTAGGAGTTAACTTTTGATAAAGAGCATGAGTTTGAATCCCATATATATATATATATATATAGAGAGAGAGAGAGAGAGAGAGAGTATTGGAGGCAAGGATTAAATTACTATTCGATCTATTGTTTTAGTGAGCTAGGAAACAGAAATGTTTCAGTTACGTTTCGGAAACATGTGAAAACACCAGAAAAATTGAAAACACTAAGAAACTTGTTAGAACAATACTTTTAATTGTAACTGTATGCACATATAAAGCTAATAATTGATTAGTTGATCATTTTGAGAGGTATGACAACACTGTCTTTAATGAGAACACGATCTGACGGCCAAAACAGAGACCCTCTCTTTAGAGGGCATCTTCTTTAGAGAATTTTTGTATATATATATATGTATATATATATGTACACAAACATTCCGTGTATAAATAGAAATGTATGAAAGACTAGAAATAGGTATGTAATTATATCAATAATACATAGTTTAAATTGGAAATACATGATGATTTAATCATCAATCTATAGTCAAACAGTTCATAGAATACAGAAAGCATTTCATAAGAAAGAAAAGTTACATATAAGCACATAAGGAGCTAATAAGACATCTCTAAAATACATATGGTTGTTCATCTAACAAATTTACATCCATTCGGCTGTAGAGTGTCGAGCGGGCGCATAAACGGTCCAGGCTCCTAGTATTTACAAAGAGGAACATTATATGTTGACAATATTCAGTTCAACTCATGTAAGCACGAAACCATATCTCATAATCAGTCCTAAACCTCTTATAATCTCATCGACTACACCCAAATTGTTGAGCAGCAAATGAAGTTGTCAAAGTATTGCTTCAAACTTTACACACCTCTATCCTTCATTAATTTGTTACAGTAATTATATTGAACATGGTTCTGATTATCTCCAATTTGCTCCCTGTACTTCCAACCAATATCCCGTTCTTCTTCTTCTTCTTTTTCCTTTTCTTTTTTTTTCTTTTCTTTTTTTTTCCCAGTTGATTGTGAAGTGACATCTTTATTTTTTGAAGATATTCCTACAACCAGAATTAAATTATATTAATTTTTTTTAAGACATTAAATTTAGTAGGCTTAACTACATTTTGCACCCTTCTAGTTTGCCCTTTGTGTCAATTTGATACTTGTAGTTTAGAAAGTGCCATTTAGTCATTGTAGTTTCATAAGTGTATCATTTTAGTCCCTCGCACACTTTTTGTGACAAATTTTTTACTTTCAGTGACAAAATTATTCGTCACTAAAGGACTTATTGGACTTATTTGACACACTTATGAAAGTGCATGGACTAAAGTGACGCTTTCTAAATTACAAGAACCAAACTAACACAGGTAGCAAACTACAAGGGTATAAAATGTATTTAACCCAATTTATTAAGATATTAGATTTGTTGAATTTATCAATGATCATTATAAATTTAAGTATGAATAAGTAATTTTATAAGGGCTAGTTAGCGATAAGGACAATTTATGGTTCTTGTATAGTCTAATGTCCAACAAAAAAACCACTTTAAAAGTTTCGACACTTATATATGTACACTGCACTTATATTTTGAAATTTCACAAAACTGCAAATTTAACAAAAGTAGTTTTGTGAATTTCACAAATTCATAAAAGTGCATATAAGCAAGGACTTTTCACAAAACTGTAAATTTTTAAGGTCCTTTAGACTCTTAAGTTCATAACAAGAGACTTAACGTTAATTATCTCTTTTTGGAATGAGAAAAATAAAATAAAACTAAAATGAACTAGTAAGACAATAATTGATTTAGTGCTACTACCTAAAATCAAGTATTTCCCTGGAGTGGAATGGAGAAATGTTCAATTTAGCCTCTGTTTGGTTCTTGGATTTTATGAAGAAAAAGAAAAGAAAAGAAAAGAAAATAATGTTATCAACTTGGATGTGCGTACTCTATCACATGAGATAATATCTACAGTAGTGGGGTATTTTCGACCGGTCGAATGGTACGTGGGCAAAATTTCTCTCCTGCTGCAGCTGCATCATTCATGCTGCTCTCATAAGCTAAAATATTTTAATATAAATAAATAAACCAATTAATAAAACTCTATGTATGGGATGCATAATTAATTAAAGAGTTCTATTAACATAAGGAAATAGCCAGAAATAAAAATAAATGATTGAAATTCAAACCTAACTTTCCATCAGGTGTGGGTACCCCATGTATTTTTTAGTACTACTTTAAGCTCCTTAACATGACACATGTTAACTTTTCTCTTAATTAAATACTAAACCTTTAAGGGTTTTGTTAACATTCTCAAAGTAAAAAATAAAGAAGGGGTATAGTGTGGATTTTAGTGTCCGGTGTGGGGTTCAGTGTTTATTTTCACTTGTTTATTTTCACTTTTAGAACCCAAAGGGCACATGTTAACAAAAGGACAATACTTGGGTGCTTTTCACTAAGTACTTTTTGTGTTGTTCCCTCTCATAGAAATGAGACCCAGCACTTAAAAATAGTTTTTTAAAAACTGTCATGGATCTTAGTTCTGTGATACAGAACATCACAAAAAGCACCGAATGAAAAACACCCCCCCCCCCCCCCTGGTGGGGGGTTTCGTTTCGGTCAACTACGATACCACCGAAAAGTTTTGGTTGGTTTGATGATATGAATTATAATTTTAGTTTGTTGATAATGTGAGTTTTGTTTATATAGATGACAACTGTCTCTATATTATTAAATTTGTTTTAAAAATTAGTTTTTCGCCTAGTCCCCGCCTAGGCCTCCTCGTATGTGGTGTTGCCTTCAGTTTTTTTGAATCATGCATGGACCACAACCCAATCCCATTTCTAAGTGAGTAATAATTATCAAACCTTTTTTCTCAAAGTTTTTTTTTTTTAAAATCATTTCCTAATCAAATCTAAGTTTCTCTGATTTTTTTCTTTTTGTCTATGTTGTTTTTCACCCATCATAACAAAGACAATGTGCAATGCGTGTGCCTCCGCGCTAATAGATTTAAACTGATTCTTTTGAATCTGTCTTATGCCACTTAGGGGTGTCAAACGGGGCGGCACGCCCCACCCCGCCCCGCCACACTTACGAATTGGACGAATTGGGACGGGTCACGGGGCGGGTCGGTGAGACAGGCCAGGCGGGGCGGGGCGACTCGAAAGTGAAATTATAGTAATTCGACCCGGCCCACAAATTCGTGGGTCTACGGGGCGAGGCGGGGCGAGGCGGGGCGAGGCAAGTCAACTCACGAATTGGGGTATTGGGTTGGTTGATGGGTTGATCCGTGAGTTGGCCCACGGTTTGATTCACGGGTTGGCCCACGGTTTTGATTCGCGGGTTGGCCGGCGGGTTAGAAAAAAAGTTTTAAAAAATAATTTTGAAATCTTCAAAAAGTCTAAAAAAAAAATAAAAAAAAATAAAAATAGTTTTTGTATTTTAAATTTTTACATAGTTAACATAATAGTTTGTAAAAAAAAAAAAAAACAGTTTCTAAAAAGAATAGTTTTAAACAGTTTTTTGTATTTTTATATAGATAACGTACAGTTTGTAAAAAAAAAAAACAGTTTCTAAAAGCTGTTTTTTGTAATTTATATACATAACAGTTTTTTTAAAAGCAGTTTTTGCAAGTGCAGTTTTAGAAAAGCAGTTTTTGCTTTGCAGTTTTAGAAAAGCAGGTTTTTTAAAAAGCAGTTTTTGCAAGTGCATATTTTAACGTACCTTTTTCCACGGAAGTGCATCCTTCATCCTTAGTAGGCGGGGTTTCACCCCTAAACCTCTCTGATGCTTAAGTCAGTATAATCATAAAAATAAATAATAAAATTGAAATAACTTAAAAAATACATACCAAACTTGTTTTTTGAAGGAATTCATCATTGTATCCTTCCCTATAGTAGGCGGGGTTTCACCCCTAAACCTCTCCGATGTTTAAGTCAGTATAATCATAAAAATAAATAATAAAATTGAAATAACTTAAAAAATACATACCTAATTTGCAAAATCTTGGACAATGTCATTCATTTGTTGGCGGGGTTTTACTCATTATCGATGTCTAAATTTGCAAAATCTTGAACAATGTCATCCATTTGTTGTTGCATTCGGTATTGTGCGTCCTCCCAATCTTTCAAGCACATAATGCAATCCAACATATCCGACGATAATCTGCTCCTTTTTTCATCCAAAACTCTACCACCTGCACTAAAAGCAGATTCTGATGCAACTATAGAAACGGGCGGAGTTAGTAGATCACGGGCCATATGGGAAAGCACGGGAAAATTCCTTTCGTGTGTTCTCCACCAACTAAGTGTATCATAGTTTCGGAGTTCTTCTTCGGTTATCAACATTAAAAGATTAGTATTTAGATACTTATAAAGATCATTGCGAGTAGAACCACTTACAGGACTTCTTTGACTATACATAATCCTCTCATTGAGGGTTGCCCACGATGGATCATTAGAAGTATTGTTTAATTTAATTGGACAAGAAGATTGGGTGCTTGAACCTATATCATATTTACTAGAATATGTATTGTACATGGAAGTTAAATTTTGCTCAATTTCTTTTATTGTAACACAAGGCTCAATACCTAAAAAGTGCGCAATTCCATTTATTAATGTTTCAAGACCCTCTAATTTAATTCTAGGGTCCATTACAGTAGCATAACAAAAAAGAGGAGGAATGCATTGAAAATATTTTTTTAATTTTTTTGTCATTTCTAAATTTATAGATGCAAATCGATCATCATCTTTACGCTTATAAAATGAGTTTGCAATATTGTACAAGTGATTAAGAACAATGCAAGTTGTAGGATAATAAACACCACTGCGAGCATTTGTAGCATCATAAAATATTTTCAAAAAATCAACATAATCACTAACCATTTCCCAATCATCTAAAGATAAATACAACTCATTTTGTTTTGCATGCACATATTCACTAATAATATCTTTATATTTTAAAGCACGCTCAAGCATGAGATATGTTGAATTCCAACGATTTTTCGTATCATGCATCAATTTCTTTGGTTTTTTACCTAGATCTTTACACACCTTGAGATACTCTTGTACTCTTGAAGGAGATGATGTAATAAAAAGTATGCTATCTCTAATTTTTTTAATATCACTGTCAATTATTCTCATACCATCTTGTACACACAAGTTAATAATATGACATACACAACGCCCATGAAAAAGAGTGCCGCCATTAAGAGGCCTCATGTTAGTCTTAAATAAATCAATTGCAGCAGTATTTGAAGTTGCATTATCAAAAGTAATGCTAAGAATTTTATCATGTATTCCATATTCTTTGAAAATAGTAGTAATAAACTGGTATATATTATTTGCATTATGTGGATAATCCAAAGAACGAAAAGCAATGAGATTTTTATGCGAAATCCAACTTTGATCAATATAATGAGCAGTAACACAAATGTTGTCACGCCCCGACGTAGCATAAATATGGAAAGCGTTTAATTTCCTTTATGGACCCGTAGGTCGCGACAGTTTGAAGGATCGATTCCGTCCCAAAACGTCGAACAACATAAAACCATTAATCAGAGTAGGGCAACCTGGGCTTATAAAAATTAAATCTCTAACTTATTACATCCTATAGTACAGGGTTTACTAAGGCACAGACCGCCTTGAAAATAAAACAATAACTTACAGTCTATTACAGTCATCCTCAAAACCAAATCAACACATAATCATAAAGCATATAAAAGTAACATCTCTTCTCAGCAACAGATCTTAATTTGCATAATCATAAGGTTCTTCTTGGTTATTACCTGCAAAACCTGGACACGAATGTCCAGGACGCATCAACGCCGTCAGCTTCAAGAAGCTGGTGAGTATTAAAAACATAGCTTTGAATGTAAAGACATGCCCATTTACCTTTTTCCCATTTCCATTTAAATACCACAAGTTTATATTTATGATAAAGAGCTTGTTAGAAAACAACCACAAAAATAATTAAAAGATAAATTCACACATATGTGACCGTGTATGAGAACAATGCACCATCTCATCTAACCGACTCTTTTCTCTCGACAAAAACCCAACAACCCTCTATCCTACTCCTGGTATCTTTGAAATACTAAGATAGCCACACTTTAGCAACAGGGCGCCAGGGAGTGTCCAGTTTGCCTCACACTTTGGTCCGGGGTACCAGGGAGTGTCCAATGCCTCACACTTTGAATACCCTAACCGCCATGCAAATACCGGGGCAACCCCCACACAGGTATCCATACTCGAGTCATTCAGGGAGTGTCTATAGGCCACACTTTAGCACTTCCATGGGTGCCAGTGAGTGTCCAAGTTCGGCTTCACACACTTTAACGCTTCCATGGGCGTCAGGGAGTGTCCATTTTTGCCACCTTCGCATTTCAAAGACACCCTCATCCTCTTTTTCAACTCCAACCACAATCACATCCACAACCACAACCATAACCACAGCCACAATTACAACCACAACCACAACCACAACCACAACTCAAACTCATACTCTTTCCACACAATCATTACTCTTTTCCACACTATCATTACTCTTTTACACACTACCAACACTCACTATGCATGTACAACTGACTCCACATGAATGTCATCAAACTTTAAACATAAAGGAATTCACAGAATTAAAGAAATAATACGCGTACGGGGATTGAAAATTCGTAATTCATTGCCTTAATCATTTTAAACATAACTAATAGCATTCTAAAAACTGCTACTGAAATCCTCGTTTTCTGTCCAAACGGTGCAGAATCTGAGAAAATTGCATTAGACACAAAGTGTGCAGAATCGAGTTTTACTTGGGACAACGCGGGCAGAACCTTAAATTTCATTCGTTTTCCTAACAAAAATCTGAAAACAAAATTCTGCTACTGTTAAAATTAAAAGAGAAAATATTAGATTGAATTTCTAATATACTTTTTCTGCTACTGTAATCCTCATTTTCTGCCCAAACGGTGCAAAATCTGAGAAAATTGCATTAGACGAAAAGTGTGCAGAATCGATTTTTACTTGGGACAACGCGGGCAGAACCTTAAATTTCATTCGTTTTCCTAACAAAAATCTGAAAACAAAATTCTGCTACTGTTAAAATTAACTACCTAAATCAGTAAATAAGGAATGAGTTACATTTTGAGTGAGTTAGTAATACTCACCGTGATGTAGATTGAAGAAGTTGTTGAGAAAGAAATACAAGAATTAAGAATCTCCAATTTCAAGCTTGGCTATGGAGGATTGAGCTCTTCAAATTCTGAAATTATTATCTCTCTATGTGACTCTCTCAAGCTCTCTATGTTAGGAGTGTAGAATGTGTAGTGTGGTTGGGTGTATAAATACTCAAACTCCCACTTAGAAAACATTTGCCTAACATCCCACTCATTCTCCATTAATCTCCACTAATTACAAAGAAAGTGCAGCAATGATGTGTAAATATACACTTGCAATTCATAATGCTCCATTGATAATTGAAAGGGTAGGTGGAGTTGGTGTGGGTCAAGGTGTGTTTGGGAATCAAGCTTATGGCATTAGGACAACACACATACTACAAGCATTTGCCAAACAAGGCCTAAGGGAAAACTTTAGCAATAATAATTGGGTATAAAGAAATTTGTCCAATCAGTTACTCCCAAAATTCTGTGGAAGTTTAACACTGCGCGGACAGTTTTAAACCTAAACTAGTATTTTCGTGACACGGTGTTTATCACAAAAATACAGAAAATTCATTTTAATGTTAGAAATAGTTTTCTGATTTTATAAAAATACAGTTTGAGTTTTAAAAGAAATAATTCCACCGTTTTGAAATACAGATTTGAAATTTAACACAGGTATTGCCAGTTTTATGAAAATTGCATTTTGACCCCAAAAGTAATTTCAATTATTCAAGAATTAAACTTTTCACATAAGAATCGAAATTAACATATAAACAGACAATATATATTAAATTTTGAATATAATAATGCCAATGATAATGAAAATTTTAAATATGATAATGCATGAAAATGCAGGTTATTACACCCTTCCCCCCTTAAACAGGATTTCGTCCCCGAAATCAAGACTAACTAGTCATGAAACAACTCCGGGTACTTCTTCCTCATATCAGCTTCAACTTCCCACGAGGCTTCATTCTCGTCATGGTGATTCCACTGAACCTTCACCAACGGGATATCCTTATTCCTCAGCTTCTTGATACTCTGATCCAAAATCTTCACAGGTCTCTCCTTGTAAGAAACGTTATGACTCGTCTCAATGTCGTCATAACTAACCACGTGCGAGGGATCTCGTATGTATTTCCTCAACATACTCACGTGAAACACGTTGTGAACCCCAGACATCTTCGGTGGTAGCGCCAGCTGATAGGCCACTTTCCCGATACGTTCCAAAATCTCAAACGGTCCAATAAAACGCGGAGCTAACTTCCCTCTCTTGAGACCAAAGCGTACTACTCCTCGTGTTGGTGAAACCTTAAGAAGTACGTGATCTCCAACACTAAACTCCAGATCTTTCCGGCGCCGATCAGCATAACTCTTATACCTGCTCTGAGCGGTTCTCATCCTTTCCTTGACCGAGGAAATCTTCTCGTTGGTTTCTCTAACCAAATCCGGTCCCAACAACTCTGTATCACCAACTTCTGCCCAACACAATGGAGAACGACACGGTCGTCCGTACAGTGCCTCGAACGGAGCCATACCGATACTCGCGTGATAACTATTGTTATAGGCAAATTCAACCAAAGGCAAGTGTGTCTCCCAAGATTCTTCAAAATCGATCACACAAGCCCTAAGCATATCCTCCATGATCTGATTAACACGCTCAGTTTGCCCATCTGTCTGAGGGTGAAAAGCAGTACTCATCTTGAGTGAAGTTCCCATAGCTTCTTGCAGACTTTCCCAAAATCCAGAAGTAAAACGTGCGTCACGGTCTGACACAATCGATACAGGTGCACCGTGAAGTCGCACAACTTGTTGTATGTACATCCGGCTCATCTTTTCCACCGGGTATGTCATACTATAAGCGATAAAATGAGCTGACTTCGTCAATCGATCCACAATTACCCAAATAGCGTCATGATTCTGCTGCGACCGGGGCAATCCTACTACAAAATCCATCGTAATGTGCTCCCACTTCCAACCAGGAATAGGTAGCGGTTGCAACAATCCTGACGGTCTCTGATGTTCGGCCTTGACTTGCTGACACGTCAAACACTTGGATACAAACTCGGCCACATCCTTCTTCATGCCTTCCCACCAGAAATTTCTCTTCAAATCTTTATACATCTTAGTTCCTCCCGGGTGAACTGTATACCTTGATTTATGTGCTTCTTCCAGAATATCTTTTCTCAAATTCCCACAATCTGGTACACATAATCTGTCTCTGCATCGATACCCTCCGTCACTCCCCACCTTCCATTCGGTCGGGTCTTTTTCTGACATTTTTACAAACCATGTCTGAAACTTCTCATCTTCTTTCTGAGCTTCAATAACGCGGTCGATAAGAACAGGCTGTAGGATAAGACATCCAAAAAGTTGTCCTTCTCCTCTTTCAGCACTCTGTACATCGAACTCCACCAACGTCTCCAAAGCTCGCCACTCTCTAACCATTAAGGAGGCGATCGTCTCCCGAGTCTGCCTACTCAAAGCATCAGCGACCACATTAGCTTTACCAGGGTGGTATTCCAACGTGAAGTCGTAATCTTTGATCAACTCCATCCATCTGCGCTGCCTCATGTTCAACTCTTTCTGTGTGAACAAATACTTCAGACTCTTGTGATCGGAGAACAAATCAAACTTCTCACCGTAGAGATAATGTCTCCAAATCTTGAGTGCAAAAACCACTGCTGCCAACTCCAAATCATGAATAGGATAGTTCAACTCATTCGGCTTCAGCTGCCTGGATCCATAGGCTATAACTCTGTCATCTTGCATAAGTACACACCCTAGTCCTTGATATGATGCGTCACTAAAGATAGTGAACTTCTCACCAGGCTTGGGTATTGCTAGTACTGGTGCGGTAGTGAGTCTCTCTTTCAACTCTAGAAAGGCTCGCTCATGCTTCTCTGTCCATTCGAATTTCAAATTCTTCTTTGTCAACCCAGTCAATGGTGCAGCTATCTTGGAGAATCCCTCAACAAATCTCCTGTAATAGCCTGCGAGTCCAAGAAAACTCCGAACTTCTGTAGGGTTGCTTGGCCTAACCCAGTTGGATACAGCATCGGTCTTGGACGAATCCACAGAAATTCCTTGAGATGACACCTTGTGTCCCAAAAATTTCACTTCTTGCAACCAGAACTCACACTTACTGAACTTGGCATACAAGTGGTGGTCCTTAAGCGTCTGCATCGTAATCCGAAGATGTTGTTCGTGTTCTTCTCTTGACTTAGAATAGATCAAAATATCATCAATAAAGACGATGACAAACTGATCTAAATAAGGCTTGAATACTCTGTTCATCAGATCCATAAACACTGCCGGGGCGTTCGTTAATCCAAACGGCATCACCAGAAATTCATAATGACCATATCGGGTTCTGAAAGCAGTCTTAGGTATGTCTTCCTTCCGTACCCTCAACTGATGATACCCCGACCTTAGGTCTATCTTGGAAAATATCGTAGCTCCTTGTAGTTGATCAAATAAATCGTCGATCCGAGGCAAAGGATACTTGTTCTTGATTGTCACTCGATTCAATTCTCTGTAGTCGATACACAGCCTGAGCGTCCCGTCCTTCTTCTTCACAAATAACACCGGTGCTCCCCAAGGCGATGTACTTGGACGTACAAAACCTAGGTTCTCGAGCTCTTGTACTTGTCCCTTTAATTCTAGCAGTTCTGTGGGGGCCATTCTGTAGGGAACCTTGGTAATTGGTACGGTACCCGGTATAAGCTCAATACAGAACTCTATACTTCTCTCGGGCGGTAATCCAGAAATGTCTTGAAATACTTCTTCGAAGTCCTTGACTACAGGTATAGATGATGCTGTCACCTCTGTACTGACGACTTCGATGTTGGCTAAACATCTTGTGAGGAACATATCTCCCGAAGGGTTACATTGAAAATCAAAGGGTTGATTCTCATTGTCGGAGAATGTAATTCTCTTCCTCGCGCAATCCAACTTCACTTGATTCTGAGACAGCCAATCCATTCCTAGGATTATGTCGAACTCCTTCATCGATAGGACGATCAACCTTGCAGGGATTTCTCGGTCTCCAATCCGTAGAGGACAATCCTTGCATACATGTCCTAAACTGACCGCAGCTCCTATTGGTGATGTAGCCTTCAAAGCTTTCTCTAAGCGATGAGGTAAGATACCCAATCTCCGAATTGTATTAATGGATATGAATGAAAGAGCAGCACCCGTATCAAATAATACTCTAACATGGGAGTTAAATAGAGTCAATGTACCTTCCACTGCTTGCTGATCAGGTTGAACTTCTCCAAGATCTCCATCTTCATATGCAGCTCCATCATCACCCGCGGCATCAGGAGTAACAGCATTCAAGCGGGTCTGACCCTGTTGTCCATAAGTCGCTTGCTTAGGAGCAGTGCAGAACCTGCTGATGTGACCTGGTTCACCACAGTTGAAGCAGACTATTCCTGGCTGAGCAGCACGCCTTGGTGCCCTGCAGTCCCGAGCCACATGTCCAGGATTGCCACAGTTGAAGCACTTTACTCCACTACTTCCTTCTCCTACTCGGGGTTGAGTCGGATGGGTAATAGCTTGTGCCTTCTTGCTCCCATCAAAGTTCCTCTTCTGCCCTTGGGTACGATTCATTGGTGGTCTATTCCCAAAATTACCCCTCTGAGGCGGTCGGAATTCGAATTGTTTACGGTATACTCTTGCATCTTCTTCCAGGTCGGTAGCCAGGCCGACTAGTCCTTCAAACGATTTGTCTAGGTGGCCGAGAGTCAGGCGACGAATCTGCGGTGCCAACCCTTGGTTATACTTCCGGATCTTCTTCTCCTCAGTATCAACCATGTGCGGGGCAAACCGTGACAGCCTCTCGAACTGTGTGGTATACTCTTGCACCGTCTTGGTTCCTTGCGTCAGATCCATAAACTCCTTCTCTCTTCTGTGCCTCTCCGTAGCCGGAAAGTACTTCTCCAGGAATCTCCCTTTGAACGCCGTCCATGTCATCCCCATAGCAGCGGTGTTTCCGATAGTGGCTATGACCGAGTCCCACCAATCTGCAGCGGCGTCGGTTAGTTGAAAAGTAGCCAATCTCCTTTTGTCCATCTCGTTGCATTGGACAGCTTCAAACATGCGGTCCATCTGTCTTAACCATTGTTCTGCCTTCCAGGGATCCGTGGTACCCGCAAATTGCTCGGGTCTGAGCGCACGGAATCTCTCCAGCAGCTTATCTCCCGTCTGGCGGTCTCGTTGGTTTTCATTCGCATTACTAACCCTCTCGAGACGTCTGATAAAAGCTTCAAATATTCCCGTGGGGTCGGCAGCCTCGGGCGCTCCTTCAATCAGATTTCTGTTCCTCCTTGGTCTTCCAGCCATTCTATGCATGATAGGGGTAGTAGAATGAGAAACATGCATGCAACAGTACTATGACGAAAATTTTCAAAGGAGTATTTATCACTATATCACATACTCGTATTATCACATAAGCATACAATAAAATATATATTAAGTACATATAATACTCGTATTCGAACTAGGGCTGTCTAATAGCAAAGAGGTCGTATTCTTATCCTCTAGACTCTGGGTTGTGGGCCATACTGACTGTTCCGAGATTTGACTCAGGAAGTTGGTCAGTGCCTAAGCTATTAATGAGGGCTATGGTATGCTTTAACTCCTTAGAAACTCGGCTACTATATGTCTGTAGGGGCATCGTAAAATATGGCTATCTCGGCTAATCCTAAATGGATATGTCTGAAGGTATATGGAAATTGCTATCATTCTTGTCGATGTGACAAGACAAACGGGTAATCATTTCTATGATAAAACCAACTTAGAATTTTAGTTTCTGAACTAAGGGTAATCCGTACTAAACTAAAACTAGAACTTGGTTATATAGCTTAGTAAAACTTAAGGGTAACCTATGTCACTAATCTATGGCGTGAAAAACTGAGCCTGGTCAATCTAGAAAACCTATGGCTCTGATACCACCAAATCCTGTCACGCCCCGACGTAGCATAAATATGGAAAGCGTTTAATTTCCTTTATGGACCCGTAGGTCGCGACAGTTTGAAGGATCGATTCCGTCCCAAAACGTCGAACAACATAAAACCATTAATCAGAGTAGGGCAACCTGGGCTTATAAAAATTAAATCTCTAACTTATTACATCCTATAGTACAGGGTTTACTAAGGCACAGACCGCCTTGAAAATAAAACAATAACTTACAGTCTATTACAGTCATCCTCAAAACCAAATCAACACATAATCATAAAGCATATAAAAGTAACATCTCTTCTCAGCAACAGATCTTAATTTGCATAATCATAAGGTTCTTCTTGGTTATTACCTGCAAAACCTGGACACGAATGTCCAGGACGCATCAACGCCGTCAGCTTCAAGAAGCTGGTGAGTATTAAAAACATAGCTTTGAATGTAAAGACATGCCCATTTACCTTTTTCCCATTTCCATTTAAATACCACAAGTTTATATTTATGATAAAGAGCTTGTTAGAAAACAACCACAACAATAATTAAAAGATAAATTCACACATATGTGACCGTGTATGAGAACAATGCACCATCTCATCTAACCGACTCTTTTCTCTCGACAAAAACCCAACAACCCTCTATCCTACTCCTGGTATCTTTGAAATACTAAGATAGCCACACTTTAGCAACAGGGCGCCAGGGAGTGTCCAGTTTGCCTCACACTTTGGTCCGGGGTACCAGGGAGTGTCCAATGCCTCACACTTTGAATACCCTAACCGCCATGCAAATACCGGGGCAACCCCCACACAGGTATCCAGACTCGAGTCATTCAGGGAGTGTCTATAGGCCACACTTTAGCACTTCCATGGGTGCCAGTGAGTGTCCAAGTTCGGCTTCACACACTTTAACGCTTCCATGGGCGTCAGGGAGTGTCCATTTTTGCCACCTTCGCATTTCAAAGACACCCTCATCCTCTTTTTCAACTCCAACCACAATCACATCCACAACCACAACCATAACCACAGCCACAATTACAACCACAACCACAACCACAACCACAACTCAAACTCATACTCTTTCCACACAATCATTACTCTTTTCCACACTATCATTACTCTTTTACACACTACCAACACTCACTATGCATGTACAACTGACTCCACATGAATGTCATCAAACTTTAAACATAAAGGAATTCACAGAATTAAAGAAATAATACGCGTACGGGGATTGAAAATTCGTAATTCATTGCCTTAATCATTTTAAACATAACTAATAGCATTCTAAAAACTGCTACTGAAATCCTCGTTTTCTGTCCAAACGGTGCAGAATCTGAGAAAATTGCATTAGACAAAAAGTGTGCAGAATCGAGTTTTACTTGGGACAACGCGAGCAGAACCTTAAATTTCATTCGTTTTCCTAACAAAAATCTGAAAACAAAATTCTGCTACTGTTAAAATTAAAAGAGAAAATATTAGATTGAATTTCTAATATACTTTTTCTGCTACTGTAATCCTCATTTTCTGCCCAAACGGTGCAAAATCTGAGAAAATTGCATTAGACGAAAAGTGTGCAGAATCGAGTTTTACTTGGGACAACGCGGGCAGAACCTTAAATTTCATTCGTTTTCCTAACAAAAATCTGAAAACAAAATTCTGCTACTGTTAAAATTAACTACCTAAATCAGTAAATAAGGAATGAGTTACATTTTGAGTGAGTTAGTAATACTCACCGTGATGTAGATTGAAGAAGTTGTTGAGAAAGAAATACAAGAATTAAGAATCTCCAATTTCAAGCTTGGCTATGGAGGATTGAGCTCTTCAAATTCTGAAATTATTATCTCTCTATGTGACTCTCTCAAGCTCTCTATGTTAGGAGTGTAGAATGTGTAGTGTGGTTGGGTGTATAAATACTCAAACTCCCACTTAGAAAACATTTGCCTAACATCCCACTCATTCTCCATTAATCTCCACTAATTACAAAGAAAGTGCAGCAATGATGTGTAAATATACACTTGCAATTCATAATGCTCCATTGATAATTGAAAGGGTAGGTGGAGTTGGTGTGGGTCAAGGTGTGTTTGGGAATCAAGCTTATGGCATTAGGACAACACACATACTACAAGCATTTGCCAAACAAGGCCTAAGGGAAAACTTTAGCAATAATAATTGGGTATAAAGAAATTTGTCCAATCAGTTACTCCCAAAATTCTGTGGAAGTTTAACACTGCGCGGACAGTTTTAAACCTAAACTAGTATTTTCGTGACACGGTGTTTATCACAAAAATACAGAAAATTCATTTTAATGTTAGAAATAGTTTTCTGATTTTATAAAAATACAGTTTGAGTTTTAAAAGAAATAATTCCACCGTTTTGAAATACAGATTTGAAATTTAACACAGGTATTGCCAGTTTTATGAAAATTGCATTTTGACCCCAAAAGTAATTTCAATTATTCAAGAATTAAACTTTTCACATAAGAATCGAAATTAACATATAAACAGACAATATATATTAAATTTTGAATATAATAATGCCAATGATAATGAAAATTTTAAATATGATAATGCATGAAAATGCAGGTTATTACAAATGTAACCCAAATCATTGCACCCTGTCCACATATCCGATGTACATGAAATTGTAAAGTTAGAGAAATCAGAAATAATATGTTTTTTATACTCACTAAAACCTTTAAAATATCAGCACGAGCAGTATTTCTGGAAATTTTTGTGTAAGAAGGATTCACACAACTTTTCATAAATCTTTCAAATCTAGCATCTTCAGCAAATGTAAATGGTTGTTCAGCAGAAGCTATATATTTGGCCAACCCTTCTCTCATTTTTGAATGTGAGTATGAAAAATTTTGCACACTGCCACTAGCAGATTGATTAAGTTGTGGCTGACTTGGGTCAGTGTTTTGAAAAATTTCTTTGTGTTTAAATTCTAAATGCCTTTTTAAAGTGCCAGTACCATATCCTTTCTTATGAGAAAAAGCATCTGGGCAAAGTTGACAAAAAGCAAAATTTTCTTTCACTCCCTGTGCATTAACTTTGTCCTTTTGATTAAAATACTTCCGTACTATTGATTTCAATCTAGTTTTAGTGGCTTTGGGTTGAGAAGTGCTACCACTTGGACTAGGTTCAACAAACTCAGAATAATTAAAATCATTTTCTTCCTCATCACCAAAACCCAAATTTTCAAGGTTAAACCCCTTTGAGCCCATTTTTTTTCCTTAAAAAAAGAAGTGATAGGCTGGTAGCAATAAGAAAGATAAAAAAAAAAAAAAAAAGGTTTCTTTTCAATAAG
This sequence comes from Hydrangea macrophylla, assembly GCA_033977485.1. NCBI lineage: Eukaryota > Viridiplantae > Streptophyta > Magnoliopsida > Cornales > Hydrangeaceae > Hydrangea > Hydrangea macrophylla. The sequence goes on along the minus strand of CM066988.1, from coordinate 57,731,470 downwards.
ATAACTATAAATTATATAATAGACAATTGCCCTTAAATCCCCCATCAATGTACTTTCATGGATGGAGGACACCCAATATTTTTATTTAATACTAGATCCCTAGGATCCTAGTTAACACACCTAATCATGGTTAATGATCTTGTTGTCCCCACTTTACCCTTTTATATATTCTGCAATATATATATATATATAGATGTAATATATATTTAGTCATTAATTGGAATTTGGGAGTATTAATTGTATTTATTCCCCACCATTGCCATGTTTGTTTGTATTTTGAATGTTAGAATTATTTCTACCATTTACATCCCTTAACACATGCTGATTGATCATTCATATTACATCATAAAAATCTGTATAGTTTGTTATTTGTATAGTTTAAATTGTGAAATTCAGAATTGAATAACTGATAAGGGAAACGTTCTAATTTTTTGTTATTTGTATAGTTTAAATTGTGAAATTCACAACTCAAACTGTGAATTACAAAACTTACAACACAAGGGTATTTTAGTACCTCTACTTTTTTAGGGACTTGTTACAACCCAATTACATACAAGTTTTTACACTAATATGTATTTTGAAAATATTTTTTGCTCAATGATTAGGGTTTGGTGAAATCCACACGATAATCTATATTATTCACAAGTTCACTTGTGAATTTCACAAGCAAAGCTACTGGATGGCAGTATATTTAAGAATATCTAAATGACAAGCTCTGTAGGGGTTCATGCTCAATTTTAAACTACGTTGCATTGTGAATTTCACTAACATTACTGTTTGACACCAGTGAGTTTCATAGACATTACAATTTTTGACATTTGTGAATTTCACTAGCTAACATTACTGTTTTGAATTGCAGCAGTTTCTTCTTGTATGTTGACAGGTTGGTTCGTGAAATTCATGAATAGTCTATGATTGAGAACTTCACCGATGATTTATAAAAAAAAAAAATAATAAAAAAGGAGAACTTCATCGGTGAATTTCTCAATCTTACTTGTGATATTCGCAGGTCAATTTAATGCTTGATGAGATAAAAACTAATCTGTGAAAATCATTTATTCGTTTGATAAAATGGGTTGAGACATTACTTTGTTTTGAAATTCATGAGCTAAGTTTGTGCATGACAACCCCACTCGGTGAGTTAAACAAGTCTCTTGTGAAAATCACGAACTGATTTTATCAGTGCACCGTAATCACTAACTTTTCATTAGATAATTTGTGAGTAACATGACATACCACAAGTACTCGAGCACTTCAAAATCATGAAAGGTACTTGTTAACCATATATAATGATTTCAATCAAAATAATATCACAGTGAAGTTCACAAATGAACATCCCATCCAGTTACATATATATCCCACCAACCATTTATATGGACAGCCCTTCTGATTATGCATATTAATCTTTGTAATTCACAGTTTGAGTGCAACTTAAACTATACAAATAACAAAAAAAAAAAAAAAAGAATGCTTCCCTTATCTTCTTATGAAATTCAATAATTGCAGTTTGTAAAATTCACAGCCAAACTTGAAAGGAAGCATATAAAAAACCAGCACTTGTGATTAAAGTCCAAAATAACCATATTTATTCTGGAAATAGTTGTACAAGATTTTATTGTTGTGTTGGTTTGTGAATTTCACATGTAGAACTGATTAAGTTGAAAAGCAGTGCGCATTGTGAAATTCATTGATTGACAGTTTTACGAACCACATGCTCTGGTGTTAATATTCGCATCCAGGAAGTGAGCATCAAAAACTAACTTGTTGAGTTTGAGTAGATAAGTGTGTGGACAAGATTAAGAAAGAACAAGTGCAAGCATTTAGTCAACTCAAATTCTACAATTTTCTTAACACACATGACCAAAAGAGTAAAAATATAATCTGGAAAATTTAAAAAGTTTTCCAGTCCCATTTAAGTATCTTTTAGATGGAGAAAAAAAAATACCCACTACCACATGAATTGACTTCAAAGACAAATACTATTCTTACTCTCCCACGAACAAAATCCATAACCTTGAATTTATAGAGTTTCTTGGGCTACTCCTGCTCCCACTGATGTACCATTTGAGAAAGTAAACCCTGTCATTAATGGGTTGAATCCTGAGAAGAGTGAAATTCACTAAACTCATACATGTGGTGTTCATTTCAACAGGATACCTGTGATATTAACTAAACTCATATTGTTTTTCTTTATACAAGCTCACAAATTCACTAACTACAACATTGTGAAAATTCACTAAACTTCTTGGTCTGATTCAAGTATTTTTTTAAACTTTAAAAGCCAGATCTGTGAAATTCACTGAGTTGACTATTTTGTTTAGCGCTGTGAAATTCAAAGAGCTGACTGTTTTTATTTTATTATAATAAACTCACATTGTGAAAAATATAGGTTTGCAAATCTAATTATTTTAGAGAAGTTCAATGAGCTGACTGTTTTGTTCTATGAAATTCCCATATGGAATTGATTCATCCTATGCATTGTGATTCTAGGAAATAAAAAATATGTAACATGCTATGCTTTTGGGTTTGAGTCAACAACCCATACAAAAACAACAAAAATCACATTTACGTACATATGTGAATTCTACATTCCTCCTATCAATAATATCCCAAAGATGGAACTCTGATTTCCATTGAATAGTGAAGTTTCACAAATTTAGAGACACACGCCGTTCTAGTGTGTTAGAAATATTACATAAAACATCCATACATCAAAACTTATGCTCTGTTTGTGTGTTTTCGCTCCATGGATTGGGTTCCAATTTACAAAACCAACAAACCTGGGCTCTTTGAATCCGAAGTCCTTGAGGCCAAAAAAAATAAAAAATGGTGCAACACACACATTTGCAATCATTGATTTGAATGAGGATAGGTTTTCAATTTTTAAAACCCCAAATCTGTGTCAATTTTGAAAACCCCAAATCAGACACTCCTTGCGGCACAAAAAAAAAAAACAAAAAACAAAAAACAAAACAAAAGTGCAACACACACATATGCAAACACTAATTTGGATGATGAAATTCACAAACACAAATTTGGGATTTTGTTAATTTCTCAAAAATAAAAGCAAATCCCAAATTTTAGACAAAGCCTACCTTTCTTCCCCATTTTTGATATGTAGATGTACTTCTAGAGAATTTGTGAGTGGTTCCCTAACTTCAAAGATAAGCGAGCTCCGGAGACCGCCGAAATCTTGAAGACACCCTAAACTGGGTCGCTGGACTTCTGCAGCTCAAACCCTAGGTTTTGTGGTGGTTCATTTTAAATGACAGTCTCAATGGCAATTTATGATAGATTTATCAGCTTTCAATTGGCAAATGATGAAATTAGGGGAGAAATTTGGGGAAGAAACATTTTTGGAAGGGGTTGCCATTGAAAGAATGGTGTGAGGAATTATCTCTCCTGTGCAAATGGTCTGGGGGTAGTTTGGGGATGAAAATATCAAAGGGACTTGATCCAAAAGTATTTTAACCAAGGGACCCAAAGCCAAAAATGCCAATAGTAGGGGGATATAATACTAATTTACCCATTATATAAACGAAATTAAAAAATACAATTTGTAAGAGAGTAGTAATACTTCTATAAAACTATAACTAACAATTTGAATGTGATTGACTAGTAGTAGAATCTGAACAAGTTAAAAACTTGTAACACTAAAAGTCATTTTCACACTTTCAAATTGTAAGAACAATTAGAGCAACAACCAACAAGAGAGCAGGAGAGAAAGAGAGCTTATAACACTAGAATATTTGACAATGAAGACAGTAGAGACACTGAGACAGTAGAGAAGAGAGAATGAAGGTTTGTTTGTAAATTGGTGAGGAATAATTGTTTAAGGAGTACAATATTTATAAGGATATTTATTTTGTTTTAGTCGTTGGTTTGTTCTAGCAATGGTAGTTGAAGCACGTTAATTTTGTTAAGGAAGAATGGAAGATGAAATAAATTCGGCAGTTGGAGTGTCGCCTTCTTTAAAAAAAAAAAAAAAAAAAAAGGAGACTTCAGAGAATTAGAGACTTAGAGTTAAGACTTGGAGTAATTTGAGTAAATAATATAAATTTGGTAGTTGAAACTTGAACTTGAAAGTTGAAGGCTTGAGTTGAGTTGTTGAGGATGTTGACTGTTGAGCCTAGAAAGTTGACTTGAACTTGAACTTGAAGCAATGAAGCCTTGAAAGGACTCAAGGACATTTAAAGTTTAAATCAATTAGACAGTCTGTAACTGTGTTATGTACTTACGAAGTTACGTGTAAATCAGAAATGTGTATACAGTGTATTCACAGTACTATTTGTATAAATTGTATATTCAAAATGTAAATGTATACGGACAAACTGTCTACGGTCTACAGACTACACACTGTCTACTGTCTAGTCCAGCTCGCGGGTTTAGGCGAGTTGGCTCGCGGGTTTAGGCGAGTTGGCGGGGCGGGGTGGGGTGGGTCCGCGAGGCGAGGCGGGTTACGAGGTGAGGTGGGTTGGTGGCGAGTCGGTGGGTTAGACGAGCTGGGTCACGGGGCGAGTTGTGGGTTGCAAAAATGGAAGTCGACCCGGACCCATACCCAATAAATTGAGTCACGAGCTGAGTTTGACCACGGGACGAGACGAATTGCGACTCGCCAAATGACGAATCGGGGCGGGACGGGCCAATTCGCCCCGTTTGACACCCCATTGTCACTCAAACAAGTTCACATCCGCAAGTTCTCAAATTGTACTTTGTGGATGAAGTTGTGTACGTAGATATTTCCGTTTATATGAGAAGATTTTATTTTTTTTAGCTGAAAGATGAGTAGATTTTATAACTTGAACAATATTTGCTCTTTCAGTGCTCTTCAGTGAGTGAACGATGCAGAGCTCTTCTCTCCTCTGCTCTTCAAACCAACTCTCTTCAACACCTCTCTCTATATCTCAAACACTCACTTTCCCCTCTCGAAATCGATGCATTGGTCCGGTGGCCACACTCTCATGCGCGGGTCTATCAACCTCGACTCATTCCAAAAACTGGCGTACCTTATCTCCTCTGTACAGTAATGGTAATTTGTACAGTTTTAATTTTTTGAAAAAATTTCTATTTATTAATTGATTATTTTGATCTTTTTACGTGGTGGGTTTTGGGTTATTTAATTATTATTTTTTCGGCTAATCAAGAAAATATTGGAATTTGACACCAGTAACAGTTTTATCTAAATTGGTTGCATATTTTAAGATATGTTGAGGATAAACTCTGCTGCGTTTGACTTTTTCTAGTCAATTCGGGAGTGGGTTTGTGTTTTGCTATGTGCAATTCCCAGATTGGTTTGGAAACTTCCAATTGTGGCTTGGATTTTGAATCATGGGTTTGTGTTATTCATGTTTATTCTCATAACTCCTCAGCAAGTTAATAACTTATTCAAGGCAGTATCACTTTTTTCAAATTATCTAATTGGCTCTCCATGAAAAAAAAAAAAATTCAAATTTCATTCTTTTATTTTTTTCTTTTGGTTACTTTAATTGGTCTACCCTTCTATGGACTCGGGTTGTCCTCGGGAGCGGGTGCAAAAATTCGAAGTTGGGGGGCTTGGCAGGGGTAAAAACAGGAAGTTGCACTTTAGGGTGGATGAGTATAAGGAGGTTCGAGGCAGCACCTCTGAGGCAGTTTTTTTGGTCTATTTACATATATTTTTCATGTATATGGTATATAAAGGATGGTGGGGTGCTACAACCCCCTTGTCTGTCCCTGAGTAGATTAGCCACTTGTTGTCTTAGCCATAGTTGTCTAATCGGGATTTGTATCGTGAATCGAAATGTCACTAGTGAATCGAACCGGGATTCACGAATCGTGAATCGTAAGATTCAGTAACAAATTTAAAAAAACTATAACAAGGATGGAAACTATGTAGAATGAAAAATATAAGAAAATAGCAATCAAAGAATGATAGAAAACACATCTAATTAAATGATTACGTCGTCTAAGATTTGGAAAGATAGTGCGTTAATGGTTAAAAATGTGGGTTCGATTCCCGCCGTGATCAAAATAGATGACTGCAACGAAACATACTTCATTAAATCATTAATTCATCATTAGTTCATTACATTCAACACAAGATTCACAAATCACAAGATTCACAACTGCTAAATTTCAAGTAATTCTCAAGTCAAGTGTGCACAAAATATATCTCAATTCCCAACTAACAAAAAAAAGTATACCCCAAAATATACCCCCAAGTGTCCACAAAATATACGGTATACCCCCAAGTTTAGATCTAGAAACAAAATAATAGCTAAACTAAATAGTTGAATTTCCATAAAAAAAATCCTCGAAAACGTCAAGATCAAGATCATCTTCACCATCACTTTCTTGCCTACTCATCTCCTCATCCAATTCCCTTTCTTCCTCTTCCACATCTTCATCTTCATCTTCAATCTCGTCAATGATAACCCCTTTGCCTTTTCCTTTGTTGTAGGCATTCAAGTTCCTTGGTCCTATTAATTTATGATTATAAAGAAAGAATTAGTATGATATACAACAATTGCTTATATCTTTCTCTTGTTCTTAATAAATAATATAAATCAATTTAGTTAGTATACGGTATACCTCTCTTTCTCTTGTTGCTACTTGGACCATCATCAACTGTGAAGCATTCATGAACATCCATCCATGATAAATCATCAACTAGACATGCATCTTCCCTTTCAATGATCCATTCATCATCCGATTCCATATCTGACAAACAAATTGGATGATACAAATCCTCCCTATTCTCTTGCCTTTTTAAGTTAAAGGTTGTACTTTACAAATACCAAAGCATTCAACCGTTGTTGCTCCAAACGGTTCCTTTTCTTAGAGTGGACATGGTCAAATGTGCTCCAATTTCTTTCACAACCGGTGGCACTACAAGTAAGGCTTAGCACCCGTATAGCTAGCATTTGAAGCTCTTTGCACTCTTCTCCATAATTTTCCCACCATAAAGCTATAAGTAGAAAGTACAAGAGGTTAGGTTTTAAAATATATTAGCCCTTGTAATTTGTAAATTTGTAAAGAAAGATTACCGGGTTGTTTCTTGTCTCTTGTCAAGACGGCCACCTCCATTCCAAACATACCCTCAGCTCTCTTGAACTTCTCAAGTTGTGAATCAATCATGACTCTTGTTTGCACATCGGGATACATTCTCTCAATTGTTCTAAACAAACCCATCTTTACTTCTAGATTCGCTTGAAAATTTGGATCATAATGGAACCTTAAAATTAAATATAGTTGAAGACTTGAAGTTATATAAGTATATAATATATTAATAATATAATATAACCATTAGAATTGGCACCTAATTTAGATTAATATAGCAACTTACTTTGGATTAAGATAGAATGCCGCAGCATGAAGTGGTCTATGGAGTTGTAAATTCCAACGTTGGTCAATGATGCCCCAAATGCGATTATATCTTGCCACCACATGTTTGAAATTATTCTTAATTGGTTCTTTTGCTCTATCCATAGCCTCATAGATATACCCCATTACCGGCTTTGCATCACCATCTACTAGTCTTAGAACCTTCACTAGTGGAAGCACGCATTTCAAACAATACTTAATTGATTTCCAAAATCTTTTGTCCCCCAAAACAAAGTGTGAGATGATCGCCGCATCATCTTTACTTGCATAATAACTCATAGCCTACTCTTTCGATGCAAACGTAGCCCGTAGAGGAATTTTCGCATCCATAATACTCTTTAAAGTAAGATAAGGCGTGGCAAATCTTGTCACCGCCGGTCTTATCAATTCCTTATTCTTAGAGTACTTTCGTAATAAATTCAACACCCAAGTATGCGATAGATGTAAACCGTGATCCTCCGTGCCTTCGCTAGTGTATCAAAGAAAGCCGGGACATCACCAATGTCGCTAAGAATTAAATCAATACAATGGGCCGCACATGGGGACCAAAACAAATTCTTCCTTTTATCCTCTAGCAATCTACCGGCGGTTACATAAGCCGCGACACTATCGGTCACTACTTGAACAACATTTTCCTCCCCAATCTCTTCAACTAACGATCAAGCAATTCGAACAACTTGTTTGCGTCCTTTATAACATTGGAAGTGTCAATAGATTTAATGAACACTGTACCACTTGGACTATTGACAAGAAAGTTCGTAAGTGATCGGCTCTTTCCATCGGTCCACCCATCCGACATTAAGGTACACCCGATTCTCTTCCATTCAATTTTATACTTTTCCAAACATGCATTCACACTATCAACTTCCTTTTTTTAAAAATGTGACTCTAGCTTCATGATAGCTTGGAGGTTTCAACCCTTTCCCATATTCACTAACCGATTTTATCATCTTAAAAAATAACGGACTTTTTACCAAATTAAATGCTAAAGCATTCCTGTATAAAAATCTACAAATGTCTTTAACAACGGGCTCCTTATCTTTAAGCATTTCATTTAAAGTCTTTTGAGTAGACGTGTTTCCTTGTGACTTGTCTTTCAAAACAACTTCATCCATGGTTCCCTTTTTTTGACTCAAATTGTTAAATTCTTCAAAACATTCTTCTATTTTATCATTATTACCATTAACTACTTCCAACTCTTTCAAAACATTCAAGAACAACAATTTCACTTCTTCCGATACTTGGGTACAACCCGCTACATTACGACGAGTGCATGCTAAGTGATGCTTCATTCTAATGACCCCACCCCAATAGGTCCTTCCACAATAGTTACACATGAGGTGCATCCTACCCCCTTTTCCATCATCCACTCTCTTACAATGGTCCCAAGTTAGGTCATTAGTTTTTCTTCCCTTCTTGGGAGCCATTAATTATGCAATTGCAATAAAAAATGTTCACCAAACCCTAGAATAAATGCCTTTACTAAATGTTCACCAAACCCTAGAATAATTGAATAAATGCCTTTACTAAATGATTTTTAAAGTGTGTAAGACTGGGGACCAGTGGACCACATCTGATTTGAAGAAGAAGCAACAAAAAAAAAAGCCGAAGAAGACTTGGGAGTTGACTTGGGACCACTTACCTCATTGTCGGCCACTGTCACAGTCGATAGAGAGAGAGTCGATCTTTTTTGGTGAGCTTTTCTTTTGTTTTCTCCTTCTTTGTACTAGAATATTAGTATATGTAATGATATATATATATATATATGATGTACAGTTGGTTCAAGAAAAAAAAGAAAAAAGAAAAAGTCGATCGAGAAGGAGTGAAGATCTGAAGAAGACAGTCGATCTCTCTTTTTGGTTGTTTTTCTTTTTGTTTACTCTTTCTTTTTAATATATTAGTATATTAAATATATATATAATACTCCAGTATAATATATATGCTGTCCAGCTGGGAAACAAAAAAAAAATTCGATCAAACGAATCGTAAAGATTCGATATCGCGAATCGAATCGCAACAGAGACATGGAATCGCGATTCTTATTTGCGATTAATAGCACATCGCGATTCTTATATGCGATTCAAATCGTTTTTTGTTCGTATCATATCGAATTGTACGATTCGTATCATGAATCGTACGATTTTAACAACTGAGGTCTTAGCTACTTATGGCTTACCTAAGAGGTTTATACTTTGTTTTAACATTTCTCCACTTGAATGCTTGTGGAAACCAGTAATATCTTGTTGATGGAATGTCGTTAATGGATCCGAGTCATAATTATTTTCATTTGATATATGTGGTAGGTCTTAGTGTGATGTCAGATGTGTATGAGAGATGGGATGGGTTTAATACGTAAGCATGTTAGTACATGTGGAACAACAGATAAAATGTGATAAAATAATGCAGAAGTGTGGTAGAATAATATTATGTAAAAATGCACTAAAATAAACAGGATTCGGAGAGAACATGGCTCGGGTGAGATCCACGGTAGCACGAAATGAAAGAGAGAGAAAGCAGGAGCAGACCGAGGTCTAGGTGAAGGTGTGGTGTCTAATGTGGGGTAGGACCGGATTAGTGTTGGTAAGTGGTATTGTAAGGTGATCCGGGTGATGTTGGGAGATGGGCTAAGGATTGATAAAACGCAAAGGCTTAAGAGTGAGGGTGAAGTAGCTATTAGTGACTTCAGGAGTCAAAGGAAATGGTGAGGTCAAGAGTCTCTTAGCTAGATTGTTGTGAGTCTATGTTGGTATTATTTGAGTTAGACCTTGTTTTTGAATGTGTAGAATGAAGCTGGTACTTATAGAAGGAGTAGTGAGGGGTTGTGAGATAGCTGGAGAAAGCTGAGTTGGCATTCTCGGGGTGATCTGTCTGCTTAAGGTAGGTATGGGCATTAAATGAGATGCTGATTTGTCATGGGCTTGGGAGAAGCGAATCAGATATGAGGGGTGTGTTGTCACTTGGTGGCAGATCAACACTACAGAGTTGTCAAAGGGAGAAGACATTCCATTGGTGTAAATGTTTAAGCGAGGGAAGATACCAAGGCTTATGCCATTGGTTTGCAGAAGGGAAGCGATGGCAAGTTCCAAGGCTTGGTCATTGGTGCAGAGTATTAAGCGACCTTGAAGTGACCTGGCTATGGGGGTCAAAGGTTCAGCAGATGTTGCGGTCATCGACTCCTCTAATTGGTTGTGAGGTTGGTGGGGCAGGGCACGTGAAAGTCATGCGTCTTTCTCTCTCTTTGGGACCAACCCTAACTTTGCCTGTGAGGCATAAACTAGGGAGATGCCCTTGGTTCTAGCCACCTAGCCATAAGCTCTCAAGATCCCAACAAGTGTGACCACCCTTAGGTATTGCTTCCCGGCCAAGGGTGGGTGTCATGAGTGGCAAGTATGTGTATTTAGTATTTAATATTTATATTTCAGTAGCATGTGGTCCTCGTTGAGTAGAGATGCTAGCGTGTGAGATCTGGAGAGTGGTTTGCAAGTTGGGGATATGGAGAGTAAGACCCGAAGTGTGGTTAGCGGGTAGAGATCTGGACAGTCGTTTGCGAGTGGGGATTTGGAGAGTATGGTTAGCAGGTGGAGATCTGGAGAGTTGTTTGCGAGTAGCGATTTCCTTTGTCTCAGAGTGGGCTTTGGAGTACTTTGGAGTACTTTGGAGTGGGCTCCGAGGTGAGGCTTCAGAGTGGGCTCATTTGAGGTGGCTTCAGAATGGGCTTCTCCGAAGTGAGGCTTCGGAGTGGGCTCCTCCGAAGTGAGGCTTCAGATTGGGCTCTTGGGTTCTTCTGCGGTGTAGATGGAGCCCATAATTGGTGGTGGTATTGATACTCGTGGAGTCGGTGGTGACATGTGCTGGTCAAACTGTTTGAGTTGTCAACAATTACCTACAATATATTTATTTTATGGTCTACTTATGTAGCTTCATTATCTTATCGGTATTTGCCGTCAATATTTTGAATGTGAATTTATTTGAGATTGCATAAATAAGTTCTTGAATGAGAATTTACTTACATTGCATATTTTTATTTAGAAGAAGCATATAGTTTTGAAGTCAAGAAATGGCCTTTATAGTAGCGTCCTTATATCTCTTTTATTTTGTGGTTTGTGTTGTTGTTGCTTTATTTTGGTTCATCGAATCCGATTGGTTGAAGCCAGTAAAAATAAGATTTTGGTTTAAGTTACTAGTGTGACTAATGGGAATGTGTCTAAAATCATAGTTTATTTAAAATTTTTTTTTTTCACCTGGTTTGCTCAAGAGATTGTTGAAAACAGTAAGATATTGAATTAAGATCATTGGTACTCAATATTCAATGTAGTATCTCTTAGTGGGTTTAGAATTTGTTTTTTTTTTTTCATCTTTCTATGATGATACATTGATATTTTGCTAATGTCAGCTACTTGAGAAATTACCACAAGTAGTAAGATAGGATTGAAATTTGTTAGTGCAGGATGAATGTTTAAGGGAATATCATGTGATACATTTCTATTACTTCAGGATCTGTTTGGTTCATGGTTTAGTGAGGGAAAGGAAGTGAAAGCATTGAGGAAAACAGTTCTCTTTATTTGGTTAGTAAGGAAAATGGTGAGAAAAATGGGAAGGAGAAGAAAATATGGTGAGAAATAACTTTAAAATTTTGAATTTTGTGAGTTACACTATCACCTTTTTTTTTTTTTTTTTTTTCATTTCTTATTGCAATTTAATTTTAATTTTTTTTCAATCTTTAATGTTATTCAAACTTGGAGGAAAGCACAAGGAACTAGTTTTTCTTCTTGTTTTCCTTTCATTTTCATTTCCTTCTCTAAATTCGTAAACCAAGGTGAGCCTTAGGCTTTTATTTAATGGAATTGAGTTGTGACATGTCCTGTGATCCCATTTCAGCTACTGAAGATATTGTTGAAACTGGTAAGACCGAATCGGAATTCATTGAGGTTGGGCACATAAGCGGTGTTCATGGGCTTCAAGGAGAGGTTCGTGTAAAACCCAGCACTGATTTTCCCGAATTGCGATTTGCTGAGGTATTTTCCAGAAATAGTACTGAAACCTCTTTTGGTCCATGGATATAGTGAGGAAAAGGAAAATAAAGCATTAAGGTGAACACTTTTCTTAGTTCTGTTAATAATTAAAGCAGTGAGAAATATGTGAATGACGAGAAAAAGGCAGGAAAAAAGGTCAAAATTTTTTAATTTTGAATTTTGTCAGTCACTTAACTTCCTCTTTTCTCTATTTCAACTATATTTTGGGACAAATTTTCTATGTTACCTGGACTTTCCTACTAACCCCAAGTACCCGATCCCCGTGTCCGACGCCCGTACCCAATTCTGACACTCGGATCCTTCACAAGTGATGTTGAAAAGGTAAGTAGAAGCTCAAAATTGTGGGCAAAGAGGTTTCTAACTATTGATATTAAGAAACATAGTATGTTTATATCTTCAGAAGGTGTCCGCATACCCATATCCAACGTTTAGACACATGTCCCCGGATCCCAAGATTTGGATTCAGAGGAGGTCCAACACCTAGATACACACCCACACCCGACACTCATACCCGAGTCTAGGTAACATTGCAAATTTTACCTTCTAATGTTATTTAAGCATCGAGTAAAATACTTTCTCATTTTCTTTTCCTTCCTTCTCCCTCTAAATCCGCAAATCAAATGGAGTCTTCATGCTGTTATTGATTTTTTACTTTTCTTTGTAGTCAGGGAGAAGATGGTTGAGGCAGCAAGTTCTAGGAAGAGAAAAAATTCAAGAAGTTGAGCTGGTGGAGGGAAGAGGACACCCGGGACAGAAGAGTTGGATTGTAAGATTTAATGAAGTTGACACAGTTGACCAGGTAATCCTTAATAGCATGTTTGGTGTGGACGAAGGAGATTGGTTGTGGGGGAGGGAGAGGGAAGAGGGTTAATCGGTTATTTTGGGTGGATGGAAGAGAGAATGGAAAAGAAGAGGGAGGGATGCCTTTTCTCCCGGGCCCACAAATCTAAATCCATTCAGAAGTGGACAGATTGGGAGAGAATAGGCTTCCCGCCTCTTTTTGACTTTTTATCCTTTAAAACTAATGCTTTTGCCATGTTAGGATATAATAGTAAAACATACAATATTTTCTTCTTTTTTCGTCACTTCCTTCTTAGCAATCAAACAAAAGGAGGGAAGACTCCCTTCCTTTCCCTAAGGTACTTCTTCCCTCCCTCATTCCTTCCCTTCCTTCCATTTTTCATCCCACCAACCACATATAGCATAAATTGGGCTGACTTTTGTCATAGTTCATGTGCTGTCTGTTCGAGCAATTCTTCTGCCAGGGATCACCTTATATATTGGAAAGTAATTTAGTTATCGAATAACTTAGTTAACTCCCATCATTGACAGGGAAAATATTGTTGTATTAGCAGAATGACCCTTATTAATGTGTAGTTCTATGTTGATGAGAATATGTATGAGACCATTGTTGTTGAAGTTTTTAAGTAGATTAGGTTGCCTTAAGCAACATTTTCCATTATTGCAACTTAAGCGGCACCCGCTATACATAAACAACTTGGTCTTACCTTTATGAATTCTTTCTACATGCCTCACTATAATTTTTCTTGAAAGTATATAGTACAATGTTTGGGGGATATTACTCTAGTAACTGAGCTATGGGCTTTGATACATTTTCCTCCCCTCCCTCTAGTCCAATGGTTGGGCTGCACATTGGGTGACCCCTAAATACCCTCCTCACATAAATAAAAGTGGAATTTGATCATAGGCCTTTGGTACCATGGTTGTTAAAATCGGTCACGTGTGGATTCGAGTTTCATACATCCCGATGGAATTCACGATTAAACACGATACACAATTCATAGTTTTGACCTTGGAGGTTATAAGTTTTAATTGGAAAATTTTCAAGATTTTGAGCATTTTTTATTTATTTATTTTCATATGAGCAATGTATAGGTGTTTTCATAATATTATTATTTACTTAAAAGAGTGGATCTTACGATTGTCTGATCGATATAATTTTGGCAACAAACTAACGAATCGATTGACGATTTGACAAAAATGTTTGGTATAACTATCGGGAGAGTTTACAAACTAAGCTAGCTGGCTTCTTCAGGCCATGACCTTTGCTATGGGCTAATTACATCTACAAGAAGTTCTGTTAATGTTTGGTCTTCTTTATTTTCTCAGGCTCAACATCTTGTTGGTTCAACTATACTTGTGACGGAAGAAGATAGACCAGAGTTGGAGGAAGGCGAGTTTTACACTCGTGATCTTGTTGGCATGAGAGTAATTCTCAAGGTTTTTACTTTATGACATTATGCCTAGTTTTAGGCATAGAAATTTAATCACTTGCAGAAAATATAAATCTTGTGGGTGTTTTTTGATCTTTGTTGTTCTCGTTGAACTTGTACACCTAGGGGAGCTTTGCATCCTTTTGTATGCTGTGTTTGATTTAATGTAAATGTTGTATGCCCAAATATATTTTCAGGTGCAATCTTTTACAAGAAAAAAAAAATCATTTTCTTTCTTATTTTCGGTGTTTGGTTGACCCTTGAAAAACAATTCATAAGTAACAAATAATGTACTTTAAGAAGGGCGGAGCCACTATGCCTGCTCAATTTTTGGGAAAAGAATGTGGGTATATTTGATAGTTGTAAAAAATATTTGGGCTTGAGTGAATTGTTTGTTAACTAGGGAGCTTTTTACGGAATTGTAAAACTTTAACCAAAGTAATAAAAGGTTCTATCATTTAATCTCCAACCATGCTCTCTACTTTAGCTTTTAGCCATTTTAGACAGCCAATTCTTAATTTGCGTGCTCCAATGGGCTCTCCAAATATCTCTCCACAATGTAGAATAACTTTTTGGCTCTCCACAAGTGAGGAGATATATAGCATGTTTGGGGAGCTCTCCAAAATTAAAATAATAAGACGTAACAAAATTGGGACTCATTTGAGGAGAGAGTACATTGGAATTAAGTTAATTAACAATTTTAATATTCAAATTAGTTTAAAAATTCAAAGCTCTCTGTTTAAAGAGCATGGTTGGAGCAAGAATCTTAAAACTGACTAGCTATAATAGCTTTATAGCAATTTTAGCAAAAAATTGGAGAAAATTTAGAGAGAATGGTTGGAGATGCCCAGGGTTAACTTTCTAGCTGGCCAATACTTGATTTAAAAAAAGAAATAAAAATCTGGATACAATTAACACTCCTAACATGTCATTTTGACATTTTTTGTGTTGAAAATATTAGACATTTATATCTAAAATATTCTTGATTTTGTCATGTTTTAATACTTGGGAAAATAAATTATCTTTCTTAGTTCGGCCAAGTGCAACGAAGAGCTATAGATGCACCTGTGCGAAAGAGTGATAAAATCGTAGTGCCTGGAATGGTTAGAGGGAGAGGCAGACCTAGACTGACCTTGGAGTATGTAGTGCAAGAAGATATGAATATATATAATATAAATGAGCATATAGCTCTTGATCGTGCAAAATGGAGAAAAATGATTCATACAGCCGACCCCTATTGATTGGGACACAAGGCTAGGTTTGGTTTGGTCTTCAGCTTTGCCCCTAGTGGATGAAATTTCTGGGTCCGCCACTGCTTCAAGCATATTGAGAAGGAGCAATAAGTATTTTTTATATTGACTAGCATTAATCTTAGTATATAGCATAATAGGAACACCGAACATATACAAGTATATATTAGTATATATTGTATGTGCATATATATATATATGTTCATGTGTATAATATAGGCTTATACATATTTATAATTATGTGATTGTATGCATGTCTACATATATTAATTGATAGAATAATATTTGGGACACAACTGATGAGAACATGGGTTCGTATCAACAACCTTCATACAACTTTCATACAACCTCCCCAAAAGATGTGTCTATCTCTCTCCTGTGATGTCACTGGACCCCACAGTGACACAGGAAAGAGATAGACACATCTTTTGGGGAGGTTGTATGCAAGTTGTATGAAGGTTGTGTCCCAAGTATTACCCTAATTGATATACATGTCGATTAAATGGCATTTTTTGGGTGAACGATAAAATGGCCTTTCACTTTTAAGTATTGTTATGGAAAATGACTTTACGGAGAATTTTTTATATTTTATCAAAATCTTTAGCTAAAACATTTATGGGGCTATTAAACAACAAAAAATGCCGACAACCATTACCAAGTGTACCGTTTTTTGAATAGGAAGACGATTATCTAGTGCCATCTTTTTGATATTAAAAGATGATGGAGTATCACAATTATTCAAAAAAGTATAAGCTACTTTTTGTTGATCTTTGTCTTTGTACGTTTCGCTTTTGTTCTCTTTTAGGACATGTTTATGAATGCACAAGGTTTGGTCCCATTTAATTCCCTATGCGGTACTCATGAAAACCAACATCGTGTTGGTTGGATAAAGAGTCTATTTTAAGAGTAATATTATATCAGGCACGGACTCCTAGTCTGTGACAAGTAATCTACCCAACGTTCGAATATATGGAACCAGTTCTATGAACTGCAAAAACGGTTCTGAGCCTTCTCAAACAACCCCTTACTCTAGGGGACTACTTGGCTCCTTTTTGTTATGATTATGACTGTGTGTAGTGTGTATATATGTCTGTGTGTATTTATGTATAATAGATAGACATCCATAATCTTTAATTTCACGCCATGTTAATCAATTTTCTTTTTTTTTTTCCAGGAAACTGGCAAACCGGTGGGAACTGTTGTTAATGTTTTTGACAGTGGGGGAAGTGATCTTCTACATGTCATGCTGGATTCATCCTTAGAAATGTCCAATGGAACTGGAAAGCCAAAATTACAAATAGGTCCTTCTGGTCCCCTTGTGTGGATTCCATTTGCTGAAGCAATTGTTCCACATGTTGACATGATTAAACGAGAAATGCTCATTGCACCTCCGAAAGGCCTGCTTGAGTTAAATGTCCGCACTGATGAGAGGTCCAAGAAAGAAAGGCGCCAGCTTGTGAGTCACCCTTCTCTACTGTACTGCTGGTTTATCCATTTTGAAGTTTATGGTTCACAGCAATTTTTGTTCTGGAAATTGAATTTAAGCTTCTATTGGTTCCATGTTATGAAGTAATTCAGTGGAATTTTTTTTTTCCGCATGTTTGAAACCAAACTCTCAATTTGCTAGAATCTGGTTATTTTCTGTATTTGACACCACTTTGCAAGTGCGTTCATCCATCATGGTTTTTGGGTCTTCAACTCTGTCTTCAGTTCATTCCTTTTCTCTTGTTCATTGTGTTCTAGATAATTTATTTGTCAGAAGCGGTAAAATCTATTATGGCCAATGGGTGATTTCTTTTCGAATGTCAGTTAGCGGTCCCATTACTATAGAAGTATAGCTGGGATTTAAACTATGTTAGGTCTCTATATTACATGATTCTTGGTTTTATGTATATCCTATCAAAGATTGATTATGGCTAGAAATCCTATACTTTGTGTGCTTCAAAATGGATAAATCTCTGTGTTAAGCTCTCTGCCTGTGTTTTCGTCAGATCGCAGAGAACAGCGTTATGACTCTCTCTCTCTCTCTCTCTCTCTCTCTCTCTCTCTCTCTCTCTCTCTCTCTCTCAGACACACACACACACTCACACACACACACACACACATATATAAGAATAAAAATCCTATGCTTTGCGTGCTTCAAAGTGGAAAAATCTCTTGGTGTTAAGCTCTCTGCCTGTGTGTTCGTTAGATATCGATAACAGTGTTATGACTTTATCTCTCTCTCTCTCTCTCTCTATTTATATATATATATATATATATATATTCTGCTTCTGTGTGCCTGGAAATCTGGTTTGTACCATCTTACGGTTATCTGCATAGCCATTTTGTCGACACAGTCCTAAAAAAGTTGTGTTATACATTTCAGGAATGGAAAGAAAGGAAAAAGTTTCAGCAACGCCTCATAGCAGCTAAAAAGAAACTGTGTGAAATGGAGCAGAAGCATGTTTTTCACGGGTTTGGATTTGGAGAGAGGTCCCAGACGAGATTACTCTCAGATCAGATTTTAAGTGTAAATACCAAATTGCTACAGCAGGCACTGCAAAGTACTGTGATACCCTCTAAGAGGTAAATTTCGTTACTTGGAACCATTTTGCTGTTTCTTGATCTTTAATCGATGTGGGAATTTGGGAAATAGTGTTAGAGCATGTATTTATTTCCTCCAAGTCTTTGCATATATGTGTCTATATAAATGCCTGTGCACACATGCAGTTGGACATTGGAGTGTCGAACTTTTGAGCTTCATGTAACGTAAAATGTCAGATGTTTCTCGTTGGATGCATTGACTTCCTCTGTTTACCTAATTACTCATTTCTATCCTTTTTGGTTTTTGAGAGGAAATAAATGCCAGCTTTTTAATGTTTCCTTTATGTTATTAATGCTCAAGTAAAGTAGAAATGGAACGCCGAGTCTTTTCTGCCCGCCCTTTTATTTGTTGCCAAGTAAGTCTCCTTTTAATTCAGGGATTTAGTGAGGAAGGAATGAAAAACACGGAAAACACTTTTCTCAGCTTGGTCAAAACGAAAATTTGCAAGGAAAACAGGGAAAAAAGACAATATAGTGAGAAATTAATTATAAGTTTTGAATTTTGTGAGTCATGACTCATGTCCCTCCCTCTTTGTCTAAAATTACAACAAAACTTTGATATTTTTTAAAAATTTATGATGTCATTTAAGCATGCAGTTTCACACAACGTAACTAGTTTTATCCTTTCCTTTCCTTTTTCTTTTCCTTCTATGAATCTTCAAACCAAACAGATCCCACGGGAAAGCAATACCCAACTAAAATAACATAAATAATGGTAATAATAATAATAATTATGATGATGATATTAACAATAATAATAATAATAATAATAATAATAATAATAATAATAATAATTTCCATAGGCCCCTTCCTTTTCTGGTTGGTGGTCTGCCCTTGAGGACTGATAGATCACTGTGGGACTACCACTTCAAAGGCAATGTCCTATGCATACGTTTTGAATTATGAGGGGTCATACATATGTAGTTGACACTCTTAGCTGATTTTCTCATCCATCTAAGATCAGATACCTCATTTTGTATATGCTGGAAATTGAGGTGCTGGAAATTGGATTCTTGGGTTGGTTGGTGTCTATTCCATGAATTTTGGTTTTGGATTGGTCTGTGCTCCAATGACTTTAGAGTTTAGCCTTTTCTGGTACATACCCGTCACGTAGCCGTCCTGCCATCCCATGCTATTATACGCTTTGAACTACATTAATAAATTGAGAAATGACTACAGTTAGTTAGCATCAAGGGGTAGACATTGTTAAGTCACAATTGCTCTAAAAGTTTAGGCTGTTAAAGAATTGCCCAACAATGTATGTTCTCTAATGGCCTCCATCACTCCCGTAGCTGAAGATGCAATGATATAGATAGGAAGCGGAAGACGTCCTAGAACCAAGGCTCTGATACCATGTTAAGTCACCAATTGCTCCAAAAACTTAAACTGTTAGAGAATGGCCCAACGATGTATATCAAGCTCCAACAGACATAGCAACATTGTTATTGCATAAATTTGAATTGACCACATGCATACTACCTATTGATGATACCGGATTGGATTGGTTATTTGATGTGTAGTAAATGTGAGAGAGAAGGAGACGATTGGTTTTGTATGTAGTTTAGCGCTGCTAATGACGCAGCCTACGTTCACCCGTGAGGGTGTGTCGGTGCTTCCACTATAAAAAGCTTCTTACAAGAGTGGTGTAGGAGGTCTCAATGATCCAACAATAGAACTAACTATCGACAATCTGCTCTACACGTATGCTCTTAATGATCTAAGGGAGCTTTTTACTGACTAGGGTTGCAACCTCAAGAAGAGAGGAAGACACCGAACAAGAGAGATTTGTCTTCTGGAGCTGAGAATTCGATCCCCTTTCTAGGGGAGGAAGACCGCTATTATAGAACAAGGGGTCTCCTTTTACAAGTTAGGTAACCTAGCCAATTTAGGAGACCTAATTGGATTACATTGATCTTATCTTGGCAATTCAGATAAGGGAACCGCTAGTCAAGGGCTGGTTCAACGCCCTTCAAATCTTATCGGCTAGTTAGCTGAGCTAGAATAGTAGTCGCTGAGTCCATACCGTGGGAGTCTCTTCGTTGGGCTGGCTAAATTGGGCCAAGATTGTTCTGCTGGAGAGGGAATCGTATCAGAGCCTTACCTGCCGACCTATTGGTCGAGTAAGGCGGTTGGTTCGGAAACCCAGAACATTACGAGTGTATCACCTATGGATATGAAATTTGGTATGGACACAATTTTCAAGCTGGTTGAAGTCCATACATAAACTTACTATCTTGATTACTTATTCAAATTACTGTCAGGAGAATAGGAAAAAGGTTTTGATGTGTTGGGCATAATATCTTCCTTGAAACAGATGTATAACCAGTCTTGAAGTTACTGCACTTACTAAGAGCCCGTTTGGGATCTCTGTGGAATAAGATATTTTTTATTGAGAGATTTTTGCTGTTGAGTTTTTTTTTTTTTTTAAAGAAGTTGTTCAGTGTTCGGTATTGTTGTTGGTTCAGTGTTCGGTATTGTTCAATGTGTTGCCTTTAATTTCGCACGTTTCAGCATTTTGAAAAATCTGATTTTGGAATAAGCTGTAAAAAGTTGGTTGCCGAACAGACTCAATAATGTCAAATAATCTGTTACCAAACAGGCACTAGGTAGCTGTGATGGCTGATAATATGGTTGATTTTAAGCTATTTGGAATTTAAAGTTTGGAGATTCTAGCATAATAGATTAGCTGGTTAAGATTTAGTGGAGTTGTCTAAACTTCAAAGTTAATTAAATAGATTCAAGTTAGGTTTTAAAACATTTGAGGGGAAGCTGAATCATTTAGACTTTGTTGGTTCATGGATTGAGCGAAGGAAGGGAAAGGAAAAGTACCTTTCTTTGTTTGGTTAATAAGGAAATTTTATGAGGAAAAAATGACAGAGAAGAGAATATGTTTTGAAATAAGACAAAGAGTTTTGATTTTTTGTGAGTCACTCCCCTTGCTTTTTTCTTAAGTTACACTTATATTTTGATTTTTTTTTTTTTTTTTTAACTCTTTACCATTATTTTAGCTTGGAGGAAAACACAAAGGAACTAGTTTTCCTTGTTCTTTTCATTTTCTAAATCCAAGTGTATTAATATTTTTCTAACTGTTCTTTTTTTTTTTTTTTTTGAATTAGATGGAATGCAACTGAGTTCATCAAATCGTTTTTGTCCAAGGAAATGAAGAGTGCTATGCAAACTTCTGAGAAGTACCTTACTACTTCTAGCAGAGAGAAACTAAATGCTAATTCGATATTGCAAGAAAAAGGCCACCTTCTCACATCGGAGGGAAAAGTAGCCATTGCTTTAGTTGTGGACGACAGTAAAAAGCTTGGAAGCTCCTCTAGCTCTAATGTTGACTTTGAAAGCACTGAGGACTCTCCTTGTATGCTTCTACAGAGATTACTCAGTGATGATCAAAGATTTATTGAGGTAATATCTGTTTCATCATCTAATTAACGCGAGTCTCGATAGTTACAAATCAATGATAAGGGAATGCTATTTTTTTTTTTTGGCTGCCTTCTGGTCAATGGGACTTGAAGTTTTGTTGAGTTGAATATGTTTCTAGCATTGATAGTTTTGGAGCCAAAATATGCTGTAATTTTACATACAATGCTTTCTATTATGCGTAATGTTTGTCCTTAGATAGTACAGAAATATATGTATGAGATATGGTCTAATAAATTAGTTTGCTCATTGCAGATGGAAGACCGAGTCTCTGTGCCTTTGATTTTGGTTTGCCCTTCTAATGCAATCGCTTCTCTCCAAAAACTATTCTTGGATCATGACCATTTTGCTTTTGACTCTGAGAAGGTTAGCATGTCCACGTACATAAATATGAACTGCGTTTGGTTTATATTTATGATGGATATCTATTTCTTTTTGTTTCTCATGCATGGATGTGGCATAATTGGATATTTTTAATGTGGTGTCATTGTCAACAGTCGTAACAGTTGGATCTTGAGATAACTGTCCATTAGGCCTACCGCCATAGTCAAGATAGGAGAAATACACGTGAGACACTAATTTTTTTTTTTTTTTTTGAGATAAACTCATATTGACAACATGAATTTCCGTTATTTGACGATGACATCGGACATTAGATTAAGAAGATTTGTTTTTTTAATCACGAGGGACCTCAAACAAACTATGGTTATTTTGTAAGAATCTTAAGTTCAACCATTTCTGAAAAAACAACTGTGTGAATTACCGTAGAGGAATCATTTTTACACTTAATTCATCTAATCTCTAACCTGGATGATACACATTGCACCACAATTTTAAATCGGAAGACAGATTTCAAGAAATGGCAGATCAAAAAGGTTTAAAAAATGATTACTATGTAATTGTAATTTTTGCAATTCTGTTTCTGCTTTTATTTCTAAAATATATATAGAAAAGGAGAAAAAAAAGATTTAATGCAGAAGCAATGGAGTCGGAGAAAACATTCATTATTATTTTGAAGACAGTTCAGTATTGTTTTTTTATTTTTTATTTTTATTTTAGTTTTTGTGGGGCCACTTTCAACTTGTTTGCATGCAGCCATTTATAACTTTACAAGTGGAAATTTCTTAACACAGCTCAGAAAGTTGATTGAATTTTCCAAAAGAAACTCAGAAATTGGTGCATACGGAAAATTGCTTCAACATAAATGAATCGTGAGGCTCTCTTTGGTTGCAGATTTTGAGAAGGAAAAGAAAAAGAAAACGATGAGGAATGTCCCTTGTGTTTTTCCTCCATGCTTAAATAACATTGAAAATTCAAAATTTTCAAAATACAATAGGAATTCAAGAAAACAGGTAGGAAGGTCGCTCACAAAATTTAAAAATTTAAAATTTTTTTCTGAGTATTTTCGTTTCCGGTGCACCGTTTTGGTTATTACCCCAAGAGAGAAAAATGTTTTCCTCTATGTTTTCTTTTCTTTTCTTTTCACTCACTAAATCCATTATCTAAGCAGAGCCTAGATGATTGCAAATTTGTGTTCATACAGTGTGCGATTCTTTATTCTCATGCACATATTCACGACTCTCACCACTCAATCAATGTACAGGTCTGGTTCCTGGAAGAAGAGAAGCTGCCAGTTATTAGTAGTTCATTGGAAGAGCAAAACAAACATAAGATTTTGATGAAGTCGCCTTGGGAAATACTTCAAACACCAGTCGGATCCGGAGGGGTTATTAGCTTATTTTCATCCCACAACATTTTGGAGAAGTTCAGTGAAATGGGTGTGGAGTACATTGAGGTTTGACAGTTTAATTTTAATGATTTGCATTGTTTATGTGGTTTTCAAAAGCAGATCTAAAAAACGTTTGTTTTGTGGTTTCTTCTTGCAAACTGCAGTGTTCTTTCTATTGGGTTTACGTGTTTTTTTATTTTTTATTTTTATATTATAACTTACAACAACAGAGGCTATAAGAAAGGGAGGTGGAAAATAAATTCAGATTCTTGAATTAGCAAACCAAATCTTGTTTGCCCTGCTACTACTCCCTCTGTTCTGAAATAAAAGTCCGTTTTGAGAAATTCCAACTGTTTCACGACCTTTTTTGATTGTTGTGAATTTTGTTCAAATTTTCATAATTGTCCATCTTTTAAGTTCAGAATTCCGGTGGCACATCAAATGAAAAGTGGGAGCCTTTTATGTAATCAAGGGTAAAACTTGAAAAGTGTGTAGTTAAAGAGTATCGACATTTCAAAGAGAATTCTTAAAATGGGACATCCCAAATGGAATAAAGGAGACTTATTTGGGACGGAGTGACTGCATTAAAATTGGAGATATTGTTTGCATTATTGATGTTATTGGGTTATTTTATATTCTTTGATCAGCAAAAAAAAATAAAAATAAAGAAGAAGAAGAAGAAGATGTTCTTGGGCTATGAAATGCGTCATTTTGACTTCCTGGTTTGTACTTTCTCGCAGGTTTGTAGTGTTAATCAAAGATTAGTGTATGGGCACACTCAACTTGGGCTGGTCAATTCGTGCGAAGCAAACGTTGGGATCCGAGTTTTCAATGGCGTCGACAATTTTGAGGAGAATCTTGACATGGTATTCTCTATGAAGTTTATGAAGCAGTTGACAAAACACATCAATAAACTTGGTTTTCATGCACTCCCAAAGCTAAGTTCACATGTTGAGAAGGTTGACAAAGAGTGGGTTGATGTCATCCCTTCATCTCCCAACTCTTATGAGCTTCATTGTTCGATTTACAGCTCCTTGAATGCTTGTCCACCTACCAAGGTTTGTGTTTTGGAGGACTAACATAAATGAAATATACAACTAAACATCTCTCTCTCTCTCTCTCTCTCTCTCTCTCTCTCTCTCTCTCTCTCTCTCTCTCTCTCTCTCTAACGAATATCAAAGAGGAGAATAATATTGGGTTGAAAACCTCAATTGTTGACTATAAAACTTGTATTATAGTCAATGTTACATACATGATTCCCTGAATTGTGGGGATTTACAATTATTTTAGATTAAGATAAATATAGAAATATGCAATTGTAACCGATTTGCAATCAATGGCTTGGACAGAATCAATGAGTTGACATAACAATATTTGAATTTGATTTGGAATCTTTAGTCACATGATTATCACACCCCCGCAAGCTTATGGGGCGAGATCGCACCATAAGCTTGGATTTCAATTGAAATAAGCTTTGGAGAGACCTTTAGTGAACACATCGACGACCTGATCTTGAGTACAAATGTAACGGACCTTTTGAACCACCTTTTAACACATATAATGATAATCTACTTCCACATGTTTTGTTCGATCGTGAAAAACCGGATTCGAAGCTAAAGAGATTGAACTAATATTGTCACACCAAATAAGTGGTGTCGAAAGAGAGACCCAAATCTTTGAATAATGACTGAAGCCACGAAATTTTAGTTGCAGTATATGCCAACTGACCGTTCTTCGCCTCAGTGCTTGAGTGAGAGGCTGTACGATGTTTCTTGGCACTCCGGGAGATGGGGTTATGACCAAGATAAACACAGTACCCACCAGTGGAGTGACGATCATCAGGGCTCCTAGTGTAATCAGCATTCGAATATGCTTCTAAACGAAGAGAGCCAGGTTGGTAAAAAAGACCATGGTCATGGGTGGACTTCAAATACGGTAATATTCGTTTAACCGCAGTCCAATGAATGGTTGTAGGTTGATGCATGAATTGACACACTTGATTAACCGCAAATGAGACATCCGAACGCGTTAGTGTCAAATATTGCAGTGCCCCGACGACACTCTGATATTCAAAATGATCAAGGAGAGGATCGCCATCAAAGAGACTTACTTTTTTACCAGGTTGAGCAGGAGACGAGATGGGCTTGACATCCTGAAATTTTGTACGGCGTAACAAATTCAAGGTATATTTGGTTTGAGTTAAAGTACAAACCATGAGAACTGTAGACTGCCTCAATACCAAGGGAAAAATTAAGAGGTCCCAATCCTTCATAGAGAACAATTTCCCTATGTTATGTATAAGCTACAAGACATGAGTGGAATTATTTCCTGTAATTAAAATGTCATCCACATAAATGAGTAAAATAATTATCAAACCGCCCTTGTGGAATGTGAATAAGGAATAATTGGCCTTGGACTCATGAAAACCGAGTGCGTCTAAATAGTCAGAAAATTTCTGAAACCATGTCCGGGGAGCTTGCTTTGAACCGTAGAGAGACTTATGGAGCTTGCAGACATAGTGAGGATAATTGTGATCACTAAATCCAGAAGGTTGGGGCATATAGACCTCTTCGGATAAAATTCCATGGAGAAATGCATTCTGAACATCCAATTGCCGTATAGGCCATTTGTGATGCACAGCTAAAGCAAGGACAATGCGAATAGTTGAATGTTTCACAACTGGACTAAAGGTCTCTGTATAATCAATCCCTTCCTATTGATGGAAGCCATTGGCTACCAGGCGAGCGTCATAGCGCTCAATAGAACCATCAGAGTGTCTCTTGATTTTAATTACCCATTTATTCGGCAAGATGTTCATAACTGAATGAGGAGGCACCAATGACCACGTACCATTCCGTTGCAAAGCATTAAATTCTTCCCCCATAGCATTTCGCCAATTTTCATGTTTAACTGCTTGACTATAACAAGAAGGTTCAAATAACTGAGGATCATAAGCCACTTGCATAGCATATTTGGGATTTGGTTTGCAAATCCCATCCTTGCGCCGAGTAACCATGGGATGAGAGGGTACGGGTGCGATGGTGTGTGACCGGTCGACTGTGGGATCGATCAAAGAAGTAGTAAGGTTAGAGGGTGGGGGAGATGAAATATATGGGACAGTGCAGGATTTGTAGAAGGGGTAAAAATGTCAGGTGAGATAGGTGATGGAGGAAGTGGTGGTAGGGAAACCAATTCTAGTGCAGGCACAAAAGAATTCGAGGAAGCCATCTTTGCAGGATTAGAATGGGTGGTCTCTTGAAAAGGGAAGGATTGTTCATCACACACATCATGACGAGATAAATAAATACGATCAGTGCTCAGATCAAGACATCGGTACCCTTGATGATTAAGAGAGTATCCCAAAAATACACACCGCTTAGAACGAAATTGCAGCTTATTTGTTTTATATGGTCATAAATAAGGAAAGTAGGCGCAACCAAAAAACGCGAAGAATGCCATAAGTGGGAGATTTTTGAAATAATTTTTCATATGGAGTGAGATATTGTAAAACACAAGTTGGTAGCCGATTAATTAAATATAATGTAGTATTAAACGCATCAACCCAATAAGTAACCGGCATATGAGCATGGGTAAGAAGGGTGAGACTAGTTTCAACAATGTGCTTGTGTTTCTGTTCAGCCAGTCCATTTTGTTCTGTATGACCTGGACAAGATGAGCGAAAACTATTGCCATGACGGGCTAAAAGATTTTGATGCCCGTTTAGTGTATTCACTCCCACCGTCCGATTGGAATGCTTTAATTTGGATGAGAAAAGATTTTCAACATGCAATTTAAATTTGGCAAAAATATCAAAAACTTCATGTTTAAATTGCATAGGAAAAATTCAAGAATATCGAGAAAGATCATCCATAAATAAGACATAATATTTAGATCACAGAAACAGTAGGAGAGCACCAAACATCATAATGTACCAATTCCAAAGGAAAATCGGAAGTTGAATCTGACAATTTAAAAGGCAATTTAAAGCTCTTGCCTAAAGGACAAGAATTACAAAAAGAAATTGAACTTGATCCTGTCATGGGAAGACATTTATTTGAGAGAAGACGGGAAAAGAGCTTGGAAGCAGGATGACCCAGTCTAGAGTACCAAATCGGAGCACCAACACGTACACCAACAGATGCAAACGGATGACCTGATTTGGTTGTGATTTGATTATGAATGTTGAAAGGATGGAGACCATTTTCACTCTTCCCGCGGAAAAGCATCCTCCCGTCTTTAGGTTCTTCACATAGAAACAGTCAGAGAAGAAAATAAAATAGCAGTTATTATCACGAGTGAATTTTGAAACCGAAATAAGATTAGCAACAACCGATGGACAATGTAGAATATTGTTCATAGCAAAAGAGGACGAATCAAAAGAAATTGTATTGGAACCAATGTGAGCAATATTCAAACCTGCACCATTACCTACTGCAACTTGATCGTTCCCATGGTATACATTGTGGATGGCCATATTAGCAAGATCGGAAGTAATATGGTTCGATGACCGATATCAGTAAGCCATGGAGTAGCAACGACGGTCATAGCAGTAAGTTTTTGAGTGGGAACCCGACCTTCGTAAGTTTGGTTCATGCGGTTAAAACAATCAATAGCACTATGTCCTGGACGATTGTAAATTTGACAAATGGGACGGGATGATTTGTTACTAGATGCCTCAAAATTCATAGATCTCGAATTTGAAGAAGACCAAGTATTTGAAGGTCGTCGTGAACCAGAAAAGCCTCTCCCTCTTATGTGAGATCCTCGGTTATGCATAGAGCCTCGACTACGAGAGGTGTTATGAGATTTAGGTGCATACATCACAGTTGGGTTGGTCTCAAGTGCAGGGGTATTGTGTGCCCTAATCCTCATTTCAGCACTAAGAAGTAATGCCACAAGATCATCATAAGAGATTGGAGTGTCATGTGCTTGTGCAAAACTGACAGTGATTCATATGCAGAGCCAACATTATTCATTATAATGGTGACAAGTTCATCATCATCAATGGGTTTTCCAACTAAGGCAAGGTTATCAGCAACATGATTAATTTTGTCCACAAGATCAAAAATAGTCAGACCTTCACCTTTTGTAGTAAGCAAATCGTTTCTTAATTGTAGGATGTGATTTTTTTATTAAGAAGCATACCTCTTCACGAGAGACATCCATGTAGCATGAAATGATGTAAACCGAGCCACTATGGATAGCACTGGTGGAGACAGAGAGTTATTGATCCAACTGAGGATCATTTGGTCTTGTTGATGCCAAGTAACATAAGAGGGATCGACTTCGGTACCCTCCTTGCCATCTTTGTTACATTTGGATTTCAGAGGACATGGATTTGTACCATCTACAAATCCCATTAAAGACTTGCTCTTCAGAATCGGAACAATCTAAGCAAGCCATAGAGGATAATTGGTTCTGTTGAGTTTGATTGACATGAACCCGGATTGGTTGGGTACCACAACACCAGTTGAAGAGCTATTGGCTTCCATTATAAACAACAAATATGAGAGGAGAAGAAGACACAGTTGTTGGACTTATTCTTGCTCTAATACCAGAAAGAATATCAAAGAGAAGAATAATATTGGGTTGAAAACCTCAATCGGTGAGGTGATGTAAAACTTGTATTTATAGTCAATGTTACATACATGATTCCCTGAACTGTGGGGACAGAATGTCACGCCCTGGAGCAGCAAAAAATAGAGAAAAATAAATTTCATTTTTGGGTCCATAGGGAATGACTGGTGAATGTCACTAACGATCCACTCCACGCAGTATTAGTCTACAACATGAATAGTAATAAAAACAAATTGGACACAAATAGCCATTGCTTTTATTACAAACATTCGAGTTAATACAACAGTAAAGCTACAACGTAAGTATATAAGGTTTGGAAGCAGCATATGTCCAAGTACCAAATATAACAAAATAGTCTAAACAGGAATAATAAACTAATAATTATTTCCAGATCTTCAGCTGACATAACCATCAGCGTAGTAGTCCTCCCCGGTATAGACATCATCAGTGGGGCCATCCTCGGTGTATTTTCCTTCCGGATAGTAACCATCGTTGTAGGCTCCGTCATCTGCAGAATAAGGTACAGGAAAGTCTGGGCGGGGAAAATTCAAGCAATAAAGGCCGTCAGCTTACTGAGAGCTGAGTGAGTATAAACTAACAAGGTACCAGTTATCTGAAGCAAGTAACAAGCTATGGAAGTTATAAGATACAACTTTACTAAGTAATATCTTTTCTTTATTCAACCCTGCGTAATTCGAATCCACGTTTTATTTTACAAAGACCTACTGACTCTTACGACCCCGATCTGATTGTAACATTCCTGGATACACCACTGCTCTTGTTGACCATGGTTAAGAACATAGAGTACATATTTTCAATCCACCGCAATTCATGGATACAACGCCTCAAGCACGACATATCACTCTATTGCCACGACTTATCGATCTCTTACCAGTGATCTCCCATCCACCGCTCGTTAAGGACATAACTCGTCCACCGATCATTAAGGATATACCTAGATCATCGGACTATCTTTGAACTACTTGGTCCCGCCCACTACTCATTAAGGATATAAACCATCCACCGCTCGTTAAGGGCATCGTATGACCAAACGTCCACTTACGTACCATTTCCCAAGAACTTATCGAAACTTATCTAAGTTTCTTACAATGATTGATACATGACATCCCATCCCATTGTTGCCTGACTACTCTTGATTTGAAAGAAACGAATATCGAACTCGTACACAAATCAACATGTTACCCACGTCGTCATATTAATCCATTATTCTTAATCATACCCATCTTTATTGTTACATTATCCCTGATCAACTAAAAATTGCATAACGGAAGTCCGAATTGAAAAACTAACAAACGAACCCTTAATATAATAAATAGGTAAAGGAATCCATGTTCTGCGAATGCCAATTGATTGGGATAAAATATGTAACAATCGATTGAGAAAACTGTCAATCGATTGGGTCTAAAACAATGTCAATCGATTGCTAACATTGGCAATCTGCAAGTGTTCCTTGTGGTCTTCCTCCGTCGTTGAGTAGATCAGTATAACGTCGATGAATACTATAATGAATTTATCCATATATGGTCTGAATACTCTATTCATTAAGTCCATCAATACTGCTGGAGCGTTTGTCAATCCAAAAGGCATAACTAAAAACTCGTAATGCCCGTATCTCATTCTGAACACAGTCTTCGACACATCTTCTGGTCGAACTAGCAAATGGTGATATCCCGAACGTAAATCGATTTTTGAAAAGATCCTGGATCCTTGTAACTGGTCGAACAAATCATCTATCCGAGGTAATGGATATCTATTCTTGATCATGACCTTGTTCAACTCGCTGTAGTCCATATAGAGTCAAAGTGTCCATTCCTTCTTCTTCACAAATAGAACTAGTGCTCCCCAAGGTGACGTGCTCGGACGAACAAATCCTAAATCTTCAAGTTCCTGGACTTGCTTTTTCAGTTCCAACATCTCAGTTGGTGCCATCCGATATGGAGTCTTGGAAATAGTCAATGTTCCATGTACTAATTCCACACAAAAATCTATTTCTCTTTTCGGTAGAAGTCCTTTAATATTCTGGAAAACATCCTGAAAGTCTTGCATAATAGGAATCTGATCCATTTTAAGTTCCATACTCGTGCTCCCGATTGTAGCTAAACCACTTGTCAAGAACATATCGCTCGTTGACCGACACTGAAATCTAGTCGTCGGTCGTCCTGTTATCGGAAACATAATTGTCCTAGTAGGGCAGTCCAAATTGGCACTGTGCTTAGTCAACCAATCCATCCCTAGGATAATATCGAACTCTGGCTTTGATAGAACTACCAAGTCTACTGGAAGATTCCTATCTCCCAAAGTCAATGGGCAATCTTTACATACTTTATCCAACTTAACAGTAACTCCCAATGGCGACACAACATTCAGTGCTGGCTTAAGTGTTTGGAGTTCTAAACTCAACTGACGTATAATCTTAACGGAAATAAAAGAACGTATGGCTCCAGTATCAAATAAAACTTTAACTGGACTATGAAAGAGTACAAGCGTACCTTCTAAATGATGTTGTTCATCGGCATTAAAGCCTGCTTCTGCTGGAATGATAGCATTCATCCTTATCTGATCTGGAGGTCCTTGAATTCCTTGAACTGATGCCCCATAGTATCCTCTACGTGGTGCACGACAATCCCTGCTCAAGTGTCCCGGCTTGTTTCAATTTCGGCAGATAGCATCCGTCCGATGGTTAACCTTGGAAGTTGTGCAGAACTTAGCAACGTGCCCTTGCTTTCCGCAATTAAAACATCCTTCATTATTGCTCGGCGGGGATGTCAGCAATGCCTGCGGTTGTGGTCCCTATTGGCGATATTGCTGGGGTCGAGAATAGCTTGACTGAGGCTTCCTGGTTCCCTCCCAGGTTCTCTTGTTACCTTGAAAATTTCCCTGAGGTTTCTACCCTTCGGTATTCCTCGGCGGCTGTGTTTGGAAATTTCTCAGTTGGAAGTTTCTGGATGATTGTGGTTAAGGGTGTAAGCGGTTCGGTTCGGTTCGGTTCGGTGTGATTTTTAGCAAAACCGATCGGTTTCGGTTCGGTTCGGAGTGTGTAAATTTTCGGTTCGGTTTCGGTTTTACACTGCACAAATTAAATGAAAACCGATCGGTTCGGTTCGGTGTGTCGGTATGGTTCGGTTTTTGAACACCCCTAGCTGTGGTCGATTCATCTGTGGTCGCTGTACTGGATATGCGTCCTTCTCTAGACTTACAGTAAGTCTGACCAGTTCTTCAAAACTTTGGTTCAGGTGACCAATCATTATATAGTGAAGATGAGGATTCAGTCCCTGATGAAATCTTTTCACCTTCTTCTGCGGTGTATCAATCATATGCTGGGCGAATCGAGACAGTCGCTCAAACTGTGTGGTATATTCTCTTACCATCCAATCTCTTGAACTAAGCTTATGAAATTCTTCTCCTGTTGATCCTTTTCATCTTCTGGATAGTACTTCTCCAGAAATCTGCCTTTGAACGTTTCCCAAGGCATTGCTCTAGCAGCGTTCATTCCTATAATGGCTCGTTTAACCTCCCACCAATCTGCGGCGGCATAGGTGAGCTAGAATGTAGCAAAGCGATGCTTCTCTTGCTCGCTGCATTCCAATGCTTCAAAGATCAACTCCATTTCTCTAATCCATTGTTCGGCTTTCCATGGTTCCGTTATTCCATCGAACTTCTCGGGACGTAACTCACGAAAATTTGCCAGTACCTTGTCCCCTGTTTGCCTCTACTGGAATGGTGGAATTGGGGGTTGAACAGGTCGTTGATTAGTAGCATGATTGTAGCTATCGCCTACATGCTCCATTCGTTGCATGAATGCTTCAAAAACTCCAGATAGGTCCATTCCTTCCGGAATAGGTGCTCCAATTCGCGCTTGGTGATTTCTCAAGGGTCCTACCATACTGATAACGAGTGTTGCCTATAAGAGACACATCAATTAGCTGAGAGTCTTCTCGTAGAAACGAAAACAAGATAGGGCGAGAAGCAATAAGAACTAACAGTTCTACAAAACAACACATCAAAGCAACCAAGTAATCAATATCAAAAGTAATGCTCGTATATATCAAAAGACGTACCGCATAGTATACACTAGTCAAACTGTGTACCACGTGGGACAAGGCTAAAACAGTACTAAGGTCAGCTAGTTACAATGCTACGAACACTACAGATAATACTATCCATAGCTATGGTCAAATAGCAATCTCTCAAGCTCCAAAAATCATGTGGACAATATGTCCTGATATAAAACTAACAAAAACTAAACCCCCTGCAGATTCTGACTCAAAAGTCGTCAACATCTGATCCTGCCTCAAAAGTCGTCAGCATCTGATCCTGCTGCTGGTGCATCATCCTCAAGTGCAATGTCCATCTCTACCGGTGGATCACCCTCGGCTGGTGCTGTTGCTCCTACTACCACCCCAATATCCCAGTCCTCAACAATCATGTCATCAACCTCCATCTCCTCAAGATCAAATGTTAGCTCGGCAACATCGGCGATCAACTCAACAAAATCCCTAACAATAGCCATAGCATCCGCTAATGCAACCTGTCTTATCGGAAGTCCGGCTGGCTGTGCAACCATCGCTGCTACCCACTCGGCTGCCATATTGGCAATAGCTTCCATATGAAGCACATGTTCTGCTGGTAAATCGAACACCACAGGTATCTTTGGTACGACTACCTCCTCTACCTCGGGCTCAACGGCAATATCCTCCAAAATCTCATCTGCCACTACTCCTATGTCATCCCCTACTGGCATAATCTGCTCATCAACTAGCTCTGGGTCCACCTCTGGATCCTCTTCTGACTCCTCGTCATCCTTAACTGGCTCGATGTCCTCCATGGGATCCTCCTCTGGGTCAACCTCTACCATCGGCTCAGCCTCTGTCTCCTCAGGCTCCTCAGGCTGCTTCTGTGGCTCTAGAACGGGTACCTCGAGTACTGGTGATGGTGGCACTACTGCAGGTGCTGCCTCAATAGGTCCCCCAAGATTAACTCGTAGCTCGATAACATCCATCTCCAACTTACTCTGGATCAAACCTTAAATCTCCTGATAAATATCTCTGCCAATCCTCGCTGAATGGAAAGCATCCATACGCATCTGGGTCAGGTGAGTCCGTCCATCAACATAGATGGCCTTCCACATATCCTCCTCCAAATAACGACTGGCTATCTGACACACACGATCCTGGTAACGCGCTGGGTCAGCGGGCTCCACGATATCCCCATGGATCATGTGTCCTCCATAAGAGTCATCCACAAATCTATGAAATGCTGGATCCATGCTAACCTACAAGGAAACTATCTATCGTTAGAAGGACGATCTTATCTCAAACTCATATCTCATCTCAGGGATCTTAAATGCTAGGACCAGATGGTGTGGAATTGTTAGTGAACAAATGTCACACCCCAACGTAGCATAAATAAGGAAAGCGTTTAATTTTCTTTGTGGACCCAAAGGTCGTGACAGTTTAAAGGATCGATTACGTCCTAAACGTCAACAACAAAAACATAATAATCAGAGCAGAGCAATCAAGGCTTACAATATTTTTCTAACTTAATAGTTATTACAGCACGGGGTCTCTAAAGGCACAAACCGCCTTAAATCAAAATAATAACTTAACATCTATTGCAGTCATCCTTATTACAAAACAGTTCATAAATTAGAGCATAAGATATTGATAACAATTCTATCTTCCAAAGCAGCTGTTCTCAATTTGCATAATCATAGGGCCCAGCATAGTCATAACCTGAAAAGCCTGAACACGAATGTCTAGGGCGCATCGACGCCGTCAGCTTCAAGAAGCTGGTGAGTATTAAAAACATAACTTTGAATGTAACACATACTCATTTACCATTTTTCAATTCCCATTTAATTCAACAAGTTTACGTTAAAGTAAATAGTTCATTTTCAGAAAACAACCACAATATCATTTGAAAGCTTTAATTCACATATATGTGACCGTGTATGAAAAACAATGCACCATCACATCTTACCGACTCTTTTCTCTCAACAAACACAACAACCCACTATCTCACACCAGTATCCTTGTAATACTCCGATAGCCACACTTTAGCACAGGGGTGCCAGGGAATGTCCAGTTTGCCTCACACTTTGGTCCGAGGTACCAGGGAATGTCCAATGCCTCACACTTTAGTACCTAATCCGCCTCGCAAATACCGGAGGTAACCTCACACAGAATCCAGACTCTGGTACTAGAGAGTGTCCGTAGGCCACACTTTAGCACTACCATGGGTACCAGGGAATGTCCAAGTTCGGCGTCACACACTTTAACGCTACCATGGGCATCAGGGAGTGTCCAGTTTTGCCTCCGTCGCAATACAAAGATACTCTGACAGCAATCTCAATGTGTCACACTTTGGTACACAATTACCAGGGTTTGTCCACAACACAATCTCAACCACACACTCTTTTTACTCTGACTACCACACATCATGCATGTACGACTGACTCCACGTGAATGTCATCTAACTATCCACAGAACATATGAAGTGCTATGAATAATAACAATGTATGCTTGAAAAGAATTGAATGCATAATCTTTCCTTAATGACCAATCATACCCAAAACGTAATCTGTTTAAACATTTTTCGCAAAACAGAGCCTTAAGGTTCATAATACATCACCCAAACAGTTCCTTAATATAAAATAAGCAAAATCTAGAAACTGTAAGAAGTCGCGCGCGCGGGCCGCTCGCGCGACATGTCTAATTTTTGTTTTATTATAAAAATTTTTATCTGCCTGAAACCACACGGCTCGCGCGCGGGGGCCGCTCGCGTGAGGGGTCACTCGCGCGGGCCGCTCGTGCGAGTTCGAGCAGTAGCTTCATCTTCTTCGTCAGAAATCCCCTGTTTCAGTATTCAATACCCACTTTCACCCATTTTGCAATCCGGATTAAAATATGGCATGTAATATATGGATTTCTTCGTTTTTCGACGAGGATTATGAATCTACGATCAATTTAACATGAATCCGAACATAGATCACTAATTTTACGAAAAACTAAAAGATGATAAAATTTAATTTCTTATATACTTTTTCTTATGAACAAATTAAGCTCTAAAACTTCAAACATAGTATCCACGATGTATAATCTATCATTTTTATCTCTAAAAACTTATTTTGGTTAGGATTGGAAACTTCAATATTTCAAGCTTTTGAATACCAACGTAAGAACATCCATGGTGATTACAAATTATTAATACACAATAGCAAATAAGGAGTGAATTACATTCTGAGTGAGTTAGAAATACTCACTAAGATTTGGAGAGTATAGATTGTTGAGAAAGAGAAGCAATCACGGAAAATTCAAACTTAAGCTTTGGCTATGGGGATTGGGTTCTTCAAGTCTCTCTCTCTCTCTCTCTCTAAAATTCTGAATGAATAAACTCTCAAATTCTCTCTATTTTCCAACCTCTAGAATGTAAGGATGTATGTGTAGGTAGTGTATATATATAGAGATTTATCTAGACAACTTGGGGGCCAAGAACTTTGTTGAATACTCAATAAATTCAATCTTGAATTTCTAACAACACATAAAAGATCTGCATATATCCATACGTAAGTACATAATTAGAGTTTGAAAGGGCATTATAGGTTAGTAGTGGTCAAATGGGGTGTTTGGGAAGTTCAGCTTATGGCCTTAACACAACACATACTAATTAAGCACAATCAAACTAGGCACATGCCTATAGCTTAGGAATTACTTATGTTGTTTGGGAAAAACAACTTATGGCACTAAGTTTATACACAAGTTAAAAGCATTCCCAAACAAGACTTAGGCAATCATTAGATGCCATAAATGGAAAAGTATGTGTCACTTCATGATTGGTGGAGTATCCCATGTTATGGGAGATCATCGCAGCGCGGACAGTTTTGAACACAAACTGGTATTTTCGCGTCGCGGTGGTCACCACAAAAATACAGAAAATTCATTTTAACGTAAGAAATGGTTTTCTGGTTTTACAAAAATACAGTTTGAATTAAAAAAAAAAACATTTCCACCGTTTTGAAATACAGACTTTGAAATCCAACACAGGTATGACTTAATTTTGTAAAATTACAGTTTGACCATAACAAGAATTTTAAATATGAAATAAAGCAAGTATTAAAATTCTAAACATGAGAATTGCAAATTAAATAAAAGCAGACATTACAAATTTGAGGTAACATCAGGAACATTAATTAAATATGAAATGCAAAAATTTAAAATTAAATACAGGTTGTTACATCCTTCCTCTCTTAAATAGGATTTTGTCCCCGAAATCAAGACTAAATAGTCCTGAAACAACTCCGGGTACTTCTTCTTCATCTCAGCTTCAACTTTCCACGAGTCTTCATTCTCGTCATGGTGATTCCATTGAACCTTCACCAACGGAATGTCCTTGTTCCTCAACTTCTTGATACTCTGATCCAGAATCTTCACATGTCTCTCCTTGTAAGAAACGTTATGACTCATCTCAATATCATCATAACTAATCACGTGCGAGGGGTCTCGTATGTACTTTCTTGGCATACTCACATGAAATACATTGTGAACCCCAGACATCTTCGGTGGTAGTGCCAGTCAATATGCCACTTTCCCGACACGTTCCAAAATTTCAAACGGTCCGATGAAACGCGGAGCTAATTTCCCTCTCTTGAGACCGAAGCGTACTACTCCTCAGGTCGGTGATACCTTAAGAAGTACGTGATCTCCAACACTGAACTCCAAATCTTTTCTGCGTCGATCGGCATAACTTTTATACCGACTTTGAGCGGTGCTCATTCTTTCCTTGACAAAAGAAATCTTCTCGTTGGTTTCTCTAACCAAATCTGGTCCCAACAACTCCGTATCTTCCACCTCTGCCCAACACAACGGAGAACGACATGGCCGTCCGTACAATGCTTTGAACGGAGCCATCCCGATACTCGTGTGATAACTATTGTTATATGCAAATTCAACCAAAGGCAAGTGCGTTTCCCAAGATTCTTCAAAATCGATGACAAGCCCTAAGCATATCCTCCATGATCTGATTAACGCGCTCGGTTTGCCCATCTGTCTGAGGGTGAAAAGCAGTACTTATCTTGAGCGAGGTTCCCATAGCTTCTTGCAGACTTTCCCAAAAGCTAGAGGTGAAATGCGCGTCACGGTCTGACACAATTGACACAGGTGCACCGTGAAGTCGCACAACTTGTTGTATGTACATCTGACTCATCTTTTCTACCGGGTATGTCATACTGTAAGCGATGAAATGTGCAGACTTCGTCAATCGATCCACGATTACCCAAATGGCATCATGATTCTGTTGCGATCGAGGCAATCCCACTACAAAATCCATCGTGATGTGCTCCTACTATTAGGGATATATACTAAAAGCTATGCTTTATCTAGCTGATTTATTATTCATTTAATAAAATTAGTTAATCCATTTTTTATGAGAATCTGTGTGGGCAATATTTGTATTATATTGTTTATTTAATATTATGCATGTGTGTCTTTCACTCTACATAGTAGGTGGTTTGGTGTGTAGAGTTCGGTTTGCACAGGGAAGATCAGACCATCGGATCTTGTAGAATGTAAGATTTTGTTTTACAGTCTTAGATGGATTGGACACACCATCGGTAGGACTGCAGCATGGTGTTGTAGTAGGTTTGTCTTGACTACGGAAAACGGTATAGTTTCAACTCACCATGCTTGTACATTTTGTGTATTAAACGAGACCGACTCGGGGTAATTATCTTTATACTGACTTATAAGATAATTAATACCTCATGACTATTATGAGTGCTTATGCTCTAAATCCTAAGTTATTTTATGGACACGTACATTTGATATTTACACTTTGATCCCTAAAAGGGTGAGATCCCTAAATGGGTCAATATCTCATTGGATTGAGTGACAATATTAATTGTGTG
Source organism: Hydrangea macrophylla (assembly GCA_033977485.1). Taxonomy (NCBI): domain Eukaryota; kingdom Viridiplantae; phylum Streptophyta; class Magnoliopsida; order Cornales; family Hydrangeaceae; genus Hydrangea; species Hydrangea macrophylla. The sequence goes on along the minus strand of CM066988.1, from coordinate 57,692,351 downwards.
GTGGATATTAATTAATGATGGAATCCATGTCTCAATTTTGGGATTGATGATATCCCCTTGAGAAAGCTTATTAGTTTTGATTATGTCAAACCCTGCAGGTGGATTTTGTATCCGACATATCAGATAAGTTAAGCAGAGGATCTCAAGGAATTTTAAGAGATTAATTAAATATGATTGTCAGTAATTATATTTAATTAATGGATATCTGTAATCTTAACATGGGGAGATAATAAACATTTAATAACATGGAGCTCGAAATATATTTTTGAGATAAGGGTAGGAGTGCAATTATAATTCTTTAGTGGTATGAATTATAATTTATGAAAATAGGAATCTGATTCAATTCGAATTAGGGTTTCCTAATTCCATAAGGAAGCCTATTCCTTATTGACTTCTTATGGTCCCTATCGTAGCCTATATATATGCTGCTTTGGCTCTCTCCTCAGTTGGCGTTTTTCCATCAAGAGTATTATAACTCGGAATAGAAAAGAGAGCGTAAAAAGATAGAGCAGAAACATTAAGGATTTCGAAGGAGCCCACACTCAGTTCGATAATTCTGGCAGCAAAGGAATACGGTAGAAGATCGTGAGCTGTTATCGAGCCCGTGTTCTCGATTCGTCTACTACAGCAATCCGTTTTAGCAGTTTAAGGTAACCCTAGTTCCGCCTTTGTAGTGTTATTGTAGTTTTCACGTAATTTTTTTTGCAGTACCAACTTATACGCGCTGTCAATGGATTCTGGGAACACAGTTTCCTAACATCCGTACAATGCTTCGAACGGAGCCATCTCGATACTCGTGTGATAACTATTGTTATAGGCAAATTCAACCAAAGGCAAGTGCGTTTCCCAAGATTCTTCAAAATCGATGACACAAGGCCTAAGCATATCCTCCATGATCTGATTAACGCGCTCGGTTTGCCCATCTGTCTGAGGGTGAAAAGCAGTACTCATCTTGAGCGAGGTTCCCATAGCTTCTTGCAGACTTTCCCAAAAGCTAGAGGTGAAACGCGCGTCACGGTCTGACACAATTGACACAGGTGCACCGTGAAGTCGGACAACTTGTTGTATGTACATCCGACTCATCTTTTCTACCGGGTATGTCATACTGTAAGCGATGAAATGAGCAGACTTCGTCAATCGATCCACGATTACCCAAATGGCGTCATGATTCTGTTGCGATCGAGGCAATCCCACTACAAAATCCATCGTGATGTACTCCCACTTCCAACCAGGAATAGGTAGCGGTTGCAACAATCCTGACGGTCTTTGACGTTCGGCTTGGACTTGTTGACACATCAAACACTTGGATACAAATTTGGCCACATCATACTTCATACCTTTCCACCAGAAATTTCTTTTCAAATCCTTGTACATTTTCGTTCCTCCTGGGTGAATTGTATATCTTGACTTATGTGCTTTTGCCAGAATATCATTTCTCAAATCCCCACAGTCTGGTACACATAATCTGTCTCTGTATCGATATCCTCCATCGATTCCCACCTTCCATTCTGTCGGATCTTTCTCTGACATCTTCGCAAACCATGCTTGAAATTCTCATCTTCTTTCTGAGCTCCAATAATGCGGTCGATAAGAACAGGTTGTAGGATCAAACATCTGAAAAGTTGTCCTTCTTCTTCTTTAGCACTCTGTACATCGAACTCCGCCAACGTCTCCAATGCTCGCCATTCTCTAACCATTAAGGAGGCGATCGTCTCACGAGTCTGCCGACTCAAAGCATCAACGACCACATTAGCTTTACCAGGGTGGTACTCTAACGTGAAGTCGTAATCTTTGATTAGCTCCATCCATCTGCGTTGTCTCATGTTCAACTCTTTCTGTGTGAACAAATATTTCAGACTCTTGTGATCAGAGAACAAATCAAACTTCTCACCGTAGAGATAGTGTCTCCAAATCTTGAGTGCGAATACTACTGCTGCCAACTGCAAATCATAAATGGGATAGTTTAACTCATTCGGCTTCAGCTGTCTGGATCCATAAGCGATAACTCTATCGTCTTGCATAAGTACACACCCTAGTCCTTGATATGACGCATCACTAAAGATAGTGAACTTCTCATCAGGCTTGGGTATAGCTAGTACTAGTGCGGTAGTGAGTCTCTCTTTCAACTCTAGAAAGGCACGCTCATGCTTCTCTGTCCAGTCGAACTTTAAATTCTTCTTTGTCAATCCGATTAATGGTGCAACTATTTTTTAAAACCCTTCAACAAATCTTTTGTAATAGCCTGCGAGTCCCAGAAAACTCCTAACCTCTGTAGGACTCCTCGGCCTAACCCAGTTTGACACAGTATCTGTCTTGGACGAATCCACAGAAATTCCTTGAGATGACACCTTGTGTCCCAAAAATTTCACTTCTTGTAACCAGAACTCACACTTACTGAACTTGGTATATAAGTGATGGTCCTTAAGCGTCTGCATCGCAATCCGTAGATGTTGCTCGTGTTCTTCCTTTGACTTGGAATAGATCAAAATATCATCAATGAAGACGATGACAAATTGATCCAAGGCTTGAACACTCTGTTCATCATATCCATAAACACTGCCGGGGCATTCGTCATTCCAAACGGTATTACCAAAAATTCATAGTGACCATATTGGGTTCTGAATGCCATCTTAGGTATGTCTTCCTTCCGTACCCTAAACTGGTGATATCCCGACCTTAGGTCTATTTTGGAAAATGTCGTAGCTCCTTGTAGTTGATCAAACAAGTCATCGATCCGGGGTAAGGGATACTTATTCTTGATAGTTACTCGGTTCAATTCTCTATAATCGATACATAACCGAAGTGTTCCGTCCTTCTTCTTCACGAATAACACCGGTGCTCCCCAGGGCGATGTACTTGGACGTACAAAACCTAGGTTCTCGAGTTCTTGAACTTGTTCCTTCAATTCCAACAGTTCGGTGGGGACCATTCTGTAGGGAACCTTGGTGATCGGTACAGTACCCGGTATAAGCTCAATACAGAACTCTATACTTCTCTCGGGCAGCAAACCAGAAACATCTTGCAATACTTCTTCGAAGTCCTCGACTACAGATATAGACAACACGTCGCTTTTGTACTGACGACTTCGATGTTAGCCAAACACCTTGTGAGGATCATATCTCCCGAACGGTTACATTGAAAATCAAAGGGTTGATCCTCATTGTCGGGGAATGGAATTCTCTTCCTCACACAATCCAGCTTCGCTTGATTCTGAGAGAGCCAATCCATGCCTAGGATTATGTTGAACTCCTTCATCGATAAGACAATCAGCCTTACAGGGATTTCACGGTTTCCTAGCCGTAAGGGACAATCCTTGTACACGTGTCCTAACTTGATTGCGGCTCCTAATGGCGAGGTAGCCCTCAACGCTTTCTCTAAACGATGAGGTAAGATGCCCAATCTCCGAATAGTATTAACAGATATGAATGAAAGTGCAGCACCCGTATCAAATAACACTTTAACATGAGAGTTAAACAGAGTCAAGGTACCTTCTACCGCTTGCTGATCAGGTTGAGCTTCTTCATAGTTTCTTTCTTCGTACACCGTCCCATCATATCCAGCGGCATCAGGGATAACAGCATTCACGCGAGTCTGACCTTGCTGACCATAAGTCACTTGCTTAGGGGCAGTACAAAACTTGCTGATATGATCTGGTTCACCACAGTTGTAGCAGACTATGCCTTGCTGAGCAGCACGCCTTGGTGCCTTGCAATCTCGAGCCAGATGACCGGGGTTGCCACAGTTGAAACATTTTCCAGCACTACTTCCTTCACCAACTCGAGGTTGAGTCGGATAGGTGATAGCTTAGGTCTCCTTGCTCCCATCGAAATTCCTCTTTTGCCCTTGGGTATGATTCATTGGTGGTCTATTTCCAAAATTACCCCTCTGAGTCGGCCGGAATTCGAATTGCTTTCGGTTCACTCGAGCGTCTTCTTCCAGATCAGTGGCCAGGCCGACTAGTCCTTCGAAAGACTTATCTACGTGGCCGAGAGTCAGGCGATGAATCTGCGGTGTCAGCCATTGGTTATACTTACGGATCCTCTTTTCCTCAGTATCAACTATATGAAGGGCAAACCGGGACAGTCTATCGAACTGAGTGGTGTACTCTTGCACCGATTTAGTTCCCTGAGTCAAGTCCATGAATTCCTTCTCCCTCCTGTGCCTTTCTGTAGCCGGAAAATACTTTCCCAGAAACCTCCCCTTAAATGCAGTCCATGTCATTCCTGTTGCAGCTTCATTCCATATGGTAGCTGTGACTGAATCCTACCAATCTGCGGCGGCATCAGTCAATTGGAAAGTAGCTAACCTTCTCTTGTCCATCTCATTGCACTGGATAGCCTCGAACATGCGGTCCATCTGTCTTAACCACTGTTCCGCTTTCCATGGTTCCGCGGTACCCGCAAACTGTTCGGGCCTTAGGGCACGGAATCTCTCCAGCAGTTTATCTCCAGTTTGTCGGTCTCGTTGATTTTCATTTGGGTTATTAATCCTTTCGAGACGTCTGACAAAAGCTTCAAACATTCCTGTGGGATCGACAGCCTCATGTGCTTCCTCAATCAAATTCCTGTTTCTCCTCGATCTTCCAACCATTCTATGCATGATAATGATGATAGGATGAGAAATATGCATGAAGCAGAAATGTAAAGCAGTTTAAGCAGAGATAATATCAAAAAGGGTATTTCTATATATAACTTCTTGTCAAGTTGATACAAAAAGCATGTATGATCAGTCAATGCCTACCCTAGCTATATGGGTTAGGACGCATATGTCCATGCAAGAGTTAATGTTACAAAAATGGGGTCATTGCCCTATACTCGAATGTATGTAAGAATAGTTGCAAAAAAAGATAGAGCTACTAGTCAAAATAGTCAATATATACAAGGTAATATCTAAGAAATCAATCGTCTTCGTAGGCGGCTATCAGAAGATCTAGCGAATCAATGGGGCGAAATTGCTGAACAAGAAACGGGCCCACTAAATCAAAATCAGAGCTCTGCGAGGTCGACGAGAAAGCAGGCGTTGGGGCATCTGCCTCAACTGGCACCTCCTCAAGCAGAAATAGTTCAAGTGCTAGCTCTTCCTCGAGCTTAGCGGCGAGGTCATCTAGACCTATATCATCCTCGCATACAACATCCCCGACAATAGGGATAACCATGACGTCGTCATCACCGTCATCCTCAACCATGGGAACTACAGGCGGGGGCATCTCCAGCTGTGCTAGATGAGCATGCACAACCTGGATCTCAAAGGGAAAATAGAGAGCATCACTATCAACTAGTCTCAGTATCTCAACTAGCACTAAGCGCTGAGCCTCCGCGAAATAGCGTATCTCAAGGCGAATACGCGTCAAATCAACTATCCCCACCACGTGAACTTGGTGCCACAAATCTAATACTATAGTCGTCGTGGCCAGCTGCTCAATGGCGATATGATATAAATCGAGAAAAGCTGAGACTACTGCCCCGGGAGTCACTAAATGTCCTCCAAACCCATCTGGTACGTAGAGCGGTTGAGCTGGGTCCATACCTGATAAAAAGGTACTAACTTAAATTAGGAAAGAGATAATCTTAGGCGTTTGGGTTCTGAGTCTATCCTCTCTGTCGTATCATCGGGTGTGTGAAGCTTAAGCTAACAGATCGTGGAATCGGGTCTAAACTGGTAAACCCTAACATGGCTAAACTGTCTTGAGATAAATAATAACCTGGCTAAACTGTCTTGAGATAACATGGCTCTGATACCACTAAATCCTGTCACTCCCCGACATAGCATAGATAAGGAAATCGTTTAATTTCCTTTATGGACCTGTAGGTCGTGACAGTTTGAAGGATCGATTTCGTCCCAAACGTCAATAACAAAAGCATAATAATCATAGCAGAGCAATCAAGGCTTACAATATTTTTTAACTTAATAGTTATTACAGCACGGGGTCTCTAAAGGCACAAACCGCCTTAAATCAAAACAATAACTTAACATCTATTACAGTCATCCTTATTACAAAACAGTTCATAAATTAAAGCATAGGATATTGATAACAGTTCTATCTTCCAAAGCAGCCGTTCTCAGTTTGCATAATCATAGGGCACAACATAGTCATAACCTGAAAAGCCTGAACACGAATGTCCAGGGTGCATCGATGCCGTTAGCTTCAAGAAGCTGGTGAGTATTAAAAATATAACTTTGAATGTAACACATACTCATTTACCATTTTTCAATTCCCATTTAATTCAACAAGTTTACATTAAAGTAAAGAGTTCATTTTTAGAAAACAACCACAATATCATTTGAAAGCTTTAATTCACATATATGTGACCGTGTACGAAAAACAATGCACTATCTCATCTTACCGACTCTTTTCTCTCGACAAACACAACAACCCACTATCTCACACCAATATCCTTGTAATACTCCGATACCCACACTTTAGCACAGGGGTGCCAGGGAATGTTCAATTTGCCTCACACTTTGGTCCGGGGTACCAGGGAATGTCCAATGCCTCACACTTTAGTACCTAATCCGCCTCGCAAATACCGGAGGTAACCTCACACAGAATCCAGACTCTGGTACCAGGGAGTGTCCGTAGGCCACACTTTAGCACTACCATGGGTGCCAGAGAATGTCCAAGTTCGGCGTCACACACTTTAACGCTATCATGGGCATCAGGGAGTGTCCAGTTTTGCCACCGTCGCATTACAAAGATACTCTCACCGCAATCTCAACGCGTCACACTTTGGTACACAATTACCAAGGAGTGTCTACAACACAATCTCAACTAAACACTCTTTTCCACTCTGACTACCACACACCATGCATTTACGAGTGACTCCACATAATGTCATGTAACTATCCACAGAACATATAAAGTGCTAGGAATAATAATGTATGCTTGAAAAGAATTGAATTCATAATCTTTCCTTAATGACCAATCATACCCAAAACGTAATTTGTTTAAACATTTTTCGCAAAACAGAGCCTTAAGGTTCATAATACATCACCCAAACAGTTCCTTAACATAAAATAAGCAAAATCTAGAAACTGTAAGAAGTCGCGCGCGCGAGCCGCTCGCGCGAGGGGTCGCTCGCGCGACATGCCCAATTTTCATTTTATTATAAAAACTTTTCTATCTGCCTGAAACCACACGGCTCGCTCGCGGGGGCCGTTCGCGCGAGGAGTCTCTCGCGCGGGTCGCTCGCGCGATCGCGAGCGTGAGTTCAGGCAGTAGCTTCATCTTCTTCATCAGAAATCCCCTGTTTCAGTATTCAATACCCACTTTCACCCATTTTGCAATCCGGATTAAAATATGGCATGTAACATATGGATTTCTTCATTTTTCGACGAGGATTATGAATCTACGATCAATTTAACATGAATCCGAACGTAGATCACTAATTTTACGAAAAACTAAAAGATGATAAAATTTAATTTCTTATATACTTTTTCTTATGAACAAATTAAGCTCTAAAACTTCAAACATAGTATCCATGATGTATAATCTATCATTTTTATCTCTAAAAACTTATTTTGGTTAGGATTGGAAAACTTCATGATTTCAAGCTTTGAATACCAACGTAAGAACATCCATGGTGATTACAAATTATTAATACACAATAGCAAATAAGGAGTGAATTACATTCTGAGTGAGTTAGAAATACTCACTGAGATTTGGAGAGTATAGATTGTTGAGAAAGAGAAGCAATCACGGAAAATTCAAACTCAAGCTTTGGCTATGGGGATTGGGTTCTTCAAGTCTCTCTCTCTCTCTCTCTCTCTCTCTAAAATTCTGAATGAATAAACTCTCAAATTCTCTCTATTTTCCAACCTCTAGAATGTAAGGATGTATGTGTAGGTAGTGTATATATATAGAGATTTATCTAGACAACTTGGGGGCCAAGAACTTTGTTGAATACTCAACAAATTCAATCTTGAATTTCTAATAACACATAAAAGATCAGCATATATCCATACGTAAGTACATAATTAGAGTTTGAAAGGGCATTATAGGTTAGTAGGGGTCAAATGGGGTGTTTGGGAAGTTCAGCTTATGGCCTTAACACAACACATACTAATTAAGCACAATCAAACAAGGCACATGCCTATAGCCTAGGAATTACTTAGGTTGTTTGGGAAAAACAACTTATGGCACTAAGTTTATACACAAGTTAAAAGCATTCCCAAACAAGACTTAGGCAATCATTAGATGCCATAAATGGAAAAGTATGTGTCACTTCATGATTGGTGGAATATCCCATGTTGTGGGAGATCATCGTAGCGCGGACAGTTTTGAACACAAATTGGTATTTTCGCGTCGCGGTGGTCACCACAAAAATACAGAAAATTCATTTTAACGTAAGAAATGGTTTTCTGGTTTTACAAAAATACAGTTTGAATTAAAAGAAAATATTTCCACCGTTTTGAAATACAGACTTTGAAATCCAACACAGGTATGACTTAATTTTGTAAAATTACAGTTTGACCCCAATAAGAATTTTAAATATGAAATAAAGCAAGTATTAAAATTCTAAACATGAGAATTGCAAATTAAATAAAAGCAGACATTACAAATTTGAGTTAACATCAGGAACATTAATTAAATATGAAATGCAAAAATTTAAAATTAAATGCAGGTTGTTACAACAAAAGTATTACAACCTAAAGCTGTGATATCAAAAAATCCTGTCATGCCCCGAAGTAGCAAAAGTAGAGAAAAATAAAATTTTCTTTTTGGGTCCATAGGGAATGACTGGTGAATATCACTAATGATTCACACCACACAATACTAGTCTACAACAGGAATAGTAATAAAAACAAACTGGACATAAATAGCCATTGCTTTTATTACAAACATCAGAGTTAATACAACAGTAAAGCTACAACGGAAGTATATAAGATTTGGAAGCAACATATGCCCAAGTACCAAATATAACAAAATAGTCTAAACATGAATAATAAACTAATAATAATCTCCAGATCTTCACCTGACATAAACATTAGCATAGTAGTCCTCCCCGGTATAGACATCATCAGTGGGGCCATCCTCGGTGTATTTTCGTCCCGGATAGTAATCATTGTTGTAGGCTCCGTCATCTGCTGAATAAGAAACAGGAAAGTCTGGACGGGGAAAATCCAGGAAAAAAAGGTTGTCAGCTTACTGAGAGCTGAGTGAGTATAAGCTAACAAGGTACCAGTTATCTGAAGCAAATAGCAAGCTATGGAAGTTATAAGATACAACTTTACTAAGTAATATCTTTTCTTTATTCAACCCTGCGTAATTCAAATCCACGTTTTATTTTACAAAGACCTACTGACTCTTACGACCCCGATCTGATTATAACATTCCTGGATATACCACTGCTTTTGTTGACCATGATTAAGAACATAGAGTACATATTCTCAATCCACCGCAATTCATGGATACAACGCCTCAAGCACGACATATCATTCTATTGCCACGACTTATCAATCTCTTACCAGTGATCTCCCATCCACCGCTCGTTAAGGACATAACCTGTCCACCGCTCGTTAAGGATATATACCTAGATCACCGGACTATCTTTGAACTACTTGGTCCCGCTCACTGCTCGTTAAGGATATAACCCATCCACTGCTCGTTAAGGGCATCGTGTCACGCCCCGACGTAGCATAAATATGGAAAGCGTTTAATTTCCTTTATGGACCCGTAGGTCGCGACAGTTTGAAGGATCGATTCCGTCCCAAAACGTCGAACATCATAAAACCATTAATCAGAGTAGGGCAACCTGGGCTTATAAAAATTTTCTAACTTATTACATCCTATAGTACGGGGTTTACTAAGGCACAGACCGCCTTGAAATAAAACAATAACTTAAAGTCTATTACAGTCATCCTTATTACAAACCAAATCATAACACATAAACATAAAGCATATAAAGGTAACATCTCTTCTCAGCAACAGATCTTAATTAGCATAGTCATACGGTTCTTCTTGATTATAACCTGCAAAGCCTAGACACGAATGTCCAGGACGCATCAACGCCGTCAGCTTCAAGAAGCTGGTGAGTATTAAAAACATAGCTTTGAATGTAAAAACATGCCCATTTACCTTTTTCCCATTTCCATTTAAATACCACAAGTTTATATTTATGATAAAGAGCTTGTTAGAAAAACAACCACAACAATAATTAAAAGATAAATTCACACATATGTGACCGTGTATGAGAACAATGCACCATCTCATCTAACCGACTCTTTTCTCTCGACAAAACCCAACAACCCTCTATCCTACTCCTGGTATCTTTGAAATACTAAGATAGCCACACTTTAGCAACGGGGCGCCAGGGAGTGTCCAGTTTGCCTCACACTTTGGTCCGGGGTACCAGGGAGTGTCCAATGCCTCACACTTTGAATACCCTAACCGCCATGCAAATACCGGGGCAACCCCCACACAGGTATCCAGACTCGAGTCATTCATGGAGTGTCTATAGGCCACACTTTAGCACTTCCATGGGTGCCAGTGAGTGTCCAAGTTCGGCTTCACACACTTTAACGCTTCCATGGGCGTCAGGGAGTGTCCATTTTTGCCACCTTCGCATTTCAAAGACACCCTCATCCTCTTTTTCAACTCCAACCACAATCACATCCACAACCACAACCATAACCACAGCCACAATTACAACCACAACCACAACCACAACCACAACTCAAACTCATACTCTTTCCACACAATCATTACTCTTTTCCACACTATCATTACTCTTTTACACACTACCAACACTCACCATGCATGTACAACTGACTCCACATGAATGTCATCAAACTTTAAACATAAAGGAATTCACAGAATTAAAGAAATAATACGCGTACGGGGATTGAAAATTCGTAATTCATTGCCTTAATCATTTTAAACATAACTAATAGCATTCTAAAAACTGCTACTGAAATCCTTGTTTTCTGTCCAAACGGTGCAGAATCGGAGAAAATTGCATTAGACGAAAAGTGTGCAGAATCGAGTTTTGCTTGGGACAACGCGGGCAGAACCTTAAATTTCATTCGTTTTCCTAACAAAAATCTGAAAACAAAATTCTGCTACTGTTAAAATTAAAAGAGAAAATATTAGATTGAATTTCTAATATACTTTTTCTGCTACTGTAATCCTCATTTTCTGCCCAAACCGTACAAAATCTGAGAAAATTGCATTAAACAAAAAGTGTGCAGAATCGAGTTTTACTTGGGATAACGCGGGCAGAACCTTAAATTTCATTCGTTTTCCTAACAAAAATCTGAAAACAAAATTCTGCTACTGTTAAAATTAAAAGAGAAAATATTAGATTGAATTTCTAATATACTTTTTCTGCTACTGTAATCCTCATTTTCTGCCCAAACCGTACAAAATCTGAGAAAATTGCATTAGACAAAAAGTGTGCAGAATCGAGTTTTACTTGGGATAACGCGGGCAGAACCTTAAATTTCATTCGTTTTCCTAACAAAAATCTGAAAACAAAATTCTGCTACTGTTAAAATTAACTACCTAAATCAGTAAATAAGGAATGAGTTACATTTGGAGTGAGTTAGTAATACTCACCGTGATGTAGATTGAAGAAGTTGTTGAGAAAGAAATACAAGAATTAAGAATCTCCAATTTCAAGCTTGGCTATGGAGGATTGAGCTCTTCAAATTCTGAAATTATTATCTCTCTATGTGACTCTCTCAAGCTCTCTATGTTAGGAGTGTAGAATGTGTAGTGTGGTTGGGTGTATAAATACTCAAACTCCCACTTAGAAAACATTTGCCTAACATCCCACTCATTCTCCATTAATTTCCACTAATTACAAAGAAAGTGCAGCAATGATGTGTAAATATACACTTGCAATTCATAATGCTCCATTGATAATTGAAAGGGTAGGTGGAGTTGGTGTGGGTCAAGGTGTGTTTGGGAATCAAGCTTATGGCATTAGGACAACACACATACTACAAGCATTTGCCAAACAAGGCCTAAGGGAAAACTTTAGCAATAATAATTGGGTATAAAGAAATTTGTCCAATCAGTTACCCCCAAAATTCTGTGGAAGTTTAACACTGCGCGGACAGTTTTAAACCTACACTGGTATTTTCGTGACACGGTGTTTATCACAAAAATACAGAGAATTCATTTTAACGTTAGAAATAGTTTTCTGATTTTATAAAAATACAGTTTGAGTTTAAAAGAAATAATTCCACCGTTTTGAAATACAGTTTTGAATTTTAACACAGGTATTGCAAGTTTTTATGAAAATTGCATTTTGACCCCAAAAGTAATTTCAATTAGTCAAGAATTAAACTTTTCTCATAAGAATCGAAATTAACATATAAACAGACAATATATATTAAATTTTAAATATGATAATGCAAATGATAATGAAAATAAATTTTAATTATGATCATGCAGGAAAATGCAGGTTATTACACCCTTCCCCCCTTAAACAGGATTTCGTCCCCGAAATCAAGACTAACTAGTCATGAAACAACTCCGGGTACTTCTTCCTCATATCAGCTTCAACTTCCCACGAGGCTTCATTCTCGTCGTGGTGATTCCACTGAACCTTCACCAACGGAATATCCTTATTCCTCGGCTTCTTGATACTCTGATCCAAAATCTTCGCAGGTCTCTCCTTGTAAGAAACGCTATGACTCGTCTCAATGTCGTCATAACTAACCACATGCGAGGGATCTCGTATGTATTTCCTCAACATACTCACGTGAAACACGTTGTGAACCCCAGACATCTTCGGTGGTAGCGCCAGCTGATAGGCCACTTTCCCGATACGTTCCAAAATCTCAAACGGTCCAATAAAACGCGGAGCTAACTTCCCTCTCTTGAGACCAAAGCGTACTACTCCTCGTGTTGGTGAAACCTTAAGAAGTACGTGATCTCCAACACTAAACTCCAGATCTTTCCGGCGCCGATCGGCATAACTCTTATACCTGCTCTGAGCGGTTCTCATCCTTTCCTTGACCGAGGAAATCTTCTCGTTGGTTTCTCTAACCAAATCCGGTCCCAACAACTCTGTATCACCAACTTCTGCCCAACACAATGGAGAACGACACGGTCGTCCGTACAGTGCCTCGAACGGAGCCATACCGATACTCGCGTGATAACTATTGTTATAGGCAAATTCAACCAAAGGCAAGTGTGTCTCCCAAGATTCTTCAAAATCGATCACACAAGCCCTAAGCATATCCTCCATGATCTGATTAACACGCTCAGTTTGCCCATCTGTCTGAGGGTGAAAAGCAGTACTCATCTTGAGTGAAGTTCCCATAGCTTCTTGCAGACTTTCCCAAAATCCAGAAGTAAAACGTGCGTCACGGTCTGACACAATCGATACAGGTGCACCGTGAAGTCGCACAACTTGTTGTATGTACATCCGGCTCATCTTTTCCACCGGGTATGTCATACTGTAAGCAATAAAATGAGCTGACTTCGTCAATCGATCCACAATTACCCAAATAGCGTCATGATTCTGTTGCGACCGGGGCAATCCTACTACAAAATCCATCGTAATGTGCTCCCACTTCCAACCAGGAATAGGTAGCGGTTGCAACAATCCTGACGGTCTCTGATGTTCGGCCTTGACTTGCTGACACGTCAAACACTTGGATACAAACTCGGCCACATCCTTCTTCATGCCTTCCCACCAGAAATTTCTCTTCAAATCTTTATACATCTTAGTTCCTCCCGGGTGAACTGTATACCTTGATTTATGTGCTTCTTCCAGAATATCTTTTCTCAAATTCCCACAATCTGGTACACATAATCTGTCTCTGAATCGATACCCTCCGTCACTCCCCACCTTCCATTCGGTCGGGTCTTTTTCTGACATTTTTACAAACCATGTCTGAAACTTCTCATCTTCTTTCTGAGCTTCAATAACGCGGTCGATAAGAACAGGCTGTAGGATAAGACATCCAAAAAGTTGTCCTTCTCCTCTTTCAGCACTCTGTACATCAAACTCCACCAACGTCTCCAAAGCTCGCCACTCTCTAACCATTAAGGAGGCGATCGTCTCCCGAGTCTGCCTACTCAAAGCATCAGCGACCACATTAGCTTTACCAGGGTGGTATTCCAACGTGAAGTCGTAATCTTTGATCAACTCCATCCATCTGCGCTGCCTCATGTTCAACTCTTTCTGTGTGAACAAATACTTCAGACTCTTGTGATCGGAGAACAAATCAAACTTCTCACCGTAGAGATAATGTCTCCAAATCTTGAGTGCAAAAACCACTGCTGCCAACTCCAAATCATGAATAGGATAGTTCAACTCATTCGGCTTCAGCTGCCTGGATCCATAGGCTATAACTCTGTCATCTTGCATAAGTACACACCCTAGTCCTTGATATGATGCGTCACTAAAGATAGTGAACTTCTCACCAGGCTTGGGTATTGCTAGTACTGGTGCGGTAGTGAGTCTCTCTTTCAACTCTAGAAAGGCTCGCTCATGCTTCTCTGTCCATTCGAATTTCAAATTCTTCTTTGTCAACCCAGTCAATGGTGCAGCTATCTTGGAGAATCCCTCAACAAATCTCCTGTAATAGCCTGCGAGTCCAAGAAAACTCCGAACTTCTGTAGGGTTGCTTGGCCTAACCCAGTTGGATACAGCATCGGTCTTGGACGAATCCACAGAAATTCCTTGAGATGACACCTTGTGTCCCAAAAATTTCACTTCTTGCAACCAGAACTCACACTTACTGAACTTGGCATACAAGTGGTGGTCCTTAAGCGTCTGCATCGTAATCCGAAGATGTTGCTCGTGTTCTTCTCTTGACTTAGAATAGATCAAAATATCATCAATAAAGACGATGACAAACTGATCTAAATAAGGCTTGAATACTCTGTTCATCAGATCCATAAACACTGCCGGGGCGTTCGTTAATCCAAACGGCATCACCAGAAATTCATAATGACCATATCGGGTTCTGAAAGCAGTCTTAGGTATGTCTTCCTTCCGTACCCTCAACTGATGATACCCCGACCTTAGGTCTATCTTGGAAAATATCGTAGCTCCTTGTAGTTGATCAAATAAATCGTCGATCCGAGGCAAAGGATACTTGTTCTTGATTGTCACTCGATTCAATTCTCTGTAGTCGATACACAGCCTGAGTGTCCCGTCCTTCTTCTTCACAAATAACACCGGTGCTCCCCAAGGCGATGTACTTGGACGTACAAAACCTAGGTTCTCGAGCTCTTGTACTTGTCCCTTTAATTCTAGCAGTTCTGTGGGGGCCATTCTGTAAGGAACCTTGGTAATTGGTACGGTACCCGGTATAAGCTCAATACAAAACTCTATACTTCTCTCGGGCGGTAATCCAGAAATGTCTTGAAATACTTCTTCGAAGTCCTTGACTACAGGTATAGATGATGCTGTCACCTCTGTACTGACGACTTCGATGTTGGCTAAACATCTTGTGAGGAACATATCTCCCGAAGGGTTACATTGAAAATCAAAGGGTTGATTCTCATTGTCGGAGAATGTAATTCTCTTCCTCGCGCAATCCAACTTCACTTGATTCTGAGACAGCCAATCCATTCCTAGGATTATGTCGAACTCCTTCATCGATAGGACGATCAACCTTGCAGGGATTTCTCGGTCTCCTAATCTTAAGGGACAATCATTGCACACATGTCCTAAACTGACCGCAGCTCCTATTGGTGATGTAGCCTTCAAAGCTTTCTCTAAGCGATGAGGTAAGATACCCAATCTCCGAATTGTATTAACAGATATGAATGATAGAGCAGCACCCGTATCAAATAATACTCTAACATGGGAGTTAAATAGAGTCAATGTACCTTCCACTGCTTGCTGATCAGGTTGAGCTTCTCCATGATCTCCTTCTTCATATACAGCTCCATCATATCCAGCGGCATCAGGAATAACAGCATTCAAGCGGGTCTGACCCTGTTGCCCATAAGTCGCTTGCTTAGGAGCAGTGCAGAACCTGCTGATGTGACCTGGTTCACCACAGTTGAAGCAGACTATTCCTGGCTGAGCAGCACGCCTTGGTGCCTTGCAGTCCCGAGCCACATGTCCAGGGTTGCCACAGTTGAAGCACTTTACACCACTACTTCCTTCTCCTACTCGAGGTTGAGTCGGATAGGTAATAGCTTGTGCCTTCTTGCTTCCGTCAAAGTTCCTCTTCTGCCCTTGGGTACGATTCATTGGTGGTCTATTCCCAAAACTACCCCTCTGAGGCGGTCGGAATTCAAATTGTTTGCGATATACTCGAGCATCTTCTTCCAGATCGGTAGCCAGGCCGACTAGTCCTTCAAACGTCTTGTCTAGATGGCCGAGAGTCAGGCGACGAATCTGCGGTGCCAACCCTTGGTTATACTTCCGGATCTTCTTCTCCTCAGTATCAACCATGTGCGGGGCAAACCGTGATAGCCTCTCGAACTGTGTGGTATACTCTTGCACCGTCTTGGTTCCTTGCGTCAGATCCATAAACTCCTTCTCTCTTCTGTGCCTCTCCGTAGCCGGAAAGTACTTCTCCAGGAATCTCCCTTTGAACGCCGTCCATGTCATCCCCATAGCAGCGGTGTTTCCGGTAGTGGCTATGACCGAGTCCCACCAATCTGCAGCGGCGTCGGTTAGTTGAAAAGTAGCCAATCTCCTTTTGTCCATCTCGTTGCATTGGACAGCTTCAAACATGCGGTCCATCTGTCTTAACCATTGTTCTGCCTTCCAGGGATCCGTGGTACCCGCAAATTGCTCGGGTCTGAGCGCACGGAATCTCTCCAGCAGCTTATCTCCCGTCTGGCGGTCTCGTTGGTTTTCATTCGCATTACTAACCCTCTCGAGACGTCTGATAAAAGCTTCAAATATTCCCGTGGGGTCGGCAGCCTCGGGCGCTCCTTCAATCAGATTTCTGTTCCTCCTTGGTCTTCCAGCCATTCTATGCATGATAAGGGTAGTAGAATGAGAAACATGCATGCAACAGTACTATGACGAAAATTTTCAAAGGAGTATTTATCACTATATCACATACTCGTATTATCACATAAGCATACAATAAAATATATATTAAGTACATATAATACTCGTATTCGAACTAGGGCTGTCTAATAGCAAAGAGGTCGTATTCTTATCCTCTAGACTCTGGGTTGTGGGCCATACTGACTGTTCCGAGATTTGACTCAGGAAGTTGGTCAGTGCCTAAGCTATTAATGAGGGCTATGGTATGCTTTAACTCCTTAGAAACTCGGCTACTATATGTCTGTAGGGGCATCATAAGTTATGGTTATCTCGACTAATCCTAAATGAATATGTCTGAAGGTATAAGGAAATTGCTATCATTCTTGTCGATGTGACAAGACAAACGGGTAATCATTTCTATGATAAAACCAACTTAGAATTTTAGTTTCTGAACTAAGGGTAATCCGTACTAAACTAAAACTAGAACTTGGTTATATAGCTTAGTAAAACTTAAGGGTAACCTATGTCACTAATCTATGGCGTGAAAAACTGAGCCTGGTCAATCTAGAAAACCTATGGCTCTGATACCACCAAATCCTGTCACGCCCCGACGTAGCATAAATATGGAAAGCGTTTAATTTCCTTTATGGACCCGTAGGTCGCGACAGTTTGAAGGATCGATTCCGTCCCAAAACGTCGAACATCATAAAACCATTAATCAGAGTAGGGCAACCTGGGCTTATAAAAATTTTCTAACTTATTACATCCTATAGTACGGGGTTTACTAAAGCACAGACCGCCTTGAAATAAAACAATAACTTAAAGTCTATTACAGTCATCCTTATTACAAACCAAATCATAACACATAAACATAAAGCATATAAAGGTAACATCTCTTCTCAGCAACAGATCTTAATTAGCATAGTCATACGGTTCTTCTTGATTATAACCTGCAAAGCCTAGACACGAATGTCCAGGACGCATCAACGCCGTCAGCTTCAAGAAGCTGGTGAGTATTAAAAACATAGCTTTGAATGTAAAAACATGCCCATTTACCTTTTTCCCATTTCCATTTAAATACCACAAGTTTATATTTATGATAAAGAGCTTGTTAGAAAAACAACCACAACAATAATTAAAAGATAAATTCACACATATGTGACCGTGTATGAGAACAATGCACCATCTCATCTAACCGACTCTTTTCTCTCGACAAAACCCAACAACCCTCTATCCTACTCCTGGTATCTTTGAAATACTAAGATAGCCACACTTTAGCAACGGGGCGCCAGGGAGTGTCCAGTTTGCCTCACACTTTGGTCCGGGGTACCAGGGAGTGTCCAATGCCTCACACTTTGAATACCCTAACCGCCATGCAAATACCGGG
This sequence comes from Hydrangea macrophylla, assembly GCA_033977485.1. NCBI lineage: Eukaryota > Viridiplantae > Streptophyta > Magnoliopsida > Cornales > Hydrangeaceae > Hydrangea > Hydrangea macrophylla. Next base: position 57,674,045 of record CM066988.1, on the reverse strand, counting down.
GCAACCCCCACACAGGTATCCAGACTCGAGTCATTCATGGAGTGTCTATAGGCCACACTTTAGCACTTCCATGGGTGCCAGTGAGTGTCCAAGTTCGGCTTCACACACTTTAACGCTTCCATGGGCGTCAGGGAGTGTCCATTTTTGCCACCTTCGCATTTCAAAGACACCCTCATCCTCTTTTTCAACTCCAACCACAATCACATCCACAACCACAACCATAACCACAGCCACAATTACAACCACAACCACAACCACAACCACAACTCAAACTCATACTCTTTCCACACAATCATTACTCTTTTCCACACTATCATTACTCTTTTACACACTACCAACACTCACCATGCATGTACAACTGACTCCACATGAATGTCATCAAACTTTAAACATAAAGGAATTCACAGAATTAAAGAAATAATACGCGTACGGGGATTGAAAATTCGTAATTCATTGCCTTAATCATTTTAAACATAACTAATAGCATTCTAAAAACTGCTACTGAAATCCTTGTTTTCTGTCCAAACGGTGCAGAATCGGAGAAAATTGCATTAGACGAAAAGTGTGCAGAATCGAGTTTTGCTTGGGACAACGCGGGCAGAACCTTAAATTTCATTCGTTTTCCTAACAAAAATCTGAAAACAAAATTCTGCTACTGTTAAAATTAAAAGAGAAAATATTAGATTGAATTTCTAATATACTTTTTCTGCTACTGTAATCCTCATTTTCTGCCCAAACCGTACAAAATCTGAGAAAATTGCATTAGACAAAAAGTGTGCAGAATCGAGTTTTACTTGGGATAACGCGGGCAGAACCTTAAATTTCATTCGTTTTCCTAACAAAAATCTGAAAACAAAATTCTGCTACTGTTAAAATTAAAAGAGAAAATATTAGATTGAATTTCTAATATACTTTTTCTGCTACTGTAATCCTCATTTTCTGCCCAAACCGTACAAAATCTGAGAAAATTGCATTAGACAAAAAGTGTGCAGAATCGAGTTTTACTTGGGATAACGCGGGCAGAACCTTAAATTTCATTCGTTTTCCTAACAAAAATCTGAAAACAAAATTCTGCTACTGTTAAAATTAACTACCTAAATCAGTAAATAAGGAATGAGTTACATTTGGAGTGAGTTAGTAATACTCACCGTGATGTAGATTGAAGAAGTTGTTGAGAAAGAAATACAAGAATTAAGAATCTCCAATTTCAAGCTTGGCTATGGAGGATTGAGCTCTTCAAATTCTGAAATTATTATCTCTCTATGTGACTCTCTCAAGCTCTCTATGTTAGGAGTGTAGAATGTGTAGTGTGGTTGGGTGTATAAATACTCAAACTCCCACTTAGAAAACATTTGCCTAACATCCCACTCATTCTCCATTAATTTCCACTAATTACAAAGAAAGTGCAGCAATGATGTGTAAATATACACTTGCAATTCATAATGCTCCATTGATAATTGAAAGGGTAGGTGGAGTTGGTGTGGGTCAAGGTGTGTTTGGGAATCAAGCTTATGGCATTAGGACAACACACATACTACAAGCATTTGCCAAACAAGGCCTAAGGGAAAACTTTAGCAATAATAATTGGGTATAAAGAAATTTGTCCAATCAGTTACCCCCAAAATTCTGTGGAAGTTTAACACTGCGCGGACAGTTTTAAACCTACACTGGTATTTTCGTGACACGGTGTTTATCACAAAAATACAGAGAATTCATTTTAACGTTAGAAATAGTTTTCTGATTTTATAAAAATACAGTTTGAGTTTAAAAGAAATAATTCCACCGTTTTGAAATACAGTTTTGAATTTTAACACAGGTATTGCAAGTTTTTATGAAAATTGCATTTTGACCCCAAAAGTAATTTCAATTAGTCAAGAATTAAACTTTTCTCATAAGAATCGAAATTAACATATAAACAGACAATATATATTAAATTTTAAATATGATAATGCAAATGATAATGAAAATAAATTTTAATTATGATCATGCAGGAAAATGCAGGTTATTACACATCGTATGACCAAACATCCACTTACGCACCATTTCCTAAGAACTTATCGAAACTTATCTAAGTTTCGTACTATGATTGATACATAACATCCCATCACATTGTGACCTGACTACTCTTGATTTGAAAGAAACGGATATCAAACTCGTACACAAATCAACATGTTACCCACGTCGTCACGTTAATAAATTATTCTTAATCATACCTATCTTTTTTGTTACATTATTCCTGATCAACCCAAAATCGTATAACAGAAGTCCGAATCGAGAAACGAACAAACGAACCCTTAATATAATAAATAGGCAAAGGAATCCATATTCTGCCAATGCCAATCTATTGGGATAAAATATGTAACAATCGATTGAGGAAACTGTCAATCGATTGGGTCTAAAACAATGTCAATCGATTGCTAACATTGGCAATCAATTGGGATGTCAATCAATTGGAATTCTATCCAATCGATTGGGTCCAGACTGATAGCAATCGATTGGTAATTATGTCAATCGATTGGGACTTCTTCTTCATCAGCAGATTAGAAAAACAACATATATAAACGTCAAGACTATGTGTTTAACACATCTAAACTTCACCATAACTTGTATAAACTTCAAATAGAAGGACCAAAAGAGTTTTAACTCACCTAGGGTGTGTTTGATTTGAAAACTTCAAAGTTCTCTCTCTCCTCCTTCTCTTTTTTTCTTCTCTGTTCAGCTCTCTCTTTTCTGTCTCTTCTCCTTCTTCTTCTTGCTCTTCTCTTCTTCTTTTTCTCCTGCCAAGGGCAGTGTGTGTATAGATATAGATATATATATATGTATATATATATATAAAACTCTCACAAGGTGTGTCTCTGTCTTTTAAAGATCTGAAACTGGCCCAATGCCATAAATACTCTTACATATATAGAGATTGAGAGTGCTACACGTCCAAAGCTTAAGCAAAGAAGAAAACTTGTCTTAGCTTATGCCAATCGCAATCGATTGGTAAAGATGGCAATCGATTGGTAACAGATATTTGAAGGCCATCGATTGGAACTTATGGCAATCGATTGGTATGTTGCCACGTAATGAATTTTAGTCGGTAAAATGGTAATCGATTGGAAACATATCAATCGATTGGTATCTGAAAGTGACAATCTGTCACGCCCCGAAGTAACAAAAATAGGGAAAAATAAATTTCCTTTATGGGTTCGTAGACACGTGACTGGTTGTGAATGTCACATGATTGTCCAAAAATGCTTAAAACAATAATATAATACGGGAAAGTGACTAAGTTCAGCAGAAGCAAGAATCTAAACATTCAAGTCTTACATGATTAGTATATTACAGACTAAAAGATATCCAAAAGATAGATCTTACAAGTTCAACTAAGCTATTACATCATTAAACATATTAATAACAGAACTATGATAAAAGAAAAACTCCAAGATCTTCAGCTGGCGAAACCGTAGCCTTCCTCGTAGTAATCTTCACTAGCATAGTCTTCAATAGTAAAGTCAGCATCTTGATAGCAGTCGGCTCCGTCTGGACCTGCAAAGGCTGGACGTGGAAGGTCCAGCGGCATGAAAAGCCGTTAGCGGTTAAGCTAAGTGAGGGTCCCCTTAAGGTTACCACCACTTAAGGTAAGTTATTCTTCATCTCTTCTTATTTCTCGAAACCATATCTCGTTCATCATTTCTTATTCTCGATACTATGTCTCGTTCGTCTTTTCTTATTCTCAAAACCATGTCTTATTTAAACCCAATCATTCCCTTTGAAGCTTAACCCATAACTGAACTGACCAATGAGATTGACTGAAAGAAGACTTAACTCCAAACGCATTTACTGGTCAAGAAAGAACAATACTCAACAATGAATAATTAATTGTCGCCCAACTGGCACTCAAACTGTCGCCCAAATGGCATTCAAACTATCATCCAACTAGCATTCAAATTGTCGCCCAAATGGCATAAGTGTGCGGGACATTAACAATCTCTTGGTTGAACACGTCATGCCGATCCTCAGGTCGCCCGTACGTTACCGAACACGTCATGCCGATCCTCAGACCAAGGGTACGGGAAATTAATAATCACTTGGACGAACACGTCATGCCGATCCTCAGGTCACCCGTACATAACCGAACACTTCATGCCGATCCTCAGTCCAAGGGTGCGGAAAAATAATCAACCACTTGATCGAACACGTCATGACGATTCTCAGGTCATCCGCACTTGACCGAACACGTCATGCTGATCCTTAGATCAAGAACACAAAACATAACTCTCCGATCGACACCATGGAATTATCGAAAGACCAACTTTGCAAGAAATATCCAAACACGACACGAAAGTTCATGAATCAACTTTGACCGGTAGTCACACGACTAGAAACGAAACCTAACGTCCCTTATTCGCATTTAATCTATTATTGAAGGTTTTATCGTTATTTTTCACAATCGTACGTTTTGTAGTTTAGTTCATTAATATCATCTATTATAACCATCAGTATTTCGCTTTACGTTCGACATTCCGTTTTCCTCTCAATATACTTACGATGGAAACTTTCCCAATCACTTGCCAATGCAATAATCCTGCCATTCAACATAATTATAGTTTGGGTATGAGCTTTCCAACGGTCATTAAACTATATTCACGTAGCCCATGGGTTTATAATCATGGATTTAATACCAATAAACATATAGATGAAACCCTTAACATACTCATCTATGCGATAGCACTACCATAGCACAAGATTTTCATAACAACACAGGTACCGAAAAACTAGCATCAACAATCAACACCATGCATAACAAAACATCATACAAAAAGCTACACAATCTGCCAGGATACATTTTCACTGTGTTGACTGAGTTAATATGATTTATTTGGGCATGATAAATTGCTTTTTAGATCAAACTCAAAACTAAAACATTGTAGATAATAGGAATATCTTCATATACAAAAAAATCTACTTCAATTACATTTTTGAGCTACTCAAACTATTTATTTTACAAGACATTTCTTATATCTCGGACTGTTCTGTCCCAAATTTATAGTACTGCATTGTACGTGATTTTCACCTATGAAGGAGGGGTTTTTAGACTGAGATATAGAAGGGTTATTTGTAGATAAATGAGTTGGCTTTCTCCACAAAAAAACCTAGCTTAATTCTCATTTTTGAGCTGCACAAAACATTCATTTTACTAAACTATGTTCTGCTGAAAGTTTCAGTTTCTCAGATTTATAACACTGCGTTGTACATGCATTTCACCCATGAAGGAGTGATTTCTAGACTGAGCTATAGAAGAGTTATTTATAGATATATGAGTTAGTTTTTACCACAAAAAACCTAGCTTAATTCGGATTTTGGAGCTGCACAAAACATTCATTTTACTAAACTATGTTCTGTTGAAAGTTTCAGTTTCTCAGATTTATAACACTGCATTGTACATGCATTTCACCCATGAAGGAGTGATTTCTAGACTGAGCAATAGAAGAGTTATTTGTAGATAAATGATTTATCTTTTACCACAAAAAAATCTAACTTAATTCCGTTTTTTGAGCTCCTCAAAACATTCATTTTGCTAAACTACATTCTGCTGGAAGTTTATGTTTTCCTAGGTTTATAACACTGTGTTGTACATGCATTTCACCCATGAAGGAGTGATTTCTAGACTGAGCTATAGAAGCGTTATTTGTAGATATATGAGTTAGATTTTACCACAAGAAAACCTAGCTTAATTCGGATTTTTGAGCTGAACAAAACATTCATTTTACTAAACTATGTTCTGCTGAAAGTTTCAGTTTCTCAGATTTATGGATTTGTCTTGCATGTCATGAAAACTTCAACACAACAACATCAAACTTCTACTAAACATTAATACATACTATATATGTTCTAAATTGAGTTAGATTACTCATAATTACTCACAATTTACTCACCAAAGCTTGAAATTGAGCTTGGATGTTGTTCTTGAGCTTGATGAAGCTTGAACTTCAACTTCAAGGATGAACTTCTTATTCTTCTTAACTTTTCTTCTCTATTTTTCTCATGAACTACCCAAGTCTCCTAATTTTCTCTCCAAAAATTCAGATTATGATCCAACTAAGAGAGTGTAGTGTGTGCATGTGCTTGTTTATATAGAATTTCTATGTGCTAGGTGTCCTTTGCATGTTGCATGCTTTGGACATGTGTCCATTCAGTGGACAAATGTCACATGGAGTGATGACAAGTGTAGGGGATGATGCATGGGACTTGCCATGTGGCCGGCCATGTGGGTCCCACCTCGAGTTCTGTGCCACTTCTTCAGTTTACGTGCATAAGTTTCTCGGTATGCGTGTTGGTTTCGAAGTACGTGCAAACTGGTATTATTTCTAATGTCCGAGTCCGGGTACGGGACTAAGTTAAATCTTATTATGGTCTAGTCGGTATGGTTACTACAGTCCATATGGTAATACTACAACACGTCCATACCGTCACGTAATTAAAATAATAATATAATAATATAGTCAGTCCAATACAGAAATTCGAAAAAGCTGATATTATAATGACAGAAAATTACAGGTGTTACACAATCGATTGGTAACCAAATTTCACCAAAAAAAAGGAAAGATTATACAAGTATGCAGAAATGAAAATACCAGGTCTTATTATATATCAAAATACAGGGTATTACACAAAAATATGCAATTGTAACAGAATTCCAATCAATGGCTTAGACAGAATCAAGGAGCTGAGATAACAATATTTGAATTTGATTTGGAATCTTCAATCACATGCTTATCACACACACACACACACACAAACACACACACACTCACACACACACACACACTCTCTATCTTTCTCTCTCTCTCTCTCACACACACACACAACACTTTTATGTATATATTGGCTAAGGGTGTGTTTGATAACCTAATTAAGTGGTGAAAATGAAAATTTTTAGCACATATTTATTTTTAGTGCGTTTTATAACATACCACTTAATCGAAAAACTAATCAAAAACTTGATGAAAAACTTTAAGTGAAAATTTTCTACGGTAAATAATCACTGAATGCATCCCATTTCAGTACTTGAAACATTGTTTTGAGGATTGCAAATTCAGTTGGTTAAAATTTTTAGTATTTAATTTTCGGTTTTATCAAACGGGGCCTAAGTGATTGTAACTCGTGGTATCTAAAACAAAGGTATTTGTGGTAGTCATTGTCGTCTTCTCTTTTTGGGTAGTGATTATTGTTTTCCTATTCTTGGTGAAATTGTAATGTTTACACACACATACACATAGAAAAAGAGAGGGAGAGAGCTTCAAGTGTAGTTTAGTTACCACCGGTGGCATTTGTACTGTTGGTGGGGGTGTGTGTGTGTCTATGTATTGTAGGGAATATGTTGTAATGGAGCATCTCGAATAGGGAAATGGCATTTGAGTAGCTGCCACTTGAGTAATTCTTTTGATTATCCAAATAGCTCGCCATCAATGCACTCTAAAGAGTAATTTCAATTCCAACAGGGTAATGAAATTGGTAACGAAATACAACAATTACCAATTTGATTACTCAAACCTTCAAAATTGCACTCTAGTAGGGTAATCAAATTGGTAACCAAAATACAGACCGGTGAATGGAGTACTAAAAAATACAGACTATGGGAAGAGAGAGAGAGAGAGAGAGAGAGAGAGAGAGAGAGAGAGAGAGAGAGATTTTGATGGAAAGGAAATAACAAAGTAACTAACCACTAGAAAACGATGGAGTTCAAAAAAATTAAAATATTCAAGTCCATATTCATTTAGTTACTATTGTTGGAATTCATTGAATGAAAATAGCTATTTGGGTAATCAAAAACACTGTTCAAACAAAAAAAAGTATTTTGATTACTTTCTTGGAGTTGCTCTAACAATAATAGTTAAATGACTGGCTAATTTACAATATAAACGTCTTTCAACTATCATAAGTATTCAATCCGTTTGGCCGGTCATCACCCATCGACCATACGGAATGCAGTAAGGAGGTTACCTTGAGCTTAGTGCTCTAACAACATGTCAAAAGAGCTGGTAAAATATCTCTATCTGTATACATATCCCTCAAAGAGGAACTCACTTTATATAGGATACAAGCTATAGGCTATAATAAGAAAACAAATAAAGCAAATAATTTTTTTTTAAACTAATTACATATCCCATAGTTAAAATATGTAGGTACATTATAATAAATAAATAAAAAGTCATGCAACCCATCATTTTAATGACAATTTAATGGTTTAAATATTCCCTCTATTTTTTGGCTACATTCTCTCTGCTTTCTTTTTTAATGAACAAATGAAATTTCATTCATGAAAGTATATCTCAAAAAGGAACCAATACTAGCAAAAGAAGTAAGAATAAATACAAAGATGAATAACACAAACTTTAAGGTTGTACTGCAAACCTCCCCAATTCTTGATAAAACTGTCTGTGGTATAGCTCAAGACTGAGGGAGGAAGCTGCCAAAACATTCCACAACATAGATCGCCCCAAAACTTGCCATGATTGCGAAGAGACCCCACCAAAATGCCATATTTGACAAAAAAATGCCAGATTTTGATGGATGATGAGCTAGATCTGCATGAGCAGATTACTGGATCTGAGGAAACAAAGATGCATATGCATAAAGGAGTAGCCAGATCTAACCCCAACACAAAGAGATGAAGAGATCTAGAGGGGGAGCCCAAGCCAACCAAAAAAAAAAAACTCTCAAAAAGAGAAACACACTCCCATAAAAAGAGGGAAACTGTAATAACCTGCATTTTCATTTCATTTTCATATTTAAATTGTAATTGCATTGTTATAATTATTTCATGCGATATTGTCTGCTTTTATTTTTTTATTTCAATTTGTGTGTGTAGAATTTATTTCTTATTATGTTTCATATTCAAAATTCTTTTGGGGTCAAATTGGAATTTTACAAAAAATTGTACTACCTGTGTTGGATTTCAAAACTGTATTTCAAAACGGTGGAAAAGATTACTCTTGACTAAATCAGTATTTTTATAAAACCAGAAAATCGTTCCTTACGTTAAAATGAATTTTCTGTATTTTTGTGGTGACCACCGCCCCCCGAAAATACCAGTTTATGTCCAAAACTGTCCGCGCTGTGCTAAACTTCCCCAGATTTTGGAAGTGACCGATTTGGACACATACTTTATTTCCATTTATGGCAACTAATGATTGCCTTGCACTTGTTTGGGAATGTCTAGCTTGTGTATGTTATTTTTGTGCCAAAAGCTAGATTCCCAAACAACTCTAGTTTGAACCCCTATACATCTACACTTGACTCTTGGATAATTGGGGAGTTATATACATCAGTGTATATACGTAAGTATAATTCAGTTTAGATTAACCTCTTAATCTGCAATTGCTTAGGAATTAGAATGGTTAATCAATGTTAGTTGGTTGAGTGAGTATCACAACTCACAACTTGGAGCCCAAGTTCTTAAGCTCTATATAACAAAGCTCTTCATCACACACACACACACTTTTTATTCTGCTCTTCACAAACACAAACACAGAGAGTTTAGAGAGAGTTCAGAGAATAGAATTTCATATTTTAGTGAGAGAAGAGTTTGAACCTCCATAGCTAAAGCTTGAAGTTTCTATAGGGATTGCCTATTTCTAATTTCTTTCTCAACAATTCCTTTGTTCTCAATATCAGTGAGTATTCTAAACTCACTAAGACTGTAATTTCATAATTATTTGCTGTGTAATTGTTAATGTTGTATATCACCATTGATATTTGTACGTTGAAGTTCATGGCTTGAAAAATGGAGATTTCCCAAACTCAACCAAAACCCGTTTTGTTAGATGAATATGATAGATTACATGTCATATATACTATACCCAAAGTTTTAGAGCTTAATTTGTTCACATAAGAAAGTATATAAGAAAATTAGTTTTGACACTTTTTAGTTTTTCATAAAATTGGTAAGCTATGTGTTGAATCATGTAAAATTGACTTCATATTCGTAATCCTTGTGAAAAACTAAAGAGAACTATATATTACACGACCTATGAAGTATTGAATCTGAAAATGGGTCATTTCAGACCCTGAGCTGCTGAAACAGAGTAATCTGACGAAGAAGACGAAGACGAAGCTTCATCTCGCGCCACGATCGCGCGCGCGAGAATCGCGCGAGCGGCCCGCGCGAGCGACCCCTCGCGCGAGCGGCCCGCGCGCGCGAGGTAGCCTTCCCCAGGCAGACGCAAGAGTTCATATATATATAATGGAAAATTGGCTGGTCGCGCGAGCGAGGGTCGCGCGAGAACCCCTTCGCGCGAGCGATCTGCGCGCGCGACCTTGCCTTCCTCAGGCAGTCAGAGAAGGTTATTAATAAAATGAAAATGGGCTTATCGCGCGAGCAGCCCACGCGAGCGACCCTTCGCGCGAGCGGCCCGCGCGCGCGAGGTAGTGCAGTTTCTGTTTTTGTCTGTTTTTCTGTTAAGGGATTGTTTGGATGAAATTTATATACTGTTAAGGCTCTGTTTGGAAATTTAGTTGATCAGAACTCTAATTGGTTATGTTTAAGTGATTTAAACATTGTAGTATAACTCATTAATCCCCGTACGCGTGTTGTTTCTTAATTCTGTATTTTTGTTTAAGTGCATACCATTCATGTGAGTCAGTGGTACATGCATAGGGGTGTCAGTCTGTGTGGAAAAGAGTAATGGTAGTGTGGAAAGGGTATGAGATTGTGTTTGTGGTTGTGGTTGTGGTTATGGTTGAGTATGAGTTTGTGGTCGTGGTTGTGGTTGTGGTTGTGGTAGAGTTTGTGGAAGAGGGTATCTTTGAAATGCGACGGTGGCAAATAAGGACACTCCCTGACGCCCATGGAAGCGTTAAAGTGTGTGAAGCCGAACTCGGACATTCCCTGGCACCCATGGTAGTGCTAAAGTGTGGCCTACGGACACTCCCTGATAACTCAAGTCTGGATACTGTGTGAGGGGTCGCCCCGGTATTTGCATGGCGGTTAGGGTATTCAAAGTGTGAGGCATTGGACACTCCCTGGTACCCCGGACCAAAGTGTGAGGCAAACTGGACACTCCCTGGCGCCCCGTTGCTAAAGTGTGGCTATCTGAGTGTTTCAAAGATACCAGGAGTAGGATAGTGGGTTGTTGTGGATGTCGAGAGAAAAGAGTCGGCGAGATGAGTGTGGTGCATTGTCTCATTTCACGAGTATTTGTATTTATGAATGCAAGACTTTTATTATATTCCTTGTTGTTTTATAAAATAAATTCTTTCAGTATTTTTAATAATGGAAAAAGATAAATGGGTATGATTTACATTCAAAGTCATGTTTTTAATACTCACCAGCTTCTTGAAGCTGACGACGTTGATGCGTCCTGGACATTCGTGTTCAGGCTTTTCAGGTTACAATCAGGAGGAATCATACGACTATGCTAATTGAGAATGGCTGCATCTGGAATAAAGAAACTGTTTATTTTATGCATTAAGTTTATTTGTTGGAGTTTTAAACTGTTTTGTTTTAAGGATAACTGTAACAGACTCTAAGTTATTATTTTATTTTCAAGGCGGTTTGTGCCTTAGTTGACCCCGTTTTATAAGATGTAATAAGATAGAAAATTTTTGTAAGCCTTGATTGCTTTACTCTGATTATTATGTTTTGTTGTTTGACGTTTGGGACGGAATCGATCCTTCAAACTGTCGCGACCTACGGGTCCATAAAGGAAATTAAACGCTTTCCTTATTTATGCTACGTCGGGGCGTGACAGAAACCAACCTTCATAAAGAGGGAAACCATCCCTCATTCCCTCATATAGAGGGAGAAATTATTCAAATTGTAGAAAAAAAGAGCGAAGGGATGGGAGGGAGAGCTCCGGGGAGAGGGTTTGGCCGGAGAGGGAGAGTTGGGTTTAGAGAGTAGAGAGATTGTAGAGAGAGAGAGAGAGATCATGCAATTTTCGAGTTTCAATAGTAGGCATTGTGCCTACACATTTTCATTTTTTGTTGGAGTGAAATTTTCTCACTCAAGTGAAGCAAATGTGGTAGTTATGATATAGTTGCGTAGTCTTTTGGAGTTGCTCTTAGCATGAACAACGGAGTCTTACATATATAGTTTAACCATCATGTGAAGACAACACATATAGAATGTAGTTTTGTTTTAGTTCTTCTTCTTCTTCTGCTTCTTCTTCTTCTTCTTATTTTCACTATTTGTCACAAACAAGTAAAGAAAAAGAGTTCAATGTAAATGTCAAAAACCTAATGGGAAATTAGTGTAATTTAACATAAAAAATACATCTTTGATTTAGATACTTTTAGATAGGCTTGTTAAATTCATATTAGTTGTGGACTAATGGGCAAGGGTAAATGAAGCAAATATTCTTAGGGTCAATTACATGAACATCCCTTAAAGTTTGTCTTAATTCCACGGACCACCTTCGCATTTTGGAAATTACATGGACCTGACTTCTTGGCAACAATTGTGTAACGTCCATGACGGAATAAATGAAAGTACTAAGTTGCCCCTACGTTAAACAATAGCAAACATTATTTAAAGGGATAATTACACAAACCTTCCCTAAGCTATGTTTTATTTATACAGACCTCCTTCATATTTTGAAAATTGACATATACCCTCAAATAAAATTTACTTTTGTAATAAGAAAGGGTATGAGTTAAACTTTTCATACAATTGAAGAAGGGTATCTTTCAATTTCTTCCAATTTCAAGATCTACAATCTCTTCTAGTATCTCTTCAAATTCTTCAAATTTCAATTTCGTAATTTAAATTACATGGGTTTGTTTAATATTTTTCATATGTTCAATTTCTCCTATATGTGGAAGAAATATGGGAGGAAGAAGAAAGGAGATTTAAAAAAAAAAACAAAAAACAAAAAAACAATTTTGTAATGAAAACAAATATTTTCTATTAATAAGGGTAACATAGTAATTTTGAAAAAATAAACCACAAATTTAACTTTCTATTTGGTCAACTCATAGTTGACTAACGTAGGGGGGCTCGGTGCTACATAACTGTAAACATCAAGAGAGGTTCGTGTAATTTTTTAAAATAAAAGAGAGACCCTTATAATTAGGCCATTCTTCAGGGAAGGTTTATGTAATTATCCCATTGTCTTATACCTCTTTTATCATTTCATAAATCATATTGGCCACTACATAATAGAGCATTTTTGCTCACTCTATTTTGGTCACCTAGGTCTTCATTGGGTGACATGTGTCCAATTTCAATAATTATATTACATCGATAAAAATAAAAATAGAATGAGACACATATCATCCCATTGTGTGAGCAATGAGCGACCAAATTACTAGTACGTAATTGTTGAGAATTGATCATAACCAAAAGTGGGGCAGGCCAAGGCAGCCCGAACCGTAAAAAATGGACCCACGCGGGTGTAGGTTGAGAAATGAGAATATGACGAACTGGACTAGGCTGAGCCTACGGTTACAAGCTGGATTTGGCCGGCTGGACTCGTGGGATTGGGATGGGCCGGGTTTGAGCTTTTTGCGAGCTTGGCCCGGCTGGGCCACATTAAAGTTTAAACCTCCAAACCCTAGAAAATGTTTCCACTTTAGAACAACCCTAGTCGAGATCGCCCAAATTGCTTATATAAGCTTCGAGCTCTGAACAAAGGCTGGGCGGCTGAGAGGAATACTAAATTCAGTCTCTCTCTCTCTCTCTCTCTATATATATATATACATATATATATATGTATGTACATATGTATATGTAGAGATCGTAGCTAACATAGAGAATCGTTGTGATATTTGTGCAGATACTGAGTGTAGGACAGTAGGAAAAATGGCTGCCCCTCTGCTGACGAAGAAGTTAGTGAAAAAGAGAACCAAGAAGTTCAAGAGGCCACCGTAGCGATTGGAAGGTCTCCGTCAAGGTATCTATATCTATATATATATATATATCTAAGACACCCATAAACATTTCACACTCTTATGTGTGTATATATATATATATATATATATTCCGCTTCTCGTGTGGCCGCCTGCAAGTTAACTTGCGGACTACTTTCTCGGTTGTTAGATCGTGATTTTATTTAGGGTATTTCAGTCATTTCACACCGATTCACGCAGATCCAACGGCCGAGAAAGAAGTCCCGAGTTATTAATTTATGGACGGTCCGCAGGAGAAGTGCTCCGATATAGTATCTATATATTTATATATATATATATATGTAAATATGTGTATACATGTATCTGTAGAGTACTTAATATCCTAATTAAGTGGTGAAAATGAAAACTTTGAACACTTATTTTATTACAGTGTTTGATAACGTATCCCTTAATTGAAAAAGTAACCAAAAAAACCACTTAAAACCATGAGCGAAACATTTCTACTGAAAATAATCACCTAATGCAATCTATTCCAATACTTAAAAAACTGTTTTCAGAACTGTAAATCCATTCTCTTACAATTTTTAGTACTTCAAATTCAGCACTTAATTTTCAGTTTTATCAAACGCACCCTAATTCTACGTGCTTGGGTGTGTATAATAGATGGAGAAATGATGTGCTCTCTATTGCAACACAAGCGATCTAATTGGGTTGTTGGTATAGTTGTATTAATAATAAGGATCATACTTTTCTGGGAAATGTATTGCGAGTACTTTGTAGTTGCTTATATAGAAAATAATTATTCCATAATTATTTATTTTGTCGGTGAGTACAGCTATTTTTGTTTTGAGTCATCTCTCAAATCGATACAAGAACTTTCAAATCCGAAGCAAATAGTTATCTTTATTTTGTCATTTTATGTATTCATTTCCTTCCAACTTGGATTGAAAATGGATAAAGAAAAAAGCACAAGGTTGTAAAAAAAAAAAGAACATAACAAGATTGCTACTTTGATAGAAGACTGCTACTCCCCTCTGTCCCATAAGGGAACATCATTGCTTATAAAGAAGGCAATTCTTTCCAAAATTGCCCCTTAGGAAAGACCTTACACCTTAAGTAGTGAGGGTAAATTTGGAAAAGTATTGAAAAATATACATCGACTTTTTAAAGTTGGACATAATGTTGGGACATCCCAAAATGTAATACAGGCCTCTAATTACGAGACGAAGTAGTTATTTGTTATCTTATCAGTGTTAAGCCGCGCTTGGCAATGTGGAATTGGGTACTCATATCTGCTCTATTTGGACTGGCTTGACTCCACATTCAATTCTGAGTTACTAAACCAACAGTTGTTTTGGTTTCACATAATTTGTTGAACCATAAGAACAGTGTTAGAGGCTTCATGAACACACTTTAGCTTTATTGCGGGATGTCTGTACTTGATATCTGTCTCATATTCACTCCTCAACAACCAGTGTAAAGTTGATTCACCTAATCTGCCGAGGAATGTGATGATTGTTTTTGTCGCCCCAGTCTTACATGCATCTCTTGATGCACGATGGTGATTGACATTTTATATCTGATTCCTCATTTTATTAAGTTCATTTCGGTTAAATGACACGATTTTTCGATTTAGTATGATGATGACATGCAAAGAGATGTGATGATAATTAACCATCTATTCTGTAATGGGATGATGAATATAAACATAAACTAAAAATTCAATAAACTTACCCCTCAACTAGGAGTATTATTTTTCTACTCAGATTGAATCCCTCAAATGCCCCCCTTACAAATAGTTGAGGGGGTCAATTTGTTAAGTTTTCTTAGTTTAGGGGGTGTTTGTTAAAAAGTGCAATACATAGGGGGGTGTCTATATAATTTACCCTTTTCTTTATTTTCAACTTTTTATATTGGACTGAAATTGTTTTAAGTTTTTTTGATCCCTAGAATCTTTTACACATCAGTCACTTGTTGCAATCTGTGATGAAGTATATTAAGTTATTATGATTTAACAGTGATTATCATACAATATATCACCATCTTTCGGCTGAGATTGCTACAATGATCATGATCTATTTGTGCACTTCCTGTTTTGATTCCGCCCCACCCCCTTGAAAATGTGTTTATTGGAAGATAATTTGCCCATGGTATCTGATGTCTAGACTTAATATCTGTGGCTAAGCATCTCGTTTAGAGGGCATAAATCGAAAAATGAACAGGTCTTGTGACACAGTTTGCTTCGTTTTTTATAAGCTTTCTGTTACTTCATCCCTTGCCTACATGTCCTAACGGTGTTTATAATAGATAGAAACGATATGCTCAACTGTAATATGAGCGAGTAGTTTGCGTGTTCATTAGCTTTGCATAGTGTATAATCTTATATTCTGACTTTGTTTTATTGGTAGGGTATTTATTGTGTTGTGGTGCTATTGGGTTGGCTTGGTGTAGTTGTATTCGCGGTGAGCTCTTGTTTATGGGAAATGTATGGGGATTGTTGTTGAGGTTGTTCGTATGGCAAATGCTTTGATAATTTATGTATCCTTGGTTAGCATTTCAAAAGTACTCAGCTGCCCTTTGTGATATGTCTCAAGACTAGTTATTTTGCTGGTGTGAGCGACAGTAGCTAGCTCTCCTTTTTTAGGTTCTCTCTGACAAGATAAGGTCTTAGTAAGTTTAAAGACAAATAGAGCAGTTTTCTTTTGTCACTTAATTTAACCGTTTGTTACTAATTGCACAACATTGCTTAGTTTATTACGATTTGCTGCTTGAAACATTCTCCTTCCTGAAATTGTTATTCTGACCTTTTTGGTTTCTTGTGGTTCTATGAATATCAGATTAAATTCTTTTTTCAACTGATTTTGTGCTAATTTGGACCCAAAAAAAAAAGAATAAAAAAAGAAAGCATGCGATTACTACTTCGTTATAAAGCTGCTTGTTGCAGCCACTGTTGATTATTTGTTATCTTCAAAAACTTGCCAAATTTTTAAGCTGCGTTTAGCAGTTCGCAATTGGGGCTTGGAATTGAGTTTATTTCAATATTTGGACTAACTTGCCTCCAAACCTGACTTTGTGGTCCGATTCCAAGTTACTAAATGCAGTTTTAGGGTTTTTTTTTTGGACCGGTAGAACTGTGATATGGCTGCGCATGAATACAGTTGAATCTTTTTTTTTGGATATTAATTTTCATTCCTCCACCCCACAACAAATTAGTTGGTTCCCTTGTTTAACTGTGGAATGCGATTGTAATGTCGGCCCCATCCTTCATGCATCTCTTGATGGTGATTGACATTTCTATCTAATTATATGATCCTTTGATTTTGTGTAATGAATATATGCAAAGAGGCGTGATGATACCTATCCATCTATTCTGCAATGAAATGATGAATAAAAACATGCACTACCATCTGATCTCTTCTGCATATTATGTTTTTGTACATATGTATTATGATTGAACTATAAATGTTAAAATCTTATTTTCTCCCTAGTCATCTTTTACACTTCATTCGCTCTCCGTTGCAATCTATGATGACCAATATTAACCTATTCTGATATAACAGTGATTATCACACAATATATCACCATCTTTCGGCTGAGATTGCAGACACTGATCAAGATTTATTTGTGCACATTCTGTTTTGCACCCATAATGGAAGATAAATTGCCCATGGTATCTGATGTCTAGACTCAATATCTGTGTCTAGGCATCTCGTTTAAGGGGCAGAAATTAATTTGGAACAGGTCTTGCGACACAGTTAGCTTTATTTAATAAGCTTTCTGTTACTTTTTTCCTGCCTACATGTCCCAAGCTTTCTGTTACTTGTAAAAGTTCTCTTTCTCTCCCGTCTTTTGGTTTCTATTTTAGTTCTTTCATTTTATCGTCTATTTTCTTAATTTTTTAATCCAAGTTTTCAATTGTAAAATATTGTCAAAAAAGTGAACTCTGAGATGAATTTGTCATTAGAGCTGGATTGTAAAGTCTACAGTAAATCCGTGGGCTGTAAGTCTACAGTGAATCCATTAATTACCGTGTTACAAATATGAAAATTATCTTCAGGCTGATTGGACCAATGTTGCTGTGGATGAATAAGTTAGTATGTAATTTACTGTACATGCACATCACAATCTTCTCTTGGGTAGGCTCTGCTCCATTAAGTAAGGTTCAGTTTTTTCACCCTTCAATGTGTTTTACTGGTTTCATATTCCATGTCATCTATCTATTCTAAGCTCGTACGATATAGAGTTACCTTTTACATTCCTTTTGACTTTTCATTTACCATTTAAGGTGCTTGTGACAGCCAAACTAGTGTAGACCAAAAGAGTATTGATTCACGGGTCAGAAGAAAGTTCAACGGGATGCACCTTGATGCCCAATATCGGCTATGGTTCTGACAAGAAAAAACCGCCATTATTTTCCTAACGGTTGAAAGAAATTTCTCGTGCACGTCAATGAGCTCGAAATTTTGATGACGCACAACGGGTAAAAGACTTTATAGAAACACCTTTCATTTCCCTGTTTTCAACTACTTTGCTTTTTCTGCCAGTCCCTGTAATTTTGCAGTTCTTACTCTCACACTATTATTTCCCCCCTCTTTGTCAATGCAGGACTTACTGTGCTGAGATTGCACACAATGTGTCGACAAGGAAGAGGAAGGAGATGGTGGAGCGAGCTTGATCGATTTGATGTTGTTACCTAGGTTGTGCAGCCAAGAGGAGGAATAAGCTTTAGGCTTACAAAGTTTTTGCATTATACATGGTGAACTTTGTTTGTTCATGCTCTATATGCTGTATAACCAACTTTTTTTTTTTTTTTTTTTGTGGATTTTGGTTTTACGACTTCACAATACTTGGAGCATGACTTGTTCTTTCCTTTGGTTGATGGTTTTTGTGTTTTTAAAAGAACATTGTTTACTGCTCTTTTTTTAGAACCTCAATTAATTTGTTCCATGCATCAAGTTGTCGAAGTGCTTACTGCTCTTTTAGAACCTCAATTAATTTGTTCCATGCATCAAGTTGTCGAAGTGTTACATTTTTTCATCGTTGTCCTTGACTGTAGTTTGTTTACTTCTCCTGTGGAAGAATTGAATATCCATGAAGGTTTTCCTATGGTACTAGTACAATCAAATGCTTGGTATGTATCAACAAATTGTAGTACCTTCCTTATTGCTGCCCCAAATGACACCAAAAGTTACAACACAATTCCTACCTTGTTACTATACTATGGGACCTACATAATGGACGTATCAAACACAACCAAAATTAGTGGGTTGGACACCAGAATTTTCAATTTGCGGAGTAGTATGAATTTATAGAACCAAACACAATATTGGTTCTCCACGTTCCCAAAACAGCCCCTCAAAGTCAGATTCTGTTCAAGTCCTGTCACAACTCACAAATTAGTTTATGCATTTTACAAGTCCAGAACATCAGAAAGCAAGAAGACCAGAGAACTGGAAAATGATAATAATCTAATAGTAATATCAATAATAAGATCAAACCAACAGGCTAAACATAAGTCAATTATTTCCTTCTGTTTTAACAATGTCATTATTTATGCACATGTCCATACTTTGGTACACTTTATTATGGGCAAACAAGTGAAATAGTTGGTTAGCTCAGCATGGGATGAAGTATTATTTATGCACATCACCACATTTGTATTATGTAAGCAAAGCATATGAATATAGAAAAGCACTCACCATAGCTAGGGCTGTTCAAAAACCACCCGCCCACCCGATTCACCCGTAGCCTTTTTTTGTGGTTTTTAAACAATGTGGGTGGAGTCACGGGTCTTGGGGGTGGAAACCTGACAGTTTCGGGTGGAGTCACGGGTCTAGGGGGGTAAAAACCCGATTCACCCGACCCGACTCGAAACACACTTAATTTTTAAAAAATATATATGTAATATGCTTATATCAATATATGCATTATGTATTATATAGTCTTTAATATATGTATATATGTAATATGCTTATATTAGTATATGTATTATGTATTATAAAGTCTTTAAATATATATATATATGTTATATTCTTATATCAATAAAATATATATCACTAGCGGAGATATAAAAATCTTAAAACCATTAAACTAGCACATGATTATGTTTTTATTTTTTGTTTGGTCAGAGCTTTGATTAGCCCATGCATATCTAGACAAATACATTCAAAGCAAAAAAAAAGAAAAAAAAGAAAAAAGAAAATGTAGACAAAGTCATGTGTAAAGCAAATACTTGATTGAGACAAATAAGACAGTCGGGTTTCACCCGACTCACCCGACCACCCGATGAGTAGGGTGCACTCGACAAAGCGAGTGGATGACGGGTGGAAGGAGGGCAAACCCGACTATGTTCGGATGGATGAGCGGATGAAGGCCAAACCCGACTCACCCGACTCGTGAACACCCCTAACCATAGCCACAACAAAATCAGAGTGTCAAAGAAAGGCTTCACCTTACTTTTTAAATATACATATAACGTATACGAAAATTCTCAGAAAAGGGCGCCCTCTCTTTATTAGAGAGAGGGCCCCTGTTTTGACCTTCGGATTGTGTTTAAAAATTGTGAAATAACAAAACTGCCCTTAATGAAAACACGATCTGACGGCCAAAACAGAAGCCCTCTCTTTAATAAAGAGAGGGCGTCATCTTTAGAGCCTGACTAATAACGTATATATATACAATACTTATTAATTTGTCAATTTGAGTATTGTGCAGTCTTGGGACTTTGTCTATTAAAGTAGTATTTTGTAGTCTTGGAAAGTGAAGTCTTGGGC
This sequence comes from Hydrangea macrophylla, assembly GCA_033977485.1. Lineage (NCBI taxonomy): Eukaryota > Viridiplantae > Streptophyta > Magnoliopsida > Cornales > Hydrangeaceae > Hydrangea > Hydrangea macrophylla. The sequence continues at coordinate 57,653,433 of CM066988.1, read as the reverse complement.
ATGGTGTCTTTAATACTTTAACAAGTTTTATTCATATATAATTGATATATAACATTACGTTAGGACAGTTTTTTTTTACTACATAACCAACAGCCGACCGTGGGTATGTCGATTTTTAGGATTTTTCAACCGATATCGACCACAAATCGGCTGTAGATTGACCGGTTCTCATCGGTTCGGTCGATTTCCGGTCGGTTCTGGTCGGTATTTGCCCACCCCTATATGTACCACAACGCTAACAAGCTATTTAATATGGTCTATAAATGAGAATTGTCAATAAGGTCCAACAATAATGTCCTTGCCAAAGACTATTCCTGTATCGTTCATCTTATAAATCACACATGTACATACATAATGGAAAACATCAAATTTTAGAAACACATTAAATGATATCTTAGAATGTCAAATAAAAGGAACAAACATTAAGCAAATCCACATAACAAAACATAATGCAATAATTATTATGGGCTACATTCAAGACCCATCCTACTGAAATTTTGATTATGTCTTTGGTAGTAACCCTATCCATCTTTAATTTAGATAAATAAGTTTTGAATCCCAGATTGAGATATTGGAGATAGAAAAATTCTAATTCAATTCATAGCTAGTTGTCAAGTTCAAATCTAAATGTCTTTAAATTCACATTAATTTCCAGCTAATTAATCTCATAAAGCTAATTGTGATGTTAGTCAGTCTTAGAGTTGGAACATGATAAGAATCGGATAACGATGGGTCTGAATAAAAGAGAAAAAGATATTATTAGTATCAATACTTTATATCGTGCATAACTAGTAAGGACTTTATACCTATGATACTGTGAGAGTTTCTATTCACTCAATTGAAGTAATCTAACGGTGTTTATGCCTGGACATTCCCTGTCCAGAAAACTCTATCCCCATAAATGCAGGTGATAGAGCCTATGATGATGGCTATTACCCGGAGTTGGATTATGCAGAGGGTGACACCACCAATGACGATTATGCAGGGGAAGATTACTACGCTAACGACTACCCTTACGCCAGCTAGAGATGAAAAAGTAATATCTAGTTTATATTTCTGTTATTTCTATCGAACTTTTGTAGCGGGTACTTGGGAATTTGTTGTCTCCAGACCTATTGTGATCCTGAGGATCACTCTGATATTGTAATTGATAGAATCGTTATTATTTATTGAGTTGTTTACTGTTGCTTTTAGTTGACTAGTATTGTGTGGTGTGGACAATTAGTAACATTCACCCTTCATTTCCTATGGATCCAAAAAAGAAATTTATTTTTCTCAATTTTTGCTGCTCCAGGGCATGACAAAAAACAAGGTAGCTGACGACATCCTATTGACGCGTTTTCTTATCACACCCAAGTGTAGGTGATTGTACAAGTAATAAAGTTCTGGAAGTCCTGGTCGAACCCACAGGGAACGGGAAACAAAGATAGTCAATAACTATTTTGTCACTAAAAAGAAAATAAAAGATGACGGATTTTTTGGGGTTTTACTAAACTATTAGTTTATATATTTTTTACAATAAAACTAATTAAAAACTATTTTTTTAATAACAGTTTACGGTAAAGATTTTAACAGTGCAAAATAAATTAACTAAGATACTAGTAAGAAAAGGAAGAAAAATAAATAAAATCTAAATCTACATCAAATGACTTTATGGATATTATTAGCGAAAGATGGAAATAATACAAATATTTAAGCAAAGCTATTAGAAACAGGAAATATTAATTAACTCGAGAGAAATGATTTAAAGGAATTGGGAATATGCAAACCAACACTAGATTCCACAACTTTTGTGCATTTGAAAATGATTTGGCATTTAAGAGCGCATAGTCATTCTTTATTTGAAAATAAATTTTCACTAGTCAGGGTCATATCAAGTGTGTCAGGTTTAATATGAAACGACGTCATTTTGTTTAAAGAAAAATAAAAAGGCAATTGGGCAGTAGCCAGGTTCGAACCGTGACCCGTCGCAGACGTGGGTTATTCAGCGCCCAGTCCCCACCACTCTGCCACTACAAAATTGCATGTCCATTAGTGGATAGAAATATATATGAACACATATTTGAAATATAAACTTTGTCATATGAATTGTTTGAGTATGTTAGGTGTTTTTTTTATGACAAAAGGCATAGTTTGACAATTCACATAATTATATTCTTATTTCAACTATGTAATCTCTTGAGCCCAAAATAGCATAGTATATAAACATGTTAAATGATCATAAACTATAGATACATAGATATTTTTATCCATAAATGGAAAAACAACCCATCTAGATAAATTTGCCCATTTAAGATTAGTGCATAGAAGGTGTGGTTTCTAAGTTTTTATTGCATATCCCCAATTAAAGTTTTAGCCTACCATTTTGGAATTGAAACTGTCTTCCAAATAATCTTTTAAAGAAAGATTAAATAGATATACACAGTGACTGCCCAATTAAAATTAAAGTTATGAAACTAAAGTAATGGTGAAATATAATATTAATATATTTTTTCCCTCACTTAACATAAGTTGGGATTGAATTTGTAGAATCTGCAAAATAACAATGTTTAGTACAACTAGGCTAATAAAATATAAATAAATGAAAATACCGAATCAATAATAAAATACTAAACATTTGACTTTGGATTATTGTGGGGTCATAGTTGTTGAACTTCAAGAACACAAGTGTCACACCCCAACCCACCCCCGGTGGATTAGGACACGTGTAACAAGAGTAACCGCACCCAAAACACACACTAATTAGAGAGAAAAAGGTGAATAAACCACTCTAAAGAACTCTATTGTGATAAAATAGCCCACAAGGGCAAAATAGTCATTAAGAAAGTATGTAAAATTTTTATACCAAAAGTTAGATTTTTGAGTCCCGGTTCCAACGCAACAAACGGCGCGTGAATCCGAGTTTTATAGAAAAAGCTATGCATGTTTCCGTAAAAATGGACGTCCAGGGGAAAAATACAAAGCGGATCGATCCCTTCATAATGGGCGGATCGATCCATTTATATTAGTCTCCCGCAGAATGTCCCCTTGGAAGGGCGGATCGATCCCTTCACAAACCGCGGATCGATCCCCTTCACAAATCTGCTGCCAAATTTTGTTTGCTGTCAAAACAAGTTTTAACTTACCAAAACACAACCAAATCACATGGAAACATTATGAAACTTTGGGAAAACAATCCCAACACATTTCTAAACATGTTTAAACTCAAATTAAACATGGATCAAAAAAATCATATTCACAATTTGATCAAATCAACCATGAACTCATTTCACTCGAAATACAACAAACTTTTCAACTTAAATTCCCAATTCTTATCCAAAATACATGAAACTTGTTGGAATTCAACTCAAAGTCATAACTAACATTATAAACACTAAAGAAACATGTCCAAGACACTAACGACACACCCGGACTTGCCGAGATGGTCAAATCCATTACTTGCACCCTACTAGAACAAAACGAGAGAGATTACACATATGTTCTCAAATTTACCTCCAACTCTCCAAAATACATGGTTGTGACCCAAGTTCACTTCCAACAACTTAAATATGAACATTAACATAAAAGACACCATACTTTACATCATTTTACAAGTTTCAAAAGAAATTTACAAGCATGAGGCTCAATCTCCCCCCATCTCTCCCCATCTCTCCCACTCACAAGTCAAGACTTCAAGCCTCAAGTCGAGAACCTTAAGCCACTAGTTACATATAACACAAGTTTAAAAAACATATTTACAAGCTCTAATTCTCCTCCCCATTCCCGAGTACGTCACCTTCTCTCCGGATATCGCTCCGTACCTGCGGTGGTTGTTATGTACCACAACAGAAATAGGAAAACGGTTTTCTTAAGCAATTTGCTTAGTGAGCATTCTAAACATGATTGTATGTTTAACACGTGCAATGCTACAATTAACACATAAGCATAAACGTAATCGCCGAGTCACCGGTTATATGGTTCATTCAGACCCGAAGACCTCCCTTGGTCCCGTGGTCACTTCTATTCCTTGGACTTCCGTATTTATCGGATTCTTCCTCTTCGCCACCCTTATTACTCCCAACAATGAACCATTTCCCCGGTGCTCATTGACTATCACATAGACATATAAGCACATAACACATATTCATGTATCAACATATGATTTTCATAAAATTGACATAGAATTCACACAATTAACATCTTTATAATTCCTAATCATGAACTAACATCTCTAACATCACATATAGCTTGAACCCATTAAACACAATCAGATTTAGGTGTAGAAAACTCACCTCTACCAAGATTATACCCCAAATTCAAGCTAACATGTGCTGAATTACTCCCAACCCAAGCTCAATTTCTATCCCAAGTGAATTCCTACAAGATTTCGGTAGACGACGTCTCACCGTCAAATATGAACTACCAAAATCCAGCAAAGTAAACATAAATTAAGGGTATAGAAACGTTCGTCTCACCTCCACGAGTCCGAAAACGGCTTTGGTTCGCGAATCCGACGAACGGCGGCGACGGAACGGCGAAAAAAACGAGGTCGGCGGCGGTGTTCGTCTTCTCTCGGTGCTCTCTCTGTTTTCTCTGGATTAATTCCAGCAGATTGAGAGTATTAACTCTCTGTTTTGACACATATTGCATGTGTAGATGAGGTGTCTTCACCTCAATACTCATTATTACCGTTTACACCCCCGAAATTTCTTAAGTTCTTATTATGAGATCCCCAAACATTCCATTAACTACCCAATTATCTAATGAGGGTTTGTCTAAGTTTCGTATGGGTCCCAACGTGGGTCCCACATATTTTGTGAAATTGCTATCGCACCTACTAATTTTACATCTTTTTCATTTATACCCTTATTTGGGTGTCCAAACTAATGCTAACACATATCAACATGTAATATGAAAGCAACTTAGCAAATATCCATGTAATCACATAAAAATGCATTTAATCACTTAAAATGCAAATTACCAATTTACCCTTCAATGGGTTAAATTTCAATACCTGTCCCACCTCTCTGGGGACTTTTCCAACTAGTGTCCCTCTCTGAACACTTTTTACTTGGGCGAGTCCAAGCCTCCCCTTAATCCATTTTATACACTAATTATATTAATTAATGCATATTATCACAAATAATTAACCCGTTCTCCGGGTACGGGTGTTACATTTCTCCCTCCCTAAAAGGGAGTTTGGTCCCCAAACTTACTCTTACCTCAAGAATTGAAGAGATGCGGGTACTTGGCTCGGATCTCATCCTCCCGCTCCCAAGTAGCCTCTTCCACTGAATGGCTTCGCCATTGAACCATCACCAAGGGAATCACTTTGGTCCTCAATACTTGATCCTTCCTATCAAGAATTTGCACTGGATGTTCCACGTAAGTTAAATCTTCCCGAATCTCTAACGGTTCCGGAATGATAACATGTTTCGAATCCGGCACATAACGTCGAAGCATCGATACGTGAAACACATTATGAACATTCTCTAATTCTTGTGGCAGCTCTAACCGATAAGCTAATGGCCCAACTCGATTAAGAATCAAATACGGCCCAACATATCTCGGACTAAGCTTACCTCGCTTACCAAAACGTGCTATGCCTTTTGAAGGTGATACTTTCAAAAACACATAGTCACCCACCTCAAACTCCAACGGTCTTCTACCCGTATCCGCATAACTTTTATAACGACTTTGAGCCGTTTGTAATCTCTGCTTAATCAGTCGGATCTTGTCAGTAGTGATTTGCACTATCTCTGGTCCCAAAAGCTGTTTCTCTCCAACTTCTGTCCAACACACCGGCGATCTACACTTTCTACCATATAGTGCCTCATAAGGCGCCATTCCAATGCTAGTTTGGAAGTTGTTATTGTAAGAAAATTCAATCAACGGCAAATGAGTTTCCCAATCAGCTTTAAAATCCATAACACATACTCGTAGCATATCCTCCAAAATCTGAATTACTCTCTCGGATTGCCCATCGGTCTGGGGATGAAATGCAGTACTAAAATGTAAAGATGTTCCCATCGCCTTTTGTAAACTCTCCCAAAATCTTGACACGAACCGAGTGTCACGATCTGACACTATCGACACTGGTGCTCCATGAAGCCGTATAATCTCTCTAATATAAATCTCTGCAAGTTTTGATGGATCTTTGGTCTTAATAGGTAGGAAATGGGCTGACTTAGTCAACCGGTCTACAATCACCCATATGCTATCATTTGACTTTTGAGACTTTGGAAATCCCGAGACGAAATCCATTGTAATATGTTCCCACTTCCACTCTGGTATCTCTAAAGGATGTAACTCTCCTCCGGGTCGTTGATGTTCAATTTTCACTTTTTGACAGGTCATGCATTTAGACACAAATTCTGCTACCTCTCGCTTCATACCACTCCACCAGTAAATTTCTCGCAAGTCTCTGTACATTTTGGTACTACCCGGATGTATAGAATATCTTGTATTGTGGGCTTCCTCCATAACTTTATTTCTCAGATCTCCAACTTTAGGTACACATAATCGGTTAATATATTTCAGAACACCATCTTGGAAACTAAATTCTGGCCTTCTCCCCTCTGGTAACTCATCCACAATCTTCTTGAATTCTGGATCTAAGAACTGATTAGTCTTGATTTCACCAATTAAACTTGGCTGTGCCACGATCGCAGCCATTAAACCACCTCTAATTTTAGGAACTACCTCAAGCTTCAATTGTTCAAATTCCTTTATCAACTTTTCCTGTCCAGTCAAGGCATAAGCTAAGTTTTCTGACGACTTTCGACTCAAGGCATCGGCAACTACATTAGCTTTTCCCGGGTGATACTGAATTTTTAAATCATAATCTTTCATGAGTTCCAACCATCTTCTTTGTCTCATATTAAGATCCCTCTGAGTGAATAGGTATTTCAGACTTTTATGATCCGTGAAGATTTCACAAGTTTCCCCGTATAGATAATGTCTCCAAATCTTTAACGCAAAAATTACCCCCGCTAACTCCAAGTCATGTGTCGGGTAGTTCTTCTCGTGAGGTCTCAACTGCCTTGAAGCATAGGCTATTACCTTGTCATCTTGTGTCAAAACACATCCCAAGCCTTGGTGCGAAGCATCACTGTATATTCTGAAATTTCCAGTGCTTGTTGGAATTGTAAGTATTGGTGCCGTAGTCAACTTTTTCTTCAATGCTACAAAACAATCTTCACATTCCTTGTTCCACTCAAACGGTACATCTTTTCTCATCAACCTTGTCATTGGCGTTGCAATTCTAGAAAAGTCTTTAACAAACCTTCGATAATATCCGGCTAACCCCAAGAAACTTCGAATCTCGGATACATTTGTCGGTCTTGACCAATTCATAACAACTTCAATCTTCTGTGGGTCAACAGAAATACCCTCTTTAGAAATCACGTGTCCTAGAAAAGTGACACTCGTCAACCAAAATTCGCTCTTCTTCAACTTCCCAAACAATTGTTTCTCTCGAAGTCGCTGCAAAACTAGTCTCAAGTGTCGTTCATGCTCTTCCGGACTCTTAGAATAAATGAGAATGTCATCAATGAATACAATAATGAACTCATCCAAATATGATTTGAATACACGGTTCATCAAATCCATGAAGGCAGCAGGCGCATTAGTAACCCCAAACGGCATCACTAGGAATTCATAGTGCCCGTAGCGGGTCCTAAAGGCTGTCTTCTCTACATCCTCAGTTTTAACTTTCAATTGGTGATACCCTGACCTTAAGTCAATCTTTGAAAATACCTGAGCCCCTTGAAGCTGATCAAATAGATCATCGATACGTGGTAACGGATACTTGTTCTTGATTGTTACTTTGTTGATCTCCCGGTAGTCAATACACATCCGCATTGTACCATCTTTCTTCTTCACAAATAGTACTGGTGCACCCCACGGGGACACACTAGGTCGGATAAAACCCTTGTCTAGCAACTCTTGCAACTGTATCTTTAACTCTTTCAACTCAACTGGTGCCATTCGATATGGTGCTCGTGAAATTGGTTGGGTTCCCGGCATAACATCAATACCAAATCCAATTTCTCGATCAATCAATACACTAGGTAACTCCTCGGGGAATACATCTGGAAACTCTCTAACTACCGGAATATCTTCAAGTTTTAAATCCGGACCTCTAGTATCAAGAATACTACACAGAAACCCCCGGCAACCCTTCTTTAATAAACGACAAGCTTCAATAGCTGACACGATATACGGCGGTGATACAACACCCTTACCTTGAAAATAAAACTCATCTTGATTCGGAATACGGAATGCTACTCCTTTAGTGTTACAATCAATATTAGCATGATTAGCCGCTAACCAATCCATACCCAATATAACATCGAAGTGCTGAATTACTAACGGTACCAAATCAACGGTTAACTCTTTACCATTCACATTAATCTCACATTTTCTAAACACACCCGAACTAACCAATGAAGCCCCCAACGGTATTGCAACAGATAAATCATAGTCTAGGAACTCTAATGGCTTATCTAAATTCCTAGCAAAGTGGTGTGACACGAATGAGTGTGTGGATCCCGAATCTATAAGTACATTTGCTAGATGTGAGCAAATGGGAACCATACCTGAAACAACGGTATCGGCAGAAGCGGTCTCTCCCGGCCTGAGTTGGAATGATCTTGCCTCTCGTTGCTCCCTCCTCGGAGGTTGAGTAGTCCTTGGTGTGATAGCGCTGGCCGCAGAAGAACCTGAACCTGATGCTCCTTGGCGTCTAGTAGGACAATCCTTAGATTGATGTCCCAATTCCTTACAAGTGAAGCATCGGCCCCTCATATCTAAATTCTGATTTGGACAATTCCTGGCGATGTGTCCCGGTTGTCGGCAACTATTGCAAATGATTGGGTTTGGAAGTTGATTGCACCGGCCCCAATGGAATTTCTGACAAGTCTGACACCTCGGTTTATTTCCACCGGAACCACTACCGATACTAGCTGATGATCCTCCTAAACTCTGTCTTTTTACACTCCCCTGACCACTGAACTGACTTGATCCCGGTCGTTTACTTTGTTGACTCGGTGGTGGTGGCAAGTTTGAAGTATAACCAAGGTCTTTCTCAGCAATAGAAGCAATGTCCAATGCCTTAGCATAGGTCTCCGGTCGGAACACAGTCACTCGCCCTCGGATATCTCCCCGGAGTCCCGCTACAAACTTTTTTGCCTTCACTTTTTCGGTTGTTACGATATCCCCGGCAAACCTTGCCAAACTCGTAAATTGCGTGGAGTACTCCCGGACTGACTTTCCCCCTTGTACCAACTCCATGAATTCTTGAGCCTTTTGATCCCCAAATGACTCTGGAAAATATTGATCATTGAAAATCTCAAGAAATTGGTCCCACGTTGTCGGTTGACCCGGACCCAACTTAGTACGCCACCAATATTGCGCTTCATCTTTTAACGTGTCTGCAGCAAATAGCACTTTTTTGTTCATCAGTACATGGTAATACCCGGAAGATCTTCTCCATATCCGAGATCCAAAAATTCGCCTTCATCGGATCGGCTTCCCCGCGGAATATGGTCGGCTTTTGTTTGTGAAATTTAGAAATAGTGACAATGTCTTCCCTTGGATTCGGATTCGGTTGTACCGGTCTCTCTTCGATCACATGAGTTTCTGCTACTCGTACCAACCCTTCGATTGCTCTTTCAACCCGTTCCATTCGGTTTGAGGTGTCACCTCCAGACATAATGCCTGGCACCCACATATAGTATACACATGCACGTTACTTTTAAATAAACACATAACATACTAATCAACATTTAAAAGCATGCTAAATAAACGTGTATGCATGTTTATGCAACTACGTGTTGTTGTGTGCACACTACGCGTCGTATACGTCTCTCGTCCCCAAAGGCTCTAGCCAACTGCTCTGATACCAAAAATTGTCACACCCCAACCCACCCCCGGTGGATTAGGACACGTGTAACAAGAGTAACCGCACCCAAAACACACACTAATTAGAGAGAAAAGGTGAATAAACCACTCTAAAGAACTCTATTGTGATAAAATAGCCCACAAGGGCAAAATAGTCATTAAGAAAGTATGTAAAATTTTTATACCAAAAGTTAGATTTTTGAGTCCCGGTTCCAACGCAACAAACGGCGCGTGAATCCGAGTTTTATAGAAAAAGTTATGCATGTTTCCGTAAAAATGGACGTCCAGGGGAAAAATACAAAGCGGATCGATCCCTTCATAATGGGCGGATCGATCCATTTATATTAGTCTCCCGCAGAATGTCCCCTTGGAAGGGCGGATCGATCCCTTCACAAACCGCGGATCGATCCCCTTCACAAATCTGCTGCCAAATTTTGTTTGCTGTCAAAACAAGTTTTAACTTACCAAAACACAACCAAATCACATGGAAACATTATGAAACTTTGGGAAAACAATCCCAACACATTTCTAAACATGTTTAAACTCAAATTAAACATGGATCAAAAAAATCATATTCACAATTTGATCAAATCAACCATGAACTCATTTCACTCGAAATACAACAAACTTTTCAACTTAAATTCCCAATTCTTATCCAAAATACATGAAACTTGTTGGAATTCAACTCAAAGTCATAACTAACATTATAAACACTAAAGAAACATGTCCAAGACACTAACGACACACCCAGACTTGCCGAGATGGTCAAATCCATTACTTGCACCCTACTAGAACAAAACGAGAGAGATTACACATATGTTCTCAAATTTACCTCCAACTCTCCAAAATACATGGTTGTGACCCAAGTTCACTTCCAACAACTTAAATATGAACATTAACATAAAAGACACCATACTTTACATCATTTTACAAGTTTCAAAAGAAATTTACAAGCATGAGGCTCAATCTCCCCCCATCTCTCCCCATCTCTCCCACTCACAAGTCAAGACTTCAAGCCTCAAGTCGAGAACCTTAAGCCACTAGTTACATATAACACAAGTTTAAAAAACATATTTACAAGCTCTAATTCTCCTCCCCATTCCCGAGTACGTCACCTTCTCTCCGGATATCGCTCCGTACCTGCGGTGGTTGTTATGTACCACAACAGAAATAGGAAAACGGTTTTCTTAAGCAATTTGCTTAGTGAGCATTCTAAACATGATTGTATGTTTAACACGTGCAATGCTACAATTAACACATAAGCATAAACGTAATCGCCGAGTCACCGGTTATATGGTTCATTCAGACCCGAAGACCTCCCTTGGTCCCGTGGTCACTTCTATTCCTTGGACTTCCGTATTTATCGGATTCTTCCTCTTCGCCACCCTTATTACTCCCAACAATGAACCATTTCCCCGGTGCTCATTGACTATCACATAGACATATAAGCACATAACACATATTCATGTATCAACATATGATTTTCATAAAATTGACATAGAATTCACACAATTAACATCTTTATAATTCCTAATCATGAACTAACATCTCTAACATCACATATAGCTTGAACCCATTAAACACAATCAGATTTAGGTGTAGAAAACTCACCTCTACCAAGATTATACCCCAAATTCAAGCTAACATGTGCTGAATTACTCCCAACCCAAGCTCAATTTCTACCCCAAGTGAATTCCTACAAGATTTCGGTAGACGACGTCTCACCGTCAAATATGAACTACCAAAATCCAGCAAAGTAAACATAAATTAAGGGTATAGAAACGTTCGTCTCACCTCCACGAGTCCGAAAACGGCTTTGGTTCGCGAATCCGACGAACGGCGGCGACGGAACGGCGAAAAAAACGAGGTCGGCGGCGGTGTTCGTCTTCTCTCGGTGCTCTCTCTGTTTTCTCTGGATTAATTCCAGCAGATTGAGAGTATTAACTCTCTGTTTTGACACATATTGCATGTGTAGATGAGGTGTCTTCACCTCAATACTCATTATTACCGTTTACACCCCCGAAATTTCTTAAGTTCTTATTATGAGATCCCCAAACATTCCATTAACTACCCAATTATCTAATGAGGGTTTGTCTAAGATTCGTATGGGTCCCAACGTGGGTCCCACATATTTTGTGAAATTGCTATCGCACCTACTAATTTTACATCTTTTTCATTTATACCCTTATTTGGGTGTCCAAACTAATGCTAACACATATCAACATGTAATATGAAAGCAACTTAGCAAATATCCATGTAATCACATAAAAATGCATTTAATCACTTAAAATGCAAATTACCAATTTACCCTTCAATGGGTTAAATTTCAATACCTGTCCCACCTCTCTGGGGACTTTTCCAACTAGTGTCCCTCTCTGAACACTTTTTACTTGGGCGAGTCCAAGCCTCCCCTTAATCCATTTTATACACTAATTATATTAATTAATGCATATTATCACAAATAATTAACCCGTTCTCCGGGTACGGGTGTTACAACAAGCAAGGCTAAACCAAATTCTAATCTACTTTTTGAGTGAGATATGGGTATGGTGTGCTTTGGAATTTAGTAGGTGATTATAACAACTACGTGGCTAAGAAATCTGGCATTTACTTGCAAAATCTGCCTTCTAGTGAATGGAAATATTGCTATAAAAACTAAAAATTTGGGGTTTCAAACTACTTTAGGAGACAACTACAAGTACTACCAGACTAAGAATATTAAATCTAATTTTAAATAGGACTATTTTTTACTACTACAAATTGACAAAGAACCTACAAGAAAACAAATATTTTAATTTAAGAATACAGTACACAAAATTTCGCTACATATTTTTTAACATGAAATCATCAATTACAATAAAGTAAATTTTTACAACTACTAGAACTAGAAAACGCAAAGAAAAACTAAAGTTTCTTACTTCTAGGGACTATGAAGTGCTCACATGATAATCTCTCTAAACTATTCTCTCCCTAACAGTGTGTGTTGTTGTGATTGTTGGTGTTGTAAATTAGTTGGCCCTCTTCTGCTCCCTTTTATAGACGAAAGGAGATGAAAATTCATCATCATGTTCGTCACTCTGAATAGAGGTTTGCAAATTTTTTCTTCACTTTCATCCCATTTTTCTTTGGCTTCTGACAAATGTTGAATACCTGCAGATAAGAGAGAGAGAGAGAGAGAGAGAGAGAGAGAGAGAGAGAAGGAAGACCAAATTGTTCCTACGTAACAAAAGATGTTACTATCAAGCAATAGTGTTTGCCATTTTTTTCCTTTTCTTTTGTCCTTTTTCGTTTCTTCATTTGATCATTTGGTTTGAAGACGTAGTAAGCATTTTGGTGAACATGGGAAATACTTCAGTGTGGTTGCTACTTCTTTCCTTCCCATTATTTCATTTCATTTTTACCTAAAGATATAAAATATGTAAAAACACATAATTACACGCATTTGAGTGACATTACCATTAAATTATATTAATTCAAATATGCATGTAATACTAGGAATTTGGGGGATTAAATGAGCACGATATCTATTATATTGGCATGAAAATGTGCAATATTCAGTGTTTGTCAGTAGCCAAACCCCCTAAGGAAACATAGTCCCTCATTATCAAACTTTCAAACACCATACAAACAAATCCATGGCACTAAACCATATAATCATCATCATCACCACCTCATCACTATAAGAACAGAATCAATCAAAGAGGAAATGCCAAAAAGTAGGAAATACATGACCTATATCATCAGCTTATGAATGCTCAGCTCAGATCTGAAGCAGCAATGCATCCGCAAAGATGAATTTTGTGACTTTGAAGCCACACCATTGCAAAGCTGTCAACGAAGACTCACCGGAAAAAGGGGTCGACAACACAATGACAGAGGGAGATGAAGCTGTAATGGGAGAGGTCAAATGAGTAGGCACATATGTGAGGTTGGTGGCGCTGTTGTCAAAGCAGAAGTAGGCGATGTGATTTGTGGTTTCATACTAGGAGAGGGCCGGCCGGCTGCTGCCTCACCGGACATCGTCTCGTCGGCTGCTACTTCACCAAACATCGTCTTGTCATTTTCTGAAATTTCGTCCCTCGCTCTATGTGTGTGTGTGTGTATGTATATTTTGTCTATAGAAATGTCGGGGGTATATTAGTCCAGGTATAAGTAAGTTTATTGGGTCAAAGTAGTGTATGTGGTTGAGTTTTATTAATAAATGAGTTTTGGCCAAAAAAAAAGAAAAGAGGACGGGCTTTCAATTCACATGATCCAATTTGAAGGTTTTCTCACTAAAATTCTATTAATTTAATAGGAAAAAGTGAGAGAAACCAAGAGTTTTAACATTTTATGTATTTTTTTATCGTAAAAATAAGACAAAGAAATAAGAATAGGACTAAACTTGATACCGTTTTACACATTACAACGAAAAATGATTTTTCTTTCTTTATCTATTTTTCTTTTATTTATCTATTTTATTTATCTAAATCGATGCATCATCGTATAAAACCAACTGAATTATAAAATTAGACAATTAGTGAAAGGAAATTATGATAAGATTTTTTTAGAACAATCAAGAACTACTTCTTATTGAATCTAGTGATGTGTAGACAAAATGACATACCTTCTGAATGCTAGAATCTATAATCTTGAATTTATGCAGAGAAATCTAGTAGCTTCCTCTAGAAAATCTTTACTCTTATGACTCCTCAAATACAACCTGGAAGACTAGGGCTTGTGGGAACCCTACTAGAGATAGAATGAAGGTCTAGAGAACTTAGAAATAGGTTTGGAACCTTTTGAGAGCTAAAAATGATGTTCTTCTGTTTCTGCCCTGCAGGTCCTCTAGTATAAGTTTTCAAACCGACCTAAGTAGCAATCGGTTGCCTAAAGTGGCAATCGATTTCCATTACCAATCGATTGTCAAAAGTGGTAATCGATTGCCTTCCTCCAATCGATTGCCTGAAGTGACAATCGATTGGTCAATCTCTTTTGTCTTTCCTAGCATTCTTTTTGGATCTAAGCTGAGTGGGACCTCCTAGGTTCTTAATTATTAGCTTAGTTTAGTTATAAATCCCTGTGATTATACTCCTTAATCAGTGAACTAACTAACTAACTAGTTAACGTTAATTCTACTATATAATTACAACTGCACCCTAATGCATAAGAGCATATCTGAAGCGGTGACTAGACTTGTAAGGTGATACTAATGTCCCTCTACCTTCAATATTCGTAATCTCAATCAGGTAGTCAGACAAATAGTACTGTCTACCTGAATTGTGATTACATCTTATATTCCTTTAGTCTCATTCACCTCTCACGATTACCAAACATATTAATAACTACTTAGCAACAAGACTGCAGTTCTCAGTAACCAATTTGGTGACTATTAAAAAATCATGCACACAAGCATGGAGTCGGGTTTAGGTCACTGACCTAGCGGAATATAGCCCGACGTGATCGACGAGTCGGCATTGTTACGAGCCTACCTGCTACACCTATATCGCTTCTGTGTACTCCCTTGTGCTTCGCCTAGGTCGAAGAAGACGCTACTGGAGCGGTCTCCATCAATGTCACGAGCTAAATCCTATAGCTCCAATGGTGATGGCCAAGAGAGAGAAAATCGTGAGAGAGAGGGGAGAGATATAGAGAGAGGTCGGATGTATTATTGTATCTTAGTGATCCTCATATGTGTGTTTATATCATATATATACACACATATTCACCAAACCCTAGGGCTCCAAGAGCCAAAGCCCATTGGACCCGGTCCAATGATATGTGAGTGCCTGTATGGCCCACAATATTTCTTACAGTGACATTCTCAAGGGAATGCTTACTCTTTAAAATTTTGTCTTGACAATATATGTTCACTGACAAACAATAAATATTGCATATTCACGTGTCAATATAATAGATATAGTGCTCACTTAATCCTCAAATCCCTAGATTTACATTTCTTTTGGAATTAATATGATTTAATGATGATGTCACTCAAATGCGTGTAATTATGTGCTTTTACATGTTTCATTGCTTAAGTAAAAATAAAGTTGAAATAATAAAATAAAAGAAAAGAAAGAAGAAGCGACCACACATGATTATTTCCCACGTGTCAAACCAACTCTTCCAACAAGTCAACAACAAAAAAAAAACGGAAGAAAAGAAAACAAAAGAATCCAACCCAATGAATGAAAAAAACAAGCTTGATAGTGACAGTTATGATATATATATATATATGTATTTCGTCTATCTTTTCTCTCTCTCTCTCTCTCTCTCTCTCTCTCTCTCTCTCTCTCTCTTTCTCTCTCTCTCTCTCTCTCTCTCTCTCTCTCTCTCTCTTCGCAGGACTGACAGAAAGAAAAATGGAACGAGCGAAGAAAAAATTGCCAAGGATCACTTTCGTCTCCTATTCAGTGACAAATAGAATAACGAATTTTCATAAGAATTTCGTCTATAAATTGAAGCATCCATCAAGAGAAAAGAGGAGGCAAATGAGAGGCAGTCAATGACACAAGCTTCACAAGTAGAAAGCTTCACATACAACCACACAGAGAGAAAAGTTTAGGGAAGTTATCATGTGAATGTGGATACCGGCATTTGGGCCGCACTTTTAATTTTAAAACATTTTTTCAAATTTCAAATACAAATACAAAAAGTCGCCACTTAATTTTTAAAAGGAAAATTAAGAAACCATTTAAAAGGCAAAACTAATCTTTTGGAAACCAGAAATTCTAGGTCCGGAGATTATGGAATGAGAGGGGAAGGAGCCAGACAGACTAAAGCACCCCTCTCATCCTATCCCGTGATAGACCTCTACTTGATATCCTTTTAGTCAGCATGCCCTCAACTAATACATATATATATATATATATATATAAATATACATTACAAAAGCATGTCTAAAAGGGTGTAAGATTACTAACAATAAAATATCATTCATAAATCACATAATTCAATTAGCAAGCAATATGATATGCAATAGGGAACAAAAGAATTTACCCGAGGTCCCGTCGTGATATAGAAACGTGCAATGCATACAAGAATAGAAATCCTAGGAAAAATGTCTCTAATCATATATACACGTAAGGGAAGACCTAAGCTAAGGTGTCGCACATGGAGTCGAAAAATCAATAAAATCAACAAGTAAAATGAACTAGAGAGAAGGGTCAAGAAGTTGTACCTTGAAAGCGCTACAAAACAAATATTAGTCCACATGCCTTAAACAAGATATCAAATGATCAATCCTAAATTTCTAGCTTAAATCTACCAAGTAGAGAAGGAATTGACATAGCTAAGAATTCCGTTTAACTAGTTGGAACCATAACACCTCTATAGATATACAAGTTTCAACTAGGAGCCAATGTAATGCCTATATAGAGATGCCATAGCCCCAACATGATCATAAGGAACCCCTAGTCATGTTCAATTAGGTTCAATCAAGTGCAACTGAAAACCAAAAAATGAGTTCTACTTATGAGTATCAATATGTATGAATGAATACATGAGCATGAGCTACGAGTTATTCATTAGTTTGGATCATCTAGCCTCTGGATTTAAACTTAATTGACTTTATTTAGAACATGATTTAGATCTTAGGATATTAGGAGTCCATTAGATTAGAGTTATTCAAGTTTTATCAAAACAGTAACAGAATTGCAAGAATTACAGAGAGCAGACCAGACTTCAAAAAATAGAAATAAAATACTTCCAACGGTTGGATCTTAATGATTTTTGAGTATGTTAAGCTTCTGTGAGTCTAGTTTCTAACGCAAAAAGAAAATAAAAAATCCAACGGTTAGATCTCTTGGAATAAGGAAAAAACTAAATATCACTCAAGAATCTGCAACTCTCTGTCCAGAGTTCTTGTATGATTTTCTAAAAATAGTAAAAAAATGAGAAACGCTTTGATCTATTTAGGGTTTCTTCCTAACACAATGAGCTACTTAGAAAAAATTATTTGAGGTTAAGAAAACTTCATTAAGGCTCTGATTTACTCATTTTAAAACGGACTTACTGTTCTGAAACTTTGGATAGAGGATAACATACTCACAAATCATGAAGCCTAACCATTCTAAATATGAAATTTCATCAAGACCGAGGTCCTAATGATACTTATGTAAAAATCTTTGATCACAGTGAGTTCATGGAGAATAACCTACTCACAAATCATGAAGCCTAACTTCTCCATTTGGTCTTACTCAATTCTCATGGACCTTGATTTAATTAAAAATCTTTGATCACAGTGAGTTCATGAGTTCACTGCACCATTTGTAGAATTGGTATTCAAAAATTTAATTAAACTCAAACTACACCTAATCCTTCTCCCAAACATATGTTCCTCAAGGGATTTAGATCCATTTTATTCAACTCTCCTCTCAAATCATAGGTCCTTGGAGACTAAATATGATTGAATCCACATAAACCTTCATAGAGTATAGAGGGAACTCTATGAGATTCTCAAGTTTGAAAGCTCCAAGTCATGAAATGAGACTTGAACCCATCCAAGCTTGTGTGGATGTAACAATGATCAACTTACTCCCCATATAAATCATAGGATTATAGGGGATCAACTCAAAGAGATCTTAGTGAGATATAGAAAAATCTCATAGATCCCATGAGAAGAAACTAAATAGAAGAAATGAAATCAAAAGTTATTTGAAAAAAATTTAAGTCAAAAATCTTTTAATTTTAAATCCAAAGCTCTATTTAGATCCAAATTAATGAGAATAACACATGAAAATTCAATCACAAATTCTATGTGGTGTGTGATGAAATGAGGTAAGAAGAGAGGTTTTGAAAATGTGTAAAGATCCTAGAACTAGGAATTTGTGATTGAATTAGCCTAATTTTTCTACAAGATTGGGAAATAACCTCTTATAGCCTCAGGGAATTCTTGATTGTTGGATGAAGATTTTCCAAATTCTTCAATCTCTTCTTCAAATTCTTCAAATTCTCCAAAGTTTTCTTCAAGAAATTCTTGTTTTCTCTCAATTCTCTCTCTAGATTTTAATGTGTATCTCTTGTATATGTAAAAAATAATTCAAGTCCCTCACAATGGAGATGAAGGCTTGCTTATATAGACCTCTCATTCAAGGGTTAATTGGAAATTTCGGGTGAAAATCCATGTGCAAGAATATTCCATACGTATTCAAGACAAAACAGTCTGTTACAGGGAACGACACTCACTGAGTTGTCTGCGGCACTCAGTGAATGCCACAGCGGCACTCAGTGAGTGCCGGCGTGTGTGCCGCGTGCCGCACCAACGGTATTTTCTCCCTTTTTTCTTTTATTTTTATTTTTATTTTTATATATTTTTTAATTTTTTAATTTTAAATATATGTATATGCTAAGTATACATACTTTTATTTATTTATATAAGTTATACTTATACTCTATAGAATGTACTTTTATAAATTATATGAATATTCAAAATTCTTTTCTTTTCTTTTCTTCCACAATTCTTTTCTTTTCTTGTAAAACTCTTTTTTTTTCTTTTCTTTTTTCAAAATTCTTATATATATATGTATATGTATATATAATAATTTGGAAATTGATTTTCGGACTATTCTTTTCTCATACATATCTCATGCTTGGGTTTTTTCGAATCACCCAATTCTCCTCTCTTCTTCTTAATTTTAAAAACTTAATTTGAAGAATCTTTGAAAGACTTGAATTATTTGGATAATCTTCGAATTTCACCGATCATTGTCGTCATCGGTTTTCAGAGGTAACCAACCCTGGATTCAACGGTTGGTCAAAATTGGGGTGTCTACAGTGAGCACTTGATAGTATCCCTAGGAGTAGGAAACTTAAGTTTTTCTTGATTTTTCTAGTTCTAGAAGTTGTAAAAATTTGCTTTTATATAATTAATGATTTCATGTTCAAAATTATGTAAACAAAACTGTGTGTACTGTAGGAAACTTAAGTTTTTCTTGCTTTTTCTAGTTCTAGAAGTTGTCAAAATTTGCTTTTATATAATTAATGATTTAATGTTCAAAATTATGTAAACAAAACTTTGTGTATTGTATTTCTCAAATTATTTCTTAAATATTTGTTTTCTTGTAGGACCTTTGCTAATGTGTAGTACTAAAATATATCACGCCCCGGAGTAGCCAAAAATAAGAAAATTTTAAAATTTCCTTTCTGGACCCGTAGGGAATGACGAGTTACAAAGCCGTCCTGTCCTCTAACACTATAAACAATATAAAAATGAAGGAAAGGAAGCTAATCGTCACTTAAACTTCAATCTGAATAATTTAAACAATTACAAGTCGTAGGTCCCAGTACTGATATAACAGACTATTCTGAATACACAATGCTGGCGGCTATCTTTGGTCTTCAGTCTAGCTCTACACTTCCAGTGTTCCTTAGCATCTTACTCACAAGACTGAATTGTTCTTTGACCAACCTGCAAGGAAATCTGGACATTGGATTGTCCAGGCGTAATAAGTCGTCAGCTTTGTAACAAAGCTGAGTGGGCGTTCATAACTATATTCACTACCAATATACATACACTAACTACTCATCTCACATTATTACTTTGCATCTTATGTTGCATTTAGTTTATTATCTATTGACGTCGCTCACACGGACATAACAAATGTATCAACCAATAAGAAATGCAATTATTAAATTTCTAACATTAACCAAATAACGAGTTTAACATAAACATGCTTGTCTGGTTCTTGAAATAACAACATATTTGTACTATTTCATTTTATCATTTCCATTATGCTCATGCATGTTGTTGGTCCAAATGTGGAAACCTTAGAGGGGCGGTGAATAAGGTTTTAGCGGAAATTAACCTTTTGAAAAACTTAATATTACACAATCACAAGCAATTATGTAAATAGAGAAGGGAATAGAGACTTGCAAACCGATTTTTCAAGTGATTCGGCAATCGCACCCCGCGGCCTACGTCCACCCCTCAAGAACACCTCTTGAGGATTCCTTAATCCGATCTACTTACGGGTGTAGACCAAACCGTTTCCCGGAGCACTTACAGGTGTGCACCAAACCTTTACAAGAGCCTTCAATCTCTCCCAAAGAAGAACGCCTCTTCTTTGCACACAAGGGTTACTAACCCTCAACCTTTACAATTGATTTGATACAAATTGAACTCTCTTTATAGAGTGGATAATACAATTGAAAGCTCACTATAATTCACTCTCTCAAAGATTACAATTGAAGGCTAGAGCAAATTGATAAACTCACACAATTAGGGCTCAATTTTGAATGATTAAGAATCAACAAGTTGTGTGATTGAAATAGATGTTTTCCAATTGATTGATCAACATAAAATGGTGTGGGAAAACATGTATTTATAGGCCAAGAAAGATTATAGCCGTTGGTGGCAAGTTTGGTAATTAAAAGCCCCTTTAAAAACTAGCCGTTATGCCTTTTCAGGTCGCTTCAGTCGACTGGAACATGAAGCAGTCGACTGGTCCTTGAAGCAGTCGACTGAGATATGTTTACAGAGGGTTATGTTTGCATTCTGCTCACTTCGGTCGACTGCATCGGGCCTTCAGTCGACTGCCCCTCCCTGTTTGGCAGACTGACACATCTCCACTAAAATGGCCATAACTCCCTCTACAAAACTCGAATTTTCGATCCGTTTGATGTTTTGGAAACTAGATTCAAATACCTTTCCAACCATATAAGATTCAACATTTAATTATTTTCCAATTGGTTGGGGCATTGCTTTAAAGATGACCTTCTTAAAATTTGTTTCCAAAACTTTAACTTTTAGCATTTGTTTGAGCCCCTAAGAGTGTGAGATCAAGATGCCTTACAATGATGGTCCTAGACTTCAACCAAGGATGAAATATCTTCAAGTCTTCAAGCTTGATCCTTGTTGAGCTCCTTGTAATCTTGATCTACATCAATTGAATCTCATGCACACAAAGATGTTAAAACATTGATACAATATTAATACATGAGATTATATATGAGCATAAAAATGACTATGATAATAACAAAGAATGAATCAATATGAATCATGTAATTATCATAGCATATTTGACATCATCAAAACATAATTAAATATGCCTTAATATACCTTAAGGCTAACAATCTGCCCCTTTTTGATGATGACAAACAACCAATGAAAGATATGCCAATATAAGCATAATTTGGTCATTTTCATATTATCATTCATAATGGATATCAAATGTTGAAGAACATGAATGATAACTACCCAAATACATCTTTCCAATACTTCTCATATTTCTCCCCCTTTGACATTATCAAAAAGATTTGGGGATAAAAAGCAAAGCTCCCCCTCACAATAGGCATACAAATCAAAAGTCCAAAATGATACCAAAAATAAACAAATATAACCACATGTGAGAAAATAAATACATGAAAGTGCTCCCCCTAAGCATGTGCAATGATAAAAGATACCAAAAGATATGAATAGAGAGCATATTCTCCCAAAAGATACCAATAATAAAGTTGGAGAACTCAAAATCAAAGAAAAACAAACATTCAGTTGGATCAGTCGACGCCACAGTCGACGTCCCTAGGCAGAGAGTTTAAAACAACAATGCAGTCGACGCCACAGTCGACTTAACAATGCAGAATAAAAAAAATCAAAGCTTCACACCTGAATCAGTCGACTGTGTCGGGGTACCAGTCGACTGCTTTGTTCAGCAGTCCATAAAAATGACAGTGTAGCAGCAAAAATATAAATGATTCACAAAACATCATTTGGTCTAACCATTCTTAAAACTTTGTCTAATCAAACAAAAGCATATTATCATTTTTCAAATAAGCAATATCAAGTATGCATATTAAAGACAAAGTGATTTGAAACAAATAAGTGTATGATATGAAATCAATCAAAACAAAATTTAAGTAGGATGATGAAAACAAATCAAACCAAAATTACCTACTAACCTACCATTACCAAATCAATACTTAACCTTTGTCCAGGCATTTCTTGGATGCTCCATTTGCCGAGGTGGTAGGAAAGGCCCTTTCCATTGTCATGAGGCAAAGATTGACAATCTCTTCACCATTTGAGTCGTCGTCCGATGATTCGCTCTCGGAACTACTATTGGTGGCCTTGATTGTCTTCTTTTTGTGTTTTTCCTCCTTGGGTGACTTCTTCCCCGATTTTTCTTTCCTTAGAAACTTTGCAAATTTTTGGGTGAGCTTTGTCATTTCCTCATCCTCATCACTCTCAACATCTTTCCTCTTTTTCTTTGAGCTTGAGGATTTTAAAGCCATGTCTCCCCTTTTGGCCTCTTTCACTTCCAATTTCTTGTCTTCACTTTCGAAGACGGCCAATTCCATTTCATGAGTTATGAGAGAACCCATGAGTTGTTCCATGGAGAGTGTTGAAAGCTCCTTTGCTTCACGAACCGCCGTGACCTTTGGTTGCCAATCCTTTGGTAAAGACCTAAGCACTTTCTCAATCATTTCTTCATTAGTATAAACTTTACCAAGGTTTTTCGAGTTATTAATAAGAATAGTAAAACGAGAAAACATATCTCCAATAGATTCATATGGCAACATTTTAAACATTTCATAAGTTTGAACAAGCAACTTGATTTTAGACTTTTTAACTTGGCTTGTTCCCTCATGAGCATTTTCAAGTTTATCCCAAATTTCTTTTGCGGATTCGCAAGATGAAATTCTATTGTATTCATTTGGGTCTAAACCACAATATAATAAATTCATTGCCATAGCATTTATTTTTATGAGTTTCTTATCGGCATTATTATATTCATCTACCATCTTTGGAATAGAAAAACCATTTTCAATTTTTGTAGGTAGATGAGGCCCTTTGACCACGATTTTCCATAAATCAAAATCTTGAGAAATCATATAGATTCTCATTCTATTTTTCCAATAGGCATAGTTTGAGCCATTAAAACATGGTGGTCTTAATGTCGATTGACCCTCACAATAATAAATGCAAGAAGAGTCGGTTTCCATTTGGATCTTAACTCAAAATTTTCAAAAACTTTTGAAAATAGAAGAGCCGAAGCACTGATACCAATTGTTGGCCCAAATGTGGAAACCTTAGAGGGGGGGTGAATAAGGTTTTAGCGGAAATTAACCTTTTGAAAAACTTAATATTAAATTAAACACAATCACAAGCAATTATGTAAATAGAGAAGGTAATAGAGACTTGCAAACCAATTTTTCAAGTGGTTCGGCAATCGCACCCCGCGGCCTACGTCCACCCCTCAAGAACACCTCTTGAGGATTCCTTAATCTGATCTATTTACGGGTGTAGACCAAACCGTTTCCCGGAGCACTTACGGGTGTGCACCAAACCTTTACAAGAGCCTTCAATCTCTCCCAAAGAAGAACGCCTCTTCTTTGCACACAAGGGTTACTAACCCTCAACCTTTACAATTGATTTGATACAAATTGAACTCTCTTTATAGAGTGGATAATACAATTGAAAGCTCACTACAATTCACTCTCTCAAAGATTACAATTGAAGGCTAGAGCAAATTGATAAACTCACACAACTAGGGCTCAATTTTGAATGATTAAGAATCAACAAGTTGTGTGATTGAAATAGATGTTTTCCAATTGATTGATCAACATAAAATGGTGTGGGAAAACATGTATTTATAGGCCAAGAAAGATTATAGCCGTTGGTGGCAAGTTTGGTAATTAAAAGCCCCTTTAAAAACTAGCCGTTATGCCTTTTCAGGTCGCTTCAGTCGACTGGAACATGAAGCAGTCGACTGGTCCTTGAAGCAGTCGACTGAGATGTGTTTACAGAGGGTTATGTTTGCATTCTGCTCACTTCGGTTGACTGCATCGGGCCTTCAGTCGACTGCCCCTCCCTGTTTGGCAGACTGACACATCTCCACTAAAATGGCCATAACTCCCTCTACAAAACTCGGATTTTCGATCCGTTTGATATTTTGGAAACTAGATTCAAATACCTTTCCAACCATATAAGATTCAACATTTAATTATTTTCCAATTGGTTGGGGCATTGCTTTAAAGATGACCTTCTTAAAATTTGTTTCCAAAACTTTAACTTTTAGCATTTGTTTGAGCCCCTAAGAGTGTGAGATCAAGATGCCTTACAATGATGGTCCTAGACTTCAACCAAGGATGAAATATCTTCAAGTCTTCAAGCTTGATCCTTGTTGAGCTCCTTGTAATCTTGATCTACATCAATTGAATCTCATGCACACAAAGATGTTAAAACATTGATACAATATTAATACATGAGATTATATATGAGCATAAAAATGACTATGATAATAACAAAGAATGAATCAATATGAATCATGTAATTATCATAGCATATTTGACATCATCAAAACATAATTAAATATGCCTTAATATACCTTAAGGCTAACACATGTAAATGTGTACTCAATGAACCCAAACCCAAACTCTGGAATATAAAATCCCATAACCAATGTAACTCAATAACATCGGGTTATAAAACCCACAACGACAACTCATTCTGAACTTACTTTCATAATACAAACCACGCTTCCACTGCTTTTTATGATACTGTAACATCGTCGCCTTACGGCCTCATAGTAACATTATTGCCTTACGGCCTCATAGTAACATCGTCGCCTTGTGGCCTCATAATAACATCGTTGCCTTACGGCCTCATAGTAACATCGTCGCCTTGTGGCCTCATAATAACATCGTCGCCTTACGGCCTCATAGTAACATCGTCGCCTTACGGCCTCATAATCCAAATAGCACGATGGCAGAATTGGCTCGATCGTCTATACCCTCGCTGGTGAATCACCACCCAATGAGTTGCACATCAGAATACTAACTGCAAAATAGCAAGCATGGCGGTAACCCACACACCATGTGTACTATCACGGCAATCCCACCGCAGAGGACGATACATTAGTAACTGACTAGTGCATGATATACAGCACGATGGCAACCCATACAACGTGTGCACTATCTCTGGCAACCCACTCGGACGACTAGTACATTAGAGTGCTAACTGCTAAGCAGTATGACATTAAACCCAAACACATGTACCATCTCTGGCAATTACACGGACGACTGGCACTGTAGCAGCTCTAACTGTTCTCTTACCATTACAATCACAATATCCAGTATCTCAATCATACTGTCCCATTATCACGTCTCTTTATCATCTTGAATGGTTTCCAAAGCGTAGGAACTCATGACTTACGACACAAGAATCTCAATCGTATTAACTCCCAATTTCCAAGATTCCCAAATATTTCAACTCATGACCTCACTTGGCCAGAATCACTGACATTGACACTGACTGTATGTACTGACACCGTGATGTGATTCTTCAATTACATGATTCACGATAACATAACTACATTAGATAAGGCATATAAATGAAATCCTTAACATGCTCTTTATTCTTATTAGCATAATTAGGCATGGTTATCAGAGAAATCATAGCAGCATATTCATATAACCATCATTGATGTATAAAACGTCCACAATCAATTATTCATCATAACACACATGGCTATACAGTCTTCCACATATAATTCTTCTCTTTTACTTCTTATCAATATATCATAGTATTATCTAACATACTTGTCTCATAGCAATCAATTCCATAACATATGTAATGTATACATCAAGGCACATCGAATGACAAACATAAGTATGGAATATACATACAAATACTCTAGTAGTCATTATGTATATTGAGAGTGAGGTTAGAAACACTCACCTGGATGTCTTGTCCAGCTTATGACTCTCCAAACAACGGATAAGTCACAGTCCTACAACGTATAATAGAATAATGGTGATGAAGCGTATGTGTTAATGATAAGGGTATAATGGTAATTATACCAAATGAGGATATAAACCTCAAGGTATTGATCTACGTGTCATTCTAAGTCCAACGCTATTGACTAGAATCAAATCTGAGTCCGTCGCATAAAAAGCTGAGTTTTCTATATTAGTGTAGGCCTTACAGGTAAGCTGTATTTTCGACTGTGTCAAAAGGTCTCCAAACTCAAGGGGATATTTCTAGACATTATTCTAAGGCTCTGGGAACTGACCGCGTATTTTTCTGAGCTACAATTTATTTACTGCAAATTATTGAAGTACTATTTATATAATTATAGTCTTTGGAGTCCCATAATTATAAAATATAATTTAGAAGGACAAGAGGTCCTTAGAAATATTTTTATTAAATACTAGACCTTAAAATAGGGTAGTGATATTTTTCTCATAACTTTTGGAACTCGTTTGGTATTTAAAATAATTAAACATTAAATAAGTAGCTCTTTGATAATTACTAAAAGTAATAAAGTATAGTTTTATAATTTGATAATTATAAAACATGGTAAGGTAATCCTTACTAGATATTTATTATCTATTTTAAAAGGAGTAAAACTTATTTAGTATTTATTGAATACTAAATATATATTAAGTACAAATAAATAAATAAGTTAATTATACTTTAATTAGTATGTAAAGAATATTGGACTACTAATTAATAAATACTAATCATATACCTAACCAAGGTTCAAGTATTAATAGACATCCTCGATTATTAATTATCGAATAATTAATAATTGAGAAAAAAAATAATAGTTAATTATTTATTAAAATAATTAACCAAATAATAAACTAATATTTTAACATATAAAATATCAAAGATTCTCTAAAGAGGGTGCCCTCTCTTTACTAAAGAGAGGACTTCTGTTTTAGCCGTTGGATCATGTTTAAAAACTGTAAAATGACAAAGCTGCCCTTAATGAAAACACGATCCGATGGTCAAAACAGAGGTCCTCTCTTTAATAAAGAGAGGGCGCCCTTTTTAGAGCCTGACTGTATAAAATATACTAATTTACAATATAAGCCGGATTAATACTTGATTAATCCCAAATTATAACCATACTATAATTTAAATATTTAAAACATACATTAGTTATTAATTATGGAATAATTAATAATTATGAAAATACCAATAATAGTTAAAGATTTACTAAAATAATTAACCACATAATTTGTGATCTCAAAAGCTAATTTAGCAATATTAATACAAATTAAATTATATAATTACTAAATAAATTTATATCTAAAGCTTAAGGGTACGTTTGTTAAACTCATTTGCTAATACTCCAAAGTTGACCCATAAGTTGAACTATCCAAACAGGCCTAAGCCCAACGTCATCTCCTATAAAGAAAATCTGGACGTGCAGTATATACGTACAAATATATACACGATATATATACATACGCATTTTTACACACAAATTTCAAATGGTCATAACTCACCCAATTTTTAACGAAAATGCGCAAACTTTAAGTCAAAATCGAGTGCCTCGACAAGCCCGATCCAACGGTATAGGTCTTGAGTCGTAACTCTTAAAGGTTTGTGCGTACGGGGCCAACAATCAGTTCGTCCAAAAAAGAATAATCGAATCGTAGCTCGACCAAACGTGGTCTAACCTTCGAGCCATTCATCGAGGGTCTAAAGGGGGTCGGTAGGGTCATTTTGGCATTGGTTTTGTGGGTTTTGATGACGGTCCAAAAAATCGAGCTCGTACGAGCTTTAATGGTGGTCCGGCCATGGCGGGGGTCTCGGATCTGTTTGGGGTTGTCTGGGGGAGTGTGTGACGGTCTGTGTGTGTACAGAATATAGAGAGGGAGTGTGCGGCTTTACCTTACTCTTGGTGTAGTCTCGGATTCGGAATCAGCTCCGGTTCGGGCTTCCCGCGGCTCTTTCTCTCTCCTCTTCTTCCTTCCCTCTTCCTCCCTTCTGTGTGGGTTGCTGTGTGTGGAGTGTGGTCTAAGTGTGTGTGTGTTTGAGGGGAGAGGGCAGTGAGGTGAGGGAGTTGCAGAGAGGTGGGTGGTGGAGCAGTGAGGATGAGGGATTGGTTTCTTTTTCTTTCTTCCCTCTCTCTCTCTGTCTCTCTCTAACTCTCACTCTTAACTCTCTCGCGTTCTCTCCTATATTATATTACATACACACACACACACAATATGACATAATATATTATATAATAAACACAATACACACATGAGATATATATATGATCCATACACACATGCACACCACACCACATACATACAAATAATATAGAAAATGTGGGTGAGTGTGTGCTTGGGGTGGTGTATGCAGGTGATGTTGAGTGAGGGGATGGGTGCTAGGGTGTGTCCATGGGGTATTAGGGGGGTGGTTGTGTAGAGAGTTTATCCAATAGATATAAGGGATTAGGTTAGTACACTAGCCATTTTTAGGTTGTACTATCATTACTATATTTATAAGATTCTGCCGTCGTTGAAAATACGTGTCATGCAGTACGGGTAATACCAGTTTCTATGGGTCTGCGTGTAAATCAGTCTGAGTCTGTTAATTACACGCTGAGTCTATAATTTATAGTCCGGGGTTTAAATTAGAAACGTCGATATTAATAATAATAATTATGACTATAGTCTCGGGACTATTGGGTCCAAATAATATACTATAATTTATAGTTACAAAATTAAGCGACGATGATTATGTTATTGCACGGTAGTCTAAATTTAGGCGACAGTGAAAATATATATTATAATATGTAATTATAAATTAACGGCAACGAAATATAATCTGTAATTTAATTACAATATTAATGCGACAGTGATCCATGTAGTCCTAATATTACGCGACGATCAAATATATTAAAATATAATATTACATGCAAGGTTCGGCTTAGAAAATTAAGAAATTACATAAATAAAGTACCACAGATTTGTATAATCTATAATTAGGCGACAATTAAAATCTAATATATTTTACAGCTAAAATTCTTAAATGACAAAGAATATTAAAATAACTTATAGAAATTAATTAAGTGACAACCAAATATTAAAATACCATTATATTATTACACGGGGATCTAAAATTTAGGAAATTGTTTTAACAAGGCAGTACGGATTTTACGGGTACTACAATTTACCCAACTTACAAGAGATTTCGTCCCCGAAATCTAGAAGCGGCTAGTCCTACCCAACTTACAAAAGTTCTGGCCTTATATCAGATTCTAATGTTGCGAAGCCTCTATAGATACTGCTAGCTAAATCTATTATTCTTAGTACTACTACAAACGGTCACCGTCCTTGTGAGGAAACAGCAGCGTCGGGATCACACGGTTGAAATGCTGAAGTGTTGTACTTTCTGTCCTTGGTGTTGTTCTGCTTAATTCGTCTTGGTTGGTTTTCTTGCTCAGCGGTTTCATTTTGACTGCTTCTGAGTGATGTTGCTCATTTCTTGTCTCGGACATTTCCTACAAATGTGGTCCGTACCACCACACTTGTAACATTGTGACTCATATCCACCGATTTGTTTCGGTGCTGGGCATTCGTTGAAGTGATGTCCGCGATTTCTGCAGTTGAAACAACGTTGGCACGTTTTGCATTGAACTGATGCTACTATTGTGTCAACTTTACTTTCACCATCTTTATGACCTTTGTATTTATGATGATTGTTCTCTGGCCTATTTCTTGGGTTTGTTTGGGGAAATTGGTCGCTCCTGGGAAATTCTTGATCGAGGGTCTGCTTCTGTCCTTGGTTGAGTCTCAGCGGGGGTGATTGGTTCTCGAATCGTCCTTGTTCTCGATTAATGAGTTCTTCAAAACCATTTGCCATTCCTACCAGGGCTTTGAATGGTTGGTTTAGATGACCAAGAGTCGTTCATTGAAGTTGTAGGGAAAGGCCTAGGTGGTACTTTCGATTTTTCTTCTCTGGCGTGTCAATCATGTGATATGCAAATCGGGATAATCGTTCGAGTTGTACAATGTACTCTCTCACAGTTTGGTTTCCTTAGACCAGTTCAATGAATTCTTTCTCCTTTCTATTCCTCTCAGTCTGGGAAAAGTAGTTCTTTAGGAATAATTCTTTGAATTCAGTCCAGGTCATCCTTCGGATGGCTTCTTCTCCAAGGGTCGCCTTCTCTGATTCCCACTAGTCGGCTGCTGCGAATGTCAGTTGGAAAACGGCTAGGCGTCTTTTCTCGTCGTCACTGTAATTGATCGTTTTGAATATCAAATCTATATGGCGAATCCATTGTTCGGCTTGCCATGCTCCCTCTAATCCGTTAAAGGTTTCTGGTTGAAGAGAACGAAATCCTTTTAACAGTTTGATTCCTGTCTGGCGTACCGGTACTTCATTGCCATTGTTTTGATTATTCCCATTGTTGTTGTTGTTGTGGTTGTTGCTGATGTGTTCTAACCTTCGAAGAAAGGCTCCAACACGCCCCCGCACGTGTGGCATGACTGAGAGCCAAACACGTGTGGCATGACTGAGATAGGGTGACGTGGAGCACACGTGGGACAGACATGCCAAACACGTTCCCATTGTTGTTGTTGTTGTGGTTGTTGCTAGGTTATAAGTCCCCGATGTGGGACAGACAATCTCAACACGCCCCCACACGTGTGGCATGACTGAGAGCCAAACACGTGGATTATTGAGATAGGGTGACGTGGAGCACACGTAGACAAATTGGCCCAACAATAACCTACTCTGATACCATGTTGGATTTTTGAGAGAGTCTTTTTCAGGCTTAGAACTCACAATTGTGAGTCTCTCTTGTATTTATAATAAAAGAAAAGGAAATTACATTTGAGTCCTCAAACTCTAAAAAATAACATAAAGATAAGAAAAAAAAAAGACTTCTTTCAACAATATATATATATATTTAGTTTCTGAAATGTATATATATATATATATATATTATTTAATATAAATATTTTGTTTTTAAATAAAATTCCCACTCACCCCCTCTAAGCTCTCTTTAATGAGATCTTAGTTGATAGTTGGAAAGAGTGAAGGGTAGAGTCTAACCTCTCTTGTTGGCTGATAGTATTAAAAGTGGTTCTAATAGTCGATGACCAGACGTTAATGGGTCACTCACTTGTTTCTGAGTAGAAGAAATCCTTTGCTGGTACTAGCCTTTATGCCATCAAAAGGAAAGCTAAAAGGCTAGGATGATGTTTGAATTGCTATAGAGAAAAATGTCATGGTTTAATTGTGCACAATGACACATCTTTTAAAGTTTACTACTATTACAAAAGACAATTCAAATCAAAGCAAAAGAAAATTTTGGTTGAGAAAGAGGACTGGATTCTTTGATACCCACATAAACTTTGGTTTCCCATCTCTCATTTTATTTTTAGCACATTTTATAATTTTCAGTCAGGTCAGACTTTAAAATGATCCTACATGTACATCTGGCTTTCATTAGCTGGTTCTGTAGGAGTAATTTGCATGATCCCAACATCACCAGATATGTCTAGTGCGGTGACTGACCCTTGAAGTAGCGAAAAACTAGGTAAAGTCAGAGTTATCTCTTAGCCTCTTACTGATGTTTTAGCTTGCTAGTGGTTCTAGACCCATCTCTTTTACTACAGGTGGATGGCGGTCGTGACAACTTGGATGCTCTGTATTGCATAACCTCTTTTGTATAGGTGCAGAGGATACTAGTCGCACCATATATGTATCCAACCTAGTGGATGCGCTTAGGAATTTTTCAGAAAATTTTCTTTTAGTTCTATATATAGAAGATAAAATTTGACACGATAATGTTATTTTGGGTATATTAATATCATACAATATATTGTCACATCTTTAATAATTTTCAAATGGTAAAAACTCTGTAAACATTAAACATTTTAAACAGTGTGAAAATATTTACTGAATCTAAATGGATGAGTAAATATAAACGATGCAGTTTAAAGACAAGTAGTGGAAACTAATTAACCCATGTGAGCTTTTGTGCCAATCTTCCTTTATGAGGGTTACTGTTACTTTTAGTCTCATTCTTTTTGTCACATCACTCGTTGAAAGTCTCATTATTTTTTCGACTGATCATTAGAAGAGAACGTTCAGTATTTTCCATTAGAACATCTAAATTGCTTGAATGAACAAAGCCAATCTATTTTAAAAATGATTTAGGCCATCTTTTCTTTCAAATGTACCCCTCTTCATCTAATATTATCTTATTCTCATTTCTCTCCAAATCATGCCTTGCTCCACCTGGGAGTACAAATCTCATTTTTATATCCAGATATGTGATTGGACTGTAATAATATTGCAAGAAGTGGTAAAGAAAGAAAGGAGTGATTTCACAAAAAAAAATTAAATAAATAAATTAAAAAAAAATAGTACAAATGATAAAAAAGAGAAAAAAGAAGAGATTTGAATGAATTGCGCAAACACTCCAATCACATGCTTAGAGCAAATACACCCCAAATCTCCTAATCATCTTAATTTCTACCCAAAACCAGTCAAAGTCCTAATGATTTGAAAAAAATCAATTTTTAAATTTAAGTGATAAGGATGTTCACTGCGGTAGATCTCTCTTCTAGTGTTAAGTATTCTTTCATGAGACTTATTGTACTCCAAATGCCTATATGTTGAGTCATCAAAAAATAGAAGCAACTTCCTTGTCTTTGCTCTCCTACCATGTGAGATGTTCTCTATACCAGTTTCTGAGAGTTTCTCATTAAAAGAGTGAAATCCCAGTGAGATTTGAGTTAAAACTACAAGTTTTATGACTGCTGACGACATCCTATTGATGCATTTTCTTATCACACCCAAGTTTAGGTGATCCTATAAGTAATAAAGTTATGAAAATCCAGGTCGAACCCACAGGGAACGGGAAACAAAGATAGGCAATAACTATTTTGTCACTTAAAAAGAAAATGAAAGATGATGAATTTTTGTAGGGTTTTACTAAATTACTAATTTATATATTTTTTGCAATAGACTAATTAAGAGCTATTTTTTCCTAAGTAGTTTACGGTAAAGATTTTATCAGTGCAAAATAAATTAACTAAGATACTAGTAAGAAAAGGAAGAAAACGAAATAAAAGCTAAATTTTTGTGAGATAAACTTTTTGGATTTAATAATAGCGAAAGATAGAAATAATACAGATATTTAAGCAAAGTTATTAAAAACAAGAAATATTAATTATCTAGGGGAAAATGATTTAAAGGAATTGAGAATATGCAAACCAACACTAGATTCCACAACTTTTGTGCACTTGAAAAGGATTTGGCATTTAAGACCGCATAGTTATTCTTTATTTGAGAATAAACTTTCACTAGTCAGGGTCATATCAAGTGTGTCAGGTTCGATATGAAACGACGTCATTTGGTTTAAAGAAAAATAAAAAGGCAATTGGGCAGTAACCAGGTTCGAACCGTGACCGCCGCGGACGTGGGTTATTCGGCGCCCAGTCCCCACCACTCTGCCACTACACAATTGCCTGTCCATTAATGGATAAAAATATATATAAACACATATTTGAAATATAAATTTTGTCAAATGAGTTGTTTGAGTATGCTAGGTGTTTTTTATGACAAAAATCATCGTTTGACAATCCACATAATTAGATTCGTATTTCAAATATGTAATCTTTTGAGCCCAATATAGCCATAGTATATAAACATGTTAAATGGTCATAAATTATAGATACATAGATATTTTTGGCCATAAATGAAAAAAATAACCCATCTAGATAAATTTGCCCATTTAAGATTAGTGCACAGAAGCTGTGGTATCTAAGTTTTTATTGCATATCCCCAATTAAAGTTTTAGTCTACCATTTTGGAATTGAAACTGTCTTCAAAATAAAATTAAAAGATAAATTAAGTAGATGCACACAATAGCTGCCTAATTAAAACTAAAGTTATAAAACTAAGGTAAAGGTGAAATATAATATTAGTATATTTTTTCTTCACTTAACATGAGTTGGGGTTGATTTTGTGGAATCTGCAAAATAGCAAAGTTTAGTACAACTAGGCTAATAAAATATACATAAATGAAAATACTGAATTAATAATAAAATACTAAACCTTTGACTTTGGATTCTTGTGGGGTCACAGTGGTTGAACTCCAAGAAGACAAATAAGGCCAAACCAAATCCTAATCTAATTTTGGAGTGAGATATGGATATGGTGTGCTTGGGACTTTAGTAGGTGATTACAACAATTACGTGGCTAAGAAATATGTCATTTATTTGCAAAATCTGTTTTCTAGTGAATGAAAATATTGCTATAAATACTGGAAATTTGGGGTTTCAAACTATTTTAAGGGACAACTACAAGTACTACTAAACTAAAAATATTAAATCTAAATTTTAATAGGAATATTTTACTACTACGAATTGGCAAAGGTCCTACAAATATTTTAATTTAAGAAATACAATACACAAAGTTTTGCTACATATTTTTGAACATGAAATCATCAATAACATAAAAGTAAATTTTTACAACTACTAGAACTAGAAAAAATAAAGAAAAACTAAAGTTTCCTATTTATAGGGACAATATGAAGTGCTCACATGATAACCTCCTTATACTGTTTTATCCCTAACAGCGTTGTTGTGAAGCTATTGCAGCTTGTGAGTTGTGTCTTGTTTGAGGCTCTCTTATGATCCTTTTATAGATGATTTATGAGGGGAAAAAACATCACTGCCTTCGTCAGCTGGGCAAGCTTTCGGTAAATTTTTCTCCGCAGTCTCAATTTTCTCCCCAACTCTGATAGCTTCTTGGACTTTTGAAAACCTGCATAACAAAGAGAGAGAGAGAGAGAGAGAGAGAGAGAGAGAAACAAAAAAAATATATATATATACATATATATATATATATATATTATACTATCAACATCCAAGCTAATGTTGAATTCGTTGATTCCTTCTTTTTAATTTTTTTATTGATACTATTCATGTTTTGACTATAGAATATACTATAGTGTGGTTGCTACTTCTTACATTCCCTTTATTTCACTTCATTTTTACCTGAAGATATAAAATATGTAAAAACACATAATTACACGCATTTAAGTGACATCACCATTAAATTATATTAATTCAAATATGCATGTAAAACTAGGAATTTGGGGGTTTAAATGAGCACTATGTCTATTATATTTGCATAAGAATCTGCAATATTCAGTATTTGTCAACTGCTAATAGTTATGTAAACTTTGAAGTTAGGATCAGCTGCTTGACTTTTTAAGCACACACTATAAGTTTAAAGAGTATTTGAAAAAATACTGCCATTGACAAACTGTGAGTATGTGTGTTGCATTACTATTACATACTTGAAATTTCATTTAATTGCCAAATTTAATCTTATCTATTGTAAAAGGATAAATTCTACCTTTATTTTTAAATTTTGAAATTTAAAATTGTATTTTGTAGCTATATTCACTGCAAACCCTAATGAGACAACACTTGTCCACTAGGGGTAACCTAGTGGTTTAACGGCTTGTTGCATATGCTAAATGCAATCGCGATTCCTGCGATAGTGAGTTAGGTTTTATTTTCATTAGTCTACTCGTACTTTTAATAAAACTTTTAGAACAATTTCTCTTTCACTTCATTGCTAGGGATTAGCAATAAACTAGTTGAGGGGTGTGACAAACAATGAATATTGCATATTCATGTACCAATATAATAGATAAAGTGCTCATTTAATCCTCAAATCTCTAGATTTACATGCATTTTGGAATTAATATGATTTAATAATGATGTCACTCAAATGTGTGTAATTATGTACTTTTACATGTTTTATTGCTTAAATAAAAATGAAGTTGAAATATTACAATTAAAAAAAAGAAAGAAGAAACGACCACACATGATTATTTCCCATGTGTCAAACCAACTTTTCCAACAAGTCAACAAAAAAAAAAAAAACCACAGAAGAAAAGAAAACAAAAGAATCCAAACAAATGAAGAAAAAAACAAGCTTGATAGTGACGGTTATGATATATATATATATATATATATTTCGTTTATCTTTTCTCTCTCTCTCTCTCTCTCTCTCTCTTCACAGGACTGACAGGAAGAAAAATGGGACGAGCGAAGAAAAAATTGCCAAGAATCACTTTTGTCTCCTGTTCAGTGATGAATAGAATGACGAATTTTCATAAGATTTTTGTCTATAAATTGAAGCATCCATCAAGAGAAAAGACGAGAGGCAGCCAATGACACAAGCCTCACAAGCAGAAAGCTTCACATACACAATCACATAGAGAGACAAGTTTAGGGAGGTTATCATGTGAGCACTTCATAGTATCTCTAGAAGTAGGAAACTTAAGTTTTTCTTTGCTTTTTCTAGTTCTTGAAGTTGTAAAAATTTGCTTTTATGTAATTGATGATTTCATGTTAAAAAATATGTAAGCAAAATTTTGTGTACTTTATTTCTTAAATTAGTTCTTAAATATTTATTTTCTTATAGGACATTTGCTAATTTGTAGTAGTAAAATATTCTTATTAAAATTTTGACTTAATGTTTTTAGTATAGTTAGTAGTTGTAGATGTCCCCTAAAATAGTTTGAAATTAACCCCAAATTTTCAGTTTTTATAATAATAAATTTCACTCATTAGAAGACAGAATTTACAAGTAAATGCCAGATTTCTTTGCTACATAGTTGTTATAATCACCTACTAAAGCCCCAAGCGCACCATATCCATATCCCACTCCCAAATTAGATTAGGATTTGGTTTGGCCTTGCTTGTGTTATTGGAGTTCAACCACTGTGGCCCCACAAGACTTCAAAGTCAAAGGTTTAGTATTTTATTTTTGGTTCAGTATTTCAATTTATTTTATATTTTATTATCTTAGTTGTACTAAACTTTGTTATTTTATGGATTCCACAAATTCAATAACAACTCATGTTAAGTGAAGAAAAAGTATATTAATATTAGTTTTCACCCCTTACTTTGGTTTTATAACCTTAATTTTAATTGGACGGTGATTGTGTACATCTATTTAATTTATCTTTAAAAGTTATTTAGATGACAGTTTCAATTCCAAAAATGGTAGGCTTAAATTTTAATTGGGGATATGCAATAACAACTCAGAAATCACAACTTCTGTGTACTAATCTTAAATGGGCAAATTTATCTAGATGGGTTGTTTTTTCATTTATGGCTAAAACTATCTATAGTTTATGACTATTTAATATATTTATAGACTATGGCTATATTGGACTTTAAAGATTGCGTATTTGAAATAAGAATTTAATTATATATATGAATTGTCAAACTATGCATTTTGTCATAAAAAACACTTAGCATACACAAACAATTTATTTAATAAAGTTTATATTTCAAATATGTGTATAAATATATTTCTATCCATTAATGGACAGGCAATTGTGTATTGGCATAGTGGTGGGGACTGGGCGCCGAATAACACACGTTCGAGGTGAGTCACGGTTCGAACCTAGCTACTGCCTAATTGCCTCTTTATTTTTCTTTAAACCAAACGACGTCGTTTCATATCAAACCTGACACACTTGATATGACTTAAACTAGTATAAGTTTATTTTCAAATAAAGAATCACTCTATTTAAAAATGTCAAATCCTTTGCAAAAGCACAAAAGCCGTGTGATCTAGTGTTGATTTGCATATTTCCAATTCCTTTAAATCATTTCTCCCAAATTAATCAATAATTCCTGCTTATAACTTAGATTAAATATTTGTATTATTTCTATCTTTCGCTACAATAAAATCGAAAAAGTTTAATTCATTTAATGTAAATTTAGCTTTTGTTTCTTTTTCTTCATTTTCTTACTAGTATCTTAGTTAATTTATTCGGTACTATTAAAATCATTACCGTAAAATGTAAAAAAAAAAAAAAAACTTTAATTAAGTTTTAGTGCAAAGATATAAAAACTAGTAGTTAAGGAAAAATCCCAAAAATTCATCATCTTTTATTTTCTTTTTAGGGACAAAATAGTTATTTCCTATCTTTATAAATTAATTTTCCGTTCCCTGTGGGTTCGACCTAGTCTTACCAAAACTTTATTACTTGTACGATCACCTACACTTGGGTGTTGATAAGAAAACGCGTTAGTAGGACGTCGTCATTCACAACACCATGAGATATAATTACCCAAGATACTCAGGTATTGATCTTGAAGACCTCACTGATTGGTAAGTCAAAGCAAACATACACATTACTAGTGTTTATAATTGTCTCAAAAGATTTAGAACACGTATCCTATACAAGTCATGAGTTCCTATTAACTGTTGACAGCGACTGAGTGTCAATAGGAAAGCTCATGGTCTGTCAATGCATTACACGCATTAGCATATTAACTAAGAGTCACATACTTTAGTGAATGAGATATATCACTCCATCTTATGATAGTTAATTATGCTACAGTGTAAACCTGATGAGGTATTCAATCTCATCATCCACTGCGATAATTCTAAACATCAAGGAATAATAATTCGTATCTTCCATGCGTGCATCTCATACATACATATATACGAATTCCCTACAATGATGTTTAAGGATTTCAAGCATTAGTCAACATTTATCTCATGAATCATATATAAAAAAAATGTAAATCGATATCCATAAAAATAACTGTCAAAAAGTCTATGTATAAAGTAATGGGATTGAGCGCACAATCTCAACTCTTTAAAAAACTGAAAATCAAATTAGACTTTAAACTCTAGACAATTGCTTCTAGAAATTTTCATTTAAATTTCTATTATAATATAAGAAAACTGTGGTAGTCTTACGAACCTATTGATCTTCCGAAACAAGGACGGATCCAGGAATCTAGTCTAGGGGGGGGGGGGGGGGGGGGGGGGGGGTGCAAAACATACGAGGTTCGGGGGTAGCGCCCTCGAAAGAATTTTTTTGGGCGTTTACTTATACATTTTTGATAATGAGATAACTATATAAGGAAGGAAAAATACAAACAATTTGAATCAACAAGGTATGGAGCAATTTGTATACTAAATTCAGAATTTACATTTATAAATACACCAAACTTTTTCAAAAATTACATGTACACATCAGTTTTTTTTTTTTTAAATCTTAGGGGGGCGAGCTTTAATTTAGAAAAAATTTTAGGAGGGACGAGAACGTGTATTTACGAATAATACTAGTATAATTAAGTGTTTTTTTTTTTTCCAAATCTAGGGGAGGCGGTCACCCCCCCTAGATCCATCCTCGTTCCGAAACTTCTTGGTAATGGATTTTTAAACTATATGAGAGT
This sequence comes from Hydrangea macrophylla, assembly GCA_033977485.1. Classification (NCBI taxonomy): domain Eukaryota; kingdom Viridiplantae; phylum Streptophyta; class Magnoliopsida; order Cornales; family Hydrangeaceae; genus Hydrangea; species Hydrangea macrophylla. The sequence goes on along the minus strand of CM066988.1, from coordinate 57,613,602 downwards.
TTAAATAAATAAATTAATAAATGTGTATATATATATATATATTAATTCTTTGGTGTAGTGGTCTCGTACGATAACATATTTTCCAGGCCTAGAGAAGGGTGCCAAGGTTCGAACATTGGTATGAGTATGGCATGAAGAACCTTTTTTTCAACTAGGTTAAGCCATTGATCATGAGAGTTTAAATTCAAAAGTGAGATAATTGAACTAGCTAAATAAAAAAAAAAAGTTAATTATATTGTACTCTCATAGAGCTTGGTCGTTTTTATTACTACCAAGGTTGAATAGTTAACTTTAACACTAACTCATGTGGTGATGGTTTGTGATTTAAATTGAAAATGTTTAATTTCTTGCTTTGACAAGAATTTAAAACTATGAATGACAAAAACTATATCGACCAAATTTTAAACTTTAAACGTCAATTTTCCCCATACGTTTTTTTTTTAGGTTCAGATTGTATTTTATTATTTTCTTTTTCCACCAATTTTCTCAAACATTAATGCAGTGTAAGCCAGTCCATGCCGATAATTCGTAATTGTTCTTCTTTTGGTATAACAAATGACTTTTCTTTTAGTACATGTTAATAATATTGATATAATTTGGATAAAAATGAAAGGAAATATGGATACATAAACATGGTAGAGTGAGTTTTTCTTAGTGTAAGTAATAGAGTAACCTCGTGCATGTGTGCACTGAAGAAAGAGAGGTCCTTGATCCCCTCTTGGCGGAGGCCTTTGCGGCTCGACTGGCAATTACAGAGTCGGTAAGTCTGGGCTTCAAAAGCATGGTCATCGAAGGGGACTCTCTATTGGTTTTTCCCCTCTTATGGACTGGTCTCAAAAACCAAATTGGGCTATTGAGTCCATTGTGCTGAATTGTAGAAGGCTTCTACAGCTTTTGTTTGATCTTTGGCATGTTATTAAGATCCATAGATTGGCTAATTCTTTAGCCCACAATGTAGCCCATCGGGCAGTTAGTTCTTGTTCTTTTGTGTCAAGCCCGGTTGACGACATTCCTTGCAATGTGTTAAGGGCATGTTTGGTTGTCCCTTCAAATTGAATGATTCCATTCAAATTTTGTATAGAAGGTAAAGGCAAAATTCATTACCATGAATGAATCCATTTACAAATATGGGAGATTTCACCATATTTCTTCTTATGATGCAATTTGTTCATTTTTCTAGAATGCCAAAATTCATGATTGCAAGCCTCATTTTTGAGACAAGCATCCGTTTTCTAAATGAAACCATTCATGCACTTCATCTTTTTATATAAAATTGTGTACGGAAATATGAATGAAATTATTTCATTCAAGGACAACCAAACATGCCCTAAAGGAACGGAATCAAAGGGGACTGTAATTTTCTGTTTTTGTACTCCTGTTGTTTTCTCTTAAATGAAGTCCTCTTAGCAGGAAAAAAAAAGTAATAGAGTAACCATGGGTTCCATTACTGTCCAAGCCCAACTCATTTTTTCAAGCAAAATTCTATGTTCAACTTAACCACACAAGCAAACAAGTGGGGTTGTGGTTTTTGTTTTTTTTTTTGTTTTTTTTTTTGTGTGTGTGTGTGTGAAAGTAAAAATTTGCATTAAAATGCATTTATAAAATAATTTGAAAGTGGAGAGTACAATGTAATTACAATTAGTATACTTCTCCAGAAAAAAAGTTAAACAGTAGGTGAGAATGAAAATGTTGGATCATCTTTCGAGCATGTCCTTACTTCAAAAGTTAAAGAGACTATTTAGGAAATTGTAGAATAAATTTTGTAGTTTACAAGTGAGCTGGTTTTTAAACGAGCAATGTCAGGGGTATTACTTATTCTCACAACTCATTTACAACCATGTTGATCTCTCTCTTGGGAGGCACTGTGGGGTCTAGTTAATTTTTAATGGACCCCGTGTGCCACTTAGGAGAGAGATATATAGAGATAATTATAAATGAGTTGTGAGAATAATTTGTACCCCTAGTATTACAATTTTTAAATTGAGTGTATTTTTATTCACTCAAATTTTGCACACCACCCAAACACCATAGCGGGTGAGTACGTGGAACTCACCACTTTTCAAGAATAAAATAGAAAATACTTTTGGTCACCCAAAAATGCTCTCAATAAAATAGGGATAGATAAAAGTTGAAAATTGTGCTTGAATGAACAATGGTAAGTAAAAATGCACTCTTTTAAATTTAAGAGTAATAATAGATGCACAAAAAAAGTGCACAACGAAATGCACAACCTGTTTTAATTTGTTGGACCTTGTGCTGAAAAAGCTGTACACTCATTTTTTTTTTGTCTTTTTGTGTGTACAGACTTTTCAGTACGAAGTCCAACAATTTTAAGCTGGTTGTGCATTTCGTTGTGCACTTTTTTTGTGCATCTAGCATTTCCGTAAATTTAAAGTGTTTGGTACAAGATTATTGTGGGCGTTGAAGTCTTTGCTAAACCTAAAAATATCTCCAAAAACTGATTATTTACGGACTCTTCCGTAAGAGGATTAATTGACATTCCCCAAATACTTGTATTTGTAGAACTAGTTAATTTATGAACCACAAAACCACTACTTTAGGGCTCGTTTGGTAACGTTGTCGTTTTCTATTTTCTGTTTTTGTTTTCATTTTTTAGAAATCGAAAATTGAAAACATGTTTGGTAACGTTTTTGTTTTTTGTTTTTAATAAACGTTTTCAAATTTTGGGTAAAAAATGAAAACACCAAAAAGTCGTTTTGAGTTTCCTGTTTTTGTTTTTTTTTTTTTTTAAATCAACAATGTTACCAAACAAGTTTTTTTTTTTTTTTTTTTTCAGAAAAAAAACTAAAACTGATTTTTGTTTTTAAAAAATTGAAAACTCAAAACAGAAAACATTACCATGCGAGCCCTTAGTTTTCCAAACCAGCCTCTAATTTTCATGAAAAAGGTTTGGGTATCTTTTTGTCAGTCTTTTGACAGTAGTCAGATTACTTGGGGCCCACGTACGTGGGAAATGGGAAGAGAGCGGCAGCAGTGAGCTTTTGTAACTGGAGTATTAGTTTTGTTTTATCCTGTTTTAATTCTTTCCGTCAAAAGCACACTACAAAGACTCGCGACTGTTATTTTCATTAGAAAATTCCACCAAATCAAATGCTGCTTATCCATTCGCATTAGACTCCAAGTCGGAGAGATCTCAGGTAATGCTCTCTCTCTCTCTCTCTCTCTCTCTCTCTCTGTTCTTCAAAAGAGACGAACAAATTCCAAATGTAATTGAATGAAATTCGTAGAATTTTTATCTATGCTCTCGTTTGTCCTTGTTTGAGCACCTGTTTCTCCAATTGTGTTTTGTGGATTCAATTTCCACTAACCATTCGATCGAATACTCTACTGCATTTTATGCATTTCTATTCAATTCGGTCAAATTGATCTTCAAGAGTTCGTTTTCCGAAGAATTTTTTAATTTCTCTGTTATTTGATTATTTATATTTATATATAATTTTCCAAAGCGCGCACACCTATAGATATACGATATTACGTGTTTACACATGTAAATATTCATCATTTTTAAAAGCATTTTGCTTGATCATGTAATGTTGAAATTTAGGCGGGAGATCAAAATTTGAATTTACAAATCAAACCAAAAAATGAACTGAGTTCTTAGGTTATTTGTAAGTTTACAAATGAATTTTCGTGATTTTCTTGTATTGGTTCAGGAATTTATGTCAAATTTGGCAGTGAAAATGAAATTAATTCAACAGGTTCAATTGCTTTTTCTTTTATGTGATTGCAGGAAAAACTTCATGGAAGATCTCTACGGTGACATCAGTTCCAAAGTTTTGAAACGCAAGGCGTTAAACACAGCCAACGTTTTGCCGACGATCAATGTTCATAGAGAGAACCACCAGTTCTTCGTTGGCGGCCATCATCGTCCAAGCTTCGAGTCCTACGCATCGATCAACAGAAGTAATCTAGAGAATTTGGATTCTACATTGATAAGGTACTTGAGATCTGGCTCTCCGGCCGCCGTCGCCGGTGATATCTTCAAAACACCAGCCATCGATGCCGCAAAGTATCGTTCGATGATCGGGCACCAGTACCACAATGGAAGCAGCAGTAACAACAGCGGAGGCAGCAGCAACAGTGGCTTTGGATCGCGAAGCTCGTTGTCGGTTTCGCCATTGTCGGCGATAGATAATCTGGAGACGACGCCGCCGTCGTCGTCGTTCAAGTCGCCGGTGAAGGTGGAGGAGGATGTGCTGGTGATGGACGGCATCCTGGTAGGGTCTGTTCCTGATGCTAGGGCAAGGTCGTCGGCGTCGTCAGATTCCGGCGGATCGTCGTCGTCGTCTGGGGGTAAGGGCTTTTACAAGACGGAGATTTGCCGATCGTGGGAGGATTCTGATTGCTGTCGTTATGGCTCCAAATGCCAGGTATCTCTCTCTCTCTCTCTCTCTCTCTCTCTCTCTCTCTCTCTATAAATATATATATATATATATATACACGCGCGCGCGAACTCACTTGAAAACATCAAAGTTAAATTATGTTGATTCAGTTTTAAATTCTTTGGTGTTGTCAGACAGAATTTGGATTCCTTTGATGAATTTATTTTGATAAGTCATGTTTACTCCATTAATCACTTCCCAAGTTCCCATTAAAAATGGAGAATTCCAGAAATGGTTTTCTAGAAAATAAAATTGGTTAGAGCATCCACAGAAGAAGTTGGAACTTAAGGTAAACGTAGGCTAAGTTATTGTATAGGGGAGAAGGTGTTAGTAGTGGGGAATACCCACACGGCACATCATGAGCCGTGTAGGAATGGGCGGCACATCTTGTGCCGTGAGCAATAGGGGCGTTACATCATGTGCCGTGAGCCGTGTAGAGTGGGAGGCACTACATGTGCCGTGTCCCTCTTGGCGGCACTGTCTCTTCATGCGGCACATCATGTGCCGTTTGAACGTGGGCGGCACATCATGTGCCGTTTGATCTTACACCGTTTCTCCCTACAGTAGTAGAAACTTAGTGCTACCACAAAGTTAAGTTTTGGTAAGTTTTACTATCCTATACATCAGCTAAAACAGCCCTATTGTTAGGCTTAGTTTGGCCCCATTTTAGTGCTTCTCCTTTTTTAAAGCACAATTTCATGTTAATTCATTTAGTAACTAGTTTATGAGCTTTGCAAAAATTGAACTTAGGCTTTTTTTGGGGAGCTTTTAAAAGCTCTAGAATGGAGCTTTTAAAAGCTCAAGGTTGCTTTTTGGATTCATGATATCTTTTTGAAAAGTAGTGTGTCACTTGTATATAATTATCACTAGTAATAAATTTCATAAGCTCCTTTTAAAAAGCCACATGGGGGCCAAACTAAGCCTTAATGACTTTAACTTAAGTTCTACTAAGTTATCCTACCAGACTGACAAATGGTTTGACCTGATCAAGTCAAGCTTAGTGTGGTTGAACACACACACACACAAATACACGCACTGTATTTGAAATGAATATGATCTGCTAACTTGAATCCCTATGCTCTTAATGAATATGATCTGCTAACTTTATTTATTTATTTTTTGTTAAGAATATGATCTGCTAACTTGAATCATCAGTAGTAGGTCCCAATTTCCAATTCATACAACTCTGTTTGACCATGCCTGATTTGATTTATAACCTAACAAAATGTCAAAATGTATAGAGTGTATACGTAGCAGAGCCGTAGGAGTTGCACAACAGTTGCTATGGTTTGATCAGTTATAGAGATGCCTATCCCTCGCAGTCTAGTCTCTCAATTTTGTTTCAAATGTTAGTGTGATAAAAAGAATCTAATCTTTCCTCAAAAAAAAAAAAATAATAATAAAAAAAAAGAATCTAATCTAACATAAACTATTTCAACTGTTATGCTACAATTACTCTCTTAATGAGTCATATATTAACACAAGGTTTCAACTCCATTATTACAGTTTGCGCATGGAAAAGAAGAGCTTCGCCCCTCTCGATTCTCCATCAAGAGCAAACCCGAGGTAAAATCAATTGACATAAAATGGTGATTCTCTCTCTTTTTTTTTTTTTTTTTTTTTTTTTTTGGAAATCATGTATTGATGGTATTTTTGTTTTTCCAACTTTCTAAAATTGGTGGTTTTTGTGCACAGGCTCAGACGTGCAAGTCATTTATTAGTTCAGGATCATGCGCATATGGTGCGAAATGCCGGTTTGTTCATCACCAGGTCATGACACCCCCTTCACCTACAGAACCAGCTGTGACATTAACCACCAAAACAGTCTCACCCATCAAAGTCGAACCTCCTAGCCATACCAGCATTACCTGCACAAGCACCGAATGGTCTCCCCAAGATGATGGAATTGAGGTGACCTTGCCTTGTTCTGATTCAGCCGAAAAAGCTCTTTCGAGAGAAGATGTTAATGCTTATATACAGAATGTTCTGTATGGTCCTGCTCAGAGGAAGAGATTGCTGGTTTTTACTGAACTTTGCCTGGAGTAGCCATTCATTTTGCTTAATAGACCTCCTACTTTTGAGGGAATACGTCCCAATTCAATTCGGATGGAAAGGTAAAATGCATATCCTTCATAGTTCTGTTTCAGCACCGTACAGATCTTTCGCTTTGATTGTGCTTCTTTTACCACTCCCAGTACATACTATAGGCTATATAGCATGGAACTTGAACTGACTGGAGAAACTTACTTCAGTATACTTGTATGCTGCTTGTTTGCACATAGCTATCATACACCTTCTTTGCAAACCTACATGTTCAATAGAAATATGCTAAGAACAGTCATTGCCACAAATATGCGTGTGCACAGGCGTGTTAAGTGCTTCGGCTTTCCCTTAATTTTATTTGGGCTACATTGACCATTTGTTTTAGTGTAAAGACCACATACATATCATATGGATACAGATTGCTCTAGACACAACTGTTAAACTTTTAAGCACCTGGTGATTGGACTTGTTACATATAGTCACTGGTGCTTCATCTGCTTTTATTTTGTTTATGCTTCTGAAAGCAGATGAAGCACCGGTGAATCTGTGTAATGAAGGAACATTATTGTCAGATGCATTCGGTTTCTTTCTCTAAGTCAACGTTACCTCGAATGTTGGGTCACTTGATAGTATTCTATGCTTACCTATGCAATCATAAGATTTTTCTGTTTAGTTTAACCCCGATGTTAAAATGAAACGTTCATTAAATGTTCTAATTTGAACATGTCACATGCTTCTCGTAGGTGAAAAGAAAGGCGAATGATAGAATCATCAAATTGTTTCAAAGCATCTCCCACTTAAAAACTGTGATAAAAGAAGTAGATGTGTTACCTTTGAGCAGAATGCCCACTTTTAAGTAAATAAGGTAATGCAGAGAAATAAAATTAAGAACATTTTGTTGAATGGTATGCAAAAGATCATTTGTTTCTTTCCCACCAAAAAAAAAACCGAGAGACTGTAGCATAAAATCTCTTTCACCTTCAGAAGCACTCATTTTTCTTTCTTTTTTTTGGTCAATCTTCAGGAGCACTGATTAGTCACCGATCTGTAGACAGCATTCAGAAAAGATCAACGTTTGATCTTCTTCATACATGTCGTTTCCAACTGTCATGTATACGTGCGTGCGTTGAAATATAATGCACTGCAATACAATACAATGGATCACATCCATTTCACATTCCCTCTCATTCTCCAATAAAGTAACTAGCTGGAGTTTAAGAAACTCTCGTTCTCCAATGTGCGCCACTTTAAATCTTTAAGGAGAGTTTAAGAAACGCCCCACATGGGACAAAATTAGAACACAAACTCCTCTAAAATTACAATATAAATACAACAGTCTTGACCCAAACATCCTCCCACCATTTTTTCAGATTGACAGAGAGGCATTTACATCTCCCAACTTCTGCATTAATGTAAATCAATTTGCTGAACTTGTAATCAATCCAAGGTATATTTGACCTCACCAAATTATCTCAAACAGTAAAACACGTGGCAGACAAAACCCACATAGTCCTACCAATAATCCTTGCAAGAACAAAAACCATTTCTAAAATGATGAAAACGGCTAGAATCTCTTAAAACGATCTGACGTGCCACAATCTTAGAAATAAGCTTAATAGCAGCATGACAATCTCCACATACACGGAGATTCTTCAACACTGTTATTGTACTGCCCTCCACAGTACTAATCAGCCCAAATGCAATAGCAAGTCTCTCACTATGGTAAGACATGATCACTTCCTTTTGTTCATCCTCAACATCATGCAACGCAAATCTTTGATCAGGAAGATAACCAGATTCCTTCAACTTTTCTCCCAACCAGTCAAGTTTTTTATAAATTTTCTCATTCAAAGGGTGGGATTGATCACCTGAAAGAAACACATGCCTCAATCCTTTTTGAATAACCCAACTTCGCCCCGGTTGTTTTGTTATTCCTCTGTGTTTCATCATCCCCCTTATTCTTGCAACGTCGGTCCATCGATTTTCAAAGGCATATAAATTGGATAATAAAACATAAGCAGCACTACAATTCGGTTCTAGCTCAAACACAGAATTTGCAGCCTTTTCAGCCAATTCCAAATTAGAATGCATCTTACAAGCACTAAGTAGAGCAAGCCAGACCAATGAATTTGCTTTCATCGGCATGCTTCTAATTAACTCCTTTGCTTCCTCCAATTTCCCACCTCGGCCTAAGATATCCACCATAGAGGCATAGTGCTCAAGCTTGATCTCGATGGATTTGCATTTACCCAAATATTCGAAAAAGCATTTTCCTTTTTGCAACATCCCGGAACGGCTACAAGCAGAAAGCAATCCGGTGAATGTGATTTCATCTGGGTCCACCCTAGCACGAATCATTTGGGTAAAGAATGTTAATGCCAATGTGCCATACCCATGTTGTGCACATCCAACAATAACTGAGTTCCACGACACAATGTTCTTTTCATCAACTTCCTTAAACGTGGCTATTCCATCATTTATATTTCCACACTTACAATACAATACAGTAAGAGAATTACCCACAAAGCAATCAGCTTCTAGTCCCAGTTTGATTGTCGTTGTATGAATCTCTTTTCCTTTATCCAAAGCCTCTACCTCACAACATGAATTCAAGGCACTCGTGAAAGAAGATTGATTCGGAAGAATACCCATTTTTATCATGTCATTAAAAACAATCAATGCATCTTCGTGCTTACTATTCAAACCATAGCCCGTTAAAAGAGCAGTCCACACCACCACATTTATATGCAAGTTTTCATCAAAAACCTTGCAAGCATTATCTATTATCCTGCAATTTGCATAAAATGTAACAAGAGAAGCGGTAATAAATGGATCAAAAGAGAAACCTAGCTTGAGAATATGAGCATGGATTTGAACACCCAAATGTAAATCCAACACATTCGAACAAGCTGTTATCACACAAGAATATGTATTTGAAGTAGGTGTTACTTCAGAACCCACCATTTGCCTAAAGACAAACAGAGCTTTATCACTCTGTCTATACTGGTCAAGCCCACTAATCATTGAAGTCCACGAAATCACATTCCGACAAGGCATCTCCTCAAACACCTGCACAGCATCTTCAACTCTTCCATTGACAAAATACCCATAAATCATTGCATTCCAAACAGCTATATCTCTAATGGGCATCTCACAAAACAACCGTTCGGCCACATCGATTCTTCCAAATTGCAGAAACCCATTCATCATCGTTGTCCAAGAAATCACATTTCTCTCTGGCATTTCATCGAAAAGCTTCCGAGCTAAATCCAAATTCCCACAATCCAAGCACCCTTTGATCATAGAATTCCAAGAAACCATGTCTCTCACCAACATTTTGTAAAACAGCTTCAAGGCTTCGTCAAGTCTGTAGTTTTGGGTATAACCAATGATCATTTTAGTGCATATTTGGACACTTGGGGAAGGAATTTTATCGAAAACAATGCGAGCTTGGTCTAATCTTTGAGCTTTTAGGTGATCAGAGAGTGCTGAATTGAAACAGAGAGCACTTGTTTTTGGAGAAGTTGTGAAACCCTTGAAGGATTTAGAGAAGTTTGTGGAGGCAATGGACAAAACAAAAGCTGAACTGAACAAATATCTGGGTGATGATTTCAAATATAGAAAAATGGCGGGAAATGCTGGCATGGCTGCTCATAAGAGCAACGGTCACATAAGAAAGCACTAGCTTTTGCTTATATTGACAAGAGAGAGAGTCCCAAATGCACCCAACTTAATTCCTTTCCACATCCACGTTGTACATACTAAAAAAAAACACTATTGTACAAATAGATAGAGAGAGTGAACGAGTGTATTTTCAATTTCTCAATTGACACCGTCCCAAGACCTTCAATTTGATCGCCACACTTGAAATTTTATTGTGATTTTTTTATTTTGTTTATGGCATTAGTTAAGACAGAAAATATTATTAAAAGGGTAATGCTATGTTTCCCAAATTTTCATTCCAAACAATGTGACAGTGATGTGGTACGGTAATGTGATCACTTCAATAATGTGTTTAGAATCATTTGAGATACAAAAGTGAGAGCCGTATAATAACTTATCTATTCAATGCCAACCACATTTCCCAAATTTTATTACATTGATGACATAAATTTACTAGGTTGTACTGTAAGTTATAAGCGAAGTTGTCTTTTATCTTTAACTTTTCTTTTCGATCACTAAATATCAGAACCAAACATAACTTAGTATCCCAACATAATATCGCATCCAAGTAGACTTAGGGCATGTTTGGGAAAGCTTAAAACATGACTTAGTTTAGTCTAAGTCTAATTTTTATTTGGTTCTTGTGAGAATTTAGTTTGGTGAGTGTCTATTTCTTATATAAGAGCTCGTGCCCAATCTAATAATTTCTGAAAACAGGATATCTGTCAAACCAACTTACACTTAATGCTCACTAGAACCAGATATAAAAGTGGACTTGAATTGAACCAGATCTTATTTTGAATATTTCCAAACATGCCCTTAGTTTTCCTTCTCACACTCACATACTCCATTATTATACCCCTCTTACATTTTCTTTTTGAGTTATGTTTGGGTCGCATAAAACATCCACATAAGTTGTTCACAAAAATTTATTGTGTCTCTCTCTCGTGGTGGAGTTTGCTGACACTGTAAGGTCCGCTGAAGAAAGAGAATGACGCAATAAATTTTTGTGATCAGCTTTATGTGAATACTTTGTGTCCCAAGAATTACTCTTTCTTTTTACATTACCTAGGATTCCTGTGGTTGGTGATGCTTCTTTGAATTTCTTGGTTTTGGCAAAGAATATCAGTTTCCTAATTTCTTCCCTCCTACAAAGACCTTGTGAAATTGCAAGAAAGCAAAGGTAAAGAATGTACCATTCAAAAAGGATAGTTTAAAAATGTAGACAGACAAAGAATTGCATTTTGCTTGGTGATGCTTCTTTGAACTGGTTGGTTTTGGCAAAGAATATCACTTTCCTAATTTCCCTCCTACAAAGAACTTGTGAAATTGCAAGAAAGCCAAGGTAAAGAATGTACCATTAATTCAAAAAGTAACGTTTAAAAATGTAGACAGACAAAGAATCTTAGTCTTTTGCACTTGCCTTGTATTTCAAGTATCATCTTTACAACCCCACATAGGCCTTTTGGAACACATAGCCTTGCAAGAAAAGAACCAAAACCTTCTAGCAAAGCCACTTATAAGACCTACCATTCCCTGCACAAAATACATGTATAAAATCTGTCCTAAATTAACCTTCCAAAAACACTTATTTTCATATTTTCTATATCAAATTAATAGCACAAAGAAATGGCTGGTGACCAGTTGAAATCTGCGGCTATGCTCCTTTTGGTCCTTAATTTCTGTATGTATGTCATAGTTTTGGGGATTGGTGGATGGGCTATGAACAGAGCTATTGATCATGGCTTCGTCATTGGTATCTCTCTCTCTCTCTCTCTCTCTCTCTCTCTCTCTCCACGTTTAAATGTTTCAATGACAAATACATTCCCATCCGGTTTAATGTTGGAGACCCATGTTAAACCAAATCTCCACATAAATCGGGTAAAATCTAGGAATGGTGGCCCCTAAGGCTCTGTTTTGGTTCGAGAATTTAGAGAAAGAAAAGAAAAACGAGAAGAAAAAAAATTATCTTCCTTGTGTCAGTGTTTATTTCATGCTTAAATTATGTGTGTATATATATAGAGAGAGATATCTAAACTTTGTTCTTAAATATAGTAGGAATTCAAGAAATTAGGAAAATAACTGGCTCACTAAATTCAAAAGAATTGATTTGTAGTTCGTCATATTCTTTTTTAGTTCTTATTTTATTCACAGTTTTGTTCTTAAATTCATGAACCAAATAGTGCCTAAGGGTTTACCAGCTACCCACGCCATACGTGGTATTCAAACAAATAATTCTGCTTCATGAAGTGCTTATCATTGGCCCTGCTACCACCCAGGCTAACCCCACGAGGATTCAAACTCTCTCTCTCTCTCTCACACACACACACACACACACACACACACACATGCACACACTTAGTTAGGTCCCATTTGATAACACTAATAATTTAGTACCGAATAATTTAAGCTACTGAATTTGTAGTTTTGAAAAAAGTGATTCAAACGTACAGTAGAATTTTTCTACTAAAAGTTTTCAATAGATTTTTATTACTATTTCAGGAAAGTGGTACATTATCAAACGGACTGATAGAAAATAAAAAAATAAGTCACTTAATTACTTTTGTAAAAAACAACCTCGTTAGTGTAGTAATTAATTCTAATGGTGGGGCCGGTGTAATGTAACTATAAACTGCAGGTCCAGGATTTGATCTCCCAGCACACTTCTCTTCAATATACTTCCCAATGGGAAATGCAGCCACTGGGTTCTTTGTGGTGTTTGCTCTGATAGCTGGTGTGGTTGGTGTTGGATCAGTCATATCTGGAGTCAACCATGTTCGCTTTTGGAACCATGACAGCTTACCAGCTGCTGCCTCTGCTGCCACCATAGCTTGGACTCTCACTCTCCTTGCCATGGGGTATAAAATAATATATATATATATATATATAACTCTTCATACAATTTTCTTTTGTGTATATATATATTTGGGTAGGTATGAGCTATAGTTGATAAATGATAGGATAAATATCACATACATCTCTCTTGTGCTTGGGGGGGGGGGGGGGGGGGGGGGGTTGGTTTGTTTGGGGCAGGGCAGGCAGTCCTAAAAGTGACAATTTATGTTAAAGTTAGCGATCCATTATATTCTATTAGGGGTGTAGGCAAACCAACCGGACCGACCGAACCGATCGGTTTTCAAAATTTCATGCAGTCTAAAAATCAAATCGAACTGAATCAAAATTGATCGATTTGATTAAAAATTAAACCGAACCGAACAAAATTGTTTTCACCCCTAATCCTATTTCTATGCTGAAAGTATGAAAAAACAGGCATGGACCTAAACTTCTGGGGTTTAATAATGATGAGTCGTCAAATATTTGGATAAGATGGGGACATATCTGTTATTTTTTCAATAATTTTTCAATTTCGTAATTATAAAATTCTTCTAATATATTGGGAGCATTATAGTCCTTTAGTGGTTCAGTTTCGTCCATTTAGGCAAAGATGTTAACTGAAACACAAATGTAAAGTCAAACTTTAGGGGAGATCATTCGAATTTACCCCTATATGACAATACACATGAACTAACATGGATATATAATATGGGCTTAACTACATTTTATACCCTCCTAGTTTGCCCTTTGTGTCAATTTGGTCCCTGTAGTTTAAAAAGTGTCATTTTAGTCCCTGTAGTTTTACAAGTGTGTCATTTTAGTCCCTCGAACACTTTTTGTGACAAATTTTTTACTTTCAGTGACAAACATATTCGTCACTAAAGGACTTATTGGACTTGTTTGACACACTTATGAATTACAGGGACTAAAGTGACACTTTATAAATTACATGGATTAAACTGACACAGGTGACAAACTACAAGGGTGTAAAATGTATTTATCCCTATATAATATGAAAACTTCAAAAATAAAACATCAAAATAAAATATTAAAGTTGAAATTTCAAACTTTTTCTTGGAATCAACTAACAAAATGCCTGGGTTGTGTAGGTTTGCCTGGAAAGAAATTGAGCTACATATCAGGAATTCTCGTCTGGTAAAGACCAAAACTACAACTCTTTTTTCTCTTTGTTTTTTTTAAAAAAAATTCTACTCAATACATTGTTGAATTTATATTTTCAATTAGTTCATCAAAACAATATAAGTTTTATCTTATAAATAATTGCTCTGTTTTGCAGAGAACAATGGAAGCATTCTTATTTATCCTTTCAGCTACTCAGCTCTTATACATAGCTGCCATTCATGGCGCTTCAACAATTAGGAGATGAAGTGAAAGTTGTGTCATATATTAATTGTGTTTGTGTGGTTTGCCTCCTTTTTATTTTATTTTTTTCCTTTTCCCCCAATTGTTGTGGACAATTAGCTTTGTTATGACTTTGTGTGATATGATTTAAGCTGTATGGAACAAAAATAAAGGGGAGTGATGTACAAAGAACATGATTTGCAATGAGTATTTTGAATTTGTTTTGATGATGAGTGTGTTGCACCTTGTTCCTTAGTTTGGTTTTGCAGTTTTAGAGAATGGATAAAACACTTTCTCTCATGCTGCAGCTAGAATGACAATGAAAGTTGAAAATATTAACTTCACTAGTAGAAAGTCAAGAAGAATAGAGAAGAAAATTTAAACAAGCCATATTTTATTTCCTTCCTATTTTTAACAATAACAGACCAAAGAAACATGTTCTCTCTAAATTCATAAATCAAACAAAGCCCAAGGAATATCAATTTTCTCGAGCTCGTTGCTTCCTTTGATGGCATCTGTTCTATGATATTAAAGCAACACCACAATTTTTGCTTTGTTGGCATAATAAGAATGATTGATAAACAAAGAAAATAGGAAGAAAAGGAAAAGAGAGTTAAAAAAAAAAATTTAATTAATTAAAATTAAATTGAATTTTGTGAGCCACTTCCATTCATTTTTTCTAGAGTTCCAATTCTATTTTAACTAAACCAAACCAAACCAAACCAAGCCTTGTGTCCCAATCAATTGGAGTCGGATGTATGAGTCTTTTTTCTCCATTCTGCATGATCAAGAGCTATAAGCTCATTTAAATTATATAAATCCATATCTCATTGCACTACATATTCTCAGGTCAGTCTAGGTCAGTCTCTCCTTTTAACCATTACATGCACTACGATCTTACCACTCTTTCACACAGGTGCATCTATAGGTCTTCATTCCACGTGGCCGAACCATCTAAGTCTATTCAATCTGTGCCACTCCTACAATCTCTCAAATGTACTCATTTCTAATTCTATCTTTCCTAGTCTTACCACACATCCATCTTAGCACCTCATCTCAGCTACGCTCGCTTTACTAATGTGTTGTTTCTTAGTTGTCCAATACTCTATCCCGTAGAGCATAGCTGGCCTAATAGCTGTCCTATAAAATTTTCCTTTCAATTTTAACGGTATTCTCCGGTCACATAATACTTCGGAAGTGCTCCTCTAATTAAGTTAGACTACTTTAATTCTATGGGTCACGTCATCACCAATTTCTCCATCTCTACTCGTCATTGAACCTAGATAGCGAAAGTGTTTCCTCTTTGGGATCTCTTAATCTTCGATCTTCACTGCTTCGTTGTCTCTACTTCTACTATTACTAAAAACTACATTCCATGTATTCTGTTTTCGTCCTACTTATCTTTAGTCCCTTAGTCTCCAGTCCTTCTCTCCAAGCTTCCAGTTTAGTGTTGAGTCTCCATTTAGTTTCATCAACTAAGACAATATCATCTGTGAATAACATATACCATGGGACCACATCTTGGATGTGTCTAGTCAATTCATCCATAATCCGGGTGAATAAATTAGGGCTCAAGGTCGACCCTTGGTGCAAGCCTACCGTAATTGGGTATTCACTTGTTTCTCCGGTCGATGATCTAATTGTGTTTCACTACGTCAATATAACCCTTGATCACTCCTTTCTTCTCTAGCACCCACCAAATTAAATCTTTAGGCACCCTATCATAAGCTTTCCCTAAATCAATAAAAACCATATGTAAATCTTTTTTCTTCTCTCTATGCTTTTCCATTAATCTCCTAAGTAAATAGATTGCTACCATAGTTGACCTTCCAGGCATAAATCCAAACTGATTTTCTGATACTGATGTTGTGCCTCTTAAGCGATGCTCCATCACTCTCTCCCACAACTTCATAGTATGGCTCATCAACTTAATACCTCTATAGTTGTTACATTGTTGTACATCTCCTTTATTCATATATATATATATAGGCACTAGAATGCTCTTCCTCTACTCATTAGGCATTTTTCTGGTCATTAAAATCATATTAAAACCTTTTGTAAGCCAAGATGCCCCCACATTTCCCAAGCATTTCCAAACCTCAATGGGGATCCCATTTGGTCCTAAGGTTTTGTTGGTTTTATCTTCTTCAAAGCAAATTCCACCTCAAACTTCCTTATTCTCTGATAAAATCTGTATTCTCTAGTGTCGATGAAACTTCCAGTTTCTTCTTCAATTGTGTTATCCATATATTTTTCATTCATCAACTTCTCAAAATAGCTCCTCTACATTTCCTTAATCTCTTCATCGTTCACTAAAACTCTAGTCCTCGCTTTTTATACACTTAACCTGATTAATGTCTCTTGTTTTCCTTTCTATCGATTTAGCAAGCTCATAAATACATTTTTCTCCCTCTCTCGATTTAGAAGTCGTCATACGCTTTCATTTTAGTAACTCTAACTGTGTTTTTAACCTCCTTATCTGCACTTTTATAGCTCTTGAAGTTTTCCCCACTTCTATCATTTCCTCACTTCTTAAAGTAATCCTTTTTGTTTTTTATTGTAGCTTGTATCTCTTCATTCCACCACCAAGTATCTTTAGATGCTAACCCTCTTCCCTTCGACTCTCCAATGACTTCCTTCGTTATTCTCGTGATGCTCCCTGTCATTCTATCCCACATAGTATTGCTACCATCTTCCAAATTCCAAGTTGCTTCTATATACATTCTATCTTGAAATATTGTTAATTTCTCGCCTTTAAGGTTCCACCACCTAGTTCGTGAGTTTATAGGGTCTTTTTCGTACGATGTTGTCTTTTTATATGGATATCTAAAATAGTAAGTCTATGTTGAGATGTTAAACTCTCTCCTGGGAAGATCTTACAGTCTTTACATGCTAAGCGATCTTCCTTTCTCACAAGGAACAAATCGATCTGGTTTCTATTAGATCCACTCTTAAAGGTTATCAAGTGTTCTTCCCTCTTTTTGAAAAAGGTGTTTGCTACTGCAAGATCATATGTTACGGCGAAATCTAGAAGACTCAAACCTACCTCATTCTGATCTCCAAAACCATACCCCCCCCCCCCCCCCCCCCCCCCATGCCTTCTCATATTCAGTTCTATCTTTGCCTACGTGGCCATTAAAATCTCCGCTTACAATTATCTTCTCTCCTCCCAATATTTCTTGCATTAAAGCGTCCAACTCATCCCAGAATTGTCTTTTAGTGTGATCATCCATCCTACTTGGGACACGTATGCACTAATCACATTAATTATATTCACTCCAATTACTAGTTTGATAAGCAATATTATGTCCCCTTTCGTTGTGACTGTCACAACTTTATCCTTGAGGTTCTTGTCAACCACGATTCCAACACCATTTCTATGCCTATCTTTCACCGTATAGAATATCTTATACCGGTCTTCTCCATCTCCTTAACTTTTTCTCCAACGCACTTAGTTCCTATTCTATTTTTTTTTTTTTATTTAAGCACGAAAAAACCATTGATACAAGTATGACACTAGGAAAATAGTGTTTTTTTTTTGTTACTTCTCTAAATCCACATATACAGGTGAGACGGAACTCTTTTCAGCATCTTGAAACCAGAAATTATGACACCTCAACCAGAATATTGCATATAATTTTAGGGAACATCCAAGCATGCTCTTCATGGTATGCATAATATGAACTACTAATACACACAATTTTTCCTTTTCAATCAAAAACCATGGTATACACTATGAAAAACTGGTCTTTATTCAGTTGCAAGTCTCCGCTTCATTTTGTGTTCCATGACAAATGATCAGACAAGTGGACCATAATTAAAAACAGAAAACAATAATCGCTTATTTTACGAAAATCTGAGTGAAGAAAAAACGAGTATAATAGAGGGTGCGGATCTCACCAATCAGCAAGTGACAATTGTAAATTTGCAAGGAGAACCCAAGATTTAAAATAAAAATAAAAATTTAACAAAAAAAAAGAAGAAGACGACAACCCAAAAACATCAAATAAGGTACTAAACCTCATTAGTTCTGCAATATGCAATTTCCCTGTTCAATATGAATATGCATGCCTCTAAAAACAGATATAGCACACCAATTAAAGGGAACAAAAAAAAAAAAAAAAAAAAAACAGAGGGCACTACCCACTGCAAGACTAACAAGAGAACTATCACAAAAGACTTGGAACTTTAGGCTGCCTTTCAAAAAAGCCACTAACATTACTGATAACCTGAGATTGTTCAAATAGTCTGGCCTTTTTCCAATTATTCTTCACTGAACAGAGGGTTACCATAAATTTCCTCACTCGATTCTTCCTTTAGGTTCCGCAATTCCAGTTTAAGCTCCTTAATATGATACTGCATTGAAGAAAACCAAAGAGCATGTCAAGCATGATTAGAGCTAAAAAAATCTGAGTTGCTAAGTGAATTTTACTAATTTGTTCGTTCGTTGTGCTTAGGTAAGAGGGGTGGAAAAGTGGGAGGAATGGAAGGAAGGAGGGAGGAAAGAGGTGTCCCTAGCAAAAGTAAGGGGAAGAATTCAGGAAGTACGAAAAATTATGTATTTTACTGTTGCATCCTTGCATAAAAAAATAAATAAAAGATAGTTTTACTTTGAAGGATAAAAAAGTCGAACAAATTGTAGAAGTTTTCCCTTTTCAATCCATTCACTTTGGCATGGATGAGAAGTGGTGGGTCTGGAGGGATATGCTTCTTCCCTCCTCTCTTCCCTTCCCTCCCTATCTTCCACTCTATCAAACAATGGATTTTCTCTTCATCCCCCCCCACCCTTCCTTTCCTTCACACCAAACATAGCACAAAAGTGAATAGAAAGATTACAGACAACAGTCCACGGAATCTTTTAGTCATTTGCTCCATAAGATAATTATCAGTAGAAACATATGAAGGAATGGCAATGGAAGAATTTCAATTCCTCTGCAGATGAAGAAAAAAATATCTAATGCTTATTTCAAGGAAGACCGTTAAAATTCAAATGGAAATGACTAAGATCTTCAGAATGTTCATTCGTTGGGGCAGCAAGTACGATGGAAATGTAAGTACAGATCACGTAAGACATATGAGGGACCAGAAAAAGGTTTCCCTTCACATTACAAAAACTCAGGACTTAGCATTTATGTCGAACAAATAATTTTTTTTTTAATGCTACTATCAAGTGATTTGCAGATTTATGAGCACTGGATTTTAATTTGAGAAACAGACTAACAGAAGCTCCTACATCATCAAGTTTATAATTTTTTATTCCCACTGAACCTTGATTTATTTTTATTTTTTTCAAGAAGAAAGGTGGTGTTGGAATTCCTTCTTATTTTCATCACTATTTTCCTTATTAACCAAACAAATAAGAGTGTTATCCTTTTTCCTTTCCTTTCCCTTGATAAATCAATGAATGTGTTTCGTACCGACATTATCCCTCAATTTGTGAATGAAACAGTTCATTCATATATTTGGTCATATATTTGACACGTCTTGACTTGTGAGAACTTAGCATATTTAAAATAGCCCATTATTACTGTAAAGTTTATGTTTACTGTTTCTTTTTCTTTTTTTGAAAAGTAAACTCATTATATAAACAGTGCAAGCACTGAAGGTACAACAAGTACACCCATCTTGGGGCTGGAATAGACCCCACAGGACTTCAACATCAAGCCTCACATATTAGGAGGCATAATCAAACAGAGACCAAACAGAGTTGCACTGCATTCAAACCCAACAAAAGAAAAGCAAAGGCAACCACCCCCACCCCCCCCCCCCCCCCCCCCCCCCCCCCCCAAAACACTCACAGCATTAGAGCTGACACCAAACATATTATGTTTACTTAATGAATGAAAGAGAATACAATAGCCTAATATATAGGCTTGCCTCACCTATTCTATTTTTCTAGTTTTCCAATGTGGGACGACGACATATTCAATACATATGCCCAACTACACTAAGTTATATAAACACGCTTTAACACTCCCCCTCAAGCTAGGGCATACATGTCATTTACACCAAGCTTGTCCCAAATGCATTTCACTCGAATCCCACCTAACGCTTACGTAAACAAGTCGGCTAACTAGTCTGCGGACTTCACATGAATTGTATGAATAACATTTTACAAAAGCTTCTCTCGAATAAAGTGACAATCGACTTCAACGTGCTTCGTTCTTTTTCATGAAACATGGGATTAGAAGCGATGTGAACAGCAACTTGATTATCACATAGCAAATTCATCGGAGTGATTTGAGCAAACCCAAGTTCCTCTAACAAATGTTTCAGCCACACTAGCTCACAAGTGATGTGAGCCATAGCCCTGTACTCTAATTCTACACTAGACCGAGCAACCACAGTTTGTTACTCTTCTACGGCAAAAAGATTGCCTCCAACCATAACACAATAGACAGTAGTGGACCTCCTATCACCAGGGGAACCTGCCCAATCTGCATCGGTATAACCCTCAACACATATGTGACCATGGTTCTTATACAACAAACCACGTCCTGGAGCACCTTTGAAATATCTCAATATATGTATCACAGCATCCCAATGGGTTGTTCGAGGCCAATCCATAAACTGGCTAATCACATTGATTGCGAACGCATCAGGTCTAGTCACTATTATGTAATTAAGCTTCCCTACAATTTGCCTGGGTCATCCAGGTGCTCCCCCTAGTCTGGTAACAACTTAGTGTTAGGGTCCATAGGAGTCCAACGGCTTGGGCCCCAACATGCATGTCTCAGAAAGGAGATCAAGAACATACTTTCTTTGAGAAAGACAGATCAAGCCACTTCAATTCCCAAAAAATACCTAAGCTGGCCCAAATCATTAGTTTGAAACTTCTTTTGCAAAAAGGATTTCAACTCCTGAATTCCCCAGAAGTCATTAGTTATAACAATGTCATCAACATAAACTTGTTGGATTTTACCTACTGAGGAGTGTCTATAAAAGACAAAGTGGTCAACACCACACCGCTGAACACCAAATTCAGCAACTACCTCACTGAATCATCCAAACCAAGCACGAGGGGACTATTTCAGGGCATACAGTGACTTCATCAATCTACATACCATACTAGACTCCCCCACAACAACAAACCCAGGTGGTTGCTCCATATACATTTAAAAGAGTGCCATTCAAAAAGGTGTTTTTGACATCCAACTGATGTAAAAGCCGGTGATGGGTAGCAGCGAGGGAGATAAAAAGGTGAACTGAAGCAATATTGGCAACTGGAGAGAGTGTCACAGAATAATCTAGACCATAAACCTGGGTATAGCCCTTGGAGACTTGACGGGCTTTCAATCGGTCAAGTGTGCCATAGGGGTATCTTAACATTAAAAACCCAACAACTACAAACTTCCCATGTGGAAGAGGTAATAACTCCTAAGTACTAGTTTCTCTCAATGCAAACATCTCATCCTCCATAGCCTGTCTCTACCCTGAATGGCAAAGAGCCTCCCTTTGCAGTAGACTGGGGAATAGAGATAGTAAATAAAGAGGCAACAAACGAAGAAAAAGCAGGAGGAGACAAAATTAGAAATAGGGTGAGAAGTACAAGTACGCTTACTCTTCCGAAGAGCAATTGGAAGGTTAGAGTCTGACTGAGGTGGATCTGAAGACGCAGAATTTGTAGGCGGAGCAGTGGAATCTAGAATGATCTCAACGTTTTGACGATGGCAGGTGTATGTCTGGAGGTCAGGGTGGTCCAATCCAGATACAGGGGGTAACAAAAGAGGTAGAGGAAGCATAAAGCCAGGAATAGTGATGGAGTGAGACTCAATATGGAGTGGACTCAGAGAAGGCAACATCGGCAGAGACAAAGAAGCGGGGCAAGGAAGGACAATAACAGCGATACCCTTTTTTGGTTTTGAAATACCCTAAGAAGACACACTTGATGGCACGTGAGTCCAACTTATCAGTACCTAGCTAGGAAGCGCCGACACTTCTAAGAAGGTAACGTGTCGCGTGTCGTATCGTGTCCGACACACGGACATGACAATTCACGAACACTTTTCTTGGGGTGTCGATGTGTTCATGTCGCAATTGGGAAAGGAGGTATAGTTGGAAACAAGGCGGCATGGGATGTGCACCTGTCCAGGACAAACGAGGGCATACAGCTAATCAAATGGAAAGTAGTAAGAACTGCATTTCCCCATAAACACTTGGGGACACGCATTTTAAATAACAAAGTATGAGTGATTTCTAACAAGTGTCGGTTTTTTCTTTCTGCAACACCATTTTGCTGAGATGTATGAACACATAATCATTGGTGAAACATTCCACATTGTTCTATATAAGTGGTGAATGGATGAGAAAAATATTCTTGGGCATTGTCACTACGTAGAATTTGAATAGGATCATTAAACTGAGTTTTAATTTTGATACAGAATGCACAAAAATATAAAACACCTCAGAAGGATTTTTCATTAAATAAAGCCATGTAGTTCTAGAATAATCATCAACAAAACTAACAAAATACTGATAACCCTTAATGGAGGTTATACGGTGTGGACCCCAAACATCTTAATGCACTAATTGAAATGAAGTAGACACACGTTTATTGGCTCGGGGAGCAAATTGGACACTGTGATGCTTCCCTAATTGACACGACTCACTCTAAGGAAGATAAATTACTCAAACTAGGAACTAGAAGCTTCAAATTGGCCAAGGAAGGATGACCAAGATGGTAATGAATCTGGTGAGGTGACACAGCAGCGGGACAAGTTGTCAGAGCAGAAGAGGTAAAAATAGTAGAGACCATCGGACTCATGTCCTACGCTAATCGTCTTCCGAGTCGTTAAATCCGGAATAAGAACAGAGTCAGGAAAGAAAGAAACACAGGCATTAAGATTTTTAGTCAACTTGGCAACATACAATAAATTAAAAGGCGAATGAGATATATAAATATAAAGGACTAATGACAAGGACAAAAATGGAGATAATTGGACAGTCCCTATATCGGAATAAGAACAGAGTCAGGAAAGAAAGAAACACAGGCATTAAGATTTTTAGTCAACTTGGCAACATACAATAAATTAAAAGGCGAATGAGATATATAAATATAAAGGACTAATGACAAGGACAAAAATGGAGATAATTGGACAGTCCCTATATCTTCAATAGGCATAGAGGAGCCATATGCCATGGTCACAGGGGGTAATGAAGATGACAATTCAAGAGATGAAAAAATGTTTGATATACCTGTGAGATGATCGGAGGCAATCGAGTCAATTGCCCAAGATGCAGAACGGGAAGTAAGACAGACAGTAGATGTACCTTTTTGAGCCAGTTAGAAGTGTCAAACGGGTCGGGTTGGCAAGCTCGGTCCGGCCTGAGCCCAGACCGCTTTTTTAGGTCCAAAAGCCTCGCCCGGCCCGCGAGGCCCTGTCCATTACATCCGGTCTGGGGCGGACACCCCCAATGGTGTCCACGGCCCAGCCAGGCCCGGCCTGAAATGGAGCAAAAGCTCGGCCCGGCCCAAGCCAAATCATGAAGAAAATGAAAGTGGCCCGCTAGCCTGGCCCGGACAAGCGTAGACCCGGTCCATCAGTCCGGGGTAGACACCCCCCCTCCCCTCCCAAGCCCGGCCCGGTGTTAGGTGAAGCGGCCTGATAGCCCGGTTGGCCCTCTTTGACCGAGCCCGGTCCGGCCTATTTGACACCTCTAGTGCCAATGAGGTACTAGGAGCAGATGCCCGCTGAGATGCTTGGAACTGGAGGAATTGAGAGTACTTTTCACAAAAGACAGAAAAATGATCAACAACTGGAGCAGGAGCAGGAGGGTGAGTATCACCAGTAACAGCAGTATTTGCAAACTGTGCAGGGCGACCAATGAGGTCCCAACATGTTTCCCTTGTATGGCCATCCTTGTCACATTTTGTGCAATGGCGTAGGGGACCACCTCTGCCACAGCCCCCATACCCGCCACGATAATGTCCACCACGACGGGGATTACCACCACCTCTACCGACAATGGGTTGTGAAACCCGAGTAACGAAAGCGGGGTGATCGGTAACAGAAGGATTGGGAGCCTGATCCCGAGAAGTACTCCTCAGGACACGCTGATACATTCAAGCAAGAGAGGGCATAGTGGCACCCCCAAGAATTTGTGACCGAATTGGTTCAAAATTGGATTTTAATCAAGCAAAGAATTTCATAACAGCCATCGGCTCCCGTTGTGATTGTTGTTCCTTCACTCTAGCAATGATGGGAAGGACACTATTCAATTTTGAACGAAGCAAAGAAACCTGCGATATGACAGATGAATCACTTTGCTGTACTGAACGTACTGAAAAGATAGGTCATACATGCGAGTCAAATCACTGGGGTACACGAGATTAACATACTCTCAAATGTCCTTACAAGTGCCCAAGTGAGTACACATATAAACAACTTAGGTTTCCATAGAGTTCCACAAGAGAGCGATAATCTGGGCATCCATTTGTCTCCATTGCTTGATGGATTGTCGTCAGTGGTTAGAGCGTATCCAGTGAGATGGTCATCGTGGCCTAAGCCAATGAGGGCTATAACAATGGCTTTGGACCATTGAATAAAGTTGGAGCCATTCAAATTTCGAGTAGTAAGTTGGGGAAGGGGTTTAGATTCCATGAAGGCACAAAATTGGTGGAGAGTTTAATGAAAATATGGAAAGTTGGGGGCTTTTATGAAAATAAAGAAAAGTTTGGGGCTTTTCTGAAAATAACCAGAACATTTGAAGCCAAACAAGACGTAGGTGGTTCAAGATCAAAATCGAGACTGCCGACGGTTTGTAAGGCCTGGATAAGGCTCAACAGGGTTCGCAAGGTCTTATTAGGCTGCGGCTAGGGTTCGCAAGGCTAGATTGGGCTGCAGCTAGGGTTCGCAAGAACTTGATTGGGTCGCCTAGGGTTCGCAAGAACCTGGTTGGGTCGTAGGTGGGATTCGCACGAGGTTGATTGGGTCGCAGCTACGGTTTGACGAGGACAAGCGCAAAAAGAAGATGATGAAGGTTGATTGATTCTAGTTGGTTTCTCGATTTTGCAGAGAAAATCGGCAACGGAAGGTTTCTCGATTTTGTAGAGAAAAATCGACAACGGAAGGTTTCTCGATCTCATGATGGCAATCGGCAACGGAGCAGTCCCAGATAAACCTGGCTCTGATACCATGTAAAGTTTATGTTTACTTATTGAATGAAAGAGAATACACTAGCCTAATATATAGGCTTGCCTCACCTATTCTATTTTTCTAGCTTTCCAATGTGGGACAACTACATATTCAATACATAAGCACAACTACACTAAGTTACATAACTACCCTTTAACAATTACGTGGTTCTTGGTGATTGACATTTCACACTCATTTGAGTCCCAATTGGCATGAGAATATCCTATGCTTGCTTTTATATATTAGCTTGAGCACATTTCAGAGTATGCCTCAGGCTTATAGTGAACTTTCTAGCCTTATTCCTTGCTTCTCGCGCTAGACCAAATGCCTCTCGAGGGAAACTTGAGGCCAACTTCTCATTTGGCTAAAATTATATCTAACTTCCCATTCTAGAGTTAGCTCCTCTCTCTCTCTCTCTCTCTCTCTCTCTCTCTCTCTCTCTCTCACACATATACTTCTTACAATTCATTTTACTTTCTGACTCAATCCATCACTTAGTGATGAAGCTTCACATAGAGGCAGACTCCAAGGAGCTCGTCTAGATTGGCGTTTTTACTTGCAGCTATGTGATTTTGCTATACGACGACTTTTTACTAGATTCTCAAGGTTTTGTAGTTTAGTGGTTATAGTTGAAGGTTCACTTAGATTTGTTTTGTGTTGGTGTCGCGAACAGCTTCATCCTTCTAGAATATATATATATATATCCTTCTAGTGTCTTATTGGACATATGGTGTCACCAATGCAGCACTGTCACTTCATTTTGGGTTCAGTGTCCGTGCCAGACACACAGAAAAACTATCTTGATATTTTTACATTGGAAATACGCCAAACACGTGTCACTGTCGGACATCGGGGGCGGACACCGCACACTGGCTTCTTTGAAAATGTTTTTAAATTTTAAGGTAAAAGTTTTAATATAGTAAAACGGAAGATAAGTAATGGGTTTAATCGGAAATTGAGAAACGGGAGCGCACATGGCATGGCATAATGTATTATTGTATTTCACTTGTCGTGTCCTAGCCTCATCTGCGTCTTGCATTTTTACATTCGTTGTACTGTCGTGTCGTTATTGTCGCTTATCCGTGTCCGTTGTTTGTATATGTGCTATATAGGGTGCCACTATCGTTGTATATTATTCACTCTTCTATATGAGTCCATACTGTGAACTTAACACTATAAATAGTAATTTGTCTTACCCCAATGGTACTTTGTTCTTACACTTGCTTCAGAGGTACACTGTAAACTTACACAGACATTCAAGTGTTTCTCACAGCACACTGCTCACTTTTCTCTCATTCTCCAGACTAGCTAATTTTTACATGGCACTTCAGCTCGAGAATCTTTTTCATTCAACAGGAATAACCATTCTCTAATGACCATATCTAACTACCTCCAATTTACTATCCACAATATGCAAGTGGGAATGAGGAATAAAGAACGTGTTCAAGTGTGGTTTTACCTCCAAGATGTCTAACCAATTAAGTGGGTTGGCCTCTCTCATTTACCTCTTTATAAAAGAATTAACAAATGGATAATGCTCACAATACAAAATTGGAGAAATGAAACTACTTTTTTCAACCTTCAAGGAGGACAGTCTTGCTCCACGTGCTTCTGTGCAACACTTAAAACTTTTATCGTGTTGATAGACCATTCCTTGTTTGGCCTTCAACTGATATGTTTTAGTGAGTGAAACGGGCAGAGGAGTGGTAGCTACCTCGATTTGGACAATAGTAATCTTTTTGTGCAACCCCAACTTCTTAATTAACAATGCGTTATATTCGGCCAACAACCATTCGCTCGGGTTTAACTCCTAAAGATTCCCCCCACCCCACCCACCCAACATCCACCAAAAAAAAAAGGCACATACACACACACGCACATACACATACACATACACATACGCATACGCATACGCATACGCATACACACCCAGAGCATCTGACACCTACATCTTTCATCAACACTTTCTCCTTAATTCAGTTCTAAGCTACGATGTTAAAGATGCGTGGACTAGTGGCTACAGTAGTTGACAAATAAGTGGCTGGGATATAAACATTAGAAGCCTATCAATGTGGCTGGAATACCAATGTTAGAATTTAGAAGCATGAATTGGCTAATGTTAATGAGACTGTCAATGTTAATATGTTTCTTGAAACTTTTTTTGTAATGTTGATAATCTGAAAACAAATTTTGCTTTGGGCCAAGTTTTGGCACCTTAGTGGACGAAAATCTAACAAAAGATGCTTGAACAATGTGAAGAATTTGTAAAAACTGCTAAATAGATTCCTAGCATGTGTGTGCGTGTGTTCTTTTGGGGCCTTGGGGGATGCTCTCCAGAAGACAAAAGAAATTGTATTGATTAGATCATTTTGGAGAACCTGTGTGTGGGTTTAGACTTATAGACCATTTTTGTTTGCACAGTTGCTTGCTATATGACCAAAAAAACACTGTATAGGTTTCTCAATCAAATTAGACAATGTACTAATGTCCACATGAATGATTGTCCGTATGCTAAACTGTTGTGCCGGTGGGCCCCCAAAATCAATCATCCAAGACAATTCACACGAAACCAATGACAAGAGCAAGACATAACACACACACAAGACATGATTTCACGTGGCTCACCCCACAGGGCTAATCCACAACTACAAAGAATGACTACTCTTTTATTGATAAAGATTACAAGCCACTCTTTGAGGACATCACACAAATGAATGCGCTCACGTTGCACTCATACTCACTCTCAACCAAGGATCAAAATTTCCTTTTATTTCCATCGAAACGACCGAAACGTTTCCGTTTCCTGGGTCATGGAAACGAAACAGCCATGGAATCTCGAATTCCATGGATTCCATCGAAACATGATTGTTTCTATCGAAATAGATATACGGTTCCACATCGTTTCACTTGCTTCCACCGAAACATGAGTATTTCCATCGAAATAATCATATGGATGTGTATTTGACACATGAACTATCATTTTATTTTGGAGATGGTTTGTTAGCTTACTATGTGCTTTTATGTAACTTTTTATTCTATGAAGTGTTTGACAGTAGATTGGTGACTCAATCCTCATGTATTTTCTATTTGAACTACATATTTTTAATGTAACTACACATATAGACCTCTCAAAGGTCCAATTAATTAATTATTAGCTATACACATGCATATAGTTAATATTGAAGTTGTGTTTCCCCATATTTCTCAATGTTTCCAACTTTTTCCAGTGTTTCCACATGTTTCCAAATTGTTTCCAAAACGGTTCCGTTTCTTGGCAGACTGAAACAATAGACCGAAACGAAATTTTGATCCTTGCTCTCAACTCTTTCTCGAGTTCTCTCACACATGAATGGACATTTATATTCTATCTCAACTACATAAAGCTTCCATCCAGGCTAACCACTTGACATGTCAAGAGCTCCTCCACATGAGGACACACCGATTACTCTCTCCGTCACCTCTCAGGATTCACCATTTACTCCCCCCTCCGCCAAGGATCTCATCAAGAAGAACATTTTCTTCATCATTGTAGCTTTACAACCATCCGCTGCCTCCACAATTGCACCCTTGCAGCCATTGCCCCTCCATAATCTGGTTAGGTCGAAACCCACTGGTGAGTGGAAGCTCCACACTCTTTCTTGTGTCTCTCTCAAGGACCTTGATTTTCTGTCTAGTTTCACGATACCCTTTTCTTCACCATAGGTTTCTATTTATATATAATAATACCTTGCCAAATCCAAGTAATAGTAAAATTACCGACATGGTAAGTCTTCTCCACTAAGAAACTTGCCTTGCAAGCATTCCCATATAATTAGGAAACCAATCACCTTTAGAAACTACCCCAATCTGCTCTCTCAATCAGATTAGGAAACCTGGTTCTCGCACATCATCACCGTTCGCTCTAGTGACATTACAACCTCCAAAATCGCCAACCTCACCCGAGTGGCTTGCGCCTTATTTTTGTTCATGTCGAAATATGGCTAAATTTCTCATACTGGATTCTTGCTTAAACAATATCCTATAACCGAATTATATGAGGAAAAACAACTAACACGGCTTGAACATAAAAGCAATAGCAATTACGACAGTCAATTAACTTTCCAAGCCTTAACCTACACAATAACAAAGAGCAACTGCCAAAGCACAACAAAAACAAAAACTATAATTCTATCTTGATATTTATAAAAGCTTCCCCAACCTGAAATTATCTATTGGAGCCGGTTAAAATCTCAAATAGTCCACAGCAACTCTTCCAAGAAGTTGTTTGCACCGGTCGTGGAGCTGAAGCTACCAGAGGCTGCAAATCATTTCAACAATTAAAGCCGAATAAGTATTTGCTCAATGTAGCCAAAACCATATATATGCATGTGCATGTGTGTGTGTGTTTATACACATATTTGTAAATGATTAACCGGACCACCAAACAAGAAAATGATAGGGGCCGTACCTGGCTATCCGAGCATTCAGGAATCTCTAAGTCTTTGACATGTTCTGCCCCGTTACTAGTATCACCTCTTGGAGGATTAAATGACAACAACAATTTATCTTCATTTTGCTCTGATGTTGTAACCACTATATCTCCCTTCCGTTCTGATTCCAAATGTGCCGAAACAGAAGAAACACCAGAATTATCATTCCCAGATGGAAAAGTCTTACCCCCATTTTCCTTAAACTCCGGTTCAACCAAACCAGAAATCACAGAATTGTCAATTTCAGCACTCTTGGTGACATGAACTACCTCTTCAGGCAATGAGACCTTATCCAAGGCCTCTTCGGCTAGAACACTATTGACAACTTGAGTCTCCAATGCATAAATTTTATCCCCAAAAGTAGTTTCCGAAACCAAATCATAAGACTCCTCTTTCGAATCCCCGGCCTCCACCACCACTATTTCCTTCTCAACAACTCGAGACTCATCATCCGAATTACTACTACTACTACTACTACTACTACTACTAGTGGAGCTTCGACTTTCCTCAGATGAGGCTCTATTATGCAATTCTTTTGCAGACTCAATTCTGATATTCTTACTCTCAGATGCATTCTCAGGTTTCAAATTACTATCAATCTGAACAACACCCACCTCCTCTACTCCCACTCTCTGCGTGCTTGATCCATTATGTTCAATTTCCTCAGTAAATGAATGCTGCTGGTTCAGGTGATCCTGGGACATGGGAGAGCTAGTATCACCCCCATCACTTTCTTTCTCATCATGGGTTTTCAGATCTTCATCACCTACCATAGTTTAATTCAATTTAAACAAATTCAAGACAACACCAAGTAAATTAAGAACACATCAATAAACACCCATCAAGGAAAGTTTATGATTGAGAAAAAGATTGGTGTGTACAGATTGGTGGATGAACTAAGTACATTTAAGACAAGAGACTAATAATACACATACCCACAATACAACATTCACTAATAGGTACATACATCTATGAATATATATACATATCTGTCCAAAAAAATAAAGTATATAGAGTATGATTGAGACACATGTGACTTTTTAAGATTAAATCAAGCAAAACAAGAGCTATTCAAACATACCCAGCAAGCCAAATTCAGAGACAGATCCAAATGAAAGCTTGTGAATACAAAAGGGTAAATGAGTGACAGATAGATATAGTGTGGATGGGTGGAGAAAAGTGAAGAACAAGAGAGAGAGAGAGAGAGAGAGAGAGAGAGAGAGAGAGAGAGAGAGAGAGAGAGAGAGAGAGAGAGAGAACCTTGAAGAGAGCTTGTGTTATGGGCCTCTTTTTCCTTCCTTTTCTTGGCAGCTTTTCTCTTCTTTGAACCTGATGGCATGATTGGGGTCCTTGTGGTGTGGGGGAAGGGGGAATTGGGCAAGCAGATCGTGGGATGTCCGCTTGTCTCTCTTTGAATCGGGGAACTTGTCTCTACTTTCTCTCTCTAAATGCTCTTGCAATGACTAGCCGATATGTGTAAAACTGTAAAAGGATCTATTGGGATTTCTAGTTCTCAGGGAATCCAATTGTAGCGTCATTAATGCATTATAAATACAGAGTAACACTCATTGTTGTCTCTTTCCTCTTTTTTTTTTTTTTTATCCATTACTTCAAATTCAAACTAGTCGTCGATAACGTGTACAAATAAGCGATAACGCGTACTAATACGTGAATGTACACAAAAATAAGCGAAGATTTCAATACATTGTGAAACTAGTACGGGCACGGGCACGGAGCAAAAAAAATAGGATAAATGAATCTACAGTAATTGAAGAATTTAATTTTTACTGTTACTAAACTCCTATTCAACTATATCAATATGATAGCATTTGCTTGAGATATGAAAATTCCAGTTATAATTTGCGAAAATTCCATCATTTTTTTAATCTTGGGGACACGGGGGGAAGTTACAGAGTTACTGGCGGTGAGAGGCAACGATGCCGGTGATGCAACAGGAGACGACCCAGTTCTAAGAGAGAGAGTGTGTGTGTGTGCCAAAAAAAACTCAGATATACGTGTGATCGTGTGTGTGCACAGAGAGAGAGAGAGAGAGAGAGAGAGAGAGAGAGAGATTGAGAGATTGAGAGAGTTCAAGGGGCTGAGAGAGTGGGGATATCTGAACCGATGGCAGTGCCAAGTATGGTTTGTGCATAATGGGGATGAGATGAAATTCAAAATCTGGGAATAGGTACGTGCGTGAGTGAGAGGGAGAGAGAGAGGAGGGAGAAAATCGATGCGGGTGACAGTCTACACTATACAGATAGGTGAGTGCAAGCGTTACAGCAGAGAGAGAGAGAGAGAGAGAGAGAGAGGGAGGATCAAACGGTGGAGAGTGTCCCAAATTAGTGGACGGTCATGACATGTTTTGGACCATAAAGGCATTCCTTGGTTATTAAGATGAATTGTTTCATTATCGTAGACCATTGGCATTGCAAGATGATGATCAAGTGAACAATAACGTAAAATACAGTACCTCCTATTCAACACAAATTAGATAATATGGGTAATTCTTGGGACATAACTTCCATACAACTTTCACACAACCTCCTAAAAGATGTGTCTCTCTCCTGTGTCACTGTGGAGTACAGTGACATCACAAGAGAGAGACATAGACACTTCTTTTAAGAAGATTGTGTGAAAGTTGTGTCCCAAGAATTATTCAGATAATATTATCTGTTAGACATATAATCTTGTCTATCAAATGGACAGATAATATTATCTGTAATGATTAACTACTTCACGGATACAAATACTAAAATGCCAAGAAAATCTGACTCTAGGTAATTGATGTGTATGCGGAAATGTTGAACAATCTGGAAAAACTCATATGAATCCAAAGGAAAAAAAAAAAAAACAAAATTATTACAACTTATTTCCAAATTCCAACAATCTTCTTCTTGTAAACAAAAAATCAGAATCGACACCAAAATGCACATATTGTAAGTGACTGTACTATCACCATCTATTATCAATCTATCTCAATTAGTACTATTGCCATTTACGAATGAAAATTACTACTAACATATCTATAGAAAACAATATAACCAAAACTGTGATAGCTCTATTCTTGCTCCACATTTTGCCTTTCACATTCAACTTTCTATTGGAAATGGACAATTACATAGTCAAATTTCATATGCAGAATGTGAAAGTGTAATAAAAAAAAAAGAAGAAGAAGAAGAAGAAGAAGACGAAGAAAAAGCACAAACGCTCTTTTCTTACTCTATTCCTACTCTCCATTTGCTTACCCAAAGTTGGTAGTTTGAATACCCCTGTCCACCCTTCCCTGCATTAAAAAAATAAATAACAAATGCTCAAAAAGTTTATCAAGCAACTGCACAATATTAAGATCCAATTTGAAAGGAGGGAGTAGCTAGTAAGAAAAAAGAGAGATGCCTATGTAATAATCATATAGTTCTTTTTTAGTTTCTCAAACTTTCTCATCTACCATACAGAGAATATTAAGAAAAAAGATATCCAATTTTGAGAAACGATACCACTTGATAGCTTTGAAACCCTTGATGACGAAGAAATCGAGCATCGACATGGCCAAACCTATCCAAAAAAGCTCAGCTCACTATCCCTAGTCACAACAACTCAAATTAGTATTTGTTTATTAAAAGCAGATTACTAAAATAGAAGTCAATAAACTTGTTCAGGGAAGGGAATTATTTGTACCAATATCTCTTGTTGAACACAGCATTTAAAATTGGTTCAACTGTCTAAGAAAATCAATTTAGAATCATTTAAAAGAAGGAAAAAGAAGAAAGGAAACAAATAGCAAATTGAACATGACACCAAATGCCTAATCACCCAAGAAAAGTACTAATCTATCTCAATTAGTATTGTTGCCACCTAAAATAAAAGACATTGTTTTTAGGAGAGAAAAGGATTACATAGTGAATGAAGAACCAAACAGACCTTATCAACAGTTGGAAAGTGTAAAGATTCAAACCTTAAGCATCCTAAAAGTCTAAATGAATCATTAAGGTTAAAAAAACATATTGGTTTAGTATGAAAAACTTAAAAAAAAAAAAAGATATCAAAATTTCGAACTGGTTTCAAAGTTTGGAGTTTATGAAAAATAAAAATAAAAATCACAATTGGGAAAATTAATGAAATTGAAAAGCAAGTCATAAGAATAAGGGCGTCTTTCTTTCTTATGAAAAGCAAGTCATAAGAAAAGTACTAATCTATCTCCAACACTCGAAGTATTATAGCAAAGCAATATAATTAATACCCACTAAATTTCATAAACCCAGATAATAATAAATAAAGAAATAAACAAATTACTCAATACCTCAAATCTCTTCTTCTCCTTGCAAAGCTCCAAAGCATTGTTCTTCTGTTATTTCGAACTCGCTTCGGTTTCTTCCCCTGCTTCCCACTTAGAAATGAAACAAACCACACAGTTCATGAAAATAAGTTGTGAGAATACAGGGTTTTGGGAAAAAAAAAACATTCATCTATTAATTATGGGTGAGGATTACCACAATCAACTTCCAGGCCTGCAATATTCTGTCTGGTAGTCAAATCGAGGAGTACGTGGAATACAAAGACGGATATACATCAGATCTAATCGAGTGCAATAGAGCAAGAAATTAAAGACAATAAAGCAAACTGTCTAAGTTAATGGCCGACATTTTTCTTCTACACTGCTTGATTCAGAATCATTTCCCAACCTCTCCTCTGAAAGAAGATGAACTCAACTGATAAAAAAGACTAATTTCCATAAGTTAAAGAAAAAAAAATATGCAGAGAGGGAGGGAGAGAACTCAGTCACCAAGGGAAACCAAAAAAATATAAATTTTTTATCAATATTTATTTTTTTTATTCAATCCAATAACCTTGCCAAAACTGATCAGCTACAGTTGCGTCGCTTACTTTCAACTATCTGTAATAAATAAGAACTTTCTAAATCGAAAAAGATTTGGGGCAAACCTCTTTGTGTCTGAGCCCTATTGTTTCATTCTTTACCTGTGATTTTCAAGAGGAGAGACCATGAGAAGGGACAGATGATAAAAACAATGGAAGATTAATAGATTTTCAAGCTCTAATAAACAGTGAAGATCGCAAAAAAATCAGAGTTCTCAATATCTTCATCTTGTAGTCCCATTTGTTGCCAGTGCAGTGACCTAGATATTTTCTTTTTAAAATGATCACGTTAAAGAAATATAGAATTTGCAACTAACAAAGCAAAAGAAGTAACAATAATGATAATAGAAAGAAGCTCTTTACCTCTATCTTAGCAGTAAAAAAAAGAAGAAGTAGTTTTACAACTTAGCTATTGACAGACAGTGTGAATATTGACTTTAACTTTTAGAAATCAAGAGAAAAGGGTTGGTAGCTAAGATAACTGCTAATTTTAACAATAGCATCAACTTTAACAATGGATAAACTTACAAAGTGAAATGCAATCAGTTGCTATCAACACCAAACAAAGTTGACAAAGGAAATTTTTACCAAAAATGTATACAAAAAGCTAATTAGCTAAACAAATAATCAGTGTATTATTGTGAAAAGAAATTAATGAAGAGATTATAATACCCCGGGTTAGCAATCAATTCTTCACATATCAATAAACACCATCCCCTTGAAGGGACTGAAAAAGGAAAGAAAAACTCGTTGAAAAGAAGATTCAAAAAAGAAGGAAAAAAAAACTCATTGAAAAGAAGCAATGTAGTAGACCATCATTCCATTAATGAGAGTAGACAAAGCCAACTTCTATGTCCGGAATTCTCCGGAACAAACTGGAAGAGGAACAATATGTTAAAGACACGAATATACATGAAACATTTGAATCTCATAGTGGCAGTTTTTTCTTCTTTTTCTATCACAAAAACTATCAAAATGATATATAAGATGCAATATGAAATGAGTAACGTACCTAAAGGGAAGGAAGAGCTTTTCAAAATTGCCACTACCATTCCATGCCCACCTATTTCAATGCAAAATGATTGAAGAGAAAAAGAAAAACGATTCAAAGCATTTGTACATTGCTAAGAGAGCCCATGACCAAGCTAAACACATCAAAATAATCACATATTGAAAAGAATAAAGATGGATAAAATACATGACTAAGGTAATGGACCACAACAAAAACAAAAAAAAAAAAGAAGAAAAAAAACAGAAAAAGAAAAGAAAAGGGCAACAAAAAAGTTCAGCTCACTATCCAAAAAAGCTCAGCTCACTATCCCTAGTCACTGTAACAACAACTCAAATTAGTATTTGTTTATTAAAAGCAGATTACTAAAATAGAAGTCAATAAACTTGTTCAGGAAAGGGAATTATTTGTACCAATATCTCTTGTTGAACACAGCATTTAAAATTGGTTCAACTGTCTAAGAAAATCAATTTAGAATCATTCAAAAGAAGGAAAAAGAAGAAAGGAAACAAATAGCAAATTGAACATGAAACCAAATGCCTAATCACCCAAGAAAAGTACTAATCTATCTCAATTAGTATTGTTGCCACCTAAAATAAAAGACATTGTTTTTAGGAGAGAAAAGGATTACATAGTGAATAGGGATGGCAATGGGGGTGGGTTTTCCGGGTTCCCCGCCCCGCCCCGCCCCTAATAGGTAGGGTATGGGGGAGGCTTAATAGGGTTAGGGGCGGGTATGGGGGAGGTTTTCAAAACCCGGGTCGGGGTCGGGTCGGGGTCGGGGTAGGGTCAAAAAACCCGCCCCCGCCCCGAATATACTTGTATTTATATTTTTACCCCTCAATAGTTATGTGTATTACCATTTAAAAAAAAAAAAATACACTATTAGGGAACTAATTGGGTAAGTTAAAAAAAAACTACACTATTAGAGAAAAAAATGCATTAAAAAAATTACTTTTTCAATTTGTGTACCAAAAAAAAAACATAATCGGGGCGGGGCGGGGCGGGGCGGGGCGGGGCGGGGCGGGGGCGGGGGCGGGGAGATCACTACGCGGGGCGGGGCGGGGGCGGGGCGGGGGTTCACTGAAGCGGGGCGGGGGCGGGGTATGGGGACCCCGTCCCATACCCGCCCCGTTGCCATCCCTAATAGTGAATGAAGAACCAAACAGACCTTATCAACAGTTGGAAAGTGTAAAGATTCAAACCTTAAGCATCCTAAAAGTCTAAATGAATCATTAAGGTTAAAAAAAACATATTGGTTTAGTATGAAAAACTTAAAAAAAAAGATATCAAAATTTCGAAGTGGTTTCAAAGTTTGGAGTTTATGAAAAAAAAAAAAAAAATCACAATTGGGAAAATTAATGAAATTGAAAAGCAAGTAATAAGAATAAGGGCGTCTTTCTTTCTTATGAAAAGCAAGTCATAAGAAAAGTACTAATCTATCTCCAACACTCGAAGTATTACAGCAAAGCAATATAATTAATACCCACTAAATTTCATAAACCCAGATAATAATAAATAAATAAATAAACAAATTACTAAATACCTCAAATCTCTTCTTCTCCTTGCAAAGCTCCAAAGCGTTGTTCTTCTGTTACTTCGAACTCGATTCGGTTTCTTCCCCTGCTTCCCACTTAGAAATGAAACAAACCACACAGTTCATGAAAATAAGTTGTGAGAATACAGGGTTTTGGGAAAAAAAAACATTCATCTATTTATTATAGGTGAGGATTACCACAATCAACTTCCAGGCCTGCAATATTCTGTCTGGTAGTCAAATCGAGGAGTACGTTGGATACAAAGACGGATATACATCAGATCTAATCGAGTGCAATAGAGCAAGAAATTAAAGACATTAAAGACAATAAAGCAAACTGTCTAAGTTAATGGCCGACATTTTTCTTCTACACTGCTTGATTCAGAATCATTTCCCAACCTCTCCTCTGAAAGAGGATGAACTCAACTGATGAAAAAGACTAATTTCCATAAGTTAAAGAAAAAAAATATGCAGAGAGGGAGGGAGAGAACTCAGTCACCAAGGGAAACCAAAAAAAATATAAATTTTTTATCAACATTTATTTTTTTTATTCAATCCAATAACCTTGCCAAAACTGATCAGCTACATTTGCGTCGCTTACTTTCAACTATCTGTAATAAATAAGAACTTTCTAAATCAAAAAAGATTTGGGGCAAACCTCTTTGTGTCTGAGCCCTATTGTTTTCACCTATGATTTTCAAGAGGAAAGACCCTGAGAAGGGACAAATGATAAAAACAATGGAAGATTAATAGATTTTCAAGCACTAATAAACAGTGAAAATCGCAAAAAAAAATCAGAGTTCTCAATATCTTCATCTTGTAGTCCCATTTGTTGCCAGTGCAGTGACCTAGATATTTTCTTTTTAAAAAGATCACGTAAAAGAAATATAGAATTTGAAACTAACAAAGCAAAAGAAGTAACAATAATGATAATAGAAAGACGCTCTTTACCTCTATCTGAGCAGTCAAAAAAAAAGTTAGTTTTACAACTTAGCTATTGACAGACAGTGTGAATATTGACTTTAACTTTTAGAAATCAAGATAAAAGGGCTGGTAGCTAAGATAACTGCTAATTTTAACAATAGCATCAACTTTAACAATGGATAAACTTACAAAGTGAAATGCAATCAGTTGCTATCAACACCAAACAAAGTTGACCAAGAAATTTTTACCAAAAACGTATACAAAAAGCTAATTAGCTAAACAAATAATCAGTGTATTATTGTGAAAAGAAATTAATGAAGAGATTATAATACCCCAGGTTAGCAATCAATTCTTCACATATCAATGAACACCATCCCCTTGAAGGGACTGAAAAAGGAAAGAAAAACTTGTTGAAAAGAAGATTCGAAAAAGAAGGAAAAAAAAAAACTCATTGAAAAGAAGCAATGTAGTAGACCATCATTCCATTAATGAGAGTAGACAAAGCCAACTTCTATGTCCGGATTCTCCGGAACAAACTGGAAGAGGAACAATATGTTAAAGACACGAATGTACATGAAACATTTGAATCTCATAGTGGCAGTTTTTTCTTCTTTTTCTATCACAAAAACTATCAAAATGATATATAAGATGCAACATGAAATGAGTAACGTACCTAAAGGGTGAGTTCCAGTTGTAAGGAAGAGCTTTTCAAAATTGCCTCTACCATTCCATGCCCACCTATTTCAATGCAAAACGATTGAAGAGAAAAAGAAAAACGATTCAAAGCATTTGTACATTGCTAAGAGAGCCCATGACCAAGCTAAACACATCAAAATAATCACATATTGAAAAGAATAAAGATGGATAAAATACATGACTAAGGTAATGGGCCACAACAAAAAAAAAAAAAAGAAAAAAAAGAAAAAGAAAAAGAAAAAGAAAACAGAAAAAGAAAAGAAAAGGGCAACAAAACAACAACTTGACGTTCCAGCATAGCCAAAAAAAAAAAAAAACTTGATGACAAACCTACTTGATGACAGAAAAAAACATCTACTTGAAAACACTTGACAGTGTTCTAGATGATTGGTGATTGTTTAGTGTTAGTGCATCGGTTTGAGAGAGAGAGAGAGAGAGAGAGAGAGAGAGAGAGAGAGAGAGAGAGAGAGATTAGAGTGGGGGTGTTTGAAGTTTCAAGATTGACTTACTCACTGACCAAGAGAAGAGGATAGAGGAGATGAAAAGGCATAGACTTTGATTTCACTTGAGATGGAGGGTTTGTGAGAGATAGATCTCAGAGAGAGAGAGAGAGAGAGAAGAAATGTGCAGATAGACCACAAACAGTGAATAATGTTGTCCATTCAAATTGAGCAGTGAATAATGTAAATGGCTGCCGCAAAACTCAAAATTTTCAAGTTTTTTTTTTTGGCTCCACGAACTCGATAGGAAATGTTATTTACTAAAACTCAAAAGGAACTCAGTCTTCTCAAGGGCAGCCTAACAATTTTCAGTACGTGCAAAAGATAAAGCTGAAATCATAAGACATTCACTCTCTGAACCTTTTACAATAAAAGCTAATTAACGAATAAAATAAAATAAAAAAAGACCCACGAATACACATCAAAATGCTCTGCACAAATAGGAACCAAAAAAAAAAAGAAGTGCACAAAATGCTCTGAGTAAAAAAAAAAAAAAAAAAAAACAATGAGAAAAAGTGTAAAAAGATTTAATAAATGAAGAGAACAACATAAAATATGACCAAACTTCAATTATAAGCAACAATAATTGAATAAGCACCACTATATGAAATCAGTATTTTTGAAACATTACGCTATCATAAAAAAATTAAAAATTTGAAAGTTTACTAATTTGTTGGGTTGCTAGTACGTTTGTTGGCGTGCCCGTGGGCACGTGGTAAAAAAAATGGTAGCTAAGTAAATGTAAGAGTAATGCTATGTAGGGGTGTGCATCAGTCGGTTAGGTCGATTTTTCTATATATATATTTTTTGTTTTTGTTCGGTTCGATTTGCAGCTGTGTGAAAAATGGTGGAAAAAAGGGGTAAGTGAAACTACGGTAAATGAAAAAAATACATTTTCAATTCACATAACCATTGAAGCAAACCCAGTTTGTAATGTTGCGGTTTTTAGTATTCCTCTTCATTTTTTGAGTGAGTTCTCATTGTCAGTGAAGCAAGCCAAAAACCTTAACGTTACCAACTGCTAATGATAAGATGGACAAAATAGCTTGAAACAATATTAGCAAAGTAAGATTACCTGAAATTCACAACAATTTTTATGCCATGTTAGAAAATACTTCTCAAATTCACAACAAATCTTTTAGAAAATGCTACCCATTGTGAGGTATCAGTAAAGTCTTATTTGATGAAACATGGGTACAACTAATTAAAAAGAATTCATTACAAATTTGAGTTGATAACAAAAAAACAAAAAAAAAAGTGAGAAATGCTATGCTTCCTAAAGTGCTTCCCAAATGATATGGCAGAGGGCCAGGTTAACAACTTCCAATCAAAATTCAACTGCATTAGACCTGGATCCACTGCCACATCATTTGGGAAGCACTTTTTGAGACAGA
Source organism: Hydrangea macrophylla (assembly GCA_033977485.1). Classification (NCBI taxonomy): domain Eukaryota; kingdom Viridiplantae; phylum Streptophyta; class Magnoliopsida; order Cornales; family Hydrangeaceae; genus Hydrangea; species Hydrangea macrophylla. The sequence continues at coordinate 57,572,757 of CM066988.1, read as the reverse complement.
AATTTGGGAAGCATAGCACCACATAAGCAAAGAAAGGGCTAGGACTGCCGAGTTCAACACATTGGATGTAGATTCAACACACGACCCCACGTACCAATGTGCACAGGAGATAGCACTTATCTAACATATGGTCATCCAATGTGCACAAAGCCTTTTTTTACCATGAAATTCATAGGATATTCCCACCCCAACCAAAATTTCAAAACAACAAAAGGGTTAAAATAGGATTTATACAACCCCATTTGAGCAGTTACCCTTGAAGCTTTTCAAAGTTTCAATTTCAATACATACCCCACACGTGGGGGGTGTTTGGTTTCAAACAAAGGCAAACAACTATAAGTCTGATTATTCCAGATTAAGGCACACAACTACAGTAGGTTATTCCAAATAATATGCAAATAATTATACAAAAAGAGAGTCCAGACAAATGAAAGCACCCAATAATAAAATTCCCAACCCTAAAAAATTTCCATCTTTCACAACCTAAATAGAAAGAGGGGAATGAGACAGGGGGTAAATAGAAAGAGGGGAATGAGAGAGAGAGAGAGAGAGGGAGAGAGAGAGGACTAACCCAATTAATTCAGACAGTGAGGCGGCGAGGTGTGAGGCAGACGGCGGTTGATCGGTAAGGTGTGAGGCAGGTGGCGGGTGATCGATGAGGTGTGAGGTGGAGAGGGGGTGGTATGAGAGAGAGAGAGAGAGAGAGAGATTGAATTTCAAATTTCAAAAGTGAGTCTGAGAGGAGACAGAGAGAACACGTCTGGGTTGAGTGGGAGAAGAAAAAAACATAGCGTGTGTTTATGGGAGAGTGAAGGGTTGTGTGAGTGAGTTGTGGACCACTTGATGAAGATCATGTGGTTGTAGTTATAAGAGCCCCTTTTGTGGCTGAACTGACCAAAATACCCTTTTTGTAGGATATAATATAGATGTTTATACCTAGGTATGAAATAATTGTACCCTTATAGAAAAAATATATGTATAACGGGTATAAATGTTACTTATTATAGGTACAAATGTTTTTTTACCACATGTATTAAGGTTACTTATTATGAGTACAAAGCTCCCTCTTTACCATAGGTACAAAGGTCACAAGTACAAAAGTCTCTTATCACGCGAACAAAGCTACTTTACCATAGGTACAAATGTTTCTTACCACACGTAAAATCCTAAGTGGCTTTGGTTTGGTACAAACATTTCTTGTAAGAGTACAACATTTTCTTACCTTGATACAAACATTTTTATAAGAGTACAATATTTTCTTATCAGATACAAATATTTCTTAAAATAGTACAATATTTCTTACCTTGGCATAAAATTTCTTACCACCGCGTGTGTTAATACAACCAAACCACTTGGATTTATTGAAGATTTTGCCAAAAAATAGGGATACATGTCAAATAAAACAACGTAATCAATTAAATATTCCTCATATTATACTCTCTTTTTTTTTTGGGTAATTGAGGGTGTCCGGGCGAGCTTGCGCGCACTTCGACTAATCCCCCAAGGCCCTAGAGTCACCGGATGAATTTTTCGGTAGCCACGCTCTCCATGACTGGAACACTATACATCTTGGGTAGTGCACCCAAAAAGCTTACCACTCGACCATAAGATATGTGATTATCTCATACTCCTTAATGTAATCACATAATCGCAACCTGCAAAGAGCAAAAGAATCCAAATTTTGTACCACATTTATGATATTTCTTCTTTGAAAATTTTGAAGTCGTTGAAAAAACACATTAATCTTCTTGTTAAGATATTCAGCATTTGAGAAAAATTTGAGTCAAAAACTCCAAGTCTTGTTGGGGTTTTACTTGAATCAGCAATAGTCATTGTTTGGTCCCTGTAGTAATAAGGTCATCCCATTCCTTACCTAATTTTTTTTTACCGTAATTTCACTTAAAATTTGGGTACAAGCTTGATTGGGATAAGGCACTCCATTGGGAACTTCAAGTTTTACTCAAATCTTTTTATAAAGTACCGATTTTATCCAAAAAAATTCACATGCCTAATGTAGCAACTTGGGCTGATCTAAAGTTAATGCTAAGCTAAGCTATGGTGGATGGTGTCGCTGAGCAATGGCCTGCACACAAGACAAAAGAAAGACTCAAAGGGGGGTTTGGGTCCCTGAGTCTCCTCCGATGGTAAAGTTAGTAACACAGAAGAAGAAATTTGTAAAAATTTGAGAGGGAATGATTGTGTACCTTTTTGGGAACTGGAACTGGGTTTAAACAGGGCTTGTGGCTCAACTACTTGCACCCTTCTCAGTGCTCGCCCCCACTCAACAGTTGTGGGCTGACACCTATCCTTTCCGTTGGACTGGGCTCTTCAGAACTTGCCATGTGTCCATACTCTCACTAGTGGGCTGCATCCCCAAGTTTAGAGCACAACGTGGGTAGTTTAGCTAACTTGGGCTACACGCTCGGGTCCTTTTACTAGGATAGTGGATGAGTTTGAGCCAGAAGTTCAAACCACAAGTAAACATTTTAAATATATTGGCCCTATGAATAAAATTTTTCTAACCCAAAAAAAGTTAGATCAGATTAAGGATATTTTTTTTTAGGTTAAGATTAAGGATATTTATAAGATCCATAACTATTTAGAATGTAGGGTTCCTAGCCCCATGAAGACTGTAGTCGATGTTGGTGAAGGGGGAGTGGCAATGTATCCATATTTCTTCAAATTAAGGGTTAGGTTACCTCTTCATCTCTTCTTATGCGAATTTCTGATCTTCTATCGGTTATCCCCTTCCCAACTTGCTCCGAATGGGTGGATTGTACTACTCGATACTGCAGTCATGTCCCATTTAAGTGGGGTAAACATGGATTTGCGGACCCTCAGAACCGTTCTATCACTGAGTATTATATATCCATGGAACACGGCTTCCATGTCATTACTGATTTGGACTTTAGTTATGTCCATTAGCCTAGATTTTTTCTTTCGTGTAACTTAAATTGATGGAAAAACCGGTTTAAGTTAAAAGTTTAAACGCGCAGCGGAAAAGTCAAGTTATAAAAACTTAATGGTAGCCCAGGATCTACTACTCGTTAATTCCATAGATGCGCACAAGAGGGGACAAGAGTTATACCTTAGTGTCTTGAACCCAATTCTGATTTTCTTCTTCTTCCTTGGTGATGCAGCAGCCTCCACTAGGTTGTCTTCACCCTTACGTCTCCTGCGGATGCTTGCCGGAGAGACTAGAGATGGTGGGATCTCTAATAGAGAGGAAAAAGAAGGTTTGGGGCTCTAAAAATAGTTTCTGCAGCTTTTGACGTTCTAAAACGACGAACTACTTTTCCAGAACGCAGCTGCCCTATTTATAGATTTTCAGAACTGACCTAGACTTCGAGCGATCAAAGATCTTCGATCGATCAAACCATTCTCGATCGATCGAGACTGCCAAGACTTCAATCGATCGAACATACTTTAATCTATCGAACTTGTCTTGACAACTTCCTCATGTGTCTTTCCAAGTATCCTGGCGGAGCTAAGAGTGGGACCTCCTAGGCTCTTTATTGTTGGCTCAGACCAGTTTGTTAGTTACCGTGACCAAACTCTTTGATCAGCAAACTAACTAACTGGTCATTTAATGTTTACTCCACTATAAAACGATAACTGAACTCCAACGCAAAAGAACATATCCGAAGCGATAACTAGACTTTTATGTTGTACTAATGTCCCTCTACCTTCAGCATTCGCAATCATATTCAGGTAGTCGGATAACTGTTACTGTCAACCTGAATCATGATTACTTCTTGTATTCTTTGAGTCCCATTCACCTCTCATGATTACCAAACATGTTGATAGCTCTTATCAACAAGACTGTAGTACTCAGTAATCGACTTGGTGACATTCTCAAGGGAATGCTTACTCTGAAACAAAGGGTAGATTTTGTCTTGACAATATATGTTCACAACCCTATGAATATGACATACCCAAGATACCCAGGTGTTGATCTTCTATAGACCTCACTGATTGGTAAGTCAAAGCAGCCATATCCGCAGTCTGTGTTCATAATCGTCTCAAGATTAAGAACACGTACCTTATACAAGTTATGAGTTCCTATCGACTGATTGACAGTCTTGGGTGTCAATAGGAAAGCTCAGGTCCATCAATGCACTATATGGCTTTTGATCTTTCATCTTCCTTCATGCAACATAAGTCTATGAGTGGCTGTTGATGATCTTCCTTTCTCCTAGCAACATAAGTCCATGAGTGGCTGTTGACTGTCATCTTTCTTTATGCAACATAAGTCCATGAGTGGTTGTTGATCTTTCATCTTTCTTCATGCAACATAAGTCCATGAGTGGCTGTTGATGATCTTCTTTTCTCCTAGCAACATAAGTCCATGAGTGGCTTTTGATCTTTCATCTTCCTTCATGCAACATAAGTCCATGAGTGGCTGTTGATGATCTTTCTTTCTCCTAGCAACATAAGTCCATGAGTGGCTGTTGATCTTTCATCTTTCTTCATGCAACATAAGTCCATGAGTGGCTGTTGATCTTTCATATTTCTTCATACAACATAAGTCCATGAGTGGCTGTTGATGATCTTCTTTTCTCCTAGCAACATAAGTCCATCACTCTCCCTTAAGTACCGTAGGCCATCTCCGTATCTCTCATCACAAATAGAATGATACCTTGACTCCCATTTAAAGGACGTATTTCCTTCTTCATAGCAGAGTACATTATCCTCCAGCTCCCGGAGGCCCTGATCGGCCCTCTTGGATTGAGCGCCGAAAGAGAGATTCTCCGAGAACCCTACATCATCCGCCAAGGACAGATACGGAAAGATACCAGCTCCCGGAGGCCCCGACCGGCCCTCTTGGATTGAGCGCCAAGAGAGATTCTCAGAGAGTCCATCAGCTCCCGAAGACCCTAACTGGCTCTTTTGGATTGAGCATTACGAGATCTGACCAACCACGAGAGATTCAGAGATGGATCCTGGTTCTAGGTCAAGGATTGAAGAGAGATTCTCAGAGAGTCCATCTGCTCCTGCTCCCGAAGGCCCTAACCGGCTCTTTTGGATTGAGCATTACAAAATCTGACCAACCACGAGAGATTCAGAGATGGATCCTGGTTCTAGGTCAAGAATTGAAGAGAGATTCTCAGAGAGTCCCCTACCACCCCCAGCAGAAGATAACAAAAGTCCGAACCGATTCTCCGGACTTGTCATCATAAGGATCGGCCAAACCATCACCCGCAGTCAAATCACCCCGATTCCCAGGGCAAGCACTGTCTATTCCCAATTCAAGGATCCGTGTCTACTGATTATCATGAGCTTTCTCACCTGTCAGTCATTATGAGTTTCCTCACTTATTGTGAGCTTCTTCACTCCGGTTATCTCACCTGTCAATTATTGTGAGCTACCCCACTTATATGAGCCTCCTCACTTTGGTTACTATAAAACTGTCAGTTATCATGAACTCCCTCACCTATGGGTTATCCTTAGTTGTCATCCTCAAAGACCCCACATCCGATCCCATTTGCTTGTAAAGCACACTTCCCATAATTTTGAAAATTTGCCCCTAGACCTAGAGTCTTCTAAACCTTGATGTCCTTATCCGAGTCATCCACCACATCATAGTCGCAAACACTAGCACAACACCAGCCCACTCGGAGTGGCACACCCCACAGCACCTGCTCATACTAGGGTCATAACACTAGACATGATAGGACTCATGACATAATTCATATCACATCCATGCATTGCATATCATCCTCATAGCATAGCATCCGCATGTCTTGTTGTGCATGTGTGATTTGTTCCTTTGTGCCCTGAACTACGTCCTGGTCTGATTCCCCTTGGGATACGTAGGCAGCTCACGCAGAGCATGACCAGCACTAGACCTCAGCATCATTGCATCTTTTGCAACGCTTTTATCCTAAATCTATAGCCTCTAAAAAGTCCTGTCTCTTCAAAGCTTTGGCACTCGCTTGCGACATGCGTTGCCTCGCAATTTTATGCCAAAGAGGGGCAAACTGTAGACACCCCATTTTGTCGGCTATCAGATTTAGGAGACCCATAGCTTGGTGGTTCACAATGATCGAAAAAGACTCAAAAAAGGACTCCTGGAAGTTAGTTCTATTTCTCAAAATGCTCAGAATGACCAAAATGCCCCTGAAAGCCCAAAAACTCCCAGATTTGGTCCCAAAGTTCTGGAAACATGCTACGTCATAAGAAAAGTGATAAAATGAGTTTTAAAAGAAGATCGCACGAAAACGTCAACTCCTGGGAGCTCCCAAAGGTTCCCAGAACTTCCCGGGAATCCCAGGTTTGACCGGTTTGACCAGTTTGACCAGAATTTGACTTTAGAACTGGGGCACCGTAACAATTTTCAAATATTTTTCATGGATACTAGAGGTCAACATCTTTCCGACGGTATATCGCACATAATTTTCGGATTTAAAACGAGTTTATTATGAATTTCCAAAGGGGAAAAAGGCGATCAAATCGGCTTTTATCGCGAATACCGCAAAACTTTTCAAAGTGACCTATCCCTGAACTATTTTTTATGTAAAGTAGACTCCATTACCTTTCCAACGGTATATCACAACCTCAATTTGGAGTTCGTATGCATTTTCTGTGAATTTCGGACGAAATAGGGCCTTTTCGCGAATACCGGAACCTCTGGAGGCCTAAACGTAATTTTCTGGGCTTCTGAGGAGCACTGCCGCCGCGGCACTGGCCCAGTGCCGCTGCGGCACTCAATCCTCGCAGTGTCCATTTTTGTAATTTTTTTGGGGGTCCAATTTGATTAATTGAAAGCCAAAATGACATAGTTTTATGTTCACAATTGTTTGGGACCAATGGGAGTACTTCTAAAACCCCAAAACCACCCCAAATTGGCCTATTTAAACCCTCGATTGCTCTTCATTTTGGCGGGGCCAAGTGCAAAAGCTTGAAAAGTTGTAGAGAAGAAGAGAGATAGAGATAGGTTTAGAAGAGAGAAAAGGAGCTTCCTCCTACTATTTTGCTATAGAAAGTGAGTTTTAATCTTGTTTTCTTCCATTACCTCTCTTATACTTCACATTCCAAACACCCCCAATCACCATTCTTGAGCATTCTTGAGTTAGGAAGCTACTTCCATGTCCAAATGTCAAAATCTATGAGTGAAACACCAAGCTACAAGTCCAAAATCACATTGATTATCATCTATTGATTGCTATTTACTTGCTTGTTTATTTATTGTTCATCTCTTCTTATCTCATTTCTTTTTTATTTTCTTTATTTACTTACTAGTTCATCATCATCTAAGTGATAAAATGAAGTTTGGGGTGAGTGAATCCTTATGGATGGTAGCTCTTGACCTCAAAAACATATTTGATAGATGATGATCATAATCTCAATACTTCCAAGGTATTCTTGAAATGTATTGAAGTTATGTTCAAAATAAAATAAATCTCTCCAACAATCTTGGAGGTTCTTGATGATAAGTTTGATGTTGACATTTTGAGTGGCTATAATCCTTATTGAGTATTAAAAAAATGCTTTCAAAACATCTATTTCAAAACCCTCTCAATCCCTCTTATGTTGGCTTCAAGAAACAAAACTTTGTTTTCACCAAAATCTTCAAAACAATGAGTCAAAATAGTGAGTGAGCTGAGTTCAAAGATTTCCCTAGGACTCAATACTCAACATATGGATGCAAGGCCACTTGGAAAGTCTTCCTAACTCATTGGAGAACACCCATGATTTTTGGTTTGACTTGGAAGTACTTGGATATGGTCCATTTGGACCCAAACATTCCTTCCAAACATTCTGCCTCTGCTGTCACAGCAGCTAGGTCCACTTCCAACCTCTTCTTCAGAACACTTTTCCAAAAGGGGTGGTCCTAACTTATTTTTCCCTTAATTTCAATGTCTTAGGAAACGTTCCATATAAAATGGGCCTCTAGATCATTCTTTTTCATTTTCTAAGATTTTCTAACATTTCAGTCGACGGTACGGACTCTGTTTCTGAGTGACCTTCATTGTTTATATGATTTCTCTCAATCTGTGATAGCTATTCAAGATTGGCTTTTTGGGTTGTGTTCTAGAAATAATAAGGAAGATCTCCATAAAAAATCATGCATTGAAAACATTTCGAACCCCTCTTTTCAATTTCCAAAAGATCATGTTACTGTTCTGTCCACTATTCACAGCAAGCACATTTTAACTTTCATCCTTTGATTTGATGCTTATATGCATTCCAAATTAGCTCATGTCTTAGGAAGTAGTTCATACTACATTTGTAAATTTCTCATAATGATTCCATTCATTCATTCATACATATATTAAACTTCTAAGTCATTATAGAAATCCATGAACACAAAGCACACTACAACCTTTACACATTATAGATACATACATTGCATTCATGCAAAGATTTGGGGCTTTTATAACTCCTAATCTAAGAAGATTATAAGGAATAATTATGGTCACACGTTCATGCTTCCCCTCGACCTAATCATCCTTTCTCATCCGTCCCGGGGATTGAGAGATCTTCTTTTTCTCAAAGAATAACATGCATCATAATAGTTTGCTAAGCATATTTTGATTTCTTTGATCATTTGCTTCAAGAACAATTTATGTCCCCTTTAGATTAGGGAAACTTAATTACTTGATACATGATTAGACAATTTTTCCTAGGTTTATTTGTGTGATCTTTCACTTTACATTGCATGATATTTGACTTAGATCTTATGAATGATATTTTATCTTTAGATCTTCCATTTCAAGCTTCTTATGTGATGTAATATACTATCATAGTATTAATTGCCGAACCATACATAGTATAAGATGATTATTTGGATGCTAATTGAGGTCCGTCGAGAGACGGGGCGAGTTGAGGGTGTTTTAGTCGGGACAAAGGCTCCTTCCTCTCTCGTACCAAAATCCTGAACCAAGTTCTTTGGTTATGAAGGGCCGGTGCCCTTTATCCATTTGGGTGAGTCAAATTAGGTTTCTTGGTTCCTTAAAGACCAAGTGGCGACTCTGTATCTGTTTTCGAAAGACCTTCTTTTCTTCGAAATCAACCTCTTGTTGTCTTTCAAATCAATTTCAAAACAAAGGAAAATCAATTCCAAAACCCCGGAAACAAACAGGAAAAACCGGGAGTGGACGACGGATTCCGCGTGTCCACAGCTGGATATTCTTTCAACATAGATCTCGGCCTTAATTGCTTCTTATAAGTCCAATTTCTAACAGTGAGCCTTTAAAATAGTATATTTGTCAAACAATTCTTTGAAAACTTTCAAAAACCTTTTCCAAACAGTCCCTTATACAAAATACAAAAACTGTTCAAAAATGCCCAGGTTGCGCGAGTGGGTCGCGCGAGCGAAGGGGGATGGGTCGCGTGAGCGGCTCGCGCGCGCGATTAGGCCATTTTTGTAAACTCTTTTAAAATTTTCTTTCTGCCCAAAACAATGCAGGTTGCGCGACCGAGCCTCGCGCGAGCGGGTCGCGCGCGCGAGTTGTTGCAGAACTTCATCTTCTTCGTTTTTCTCCTATTTTTAATTTTCCAAACTATTATATACCCATTTTCAAATTCTGTTTCAACCATATCATGCCATATATGGATTTCTCTGGTTTTCCGCGTAGATTACGAATATGTGATCAATTTAAACTAATACGAATTGTATCTCTCAATTCATGCGATTAAAGTTAGAGTGACAAAACTTTAATTCAATGATACGTCACCATATGAGTGAATTAACCCGTAGGATTTGAACTGTAGCTTATTGGGACTAAGATCTTTCATTCCCAATTTACGGATTTCATTTTGGTTAAGTTTCATAAAACTCCAACTTTCAAGCTTTAATGGTGTATATATATACACATATACACACAAATATACACTGAAATACACTTATATAAACATGGTGAGTGAGTTTAAATTACTCACAGAGGGTGATTAGACTGAGAATTTGAGACCGATAATTTTCGCCGTCAATTTCATCGTTCGAATTCTCCTCTGTTCTTCAAATATATATATATATATATATGTATTTATATGTGTATCTATATGTATATAATCTGAATATGTGTGTGTGTGTGTGTGTATGTTGTTCTTGAGAGAGGGAGAGAAAGTTGAGAGGGATTGAGAGTTACAGAGAGTTGAGAGATGAGAGACTGTGAGATTGAGAGATACACACAAATATATACACTGGGAAATTTTGGGCTCCAAGAAAGCCACGGGAATCGCACGGTGTGGTTGAGCTCACGTGCTCCCACACCCAAGTCGCGGTATAGACGCAGTTTAAAACAAAAACTGGTATTTTAGGTTTGAAATAAAAATACAAAAAACTATATTAATGTAGGAATTAAATCCCGAGTTGTACAAAAGTATAGATATAGTTTTCAAATCCTTAGAAAGTATTTTCTATATTTATGGAAATTACAGTTTGACCCCAAACAAATATTTATAAATAGAATTAAAATGAAATATTTATTTATTAATGAAAATAAAAATACAGGGTGTTACATAATGTGAGTGAACGAAAGGTGTCAAGTGAGGACATGACAACCTAATACTCAATGAGGCATTCGTGGGATTAAATGACATTTACATGATCTAAATGCTATTTGAATTATCTGGTATATGTGAATAGTAATTATACCTGTGTAGTGTACTTTTCTGATTTGTTTGATCTTGTTAAAGATCATTTTGAATGAATTAGAGATAACTCATGTGATACGTTTCATAAAAGGTAGGTTATCTAGAAATTCCACGAAACTTAGTTTTTAGAATGTAATTTTAGCGACAAATGAAACTTAGACAAAAGCATCCACGATTTATAATTTTCACTCGTGAAGCAATGAATTAGACGTGTAAGACGTTTCAAGGAATGATTAGAAGTTTTGGAAACTCGTGGGGAGGTAAACGTAATTTTTTAGAGTGTTGCCTATATATAGGGAACTCAAGATATTTTTCAATTACAACTTTTCCTAAATTGAAATCAAGAAAGGGGATTTGTGGCTTAGAGCTTCTCGACGCCAATCGATGGAATTCTGGCCATTTATTTTCAACCATATTTCATATTTGGAATCCTCTAGGTAATATCTACATTTTGATAGTTCTTAGGCCTTATTTGGCTTAGTTTTTATAAAATTCTAATTCTAGAAATTTGGAAAAAACATGTAAATACTTTTAGGTTTTGCACAAAATTGGAGATCTAGCTTAGTATTAGTATTCTTACGATCCTCCTGAAATCTTAGGCCGATAGCTCGAGGTATGAAGTTCTAGCTTATGTTATATAGGAAAATTACATGTTTTGATTATCAAAGTCGAAATTGTGATCCGAGAAAAATTCATGTGTTAGTATTAGGCCCGTTAATTATGCACGCAATAAATTATGAAAAGCGTGTCTAGTTGTTTACATGAGCACGTTATATTACTATGTGGGTCAAAGGGGAGTTTTATACAAATTCATGCTGGGGTAAGCTTCTCGATGTTTAAGAATTTAGTAGCGATGGCTACTATGCATGGTTTAAGGCTTGGACTTGTCAGGGCACTTGGGATGCGATGGTTTTAGGCTTGGACTAGCCATTGGCATCGCGGTTTAAGGCTTGGACTTGCTGCTTCTAGATGAATGCGTGTTTTTCTCCCTAGAGACTATTGATGTGAATTATGATATTGAAGCATGATTTGTCATATATGCATATTAATAGAAATTGTGCACTCAGTATATAACTGAACAGTGGAGCTGTACTCCATTATAGATGATAAAAGGAAAGGAAAGAAGAAGCGTGATGAGTGAGACCGTGGGAATGCAAGGAAATCACCTTTTGTATATATTTTGTTTCCATTTCAATGTTGTAATAATGAGTTTCGGACAACTAGAATTATGTAATCAATCTAGAACTTCGAAAGGGATTTGTAAGGATGTAATATATAACAAAACTTCTTTTGGTTATGTTTGAAAAGAATTCAAACTTGTGGATTCATGTCTTGGAATCTTAACTCGACAAATTCGTGTTTTGAATGGGGGTTTTTATTACTTTCATGTTTAATTTGAACCAAACAAGTCATATATAACTTATTACAATTCCGTTTCTTTTCTAATGTTTAAGCGTAATGTATGTACTTATAGTTTTGAGATGGTTATAAAGGATTGGAACCATGTATGGTTGTAGTGAAGTGTAAGGTTGAATGGACCCTTAGCAAAATTCTACTACTAGAAGGAATTCTGCTAAAGGGTCATTCGATCGGTCGAACGGGGCATTTCGACCAGTCAAAAAGACCCCTGTATATACTCTTTTTATACCCCTTCTAGAAATTATTTAAATGTTTTAATTGGTTCTTAGGGTACCTTTGGGGACCCCTTTTAACATAAATTCATCCGGTTCGAAATATAATTACGTTTTCAAATTTATATAGATTTTACAACTATGAGTGTATCCTTTCGAAAAGAGTTGTTTACTCAATGTTGTTTTTAAGCTTGTTTTCCGCTTCTATAATCTATTAAATGAATTGAATGAGCCTTGGTGGCATGCCATGTGTCCTATTTCCACGCATAGTGGGATAGGTCATGACAAGTGTCCTATTCCTTCTTTCTGCAACACCATATTGTTGCAGAGTTCCTGGAATAGGGAGTTGTCTATGCTTCCACCTTTCCCCCACACAGTTCCCTTAACTGATTACATAAGTACTCGCATCCTCATATCGCGTGCAATCGTCTATAAAGGTGAGAAAATAAGAGGTGCCATGACGTGCCTTAACATCCATAGGTCCACAAATATTTGAGTGAACTAGCTCTAATGCATAAGTAGCTCTAATAGCCTCTCTAAAAGGCTTTCAGCATGCTTTGCCAACTAAGCAAGTCTCACACATAGGTAAGTCAACCTTAGCGAGTGACCTAAAAGGCCTTCTCGAGCTAATCGAGTCATCCTATCACATCCTACGTGTTCAAGTCTGGCATGCCATGTCTTAGAATCAATGAATAACAACATATGTAATAGAGGAAACTTGAATTAACCAAAATAATTCTTAAGTGGTTATGTCATAGACAACCATGTCCAAATAACACCGCCACTAGAAAAATATTATTACACTTTTTCACCTTATTAGCCTTGGGTGCAAACTGCCAATCCCACCCTGCCTCTTGGTGGGTTTACCCTTACCATTGTGTTAAGGCACACTAGCCTTGCGCTCACCTCCACTTATGGAAGTTGTGTCCAAGAGTGTAACAATACGATTCGCTTCTTGGCGCTCCATTTCTAGCTCAACAAACTAGCTAGAAATATCATAAACAAAATCTAAATATTTCTATTATGGATCATAATTTGCTTTATTTAGACCCATGAATTAGGTAGAAAACTAATCATAGCCTGGAACTGCAGTTCGTCAGTAAGGACATTTCTAGTAGTCTGATATCACGAATCACACTGAAATCAACCTTAGATATTTAGTCATCGCGTGCTTGGAATCTCTCCTATACTTTTTTGAACTTTAGGACTAGATTACCAAATCTGGTACTGGATGTGCCATCAAAAGCAAAAATGAGCTAGTCCTTCAATTCCTTGGCTATTGGGTAGTACTCATACTTCCCAATAAGATCATGACATATGCTGTTTTAATATAAAGTGCATGCTATGATCTTTCTCAAACCAAGTGTTCTAGGCCCATTATTAGGTTTAATAGGGTTGGAACAATGAACGAGTTAAAGGCTCCTTGAGCTCTTTTTCATTCTTTAGGTGAGCTACTTTGCAGTGCCATATTACTCGTATAAAAACTCCTTGAGCTCTTTCTCATACTTGTACACTAGAATGCCACCTTGTACCTACCCTTTTCGTATATATATACTCGTATTTTGTATGGATTTGGGGTTGTTGAACCAAGTGGATTAGAGAGAGGGTGTGCTTGTGCTTCGTATATATATATATATATATATGCACACATGCATATATATATATTTACATACACACATATCTATATATATATAGTCAGAGGAGAGAGAGACAGACTAAGAGAAGAAGAAGAAAAAGAGAAGGAAAAGGAGATAGAGGCAGAGATAGAGGAGAGAAAGAGGAGCTCCACTAGAGGCCACCAAGCTTTAGAAGTTGCCAAACATGCCCTTACGATCTTTCGGTGAGTTCCAAACTCACTCAGTAGCTTGGTTATAATGTTTTACATGTTTTGGATGTGTAATGAGGACCTAAACAAGCCTTACCAGGTTCTGGACATTCACTACCAGAATCTCGAGAAGACGACTTTTGAGTGATCAAACTAGGTTCAAGTGATCGAACACACTGAGTCTTAATCGATCGAAATAACTTCAATCGATCGAGAGCACCTTCACCTCAATCAATCGAACCTCACTTTTATCAATCGATCGAAATGACTTTAATTGATCGAACTTAACATAATATGGTTATTTCTTTTGAGGTTGTTGTTTCATAACACTTAATCGTTTAAAGTTGTTTTCATGTTTCTATTATATGATATTATGGGTTTGCGGAGGTAATAGGATACAACAATGAGATCTAGATAATATGGTGAGTAAGGTAGTAGGGTTTGGAACATTAGTAATAACACAACGCGATAACGAGATAAGGTTTGAGGTTTAATGGTGGGTAACATTGGATAACCTGGTGACTGAGTCAGTAGGGTATTAGTGACTTTTGATGCAAGGATGTTAGTGTCAGGGATTGGTTGTGAACACATTTGCGTGGGATGTGAGCGTTATGTATTGTACTTATAAGAATTCTTAAAAGCAAGGAACATGAGTACCAGTTCATATTGATTATGAATGGACGATACTCCTCAATGTTATTAAAAGCAGTGAACAGTAAGAGTTCATAAAAGTAGTGAACTGGAGTATTGGTATGTCCATAAACTAGTAGTTATATTGGAATGATGTATATTGTTCGTAAAAGTTCTTAAAAGTAGTGAACGACCAGGAGATGGATAGATTGATTCAAAGTAAGCCAGAGGTAGATGAGATTGAGTTGCGAGCTATTATAGCCGAGCATGTTCCATCAGAGCCTGCAGCTGCATCAGTACCGGAAGCCCTACCACCACCGACACCCGACGTAGCAGTTCTAGAGCTTGAACCGATTCAGGGTGAGGAGGACCTAGAGCCAGAGGATGAGCATCCTGACGAGGATAGAGAGGAAGAGCCTATGGACGATAAGGACCCAGCAGAGGAGGAGCCTGCAGACGATGATGATGAGCCAGAGGATGACCCGGAGGAGCCAGAGTAGGTGACTAACGAGGAGCCAGAGCTTGACCTAGTATAGGAGCCAGAGGATCCTAAGGCAGATATCGTGGTCGAAGAGGATAATGCAGTAGTAGAGGGAGACATGATCATGGAGGTAGTAGAGGAGGATTTTTCTATCGAGGAGGTAGTTGTGCCAGAGGTACCCATTATGCCAAAGTTACCAACTAGACCTATAGTGCATATAGCAGCTATGGCCGATATGGCAGTAGGATGGATAGCTGAGATGGTCGGACAGCCAGCTGGATTTATTATGGGAGAGGCTACATTAACAAGGGTATTGGACATAACTAATGAATTCGCTACTGTAGCCGTCGACGTCGTTAATTAGGCGATGATGGCAGAGGACACAGAGGTACGGATAGTTGAGGATTAGGATATCGGAGTGGTAGTCGGAGATCTTGCCACACTAGTTAAGGATGCTACCCTTGAGGAGATGGATATTGTTTTAGAGGATGAGGCACCACTAGTAGGATCAGACGTTGATGATTTTTGAGTCAGGATCTGGAGGGGGTTTTAATTTTTGCTAAGTTTTATAATTAGGACATATTATCCACATGATTTTTGGGAGCTTGAGAGATAGATATTTGATCATAGCTTTGTATAGATATGGATGATGCCAAAAATTGGTAAGAAGGATCTAAAGAGAGAAAAAGACATAAGCAGGTTGTATGTGGTTCGGCCCCGTTAACAAGGTGACCTACGTCCACGGGTGCGTCTGTGCGCGTTCACTAGCAGATCACCGACGGGCCTGGTGAGCCAACAAAGAGGGGCGGCACTACCAGTAATACCGGTCGGGTATATTCGTACAATGGTGAAATTTGTGTTCTATGCTTGTTAGCTAGAGAGCTGTTCGGATCCCTATAGACAGGGTAGGTGGGCTCTTTTATAGGTGCAAGAGTCCACCCATACATGGTAAGCTAGTCAGATTAGGAAGCCCAATCTGATTATAATTGATTTGCATAATTTGGGGAGAGTTTCCTAAGCGGTTTAGGAAACTGCCACATTCGTTCTTGTAGTCTTGTAGCTGGTTTAGGAAACTGCTGGTTAGGCTAGGTCCGCGAGATGCCGCGGCCTTTCATGCCCGACACGTTGGCACGAACCGGGCGGTCCTGACGAACATCTCGGGATCGATGGGCTATAGGTGCTAACCTCTCGGTGACGTGGCAGATTGACTTCATGACTGGATAATCTTGGACATATCTGCTGTCCCCCATTTTCGGAACTAACTGGATGCTTCATCGGGTGAGGATCAAAAATCAGTATCGCCTTGGAAAACCGTCCGGATACCCTCCGGGAATGATGCCCGGGAGGGGGACCCACCTTCCAGATCACCCGGTAGAATAACCGACCGGTACAGAGAGGAGCCCGGGCGTTGGTGTTGCCACGTGTCAGGGAGTGGTTGGCCTGGTCAGGATCCATCGAAGTTGGTTCAAAGGTAACCGGACCATTGCGTTGTAACCGGACTGTCACGTCACGCATTTAATGCGCGCGTTTTTTAAGGCGACCCTTCACGTGCCTGAGGCGACAGCTGTCGGACGGTTTTTGGCGAGAAATCTCCTGAGCCGTTGGATCTGATTGATCTGGACCGCCCAATATTCCTATATAAGGAACACTTGTTCATTTCTTCTATTCCTGCTGCCAAGTGATAGAGATTACCGAGCGGTTTGAGAGCAAACAAGATCCTGAGCAAGATTCCCGATCCCTTTTTTGTGCTTAACTTTGTAAGTCTCTCCTTTCTGTCTCCAGTTCTTCATTCTCTTCTTCTTTTCTGAGCGAACCTGGAGGGAGCAAACCCACTTAGGTCAGAGCGAGCGTGGGATTTTTTCTTTCTTAGGTTCTGTTACTTCTTCCAATTAGGACGTACTTTAGGGAAGTTAGACCGAACGGGTATCCAAAGGAGAGCCTTGAAAGAGTGTTACTTTTCATCCAGAGTCTTGTACGACCTTCCCTTCAGGTTATTAGATCTACCTCCCTTATATCTCAAGCTTGGAGTCCTTGACCCATTTTTAGGTTGCAGTCCGCCTCCTAGGTCCACCGTAGACTTAGATATGTGCCACTCCGAATTCAACTCGTCATCCCAATCGGAGGACGAGCAGTCATGCTCGGGAACCCTAAGCACAAGCCTAAACCCTCCTTCCTTGGTCCCCTCTGATCAGCACAGTGAGGGAAGGATCCCCGCCTTGGCGTCTCACGAGGAAATGCACCGGGATTCTCCTGTGGCCTCGGTGTCTCGGGGGTTGGGCGACGAAGGGTCTGTACCGAACAGTCCCGGCATTGTTTTCGCCTGCGAGTCGATCATCAGCACCCTACGTGTCCCTGATTTGGGTCGGATCAGGGAGAGATATGATATTCCCGGCCCTCTCTTTGTCGATCGCGGGGCTCACTTCCACGAGTCGGGCTTTGTTACATTGTACGAGGACGCCTTCGTGGCAGGCCTTCGCCTACTGCTCCATCCCACTGCCCGGGATGCACTTATCTACCTAGGGATCTCCCCAGGGCAGCTTGCCCCGAACGGTTAGCGTTACATGATGGGGTGTATCTCCTTGTGGCCCCAAGTCCTCGGGTACGAGCTTACCCTGCACGAGTTCTTTTGGACCCACAGGCCGTTCCAAGTTCACGGGGAGTCCGACTTCTTCTCCTTTGGGGCCAGGCAGGGACGGAAGATAATAGTCAACTGCCCGAGCAATAATAAGGGGTGGAAGAAGAAATTCTTCCAAGTGTCCACCCTAGGGCTATGTGAAAAGGCACCGGGTGTGCAGTTGAGGACTTCCTGGGCGCGGCAGTTGAGGAGTAAGCCCAATTACTTTTTCTTTCATGATTATTCTATTTGTTTTACCATGACTAACCCATTTATATTTTTGCTTTGCAGTAGGATCAGTTGACCCGCCCAGTCTTCCCGACGAGTGCCAGGCGAGGATCTTGTCTTTGGTGGAGGACTCGACCGACATCAATAAAGTGCTGACCCGGTCGGGAAGCCCAAAGATTTCTTACGAGCCCAAGCATCACTTTGAAGCTCCCATACTCCCGTCAATCATTCCTGGTAAGTTCCGTTATTTGATTTTTCGGTTACTCTTTTTTTTCATTTGGCACTTTGCTAAGTTCTCATGCGCATTTCCCCGGTTTTGCAGAAATGGCTCCCAAGAGTGCGGCGGCTCGGAAGGAGAAGGAGGTGGTCTTGATGGCTCGGGCCGGCTAGAAGAGGAAGAAGCAAGACGCAACAGAGGGCCAGCCCCTCAAAAGGATCTCCCAGGGGATCTCGATCTAGGTAGAGAAGGAGGCTGCTGCGACCTCAATGCCCGGCCTATTGCCTCGCCGTCACCTCTTCCTCCTATCGCCAATCCGTCCAGAGTCTCCTTCCTCAGCATGGAGGAGACAGCTCGCGTGGGTCCCTCCTCGAGGTCGGCGGTCGAGACAGCGGATGACGTCCACTGAAGGGTCCGGCCCAGGCTGCTGCAGAGTCAGGTAGACAAGTGCGCTCTGCTGAGTCCAGAGGCCATAATCGATTGGCTCTACAGCATCAGCCACATGGTAAGTCATTCTGTAACATGTGCATTAGCCATTCTTCCCTATGTATTCTGACATTGTTTTGATCTTGCAGGTTGGCTGTATTGCAGCAGGGGCTGAAACTACCCTGCCCAGTGTTGCCGAGTGGTTGGCCGCTGCGAAGGCCGATTTATCGGTGGAGAAGACTGCCCGGGAGGCCGCAGAGTTTGCTCTCTCTGTGGAGGAGGAAAAGTCCCGGGCGGTGGCCCTGGAGCTAGGGGAGACCCACGACTCTCTCTCAACCGAGCAGGCTGCTCGGAAGGTTGCAGAGATGAAAGCTACAGCCGCGGAAGCTGGGAGAATTACTGCCAAGAAAGACTTGGCGGCCATGACGGCTACTCTTTCTAAGCTCGTCGCTGCTCGGGAGGCTGAAGCCAAAGACGCCGAGGAGGAATTCGAGGTAGGGTTTCTTACTGGCTATGCTGATTTGGCTCAGTGGGCTGTAACCGACCACCCCGGGACCTGTCTGGCTATTCGTGGGCAGAGTCTAGTTACTGGAAGGAGGGATAAGCTGATGCCGAGGTCGTTGCTGATGCTGCACTAATTAGGGAGCCTGTTGTGGAAGAACAGGCCGCTGGGGAGGAAGAGTTGGTCCTCGTGGACGACCCATAACCTCTGGGTGTATTTTTTTTTTTTTTTTTTTTTTTTTTTTTGGGGGGGGGGGGGGGGGGGGGGGGGGGGGGGGGGGGAAGGCTACTATAATTGCCCCCCAGGCAGTGTACATATTTTGTAATTAATGAAAAGGCCCTCGAGGTCAATTTTCCTTCCATTAACTGCTTACTATTGTCTGCACTTTGCCTGTTTGTGATTGCTTGTATCCACTCAGTTTTTAGCCGGCCTAAGCCCCTGCCTTAGCAAATGGTTTAGGACCGTAACCAATAGAACACCTGGTCTTCTCGACCTGTTTTAAAGGTAATTGCCTAGTGTGCCATAGGAACTTGTCCTGTTTAGCATCTGGGGTGTCCCGGTGTATTATAAGAGTACCCTGGTTTACTGTCTGGGATGTCCCGGTGTATGATAGAAGTATCCTGTTTTACCGTCCGGGTATCTTTCTCTGATCACTGTAAGTACTTAGGTTCCAAGTTCTTTTAGTGACAGGTGTGATTTCCTTTTTTGGCCTAATATTCCCTTTCCCTCCAAGCATTTTGCTGAGGCAAGAGTGCAGGAGTGAGTGGCCATAGGAAACCGACCTGGAACATGGGTGGTTGCAGGGTCCTTTGAAGCTTACCGTCGTCAGCCACCTAGGGGTTTGCCCCCGTCGTCGGTTGGATCTAAACAAAGCTTTGTGTAATTTCTTGTTTGGGTATGGTATCCTCTTGCCCCCCGAGAGTCCTGCGAAGGCGGGGAGTGGTGAGGAGTGACCGTAGGAAATCGACCTGGAACATGGGTGGTTGCAGGGTCCTTTGAAGCTTGCCATCATCAGCCACCTAGGGGTTTGCCCCCATCGTCGGTTGGACCTAAGTAAAGCCGGTGCCTCGGGGGTGACCCCGAGGTCTTTTGTGCCTGGGTTCGGAGCCCAAGGTCTTTTCTGCCTTGGTTGTTAGCCAAGGTCTTTCATGTCTCGGCGTAAGGCCCGAGGACTTTTCTGCATTGCACGGGATACTGACAGGAGTAAATTTGCAAAGTAAATGATTCAATTTTATTTAAAAACAAAAATTTATAGTGGTTTGCTCGATCAGAGCTACAATGCTAAATTTTTCCCTACTAATGCTAAATTGCCCGTGACCAAGTGTTACTGATAGTATTTGTGAAGGTGTTACACATTCCCAGGATGAGAGAGATCGTGCCCGTCCAGACTCTGCAGCCAGTAAGTTTCCGGTCGGTTGACCCGGGTTACTTTATACGGGCCTTCCCAGTTTGGCCCCAATTTCCCATGGCTCGGGATTCGGGTGGACTGGTTCACTGCCTTAAGGATGAGGTCTTCCACTTGAAAACTGCTGTTGTAGTATCGCGAGACCCGTTGCTTGTAAGCTACCACCTTTAGATAGGCTTGGTTTCCTTTTTCCTCCACCAAATCCAGTTCTGATCTGAGGGCGTCTTTGTTGTCTGTTACCGCTCTGAAATTCGCCACCCGATACGTACGCAACCCGAGCTCTGTGGGGACCACCGCCTCAAATCCCTAGGTTAAAGAGAATGGCGTCTCACCTGTTACCGCTCGGGGTGAAGTGCGGTAGGCCCATAGGAGGGTTGGCAGTTCTTTAGCCCACAGCCCTTTATCGCTTTCAAGCCTTGTTTTAATTGACTGTAAGATTATCCGGTTTGTCACCTCGGCTTGACCGTTGGCTTGAGAGTGCTCGGGGGAGGAGTAGTGTTTAAGTATCCCATAGCCCGAGCAGAACTGCCTGAAGATAGGGGTGTCGAATTGTCTGCCGTTATCGCTGACCAGGACCCGGGGGATGCCGAACCTACTGAGGATATTCTTTTCCACGAAGCTTTCCATTTTCCGTTCGGTTATTGTTGCCAAGGGCTCGGCCTCTGCCCATTTGGTGAAGTAATCAATAGCCATGATGGTGAATTTGACTTGTCCTTTTCCCATCGACAGGGGACCAACAATGTCGATACCCCACTGGGCAAACGACCAGGGGCTATGGATTGGTGTCTGGAGCTCTCCCGGTCGGTTGACCATAGGGGAGTATCTCTGACACTTATCGCACCTTCTGACGTACTCTTGAGAACCCCGGGGCATGGTTGGCCAGTAGTAACCTTGTAATAGGGCCTTCCTGGAGAGTGCCCGACCTCCGATGTGATTCCCACACACTCCTTCATGAATTTCAAACAATACCGCTTGGACCTGCGCAGGGTAGACACGGCGGTGGTACGGGATAGTGAATCCCCTCTTATAGAGGATGCCGTCAACAAGATTGTATCTGGCCGCCCGGTATTTGACCCGGCAGGCCTCTTCTTTCTGGTCTGGTAGCGCACCCGTTGTCAAGAATGCAACGATTGGGTCCATCTTGCTGGGTCCCAGGGTGACTGGATCTACTTCCATGCCTTCTGAGTTCATCACACTTGGCTCGGGTAGATATTCTATCCTTATCCCAGGTAAGTCTAACTCAGAAGATGAGGCAAGGTGGGTCAACCGGTCGGCCTTGGTGTTTTCTTCTCTGGGTATCTGCGTGATGGAAAATCCCCGGAGCTTCTGGGAAACCGCTCGGACAAGGGCCAAGTAGGCTACCATGTTGTCTTCCCGCGCTTTGTACTCTTGGTTGACCTGATTGACCACGAGCTGGGAATTGTTGTATCCCTGGAACCGTTGTGCACTCATAGAGATGGCCAATTGCAATCCGACCAATAGGGCTTCGTATTCAGCCTCGTTGTTGGAGGCACGGAACCCAAACCTTAGCACGTACTCGAGCTGGATGCCGTCGGGGGTAGTTAGGATGATTCCTGCCCTACTGCCTTGCTGATTCGATGAACCGTCCACGTGCAGTACCCAGGTAGGATGTTAGTGTATAACCCGGGCGATAGGGCCGGTGACTCAGACTCTTCAACCGGGTCTTCTGGATATGTAAACTCAACCAGAAAGTCTGCTACAGCTTATGACAAGCGGGGGTATTTGAAAATACAACCGCGCTAAAAGAAGAAAATGCACTGAATTAGTTTACAATTCCCTTGTTTATCTGTAATTTGAATTACAATGCCAGTTTTTACACAATATGATTAATCTATGATAAGTAGTATTGCTTAGTGGTTATTTGTGCAGATTACTATTGCGGTGTGAAGAATTGAATAAGCAAGATAAAAGGAAGTGTTTGGTTTCAATGAAGACAATTCAAACATGAAAAGAGAGTTTCGAGCGATCAAAGTAGTTTCGAGCGATCGAGGCTTCGATCGATCGAATGCAATTCAAGCGCTCGAAGATCCCAGAAGTTCAATCGATCGAGATATGTTCGATCGATCGAACATGGCTTTTATCAGAAATAACGCGTACGCAACAGAGAGGGAGATATAACCCTAGCCTTAGGTTTTGTATATATATAATTGTAATATATACGTCTTGGACGACGCCCATGATGTTGTCAAAATCAAGATATGAAAAGTGTACTTTACTTTTCTAAAGATTTGCAGTAGGGAAAGTAAAGGTCGAACCCACAGAGATTGATGAATTTTTATCCTTTAATTACTAAAATCTAATCTATTTAATTATAAGAAAATCGGAAGTTTGATTGGTTTAGAATTTGATTATTACTACTAATTTAAACTATAAAGTAAACTATGAAATTATGGAAATAAAGTCTAGAATTAAATCTAAGTAAACTTGTATGCTAAATTGAAAATTGATTTAAATATGAATAGATGAGATCAAGGATTACAAATCCACCACTAACTATGCATCAGGGGTCTATACTTCCTATTCTAAGTTCTATGTTAGGATAGTTATGATCTATCGTAGCTACAAGCCCAATAGTTTCGTCAAGAAGATATTGTTAGTTCAATCTAAGCATAACCCATCTATGGTTCACATGAATTATCTACCTATAACTAGGGTGTCGCATAACTCATCTTTCCTAAGTATGAATTATAAAAGATATAAACATCACAATCACATAAGCACCATTGTATGTAAATAATCCTATCAATCACAGAAATCAAGGACTATTGAGTTCAATAAGCATAAGGAAAAACCTAGGACAAGAATAGATCCAAAATACTCTTGATTATTAACATTAAAAACTGATTATATATAAATAATCCACCAACATACAATCACTATCCCAAAACATAAAATCCTAGAGTAGAAAAGCATAGAAAATCCCCCTTTTACATAACTAGGGTTTCATTGAACCCTAGATTAGGAGTTTAGTTGCTTATGGTGGATGAAAGCATGAAGATTGATTTGGTGGAAGCCATTAGAGACCTTCAAACTTGCTCTTCTACTTCCTCTTACCTTCCAAAGCTCTCTATGAAAGAATGTGTAACCCTAAAAACTTATAAAAATTAAATATATATAGAGTTTACAAGGAGTTTTAGAAGCTTTTCTATCCCGAAACTAACTAAAACAGCTATTATTTCCAATCCAGACGTCATTAAGCAGTTTCGTTTGCATAGGATTCTTCAGTATAGCAGATTACGCAACTTTGATTTTTGTACGTATCGCGCGAGCAGGCCGCGCGAGCGCGTAATTGGGCAGGTCGCGCGCGCGGATCGCGCGAATGAATTCGGGGATCTCGCGCGAGCGGGCTGCTCGCGCGAAGGGCTTTTTCTAGCTTCTTTCTGCCTGTTTTTTCACCTTATTTAATCAAATCTCCTTGTTTTCTTCTAAAACCTGACAGAAAATGGAAAATAAAGTAAAACTACATAAAAAAAACAGGATAAAAACAACTAACAGATGTGAATTAAGGCGTATAATTAGGATTTGTTCTCTCCCGATCAGCCCACTTTCAGTTTTTTGTCATTTTCATATAGGGAGAAGAGAGTTTCTTTTTATTATTGTAGGTTTTATCAAAGATTGGTATTGTTTGGTGGGATTTCTCATAGTTTAATACAAGTTCATCTTTCCAGGTTACTTCATATTGCTTTACTTATATTCTGCTCGTAATTTAATATAGTTGAATCTGTTAAACTAGTAGTTTTGCATGTTAGATAAGTTTACACTGTTAGTTTACATAGCTTTCATGTTTAAATCACAACCAAATGACACCTTAATGGATCTTTACGTTAAAAATGCATCTGTGACACTCCAGACCATGTCTGAGTAGTCCCCAGGTTGAGAAATCACGATGAAACTGTGATTTCAAGCCTCTGCCATGCATCAGAATAATTCCTGTGTTCGATCGATCGAAGTTAGTTCGATCGATCGAGATAGAGATACAGTCAATCGATCGAAGACATTTCGATCGATCGAGAGATAAAGATGTTTGATCGATCGAAAGCGCGTCGATCGATCGAATCCTCTGATTCTTGAGAACATTCAATACAGTATTCCTGGACTTTCTATTTCACAGATTTGTTATCAAACTGTCCCCAAATGCTTAGTTTGTCAAAACGGTCTCTAAACTTAAGGCCTTAAAGCATTTTTCTTCAATATCTTTTGCATACCACTCTTAATGCTAACACCATTTTGGGTGCGAGTTTTAACTATTGTTTTAAATCGCTTTCATGTATTTCAAACTTAATTTAGATGATATAGTCCCGGTCATGAAAGGGCTATGGATTCTCTACCTTTAGAAAAATACAGAATGCTGTAGAAGATGTACTCCAATGAGCTTTAACGCAATTGCATGGTCGATGGCTAGGTCATTGTGGATTCGCGTTATCCCAACACTTCCCTTTTACTAAGAAAACCAGTTTTAAAATATCGTTCTAGTTAACTAGTTAGTCATCAGTTTAAAGTAATTTAGTTGTTTTTAATTTTAATAGTTGTTAATCGTAGAACTCCGTGTTCTACAGTTTCCTTAAGCATTAAATTTTCTTTTTCTTTTTAGAGTTTAATCTAAGTAATTAATTTTCAACCTTCCCTGTGGGATCGACCTGGACTTCCAGTACTATATTACGCACGATTACCTACACTTGGGTATAGCACACAAGCGCACACAGAAAAAGTCTCGTGTCAAGTTTTTGTTGTCCCTTGATGGCCGTCCGGGGTCGATAGACCACTTCAAATTCTTCCAACTCCAAGGCCCACTTGACGAGCCTCCCAGATGTGTTGGGACGGCTTAAGATCCTGCGGAGAGGTTAGTCTGTGAGGACCACAATGACATGGGCCTAAAAGTACGGACGGAGCCTTCGGGCCGAGGTGATGAGGGCGAATGCCAGTTTTTTGATACGGCAGTATCTTCTCTCTGCCCCTTGGAGTGCCCTACTGGTATAGTACACTGGGAACTGTATCCCGTGCTCTTCCCGAATGAGTGCCGAGCTAACCACTGAGGGTGACACCGCCAAGTATAAGAACAATTCTTCCCCCGGCACGAGTGTTGAGAGTAGAGGAGGGGACGCCAAGTACTTCTTGAGTTCCTGGAACGCCTCTTCACACTCTTCTGACCACTGAAATGCCTTGCGGAGGATTTTAAAGAATGGCAGGCACCGGTCGGTAGCTCGGGAGACAAATCTGTTCAATGCGGCCACCTGTCCGGCTAAGCTGTGAACCTCCTTCGTCGATTTGGACGATCGCATGTTGATGATGGCTTGGATCTTTTTGAGGTTTGCCTCAATCCCCCGTCTGCTGACTAGATGGCCCAGAAATTTCCCGGACGAGACACCGAAGGTGCATTTGGCCGGGTTCAACCTCATCCTGAATTTTCTCAAAATGCTGAAGGCCCCGGCCAGATGCTCAAGGTGGTCGGACTCGTCCTGGCTCTTGACCAGCAGATAATCCACGTACACTTCCATAGACTTCCCGATCAGGTCCTTGAACATGTAGTTGACCAGGCGTTGGTAGGTGGCCCTGGCATTCTTGAGGCCGAATGGCATAACCTTGTAACAATACGTCCCCTGGTCAGTGATAAATGCAGTCTTCTCTTCGTCCCCAAGGTACATACTGATATGGTTGTACCCTGAATAGGCAGGCATCCATGAACGAGAGGAGTGAGTGACCGGCCGTGGAATCCATAAGGAGGTCTATCCTAGGCAGCGGATAGAAATCCTTGGGGCAAGCCTTGTTGAGGTTGGTGAAGTCCACACACATCCTCCACTTCCCATTGCTTTTCTTGACCAGAACGACATTAGCCAACCAGTCGGGATAGTGGACCTCTCGGATGAACTTTGCCCTCACGAGCTTTTCCACCTCTTTGGATACCGCTGTTTGTCTCTCGGGGGCCATGCCCCTTCTCTTCTGCTTCACCGGTCGACAATCCGGGTTGACATTAAGACGATGGGACATTATTCGGGGGTCATTCCCGGGCATATCCTCATGACTCCAAGCAAAAACGTCTTGGTTTTGCCGCAGGAACCGAGTCAGTTTTTCCTTCAGACCGGGCTCCAGTAGGGTACCGATGCTGACCGTGCGGTCTGGGTACTCAGGATTCAACATCACTCTTTCCAACTCTTCCACCGGATTTATCGTGTCACTCTGGTCCCGGGGTTCCATCTCCTGGACGTTTAATGTTTCGGTGATAGCTCCCCAGCGCAACGAACTGACATAGCAACTCCGGGCGGTATTCTGATCTCCACGCAAGCATCTGGGTCCCTGAAGAGTTGGGAACTTCACCTTTAAGCTATAAGTGGAGATGACCGCCCTGGCTTTGTTGAGTGTTGGCCTCCCAAGAATGAAATTATAGGCCGACATAGATTCCATGATCACAAAATTTGTTAGCACGGAAGCCTGCCGAGGGTAGGTCCCCATGAGAACTAGGAGCTCGATTGTTCCGAGCGGTTGTGTGCTAGAGCCATTGAATCCAACCAAGGGGGTAGCAACTGGCCGGAGCCGATCCCTGGCTATCCCGAGCTGATCAAATACCAATGTGAACATGATGTCGGATGAGCTGCCTGTGTCCACCAATACCCTCTTGACCATGTAGTTGACTATAGAAAGCGTCACAACTAGCGGGTCATCATGGGGGCAATGGACACCCTGCAAATCGTCGGTGGTGAATGTCAGAACATCAGTTGGCTAGGAGCCGGTGGATTGGACCTGCCAGACATCTGCCCGGGATGCCCGAGCATGCCTATTCCATTCTGACTGTGAGTCCCCTCCGCCTGACGTTCCTCCGGAGATCACATTAATTTGACCGAGAGGCTGTATTTGACTGGGAGCTCAGGCTCCCTGCGTAGGCCATCCATCTGTTGCGACGTACTCTGCAAGATGACCTTGCTTGATCAATTTTTCAATTGCCATCTTCAACTTGAATCAGTCCTCTGTGTTGTGGCTGTGGTCTCTATGGAAGCGGCAAAACTTGTCCTGATTCCTCTTCTCAGGTGGGGCTTTGAGCTTTGCTGGCTGCTAAAGCAACCTTTGCGCCTCAGCGACGGCCATGACTTCTTGTATGGGCCAGGAAAGGGGTGTAAAAGCAATCGGGGGCTAACCCCGGACATCCTTCTGATCCTGCTTCGGCTTCTTTCCTGAGCCCTTCTCAAATCCTTAACGCTTGCGCTTAGCCTTCGGCTATTTGTCTCCGACCTGGCCGGCGCGCTTCGCTTTCAGGAACTCCTCCGTGTCTATATACTTACCGACCCTCTCTGAGAGCTCCACCAGGGTTGTCGGTCGGTCACGATGAAACGATATGGCAACTTTGGTGTGTTGAACTCCCGAACAGAAGGCCATAATTGCGGTCGTTTCATTGAGATTGCGGATCTGAAGCCTTTGCTGGTTGAAATGGCCCACGTACTCCCTTACGGACTCCCCCTTGTGCTACTTGACGGTCAGTAGTTGAGTGTCCGATTATGACCAATCGAGCATCCCGACAAACTGGCTGATGAACAGCTTGTTGAGGGATTTGAAGTTATCAACCATTTGGGGCTTTAGAGCATGGAACCACTATGTTGATGGCCCTTCGAGGGTACTGGGAAAGGCCAGGCATAATAGTTCATCCACCGTGGTGACCAGTGCCATCTGAGCCTTGTAGGTACGGATGTGGTCCACCGGGCTCCCTGTGCCGTCATAGGAGCTGAGGTGAGGGGGTTTGAACTTCCGTGGGATAGGAAACTGCGTCACCCGAGCGGTGTAGGGTGATTCCGTCTCCGTGTTGGTGAGGTCGTGGCCGGACTTGCGGCTCAACCTCTCAATCTGCTACTGCAATTCTTCGAACTGGGCCTTAATGTCATCCCTCCCAGTTGCCTTCTCTATATCCGAGCGGTAGGTCGGATTGGATGACAAGGCCTCTTCCTCAAAGTGCGTCGACCTTGGGGATAGAACCCGGCTCTGGGTTCGAGAGATCGTGTGCCTAAGGTCCTCCTGGCTCAGGGCCGGAGGGTCTTTAGCTGATTCCCAGGCCTTCCGTCCTGGCTCTTCCCCTCTGGCCGCGCGCCGCCGGTTGATGATAGTTCTGGCATTCTCCACCCGACGAGGATTGGGCTGAGCTCGCCTCCGTGAGCGTCTGGTTGCTTGGCTGCGCTCGCCGTCACCGAGGCGTTCCCAGTCCGGTGGGGACACCAGAGCGGAAAGAGCTTGCCTTCGTACTCGAGGGGGCTCCCAAACAGGGATGCTTTTCTCGGGCTGATCTTCTAGTGCGGGACACTTTTCCTGCCGGGCTAAAAGCATCTCAATTTATTCCTGCATTCGCCGCTGACCCTCCAAGAGTTGCGCCAGCGCTACCGTTACCCGCTCTGTGGTCATGGAGGCAGCCGATCGCCCGGACTGTGAATCCTCCTGACCGGGCTGGGTAATGGCCTTCTTACTCCTTCTAGGCGGCATATTGATCAGTCAATATTTGTTTCTGAGAGGAAAAAGTCGTTTCCCACAGACGGCGCCAAACTGATGATGCCAAAAATTGGTAAGAAGAATCTAAAGAGAGAAAAAGACACAAGCAAGTTGTATGTGGTTCGGCCCCGTTAACAAGGTGACCTACGTCCACGGGTGCGTCTGTGCGCGTTCACTAGTAGGTCACCGACGGGCTTGGTGAGCCAACAAAGAGGGACGACACTACCAGTAATACCGGCCGGGTATATGCGTACAATGGTAAAATTTGTGTTTTATGCTTGTTAGCTAGAGAGCTGTTTGGATCCCTGTAGACAGGGTAGGTGGGCTCTTTTATAGGTGCATGATTCCACCCATACATGGTAAGCTAGTCAGATTAGGAAGCCCAATCTGATTACAATTGATTTGCATGATTTGGGAGAGTTTCCTAAGCGGTTTAGGAAACTGCCACATTCCTTCTTGCAGTCTTGTAGCTGGTTTAGGAAACTGCTGGTTAGGCCAGGTCCACGAGATGCCGTGGCCTGTCATGCCCGGCACGTTGGCACGAACCGGGCGGTCCTGACGAACACCTCGAGATCGCTGAGCTATAGGTGCTAACCTCTCGGTGATGTGGCAGATTGACTTCATGACTGGATAATCTTGAACATATCACATATTATCAGTAGTAGTAGTATTGTAAATAGCAAACCTTAATACTATTTTAGCCTATGTCCCATGAGGTACATAGTTTGACTAATGTGTGCTATGTGGTACATCTTTTGATATATATATATATGCGAGCACTACTTTTGATATAATTGTGGTGTAATTAAGTTTGTTATATGTTGTTTAGTAGAACTGTTAATTCTTGTTGCTTCTCCCTCGATCTTGACTTCATTTCTATGAAAAGACTTTCAGTTAATCAATAGGTTTTTTGTAGGTACACGAGACATATTATCACTATAGTTAGACCGAGGAATCAAGCATGATTAAGAACACCTATTCCGGAAGGTATGGATCCAATGGGAGTTTTTGAAGCCTTTATGCAGAGGATGGAACATGTGGGAGATAACTATAATCACTCTACTCACCAAAGACATGTTGCACCACTGCCACCAAGACAGACTGGTGATAAGTTACTCAAACATTTACGTGGGTTATGCCCAGAGAAATTTGACGGATTGACGGACCCATGGAAGGCAGAATAGTGGATACAGGAAATGGAATTGATTTTTGAAGTTTTGGAATGTATTGAGCAAGATAATCATTGTCTTGCCACATTTCAGTTGACTTATGCTGCCACAGATTGGTGGGAAGCCGAAAGAACTACAATAGGAGCTAAAGATGCACAGAGAATGCCTTGGGGGATATTCCGGGAAAGATTTCTGGAAAAGTACTTCCTAGAAGATGAGAGAAATCAACAAGAAAGGAACTTTCTCAGTCTGGTCCAAGGAGGATGGACTGTGTGAGAATACACAACACAGTTCGAGTGTTTATCTCGATTTGCTCAACATATGATAGACACTCCATAGAAGAAGGTGAAGAGATTTCACCAAGGAATAAAACCCAACCTCAGACACATGATGGTTGGTCCTCTGAATTAGTCGTTTGAGGGGATTGTCAGATTTGCTGCAGGGTTGGAAAAGGACACGTGTCCAACACAGCGACCACAGATAAATCGACCCCAGCTATCGAGAAGTTTTCAGCAACAGAGGAATTTTCAGAACCAACCACCAAGAAATACCCAGGGTTGGAGACCTGAGGGGAACTTTCAAGGGAACAAGAGAACCTGGGATGGAACCAAGAAGCCTCAACAAGGTTATCCTCGACCCCAGCAATATTGCCAGCAGGGACCACAGCCTCAAGCGCCACTAACAGCCCTGCCAACCAACAACGAAGGATGTTTTAATTGCCAAAAGCTAGGGTACATTGCCAAGTTCTGCACAGCCCTCAGGGTTAACCGCTGAATGGATGCTATCTACCGAAATTGTAACCGAGACATTTGAGTAGGGATTTTTGTGCACCACGCCGAGGGTATTCCAGTTTAGGGAATATAAGGACCCCCATATCAGACAAGGATGAATGCTATCATCCCAGTAGAAGCAAGCTTTGATGCTGATGAGCAGCAGCATCTGGAAGGTACGCTTGTACTCTTTCATAGTCAAGTTAAAGCCTTATTCAATGGTAGAGCTGCACGTTCGTTTATTTCGATTAAGATTGCATGTTAGTTGGGTTTAGAACCCCAGACACTCGAGCTAGCACTCAATGTTGTGTCACCATTGGGAGTGACCATAAGTTGGGTAAAGTATGTAAAGATTGCCCATTGACCTTGGAGGATAGAGATCTTCCAACAAACTTAGTAGTTCTATCGATATCAAAATTCGACATTATCCTAGGGATGGATTGGTTGACTAGGTATAGTACAAATTTGGATTGCCCTACTAGGACGATTGCAATTCTAATACCAGGATGACCGATGATCAGATTTCAGTGTCAGCTAATGAGCGACATGTTTCTTACAAGTTGTTTGGCTACAATCGGGAACATGAGTACGGAACCAATAATGGACCAGATTCCTACTATACAAGACTTTCAAGATGTATTCTAGGATATTAAAGGACTTCTATTGAAAACAGAGATAGACTTTTGTGTGAAACTAGTACCTGGCACATTGTCGATATCTAAGACTCCATATCGAATGGCGCCAATTGAGATGTTGGAACTAAAGAAGCAAGTTCAGGAACTTGAAGATTTAGGATTTATTCACCCGACTACATCACCTTGGGGAGCACCAGTTTTGTTTATGAAGAAGAATGACGGAACATTTCGACTCTGCATAGACTACAGGGAGTTAAACAAGGTAGTGATTAAGAATAGGTATCTACTTCTTCTGATAGATGACCTATTTGACCAGTTACAAGGATCTAGGATCAAGGATCTTTTCAAGGACCGATCTGCATTCAGGATATCACCAACTATTAGTTAGACCAGAGGATGTGACGAAGACTACATTCAGGATGAGATACGGGCATTATGATTTTCTAGTTATGCCTTTTGGATTGACGAATGCGTCGGCAGTATTCATGGACTTGATGAATAGAGTATTCAGACCATATATGGATGAATTCATTATAGTGTTCATCGACGACATCTTGATCTACTCAAAGACGGAGAAAGATCACAAGGAACACTTATAGATGGCTTTACAGACACTTCGAGATAGAATTATATTCTAAGTTCAGCAATTGTGAGTTTTAGCTATAGGAGGTCTAATTCTTAGGACATGTTATATCTCAAGACGGTATCTTGGTGGACTCATCTAAGATTGATGCAATCATAAGCTAGAATAGACCGACCAATGCGACAGAGGTCAGAAGTTTTCTTGGTCTAGCAAGATATTATCGGAGATTCGTCAAAGGATTCTCCAAGATTGTAAGACCGTTGATGAATTTGACAAGAAAGGAGATAAAGTACGAATGGATGGATAAGCATGAGGGTGCATTTCAAGAGTTAAAGGAAAGATTGACTTTTGCACCAGTACTCACAATACCCAAGAGTGGAGAAAAGGTATATGATCTATAGTGATGCATTGCACCAAGGACTGGGTTGTGTACTTATGCAAGACTGGAAGATAATTGAAGATACATGAGAAGAATTATCCAATGCATGATTTGGATTAGAATAAATTGTGTTTGCATTAAAGATTTGGAGACACTATCTCTATGAAGAGAAGTTTGATCTATTTTCTGATCATAAGAGCTTGAAGTATTTGTTCTCTCAGAAGGAGTTGAACATGCGACAATGAAGACGGATGGAGTTACTCAAGGACTATGACTTTTCATTGCAATACCATCCAGGTAAAGCAAATGTCGTAGTAGATGCTTTGAGTCATAGACCTCGACTAGTAATCGCTGCATTATTAATTCGAGATTGGCAAGCATTAGAAGTTTTAGCTGAATTCGCTCTTCAGCCACTGGAACCAATGGAAGGACAACAACTTGGATTCCTTATGGTACATCCAACATTGATCAGCCGTATCATGGAAGCTCAGCAGACGACGGAGGATTTGAAGTTATGGTTCGCAAAGATGTCAACGAAAGAACCAGAGGTTTGGAGTATTAGTACAAATGGAGCCTTACGATGTAAAGGTAGACTCTGTGTACTTGACAAAGAAAATCTCTAGAAAGAAATATTGGATGAAGCACATAAGTCACTGATGACTATTCATCCGAGAGGTACGAAGATGCACAAGGATTTGAAGAGGATTTCTGGTGGGAAGGATTAAAGAAGAAAGTAGCTGAGTAAGTATTTCAATGTCTTACTTATAAACAAGTAAAGGTAGAACATCAGAAACCACCTAGATTACTGCAACCGTTACCGATCCCCCAATGGAAGTGGGAACACATAACCATGGATATCGTGGTACATTTGTTGAAGTCACAGCAGAACGCTATTCAGGTAATCGTGGATTATCTTACGACTGCACATTTTATTGCCTACAGCATGACGTATCCAGTGGAACGTTTGAGCCGAATGTATCTACAACATGTTGTACGGTTACACAGTGTACCTATTTCTATCATGTTAGATCGAGATTCGCGCTTTACTGCAGAATTTTGGAAGAGTTTCCAAATAATGATGGGAGCGACACTGAACTTGAGTTCAGCCTTTCATCCGCAAACTAATGGATAGACTGAACAAGTCAATCAAGTGATGGAGGACATGCTACGCATGTGCGTTATCGATTTTGAGAGTTCTTGGAAGATGCACCTGTCGTTGATTGAGTTCTTCTGCAACAATAGTTACCATATGAGTATAGGGATGGCGCTGATTGAATCTTTATACGAAAGACTTTACTAATCGCCGCTTTGTTGGGCTGACGTCGGAGATACTCAACTTCTTGGGCCAGAAATGATATGAGAGACCAGCGAGAAGATCTAGATTGTACGTGAGAAGATGAAGACGGCTCAGACCTGACACAAGAGTTATGTTGACAAACGACGCAAAGAGTTGGATTTTGTAGTTAGAGACCACATGTGACGACGTACTACTAACGCGTTTTCTTATCAACACCTAAGTGTAGGTGATCATACAAGTAATAAAGTTCTGTTAAGACTAGGTCAAACCCACGGGGAATGGTAAAAAGATTTTTAATATAGGAAGTAACAATTTTGTCCCTAAAAAGAAAATCAAAGATGATGGATTTTTGGGGCTTTTTCTAAACTACTAGTTCTTATGTTTTTGTAATAAAACTTAATTAAAAGGCTATGTTTTTTAGTAGTTTATGGTAAATATTTTAACAGTACAAAATAAGCTAACTAAGATACTAGTAAGAAAAGGAAGAAAAAGAAATAAAAGCTAGATTCACATGAAATGAACTTTTGGATTTTATTATAGCAAAAGATGGAAATAATACAAATATTTAATCTAAGTTATATAAAAATAGAAAATATTAATTGACTTGGGATAAATAATTTAATTGGATTGGAAATATGCAAATCAATACTAGATCACACAACTTTTGTACTTTTGAAGGGTATGGCATTTTTAAACAGACAAGTGTGTTAGGTTTGTTATGTAATGACGTCATTTAGTTTAAAGAAAAATAAAGAGACAATCGGGCAGTAGTTAGGTTCAAACTCAAGCTTGCGGACATGGATTATTCAGCACTCAGTCCCCACCACTCTGCCACTACATGATTGCCTGTCCATTAATGGATAGAAATATATATATATATATACACACACATACTTGAAATATAATCTTTGTTAAATAAATTATTTTGTATGCTAGGTATTTTTTATGACAAAAGGCATAGTTTGACAATTCACATAATTAAATTCTTATTTTAAATACATAATCTTTTAAAGTCCAATATAGCCATAGTCTATAAATATATTAAATAGTCATAACTATGGATATTTTTGGCCAAAAATGGAAAAGCAACCCATCTAGATAAATCTGCCCATTTAAGATTAGTGCACAGAAGTTATGATTTCTAAGTTTTTAGTACATATTCCCAATTAAAGTTTTAGTCTACTATTTTTGGAATTGAAACTGTCTTCTAAATGAATTTTAAAGAGAAATTAAATAGGTGTATACAATCACTGTCCAATTAAGATTAAGATCATAACACCAAGAAAAAGTGAAAACTAATATTAATACACTTTTACTCCACTTAACATGAGTTAGGATTGAATTAGTGAAATCTGTAAAATAACAAAGTTTAGTACAACTAAGCTAATAAAACATATATCAATTGAAACACTGAACCAAAAATAAGATACTAAACCTTTGACTTTGAATTCTTGCTGGGTCACAGTGGATGAACTCCAAGAACACAAACAAGGCAAAACAAAATCCTAATCTAATTTGAGAATGAGATATGGATACTATGGGTAGTCTTGGGGCTCTAATAGATTATTATAACAACTATGTAGCAAAAAAGTCTATAGTTTAATTGAAAATTGTGTCTTACAGTGAATGGAATTTTTGTTACAAAAACTAGAAATTTGGGGTTCAAACTATTTTATGGAACATCTACAACTACTAACTATACTAAAAACATTAATAATACTAAAATC
Organism: Hydrangea macrophylla; assembly: GCA_033977485.1. Lineage (NCBI taxonomy): Eukaryota > Viridiplantae > Streptophyta > Magnoliopsida > Cornales > Hydrangeaceae > Hydrangea > Hydrangea macrophylla. The sequence continues at coordinate 57,537,158 of CM066988.1, read as the reverse complement.
TAAAATCTAATTTTTCTTATAGTAGATGAAAATAATTACAGAGAATTTTGAACTTGAAATCATCAATTATAGAAGAAAAAAAATCTTTACAACTTTTAGAACAAAATTAAACAAAGAAAGGCTTAAATTTCTACATGGTAACTTTCGCTATGAAATTCTTCCTATGGATTTCTCTCTGTCTATGGCTGTGTGTTGTGTGTCTCTTCCTCTCTTTTTGTGGTTGTCTATTTATAGACGAGGAGACTTCTTCTTGTTGATTGAGGGAGGAGACAAATCGTCATGGAGATCGTCAGTGTACAGGAGAAACCATGGTGCTAATTATGATTTTTAGCCATTTTCGTCAATTCTTGGCCAAATTTTCTTCTGACAGCATATCACATCTATTGGATGAAGTAGTCTAGCAGAGAAAGAGAATGAAAAATATTTGGACTCAATTTTCAAATCCCAAACCTTTCTATATAATGATGTGTATACATCATTTTCAAACATTAATGGGGCATGCCCCCATTGTCCCCTTTTTGTTTTTTGTTTTTTTTCTTCTTCTATCTTTTTTCTTTAGTTTCTTCTCTTGGACTGGTAGTTGGGCAACGTCAATTTTACACTCAACATAAATGAATCATGGGAAATATTCATGTATGTTTGCTGCTTCTTTCCTTTCTTTTATTGCATCATTTCAACTTCATTTTTACCTAAGCATAAAATATGTAAAAGCACAAAATTACACACATTGAGTGACATCATCATTAAATCATCTTAATTCCAAAATGCATGTAAATCTAGGGATTTGGGGATTAAATGAGCACTATATATATTATATTTAGCACATGAATATGCAATATTCATTGTTTGTCAATGTGCTACTCAAGATTTCATCTATTCGAGGCATCGTTAGATTTGGTCAAAAGAGAGGTAAGCTATCGCCGCAATTCATCGGACCGTTCAAGATTCTAGAACATGTTGGAAAAGTTGTGTATCGACTTGCATTACCGCCAAAGATGTCAGGAGTGCACAACGTGTTCCACATCAGTATGCTACAAAAATGTGCTCACAACCCAACACACGAGATTAACTTCGAGGATAATAAAGTCAAAGACAATGTTATGTTTAATGAAGGACCAGTTCACATTCTGGATCGAGGAATCAAGAAGCTCAGAAACAAGGAGATTTTGTTGGTGACGATTCAGTGAAAGCATCATGATGAAGGAGAAGCTTCGTGGGAGCTGGAGTTAGAGATGTAAGAGAAGTTTTTGTTTTTGTTTTAACTCTGCTACTTCTGATGTCGAGGACTAAATCTTATAATAAGTGGTGGATGATGTAATACCCTGTATTTTTAGTAATTATTAATATAAAGAGATTCTATATACTTCCCTTGACCATACTTGAAGTTTTACTTTCAATCGATTGAAGTTCTTTCAAGCGATCTAGGATTTCTGAGTTCAATCGATCAAACCCTGTTCAATCGATCGAAACCCTGCCGACATGAATTTATGATGTGGCCCCCACTTCAATCGATCTCAATCGATCGAACTTGGCATATCTACTCTCAATCGATCTAAGTCGCTTCAATTGATCGAACGTGCCCAGATGTTTCATCCTAGTTTGTATGGTAGAATGCCACCTTGTACCTACCCTTTCCCTATATATACTTGTATATCGTGTGGATTTAGGGTTGCTGAACTAAGAGGATTGAGAGAGAGGGTGTGCTTGTGCTTTATATATATATATGCACATATATATATACATATATATACACACATATATCTATATACATAAAGTCAGAGGAGAGAGAGACAAACGAAGAAAAGAAGGAAAAGGAGACAAAGGTAGAGAGAGAGGAGGCAGAGATAGAGGAGAGAAAGATGAGTTCCATTGGAGGCCACCAAGCTTTGGAAGTTTCCAAACACGCCTTTACGATCTTTAGGTGAGTTCCAAACTCACTCGATAGCTTGGTTATAATGTTTTACATGTTTTGGACGCTTAATGAGGGCCCAAACACGCACTACCAGGTTCTGGACATTCACTGCCAGAATCTGGAGAAGACGACTTTCAAGCGATCAAACTAGGTTCAATCGATTGAACACACTGAGTCTCAATCGATCGAGACCACCTTCACCTCAGTCAATCGAACCTCACTTTTCTCAATCGATCGAACTTAACATAATATGGTTGTTTCTTTTGAGGTTGTTATTTCATAATGCTTAATCATTTAATGTTGTTTCTATAACACCCACAATTGTGTTATTTCATTTGCATTACATTGTCATGCATGATAATGTGATGTGGCGTGTCTTATGACACATGGTTGAGTGAGTTTTGACTCACGAGTTGATTTGGGTGTCTGTATTAGAGAACCCTTTGAAACTGTTGTGATTGAGGATTTATTGTTTGTGAAGTCTCTCCGAGTATAAGACGGTCACTGTAGAACATTTTAAATGTTTATCTGAAAATAAATGTTTACCTGTGTATTTCAATATCTGTATTATTTTCTGTTTTAGAATTTATTTCTGTTGTTAGATTTAGTATCCTGGTGAGGACGAATGAACACGCTATTAATTTGGTAGGCTAATTAGCAACTTCAGAAACGTCATGTAGAAATTCGTGTTTTAGCGACCAAACAAAACTTAGTCGAAAACTTTTATAATTTTGAGGTTTCACTCGTAAAGCTATGAATAAGTTGTATAGAAAGTTTCAGAGACTAATTAGGAGTTTGGAAAACTCGTGGGGAGGTAAACGTAATTCCCAATAGTTTTGCCTAGATATAGAAAGAGATGAGTTGAGATATTTCACAAAGCTTAACCTAAAGCTCAAGAGAGGAGGCCAAAAGGGGGCTAGAGGGAGATTTTGTTGCTTCAAGCTTTGCGATGCCAAACGACGACCTTCCGTCAGTTTGTTTTCTTCCAGATTACATATTCGAGCTCCTCGAGGTAAGAGCTTCGTTTTGATACCTATTAGGGCCTGTTTGGCTAAGTTTTCTGAAAAGTTATTTTTTAGAATTTTTCATAAAAGTTGATAAATGGAATTCTGATCCATAGGAATTGTACTAGACGGATTTCTGCAAGTTCTTTGTGCACGGGTTTTCTTCAGATTGAATTATAGGGGCGTTATTTGGAGGTGAGTGATTCAACTATGTTTTGGAATGATTTCTTGACATGTATTCATGTTTTGTGTGAATAGCATGTATTAATTCTTAGAGATATATTGTGTAGTTCATATTGGGCATTTATATTGATAAGTAGGCTCAATAGCACGGTGATATGTTTTGATTACCGCGAGCATGGTGATATGTATTTGAGCATGTTAAGTTGCTTATTTGGGTCAGAAGGAGCACGTGGTCACCGTGCCATTTTGTGGAGCCGATATAGGCATTAAGTTCGCACGATTGAAGAGAAGAATCGTGGGTCTTACCCTTTCGCGTGGACTTATTGGCGAGGAGTCGCGGATTGGGAGTATGGACGGGCACGTGAGTCTCCGGCGACTAGTATGAATTGTAGAGATGTGAATGCGGACATGTTTATCATTCATGTGCATATGTTGTTTTATTCACTAAGCATTAGCTTAAACAAATTGAAATATGTGTGGTTATTCAAATAACCATTTCAGGTGTAAATGATGGCGAGGAATCGCAGAAGTGAGTACGTGGGTTGGGAGTTCTCTTGGAAGGCAACTTGAATGTAAATCTTGTAGTTTTGGGATAATAGGAATGTTGTAATAAGAATTTGGTTGTTTTAACCCATGTTTAACTTCGTATGATAGAATGGATTTTAAACCGTTGTAATAGTTAGTGACATGTTGTAATCCTGCTTTAGAAATGTTTTAATACAGCTAAGATTACTTTGGATTGAGTGGTTGATCATTGGTGAAAGTTAGAAAGCTTTTAAACTTGAAATTCTGCACATTGGGCTGCTGCCAGGGGAGCAGTCGACTGGTCCTGTGTTCAGTCGACTGAACCCCTGTATTTGTTAGTTACTGCTTCTTATTATAGTAAAAGCAGTCGACTGGGACCCGCCTCAGTCGACTGGACCCCCAGCCTCAGTCGACTGGAATTGCTATTAAACATTGTGAAAACTCCCTGCCTTCTCCCGTCGACTGAGCAGTCGACTGAACCTCTGTTTTTTTAAAATGTGTTTTGTTTTTCCGCTGTGTGTGTTCTTCAAACCTAATTTTGTGAACGTTAATGAATTGGTTTAGCCTCGGTGGCGTGCCACGGGCTCCGGTTCCGCTATTGTGGGACCGGGCTGTGACATTTAGTGGTATCAGAGCATAAGTTTAGAGCCTTGGGAACGAGTGACGTTATATATGCTGAGTGACGTTGAGTGGAGTGTGTAATTGTGAAGATAATTGTTATCATTGTAGAAATGCTTCATGCATTAGCATTTGTTGATTGTGATGAACTGTGCACATATATCTATATTGTGGCATAGCATGCATGGTCATTATGCATTGAACTCAACAGGGGGAAATATTTGAAACGTTATGGCTAATCCACCAAGAGAATTGTCACCGCATTCGCGGATGGACCAAATAGTGAATATGGTGGGAAATTTCATACAAGCGGTAAGTGAAAGAGAACAGATGAACGTTCAGCCTCCACAAGTGGAAATTCGTTATGTCAATGCACCATCGACACCGCGACCTCAACACACAATCGTGGAACAGTTTCATAAACGGAAACCGACGTTGTATCATGGACAAGTTGACATAGACTTGGCCGATCATTGGAAGATGGACATGGAAAGACATTTCCGTCAGGTAATATGTACTGATGAGGAGAAAATTTTATGCGCATCCGATACGTTGATGGGCGAAGCATTGGATTGGTGGAATAACGTGCTTGAACAAGGGAAACCAATCACGTGGGAAGCATTTAAAGAAGAATTCAACAAACGTTTCTTCCCGCAATCTTCTTATACTCAGAAACGTCAAGAGTTTGCGAGTTTGGTTCAGGGAGATATGACCGTGGGTGAGTATGTTTCTCGTTTCAATGCCTTGTTACGATTTGGGAAAACTACCATTCCGACTGATAAGGATAAAGCTCGTAAGTTTGAGGAAGGGCTTAGAGAGAATATCCGTGGCCGTGTGGACATGTTACAACACCCGATCGTTTCTCTAGTCGAGGAAGCCGCCCGTATAGCTGAGAAGAGTGTCGACCGATATCGACAAGGGCAACAAGGAAAGAGACCCAATGACAATAGGGGCAAGAGCCAAGGGAATGCGAAGAAACCGTTCACACAAGGTTCAGGATCATATATGAGTAGCCAAGGAGGGAGTACGTTCATGGGGGACTCGAGACCGTTGTGTCCAACATGTAACCAGCGACACAGAGGAACTTGCTACCAATTGAGTACCTGTTACTTCTGCAAGCAGTTAGGACACATATCCCGAAATTGTCCTTTGAATACAAACTCGACCACACCAAATACCTTTCTGAATACGAAGAGCTACAACCCAGAAACGAGAGGAAAATGTTTTGAGTGTGGACAACCGGGACACATAGCAAAGAACTGTCCGAGTAAGAGACAACCGGGAATGAGTACCAGGGCATCGAGTGTGCCAAGCGGATCAAGGGTAGAACCTCGAGTAGATAAAGGGAAAGGAATCGTGCAACAACAAGGACGATACTTCCAGCTCAGGCCGGGGAATACGGATGATACCGTCGTATCAGGTATTCTTCCTATTTGTTCGTATCCTGCACGTGTACTTATGGATTCTGGGTCAACGCATTCATTTGTATCACGTGATTTTGTTAAGCATTTAACTGTTAAGTCAGAACCGCTAGGATATGACTTGTGTGTATCATTGCCTAGTAGTGAACCACTAGTTACTTCTTCGATATTCAAGTCATGTGAGATCAAGATAGGTGATAAAGTCTTGAGCGTTAATTTGATTCCGTTGACGGTGAATTACTTTGATGTTATCTTGGGTATGGATTGGTTGTCGGTTAATCAAGCCAGAATCGATTGTGAACAGAAATGGGTTAGTTTCTATCCGTCAGGGCGAGAAGAGTTTACTTTTCAGGGTAAGGGAGTGATCGTACCGCCGTACTTGATATCGGCGATCCGAGAAAGTAAGATGTTGAAGAAGGGTTGTTCGGGTTTCTTATGTTCAATTATCGACACGCGAGTTCTTGGACCACTAATAGAAGAAATCTCAGTAGTTCAAGAATTTCCAGATGTTTTTCCCGATGAGTTACCCGACGTATTGATTGAAAGAGAGCTTGAGTTCACAATAGAAGTAGTACCAGGGTCACAACCGGTATCCAAAGCACCATACCGAATGGCACCGATAGAGTTGAAAGAATTGAAAGTTCAGTTAGAAGAACTGTTGGAGAAGGGTTTTATCCGACCGAGTGTTTCGCCGTGGGGAGCTCCAGTCTTGTTTGTGAAGAAGAAAGATGGAACAATGCGTATGTGCATCGACTACCGAGAGTTGAATAAGTTGACCGTCAAGAACAAGTATCCGTTGCCGCGAATAGATGACTTGTTTGATCAGTTACAAGGGGCTCAGGTATTTTCGAAGATCGACTTGAGATCCGGTTACCATCAGTTGAAAGTCAAAGAGGAAGATGTTGAGAAGACAGCTTTCAGAACTCGATATGGTCACTTTGAATTTTTGGTTATGCCATTTGGAGTGACTAACGCACCAGCTGCTTTCATGGACTTGATGAACCGTGTTTTCAAGGACTACTTAGATGAGTTTGTCATTGTGTTCATAGATGACATCCTAATCTACTCCAAAAGCGTAGAAGATCACGAGTATCATTTGCGATTAGCTTTACAACGATTGCGTGGAAAGAGATTATTCGGCAAATTAAAGAAGTGTGAGTTTTGGTTGACCGAGATAGCTTTTCTTGGACATATAGTGTCGGCAAAGGGAATTTCTGTAGACCCTCAGAAGATAGAAGCAGTTACCAATTGGGTGAGACCAACGAATGTGACAGACATTCGAAGTTTCCTAGGATTAGCTGGGTATTATCAGAGATTTGTAAAAGACTTTTCGCGTATAGCAATGCCGATGACACAGTTAATGAGGAAAGATATTGCTTTTGTTTGGAGTCCAGAATGTGAAGAAAGTTTTCAAGAGTTGAAAGGTCGACTAGTGAAAGCACCAATTTTAGCCGTTCCGTCAGGGACCGAAGGGTTTATTATTTACAGTGATGCTTCATATAGAGGTTTAGGTTGCGTTCTTATGCAAGGTGATAAAGTCATTGCGTATGCGTCGAGACAACTTAGACCGCACGAGAAGAATTATCCAACACATGATCTAGAATTGGCCGCCGTGATTTTTGCATTGAAGATTTGGCGTCATTATCTATACGGAGAGAAATGTGAGATCTATACGGATCATAAGAGTTTGAAGTACTTGTTTACATAACGAGATTTGAATATGAGGCAAAGGAGATGGTTAGAGTTGATGAAGGACTATGACTTGTCAATTCAGTATCATCCGGGCAAAGCGAATATCGTCGCCGATGCTCTTAGTCGCAACGTACCAACCAACACCGCATCAAAATTGACTTCTCAGAAAGAACTGATACGAGATATGGAGAATTTGGAGCTTGAAGTGATACCGAGGATTGAAAGTGGCTTGATGTCGACAATGGTGGCACAACCACTCTTGATTCACGAGATCGCAGAGAAACAACTTCAAGATGTGGCTTTGAAGAAGATTTGTAATGAGATTCCGATGGGCAAACAACCGGGATTTACTTTTGAGAATGATGTTTTGAGATTGAGGGGTAAAATTTGTGTGCCTAACGAGAAGGAGTTGAAACAGAACATCCTAGAGGAAGCACACAACACGAAGTATACCGTTCATCCGGGAAGCACCAAGATGTATAGAGACTTGAGACATGTTTATTGGTGGCCGAGAATGAAGAGAGAAATAGCACGTTATGTTTCGCGTTGCACTAGTTGTCAACAAGTGAAGGCAGAGCGCCAAGTACCTTCGGGATTGTTACAACCGTTACCGATAGCCGAGTAGAAATGGGAGCACATAACAATGGATTTTGTTAGTGGGTTTCCGAGGTCGAAGAGATCGCACACTATTATTTGGGTGATTGTTGATCGTTTGACGAAGTCGTCGCACTTCCTACCGCTTCGAACAACTAAGCCAATGACGTTAGCTAAGTTGTATATTTGCGAAATTGTTAGACTACATGGTATCCCAGTTTCTATCGTTTCGGACAGGGATAGTAGTTTTACATCGAAATTTTGGAGAGCCTTGCAACAAGCAATGGGTACCAAATTGCACTTTAGTACAGCTTTTCATCCTCAGACCGATGGTCAATCAGAGAGAGTAATCTAGATTTTGGAAGACATGCTTCGGTTATGTGTACTTGATTTTCAGGGTGATTGGGAAGACCACCTACCGTTAATTGAGTTCGCATATAACAACAGTTTTCAGTCGAGTATTGGAATGGCTCCTTATGAAGCTTTATATGGTCATGTATGTCGTTCACCGATTAGTTGGACGGAAGTCGGAGAAAGAAGGATTGAAGGGCCGAAAACTGTACAAGAGACGACGGATAAGATAAAGGTGATTAGACAACGGTTACTGACAGCCCAGAGTAGGTATAAGAGTTATGCCGACAAGCGCAGACGGCCGTTGGAATTCGATGTAGGAGACTTAGTGTATTTGAAGGTGTCACCTTCAAAGGGAATAACCAGATTTGGTAGATACGGACTACGCCAAACAATTAGTGGAAGATAGAGATCAAGTGATGACTCCGACATCGAATGAGATTCAGAGTGATTTAACGTATGTTGCGTATCCGGTAGAGATCTTGGATCGGAAGGATCAAGTCTTACGAAATAAAATAATATCGAAAGTGAAAGTGTTATGGCGTAATCAAACTACGGAAGAGATGACGTGGGAGATAGAAGATGAGATGCGTACTCAGTATCCGCACCTTTTCGAGACTTGAGGTACAAGTTTGGGGACAAACTTCTTTTAAGGGGGAGAGTATTATAACACCCACAATTGTGTTATTTCATTTGCATTACATTGTCATGCATGATAATGTGATGTGGCGTGTCTTATGACACATGGTTGAGTGAGTTTTGACTCACGAGTTGATTTGGGTGTCTGTATTAGAGAACCCTTTGAAACTGTTGTAATTGAGGATTTATTATTTGTGAAGTCTATCCGAGTATGAGACGGTCACTGTAGAACATTTTAAATGTTTATCTGAAAATAAATGTTTACCTGTGTATTTCAATATCTGTATTATTTTCTGTTTTAGAATTTATTTCTGTTGTTAGATTAAGTATCCTGGTGAGGAAGAATAAACACGCTATTAATTTGGTAGGCTAATTAGCAACTTCGGAAACGTCATGTAGAAATTCGTGTTTTAGCGACCAAACAAAACTTAGTCGAAAACTTTTATAATTTTGAGGTTTCACTCGTAAAGCTATGAATAAGCTGTATAGAAAGTTTCAGAGACTAATTAGGAGTTTGGAAAACTCGTGGGGAGGTAAACGTAATTCCCAATAGTTTTGCCTATATATAGATAGAGATGAGTTGAGATATTTCACAAAGCTTAACCTAAAGCTCAAGAAAGGAGGCCAAAAGGGGGCTAGAGGGAGATTTTGTTGCTTCAAGCTTTGCGACGCCAAACGACGACCTTCCGTCAGTTTGTTTTCTTCCAGATTACATATTCGAGCTCCTCGAGGTAAGAGCTTCGTTTTGATACCTATTAGGGCCTGTTTGGCTAAGTTTTCCGAAAAGTTATTTTCTAGAATTTTTCATAAAAGTTGATAAATGGAATTCTGATCCATAGGAATTGTACTAGACGGATTTCTGCACGTTCTTTGTGCACGGGTTTTCTTCAGATTGAATTATAGGAGCGTTATTTGGAGGTGAGTGATTCAACTATGTTTTGGAATGATTTCTTGACATGTATTCATGTTTTGTGTGAATAGCATGTATTAATTCTTAGAGATATATTGTGTAGTTCATATTGGGCATTTATATTGATAAGTAGGCTCAATAGCACGGTGATATGTTTTGATTACCGCGAGCATGGTGATATGTATTTTAGCATGTTAAGTTGCTTATTTGGGTCAGAAGGAGCACGTGGTCACCGTGCCATTTTGTGGAGCCGATATAGGCATTAAGGTCGCACGATTGAAGAGAAGAATCGTGGGTCTTACCCTTTCGCGTGGACTTATTGGCGAGGAGTCGCAGATTGGGAGTATGGACGGGCACGTGAGTCTCCGGCGACTAATATGAATTGTAGAGATGTGAATGCGGATATGTTTATCATTCATGTGCATATGTTGTTTTATTCACTAAGCATTAGCTTAAACAAATCGAAATATGTGTGGTTATTCAAATAACCATTTCAGGTGTAAATGATGGCGAGGAATCGCAGAAGTGAGTACGTGGGTTGGGAGTTCTCTTGGAAGGCAACTTGAATGTAAATCTTGTAGTTTTGGGATAATAGGAATGTTGTAATAAGAATTTGGTTGTTTTAACCCATGTACTTCGTATGATAGAATGGATTTTAAACCGTTGTAATAGTTAGTGACATGTTGTAATCCTGCTTTAGAAATGTTTTAATACAGCTAAGATTACTTTGGATTGAGTTTGGATTGAGTGGTTGATCATTGGTGAAAGTTAGAAAGCTTTTAAACTTGAAATTCTGCAGATTGGGCTGCTGCCAGGGGAGCAGTCGACTGGTCCTGTGTTCAGTCGACTGAACCCCTGTATCTGTTAGTTACTGCTTCTTATTATAGTAAAAGCAGTCGACTGGGACCCGCCTCAGTCGACTGGGCCCCCAGGCTCAGTCGACTGGAATTGCTATTAAACATTGTGAAAACTCCCTGCCTTCTCCCGTCGACTGAGCAGTCGACTGAACCTCTGTTTTTTTTAAAATGTGTTTTGTTTTTTCGCTGCGTGTGTTCTTCAAACCTAATTTTGGGAACGTTAATGAATTGGTTTAGCCTCAGTGGCGTGCCACGGGCTCCGGTTCCGCTATTGTGGGACCGGGCTGTGACATTTTCCATGTTTTTATTATGCGATATTATAGATTTACAGAGGTAATAGGATACGATAATGAGATCGAGAAAATGTGGTGAGTAACGTTGAAAGGTTCGTAACATTAGTAATAACACAATGCGATAACGAGATAAGGTTTGAGTTTTAATGGTGGGTAACATTGGATAACCTGGTGACTGAGTCAGTAGGGTATTAGTGACTTTCGATATAAGAATGGCAGTGTCAGGGATTGGTTGTGAACACATTTGCGTGGGATGTGAGCGTTTTGTATTGTACTCATAAGAATTCTTAAAAGAAGGGAACAACAGTACTAATGCATATTGATTATGAACGGACGAAACTCCTCAGTGCTCTTAAAATGGTGAACAGTAAGAGTTCTTAAAAGCCGTGAACTGGAGTATTGGTAAGTCCATAAACTAGTAGTTATATTGGAACAATGTATAGTGTTCGCAAGAGTTCTTAAAAGTTGTGAATGGTAAGAGTTCTTAAAAGCGGTGAACAAGAGTACTAGTATATCATGATGATATAATTAGTTCATGGTAGTCAGTCGGGGTTGGTACAGTCATTCTTAGAGTTGGATGACGATATGAATCTGATAATGTTGGGTCTGAATAAAAGAGGAAAAGATGTTATTAGTATCACTACTTTATATCGTGCATAACTGGTAAGGACTTTATACCTATAATATTGTGGGAGTTTCTATTCACTGAACTGAAGTAAGCTGACAGCGTTTATGCCTGGACATTCTATGGATACCGGTATTTGGGCCCACTTTTGTTTAAAATAATTTTTAAAACAAATACCAAGAGTCGCCACTTAATTTTTAAAGGAAAATTAAGAAACCATTTTAAAAGCAAAACGATCTTTTGAGAAACCAAAGATAAACTCGATCCAGGGATAATGGAATGAAAGGGGAAGGAGCCCAGTGGACTAAAACACCCCCTATCATCCTATCTCATGATAGGCCTCCACTCAACATCCTTTTTAATCGAATTATTAACCTAACCCTGCCCTCAACTAATACATATGTATATATACATTAAAAAAGCATGTCAATAAAGGGTGCAAGATTGCTAACAACAAAATAGCACCCAAAACCATGTAATTCAATTAGCAAGCAATATGATATGCAATAGGGAACAGGAGAACTTACCTGGGATCCCGCCACGAATATTAAACGTGTGATGCATGCAAGAAAATAAAATCTAAGAAAAGGTCTCTAATCACATATACACATAAAGCAAGACCTAATCTAAGATGTCACACATGGAGTTGAAAATCAATTAAAATCAAAGAATAAAATAAACTTGGGAGGGGTTGAAAAATTGTGCCTCAAATGTGCTTCAAAACAAAGGGTTAGTCCACATGCTTTAAACAAGGTAAGATATCAAGTAACCAATCTTAAACTTCTAGTTTAAATCTATCAAGTAAAGGACGAATTGACATAACTTTGAATTCATTTTAACTAGTTGGAGCCATAGCACCTCTATAGATATACAAGTCTCAAATAGGAGCCAATGTAATGTCCATATAGAGATGTCATAACCCCAACATGATCATAAGGAACCCCTAGTTATATTCAATTAGTTTCAATTAATTGCAACTTAAACTAAAAATGAGTCCTATTTATGAGCATCAATATGTATAAATGAATGAATGAACATGAGCTAATGAGATTTTCATTAGCTTGGATCATCTAGCCTCTAGATTTAAACTTAATTGACTTTATTTAGAACATGATTTAGATCTTAGGACATTAGGAGTCCATTAGATTAGAGTTATTCAAGTTTTATCAAAACAGTGACAGAATTGTAAGAATTACAGAGAGCAGACCAGACTTAAAAAAAAAAAAAAAAAATACTTCCAACAGTTGGATCTTAATGATTATTTTTTGAGTATGTTATGCCTCTATAAGTATAGTTTCTAACCCAAAAAGAAAATCAAAGATCCAATGGTTGAATCTATGGGAATAGAGTCATGACCAAACATCACTTAGAACTTTTCAACTCTCTGTTCAGAGTTTTTGTATGATTTTCTAAAAATTGTAAAAATATCGGAATCACTTTGATCTTTTTAGGGTATCTTCCTAACACATTAATCTTCAAAGAAATATTTATTATAGGTCAAGAAAACATGATTAAGGCTCTAATTTACTTATTTTAAAACGAACTTATTGTTCTGAAATTTTGGACAAAGAGCAACTTACTCACAAATCACAAGGTCAAACCATCCTAATTATAAAATTTCACCAAGGCAAAGGTCCTAATGATACATATATGAGTTATGATCAATCTCCAATTGGTCTCATTAATTCCCATGGACCATAATTTAATTAAAAATCCTTGATCACAGTGGGTTCATGATTTCACTGCACCAATATTAACTTATTATTCATACTCTTATTCTAAACTTAGATTATTTATAATTCCTCTCCCAAATATGTGCTCCTTTAGGAATATGGATTCATTTTTATTCTATTCTCCTCTCAAATTTATGGTCTTTGGAGACTAAGTAAGACCAAACCCACATGAACCTCATAGAATATTGAAATAACTCTATGAGATTCATTGAAGGACTCAAGTCATGAATGAAGACTTAAACCCAACAAAAATCATATGGATATAACCATGACCCATATTAATCCCCATATAAATCATTAGATCATAGGAGACTAAAGGATCAAACCAAAGAGGATCCAATGAGATATTAAGGATCTTATGGATTTCAAAGAGAAAATAGAGACAAAAGGAAGTAAAATAAAGGTTTGAATAAAATGCAAGTAAGAAAGCTTTTACAACTTGTTTTTGCTGTATACCCAAGGCTATATCTAGATCCAAATCAATGAAAACAACACATGAAAATTCAATCACAAACTCTATGTGGTGTGTGATGAAATGGGGTAGGAAGAGAGGTTTTGAAAATGTGTAAAGTTCCTAGATCTAAGAATTTGTGATTGAATTATTATATATGAAGATAGATTTGAAGGTTTTTTACCTCTAGATCATCTCAAAACTTGTAGAGATGTTGAATTCCTCAAGCTTTTCCTCATTTTCTTCCTCAAGCTTCAAGATCCTTCAATGGTGATTTGATGGTTGGGTAGAGTTTTGGTGGGGCTTGGGTATGAGATTTGGTAGAGTCTCTCTCTCTATCTTTTTCTCCTCTAAAGCTCTCCCAATATATTTATCTATATAATTCAAGTGTCCACCGACCACAAAATAAGAGAAAATGGGTTTTTTTTTATAGACTTTCTTAGGGGCTAAGATAAGGGTAGATAGGTCAATTTGGGGTGGGTTAGGAATATTCTATGGCATCTCTTACTCTCCATGACACTTCTATGTAATTCCAAGAAACTTGAAAGGCATTTAAGTTGGCTAGAATAAAGGAACATTCTAGAGCATCTTCAAAGCACATGGGAGATTCACTACAGGAAAAATGCCCTTTTTCCACACAAAAAAAAAGCATCTAGAACAAGAAAAAAGCATCGCAAAAACATTTTTCGGCGCTTTTCCGACGGTAGGGTAACCGACCGAGAAAAAGGGGGTGGTAAATACTTTTCAGCGGTTGTGCAAACCGCCAGAAGTTTTTTCGATGCCATTTTCGACGCTTTTGCCACTGTAGAGACAAATGATTTATTTGTGACACTTGTTGTCCACAGAAAATAAGTGTCGAAAAAAACTATTGTCGACAAAAATTAGTGCCATAAATAGTAATGTACTCAGCGGTTTCCAAGTGTAGAAATAATAAAATTGCGACTATAGTTATAGTGTCGGAAATGATCTCATTTTTGGCATTTCATCAAGTGTAGAAAATACCTTATTCCGACGGTTAAAAAGTATGTTACTAGCTTTGTCCCAACAATCTATCAAAGGTGACAAATGCTATTCCAATGCTTGATAATGCCGAGGTATTATAATCATACTAATCACAAAATGGAATCCTTCCTTGTTATCGATTACTTCAAATAAACATCTCGTGTACAAAATTATGATATAAATTAATAAACTCTACTAACAAACTAATTCACATAGACAAATCACCTTCACATTAACCATAAAATACAATAAAATCCCAACTATCATTAATAATATGTGCAAGTACATTGAGTAGATTTCAATACGAAATAAAAAGGGCATTCATCTGCACTCTTTAGCAAGCCTTGTATCTATTCGTCTACAACATCAGTCATAACCTACAAACATAAAAGAAAAGAAAAAAAAATAAAAAACAAGTTTCAATCATAGTAAATCACAATTACTAAACAAAATAACATATGCAAAACCAGTACATGTATTTTCTAAATTACTCACCTCATGAGATGGATTGATAAGTTTGTGATGAAGGCACAGTAGTAGGCTGCAATGGTGGATGTGAAAGAGATAATTATGATGATCTGTACTGTGACCTAGATGCTTCGAGATCCTACAAATTAGGCCAAAAGGATTTTTTTTAGTTCTTTAAACCAACACCCATTGTAGAAATATCATAAGCAAACATATTTATAAAAACAATTGTGGGCAATGCACCTAAAAGATTGAATTCTCTAGACCAGTTTAAATTTTTTTACAAATTTAAGCAATTAGTCTCGCCATTCTCTTCACATACATATCTACCTTGGCATGTAATGAAGTTGCTCTCAACTCAATTCCAAATTTGTTCATCAGAAGACTGATTACAAACAGTCTTCAATTTGTTTTTGTAGCTTCGAAGTGGGTTTCAAACTTTAACAACAAAGTGGTGTTCAAAGCTACAATTTTTTTGGCAGCCAAGGTCCTAAATGTTGTAACTTTGACAACCACTTCAGTTTTTAAGCAAAGTAGTTTTTAATGTTACATCATTTTGGGACCTAGATAAAAACATTTGAGATCAGCTACAATATCTTGGGACTCAAACCACTAGTATGCAAGTAAACAACTAGAATGTATCATAGCATTTCTTCTATGAAAATAAATAACCCAATAAATAAATATAAGTCCTTTTTTTATACTAATAATTATAATGTCTTGTAAATAAAGAACGGTAACAAATATATAAAATACAATACAATATGATCACACTAGAAGTTAACAATAGACCATCTCTTGCGAAAAGAAGAGTAATGCTATGGTTCAAAAATTTTGTTTCCCAAACGAAGTTCTAACACATGGAGCAGTGGGACCACTTTCAATAATGATATCCTAGCCGTTTATATATCCTAAATGTTTGGGATTTGTTGTATTGTCGTCTCTTATCATACCCGTATCTATGTGCTGCATGGTGTCATATGTGTTGGGAATCAAATTTTGGATATAAAAATGGGACACAACATTACTCAAAAAAAAAGTGAAGAGTTAGCTAAAGGGTAAAGTCATGGTTCCCAAACGCATATTTCCCAAATTGGTATCTTAAATTTGGTTCCCAATAGTTTGGTAACCGGATCATCTAAAACAACTTCCAACAAAAATCAAACAATTTCACTATTGTTGAATGTAGTCTCATTTCCATATGTATTGGAAACCAAATTTGGAATACAAATTTAGGAAACATAGCATTACCTTTGACTAAATGTTAGTTCTAAGAAATAGAGATTAAAACCATGTAAATAACTTACTTAAAGTTTGATGTTTTCAAACCCTTTAATAAAAATCAATAAATAAATAAATAAATCCTTCAAATCAAATGGGTTGTTCAATACCAAAACACTACAAACAGATTCAGGCAAATAAACCAATTACAATCACAATCACGATCAGTCTAGGTTATAAATACACTTCAATTGATTAATCATAAATGCATCACAAATCATGAATCTAAGGCTATACATATAGCTACAACACATCAAAAGACTGCATTTTTTTTTTTGGAATAAATCAAAAGACTCATAACAAATTACAAAACCAAAGCCAGCAACTTAGTCAAAATCAGAGAAGCTACCAACCAAAATCCGAAGGATAGATGAGTATTACTTACAGGTGAGAGTAGAGGTAACAGTGCAAAATCGATGGCTACCGTCAGTAGACAGATGAGAGCAGTGGACGTGGAGTGGTTTGATCGTGAGAGTGAGGGAGAGCTAGTTGTCAATCGTGTGAGAGAGGGTATCGTGAGAAAAACCTAACTCAATCAAACTACTAATACAACAATACATATTTTTGAACTTTTGGTAACTAAGGGTGCGTTTGATAAAACTGAAATAAAGTACTGAAAATTTTACGCAATTGAATTTATAGTATTGAAAACCGATTTTTAACTACTGAAATAGACTACAACTAGTGATTATTTTCAGTACAAATTTTTCACTTAAAGTTTTCAGTGATTTTTTGGCTGCTTTTTCAATTAAGTGGTACGTTATTAAACGCACTGAAAAAAAAGTAAGTGCTAAAAGTTTTTATTTTCACTACTTAATTGGGTTATCAAACACACTCTAAGCCTTTCAAAATCGTCACTTTTCTTTTTCTTTTTTTGTTATTATTTTTTTGTTAGTAATTTGGCCTTCCATGTATATGAGTGACGGTGTCGTTTAATTTATTTAATTTTTTTTTGTTGTTGCAATAGTTTTAGGATTGATTTGGGAATGATGGAAAAATGTTTTTTTTTAAACCAAAAACTCAGGGGTTTTGGGGAGTAATGCTATGCTTCCCAAATTCAAATCCCAATTTCTAAATAATGTGGCACCAATCAAAATTCAGTAGACCCAGTACTGACCACTGTGGGGTCACTGCAACATCCTCCAATCAAAATTCAGTAGACCCACTGATCACTGTGGGGTCACTTTAACATCCTCCAATCAAAATCCTCTGCAACATCATTTGGGATGAGTATTTGACATTTGAGTTTGGGAAGCATAACATTTTTGGAAAGGTACAAAAGCAACTCTTTGTTTCAAAAGTGATCTCTGGACCAAATCACATCCTCTTTTAAGTAATCCCAAACAACTCCTAAAACTATATATATATATATTGTGTTCACCCATTTCAAAAGGAAAAGAAAAATAAATTTGTTTGGCAGTAGCACTACTGCCAGAAAAACTGTAGAAAAAAGCCACTTTTTTCTGGCTCTTCACTTGTTGTCATAGAAAGTGCCAGAAAAAATCAAAATTTTACGCCACTACCACTACCGTCGTAACAACTGCCGAGAAAAATCAATTTTTCTGGCGGTTCAATTAATGCCGTATTTATCGTCGAGAATAATACTTTTTTCCGACACTCTTTTTACCACTATAATGAACCATCAAGAAAAACTATCTTTTCGACACTTTTTCTAATGTCGGAAAATAACAGCCGAGAAAAGCCCATTTTCCTGTAGTGATTAGTGCCCAACAAAGGGGTTTTTGGGTATTTACTTCGAATTAGGAATATGCCAAGGAATCTCTAACTCTTCAAATCACATGAGATACTTTCTTTTATTATTTTCCTTTTCTTATATATATATATATATATATATATGTGTGTGTGTGTGTGTGTGTGTGCGTGTGTATGTATAGACACATTTTTCATTTTAAATCTAAATTAATCATATGAGTCACCAAATAGTATATTTTTCTGTTTTCTTTTTTAATCTAAAAATATATAGGAACCAATGTTATTTTTAGAAAATATAATAATTATTATTATTATTCAATCTATTCCATTCTTTTTAGAAAGTAACCCATGATACAGTGAGCTCGAGACAGATGGTCAGTGATTGGCCAAATGTAGGGGTATTAGGAGCAAGGTTTGGGAATTTGAAGCTTTTCAGAAATTGAAACGATGAACTTAAAGAAAACCGTCGGGATATTATTCATCATTGATTATTAGAGGTAAATCCCCCTAAGTTTAATAGTTTGGTCAAAATTGGGGTGTCTATAATTTTGCCCCTCTTCAGTAGGGCTTGTGAAGCAATGTATATCACAAGTGAATGTCGAAGCCTGTGTGAAGACAAGCCTTTGACCGGGCTATTGAACTTAGGTAAAAATAAAATGTGTTGCAAAAACATTCACAGAGACCGTCATTGTTGGTCGTGCTCGATGTTGAGCTGCCTGCGTATCCGAACGGGAATCAGACCAAGACGTAGTTTGGGCAAGGGATCAAACACACATAATCACAAATAAGCACACAGATGATTGCACCTATCCTATTGTGATGCACGTGCTCAAGCAAATTCATGCTTCATGCTCTCAGGTTAAATGACTTAGAACCATGCTGCTCCTTATAGTAGCAAGAATTCATCTTATGCTTTAAAACTTTCTATGCCAATGACGTCCTATCCAAAGTCATGAATGTCATTTTTCATGAGTCATTTAATCGAATAGTTATTGACTGAGATGCGCCTCGCAACCTATACTTTGATATCAAATTAGGAAGCACGCTAAAAGACTGAGATGCGCCTTGCGCCTTATACTTTGATGTCAAATTAGGAAGCAAGCTAAAAGACTAAGATGTGCCTTGCGCCTAATACTCCACTGTCTTCTAAGAATCATCTGATTGACTGAGATGCGCCTTGCATCTTATACTCTGGTGCCGAATTAGGAAGCACGCTAAAAAACTGAGATGCGCCTTGCGTCTTACACTCTGCTGTCTTCTAAGAATCATCTGATCGACTGAGATGCGCCTTGCGTCTTATACTCCGGTGCCAAATCAGGAAGCACGTGAAAAGACTGAGATGCGCCTTACGTCTTATACTCCGGTGTCTTTTGAGAATCATCTGGTCTACTGAGATATGCCTTGGTCTTATAATCCAGTGTCGAGTCAGGAAACACGCTGAAAGACTAAGATGCGCCTTGTGTCTTATACTCCGGTGTCTTTTGATAATCATCTGATCGACTCAGATGTGCCTTGCGTCTTATACTCCGGTGTAAAATCAGGAACCAAGTTGATTTAAAGACTGTGAGATTTGCTTTGCATCTTATACTCCGATGTCTTCCAAGAATCGTCTGATCGACGATGGTCAACAGCCTATCAAGGACTTATGTTGCAAGAACGATGGTCAAAAGCCACTCAGGGACTTATATTGCAAAAGCATAGATTAATAGCCTTGCAAGGACTTATGTTGCGAAAGCGACAATCAACAACCCTCTTGGGGACTTATGTTGTAAAAGCAGATATCAACAGATTTGCCTCACTCTAGAGGACTTTAGCAGAGTATTAACGCAAATGATGCTGTCATTGAGGACTAATGCAGATGCCATTGAGGACTAACACCAACGATGCCGCCATTGAGGACTAACGTAAAGTTTTCATTGAGGACTAATATCGATAATGCTACCATTGAGTACTAACGTAAGGTTTCCATTGAGGACTAACTCCGATAATGCTGCCATTGAGGACTAACGCAAGGTTGCCATTGAGGACTAACACCGATAATGCTGCCATTGAGGACTAACGCAAGGTTGCCATTGAGGATTAACACCGATGATGCTGCCATTGAGGACTAACGCAAGGTTGCCATTGAGGACTAACGCCGATAATGTTGCCATTGAGGACTAACGCAAGGTTTCCATTAAGGACTAACACCAATAATGCTGCCACTGAGGACTAACGCAAGGTTTCCATTGAGGACTAACACTCATTAAGAGAAGCTGTCATTGAGGACTAATGCTTAGAGAAGTTGCCATTGAGGACTAATGCTTAGAGAAGCTGCCATTGAGGACTAACGTTGATAATGCTGCCATTGAAGACTAACGCAAGGTTGAAAAGCTGCCATTGAGGACTAACGCTTATGAAGAGAAGCTGCAATTGAGGACTAATGCTTAGGAAGAAAAGCTGCCATTGAGGACTAACGCTTATGAAGAGAAGTCGCATGCTCGGGAGTCTCCTCAGGCTCAAAGAATCTTGAACGAAGCTGATTGGAAGGAATGATTTCATGCTTTTGCGAACCTTTGGAAGAAACATATCAATTCTGTCAAAAGAGGGAAGTCACATTTGCCCCTAGTCTTAGACTCTTCTTATTACCACTTTAACATTGTGTTATGATGGTGTCTGGAACTTTTGCTCGCATTGCTATTGGGATGTTCATGGAAACTTTTCAAATCTTTATTAATCATCTTAAATCCATACATTTGAGACTATTATTGACTCACCAAATGAGGATAGACCTGACAAAGCCAGTTACACAAGATGACTGACACAAACTCTGTATTATCATGAATCAATGTGCTTTCATTGTGAATAATGTATCATCTCACCTTTTATTTGTTCATCATCTTACAATGGTTGTGCTTTGCTGATAAATTTAAGCTTTGAAAACTTTCCTTTTTTAATTTAGCGGATTCTTTGTCTATCTAGAGTATGCTTCAAATTAGTGCTTTAGCTTATAGAATAAAAGACACTCCATTTAAAAGCATTTCAAAACAGACTTGGTGACTCGAGAACTTGTATTTGGCAAAAAAAGTTTACCCCTAGTTTGAAAAAGACTTGGGGCTCGCTTCTAGATTAAAATGGGGCTTTTAGCAAATGAAGTTTTCCATAGTCTTAAGGGCCAATAGGCTCATCCAAGGTTTTTGAGAACATGATGGTACAGGATGCCTACAGCGCATTTACTCCCAACCTAAAGGTAATCATCATGAATGTGGTGGGGCTAAAGTAGAACATACCAATGCTGATGGGCAAACTTTGTTTGCCCCTGGTTTGGCAATACATATATGGCTCCAGGCAAACACAAATTTACCCCTAGTCTAAAGGAAGGAAACCAAAGGTGCAATGGGTGATGCTTTTGGTTTAGGAATGGTTATGGACCGCGAACCTTGGGAGGTTCACCTACATATCCCCAAGTGGGAATCAGGTCCAAAGTAGTTCGGCTGAGGCTTGAAAGAAAATTATCACGTGGTGCAACAATGTTTGTGACCGAACCACACAGGCTGCCTACGTATCTCCAAGTGGGAATCAGGTCAAAACGTAGTTCATGTACTGTGGAAGTTTTGAAAGACTAAGGCTTCAAGAATTGGTGGGCTTTTCGAGCCATGTTTCCATATGGGTCCAATGAGTGCTCTTTCTTGGGTAGATTTTCTGAAAAAGATTCCTTGTGGTAGCTTTTGAACAGAATGATAAGAACATGAACTACTTCTCCCTTTTATGCATTTTTTCTTCTTCTTTTCCTCTTTTCTTTTCTTTTCTTTTCTTTTTTTTTTTTTGTGGCGGTTGATTCTTTTCACCTTTTCACTAGCCCGTCAATCTTTACAACTCTCATAATACATCGTGTTTTAATCATACTCTATCATACTCACAAAGCAATATCAGCCTTCCAAAACACTCTTTATTTTTCTCAAAGATATCTTTGCATTATTTTAGGCCCACTTAGCCATTGAGCATCTTACAAAATTTTGAGACTAATTGATACTTTCAAATCTCTCTTTTCATTTCTAATTTCTTTTCTTTGTTTAGAATAACACAATGAATTGGAATAATTAATGTACCAGTGATGTACTTTGAAGTGCTCAAGAATTCTCAATCTTATTTATTCTCCGCTTTTTCTTTTCTCTTTCCTTTCATTTCTCTACCTCACTATCCCTTATTCTCTTTATGATTTTGACTGACTAGGAATCGGATTTTGAAATCAACACGCATCTTATTTTTGCTCTAACTTTTTCCTAGGCGCCCTTTCGAGTTTTAATCCTAGCGATATCTTTCTTTTTCTTCTTTTTTTTTTGTGCTCTAACTTTTGCCTAGGTGCCCTTTCAGGTTTTCATTCCAGCGAACTTCTTTTTCTTTTTCTTTTTTTTTTGGAACAAGAAATTCATTTAAAATATTTGGCTACTATCAAGGATCAAGTTATGGCTTTGGACTGGTTGGGCTCATCTTTTAGGCTTGGTATTTGAGAAAAGGGGATGGTGGGCAAGCTTCAAGTTCCAAGTTCATCTTTTTAAGATTGAGCAAGAGCATCCTTAAATTCTTAAAGTAAAGCTAATCAATTCTCTACTTCTCCTTGGTTTTGGCACAAATTTTTCTTTGATCACTTAGAGATCATTTTCAATGCAAAGAATTTTTAACAAAGTATTTTCCATGATCATTTGAAAAAGTGATTTTTTTTTTTGATTAATGATCCATTTATTCATGATTTAGCACACTGAATCAAGCAAAATGAGATTTTATTCATTTAGCATAGAAAGAGGATTACATCACTCGACTCAATAAAAAGACTTGAAAATAAACTTGATAATAGACTGACTAGAAGACTCGACTGGTCTTGACATTTGACTCCTACTTGACATGACTCAATCATGGACCATACTAGACTAGATTCGGTCTCAATTGGAGTGTCACAGATGATTTTCAATTTATTGGGTCCCCAAGAGAATCTACATTTTCTTCAACAATAGTGTTTCCAAACACTGTCACCTTACTAGAATCATTTGAACCTTCGGGTTCGTCACTCTCCAACAACATGTGTGCAAAAACATGTTTTCCTTTAAATCAAGAAAGACGAACCCAAGAAGATTAGAAGTGTCCTCACTAAGGGATCTAGTTGTTCCACTCTTTCTATAAATTCAACAACATAGAGAAGTAAAAGGTCTGCACGCAGAGTTGATTTTCAGGAGGCAAGGAATTTTGAGTAACTATTGGATTATTTTGTGAATTTGTATTCAACATGCACGAAATGATATTGACTGATATAATGAGAGTGCCAAAATATACATGCTTTGATGATTTGATGCGGTTAAATGCATGCACTGCACACATGGCGCACGAATGCAATGCACGTGTGTGTGCCTAATCTATATGCCAAAATAAAAGCAAATCCTAACCCTAGCACATAGACACATAAGCACATAAAAACCTCATCCATGTCAAGTGCGCTAATTTCTCTTTTCATTGTGATCCTTATGACCCCTTCAAGGATTGGGTATTTAAAAAAAATTAAAATCATTTGGAAAGTATTTCTTGGATGATTAAATCTTTTGAAAACAATTTTTGAGAATTCTTTTGAGAACGAGGATGTTAAACATTCCTCAACAAAGATGATTGAATTGAAATTTTGCTTTGAAATTCATTTGAAAAGCATTTTTCCTAACAACAATTTCCAAGATTTTTAAATTTTTCCTTTAAAGATGATCATGTGAAAATATATTTTAACAAAGATTAGTTTGGAGCTTTAATAAAAAAAAAAAGTGAACTCCAAAGATTTTTTGAAAGAGCAATTGAAAACTTTGGAATAAATATGGCAAAAATCCGTTTTGTTTCAAAGATGGATTTAAAATTCTTTGGGTAGAAGGATCATATGATCGAATTATCACTGTACTTTTCATGAATTCGGATACATACAAGGTCAATGATGATTACCTAAACATGATATAAAGGATGTAATCTTATAATCAAGATTCGGCATGTTCTCAAATGTCATAGGACATGAAGAGGAATTGCTCAAAAGTTATTAAGAGGTTACACATCTTTCATCAAGCAAGCATCGTCATCATCTCAAGTAATCCCTTCTGGGCATACAAAACTCCCTAGCACATAAATCCTAATCAAGAATTATTTTCCAAAGATTGAAAGGTTCTATAGAAACTATTGTGCAAAGGGCCGGGTTTTGGTCAAAATAAGGGACCCTTGACACACACCCGATAGGATGCTTCATATACCAAAACATGGTACGAGATTAAGGGTGATCACACAGTCCCATGATGGCTTGGCCGACCGGGTTGCCCCGAGCCTCCAAGGTCATAGTTCCGTGCAATCGACTGGCTAAACATGCAAGTGCAATGCAACGATCACACAAAAATTAATTAATTCGATTAAAATAATGCTTTCAAGTCTAATCCTCGAGTGAACCCAAAATCAGAAATTCTGGTCTGCGAAACCAGAGATTCTGGGTTCGATCCCCAGCAGAGTCGCTAAATTGTGGATACCGGCATTTGGGCCACTTTTGTTTAAAACAATTTTCAAAACAAAATACCAAGAGTCGCCACTTAATTTTTAAAGGAAAATTAAGAAACCATTTTAAAAGCAAACCGATCTTTTGCGAAACCAAAGATAAACTGGATCCGGGGATTATGGAATGAAAGGGGAAGGAGCCCGGTGGACTAAAACACCCCCTACATCCTATCTCGTGATAGGCCTCTAGTCAACATCCTATTTAATCGAATTATTAATCTAAGCCTGCCCTCAACTAATACATATGTATATATATACATTACAAAAGCATGTCAAAAAAGGGTACAAGATTGCTAACAACAAAATAGCATTCAAAATCATGTAATTCAATTATCAAGCAATATGATATGCAATAGGGAACTAGAGAACTTACCTGGGATCCCATTGCGAATATTAAACGTGTGATGCATGCAAGAAAATAAAACCTAAGAAAAGGTCTCTAATCATATATACACATAAAGCAAGACCTAATCTAAGGTGTCGCACATAGAGTCGAAAATCAATTAAAATCAAAGAATAACATGCAAGTACAATGCAACGAGCACACAAAAATTAATTAATTCGATTAAAATGATGCTTTCAAGTCTAATCCTCGAGTGAACCCAAAATTAGAAATTCTGGTCTGCGAAACCAAAGATTCTGGGTTCGATCCCCAGCAGAGTTGCTAGATTGTGGTTACCGGCATTTGGGCCACTTTTGTTTAAAACAATTTTCAAAACAAATACTTAATTTTTAAAAGAAAATTAAGAAACCATTTTAAAAGCAGACCAATCTTTTGCGAAACCAAAGATAAACTGGGTCCGGGGATTATGAAATGAAAGGGGAAGGAGCCCGGTGGACTAAAATATCCCCTATCATCCTATCTCGTGATAGGCCTCTAGTCAACATCCTTTTTAATCGAATTATTAATCTAAGCCCGCCCTCAACTAATACATAACTATATATACATTACAAAAGCATGTCAAAAAAGGGTACAAGATTGCTAACAACAAAATAGCATCCAAAATCATGTAGTTCAATTAGCAAGCAATATGATATACAATAGGGAACTAGAGAACTTACCTGGGATCCCGTTGCGAATATTAAACGTGTGATGCATGCAAGAAAATAAAACCTAAGAAAATGTCTCTAATCATATATACACATAAAGCAAGACCTAATCTAAGGTGTCGCACATGGAGTCGAAAATCAATTAAAATCAAAGAATGAAATAAACTTGGGAGGGGTTGAAAAATTGTACCTCAAAAGAGCTTCAAAACAAAGGGTTAGTCCACATGCTTTAAATGAGTTAAGATATCAAAAAACCAATCTTAAACTTCTAGTTTAAATGTATCAAGTAAAGGACGAATTGACATAACTTTGAATTCATTTTAACTAGTTGGAACTATAGCACCTCTATAAATATACAAGTCTCAACTAGGAGTCAATGTAATGTCCATATAGAGATGTCATAACCCCAACATGATCATAAGGAACCCCTAGTCATATTCAATTAGTTTCAATTAAATGCAACTTAAACTAAAAATTAGTCCTATTTATGAGCATCAATATGTATAAATGAATGCATGAACATGAGCTAATGAGATATTCATTAGCTTGGATCATCTAGCCTCTAGATTTAAACTTAATTGACTTTATTTAGAACATAATTTAGATCTTAGGACATTAGGAGTTCATTAGATTAGAGTTATTCAAGTTTTATCAAAATAGTGATAGAATTGTAAGAATTACATAGAACAGACCAGACTTTAAAAAAAAAAAAGAAATAAATACTTCCAACGGTTGGATCTTAATGATTTTTGGTGTATGTTATGCCTCTGTAAGTATAGTTTCTAACCCAAAAATAAAATCAAAGATCCAATGGTTGAATCTCTGAAAATAGAGTTATGACTAGACATCACTCAGAACTTTTCAACTCTCTGTCCAGAGTTTTTTTTTATGATTTTCTAAAAATAGAAAAAATATCGGAATCACTTTGATCTTTTTAGGGTATCTTCCTAACACATTAATATTCATAGAAAAATTTATTCTAGGTCAATAAAACATGATTAAGTCTCTGATTTACTTATTTTAAAACGAATTTACTGTTCTGAAATTTTGGACAAAGAGCAACTTACTCACAAATCACAAGGTCAAACCATCCTAAGTATAAAATTTCACCAAGGCAAAGGTCACAATGATACATATATGAGTTATGATCAATCTCCAATTGGTCTCATTCAATTCCCATGGACCATGATTTAATTAAAAATCTTTGATTACAGTGGGTTCATGAATTCACTGCACCAATATCAACTTATTATTCATACTCTTATTCTAAACTTAGATTATTTATAATTCTCTCCCAAATATGTGGTCCTTGAGGAATATGAATTCATTTTTATCCTATTCTCCTCTCAAATTAATGGTCTTTGGAGACTAAGTAAGACCAAACCCACATGAACCTCATAGAATATTGAAATAACTCTATGAGATTCATTGAAGGACTCAAGTCATGAATGAAGACTTAAACCCAACAAAAATTATATGGATATAACCATGACCCATATTAATCCCCATATAAATCATTAGATCATAGGAGACTAAAGGATCAAACCAAAGAGGATCCAATGAGATATTAAGGATCTTATGGATTTCAAAGAGAAAATAGAGACAAAAGGAAGTAAAATAAAGGTATGAATAAAATGCAAGTAAGAAAGCTTTTACAACTTGTTTTTGCTGTATACCCAAGGCTATATCTAGATCCAAATCAATGAAAACAACACATGAAAATTCAATCACAAACTCTATGTGGTGTGTGATGAAATGGGGTAGGAAGAGAGGTTTTGAAAATGTGTAAAGTTCCTAGATCTAAGAATTTGTGATTGAATTATTATATATGAAGATAGATTTGAAGGTTTTTTACCTCTAGATCATCTCAAAACTTGTAGAGATGTTGAATTCATCAAGATTTTCCTCATCTTCTTCCTCAAGTTTCAAGCTCCTTCAATGGTGATTTGATGGTTAGGTAGCGTTTTGGTGGGGTTTGGGTATGAGATTTGGTAGAGTCTCTCTTTCTATCTTTTTCTCCTCTAAAGCTCTCCCAATATATTTCTCTATATAATTCAATTGTCCAACGACCACAAAATGATAGAAAATGGGTTTTTTTTTATAGACTTTCATTATCTTAGGGGCTAAGATAATGGTAGATAGGTCAATTTGGGGTGGGTTGGGAATATTCTATGGCATCTCTAACTCTCCATGGCACTTCTATGTAATTCCAAGAAACTTGAAAGGCATTTAAGTTGGCTAGAATAAAGGAACATTCTAGAGCATCTTCAAAGCACATGGGAGATTAGTGCCCAACAAAGGGGTTTTTGGTTATTTACTTTGAATTAGGAATATGCCAAGGAATCTCTAACTCTCAAAATCACATTGGATACTTTCTTTTATTATTTTCTTTTTCTTATATATATATTTATATTTGTGTGTGTGTGTGTGTGTATTTATAGACACATTTTTCATTTTAAATTTAAATTAATCATATGAGTCACCAAATAGTATTTTTTTTCTTTTTTCTTTTTGAATCTACAAAAATATAGGAAACAATGTTATTTTTAGAAAATATAATAATAATAATAATTATTATTCAATCTATTCCATTTTTTTAGAAAGTAACCCATGATACAGTGAGCTCGAGACAGATGGTCAGTGATTGGCCAAATGTAGGGGTATTAGGAACAAGATTTGGGAACTTGAAGCTTTTCAGAAGTCGAAGCGATGAACTTGAAGAAAATCGTCAGGACATTATTCATCATTGATTATTAGAGGTAAACCCCCCTAAGTTTAATAGTTCGGTCAAAATTGGGGTGTCTACTCATTCCCTGTCCAGACTACCCTGTCCCTCTTAATGCAGATAATGGAGTTTATGATGACGGCTATTACCCGGAGTTGAATTATTCATATAGTGGCCCCGCTAATGCCGGTTATGCCGGAGAAGGCAGTTACGCTAACGACTACCCATACGACAGCTAGAGATGAAGAAATTATAATTTGTTTTATATTACTGTTGAACTTTATTAGTAAGCGGGTACTTGGGCATATGTTGTCTCCAGACCTGTTATGATCCTGAGGACCACTATGATATTGTAATTGATAGAATCGTTATTATATATTCAATTGTTTACTGTTGCTTCTAGTTAACTAGTACTGTGTGGTGTGAACAATTAGTGACATTCACCCGTCATTCACTACGGACCCAAAAAGAAATTTATTTCTCTCTATTTTTGCTGCTTCGGGGTGTGACATATATATACATACACATATACATGCCCTAGGACTCCAAGTTTTAATAAGCTAAGCCCATTGGACCCGGTCCTATTTGTACCCAAAAATCGCCAAAGGTTTTGATGCCCAAGTGAAGAGAGCAGAGCTGACCTGGGCTTTACCTCATGGCCCATTTTGTGGCCTGTTTAGACTGCAGAATGGGTGATCTAGCTTGAGAAACAAGTGATAGGGATGTAGATTTGGCTAAGGCATAGACCCGGTCATGGAAGAAGGGATAAGATGTGTGATAATCGGGCAACATGTTTTGAAGAAGTATGAAGCTCCAGAGTTCAAGCCGTCATCAGGCTCAATGTTACAGTTCAAGGAGAGGCCTGACAGATAGGAGGTAACGAAGACTGATAAACAATAAGGAAGAGGAAACGTGTGGCTAATTTCCTTATTGTTGGAAGCTAAAATAGAGTAAACGGTGATTAAATCCAACTAGATATGGAAGGCCAATCCCTATAATTTTGTGATTAGTTCGAGATCTTGATAAAGATGGGAAGAGTTGGGATAAGGAAAGATTTTGGGAATCCTTATCTTGCTTGAGGCACAATTCAAGGAGTCCTTGCCATATTTGAACTCTTTAATGACTACTATAAATATAGAAGTAGGCCTACATATAAAATACTCTGTGTCACTCTCGATACACTGCATCCAAATGCATTCAAGCAACATTCAAAAGCATTCAAACCTGCGTTTTGGTTCTCAACACTCATACCAATAGGTGTGTCCCTTTTGTTATTTTCTTTACTGTTTTAATCTTTCATGAACAATCAGAGCCTGTTCTGATTTTGTTCCTTAGTTTTGTTTTGTTTTTCCAAACACATTCAATAAAATACCAGCATATTTTATTAATTATTTGTGATTGTTGACCTAGTAAATCCATCACTGTTAGACTCGTGCGTTTCAGTACTGCCTAGGAACCTCAGGCCAAGGGTACTTTCCTACTTGGCCATCACAATCACATAATAAATCTCATATCTCAATGTCTTGAGTATCATTCACTCAAGCACTTTAAGAAATTAGTTTGCACAATCAAATCACTTTCGGTTCTGGCACGCCCACGCAAAACTATAGCAAACAAGTCCATAGATTATGTGGGTGACCCATCGCCCACAAAATGCTAACACTATTGATGAAGCAACAAAATACTTAGAAATGGTTATATGTGTGGCCATTTGTATGTAACAAGTCACCAAGTTGAAGAGATCATTAACCTGTATGGTTGTCATATTGCTTGAAAATGTATTTGATGGCACAGATCCTGGAAGTTGATTCCAGCTAAGATCTCTGTAAATATAACCACTTACCAGTTAGATACATTATTAGCCAAAACACATAATGAGAATAAATGGGCAATATTTAATGCCTGCTAAAGGAGCATTTGAAAACCACCCCATGGAATTTGAACATCACTCAAAATTACAAATAGCTCAGTTTTGCTATCCTACTTAGATCAGGTTCTGCACCTTGCAAAATGCAATTTCTAAGGCCTCTACCAAGTCAGCAAGAAAGAAACAGTGTAGCCATTCCATCTTGATTAAATTACAATAACTTACATAAGTAGTCTATACCTTACTATTGAAATATAGGATTATTACCTCTTTACAGCGTTCACAACCTTGAGATATGCATAATCATTGAACAAGGCTTAGCTTATTATCTGTACGTTGCAAATGAATATATTAATTCTTTACAACAATACCTGTAGACACCCCATTTTGTCGGCTATTAGATTTAGGATACCCATAGCTTGGTGGTTCACAATGATCGAAAAAGACTCAAAAGGACTCCTGGAAGTTAGTTCTATTTCTCAAAATGCTCAGAATGACCAAAATGCCCCTGAAAGCCCGAAAACTCCCAGATTTGGACCAAAAGTTCTGGAAACATGCTATGTCATAAGAAAAGTAAGAAAATGAGTTTTTAAGTAAAATCAGATGAAGTAGTCAGCTCCCAGAGACCCCCGGAAGTACCGGAAGTTCCCGAAAAGTCCCCGTTGACTGGTTTGACCTAGGTTTGACCGAATTTGACCAAGGTTTGACCAAAATCGTCCAAATTTGCCAAAAAGTTTCGAGATCATTCTAGATCATGTGGAAAGTACTAAAATGAGTTTTAAAAAGAAATCGGACGATAACGTCAGCTCCCGGAAGTCCCGGAAGTTCCCGAGAATCTTAGGTTTGACTGGTTTGACCAAAAGTTGACTTTAAAACCGGAGCGCCACAACAATTTTCAAACATTTTTCATAAATACTAGAGGTCAATAGCTTTCCAACGGTATATCGCACATAATTCCTGGATCTAAAGCGAATTTATTTTGAATTTTCGAAGGCGAAAAATGTGATCAAATCGGCTTTTATTGTGAATACTGCAAAACTTTTCAAAGTGACCCATCTCCAAACTATTTTTTATGTAAAGTAGACTCCATTACCTTTCAATGGAATATCACAACCTCAATTTGGAGTTCATATGCATTTTCTGTGAATTTCGGATGAAATAGGGCCTTTTCGCGAATACCGGAACCTCTGGGGCCTAAAAAGAATTATCTGGACGAATGAGGAGCAGTGTCGTCGCGGCACTGGCCCATTGTCGTCGCGGCACTGGCCCATTGCCGTCGCGGCACTGTCCTCCAGAACCGTCCATTTTTGCAATTTTTTTGGGGTCCATTTTGATAAATTAGAAACCAAAACGACGTAGCTCTATGTTTTCAGTTGTTTGGGACCAATGGGAGTACTTCTAAAATCCCAAAACCACCCCCAAATTAGCCTATATAAACCCCCCATTGCTCTTCATTTGGAGGGGGGGGCAAGCGCAAAGCCCATAGAAGTTGTAGAGAGAAAGATAGATAGAGATAGGTTTAGAAGAAGGAAAGGGAGCTTCTCCCATTGATTTTCTATAAGAAAGTGAGTTTTAATCTTGTTTTCTTCCATTACTTCTCTTATACTTCACATTCCAAATACCCCCAATCACCATTCTTGAGCATTCTTGAGTTAGAAAGCTACTTCCATGTCCAAATGTCAATATCTATGAGTGAAGCACCAAGCTACAAGTCCAATATCACATTGATTATCATCTATTGATTGTTATTTACTTGCTTGTTTATATATATGTTCATCTCTTCTTACCTCATTTCTTTTTATTTTTCTTTATTTACTTACTTGTTCTTCATCATCTAAATGATGACATAAAGTTTGAGGTGAGTGAATCCTTATGGATAGTAGCTCTTGACCTCAAACACATGTTTAATAAATGATGATTATAACTTCAATACCTCCAAGGCATCCTTGAAGTTTTGTTCAAAATAAAAATAAAACTCTCCAATAATATTGAGGGTTCTTGATGATGAGTTTGATGTTGATATTTCAAGAAGTCATAATCTCTATTTGATGTTGAAAATATACTTTCAAAACCTCTATTTCAAAACCCCTCTCAAACCCTCTCATTTTGATCTCAAGAAAGAAAACTCAAGTTTTTCCCAAAATCTTTAAAACAGTGAGTCAAAACAGTGAATGATCTGAGCTCAAAGATTTCTCTAGAACTCAATACTCAATGTATGTATGCAATACCACTTGTAAAGTCTTCCTAACTCATTATAGAACACCCATGATTTTTGGTTTGACTTGGAAATACTTGGGAGGATTCCATTTTGGTCCAAACATTCTCTCCAGATATTCTGCCTTTACTGTCACAGCAGCTTGGTCAACTTTCAACTTGTTTTACAGAAAACGTTTTCAAAAGGAGTGATCCCAAACTATTGTTTCCTTAAACTTCAGTGTATTAGGGAACTTTCTATATAAAATGGGCCCCTAGATCATTTTTTTTCATTTTCTAAGATTTTTCAACATTTTAGTCGACAGTACGAACTCTGTTTCTGAGTAACCTCTATTGTTCATATGATTTCTCTCAATCTGTAAAGATTGTCTTTTTGGGTTGTGTTCTAGACACAATAAGAAAGATCTCCATAAAAAATCATGCATTGAAAACATTCCTAGCCCCTTTTTTCAATTTTCAAAAGATCATGTTACTGTTCTATCCACTATTCACAGCAAGCATACTTTTACTTCCATCCTTTGATTTGATGCTTACATGCACTCCAAATTAGCTCATGTCTTAGGAAGTAGTTCATACTACATTTGTACATATCCCATGATGATTTCCTTCATTCATTCATACACATTCTGGACTTCTAAGTCATTCTAGGAATCCATGAACACAAAACACACTACAACCTTGGCACATTCTAGATACATACATTGCATCTATGCAAAGATTTAGGGCTTTTGTGACTCCTAATCTAAGAAGATCATAAAGAATGAACTTGATCATACACTCATGTTTCCCTTCGATCTAATCATCCTTTCTCATCCATCCCGGGGATTGAGAGGTCTTCTTTTCTCAAAGATTAGCATAGATCATTCTAGCTTGCTAAGCATACTTTGATCCTTTTTGATTTATTTGTTTCAAGAACAATTCATGTCCCCTTTAGATTAGGGAAACTTAATTACTTGATATGTGATTAGATGATTTTTCCTAGGTTTGTTCGTGTGGTCTTTCACTTTTGCATCGTGTGATATTTAGCTTAGATCTTATGAATGATATCTTATCTTTTGATCTTCCATTTCAAGATTCTTATGTGATGTAATATACCTATCATAGTATTAATTGTCGAACCAAACATAGTAAAAGATGATTATTTGGATGCTAATTGAGGCCCGTCGAGAGACGGGGCAAGTTGAGGGTGTTTTAGTCGTGACAAAGGCTCCTTTCTCTCTCGTACAAAAACCCCAAGCCAAGTTCTTTGGTTATGAAGGGTCGGTGCCCTTTATCCATTTGGGTGAGTCAAAATTAGGTTTCTTGGCTCCTTAAAGACCAAGTGGTGACTCTGTATCTGTTTTCAACAGACCTTTTCTTTTTTCTTTCCCTTTTCAAAATGATTTCAAACAAAAAAGAAGTGGAATTCCACGTGTCCACAATCTGGCGACTCTTCTGGGGATTTTTATTTTAAAACAAAATAATACAGAGGTTTGACTCATAAGAAATATCCTTAAAATCATCTTTTTACTGTGTCTGGTTCACCGCATTGCACTCCTGCATCTCCCCTCCGACTGTGTCTAAAACGCGGTGCTGACATTGTTCAGGTCTTGCTGTGCCAGGGCACAAGTCATTGTTGATACTGTACCTTCCAAGGTATATCAAAAAGAGTAAAAACCTCCGTACTGTCTCTCTAACAGTATATTGGAACGCTCGTCAATGGACCCTCTTTGACAAAACCCAGCCTTTGCATAATGATTTCTATAGAACCTTTCATAGGACTGTTAATTTATCTTTTCAGATAAGACAATGTGATATAAACTGCTATATGCCCTGGTGGGATTACCTGCGCGGTGTAGATGCTTATGTGGCATAGAATAGAACCTCTTTCTTATGATTCCCAAGGCAATCACTTACATGTGACCACATTGAGTGGCTTACCTAGGCACCATAGTAAGGAAGTCTGCTCCATGTTCACAAAGATATACACCGCAAACCATGTTTGTTGGTCCTAAGACATAGGAGTATGAAAACTTGCTAGACAATATGATCACCGTCATCCAAATCTCCCAGATATACTTGTTTCTCCCAGAAACTCTGTCCAACTTACCCAAATATACCTATTTTCCCAGAAGCTTTGTCCAACTCTCCCAGATTTTCCAAAAATCCCAGCAACTCCATCCGAACTGGCCAAAAATGCCTAGATGTGCCAATTTCTCCCAGAAATTCTGATTTTCCAATTTTTCCCAGAAACTCTGCCCAGATTTCCAAAACACTCAGATATACCAGTTTCTCCCAGAAACCCTGTCTACATTTCTCAGAAAATTCCTAGATATATCAGTTCCTCCTAAACACTTTGTCGAGATTCACCTTGTTTCTCCTAGAAACTCAGATTTCCCAATTTCTCCTAGAAACTCTGTCCAACTCTACCTGTTTCTCCAAGAAACTCCGTCCAAGTCACCTAGAAAACCCTGTTTCACCCAGAAACTCCAAGAGTCCTGTTTCTCCCAGAAATCTCATATGCACCAGTCTCTCCCTGAAACTCTATCCGATCCGCCTAGATTTCCCAAAAATCCCTGTTTATCCCAGAAACCTTGAAATCCCTGCTTTTCCCAGAAACCTTTCTCACTTTACCTTATTTTTCCCAGAAACTCTGATTTTCCCATTTCTCCTAGAAACTCTGTCCAACTCACCCAGAAATACCTGTTTCTTTCAGAAACTTTGTCCAAATCACCTAGATTTCCCAGAAATCCCTATTTCCTAGAAACACTGCCAAAATTCACCCAAATTTCCCAAAAATTTACTTATAAAATTTTCCAAATTCTCATTCCTCAAAGAGCAAACCTGTCTTCCTCACCCTCCCTATGACGATGATCATCCTAAAAAGAAAAGTTAGCACACTCTATATGGTTAGGACCTTACTTAACTGCTATATGTTAGAAGTAGGTGCATCATATAGATTAGGGCTTGCATCCGCATGCTGGTCTCATATGCATACACGATTCATGTCAGTTCGCTTGCACGCACGTCTTATCAGTCTCACATGTGCCAGTCTCTACACATCTAGCGTGTACATGTCATCATCCTTACCCATCTCAATCGTTGTATAGAAGTCGTATACATACTGCAACCGTTATCGATTCACATCAATAAATCCTTCAAAATTCTGATCATCTCTTCCCGATAGGAGTCCATAAGAAGTGTTTCGCACCTCTGCTAATTTGGACTTTTACTTCTATTTGCAGAAAACCATAGCCCTGGGTAAGGACATTGTTGTACCTCCCCGAATTCATTATCTTGTTCGTGGGCTAGCCCAGATTGTCATAAGCCCACCAATGGCCTACAAAGCTCTGGAAGAGAAAGTGAACAAGCTACAAACCACTATTAAATAGCTAAGTTTAAGGATGAGCCAATTTGAGAAGATGGTACAGAGCATTGATAAAGGGAAGTATGGGTTGTTCGACGCCGTCTATCCAAGCCCATTTCCACATCCAAATCTCTACTTGTATCCAAGCCCATACCCTAGCCTTGGGAATCCTAGTCCATATCCAAACCCAAGAGCCACTCCAAGGACCCACTTGAACTCAAAGTTTAACAAAGCCCGCAAGCCAAGAGCCTTTGCCAACCTGGGTATGCCGTTGTCCGTAATCCTTGATAAACTCATCAAAAAAGGGTACCTCCAACTCCTTCAGCCTCGTGCCGATATCCCTTCACCCAGCTGTGACATGTCCAAATGTTGTGCCTACCAATAAGGCCCAGGCCACGATACCGACAGCTGCATGCGCCTTTACCATGATATCCAAGACCTCATTGATCAAAAAATCATCGAGACATCGCCCATCTAATCCCATGTCAACCAAAATGTCAGCCTCATCGAACCTAAAGCCCCTCGCTCATCTATTCAAATGATCCCATTCGCTGAGGCCCTTGAGTGTTGAACTTGTGCAAGTGAAGTGGTGATGTTTGGGACTTTTGCTAGCAAAACAAATAAGGATGCTCTTTAAAAAAAAGAGAGAGAAAAATAAGCAAGTCACCATGGCACTCCTTGAGACCGGGTCGAGTCTGTTCTATGTTTTGAGTCTATTTCAACTTTAGTCTTGTGGCCAAGTCTGTCTGTCATCGAGTTGTTGTGAGTCTGTATCGAGTAATGTAATCCCTCTCTTGCTAATGGAGTGAAATCTCATCTTGCTTAATCTGATGTGTATAGTCATAAGTGCATGAATCGCTGAACTGAAAATGTCACTTTTCAAATTACCATGGATATTACTCTGTTAATAATTTTTGCGTCAAACAAAAAAAAAATAATCCCAAAAAGTCCAAAGTCGATTTTGCGCTAACACTAAAGAAGAGCTGAGAATTGAATAGTCTTACTTTAAGAATTTAAATATGCTTTTGCTTAAACCTTGAAAAGATATACTTGAAACTGACTTGGGGCTTGCCAACACCTTTTTTCAGCATTTCAAAGCCTTGGACCCAACCCAATTGATAGCCATGCAAATCTGTACGGACTTAGTCCTTGACGGTAGCCAAACATTTCAGTGAGTTTCATCTCCACTTTAAAAAAAAAGAAAAAAAGAAAAAAAGAAAGAAAAGAAGAAGAAAAGAAAAAGAAAAAGAAAAAGAAAAGCTCGCTAGGTTGAAAACCCGAAATGGCACCTAGGCAAAAGTTAGAGCTGAAAATGTATTGATTTCCAAGATTTGACCCTAGCCAGTCAAAATGATGGACAAAATGAAAGAAAGAAAATTTGGTGATACAGAGAATTGTACACTTCAAGGCGCATCATGAAAACGTGCCTAGACCATATTTCAAAAGGCTCGGAATGACCACAAACAAATTTTGAAAGCTGACATGTACATTCTGGAATTTTGATCAGAAGATCTCACACGAATCAGCTACGTGAAAAGCAAAATTGACTGGCTAGGTGAAAGTAAAAAGGATTAATCCTCAAAACAAAAGAAAAAGAAAAAGAAAAAGAAAAAGAAAAAGAAAAAGAAAAAGAAAAAGAAAAAGAAAAGAAAATAAAAGAAAATAAAGGGAGATCGAAGCTGAATCCTCTCATTCAAAGCTACCACAAGTGGCTCAAGTTTGAACTAATTTGATGATTGGCTTGCAAAACCCTCGTAATCAATCCATATCCTTCAAGCCTTGCCTTGAACTATGCTCGACCTGATTCCTACTCGGGGATACGTAGGCAACTGCATCGATCGGTCAACACCATAATCAACCCTTTTTGTTCAAGCCTTGCCTTGAACTACGCTCAACCTGATTCCTACTCGGGGATACGTAGGCAACCACATCGGTTCAGTCGACACCATAATCAACCCTTTTTTTCAAGCCTTGTCTTGAACTACGCTCGACCTAAGTCCTACTCGAGGATACGTAGGCAACTGCATCGGTTCGGTCGACACCATAATCAACCCTTTCTTTCAAGCCTTGCCTTGAACTACGCTCGACCTGATTCCCGCTCGGGGATATGTAGGCAACCGCATCGGTTCGGTCATCCCACCCACCTAAATATAATCCATTTCCTTCAAGCCTTTTTAGGCCCCTTCTTTCAAAGCCTCCCTGAACTACGCTCGACCTGATTCCTACTCGGGGATACGTAGATAACCGCATCGGTTCGGTCGACACCATCATAATCAACCTCCTTTTCTTTCAAGCCTTGGCCCGAACTACGTTGGACTACGTAGGCAGACTTTCAAAAGAAAGAAGGATGGCTCGCTAGGTCCAAAATCTGAAAGGACGCCTAGGCAAAATTAGAGCTAAATCCAAGGTGAGCAATAACAAAAGAGAAAAGAGCTCACTAGGCCACCTCAATGGTGCCTAGGCAAAACTTATGAGCATTTGAGAGATTAAAGTCACAGTCCTTACCTCAAGCCAGAAAATCATCTTCCAAACTAGGTGCAAACTTCTGCTACCCGCCTCGTTTGCCTAAAATTTTACTATCTACCCTTCATACAAGGGGCAAACTTCGGTCACCTACCTCGTTTGCCCAAAACCTCCAATAAACCATTGTCCAAACTAGGGGCAAACTTCGGTCACCCACCTCGTTTGCCTATGAATTCCACTTCCTACACCTCAAACTAGGGGCATACTCTATTTGCCTAACACGATCTCTTCACACTAAGGGTGAGTTTTCAAGTCACCAAGTTGTTTTGAAAATTTTGAAATAGAGCATCTTTTATTCTAAAAGCTAAGACACTAATTCAAAGCACTTCCTGGGAGAAGTAGAGAATTGATTAGATCAATAGGGAGGAATTTTCAAAAACCAGATTTATCAGCAAGGTGCTACCATATTAATATGAGGAGTGAACATAAAAGATGAGCGGTACATCATGTATGACGAAAACACATTGAATTATGGCAATTTGGGCGCTTCGTGCCTTTACTTTTGACAAGTCAATCCTTTATTGGTTGAGTCAGTAATAAAAGTGTATCAGAGCTCAAAGTTCATACAAGCCAACCCAACTCATCATCGTTATTCCTGTCAAGTCCATTCGTCCTGACGGTCTAAAATGTGTGGGTTTAAGGTGACTCCCAATTATAAAACATGTGGATGCAAGCAGAAGTTCCGAACACAGTTACTGCACCAGTCAAGGCGTTAGCATGAGAGGTATCCAAACTTGGGGCAAATGCGAATTTCATCTGTTTCCTAACCATCAAAAGTTGACCCTCATCCATGCAACATAAGTCCATGACTGGCTGTTCATCATCTTTCTTCATCCATGCAACATAAGTCCATGAGTGGCTGTTGATCATCATCCTTCATCGATGTCAAATCCATAGCCGCCATAGATCATCTATGAATTGAATCGTACCTTTACTCCCATTAGTGGGTGTATTTCCTTTTTCCCTAGCGGAATACATATTATCCATTCCTCCCCAGTAGAGTCGCTTCATCCCTAGCAGATTCAGTTTTATCCCCAGCAGGCTTATCGATTCATACATCGTCAGTTCTTCTGATCACGGTTAGTCCAACTGTTGATTCAATCCATGACAGTCACAGTAGTTCACTGTCGACTCGTCATCTCGATTCGTACATCATCATTTCTTTTGATCATGGTTAGTCCAACCGTTGGTCCAATCCATGACAGTCACAGTAGTTCACTGTCGACTCATCATCTTGATTCGTACATTGTCATTTCTTTTTATCACAGTTAGTCCAACCGTTGATTCAATCCATGACAGTCACAGTAGTTCACTGTCGACATCTCGATTCGTACATCGCCAGCCCTTTAGATTGAGGCAAGTCACTTTTTATTAGCCCTCTAGATTAAGGCAAGTCATTAATCATCAGCCCTCTAGATTGAGGCAAATCCTTCATTGTCAGCCCTCTAGATTGAGGCAAATCCTTCAACGCCAGCCATCTAGATTGAGGCAAATCCTTCATCGCCAACCCTCTAGATTGAGGCAAACCCTTCATCGCCAGCCCTCTAGATTGAGGCAAGTCACTTTTTATTAGCCCTCTAGATTAAGGCAAGTCATTCATCATCAACCCTCTAGATTGAGGCAAATCCTTCATTGTCAGCCCTCTAGATTGAGGCAAATCCTTCATCACCAGCCCTCTAGATTGAGGCAAACCCTTCATCGCCAGCCCTCTAGATTGAGCCAAGTCACTTTTTATCAGCCCTCTAGATTGAGGCAAGTCATTCATCATCAGCCCTCTAGATTGAGGCAAATCCTTCATTGTCAGCCCTCTAGATTCAGGCAAATCCTTCATCGCCAACTGTGGATGCCGACATTTGCGCCCACTTTTTAAACTTTTCAAATTCAAAGAGTCGCCACTTAATTTTTAAAGGGAAATTAAGAAACCATTTTGAAAGCAAACTGATCTTTTGCGAAACCAAAGATAATCTGGGTCCGGGGATTATGGAATGAAAGGGGAAGGAGCCCGACGGACTAAAACACCCCCTTTCATCCTATCTCGTGATAGGCCTCTACTCATCATCCTTTTTAATCGAATTACTAATCTAAGCATGCCCTCAACTAATACATATATATAAATAATACATTACACAAGCATGTTGAAAAGGCTGCAAGATTGCTAACGACAAAATATCATTCATAAGCCACACAGTTCAAATAGCAAGCAAGATGATGTGCAAATAGGGAACTAGGAAACTTACCCGGGATCCAGCTGTGAATTTAAACGTGCAATACATACATATAAAATAAACCTAAGAAAAGGTCTCTAACGCATATAAACACATAAGGCAAGACCTAGTCTAAGGTGTCGCGCATGGAGTCGAAAATCAAGAAAATCAACGAATGAAATAAACTAGAGAAGAGATGAGAAGTCGTACCTCCAAAGCGCTACAAAACAAAGGTTAGTCCACATGCTTCACATAATAATATGATATCAAACAATCAATCCTAATTCTCTAACTTAGATCTATCAAGCATGAAATCCAACTTTATCCAATAACTAGTTCTAATCATAAGCATTAATGTACATGAATGAATGAATGCATATGAACAAGAATAAGATATGGATTTATTCACTAATTTGGATCACTTGGCCTCTGGATTTAAGCTAAACTATCATTATTCAAAACATGATTTGAGTTCTAAGACATTAGGGAACCATTTAAGTTAAAATCAATGAGACTAGACAAGAATAGTGACTGTTTTTCCCAAATTACAGAGAGCAGACCAGATTTTAAAAAGTAGAACAACCATACTTCCAACGGTTGGATCTTAATGATTTTTGGATATGATATGCCTCTGCGAGTCTAGTTTATAACCTAAAAATAAAATCAAGGTTTGTACGGTTAGATCTCTGGGAATGTGGAAAACACTAGACATCACTCAGGAATCTGCAACTCTCTGTCCAGAGATCTTGTACGATTTTCTAAAAATAGTAAAAAAATGAGAAACACTTAGATATTTTTAGGGTATCTTCCTAATACATTAAGGTACTTAGAAAAAATTATTAGAGACCCGAAAAACTCTATTAAGGTTCTGATTTATTAATTTCAAAATGAACTCACTGTTCTGAAATTTTGGACAGAGAGTTGCTTGTTTTGAAATCATAAGACCAAACCATCTTAGACATGGAATTTCATCAAAACAAAAATCACAGAGGTACTTAAATGGGTTATGAACATCCTCCAATTGGTCTCATCCATTTCCAATGAATCATGACTTTATAAAAAATCTTTGATCACAATTGGTTTATGGATTTACTGCACCTTTGTTAAGTTGATGTTCATAGTTTAAAACCAACTTGATTCATGATCCTAGAAAGGACTAGAATCAAGTTTGATTATGATTATTGGGACAAATAATGAAGTAGGGAGAAATCCCTAGATTTAACCTTGATGGATTCCTATCATAGATCACATAATTGAAGATTTAGCAAGAGAATCCTAAGGTCTTACTTATTTTAAATGAAAATCTACATCCAATTCTTCTCTCAAATGTATGGTCCTTGAAGAATATAGAGTCATATTATTATTTCTCCTACCAAGTTAATGGTCCTTGGAGACAAAATAAAATCCCAACTACATAAACCTCTATGGAATATAGCATGAATTCCATAAGATTTTTAGTGAGGAGATTTCAAACCATGAGTTAAGACTTAAATTCAACCAACTACGTATAGAGATGATCATGATCCATTTTAATCCCCATATAAATCATAGGATCATAGGGGACTAGAGGATCTAACTTAAAGAAATCTAATGAAATATTGAAGATCTCATAGATCTCTTGAGAAGAATATAAACAAAAGAAAGGAAATCAAAATGTTATTTGAAAATTTCAAGTCAAAACTCTTTTATTCATAAATCCAAAGCTCTAATCCAAATTAATGAAATACCATGATATTCAATCACAAATTCTAAGTGGCGTGTGATGAAATGAGGTAGGATGAGAGGTTTTGAAAATGTGTAAAATTCCTAGATCCAAGAATTTGTGATTGAATTGCCTAATCCTACCAAGTAATTGAGAGGTTACCTCTAAGACCTCAAAGATTTCTTCTATTTCTTGTGAAATTCTTCCAAGAATCCTCAAATTCTTCTCCAAGTTCTTCAAGTTCTTCTTAAAATTATTCAAGTTCTTCTCAAAATTCTTCAATTCTTCTCTATTTCCTTTAATATATCTCTATATCTCTTGCTTCTCTCTCTCTTGATACAAGTATATATCTCTTAATTCAAGTATATTCAAGTGTATCTTCCTCCAAGTCCCCCAAATGAAGATGAAGGTCTTGTTTATATAGACCACCAATTCAAGGTTAAATGGGTAAATTCGGGTGAAAACCCATGTGCAAAGTTTTCTTCTAGAACATGTGAGAAAAGCAGTCTGTTACACTTCGCGGCACTCGATGGCGGCCAGCGGCATTCACTGAGTGCCGGACGGTACTCGCTGAATGCCGGATGGCACTCAATGAGTGCGGCCGGCTTTCCCGCATGCCGGGGCTAACAGAATTTTGCCCTCTTTATAATTTTCAAAACATATATTACCACAATCTTAATTATTAGCAAGGTATATACTAATGTACTTATATTTGTAGTGTACTTTATTAAGATACACCTATATACATGGTATATACTATCATTTTATTTCTTTCTTTTCTTTCTTCTTCTTCTTCTTCTTTTTCTTTTCAAAACTACTTTTCCTCTTTTCTTTTGAAAACT
This sequence comes from Hydrangea macrophylla, assembly GCA_033977485.1. Lineage (NCBI taxonomy): Eukaryota > Viridiplantae > Streptophyta > Magnoliopsida > Cornales > Hydrangeaceae > Hydrangea > Hydrangea macrophylla. The sequence continues at coordinate 57,493,870 of CM066988.1, read as the reverse complement.
TCTTTCATATTATATCTCTTTTCGAATAAATTTTTTTTAGATTGATATTCTCACATGTTCTTCAACGTCCGGGTTTTCCCCGAGTACCCAATTTCCTTCTCTCTCTCTTATTTTGATTTTTGAATTTTGTTTTGAAGAATCTTTGAAGAATTTAAATTTTCTAGAAAACCTTCCAATTTTACTAGTCATTGTCATCATCGGTCTTGTAGAGGTAACCAATCCCTGGGCTTGACGTTTGGTCAAAATCGGGGTGTCTACACCAGCCCTCTAGATTGAGGCAAATCCTACATCACCAGCCCTCCAGATTGAGGCAAATCTTTCATTGTAAACCCTTTAGGTTAGGGTAGAACTTCCACATCTATCAATCATTTTCAAGAGATTCTCAGAGAGTCCATCAGCTCCCAAAGGCCCTAACTGGTTCTTTTTGATTATGCAATACAAAATTTGATCAACCACAAGAGATTCAGAGATGGATCCTAGTTCTTGGTCTTTCCGATCAACCGTGAGATATTTGGAGACGAATCCTGGTTCTAGTGCCAAAGTTAAGAGAGATTCCCAAAGAATCCCCTACTATCCCCAGCAGAAGATAACGACAATCAGAACTAACTCTCTGGATTAGTCATCCTAAAACACCGCCTGCAGTCAAAAGACCCCGACTCCCAGGGCAAGCACTGTCTATTCACAATTCACGGCTCCGTTGATTATTGTGAGTTTCCTCACCCGTCAGTTATCGTAAGCTTCCTCACTTATCGTGAGTTTTCTCACTCTTGTTATCTCACCTGTCAATTATAGTGAGCCTTCTCACTTATCGTGAGCTTCCTCACTCCTTTGTCCAAAAATCATGAGCTTTCTCACCAAATAATTATCGTGAGCTTCCTAACTTATCGTGAGCTTCCTCACTCCTCTGTCCAAAACCATGAACTTCCTCACCAAACAAAAATCATGAGTTTCCTCACCAAACAATTATCGTGAGCTTCCTCACTCCTCTGTCCAAAACCATGAACTCCCTCACCAAACACTTATCACGAGCTTCCTCACTAACTCAGCTATCGTGAGCTTCTTCGTTCCTCTATCCAAAACCATGAGCTTCCTCACCAACTCAGCTATTATGAGCTTCCTCACTCCTCTGTCCAAAATCATGAGCTTCCTCACCACTCAGTTACCATGAGCATCCTCACTCCTTTGTCCAAAATCATGGGCTTCCTCCCCCATTCAATTTTCGTGAGCTTTCTCACTCAACGTAAGCTTTCTCACTTGTCGGTTATCGTGAGCCCCTTTACCTACTTATCAAATATCATGAGCCTCCTCACCTGTCGATTATCATGAGCTCCCTCACCTGTCGGTCATCTTCAATTGTCATTCTCAAGGACCCCGCATCCGGTCCCCTTCATTCACAAAGCACGTTTCCCGTAATTCAAGAAGTTTACCCCAAGACCCAAAGTCTTCAACACCTTGGTATCCTTATCAGGATCAACCACTGCATTAGAGTCAAACAAACACTAGCACAACACAAGCCCACTATGCGTGGCACACCCTACAGCACCAGCTCATACTAGGATCAGAACACTAGACATGATAGGACTCAGGACATAATTCCTATCACATTCATGCATTGTATATCATCCTCGTAGCATAGCATCCACCTGTCTTGTTGTGCATGTGTGATTCATTCCTTTGTGCCCCGAACTACGTCCTGGTCTGATTCCCCTGCGGATACATAAGCAGCTCACACCGAGCATGACTAGTACTAGCCTCAGCATCATCCTTGCATCTTTTGCAATGCTTTTAACCTAAATTTATCGCCTCCAAAAAAAGAGCTGTCTCTTCAAAGCTTTGGCACTCGCTTGCGACATGCGTTGCCTCGCAAGTTCATGCCAAAGAGGAGCAAATTGTAGACATCCCATTTTGTCGGCTATCAGATTTAGGAGACCCATAGCTTGGTGGTTCACAATGATCGAAAAAGACTCAAAAGGACTTCTGGAAGTTAGTTCTATTTCTCAAAATGCTCAGAATGACCAAAATGCCCTTAAAGCCCGAAAACTCCCAAATTTGGACCAAAAGTTCTGGAAACATGCTATGTCATAAAAAAAAAGTAAGAAAATGAGTTTTTAAGTAAAATCAGATGAAATCGTCAGCTCCCATAGACCCCCGGAAGTTCCCAGAAAGTCCCCGTTGACCGGTTTGACCTAGGTTTGACCGGGTTTGACCAAGGTTTGACCAAAATCGTCCAAATTCGCCGAAAAGTTCTAAGATCATTCTAAATCATGTGGAAAGTACTAAAATGAGTTTTAAAAGGAAATTGAACGATAACGTCAGCTCCTGGGAGCCCCCAGAAGTCCCGAAAGTTCCCGGGAATCCCAGGTTTGACTGGTTTAACTGGTTTGACCAAAAGTTGACTTTAAAACCGGAGCGCCGCAACAATTTTCAAACATTTTATATAAATATTAGAGGTCAATAGCTTTCCAACGGTATATCGCACATAATTCCTGGATCTAAAACGAATTTATTTTGAATTTCTGAAGGCGAAAAATGCGATCAAATCGGCTTTTATTGTGAATACCGCAAAACTTTTCAAAGTGACCCATCTCCAAACTATTTTTTATGTAAAGTAGACTCAATTACCTTTCCAACATGATATCACAATCTCAATTTGGAGTTCGTAGGCATTTTCTGTGAATTTTGAACGAAATAGAGCCTTTTCGCGAATACCGAAACCTCTGGGGGCCTAAAAAGAATTATCTGGACGAATGAGGAGCAGTGCCGCCGCGGCATAGGCCCAGTGCTGCCACGACACTCTCCTCCATAACAGTCCATTTTTGCAATTTCTTTTGGGGGTCCATTTTAATTAATTAGAAAACAAAACGACGTAGCTCTATGTTTTCAGTTGTTTGGGACCAATGTGAGTACTTCTAAAATCCCAAAACCACCCCCAAATTAGCCTATATAAACCCCCTATTGCTCTTTATTTGGGGGGGGGGGGGGGGGGGCAAGTGCAAAGTCCATAGAAGTTGTAGAGAGAAAGATAGATAGAGATAGGTTTAGAAGAAGGAAAGGGAGCTTCTCCCATTGATTTTCTATAAGAAAGTGAGTTTTAATCTTGTTTTCTTCCATTACCTCTCTTATACTTCACATTCCAAATACCCCCAATCACCATTCTTGAGCATTCTTGAGTTAGAAAGCTACTTCCATGTCCAAATGTCAATATCTATGAGTGAAGCACCAAGCTACAAGTCAAATATCACATTGATTATCATCTATTGATTGCTATTTACTTGCTTGTTTATATATATGTTCATCTCTTCTTACCTCATTTCTTTTTATTTTTCTTTATTTACTTACTTGTTCTTCATCATCTAAATGATGACATGAAGTTTGAGGTGAGTGAATCCTTATGGATAGTAGCTCTTGACCTCAAACACATGTTTAATAAATGATGATTATAACTTCAATACCTCCAAGGTATCCTTGAAGTTTTGTTCAAAATAAAAATAAAACTCTCCAATAATATTGGGGGTTCTTGATGATGAGTTTGATGTTGATATTTCAAGAAGTCATAATCTCTATTTGATGTTGAAAATATACTTTCAAAACCTCTATTTCAAAACCCCTCTCAAACCCTCTCATTTTGATCTCAAGAAAGAAAACTCAAGTTTTTCCCAAAATCTTTAAAACAGTGAGTCAAAACAGTGAATGATCTGAGCTCAAAGATTTCTCTAGAACTCAATACTCAATGTATGGGTGCAATACCACTTGTAAAGTCTTCCTAACTCATTATAGAACACCCATGATTTTTGGTTTGACTTGGAAATACTTGGGAGATTCCATTTTGGTCCAAACATTCTCTCCAGATATTCTGCCTTTACTGTCACAGCAACTTGGTCGACTTTCAACTTGTTTTACAGAAAACGTTTCCAAAAAGAGTGATCCCAAACTATTTTTCTCTTAAACTTCAGTGTATTAGGGAACTTTAGATATAAAATGGGCCCCTAGATCATTTGTTTTCATTTTCTAAGATTGTTTGACATTTCAGTCGACAGTACGAACTCTGTTTCTGAGTAACCTCTATTGTTCATATGATTTCTCTTAATCTGTAATAGTTATTAAAGATTGTCTTTTTGGGTTGTGTTCTAGACACAATAAGGAAGATCTCCATAAACAATCATGCATTGAAAACATTCCTAGCCCCTTTTTTCAATTTTCAAAAGATCACTTTACTGTTCTATCCACTGTTCACAGCAAGCATACTTTTACTTCCATCCTTTGATTTGATGCTTACATGCACTCCAAATTAGCTCATGTCTTAGGAAGTAGTTCATAATACATTTGTACATATCCCATGATGATTTCCTTCATTCATTCATACACATTCTGGACTTCTAAGTCATTCTAGGAATCCATGAACACAAAACACTCTACAACCTTGGCACATTCTAGATACATACATTGCATCTATGCAAAGATTTAGGGCTTTTGTGACTCCTAATCTAAGAAGATCATAAATAATGAACTTGATCATACGCTCATGTTTCCCTTCGATCTAATCATCCTTTCTCATCCATCCCGGGGATTGAGAGGTCTTCTTTTCTCAAAGATTAGCATGCATCATTCTAGCTTGCTAAGCATACTTTGATCCTTTTTGATTTATTTGTTTCAAGAACAATTCATATCCCCTTTAGATTAGGGAAACTTAATTACTTGATATGTGATTAGACGATTTTTCCTAGGTTTGTTCGTGTGGTCTTTCACTTTTGCATCGTGTGATATTTGGCTTAGATCTTATGAATGATATCTTATCTTTTGATCTTCCATTTCAAGATTCTTATGTGATGTAATATACCTATCATAGTATTAATTGTCGAACCAAACATAGTAAAAGATGATTATTTGGATGCTAATTGAGGCCCGTCGAGAGACGGGGCAAGTTGAGGGTGTTTTAGTCGTGACAAAGGCTCCTTCCTCTCTCGTACCAAAACCCCAAGCCAAGTTCTTTGGTTATGAAGGGTCGGTGCCCTTTATCCATTTGGGTGAGTCAAAATTAGGTTTCTTGGCTCCTTAAAGACCAAGTGGTGACTCTGTATCTGTTTTCAACATACCTTTTCTTTTTTCTTCCCTTTTCAAAACGATTTCAAACAAAAAAGAAGTGGAATTCCACGTGTCCACAATACCATCAAGACTAAAATAAATACGAGTTTAAAAAAGATTAAGCTATACACATAATAGGACCAACATTGTTATGAAATTGGTTATAGTTAAATAACCTGTCTCCCTGTGTTTGTCATAGAAAATGTAGGGAAATAAATGGAAGTAAAATTATAAAATCACCTTCAAAGAGTACAAACAATCATTTTGCTTAGTTAAGTCAATTTTTCCATTTCTTTCCATAACAAACAGAGAGACAAAATTAAGTAAAAATTAGACAAAATGCTCAAGGATAATTTGCCCATATATTTTTTACTTGTTAGTTCATTCCTCAAACTGAAAATAATTAATTTTTAGATTCTTATATGTGCTTTCTTTTATCTTCAGTTCGGTAACGATTGTCCCAACTCTTACACTACGATATGTATGATCATCTTTATGTAAGTCGCATACATGTTGTTATCTTCTATAGCATTGTTAATTGCAATGTTTCAATTATAAGTAATTTGATACTTCCCAAGTTTATATTCCCAATGTGGTTCCCAACACATGTGCCACTACTAGATGTTCATTGGAGGATGTTAAAGGTGGTCCCACTGCCGCATGTGTTGGGAATTACATTGGGAATACAAACTTGGGAAGCATAACAATACTCTTCATCGATTATATAAGTCTAATCTATAATCCACAAACCAGTGTTCTAAAAATTGGCATAGGCACTAGGCGGAGCCTGGCCGCTGCGATTTTCCCTTGGCGTTAGTAAAAATCGCCTAGGAGATTATGCAGGCCCTAGTGTCATGGGCTTAGAATTTTTTAACACCTTCCAGTGCAACACTTAGACTAACCCCCACTACTGTAAAATAAGTAAAGCCTTGCTAGTACTCAAAGTAGAGAAGAGGTGGAGGGTTCGGAGAAAGAGTATTGTATTGCTCTCAAATGCTTTACAACTCTTGGATGGTTTGACCAAATGAGGGCCTCTCATTTTTATAGGGAACTAAAAATACAATGGACGGTCTAGATTATTTCGATCTAATGGTTAGATTATTTCGATCTAACGACCTTCATCAATTATCTTGAATACTCCTATGAAATATCTAGATATTTATAAGCTCTACCATCTTCTAGAATTCTCTATTGAAGTCTATAATGTACAAGATATAAAAGCATATAGTAAGCCCTAGATTCTTCTCAAATGTATAAGTTATGCAATGCACTAGAACATTCTTCCATAGGCTGCCCACCAAATGTTTGAGAAAAATGACAAGCCGTGACACTAGGCATGTCTTTTCTAAAAATATTTTTTAAAATGTGGGGTAAGATTGTTATTTTTGTAAAATGAGATTAAATTACAGAAAAAATACGCATTACCTCCCTTTGGTTTGGCCCGATTCCACATTATCCCCTATACTTTATTTCGTAACATTTCACCCCCCTGTGGTTTGGACCAAGTTGAAACTGTTACTTTTATCATCCAAACTAACAGAGTTGGCCTCCAAAAGTGGGCGAGATTATATGGCGCCATTCATGCCATATATACAACTAAAATACCCCTCTATGTATTAAATGCCATCATCTTCTCCCATTTACGCACTATGAAAGACACTTTCCAAAGTAAATACACTGCCGGCAAGACAAGACAGAGAGGAAGGGTGACGAGCAAAAACCAAGGCAAATCTGGTATATCTCTTCTCCATTATTCATGCTAATTATTACCATTTTCTTTAAATTCTTGCCAAAATATCTTTCTGTTTTCAAAGATGGCTAGTTCACAATCATCACAATATGTTGGGAATGGTGGATCATATTCTCTGTATTTTGTATCTTGCTACTTGTAGTGCAATGCAATATAAGCACTTTAATTTCCCATATACACAATTGTGTTCATTTACACAAATGGATGGCTTGACCAAATGAGGGGCTCTCGTTTTTATAGGGAACTAAGAATACAATGGATGATCTAGATTATTTCGATCTAACGGTTAGATTATTTCGATCTAACGGCCTTCATCAATCATCTTGAATACTCCTATGAATTATCCAAGAGGTTGAGGGTTCAGAGAAAGAGTATTGTATTGCTCTCAAATGGTTTACAACTCTTGGATGGTTTGACCAAATGAGGGCCTTTCGTTTTTATAGGGAACTAAAAATACAATGGACGGTCTAGATTATTTCGATCTAACGGTTAGATTATTTCGATCTAACAGTCTTCATCAATCATCTTGAATACTCCTATGAAATATCTAGATATTTATAAGCTCTACCATCTTCTAGAATTCTCTATTGAAGTCTACAATGTACAAGATATAAAAGCACATATTAAGCCCTAGATTCTTCTCGAATGTATAAGTTATGCAATGCACTAGAACATTCTTCCATAGGCTGCCTACCAAATGTTTGAGAAAATGCCAAGTCATGACACTAGGTATGTTTTTTCTAATTTTTTTTTTAAAATGTGGGGTGAGTTTGTTATTTTTGTAAAATGGGATTAAATTACGGGAAAAATACACATTACCTCCCTTTGGTTTGGCCCGATTCCACATTACCCCTATACTTTATTTCATAACACTTCACCCTCTTGGGGTTTGGACCAAGTTGAAACTGTTACTTTTATCATCCAAACTAACAGAGTTTGGCCTCTAAAAGTGGACGGGATGTATATGGCGCCATTCATGCCATATATATAACCAAAATACCCCTCCTCTGTATATTTTAAGCCATCATCTTCTCCCATTTACACACTATGCAAGACACTTTCCAAAGTAAAGACACTACCAGCAAGACAAGACAGAGAGGGAGGGTGACGAGCAAAAACCAAGGCAAATCTAGTATGTCTCTTCTCCATTATTCGTGCTGATTATTCCCATTTTCTTTCAATTCTTTCCAAAATACCTTTTTATTTTCAGAGATGGCTAGTTCACAATCATCATAATATGTTAGGAATGGTAGATCATATGCTCTATTTTTGTATCTTACTACTTGTAGTGCAATGCAATATAAGCACGCAATGCAATATAAGCACTTCAATTTCCCATATACACAATTGAGTCCATTTACACAATTGTTCTTCTGATGATTCCTTCAAACTATGGTGCTCAATCTCATTTTCAAGTTTAGAACACCAATCATCCACATTGCAAAGCGGGGGTATTTGTAAAATACAACCGCGCTAAAAGGAAGAATTGTATTAGTTTTTACCACAACTTCCCGTGTTATCCGCAATTTGCATTACAAGGCTAATTTTTATACAATATGATTAATCTATGATAAGTTGTATTGTTTTAGCTGTTGTTTGTGCAGATTACTGCTGTGTGGACTGAACAGTTGAACATCAGAATAAATGGAATGCTGGAATGCAAACAAAAGAAGTCAAAGCTAAAATGTGAAGTTCGATCGCTCTAAGAAGGTTCGATCGATCGAGCGTTCGATCGCTTGAAGAGTGTTGAAGCGCTTGAAGAGTAAGGGTTCGATCGATCGAGATCTGTTCGATCGATCGAACGGGGTATTTCCAGTAACATTTACGTGCGCAGCAGATGCGGGTTTTTTACCCTAGTTTCTTAGGTTTTCTATATATATGCGTTTTGTACACGTCCATAAGGACGCCCACTTTTACATTTTAACAGTTTAGAAGGAGAGATAGAGAGTTTGCTTGGTTTTTGTAGGTTTTTCATTGAATGTTCGTATTGTGGATTGGATTTCTCGAAGTTTATACAAGTATCTTTCATTCCAGGTTATATATTTATTGCTTATTCATATTCTGCACGTGTTAGACGTAGTTCAATCGCTTGTTTTACAGTGTTGCATGCTAGATATTTATAAAACCATAGATTTTATAGTTTTCATGAATAACTCGCAACCAAACAGGGTATTAATGTTTTCTTACGTTAAAAATCAGTCCTCGACACTCCAGACGATGTCTGAGTAGTCCCAGGTTGGGAGAACACGATGAAACAGTGATCTCCAGCCTCTGCCATGCAGCAGGATAATCGCTGTGTTCGATCGATCGAAGTTAGTTCGATCGATCGAACCAGAGACAGTCAAGCGATCGAAGTTGGTTCGATCGATTGAGGGATGAAGGTCTTCGATCGATCGAAAGCGCGTCGATCGATCGAACTCTCGGATTCTTGAGGATGTTCCCTGCAGTATTCCAGGACTTTTTGTTTTAGGATTTGTTATCATTCTGTCCCAAATAAATGCTCAGTTTGTCAAAACAGTTTTAAAACTAAGGCCCTAAGGCATTTTCTTTCAATACATTTTGCAAACCATCTTCAATGCTAACACCATTGAGGATGCGAGTCTTAACTATTGGATTAAACCGCTTTCAAGTATTTTAATTTAACTGTGATGATACGGTCCCGGTCATGAAAGGGCCATAGAATCTTTATCTTTTGAGGAATACGGAAAACTGTAGGTAATGTACTCCTTTGTGCTTCAAGGCAAATGCATGGTAGATGGCTAGGTTACTGCGGATTCGTGTAATCCCAACACTTTCTTTTTAAATTTAAACTCCTTAATTCAAAGTACTGTTTTAGTTAGTTAGTTTGATTGTTTAGTTTATTTTAATCATTTTCATTAGTAATCCTTATTTGTGGAACTTCGTGTTCCGCACCATCATTCAATCTTAGTTATTTTATTTTGTTTTCTTTGAGGATAGTCTAAATCAATAGGTCAACACCTTCCCTATGGGATCGACCTGGTCTTACCAGATATTACTTGCACGTCTACCTACACTTGGGTATTGCACAAGAGCGCACAAGATTTTTCTCGTGTCACACATCTACCTTAGTTGGCCCCTTATTACCATTATTCACTATGATCATTGGCTTCATCTTCCTTTTCAAGTTCAGTAAATATATCATCATCATTAATTCCTTCAAGATCTTCATCCAACCATGAACCCTAACTGTGTCACTCTCTAATTGTAAACTCTACCTTAATCAATCTTAAAATCATGAACCCTACGTCAATTACCCCAAAATCAAAAAACTCTGACTCAACCAAACCTATGAATTAATTTGAAAATACTATACCTTACCTTCAATGATGGCAACCGTTGATGTGTCTCCATCTCTAAAAAAATCCAATTTTGCCTGACCCAAACCCTACTCACATGATGTACTGATGTGAAGAAGAAGGGCACTGAAATCTTAAATACTTAGTAAGGGTATAATGGCATTTTTATCTGCTCTGTTAATAAAAGTAACAGCTTCAGCTTGGTCCAAACCACAAGGGGTGAAGTATTACTAAGTATAGGGGGTAATGTGGAATCTGACTAGACCACAAGGGGGTAAAGTGTATTTTTCCCTTAAATTAAAGTAATGGTGTTTTTGAAAATGATGAAAACTTTGATCAGTTAAGGTTGATTAGGAGTTAACTTTGATGAAAAGAATGAGTTTGAATCTCAGAGAGAGAGAGAGAGAGAGAGAGAGAGTATATGTGTTTGTATGCGTGTATATTAGAGGCGCGGATTAAAATTTCTATTCGATCTATTGTTTTAGTGAGCCAGGAATCGGAAACATTTCAGTTTCGTTTCGAAAACATGTGAAAACACAAGAAAAAATTTAAAACACTAAGAAAATTGTAGAAACAAGACTTTTAATCTTAACTGTATGCACATATAAAGCTAATAATTGATTAATTGATCATTTGAGGTCTATGCATGCAATTATATCAAATAATATATAGTTAAATTAGAAATACATGATGATTTAGTCATCAATCTATAGTCACACAGTTCATAGAATATAGAAAGCATTTCATATGAAAGAAAAGTTATATATAAGCACATAAGGGGTTAATAAGACATTTCTAAAATACATATGGTTGTTCATCTAACAAATTTATATCTAATCGACTATAGAATGTCGAGCGGGTGCATAAACTGGTCCAGCTCTGGGCATTCACCAAGAGGAACATTATATGTTGTTGGATACAATGGATATGTAATAAACTTCAATTAAACAGTGACTAAACATGATCAAAGCACGTATATATACGCTGTCCGAAAAACAAGTTTATGTCCCCACACATGGTTGTTTTGTGGACTACGACGTCTTGTTCTTGAGGATACTGCAATTATCAATTGAAGTACAGCAAACTTCAAATGTTCTGCAGAATTAAATGTATATGAATTGTGTAGGATTTAGGTTACAAAAAACTTTAAATCATGCACAACGAAAAATAGAGTTTATAAAACTAATTGGTAGCCCGGATCTACTACTTGTTAACTCTATAGATGTGTATATACAAGAGGGAGAAGAGTTTATACCTCAGGTCTTGAACCTAATTCTGATTTTCTTCTTTCTTGATGGTACAACAGCCTTTACTAGGTTGTCTTCACCCTTATGACTCCTACCGATGCTTGCCGGAAAGACTAGCTAGGGTTGGTGGGAACCTTAATAGAGAGGATAGAGAAGGTTTGAGAACCCTAAAACAGTTTCTGTAGCTTCTAGTATAATAAGACGATGAACTCGGATTTCTGGATGCAGTTGCCCTATTTATAGATTCCCAGAATTAACCTTACCTTCAATCAATCAAAGTGGCTTCGATTGATCTAACCTTCAATCAATTGAATAACTTTTGATCGATCGAACTTGTCTTGACTTCAATCGATCAAAACTCCTTCGATTGATTGAGCCTGTCTTGACAAGATCCTCTTATGCCTTTCCAAGCATCCTAACAGAGCTAAGAGTGCTACCTCCTAGGTTCTTTATTATTGGCTCAGACTAGTTGTTAATTCTCATGACCAAACTCTTTGATCAACAAATCAATTAACTGATCAGTTAACGTTTACTCCACTATAAAACGATAACTGAACTCCAACGCAAAAGAACATATCCAAAGCAATAACTAGACTTGTATGGTGTACTAATGTCCCTCTACTGTCAACATTCATAATCATATTCAGGTAGTCGGATAAAAGGTTACTGTCAACCTGAATCATGATTACTTCTTGTATTCCTTGAGTCCCATTCACCTCTCATGATTACCAAACATGTTGATAACTACTTATCAACAAAATTACAGTTCTCAGTAATAAACTTGGTGACATTCTCAAGGGAATGCTTACTCTTTATCAGAGGGTAGATTCTATCTTGATAATATATGTTCACAATCCTATGAACATGACATGCTCAAGATACCTAGGTGTTGATCTTTTATAGACCTCACTGATTGGTAAGTCAAAGCAGCCATGTCCACAGTCTATGTTCATAATCGTCTCAAGATTGAGAACACGTACCTTATACAAGTTATGAGTTCCTCTCGACTGTTGACAATCTTAAGTGTCAATACGAAAGTCAGGTCCGTCAATGCACTATAAGGACTAGCTTATTAAGTAGGAGTTATACTCTAGTGATTGGGATTCATCACTCCATCCTATGGTAGTTAATCATGCTACAATGTAAACCTGATGAGATATCCAGTCCCATCATCCACTGTGACAAATTCTAAGTATCAAAGAATAGTGATTTGTATCTCACATGTATGTATCTCATACATACACGAATTATTTACTATGATACAAGGATTAACAATCATCTCATGAAAGAAATATACATAATAAAATGTAAAGCTGATATCCATATATTAAAATGTCAATGTCTCATACATAAAGTAATGGTTTGAGGGCACAAACCCAACAAATTGCTCTCTATGACTCAAGAATGGATAAAGAAAAGAAAGATAAAATCTATGAAAAGTATATCAAAACTAACTAACTATATTGTATATATAGAGGTGTCTATTGGGTAAGAGATGTATCTCTACACAAATGGTTGTGTCCTAACACCTATACACTACATATATAACAGTATATACACATTTATCAGCCATTAGAACAGATGAAATTCAAACAAATTCAAATTTTCTACATGAAAAGTTGTGATTCTTCACAAGCTGGGCCCAATCGACCGGTTGAACGGGGTCGGTCGACCGGTCAAATGCCCCTCTGCCTGAACTTATTTAAAAACTTCATATAGCCATTGACCCGGTCGACCAGTCGAAAACCCCTCTGCTAGAATCTTGAAACTTAATGTTCCAAGCCTTTCCTTGAGCATTGAGTCGGTCCATGGCAATCCTAACGATCCCCTTGAGCTTATATAAATTCTCATTCACACCTCGAAAGTAACAATCCCCTACATTTGAATGATTATGGCTTACTAAACAAAAATGAAATACAATAAAACTACGAGAGTAATTCACGGACTTGCGACGCATTAGGAGAGTGTTTTTTGGACTTGAACTTTCCCTTAGTGAATATATATACTAGATTTACTTGGTGACACAGTGTACATTAAGTATTGAACTGTTCAACCTTTTAGTGTAAACCAACACTAGATAACACACACCACATATCCTTATACATATTAATTCATTCGGTTGTGTTCATTTTGGTCCTGAACACGATCCTTATTCATGAGAACTCTTAGAGAACCAAGCCTTTGAAGTTATCATAGAAGTGACCCCACTTCCATTCTCATATAGGTAATACCAATTAAGAGTACTTACCTTTACTCATCAATATCATTAAATTTTAAACATAACCTCCACAAATTTTATTACACACTTGAACAATATACATAAATGAAGCCTTATTAAATGTGTGTTTACAACATGAACTTTCCCAACTAGTTTGCCTTTTCCCAACTAGTTTGCCTATTGAACCTAGATCTTGGGATCTCCAGTCTACTAGGTTAGGTTTCTGCTAGGTTGTTCAAAATATTGGCTTTATGCCCATTCCTTTCATCGTATGTTGAACTTGATCTCTAGGTAATCCTTTCGTTAGAGGATCCGCATTATTTTCCTTCGATTTGACATAGTCAATCGTGATTACACCACTAGAGAGCAACTGTTTGATTGTGTTGTACCTCCTTCTTATGTGTCTTGACTTGCCATTATACATGGTATTCTTAGCTATGGAAGATGTCGTATTGCAGTCACAATGCACAACTATGGCTGTTACCGGTTTTGGCCCTAATGGAATATCTTCTAGGAAGTTCTGAAGCCATTCGACTTCTTCACCCGCCTTATCTATGTCTATGAACTTTCCATCGTCGAATGTGCTATATATGTTTGCTTAGTTGATTTTCAAGAAATTGCAGCTCCACCTAAAGTGAATCTATATCCACTTGTGGACTTAGTCTCTTGACTATATCGGAATATCCCTCTACCACGGGTAGTTATCGTGTGTAGTGCAAACCATAGCTCATGGTATGCTTTAGATATCTTAACACTCTCACAAGAGCATCCCAATGATCTCTACCCGGATTGCTAGTGTATCTAGCAAGCCTTCACCCCGAATATGCAATATCCAGACGTGTACAATTCATGATGTACATCAAACTCCCTGTTATTTGCGAATATTCAAGTTGAGAAATGCTTTCTCTCATATTCTTCCTCAACTTACAATTGGCATCAAACAGTGTTACAACTGGCTTGCTATCCAATTGTCTAAACTTCTTTAACATTTTCTCAACATAATGTGATTGTGTGAGAAGATATCCTTCCACAGTTTGTCTTACTTGTATACCAAGAATAACATTGGCTTAACCCATGTCTTTCATATCAAAGCTTGAGCTTAACATTTTCTTGGTTTCATTGATTACTTTCTTATTCGTTCCTGTAATAAGTAAGTTGTCAACATACAAGCAAATAATAACACACGAATCTTTAAATTCCTTGACATAAACACACTTATTGCATTTATTGATTTTAAAACCATTTGCGATCATGGTGTGGTCAAATTTCTCGTGCCATTGTTTTGGATCTTGTTTCAAACCATAAAGAGACTTAACAAGTCGACACACTTTATCTTCTTGCCCCTTTACAACAAACCATTCCGATTATTCCATATAGATCTCCATTAAGGAATGCGGTGTTTACATCCATTTGATGTAACTCTGGGTTATAGACGGCGGCTATAATGATTACCATCCTAATGGAAGTAATCCTAGTAACCAGGGAATAAGTATCAAAGAAATCTATTCCCTCTTTTTGTCTATAGCCTTTTACGACTAGCCTAGCTTTGTACTTATATATAGTACCATCGGCTTTGAGTTTCTTCTAAAAAATCCATTTGCAACCAATTGGTTTACTACCTGGAGGTAAGTCAACCAACTCCCATGTATGGTTTGCGTAATGGAGTCCACCTTACTATTTACAGCTTCTTGCCAATAAGGCGCTTCGGGTGTATTCATAGCCTCGTTAAAGGTTTGAGGTTCACCTATGGTAACTAGTGTCACAAAATCCGGTCCAAAAGAAGTAGCTTTCCTAACTCTTTTGCTCTTTCTAGGAGCAACTTCAATTTCTTCATTGTTCTTAGAACTTGAAGAAATCTCTTCAATACTTCTTTTAGGTACTGAATTTTGTCTTCCTTCCCTAAAAGGAAAGAGTTTTCGAAGAACTTAACATCTACCAATTCCATGAATGTGTTGACACGAATGTCTACATTCTCGGACTTAACCACAAGGAATCTATATGCAGCACTATTATTAGCATGACCGATAAATACACAATCTACGGTCTTAGGTCCTAGTTTCGTTCGTTTAGGGAGCGAAACTTGTACCTTAGCTAGATACCCCTACACTTTAATCTTTTTATACGAGGGTACTCTACCTTTCCAAACTTCATAAGGAGACTTTTTCTAGTCTCCTTATGTGGAATTCTATTAAGAATGACATTCGTCGTAAGAATGGCATCCCCTCACAAGTTGTGTAGCACAGCCGAGCTATTTAGCATAGCATTTGCCATTTCCTTGAGGGTTCTATTTTTCCTTTCGGCTACACCATTTTGTTGTGGTGTATACGACGCAGTGGTTTCATGAATAATCCCTTATTAGCATAATATTCGGCTAATGGAGTTGAATCATATTCACCTTCTCTATCCGATCTTACTCGTTTTATTGTTCTAGATAATTCATGATTTTCAATTTCAGCTCTATATGTCTTAAACATATCCATTTTTTCACCTTTAGAACTAAGTGAATAAACATGACAATATCTACTACTATCATCTATGAATGTAACAAAATATTTTCTTCCACCTCTTGTTGGAGTTAGTTTTAAATCACATAAGTCGGTATGAATTAAGTCTAGTAATTCACTTGTTATATCTATGGATTTAAATGGCTTTCTAGTAAATTTTGATTCTATACATGTTTTATATCTATGTGATTTGTCAATTTCGAATTTAGGCAATAATCCAAGATTAACCATTTTATGCATGTATTTGAAATTCACATGTCCTAATCTAGAATGACACAATGAATATAACTCAACAATATAAGAAGAAGTTATAGCATTTTCATTAATAATAATTTTAGGAGTACAATTGATCTTGAAGAGCCCTTCATTGAGGTAACCATTTCCTATATACATTCCTCCTTTAGTTAATACAAACTTATCGAATTTGAAGACAAGTTTGAATCTTTTCTTACTAAGTATAGGACCCGAAACCAAATTCTTATGAATTTTCAGGAACATGCAATACATATAAGAGTGTCATTTCCTTTCTGGAAGTGAACTTTATAATCACATTGCCTTTGCCTTCAACGGTTGTAGCCGTGGCATTTCCCATATAAAGCCTCTCACTACTATCCTACTTTGTGTAGGTAGAAAACATGTTTCGATCCCCACAAATGTGCTTGGTAGCCCTGGTATCCATCCATCAATCTTTTGAGTCGGTTACAACACAAGACTCCATGATTACTGCCGCAAGGTCGTCGATATCCATCATGTTAGCTTGGTTAGGCTTCTTGTTCCCATTCGGTCCTTTCTTATGACGACATTCGCTAGCACGATGTCCGGGTATTCCACATACCTAACAATTCCCTTTTGTCTTCTTGGGATCAAAGTCCTTAGACCCATTGTATGTAGACTTCCTTTTTTCTCCCTTATTCTTAGACTTAGAAGTGGGTTTTGAGGACTCACCTTCAACAAGATTTGCTTTTAAGTTCTGAAGTACCTTATTGCCCCTTCTTGTCTCCCTTGCTATTATCTTCCTTGATTCTCAAACGGACCACCAAATCATCCATTGAAAGTTCCTTACGCTTGTGCTTGAGATAGCTTTTGAATTCTTTCCACAAAGGCGACAACTTCTCAATTATGGACGCCACTTGAAACAGTTCACTAATTGCCATCCCCTCTAAGATGATTTGGTTGATGATCATTTGAATCTCTTCCAATTGCTTGACCATGGTAATAGAATTCACAATCTTAAAATCCAAAAATTTGCCCACAATGAACTTCTTTATACCGACATCTTCAGTCTTGTATTTTTTTCTCCAAGGACTCCCATAACTCTTTGGTGGTTGGTAGTAAACGTCGAATAGACGTTGTAGAGAACATCTTCTAGCCCATTTAGAATGTAATTTCAACACAGAAAATCAGAATGATTCCATGCTTCTAATGCGGCTTGTTGTTCCTTTTAACGGATTTTCTGTAGGAACCACCGGCTTCTCTTTGTCGTAGGATGTGAGCAAGGTTGAGGGTTATGAGATAGAAGAGCATCTTCATTTGCCATCGTTTGAAGTCTTCTCCCTTGAATTTCATGGGCTTCTCTGCATGAGTATTCTTCACAATAGTTGTAGTAGAAGTAAATTCTCTGGCCATTATTCCAACTTTTAAACTTGTTTTTCGATTGTTGGATACAATGGATAATAAACTTCAATTAAACAGTGACTAAACTTGATCGAAGCACGTATAAATACGCTATCTGAAAAACAAGTTTACGTCCCACACAGTTGTTTTGTGGACTATGGCATCTTGTTCTTGAGGATACTACGATCTAACAATTGAAGTACAACAAACTTAAAATGTTCTGCATAATTAAATGTATATGAATTGCTTTTTATGACCCAAGAATGGATGAAGAAAAGAAAAGATAAAATCTATGAAAAGTATATCAAAACTAACTAAATTATATATAGAGAGGTGTCTATTGGGTAAGAGATGTCTCTCTACACAAAAGGTTGTGTCCCAACACCTATACACTACATATATAACAGTATATACACGTTTATCAGCTATTAGAACAGATGAAATTCAAACAAATTCGAATTTTCTACATGAAAAGTTGTGATTCTTCACAAGTTGGGCCCAGTTGACCAGTCGAACAGGGTTGGTCGACTGATTGAATGCCCCTCTGCCTGAACTTGTTTAAAAACTTCATATAGCCGTTGACCGGTCGAAGGGACCCGGTCGACCGTTCGAAAACCCCTCTACTAGAATCTTGAAACTTAATGTTCCAAGCCTTTCCCTGAGCATTGAGCCTATCCATGGCGATCCTAACATTCCCCTTGAGCTTATATAAGCTCCCATTCACACCCCGAAACTAATAGAATCCACCATCTTAAAATCAAAAAATCTGCCCACAATGAACTTCTTTGGTCTTGTATTTTTTCTCAAAGGACTCCCATATATGTCTTATAAATATGGCGGCAATAATCAATCCAACTCATTCAAGCACGAAACCATGCCTCATAATTAGTCCTAAACCTCTCAAAATCTCTTCGACTACACCCAAATTGTTGAGCAGCAAATGAAGTTGTCAAAATGTTGCTTTAAACGTGACACACCATTATCGATCCTTCATTATTTTATGACAATAATTACATTGAACATGGTTCCGATTATCTCCAACTTGCTCCCTGTGCTTCCAACCAATTTCTCGTTCTCGCTTCTTTTTTTTAGTTGGTTGTGAAGTGGCATCTTTATTTTTTGAAGACATTCCTACAACTAGAATGAAATTATGTTAATTTTTTTTGGCAACATTAAATTTAGTGAGATATTAAATTTGTTGAATTCATCAAAAAATCATTATAAATTTACGTATGAATTAGTAATTTTATAAGGGCTAGTTAGTGATAAGGACAATTTATGATTTTTGTATAGGCATAGGTCCAACTAGTGAAAAGTCTCTGCAATAATGTTTTAAAAATTCATAAAAGTACGAATTTAACAAAAGTAGTTTTGTGAAATTTCACAAATTCACAAAAGTGTATGTAAACAGGGACTATTCACAAAACTGTAAATTTTTAAGGTCTTTTAAACTCTTAAGTTCAAAGCCCGATACTTAACGCTAATTATCCCTTTTTGGAATGATAAGAATAAAATTGACCTGAAATGAACTAGTAAGACAATACTTGATTTAGTACTACTACCTAAAATCAAGTCTTTCTCTATAATCGAATGGGGAAATTAGGGGTGTGTCGGAAAAGATCGGAATAGCTCTTTCGGAAAAAATTCCGAAAATTTCGGAAATGAAACAAGTGTTCCGATTCCTATTCCGAATTTTCAAAAATCTAATTTTCAATTCCGATTATGAAATTTCGGAAATTTCAAAAAATTTCGGAATACTCCACTCATATACAATCTCCCAAATGAACTTGTTTAAATACACACCAAGAAGATGAAAACCCCAACTCAACTTGTTTGATAACACATCAAAAGCCCCAAATCAAAAATTTTTCAAACACAACAAATAAAATACAAAAAACAAATAACATATCAAAAAATCTAAAGAAAATAACACTTCACACTTAAAAAAAAATGTAAAGTCGAGACAATGGGGGCTAACCTTGGTTCGAGTTGTCTTCATCGCATCGTCAACATCACTTTCCGAGTCCTTCATCGCGTCGTCATCGTCGAGTTCTTCATTGCGTCGTCATCGTCAAGTTCTTCATCACATCGTCATCGTCTATCGGTGGAGCAGCAACAACAGTGCGTGGAGCAGCCGCAGCGGCGAGGAACATGAGCTGCGGCGCTGGTTTTGGACGTTTGACTCCTTTGAGTCTTGATCTGATATAAGGTTATTATATATTATTTCTAGAATGATCTAAACCTATTACTCACTTTTGTAAATTTAATTTTAGTACAAAACTTTTGGAAATTTATATTGAGACCCCACTTGATAGAAAATAATATGTGTATAATTATATAAATGGACATATAGATGAATGTATATCATAATCAAACAAGTAAAACGTCAATTAAATCAGAATAATTTTCGAAAAATATTAGAAAATTTTCGAAAAATATATTTTCGGAATGTTTTACGATTTTTTTTCGAAATTTTCGGAACATTCGGAATTCTAAAAACAATTCCGATTCCGTTCCAATATTTTTCGGAATTCGGAATATTCGGAATTCGGAATTCAATTTTATGTGCCAAAATCGGAATTTTCGGATCGAAATCAATTGGAATTGGTCGGAATCGGAATTTCCGTTCCAAATTGCACCCCTAGGGGAAATGTTCGATGTAGTCTCTGTTTGGTTCTTGGATTTTATGAGAGAAAAGAAAAGAAAAGAAAATACTGTTATAAACTTGGATGTGTGTACCCTACCACATGAGATTATATATACGGTGGTGGCTACCTTCGACATTGTGGGCAGAATTCCTCTCGTGCTGCTGCAACACCATTCAAGCTCTCTCATAAGCTAAAATATTTTAGAGAGCATTTTTGCTCACCCCATTTTGGTTACCTTGGCCTCCACTGGGTGACATATGTCCCTTTCCATTCCTATTTTCCCCTGTACTATCAACATAATTACATATCCCTTTCCATTCTTATATTGTCACTGTACTATCAATATAGTTACTGAATTGGACACATGTCATCCGGTGGAAGCCTGACTGAGCAACCCCAATAGGGTGAGCAAAAATGCTCTCAACCTTTTAATCTATACTACTATAGAAAGGGAGAAACAAGGGTACCAAAAAAAGAAATCTATCTCTCATAATTACAATTATACCATAAAACTTTATACTAACAAAATATAATAGTAGGGGTAAAACAAAGTAATTATTAAAAAAAAAAAACTGTTTAGAATTTAAAAAAATTGCTCCAGAAAAAGGGTAATACTTGGGGCACAACCAAAGCCACAACTTTTTTTGCACAACCTCCATTTTGTGTCTATCTCTCTCCTAGTGGGCACTGTGGGGTCACTGGCACTGTGGTACCCATCAAGAGAGAGATAGACACAAAATGAAGATTGTGCAAAAAAGGTTGTGACTTTGGTTGTGCCCCAAGTATTACTCCCAGAAAAAACTGTCCAAAAAGTGATTCAAAGAAGGGGATAAAAAAAAGCTTTGTTTAACTCACAAAGTGAGTGGCACTCCACTAGTATAAATAAAGAGAATTGCTATGTACACCGCTAATTTTGCTATGTACACCGCTCAACTTTACAAAAGTGAGAGTTTTTAGAAGAAAAATAATTAGAATAAAGAAATTTAGGCGTACATAATAAATACACGGGTGTACATAGCAATTCCCATAATAAATAAACCAATTAATAATTAAAACCCTATGAGATACACGAGAGATACACGAGTGACGAGTCTATTATGTGCATCTAAAAAAAATAAAAAATAAAAAAATAAAAATACAACTCTATGAGATACAGAAAAGAGAGGAGACCACCAAAGGCCAAGAAGCAGAAGAAGAAGAAGAAGAGTGACTGCAAGGGGAACCCTAGTCCAGATCGGACGAAGACTGTTGGAGAAGAGACTCCTGTCCAGGTAATTGATTTATAACCAAAACCCTCAAAATCAATTTCATCACTTTTCAGAGAATCTCTCTTTCTGGTTTTCCTCAATTTTTCGTTTATTCATTCCATCAATCATTTTGATTGATTCCAAAATTGATTGAAATTTGAAACCCACTTTTCAGTTGTTTTCACATGGGATGGGTCTCTCTCTCTCTCTCTCTCTCTCTGAACATGATTACTCTCGTTTCATTGGAAGCATTGGACGAAACACACCACCGAAACGAGAGTTCATTTCGTGCGAAGCAGCACTGGAATTTCGTGATTCCTAATGGGGTTTCTTTTCGGTCAAGTTTCGGTTAACGGTTTGATGATATGGAGAAGAATGAATTGGAAATTTAGTTTGTTGATAAATGTGAGTTTTGTTTATATGATATGATGACAATTGTCTCTATATTAGTATTAATTTTGTTTTAAAAATTAATTTTTCGCCTAGTCCCCGCCTACTGCCTAGCCATTTTTAGAACATTGCCACAAACTCAAAGTTCCGATCATACCACTACATTCTCAGCATACCCAATTCACCCACCAAACAATCGTCACCACCTCCCTACGCTGGTTGGCCGGCCAATCCTGTACTATTTACACTCATTTTTGCCATAACCGGTAGGACAGGTGGCATGATATGGGAAATTGTTTGAGCAATAATCGAGCTGAGCTGATGGTATGGCCGATTCATAGGAAATTGGAAGGTCTATTAGGCTCTGTTTGGTACGTGGATTTAGCGGGGAAATGAAATGAAAACTCTTCAGGATAACAATTTCCTTTGTTTGGTTAGTAAGGAAAATGGTGTAGAAAGCACAAAGGAAAAGAAAATATAGTTTTGAACTTTATATGTCACTCCCCTCCCTTTTTTTCCCCTTAAGTTACAATTTTATCGATAATATTTAAATCTTAGTATTATTTAAGAATGGAGGAAAACACAAGGGAACTAGTTTTTCTTCTTTGTTTCCCTTTTCTTTTCCTTCTCTCCTAAATCCGCGCGCCACACAGAGCTTTAGGGTTTTAGACTGCCGAGATTAGTCTGTGAGCTAGCTTATGCAGTGGAGTAAGAGACAGCTCGATTCAGCATTGTAAGATCGATCTGGCAAGGGAGGTACCTAAGAACTCGAAGTAATCAGACATTAATTTAAGTCAGAGGAGCTTCTAAGAGGTACTTTGATAGGCCGAATGGGTTAAGCTGATTAGGAAGCAGGTCAGCCTCAAGGCCAGTGGAGGAAGCAGTCGGTCTGAATGCGAATGGGGTTGATGGAAAGGGAAGAAGATTAATAGGTCTTGAATTTAAGACATGTGACATTGGTTTGAGTTCATGCTGGGAGTTATCGGAGGAAGATAGGATTGATATGGTGTAAGTTAAGGCCGATGGAGTCGGTTACTTCATCGGTGTCAGTGTTGTGACTGCAAAAAGTCTTATACCACTTGTTGCTCATGCGAAAGCGTGAAAAAATATTCAGACTGCATTGATTTGCGGAAAAGAATAAGCCAAGGAAAAACTCAGACTGGATCCCAAATTGATGGGTTCGTTTGAGTTAATAGTATCATCGGAGTGGATACACAAATCACTTACAAAAAACTGAAATGTTCCAGTTCTGATTTTATCAGATGTCCCTGAAGGGACTAAAATGGGAAGCTTAACGAAACAACCTCATATTGTTTTGGTTTTGAGAAGACATAAATATTGCGTATTTATTAGTGGTATTGACCCTAAATCTGTTACAAGCTTGAACTGCCAAATATTGCACACTACATTTTGTCTGCTGCATGAGACAAACCCCATTTTTAATTCGATAGATAATTTATAGACATGTTGTGGCATTAGAGTATTAGACCATGGGTTCTCTGATGTATAAGAGAATAGATAAGCTGAATGCTAAAAATGGATTTTGTAACCAAATAAAAGGAGTTAGAAGTTGAATTTTCCCGAGTCTGAGGTAGCCTTCACAACAAAGTATATGCTTGCATAATGAGTTGACATAATGTTCTGCAGGAATTGGTACTCTTTCCTTTTTTTTTTAAAATTTTTTATTAGTATTTTTTCTTTTTTATGCCAGCTTATATAGTTTAACCACCTTACCTTCCTTCTTTAGTTCTTTCTGTTTGTGTATCATGTAGGTTTGTTCATGGTTGTCATTTCTTAAATCGAATCGTAAATCGGGTTGCCAAAATTATGAATCGTGAATCGTAAGCTTCCCTTTATTTAGAAAGTAAGGTACTGATATATATATATATATATGTATATATACTGCATATACTTAAAAAACACGTACTATGTTTAAAATGAACAAAATAACAACTTAACACAGGTTTCATGCACTGCTAAACTCAAAATGTTGGTAGTTATTCACTTAAAACTTGATAGTTCAGAATTATGAATCTTGAATTGTATCAAGTTGTGTGAAATTCCACTCGACTCATATCAATCAACCAATCCTAACAACCATGGGTATGTATATTTGTGGCTGAAAACTGCAGGTTTCTTGCTGGAAAAGTCTGGTGCATCACTGCTATGACATCAAATATCTCCATTCTTCTTATTACACTAACTACTATCATCATTATTATGATTCGTGTCCTGTATATTATATTACGGAGCATTAAACCACTTCGTGCTATGTCTTCGCAACCTGTCAGTACCCTCATTATTCTGGGTTCAGGTGTGCTTCATTCTTCTGCAATTTACTATCTCCTTGTGTTTAGAATGGTTTTTTATGAATCCCATTTTTATTGTTGGCTTTCGTCATATTGTAGGGGGACATACTGCAGAGATGCTAAATCTGTTATCTGTACTACAAAAAGAGAGGTTTACCCCTAGATTTTACATCGCTGCTGCCACTGATAATATGAGTCTTCAGAAGGCACGCCTTTTTGAAAGCTCCTTGGTTGATAAGGTAGATTGCATTCAATACTTTTCTTTGATTTAATCTATGTTATAATTTGGGAAATGCTACCCTACTACATATCTACACATTTTTAAATGGACTTATCCATGCAACCTCACTAAAATGAGGACACTAGGTAAATTTAGAGAGGACATAAAGTAATTGCCTAGTGTCCTCATTGGAAGATTACTTGACTTTTCTTATTTTAATGAGATGGCAAGGACTTTATTTGATCAATTTAAATAGAACACAATGCGATGCTACAACCTTCATGTAGTAGGATAGGAAGTCTATTTAATTTTTTTAGTGAAATTTAAAGTAATCCACCTCAGGCGCCTTGGCTCTGAACGCATAACCAAAAACACAAGGAGCAACAAAATAAAGTGTGGAAAAAAGTAGCTTAAATCTGTGACCTTACCACAACTAAACAATATGTGAACATGAAAGAGGGAAAAGTTCTCCGTAGAGTAAGACCATCCCCACAACTCCACCCTGCTAATCTCCTAGCTCTCGACAATTCCAAATAGAATTCTATGATTTGAACTTCAAGAAGGCCCACTACCTCCAGCCTTAAGAAATCCGTACTCTTGCTGTTAGGAAGTACTTTGCTCTTTCCACCGTATTTAGCACAAACACCACTTTGCTCGTCGTGTCCGTTTTGAACGACATCGTTGGACACGTGCCGACACAAGTGGGATATGGTAAAAAGCATGTTTTATTTGTTTGTTTTCACTTTTGTATCAGACAAACACACACATATGGTTGCCCCATTGTTGCCTGGAGGTCACTGGTTCGAAATGTAGAAACAACCTCGTTGCTTGTGGAGGTAACATTGGGTACACTAATCCTCCCCAGAGTCCCAGACCATACAGTTGGTGCACTGGAAACAATCATATTTCGGTGGAAACAAGTGAAACGATGTGGAATCATAGATGTGTTTGGACAGAAACACTCTTATCTCGATGGAAACAAAATAAACAAAGTCGTTTGGATGGAATCCATGGAATTTCAAGATTCCATGACCCAGGAAACGGAAACTGTTGAAGAATATTTCATAATCTTCTCATGAATTTGTGGATCATGAAAGATATGGAAATATTTAAGAAAATTTCTGATTTGATTTTATTATAGTTTATTTCTTGTTGATTCTATCTTCACCCTATCTAAAGGGATGTAACTCGTGCAATATCAACATCTTAGTGAATATTTCTCCCTTCTCTTTTATTTCTGACATGGTACGAGAGCACTAAGCTCCTGGTAATCTCCTAACTGCATTCCGCTTCCCCCGTGGATGGCGATCTTATCGCCCGTTGGACCTCTGTCTAGTATATACAATCTCAGCTTTCTTGGCCTTTATGGCACTTTACGCCTTCGTGGCACTTTTAGCCCTAAGCGGCTCTTGGCCCTCGCGGCACCCTTGCCCCTCAGTGGCACTCTTGTGGCCTTTACGACACTCTATGCCCTCGCTGCACTCTTGGCCCTCGCTGCACTCTACGCCCTTGTGGCACTCTTGCCTCTTTTGCTACTCTACGCCCTCACGTCACTCTTGGCCCTTACTGGATTCTACACCCTTGCGGCATTCCTGGCCCCTTTGTTGGGCGCGCCTTAGCGCAAGGCGCAGGCAGTGAGCCTCGCCTAAGGCAAGGCGCAACTCCTTCAACCAGTCGCATTCTAGGCAGGCCTTTTAGGGTTTTTCTTCGAGGCGTAGGGCGCATGAGGCTCGCGCCTAATTGAAGCGAGACCCAATCACTATTTTTACCCCCAAATCCCAATCACTATCAGTTTAGCGTGGGAAAAAAGAAAGAAAAAAGGAAAGAAGAAAAGGAGCTGCGAACCAGTCGCGAACCCTACCTGAGGTATTTTCTCACTTCTTCTTCTTCGCCGATCTTCTTCTTTGCGAGTCCGCGACTGTCTGCGAGCGACGCTCTCTCTCTTTTTTTTTTTGGGGCGATTCTCCTCTTCTTCTTTTTCTTCTTCAAGTTTGCGACTCCTTGGACATATAATAGTTCCGAATCGAATCTCCCCCCTCCCCCCTCTTCTTCTTGCAAGTCTGCAAAATAGACCAAGTGATAAACAATCTTTTTTTCCTTTTTCCTTTATAGTTGATTCAAATTCTTTATTTATTTATATTTTCTGTTCTTTCTTTTTTTTTTTTTTAATTTTTATTTAATTAATTAATTAATTTATTTTTTTATGTTATGTTCTGTTCTTTTTTTTTTTGGTATGATTGGAATCTATGGATTTTCAATTGATAAGCTGTACAAGATCCGAAGGACAGAAATAATTTCACTTGTAACTTTTGTGGGAAGCAGACAAATGCAAGTGTATGCCGGGCCAAACAACATTTTGCCGGAGGCTATCGGAATGCAAAGGAGTGTAAAAAATGTCCACCGCATGTAAGAGTAGAAATTAAGGAGTACATTAGTAAAAAGAAGGAGAAGAAAGAAAATATGAACTTGTTGCCAGATTTTGATAATATTGATGAAGATGAGGATGAAGCAGAAGAGGTTGAGGTTCAATCCAAAAGAAGTTCAACAAAGTCCAACAACTTGAAAAGACTAAGAACAAAAGGTCCAATGGATACCTTTGTGACCCCTGATTTGGAGCTTGTTGATCAAAGGAGAAAGGATGGGAAGGGGAAGCAAACTACTATCAGTGATGCCTATAAAAATGAGGCAAGAGAAAAGGCATGCCAATTGATAGCGAGGGGGATGTATGAAGTCGGGATACCCTTTAATGCCATGAGTTTAAATCCAAAATCGAAAGAGATTATATTGATTTATTCAGAATAATATGAAAGGGTTACATAAGAGTCTTATATATAGGCAATAGCACAAAAGGAAAAATACAAAAATACCCATTAGGGATGACATCACTCATGACCTAATTACAACCGAAGTTTGGAATGAAAAATTACAACCATAACAAAACTGTAACAAGTGACAAGAATGGTGATATCAACGAGAAGTGGGATATAAAATCCCCAAGATGCCCAAGGTGGGAACAACATCCACCTACAACAAGAACAACGAGAAATTATGGATCAACAATGTCCATAATATTGGCCAAGGTGAAATATATTCACCATCAACAAGAAGAAAGTGGGACAAAACCCACAACAAAATCACCAAATTTCTGCCCAAGAACAGTTTAACAAATGTTGTAATAGGTCAACCGAGATTAAGAGTTGAAATCCGCCAAAATCGAACCAAACAATAGCCCAAATCAATCAACCACCACTAAACAAGGATCAAACAAGGTAAACGGAATCACGCTCTGTAGGATTTGAACCTACGACATTGGGTTGTGGAGACCCATGTTCTACCGAACTGAACTAAGAGTGCTTTCTTATCACAGTAGATACGACTGTAAAGAAAAGGATTCTTTTTGTACCCCCATACATCTTGCATGCATATAGTATCATAAAATGAAAGATTATGTATGTCCAATTTGAATCGATCTCAATGGATCCCTCGTTACTGCCAGAGGAAAAGAATAGTTAGGGATGATAGGATTGGAACCCGTGACATTTTTTACCCAAAACAAAGGCGCTACCAAGCTATGCTACATCCCTTTCAATTGGTCTATAATTTCATCTTCATATAGCATCAGCCGAATCAAAAGAAGTGCAGAAGAAGTGTTCAGGGACTGCACAATACATGGCCGAAAATGTTCTGCAAGTTCTAAAATTTTTGGGGTGATTCTGTAAATTTCACAATATTGAGGGGCTGGTTAGTAAATTGCATAAAGTTTTGGGGTTGAACTGAAAAATATAGGAAAGTTTGAGAAACTGCCCTGGAAATGTCAAAAAACAGGGCAGCCGACCAATGTTCTATGCACAATAGCCCTTGAATCCTGCAAACAAGAAGCCAAGCACACCAAACAAGGCTTGTATAGGCTTAGACAACACCAATAGGGCAGAACCAACCAACCAAGTAGATCTAAAGTTCCAAAATTGTAGATTGAAACCATCACAAGAGTTTATCGACAAATGTGGGTAACGCAGTATCTGGTTGAAGCAAATATTTTCAAAGAAAATGCTATAAATCCAATCAAACATCCACAAATCACTTACACAGCACTTGGGATGGCTAAATTGACACCCATAGAGATGATTCGAATCATCAAAAGACACTAAACAACCCAAAATATCAGATCGGGAAAAATGGCCCCAAAAAATCCGAAAATATTTAAAAAATAGAAAACCTATCATAACAACCTCAAATCAAAAAACGAAGAACACCTCGACAATCAAATTTGGACATGTCAACTTTGGCCGGAAAACTCGTCGGAAAATGATGACGTCATTGGGAAAAAAAATGATGTTATAGGCAGCATGATGGTAGCAACTTCATCTGAGTTGGTGGGCAGTTTTGGGAGGGTAGAGAGATAATAAACGTTCGATAAGAATGATGAAGCCAAAAAATAATGAGAAAAAAAAAATCTAGTGAAAAGGGAGTCCGGCTGGCGGCAGGTGGCCACCAGCCGGCAGAGCTAACACAGGATACTCTCCTGCTTTGATACCAAGTTGAAATCCAAAATAGAAAGATATTGTATTGATATATTTAGAATAATATGAAAGGGTTGCACAAGAGTCTTATATATAGGCAATAATACAAAAGGAAAAATACAAAAATGCCCACTAGGGATGACATCACTCATGACCTAAGCCCTAATATTCTACTGACTAATTTATTCTCTAACACCGTGAATTGTGATAATTTTCAAGTGGTGATGGAAGCCGTAGGGCAATATGGTCCGGGGATTAAGCTACTTAGCTGCCATGAGGTGCGGTTGCCTCTTTTGAAAAAGAAGGTAACTCACACGCATAGTATAATGAAGCAACACGAGGAAGAGTGGGCAAAATTTGGTTGCCCCATTATGTCCGATGGATGGATGGGCATCACTGAAAGGACCTTATTGAACTTCCTTGTGAATTCCCGTAGAGGAACTATGTTCATTGAATCTGTTGATGCTTCATCTTATAGCAAGACTGGGGAGAGGGTGTTTCATTTGCTTGATAGTTGGGTGGAACGCATTGGAGAAAACAATGTTGTTCAAGTCATCACAGACAACGCATCAAACTATGTGATGGCTGGTAAGATACTAAGATTTGTTAAAATTGTTTTTTTAATTGTGTTGTGTACTTGTGTTTTGCTTTTGATATGATGTGTTAAATTGTTAATGAATTTTCAATTGGGGGATTGTTGGAAGCTAAAACGTCAACATCTATACTGGACACCATGTGCTGCACATTGTATTGATTTGATGTTTGAAGACATTGGGAGGATTTCGGACATCAAGAAAGTGTTACAGAGGGCCATGGCACTCAGTGGTTTTATATATACTCGTCCAGGTGTAGTGAACATGATGAGGCAGTTCACAGGTCCACAAGAGTTGGTGAGACCGGCTATTACTCGATTTACCACTGCATTTCTTACACTTGCAAGCATTTATAGTCAAAAAACCAACTTGAGGGGGATGTTCACTTCAGAAGAGTGGTTTAAGTTCTCAATGGGCGAAGGAGCAAAAGGGTAAGACCGCGGCCCAGACTGTTCTAGCGGCATCATTTTGGAATTACAATGTTTTCACCCTTAAGGTTACCGGTCCCCTTGCTCGTGTACTTCGACTGGTTGATGGGGAGAAAAGGCCGGCAATGGGATATATTTACGAGGCCATGGACAGAGCTAAAGAAGCTAATTTTAAATCTTTTTGAGGGGATGAGATTATGTATGGTGAAATCTATGAAATTATAGATCATAGGTGGAATTGCCAGCTTCATCATCCTTTACATGCAGCTGTGTACTTTTTGAACCCAGAATTCTTTTATTCAAACTCGGAAATTGAGCAAACTGCTGAAGTGATGTCAGGTTTGTATAAATGCGTAGAAAGGTTGGTTCCAACTTCCAAGCATAGACATACAAGACAAAATCACTGATCAATTGACGGCATATAAGAAAGCAGAATCTGTCTTTGGATATCTCGTGGTTATTAGACAAAGAAAGACAAAGTCTTCGAGTAAAAGCAAATGTTTTGTGAAATAATTATTGCTTATTGAGTTCCTAAAATGTCACTAAAAAGTTATTTTTTTACAGCTGAATGGTGGGCTTCTTATGGATCTATAACTCCAGATTTGCAGAAATTCGCTATCAAAATTTTTTGCCTAACTTGTAGTGCATCGGGTTGTGAATGAAATTGGAGTGCCTTTGAACATGTAAGTGCAGACAATTGTTGATCATCTTGAAACATTAAATGTATAAAATTGAGTAGTTGACAATGATTTCTCGCAGATTCATACCAAGAAGAGAAATAGACTAGCGCAAAAACGGTTGACTGTCTTGGTTTTTGTTAAGTACAACCGAGCTTTGAGGCGGCTGTACGATTTGCGTAACACCATTGATCCCATCTCATTGAAGGATATAGATGGTAGTAATGAGTGGTTGATTGGGAGGATGGACGGAGATGTGGATGAAGATGCCGAAAATGATTGCGTGTATGATGATGATTTGTTGACATGGGGTGATGTTTCTAGAGCTGCAGGGGTTGGAAAGCATAGATTTCCGACTCGAGCAAGTTCAAGAAATAGATAATCAACAAG
Organism: Hydrangea macrophylla; assembly: GCA_033977485.1. Lineage (NCBI taxonomy): Eukaryota > Viridiplantae > Streptophyta > Magnoliopsida > Cornales > Hydrangeaceae > Hydrangea > Hydrangea macrophylla. The sequence continues at coordinate 57,462,716 of CM066988.1, read as the reverse complement.
GGCAAGGGCAACTACTTCTTCGGTTGTACCTTTAGATGACAAGGAAGAGGCCATTTCAAAAGAGACCGAAGAGGAAGATGGTGAGTTGTTTCTTGATGAGGAGGATCATTGAAAAATTTAGATTCTAGATACCTTTCATATTTGGAGACTTGGAGTTTAGACTATGCATTATTATTATTATTATTATTGTTATTATTATCAGCCTATTTATAATACCATGGGCTTTCCTGGTATGTCTTCGGATAGGGGACAACAAGCATCAAGTATCTTTTGCTTTATCTACTTTATCTGCTTTTTCCTTACCTCTCCATTTGGCCGATTGTACCTGGATAATTGCATCAAAGAAATCTTCGATGACTGGTTCTGTGCTAGATATTGACATATTGTCATCGTCATCATCTTCATACGGATTATTTTTATTATTATTATTATTATTATTATTATTATTATTATTATTATTATGTTTTTGCTAACTAGACATGTGGTTGGCTTGCTTAGTAATGTGTTTTTATTGAATATTGAGTAATATTACAATTTTTAGAGCGTGGAAATGCATCTTTTTGTTCTTTTTCTCTTAAATGTTGTATGTGGCCTATGTAAGATTGAAACCAACAACCTTTGAGCTTTCGCACAACACTCTATCCAGTTGAGCTTGTAGGCCAGAGTGTTCATTATTGATGATTTAATATCTCTTTAACTTGTATATAATCAGGTACAATCAGATTATACATTGAACTTTAGATAGCTATAATAATGTAAAATCATATTATAATCATCTAAAATCAGATTGTAGATAAGTTATTTACATGTAAAATCATGTAAAATAAAATCATGTAAAAGTGCGCCTCGCTTCGTTCGGGCCGCGCCTCACGCCTAGGCTCCAGGAGTCCTTTGCGCCTCAGTGCGCCTTAAATAACCTTGCCCGGCCCTCGTGGCACTCTACGCCCTCGATGCACTCTCGGCACACGGGTCTCTCGACCTCTCCCTAAAAGACTATTGAGGGGGAGTGTTGAATATTTTATAATTTTCTCATGATTTTGTGGATCATGAAAGATATGGTAATATTTAAGAATCAATTTTTGATTTGATTTGTTTATAGTTTATTTCTTGTTGATTCTATCTTCACCCTATATAAAGGGATGTAACTCATGCAATATTTATATACCAATGAATATTTCTCTCCTCTTTTATTTCTGACAGAAACATTTCGGCTGTTTCGATGGAAATAAAAGAAAATTTTGATCCATGTAAACCCTCTCACATTACACACTTACAAAGCCCACCGAGGTCCCTTTTTCTCTCTTAGGCGACGGCGACAGCGACGACGACGACCTCTCTCTCTCTCTGTCTCTCTCTCTCTCTCTTCGCGTATCTCTGTTTAGGGTTTTTTTCTTGTGAATTATCTCCGCATTTTCTTTACTATTCGGTGCATATTTTGTTTTCTGTTTTAACTTTTTTTTTAAGGAATTTTCCCCATTTTTTCCCTTTTCAGTTCCCTTATCAACCTTTCTTTTCATCTTTTGTTGGTGTTGCTTCTTATATTTTTGATTTACTTTGATAATAAAGTTAAAATATGTAAAGGCTTTTGCCTCATGCCTCAAGGCTTACACCTCGCTTTGAGAGCGGTGAAACGCCTCGCCCTATGCTTTCGCGTTTTAGGACATTGATAAGAAGCTCCAAGAAATTTAATGTAGCAAAAATATCCATCTCTAGTGGTGATGCCTCACTAGAATTCTCCTCTCTTTGCCTAACATAACTCCTTTAAATTGCACCCCCTTAGTTTTAAGTGCAGCCATAGGTTTGCCCTCCAAAATTTAACCCAAGTTCTAGTCTCCCACTACCTCCTCTGGTGCAGTTGGTGTTGCACACATGTTATAACTGCTGTACCTTGTCTTTGTTTGTACGTGGTTTTTTTTTTGTTTAGTTACCCCTACTTGTAGTGTAGCCTATCTCGATTTCAATAATAGAGTATTCAGATGTTTGGCAGTTTTTGATATTGTAAATTTGCAATAGAATTTAGATTTGACGGAAGTAGAGCTCTCAGCTCTTTTTCTTTAATCTAAACCTAAAAGGCTAAAACCTTAAGATATTCTTTCAGTTCGTTGCAAAACTTGCATTACTTTGCATCTTTCTTAGTGAAGAATATTTCGTAATCATGCCATTTTGTGGATTACGAAATATATGGAAATACTTAAGAATCTATTGTTGGTATGATCTTGTTCTGATTTTTATATCTTGCTGATTCCATCTTCACCTTGTATACATAGGGATGTAATTCATGTAAACAATATCAGAATATCAAAGAATAACTCTCTTCTCTTTTGTTTTTGATATGGTATCAGAGCACTAAGCTCTTGGTAATCTCCTTACTGCATCCCGCTTTGCTGGCTGGTGGTGACCTTGCCACCCGTCGAACCTCTGTTTAGTATATACACTCTCAACTCGTGGCACTATTGGCCCTCGTTGCACTCTCGGCCATTGTGGCACTACCGTGGTGCCCCATCCTATATACTAGCCTATTTGGAGCCTCAAAACAGGTTTTGGCAGAAGCAAGTCAGAGGTGCTTCAACCCAAATGTGATGCAGGAAGTAGCTTGGGGGTTTCATCAATTTTTCTTAAACCATACCCTTGTGATTAGGGCTTCTGCATTCGCCTAAACGCAAAAGCCACAGCCAAATCCAAACGGCCTTTAAACAGGCCTCACCATTAGCTTCGAACATTGAGATCCTCTAACCCAAATTAGAGGGTCCATGAATAGAAGAATCCTTTCTCCTATTTTAATATTCGAAGTCCCTCCTTTTCTTTTCTTTTTTGTTTTAGAAGTTGTCAAAATAATTCTCTTCTTATTACAGACGAATGACGTAACTTTGGGAGATCTGTTGAAGGCTTGAAGCAAACTTGAAACTATTTATGGGGTTCAAGATAGCTTGTCATAGATAGAGAAAATTGGGGTGAGGAGTAAAGCATGTATGATTTCCTTGGTTGGAATTCGTGACAGATTGGGAAGAAAAGTGCTCGCAAGCATGATAGTCTTTTTTTTGCTTTGATCAAACATGATAGTCTTGTTGTGTCCAAAGCAATGTTTTCAATCCGGACCGTTCATTGAACCGGAAATATGACCGGCTCACGGGTTATCGGTTCAATCGCAGGGTGAACCGGAATCTCACAGTGAAGTCATAATTAGGTAGTAAATAAATGTTTTTATTTCTAAACAAATAAACATTACCAATTATATAAAATTATAACTTAAAAATATAAAAACACTACAGCAAAAAATACTAAAATTTATTTTTACAAGAATCATAAAATATGTAGAGTTTCACATGTCAAAATAACGAATAAAATTTCCAAAAAAAAAAACACTATATGAAACTACAACCGGATGTCATAAAAAAGAAAGAGAGAGATATGAGAATTTAGAAGATTAATCATGATTAATTTTTGTCTGTTAGCTTTGCAAAATATTAGTTTTTTAAGACATCATATTCATTGACAGTAAGTGGTGACTCTTTCTTTATAGTACATTTACTCAGCACGACTTCCAAACAAACTTTATTAGCTGTCATCCACTTTGCATGGTTCCAAAGCCTCACTTCTCCTCCCAATGCCAAAATGCAGTACCAAGAAGAAGGTAAGAAAAGAGGAGTGAAGAGGCAGTGAGAGGGATGGCGACAGGAAGAACTTGAAGCCCCCCACGATACAAGGCTGAGAGCTCCCTTAAGTCTTCAATGGCGGAACACGGTGGAGCAACGTACGACGAGGCGACGGTGAAGGGAAGAACTAACCAAGGATCTGACGACTTTGACCTAGTTTTACTTTCGCCCCCCCCACCCCCCTTTTTTTTTTCTTTCTTGTTAGTGTAATGAACCGGCTGGTTTACTCAAATCGTGAATGGTTTTCTCAAGATCCGGTTCAATCGGCTAGTTTGAACGATTTGCATAAAACACAATGGTTTGTTTTGTATTAGAATGATTTAGCGGTCCAACTCGGCCCGTTTTGTGGTCTGGGTGGCGGTTCAACGGGTCGGTCCGGTCCGGTCCGGTTTGGTTTCACAACATTGGTCCAAAGCTTCCCTCCAATTGCCTTTGGCGAGTTCAAAAGGTTTTTTCCTTTGGGTCCATGGTTCGAGGTCGCGGTATCGGAGCCTGTTGTGATGACTCGGGGTCGCGGTATCGGCCTGGTATCGAGCGATACGCAACGAAACGCTAGATTTAAGGTTAAAAAAAATATGAAAAAATAACCAAAAATTTTAAAATAATAAGAATAACAAAATTAGCATAATAGATTGTCACAATATCCAATGTATCAACTATAAAATAAAAAATTATTCAATTCACACGCTACCGATCTATTGTTTGAATATTTTTTTTTATTACAACACACATTTTAAACAAATAAGTAAACATTTTAAACATTTTTTTTATTACATACACATTTTAAACAAATAAGTAAACTTTATTATTATTATTATTATTTATTTTATTTTATTTTATTTTTATAAACAAATCAGTAACCATTTTTTTACAAACAAACATTTTTTTAAATAAATAAGTAAACATTTTAAACAAATAAGTAAAAAATAAAATTGCACATCACACCCCCCAATAAAATCTAAATTTTAATAAATGAAAACACATGCACACAAAAGCATGTTACACAGAATAAAATCCCAAAACAACTTATTTACTCTCGTCCAAACCCAGATTAACACCAAAAAAAAAAAAAGAAGAGAGAGAGAGAGAGAGAGAGAGAGAGAGAGAGAGAGAGAGAAGAAGAAGAAGAAGAAGAAGAAGAAGAAGAAGAAGACGAAAGAAGAAGAAGAAGAAGAAGACGATTGAAGAAGAAGAAGGCGGAGGAAGAAGAACGAGAAAGAAAGAAGAAGACGACGGAAGAAGAAGAAGAAGAAGAAGAAGAAGAAGAAGAAGACGGAGGAAGAACGAGAAAGAAAGATAAATCTGTAAGTTTTTCCTCTCTGAGATTTCTCTTTTTCACTTTTCCTCTGATTTTTCTTTTTTTCCTTTCAGATTTTTCTTTTTTTCTTTCAGAGATGTGCATCGTCTCGGGCGTATCGCTAGTCATCTCGGCCGAGATGTAGAAAACTCGGCCGTTTCAGCAGTTTCGGCCGATAAATAGAACGATCGTCAATTTTATTTTAACTCAGCTTGAATCGGCTTATATCTCATATTTGGACCCTCACGATGCCGAGTTAACTCGGCCGATACGACTCGGTATCGGCCGATACGACTCGGTATCGGCCGATACTTCGAACCATGTTTGGGTCCCATATTAAATAAACTATTGCTTGGTTAGTGCTTTGATTCTTGGCTTGGCTGTGGGTTTCATCTAATCTCGTTATGAGTTCTACACTTCCGGAGCTCATGGTGGTCATTCTTCAGACTTTGGTGGGGGGAATAATTTGGTGGCTAGGAGCCCATTGTTATTTTTGTTTAATTCCAAATAAGCTGATCCAAAGAGGCTCTATGTTAGCTGCTCTTTTTTTTTTTTCTTTTCCTCCCCTCACTGATGGAATACTTGAGTCTTCTTTTTTTCCCTTTCTTTTTCCAGAAAGTTTTTGAGTCGGTTCTTGTGATAATTATTGTTGATCCGATCTTGCTTGTGGCCCCTTGCTAATGAAATCCTTGAGCCTGTACCTTTTTTATTTTCTCTCTCTCTCTCTCTCTCTCTCTCTCTCTCATTTTTCCGAACAGTTTTTATGTGTTCTTGTTATAGTCATTTGTTAGCATGCTCTTGCTGATGCCCCCTGGCTGATGAAATACTCTCTCTCTCTCTCTCTATATATATATATGTGTATGTGTGTATATTTTATCTTTCCAAAAAGTTCTCGAGTCCATTCTTGTCATAATTATTTGGCAAGTTTCTATTCCTTTAGACTTCTGGTTCTTTCTGGTTCCCTTTTCTGTTTCATGGTAACAATTTTTAATGAAATCCTTAAAGATGATTTTTTTGTTTCTTGGTAACAAGATTTTTATCCCTTGCGGCATTTTGTCTTTGAGTTTGCGTTCCTTCTTTTATGCTGAAGTATGTTGTGTCCTGGCTAATGAGGCGATGAATGTGATTGAAATTGTGCTTGCTCATAAGATCAAACATCTGAAAGGAGAGAATTTCATATGTCTTTTGGGTTCTTGTCTTTCCTTGGATGTGATAAATGATTTCTGTTTCATTTGGTGTCATCCATGTAAGTGGTCTGCCTGCTAAAATTCATTGACAGTTACTTTTTTTTTTTCTTTTCTTTTTTTCTTTTTCCCGTTATTTTAGTGTCATTTATCTTTTTGTTGGCTTGTTTCTTAGCTTGTCATGTCTAAATCTTCGTTGTCGACATTATGTAAATTATTTCATTGTTAAAATATCAAAATCAGTAATTTGTTATTGTCCTGACATTCTTACTGGCTTAGTTTGTACTAATCTTCTTTAAATGGCTGTTTATTGTTGCAGACAGGGGTTGAGGTGGTAGACACTGCTCAATATATTCAAATATATAGGAGCCGAGAAGTAGGTCAATCGTATCTGACCTCTGTTGGGACAACCTTAATTGCTATGGCTCATGCCCTCTGGCTAATGATTAAAATTAGACCCCAAGTGGTATAATTTACCCCCCCTGTACATCTTTATTTTGTCTTCAAAGTATATTTTTTTCCACTTTAGTATTTTGTCGTGAATTTCTTTATCATTTTATTCACAGATTCTATGCAATGGCCCAGGAACTTGTGTACCCCTATGTGTGATTGCATTCTTTTTTAAGGTTAGAACGCTGTACCAAAGTTATTTGTTTGTGGTTGACTTTGTAGCTTGATACACTTACGATTTTTTAATTATTCATCCTTTACGGTCAGTTTGTTTCGACTTAAACTGTTTTAAGCTGGGAAATATTTTGTCCTTATTTTCTGGGGTTAGGTTGACAATTGAACAGCATTTTACAAGCACTGTGATGTGGCAAACATAGTTTTTCAATATTAAAGTGTATTAATGTTAGTATGTTGGAACATATGTATATGACCTGTGTATAAAGAAATATGTGCATGTATACATTTTTATGAGCACACTATTGTACAAAATGTGTATATATGGATATGTGTATATTAATACACATACATGTTGACTAATTGGTAATTTGACTTTTAATCTACATTTTCCTAAAGAGCTTTGTAAAACATTGTAAGACTGGAAAATGCTGAAAACATTTTCAAAAAATGTTTTCCCTGGGAACAAACAGACCCTGAAGATGGCATTCTTGCACATTAACGCTACATTTCCATGTTACCTACAGGTTTTGGGGATCAAATGGTCGTCTATTTTTTATGTGGAGAGTATAGCGAGAGTGAGGAGGCTGTCTTTAAGTGGCTTGCTTCTTTACAAGTTGCGCATGGCTGATCAACTCTTTGTGCAATGGCCACAACTGCACAGGAAACATCCTCGGGCTCATTTTGTGGGTTGTCTAATGTAGTTGATTCAATTCGGCTCTTGCCGTGAGTACTCCTAGCCTTCCAGGTTTTTATCTCTCTAACTTGAAGACTTAATTGGTGCAAAGTCGTCGAGTTGATTTTTTTTCCCTTTTCTTTTTCGTTTTCATTTTTTCCATCGTTCTCTTGTACCTGATATGGGCGCTGCTAACTCTTCTAGTTCCATTGTAGTGTGTAATGCTCCATCTGTTAGCCTTCATAATGGATTTTGATTGTTGGTTGATGCGTCCACTCTAGGTATATGGGTGGTGGAAATTATTTTAGTCCGTATGTAAAGTGTAGTAGTTTTTTTTTTTTTTTTTTTTCTGAAGGAAGTTGCAAGTTAATATGAACGAAGTGAAGTTCATATTGTATCTAATTAAATTATATCTGTAAAAACAATATACATTCTTATTATTATATTAGAAATAACAATCTTATCATGTCTCTAGTTTGTTATGTTGAATGTTTCTTAAAGAGTAAGGATACATGTGTATGTTACTTCAATACGTATATATGAATAGACTGGGATGGAACTTGCATGAGTGGCCCATTCTAAAAAGAGCTAGCTCTAAACTCACACGTCTTGGGTTCGACTCATCCACGCTTAACTGATACATGTGTATTCTACTAGACTACTTTGATACGTATCTATGAATCGACTGCAAGGAAACTTGCATGGGGTAGCCCAATTGTAAAAAGGGCGAGCTTTAAACTCACACGTCTTGGGTTTGACTCATCCGCGCTTAACTGATACATGTGTATACTTCTTCAATATATATATATATATATCAGTTCTTATCCTATGAGGACTCCCTCATTTTATAAAATGCACACCCTTCACTTCTCTCTCTATTAACGTCTCTCTTTCCTATTTTCCCTCCCACCGATTTCAAAATTTTTTGAGTTGGAGGAATTTTTTGCTGATTTGGAGAAAGAATCCCATAGAAATAGGGGTTAGATGGATTCATACAAACTCTTTAATGAGAGAGAAGTGAGAGGTGTGCATTTATAAAATGAGGGAGTCCTCATAGGATAAAAACTGTATATATATATATGAATAGACTATAAGGGAACTTGCATGGGTGGTCCAATTGTAAAAAGGCGAGCCTTGAACGCGCTCAACTGATACATGTGTATACTTCTTTACTACGTGTCTATGAATATACTGTAAGGGAACTTGCATGGGTGGCCCAATTGTAAAAAGGGCGAGCTTTAAACTCGCACGTATCCGCCCTTAACTAATAAATGTTGTAGGTGATTACGCTTATCCGAGTTTTACTTTATAGCTTGTGCTGGATAATGGATTGGGTCATGGGATTTTCATTCGTCACCAATATATGTCTCCTAGCTGGGTACTGGTGCTACGCATGGAACAATAGCAGTTAGAATAAGAAAATGATAAATTCTTGTTTATAATAATACTCAAATAAATACATTATATAACAAACAGTTCAATGAAATTATATATGTTAGACTTATTAGTGAGAGAAAAAGCCTAATTTTAAGTAGGCTATGGTGACAAATGTTCTGAAATCAGCCGACATTGGATGTTTGACATATACACATTTGAGATAAAGAGGCTGATTTGGCGTAGACGATTGTGATGAAGCTTTGGAAGGAGTCCGGGAATTGGGAAGGAAAGGTTGAAGGGGTGAGACAAGAAGAGATAGTTAGGACTGTGAAAGATAAGATGTGATGGGGGAGAGAGCCAGATAAAGTTTGGGATTCATAGAGATATAAACTGAAGATGTTGGAGACCTAGAAACAAGAATTGTCAATATCACCTCTGTTTCTCCCTAAGAATCGCGATTCTGCAGTTCCTAGTGAGAATCGTTCAAGATCCGCAATTCTCTAAGCAAAGATTCGCAATTCTGCCACCAGAGATTCGGGATTTTCCCAACCGAAGAAGAAAAAAGAAAACAGGAGGGGAAGAAAAGAATAAGGGAAATAGAGAGAAGAAGAGAGAAAAGAAAGAATAGTAACCTCATTCTTGAGATTTGCAGTCATGGAAGCCATAAATACTTGTCGAGATCTGGGCTTTGTCACTGCCGGAGTATCGGAGAGAGAGAGAGAGAGAGAGAGAGAGAGAGAGAGAGAGAGAGAGAGAGAGAGAGCATGGTTCAAAGTCGCGGTATCGGATCCCGTTGTGATGACTCGGTGTCGCGGCGATGCGGCCTGGTATCGGGCGATACGCTCCGATACGCTAGATTTAAGCTTCAGAAAAATATGAAAAAATTATGGAAAATTCTAAAATAATAAGAATAGCATAATTGGCCTAATAGATTGTGGCATTTTACACAATGTACCATTTAAGAAGCACATCTCATTCAATTCAGACACTGCCGATCTAATGTCTAATAATTGTACACACATAATTGGATCTAAATTGTTCAATACTACCTAATAATACATATATTATAATAACATGCTACATCAATGCCACATGGAGTGTCGTGGGGGTTGGAAATCATCATCGTTATTCCCTTGATTATTGAACTCAGTATGTGGATATGGAAAGTGAAGGCGCCCAAATAGAATAGAGGCATAATCTGAAGGTTCAGGTTGAGATGACTGGCTGGATGATTCATAATATGGGTTTTGTGGTTGAGAAGGATTGACAGGCTCGGTAGGATGATAGTATTCAGCTCCTCGATACTCAACACTACTACTCGAGGATCCATCATGATGCTGCCCCAAATCATAACCACTATAGCCTCCTCCACCACCGGTGGCAGTGCTAGCTGATGTATCCCGATGCCTCCTACGAGCACGATCATAATACCCACCAGTACTGGTACTAGTAGATCTCTCAAGCTGTCGTATTGGTGGTAGGTGGCCCATACTACCAGCGCTACTACTTGAATATCCAAGATCACCATGAAAACCATATCCATATCCATATCCATATCCATATCCTGTACTAGCATGGTTTGGTTGCCCGTATACTCCATATCCTCCGTAATCCTGAAATCCTATCCCCATAGCACGCATTTGATTGTCAATACCTAAACTATCATTGTGTCCACTAGAAAAATCATCACCACTAGAAATTTCAGTTAGGTAGCCAAATGTTGACGTTGTGCATCTATTCCCGGCCTATATCCATGGTCTGTGTCTTGTGTGACATAATACTCATCATCTCCACGGAGCAAGCTAGAATGACCACCCCCACCACTGCCGCCACCATAATCACCACTGTCATCATCACCACCTCTTCTTTTAGTGTCACCATCATCATCATCATCATCATCATCATCATCATTATTACCATCGTCACTACTGGAGCTGGAACTAGGAAAAATTGTTCGAGTGCTCTGTGCAACACCCTTCCCTTTTTTTTGGACCAAAGATTGCTTCGGCCTTGAAGGAACATGAGGACTATATTCTTCTTCTTGTTCATCTCCTCCTTGTCGACCTTCATCAATATTTTGAATACCTTCATTGAACCACGTCAAGTCATCATCAAGATCAGGTACTTTTGTCCCCTCAATCCAAGCATCTAAAATGTCATCATCTCCGAAGATTCCAGTTAGGTCAATTGGATTATAATAATCCTCATTATCTTTCATATACATAATATTCCTAACCCGCAACCGCAAATTATAGTGCACAAAGACTAGTTTATGCAACTTCTTCATTGCCAAGCGATTACAGAGTTTGGTGTAAATTGTTGACCACGTGCTCCAATTTCGCTCACACCCTGAAGAAGAACAAGTCTGACTGAGGACTTTAATTGCAATTCGCCTCAGATTTGGAGCTTCCTCACCATAATGATACCACCATTCAGCTGCAATTAGGAAATTAAAAATAAAACTCATGCTAAGATTTAGAAAAGTAAATTCTTCATTAACTCATTGCTATAAATTAGAACAAGAACTTGGGAGAGATGTTGTTATTGCCTTCTTTGTTAGAGGTTGTCCAAACTCTCCTATTGCATCCACATAATTTTTTATCTACAAATTTAAAATCCCGATTGGAATCATTATTTTTATATAATGAATATTTAATGTTCAATTTCATACCTCACTAATAGCCCTTGCTTGGTTTTCCACATCCGGCTCTAATCTCTTAATTACTTCCTTCAAGCCAAGTCGTACCTCCGGATGCTTAGAAAAATTATGGGAATATTGAAATGCAGGATTGAGAAAATATGCTGTTTGGATAGGACAAAGATAACAAATTTATCAGTCTTTTGTAATATACAAATCTCGCAGCTAATTCATTGTTTAACTTGAATATATAACTTACCTGCTGCATGAAGGTGCCTATGTAATTGACTCTCCAATCTATAATCAATGACATCCCAAAATTTCTGAAAGTCTTTGACTGACGCCTTTATTGCTAATTTAGCTCTATCCATTGCCTCGTAGATGATAGACATTGTGGGCTTCTTATCTTGGTCAACGATTTTGAGAACCCTAACAAGCGGTTCCATAATGGACTGTACTAATTTAGCATTCCTCCAAAATCGATCAGTCAAAATTAGATCAGACACTGCAGCACAAATACTTCTACTTTTCTCACGATTGAATTCACCCCATTCACAAGATGTGCACATCCTTTTCAATTCAGTCTGATAACGTAGCAGACTCTCTATAGCGATGAATTCGGTGACAAATCTAGTGACCCCGGCCTCAACAAGTCTCTGCCTTCTGTATGGGATCTCATAAGATTCACCACTTTCTGACTGTTATAAATAAAACTTGTTATCTTTTTTGCCTGGTCAAGAGTAACCTGCACATTCTTTATTTTACCAATATCTTCTAGCATGAGGTCAATACAATGCGCTGCACAAGGAGTCCAATATAGATGCCTCCTCTTCTCCATCAACAATTTCCCAGCCGCTTTAAAATTTGGTTCATTATCTGTCACAACTTGCACGACATTCGACTCACCAACCTCTTCCACAATTTTATCCATAAGTGAAAAAATGTATGAGGCAGTTTTGGATTTGTTTGTTGTATCGGTCGATGTGTGGAACAACATAGTCCTATCAGTATATATCATAAAGTTAATGATAGGATTATTAGTTCTCGAGCTCCACCCATCACACATTATTGTGCAACCATAATCGGGCCATTTTAGTTTCAATTGCTCAATATATATCTCTAGCTCTTTCACTTCTTCATCCAAGTATGTATTACCGATCTGGTATCCAGAAGGTCCCTTAATACCAGGTCCTGCATCAGCAATAGTATCTATCATCGTCTGGTAATAAGGGCCACTATCAGCGGCATTAAACGAGATTCCACTGTAAAGGAAAAACTTAGAAACAGCTTTCCCTACTTTTTTCACACTTTCTGTGCTGAACATATCCTTCACCCTTTTTTGGAAACCAGTCTTCGGCCTAAACATATAAGGATCAACACCTTTCCCGGGCATCGCCACATTTTCCTTCACACTGAAACTCCTTTGAAGTGGTGGGGGACGTTTAGATCCCGAAGCTGCATGCGAGCCTGTCTCAAATTGAGAGACATTAGCCTCACGTCCTCTTCCAGAAACAGAATGCCTACGTCTATCCTCGTTCATAGAAGCCATTTGCCTACTTTCTTTCATTGCATTTTTTAATTGTTGCCTTTCTAGCCGCGACATTCCTTCGATGTCAATGCTGTCGTAATCATCAACGTCCTCAACATTCTCCTCTTCTTCGTATAAGCTGTCCTCTCTAAGACTTGCTATCAGTATTTCTTTTTTCTTCTTCTCAAGAGCCCTTGCGTTTCCAGTTTCAGAGAGATGTTTTCTTACGTATCTTGAAATTTCTTCTGAAACTTTAGGACATGAGTCAACTTGTCCCGATGCCCGAGCAACATGTTGCTTCAATCTCGTGACGCCGCCATGAATAATCTTGCCGCAATAGTTGCACATTGCGATCCTTTTATTTCCCCCAACAGGTGATCCATGATCCCAACCAATGTCTTGCTTTGGAGGCATTCTAAATTTAAAAATATATATATATATATATTTGTTAAGAAATTTAGATATATAGATAGATATACAATGAGTTTAAGATGTATAATTGGGAAAAAAAATAAAAAAATAAAAAAATTAATGTTGATACTTTTTTTTTGTGTGCACTAATCCTACTTAATACCCTAAGATGTATAATGAAAAATAAATAAATAAATATAAATGTTGATACTTTTTTTTTGTGTGCACTAATCGTCTAATCCTTCTTAATACCCTAAGATGCATAATTGGAAAAAAAATAAAAAAATAAAAAAATTAATGTTGATACTTTTTATTTGTGTGCACTAATTTTACTTAATACCCTAAGATGTATAATGAAAAATAAATAAATAAATATAAATGTTGATACTTTTTTTTTTTGTGTGCACTAATCCTTCTTAATACCCTAAGATGTATAATTGGAAAAAAACAAATAAAAAAAATAATGTTGATACTTTTTATTTGTGTGCACTAATCCTACTTAATACCCTAAGATGTATAATGAAAAAATAAATATAAATGTTGATACTTTTTTTTTTGTGTGCACTAATCCTACTTCATACCCTAAGATGTATAATTGGAAAAAAATAAAAAAATAAATGTTGATACTTTTTTTTTGTGTGCACTAATCCTACTTAATACCCTAAGATGTATAATGAAAAAAATAAATAAATAAATATTAATGTTGATACTTTTTTTTTTTGTGTGCACTAATCCTACTTCATACCCTAAGATGTATAATTGGAAAAAAATAATTAAATAAATGTTGATACTTTTTTTGTGTGTGCACTAATCCTACTTAATACCCTAAGATGTATAATGAAAAAAAAAACAATTAAAAAAATAAATGTTGATATATATATATATATATTTTTGTGCACTAATCCTACTTAATACCCTAAAATTTTTCTTTAGTGTGTACTAAACTTACTTAATACCCTAACATATATAATGTGTATATATATATATATATATATGTATAGAAACTCTCTGATCTACCTAAAGACCAAACCACAGACCAAAATAAAAACCTAAATCAAACCTCTCCACACACTCGACACACATACACACACACACAATCAGATCACACACAAACTCACACACACAAAATCAGATCGACACACACAATCACACTCGACACACACTCGACACACAGATCGATACACACACACAATCACACTCGATACACACACACACACACACATGCAGATCGCGACTCACACACTCGATACACACACACACAGAGATCGCGACACACACACACACACCTACAAACAGATCGCGACACACACACACACACACACACACACACAGATCGCGACACACACACACTCACACACACAGAGATCGCGACACACACACAGAGACGACGAGACATACCTTCGGGTCAGTGGAGTACTTCACAAATCAGATCTAGAATTTGAGAGAGAGATGAAGATGGATGAAGATTGACGAAGATCTGAAACTTGAGAGAGAGATTAAGATGAAGAGAAGCTTGGAGTTCTCCTGCAGAGTAGCTTATGGGATTTCTGACAGAGCAAAAGGTATGTGGTACCCATTTTTTGCTTTCTTTCTCCTCAATCATTCACGTTTCGGACGATATGTGCCGAGTTCCCATTATCTCGTCCGTATCGGCCGAGATAACTCGCGATACGTAATTTTTTTGATTCGACTTTGACTCGCCGAGTCATATCGTATCGGGACCCTGCGAAACCGAGTTGACTCGGCCGAGTTAACTCGGTTTCGGCCGAGTTTTTGAACCATGAGAGAGAGAGAGAGAGAGAGAGAGAGAGAGAGAGAGAGAGAGCAGTAGCAGCAGCGTGTCTTGAGGGGTAAAACCCTAGAATCTCGATACGTATAATATAAATATAAGTATTCCTTATTTATGACTGAGGCCACATGTCTTGTGTATTTACGCATTCACGCATTTATGCTTATAGTCCACCGTATTATTGAATTATATGACTATACGGGCCGTCGTGCTCATGAACTGTTTTAAAACCCTTTTAAGGTGAAATGGATAAGGGCAAGGCCCTAGAGTTATTTGCATGCTATATCGCCATGTAGACCCCGTGTCGGGGGAAATATTTGTCCTTATGTAATACATAGTCCTTTTGGTGTAACTTATTTCAATTCAGAACCTTAATGATTAGGTTTGAATTGTGTGGTTATATATGCTTTGGAAATTGTTGTTTTTATGTCGTACATAGATTATCCGTATTAGCTTTAAACTTGGATCCATGTTAGAAATGGGGTACCTTTATCCCCTTTATCCTAGACTTGCTACTTTGATCCCTAAAACGTGTTAAGGTCTGTTATATTTGTATCAGTATGTAATCATGACATACGTCACTCTCTCTATATTTTTTTTTTTGCAAGATTGCATGCTTTTATGTTGATGTTTGAACCCTCGTTTTTCACCGATATTGTGCTTGGGTTGAGAGTGTGTATCGTAGAGCTTACTCTCTTTTATTTTGGTTGGGAGACATGTTTAGGGACTTAAGTTTGTCTTAACTTAAGAGATGTGCTGCATAATTCTCTGCTGCTAAGAAACAGTCGACTGAACGGGGGTCCAGTGGACTGGATTTGCTAAGAAAAATGAAGCCAGTTTTCCTCGTGTCAAAAACAGTCAACTGTATGGGCACCAGTCGACCAGATTTGACTGCCGCCTTTGCAAACTTAGTCGATTGGATTAACTCTTTTTAAAAAATGTGCTCTTTGGATCTCAGAAACTAGTCGATCGATGCCCCGATCAGTCGACTGGATATGTATGTTTCCAAATGGTCTTGTTTGTTTATGTTTTTAAGAGACAGTTGACTTAATCACCTTAACCCCCATTTTCGAGGTTTTGGGCGTTACAGTTCACCTTTTAGCGGCCAATTTTCATCACTAAATACGGACGTCTGTTTAAGAGCCGACCTATATATATATATATATATATATAGAGAGAGAGAGAGAGAGAGAGAGAGAGAGAGAGAGAGAGAGAGAGAGACCTTCAGCATGTGCCCACTCTGTTTTGATAACGAGTCCAAGTGTGTTAAAATGATTTTTCAACATTGGCATCTCTTTACCCACCGAAGTCTGAATCAGCAGCCAGCATCATTTAGGAGGTATCCTAGTAGATTTTTCTGCTCTTTTTAGATGTTCACCACTTGCTACACAATTTTTCTGTGTCATTATTGCAAAAAAATTTGACTTCATCAGGGAGGTCGGCTTCAATTCTTCCTAATTATATAGTTTTTATATTATATTGGCACACAAGAAAGTTGTGTGAGTTTCTTTGTTAATTTTTTTCTATCTGGCACACGACTGGTACAACATAAATTTTCGTTTCTAAAAATCTTTTTGAATTTTTTTGGGCCGAAGACTTAAGTTGAAATACGAAGCAAGAGAGATGTTTATTTTTTTTTAATGTTTATTTTTGAGAGTTGAGAGATTATATGTGCAAAAAAAAAAAAAAAAAAAAAGAAGAAAAAAGAAGGAATTAATCAAAACATAAGATAAAGATTGGTTTGCATCAAGATTGGACACTTTGAAGAGAGAGAGAGAGAGAGATGAAATATTTCATGTCTTATTGTTATCGGGAGTTGATCTATTTTGTTGAATGGTGATGTACATAAATAAGCTCATAGTGAACTTGTTATTCTATTATTTAGTTATTGCGATTAGTAGCATTTTACTTCTTTGTTTTGTCAAACTATTCAATATCCTATGGTCATGTATATATATATATATATATATACAAAGATTCTCTAAAGAGGGCCACCTCTCTTTATTAAAGAGATGACCTCTGTTTTAGCCGTCAAATTGTGTTTAAAAACTGTAAAATGACAAAACTGCCATTAATGAAAACACGATCTGACTGCCAAAACCTCTCCCCCTCTTTACTAAAGGAGGGCGTCCTCTTTAGAGCCTGATTGGGTAATGACCTTTTTGTCTTGCTGCACATGTTGGAGTACTAGTTGACCTGTTCTAAATGACATCAAGATAAATATACTAGATTGAGTTTGTAAATATATATATGTATATATATTTTAGTTTGTGTCAGTACACTAGTTTTAATATTTTGGTTAAGAGTCTGTTTGGTAATATTGCTTTGTGAAGTAGAGATTTTTTGTTTAATAGATCTTTGAAAAAGCAGCATATTGCTGCATCTTATTTAAGCTGTTATCTTCAGCTTTTAAATGGATTCGATTTTTGTAAATGCAGTAAAAAAAATTTCCTCCAACAGACTCATAGCTCTCAGTAAGCCCAATAAATATACTAGATCGAGTTTGTAAAAATATATATATATATATATATATTTTAGTTTGTGTCAGTACACTGGTTTTAATATTTTGGTTAAGAGTCTGTTTGGTAATATTGCTTTGTGAAGTAGAGATTTTTTGTTTAATAGATCTTCGAAAAAGCAGCATATTGCTGCATCTTATTTAAGCTGTTATCTTAAGCTTTTAAATGGATTCGATTTTTGTAAATGCAGTAAAAAAAATTTCCTCCAACAGACTCATAGCTCTCAGTAAGCCCAATTAAATAAGTGATTGTTAGTCCCAAATAAGCTTAAATCCAGACGGACTTCTTGGTAACCCAACCCTTCATTCTCTAATCCGACATCCAAAACAATTTAAAGTAAATAAGCTCAAGATCTACTTGACATGAAGGAAATTAATTCTCTCCATTTAAAGTAAATCAACACATGGTGCGTGTGGGTTAAACAAATAAACTTGAAAAGATTGGAAAGCAATATAGGATTCCAAAGTCTCATTCACATTTGTTCTTCTTCAATCAACTTCTTTCAATGAGGGTGGCTTCCGAAACTTGATCGACATATTTTCCATCTTCCTTGGACTGCAAATCATCAATATAATGCTGATAGATATACGAAACGAATCCCCAAATTGCCAACAACATTGCCACTACCTTCACTCCATTCATTTTGTCTTGGAAAATGAACACTGCTAGAACTGGAACAATGGGCAAACCAAGAGTACTAATCACATTGGAAAATAGAGAGGAGATCTCAAAGATCAATCCCGTGCATCCGATAGAGAAAACCTGCCAAGAAATGGCTATCCACAGTAAGGTCATCACATAGGATGATTTCCCAAGTTCAAACTTCATCATCTCTCCATTCAAGCTCTTCCACTCTCCGCTAGCGAAAAGTCCCACCACAATAACAAAAGTTGCAACTAGTGATTGATAGATTATCATGTCCAAAACAACCCTAAAACTTGCACTTTTTAGAATCTTCTGGAAGGCGAGCTGCGTTACGGCGAGCATTAAAGCGTACCCGGCAGAGGCACCGATTGTGGATACAAACCCGATTGCGTATTTTCCTTTGGAGGTTTCCGTGGAATCCGAGGCGTCGGGTGTGAAAACAAGAAGAGTGGAGGAAATAGTGAGAAGGACTATAGAATTCACTATGAAAGGAGTGAGCTTTTGAGAATTTAGGAAGTAAGAGAAAAGAGCATTGAAACCGAGTTGACTAGCACATATGAGAGAATATGTTGATACCGGAAGATATAGGAGCCCAATTGAATACAACATACAAACTGCTGCGAGGAATATGCCAAGAAATAGATACAATGATACAAGTATTATGGGAGAAGGTGGATTTGTGTGGTGGGGGTTGTTTGGATTTTGAGTTCCTTTGGTTGATGAGAAGAAGAGGAGGGGAATTAGAATCGGAAAACCTCCGGGTTGTACCAATGTGGCCATCCATTTGCTCTTTCCGCCTTTGTCGTAGTAGAGTCTCCCCAGGAGTGTGGCGGCTGACTGGCCGGAGAGGATGAAGAATGAATAGACGGTCATTTTGAGCCACCACTTGTAATGTGTAAGCCGACCTGATCTAATTGATTGGTGGGCGGCGAGACTTGCATTTTCGGGATCTTTGGTTTCTGGAATTGGCAAAATAACCTCACTTGTCAACATCAAAAATATTACACACAATGTTTATATATGTAATAATTTACAAAATAGTAAGTTACATGTCTAGGAAGACCTGCCGTCAAACTAACAAACTACGGAAAACAAAGTTTATAATTGTCTACCCAACAAATCCCAGACCAAAAGGGGAAAGAAAAAAAAAAGAAAAGAAAAAAAAAGAACAAACAGGAAATAAGGAATAAACAGAATAAAAACAAAATTAAAAGATAAACCTGAGTCAATATTGTTCTTAAATATCTCGTTTTAAAATTACGAATTTTCCAAACAATCGGACTTTGTTTTGGAAATTGGATGCAGTTACTAATTCATGATATGACATTAATTGAATGAAGTTCATTCTTGATTACACATGAATTTTGACGAAAGCATTCGATTTGCTTTTCTTTGACACAAGTTTTAAGTTGTGAAATCCTTTTGTAATGGCACAAAATTCTTCCTGTCGGTTAATTTATCAAGTACGATCCAAGTTTTGTTTGATATATAATATGCTTTTTTAACACTTAGTTAATTTATCAAGTACGATTCAAGTTTTGTTTGCTAGCATATATTACGAACTCTATCATGTTTTAATTTGCTAGGTGCCTTTTTTTTTTTTGGTAAGTAATTTGCTAGTTCATGTATGATTAATTGAAACAAGAGAGGAAAAAAATTTGGAATTCTCTCTCTCTCTCTCTCTCTCTCTCTCTCTCTCTCTCTCTCTCTCTCTCTCTCTCTCTCTCTCTCTCTCTCGTTCTTAACACTAATCTAGTTAAGTGTTTGAGAAACTGACTTACCCATGTTTTGGAGTTGCAGTTCTTGAGCTTCTCCCATGTCAAAGATGCAGAAGTTTCTGGTTGATCAAGAAACTAAGAAAGAGAGAGAGAGAGAGAGAGAGAGAGAGATAGAGAGGCGATCAATTCTCTTCTGCCCAGAACAGCTCTTGGTTTCCCCCGGGGCAGCTTGTAGATGATAACTACATGATGCAATTCTGGCAGGTAGTGAAGTTATTCTTCACATCCAATTCTGAAAGATGCCAATTTACTTGTCTCTAGACATTGGCTTTAAAGGCCTTAGACCAGTCCCTTCCCCTCTTGTATAACTTTCAATGCTCATTCACTAGTGATTTAGGAAAGCAAACACCTATGTTGCACTGGTATGGATATGGGTCACGGGTACGACACGATACGGGTATGGGGTACGATGAATCCTAAAAAAGTTGGGTATGGGTACAGTTAGAGTACGATAAATAAAATATTATTATTTTTGATTAATAACATAATGCTAATAAAAAATAAGTCAAAATAGTCACATAATAAGAATCATCAGGGAGGAAAGCACGATAGGAGACATGTCTCGAGCCTAGGTGACAGCGGAGAACATTAGAGGTAGGCTAGAAAGGAAGGAAAGAGAGAGGCTAGGAGCGATACAGGCTAATGACGGAAGTCAATTCATCATTCGTCAGTGTTGTGTCCCATGCCAGGATGAAGAAATCCAAGGATTTGAGTAATATTTGGGTTTATAGTCATGCCATGGAAGTATTGACAGGTTTAACGCTCATACCAATATGGTAGAAAGTATTATAATATTAAGATTGTTTTACCATTAAAAATTAACATTATAAATCTATCATAACAAAATTTTGTCACTATAAAAACAAAATCATTCACAAGGACCATAAGCGTAGCAAAAATGTTATAATCAAACATTAGATCATCAATATCACCATCAAATCATAAAAACTACCAGTTCTAAACAAAGACAAGAAAATATTGATTCTAAAAAAGGGCAACAATCAAATCATAAAAACCACGAGTTCTAAACAAAGACAAGAAAATATTGATCCTAAAAAAGGGCAACAATCAATTACAAAAAAGTTGAATTATATAAGAGGACACGTTTTTTGGGGTGTCGAGTAAGTTTCCTAAGGTGTCCAATAGATTTCGGTGTCCCATAAGTACCTAGTACGAATACGGAGGCCTAAATGAAGTACTCATGCTACATAAGCAACCACAGTACACAATATGCCATATTGCAATCAATATCATTGCCTAATTTTATATTCTCTCTTTGTTGGCAAATGCTACGATACAATTAAGTGGTTTGGTAGTATAGTACAATCAAACCACTACCAAACCACTTGACATACAATGGTAAGAAATGTTTGTACCACGGGAATAAATGTTCCTTACCATAGGTAGAAAGTTTTTTTTTACTATCAGTACTAAGATTTCTTATCATGAGTACAAAGCTCCTTTACCACACTTACAAAATGTCACATGTATAAAGTTTTCTTATCACGTGTACAAAACTCTGTTACCATAAGTTCAAAGATTTAACAAAGTTTTCTTATCACGTGTACAAAACTCTGTTACCATAAGTACAAAAATTTCTTACATGAGTAAAACCACAAGTGATTTTAATTTGGTACAAATATATTTCTTATAAAGTTACAATATTTTGTTACTTTGGTACAAATATTTTTAATAATAGTGCAACGTTTTTTTATCAAGTACAAACATTTCTTAAAAGGGTATAACATTTCTTATATTGGTACAAATATTTGTTATAAAAAGTACAAATATTTTTGCACCTTACAACAAATCACTTGATTGTGTGGAAGAATTTTCCCCTTTGTCCATCCATAGACGTACGTATATATATAATATACAACTTTCAGCAATATATATATATATATAATATACATAAGTAATAATATGGGATATTAAATGACACCAACTACCAAGTTGTCCCTCTTAGCAAAAAAAAAAAAACTACCAAGTTGTCCTTCGTTGATATCCATGTTCACAAAATGGACATCTCTGTCCTTACATGGTAATAAACATCCTAAAAACAATTGAGTCGGCCCCCCCACATCATTTTGTCCGGTGGTGATTTAAGTGTATCTTGATATACCGTTGTTGGGATTTTGCCACGTGGTGCCGTGCTGCCATCCCCATGTGATTTGGTGAAGAAATCCGATAAGTTTCGGTGATTTAATATAAAGAGAAAGTAGAGTTATTATAGGATATGGAGAATCATGTTATATATTGGTTAATTTTCAAGTTGTTACAGCTGAGTATCTTCATAGTGCAAGTTTGAGTGGGACTTTAGGTATTTTATTTATTTTTATTAATATTTTCGTAAAATGGCTCTTATGTACTAATTATAAGATAGAAATATTTTTTAAAAAATATTTTATATCAAAACAAACGAAACATAAGATTCGTATAATCATATAGTGTGCAATATTTGTGTGATGTGTAGTAAGAGTCGTATGGTCATATTGTGTGAGATGTTTGTGTGATAGTGTGATATTTGTGTGATAAGACTGATAGTGTATGTGTTTGAGTAGGACTTTATAACTATTTTATTATTATTATTATTATATATAGAGTTAGGTTTTAGTGTGTATTGGATGAACGTATTGCAGTTTTACGTCTAAAAAATTGCGGGTCAGCAGGATGGGGCGCGGGTTAGTGGGGCGAGTGGTCCGCTGTTTTTTTAGGCTTAAAAGTCCAATGCGTTCACCCAGTGCATGCTTACCCAGTGCGCATTGGAGCTGGACTCACATATATATATATATATATATATACAAGTAAGAGTAGTATAGAGTGAGATATTTGTGTAAGCAATAACTTAGCCTAATTGGTAAAAGGCGAAAATGTCACGCTCATACAAGAGTTCGAACCTTGCCTTCTTTTCTGGGCCTGACACTTATGTCCTCACACAAGACCACTACACCGAATGAAAAAAAAAGAAAGAGAAAAGAGTGAGATATTTGAGTGACAGGAAACACCTGTGACTATTTGGGAATTCACTTGGCGACTCCAAAGCTTCGGGGAATTAGTCGAGGTGTGTGCGAGCTGGCCCAGACACCCCCAATTACCAAAAATAAATAAATAAAATAAGTTCGTTTTCGGGCTCGGATATAAGTGTCAGGGTTTTGGGTATTTTTGATCTCATTTCCTAATCTCATAGGAGGATTGTGTCAAACAACAATATGGATGTAATTTTTTTATTTTAATTTTTTTTGAGATAATGCTTTGGTATATTTCTTCTCTTGGGATTATGGTTCATACATTTCCTTACGTACTTTTTGTCATGTTTTTAAAAATGATATTGGTCAACTTATGTGCTATGTAGACTCTTTTGTACATGTGTATTAATCACATATTAAAATAGTAGAAAAATACTTAATGAAAAGAATAATGCTATGCCTTTTAAATTCAAATTTCAAATCTCTATCCCAAATGATGTGACATTAATCAAATTCCAATCGGCCCATTCATCATTGTGGGGGTTATGTTAACATCATCCAATTAAAATTCAATAAATTTATTATTATATTATTTGAGATAAAAATTTAAAATCTAAATTTGAGAAACACAGCATTACTCAAACGTAAATGTATCAAGTCTTTTCTTTTCATTGGTATGTGTGTGTTCAAAAGACGTGTGTGCTTCTGCATGTACGTGTGTAAAATTTAGTGCTATGTGCTGGTAAGATAATAAAAAAGCTAGTCATATAAGAGGTCCGTTTGCAAAATATATGAGTAATGCTATTTTTCAAATCGTAATTTTAAACTTATATTTTGAATGATGCGGTACTGATACCACTTTTAATAATGATGAGACTATTTTAATATTATTCAATTAAAATTAAATGAACTCACTGTCATATCATTTGTGATATAAATTTAAAATTAAAATTTGAAAAATATAACATTTACTCAATATATATATACTTCAAAATTTCATTCTAGGGTCTGTCCATTTTCGAGGGAAAAGCCTTGTATGCATGTGTCATGTGGGTAATGGGTTCAGTACTAGATTTTCTTTAAGTTGGTATCTCGAGATCAGTTACAAATACACACAAAGACCATAATACTTATGTCCCATGATGTTGGGTTCTGTCCTTAGTTATATTTCCTCAGGAATCTTTTAAAAAAAAATTGACTGAATTACACTTTAGTATCCTCTAATTTGATGAAAGTTTTACTTTAGGCTCTTAATTTTCAATTTGGACATTTAAGGCCCCATAATTTCAAATTAGTTGCAATGTGATGTTTTTGACTAACTTTTTCAAAAAAAGTTAATGGAAAATATTAGGGGTGTACATCGGTCGGTTTCGGTCGGGGTAGGGGTAATTTATCAACCGAACCGAAGTGGTCGGGGTAGGAAATAAAAGGATCGAAACTGACTGAATTAGTTTCGGTTTCGGTCGGTCTCGGTTTTGTCGGTCTCTGTCGGTGTATTCGGGCTGATTCGGGGCAGCTTCCACCAAATTCTCATATTGCAAAAAAAAAAAAAAAAAAATCGGATTTTCAATACACCAAAATACTATCTATCCAAAACAAAATACCAAATTTCATAATCGAAGTCCTCATATCAGATTACAAATAGAAAAGGAGAAGAAACAAAACATTGTTCCATTTTGGGAATTAAGAGCTTAAGGAAATTAATAGATCTGAAAAAAAAAAATTACTGAGAATATTTACTCGACAATTCTGGAACAAATCAAAAAAAGAAAAAAACTTTCACCACTTTGTAAGTCATGATCTTTGTAGTGGTGGTCAATCTTCTGAGTGTTGACCGATTGTGGTCGTTGTGACTTGTTAGTGGTGGCCGACAGTAGTTGTCATGGTGGTGGCCGAATCGTTGCTGGTGGTGGTTACTGGTTAGGGCCGCGAGGTTCAGTGTCTAGTTGAGAGGTGGTGGTGAGTGGTGGTAAGTTGTGGCTGACGGTGGCGTAAGGGACTAGCCGTGAGAGGCTGCTGGTTTCATCTAATCAGATGGGGAGATGGAGAAAGAAGAGAGAGAAGTGAGAGTAACTGAGTAAGAGAGAAGAGAGAGAGTAAGAAATTAAGAATGGCTCGGTTTGAGAGTCTCTCTCATCTCTAACCTCACAGTTTCCAACTTTTTTTTTTTTTTTTTTTTTTTACTTTTTGACTTTTACATAAAACAATGTCAGTCCTTTGTTTTGGCATTTATGAGTCTTCCACCACTTTTAACTTTTTAAGTTTTTATTTCTCCCATTTCTTTATTTTAATCAAACTTCCCAAGGCTCAATGAAGGCCAGCTCACACACTCATAAATGCAGCAAGCTGTCCGGCTCAGTGTATCGGGAAGATACATGGAAATGTAAAAGTAATATTTATATACTCATGCCTCATGGTTTGGGAAGAGATATTATATACTGAGTGTTTGGGAAGAGACATATTAGGTCGGTTCGGTCGGGTTCGGTCTATAACTGTCTCATCCCGTGAACCGAACCGATCAGTCGGTTTTTATTAACAGAGAACCGACCACCGATCATTATTCCGATATATCAAAATTTTCGGTTCGGTTCGGTCGGTCGGTTCGGTTTGGCGGTTTTTTTGAACAGTCCTAGAAAATATGCATGCTTTTATGTTTGCTTTTAAAAACATCCACCCACCTTCCAAAACTCTCATATTTGCCCCAAATCCATATCCAAATCTTACAAACACCCACCCACATTCGCTTTCCACCACAGCACTCCCAAACAGGCCCTTTTGCTCTAATTCTGGAATCCTAGATCTTAATCTACATGTTTGTTCTTCTCTCTCATCTCTCAAATCTCAATCCAATTCTCTGTAATAGATTTACTTTATTACACAATTCTTAGCTCAATTTCAGAATTTGTGTGTTTTAACAGCTAAAAATGGAAATCAAATGCGAAGATTTGCCAGAAGAATGCTAGGAATTGATAATCAATCGACTCAGTCACCACTATCACTTGGAAGCCCTATCTCTGATGGTGGAGTTGAGAAGTTGGCTTCTAACCTTATCAATTGCGCACAATTGATAAATCTGGGAATTATCTAATTTCCGATAAATCTCTTGTTGCTCTATCTTCGAATTGTGTTTGTGGCTTAGAATTGCGCTATCATAACCCCAAAAGGCATTCATTTTGTGATGAATCATAGTGTTAACTTGACTTCATTTTCAATAAACAGCATCCGTTTTCGTACTAGATCTTCATGCACCATTTGAAGATTCACCTCATTTTTCAAGAGCTTTACATACTTTGAATTCATCTGATTCAATAATGTCTGATGAGTTTCTTCGTTCAATCGCAAAGGTTTGTTTGCCTTTAAGGCATCTTAACCCAACACCAAATATGTAGTGGGAGAGAGAGAACCCAATGGGTTTGGGGATTTGTAATTGATGAACTCTCTGTTTTCGCTCTCATCTCTAGGATTTAGATTTTTTCATATCACATATGCATATGTATACACATATATAGAAAATACCAGTCCCGCCGATACTGTAACCATATTTTCCGTCACTCGCATATATGTATAGGGTTTGGGTGAAGGATCTGATTTTTGATCGCGGTTCTGGTGGTGGTGTATATACATATGTGTAACTGTGTATGGAGATGAGAGAGAGAGAAAAAGAGATTGAGTGGCGGTCGAGTGTGGTGGTGGTGGTGGTAGTGGGCCAGGTGGCCGAGAGTGGTGGTATTGGTAGCCGTGAGTGTGGAGAGAGGTAGACTCGATGGAGAGTGGTGGTGGGCCTGGTGGCCGTGAGTGTGGAGAGAGGTGGAATCGGTGGATAGTGGTGGTTTGGGGCAAATATGAGAATTTGAAAATATGAGTGGGTGTTTTTGAAAGAAAACATTATAACATAAAGTTATACGGAGTAAATGATTTCGGTTAACTTTTCTTGACAGAGTTGGTCAAAAGCATCACATTGCAACTAATTTGAAACTATGGGGCCTTAAGTGTCCAAATTGAAAGTCGATGGCCCAAAGTGAAACTTTCGCCAAAGTAGAGGATACTAAAGTGTAGTTCAGCCAAAAAAATAATACGGAAACCATACCACATGATTTTTTCCCCCTCTTTCTTAAAATTCATAGTAAATTACACTTAAACTTCCCCAGCTTTTGCACGACTTTGGAAAAACTTGCATTTCATTGATTGTTATAACACAATAACAATATAAAGTGAAGTCGCGACACCGCCTGTCTAGCCTAGTGATTATTGCCGAGACACTGGAATGAGTCGTATGACTTGAATATCCTGTATTTGAACTCCACTAGAAGCATTTTTGCGAGTTAAATGATGTGTGTGGGGAGACATACATCTGGGATTTACCTTGTAGGGTTGGGTCAAGTGGCCCGCCGTAGATGGGTTTCAAGAAGGGGACACGAGATGAGCCGCTCAACAAAGGCTTGTGACTTGGCTTGATAAAGGCTTGGCTCAGCTCGACTCGGCTCGACAGAACTCGTGAACACGTTTGATTAAGGCTCGTGAAAAAACCCATTAATAGGTTTGATAAAGAGCTTGTACACTGACTTTTATATATTATTATTACAAAACAATATAATTTTAGAGAAAATATGACAAATCTCGTAAATAGACTTGATAAATGACTGATTTATTATTAAACTATATAATTTTAAAGGGTACACGAAATGTCTCGTTAAAAAGTTCGCGAGAAAGCTCACAATCACTTGATTGCCCGGCTCATTTAAGCTCATAAATACATGAGCTCGGCTCGGTTCAGCTAGTTCTAAGTCTGCAAAAAAAAAAAAAAAAAAGAAAAAAAGAAAAAAAAGAAAGAGAAGCAAGGAAAAGTCTAAGACACCAATTGTAAGGGCATTTGTGTCTTTCAATCTAAGATAGTGAGATTTTAATTGTCAAACAACACTGTTTGAGGGGTAGAATCATTATTTCGTTAAGAATACTCAGATGAGATTCTCTCTTTCCCTAATAACCTCCTTAAAGAAAGTCACTGGAACAAATATCTCATTTTAAGGGAGATTAGTGTAATTTACTCCAAATTTGTTTCCACATTGAAGCTAAACTCCCTTGAATCTGATATCAATTTATCCGTTATATTAACAGAGTTGCTAACAATTCCATATATTTTTCCGAAAAAAAAAACAATTCCATGTTAGTCCAAATTATAAGGGGCATAACTGCATAAGTGATATGTTTGAAACTAGAGGAGAAAAAAAAATTGATAGAGTGAGTTATTTGCTTTAGAATTGGAGAAGCATGATGTTTCACCAACCTTTAACCTTTAAGTCACATTCTTATGTGCAAAACATCATTTCCAATATTAGATCAGAAGCAAGTATGACTTTTTTTTATTTATAAAAATATAAAAATTATATTAAAATATATCTTCAAAATAAGTTGATCATAAAAATAGGAGTTAATAAGTATTAAATCCAAGTTACTATATGTTTGTTGGAATAGACCCAACCCACAAAACAATTCGATGCTAGGTCCATAAATTCATTTATGACCAACCTACCCTTAATACACATATTGCACACCCAATTCATTTCTCCTTCAATTTCTACTTTTAGTTACCGCCCCTCCATTTACGGCGATTTCGGTGTCACCCCACGATCACTCCGATGATCTCGCATTTTCAAATTTCAAACCCAATTTTGTTTGATTTTCATTATCATTTCATGAAGAACTAGTGTTTACCATTCCATTTCAACCTCGTGAGGACGTTGGGCATCGTAAGTTTGTCACCAGATAATTTGACGTTGATGGTGTGACTCCGATGCATCTGGACGATGGCGAGCAAAGGTATGCAATGATTTCTTTAACTAAAATTCATCAATACATTTGCTGTTTTGTTCAATTATGAAATCAATTTTATGAAAAAAGTTGGGGAAAAAATGAGGGTTTTTGTGTATCAGATTGTAAAGCTCGTGGGTTTTTGCTTTCATATGGTTGTCGATCCTATATTACTTATTTGCAGAACAACACTATGAGTTGATTCTCTGTTGTTTTGGTTTCCAAATATTATTGATCGTTGTGTGGTATCGATAGTGCAAAATTTGGTTTTTTAGGGTTCATAAACAAATTTTATGCAGTGCAAAATTGATCACTGTCACATGAATTGATTGTGGCTTATTCACTCATTCGTGTAATATAATGATGTGTGTTTATCCATAAATAAGTGAGAAACTTCTCATTACCATTTTAACATTCAAACAAGTGTGTTAAAATTCTCACTCATATTGGGAAAATGATGAGATAGTGCGGAATTTCACACTCTTTTGTGATTAAAATTGTTGAGAACTGAAATTCACCCCATCTTTAAAATATACAAGTGCAAAGTGAATTTGTGTGTGTTAAATTTCTCACTGACCGATGTTCAGTTTGAAGATGGGGGTGAATTTCAATTCTCAACAATTTCATAAAAAAGAGTGTTAAATTTCGCATTGTCTCACCAATTTCCCAATATGAGTATAAATCTCTCACTGTATTCTTGAACATTCGCATATGTGTAAGAATTTTAACACACTTGTTTGAATGTTTATATAGTAATGAGAAATTTCTCACTTGTATATGGATAAACACGCCATTATATTAAGAATTATCAAGTGTTTATACAGAAATATCACACATTGGAATATTTCGAAGACACTGAAGAAATTTAACACTTTGAATGAAAATTTAAACATGTGCAATTAAAGAATCATTACAGTGATAAATTTTATACTAGTGTACTTCTGTGTTACTAATAATTTTCGTGTCCATGCAGCCCGCAATGCTACGTAGACGACAACAACAACAAACCAATCCACGATTTAGGTCAACATTAGTTGCATTCCTTTCATTCTTGGACTCCGGGACGAACACGTAGAGTTGTTGCAGAAAACACCGAAGAATCACGACAAAAGCATAGAATTAGTCTATCTTGTGCTCTGTTTTGCATTTCAGAATTGTTTTGGGAAATTTGTGAAACCAAACGATAATAGGATGTACTTAACTTTTTTATATTCATAAAGTCTTTGTATTAGACAGATCACAAATCATCTGAATTTTAGTACTAATATCATGACTGATCCTACAAACAGTGTAAAGTTCTCACAGTATATGATGTATATGTTATGGATGACATACGCCATCAACAAACTTATAAAAACAACGAAAAGGGACTTTGATTGCAATTGAAACTGCATCGAACTGCTCGGTATTTTTGAAAAGAAATTTTGACAACAAATCCAATCATACATCGACTAAAAAAATCATAAAACACAGTGTGAAATTTCTTACTGTAAAACGTAACCGTTGTGTAAAGTAATATCCTAAAATATTAGGATAAAATTTCTATATATATTGTAACCAATATCAATTGGGATTTGATAAGATTTGGTCAGATTTGGTAACTGATTCAATCATTAAATCTGAATTAATATATGTATATATATATAGGTTAGGGGTAGAAAAGACATCTAATAATTCTATAATAGGAAAATTTGGACTAATCTCTAACAACATTTACAATTATAGGGTCTATCATTGGGAAGTACCAAATGGTGGGTCTATTACAACAAACGTTGGTAGAATGGGATTTTCCACTAAATTTTTGTAAAAATAGAGTATTATTGCAATATTCTATAGTTGTCCTTTCAAACAAACACTAACTTATGGTAGGTACATCTTTTTCTATCATTAGTTGTAGTACCTGTAAAATCCGTACTTTTTTATTAATGTAATTTCTTAATTTCTGAGCCCGACCTTTATGTTAATATTATATTTTTAATATATTTGGTTGTTGCGTAATATTATAAGTACATATTATGATGTATAGTTCATTGTCGCTAATTTTATAATTGTAGATTATTATATATTTTCGTTGTCGCTTGATTGTAGATTTTATAAACCTGGCCCCGTATATTAATTATGTGATTTAAAATTTAATAGTCGCTTAAGATTACAACTATAGCTTATATAACATTATAATTCATGGTCACATAAGTTATATATATTATTCGGATCCGATGTCGTATTAGTTTCGCGACTATAATAAAGATATAATGTTGATGTTTTTATTTTAACCCCAGACTTTAAGTTAGACTCGAACTATTAATACTAGACCCGAACTATGAATATAGACTCGGACCTTACATATAGACCCAAACTGATTTACATGCAAACCCGTAAAATCTGATATTATCCAGACTGCACGGCACATGACTTGAGAAATGTCAAATCCAACGATTTTGGGGATCTTTGTAGTACCACCTACACTAGCTTATGTACACCTAGTCTAGCTTATAGTATAACAAAGTACCTAGCCTAAGAATCCTAGCATTTACCCTAAAATATTCCCTCATTAAAACCCTCAAATCCCCCCATCAACTCACCATCACTTCCACCACCAAACCCCTCTTGGACCCTCGGATTCACCACATCCCCCCCCCCCCCTCATTAAACCTCACTACCCCCTCCCTCACTGCCACTGCCAAACACATAACCCCCCCACACACACGTTTTGTACACACACACATATATATATATATATTATGTATTGCATTGTGTGTATGCATATATATTATAACATATGTATAGGTGTGTGTGCTGTGTAGTATTTATATATAGAGTGAGAGAGAGACCCGAGAGAGATAAAAAGTTAGAGAGAGAGTAAAGAAAAAAAAAAGAAAGCAAAACCCCAAACACCCAAACACTTCCCTCACCCCCTCACTGCCTCACCTTTGTCACTCACCCACAAACACATACACGCAGACCACACATATGTATACAGAAAGAAGGAGAGAGAGAGAGAGAGAGAGAGAGAGAGAGAGAGAGAGAGAGAGAGAGAGAGAGAGAGAGACCAACTCGAGACCCAGGAATGTACCCCCTCTGTTTAATTCTGTACACTCACACACTCTCAGACACACACCCACACCCACACCCACACCCATACCCACACCCACACCCATACCCACACCCATACCCACATGCATGACCCAAACAAAACCTTGAGCTCTGAAGATGACAGAGTTGCCATTAAGCTCCTTGAGAGCTTGAAATCTCAAACTAAACCAAAAGTCATAAAAACACAACCAAACAGACCCTCATGACCCCCATTAGCTCCCCTATGAACAGTTTCAAAGTAGGCATAGCCAAACCATACATACAAGCCATTATTCTAGGAACCGAAAAGAATAATCTCTTGGTTTGAACTCCAAATGAGATAACCCAGTCCCCAACTCATAGTATGTTATAGAGGAGACTCATGCAGTCGTTTTGGTGTTGGTTTGATGAGTTTCTATGGAAAAATGAAGAAGTTATAGCCACGAGAAGTTTTTCGGCGATGCGGGCCTCACTGGTGGCGACGGGTTTGCCATGGAAGGAGACCGAAGATGTTTGGTGCTTTAAAGGCTTGTACCTTGGGCTTAGGAGGATGTACATACCCATTTAGAACAGGGTTATATCATTTACCCATATTAATTAGTTTGGGTCGGATTATGGATTTATGGGCCGGGTTTAAGTAAGACAATAAATGAATAGCCTAGTTAGGCTCGAGCCGAGTCAGGTTCCACTTAAGTCGAAGGATGTCGTTTGACGTCGGATCATACCAGATCCGTTTTGGGTCGGGTATGGGTCAGGGTATGGTAGTGGGTCAGACTAATCCACGGGTTAATGGATCGAACTAACTTGTTAGTATATTAAGGTAACCCATTTATACTTGGATCAGATTGGGGTTAGCCCAATGGGTCATAACCTTGGGTTAGGTTGAGAGTGTAAACGGATAATCCGTTTGGATTCGGGTCGGTTCGGGTGACCCACGAGTTACTATTATTATCACTAATAATAAATTATTGTATATATGTATATATATGTTTGATATTATGTTTAATTAACCAAAAATTATTTAAATGTATATTTAGTATGTTTAATAATTATGAAATATTATTAATTGATGTTTCTTATATTCTGAAATTTAATATTATATATTTATTTATAAAACTTATTATTTATTTAGTTGTAAAAAAATAATTAAGGTTAGTTTAAAATACAATAAAATAGATACTAGTAAATTGTTAAATGTTTTGAATAGTTTTTAAACATTATAAAATAATTGTTAATATTTTGAAAAAATATTTTTTTATATTATGAAATTATAGCATACTTATTATTTATTTGCTTAAGTTCAAATAAATAATAAGAGTTAGTTTTAAATAATAATAATTAGGTTTTGAATACCTAATAGCCATTTTAAAAATGTAAAAAAATACATTGTCTATCCCAAGGCCTAATGACCTTGTATTATAAATTGTTTATTTATAAAACCCAAATTTAACATTTTGATTAAATAATGAGGACCCGCTTGTTTGTACTTTAATTCTTCTATAACAAACGAGTTCCGAAAATTATGAGAAAAATATTACTAGCTCAATTTAAGGTCTAGTATTTAATATAAGTGTTTCTAAGGACCATTTTTCTTTCTAAATTAATATTTTATAATTATAGGACTCCTAAGACTATAATTATATAAATAAAATTTCAGCAATTCGCACTAAATAAACTGTAGCTCAGAAAATTACGCGGTTAGTTCTCAGAGTCTTAGAATTATGCCTAAAACTATTCCCTTGAGATTGGAGACCTTTCAACGTGGTCAAAAATGCAGCTTACCTTTAGGGCCCACACTGGTATAGAAAACTCAATCTTTCATGTGACAGACTCCGATTTGAGTCTAGTCAATGGCGTTGAACTTAGAATGACACGAGGATTATCACCTTGAGGTTAAGACACATGTTTGGTATAATTACCATTATGCCCTTATCATTAACACATACGCTTCATCACCGTTATTCTATTATACGTTGTAGGACTATGACTTATTCGCTGTTCGGAGAGTCCTAACCTTGACAAGACATCTAGGTGAGTGTTTCTAACCTCACTCTCAATATACATAATGACTGCTAGAGTATTTGTATGTATGTACCGTATTTGTGATTGTTATTCGATGTGCCTAGATGTATACGTTATGTATATGTTATGGAATTGATTGTTATGAGACAAGCATGCTAGATACTACTATGATATAGGAAGTGAAAGAGAAGAACTATATATGAAAGACTGTTTAGCCATGTGTATGTTGTGATGGATAATAGATTGTGGACGTTAGATTGTACGTTTTATATATATCAATGTTGGTTATATGAATACGTCATTATTATAGCTTTGATAACTATGTCTAAATGTGATAATGAGAATAAAAAGCATGTTATAGGTTTTATCTACATGTCTTGCCTAATGTAGTTATGTTATCAAGAATCATGTTACTGAATATCATATCACAGTAACAGTACACATAGTCAATGTCAGTAACTTCAGCTGCTTGAGGTCGTGAGTTGAAATAATTGGGAGTCTTAGGAATTGGGAATTGATATAATTGAGATTCTTATACAGTGAGTCATGAGTCTTTATGAGTTGGAAACCTTTCGAGATGATAAAGATATGTGATAAACAAGACCATATGTCATGCCCCGGATCCACACATATGAATCTAGGTCACGTGGCACGCCATCAAGGCTTACCAAAATGATTAAAGTTTCCGAAAATGCCCTTAATAAAAGTTTTGCACCAAAACCACCAACTTCCAATTGGTTTTTCAAAGGTTATATTAAACGCGTGCCCAAACACGCCTTAATGAGTTTTGTTTTCAAAAGTAACAATTTCGTAGGTCAATGGGTCCCAAATGGTACCTCCATGCCTAATTAGAAGTTGTTCCGAACATTGGAAGTAGGAGTTTGAAATTTCTGGTAAGGGGCATTTCGACCGGTCGAATGGGGTCTGTGCAGAATCCAAACCTCCAAAGACCGTATTCACAATTGCCGGCATTTTTCCGCAAACCCCGTTAATTACCGGTGCTTCCTAATAAACACCGTTATTTCCCGGCGCTTTCGCGACAAACGCCGCTAATAAATCAATACCTCTTTTACCCAAAGAACCAACCCAAATCAATTCAAGCCAAACCATTTCAAATCAAATTATTTCAAACCAAAACCAATTGCGAGTTAAACCTTCCAAAGACTTGTAAAAACAAATAAACCATTTATACAACCACCACAACCGTTACCCGGATTACAAGTACCAAAAGAACAAGTTTCACACGTCTCGGCAACAAGGTCCTAAGGTGAACCAAGTGCCATACTCGCATATATAACAAATCCTATTACAAGCCGCACGG
Source organism: Hydrangea macrophylla (assembly GCA_033977485.1). NCBI lineage: Eukaryota > Viridiplantae > Streptophyta > Magnoliopsida > Cornales > Hydrangeaceae > Hydrangea > Hydrangea macrophylla. The sequence goes on along the minus strand of CM066988.1, from coordinate 57,427,408 downwards.
TTAAACAAACGACATGAGTTAAACATATATATTACAAACGTGATACAAGTTCTATAAACATGAGGAGCTTCCGGTCCCTCCTTGCCTCATTACCTGCGATTCTCCCCTCCAGTCCTTGCACCTGAATGCTTATTTATATAACCACATATACATGGATTTGTTTAAGCTAACGCTTAGTGAATAATATGAATCAAGCATACGGATGACAAATATGTTCCAATCCATCATAACACATAACTATTGGTCTCTAGGGAATAAGTGCACATTCACCGATCCAAAGTCTTAAGACTCAACCACGACCCATGCCCCTTCGACATGTCGCGTTAATGCCTTTCTCGACAAGTGACCGTCGTCACTACTAATCTTCCCCCTTCGAGAGGACGTCTTATGGTGAATTAGCACAAATCCCCCTTTATCCCACATAGGCACATAAACATGCTCATTTAACACATATCACCATGCTTTTCATTTCAATATACTTTGGGCCTACTTTATACATGAGTTTTGCCCAATATGAACTACACATGGTATCTATATACAATCCTAGCATATCAAATGCATTAAACCATAGAATCATCCAAAACTCAAGATTTATATCACTCACCTCCAATTTACGCTCTTAAACGCCGATCCAAAGAAAACTCAAGCACAAAGAACGTGCAGTAATTCTTCTAATTCAATTCCTATTAATCAAAAGTCCAATTATCAACTTTATATGAAAATTCTAGAAAATGAGTTTTCGGAAAACTTAACCAAACAAGGCCTAATAGGTATCAAAATGACGGCCTTACCTCGTAGAGTTCAAATACGGAATTTGGTGAAAAACAAACGGGTAGAACTCCGTCGATTCGATTCTTGAAGCTCTAAGCCAAGAAATCCTCCATTTGGCCTCTTCTTGAATTTAGGTTAAGCTTTATAAAATTTATGAAAGTCATCACTATCTATATATAGGCAATACTTTTAAAAATTGTGTTTACCTCCCCACGAGTTTTCAAAACTTCTAATCAGTCTCTTAAACTTTCTACACAGCTAATGCATAGCTCTACAGGTGAAACCTCAAAATTAAAAAGGTTTTCGACTAAGTTCCGTTTGGTTGCTAAAATGCAAGTTTCTACAAATTTTACGAAATTGCTAATTAGCTTATCAAATTACGTAACGTGTTCAATTCCGTCCTCACCAGGCATCTAATGACTCCGATGAGTCGCTATCAACAATATAATAATCAATTATATTTGCATATGCCTAAATAAACATTTAAGCACATAACCATGAGTTATTACTCATTTTCCCAACCGTAGGGAATTCTCACTTGCCCACCTTCTGGACTGCCTTCAAGGCCAAATACCGGGTTCTCAAGAGATACCCTCCAATAGTGAGTCATCACTCAATTCACACGTGTTCATTAACACAACAGTAAGCATACCATGCATGCTAAAATAATAGAATTAAATGCCGCGAGAGCAGGTATGACATCCTCTCCCCCTTAAAGGAAGTTTGTCCCCAAACTTTCAGTACCTCATGCCTCAAATAGGAATGGATACTTAGCCTGTATTTCATCTTCTCTTTCCCACGTAGCTTCTTCCACTGAGTGATTTCGCCACAAGACCATTACCAATGGAACTGTCTTGCTTCGTAATACCTTATCTTTTCTATCTAGGATTCTCACCGGACGTTCAACATACGTTAAGTCTTCTCTGACTTCCAATGGCTCTGGAGTAATCACATGACTTGAATCAGATATAACTCTTCTCAACATCGACACATGAAATACATCGTGTACATTAGCCAACTCCCGTGGTAACTCTAGCCGATAAGCTACTAGTCCCACTTTTCCAATAATCTCAAATGGTCCAACGTATCTAGGATTCAACTTCCCTCGCTTTCCAAACCTGGTAATCCCCTTGGAAGGTGAAACCTTCAAGAATACACGGTCACCTACTTCGAATTCTAGTGGCCTTCGTCCTGTATCCGCATAGCTTTTGTAACGACTCTGAGCCATTTTCAATCGTATGCTGTATCACCTTTACTTTATCTGCTGCCAACTGAATCATCTCAGGTCCTTCTAGCCTTCGTTCCCCTACCTTAGTCCAACAAATCGGTGATCGACACTTACGCCCATATAGTGCCTCATATGGTGCCATCCCAATACTAGACTGAAAACTGTTATTGTAGGCAAATTTAATCAATGGTATATATTTTTTCTAGTCACCCTTAAAATCTAAAACACATAGTCGAAGCATGTCCTCTAGTATTTGAATCACACGCTCGGATTGTCCATCCGTTTGTGGGTGAAAAGCTGTACTAAAGTTTAACTTTGTACCCATAGCTGCTTGTAGTCCTTTCCAGAATCTAGATAAGAAACTACTATCCCTGTCTGAAACTATAGACACTGGCGCTCCGTGTAGTCTCACAATTTCTTTAACATACAACTCTGCGAGTTTCATCGGTTCCTTTGTCTTAATCGTCAATAAATGTGCAGACTTAGTCAATCTATCTACAATTACCCAAACACTATCATTCGATCTTGTAGACCTTGGAAAACCCGATACAAAATCCATGGTTATCTTTTCCCATTTCCATTCCGGTACATCCAAAGGTTGCAATAACCCTGCAGGCCTTTGATGTTCCGCCTTGACTTGCTGACAAACCAAGCATTTTGCTACGTGCTCAGCTACCTCTCTTTTCATTCCAGACCACCAGTACACCTCTCGCAGATCTCGATACATCTTGGTACTACCTGGATGAACTGTATATTTGGTATTATGAGATTCTTCAAGTATTGACTCTTTAATCCCAACCACATTAGGTACACATACCCGATTCTTGAATTTCATAATATTGTCCACAAAGGTAAACTCTGGCCGTTTATCTAGCGGTATTTCATCATAGATCTTCTTTAAAACTGGGTCTTGAAGTTGTTTCATCTTTATCTCATCTATCAATGTCGGTTGTGCGACAATAGCTGCTAGCAAACCTCCCTCAGTTGTTGAAATCACCTCAAGTTCTAACTTTTCCATTTCACCACCGAGTTGTTTCTGCGAAGTCAAATCATAGGCCAAATTATTAGTGGACTTCCTACTTAACGCGTCAGCAACTACATTTCCTTTCCCAGGATGATAGTGAATCGACAAGTCGTAGTCTTTCATCAATTCTAACCATCGCCTCTGCCTCATATTCAATTCTTTATGAGTAAACAGGTACTTCAAGCTCTTGTGGTCTATGTAGATATCACACTTTTCCCCGTAAAGATAATGCCTCCAGATTTTCAATGCAAAGATCACTGCCGCTAACTCAAGATCATGAGTTGGATAATTCACTTCATGTACCTTTAACTGACGTGAGCCATAAGCTATCACATTGTCATTCTGCATCAGAACACATCCTAATCCTTTATGTGAAGCATCACTATAGATTACAAACCCACCTGTACCAGACGGAATCGTCAAGATCGGTGCTGACATAAGTCGAGTCTTCAACTCTTTAAAACTCTTGTCACATTCCGAGTCCCAATTAAATACTGCGTTCTTTCTCATCAGTTGAGTCATTGGCATCGCTATCCTGGAGAAATTTTCCACAAACCTTCTATAATAACCTGCCAATCCCAAGAAACTTTGAATTTCTGACACATTTGTTGGTTTTGACCAATTAGCTATAGCCTCAATCTTCTGCGGGTCCACTGAAACTCCATCTTCAAAAATTATATGCCCCAAGAAAGCTATCTTAGTCAACCAAAACTCACACTTCTTCAATTTCCCATATAAATTTCTCTCTCGCAGTCGTTGTAAGACCAATCATAAGTGCCTTTCATGTTCTTCAACATTTTTGGAATACACCAAGATATCATCTATGAACACAATCACAAACTCATCCAGATATTCCTTGAATACCCTATTCATCAAATCCATAAACGCTGCTGGTGCATTTGTTACTCCAAATGGCATGACCAAAAACTCATAATGGCCATATCGAGTCTGAAACGCTGTCTTCTCAACATCCTCCACCTTGACTTTCAATTGGTGATAACCCGATCTCAAGTCAATCTTTGAAAATACACGGGCCCCTTGTAGTTGATCAAACAAGTCATCAATACGTGGTAGTGGATATTTGTTCTTGATCGTCAACTTGTTCAACTCTCTATAATCTATGCACATTCGCATTGTCCCGTCTTTCTTCTTAACAAACAATACCGGTGCTCCCCATGGTGAGACACTTGGTTGTATAAACCCCTTTATCAAGTAGCTCTTGTAGTTGGATTTTCAGTTCTTTCAATTCTACCGGTGCCATTCGGTATGGTGCCTTCGATATCGGTTGTGCTTCAGGTATCGTATCGATGGTAAATTCAATCTCCCCTTCAACTAGAGTATCAGCTAACTCCTCAGGAAATACATCAGGAAATTCTCTCACTACTGAAATATTTTCAATCCCTGATCCGGTGACTCTTGTATCAAGAATACTACATAAAAATCCTTAACAACCCTTCCTCACTAGTCGGCAAGCTCGTGCAGCTAATACATATATGGTGGTGACGTGATCCCTCCCCCATGGAAACAAAACTCTTCCTGATCTGGCATTTGAAATATAACTCTTTTCCTTACACAATCTATTGAAGCACAATTCGCCGATAGCCAATCCATTCCCAAGATTACATCAAAGTGATGAATGGTTAATGGTACCAAATCAACAGCTAAGGTCTTTTCATTTACCTTAATATCACATGCTTTGTATACCAAAGAACTTATTATCGAATTTCCTAACGGTTCTGACATCACATCCAAGCATTTAGCAAATTCATATGACACAAATGAGTGTATGGATCCTGAATCCATAAGTACACGTGCAGGGCGTGAGCAAATAAGTAGTGTACCTGACACCACAGAGTGTGCGTTGGCCGTCTCTCCTGGCAAAAGGTTAAATGCCCGCGCCTCCCTTTGTTCCTTTTTTCCTTTGTCTGGTTGTTGCACTATTTTCGTTCCACTAGAAGCCACAGAACCGGCCCCACGCTGTAGCTTGTTCGGGCAATCCTTCTCCCGATGACCCTGCATACCACATTCACAACATTTACCCCTCATATCCACATTTACACTTTGGGTTCTTGTCAGCGTACAATTCTTGGCAACATGTCCCGGTTGATTACAAATATGACAAATCGTATTTGCCATATAACAAACACCCCAATGCCTACGGCCGCAAATAGTACACACCGGTTTATCTCCTCCGGAGAATAAACTTCCCCCTTGATTTCCTGAACCAACCCCAGGTGCCCTTGAATAGGATTTCTTAAAGTTACTCTGATTCCTCCCTTGATTCTCATTCTTCCTCTTCCCTTGTTGGCTAAGCTTATAGTTCCCAATATCTCTTTCCGCGATAAGAGCGACATCGAGAACTTCAGCAAATGATGGGAGACGAAAAGTATCCACGCGACTATGGATATTTTCCCTCAGACCTTCTTCGAACTGTCTGGCTCTATCTACCTCTTCTAACACTATACCCGGTGCAAATCGAGCCAACTCATTAAATGCAGTTGCGTACTCGTTTACCATCATATCCCCTTGTTTCAAGTTCATGAACTCTCGCTTCTTTTGGGTCTTCACTGAATCCGGAAAGTATCGCTTGTCAAATTCCTCTATGAAACCTGCCCAAGTAGTCGGTGCTCTACTAGCGAGGATACCAACCCACCAATTCTGAGCTCCATCTTTCAACGTATCAGTGGCATTGTCTATTTTCTCTCTATCGGTGCATGCCAGGTTACGGAATATACGTTCCATATCCATTTTCCAAAAGTCTGCCACATCAGGATTCGATCCCCCAGTGAATATTGTCGGATTCTTCTTTGCAAACTTTTCGGCAATTGATTGCCCAGCCCTTGGTGCCAAATTTGGATTTTCCGGCTCTATTCCCCTTGGTGGCACTCTGTCATCCACTGCTCTAATAAACCCCTCAATAGCGGCCTCTATTCGATCCATTCGCGCATTCGTTGCATTGTCATTATTGATATCCATACTTTCCACCACTTATCCCTGATAACCACTGGCATAATGATATCATGCATGACATGACATATATCTCATAGTATGCATGTAAGATACTATGCATACAACCATTATTCATATGCATATGTAATGCACTAATCCAAATTCCGCACACATTAATCAATATTCAAACTCATGACGTCGTCTCTCGTCCCCAAGGCTCTAAACCTAAACCCATAGCTCAAGGTCTATATCCTTTTTGCTCTGATACCACTGCATGTCACGCCCCGGATCCACACATATGAATCTAGGTCACGTGGCACGCCATCAAGGCTTACCAAAATGATTAAAGTTTCCAAAATGCCCTTAATAAAAGTTTTGCACCAAAACCACCAACTTCCAATTGGTTTTTCAAAGGTTATATTAAACGCGTGCCCAAACACGCCTTAGTGAGTTTTGTTTTCAAAAGTAACAATTTCGTAGGTCAATGGGTCCCAAATGGTACCTCCATGCCTAATTAGAAGTTGTTCCGAACATTGGAAGTAGGAGTTTGAAATTTCTGGTAGGGGGCATTCGACCGGTCGAATTGCCCCGTTCGACCGGTCGAATGGGGTCTGTGCAGAATCCAAATCTCCAAAAGACCGTAATCACAATTGCCGGCATTTTTCCGCAAATGCCGTTAATTACCGGCGCTTCCTAATAAACCCCGTTAATTCCCGGCGCTTCCGCGACAAACGCCGCTAATAAATCAATACCTCTTTTACCCAAAGAACCAACCCAAATCAATTCAAGCCAAACCATTTCAAATCAAATAATTTCAACCAAAACCAATTGCGAGTTAAACCTTCCAAAGACTTGTAAAAACAAATAAACAATTTATACAACCATCACAACCGTTACTCGGATTACAAGTACCAAAAGAACAAGTTTCACACGTCTCGGCAACAAGGTCCTAAGGTAAACCAAGTGCCATACTCGCATATATAACAAATCCTATTACAAGCCGCACGGTTAAACAACCGGCATGAGTTAAACATATATATTACAAACGTGATACAAGTTCTATAAACACGAGGAGCTTCCGGTCCCTCCTTGCCTCATTACCCGCGATTCTCCCCTCCAGTCCTTGCACCTGAATGGTTATTTATATAACCACATATATATGGATTTGTTTTAGCTAACACTTAGTGAATTATATGAATCAAGCATACGGATGACAAATATGTTCCAATCCATCATAACACATAACTATTGGTCTCTAGGGAATAAGTGCACATTTACCGATCCAAAGTCTTAAGACTCAACCACGACCCATGCCCCTTCGACATGTCGCGTTAATGCCTTTCTCGGCAAGTGACCGTCGTCACTACTAATCTTTCCCCTTCGAGAGGACGTCTCACTATGAATTAGCACAAATCCCCCTTTAACCCACATAGGCACATAAACATGCTCATTTAACACATATCACCATGCTTTTCATTTCAACATACTTTGGGCCTACTTTATACATGAGTTTTGCCCAATATGAACTACACATGGTATCTATATACATTCCTAGCATATCAAATACATTAAACCATAGAATCATCCAAAACTCAAGATTTATATCACTCACCTCCGATTTACGCTCTTAAACGCCAATCCAAAGAAAACTCAAGCACAAAGAACGTGCAGTAATTCTTCTAATTCAATTCCTATTAATCAAAAGTCCAATTATGAACTTTATATGAAAATTCTAGAAAATGAGTTTTCAGAAAACTTAACCAAACAAGGCCTAATAGGTATCAAAATGACGGCCTTACCTTGTAGAGTTCAATTACGGAATTTGGTGAAAAACAAACGGGTAGAACTCCGTCGATTCGAGTCTTGAAGCTCTAAGCCAAGAAATCCTCCATTTGGCCTCTTCTTGAATTTAGGTTAAGCTTCATAAAATTTATGAAAGTCATCACTATCTATATATAGGCAATACTTTCGTAAATTGTGTTTACCTCCCCACGAGTTTTCAAAACTTCTAATCAGTCTCTTAAACTTTCTACACAGCTAATGCATAGCTCTACAGGTGAAACCTCAAAATTAAAAAGGTTTCCGACTAAGTTTCGTTTGGTTGCTAAAATGCAAGTTTCTACAAATTTTATGAAATTGCTAATTAGCTTATCAAATTACGTAACGTGTTCAATTCCGTCCTCACCAGGCATCTAATGACTCCGATGAGTCGCTATCAACAATATAATAATCAATTATATTTACATATGCCTAAATAAACATTTAAGCACATAACCATGAGTTATTACTCCTTTTCCCAACTGTAGGGAATTCTCACTTGCCCACCTTCTGGACTGCCTTCAAAGCCAAATACCGAGTTCTCAAGAGACACCCTCCAACAGTGAGTCATCACTCAATTCACACGTGTTCATTAACACAATAGTAAGCATACCATGCATGCTAAAATAATAGAATTAAATACCGCGGGAGCAGGTATGGTACCATATGATTGAGATACAGAGTATTGTGATTATGACTGTGATAGTAAGGGAACAGTTAGAGCTTTTATTGTGCTAGTCATCCGTGTAAATTGCCAGAGATGGTACATGCGTTTGGGTTTACCTTCATTCTACTTAGCCGTTAGTACTCTAATGTACTGGTCGTCTGAGAAGCTTTACCGGAGATAGTACACACGTTGTATCGGTTGCCATCGTGCTGTATATCATGTGCTAGTTAGTTACTAATGTACTGTCCTTTGTAGTGGGATTTCGTAATAGTATACACGATTCATGCCTTTGCCGCCATGCTTGCCTATTCACAGTTAGTATTCTAACGTGCAACTCGTCTGGTGGTGATTCACCAACGAGGGTATAGGTGATCGAGCCAATTCTGCCATTATGCTACTTTGGATTAAGTGGAGATACACACCCTAGTGTCATTGCTTGTGGGTCGTGGGTCGTGACAAAATGAAGTATGAAACAAGTATCAGAGTTTGCAGTGGAAGCACAGTTTGTATTGTAAAAGCAAGTTCAAAGTATGTTATCATTATGGGTTTTATAACCCGACGTTGTTGAGTTGCATTGGTCGTGGGATTTTGTATTCCAGAGTTTGGGTTTGGGTTTGGGTTCATTGAGTACGTATTTTCATGCACGAACATAATGGAGATGAGAAATAAAATGATACGAGATAAGTTATTATGATTACGAGAACTAGACAAGCATGTTATAAATTGTATTAATCCTTTTAATACGTTAATGGTGGATGTTTGATAATTGCATTACATTTTAGTTGTACCTTTGCTATGTCCGTGTGAGCAACGTTAATCGATAATGGACTAACCGCATCCTAGGGTGCAAAGTAATAACGCGAGATGAGTAGTCAGTGTATGTAAATTGGTAGTGAATATAGTTATGAACGACCACTCAGCTTTGTTGCAAACCTGACGGCATGTTATGCCTAGACATCCGATGTCCAGATTTCCTTGCAGGTTGGTCAGAGGACAATTCAGTCTTAAGAATAAGATGCTAAGGAATACTGGATGTGTAGAGCTAGACTAAAGACCAAAGATAGCCGCCAGTATCGTGTATTTATAATAGTCTGTTGTAATAGTATTGGGACCGATGTTTTGTAATCGTTTAAATTGTTCAAATTAAAGTTTAAGTTATGATTAGCTTTCTTTCCTTTATTTTTATATTGTTTTTAGTGTTAGAGGACATGACGACTTTCAATCAAGTCATTTCCTATGAGTCCAAAAAGGAAATTTTAAAATTTCCCTAGTTTTGCTACTCCGGGACGTGATAGGGTTTTTGGTATCCGAGCTTATGTTTAGGAGTTCACCGTCTGTTCGACACTCTTAAGTTAAGAGCCATAAGATGTTCTAGAGATAGCACTGAAGCTAAGATCGTTTCCTTTCAAAGCAAGTAGTATGGAGTACCAAAGAGAGCATGACGTGGAAGATGGAGAGCAAAGGACCACTATGAACATCAAGGTTACTTCCTGATGTTCAGCCCATATTGGTGCCACTTTCAAGCATAGTGCCCATAGGAATATAGGAAGGTTGATGCAATGTTTCTCCCGTGAGAGACATGTCCCTAAGATTGTGTATCATAGAGTAGTAGTACCGCGTACGATGTCAATAGAGGTGGACGAGATTTCTCACACATTTGATAACCTTACGACAGTTGATTAGGGAGAATCACTGGCTGAGATAGTACCATTTATAATCCCCACCAGCCCAATAGAAAGTATTTGTACCATAAAGATTCAATTCAGTAAAACGCTGACATATGGCGTGTGTAGGGACAGTTGCATTGCATGATTGAGAAGGGACTAGAAAATGACATGTGGAACATACGTGGAAGAATTCAAATATGACGTATAAGGCATGAACAAATTGGTGATTGGGAATAGTTAAATTCAAAGAGTTAGCTGCTAGGACACGTGTCAGGCAGAAATCAAGGCAGTTTGAAGTAATAGTTGGAAAATGTGGTAAATCGAAGGGGCAGTTATCTCGAAGGCTTATAAATAGAAGGAAGATGAAGAAGAAAAGGGACACCCAGACTCTAACTAATCCTTCAAAAATACAATTTTGTTATTACATTTTATTTTATCTTTCTTCTAGGAGTAATAATTTTACTTCGAAGTACCCTTCGAGGTTAGGATCTGTACTTTCCTTTATTTTCAATAAAAGTAGTTTCTTTGCTTTACTGTCTTACAGTTTTAGTTTATCTTGTAATCTATTTATCTGTTTTATACGATAAAAGTCCTTTTAATTAAGGCATTCGAACGGTCACAATTAACCTGGTAAGGCGCATTTGGCATACACAATCACACAATCACATTGGTAACTTGCTTACCTAGCATGCTCGCACATACAAAAATTACACAAATATCCTTCGAAGTATGTATAGCCAAGCATAATTTTGGCACGCCCGTGGGACTCTAGTGTCAAAATAACCAACAGAGCACTAAGGAGTAATAGATCTATTGAAATCACCAATAATGGTGAAAATATAGAGGTTGGTAGTACTTCACACCAAAATCTCATAATGAAAATATAGTTGGCCTTACGAACAATGGGGTAGTTAATGAAAATCAAAATTAATAAGAGTCTATACTGACGGTTGGTATAGATATGCAAAATCAATTGGTGAATCAGTTGACACCAATCTTTGATCATTTGGGGAATATGATTCAAAATGTTAACGTCTTGGTGAAATCATTTACCAATCGTTTACCATAGAATGTCCCAGTGGTAATACCAAATGGTTATTCACCTCCACTTTGAAGGGAATATCTGCGTGGTATTAATTAATTTAATCCTACTAATTGTGTGCATAACCCTAATTTGAGGCCAAATACGCAAGAAAGTTTTTATATACCTGTGCAAAACAACATAGGACATGCTTTCGAAGGTGGTCAAACATATCAAGTTGGGGGCCGTCAAGACCCAGGATTTAGGCCAGTAAATCTAGAAGATGGAAGGACTAGAGACCCTAATGTGGGACAGAATAGGAGAGTGAATAACAATCTTGTAATCAAACCAGAGTTAGGATATGGGAGAAGGGTTAACAATGAACCATATAGGGGGGGGGGGTGGATAACTTTCAACCACTACATGTTGCCCTAAATTTTGTTCCCTTAGTAGGACAACCAAATCAACAACAACCGAATTTGGTGAAAGAAATGATATAATTAATATCCTTCATGAGATATGTAGACATATTGCTAGAGGAGTACAGACCACTGTGTATAGAAAACCTTATCCTGATTGGATAGACAGTATTAAACTCCCTCAAAACTTTACGTTTCCTACTTTCACCTTGTTTTCTAGTGATGGAAGTCAGTCTACAGTAGAACACATTGTAAAATTCACAAGCCAATGTGCTGATGCTGCTTTGAATGAATTTCTACAGCTTAGGTTATTAGCCAATTCCTTAACTGACACAGCCTTTACCTGGTTTATCAATTTAGTACCACATTCTGTTCAAAATTGGGCCCAAATGGAAGATCTGTTCCATGCCCAGTTTTTTTTTAAACAGAGACAGAAGTTTCTATAGCTGATTTGGCTAGGCTAAGTCAAAAGTCTGATGAGAAAGCTACTCAGTTCATAAATAGGTTTAAGAGAGCAAGGACAAAATGCAAAATTATCCTGCCAAAGCCTGAATTTGTGAAACTAGCATAAAATGGCCTCGAATTCAGACTTAGGAAAAAATTCAATGCTGTAGAATTTAGAGACTTGGTAGAATTAACCGCTCAAGTCTCTAGGTATGAAGCCCTTTTGGAAGAAGAAAGTGAAAAAAATGCTTCTTCACTTAAAACTTATTATAAAGACCCTAATTATGAGTTAGATGCTGCTCAAATAAGAGGAAATGAGCCCTTCACTTGTAAAAGCTTAGTGAAAAAGAATGTATCTGCTGAATCTTATAAAGCAAAATGATCTTTCAAAAGATATTCTTTTGACATTTATAAGGCAGATGAAATTTTTGGTCATCTGTTGGAGAGTAAAGCTATAAAATTACCCGATGATGTTAAATTACCTTCTGTTGAAGAAATGAAGGGTAAAAAATATTGCAAGTGGCATAATACTTGGACATATTCAACTAGCAAGTGTTCTGTGTTTTGAGACAGAGTCCAAGAATTGATCCAAAAGGGGAAGTTAAAGTTCCCTCAGCAAGACAAACAAGTTATGGGGGTTGATGAAGATCCATTCCTAGCAGTACATGAGGCATCTGTCAACATGGTTCAAGCTTCAGTATCTAAGACCACCAAGTTTCTCATGTCAAATACCAAACAAAAGGAAAAGGAAAATGAGGCAAAACATGCAAAGAAACTGGAAGAATTGGCCAAACAGGAATCCGTACTACCAAATCCAGGTCCAGAAATTCTTACATAACTATGTATCAAGTGTGGAGCTGAATATATTGGTATGTGTGGGAAAAGAATACCAAAGAAGGCAAGTCCAAGGAACAGGCTTCGAACATGTAGCCTACATCGTCAACTGGTTTGTTACCTCAACTAATGATGCATGTGAAAAAAGGTCAATTTAAAGGGCCAATTCGTCAAGCTTCAATGGTAACTGGTCCTATATCTGCCAAGTATTCAAGGTTTTCTCCTAATTATAAAGGGTACTATCAAAAGAATACAATGGAAAATCCATTCTATTAGCCAAGAAGAAATATGCAATATATTAGCCTGAATCAGGACCTGTACCCAAAAGGCATCAAGTAGCTTTTGGAGCTAAACCAAAAATGAGGGCTAAACGAAAAATGAGATTCCACATAGAAGAACTCACAGATAAGCCACCAAAGTTAGTGGAATCCACTGATTGTGCCAACTCAAAAAATATAAGATCCTCTCGAACCGAATGCATCCTCTTTGGTACCTGGTGTACCTAATTGGTTCGTTCTGTAGGGTGAGAGGGTGAAGCAGATGTTCATTGAAAAAGCAGAATCTGAGCCCAAACTCAAGATGATTAAACCTCCTCAGGTTGATTCGAATCATTGGCACATCCTTCAAAACCCAAAAAATAAGAACCATGACTTGGTTCCTTCTGTCCATTGAACGCAACAAAGGAGTATCCAAAGGAAGTTTACCTTGTGGAAAGAATTTTCCCAAATGAAGAATGAAAAGATTTATAAAGAACCTCCAATGAATTCGAAGATGAACCCAAGGTTTAACAGGGGAAACAATACTGATGGTGATATCACTTCAGAAGAAAGTGTCATCGAACTCAAAGTTAAAGAATTAGAAAAAGCCATGAGTTTTGATGATGAAGACATCACCATGGGGGAATCCCACAGTCTGGGAGATGAGCAACCTTTCCAAGATACTAAAAAAATCTTGGAGAAAAACAAGAAAGAAGAAATATCACACATGCAATTTGGATCATTCTCAGTACCCATGGAGGTTAACACTGCCTTCACTCTTCCAATGACTTTCGAGGCTAAAGAAAAAGTAGATGGTTAAAGAAGATGAAGAGGATAAGGCATCAAAAATAGATGACCCAGAGGTAAAATTATCAAAGTTTATTATTTGTAATGAATGTGATTTGATTTATGCTTTCGACGAGCCATTGAAAGAAATGACTAAACATATTAAACCATTATATATCAAAGCTTGCTTCAATGGAGTCATTCTCAATAAAGTTTTGGTTGATAATGGTGCTTCAGTTAACATCATCCCATTTATAAATCTTAAAAAGATAAATAAGTCGGCATCCAAATTGATTCAAACTCATATTGTCATATCTGGATTCACTGGTGATAAGAAAAATACCAAAGGAATTCTACCCATTGATATAATAGTAGGATCAAAGAAATCCAGAAGTGATTTCTTTGTTGTGGATGCTAATCCAAGTTATAATGCTTTATTTGGCAGAGACTGGATTTGTTATGGATTCATGGTAATAAATGCATTCCTTCCTCTATGCATCAAAAATTGCTGCTTCTAAAAGATGATGGAGGTATGGAAACAGTAGAGGCTGATACCCAACCTTTCCATACAAGTTTGAACTACACAGAAGCACAATATTACAAAAAAGATATGGGTCAGTTGGATATCAAGGAACCATCTGATGATCTCTTAGTAGAAGATTGGGAAGATTGTGATTTTGGTCTATTTGGACCATTTGAAGAAAATTTTGTTTAAATGGATCAAGCCCCACTCAATCGTAAAGAAGTGGATACCATCTAATTGGTCTTGCAGAAAATGATAAAAGTTGACATCGAATCAAAAATTCATGAAGGTATGACCATTAATTGGGTAGATTCTAGAGAATTGGAAATTGATGCTCAAGACCCTCTAGAGCAGATTAATTTGGGTAATAAGGAAAACAAAAGGGTTAGTTATATAAGTGCTCGATTACCTAAATATGCCCAAGATAGTTTAGTTGAGCTTCTCAAAGAATTCAAAGACTGTTTTGCATGGGAATATGCTAAACTTCCAGGATTGGATAGAGACTTGGTAGAACATAGGTTACCAATAAAAGAAGGATATACGCCAGTTAAACAGCTACCTCGAACAATGACCCCTCGAAGTCACTCTAAAGATCAAAGAGGAAGTTGAAAGGCTCCTTAAAGCTGGTTTCATCAGAACAGCCAAGTACGTTGAATGGGTATCTAATGTTATACCAGTAGTTTAAAAGAATGGTAAACTAAGGGTATGTATAGATTATAGAAATCTTAATTCTGCTACACCTAAGGATGAATATCCTATGCCCATTATAGATCTTTTAGTTGGTAGATCTACATATCATTCAATTATGTTTATGATGGATGGACATTTAGGATATAATCAGATTTGTGTTGCTGAAGAAGATATCCATAAAACAACATTTAGATGTCTAGGAATATAGGAACCTTCGAATGCGTTCAAATGCCTTTTGGGCTGAAAAATGCTGGAGCAACTTATCAGAGAGCCATGAATGCTATTTTCCATGACATGGTTGGAACATTTTTAGAATGTTATATCGATGATATTGTGGTAAAGTCTAAAGCATTTGATGATCATTTTATTCATTTGAAGAAAACTTTTGAAAGAGTGAGAATTTTTAAACTCAAATTGAATCCTTTGAAATGTATTTTTGGAGTCCTTGCTAGAATTTTTCTGGGATATTTGGTGCATAAAAAGGTATTCAAGTTGATAAGAATAAAACTTTAGCTATAATTCAAAATAAACCCCCTTCGAATATGGAAGAGTTACAAAGGTTCTTATGACAAGTTAACTTTATTCAAAGATTCATTTCCAATACTGCTAGAAAGACTAAAGTTTTTTCTCCTTTCTTAAAGCTCAAAGACCATGATAAACTAGTATGGAAAGAAGAGCATCAACGGGACTTCTAGACGTTGAAGGTCTATTTGGTTAAGCCACCAGTGTTGATGCCTCCAAAAGATGATAGACATATGAAGCTATATATTTCAGCTGCTGAAGCCTCAATAGGAGTTCTTTTGGCACAAGATAACGATGAGAATAAAGAACACGTAGTATATTACCTTAGTAGGTTTTTAAATGAAATCGAATGTAAATACTCTTCTATGGAGAAACTATGTTTAGCTTTGTATTTCGCAGCTATGAAACTAAGGTATTATCTTATCCCTAGAGAAGTTTATGTTATCGCAGAATTTGATTTAGTTAAATATATGTTAACTAGGCCTATCTTGCACAATCGAATTGGGAAATGGGTTTTGGCGTTGTCAGAATATTTTTGTCCCTCAAAAGGCAGTTAAAGGCCAAGCCTTGGCTGACCTTTTTAGCAGATCATCCTAATGATAAAGAATTGTAAGAGCAATGTAAAATAGGTATCACATCTTTTAGCCCATGGAAATTGTGGTTTGATGGATCAAAAACTGAATTAAATTCAGGAATTGGGCTTAAAATTGAGTCTCCTGAAAAGAATAAGACCAAACATGGTTTCAGGTTGAACTCGATGCAATGCACAAATAATCAAGTAGAATATGAAGCTATGATAATGAGTTTGGAGACATTATTAAGCATGACTACATCATCTATTGAGGTATATGGACGTAATTGGTAACAATTTTAATCTCACCATCTACATCATCCACTTACCTACTGTTGATTTACAGTATGTGGTAAAGCCATGACCATTCAGAGGTTGGGCTGTTGACGTAATTGGTAAGATAAGTCCTGTATCATTGAAAGGACACGGTTTCATTATATTGGCCACTGATTATTTTACCAAGTGGGTTGAAGCAGAGCCATTGCAATTTGTTAATCAACATTCAATCATTAAATTTATGGAAAAATAGTCTATAGGTTTGGAAAACCTCAAACTATTGTCTCAGACAATGCAACCATCTTCGATGGAGAAGTTGTGGCTTTTTCTTCTAAGTTAGGAATAGCAATGACTAAATCAACACCGTACTATACCCAATCCAATGGGCAGGCAGAAACTACAAATTAAGTCATAAAAGAAAATATGGCAAAAATTATCAAGAACAATCCCAAGAGGTGGCATGAAATTTTGCCAGAAGTTTTATGGGCATATAGGACTTTGAAAAGAACAAGTACAGGGGTATCCCCACATACTTTAACTTATGGGCATGAAGCAGTTTTGCCCATTTAAATCAAAATCAATTCCTTAAGAGTTAAAAAAAAATCAACTGACTATGGATACT
Organism: Hydrangea macrophylla; assembly: GCA_033977485.1. Taxonomy (NCBI): domain Eukaryota; kingdom Viridiplantae; phylum Streptophyta; class Magnoliopsida; order Cornales; family Hydrangeaceae; genus Hydrangea; species Hydrangea macrophylla. The sequence goes on along the minus strand of CM066988.1, from coordinate 57,410,319 downwards.
TATCAGACAGCCATGGCAATGAAATTGGAAAATATAGATGAAGAAAGAGTCAAGGCTCTCAATAATATTCTTACTCAGAAAATGGTAACAATAAGAAGCTATAATAAAAGAGTTCGAAGTAGATCCTTTGATGAGGGGGATTTAGTTTGGAAGACTATTTTGCCAATTGGAATTAAAGATCCACAATTTGGGAAATGGTCACCCAAGTGGGAAGGTCCTTTTCAGGTTCATAAAGTATTCGAAGGGGGATTTTATCACCTTAAGAATTTAAATGGCTATATCCATCTAAGGAAAATTAATGGAAAATCCTAAAGTTATGCACCCAACTATTTGGGAAGCAAGAGAAAAATGGAAACAAAAAATTGATCTAGCATTGACAAGATATTAAAAATACAAGGAAATAGGTTAGATAATGAAAGCCAAGCTTTGAGCTTTTAACCTAAAATTATCCCAAAACTTATTGTACATTTTGGCTTGATTGGAAATATCTTGCTACTCCCTAATGATGCGTTGATGTTTTGAGTTCGAAGCTTCTAGTTTAGTCTCTACAACTTGGAGATTTCCTTGGGTTTTTTCTTTCCGCGCCTTGGCAATAGAAAGTTGGCATTTAGCTTCTTGCAAAGATTTCTTGAGGTTCACCACTTTTTTCTCAAGAGTATTAATCAATTCATTTTCAGATCTAAATTGATTTTCCATGTGTAGACACCCCAATTTCGACCAACCGTTGAATTCAGGGGATGATTACCTCTAAGCCGATGATGACATGTCTGAAAAAATTTGAAGGTTTTCTAAATGATTCAAGTTCTTCGGAAGATTCTTCAGTCCCAATAAAAGTTTTTGAAAAGAGAGAGAGAGAGAGAGAGAGAAAGGAAGAGAGAGACCGGGTGTTTGGGGAAACTCGGATGTGAAGTACGTACAAGAGAGACAGTTTGAAAACTAATTTCAATATAAGAAATAAAAATAATTTTGAAAAGGAAAATTTATATAAAAAAAAGAGAAAAAGAAGAAGAAAAGGGAAGAAAATGAATTTTGAAAAGAAAAGAAAAAGAATTTTGAAAAGAAAAAGAAAAGAAGAAAAAACAAAAAATGATATAAATAATCCTATATATATGTACATATAATCTAGGTCTAATTGCACTTCACGCATTTTCAATTGGGTACATGAACTTTTTTTTTTTGCAATTGGGTACATGAACTTTCATCCTCTTTCCAATCAGATCCAATTGATGACGCCGTTAGTTTAAAACTAACGGAATTACCCAGAATTGTCCTTTTTTTGCAATTGGGTACATGAACTTTCATTCCCTTTCTAATTAGATCAATTCGCTAATGGCGTGAGATTTTGTTGGATGGAATTGCTCACGTGTCCTTCCCTAAAATTTGACCATTTTTTATAAACCCCTTTACTACTTTTCAACATCAAAAGGAGAGAAAACCCCCTTGTTGTAATAGAAAAATGGCTAATTTGGAACCTCATTTTTTGATTTTATATGTCAAAAACAGATAATATTATCAATTGACAGACAAATAATATTGAGCTAAACAAAATAAGGCTGTAACGTATATATTTTTTTGGTGAAATTTTGAAGCCCATTGCGTTGATCTCGAACAAATACTTGAAATAAAAAAATCATTCCAAAAGGCTAAAAGACATGAAAATTAGGATTGTTTAGCTCAATATAATCTGTCTCTCAACAGATAAAATCATCTTTTTTGGCAGATAAAATGCAAAAAGAGGTTCCGATTTAACCATTTTAGGAGGAAGGACTCTTGGACAATTCTATCCAACAAAACCTCACGCCGTTAGCGAATGGATCTGATTGGAAAGGAGATAAAAGTTCATGTACCTAATTGCAAAAAAAAGGACAATTCTAGGCAATTCCGTTAGTTTTAAACTAATGGCGTCATCAATTGGATCTGATTGGAAAGGGGATGAACGTTCATGTACCCAATTGCAAAAAAAAAAAAGTTTATATACCCAATTGAAAAGACGTGTATAGTACGAGGGGGTAAAGTGAAATTAGGCCTATAATCTATATAAGTTTATATTAGTATATAAGTATATGTTTGAAAAAAAAAACGAAAAAGTTGGGAATTCTGTTAACAGCGGTACGCGGCGAAGCCGGCGGCACTCGCTGAGTGCCGCAGACAATTCACTGAGTGCCGATCGCTATAACAAACTGTTTTTCTTCAATACGTATGGAATATCCATGCACACGGGTTTTCTCCCCGAATCGACCAATTTAACCCCATGAGAATGGTCTATATAAGGAGATGCTCACCTCCATTATAAGCATCTTGTATCATCTTCTACCTTCTTCTTCCATCATCCTTCTTAGACAAGAAAATATAATATAGAGAGAATTGAGAAAAAACTAAGAAGGTTTTGGAAGAAAACAAGAACTTTGGAAGAAGAATTTGAAGAATAATTTGAAGAACTTGGAAAATCTTCACCAACAATCAAGAAATTCCTGAGGTTATTAGAGGTAACCTTCTATGCCCACTTAGAATTAGGATAGAATTCAATCATAATTCATAGATCTAGGACTTTTACACATTTTCAAAAAGTCTCTTCGTACCTCATTTCATCACACACCACTTTAATTATGATTTAATTGTCATTCTTCTTCATTAATTTGGATCTAAATAAAACTTTGGGTTTAAGATAAAAATAAGGTTGCAAAAGAACTTTAACTTGGATTTTCAAAAAAAATTTGACCCTATTTCCTTTGTTTAGACTTTTTCTCTTGGGGGTTTATGGGATTCTCAATATCTCATTAAGATTCCCTTGAGATTGATGTTTTAATTCTCTATGGTCTTATGATTCATATGAGAAGTAAGGTAGAATATAGTTATATTCATACATGATTGGTGGGTTCAAGTCTTAACTCATGACTTGGAGTCCTCAACTTGAGAATCTTATAGAATTCTCTCTATGTTCTATGAAGGTTTATGTGGATTTGGTCTTATTTAGTCTCCAAGGACCATTAATTTGAGATGAGAGTAGGACATAATAAGTTCATACCCCTCAAGGATCATCAACTTGAGAGAGGGATTGACTTGATAATTCTTATGACTTAAATGTTGGTATTGGTGTAGTGAATTCATAAACCCACTATGATCAAATATTTTTAACTAAATCATAGTCTATGGGAATCGAATGAGACCAATTGGAACGTGCTCATAACTCATATATGTATCAATAAGATTTTTGTTTTGATGAAATTTCATAGTTAGGTTGGTTTGATCTTAAGAATCATAAACTATCTACTCTCTGTCCAACATTTCAGAACAATAAGTATATTTTAAACTAAGTAGATCAGAGCTTTAATCAAGCCTTCTTGACTTCAAATAAATTTTTCTAAGAAGTATAATGTGTTAATAAGATTCCCTAAGAAGATCAAAGTGATTATGATTTGTTTACTATTTTTAGAAAATCATATAAAAACTCTAGACAGAGAGTTGTTAATTCCCGAGTGATGTCTGGTTTTAGCTCAATTCCCAGAGATTGAACCATTTGCTCTCTGCTTTTGTTTTTGGGCTAGAAACTAGACTCATAGAGGCATATCATATACAAAAATCACTAAGATGAAACCGTTGAAAATATGATTTTTTCTATTTTTCAAAGTCTGGTTTGCTCTTTGTAATTATTGTAATTTTGTCACAATTTTTATAAATCTTGTTAACTCTAATCTAAATAGTCTCCTAGTGCATTAGGGCTCAAACTATGTTTCAAATGATGAAAATTAAACTTAAATTCAGAGACTAAATGATCCAAGTTGATGAATGATTCATAGCCTACTCTTGCTCACGTTCATGCATACATCACACGCGTATTGATTTTAGCTATTAGGGTGTCATTTTTGCGTTATGATAAGTCTTACCTTGTTGCACATAATCATGGGTTCTTTATGACTATGTTGGGATTATACCATCTCTATATGGACATTACATTGGCTCCTAGTTGAGACTTGTATATCTATAGAAGTGCTACAACTTCAACTAATTGGAAGGAATTCATGACTATGTCAACATCTTCAACGTTTGATAGAATTAAGCTAGAAGTTTGAGTATATTATTTAGGGATTAATATTATATTGTTCAAGGCATATGGACTAACCCTTTGTTTTGTAGCGCTATGAATGTACAATTCTCGACTCTTCTCTAGTTTATTCGCTTCTTGATTTGATTAATTTTTGACTCCATGTGCGACACCTTAGAACTAGGATTTGCCTTATGTGTATATGTGAATTAGAGACTCTTTGAGGTTTTTTTTATTTATTTGCATGGATTACACATTTCCATTTCACGGCTGGATCTCGGGTAAGTTCTCTTGTTCCTTATTCGCATATCATTCTTGCTTGCTATTTGAATTATATGGTTTTGTATGCCTTTTATCATTAGCAGTCTTGTACCCCTTTTGACATACTTTTGTAATGTATATGTTGAGGGCATGCTTGAATTAATAATTTGATTAAAAAGGATGTTGAGTAGAGGCCTATCACGAGATAGGATGAGAGGGGGTGTTTTAATCCGCAGGGCTCCTTCCCCTCTCATTCCATAATCCCCAGACCTATAAATCTCTACTTTCCAAAAGATCAATTTGCTTTTAAAATGGTTTCATAATTTTCCTTTAAAAAATTAAGTGTCAACTCATATTTGAATTTGAAATTTGAAAGAGTTTAAAAAAAAGCGTTGGTAAAACTACGATATCCCCAATCTGGTGACTCTGCTGGGGATTGTGGACCACGCGCGTGGGGGGCGGGGAGTCATGTTGTCTCCTTGACAGTGTCCTGGGTCGGATCCAAGGAGGACACTTCAAGGGACTAGAACTCCTCACGCAATCCTAGAGACAAAGAGTCGCCACCTAATTTTTATCAGGAATTAGGAAACCGAATTTGACTCGTCCAAAATTGAATAAGGTTACTCACCCTTCATCATCAGAAACAAGATTCGGGGGTCTTGGTACAAGAGTGGAAGGAGCCTAAGCAGGACTAAAGCACCTCCTCCTCGCCCTACCGAACGGTAGGCCTTGATTCAAATATCCTTGTTCTTAATTCATAATAGGTGTTGTTTGCTCAAGCATACTAGGTAATATATACATGGCAAAAAGGAACATCTAATGAAAATCATTTCAAGAGATTTAATCAAATAGCAATTGGATGCACATGCAATACAAGAGAGAGGTATACTCACAGTGGCTAGTCCCGTCCGGGACCGATGCAAATAAAGGAGATGTGTCATAATATGCAAGAAGGAACAAGAAGACTTACATTGGGTTGACTCAAGCGGAGTCGCAAAAAGCAAAAGAAAGGAAACGTGCAATGCAATCATGCAACAATCCTAGATAAGATGTCTCTAACATATAAGCACACAAATGGAGACTATCCTAAAGAAATCGTGTCGTTGAAAATAAAGTTGTAAACCTAGAAAAATTTTAAGAGAAAGGATAGAGATAGTACATGATACATGGGCACTAAGCCACATGTAGACGAGGCAAACTCACAAATCGAAGTCCAGATCTACAACATTCAATTCACTGCACTAAGACACTAAGGAATACCCAAGCATTACAAAAATACAAGCAAGCAAATGATATGCATGATAACCAAGAAGAAGACGTCATCAATCAAATTTCCAGATTCAGCAACCTCTAATGAATCCTATCAAAAATGACCTTAAACATAAGCTGGGTTAAAACCCTTTTACAGAAAGTTATATACATGTCTTAGGGAACGTTCCAAAAAGTAGGACCTCATTGGCATTTTTGAAGTTCGCTAAATAAGAGTTTTGGGAACAGGGGATTCGGTCTGTCCACTGTTCTTGTAAAAATCATAATTAATTCTATAAAAATCTTATGAAGTTCTATTTGGTGTCAAAAGAAAGCTATTTCATTTTAGTTTATGAAACAAATAATCCTATGGACATTTCATGAACATTGATGTTGTCAGAATCAAGATGTAAAAAGTATACTTTACTTTTCTAAAGATTTGTAGTGTGAAAGTAAAGGTCGAACCCACAGAGATTGATTACTACAGCTTTTAATTTTAAAACCTAAGTCTACTTAATTAAGAAAAATGGATTTGATTTGGTTTTTATTTAAACTAATAACAATAAAAGTAAATCTAAACTATGAAAGCAATTAAAAGTGTTTTAATTAATGTTTAAGGGAACCTAGGATTGCAAATCCACCACTAGCTTCATAATAGGCATATTTATGACTTACTTTAGCTTATTACGTTGGATGAATATGGGGAATTGTAGCTACAAGCCCAATTCCTCCGACAAGAAGATAATCATGGTTCAAGCACCAACATAATCCATCTGCGGATAGCACGAATTATCTCACACTAAACTAGGGTTGTGATCTAATCCGTCTAACCTAGGCATGGACTATTCGGATACTTGATAGCACGAATCAATAAAGCACCATCACATGTAAACAACCTAAACAAGCACAGCAAGAATAGATCGTTGAGCACATCACAGTCAAAATAGATCTAAGACAAGAATAAATTCTGAAAGTAATGATTTAATCACTAGAAGTACGATTTATTTATAAAAATCCTCTAAACATGTGACTGTCATCCATACATAATAAAACTAAAATAAAAGCATAAATAAAACCCTATTACTCATCTAGGGCTTCATTGAAACCCTAGATCTATGATCTAGCCGTCCATGGAAGTAGTAGATAGCAAGAGGTTGATGGAGGAGGCCATGGAAACCCTTGGTCTTCTTCTTCTTCTCCTTGCTTCCCTCCCTTCAATGACTGGAAGTATGGTTGTATATTATGTATGTATGGGTGTGTATATTAATTGCCAACCCCATAATTGAGTAAATTTGGAGTTTATATAGAGTTTGTACAAGCTTTGGAAGGCTTCCTAACCCGAAACGAACTGAAACGCATGTAATTTACAGTCTGGACGTCGTTTAGCAGTTTCGTTTGCACAGGAGTCTTCAGTATACTGAAATACGCAACATTGGTTTTTGGACATATCGCGCGAGCGGGTCGCGCGAGCGCGATATTTGGACCTTCGCGCGCGCGGATCGCGCGAGCGATTCTGGGGTTCTCGCGCGAGCGATTTCTGGATTTCGCGGGCGCGGGTCGCGCGCGCGACTTGGATTTTTCAGCTTCTTCAACTATGCTTTTTCACCCTGTTTAGCCTGGTTTAGTTGATTTCTTCCAAAACCTGTCAGAAACTAGAAAACAGAGTAAAAATATACAAAAACAGGATAAAATGTACTAACAAATGCGCGTTAAAGGCATATAATTAGGATTAGTTCTCTCCCGATCACACCCCCAAACCTACATTTTGCTAGTCCTCGAGCAAAACTAAAATAAAAACTACTAATAAAAATCTATTCCATTTTTGTATGGATCACGATTGCATTTAGCGTATGCAACAAGCCTTTTAAACCCCTAGGTGTCCCTAGTCGGACGAGTGAAGTCTCGTGAGGGTTCTCATCAACAAGTTACCCACAACCATCTTTATTAACTTATTAATTTAAAAACTTTTATTAAAAACAAAGAACATAATATTCAACACTCCTTATTATATAACAAAGATTTGAAATAGAATAACGAACATAAAGAAACAGAATCAAATGTCTACCTACATCATGAAAAACAATCTCAAGCACATGCACCGTATAAATCAATAGAGTTTCTCATAAAATTGCACGTGTGTGATATGGTAGTCAAATAAACACGCGTATGTCATGAACATGGAATATACTTCGGATAACCATTTAACTATGTCTCGACTACGAATCTCACACTGAATTACACTCTCAAATAAAACACTCAGAAACATGTGTAATTTCTCTGGTATATGTGAGTAAAGGAAATATATTTTCAAAATGAGAATACTCACATATGACTCGAAAAAGACGCATGACACGAAAGAACAGTAGTCTCATGGATAAGATGCCAATAATCAAAAGAAATTAATCATTACCATGTTTTAATCCACTCCCATCATTTACATATCAAAACCATGTTTTTCTAGGATCAAATAGGACTTTTTAAAGGTTGTAATGTGGCTCAGATAATGAAAAATGATAGAACGGATGAATTGGGTAGGTTTAGAATGGCATTGTAAGGCATGCTCGATTTCTTTCATTCATTTCTTCTACCAACTTCATCTTTTCATTCTCTTCATTCCTTTCCATTCATTTTTCTTCTTTTCTTTCATCATTTTTTTTTTCAACCTTCCTCTTCTTTATTTTTTCTTTATTCTTTTCCTCCTCGTTGCTTTCGACACGAATATTCAATAAATAACAAGGCAACCACCCCAAACATCATCTTATTTTCTTCTTCTTCTCAATCACACATCGCCTTAACACCACTAAAAGGTGATCAATCTTTCAGAAGTGAACTCCAAGTTGGCCAAATTGGAGCAAAAACAAGGATAATGGTAATTTAAGAAAGAAATGGCATTTTAATGGCTCAAAAGGGGGAACTAAGGAAATTTTATCTTTTATCGGCCGGCAGTAAACAAAGAAGGCCTAAAATCACTTCCTATGGTTATATGGTTCTTCAACGTTTACGACGGAAGATTATTTAGCATGGTAGTAACTATTTTAACTTGACTATCAACCAAAACAAGAATAATGAGACTAAACAACAAGTAGATGCGCTATTTCAATGAAATTCGACAAACACAAGATGTATTTATAACCCTCTAAATAGAAAAGATAGGCTCAAAAGCTTACTGGGTTTAGTCTCCACCATGTGTTATCTAGAAATCCGAATCATATTATAGTTCACATCAAACATGTATTCAAGTGACTACGTGCAGTGCATAAGTTTATGTGCAAATCTATGATATAAAACTATGATTCAAACAATCCATAACTTAAAACATTTCATCATAACTTTAGTAAATATTTAACCACATCTTCCCCTGTTTACCATTCTATAACAATTCAACGTTATTGAACAAGAAGTATCAAATTAAGATTGCAAAGACGTCGGTAACATCGTTTATTTAAACACACTTTTTGAAAAATTTTAAAATTTTAGCATATAATAATGTGCATGTGTGTGCACACCCCCAAACCTAAACCTTTCATTGTCCCCAATGAAACAATAAAACGAAAGAAAGGAGAGTACATAAGGAAGAAGGAACTATAATACCTCGATCTCAGCAAACACAGAACAGATGAACACCAAGAAATATGGCAATAAAGTTCAATGTTACCTGTTAATTTTTAACAAAAGAAAATTAAACAAACAACATAATAAAAATAGCTAAAAGGATTATAACTAAACTAAACTAAATAAACTATAAGAAGAAACAGAACTATAAAGATCCACAAGAAAATAAACTAGAAAAGAAACTAAAACATACTGTAAAACATAACCAGAATTAAGTAAACAATCAAAAACCTGATGGAAAAGGACTTACAAAACAAAAACAGAAATGGAACAAATACCTAAGCAGGTATGGGGGACAGATACAGAAAAGAAAAACAAAATTCAGAAAAATGGGTATTCGCGCGAGCGGTCCGCGCGAGCGGCCGTCGCGCGCGCGAATCCCTCTTTTTTTTTTTTAATCAAAATCGCGCCAGCGGGACCCCTCGCGCCCGCGAGATCAGGCGCGAGAAGAACCTGAGGCATCAAAAATAAAGAAAACGAAAGGAAAAACACTAAGGGGCAAACTCGCGCCAGCGGGCCGCGCGAGCGAGAATGGTGTTTTCCATTTTTTTGTTAAAATTATGTATACACTATTAAAATAAATTAATTCCAACCCCCAACCCTGTCCAGCATGTCCAAAACAGACACAAACAGACCAAAAAACGACCAAAAATAAGAAAAACGAATGAAATAAAGCTTGGGTTGCCTCCCAAGAAGCGCTAACTTTTACGTCTTCAGCTAGACCGTTCTAGCTCAAGACTTACGGAGGTTGAAAATCAGACTTCGTACCCTTAAGAATGTCAGGTAGAGCTCGATGGTAAGCAGAAATTATGTCGCTTTGAATTAATTCAATCGACGGTTTATCAGTATGTTCAAATCGATTTCTTACCTTTCGAGTAGATTCAGCATTAGGGTCCGAAGTATTAGGATTCATCCACTCATCATCCTCTAAATTATTCCCCGCACTTACATTTATTACGTTCTTAGGCTCAATATTCCGTTTAACCTCACCTTCCGCCTCACATAGGTAATCGTCGTCTTTAGGAGGTTGATCAACCGCATTAAAAACATTTAATTTTAATTTTATATTTCCGAACGACACTTTCATTACCCCTGTTCTACAATTGACACGTGCGTTGGCCGTGGCTAAGAATGGACGACCAAGAATAACAGGAGTATGTTTCCTAGCATCTATCACGGGTTCAATGTCAAGGACCATAAAATCAACAGGATAAAAACATTGATCAACTTTTACTAGGACGTCTTCGACGATTCCTCTAGGTATTTTAATAGAACGATCCGCTAATTGAATAGTAGCGGCCGTAGGTTTAAGTTCACCTAGACCTAGTTGTTTATAGACATGATAGGGTAAAAGGTTAACACTCGCTCCTAAGTCAAGGAGAGCCCGATGAATGATAGTGTCACCTATGACACATGAAATCGTAGGCGTACCTGGATCTTTATATTTTGGAGGAGCGTGTTGAAATATAGAGCTTACTTTTTCCGTGAGAAAGACCTTTTTAGGAGTATGACTCCGTATTTTGCGCTTTTGAGTACAAAGGTCTTTTAGACATTTAGCATAAGCGGGAATTTGTTTTATAGCATCGAGGAAAGGAATATTAATTTTGACTTGTTTAAACACCTCGAGTATATCCTCAGTTTTTGATTTTTTCTTTGTAAGATTAGACGGTTCCTCAACATTTGGTGGATATGGCATTCTCGGAATATAAGTCGTTGAGACCGGTTCATTCTCTTTCCTATTTCTATCCACGTCTTCACCTTGTTCTTTATTCAAATTTAAATTTTTATTTTTCTCACCCCCATCCGGAATTACAACAACTTCCTCATCTCGAGTAGTCGTCCTAGTCGAAACAGCGTTCACGCTCTCACTCGTACTACCCACTGCGTATTGCCCCTTAGGTTGCTGAGTAGGTTGACTCGTCGACTTACTCTCAGCTAAACGGTTTAATGTAGTAACTACTTGTCCCATTTGGGACTCGAGCTTTGCGATAGACTGAGTGTGAGAGTGCACTAACTGAATTACCGACCCAAAATTTTCAAGTGAGGCCAGCACCTTCTCCTCAAATGCATTATTGCGTGGGGGTGGAGGAGGTGGTTGGTATTGACCTTGTTGATATTGGGGTCGGTACGTATTAGGAAAATTAGTCGACCTAGGATTATAATTATTTTGTGGGAATTGTTGCATAGAATTAACGTGTTGCTCAACAAATTCCGGATATTGAGATGCAGAAGGACATGCAAAGATATTATGGGACGGTTCAGAACATAATGCACATACTTCTAAAGAGGGTGGATTAGACGTTTTGTTCATTTGCATAAGTCGGTCAAGTTTTCTATTTAACTCTTGTATTTGAATTGATTGACTTGACTCAACTGTCACCTCTCGCTTAGGTTGAGGATGATATCCCTCTAAACGTACCGACACAGCCTGATGCATCGAATTCTCGCTTAGTGTTTCAAAAATTTTCCAAGCCTCGTCGGCGCTTTTGTGTAGGAAAGTCCCCGCACATACGGCATCGACGGTATTTCTAACAGAGGGAATAAGCCCCTCATAGAAGACCTGAACAAGTTGCCACTTAGGAACCTGATGATGTGGACACGAGCGTAACAATTCTTTAAATTTTTCCCACGTGTCATAAAGCGTCTCCCCATCTTGCATTACAAAATTAGTTATATCTTTCCTTATCTTATTTGTACGCATAATAGGGAAAAACTTTTGTAAAAAGGCGGTGTGTAGGGCTTCCCATGTTTTTATTGTGTTTGGCTCAAGTGATTGGAGCCAAAACTTAGCTTTGTCTCTTAAAGAAAATGGAAAGAGCCGCAATTTTAACTCATCATCAGTTAAATTTTGGATTTTCAAAGTAGAGCATATATCTTGAAAATCTCCTAATTGTTTATATGGATCTTCATTTAAACGGCCATGGAAGGAAGGTAGTAGCGAGATCGTAGACGACTTTATCTCAAAGTGAGATGCCGTCGCCTCCGGTAATTCGATACCGGCTTGTGGCGTGTAAGTAGTAGGAATAAAATAATTTATAAGTGGAGGAGGTGGCGGTATATTAAGATTATTCATATTAGCTCCGTTGTTATTTTGGTTGTTTTCGTTATTATTTCCAATGTCTGCCATTTTAATCGGTTCTATGTTATGAAAGCGTGGTTTCTTTAGTCTTGTAAGGGTACTACGTATTTCGGATTCAAATAAAGACGTTGGTTTTGGTGTCAAATCGTCGTCTATTACAAACCTAGTTCCAGAAGTTAAGTTTGAAGACTTGTTAAGTCTTAATGTACGTTCAAGTTCAGAGTCTAAAGGTTGTAATTCCGGTTTGTTTGAACGTGTACCTAACATAAACTAAAAGAAAAGAAAAGAAATTAAAAACAAAGACTGACTCAACTAAAAAAAACAAATAGCAAGCAATCACGCAACTAAGATAACAAGCACTCAACTACTATGATGCATGAATATTATCCTGTAATGCAATGACCGCGTCAAGCCCAGCGCCCCGGGTTTCCTAGCTAATGCAGTGCAATTAACCTTAAACTAATGCAAATAGTGCGTCACAGCGCCCTGACTTACAGCGGTTTAAAGCGAATTCCAAAGGAAGCAACTTATTTAATTTTTATTTATTTTATTTGCGTAAGCTCCTTTGATGTAATTAGCTGCTCCACTCGGAAACGTTGACTACAAAATAAAAGAAGAAGTTAGTAACTAAAAACAAAAACAGAAAATAAGAAAAATAAACACTAATCTAATATTTACGAATTAACTAAACTATGATTATAAAACTAAGAGTAGTAATACAATCCCCGGTAACGGCGCCAAAAATTGATGTTGTCAGAATCAAGATGTAAAAAGTATACTTTACTTTTCTAAAGATTTGTAGTGTGAAAGTAAAGGTCGAACCCACAGAGATTGATTACTACAGCTTTTAATTTTAAAACCTAAGTCTACTTAATTAAGAAAAACGGATTTGATTTGGTTTTTATTTAAACTAATAACAATAAAAGTAAATCTAAACTATGAAAGCAATTAAAAGTGTTTTAAATAATGTTTAAGGGAACCTAGGATTGCAAATCCACCACTAGCTTCATAATAGGCATATTTATGAATTACTTTAGCTTATTACGTTGGATGAATATGGGGAATTGTAGCTACAAGCCCAATTCCTCCGAAAAGAAGATAATCATGGTTCAAGCACCAACATAATCCATCTGCGGATAGCACGAATTATCTCACACTAAACTAGGGTTGTGATCTAATCCGTCTAACCTAGGCATGGACTATTCGGATACTTGATAGCACGAATCAATAAAGCACCATCACATGTAAACAACCTAAACAAGCACAGCAAGAATAGATCGTTGAGCACATCACAGTCAAAATAGATCTAAGACAAGAATAAATTCTGAAAGTAATGATTTAATCACTAGAAGTACGATTTATTTATAAAAATCCTCTAAACATGTGACTGTCATCCATACATAATAAAACTAAAATAAAAGCATAAATAAAACCCTATTACTCATCTAGGGCTTCATTGAAACCCTAGATCTATGATCTAGCCGTCCATGGAAGTAGTAGATAGCAAGAGGTTGATGGAGGAGGCCATGGAAACCCTTGGTCTTCTTCTTCTTCTCCTTGCTTCCCTCCCTTCAATGGCTGGAAGTATGGTTGTATATTATGTATGTATGGGTGTGTATATTAATTGCCAACCCCATAATTGAGTAAATTTGGAGTTTATATAGAGTTTGTACAAGCTTTGGAAGGCTTCCTAACCCGAAACGAACTGAAACGCATGTAATTTACAGTCTGGACGTCGTTTAGCAGTTTCGTTTGCACAGGAGTCTTCAGTATACTGAAATACGCAACATTGGTTTTTGGACATATCGCGCGAGCGGGTCGCACGAACGCGATATTTGGACCTTCGCGCGCGCGGATCGCGCGAGCGATTCTGGGGTTCTCGCGCGAGCGATTTCTGGATTTCGCGGGCGCGGGTCGCGCGCGCGACTTGGATTTTTCAGCTTCTTCAACTATGTTTTTTCACCCTGTTTAGCCTGGTTTAGTTGATTTCTTCCAAAACCTGTCAGAAACTAGAAAACAGAGTAAAAATATACAAAAACAGGATAAAATGTACTAACAAATGCGCGTTAAAGGCATATAATTAGGATTAGTTCTCTCCCGATCAAACATAAGGTCTCTAAAAAATTGTTTTAACCAGACTCTGTTATTATGGAAATTTGGTATCATTTGACAATGGAATGCGAGACATAATAGAAATCATGTTAATCAAGTTAATCTAAGCTTTTGATCTCTCATCCATTTATCCTAGATCATTTCTAAACTAAGTTATATTCATCAATTGTTGTTGAGTGATCAAGGTATGACCATTTTATATACATAATCATGATTGTAGTTAAACTTTATAAAATTCTAGAATAGTGGTATCAACTTTAAACGCTTAGAAAATGATCGTAACTCGATCGTATACTCACGATTTTACATCGGCATATAGATACATGAGTTAGGAATCATTCCCAAAAACCAGATCATCGATAACTATTATAGATTTTCTGAAATTCAAGCACAAAGAGACGATGTTCAAATTTGTCAACCAATTTCTCAACAAATTCTAAAAATAGAATATGGATCCTAATGATTATCAAAATGGATTGAATGAAAGCTAATTTATCAAAGTTTACTCAAAAAATTTGAAATCCATCAAACTATGTGTTTTGATAAACCAAATCTTATGGACAAAATCAATCTATTTTGCTGAATTTTAACTAATTCATTTTGAAGTGTGAGGAAAACATCTTTGGTGATGGTTTAAGTTTATTAGAGAGATCAAACTCATGGATTAACTTGATTATCATGATTCCCAATCAATTTAACCCTCAAGCTCTATGAAGAACTTTAGATCATGGATCAAATGGACTTACAAATATTCTATTGGAGATGAATTTCAATAGGAATTCTAGGTAATAGGAATAATCAAGAGATAGGTATAAACATAGGAATCATCCTTCATCATACTTTCAAACCATCATAGAATTCAAAATAGACACATATATATAATCATGTATGCATGGATCTAAACTAAATAGAAGAATGAATTTGAAAATCAAAGGTAAAAATCAATCTCTAATTATGAATTATCAACAAAATCAAAGAGGATTTGGATCTAGTTATATGAGTGTGTGAAGAACAAGAGAAGGAGAAGATGAGCGTTCTAACAAAAATAAAAATAAACTAGATCCAAACCTTATAGATCTATATATAAAAGTAAGAATTAGAGATGAATTATGGTGTTTACCTGTTGGAGGATTCTCAATTATATAATCAAAGTTGATTTGAATGATCTTCTTCTTCAAGTGTTCTTCAAGTTCTTCAAGCACTCATCCATGGTGGAAGTTTAAGGGAACCAATTGATGTCAAAACACTCTTCAATTATCTTATCTAATGATCTTGGGATTCATTTTAGAAGAAATCAATTCATGATTCACTATTCTCTCTCTAGAATTATCTCAAATTCTAAGTGTATGTGATTGTATCTTCAAGTGTATTCAAGGTGTACTGAAGGATATTCTAAGTGTCTCTGAAGATCCTCTCAAGATGATCTCATATGAGATGCATGGGATCTATATATAGAGTTTTGAAAACTTAACTCTTAAGTTTCAAGGTTAAAACAGGAATTTTAGAGATAAAAAAAGGGTTAAAATAGCCATTTCAGTGCCTAAATGCAGTTTTTGTGCAATTTCCTAACAGTGGGAAGGCTCTAGAAGGGTCTAGTACTCAAAAAGCTCGATAGAGGGTGCCACATGTAGGTAACGGCTTAGGTGGGAGCCGCCACACCATAAGTGGGACCCGCCACTTCCTTTTCTTGTTCCCCTGGTTGCCCTTATGTCATGTTTCAAATATTACGTGCACTACTTTTCCAGATTTTTGTAAAAATGCACTGCTTTTACTAAAAATGCTTTTTACGAAAGTCATGTTTCAAATATTACGTGCACTGCTTTTCCAGATTTTCGTAAAAAATGCTTTTCTGTGTTCGAAATCATCTGTCTACATACCGTTGGAAAGCTATCGAGTTGAGTTTTAGTATAAAAATATTCTGGGAGGATTTGAAATGAAAATTAAAGTTCAATTGAAGCCCGGAAGTCATCCAAAACTTTCGTCGTCTTTTTGAAATCAAACGACCTCGTTTTCAAAATTACTTTTCAATGTGCATCGATTTCAAGTTTGTTTTTAAAATTGAATCTTTAGATACCTAGAATACTGCGTTTAGAACTTTATGTTCATATAACCTTGAGTAAATATGAATTCTGAGAGACGATTTTGACAAAACTGAGATTTATGCATAGAAAAGGACTTTTTTGAGCTTGAAGTCACTTTCCGGAGTTCCATCTTTCGATTGTGTGGAATCCAGTACCTTCCACGGGATACTTTTCGTTATTGAATCCTCCAAGATGTTATCCACCCTAAATCCTATCAGTGTGGTCAAAATTGGGTTTCTACAGGGATCGGATCCTGAATCTTTGGTTTCGTAGACTAGAATTCCTGATTTTGGGTTCACTCAAGGATTAGACTTGAAAGCATCCTTTTAACCAAATTAAATTTTGTGTGCCTGTTGCATTGTTGCAAAGCGGGGGTATTTGTAAAATACAACCGCGCTAAAAGAAAGAATTGCATTAGTTTTGATCACAACTTCCCGTTTTATCTGCAATTTGCATTACAATGCTAGTTTTAGACAATATGATTAATCTATGATAAGTTGTATTGTTTTAGCTACTATTTGTGCAGGTGAATGCTGCTGTATAAAAGACTGAAAGATTTGATAAAAAGGAGATGCTTTGTTTCAAAGAAGGAAGATTGAAGAAGAATTGCAAACTTCGAGCGATCGACATAGTTCGAGCGATCGAGGTTTCGATCGATCGAGAAAGTTTCGATCGATCGAAAGTCCCTTTTATCAGATTATACGCGCATGCAGCAGTTGCGGGTTTTTAACCCTAGCTCTTAGGTTTACTATATATCTTCATATTGTATACGTCAAAAGGGGACGCCCAACTTTGTTTTATCAGTTTTAGATAGAGAAGGGAGAGTTTTTTCCTTGGTTTTTGTAGGTTTCATTGAAGAATTATCATTGTGAATTGGATTTCTTTAGTTAATACAAGTTTATCTTCATTCCAGGTTCTTGATTTATTGTTTATTTGTTTTCTGCGCTTAGTTAATCGTAGTATACTTGTTAATCTCGTAGTATTTCATGTTAGTTAGATTTCAATCTCTTGTTTTATAGTTTTAATGAAAAACTTTCAAACAAACATAGTTTCAATGAACTTTTACGTTAAATATCAATCTGTGGTACTCCAGACAATGTCTGAGTAGTCCTAGGGTTGGGAAATCGCGATGAAATCGTGATTTTAGGCCTCTGCCATGCAGTAATTTTTTTTCCTGTGTTCGATCGATCGAAAGTATGTCGATCGATCGAGACAGTGATTTAGTCGAGCGATCGAGGAAATATCGATCGATCGAGAGATGAAGATATTCGATCGATCGAAAGCGCGTCGATCGATCGAGGATTCTGATTCTTGAGAACACCCAAAACAGTATTCTAAGACTTTCTGTTTTAAGGATTTGTTATCAAATTGTCCCTAAATGCTCAGTTTGTCAAAACAGTCTTTAAACTTAAGGCCTTAAGGCATTTTCTTTCAATATATTTTGCAAACCACCCTCAATGCTAACACCATTGTAGGTGAGAGTCTTAACTATTGGATTAAACCGTCTTCATGTATTTCAAACTTAATTGTGATGATGTAGTCCCGGTCATGAAAGGGCTATTGATTCTATATCTTTAGAGAAGTACAGAATACTGTAGTAGGTGTACTCCTTTGAGCTTAACTGCAATTGCATGGTAGAAGGTTAGGTCACGGTGGATTCGCGTGATCCCAACACTTTCTTTTATTAAGAAGAACCGTTTCTTTTAGAATCTTGCTTAGTTAGTTAACCGTTAGTTCAGTTAATTTAGTTGTCTTTAATTCTAGTAGTTGTTAACTGTGGAACTTTGTGTTCTACACTTCATTTTAAATATTGATTTTTGTTTTCTCTTTAGAGTCTAATCTAGGTAGTTTAATTCAACACCTTCCCTGTGGGATCGACCTGGACTTAATCCAGTTACTACTTGCACGTCTACCTACACTTGGGTATTGCACACAAGCGCACACAGAAAATATTCGTGTCAAGTTTTTGGCGCCGTTGCCGGGGAAGGCGACGAGTTAATTCTTAGATTACCTCAATCTCTCTTCATCTATTTCTCTTTTTGTTTTCTTTATTCTTTAGTTCTCTAGGTAAACCTTCACCCTAGGGACTCTCCTAGTTCATGTCCGAGAATTCTATCGAAGGATTCTTTGGAAATCCATTCTACCGCTCTGACTCTGATAGTTCCATCAACCCGATTATCACTCCAACTGCATCAATGGATGATCATCAGAGTGAAAACGGTGACAATGTTGTGGTGCCAATCGATGAGGCACTCCGTCCTCTTTGCGATCTTATGCAACCAGAACATGCACCTACGCCCTCTTGCATTCAAATCCCACCACACAATGGCGAATTTCAGTTTCGCAATGGGATGATTCAATTGCTTCCCACTTTTCATGGGATGGAAAGCGAGAAGGCGTATTTACATGTCACCGATTTCGAGGATGTTTGCAAAACATTCTCGCAAAATTGTCCTAGGGAGGTGACACATTTAATGCTATTCCCTTTCACTTTGAAAGATAAAGCGAAGGCGTGGCTTCACTCCCAAAAGCCTAATTCAATTTTCACCTGGCATGCGATGAGCACCGCATTTCTGAAGAAATTCTATCCTACTCGCATGACCACAGATCTTCAGCGTCAAATTAATTCCTATAAACAAAAGAGCAATGAAACCTTCACACAAGCGTGGGAGCGTTTCAAAGATTTGCTTCTCTCATGCCCACACCATGGGTTTGAGAAATGGCGAACGATCAGCTTCTTTTATCAGGGATTAAATGGTGAAACAAAGAAGTTGGTGGAAACAATGAGCTCTGGGCCATTTCTGCGAAAAAACACTGAAGAGGCTGAAGCCCATTTCGAATGGTTAGCTGAATACGCTCATGAATGGTCAAATTCTGACAATATCTCACGATCACAGATATCCTGTGTAGAAGAGAAAAGCCTATATCAGCTAACCAATGAAGATCGCCTCATGACTAAGTATGCAGAGCTAGCAAAGAAGGTGGAAGAGTTAAGCATGAAAGGAGAGAGTTCTAGGCAAGTCATGCCTGAAGAACCATGTGGCACATGCAACATGTTGGGACATACAACTCAGTATTGTCCTAATGTGCCATATTTTCAAGAGCAAGCCCCTGTAGAAATGAATGCCATGCAAGGTTTTCGAGGGGCGGGGAATTCCAACAATACTTTTCAAAGTAATAATAGATGGAATCACCCCGGTTTTGATTGGAGAAACAATGCTGGAGCCCAAAATCAATATCAACAGCAGCCCTACAACAATAATCAGTATCAAGGGCAAAACAATAGGCCGCCCCAGCATTACAATCAAAACAGAACTAATAATTACAATCAAGCTCAACCCTCTAATGCACCACAAACCAATGCCTATGTGCCCCCGCACAAGAAGGTACAAGAGGAGGAGCCACTTGCTAATGCCAATCTAACACAGCAACTCATCCAAATGATGAGTAAAATGTCTGCCACTTTAGAGAGGATAGATGCACGGCAAGAGAGCTCAGGAGGAACATTCCCTGCCCAACCACTTCAGAACCCCAAGGGACATAACAATGGTCCTAATAATCAAGAACATGCTAAAGCTGTGACCACACTGAGAAGTGGAAAAGTCATAGAAAAAGGCATACCTCTGTCCACTCCCGAAGTGTACAAAGAGGGGGAAGTGTTGGACGAAGAAGTTGAGCTACCATCTACTCGAGAGGAGGAGCCGTCTACTAATGACGAACCAATAAAGGAAAACCTTGAAGCTCCTAGAGTAGAAAAAGAAGTTGAGCGAAGGCCGGGAAAAGAATCTGTTAAGGAGGAACCACCAAAATGCCCCTTTCCTGCACCTTATCCTCAACGGTTGAAGAAACCCAAGAATGAGACGAAGAATCAGGAGTTTTTGGAATTGTTTAAGCAAGTTAAGATTAACCTTCCACTCCTAGATGCTATCAAGCAGGTGCCGGCCTATGCAAAGTATCTCAAAGATCTATGCACGGTCAAGAGGAGGCAAAGCGTGAAGAAACATGCTTATGTTGCGTGCCAAGCTAGCGCGATCATTCAAAACGAGTTGCCTCCAAAACTCAAAGATCCCGGTACACCTACTGTCTCATGCAGAATTGGGAATCAAAAGATAGACAACGCACTCCTTGATTTAGGAGCAAGCGTGAATCTGCTGCCATATTCAGTCTATAAACAGCTAGGGTTGGGTGAACTCAAACCCACTCGAGTTGCTTTACAGTTGGCAGACAGATCCGTGAAGTACCCTAGAGGGGTATTAGAGGACGTCCTGGTCCAAATAGACTCGTTTGTATTTCCGGTGGATTTTGTGATATTGGACACAGAACCTGTGTCTAATCCTGGTGCACATATCCCGGTTATCTTTGGACGGCCGTTCCTCAACACCATCGATGCCACAATCAAAATTAGAAGTGGTATCATGACAATCGTATTCGGGAACATGACATTGAATGTCAAGATCTTTTCTAATCCCCGACCTGAAGAATACGATGATGAGGAGGAAGTCCATTATATAGACACGGTCATTGAAGATGAAGTTGATTTGGTCGACTACAAAGATCCTCTGGAAGTTGTGATGACACAATTTGGCGATAACTATCAGCCTGAAGAATCAACTCCATTGGATGCTGACCTAAATCAGACGTGTCTTATGATGGATACGATAGAGGAGGATAGAGCCGATTGCATGTGGGTAATGCCATATGAACAACTGCCTCCTAAAACCAAATTGGTAATGCCCTCTAGTTTCTAGTTCCCGGAGTTAGAATTGAAGGAGCTCCCAAAAGAGCTGAAATATGCATTCCTAGGAACTGGAAAAACTTATCCTGTAATTATTTCATCGGCTTTAACTCATGAACAGGAAAGTAAGCTAGTGGATATGCTGAAAAAGCATAAGGATGCTATGGGATGGACAATTGCTGACCTCAAAGGCATAAGCCCATCCATATGCACGCATAAGATATATCTGGAGGAAGACGCCAAACCCTCAAGGCAAATGCAAAGGCGTCTGAATCCCAACATGCAAGAAGTGGTTAAGAAGGAAGTGCTTAAACTACTTGATGTTGGGATGATATATCCAATATCTGACAGTCCTTGGGTTAGTCCTACCCAAGTAGTTCCAAAGAAAGCGGGCATAACGGTCATTCCGAACAAAGAAGGTGAATTAGTACCGACACGTGTCCCCACTGGATGGAGAATGTGTATCGACTACAGGAAGCTAAATACTGTGACCCGAAAGGATCATTTTCCTTTGCCATTCATGGATCAAATGCTAGAACGAGTGGCGGGTCATAAGTACTACTGCTTCTTAGATGGATACAGTGGGTATAATCAAATTGAGATTGCTCCTGAAGATCAGGAGAAAACCACGTTCACGTGTCCATTCGGTACTTTCGCCTACCGACGAATGCCATTTGGCTTATGTAATGCACCGGCTACCTTTCAGCGGTGCATGCTAAGCATCTTTAGTGATATGGTCGAAAACATCCTTGAAGTTTTCATGGATGACTTTTCAGTTTTCGGCCATAGCTTCGAGGATTGCCTCAGCAATCTCGAACAGGTTTTAATGAGGTGTGAGGACAAACACCTAGTCTTGAATTGGGAGAAGTGTCACTTTATGGTGACCAAGGGTATAGTTCTAGGCCACATAATATCCGATGAAGGAATCCAAGTGGATAAGGCTAAGATCGACATAATCTCAAACCTACCTGTCCCCCGTACAGTGCGAGACATTCGTTCATTTTTGGGGCATGCGAGTTTTTATCGTCGATTTATCCAGAATTTCAGTGCAATCTCTCGACCCCTTTGTCAACTTCTTGTCAAAGATGCACCTTTCGAGTGGTCAGAGAGTTGCCAGAAGTCCTTCGAGGATTTAAAAGATCTCCTCACCTCCGCACCTATAATACAGGCACCCGACTGGAGTTTGCCTTTTGAATTAATGTGCGATGCTAGTGATTACGCCATTGGCGCAGTCCTAGGCCAGAGGAAGGACAATAAGCCGCATGTGATATACTACGCCAGCCGAACGTTAAATGAAGCTCAGATGAATTACACTACTACTGAAAAGGAGCTGCTGGCCGTAGTATTCGCTCTGGACAAGTTTAGGTCTTACCTGATAGGGTCGCCAATCGTCTGTTTTACAGATCATTCGGCCCTCAAGTATCTTTTGTCAAAGAAAGACGCTAAACAACGGCTTATCCGCTGGATACTCTTACTCCAAGAGTTTGATTTAACAATCAAGGACAAGAAAGGAGTAGAGAATGTGGTTGCGGATCATTTATCCCGGTTGACTTTTACCGATAACACTGAATCCCAATCCATTAAAGATGAGTTCCCAGATGAACAGCTACTGGCAGTAAGTAGTCTGCCTTGGTATGCTGATGTGGTAAACTACCTGGTCACGGGTGAAACACCGACCCATTGGTCGAATCAAGATAGGAAACGGTTCCTCTCGTTTGCACGCCATTTTTTCTTTGATGACCCATACCTTTTCAAATACTGTGCTGATCAGGTCATCAGGCGTTGCGTACCCAACGAGGATATAACCGTTATCTTAGCGTCATGCCATTCTGAGGCATGCGGTGGCCATTTTGCGTCACAGAAGACCGCACAAAAAGTGTTGCAAAGCGGTTTTTACTGGCCCACAGTCTTCAAAGATGCTTATTCCTTTTGTAAGACATGCCAACGCTGTCAAAAGCTTGGAACCATTTCTAAAAGGAATTCTATGCCTCTAACCCCTATCATCACAATTGAAATATTTGATTGTTGGGGCATAGATTTTATGGGCCCATTTCCCAAGTCGAATAACTGTGAGTACATACTCCTTGCTGTGGAGTATGTATCGAAATGGGTAGAAGCGATACCAACGAGACGAAATGATCACAGAACAGTCATGTCATTTCTCAGAGAACATATTCTGTCTCGTTTTGGTACTCCGAAAGCTTTACTAAGTGACCAAGGCAAGCATTTCTGCAATAGGCCCTTGGAGTCACTTCTCAAGAAATACGGAGTCCATCATAAAATCGCTCTTGCTTATCATCCACAGTCAAATGGGCAAGCAGAATTGGCTAACCGAGAAATCAAGCATATTCTCGAGAAAACGGTTAGTTCCAATCGAAAAGACTGGGCATACAAATTGACTGACGCGTTATGGGCATACCGTACTGCCTATAAGACGAATCTTGGTATGTCCCCGTATAGACTAGTTTACGGGAAAGCTTGCCACCTGCCGGTTGAAATTGAACATAAAGCTTATTGGGCGACACGCTCATTGAACTTTGATATTCAAGAGGGAGGTCAGCTGCGCAAGCTCTAACTTGCAGAGCTAGAGGAAATACGACGAGATGCGTATGACTCTGCAAAGTTGCATAAGGAAAAGTTGAAGGCTCGACACGATCGTACGATTTTTCGTAAATCATTTGAGCCGGGGCAGAAAGTGTTGCTGTATGACTCTCGCCTCCATCTTTTCCCAGGAAAACTCCGTTCCCGGTGGACAGGCCCGTTCATCGTAAAGACTGTTTTTCCATATGGGGCGGTTGAGATTGTCAATCCCAAGAACGATGAGTGTTTCAAGGTCAATGGCCAAAGATTGAAGCCGTTCTTGGAGAATTTTCGCACTGAAGTGGAGCACATCCAGCTGGATGAGCCCAGCTATTCCACCACTTAAAAATCTCAAGTGGAATTCCAACTTGTTGTTGTAATTCTTTTCTTTCCCTGCATTTTAGTTTCTTTCTTTCTTTTGTGTTTAGTTGTTCTTTCTTTCGTAATTGTGATTTAGTTCTAATCCATTATTCCTTAAACTACTCTGCTGCAGGTGAATATGCGAGGTGATGATGTCCATTCTATTGGTTCATGGGCTGATTCCGAGTGTTGTTGTGGCACCTGGACTGAGGGTGAACCCACGCCCTGCCCCTTGCATCCTTATGATCCTGAGGTTCACACTCGAATCAATGGTTCCATCGGATATATCCCATTCGACCCTGCTCTCCTGGACATCAATCCGTTTGAAAATATGGACTTTCCTAATGAGGAAGAGTTGGATGAGGAAGAAGACCTGTACATGGGGAGAATGGTGGATGATGTCCTCATGGCCCAATGGGAAAACGATGATATGTGGGAGCCATGGGAAGATCATATCCTCCAGGATGTCGTCCCAGAACGCCACAATGCCGTCTTTGTTTTCGTGGATGATTTCCTCATGCTTGAGTTGGTCCCATACCGCTATGTGCACTTGAGCTATTTGCTTTTCAGGCTTCAATGCCCCTTGCCTGCTAGTGTATTTTGGGAATCTCTGCCGATAGTGAGGTTGGAGCTTGGTCATTTTTCTGTGTTTTGTTTGTTTCTGTTCCTTGTTTTTCCTTTCGTTTTTTTATTTCTTGTGTTCCAATATCTTGATGTCGTTTTGTTTAATTTTTTCTTTGTTTTTCTTTTCTTTGTCAGGATTGTCACTATGAATCTTCCATACCCACCTATTTTCCTTCCACATCAGCTCTTTCTTGGCTTTTACATTCAACAGCCGCAGACTCCGCCACAAGAGGAATGTCCATTGCGCAATATCACTCCGTTATCTCTATCTCCATGCGGATCACCTCTTGCCAATGCTATCACTTCCTTAGAGACTCCAGATTTGTTCGATGATGTCCTTGCTGCTTTCCGACTGTTCTGGGAAAGGGAATCATCGAGCCTGGACTCCGTTTTTGAAGATTTGGTGCGGCATGAAGCAATTGTGGAAGAAGATCTTTTCACACTCGAAGAATAGTGCCACACTCCAGTTGTTTTCATTCATTTCCTTTTATGTTTAGCAATTGGAGTGTGATCTTTGACAGACATGTTTTTGGTTTTAGTTTTATTTTAGTTTTCTTTGGCTCAATAAGGTTTAAATACCAATTGGGAGGCAATACTGTGTAGTTTGGATGTTTTTAAGAGGTTTTATTTAATTCAAATTGCAAATTTTATAGTTGAGAATGCGTTTTTGGCTTACTGGCTATGTCTTTGCCCTGTTTTTATCTTTCTGCTGTTTGTCCAGAATACTTTAGATCTGTTGGGGGTACTTATTTCATCCATTCTGTGATATCTTGGTATTTCCAGGTTCGATCGATCGAATGTATCTCGATCGATCGACGATCTCTTATCCTCGATCGCTTGAACACTTTCAATCGATCTAATATTCGATCGATCGAACAATCTCGATCGATCGATATTTGTATTTAACCGAGGCTTCCAGCGTACATTTCCTCAGTTTTTTTCATCTCCCTCTTCACTCTCGAGCGATTGAGCGCAGAGGAGCACACTCGAGGCGAGTTTTCGCTTCCCTTCATTCCACTCGGTTATTCGAGGAGCTCTACCTCCCCAGATCATCACCCTCAACTCCGGCATCCTCACCACTACACGCAACTCAAGGTAAGACCTCGAGTTCCCCCCTCGTTTCACTTGATTCCATTTCTTAAGGGCGTGCCCCCAGTGTGTTTTTAAGCCTCTTCCTTTCTTATTTGTCGTGTTTTTGTTTGTGTTTGGGGCCGTTTCTGTTCTCGGAAATGGTTCCCGCACATTCGCTGTTCTCGATCGATCGATCTAGGTTCGATCGCTCGAACCTTGCACATTCTCAATCGATCGAAATAGTTTCGAGCGCTCGAACTTTGCCTTTTCTCAATCGATCGAACATTGTTCGATCGCTCGAACTCCAACAGTTTCACTTTCTTTTCATTTTTGTCTTGTTTTGATTTCTTTTCTGTTTCTCTTCTATTTTCAGGGGCCCACAATGAACCCTGTTACGGGTTACCACAGGGAGAAGCCCTTTGACCTTGCTATTCCTGATCCGGTCCCACTCCATGGCTTCCGGAACACCCCCGACCGCCAGTGGTTCACGAGATATTTTCAGACTAGGCCGGTCATGCTAGAGCGACCACTCGAGACTGTCTGGCTCGATATCCCCTGGTTTCTCGCCCGCATCCAGGCCATGCCACACTGGTACGATTTGCTCTCTCTGGCAAAGAGAGTGAATCTCGCATGGATTCGCGCAGCTTGCGCGACGATGATCAGAGATCCCGGTGCCGCATTCACACTACGATCATTCTTTCGCGGCCGGGAGATCGTGTTCAGCCCTGCTACCGTTTCCGCTGCTATTGGAGTCCCTGAGGTGCCTGATTGTGTTTGCCCACACCGTGACGGTACACCAGTGCTCTCACCCACTGCTGTTATCCGAGAGCTTACTGGAGGAGCATTACCGAGCTGGGATGGTATGGCACTGATTGCAGATATTTACCTGACCGATGATTACCATATGCTCCACCTCGCGTTGAGCAACTGTTTATTGGTCACCTCCTACCGGGAGAAGATTGCTCCCTGGTATGCACATGTGTTATATGCCATAGGGACGGGGTTGCCTGTTTGTTTGCCTCGCTTATATATTGACTTCATGAGGCACCCCACTCGCTACACTGCTGCCAAGAAGCACCTGAAAGGTGCTTGGGCTATACACAGAGTGATTGAGCATGCTGGCCTCCTTCCCTTACCTGGCGATGCGACATCTCAGGCTCGCAGTCGTTTTGGTGAGGCTGCTTCTCGCCGCTCAGATGCTCAGAGGAGGAGAAGAAAGGGCAAGGGGAAGGCGAAAGTTGGAGGGAAGAGGAAGAGAGCTGATGGCACCGATACTGAGGGTGCGGCTTCTGGGACGCCCACTGAGGCTGAGGAGCCAGATTCGGAGGAGGATGATCCCATTCGGGAGGTGGCACGTTTTGAGCTGAGACAGAGATCTCAGGCTCCAGCCCAGGGAGAGTCGTCATCTGCGCCTCCCCCGACTATTCACGATCTATTATTGGAGGAGAGGGAGGCACGGATGCGGCTTGAGGGTAAGATCGATCATATCTCTACCCTGCTGACTACACTGCTGGTCCAGCTTGGGTTTGACCCGTTTGTGCCCCCATCTGCTGCCGCTGCACCACCACCTGCTGCTGATCCATCCCCTACTGTTGTTCCTGTTACCACTGCTGCTGATCCATCATCATCCGCTCCATCCACGACCGATCTTCCATCTACTTCTGTCGATATTCCGCCAGCTACCGTACAGCCACCGCCTGCTCCCATCGACATCCCGTCTGATGTGGCTGAGGATGCTCCGTCTGGAGTTGATTAGTATTCTTAGGGGAGGTGGTGTTTCTGTATTTATGGTTATTTGGTGTTTTGGTTTAGCTTGGTGGGACAAGTTGGTTTATGTGTTTTGTTGTTTTTGTTTTTTTTTTTGTTTCTTTTTTGTGGTTGTTTTGGGCATGTATGGATATTACTACTGATATTTCAGTTCTCTTCATTCCAGTGGTTAATGTTGTTTGGATCATAGTTTTTTTTGTTTTATCTATTGATCTGTTGTTTTGGAGATTGTGTTTTATATTTCTATGCCAGGTTGCTATGCTTCGTATCATTGCGTTACACTATACAGGTGATACCTATCTATTTTAATTGTTGAAAATCAACTTCTGGGACTATGTTGTTTTCAGTTGGGGGTAGGAGATAACAGATAGGTATACACCCGTGACGATCAAGTTCTGCACTTGGATATGCTTTAAATTTAAGAACACAGTTTGTTAAAATTTTGAAATTTTGAAATTTTTATTGGATCTTATTGATAGAATAATTTTGAATACTCTCTCCTGCTGGTTAATTAGGCAATGATACATTGTAGTATTCTTATCTTTTTATGGATTAAATCCACGCGTTTTTCTGTATCACTGGAATAAATTGCATTTGTAAAGCTAGTATGTACCCAATATTAGTGCACACTAATTGGCAGCTATGTAGAAAACCTGAAAATTGAGTTAAAATGAATATTGTACGAAAAGAACAAGTAGTGGAAGCTAATAACCCTTTGGGAGTTTTTGAGCCAATCTTCATTTCTGAGGGAATTCTCATACATTGTCGAATGGTTTTTCTTGCATATACTTGTGAATTCGTTGTTAAGTCTCAGTTTTCTTTAAAAGTTTTGACTGCTTATTAGAGGAGAACGTTCAGGATTTACCAATTAAACTCGATGAACACTTAAGTGCTAAAAATTGAAAGTTGAGAAAATGATTCAAGCCATCGTTTACCCATTCCTTTACTTAATATAACCCACCTACATTCATTGATTCGTTTCACCCCTTGATCCCACCTCAGATAAATATTTCCAATAAAAATCACAAGAATCCAAATCCTTGATTTATACCTTGACCTCATCGAACTGTTTGATAAATTTTATTGAGAATGAGTCATCAGAGTATGTGAAATGGAAGGAAGTTGTTGTGGGACATTAAAAAAAAAAAAAAAAAAAAAAAAAAAAAAAATGATGATGAATGAAGGAGTTATATAAAAAAAAAAAAAAAAAAAAAAAAAAGCATATGAAATGAATGGGAGATTGGGTGGAGAAAAGAATGAAGAATAAAAAGAGAAGTGGAAATTCCATCACATACTACAAAGCACACTCTTCTCTACAACACCCCCACCTACTAAATAAAAGCCATAATTCAAAGTCTTGAAGATTCTCAACAATTGATTTGAACATGAAAGTGTGAGTTGAGTTATCCACGGTATTTCGCTCCTCTAGTAAGTAGTATTCCATTCATGAGACTATACACTCTTAAATGTCCGTTTTTCATAGAGTCAGGTATGAAAGCATTAGCACTTAGAATATCATCTTTATCAAAGCTTTCATACTATGTGCGATCATTATAAAGCAAGTTTCTGAGAGACGTTGTTTTTGAGAGTGACCAATGTGAGAATTGAGCTAAAACTGCAAGTTTCCAAAGTACAATAGTCTAGATAACTCTTAATAAGGGTTGGCCGCATGGTTGTTAATTCCACACACACACGGGTGCATGATGGTAATACATTTGTATATTTTACTTGGTAATATAGGGGAACATGTGGATCTCTTTCATGGGTTGATAGAGGATATTATATCCTTGTAGAGTTGAATTAACAGGTTAATGGGGAGAGATGTCATAAGTTATTCTAAATCTTTTTGAGCTTAAAATTGGAGAATTTTGTGGGTATATTCACTGCAAACCCTCACGAGACAACACTCGTCCACTAGGGGGAACCTAGGGGTTTAACGGCTTGTTGCATTCGCTAAATGCAACCGCGATTCCTGCGAAAGTGAGTTAGGATTTTTTTTTCCTCTCTCTATCTTAGTTTAGGTTGTTTTTTAGTTTTTCTTTGTTTCTTAGTTGTGGTAGTATTAGTTTAGGAGTTTTTATTTTATTTTATTTTCGCTTTATCGCTAGGGACTAGCAATAAGCTAGTTGGGGGTTGTGCAAAGCGGGGGTATTTGTAAAATACAACCGCGCTAAAAGAAAGAATTGCATTAGTTTTGATCACAACTTCCCGTTTTATCTGCAATTTGCATTACAATGCTAGTTTTAGACAATATGATTAATCTATGATAAGTTGTATTGTTTTAGCTACTATTTGTGCAGGTGAATGCTGCTGTATAAAAGACTGAAAGATTTGATAAAAAGGAGATGATTTGTTTCAAAGAAGGAAGATTGAAGAAGAATTGCAAACTTCGAGCGATCGACATAGTTCGAGCGATCGAGGTTTCGATCGATCGAGAAAGTTTCGATCGATCGAAAGTCCCTTTTATCAGATTATACGCGCATGCAGCAGTTGCGGGTTTTTAACCCTAGCTCTTAGGTTTACTATATATCTTCATATTGTATACGTCAAAAGGGGACGCCCAACTTTGTTTTATCAGTTTTAGATAGAGAAGGGAGAGTTTTTTCCTTGGTTTTTGTAGGTTTCATTGAAGAATTATCATTGTGAATTGGATTTCTTTAGTTAATACAAGTTTATCTTCATTCCAGGTTCTTGATTTATTGTTTATTTGTTTTCTGCGCTTAGTTAATCGTAGTATACTTGTTAATCTCGTAGTATTTCATGTTAGTTAGATTTCAATCTCTTGTTTTATAGTTTTAATGAAAAACTTTCAAACAAACATAGTTTCAATGAACTTTTACGTTAAATATCAATCTGTGGTACTCCAGACAATGTCTGAGTAGTCCTAGGGTTGGGAAATCGCGATGAAATCGTGATTTTAGGCCTCTGCCATGCAGTAATTTTTTTTCCTGTGTTCGATCGATCGAAAGTATGTCGATCGATCGAGACAGTGATTTAGTCGAGCGATCGAGGAAATATCGATCGATCGAGAGATGAAGATATTCGATCGATCGAAAGCGCGTCGATCGATCGAGGATTCTGATTCTTGAGAACACCCAAAACAGTATTCTAAGACTTTCTGTTTTAAGGATTTGTTATCAAATTGTCCCTAAATGCTCAGTTTGTCAAAACAGTCTTTAAACTTAAGGCCTTAAGGCATTTTCTTTCAATATATTTTGCAAACCACCCTCAATGCTAACACCATTGTAGGTGAGAGTCTTAACTATTGGATTAAACCGTCTTCATGTATTTCAAACTTAATTGTGATGATGTAGTCCCGGTCATGAAAGGGCTATTGATTCTATATCTTTAGAGAAGTACAGAATACTGTAGTAGGTGTACTCCTTTGAGCTTAACTGCAATTGCATGGTAGAAGGTTAGGTCACGGTGGATTCGCGTGATCCCAACACTTTCTTTTATTAAGAAGAACCGTTTCTTTTAGAATCTTGCTTAGTTAGTTAACCGTTAGTTCAGTTAATTTAGTTGTCTTTAATTCTAGTAGTTGTTAACTGTGGAACTTTGTGTTCTACACTTCATTTTAAATATTGATTTTTGTTTTCTCTTTAGAGTCTAATCTAGGTAGTTTAATTCAACACCTTCCCTGTGGGATCGACCTGGACTTAATCCAGTTACTACTTGCACGTCTACCTACACTTGGGTATTGCACACAAGCGCACACAGAAAATATTCGTGTCAATTGTACTTGCATGTTTCTCCAGTCGATTGCACAAAACTATGACCTTGGAGGCTCGGGGCAGCCCGGTCGGTCAAGCCATCATGGGACTGTGTAATCACCCTTGATCTCGTACCATGTGTTGGTATATGAAGCATCTTATCGGATGTGTGTCAAGGGTCCCTTATTTTGACCAAAACCAGGCCAGCCTTTGTATGAATGCTTCTATAGAACCTTTCAAAATTAGGAAATCAATTCTTAATTAGGATTATGTGCTTGGGAGCTTTGTATGCCCGGAAGGGATTTTTTGAGATGATGACAATGCTTACTTGATTATAAGATGTATAACCCTTTAATCATTTTAGCGATTCCTTCTCATGTCTCATGATATTTGGGAATATGCCAGATTTTGATTATAAGGTTACACTGCTTATATCCTGTTAGCTAAGCATCATTGACCTTGTATGCATCCAAATCCATAAAAAGTATAGTGATATTCCAATCATGTGATACCCGAGAATTCAAAACTCACTATTTATGAAATGTTAAAAGGTCCAAGGTTTACCCTTTAAACAAGTACAGTTGAAAATCCAATCATCTTTTATTAAGAAATGTTTTCACCTCCTCATCTTCAAAGGTAAAATCCAAACATCTTAGAGAAACACTTTTCAAATGAATTTCAAAAGCAAAATCCAATCTAATCCAATCATCTTTGTTGAGAAATGTTTCCAAATCCTCATTTTTTAAAAAGAAAAGATCAAAATTGTTTTTCAAAATTTTTAGGGGTAATGAGGATCACAATAAAAGAAAAATTAGCATACTAGACATGGATGAGGATTTTATACAATTATGTGCTTATGTGTTAGGATTAGGAGTTTCTTTTATTTTGGCATATAGAATAGGCACACACACACGTATATAGGGAGAAGCTGGGATATCCGGACATAGTTTCTAGCATTTCTGGGAAATTTGAGTAGAGTTTTTGGGAAAAACTGATTAATATGTTTATATCTGGGATATCTGGGCAGAGTTTCTGGGAGAAACGAGTTAATATGGTTATATCTGGGATATCTGGACAGAGTTTCTGGGAGAAATTGGTTAATATGGTTATATCTGGGATATCTAGGCAGAGTTTCTAGGAGAAACTGGTTAATATGGTTATATCTGGGATATCTAGGCAGAGTTTTTGGGAGAAACTGGTTAATATGTGGTGATAGTGATCATACTGTCTAGCAGATTTTCATACTCCTATATCTTAGGACCGTCAAACAAGGTTTACGGTGTATATCTTTGTGAGCATGGAGCAGACATCCTTGTCATGGTGCCTAGGCAGGTCAACTCAATGTGATCACATGTGAGTAATTGCCTTGGGGATCATAAGAAAGAGGTTCTGTTCTATGCCACATAAGCGTCTACACCGCTCAGGTAATCCCATCAGGGCATATAGCAGTTATATCATATTGTCCTATCTGAAAAGATAAATGAACAGTCCTATGAAAGGTTCTACATGAATCTATATGCAAAGGCTGGGTTTAGTCAAAGAGGGTCCGTTGACGAGAGTTCCAATATACCGTCAGGGAGACAGTACGGAGGTTTTTACTCTTTTTGATATACCTTGGAAGGTACAGTATGGTGACTTGTGCCCTGGCACAGCATGACCTGAACAATGTCAGCGTCGCGTTTCAGACATAGTCGGGAGGGGAAATGCAGAAGTGCAATGCGGTGAACCAGACACAGTAAAAAGATGATTTTAAGGATGCTTCTTATGAGTCAAACCTCTGTATTATTTTGTTTTAAAAAAAAAAATCCCCAGCAGAGTCGCCAGATTGTGGACACGCGGGATTCAACCACTTTGTTTGTTTTAGATTGTTTTGAAAAGGAAAGAAAATGGTCCGTTGAAAACAGATACAGAGTCGCCACTTGGTCTTTAAGGAACCAAGAAACCTAATTTTGACTCACCCAAATGGATAAAGGACACCGACCCTTCATTACCAAAGAACTTGGCTCGGGGTTTTGGTATGAGAGAGGAAGGAGCCTTCGTCGCGACTAAAACACCCTCAACTCGTCCCGTCTTTTGACGGGCCTCAATTAGAATCCAAATAATCATCTTATACTATGTATGGTTCGACAATTAATACTATGATAGTATATTACATCATATAAGAAAATTTGAAATGGAAGATCTAAAGATAAGATATCATTCATAAGATCTAAGTCAAATATCATACAATGTAAAGTGAAAGATCACACAAATAAACCTAGAAAAAATTGTCTAATCATGTATCAAGTAATTAGGTTTCCCTAATCTAAACGGGACATGAATTGTTCTTGAAGCAAATAATCAAAGAAATAAAAAAAAAAATGCTTAGCAAGCTATTATGATGCATGTTAATCTTTGAGGAAAGAAGATTTCTCAATCCCGGGACAGATGAGAAAGGAAGACTAGATCGAGGGAAACATGAACGTATTGATCAAGTTCATTCCTTATAATCTTCTTAGATTAGGACTCACAAAAGCCCCAAATCTTTGCATGGATGCAATGTATGTATCTAGAATGTGTCAAGGTTGTAGTGTGCTTTGTGTTCATGGATTCCTAGAATGACTTAGAAGTCTAGAATGTGTATGAATGAATGAATGAAATCATCATGGGATATGTACAAATGTAGTATGAACTACTTCCTAAGACATGAACTAATTTGGAGTGCATGTAAGCATCAAATCAAAGGAGGGAAAGTAAAAGTGTGCTTGTTGTGAATAGTGGACAGAACAGTAACATGATCTTTTGAAAATTGAAAAGAGGGGTTAGGAATGTTTTCAATGCATGATTTTTTATGGAGATATTCCTTATTGTGTCTAGAACACAAGCCAAAAATCCAATCTTTAATAAATATCACATATTGAGAGAAATCATATAAACAATAGAGGTTACTCAGAAACAGAGTTCGCACTGTCAACTGAAATGTCAAAACATCTTAGAAAATGAAAACAAAACATCTAGAGGCCCATATTATACAGAAAGTTCCCTAAGACACTGAAGTTCAAAGAACAAATAAGTTAGAACCACTCCTTTTGGAAACGTTTTCTGAAAAATAAGCTGAAAGTGGACCAATCTGCTGTGACAGCAAAAATAGAATATCTGGAGAGAATGTTTGGGTCCAAATGGACCATTTTCAAGTATTTCCAAGTCAAACAAAAAATCTTGGGTGTTCTCTAATGAGTTAGGAAGACTTTCCAAGTGGCCTTGCATCCATACATTGAGTATTGAGTTCTAGAGAAATCTTTGAACTTAGATCACTCACTGTTTTGACTCACTGTTTTGAAGATTTTGGGAAAACAAGGTTTATCTCTTGAAATCAAAGTGAGGGTTTTAAGAAGGGGGTTTTGAAATAGAAGTTTTGAAAGCATATTTTCAATACTCAATGAAGGTTATAGCCACTTAAAATGTCAACATCAAACTCATCATCAAGAACCTCCAAGATTGTTGGAGAGATTTATTTTCATTTGAACATAACTTCAAGGATACCTTGGAGGTATTGAAGTTATAATCATCATCTATCAAACATATTTTTGAGTTCAAGCGCTACTATCCATAAGGATTCACTCACCTCAAACTTTATGTCATCATCTAGATGATGATGAGCTAGTAATCTAATAAAGAAAATAAAAAAGAAATGAGGTAAGTAGAGATGAACATTGTATAAACAAGCAAGTAAATAACAATCAATAGATGATAATCAATGTGATATTGGACTTGTAGTTTGATGTTTCACTCATATGTGATGACATTGGACATGGAAGTAGCTTTCTCTCTCTTAAATGCTCACTAAAATGGTGGTTGGGTGTATTGAATATGAAGTAAATAGGAGTAATGAAGTAAAAAACAAAGTTTAGAACTCACTTTTTGTTTTGAAATCAAAGAAGAAAGCTTCTTTTCTCTCTATCCTAACCTTATCTCTACAACTTTCTCTCCCAAAACTTTTCAAAGCTTACATTTGACACCCCCAAAATGAGAAGTCATGGGGGGTTTGTATAGGGCAATTTGGGGTGGTTTTGAGGTTTTAGAAGTGTTCCCATTGGCTCCAAACATCTGAAAACATAGAACTACGTCGTTTTGATTTTTAATTAACCAAAATGGAACCCCAAAAATAATTGCAAAAGTATACTATTCTGGAGGAGAGTGCCGTTGCGGCACTGGGCTTGTGCCGCGGCGGTAGTGGGCCAGTGCCGTGGCGGCACTGCTCCTCAATCGTCTGGATAATCCTTTTTAG
The DNA here is from genome assembly GCA_033977485.1 of Hydrangea macrophylla. NCBI lineage: Eukaryota > Viridiplantae > Streptophyta > Magnoliopsida > Cornales > Hydrangeaceae > Hydrangea > Hydrangea macrophylla. The sequence goes on along the minus strand of CM066988.1, from coordinate 57,374,767 downwards.
GCCCCTAGAGGTTCCAGTATTCGCGAAAAGGCCCTATTTCATCCGAAATTCACAGAAAATGCATACGAACTCCAAATTGAGGTTGTGATATACCGTTGGAAAGGTAATGGAGTCTATTTTACATAAAAAATAATTTGGGGATAGGTTACTTTGAAATGTTTTGCGGTATTTGCGATAAAAAGCCGATTTGATCGCCTTTTTCGCCTTCAGAAATTCACGATAAACTCGTTTTAAATCCAAAACTTATGTGCGATATATCGTTGGAAAGCTATTGATCTCTAGTATCCATGAAAAATATTTGAAAATTGTTACGATCCTCCGGTTCTAAAGTTAAATTTTTGTCAAACTGGTCAAACCTGGGATTCCCAGGAAGTTCTGGAAATCTTTGGAGCCCCCAGGACCTGACGTTTTCGCTCGATTTTCTTTTAAAACTCATTTTAATACTTTCCACATGATCTAGAATGATCCCAGAAAATTTGGACTATTTTGGTCAAACTTGGTCAAATCTTGGTCAAGCCTGGTCAAACTGGTCAACGGGGACTTTTCGGGAACTTTCGGGTCTTCCGGGGGTCTCTGGGAGTTGACGATTTCATATGATTTGTTTAAAAACTCATTTTCTTACTTTTCTTATGACATAGCATGTTTTCAAAACTTTTGGTCCAAATTTGGGAGTCTTCGGGCTTTCAAGGGCATTTTGGTCATTCTGAGCATTTTGAGAAATAGAACCAACTTTCAGGAGTCCTTTTGAGTCTTTTTCGATCTTTATGAACCACCAAGCTATGGGTCTCCTAAATTTGATAGCCGAAAAAATGGGGTGCCTACAATGGGTACATCCCTTTTAACCCTGATCTTCTCCATATCAATCCCTTTGAGCACATGAAATTTCCTGAAGAGGAAGGAGAACCTGAAGGGTACTTTGTTGGGGAAGTGGATGATGCATTGTTGGAACAATGGGAGAATGACTCAATGTGGGAACCGTGGGAAGAAGAAGATTTACAGGATGTGGTGCCGGAATGCCATAATGCTGTATTCACGTATGTTGATGACTTCCTTGTCATAGAATCGGTTCCTTATATTTATGTGCACATGCATTATGTGTTATTCCGGCTTCACTGCCCTGTACCTACTGGTGCACATGGGTCTATCATGCCAATAGTGAGGTTAATTCTTGGTCACATTCCTTTCTCTTTTGGTTTTTCGTTGTTTAATTATTCCTGTTAGTTCTTTCTTGTGTTCTATTTAATTTATTTATTCGTTTTCTTTTTGTTTTCCTTTGTCAGGAATTTCACTATGAATCCAACGTTTCCACCGTTATTCCTTCCACATCAACTCTTTCATGGATTTGGACCATACATATGGTCCCCGGGTACTCCGCTGCAAGAGGAATGTCTGATGAGAAATTACTCTCCGTTATCTTTGTCTCCATCCGGATCACCTATTGCTTGTGAAATCAATTCTTTAGAGAGTTCCAATTTGCTCAATGATGTCCTAGCTGCGTTCTGACTATTCTGGGAAAGGGAATCATCAGGTTTGGAATCCAGTCTCAAAGATGTTGCGGCAAAAGAAGATGTTGTGGAAGAAGAAATCTTCATGCTTGAAGAGTAGTGTTTCACTTCAATTGTATTCTATCATTTCATCTTTCTTTCATCAAGTGAAGTGTATTCCTAGACTAAGTTTTATTTGTTTTAGTTTCTTTTAGTTTTTATTTATCAATAAGGTTTTAAATACCATGTTGGGGGCAATAATATTGTAAATGGATGCTATTACAATGTTTTATTTATAAAATATTTGCAATTTTCTATTTTGATGATGACTTTTTGGCTTACATGCCTTGTCATTGAACTGTTTTTATCATTTTCTTGTATGTCCAGACCAATGTTGGTTAGTTGGGGGTGTATAATCTTTTAATTCAATGATATTGTAAAATTTCCGGGTTCGATCGATCGAACCCATTTCGATCGATCGACATTGTAGTATCCTCGAGCGCTTCCACAGGTCTCAATCGATCGAGGTTTCGATCGATCGAACTTTCTCGAGCGATCAAGACTTGTATTTAAACGAAGCATCTTTCATACACCTGCTCAGTCTCTCTTTATCTCCCTCACGCTCGAGCGATCGGAGACAGAGGAGGCTCGCGCAATTTCGGAACCCCCCATATACAACCACATAAATTGAGGAGCGCCCGGTCCCCCTAATCATCATTTGCATCGCCATCATCCTCTCCTCTGCGCGTATCTCGAGGTTAGGCCCCAAGAACCCCCTCATTTTCTGTAATAACCTGCATTTCCATTTAATTTAAAAGTCATGCCCATATTTAATTTATGTGTATTTGCATTGGCATATTTAACTTCAATTATTATGGACTGCTTCTTTTAAATGCATTCCCCATGTTCTAATTATTATCCCTTGTGTTATTTCATATTAAAATTCTTGTCGGGGTCAAATTGTAATTTTTACAAATTAATAATACCTGTGTGGATTTCAAAATCTGTATTTCAAAAACGGTGGAAAAGTTTACTTTTGATTCAATCAGTATTTTTATGAAACCAGAAAATCACTTCCTACGTAAAAATGAATTTCCTGTATTTTTGTGGTGACCACCGCGCCCCGAAAATACCAGTTTATGTCCAAAACTGTCCATGTTGTGTTTAACTTCCACAGATTTTGGAAGTGACCGATTTAGACATTTGCTTTATTGCCATTTATGGCAAGTAATCATTGGATAAGGCATTGTTTGGGAATGATTAGCTTATATGTGAAAATGTTGTGCCATAAGCTAAGTTGCCAAACATCTTGCAATTGACCCCTATGAACCTAATTGACCCCTACTCTAATTCACAGCAATTCTATACATCCATATACGTATCTATATCTGTGTATATTAGTTATTAGCTAATTAAGAACTTAACTCAATTGTAGAGTGAAGAGAACACAACTTGGGCTCCAAGTTCTCCAAATTGGAGTTCTATAATTAACCACATCCCCTTACTTCATTACACATTCTGCACAAGCTCACACTGAGAGTTTAGAGAGAAACACAGAGAGTTAATACAGATTATTTTAGAGAGAGAGAAGAGCTTCTATCCTCCATAGCTTACAAGCTTTGAATTGGATTTCTATATTGGATTTCTTTCTCAAAAATTACTTCCATCTCTAATCACAGTGAGTATTCTAAACTCACTAAGAATGTAATTTCATATTAATTGCTGTGTAATTGTTAATGTTGTAAATCACCATTGATGTTTGTACGTTGAAGTTCATGGCTTGAAAAATGGAGATTTTCCAAACTCAACCAAAACCTGTTTTGTTAGATGAATATGATAGATTACATGTCATATATACTATACCCAAAGTTTTAGAGCTTAATTTGTTCACATAAGAAAGTATATAAGAAAATTAGTTTTGACACTTTTTAGTTTTTCATAAAATTGGTAAGCTATGTGTTGAATCATGTAAAATTGACTTCATATTCGAAATTCTTGTGAAAAACTAAAGAGAATCATATATTACACGACCTATGAAGTATTGGATCTGAAAATGGGTCATTTTAGACCCTGAACTGCTGAAACAGAGTAATCTGACGAAGAAGATGAAGCCTCAGCTTCATCTCGCGCCACGATCGCGCGCGCGAGAATCGCGCGAGCGGCCCGCGCGAGCGACCCCTCGCGCGAGCGGCCCGCGCGCGCGAGGTAGGCTTCCCCAGGCAGACGTAAGAGTTTATATATATATATATTTGAAAATTGGCTGGTCGCGCGAGCGAGGGTCGCGCGATAACCCCTTCGCGCGAGCGATCCGCGCGTGCGACCTTGCTTTCCTCAGGCAGACAGAAAAGTTTATTAATATAAGGAAAAATGGGCTTATCGCGCGAGCGGCCCGCGCGAGCGACCCTTCGCGCGAGCGGCCCGCGCGTGCGAGGTATTGCAGTTTCTGTTTTTGTCTGTTTTTCTGTTAAGGGACTGTTTGGATGAAATTTATATACTGTTAAGGCTCTGTTTGGGAATTTAGTTGATCAGAACTCTATTTGGTTATGTTTAAATGATTAAAACATTGTAGTATGACTCATTAATTCCCGTACGCGTGTCGTTCCTTAATTCAGCATTTTTGTTTAAGTGCATACCATTCATGTGGGTCAGTGGTACATGCATAGGGGTGTCAGTCTGTGTGGAAAAGAGTAATGGTAGTGTGGTAAGAGTATGAGTTTGTGTTTGTGGTTGTGGTTGTGGTTGTGGTTGAGTATGAGTTTGTGGTCGTGGTTGTGGTTGTGGTTGTGGTAGAGTTTGTGGAAGAGGGTATCTTTGAAATGCGACGGTGGCAAAAATGGACACTCCCTGACGCCCATGGAAGCGTTAAAGTGTGTGAAGCCAAACTCGGACACTCCCTGGCACCCATGGTAGTGCTAAAGTGTGGCCTACGGACACTCCCTGATAACTCGAGTCTGGATACTGTGTGAGGGGTCGCCCCGGTATTTGCATGGCGGTTAGGGTATTCAAAGTGTGAGGCATTGGACACTCCCTGGTAACCCGGACCAAAGTGTGAGGCAAACTGGACACTCCCTGGCGCCCCGTTGCTAAAGTGTGGCTATCTGAGTGTTTCAAAGATACCAGGAGTAGGATAGTGGGTTGTTGTGGCTGTCGAGAGAAAAGCGTCGGCAAGATGAGTGTGGTGCATTGTTCTCATACACGGTCCCATCTGTGTAAATTACCCTCTTTAAATAATGTTGTGAATGTTTTCTAAATGAGCTCCTTACTTCAATAATAAACTTGTGGATTTAAATGGGAATTGGAAAAAGGTAAGTTGGTATATTTTACATTCAAAGTTATGTTTTTAATACTCACCAGCTTCTTGAAGCTGACGACGTTGATGCGTCCTGGACATTCGTGTTCAGGCTTTTCAGGTTACAATCAGGAGGAATCCTACGATTATGCTAATTGAGAATGGCTGCATCTGGAATAAAGAAACTGTTTATTATATGTTTTAAGTTTATCTATTTTAAGTTATGAACTATTTTGTTTTATAAGGATGACTGTAACAGACTTTAAGATATTATTTTATTTTCAAGGCGGTCTGTGCCTTAGTTGACCTCGTTTCATAAGATGTAATAAGTTAGAAAGTTTTTGTAAGTCTTGATTGCTTTACTCTGATTATTATGTTTTGTTGTTTGACGTTTGGGCCGGAATCGATCCTTCAAACTGTCGCGACCTACGGGTCCATAAAGGAAATTAAACGCTTTCCTTATTTATGCTACATCGGGGCGTGACAGGATTTAGTGGTATCAGAGCCAGGTTATTATTTATCACAAGATAGTTTAGCCAGGTTAGGGTTTACCAGTATAGACCCGATTCCACATTCCATTAAGTGTTACACACCCGATGATATGACAGGGAGGATAGACTCAGAACCCAAACGCCTAAGATTATTCTGTTCTGACTTTAAGTAGTACCTTTTCAGGTATGGATCCAGCTCCCCCACTTTATGTACCAGACAGGTTCGGAGGACACTTCGTGGTTCCTGGGGCAGTGATCCCAGCTTTTCTCGACTTATATCAGATGGCCGTAGAGCAGTTGGCCGTGACGACGGTAGTATCTGAGGTTTGGCACCAGGTCCACGTGGTAGGCCTAGTTGACCTGACCCGTATCCGTTTTGAGCTTAGATATTTCGCAGAGGCTCAGCGTCTAGTTTTGGTCGAGATTCTGCGGTTGGTCGATAGCGATGCTTTCTACCTTCCCCTCGAGATCCAGATCGTGCATGCCCATCTGGCTCAGTTGGAGATGCCTCCGCCGGTGGTACCCATTGCTGAGGACGATGCAGAGGTTGTCCACGTGGTCCCAGTAGGTGGGGAGATCTTAGAGGACGGCATAGGTCTGGACGATCTTGCCGCTGAGCTCGAGGCTGAGCTAGCACTTGAGCTAGCCCTGCCTGAGGAGATGGTAGATGAGGCGGATGCTCCTGTACCTGCTTCATCGTCCACCTCTCACAGCTATGACGGGGTTGGACCGTTCGTTGTTCAGCGTTTTCGCCCTGTCGATTCGCTAGATCTCCTGATGGCCGCTTATGGAGATGATTGATGTTTTAGTTACGACTTGTACATATTAACTACTTTTAACTATTAGCTCTGTCTCTTTTTGCAACTGTAATTTCATGCATTAGAGTATAGGGCAATGACCCCATTTTTGTAACATTAACTCTTGCATGCGTCCTAACCCCTACAGATAGGGTAGGCATCGATCTGACCATACATGTTTTTGTATCTACTTGACAGAAGTTATATATATAAGATATACTCTTTTGAATGTTGTTGTCATCTAAATTACTTCATAGCACTGTTGCATGCATGTTTCTCATTCTACTACCACTATCATGCATAGAATGGCTGGAGGAGTCAGGAGGAACAGGAACCTGATCGAGGGAGCGCCCGAGGCTGCTGATCCTACAGGGATGTTTGAAGCGTTTATCAGACGGTTAGAAAGAATCGGTAATACGAACGACAATCGAAGAGACTGTCAAACGGGAGACAAGTTGCTAGAAAGATTCCGTGCTCTAAGGCCCGAACAATTTGCGGGTACCGCGGAACCCTGGAAGGCGGAACAGTGGTTGAGACAGATGGACCGGATGTTCGAAGCCGTCCAATGCAACGAGATAGACAAGAGAAGATTAGCTACATTTCAGTTGACCGATGCTGCCGCAGATTGGTGGGATTCGGTCATAGCTACTATCGGGAATGGAGCTGCAACAGGAATGACATGGACTGCGTTCAAGGGGAGATTTTTGGAGAAGTATTTCTCGGCTACGGAGAGGCACAGAAGAGAGAAGGAATTCATGGACCTGACGCAAGGAACCAAGTCGGTGCAAGAATACACCACACAGTTCGAAAGACTGTCTCGGTTTGCTCCACACCTGGTTGATACGGAAGAGGAGAAGATCCGCAAGTATAATCAAGGCCTGACACCGCAGATTCGTCGCTTGACTCTCGGCCACTTGGATAAATCGTTTGAAGGACTTGTTGGTTTGGCTACTGATCTGGAAGAAGATGCTCGAGTGAGCCGAAAACAATTTGAATTCCGACCGCCTCAAAGGGGTAATTTTGGGAATAGACCACCAATGAACCGTACCCAAGGGCAGAAGAGAAATTTCGATGGAAGCAAGAAGACCCAGGCTATTACCTATCCGACTCAACCTCGAGTAGGAGAAGGAAGTAGTAGTGGAAAGTGTTTCAACTGTGGCAACCCTGGTCATGTGGCTCGTGATTGTAAGGCACCAAGGCGTACTACTCAGCAAGGGATAGTCTGCTTCAACTGTGGTGAACCAGGTCACATCAGCAGGTTCTGCACTGCTCCAAAGCAGGTGACTTATGGTCAACAGGGACAGACTCGCTTGAATGCTGTTATCCCGGATGCCGCTGGATATGATGGAACTGCGTATGAAGAAGGGAATTATGGAGAAGCTCAACCTGATCAGCAAGCAGTAGAAGGTACATTAACTCTGTTTAACTCCCATGTTAAAGTGTTATTTGATACGGGTGCTGCTCTTTCGTTCATATCTGTTAATACAATTCGAAGATTGGGTATTTTACCTCATCGTTTAGAGAAAGCTTTGAAGGCTACTTCGCCATTAGGAGCTGCGGTCAGATTAGGACACGTGTGCAAGGATTGTCCCTTACGGTTAGGAGACCGTGAAATCCCTGCTAGGTTGATTGTCCTATCAATGAAGGAGTTTGACATAATCCTAGGAATGGATTGGCTCTCTCAGAATCAAGTGAAGTTGGATTGTGCGAGGAAGAGAATTACATTCCCCGACAATGAGAATCAACCCTTTGATTTTCAATGTAACCCTACGGGAGATATGTTCCTCACGAGATGCTTAGCCAACATCGAAGTCGTCAGTACAGAGGTGACAACGTCATCTATACCTGTAGTCAAGGACTTCGAAGAAGTGTTTGAAGATGTTTCTGGTCTACCGCCCGAGAGAAGTATAGAGTTCTGTATCGAGCTTATACCGGGTACTGTACCGATCACCAAGGTTCCCTACAGAATGGCCCCCATAGAACTGTTGGAATTGAAGGAACAAGTTCAAGAGCTCGAGAACCTAGGTTTTGTACGCCCAAGTACATCGCCTTGGGGAGCACCGGTGTTATTTGTAAAGAAGAAGGACGGGACACTCAGATTGTGTATCGACTACAGAGAACTGAACCGTGTGACTATCAAGAACAAGTATCCCTTGCCTCGGATTGACGATTTGTTTGATCAACTACAAGGAGCTACGACATTTTCCAAGATAGACCTTAGGTCGGGATATCATCAGTTGAGGGTACGAAAAGAAGACATACCTAAGACTGCTTTCAGAACCCGATATGGTCATTATGAATTTCTGGTGATGCCGTTTGGAATGACGAATGCCCCGGCAGTATTCATGGATTTGATGAACAGAGTGTTCAAACCTTATTTAGATCAGTTTGTCATCGTCTTTATTGATGATATTTTGATCTATTCTAAGTCAGGAGAAGAACACGAACAACATCTACGGATTGCGATGCAGATGCTCAAAGACCATAAGTTGTATGCCAAGTTCAGTAAGTGTGAGTTCTGGTTGCAAGAAGTGAAATTTTTGGGACACAAGGTGTCATCTCAAGGAATTTCTGTGGATTCATCCAAGACCGATGCTGTATCAAACTGGGTTAGGCCGAGCAACCCTACAGAAGTTCGGAGCTTTCTGGGACTCGCAGGCTATTACAGGAGATTCGTTGAGGGATTCTCAAAGATAGCAGCACCTTTAACTGGGTTGACGAAGAAGAATTTGAAGTTCGAATGGACAGAGAAGCATGAGCGAGCCTTTCTAGAGTTGAAAGAAAGACTCACTACCGCACCGGTACTAGCAATACCCAAGCCTGATGAGAAGTTCACTATCTTTAGTGACGCATCATATCAAGGGTTAGGGTGTGTACTTATGCAAGGTGGCAGGGTGATCGCCTATGGATCCAGACAGCTGAAGCCGAATGAGTTGAACTATCCCATTCATGATTTGGAATTGGCGGCAGTAGTTTTCGCACTCAAGATTTGGAGACACTACCTCTACGGTGAGAAGTTTGATTTGTTCTCTGATCACAAGAGCCTAAAGTACTTGTTCACACAGAAAGAGTTGAACATGAGGCAGCGCAGATGGATGGAGCTGATTAAAGATTATGACTTCACGTTAGAATACCACCCGGGTAAAGCTAATGTGGTTGCTGATGCCCTGAGTCGACAGACTCGTGAGACGATTGCCTCCTTGATGGTTAGAGAGTGGCGAGCATTGGAGACCTTGGCGGAATTCGATGTACAGGGTGCTGAAGAAGGAGAAGGACAATTGTTCGGATGTCTTATCCTACATCCTGTTCTTATCGACCGCATTATTGGAGCTCAGAAAGAAGATGAGAAGTTTCAGGCATGGTTCGTGAAGATGTCAGAAAAAGACCCGACAGAATGGAAAGTGGGAGTCGATGGAGGATATCGGTGCAGGAATAGATTATGTGTGCCAGGTAATGAAGAGTTAAGGAAGGATATCCTGGAAGAAGCACATAAGTCGAGATATACAGTTCACCCGGGAGGGACGAAGATGTATAAAGATCTGAAGAGAAATTTCTGGTGGGAAGGTATGAAGAAAGACGTGGCCGAATTTGTATCCAAGTGTTTGACGTGTCAGCAAGTCAAAGCTGAACATTAGAGACCGTCAGGATTGTTGCAACCGCTACCTATTCCTGGTTGGAAGTGGGAGCACATTTCGATGGATTTTGTAGTAGGATTACCCCGGTCGCAGCAGAATCATGACGCTATTTGGGTAATTGTGGATCGACTGACGAAATCAGCTCATTTTATCGCTTATAGTATGACATACCCGGTAGAGAAGATGAGCCGGATGTACATACAACAAGTTGTGCGACTTCACGGTGCACCTGTGTCGATTGTGTCAGACCGTGACGCACGTTTTACCTCTGGATTTTGGGAAAGTCTGCAAGAAGCTATGGGAACTTCGCTCAAGATGAGTACTGCTTTTCACCCTCAGACAGATGGGCAGACTGAGCGTGTTAATCAGATCATGGAAGATATGCTCAGGGCTTGTGTGATCGATTTTGAAGAATCTTGGGAGACACACTTGCCGTTGGTTGAATTCGCCTATAACAACAGTTATCACACGAGTATCGGTATGGCTCTGTTCGAAGCACTGTACGGACGACCATGTCGTTCCCCTTTGTGTTGGGCTGAAGTTGGGGATACAGAGTTGCTGGGACCAGATTTGGTAAGAGAAACCAATGAGAAGATTACTTTGGTCAAGGAGAGGATGAGAACCGCTCAAAGTCGATATAAGAGTTATGCTGATCGACGCCGAAAGGATTTGGAGTTTAGTGTTGGGGATCACGTGCTTCTCAAGGTATCACCAACCCGAGGAGTAGTACGTTTTGGTCTCAAGAGGGGGAAATTAGCTCCGCGTTTTATCGGACCGTTCGAGATTTTGGAACGTGTCGGGAAAGTAGCTTATCGACTGGCACTACCACCGAAGATGTCTGGGGTTCACAACGTGTTTCACGTGAGTATGTTGAGGAAATACATACGAGACCCCTCACATGTGGTTAGTTATGACGACATTGAGACAAGTCATAACGTTTCTTACAAGGAGAGACCTGTGAAGATTTTGGATCAGAGTATCAAGAAGCTGAGGAATAAAGACATTCCGTTGGTGAAGGTTCAGTGGAATCACCATGACGAGAACGAAGCCTCGTGGGAAGTTGAAGCTGATATGAGGAAGAAGTACCCGGAGTTATTTCAGGATTAGTCAGTCTTGATTTCGGGGACGAAATCCTGTTTAAGGGAGGAAGGGTGTAATAACCTGCATTTCCATTTAATTTAAAAGTCATGCCCATATTTAATTTATGTGTATTTGCATTGGCATATTTAACTTCAATTATTATGGACTGCTTCTTTTAAATACATTCCCCATGTTCTAATTATTATCCCTTGTGTTATTTCATATTAAAATTCTTGTCGGGGTCAAATTGTAATTTTTACAAATTAATAATACCTGTGTGGATTTCAAAATCTGTATTTCAAAAACGGTGGAAAAGTTTACTTTTGATTCAATCAGTATTTTTATGAAACCAGAAAATCACTTCCTACGTAAAAATGAATTTCCTGTATTTTTGTGGTGACCACCGCGCCCCGAAAATACCAGTTTATGTCCAAAACTGTCCATGTTGTGTTTAACTTCCACAGATTTTGGAAGTGACCGATTTAGACATTTGCTTTATTGCCATTTATGGCAAGTAATCATTGGATAAGGCATTGTTTGGGAATGATTAGCTTATATGTGCAAATGTTGTGCCATAAGCTAAGTTGCCAAACATCTTGCAATTGACCCCTATGAACCTAATTGACCCCTACTCTAATTCACAGCAATTCTATACATCCATATACGTATCTATATCTGTGTATATTAGTTATTAGCTAATTAAGAACTTAACTCAATTGTAGAGTGAAGAGAACACAACTTGGGCTCCAAGTTCTCCAATTGGAGTTCTATAATTAACCACATCCCCTTACTTCATTACACATTCTGCACAAGCTCACACTGAGAGTTTAGAGAGAAACACAGAGAGTTAATACAGATTATTTTAGAGAGAGAGAGAAGAGCTTCTATCCTCCATAGCTTACAAGCTTTGAATTGGATTTCTATATTGGATTTCTTTCTCAAAAATTACTTCCATCTCTAATCACAGTGAGTATTCTAAACTCACTAAGAATGTAATTTCATATTAATTGCTGTGTAATTGTTAATGTTGTAAATCACCATTGATGTTTGTACGTTGAAGTTCATGGCTTGAAAAATGGAGATTTTCCAAACTCAACCAAAACCTGTTTTGTTAGATGAATATGATAGATTACATGTCATATATACTATACCCAAAGTTTTAGAGCTTAATTTGTTCACATAAGAAAGTATATAAGAAAATTAGTTTTGACACTTTTTAGTTTTTCATAAAATTGGTAAGCTATGTGTTGAATCATGTAAAATTGACTTCATATTCGAAATCCTTGTGAAAAACTAAAGAGAATCATATATTACACGACCTATGAAGTATTGGATCTGAAAATGGGTATTTTAGACCCTGAACTGCTGAAACAGAGTAATCTGACGAAGAAGATGAAGCCTCAGCTTCATCTCGCGCCACGATCGCGCGCGCGAGAATCGCGCGAGCGGCCCGCGCGAGCGACCCCTCGCGCGAGCGGCCCGCGCGCGCGAGGTAGGCTTCCCCAGGCAGACGTAAGAGTTTATATATATATATTTGAAAATTGGCTGGTCGCGCGAGCGAGGGTCGCGCGATAACCCCTTCGCGCGAGCGATCCGCGCGCGCGACCTTGCTTTCCTCAGGCAGACAGAAAAGTTTATTAATATAAGGAAAAATGGGCTTATCGCGCGAGCGGCCCGCGCGAGCGACCCTTCGCGCGAGCGGCCCGCGCGCGCGAGGTATTGCAGTTTCTGTTTTTGTCTGTTTTTCTGTTAAGGGACTGTTTGGATGAAATTTATATACTGTTAAGGCTCTGTTTGGGAATTTAGTTGATCAGAACTCTATTTGGTTATGTTTAAATGATTAAAACATTGTAGTATGACTCATTAATTCCCGTACGCGTGTCGTTCCTTAATTCAGCATTTTTGTTTAAGTGCATACCATTCATGTGGGTCAGTGGTACATGCATAGGGGTGTCAGTCTGTGTGGAAAAGAGTAATGGTAGTGTGGTAAGAGTATGAGTTTGTGTTTGTGGTTGTGGTTGTGGTTGTGGTTGAGTATGAGTTTGTGGTCGTGGTTGTGGTTGTGGTTGTGGTAGAGTTTGTGGAAGAGGGTATCTTTGAAATGCGACGGTGGCAAAAATGGACACTCCCTGACGCCCATGGAAGCGTTAAAGTGTGTGAAGCCGAACTCGGACACTCCCTGACACCCATGGTAGTGCTAAAGTGTGGCCTACGGACACTCCCTGATAACTCGAGTCTGGATACTGTGTGAGGGGTCGCCCCGGTATTTGCATGGCGGTTAGGGTATTCAAAGTGTGAGGCATTGGACACTCCCTGGTACCCCGGACCAAAGTGTGAGGCAAACTGGACACTCCCTGGCGCCCCGTTGCTAAAGTGTGGCTATCTGAGTGTTTCAAAGATACCAGGAGTAGGATAGTGGGTTGTTGTGGCTGTCGAGAGAAAAGCGTCGGCAAGATGAGTGTGGTGCATTGTTCTCATACACGGTCCCATCTGTGTAAATTACCCTCTTTAAATAATGTTGTGAATGTTTTCTAAATGAGCTCCTTACTTCAATAATAAACTTGTGGATTTAAATGGGAATTGGAAAAAGGTAAGTTGGTATGTTTTACATTCAAAGTTATGTTTTTAATACTCACCAGCTTCTTGAAGCTGACGACGTTGATGCGTCCTGGACATTCGTGTTCAGGCTTTTCAGGTTACAATCAGGAGGAATCCTACGATTATGCTAATTGAGAATGGCTGCATCTGGAATAAAGAAACTGTTTATTATATGTTTTAAGTTTATCTGTTTTAAGTTATGAACTATTTTGTTTTATAAGGATGACTGTAACAGACTTTAAGATATTATTTTATTTTCAAGGCGGTCTGTGCCTTAGTTGACCTCGTTTCATAAGATGTAATAAGTTAGAAAGTTTTTGTAAGTCTTGATTGCTTTTCTCTGATTATTATGTTTTGTTGTTTGACGTTTGGGACGGAATCGATCCTTCAAACTGTCGCGACCTACGGGTCCATAAAGGAAATTAAACTCTTTCCTTATTTATGCTACGTCGGGGCGTGACATTTTCCTTTTCATTTAGAATTCTTTTGGGGGTGCCACCTATTGGTTCTTACACCCCTTTGTCTTAGTTTTTCTTGTTATTTTGTGTTTGCGGGCTCTTCACGTTCTCTTTCCTCGTCGATGCCATTTCGCTGTGTTCGATCGATCGAACTGGGCTCGAGCGATCGAACCAGTATCTTTTCAATCAATTAAACTCGGCTCGAGCGATCGAACCTGGTATCTTCTCAATCGATCGAACATTCTTCGATCGATCGAAGTGCAGCAGTTTTAGCTTCTTTTCTGTTTTCCCTGTTTTAATGTATCTTCTGTTTGTTTCTTCCATTTTAGGGCTTCATAATGAACCCTATCACAGGGCACCACAAGTCCAAGCCGCTTGACCTCACTATACCCGACCCCATACCAGATCACGGGCTCAGAAATGAGGAGGAGCGTGTATGGTTTACCAGATACTTTCAGTCCAGGAAGGTGATGATAGAGCGGCCCCTCGAGGCAGTTTGGCTATCCGCCCCGTGGTTTCTCACACGTCTCCGTGCCATGCCTAGTTGGTTCACAATGTTGATGCAATCTAAGCGAATCAACATCACATGGGTACGAGAGGCGTGTGCGAGAATGATTAAGGATTCTGCGGCTCTGTTCACTTACAGATCATTCTTCCAAGGTCGCGAGATTATTTTCAGCCCGGCTACCGTTTCTACAGCTTTGGGTGTACCAAAGACGCCTGACCACTATTACCCACACATACTTGGTACACCCGAGTCTCTACCATCTATCATCATTCAGGAGATCATCGGCGGTGCGATTCAGATTTAGAACGGCATCTCCCTGATTGAGGACCAATTTCTGACCAAGCAGTACCACCATCTCCACCTGGTGCTCGCCAATTGTATATTGATGACATCTTACCACGAAAAGGTGGCGCCATGGTATGCTCAGGTTCTGTATGCCATAGGGACGGGGCAGAGTGTCTGTCTCCCTCGACTATATATCAACTTTTTTGTCCAGCCTACGTGGTACATTGCCGCCAAGCACCATCTAAAGGGCGCTTGGCCCATCCATAGGGTGATTGAGCATGCTGGATTGATACCATTGGCCACTGACACGATTTCTCAGGCCTCGAGTCGATTTGGAGAGATAGCAGCACGCCGCTCGGATGCGCAGAAGAAGAGGAAGTTGAAAGGTAAAGCTAAAGTAGGGGTGAAAAGGAAGAGGGAAGGTGGCACCGATACAGAGGGTGCAGCTTCTGGAACACCCACAGAGGTTGAGGAACTAGATTCTGATGACGAGGTTGATCCTCGTATTGAGGTTGCACAGTTTGAGCTGAGGCAGTGGTCTCAGGCTCCCGCCCAGGGAGAGTCTTCTTCATCTGTGCCTCGCCCTACTGTTCATGAGTTACTATTAGAGGAGAGAGAGGCCCGGATCAGACTCGAGGGCAAGATGGACCACATGACAACTCTTCTTGAGGCTATACTGATTCAGATTGGGGTCAACCAGTCTTTACATACACCTCCACCACCCACTACTGGTCCTATATCCTCAGCACCTCAGGTTGATCGTTCTGCTCCATCTACATCGACAGCACCATCTACTGCTGATCCTCCTCCTTCTGTACCCCCACAGGTTGTTCATGCAGCTCCATCCACATCGGCGACACTGCCTGCTATTAAGACACCACTTCCACACCTCCAGTCGTGGCTGACACATCATTATCTACACCAGCTGCCACGAATGCGAGTGACCCGGCGACAACAACTACTGTTGCTGAGGGTGGAGATGGGGATGCTCCAGATGTGCTGATTGAGATATTATCTGATGTCGCCGATGATGCCTAGCCCTTTTATTTTTCTCTCCTTTCTAGTAGTTGTCTTGTGGTGGTTTTTGGATATTTTGGACTGTTTGGTTTGTTGGATATGTTGGACTTTTGGATATTTTGTTTATTGTTGGTTGGTTTAGGTAGTTTGGCCTTTAGTTTTTTTTATAGATTATCTTATCACTGTTCTGTATTTCACTCTATTTTCTTTCTAGTGATTAGTTCTGTTTTATGTATCGATCCCATGCTCTATCTTTCATATCTTATTTGATCTTTGCTGCTTGGAGTTTGTATGCTTTCTGTACAGATTGTTACACTTGCAGTTATTACGATGTTTTATCAGATGATATCTCTCTATCTATTTTTGAAAATCAACTTCTGAGGACATCGCAATTTTCAGTTGGGGGTGGGATGTAGATAGATAATCACCTGTGTATATTTATACTTAGCAATCTGGATCACTTTATTGAACATGTCATACAATCTCGATTAGAAGTTTGAAAAAAAATTAATTTTGAAAATGTTAAAGTTAAAAAAATTCCAAACTATTAAGCAAGTTTTAAAAATTAAATTGGTAGAATAACTCTGAATATTCACTCCTATTTAGCTGTTATCAAGCAATGACACAACCATTTTATTCTCATCCTTTTATTAATTAAGTTCACGCGTTTTTCTAGTTTCTCTAGGTTGAATGCATATGTTGACCATTCTTGTATCCAAAATCCATTTGCATATGTTAATAGCTATGCATAAAACTTAAAATAAGAGTTAATACGACTTGTGTACTTTAAGGAATAAAGTAGTGGAAACTAGTTACCCTTAGTGAGCTTTTGAATCTAATCTTCAATTTTGAGGGAATTATCACATTATTCGAATTGTTTTTATTGAACGAGCGTATTGAATTCGTTGAATAGTCTCTAATTCTTCATTTTGGCTGCTTAGTAGAGGAGAACGTTCAGGATTTACCAACTAAACTCAATGAATACTTAAGTGTTAAAAATTAAGAAGTTGAGAAAATGATTTAAGGCATTGTTATTTGCTCCTTACCTTTCCATATCCCTATATCAACATTCAAGAATATGCATTGTTCTCAACCCCACACCTAGTAAATACTGCCAAATCTATGATGAAATTCTAAATCCCTAATCTTATACTTTAACCTCAATACACCCCATTGCACATCCAATGAGATTAAATTGTTGAAGTATGTTATGAGGAGGGAGTAGTTATGGGAGGGGCTGCATAAAAGAGAAAAGGAAAGAAGAAGGAGTCCAGTTAAAAAAACAAAAAAACAAAAAACATCTATGAGAATAGAGGATGGTCGGAATGAAGTGAAGAAGAAATTACTAAGCTCAATCACATGCTAAAGATGTGCGATTTCTTACCCTTGTATTTCTACCCTACTATATAAAATTATACCGAAAAGTCAAAGCCTTAATGATTTTTAACAACTTAGTTTAAACATGAACGTGTAATTTGAGTTATCCACGGTATTTTGCTCCTCTAGTAAGTAGTATTCCTTTCTTGAGACTGTGCACCCTAAATGTTCATCTTCTATAGAGTCGAGTATGGAAGCATTAGTATCCGAAAAATCACTCCTATCAAAGCTTTCATACCATGTGTGATCATTATTAACCAAGTTTCTGTGAGATGTTCATTCTTGAGTGTAAAACCATGTGAGAATTGAGTTGAAACTACAAGTTCTGAGAGTATCAGAGTCTAAACAACTCCAAATAAAGTTTGATGTATAGTTGTTAGTTTCACACACGTACGGATACATGGATGTGATGCATATGTTATTTTTATCTTGGTAATATGAGGAGCATGTGTATTTCTTTCATGGTTTGAATGAGGATGATATGTTTTATAGAGCTGAATTAATAGTTGAATAGAAGAGAGTGTTTACAAGCTATTCTATATCTTTTTGATCTTAAAATCGGAGAATTTTGTGGGTACATTCACTGCAAACCCTCACGAGACAACACTGGTCCACTAGGGGGAACCTAGGGGTTTAACGGCTTGTTGCATTTGCTAAATGCAACCGCGATTCCTGCGAAAGTGAGTTAGGTAGTTTCTTTCGTGTAATTTTAGTTTAGTCTATCTGAGTTTAATATATTTTATTTTAGTCGTTGTAGTAATAGTTAGCTTGTTTTATTTTCGCTCTATTGCTAGGGACTAGCAAATCGCTAGTTGGAGGTTGTGACAAGCGGGGGTATTTGTAAAATACAGCCACGCTAAAAGAAGAAAATACACTAAATTAGTCTACAATTTCTTTGTTTATCCGCAATTTGAATTGCAATACCATTTTGTACATAATTTGATTAAATTATGATAAGTGGTATTGTTTTAATGGTTATTTATGCAGCAGATTACTATTGCTGCGTGAAGAATTGTATGAGCATGATAAAAGGAAGTGCTTGGTTTTAATGAAGACAACTCAATCATAAAAAGGAGGTTTTGAGCGATCGAGGAAGTCTCGAGCGATCGAAGTTTCGATTGATCGAATTCATCTCAAGCGCTCGAAGATCCCAGATGTTCAATCGATCGAGAGGTGTTCGATCGATCGAACATGGCTTTTATCAGAAATAACGCGCACGCAGCAGAAACGAAGTTTTAACCCTAGCATTAGGTTATTGTATATATAGTCATATTGTATACGTCTTAGAGGACGCCTACTTTTACTTTTTATCAGTTTCATATAGGGAGAAGAGAGTTTCTTCTTGTTTTTGTAGGTTTTATCAAAGATTGGTATTGTTTGGCTTGATTTCTCGTAGTTTAATACAAGTTCATCTTTCCAGGTTACTTCGTATTGCTGTACTTATATTCTACTCATAGTTTATTACAGTTCAATCTGTTAAACTAGTAGTTTTGCATGTTAGATAAGTTTACACCATTAGTTTTCATAGTTTTCATGTTTAAAATACAACCAAACAAGACTTTAATGGATCTTTATATTAAAAACGACTCTGTGATACTCCAGACTATGTCTGAGTAGTCCCTAGGTTGGGAGATCATGATGAAACCGTGATCTTAAGCCTCTGCCATGCAGCAGAATAATTCCTGTGTTCGATCGATCGAAGTTAGTTCGATCGATCAGACCAGGGATCTTGTTGATCGATCGAAGACATTTCGATCGATCAAGAGATGAAGATGTTTGATCGATCGAAAGCGCGTTGATCGATCGAACTATCTGATTCTTGAGAACATTCTGTGCAGTATTCCTAGACTTTTTGCTTTACAGATTTGTTATCAAACTGTCCCCAAATGCTCAGTTTGTCAAAACATTCTTTAAACTTAAAGCCTTGAGACATTTTTCTTCAATACATTTTGCAAACCACCCTCAATGCTAACACCATTGTAGGTGCGAGTCTTAACTATTGTTTTAAACCGCTTTCATGTGTTTCAAACTTAATTGTGATGACATAGTCCCGGTCATGAAAGGGCTATGGATTCTTTATCCTAAGAGAAATACGGAATACTGTAGAAGATGTGCTCCATCGAGTTTTAACGTAATTGCATGGTAGATGGCTAGGCTGCGGTGGATTTGTGTAATCCCAACATTTCCTTTATATTAAGAAAAACACGTTTTAAAATATCGCTTTAATTAATTAGTTAGTCATTAGTTTAATTTAGTTTTATTGCTTTATCTTTAGTAGATTGATAAATCGTGAAACTTTGTGTTCTGCACCCTTTTAAATATTGATTTTTCTTTTCCTGTTAGAGATTAATCTAGGTATTTAGTTTAACATCTTCCCTGTGGGATTGACCTGGACTTTACCAGATTACTACTTGCACGATTACCTACACTTGGGAATAGCACACAAGCGCACACAGAAAAAAAAAATTATCGTGTCACCTCTCCTTCGTCTATGCTCCCATTGGAGATCCGGGTGATGGAGGGTTTCAGATCATTAGACGCAGTGCCCTTTCTTTGGCTATGCTATCCCATTTCCTTTTTCAGTCTTCCGCGGACATCCTCATCCCTATTGTCTGTGGTCTCTATGAGATGAGGAGTGCGGTTATGCTAGTCCTTGGGGAGACTCTGTTGGGTCTTGACCATGCTCATACTAAAGGGTAATGCTTTCTCATGGGGCTCCCCATGTTCTTTAGGTTTGGAATTTGGAGCGTTTGGGCTTGTTCATTCACCCTTCTCACCTCGGGAGGCAGCTACCTTACGATCACCTGGAGGTCCGTTACCCATCTCAAACAGTCGACGACTGGCTTGTTTGGCTTTGGGGCCTTTATTATGAGGATATTTCCTTGGTCTACCCTCGATGGTCTTACTGTTCTATCATGGTACGACTTCCTGGACGCCCAGGGGTTTGGTTGCCTGGTCTGTGTGCCACCACTTTTTACATCCCTGGTCGGGTAGTTCGTTAGCTCGGGTTGCTTCAAGATTTTCTGGATGCTATCACTGCAGATTTCTCAAGGAGTTTTGCCTTACATCCTTCTACCATGAGGCTCTTTGCCGAGGTTTGGCATGATAGAGTGTCTGCTCCCTTCCGAAGGGTCTTTGCCTCGATTGTTCCTACTGCCGAGTACCTCTTCGATATTCAGACCTTGGTTGGGAGATAGTTTCACAACTGGACAGGTAGAAGTAAGGAAACAAACAACAAATTCTAACCCTTGGAAAACTTTGACAGATCCCACTTACTCTGACTGCGCTTTTATTTTTGGATTATGTGATGCATTCTCATTTAAATGACTTTTCCTTGTATCCAGAAAATATTCTAAACATGTTTAATCGAAGTTTGCACTTCTCCAATCTTTTCAGATTATGAAAATTTTCCTCTTAATGTCTCTGTTAGCTTTTACTACTTTGATTTGAGTTTTGCTTTAGAGTTTTAATCATTCTATACCATGAATCCTCATTTGCTTCCGTACAATACATATTTTGACAACCAGTAGATCCGGAAATGGTTTAGAAATTATCTGGGTTCTTCGGTTTAGCAAACAAAGTTTGCCCCTAGTCTTTGAGTTTTAATTCTAGTTCTGGGCAAACGCAAGTTTGCCCCTAGTTTGGCATGAGAAAACTCAAGACATTAATTTTGTCAAGAGTTTGGTTTTATTTGGACCGAGGGCCTTGTGAGCCCGCCTACTTATCCCCGAGTGGGCATCAGGTTCGTAGTAGTTCAGCCAAGGCTAGAAGAAAAGTGCTTTTAGACAATTTTTTGACCAAACCGAGTAGGTTGCCTACGTATCCCCTAGCGGGAATCAAGTCAAAACGTAGTTCATCAACTCTGGAGGTTTTGACAGAGATACGATTTCAAGAAAAATATTTTTTGAGGCGATCAAGGTTGATTGGTTGTTTAAACTCAACTTCGTCTAGGTCCATGAGATAAGCAGCTTCTCTAGAGAGGAGTGTCTTAATGATATATAGTCTGACTCAGTTAGGTTTGAATTTTCCTCGAGGGTCATAAATGGGCGCTTTAAGTTCTTTGAGGACCAGGTCACCCTCAGCAAGCTGCCTTGGGCGAACCGTCTTATTGAAAGCACGAGCTATCCTTTTCTGATATCCCCGAGTGTGATTTATAGCAGCCAATCTCTTTTCATCAAGTAACATCAATTCCTCATATCTTCCTCGCGACCATTCAAGTTTAGGTACCTCGCACTCAGCCAGGACTCTCAAAGACGGTATTTCTACCTCAACTGGGAGAATGACTTCCATCCCATAGACTAATGAATACGCTGCAGCCCCAGTTGAAGTTCTTACGGAAGTTCGGTATCCCCATAAAGCAAATGGTAACTTCTCATGCCAATCCCTGTATGTATCTGTCATCTTCCCCATGATCGCCTTTACATTCTTGTTTGCTGCTTCTACTGCTCCATTCGTCTAGGGTCTGTATGGTGAGGATTGATGGCGGGTAATCCTATACTTCTCTAGGAGTGGGATAACTTCTCCCTGAAAATGACTCCCATGGTCAGAAATAAGCTCATTTGGCACCCCGTATCTGCAGACTATGTTCTTCTCGATAAAATTCACCACATCCTTGGCTTTCAGAGTTGCATATGATGCTGCTTTCACCCACTTGGTGAAATAGTCTATCACCACGATTATGTACCGGTGTCCATTTGAAGCTTTTGGGACTGCTTCCCCGATGATATCAATACCCCACACAGAGAACGGCCAAGGGGTGGTCATGTTGTAAAGTTGGGATGGTGGGGTATGCATTAGGTTTGCGTGAATTTGACATTTATGGCAGTTCCTAACTTACTCACAGCAATCTTTATCTAGAGTCATCCAATAGTATCCCTGCTGAATTATCTTTTTGGCCAACATGTGTCCATTCACATGGGGTCCGCAGACTCCTTCATGTATCTCTTCCAACATCTTTCTTGCTTCCCTCCCGTATAGACATTCTAAGTTATAGCCAGTGTAGGACTTTTTCCACAACTTACCCCCATAGATTACGAATTGAGCCAAAAACCTCCAAATTGCTTTCTTATCCTTCTCCGAAACTCCCTCAGGATATTCTCCCTTCTCAATAAAGCTCCAAACATCCACATACTATGGTATCTCGGCCTCTCCTCCTTCTTCGACGGCGGCGATCATTTCATACGAGGATCGGGTTCTTTCTTCTATTGATAAAGGGATCATGGAGATTCCTATGGGGATTTGGATCATTGAGGCCAGGGTAACTAGGGAATCGACCAATTGGTTTTCCTCGTGGGGAAGGTAGTAGAATGAAATCTTTCTGAATTGCACTTTCAGGCTTTCCAAGTATTCATGGTAAGGTCTCAATTTCTCATGCTTTATTCTCCAATCACCCCTCACTTACGATATTATTAGATTAGAGTCCCCGAAAATATCGATCTTCTCAATTCTTAGGGCCAAGGCTGCTTCTATCCCAATTATACAGGCTTCGTATTCTGCCGTGTTCTTGGTTGAATTATACTTAAGCTTAACGGCCAAAGGGGTGGGGGTCCCATTAGGTGATATGAGGATGATTCCAACCCCGTACCCTATCTGATTGGCTGCCCTGTCAAAGTACATCTTCCACAGGTTCTCCTTCACCTCCATCACCCCCTCATCAGGAAACCTAAATTCTCCCCTTTCTTTAGATTCTATGGCAAGGTCGGCTAAGTATTCAGCGACGGGCCTCCCTTTGACAGATTTGGAAGTGACATATCTAATATCGAATTTGGCTAGCATCATGGTCCATCGGGAGATCCTACTGGTTACGGCGGGTAATTTTTTGAAGAGGTATTTGAGTGGGTCTATTCGGGATATTAGGGTAATAGGGAAGGCTAACATGTAATTCCTATGGCGACGGGTACATCGCACCAAGGCCCAACAGGCTTTCTCCAACGACGAATAATTCAACTCATACCCAGTCATCCTCTTACTTAGGTAGTATATTGGTTTTTCCACACACCCCTCTTCCTCTTCTTGGGCCAGCATGCACCCCATAGAATTCTTGGTTACAGATAGATATAGCAATAAAGGCTTCCCGGGTTTGGGAGGTAACAGGACAGGTGGGTTTTGAAGGTAGGTTTTAATCTTTTTGAAGGTTTTCTGGCATTGGTCATCCCATTCAAACTTTTCCCTTTTCCTCAACAACTTGAATAGTGGGTCACAGGTCATGGTGAGTATGGATATGAAACGGCTGATAAACTGTATTCTTCCTAAGAATCCCCTCAATTCCTTCTCATTTTTGGGTGATGACATTTTGGTTATGGATTGAATTTCGGTCAGATCCACCTCAATCCCCCTCTGTGTAATCAGAAACCCCAATAATTTCCCCATGGTGACCCCAAAAGTACATTTCTGCGGGTTTAATCTCATTTTGAATTTTCTTAACCTCTCAAAGAATTTCCTTAAAACCCTTAAGTACCCTTCCCTCTCTTTGGAATTTACTTTTATGTCATCCACATAAACCTCCACTTCTTTATGGATCATGTCATGTAGTAGGGTGGTGGCGACTCTTTGATAAGTTGCCCCCGCATTCTTAAGCCCAAATGGCATAACCCTATAGCAATAAGTCCCCCAGGATGTGATAAAGGTAGTCTTTTCCCTGTCCTTAGGTGCCATTAATACCTGATTATACCCCGATAACCCATCTATAAAAGATAAGAGTTTATGTCCTGCCGTATTGTCTACTAACACAGCAATGTGGGGTAAAGGAAAATCGTCCTTAGGGATGGCTTTGTTCAAATCACAAAAATCCACACAAACCCTAACGCGAGCATCCTTTTTTGGGACTTGTACAATGTTAGCAACCCATTCTGGATACTCGGTGACAATCAAGAATCCAGCTCCTAATTGCTTTTCAACTTCATCCTTCACTTTTAGCGCCCATTCAGGCCTCATTTGCCTCAATTTTTGTTTTACGGGTTTTGAGTTTGGGAAGAGAGGAATATGATGTTGGACTATTTCTGGATCAATCCCTGGCATATCATCATAGGACCATGCAAAGACATCTTTGAATTCATTTAATAAAATGATTAACTCTTTGCTTTCCTCATTACTAAGCGTGGAGCCAATAGAAACATTTTGTGGATTATTTTCATTTCCCAAATTAATCGTTAAAGTGCCTTTAATGATTTTACATACAGATTCACTTCTTTTTTCAATTAATTTTTGTAATTCATCTGGTATTTCACTACATTCATCATATGCATCACAATTATTATGCACAGTCGAGTAAGCAGAATTAGACATATTCTCATTAACTTTCTTGGGAGTTATTACAACAGACATAGAAATTGAAAGACGCCTCATTTGGGCCAATACAGACTCTGGGTGAGGGGGATACCTATCACTAGACTCAAAGACCCATTCCTTCTTGCTTTCTCCTCCTAGATCAATGATGAAGCATTCTTCCAGATCCCCTGTCCGAGTAATTTCTCCCATTTCTTCTTCCTTTGGTTCTTTTTCCTGTTCTGACTTCTCCCCTTCTGACTTTTCCTTGCTTTCTTCTTCACTTATGCTTTTCCCATCTTCATTCACACTTTCTCCAGTACTACCCTTTCCGATCCCTCTGTGTTCCTTTTCTAGCAGGTCTTTCATTACCAAGCCATCTAGAGTACAAACCCAATCCTGAACGATGATGGATTTTACAGGCACTTGCAGGTAAGGGTCCTTATAGTCAGAGAAGTCATGTGTAAAGAAAATCTCAAATCCCGGCTTCATACGTTTTTCCACATTATCCAACCATGGTTCTAGGAAACCGCAAAATGGAAAATCCTCTCCTTCCTTGACAAAATATTCTTTGAGAGTTTTCGAGTAAGGTTCTATTGGCGCATCGACTGATTTCTTCTTTTTCCTCATTTCTTCTTTTGTCGGTTGATACCCTAGCCCACAAGTATGAGTTTGTGAGATGATTTTTAGAAATTCTGGTAATCTTTGGTACTTCTTACCTAGACCTATCCCCAAGAAAAATCCTATCTTTCTCATCATTTCGGCTACCAACGGACTTGCATACTGATCAAACTAAAGCAGTCTCCTTTGGCTTGCTATCCTATATCACATTGATAAACTCAAATCTACCCAAGCTTGCCTCCTTCTTTTGCATTTGTACTTCCAAAATTGGGGCACTAGATGAAGCCTCAGACACATGCATCCAACTATCTCCCAGAATATCGCAAACTTTATTCTTCCAAATGTACTTGACTTTTTGATGGATGGTTGACAGGATGGCACCCAAACTGTCCAGCCATGGCCTTCTCAGAAGCAGATTGAATGACTCAAGAATGTCAATGATTTGAAATTTGGCCTCTTTTCCCCTGTTCCAATAGAGAGATTCAGAAAAATGATCCCCATAACCGCCCGCTGAGTATTGTCATAGGCCCTTACTTTTTGCTCTGATGGTAGAAACGTGGATTCATCAAGCCCCATCCTTTTAGCTATTCGAAATGGGCATACATTCAATGCAGAACCGTTGTCAATGAGATAAGCAGGCAAAGAATTTCCTAGACACTCGTCGGTAATGTGCAACGGCTTATTATGAGCCGATCCACTAGGAGGTAAGTCAGCTTCGGTAAATGAGATAGCAAGATTTGAGCTTTTATTGATTATGCCGACAAGATTCTCTAGGGTGATGTCTTTGGAGACATCCGACCGATTAAGAGCATCGAGGACTGCTTGTCTATGACGCTTGGAAGCAATTAATAACCCCCAAATAGTGATATTTGCTTGTGTCTTCTTCATCTATCTCAAGATACTATCTTCCTCTTATCCCTCATTCAGTTTCCCTTTCCCCTTATCCAACTCCTGTCCTGGGTGATCTTCCTCAAGTTCGTGCAGTTTAAAATGCCTTCCTAGTCGTGTTAAATGGCTGACCTCTTTTTTAAGCCAAAGATCATCCTGTGCTTTAGTGACTTTTAGATTTTCTTCTTCATTCTCACTTTCATACCAAAGATCCTCCTTAACTTTATTGCCACTCTGATTATCGTCCCCTTTGTTCCAGATAGAGCTGTCAGCTTCAGGTGCCCACTAATCCGCGACGGCAGCCTTTTCTATCACTTTTCCCTTGTTTCTATCCATCAGCTGGTCCAAAGTGCAGATGTTCAAGTCCCCCGACATCTGATAAATCTTCCTTGGACACCCCAACTTAGTGATCAATGTTGATGGGTCAAAAGGGCTTCCTTCTCTTTCCAAATAGTAAACTTTGGGTGGCGGCACCGCATGATGATTTGGTAGTGGATTCTTGGTTACGTTCAGCGGATTGGCGGGTGGTTAAGATATTACCCTCTTATCTATCAAATCTTGGATTTCATATCTTAACCTTAAACATCGATCAGTTGAGTGTCCCTGCTCTTGATGGAACTTACAGTACGGATTAGCTTTGAAATTTGGGGGTGGTGGGTTAGGTCTCGGCCACGGTTCCAATAGTTGGAGGTGTCCCTTTGCTAGTAGTCTATCCAGAGCCGTGGACAATGACACTCCCAAGTCCAAAAACTTTCTCAAAGGCATATCTCCTACCCTCTTCGGGTAACTCCTGACTGTATTGAACTTCTTCTCTGGTTCACTTAACTCATTCACATCTGTAGGACCTGAATGACCTCCTGAATGCCCTCCTCCTGTCCTATAATTTGGACGCCTATACCTGTTTACTAGTTCCTCTTTCTTGATTAATCCCTCTTGTATTATGTCTTCGATCCTTGTTCCCACATCAAATACTTCAGCAAAGGTGTTGATGGATTGAAGCCTCATTCTTTCTTGGTAGATGGGTTGGAGATTTTTCATCATTATCCGGATTTGTTCTTTCTCGGTCGGCCTCTGTACCATTTTAGTTGCCTTACCTCTCCAATAGCTCAGATATTCAGCAAAAGA
Organism: Hydrangea macrophylla; assembly: GCA_033977485.1. Lineage (NCBI taxonomy): Eukaryota > Viridiplantae > Streptophyta > Magnoliopsida > Cornales > Hydrangeaceae > Hydrangea > Hydrangea macrophylla. Next base: position 57,347,851 of record CM066988.1, on the reverse strand, counting down.
TTCCTAGTTCCCCTGCCGGGTAATCTCTAGATCTCTGACGGTAACATCCGAATCCTGATTATACTCGTACTGGGCTATGAATGACTTGATAGTGTCTTCCCAAATTCTGGTCTTACCAGGCTCTAATATAAGGTACCATGATAAAGCAGCTCCTGTTAAGCTCTGTTGAAACAAAATAGCCATCATGGTCGTGCTCAAGTCGCTTGGCTGAAAAGCCCCTATACACATCTTGATATGGCTATGGGGGTTTCCTGTCCCATCAAACTTATCGAATACAGGCATTTTGAATCCTGTAGGTAATACTTCACGATCCCTTCATTTAACCCTTCCAGTTCTAGCAGGTAAATGTCTACTCCTTGGGCCTTTCAGACTACCCTTTCCAGTTTCTCTATTTTCTCGGTCATCAGCTTCTCTCTCTCAGCCTTTTCTTTCTCTATCCTTTCCTTTTCTGCCCTCAGCATTTCAGCTCTTTCTGGATCATCGAACCAATCATCCTCCCTCACAGGTGGAGGAGGATCGACAATTGGCGACTGTCGTGCTAGTGTTTTCATCATGGTCATCATCTTTGTCATCTGACCTGCCTGCTGTTCCACTATGGCCCTCAATTCTACTATCTCTCTTGCGTTTGCTTCTCGTGCCATCTCTATTCTCACTAACCTTGCAGTAGAATCTCTGTACCAGACTGTGCTCGTAGCTGATTCTATCTTTTATCTACAAACATATTTTATTCTTTTTATTATTTTTAAATTTCAAAATCAAAGCAAATTGTCTTTATTTTGTTATTTGCTTGCAAATGCTTTTTAAGAAATTTTCATGAATTGCCCATATGTCATGCGGATGCAAATGCATGTGTGCGTGTGTGCCTACTCTATATACAAAAGAATGGAAAATTCTAATCCTAACACATAAACATATAAGCACATAAAATCCTCACCCATGTCAAGTGTGTTAATTTCTCCTTTCATTGTGACCCTCATTACCCTTTCAAAGTTTGAAAATTTTACAATTTTTGAAATTCATCTGACAAGCATTTCCCTAGATGATGGGATCTTTCAAATTCTTAAGAAGCTTTCCTTTCACTACAACAATTCTGCTATTAGTGACGAAATCAACGTTCATCAGCAAAAGTGTTTATCTTTCTCGACAAAACCAATTTTTGCGGGTAAAAGTCAAACAATTACCGACGAAAATTCATTTCGTCACTAAAGTTCGTCGCTAATAGTTGGCGGGAAATTTTCCCCGCCAAAAATTTGGTGGGAAAATTTTTGGCGACGAAACGTTATCAATTGGTGACGAAATGTTTTCGTCGGTAATTGTTTTACTTTTAGTGACGAAATATTTCGTCAGGAATTGTTTACCCTTTCGTGACGAAATACTTTCATCAGTAATTGTTTTACTTTTAGTGACGAAATATTTCGTCAGGAATTATTTACCCTTTTGTGTCGAAAAACTTTCGTCGGGAATTGTTACAATTGGTGACGAATTTGTTTCGTCGGTAATTGTTTTACTTTTAGGGACAAAATATTTCGTCGGGAATTGTTTGCCCTTTCGTGACGAAAAACTTTCATCGGGAATTATAACAATTGGTGACGAAATTTTTTCGTCGGTAATTGTTTTACTTTTAGTGACGAAATATTTCGTCGGGAATTGTTTAGCCTTTCGTGACGAAAAACTTTCGTCGGTAATTGTTACAATTGGAAACGAAATTGTTTCGTCGATAATTGTTTTACTTTTAGTGACGAAATATTTTGTCGGGAATTGTTTAAGCTTTTGTGACAAAAAACTTTCGTCGGGAATTATTACAATTGATGATGAAATTGTTTTGTCGGTAATTGTTTTACCTTTAGTGACGAAATATTTCGTCGCGAAATCATCTAAAGAATTGTCCTTAACTTTAAAATGCAAATTGTCGATCCGGTAACCACGAAACTTAACACGCACCCCCACACATCTAAAGAAAGTTGCAGGAAGAAACGGAATAAAAATTGGGCTCCCAATTATCAAGATACATTACAAAATAACTTTTTCACCTCGTAGACTATGAAAAAACTAAGTTTTGTGGGTTTGGGGGGTCAAAATGCAAATCATCGATCCGGTAATCACGAAACTTAACTCGCACCTCCCATATGTCTAAAGAAAGTTGCAGGAAGAAATGGAACGGGAATCAGACTCCCGGTTATCAAGATATACTACAAAATAACTTTTTTACCTCGTAGACTATGAAAAACTAAGTTTTGGGAGTTTGGGGGGTCAAAATGCAAACCGTCGATCTAGTAACCATGAAACTTAAGTCGTACCTCCCACACGTCTAAAAAGAGTTGCAGGAAGAAACGGAACGGGAATCAGACTCCCGGTTAGCAAGATACACTTAAAAATAACTTTTTTATCTCGTAGACAAAGTTTTTGGGGTTTGGGGGGTCAAAATGCAAACTGTCAATCCGGTAACCACGAAACTTAACACGTACCTCCCACACATCTAAAGATAGTTGCAGCAAGAAACGGAACCAGAATCGGACTCCCGGTTATCAAGATACACTATAAAATAACTTTTTTACCTCGTAGACTATGAAAAACTAAGATTTTAGGGTTTGGGGGGTCAAATGCAAACCGTCGATCCGGAAACCACCAAACTTAACACGCACCTCCTACACATCTAAAAAAGTTACAGGAAGAACGGAATGAGAATCGGACACACGGTTATCAAGATACACTACAAAACAACTTTTTCACCTCATAGACTATGAAAAACTAAGTTTTTGGGGTTTGGGGGGTCAAATTGCAAACCGTTGATTCAGTAACCACGAGAGTTAACACGCAGTTCCCACACATCTGAAGAAAGTTTTCGGAAGAAACGGAATAAGAAGCAGACTCCCGGTTATCAAGATACACTATAAAACAACTTTTTCACCTCATAGACTATGAAAAACTAAGTTTTTTGGGTTTGGGGAGTCAAAATGCAAACCGTCGATTCGGTAACCACCAAACTTAACAGGAACCTCCCACACGTTTAAAGAAAGTTGCAGGAAGAAACGGAATGAGAATCGGACTCCCGGTTATCAAGATACACTACAAAATAACTTTTTCACCTCGTAGACAATGAAAAACTAAGTTTTTGGGGTTTGGGAGGTCAAATTGCAAACCGTCAATCCGATAAGCACGAAACTTAACACACAGCTCCCACACGTCTGAATAAAGTTTCCAGAAGAAATGGAATGAAAATCGGACTCCCGGTTATCAAGATACACTATAAAATAACTTTTTCACCTCGTAGACTATGAAAAACTAAAATTTTGGGGTTTGGGGGGTCAAAATACAAACCGTCGATTCGGTAACCACCAAACTTAATACGCACCTCCCACATATCTAAAGAAAGTTGCAAGAAGAAATGGAATGAGAATCAAACTCCCGGTTATCAAGATACACTACAAAATAACTTTTTCACCTCGTAGACTATGAAAAACTAAGTTTTTGGGGTTTGGGGGGTCAAATTGCAAACCGTCGATCCGGTAACCACGAAACTTAACATGCAGCTCCCACATGTCTGAGGAAAGTTTTTGGAAGAAACGAAATGAGAATCGAACTCCCGGTTATCAAGATACACTATAAAACAACTTTTTCACCTCGAAGACTATGAAAAACTAAGTTTTTGGGGTTTGGGAGGTCAAATTGCAAACCGTCGATCTGGTAACCACAAAACTTAACACGCAGCTCCCACACATCTAAAGAAAGTTTCCGAAAGAAATGGAATGGGAATCAGACTCTCGGTTATCAAGATACACTAAAAAATAACTTTTTCCCCTCGTAGACTAAGTTTTTGGGATTTGGGGGGTCAAAATGCAAACCGTCAATCCGGTAATCACGAAACTTAACTCGCACCTCCCACACATCTAAAGAAAGTTTTAGGAAGAAACGGAACGGGAATCAGACTACCGGTTATCAAGTTACACTAAAAAACAACTTTTTCACCTCGTAGACTAAGTTTTTGGGGTTTGGGGGGGAAGGGGGGGGGGGGGGGGGGGGTCAAAATGCATACCGTCGATCTGGATATCACGAAACTTAATTCGCACCTGTCACACATCTAAAGAAAGTTGTAGGAAGAAACGGAACAGGAATCAGACTCCCGGTTATCAAGATACACTAAAAAACAACTTTTTCACCTCGAAGACTATGAAAAACTAAGTTTTTTGGGTTTGGGGGGGTGAAAATGTAAACTATCGATCCGATAGCAAACCAATTGAATATTATCAATTGAATTAGTTCTTCACTATAGTACCAATTGAATTAGTTAATTAAGGTCCTTAATTGATTTCTAAATGATTTTTAATAAATGTCAATATGTTTCAATTTATGACCATCGTTTTAAACAATCCATATGGTAATTGCAATTGAATTAATTAATTAAGGTCCTTGGTTTCTAAATCAATTTTACTACATGTTACTTTATTTTAATTTATGACCATCTTTTTCAATAGTCCACAAAGGACCACAACTGAACTAATGTAAGAATCACGGGTATTAGGCGATGGAATTGATAATATATGATCTAATTGTATGCACCACATATTGTGAGAGTGATAGGTTATACCACTTGGTATAACTGATAAACCATTTGTATAAGATTTTAAGAGATAAGCTCCTTCAAACTTGAAAAGCTCAAATTGAGGCTCAAAATTATTATTATTATTATTTATTTTATTTTTTTTGTACAAAATTGAAAAGTTAATGCGTAGATATAGAAACAAGGGTTATTGAGGTATCGTGTCAATTGAAATAGTCCTTCACCATAGTACCAATTGTATTGGTTAATTAAGGTCCTTAATTGATTTTAATAGATGTCAATAGTGATAAGTTGTACCACATAGTATAACTGACAAAGCATTTAAGAATTAATTTAGGATTCAAAATTGATCCCATGATTATCATTATTTATTTTATGGAAACAATTATTACTCCTTGATTAGGGAAAAGTCCTCCAAAAAAATATATTAAATAAAATTTCACTTGGCATACATAAATATTATGCTTGGCAATTGAGGCCCGAAATCACCAACCAGCCCACCAAAGCCCGAAATAAATCAGTATTAGGGAAAAATATCATTTGGGATGTGAATTTCAGATTTTGATTTGAGAAAGATAATATCACTCATAATTTTATTTGTTGATTTATTTCATTGTTTTTTTTATCGGAATAATTTTATTTATTTATTGAATACATTTTTGCTCTCCCAAAAATTGCTCACATTTGCTCACCCTTCTCTCTCCTTGGCTAATGTAGTGGGACTCATGATTAAATGATAATTAATTAATAGTGTATAGTACTGAGACTTATTGCATTACCTAATGAGAAATGAGAGTGAGCAAAAGATGAGCAATTTTGGGTTGAACAAAATTGCACTCTTATTTATTTATATTATACAAACACACATAAATCTTTGTTGTCAAAATGTTGGCGCTAAAATATTCCACCAAAATCGAGTTTCCTTCCGGATTTTGGAGAGGGTACTAACAAGGGCATAGGATGTCGATGTCATTTTGTTGCAAGTAACCTAACCTAAAATGAACCTCTCTTCTTCTCCTTATTATCTCTTTAATCACTTCTACATCGCGTCACTTCGCCGTCTCCAATCTCAGCATCTCTGTCATCGTCGTCCTTGGAGTTCGTCACCGTTGGTTTCTTCAACTCTACTCATCGTCGCCCCCACCACCACCACCGCCGTTAGCCGTCACCATCACCGTCGCCGTCACCGCCACTTACTGGTCCTAGGTGGCCTCTTGTCTTCCGTACGGCATCGGCGACCCACATAACAAGAAAAAAAGGTAATTTTTTTACCCCAATTGCTGGACATAGAGTCTTTAAAGATGGACTAGAACTAAATATTTAACATTTTTATTGTTATTATTATTGATTGATGTCATTAACTCATTGGACTTATGGTTATTGTTATATTAGATTTCTTTAATCCTAAAACATATACGGAGTATAACTTAAGATAAATAATGTCATTTCAATTTTACTTCTTAGGTTCATTCTTTGTTTGTTTCAGATTGATGAGAAGGTTAGAAAAATTTAGGCTAGGAAAAACTTGAAGAACCTGTTTGGTTCGACATTGACATCTAATTTCTTGCTCAAAGGAGGTATTTCTAATTCCTAATTGATGATCTGATATTGTTTTAAGTTTTTGGATTTGGACATTGCTGGTCAATTGCCTTTATTGGGTGTATTCATTTTAGGAGTAAAGAGATTCAATATGATTAATAGGACAATAAGTTTCCCTAATTTTAGAGTGTGTTCTTTTAGACTAAATGACTTTATAAATAAGAATCTTACTAGGCAATGCACGGGCTGTTTTCAACAGCATTAAGGTTCATGTAGTAAATTGTTGGGCCAATCAGTTAAAGTAACTTCTAGAAAATATTTAATTCACTTTGTTTTAGAAATTTGCTAGCTAGGTTATATGAGTAGCTAGATTGCCCAATTTGTTCAAAAAATAAAAAGAGTCAATTATGTGTTCTCTGCCCAATTTGTTAACACTTGATAGCCCATGTTTTCTTTAGCATGTTCTGAAACATTGAATTATGGGACATGGTTACCAATGTTGCATAAATAGGACTGAGTTTTGGATTAGCTACAACTTAAGGGACATGATTACCAATGTTCAAGGCCACATGGTTACCTTTGTCCAATAGTTAGACTTAATTTGCCTCCACTAAATGCTATCCTTTTCTAATCATGTGGACAATGGTCTATTGAGTTTTACAGGTACCCATTTTGGAATTTACAAAATGGTTTAATGTTGGGTAAATTTTCAAACTTGCTTTCTTTTTATTTTCTCTTTTTATATCTTCCAAGTGGGTTGCATGGCTGATGTTGATTATTTCATATTTTCTCTTTTTATGTCTTCAAAGTGGGTTATCTTCATGTAGTTTTCATGATACCTAGACATTTGGGTTTGCTGCTTTCATAATGCTATCCTTTGCAAGTAATTGCTTCCTTTGTTTTTTTCACTTAGCTTACGTCTTTTGAGCATAGCAATGACTTTGTCATTTGCTCAATCCACTCTATTTCCTCATAGAAATGGCTTGGGATTCAAAAGTTTTGCCTTTTCTTTACTTCTTCTTAAGAAGTGGATGAAGTAGATAGATTAAATTTGAAGCTAACATTTCTTTTTTCCCTTTGTAAGCTTCTATTTTTTTCCAACGTAGGTTTATTTTTTGTCCTTACAGTTGCTATTGCCTTCACCTTTCCCTACACCAGGTTTGATTTCTTTTTGTTATTTTTTCTTTTTTCGCAAGTCTTTATTTCACCAGCCCATATGAGCTTAACGGATTTATGTTTCAGTTTCGTAGTCTTGGAAACAAATATCTACAATTCTTAATATATAAAATTCAAATTAGCAAAACCCGTACAATTGTTAAGCAAATACCACTAATGTTGAAGTTGAACAATTGCAACTTGTATTGAGCGCCTTGGCTACTTAGGCGTGCATAACCTGTTATCACTGGACTCTAAAATGTATCATAATATTTTTAAAATTTTTATTCTAACTTTCTTTTCTTTGGAATACAAGCATTAAATTATCTTCGACTTAAGTAATTTGATACCCTTTTGCTGCATTTGGGAATGTTGTAACTTGTACGAGGCTTAAGTTGCCTATGATTACTTAAACTCAACAAAGCTTTAAAGTTGAACTATTTGAGGTGGCTTCTCATTAGTTTGAAATCTCATCTAATTTTTATTCTTTGATCCATGCCTTTTGCTAGCAACTATATGTATTTACAGGCTTTGAAACTGAAATTAGAATCCAAAATGGTTTTAATTTGCAGGAATTAGTCTACTCTGGCCTTGTGGTTCTAGTTCTCACAAAGAGTCTTCAATAGAGGTTAGTGTTTTTGTTTTGGTTTGGATAAAGAAACTTTATTAGAACAAATACAAACAGAGTCAATGGGAAAGTATTTAGAGAGGAAGAAATCCAGGGTTAAGTTTTGGGAAGTATTTGTAGACGCTATCGAGCCCATTGCATGTTTTGTTTTCTAATTCATTTGGATACCTCAACTTTGGGTTTTCTACAGACAAAATGGTGAATGTTTCTAATCGTACAATAATGATCCAAAAGGACCGGGACCACTTCGAGCACCTTAATTGTGCCTAAACAAAGTTGTAGGAAGAAACGGAATTGAAAACCGAGTCTCGGTTAGGGAGAATGACGCAAAAATGCTTTTTGAAACCTCAACTATTTCATTAAATGGCATATGGGGTGTTGGGGGCCAAAATCGTACAATAATGGTCCAAATGGACCGGGACCACTTCGAGCATCTCAATTGTGCCTAAACAAAGTTGTAGGAAGAAACGGAATTGAAAACTAAGTCTCGATTAGGGAGAATGACGCAAAAATGCATTTTGAAACCTCAACTATTTCATTGAAGGGCATAGGGGGTTGGGGGTCAAAATTGTCCAATAGAGGTCTGAATGGACTGGGACCACTTCGAGAAACTCACTTGTGCTTAAACAAAGTTATAGGAAGAAATGGAATTGAAAATCGAGTCCCTGTTAGGGAGAATGTCGCAAAAATGCATTTTGAAACCTAAACCCTTTCTTTAATGAATTGTTGCACACTTTTTTTTTTAATACTTTATTTAAAATTGATGTATATAATTTTGTATTGCAGATTTACGGGCATCTGGAGTGCATGAATGAAAACTACACATGGTTTTAATCTCATTTTCTGGAGCAACTTACATTGATATTTGGAGATACTATATTGTTTATGAATTTGTATTTTCTATATGGATTTTGGATGTTTGGAGACACTATATTGTTTTGTTTTGTTGGATTGTGTAGTTGATTTATTAATAAATGAAACTTTTATTTTGTTAATATGTATATTGTGGATGTTTCAGATTACTCGTTAGCAGATGGACCAAAAATAAAATTTGTGTGAATAAAATATGTATTAAAAAAAAGAATTACTTTTAGCGACGAAATTGTTCGTCACTAATAGTCAAATTGTATTTTTTTAATTTTACCTTTAGTGACGAAATTTTCGTCACTAATTAAACCTTTTTACCAAGGAAACTTACTTCTTTACTAATGATTACTTTTTAGCGACGAAAAATTTTGTTGGGAAAAGAGATATTTTGTCGACGAAACTTTATTCGTCGCTAATAGTAGGACTCATTCATGACAAAATTTGGTTCGTTGGGAAAAATATACTTTTCCCGACGAAATATTTTGTCACCAAAGGGTACTTTTAGCGACGAAATGTCGTCGCTAATAGTAGGACTCTTTCGTGACGAAATTTGGTTCGTTGAAAAAAATGCACTTTTCTTGACAACATATTTTGTCACTAAAGGGTACTTTTAGCGACGAAATTTCATCGTTAATTGTAGGACTCTTTCGTGGCGAAATTTTGTTCGTTGGGAAAAATACACTTTTTCCAACGAAATATTTGTCACTAAAGGTTACTTTTAGCGACGAAATTTTGTCGCTAATAGTAGGACTCTTTCGTGATAAAATTTTGTTCGTTGGAAAAAATACACTTTTCGCGACGAAAAATTTCGTCGCTAAATGCTGCTCTTCGGTGACGAAATGTGATTTCGTCTCGAAAGACCTTTTGCGTCGAGGAATTAGCGACGAACGTGCGACGAATTTTTTTTCGTCACTAAAGACCTTTAGTGACGAAATCTGACCTTTAGCGACAAAAATTTTCTTCACTAATAGTCATTTTTCTTGTAGTGTTTGAAGGCAACAACATTTCTCAACAAAAGATGATTGGGTTGAAACTTCGCTTTGAAATTTATTTGAACAACATTTCTTTATTTGGGGAGATCTCTCAAATATAATTCTCAAGAATTTAGGATTTTTTCTTTGAAGATGATTGTGTGAAAAATATACTTTAATAAAGATTAGTTTGGAGCTTTAATAAAAAAAAGTGAAGAACTCTAGAGAAAGAGCAATTGAAACCTTTGGAATAAAGATGGCAAAAAATCATTTTCTTTCAAAGATGGATTTAAAATTCTTTGGGTAGAAGGATCACATGATAAGATTATCACCGTACTTTTTATGAATTCGGATACATACAAGGTCAATGATGCTTAGCTAACGAGATATAAGAAGTGTAATCTTATAATCAAAATTCGGCATGTTCTCAAATGCCATAGGACATGAAAAGAAATTGCTCAAAAGTGATTAAGAGGTTATACATCCTACATCAAGCAAGCATTGTCATCATCTCAAATAATACCTTCCGGGCATACAAAACTCCTTAGCACATAATCTTAATCAAGAATTAATTCCCTAAGATTCGAAAGGTTCTATAGAAGCTACCATGCAAAGGCCGGATTTTGGTCAAATAAGGGACCCTTGACACACACCTGATAGGATGCTTTATATACCAACACATGCATGGTACGAGATCAAGGGTGATCACACAGTCTCATGATAGCTTGACCGACCGGGTTGCCCCGAGCCTCCAAGGTCATAGTTCCGTGCAATCGACTGGCTAGACATGCAAGTGCAATGCAACGGGCACACAAAAAATAATTAATTCGATTAAAAGGATGCTTTCAAGTCTGATCCTCGAGTGAACCCAAAATCAGAATTCTGGTCTATGAAATCAGAGATTCGGGGTTAGATCCCCAGTAGAATCGCCAGATTGTGGATACCGGCATTTTGGGCCCACTTTAAAAATATTTTCAAATTTCAAAGAGTCGCCACTTAATTTTAAAAAGGAAAATTAAGAAACTATTTTAAAAGCAAACCGATCTTTTACGAAACCAAAGATAAACTGGGTCCGGGGATTATGGAATGAAAGGGGAAGGAGCCCGGTGGACTAAAACACCCCTTTTCATCCTATCTCGTGATAGGCCTCTACTCAACATCCTTTTAATTGAATTATTAATCTAAGCGTGCCCTCAACTAATACATATATATATAAATAATACACTACACAAGCATGTTGAAAGGGGTGCAAAATTGCTAATGACAAAATATCATTCATAAGCCACGTAATTCAAGTAGCAAGCATTATGGTATGCATATAGGGAACTAGAAAACATACCCGAGATCCGGCCATGAAATAGAAACGTGCAATGCATACATATAAAATAAAACCTAAGAAAAGGTCTCTAACGCATATAAACACATAAGGCAAGAACCTAGGCTAATGTGTCGCGCATGGAGTCGAAAATCAATAAAAATCAATAAAGCAAAATAAACTAGAGAAAAGGTTGAGAAAATGTACCTCAAAAGTGCTGCAAAACAAAGGGTTAGTCCACATATTTTTGTCACGACCCATCCCGCTAATGTGCGGAAACAGGACACGTGGCACGCCACCAAGGCTCAACAACAAATATACGCAGCGGAAAAGAACTTTAAAACAATCTTGAGTATATAAAACTTTGAAAACATTACCCTCCGAGTTGTAAAATCTGTATAAAATTGAAAACGTAATTATACTTCAAAGCGAATGATTTTATGTTGAAAGGGGTCCCAAAGACACCCTAAGAACTAATCAAAACCCTTTTAAAATTTCCGGAAGGGGTAGTAAAAGATTTCTGGCAGGGGGTATTTTGACCGGTCGAACGACCCCCTTCGACCGGTCGAATGAGCCTTTATCAGAATCCCGCCCAAAGTTGCAGAATTTACTTAAGGCGTCAAACAACCACCACCAAAACCAATACTCCAAACACACTTACATTAATCCAAACGTCACAAGCTATAACAAGCTTTCAAAAACAAAGTTTAATCTCACCAATCCATGAAAAGAAACAATAGCGGAACTAGCTAATAAGACTTGTTTGGTTCGATTCACAAAACTCTCTAACCACATTCCTTCAAAATCCGAATTTGACAAGTTAAGTTTACAAAACATGAACTTAAGAGTTCGGACAAATTCAAAACTAACTATAAGAAGTTTTCTTACAATATACAACATTTCCCAAAATCAGTCCAAGGGACTCAATTCAAACAAAACATGATCCTACCTCCAATTCCATTATTACAACATTGGGAAGGAAACCAAAACATAAACAAAAGACGATCCCCGGCATTCCCCCGGCCTCACCCTTCACGCTTCTCCTTTCTTTCTTCAAACCTGCAATGGAGTAAATCTCCATTGCTCAGCTATATGCTGAGTGCACAATTTCTAACATATGCATATATGACAAGTCATGCTTTAATCTCATCATAACACATAACTATTGGTCTCTAGGGAATAAGTGCACATTCACCGATCCAAAGTCTTAAGACTCAACCATGACATATGCCCCTTCGACATGTCACGTTAATGCCTTTCTCGGCAAGTGACCGTCGTCACTAGTAATCCTCCCCATTCTCGAGAGGACGTCTCACGGTGAATTTACACAAATCCCCCTTTAACCCACATAGGCACATAAACATGCTCAACTAGCAAATCATCACATGTACGTGCTCGCATAAAATTTGACATGCTTTCCATATTCAAGCGCGTGCATAATTAACGGGCCTAAGATTAACACATGGATTTTGCCCGGATCACAATTTCGTCATCGAAATATAAAACATGTATTTCACCTATATAACATAGGCTAGAAATTCATACCTCGAGCTATCGTCGTATAACTTTAAGGGAACGACTAGAAGCCCGATTAAATGCCAAATCTCTGATCCTACGCGAAACCTACAAGTTTACATGTGTTTTCCCCAAATTCCTAGATTTAGAAATTTATAAAAACTTAGCCAAACGTGGCCTAAAGACTATCAAAATGTAGCCCTTACCTTGGGGAGTTCAAATATGAAATTTGGTCGAAAACAAACAGACAGAAGTCCGTCGATTTGCGTCTGCAAGCTCTAAGCTCCTAAAACCCCCAAATCTCCCTTTTGATTTTGAAATTAGAAAAGTTGTAATGAAGAAATATCTTGGAACTTCTATATATAGACAAAATTCTCGGAAATTACGTTTACCTCCCCGTGAGTTCTCAAAACTTCTAATTATTCCTCGAAACGTCTTACACGTCCATTTTATAACTTTACGAGTGAAAACTATAAATTTCAGAACTTTTTGATTAAGTCCCGTTTGTCGCCGTAATTACGTTCCGAAAACTATTTTCCGTGAAATCTCTACACAACCTACCTTTTAAGCAACGTATCACTCACGTTCTCACCACAGTGTTCAAACGATCTAAAACTAGATCAAAACTATCAGAAATTATACTACACAGGTATAATTACTATTCATGAAAATACCAAATAAGTCAAATAACATTTAAATCACATAAATGTCATTTAGCTATGCCAATACAACATGATTTTCCATGTTCCCGTGTCCTCTCTTGACACCTTCCAGACTGCCTTTAAGGCCAAATACTGGGTTCTCAAAAGACACCCTCCAACAACTAGTGAGTCATCACTCACTTCACACACGTTAATTAATACAACCGTAAGCATGCTATGCATGCTAAAATGATATAAATAAATACCGCAGGAGCGGGTATGACAATTTCAAACAAAACATGGTATCAAATAATCAATCTTAGACTTCTAGCTTAAATCTATCAAGCATGGAAAGAATTGACCTATTCATGGATTCCTTCTAATTAGTTGAAAACATATCACCTCTATAGATATGCAAGTCTCAACTAGGAGCCAATTCAATGTCCATATAGAGGTAGTATAATCCCAATATGATTACAAGGAATTCACAACTAGGTTCAATTAGGGACAAATCAAACTAGAATTAAATCCTAACTATAAGCATCAATATACATGGATGAATGCATGGATGTAAACACGAATGAGGATGAACTATGAGCTCTTCACTAATTTGGATCACTTAGCCTCTGGATTTAGACTTAATTATCATTATTCAAAACATGATTTGAGTCCCAAAGCACTTTGGAAACCATTTAAGTTAAGATCAATGAGATTAGACAAAAACAGTGACTGTTTCTGATGAATTACAGAGAGCAGGCCAGATTTTAAAAGGTAGAAAATCCATGCTTCCAACCGTTGGATATTAATGACTTTTGGATATGATATGCCTCTGTGAGTCTAGTTTCTAACCCAAGAAGAAAATCGAAGATGGAACAATTAGATCTCTGGGAATAAAGAAAACACTAGACATCACTCAAGAATCTACAACTCTATGTCCAGAGATCTTGTACGATTTTCTAAAAATAGTAAACAAATGAGAAACACTTACATATTTTTAGGGTACCTTCCTAACACATTAAGCTACTTAGAAAAATTTATTAGAGGCCAAGGAAGTTTGGTTAAGGTTCTGATTTATTAATTTTAAAACGGATTTACTATTCTGGAATTTTGGATAGAGAGTTGCTTGTTTTGAAATCTATGGAAATCCTTTGTGAAGTTTTCCTCTTCCATTTGGGAAGTTTTTCTTGGGATTTTAGTCTCATTTTCTTTTGTTTTCTCTCTTTGTGCAATCTTTGGGTTCAAGATGTTAGATGCTTGGCTAGACTAGTCTTGAAACAGTAGATTAGCTTTGGTCATCATTGGGTATGATTGGTGGCTTTGGGGCTCTCTCCTCCTGTAATGTCTTTTTTCATGGTGTAGTTTCTACTTCTATGGAAGACTTTCAAGCAACTTTGGTTGCTCCCTTTGGTGGAGTTTCTTCAACTTTTTGGGCTTGGCTCTCTGCCATCTTCTATCTTTGGGCGGTTTCTACCATCTACAAGAATGAAGTTGCCCTGGTTTCCAGATCTAGTTTCGAGGCTGTCTCTATGGCGCGTTACTGGATTTCTTTTGCAGCTTTCAGAGGGATCTCTTTGGCCACTTATGCTTCCTTTACTATTGTACCTTTTGTTTTTGCTCTTGCAGTTATTTATGTTTTCCTTTTGTTTGATCTTAGTTTATTTGGTGATCTTCCTCTTTCTATGTTTGTGTTTGAGGATAATCACTTTATGACTAAGTTTTGTTTGTATTTTGTTTCTAGTTAAATGCATTTGCCCTTTTAGCAAAAAAAAAAAAAAAAAAAAATCTTATACATGGAATTTCATCAAAACAAAAATCACATAGGTACTTAAATGAGTTATGAACATCCTCCAATTGGTCTCATCCAATTCCAATGAACCATGATTTTATAAAAATTCTTTGATCATAGTTGGTTTATGGATTCACTGCACCATTGTTAGATTAGTGTTCATATTTTGAATCCAACTTGATCCATGATTCTAGAGAGGACTAGGATCAAGTATGATTATGATTATGATTATTTAGAAGAAATGATAAAGAAATCCATAGATTTAGCCTTAATGGATTTCCATCATAGATCTCATAATTGGAGACCTAGCAAGAGAATCCCAAGGTCTTACTTATTTTTTTTTTGTGAATTTCGAATATAAAGTATGAAAATCTACATCTAATTCCTCTCTCAAACATATGATCCTTGAGGAATGTAGAGACATGACATCCTATTTCCCTCTCAAATTAATGATCCTTGGAGGCTAAATGATACCCAAATCTACTCAAATCTACTCAAATCTCTATGAAATATAGTATGGATTCCATAAGATTCTTAGTATAGAGATCCAAGTCATGAGTCAAGACTTGGATCTCACCAACTATATGTAGCTATGACCATGATCCATCTTAATCTCCATATGAATCATAGGATCATAAGAAACTAAGAAACCAAACCCAAAGGGACTCAAAGGGACACATAAAACCTTATGAATTTAAAAAAAGGAAAATAGAAATTTAAAATCAAAGTTCACTTAAGAAAATTCAAAAGAGCCAATTCTTCAATATCAACTCAAATTTTTTATAGACCCAAGGCTCATTTAGATCCAAACTAATGAACTACCATGAGATTCAATCACAAATCTATGTGGTGTGTGATAAAATTGGGTGGGAAGAGAGTTTTTGATAATATGCAAAAGACCCTAGAACTATGAATTTTTGATTGAATTTTCCTAATTCTACAAAAGGTTGAGAGGTTACCTCTATGGCCTCAAGGATTTCTTCTATCTTTTGTGAAGTTCTTTCAAAATCTTCAAATTCTTCTTCAATTCTTCAAATTCTTCAAGAAAAATCTCTTCTCCTCTCCCAATTCTCTCTCTTGTATGTCTATATAACTCTTGTATATATTAATTTGATTCAAAAGTTCAAAAGTTCCCTATAATGAATATGAAAAGTCTGTTTATATAGACTAACATTGCAAGGTTAAATGGGTAAATTCGGGTGAAAACCCATGTGAAAAATTTTCTTCTAGAACATATGAGAAAACAGACTGTTACAGTGCACGACACTCAGCGACTTGTCTGCGGCACTCACTGAATGCTGAGCGGCACTCAATGAATGCCGGCGCGGCACTCAACGAGTGCCGCCGGCTTCGCCGCGTGCCGCAGCTAACAGAATTCCTGCCTTCTCTTTAATTTTCAAAATATATATTAACACAAACTTAATTATTAGTAAAGTATATACTAATGTACTTATATTTGTAATGTACTTCATTAGGATACATCCATATGCATAGTATATACTTTAATATATCATTTTGTTTCTTTCGTTTTTTTTTTCTTTTCTTTTCCTCTATCCTTTTCTCTTTCTTTTCAAAACTTCTTTTCATTTTCTCTTTTTCTTTTCAAAAAAAAAAAAAACTTCTTTCATATCCTATTTTTCAGGATAAATGTCCAGACTGACTTTTTCATACGTTCTTCAACGTTTGGGTTTCTCCCGAACATCCAATTTTCTTTATTTTATTTCCAATTTTGAAACTTAATTTGGAGAATCTTTGAAGTATTTGAATTTTCTAAAAAATCTTCGAATTTCACCGGTCATCGTCTCATCGGTCTTTAGAGGTAGCCAATCCCTAGATTTGACGCTCGGTCAAAATCGGGGTGTCTACAGTATCACTTAATTGAAACATAGCCAAAAAATCACTGAAAACTATGTGCAAAATTTCTACTAAAAGTAATCACTGAATGCAATCTATTTCAGTATTTAAAAAACTATTTTCAGTAATGTAAATTCGATCGTTTAAAATTTTTCACTACTTAAAATTCACCGCTTAATTTTCAATACTTAATTTTTGACTTTATCAAATCAAATGGTGACTCAGCACGACTTCGAAACAAACTTTATTGGCTGTCATCCACTTTGAACGGTTCCAAAGCATCACTCCTCCCAAAACCAAAATATAGTACCAAGAAGAAGGTAAGAAAAAGTGAAGAGGCAATGAGAGGGATGGCGACAGGAAGGACTCGAAGCCTCATTTAGTCTTCATTGGCGACACAAGGGAGAGAGCTCCTTTCAGTCTTAAATGGTAGCACAGACGAAGAAAGGGACGACGAGGTGCAGGTGAAGGGAAGAACTAACCATGGATCTGACAACTTTTGACCTAACTTTCCTCTTTTTTTTTTGTTTTTTTTTCTTCTTGTTAGTGTAATGAACCGGCCAGTTGAATCAAATCGTGAATGGTTTTCTCAAGATCCGGTTCAATCGGCTAGTTAGATGACTTTTCTGTTACTCGGTAACAACTAACATAAGAGATTTTCAACAATGCTAGGGCACTAATAAATTCCACTAACACTCATATCCACACTCTATCTCTCTTTTAGTAGTACTTTGGGACTACTTCGGACCCCACAGTGCCACTAGAAGAGAGATAGAGTATGGGTGCGAGTGTTAGTGAAATTTGTTAGTGCCCCAAATATTACTCTAAATTTTTATCCCTTGCGGCATTTTCTATCTTTGAGTTTGCGTTCCTTCTTTTTATGGTGAAGTATGTTATGTCCTGGCCGGCTAATTAACGTGGTGTTGAATGTGATTGAAATTGTGCTTTCTCATAAGATCAAACATTCGAAAGGAAAGGAGAGAATTTCGCATGTCTTTTGTGTTCTTGTCTTTCCTTGGATGTGATAAACGATTTCTGTTTCTTTTGGTGTCATCCCTGTAAGGCTTAGTTTGGCCCCCACATGGCTTTTTAAAAGTAGCTTATAAAATTTATTATTAAGTTATTTGATAATTTTGTACAAGTGATACATTATTCTTAAAAAACAAAAAGCATCATGAAACTAAAAAGCAATCTAGCGCTTTTAAAAGCTCCATTTTAGAGCTTTTAAAAGATTCCAAAAAAGCCCTAAGTTCAATTTTTGCAAAACTTATAAACTAGATACAAAATAAATTAACATGAAATTATGCTTTAAAAAAGAGAAGCACCAAAATGGGGGCCAAACTAAGCCTAAGTCTGGTCTGCCTGCTAAAATTCATTGACAGTTACTTTTTTTTATTTTTTTTTCGTTATTTTAGTGTCATTTATCTGTGTTGTTGGCTTGTTTCTTAGCTTGTCATGTCTAATCTTCATTGTCAACATTATGTAAATTATTTCATTGTTAAAATATCAAAATACGTATTTTTGTTATTGTCCTGACATTCTTACTGGCTTAGTTTGTACTCCACTAATCTTCTTCAACTGGTTGTTTGTTTGTTGTTGTAGACAGGGGTTGAGGTGGTAGACACTGCTCAATATATTCAAATATGTAGGAGCCGAGAAGTAGGTCAATTGTATCCTACCTCTGTTGGGACAACCTTAATTGCTATGGCTCATGCCCTCTGGCTAATGATTAAAATTAGACCCCAAGGCCTCGTTTGTTTCGTGGGCAAGTTTAAGCGGGATTACATAACCAAGCATTAGTAGTCCTGGGACTATATAAGAAAAGGACTATTAGTCCATTTTAATTGATAATCCAGTGTTTGGTTGGGCGCATAATATGAAGCGGATTAATATTAATTAGTCCAATCATTTGTTTTTTTAGGAAGTTACTCCAATGGACAAATTTATAATTTGTCATATTTGCCCCTCCCACACACGCCCCACCTCTTCACCTCTTCAGCACAAGTCATAAGACTAAGTTTGACAAATTTTCCACTGCCAAAGTAAATCACACATCAAAACTTCACTTGCATTTCACTGAATTATTAAAAAAAATTAAAAATAAAAAAGCTGAAGAAAAAAAAAAGTCTATGAATTGGCCAACCAAAAAAATGTTCTAATTCCCACATCCTCACTGTAAATCAAGCATATATATGTTACAACACAATCTTTAGTTTACTTACTTGGATATATTCATAAAGAAAAATAAAGTAGACATATTACTATAATACCTGGGCTGCGGCCAACAAAAACAACATACCATTTCTTATACCCACACTTAAAAAATAGACAACACCATATTAAATTAAAAAAAATTGACATTACAATAATGCAACTATAATAATTCCAAGAATACCATATATATGTTCAACAAAAATTAGAAGTCCTGATAGCCATGCATCACCATAATATTAGCACTGCATATATGTAACATAAACCAAGTTCCCCAAAATAGTTACAACTGATGGAAGTAAGCCATCTTTCCTACATGATTCACACATGCAACTAAGCACCATAACATACGTAGGAGTTATGTTACACCACCTATTTACATGAAACAATATCATACATAAGTAGCCATTAATTAATAATTATAGACCATCCTAATGATTAAGAAGTAATAAGCAAAAGGTCATCAAGTTCCATTGTTTATATCCAAAAAAATAGATGTTCCAGCAACATCTAGATTTCACCAGCAAGCAACATCATCACCCAAGCCTCCTGCTCATCCACTAGCAAGCTAAAGAATATATCAACTTGGTGGGGGTGATTCACAATCAGCGAGGCAACTTTGAGCCTTTCTGTCATAGTCAAGTTGCCAAGCTTAGTGAGCTATCCATTCACCTTCCTCCTCTCAGCAGCCATGTCATGAACAAACCCAATCCTTTGAGCAATATCTGACATCTTATTGCTAGTATTATCAAAGAAAGCACCGAATGCAGTGGCCATTTCATTCATGCTACTAACCCACACATCAGCCCCTCTAGTCCTCTTTCTTATTATACCTTATTTCACAACATTTTTCCTTTATCAGTATGAGTTTTAGTAATACTCACTGATCCATCAGTATCATCCTGAATATCCATGTCATCTGCCACCACTTAAGTCTCATCATTTCCATCAATTTCCTCGAGTTCAATGTCTTCAAGAGCATCTCCTGGAGCTTCAACACCTTCCCCTGTTGCATGATCTTTACCAAATATCAAGCACCAATCCTCATAATAGGGGTAAGGCTTGTTCCGCATTCTCTTGATGGATGGATCTTTCTATTAAAGGAGAGAAAAAAGAAAAAGGAAAAAACTACAACATTTACATGTTTAATAAATTATTAGCAAGCAAACAAACAAAGTAGGAAAATTTGAATATTTGCATTGACATTTTTTTTGTCACCTTCACATAATTGTCCCACACATCATCATCTTGAATGTCAAGGCATCTCTTTGTATCATTCCATCCAATTTCACTAGTCATCAGTGCAGAAGCAAGGCTGTTATATTGCTTCTTCCATGTTTTGATTTTTGACTCAATTTGTGGCTTTGACTTTAAGTCACATCCAGGAATGGTTGTCACCATGTTTCTCTCTAACACACTCATGTAACCAGCCCTAAAAGTACCATTATCACATTTCCATCCAGTAGCACAAATGTCATGGAAAGCATGAAGCAACATTTCCTCTTCTCTTGTGGTCCACACTCTGCTTGTATCAGTTTTGTCTCCTTGTTGGCTAGAGCTTCCAATTTCCATTTCTAGTATATAAAGCGTGGCATGTAACAATAACAAATGTAGAGTAGAAAATACAAATGATTACTAGAAGTCATTTACAATAATAATTTCACGCTATAAACATGCCTTCAAGGTTAAATAAACATCATAAAAAAAATTGTCTCATACACAACTAGCGAATAAATACGTAGGAGCTTCTAAAAATTTCCATAAACATCATAAAATTACCATGAACACTAAGGTCTACTCATTTTGCTCATTTTTGTGCCCTCGATTCTCCCACCACTCATTGAACATTTGCATTGCCAAGTTCCTCCTCCAATCAGTCCATTGGTTTGATGGCTCTGCGGTGTCAATTACTTCATCTCCAAAGTCATGTGGTTGATTGTTTTCTTCTACTTGATGTTCGAATGGATCAAGTGACATCTCTCTTCTAATCAAATTATGGAGAAGACAACATGCAGTTATTATTCGAGTTTGAGTTTTGATTGGATAGTATGATGGACTCCTACGAATTGCCCACTGAAGTTTGAGAAGGCCAAAGCATCGCTAAATCACATTATGAGCTGCTAAATGCTTCAAATTGAAGAATTCTTCATGATTTTGGGGGGTAGATGATCCTTCCCTCCAAAGGGACAAATGATATCGTTGGCCTCTATATGGTGCTAAGAATCCTTCACCGTTGGTATAGCCAGCATCTACTAAGTAGTAGTAACCTGTGTTGCAATTAGCAAATACTAAGTTCTACCATGAAAATGCCTAAATTGTTTGTCAAAATGTGTTAACACTTATTTGTAATTACCGGTTGGGACCTTTAATCCATTCCTTCGTGTAACGGCATCGCGCAAAATCCTAGAGTCAGTTGCAGACCCTTCCCACCCCGGTAAAACATATATAAATTGCATGTCCATAGAGCACACTTCTAAGACATTTGTAGCAATCTCCCCCTTCCTTGTGCGGTACCGCGGTTTTTCAATATCAAGAACATTGACTCTAATGTATGTGCTGTCTAAAGCCCCAAGGCAATTCTATAATATAAACATTTTAAAAGTATAAAGATTATTCTCGACAAATAAGATGAACTGTTTAAACTAAGCCAAAAAAGCTACCTTAAACCACCCCCATCTGTCATCAGTGGAATTTTCTGGAACTGGTTCAGGAGTACGCAATAATATCCCTTGCAATCGCAATACTGTCTTAAGCACAGTATTGAAGTGTCTGCTCACTGTCTCCCTCGATCTCAAATAGTCAAATTTTATCACTCTGTTCTTTACATGATGTGCCAATATGTGCAAGAACATAGCTACTCATTCTTCTACATTAACATGTCTTCTATCCCTCAAAAGTTCAACGGTACGTAAAAGGCCACATAGTCTGCCAAATGTGTTCCTATCCATACGTAGTTGCTCAATACAAGTTATGTCACTTCCACCAATGATTCGATCTAAATGCTCTACTTGAGCCTCAACTCTATTTAAAGCTCGACTCCTAACCAAATGCTTAGCAAAGTGCCTACCATACACAAGTTGGACTAATACCATGTACATTGCACACATATATATGATCTCTGTCATAACCTCTTCAAGCACCAAAAAGGCCTTTACGTGGCTCATGTTCACATCCATCCTAAAAAAAACAAAATAGACAATCACCTTATACATTTTGCAAACTAAACCTATGTACTAGTTTTGGTCCCAAAATGTTGTAGTCGAGTCTCAAAAAGTTGTAACTTTGGCAACTACTATGATTTTAAAAACCAATATGGTTACCAAAGTTGCAATATTTTGGGACCCAAATAAAATAGTGACAAACATGTTACCTTTACATCCAACAAATCTTAAAAAAATTCTTTATATCCAAAGAATATCTCATATATCTACTAACAAATTTCAAAACTTGCGCAAAATACTTCCTAAATACTAGCTATTAAAAATAAATCCTCAATATTTATGAATATTTTACCAAAACAACACCAAAAGCCGCATATTTACTCATAAATACTACTTGTTTTTAGGCCAAAAAATTTTAAAACAACAAATCTCAACAAATATCTTTATATACTACTTATATTTCATAGATCTACCAATAACCATCAAGATTTGAACATAAGACTATGTAAACAGCAACTATTTCTGGAAAAAAAAATTTATCACGATCATCATAAAATTTTAAAACAACAAATCTTAACAAATGTCTTTATATACTACATATATTTCATAGATCTACCAATAACCATCAAGATTTGAGCATAATACTATGTAAAACAGCAACTATTTCAAAAAAATAAAAAATAAAAAATTATCATGATCATCATCAGTTTGTGTTTATGTAAATGAAGTGTAGATTTAACTTACCTGATGCGAGAAAGTGACGACTTTGTGAGAAATCTGAGAGCACATCCCTTTCTTCTAGAACGGCTTTGCCCTTCTTGCTGTTGGTAGAGAATCTAGAATGTGATAAAGTGATGAGTTTTGCCTTGTATAATTGCTAAGGAGGTTAATCTTGTATTTTTGCCATTTAGTCCAAGATGACCTTAAGCCATGGATTCTATAACACCCCCCCCCCCCCCGTTGGGTTAATTTAGCAGCCCATTTGTTGGCTTATTTGTGCGTGGGGGCAAGTTGTCCCAAAGATAGTCCTGTGTTTTTTGTGCATCCAAACGTGGGTGTATGGAATTAAAAAGGACTGTTAGTCCAATCCCACCCCCAATCCTGCAAAACAAATGATGCCCCCCCTAGTACCTCTTTATTATGTCTTCAAAGTATATTTTTTTCCACTTTAGTATTTTGTCGTGAATTTCTCTATCATTTTATTCACAGATTCTATGCAATGGCCCAGGAGCTTATGTACCCCTATGTTGGAACAGTAAATAGAATGGGAACAAAATCACCTGATGAGTAGTCTCTTGATAAATTTTGGACTGAGTTGCGGATCTCGCTCTCTTTAAGATGTTTCGCGGCTCTGTCCAAAGTGTGCAAGCAGTTCGTACTTGCCACGTCGTCCCTAGGATAAAAGAGCCCAAAATCTCCTCTGTCTCAGATTTTTCTTTGCACTAAGAAAAATTGGTATATACTAAACACCCTTTCTAAATTGTTGCTCGGAAGCAATAAAGTGAGAATCTCTTTATAATTATTTTCTTTGAAGAAAAATCGAAGTGGGAGGAAAAATTGATCTAATTCTCATGGACAATGGCTAAGCCAAAATATACATAGGGAAGAAAGAGTCCTTTGCCAAATAGAACGTTATCCTTCTTATGTTTACCCAATGTTATACATTTATATACAATCCGTTTTCTTTTTTTTTAACACAATGTTCAACAGACATTTGAGACTTTTTCCAGCAGCCATTGAACCCTTCCATCAATTATCAATGTAACAGTAGTAGATTTAAAAAGCCTTTTAACTAGCATATATGTTCTACCAGTTGGATAGTAGATGGAGCCACAATAATGAGTGATGTAACTGCTGGGTTTCAAAACTTTTAAAGAGTAATTCATTGGATAATAGCACAAACAGGCTAGTGGCTATTGTGTTTATATAGGAACCAATATTAAAAGCTTTGATTAAAAGCTTTGAACTCTATGTTTGAAGGCATTAAAGCCAAAAGACATATAAATTCTGTACAACTCGTACATTCTTTGACCGTTGGACAACCAAATAGTCCACTTAGATGAATGTTTAGCCGTTGGAAAAACATGCATCTTAAATTCTCTAACTCCGATGCACAGTAATTGTGAAAACAAAAAGTTGTATGACCATTTGTGTGGTCCCAACCGTTACAAAGCTTTAAAAATGTATAGAGAACTTTCTTTCGAGCAATGATAGATGCACAACAAAAACCCACAATCAATTGCACAATCTGTTTAAAATTGTTGGACTTTATGCTGAAAAAATTGTACACACAAAAAGACAAAAAAAAGGGGTGTATAACTTTTTCAGCACGAAGTCCAATATTTTTAAGCAGGTTGTGCAATTAGTTATGGATTTTTGTTGTACATCTATCATTTCTCCTTTAACTCCATTTTCTTTTTAGTAGAATTAAAATATTAACCCATATGTAAAAGTCATGTCTATTTTTCTATAGCTACGTTCTTTAAGAGTAATAATTTTTTATAAAATAGTATTTTATTAAAATAAATTCCAACAACTTATGTGTGGTTGCATTTTTTTTTTAAGGTTAGAACGCTGTACCAAAGGTATTTGTTTGTGGTTGACTTTGTAGCTTGATACACTTACGATTACTTAATTATTCATCCTTTACGGTCAGTTTGTTTCGACTTTAAATGTTTTAAACTGGGAAATATTTTGTTCTTATTTCCTGGGGTTAGGCTGACAATTGAAAAGGATTCCACAACTTGGATGAAAAAGAGGCTCAGTAATTGGAAGTAGACAACCCTATCTATTGGTGGCAGATGCACACTCATCAAATCAACTCTCAACAACATCCCTCAATTCTTTGTCCTTCTTTATGCCCAAATCGGTTACCAAAGAAATTGAGAAGCTGCAGCGGAACTTTTTATGGAAGGGGAATATCAGATCAAAAAAGCATCATTGGGTGGGATGGAAACTGTTGAAAATATAATAAAAATATAGCGGAAGGATTTCAAAATTTTCTGGATCCTCACAATGGTTGATTAATGAAACGATTAAGTAAAACAAAATTATTTTTTATTCGTTACCTCAAACTCTGAAGTTGAAGATGATACAGTATGTAGCCTTTGTCACCACCGGACCTTCACCGTTGTTCTCTAACCTTTAGATGCGCAAGAAAATGGTAGGAATCTCCCAAGCCACTCAAAGCTCTCAATATGGTGTATGTGATTTTTCATAACGTTAGTTTTCCTAACAGATATACCTGTACATATAAGATATGGATCCAGAGATATAGTAGCACTATATCTCTTCTCTTTTAAATTCAAATTAAAAATTAATTTAAATTTATTATATATATTTATCTTTACAAAAAAGATAAATTATCCATATACTTATACAAAAATACAATCTGTTATATACTGTAACGCCCCGACCGCCGAAGTGCAAGGAAAGAAAGATACAAAAGGAAAGAATGAAAAAAGGTCATTTGTGTTAGCTGAACTTTTAACAGTTTGTAAACAATTATGCCATTAGAAATTTCATATTCCATCCGCGTTGTCCCATGTAAAACGTAATTCCGGACAACTTTTCCCGACTGATATTTTCTCAGATCCGCACCATTTGGGCAGAAAAAGCTCACTGCTACAATCAGTCCCAGGATTAATTTTCTATGTTGCTGAAACTTTAAAAAGATTTTCGACACTCATATATTTTGAAATCTGATATTCCGTCCGCGCTGTCCCATGTAAAACGTAATTCCGGACAACTTTTCCCGACTGATATTTTCTCAATTCCTCACCGTTTGGACAGAAAACAAGAATAACAGTAGCAGTATTTTTTTTTGACAGCAGTTTTGACAGCATTTTGGCAGCATTTCGCATGCGTGCCCATTTCCGTTAAATCCTCGGATTTTGCATCTAAAACATACATACACAAGTCTGAAAAGGTGTATAACATGTGTGTAAACCAACCGGGACTTTATACGTTCGAAACATAATGAGAACGAGAGGTAAAAGAGGTAATAGAGAGAAAGAAGGGGAGAGGGAGAGATTGGGAGAGAGACATTGGGAGAGATAGGGAGAGAGACAGAGGGAAAGTATTCTAAGCACACACGCACGTGTATTTTCACATTCGGAAACATTTTAAAAAAGGAAATACCATTCCAACATGAATAAAAGAAAAGAAAGTTTGGGAAATGGAACGAGATTAGAGAGAGGGAAAATGGGGGAGGGAGATTTTAAGACATTTCCTTTAAAAGCAAAATGGACAAATCCGGCAAGGATTAAAATCAACACACATACATAAGGCATTGAAAGAGATTCTATATAAACGTCAAAGAGCTTCAAGTCTTTAAAAGAGTTAGAAAACATCCAAGACAAGAGATATTAAGACAAAAGAGAGGTTCTTTGCAACACACATGAAGTTTTAAATATGTACACAACACAATAACGCGGCTAACACGTGCCGGTCCCAAAAGAAAGTGAGTCTAGCTATTACAGATTTCATATTCAATGTTCATATGAATTAGTACATGCAATTCTATTGATCCAATCCTATTCCATGATACTAGATCACATAAATTACATGTCCCCCTTCCCATCCACGAGCTAGCTCTCAAAACAAAGTCCTCCAACAAGAGGCTTCAAAAAGAGGATACCTTTAATCCCACCCTTTACTCGGACTTGGGGTCTTTCCCCTTATCAATATTTCCTGCAAAAAGATTTGGGATCGTAGTCCCTTAGCGCGACGGCTAAGTAGATAATGTATGTAAAGACACAAAGTAATTTCTATGACTAAGAATGAAATGCGATGCAATGAGGTTGCCACCGAGGCGATGCAAATGTAAGGCTTCTTGGCCATGCATGTAATCGTTCACTCCCCTCGTTACCGGACTGCGAGCAATCCCCCACTGGGAACTTAGCATACTAACCTTCCGATAGCTAGTCGGCTATAAATTAGCGTTTGGCATGTTCTTAGGTACGTCCACCCTGTCTCACATCACAACCCGCATCCGGATTTCCATATCATCTCATTTTATGCCCTTCTTCGTGAGGGATCTTTTCAACGCATATCATGTGTATGCAATGTTTTTGCCGATATGGCACAAATGCTATGAATCCCTTTGATTCACTCAACCAATGTCAATGCTTATGCAATGTCATGTCCACTAATGAATGTATAATGTCTTATGCATTATTGTTAAGAAATCAAAGGAACAATAATGAAATTCATTTTATGAGTTCAAATGTAATATTAACCCATTATGCTCCATAATAGTACTAAGCTAGAATTAAGCACATTTTGCACACCTTGAATCACAAATGATAGAATTTGTATAGTAACTCATGATCTCTACACATGCAATTCCAATAACCAAAGCTAACATCTCCAACTTAACTTCTAACATGGATTTCAACTAGCGAGTAGACAAGTAGGCACATAGATATTAACTTAAGCATGTAAATCACATAGTTCCATTCTAAGTTAAGAAATTTAAAGAGAACTAGGTTAGGGCAATTCATCTAATCCAAGGGTTTCATCAACAAGTTTTGCAATTCATACTTTGAAGGAGGAAATAAAATGCACCCATGGACACATAAACATGTAGTTTCATAGGATCTAGGACCTAAGTTAATGATATACTACATAGCCCTAGAAATTTACCCAACAATCAACACACATGCATCATCATACTTAGAAATAGGAATTAAAGTGTATCAATACATAGAAAATCTACCTTGTTCTTGGAGAAATCCAAAGAACTCCCAATTCCAACTTAGGGCTTGAGAAAAAAAGAGAAAGAGAACTTCTATTTGCTTCTAATCTTCACCAAGTTGAATCCCTTAGCTTCTAGCACCTTGAATCCCTAAGAAAATGGAGGCCTTCAAGCTCTTGATTTGCTTCCATGGAGAAATTTTTGAGAGGGGAAGAGAAGGGAAGAAGATGAAGAGGTGAAAGAATAAAGAGATGAGAGAAAAATGAAGTAAAAGAAATGGGTTTACTCCCCCAAGATGGCCGGCCAAAAGAGTGTAGAGAGAGAGAGTGTATGTATTGTTTGTGTGTGGTCAAAATTTAAGTAGCTAAAATGTGGGTCCCAAGGTATGGTCCAATTGCACAAAGTTTTAAACATGTGGGTACATTTATATCTATGTAAGCAATAATACAACACTAATTTTTTTTTCAAGTTGGGAAAAAAATAATATACCAAAAAATAATTGGGTCCAAATTTATGTATAAATTACTAAAATACCCCTTATTAAATTACGGGTCATTACAATCTACCCCCTTAAAAGAATTCCGTCCCGAAATTCAAAACACAAACAAGACAATAACCACAAACCATCAATAGATCATCAACTCAATTTAGCAGTAAATCACAACGTGTATGCCGTGTTTAGATTAACTTACCTCAATCGGCGAAGAGATGGGGATAACGAGACCTCATCTCTGACTCTGTCTCCCAAGTCGATTCTTCAACGTTGTGATGGTCCCACTGAACTCGAACCAAAGGAATCGTCCGGCCTCTAAGAATGCGGTCCTTCCTCTCAAGTATGCGAAGGGGTTGTTCCTCGTAGGAAACGTCTTGATCTACCTCGATCTCTTTCCAATCCAAAATGTGCGAAGAATTCTCTTGATACTTCCGCAACATCGAAACGTGAAAAACGTTATGAACCTTTGAAAGCTGAGGTGGAAGGGCTAATCGGTAGGCAACTTCACCAATCTTATCAAGAATTTCAAATGGCCCAATGAACCTTGGTGATAGTTTTCCCTTCTTCCCGAATCGAAGTACTCCACGTCTAGGTGAAACCTTAAGAAACACATGATCACCAGAACGGAGAGGTAGTGGCTGACGACGACGATCGACATATGACTTCTGACGGCTCTGCGCTGTAATCAATCTTTTCCGAATAATGTCAATCTTCTCGGACGTCTCACGAATCAAATCAGGACCCAAGATGGATGACTCACCAACCTCAGTCCAACACAAAGGAGATCTACAGGGTCGGCCATACAGGGCCTCAAACGGCGCCATTTGAATACTAGACTGATAGCTATTGTTGTAGGCGAATTCCACTATCGGCAAGTGGTCTTCCCAAGTACCCCCAAAATCCATAACGCAAGCTCGCAACATGTCCTCCAGAATCTGGATGGTACGCTCGGACTGTCCGTCCGTCTGCGGGTGAAATGCTGTGCTCAACAAAAGCTGGGTCCCCAAAGCCTTCTGAAGGCTCTGCCAGAACTGAGAAATGAACCTAGAGTCGCGGTCAGAAACAATAGAGACTGGAATACCATGAAGCCTCACGATCTCACGAACGTATAACTTGCTAAGAACATCAATAGAATCTGTCACTTTGATGGGCAAGAAATGTGCAGATTTGGTTAAGCGGTCAACGATCACCCAAATAGCATCGTGCTGACGAAAAGTCCTCGGGAGTGCAGTGACAAAATCCATAGCGATATGCTCCCATTTCCACTCGGGAATAGGAAGAGGCTGAAGTAAACTTGGAGGTCGCTGATGTTCAGCCTTTACCTGCTGACATGTCAGACAACTGGATATAAACTCTGCAACGGATCGTTTCATCCCTTTCCACCAAAACTGACGACGTAAGTCTTGATACATCTTCGTGCCACCTGGATGCACGGCTAGGTGAGAATGATGAAATTCTTTCAAGACCTCTTCACGACAAGCTGTAGGAACATAAGGTCTACCTTTAAATCTTACACCGTGCTCAGGACTAAAAGTCCACCCATCAATCGCTTCACCACTAGAGATACGTGATCGAAGTGATTCGGTCTCATCATCGGACTGCTGGGCCTCCAAAACTCGACTTAAAAGCGTTGGTTGAGCAACCAAAGTGAATAGTGTAGCACGCCCGTCGGCCTCTGCAAGATGAACATCGAAGTCTCTAAGTTGTTGCAGCATCTTCCATTCTCGAACTGCTATAGAAGCCAAAGTAGAACAAGGTTTCCTGCTAAGAGCATCGGCCACGACATTAGCCTTTCCGGGATGATACTGTAGATCAAAATCATAATCTTCCAAGTACTCCATCCATCGCCGTTGCCTCAAATTCAAGTCACGTTGTGTGAAGATATACTTAAGGCTCTTGTGATCAGAGAAAACTTCAAATCGATCACCATAAAGATAATGTCTCCAACTCTTCAACGCGAAGACCACAGCTGCAAGTTCCAAATCGTGCGTAGGATAATTTGACTCGTGAGGTTTCAACTGTCGAGAACCATAGGCAACAACCTTGCCTCCTTGCATCAAAACACATCCAAGACCCTCTTTCGAAGCATCACAATACACAGCATATTCCAATCCTCGCTCGGGTATAATTAGAATAGGCGTCGAGGTCAACTGAGTCTTCAATTGTTGGAAAGCTTGTTCGCAAGATTCGGTCCATACAAATTTCGTCCCTTTACGTGTAAGCTTGGTCATAGGCATGGCTATGCGCGAAAAATCCTTCACAAAACGTCGATAATAACCCGCTAGTCCCAAAAAACTTCGAACTTCAAAAACATTCTTCGGTGGTTGCCAATCCATCACAGCTTCAATCTTTGATGGATCCACAGAAACTCCATCACTAGACACGACGTGCCCAAGAAACTTTACTTCAGGTAGCCAAAATTCACACTTAGAAAACTTGGCATACAAGCGGTGTTCTCTCAAAGTATGTAAAACGATGCGAAGATGCTCCTCGTGTTTCTCCCTAGAAGGCGAATATATGAGAATGTCGTCAATGAATACAATAACAAACTTGTCAAGATAAGAGTGAATATACGATTCATCAAGTCCATGAATGCGGCAGGAGCATTCGTCAAACCAAAAGGCATCACAAGAAACTCAAAGTGACCATAACGTGAACGGAAGGCTGTCTTGGGAATATCTTGCTCTTGTATTCTTAATTGATGGTAGCCCGATCTCAGGTCGATCTTCGAAAAATACGTCGATCCTCGAAGTTGATCAAATAAGTCATCGATCCTTGGAAGTGGATACTTATTCTTTATTGTAGCTCGATTCAACTTGCGGTAGTCTATACACAATCGCAAAGATCCATCCTTCTTTTTGGCAAAGAGAACCGGTGCTCCCCAAGGCGAAGCACTAGGGCGAATAAATCCTTTGTCCTGAAGATCTTCTAGTTGAGACTTCAACTCTTTCAACTCAGCAGGAGCCATTCGATACGGCGGAATAGAAATAGGAGATGTACCCGGAACAAGGTCTATTGTGAATTCGATCTCGCGAATGGGTGGTAAGCCAGGCAAATCCTCAGGGAATACATCAATAAACTCACAAACAACAGGAGGAAACTCTTCATGAGTCACCCTATGCTCATCAACCAACAAGCTAGCCAAATAATCATTATGTCCTCCCCTCCCATGCAAAAGATGTAAGGGCGAAGTCGGGAAGCTAGGATGATCCCCCAAAAACACACAAGTCTCTCCTGACGGAGCAAGGAAGGTGACTCTCCTACGAAAGCAGTCAATGAAAGCGCGATAGGCGCTAAGCCAATCCATACCAAGTATCACATCAAAACTAGACATATCAATTATAATGAAGTCAACTTTAAGATTTTGGTCCGATATGATAAGCTCACAATTTCGACATACAAGGTCTAATGGAACCAATCCTCCAACGGGAGTGTCTACGGTGAGCGTAGAACCTAAATGGCCTACCTCCAACCCTAACGCCGATGCAAATGTAGACGATATGAATGAATGAGATGCCCCAGTATCAAAGAGAACCGATGCCCTAGAATTGAACACTAGTAATGTACCTCGGATGACAGACGGTTCAGGGGTGTCGGAAGATGTAGCAGTACCAAGATTGTACACTTGCGGTGGAGTGGCGAGAGCTTGCTGTCCACCTCTGAAAGATCCTAGCAATGGGTACTGTTGACCCTTGGAAACACTGGGTCTAGAGCTCTGAGCAGTAGGTGGTACAGGCGGTGATGGTAGAAGCGAAGGCCTAACACTCTGCTGGTGATGTCCCATAATAGAAGGTGCAGATTGCACAGATTGCTTGAAAGGGCAGTTCTTGAGAAAATGATTGGGATCACCACAACCGAAATATACCCTTGGCCCTAGGTGATGCCCACCACGGGCTGATGTAGAATGTCGAGAACCACGAGCCTGTGAACGCTGAGCCTGAGGTCGAGAAGCAGTGGGTGCTGGATACAAATGATGTGTAGTATAAGAGGACTGTTGTTGCTGTCGAGGAGCCTCATACTTTGGCTTCTTGTTCTGAGGACCACTAGATGATTCGGTATGAGATCCTTTGGTTGAAGGACGAGCGTCTCTAATCTTCTTGGAACTATTATACTCCTCTTCAAAGATCATTGCTTTCTGTACCACTTGGTTATAGGTCGGGAGCTCGAAACCCATAACCTTTCCACGAAGACCCGGTCGAAGTGCGCGCTCAAATGTTCTTGCCTTGGTAGCATCATTGGATGTGATATCAGGTGCAAATCGCGCTAAGTCCCCAAAGCGGGCCTCAAAATCGACAACAGACATATCTCCTTGCTGAAGAGATAAGAATTCCACCCTCTTAGCATTGCGTGCATGGTCCGGAAAATACTTCCCAAGAAATAGGCTTTCAAAAGTGCCCCAAGTCATACCCTCAAGAGCGTTAGTTGTCAAAACAAGGTCCCACCAAATCTGAGCTCTACCAGAGAATTGAAAAGTAGCGGCATCAATGCGAAGATGATCCTCTACGAG
The DNA here is from genome assembly GCA_033977485.1 of Hydrangea macrophylla. Classification (NCBI taxonomy): domain Eukaryota; kingdom Viridiplantae; phylum Streptophyta; class Magnoliopsida; order Cornales; family Hydrangeaceae; genus Hydrangea; species Hydrangea macrophylla. The sequence goes on along the minus strand of CM066988.1, from coordinate 57,314,952 downwards.
CCCGATATGATCAAAGATGCGGACAATCCTTTTCAGCCAAAGCTCAGCTCCGACTGGGTCAGGATCACCCGAGAAAATGGGAGGATTACGCTTCTCAAACTCCCTCATCACTGATAGAACTCTGGGCTCCGCCGGTGCTAAAGGAACAATAGGCTCCGCAACAGGAGGAGGCTCCTGAACCACTGAGGCGATGGGAGGAGGTTGCGGAATTTCATTTCGGGCCGCTCGGGCAGCTTGAGTGAACTCCCGCATGGCTTCAGCCATCTCACGAAAGAATTGAGCTCCCCCAGGAATTCCACCAAAAGCATCGCCGGGGGCGGAGGAAGAAGAAGAAGCCTCTACCCCACGGCCACCAGCGCCAACACGACCTCGAGCACGGCCTCTAGCACGACCTGCTGGACGGCCCCTAGCACGACCTCTCACTCGAGGAGGCATCACTAAACACAAGAAAACACAAAGACGTAAGCACAAAGGCATATGGTCATGCGAACATCTAATCTTGAAGGCATGTAACATAAATCGAGTGAACATACCCTCACCAAAACATTCCTATATAAGTTAATATACTTCACATTGGCATTTATGCACATAATCATGTCGGCATGCAATCATCTAAGCAAGTCAACTACAACACATGCCTTGAATTTAAGTAATGAAATTAACACCTCAAAACACGAAGCAAAAGTCATATAAAGACCCAAATGAACTCCCAGAGCACCAAGGTATTCGAACCCGGTTAGCTCTGATACCAATCTGTAACGCCCCGACCGCCGAAGTGCAAGGAAAGAAAGATACAAAAGGAAAGAACGAAAAAAGGTCATTTGTGTTAGCTGAACTTTTAACAGTTTGTAAATAATTATGCCATTAGAAATTTCATATTCCATCCGCGTTGTCCCATGTAAAACGTAATTCCGGACAACTTTTCCCGACTGATATTTTCTCAGATCCGCACCATTTGGGCAGAAAAAGCTCACTGCTACAATCAGTCCCAGGATTAATTTTCTATGTTGCTGAAACTTTAAAAAGATTTTCGACACTCATATATTTTGAAATCTGATATTCCGTCCGCGCTGTCCCATGTAAAACGTAATTCCGGACAACTTTTCCCGACTGATATTTTCTCAGTTCCTCACCGTTTGGACAGAAAATAAGAATAACAGTAGCAGTATTTTTTTTTGACAGCAGTTTTGACAGCATTTTGGCAGCATTTCGCATGCGTGCCCATTTCCGTTAAATCCTCGTATTTTGCATCTAAAACATACATACACAAGTCTGAAAAGGTGTATAACATGTGTGTAAACCAACCGGGACTTTATACGTTCGAAACATAATGAGAACGAGAGGTAAAAGAGGTAATAGAGAGAAAGAAGGGGAGAGAGAGAGATTGGGAGAGAGACATTGGGAGAGATAGGGAGAGAGACAGAGGGAAAGTATTCTAAGCACACACGCACGTGTATTTTCACATTCGGAAACATTTTAAAAAAGGAAATACCATTCCAACATGAATAAAAGAAAAGAAAGTTTGGGAAATGGAACGAGATTAGAGAGAGGGAAAATGGGGGAGGGAGATTTTAAGACATTTCCTTTAAAAGCAAAATGGACAAATCCGGCAAGGATTAAAATCAACACACATACATAAGGCATTGAAAGAGATTCTATATAAACGTCAAAGAGCTTCAAGTCTTTAAAAGAGTTAGAATACATCCAAGACAAGAGATATTAAGACAAAAGAGAGGTTCTTTGCAACACACATGAAGTTTTAAATATGTACACAACACAACAACGCAGCTAACACGTGCCGGTCCCAAAAGAAAGTGAGTCTAGCTATTACAGATTTCATATTCAATGTTCATATGAATTAGTACATGCAATTCTATTGATCCAATCCTATTCCATGATACTAGATCACATAAATTACATGTCCCCTTCCCATCCACGAGCTAGCTCTCAAAACAAAGTCCTCCAACAAGAGGCTTCAAAAAGAGGATACCTTTAATCCCACCCTTTACTCGGACTTGGGGTCTTTCCCCTTATCAATATTTCCTGCAAAAAGATTTGGGATCGTAGTCCCTTAGCGCGACGGCTAAGTAGATAATGTATGTAAAGACACAAAGTAATTTCTATGACTAAGAATGAAATGCGATGCAATGAGGTTGCCACCGAGGCGATGCAAATGTAAGGCTTCTTGGCCATGCATGTAATCGTTCACTCCCCTCGTTACCGGACTGCGAGCAATCCCCCACTGGGAACTTAGCATACTAACCTTCCGATAGCTAGTCGGCTATAAATTAGCGTTTGGCATGTTCTTAGGTACGTCCACCCTGTCTCACATCACAACCCGCATCCGGATTTCCATATCATCTCATTTTATGCCCTTCTTCGTGAGGGATCTTTTCAACGCATATCATGTGTATGCAATGTTTTTGCCGATATGGCACAAATGCTATGAATCCCTTTGATTCACTCAACCAATGTCAATGCTTATGCAATGTCATGTCCACTAATGAATGTATAATGTCTTATGCATTATTGTTAAGAAATCAAAGGAACAATAATGAAATTCATTTTATGAGTTCAAATGTAATATTAACCCATTATGCTCCATAATAGTACTAAGCTAGAATTAAGCACATTTTGCACACCTTGAATCACAAATGATAGAATTTGTATAGTAACTCATGATCTCTACACATGCAATTCCAATAACCAAAGCTAACATCTCCAACTTAACTTCTAACATGGATTTCAACTAGCGAGTAGACAAGTAGGCACATAGATATTAACTTAAGCATGTAAATCACATAGTTCCATTCTAAGTTAAGAAATTTAAAGAGAACTAGGTTAGGGCAATTCATCTAATCCAAGGGTTTCATCAACAAGTTTTGCAATTCATACTTTGAAGGAGGAAATAAAATGCACCCATGGACACATAAACATGTAGTTTCATAGGATCTAGGACCTAAGTTAATGATATACTACATAGCCCTAGAAATTTACCCAACAATCAACACACATGCATCATCATACTTAGAAATAGGAATTAAAGTGTATCAATACATAGAAAATCTACCTTGTTCTTGGAGAAATCCAAAGAACTCCCAATTCCAACTTAGGGCTTGAGAAAAAAAGAGAAAGAGAACTTCTATTTGCTTCTAATCTTCACCAAGTTGAATCCCTTAGCTTCTAGCACCTTGAATCCCTAAGAAAATGGAGGCCTTCAAGCTCTTGATTTGCTTCCATGGAGAAATTTTTGAGAGGGGAAGAGAAGGGAAGAAGATGAAGAGGTGAAAGAATAAAGAGATGAGAGAAAAATGAAGTAAAAGAAATGGGTTTACTCCCCCAAGATGGCCGGCCAAAAGAGTGTAGAGAGAGAGAGAGTGTATGTATTGTTTGTGTGTGGTCAAAATTTAAGTAGCTAAAATGTGGGTCCCAAGGTATGGTCCAATTGCACAAAGTTTTAAACATGTGGGTACATTTATATCTATGTAAGCAATAATACAACACTAATTTTTTTTTCAAGTTGGGAAAAAAATAATATACCAAAAAATAATTGGGTCCAAATTTATGTATAAATTACTAAAATACCCCTTATTAAATTACGGGTCATTACATATACAAACACCATACACAACTTTGGTATGCACCCTAAGGTTAGGAGTCAACGATGGGATCTGATGGCTATCCTTTTTCTTGGCTTCTAATCACATCTTAGCCAATCTGATCAATCCTTGATCTAACTAAAACTAATTAATTACAGACATCCCTACTACAATGTTGTAATTGCACTCCAAGAAAATGGAAATTATACTTAGGCCCAAGTTACTAAATTTATCTGCAAATATACCCCTCCACGTTAATAAGCAACACAAGGTAAAATATAATTGACGTACTGTCTAACTTTTTCGTCACCTATTATTTACCACTTTTGGAAACTCTAGTTATCCACAATCGATCACGTATGGAAAGACCTAACTAACCTTTTTACAAATAATTATTATTTAACTATAAATTATATATACATATAAAATGGTTTACGAAAAACCCAACTGAGTACTCAGATTTATGTGATCGATTGAAACTATCCAAAAGTTATCCAACATGGATTCCATATTGAAGATACACGTTCACAGACCTCATATACTAATCACCCAACATACCAAGGTATTGATCATAAGATCTCACTATGTAGTATATCAAAGTAATTAGCATAAGAGTGCTGAGTCCATTTATCTCCTCAGGATTAAGAGTAATATACAATTTAATGAACTAGATAAACAAACACTTAAGAGACAATCATTTAGTGCAGTAATCTAGTTAGTGATCCTGTTCAACGCATCAACCACGCTAACATATAAGTTGTGAGTTCAACAACTCCAATGATAGAGTTATGTCACCCCACCATGTAGCACCTATATGTTACAGTCGTCCATATGAATTGTCCCAAATTCATACTAACTGTGAACTAAGTTTCAAGTTGAAAGGAACTGATGATCACGAACTCCCGTGAGTGAATCCTTTCCATGCACCTAAATCATCTACAATTCAACTTAAGGACACATTAATACATTGCTCATGTATTGAAATGATATAGGCATACCCATAATATATAATAACAGTCAATAATAAATTCAATTTATTAATAATAAAATATCTTGACGAGTGGCTTTAAGGGCATACAAACCCAACATTCTCCCACTTGCACTCAAAGCCAATCGACATTACATCGTACTCCTAATCCATCCACATGAGACTCAAATTTCTTTGCCGACAGTGTCTTTGTGAAGGGATCTGCTAGGTTTTCCTCCAATGCAATTTTGGCCACGGTGACATCGCCTCTTTGCACGAACTCGCGAATCAGGTGATATTTCCTCTATATATGTTTTCCATGCTTCTGGTTCCTGGGGTCCTTACTCTGCACAACTGCTCCACTATTATCATAATAAAGAACAATAGGAGAACTCGCATAAGGTACTACCCCTAGATCCATGAGGAACTTTCGGACCCATATGGCCTCTTTTGCTGCCTCAGAGGCTGCAACATATTCGGCCTCCATGGTGGAGTCAGCAATACAAGATTACTTTACACTCCTCCGACTAATGGCTCTACCTCCAAGCGTAAACACATAACCAGAAGTTAACTTTCTGGAATCTCAATCTGATTGAAAATCAGAATCAGTGTAACCAATTGGAACCAAATCCTCTCCACCATAGATTAACATATAATCCTTAGTCCTCCTTAAATACTTAAGGACATGCTTTACTGCTTGCCAGTGTGCTGGCCTTGGGTTAGATTGATATCTGCTGACTATTCCTACAGCATAACAGATATCTGGTCTGGTGTATAGCATAGCATACATGATACTTCCTACAACTGAAAGGAATTCTTCTCATTTGTTCCTCTTCCTCGGGTGACTTAGGACATTGATCCTTAGATAGAGGGACTCCATGTCTGAAAGGCAGAATGCCTTTCTTGGACTCATGCATTGTAAATCTAACCAAAATCTTATCTATGTATGCTAATTAGGATAGACCTAACATCATTTTCTTGCGATCTTGCATAATCTTGATCCCAAGGACATAACTGGCCTCACCCAAGTCTTTCATATCAAACTGGATAGAGAGCCATATTTTCACTATAGATAATACTCCTACATCGTTTCTTATTAGGAGTATATCATCTATAAAGAGAACTAGATATACTACTACACTACCCTCAGCCCTTTTGTATACACACGGTTCATCCACGTTTTGATTAAAACCAAAAGGCTTGATTGCCTAATCGAAATGAATGTTCCAACTACGCGAAGCCGGCTTAAGTCCATAAATAGACTTATGCAATTTGTACGCAAGGTGCTCTTGGCCTCTTGCCATGAATCCCTCTGGCTGCACCATGTAGATGTCTTCCTCAAGATGACTATTCAAGAAGGCCGTCTTGACATCCATTTGCCATATCTCATAGTCATGATGTGTAGCTATGGACAAGAGAATCCTAATGGACTTAAGCATGGCTACCGGTTAAAAAGTTTCCTCATAATCAATCCCTTCTTTCTGAGTATAACCTTTTGCAACCAGCCTTGCTTTGAAGGTCTCGACCTTTCCATCCATTCCTCTCTTTCTCTTGTAGAACCACTTGCACCCAATGGGTTTTATCCCTTCAGGTGGTTCTACAAGCTCCCATACATGATTAGAGTACATAGATTCCATTTCAAATTTTATAGCAATGTGCCATTACTCAGCATCTCGGTCAAAAATAGCCTCATTGTAGTTGCAGGGATCTAGGTCGTGTTCATGAGGAACAGCCTCGTAAGACTCTCCCAGTAGGGTATACCTACTAGGTAGTCTCACTTCTCTCCCACTACGATGAGGTACTGGTGTAACATCAGGCTGTGGATCTACTTGTGTAGTCTCGGGTATATCACTCTGTATAGTAGGCTCACATAGGCTGGCAACTGCTGGATCATTTGACAATTCTTGCAGTACAATTTTACTCTTGGGTGTATGGTTCATTACATAATCTTCTTCTAGAAATACAACATTTTCACTAACAAACACTTTATGATCTCTGGGATCATAAAATAAACTTGCCTTACATCCTTTTGGATACCCAACAAACATACATGCATCTGATCTTGATTCCAACTTATCCATCTTTCCTTTCTTCACATAAGCAGGACATCCCCAAATGTGCAAGTATTGTAAGCTTGGCTTTTGCCCTGCCCACAACTCTCTAGGTGTCTTGGGAATAGACTTAGAAGGAACTAAGTTCAGAATGTACATTGCTGTCTCTAGGGCATATCCCCAAAAAGATAATGGTAAAGTTGAGTAACTCATCATCGATCTTACCATGTCAAGTAAAGTTCTGTTCCTCCGTTCAGAGACACCATTCTGCTGGGGAGTCCTAGGTGTAGCTAACTGGGATATAATCTCATGATGTGTTAAGTAGTCCTTGAACTCTCCTAAGAGGTACTCACCTCCTCGGTCAGACCGAAGAGACTTAATGTGTTTACTTAATTGCTTCTCAACTTCTACCTGAAACTCCTTGAATTTCTCAAAAGCTTCAGACTTGTGGTGCATTAAGTAAACATAGCCATATCTTGAGAAATCATCAATGAAGGTGATAAAATACTCATAGCCTCCTCTAGCTCGAATGTTCAAGGGGCCACACACATCCGTGTGAACTAGCTCCAACGGCTCTTTGGCTCTTAACCCATTGGCCAAAAATGATTGTTTAGTCATTTTCCCTTTCAAACAGGATTCACAGACTGGTAGCAGTTGGACAGAAAGAGATGTAAGAAATCCATCAGCTACTAGTATTTGGATCCTATTCAGATTAATGTGACCAAGACGTAAGTGCCAAAGATACGTTGAATTCACTTGAGAAACTTCCTTTTTAATGGTAATATCTTGGATGAATCAACAGTCTCAGTGTCATGTATAGTGTAGGTATTAGGATATATCAAGTATAAACCATCTTGCAAAACACCAAAGCACAAAATAAAATGATCCTTCTTTATTAAAACTTTATTACTAAAAAACACTGAATACCCAAATTTTGAAAGACATGGAATCAAATTTCTTCTTATTTCTGCTACATAAAGACAGTCTTCTAATACTAATACCCTACCACTACCAACCTCTAATCTCATGACTCCAACTGCTTCCACTGCGACTCTTACATTAGATGCAAGAAAAGGTAAATCTCCTCGTTACTGAGCTTTCTGGTTACTAAAACCCCTACAATGAATTGCAACATAATTAGTGGCGCCTGAGTCTATGCACCAGGTATTAGTAGAATCTGCCACAAAACATGCCTCAATAACAAAAGACTAAAGAATACCTCCATTAGCCTTCTTCTTTGCCAAATAGACTGGGCAGTTTGCCTTCCAATGTCCTTTCACTCTACACTCAAAGCACTTGCCTTGAGGTGCCTGATTCTCAGCCTGAACTACCTTCTTGCCTTTTCCCTTATTTTTCTTAAATTTACCTTTAGGATGTTGGGTGGGTTTCTTCTTTCCGAATCCTTTACCTTGAGGCTTAGACCTAGAAGAAACCTCAGCAACCATAACACTGACCTTGGGTTTTACAACAGTCTCTGCTTCCTGTAAGGCATTCAATAGTCCACGTAATGTGTAATCAAGCTTGTTCATATTATAGTTAAGCCTGAACTGATTGAATGACTCGGGCAGAGACTGTAAAATAAAATCAACTTGGGACTCTGCATCAAGATCTGCTCCCAAGACCTCGAGTTCATTTAAGTAAGCAATCATTTTTAAAACATGGTCTCGAACTGGAGTACCCTCAACCATCATAGTGTTAACTAGGTTACGGAATGCAATTTGACGAGCATCACGTCTATGCTCACCAAACATCTCCTTAAGGTTGAGCATTATATCTTTAGCAGTAGGCATAGATTGATGCTGGTGCTGGAGGACATTTGACATGGATGCCAATATATAGCACTTAGCCATCTCATCAGCCTTTGCCCACCGCTCATAACACTCACGGTCCTCTGTAGAAGAATCTAAGGTAGGAAGTTCAGGACAATCAGTTGAGAGCACATATTTGTGCCCTTCAACAGTAAGCACTATATCCAGATTACGTTTCCAATCCACATTATTTGGTCCAGTTAATTTATTTTCCTTGAGGATAATTGACAATGGGTTGAATGGAGACATTTTATCTTAAAGTCAAAACATAAATAAACATATAAGAATACATGTACGCCAATGGGTATTAGCATCAAATATGTATATGTATCTAGTGATCTCCTCTACAAAATCACAACTACATATTTGAGTAAATTAGAATACTAACTCTGTGATTACATGGCTCCTTGGGGAGATCATATGTTGCCACTAGTTAGCGGGAATTCCATCACTAACATACCATCTAGACATAAATGTCAAGTATTTAGTAACTTCCAAGTTTTCTTTAGCCTTCTAAAATATGAAAGTACTATCACTCCTTGGGGAGAATACCTATCATATTTTAGTCAAGTGTATACCATAACCTTAAGTTCAAATTCATTTTGTGAGTTACTGTTTCCTTGGGGAAAAATTTCACTCCCACTCATTCTGATTTAAGCTTAAAAAAAATGTGACTCAACTTGGTAACTTAGTATGTTGACACCCTCCATAGAGAAGCCCTTTATAATTAGAAACGAGGTGACAACATCCCTTACCTTGAGTTGGTCATGGAATGCTGTGGGGTATTGTATCTATACCCCTCACTGTAGACACCCCAATTTTGACCTAACGTCGAATTTAGGAGAGTGTCACCTCCAAGTCCGATGATGATAAGGACCGAAAGATTTGAAGTATTCCAAGCTCTTCAAAAAGTCTCCAAAACGCGATAAAATTTCACAGAAAGGAGAAAATACCAGGTATTTAGGGGAATTCGGATATAAAACACAATTTTCGGAAAAGATCTTCAAAAATAATTTGCTTTGAAAAGAAGGAAGACCTAAAGAGGGAATCTTAGCTAAAAACGGCACACGGCAGACTGCCGCGGCACTCACTAAGTGCCGCAAGGCAGTCAGGGAGTGCCGGTCCGGCATTCACCAAGTGCCGCCAACATTTTCTAATTGCCGTTCACTTTTAAAGTCTGTATTTTGCAGTGCAATACGTATGCGTATGCGAATAAGAACAAAAAACTGATAAAGTAAGACTGACAAAAACGCGGCAATCCATTAATTTCTGCGGCATTTGATGAATGCCGCGCGGCAGTCGCGTAGTGCCGCGACGGCAGTCATGAACTACCGCGGCGGCATTCACGGACTGCCGCGAAAGTTTTTGGACTGCCGCGCTGGGCAGCAGTCTGCCTAATTTCAGAAAGTACATATTGTACCACCAAATGAGGGATTTACACCTGTCTTTTACTCCGAATTTACTGAAATTACCTAGGTATTTTTGTCTATATAAGAAGAGGTATCTTCATTGAAAAGGAGAGACAAAAAAAAAAAGGGGAAGCACAAAAAAGACTACCATTACACCAACATTTTTTGGAGAGAAAAAAAGAGAGTTTGGAGAGTTTGAAGAAGAGTTTAGAAGATCTTCAAAGGAGAGAAACTTTGAGGATAGTTTGGAGGTGACCCTCTAATCTTAGTTGTGTTTTCTTTCTTTTGAGCTTCTAATTTACAAGTCATTTAGTTTTTCTTGATTAAGTTTTAGAGTTTGTTAAGTAAACTTGGAAGTCCTTACTTCCTAGTTCTTTGATCCTTCTTCTATTTTCCTTGTTTATGTTTTTCTTTTTAGATTCTTGGAGATCTTCAATATCTCCTTTGAAAGCTCTTGAGTTTGATGTTTTGAATCTCATGTAAGCTTATACTTCACATGGGAGTCAAAGTTTGATCATCACTTTTTATAAATAAATAGATGGATCCAAGTCCATCCTTATGACTTGAGTCCTCTAGCTTGATGTTTCATGGAATCCCTTCTATATTCCTTTGAGACCCATGAGTATTAACCATATCTTCATCTCCAATGACCATCAAGTGGTAGGAGAAAGTATTTTGGATCTAAACTCATCCCTATGGTTTTGATTCATCATCTTGAGATTTCATGAAGTCTATTCATACTTCATTTAAAATCTACAAATATAAAAGTCTCTAGCCTCCAATGACCATCAAATGGTAGGAGAAGTGGTTTGGTTTAAACCCAACTTCATGGTTTAATAGTTGGGGTTAACAAATAAAAGTTGAACTTGACAAATGAAAACAGTGAATTCACAAACTGTTTTTGATCAAAGATTTTTAGTTCGAAATCTAACCGTTGAATTCAAGTGAAACCAACGGGAAAGTGTCAATAACACAGTAATATACCACTGTAAATTTTGTTTTAAGGTGGTTTTATGTTTAGAAGGGTTTGATCATGGGTTTTGTGAGCCAACCACAATCTGTCCAGAGTTTCAGAATAGTTTCGGAACAGCAAGTCCATTTTGAAATTCATAAATCAGAAGTCTAATGGAGTTTTTGGGGCCTCTAATAATTTTTTCTGGGTACCTTAATGTGTTAGGAAGATCCCCTAAAACGATCCAAGTGTTTCTCATATTTTTGCTATTTTTAAAAAATCAAACAATATCTCTGGACAGAGAGTTGTACATCTCTGAGTGACGTCTGGTTCTTGTCCTTTTCCCGGAGATCTAACCGTTGAAACCTTGATTTTCTTTTTGATTTGGAAACTAGACTGACAGAGGCATCTTGTGTCCAAAATTCACCGACATCAAACAATGGGAGACGTGCTTTTTCGTGTCTTAAAGTTCTGGTCTGCTCTCTGCAATTTTCAGAATTTCATGACACATTTGACCAACTTTGTAAATAATGGCCCAAATGATTCTCTTATGACTTAGGGCCTAAACCATATCTTAATAATGATTAATTAGACTTAAAACTCAAAGCTAAATGATTCAAATCAATGAATAAATTCATAGTTAATAGCCTACTCTTGTTCATATTCATGAATTCATGTACATTAATGCTTATAATTAGAATTAGTAATTGGATAAAGTTGGATTTCATTGCTCGCCAGATATAAGCTAGAGAATTAGGATTGATTGTTTGATATCATATTATTATGTGAAGCACGTGGACTAACCTTTTGTTTTGTAGCGCTATTAAGGTATGATTTCTAGAACTCCTCTTTAGTTTATCTTAATTTCTTGATTTTATTGATTTTTTGACTTAATGCGCGACACCTTAGAATTAGGTTTTGCCTTATGTGTATATGTGATTAGAGACTCTTTTTTAGGATTTTCTTTTATTCGTATGCATTGCACGTTTACTATCGCTGCTGGATCCCGGGTAAGTTCACTTGTTCCCTATTGCATATCATATCGCCTGCTACCTGAATTATGTGGCTTTTGAATGATATTTTGTCAATTGCAATTTTACACCCTTTGGACATGCTTTTGTGATGTATATGTATATATGTATTAGTTGAGGGCATGCTTAGATTAATAAATTTGATTAAAAGGATGTTGAGTAGAGGCCTATCGCAAGATAGGATGAGAGAGGGTGTTTTAGTCCGACAGGCTCCTTCCTCTCTCATTCCATAATCCCCGGACCTAGTTAATCTCTGGTTTCTAAAAGATCAGTTTGCTTTTAAAATGGTTTCTTAATTCTCCTTTTAAAAAAAAATTAAGTGGCGACTCGTTTGTTTTGAACTTGAATTTCAAAAGGACTTTAAAAGAAAAGCTGTGGGTAAGAAAAAATGCGATATCCACAATCTGGCGACTCTGCTGGGGATCGAACCCAGAATCTCTGGTTTCGCAGACCAGAATTCTGATTTTGGGTTCACTTGAGGATTAGACTTGAAAAATATCCTTTTAATCGAATTAATTAATTTTTGTGTGCCTGTTGCATTTCACTTGCATGTCCAGCCAGTCGATTGCACGGAACTATGACCTTGGAGGCTCGGGGCAACCCGGTCGGTCAAGTCATCATGGGACTGTGTGATCACCCTTGATCTCGTACCATGATTTGGTATATAAAGCATCCTATCGGGTGTGTGTCAAGGGTCCCTTATTTGACCAAAACCCAGCCTTCGCATAGTAGTTTCTATAGAACATTTCAATCTTAGGAAATCAATTCTTGATTAGGGTTATGTGTTAGGAAGTTTTGTATGCCCGGAAGGGATTACTTGAGATGATGACGATACTTGCTTGATGAAAGATGAATAATCTTTTAATCACCTTTTTGCAATTTCTCCTCATGTTCCACGACATTTGGAGGACATGCCGAACCTTGATTATAAGATTATACTTCTTATATCATGTTTAGTTAAGCATCATTGACCTTGTATGCATCCAAATTTATGAAAAGTACGGTAATAATCCGATCGTGTGATCCTTCTACCCCGAAAGAATTTTAAGACCATCTTTGAAAGCAAGTGGATTTTGTAATCTTCATCCCAAAGTTTTCAATTGCTCTTTCAAAAATCTTTGGAGTTCACTTTTGATTAAAGCTCCAAACTAATCTTTGGGAATTGTTTTTAAAAAAATGCTCTTCAAATGAATTTTAAAGCAAAATTTCAATCAAATTATCTTCATTGAGAAATGTTTTCACATCCTCATTTTTTTAAATAAAAGATTCAAAATTCTTGAGAATTGTTTTTGAAAGATCTCATCGTTCTAAAGAAATGCTTTTCAAATAAATTTCGAAATTTTTCTGAATATCCAACCTTTGAAAGGGTAGTAAAGATCACAATGAAAGGAGAAGTTGGCACACTTGACATGGGTGAGGATTTTATGTGCTTATGTGTTTACCTGTTAGGATTAGAATTTTCCTTTACTTTGGCATACAGAGTAGGCACACACACACACTTGCATTTCATTCGTGTGCCATGTGTGCAGTGCATGCATCAAATCATAAGAGCATGTATATTTTGCAATCGATATCATTACATATGTGTAGCGTATAAACTCACAACATTTTCTTCCCAATTAAGATCAAAGTCCCTCAAAAATCCCTTACCATTCAATTCTGCATGCGGACCTTTTTTCTATCTTTTTTTTAAAGAGTGGAACAACCAGATCCCCTAGTAAGGACACTTCTAATCTTCTTGGGTTCATCTCTCTTAATTAGAGGAGGTCATGGACCATCATGTTGAGACATACCCACTAATGGCCCACAGAGCTTTGGAGGAGAAAGTGAGCAAACTGCAAGTCATTGTTGAGCAACAAGATTCTAGGGTGAAGCAATTGGAGGGGGCATGCTTGAGTTCATTCAATTATTGAAAGATCAAATGGGCCCCGATGAGGAAAAGATGGATCAGAGAATAATGGATTGCTTAAAGAAGCACCAACAGGCATGTCTGAACCCACCTGTGCACCGAAGCCCATGTCCAAACCCAACCTATCACCAAAATCCATACCTAAGCTCAACCATTCACCAAAGCCCACATCCAGGCCCAATCCCAACTAACCAAAGAGCTATTCTAAGTCCACATCTCAACCCAAAAACCAACTCAAGCTCAAAGTCGAATTCAAAATCAAACCAAGCCCGCAAACCGAGAATTTTCACCAACCTGGGCATGCCATTATCCATGGCCCTTGGTCACCTTGTCAAGAATGGTCACCTCAGTCCCCTGGACCCAAAGCCACTACCAGATCCCTTACCTCACAAATGTGACCTGCTTTGTACTGTGCCTACCACCAGACCCCTGGCCATACAACTAACTATTACATGAAACTTCGCCATGATATCCAAGATTTCATCGAGCGTAAAATCATCACTCCTTTGCTGAACCCACCAAGTGGCATTTGGCATGACATACAATCTTTTCAATCACAGCCATCACTGAATACTCTCAAGGGATTTGTTGCCTCCATGAGTACGCAACAACCAACTGGCCCCAACCTAATCAACAGAATCGAAAAAGGCATTGACAATACTCGGTATGAGTCAGAAAAGGGTCATTCGACTGAAAAATGGTCCAAAAGGGCGGATGATGTTCCCACAAAGATACAGAAGGGGAATGATGAACCCGAGGACGATGCTAGTGAAGTGATAGTGTTCGGAACTGCTGCTGCTAAAGCAGATGTGGATGCTTTTGGAAATCTAGTCAATTGAAAATCGTCTGTGACACTCCAGTTGAAACCATGTCGAGTCCAGTCTGAAGTCGAGTTATGTTAGGTTGGAGTCAAATGACAAGTCCAGTCGAGTCTTCTGGTCAGTCTGTTATCAAGTCTATTTGCAAGTCTTTGTCGAGTTTATCGAGTCAAGTGATGTAATCCTCTTTCCCTAATAGTTGAATAAAATCTCATTTTTCTTGATTCAGTGTGCTGAGTCGTGAATGTATGGATCATTAAGACCAAAAGAAAAAAAGAGGAGAAGAAAAAGTCACCTTTTCAAATGATCATGGAAAGTACTTTGTTAATAAATCTTTGCATTGAAAAGGATCCCCAAGTGATCAAAGCAAATTTTGTGCCAAAACCATGGAGAAGTAGAGAATTGATTAGCTTTACTTTAAGAATTTAAAGATGCTCTTGCTCAATCTTGAAAAGATGAACTTGGAACTTGAAGCTTGCTCACCATCCCCTTCTCTCAAATACCAAGCCTAAAAGATGAGCCCAACCAGTCTAAAGCCATAAACTGGGTCCTTGATGGTAGCCAGACATTTTAATGAACTTCTTATTCCAAAAAAAGAAAAGAAAAAGAAAAAGAGCTCGCTAGGATGAAAACCCGGAAGGGCGCCTAGGCAAAAGTTAGAGCACAAAAAAAAGAAAAAAAAAGAAGAAAGAGCTCGCTAGGATGAAAACCCGGAAGGGCGCCTAGGCAAAATTTAGAGCAAAAATAAGATACGTGTTGATCTCAAAAATCCTAATCCTAGCCAGTCAAAATCATGGAAAGAATAAGAGATAGTAAGGTAGAGAAAAGAAAGGAAAGAGAAAAGAAAAGGCAGAGAATAGATGAGATTGAGAATTCTTGAGCACTTCAAAGTAGATCATTGGGACATGAACTATCTCAAGGCTTTGTGTTGTTCTAAACAAAGAAAAGAAGTTGAAAATAAAAAGAGAGACTTATCAGCTTCAAAATTTTCGTGAGAGGCTCAAATCCTAAGTGAGCCTAAAACAATGCAGAGATATCTTTGAAAAATAAAGATTTGAAGAGCTGATATTACTTTATGAATATGATAGAGTATGAATAAAACATGATGAGAGTTGTAAAGATTAACTGGCTAGTGAAAAGGTTAAAGAATCAACCGTCAAATAAAAAAAGAAAAAAAAAGAAGAAAAGAAAAGAGGAAAGAAAAAGAATAAAGGAAGAAGTAGTTCATCATGCTACACAAGGGCTACCACAAGTGATATGCACTCCCTAGACCCAAATGGCAACATGGCTCGAAAAGCCCACCAATTCTTGAAGCCTTATTCTTTCAAGACCTCCAGAATTGATGAACTACGCTTTGACCTGATTCCCACTTGGGGATACATAGGCAACCTGCTCGGTTCGGTCTTCACCCCATCATCTCATGCTATCTTTCTTTCAGGCCTTGGCCGAACTACTTTGGACCTGATTCCCGCTCGGGGATAAGTAGGCGAACCTCTCAAGGTTCTCGGTCCATAAACATCCCTAAACTATAAGCATCACCCTTTTGCGCCTTTGGTTTTCTTCCTTCAGATTAGGGGCAAACTCACGTTTGCTTGGAGCCACATATATATCGCCAAACCAATGGAAAACTTCGTTTGCTGAACACCTCATTTAATCCCAAAAGCAATGCCTCCGAGTCTTATTCAAACTAGGGGCAAACTTCGTTTGCCAAAATCCCTCTATGTCAGAAGCAAGTTCTCAAGTAATCAAGTTCATTTTGAAAGGATTGAAATAGAGTGCCTTTCATTCTATAAGCTAAAGCACTAATTTGAAGCACATTCTAGATGGGCAAAGAATTCGCTAATTCAAAAGGGAAAGTTTTCAAAGTTTAGATTTATCAACAAAGTACTGCCATTTGTAAGATGATGAATAAATTAAAGGTGAGATGATACAGTTACTCACAACGAAAGCACATTGATTCATAATGAATGAAAAGTTTGACTCAGTCATTTTGAGTAACTAGCTTTGTCAGGTCTGTCCACTTTTGATGAGTCAATAAATGGTCTCAAATGTGTGGGTTTAAGATGATGAATAAAGATTTGAAAAGTGTAACACCCGTACCCGGAGAAAGGGTTAATTATTAACTTAACATGCATTAATTGATATAATTAGTGTATAAAATGGATTAAGGGGAGGCTTGGACTCGCCCATGGAAAAGTCCCAGTGAAGAGGGACAGGTTTGAAAATGGAACCCAGCAAAGGGTAAATTGGTAATTTGCATGTTACATGATTAAATGCATTTTTATGTGATTACATGAATAATTGCTTAAATGCTTTTATATTATATGTTGATATATGTGTAGCATTTGGTATTGATTTAGACACCCAAATAAGGGTATAAATGAAAACGATCTAAATTAGTAGGTGCGATAGCAATTTCATAAAATATGTGGGATCCACGTTGGGACCCATACGGAACTTAGACAAACACTCATTAAATAATTGGGTAGTTAATACAATTGGTTAGGGGATTTAATAATAAAGTTCAAAAAAATGTTGGGGGTGTAAACGGAAATAAACTAAAACTTGGCTAGGAGGCTCAAGAGGTTGACACCTCTTGAGTGACTCATCATCTTCTCCATATATCAATATAGAGAAAAGAATTGCAGGAGAAGTAAATCTCGGCCATTGACGGAAACTCCGTCGACTCCGTCGTCTTGCCGTTTCGTCGCCGTCGGTACACTGTTTCGCGAACCGAGATCGTATTCGGACTCGTGGAGGTGAGAGGATCGTCTCTATACCTTTCATTTTCAGTTTCGTTAACGTTTTTCCGCGACCCTCTTTGAGGTGACGATATATATACATGATATTTGTATGTAGGAATATCATTGGAGTTAATTAGAGCTAAAATTTGTAAGGAATTTGGGGTTCTAGGCTTTTAATTGGAGCAATTTGTGAGGTGAGTGACTCTAATCCATGGGCTGAATGTAAATCATGTTAAATGTGTTAATTTACATGTTAGTTTGTTGAATTCTTGTAAATTAGAGCATGGACATGAGAATTGGGTATATATGAACATGTTGATTTATGTGGGTTTGGCTAGTTTACTTAAAATTGGAAGTTAATATGTGTTAAATGGTGTGTGAATTACCATGCTAAGATGATGGTGTGATTATGTGCTTATGTGGGTTGAAGAAAGCCTTATGTTAATTCACCGTGGATTTACTCCATAATAAGGAGAAGTGGAAAAACCCAACGGTGTAAGGGTACTCACTACACTAACTGTGTAAAGGTGTGTGAGTTGCGACCCAGCTGTGGAAGGGTGTGTGAGATTGTGTGAATTAGAGGTGCTATATGCACATAAGGGCAAAAAGGCAAGAGCGACGACACGGTGAATTGATATTTGGTCTTTGGAGACTAAATGATATGTTAATTGTTGATTTGTGCATTGAATATGACATTATATTCATACATGTGATTAGTTTACTCACTAAGCGAAAGCTTAAACAAATGCTATTTTCTGTTGTGGTTATTGAATAACCACCGCAGGTACGGCACGGGAGGAGGAAGGAAAATGATCAAAACGACAAGTTGGGCATGGGGGTTATGAGATGTGTGTTGATATGTTTATAAATCTAGATATTTAAGTTTCCTAATGCAACTTATGGTTTGGAGATGTATAGTTAACTCATGTCTTGGGCGAACTTGTAGATACGTTTTAAACTTATGTTATAATGTAACTAGTGGCTTGAGGTTCTCGACTTGAGGCTTGAAGTCTTGACTTGTGGACGGGAGAGATGAGGAGAGACGGGAGAGATGGGAGAGATGGGGGAGATTTGAGCCTCATGCTTGTGAACTTCTTTTGAACTTGTAAAATGATGTAAATTATGGTTTCTTTTATGTTAATGTTCATATTTGGGTTGTAGAAAAAGAGTTTGAATCCTAAAACTTGTATTTTGGAAAGTGAAAGTGAATTTGGAAACTAATGTGTAATATCTCTTGTTTTGCTCAAGTGTGGTTCAAGTAATGGGTTGATCATCTCGGCAAGTCCGGATGTGTCGCTAGTGTTTTGGGCATGTTCCTTTAGTGCTCATAATGCTAGTTGTATCATTGGATCCATGTCTAGCAAGTTTCGTGTATTTTGGATGAGAATAGAATTTCAAAGTTGAAAAGCTTATTTTGATTCAAAAAGAGTTGAGTTCATGAATGATTTTGATCAAATTTTGGTTGTGGACATGTGATACATGCTTGGGTAATGCTTAAACATGTTTATGAATGTGTTTGAAATATTTTCTTAATGTCCCAAGAAGTTTGGTTTGGTTTGGGTATGAGTTGGATAGGTTTTGACAGTGTTTTTAAAAGTAAAAACAAGTTCTGGGAAGCCCGGATCGATCCGGGTTAATGAAGGGATCGATCCGGCCTTTTTCGGGGACATTCTGCTAGCAAAATGAGAAGATGGATCGATCCGCCCTTTTCGCGGATCGATCCGCATGCAATTTTCACAGCATGTCCGCTTTTACGGAAACACGCATAACTCTTTCTAGAAAATTCGGATTCGCGCGCCGTTTTTTGCGTTGGAACCGGGACTCGTAAATCTATCTTT
The DNA here is from genome assembly GCA_033977485.1 of Hydrangea macrophylla. Classification (NCBI taxonomy): domain Eukaryota; kingdom Viridiplantae; phylum Streptophyta; class Magnoliopsida; order Cornales; family Hydrangeaceae; genus Hydrangea; species Hydrangea macrophylla. The sequence continues at coordinate 57,295,826 of CM066988.1, read as the reverse complement.
TGGTATAAAATTTGATATACTTTATTAATGACCATTTTACCCTTGGGTCTATTTTTGGCACAGTAAGCTCTTTTCTGATGATTTAAATCATGTTTTTCCTTAATAACTAACAAGGTTTAGTGTTTATTAGTGTAAATTGGGTGCGGTTACTCTTGTTACACGTGTCCTAATCCACCGGGGTGGGTTGGGGTGTGACAAAAAGTCTTCCTGAGCATCCCAAGAGCGGTACGAGCAGAGGTTTCGAACACTATCACAGCATAAAGTGGCGATATAAGAAGAGTCCAAAACTAGGGGCAAAGGTGACTTTCCTCTTTTGACTAAATCGATGTGTTTCTTCCAAAGGCCCGCGAATGCAGAAAATCATTCTTTATATCAGCTCCGTTCAAATTCTTTGAGTCTTGCTTAGAAAATAAATTGAATTGAGTCTGATTGACTCCTAATAAATGGGATTTGAACTTAATTTGAGTCAAAATGACTTCGGATTTAGTGAAACAAATGGAGTCTGATTAACTCCTGATTTCGAAAAAGTTAAATTGATTTAAGTCTGATTGACTCCCAATTTAAGAAATCGAACTGAACTGAATTGATTTGAGTCCGATTGACTCTCGATTTTTTTAATTAAATTGCAACATGAGTCCTTGTGAGGTTGTTGATCTCTGCTATTGCAACATAAGTCCCCAAAAGGGCTGTTGATTGTCGCTTTCGCAACATATGTCCTTGAAAGGTTGTTGATCATCATTCTTGCTTGTAAGCCTCTGAGTGGCTATTGACCAATATCTTACCATGTTGTTTAGTGCTTCTCTATGCGTTAGTCCTCAATGGCAGCTTCTCTTCACCTTGCATTAGGCCTCAATGGCAACTTTGTGTTAGGCCTCAATGGCAGCATTATATGTGTTAGGCCTCAATGGCAGCATTATATGTGTTAGTCCTCAATGGCAGCATCATTGGCGTTAGTACTCAATGGCAGTGTCTTTTAGGCCTCAATGGCAATCCTTGTCACTCATCAATGGCAATCTTTTTGAACTTGCGTTAGTCCTCGATGGCAGCATCTTTTTGGTCGATACTGAAGTCCTCTAGGTTGAGGCAAATCCGTTGGAGTCTTCTAGATTAAGGCGAATCCTTGTTAAAGTCATTTATGTTGCGGCAATTCATATCGGCGTAGAATGCATTCATATCACCAGAAAGAACATAATCGTGAATCTTTGCATCTATATAGCATGAAATTGCAGCTCAATCGATCAGATGATTTTTAGAAGACACCGGGGTATAAGGCGCGTAGCGCATCTCAGTCTTTCAGCGTGGTTCCTGATTTGACACCAGAGTATAAGGCGCGTAGCGCATCTCAGTCGATTAGATGATTTTTGGAAGACACCGGGGTATAAGGCGCGTAGCGCATCTCAGTCTTTCAGCGTGGTTCCTGATTTGACACCAGAGTATAAGGCGCGTAGCGCATCTCAGTCGATCAGATGATTTTTGGAAGACACCGGGGTATAAGGCGCGTAGCGCATCTCAGTCTTTCAGCGTGGTTCCTGATTTGACACCAGAGTATAAGGCGCGTAGCGCATCTCAGTCGATCAGATGATTTTTGGAAGACACCCGATTATAAGGCGCGAAGCACACCTCAATCTTTCGGAAAGCGTGGTTTCTAATTTGACACCAAGGTATAAGGCGCGTAGCGCATCCTAGACGATTAGATGACTCTTGAAGAATGTCAGAGAATTAAACATAGTAAGCGCATCTATATATGACGGTCATGACTCTCCCAGAATGGAATAACATCATGAGTAGAATGGCATAGGTTGCTTTTTGGTACTAAGAAAGAACAATATGTCGCATAGGCATTATATGGAGCACAAAATTGCTTGAGCACGTGCATCACAATAAGATAGGTGCATTCATCCGTATGACTATTTGCGTTTGTGTATGTTTGGCTCCTGCCCGAACTACGTCTTGGTCTGATTCCTGAATGGATACGTAGGCAGCTCATCATCGAGCACGACCAGCATGAACCATTGCCGCACGCATGTTCTCTTTTGCAACGCATTTTGTTTTTACCTAAATTCGACGGTCTGGTCAAAGGCTTGTCTTCACACAGGCTTCGACATTCACTTGTGGCACGCGTTGCTCCACAAGCTCTGCCGAAGAGGGGCAAACTGTAGACACCCCAATTTTGACCTAACGTCGAATTTAGGAGAGTGTCACCTCCAAGTCCGATGATGATAAGGACCGAAAGATTTGAAGTATTCCAAGCTCTTCAAAAAGTCTCCAAAACGCGATAAAATTTCACAGAAAGGAGAAAATACCAGGTATTTAGGGGAATTCGGATATAAAACACAATTTCGGAAAAGATCTTCAAAAATAATTTGCTTTGAAAAGAAGGAAGACCTAAAGAGGGAATCTTAGCTAAAAACGGCACACGGCAGACTGCCGCGGCACTCACTAAGTGCCGCACGGCAGTCAGGGAGTGCCGGTCCGGCATTCACCAAGTGCCGCCAACATTTTCTAATTGCCGTTCACTTTTAAAGTCTGTATTTTGCAGTGCAATACGTATGCGTATGCGAATAAGAACAAAAAACTGATAAAGTAAGACTGACAAAAACGCGGCAATCCATTAATTTCTGCAGCATTTGATGAATGCCGCGCGGCAGTCGCGTAGTGCCGCGACGGCAGTCATGAACTGCCGCGGCGGCATTCACGGACTGCCGCGAAAGTTTCTGGACTGCCGCGCTGGGCAGCAGTCTGCCTAATTTCAGAAAGTACATATTGTACCACCAAATGAGGGATTTACACCTGTCTTTTACTCCGAATTTACTGAAATTACCTAGGTATTTTTGTCTATATAAGAAGAGGTATCTTCATTGAAAAGGAGAGACAAAAAAAAAAAAGGGGAAGCACAAAAAAGACTACCATTACACCAACATTTTTTGGAGAGAAAAAAAGAGAGTTTGGAGAGTTTGAAGAAGAGTTTAGAAGATCTTCAAAGGAGAGAAACTTTGAGGATAGTTTGGAGGTGACCCTCTAATCTTAGTTGTGTTTTCTTTCTTTTGAGCTTCTAATTTACAAGTCATTTAGTTTTTCTTGATTAAGTTTTAGAGTTTGTTAAGTAAACTTGGAAGTCCTTACTTCCTAGTTCTTTGATCCTTCTTCTATTTTCCTTGTTTATGTTTTTCTTTTTAGATTCTTGGAGATCTTCAATATCTCCTTTGAAAGCTCTTGAGTTTGATGTTTTGAATCTCATGTAAGCTTATACTTCACATGGGAGTCAAAGTTTGATCATCACTTTTTATAAATAAATAGATGGATCCAAGTCCATGCTTATGACTTGAGTCCTCTAGCTTGATGTTTCATGGAATCCCTTCTATATTCCTTTGAGACCCATGAGTATTAACCATATCTTCATCTCCAATGACCATCAAGTGGTAGGAGAAAGTATTTTGGATCTAAACTCATCCCTATGGTTTTGATTCATCATCTTGAGATTTCATGAAGTCTATTCATACTTCATTTAAAATCTACAAATATAAAAGTCTCTAGCCTCCAATGACCATCAAATGGTAGGAGAAGTGGTTTGGTTTAAACCCAACTTCATGGTTTAATAGTTGGGGTTAACAAATAAAAGTTGAACTTGACAAATGAAAACAGTGAATTCACAAACTATTTTTGATCAAAGATTTTTAGTTCGAAATCTAACCGTTGAAATCAAGTGAAACCAACGGGAAAGTGTCAATAACACAGTAATCTACCACTGTAATTTTTGTTTTAAGGTGGTGTTATGTTTAGAAGGGTTTGATCATGGGTTTTGTGAGCCAACCACAATCTGTCCAGAGTTTCAGAATAGTTTCGGAACAGCAAGTCCATTTTGAAATTCATAAATCAGAAGTCTAATGGAGTTTTTGGGGCCTCTAATAATTTTTTCTGGGTACCTTAATGTGTTAGGAAGATCCCCTAAAACGATCCAAGTGTTTCTCATCTTTTTGCTATTTTTAAAAAATCAAACAATATCTCTGGACAGAGAGTTGTACATCTCTGAGTGACGTCTGGTTCTTGTCCTTTTCCCGGAGATCTAACCGTTGAAACCTTGATTTTCTTTTTGATTTGGAAACTAGACTGACAGAGGCATCTGGTGTCCAAAATTCACCGACATCAAACAATGGGAGACGTGCTTTTTCGTGTCTTAAAGTTCTGGTCTGCTCTCTGCAATTTTCAGAATTTCATGACACATTTGACCAACTTTGTAAATAATGGCCCAAATGATTCTCTTATGACTTAGGGCCTAAACCATATCTTAATAATGATTAATTAGATTTAAAACTCAAAGCTAAATGATTCAAATCAATGAATAAATTCATAGTTAATAGTCTACTCTTGTTCATATTCATGAATTCATGTACATTAATGCTTATAATTAGAATTAGTATTTGGATAAAGTTGGATTTCATTGCTCGCCAGATATAAGCTAGAGAATTAGGATTGATTGTTTGATATCATATTATTATGTGAAGCACGTGGACTAACCTTTTATTTTGTAGCGCTATTAAGGTATGATTTCTAGAACTCCTCTTTAGTTTATCTTAATTTCTTGATTTTATTGATTTTTCGACTTAATGCGCGACACCTTAGAATTAGGTTTTGCCTTATGTGTATATGTGATTAGAGACTCTTTTTTAGGATTTTCTTTTATTCGCATGCATTGCACGTTTACTATCGCTGCTGGATCCCGGGTAAGTTCACTTGTTCCCTATTGCATATCATATCGCCTGCTACCTGAATTATGTGGCTTTTGAATGGTATTTTGTCAATTGCAATTTTACACCCTTTGGACATGCTTTTGTGATGTATATGTATATATGTATTAGTTGAGGGCATGCTTAGATTAATAAATTTGATTAAAAGGATGTTGAGTAGAGGTCTATCGCAAGATAGGATGAGAGAGGGTGTTTTAGTCCGACGGGCTCCTTCCTCTCTCATTCCATAATCCCCGGACCTAGTTAATCTCTGGTTTCTAAAAGATCAGTTTGCTTTTAAAATGGTTTCTTAATTCTCCTTTTAAAAAAAAATTAAGTGGCTACTCGTTTGTTTTGAATTTGAATTTTAAAAGGACTTTAAAAGAAAAGCTGTGGGTAAGAAAAAATGCGATATCCACACTCACACACTTGAATTTTATTGTAGAGGTTAAATACTAATTCATATTTCACATCACAAATATATATATATGAATCTATTTGAAGTTGTCTATGCAAATTATTTGGAAAGGTCCTTGTATAATTTAATATTAAAAAATGTTTGTGGGTTATGTTTCCCACTAAATTTCTAGAAAACACATTTGTCACAATTTTATTTTATTAGAAAAATTAATTAATATTTTATAAAATAAAATTATCTTGACAAATGAATTCTAGATAATCTAATTTAAAATGATTTTATTATTAAAATATTTTATTCTAGATAAACTAGGAAAAATCAAAACACTTTATCTAATTAGAATAATACTTTGCTTAGGACCCTTTTCAAATTCCAATTAACTTGCATAGATAACAACAATATGCATGAATTTAATCCATAGATCAAATACAGAATTAATATCATGATCCTGTTATGTAAAATAATTACCATGCAACAAATAGATAAATATAAACAATAGGATTCCTCCAAGCCATAAAATCCTATTAAAACAATAATAATTTAAATCTGGTCGGTTTCATAAGATTCAGCAACAGATGAGTCTTCCGAAAAATATGAAATGTACTTCACCGCAACTGCTACACATTTGATGGGAACCAGCAACATGTACTTACCATATGACATCAATTGCTTGAAATCAATTTCTGGCCTAGCAAAGTTTAACCATTCCAGTGACTAACCAAACTCCATGATGACATCATAATCTCAATGCCACGTGTACACATTTTGAACTTGCAGAAGTTGAACATGTAGATCAAGGATGGATACACCCTCAGGTCTATAGCAATTGAGGTGTACAGTAATGTCAATTCCCTTTGCTCCGATCCGGTACAAACCAGGAGTAGTACATTTAATCTAGATCAAAATAAAATAAATGGCATAGGCAAATTAGATTTGGATCACCCATTCACGGGAAATTCGATCCAAACTCCCCTTTATAATTGCCAAACAACCTACTACATCAGATCTACTTCTAAACTTTGAAGGAATCCAATAATAAAAAAAATATATAATCATCACACATCCAAAAACCACATATCTATGAACGATTCAAATGCAAAATTAAATATGATGATCCATGAACCATTTTTTTTTATTTAACCTTTTGATCAATCAACGATATGTGACACCGCTCTGATACCACTTGTTGGAAATATTACAGAAAATACAGTGGAAGGATTTCAAAATTTTCTGGATCCTCACAGTAGTTGATTAATCAAACGATTAAGTAAAACAAAATTATTTTTTATTCGTTACCTCAAACTCTGAAGTTGAAGATGATACAGTATGTAGCCTTTGTCATCACCGGACCTTCACCGTTGTTCTCCAGCCTTTAGATGCGCATGACGATGGTAGGAATCTCCCAAGCCACTCAAAGCTCTCAATATGGTGTATGTGATTTTTCAGAACGTTAGTTTTCCTAACAGATATGTCTGTATATATAAGATATGGATACAAAGATATAGTAGCACTATATCTATTCTCTTTTAAATTCAAATTAAAAATAAATTTAAATTTAATACATATATATATACGGCGCGTCTCTTAAGCGGACCGTAAAAAACGGACTTAAAAGACGGACCGTGTAAAAAGTGAGAATTTCTCACAAAAAAGTGAGAATTTCTCACTTTTTTGAAAATGTGAGAAATTCTCACGTTTTTGTGAGAAATTCTCACTTTTTACACGGTCCGTCTTTTAGGTCCGTTTTTTACGGTCCGCTTAAGAGACGGCCTCTATATATATATATTTATCTTTATAAAAAGATAAATTATCCATATACTTATATACAAATACAATCTGTTATATACAAACACCATACACAGCTTTAGTATGCACCCTACGGTTAGGAGCCAACGTTGGGATCTGATGGCCATCCTTTTTCTTGGTTTCTAATCACATCTTAGCCAATCTGATCAATCCTTGATCTAACTAAAACTAATTAATTACATACACACCCTACTACAATGCTGTAATTGCACTCCAAGAAAATGAAAATTATGCCTAGGCCCAACTCACTAAATTTATCTGTAAATATACCCCTCCACATTAATAAGCAACACAAGGTAAAATATAATTGACTGTCTACCTTTTTCGTCACCTATTATTTACCACTTTTGAAAACTCTAGTTATCAACAATCGATCACATATGGAAAGACCATACTAACTTTTTTGCAAATAATTATTATTTAACTATAAATAATACATATAAAAATTGGTTTAGGAAAAACCCAACTGAGTACTCAGATTTCTGTGATCGAATGAAACTATCCAAAAGTTATCCAACATGGATTCCATATTGAAGATACACGTTCACAAACCTCATATACTAATCACCCAACATACCAAGGTGTTGATCATAAGATCTCACTATGTAGTATATCAAAGTAATTGGCATAAGAGTGCTGAGTCCATTTATCTCCTCAGGATAAAGAGTCATTTAAAATTTAATAAACTAGATAAACAAACCCTTAAGAGACAGTCATTTAGTGCAGTAATCTAGTTAGCGATCAAGCTCAACGCATCAACCACGCTAACATATAAGTTGTGAGTTCAACCACTCCAATGACAGTGTTATGTCACCCCATCATGTAGCAACTATATGTTACAGTCGTCCATATGAATTGTCCCAAATTCATACCAACTGTAAACTAAGTTTCAAGTTGAAAGGAACTGATGATCACGAACTGCCGTGTGTGAATCCTTTCCATACACCTAGATCATCTATAATTCAACTTGAGGACACATTATTACATTACTCATGTACTGAAATGATACAGGCATGCCCATAATATGTAATAACAATCAGTAATAAATTCAATTTATTAATAATAAAATGTCTTGACGAGTGGCTTTAAGGGCATACAAACCCAACATAGGAAACAAGTTCGCCCGAGCAGATTCAGAGGAGGTATGGGTTTGGGCAACATCATCCACAAAAACATGGGTCTTATGCTTAAGTGAGCTTGGAGATACGGTTCTGAACCAAATGCCTTATGGAGGAGAATTCTATGTGACAAATATATCCGAACCAGGACAATCCAAGATGGCCAGAGCACTCTAGAAGCAATTGGTCCACTTTTATGAGATGCATACACAAATTAATTTATGGGAATTCAACACATGCACAGATATTTAAGGAAGGCATGGGCATGGGACTTGGAGATGGCTCTAAAATCAAACTATGGACAGACTGCTGGTTAAGGGAGGTAATCTCATGAACTCATACCCGAGAATGTATGCATTAGCCATAAACAAGGAATGTTGCATCAAGGATTTCGGATCTTGGACTGACTCAACATGGGCCAGGGATATCAAACTCAGAAGAAACATTTTTGGATGGGAAAGGAATTAATGGGACTCTTTGATTCACAAATTACACTATGTAATACTCTGTAAATCTAAGCCCGATTCCCTCATGTGGAAATTTGATGACAAAGGTATTTTCTCGGCTAAAAGTTTTGGCAGGTCCGTTAAAACAATGAACCATCCAGATTCACCCCCATTATACTCAATTTGAAAAAGCTCGATTTTCCCGAAAGCTCAAATCTTTTGTTGGAAAGCTCTCTAGGGCAAAATAGTAGTGAAATTCAATTTAAAGAGACTTATTCAATTGGAGGAGGATGCAACGAAATGTGTTCTTTGTCAATCATTTGAAGAAACCCTGGACCACTTATGTCTTAATTGGAAAATTTCTTAGGAAGTATGGGGCAGCTGCTTGCAGTGGTGGATGATTATTGCATGCCCACCGAACACATTTTCACGAATGTGGCATCAATGGTAAGAGCTAAACACCAACCGACAGTCATGCAAGCATGGGACTCTCTATTTTTGTCATCTCGTGGTCCATCTGGCTATGGAGAAATGAATTAGTTTTTCAAAACAAACAATCTTCCACTTTGGACCTCATCGATGTAATAAAGCTCAGGCTTTTTTGGCGGTTAAGATCCTCAATCCCCACTTACCCGTACTCTTGCACAAATTTTCTGCGGAATATTTTGATGAGTTAATAAATCCATCAACATAGAAAATCAAAAGTGCAGAGGGAATGGTCCCCTCCATCGGCAGGTGATGATGCCAAAATCTGGGTAAGAGTAATTATATGAGAGAGGTGGGCACAGTGAACTTTGGATGTGGTTCGGCCCCGTTAATGAGGTGACCTACGTCCACGGGTATGTCGGTGCGCTTTCACTAACAGATCACCAGCGGCTATTAGTGAGCCAACAAAGTGGGCGGCACTACCAGAGAACTGAACGGGTTTATGGGTGATTGTGATGTAACTTGCTATTATCTAGGTTAAAAATGCGACCCCTTCAATGGGGATGGGTGGCCTCTTTTATAGGTGGAAGAGACCACCCGTACAAGGAAAGTCTGCAGATTAGGAAGCTTAATCTATTTACAACTAATTTACATGAATTTAGGAGAGTTTTCTAAGTGGTTTAGGAAACTACATGCTCATTCCATTTAGTCTTCTAGCCAAGATAAGATACTGTCCAGAGGCTTGTTGGTTAAGCAATCACGCCCTCTGGTGGTGCGCCAATGTGGGACCAGTCGGGAATGAACATCTGGGCTTTTGACCGAATCGGGCGATTTTACGTATTGGCCTGGGATGGCTATGTAGTCAACCCGGATTCAAGGTGACTTGACTTCTCTTTTCTGAGGTAGTAAGATTTGACTTTAACCTGGTATTTTTGTATATATTAGATCCCCCATTTTCGAAACTGATGGGATGCACTATCAGATGAGTTTTGAAAATTAAGTCTTCTTCCAAAAAACTGTTTGGGAAAGAGCCCTGGATCTTACCCCCAGGCGTGACCTATTGCGCTGGTCCGTCAGGGTCTGGATCGAGCGGTGGCTATGTGGGCCTGGGATTGACTTCGGCCAAGTGTCATCTGGTCACTGGTCTGGTCAGGATTCAGCGAGGTTGGTGTGAACATAGCCGAACAATCAGGTCATAACCGGACCGTCACGTCTGGCATTAAATGTGTGCGTCTTTTGAGGTGGCATTCTAAGTGCCGGACGTGACAGTTGTCGACAGTTTTTGGCAGGAAGGCTTCTCGGCCGTTGGATCTGACTTGATCCGGACCGTCCGTGCTATATATATAAGGAACACTTGTTTATTATTGTCATTCCTGCTACCAAGTGATAGAGATACCGAGCAGTTTGAGAACAAAAGTTCCCGAGCAAGCTTCCCAAGCTCCTTTCTGCGTTAAATTTTTGTAAGTCTCCTCTCCCTGTCTCAATTTGTTGTGTTCCGTCTTTCCTCTTTTCTTTTTATTTGAGTAAGGCTGGAGAGACTGAACCCTTTAGGTTTCACGCGGGACTGGGATTTCTTATTCCTTAGGTTCTGTACCTTCTTTAGGTCCGGGGTACTTTAGGTCAGTTGAACCAAGTTGCGTGTGCCGGGGTAGTACTGATCAAGTGCCACCTCTTCCTGAAAACCTTATGCGCCTTGTCCATTAGGCTCATGACCTTGCCTCCTCTATACCTTCGACTTGGAGTCTTTGACCCCTATTTAGGTCGTCTTTTACTTGCCCAGCCTAACCCAACGCAGGAGTACCAGAAATGAGTCACTCTGATTTTGATTCTACCTCCCGATCGAAAGATGAAGAGTCGAGGTCTGGGACCCCTGGTGCCAGTTCAGATCCATCCTCTGCCACCCCGTCCGATCATCATAGCGAGGGTAGGATCCCCGTCCAGGTTTTGGACGAGGAGTTAGACCAGGAGGCTCCGACGACTTCCGTTTTTAGGGGCTCGGGTGATGAGATACCGAAGGGCCCTGACCTTAACGTGGCTTTTACCTGCGAGTTTATTCCCTCCATCTTACGCTCCCCAAATCTTACTCGGATTAGGGAGAGATATGCCAATCCCGATGGTTGCTCGCTATCTATGCAAACCGACTGGGCCTACCTTCACCACCGGGGTTTCATTACTCTATACAAGGATTCCCTCATCGATGGGTTCCGTATTCCTCTCCACCTGGTTGCCCAGGATGCCATGATCTATCACGGGATCACTCCCGGGCAGTTAGCCCCGAACGGGTGGAGATTTCTGATGGGGTACATTTTTCTATGGCCCCAAGTCTTCGGGTATGAACTCACCCTTTAAGAGTTCTTCTAGATCCACCGACCGTTCCCCGTGCATGGAGAGGTCGGGTTTTTTTCTCTTGGGGCTCGGCAGAGGAGAAATATCATCATCAACTGCCTGAGCAACAACAAGGGGTGGAAGAACAAGTTCTTCCAAGTGTCCAGCCTCGGGCTCTATGAGGCGGCCCTAGGGGACCAACTAAGGATCTCCTGGGTAGGGGAACTGTGGGGTAAGCCCTTCCTACATAATCTCCTTTGTTGCCCCCTCGCTTCCTGTTTTGATCATGGGACTAACTGCTTCGTTGTCTTATTGTGCAGCGGGGTCGAACAAGCTAACGAACATACCCGAAGAGTGACAAGAAAGTATCAGGGGCTTGGTTGAACATCCTATCAACATCTAGGATGTCCTATCCTGGTTGGGAAACCAGATAGGTAATCACCAGCTAGACCAACCCGCTGAAGCTCCTGCCTTTCCCACCATCATCCCGGGTAAGCGTTTGGTCAACTACGGCTTCGGCCACTCTTCATTGCTTTCATATTCTCCAGTTACTGATCTCTGACCCTTTTCCTTTTGTAGAGATGGCCCCTAGGAGAGACCCAGAACAGCTAAGGGCCAAGCACGCTGCCACTACTGCCCGGATGGCGACAGTAGGAAAAAGGCTGGCTATTGAGGCCACCGGTAGCGACCACCCACTTAGGCAGCTCAAGCGTGGGTCGACAACTCAACAGGGCCCCGGGGAGACGTCGACTCCCTGCGTCATCGTAGTGGGGGGCTCATCGGCTCCTCGAGCAGACATACCATCTGGGACCCTACTGGAGGAGTCCACAGAGATCCAAAAGAGGATTAGACCGTGTCTTCTCCCTAGCCAAGTGGATAGGTGCTCCAACCTCTCTTCCCAGGCCTTTCAGAGGTGGTTGTTCAGTCTCTCCCACCATGTAAGTGTTTCTGTCACACCGCCTTGATTTTTATTTATTCTGTTTGCTTTAGTGACTGACCAATTTTCCTTATTTTTTGGCTTTATAGGTTGGCTGCATGGCTACTGGAGCAGAATCCTTCTTGTCCGCCTTGGCCAGGAGGGCCACCGCTATTAAAACTGCCCTGGCCGAAAAGCAGATGGCCCTGGAGCATCTGCCCTTCGACCAAAGAGAGGGCCCTGGCTATGGAGAAAAATAGGGTCCAGGGCTTGGTCCTGAACTTGGGGGCAGCCCATGAGTAGTTGGCGGTGGCTCTGGTGGAGCTGGAGACTACCCGTGTTGGCCGTGTAACAGGGGAGGCCACGGAGTCGGCACTACTAGAGGGGGCGGCGACCTCTGGGTCCTCGGGGGAGACCTTTGACGACGGGTTCTTCTTGGGCTACGAGGACCTGAAGAGGCGACTGGCCCGGGACCACCCAGAGTGGGATACTTCCCCTTATGTGGGGATAGATTCTGATTGCTGGGACCTGGAGCTTGCTGCTGCCGAGGGAGTTGCCGCCCCGGGGGTTCCGGAGGGGGAGGCCAGAGGAAAAGCTGAGGAAAGGGTGGATGTGGTCGATGTAGACGACCCTTAGCTTCTCCCCTTTTTTGTATTTATTGTTTGTTTTGTTTTTTGTTTTTTTTGTTTGTTTTTTTGGGGGAGGCTACTATAACTACCCCCCTAGGCACTGTACAGTTTTTGTTTGTTAATTAATGAAAAGGTCCGTCGAGGCCATCCTTTGCACTAGCTGTTTATTATTCTGTACTTGTATGCATGTTTGTGATTTTCCATTCCCGACCGGTTGTTAGTTATTCTGAAACCCTGCCTTAACAAAAGATTTAGGACTGTAACCGGTAGAGAATACTTAGTCTTTCAGAGACCTATTATGTAGGTCCCGCTCGGGTGTAGTGTAGGCTTGTGACCTATTTATTGCCCGGGCGATTTCTCTGGGTACTGTAGGTGCTTCGGAATGTTAGGTATTCTAGGATTCCAAGTCCTGTTAGTACCCGGTGTGATTTCCTATTTAACCTATTTAGCCTGGTATTTCCCTTGGCCCCTAAGGTTTTGCTAAGGCGGGCGTATGGAGGGAGTGACAGAAGGAAACCGACCTGGAACGTGGTTGGTTGTAGGATCTTTTGGGACTTGCCATCGTCAGCCACCTAGGGGGAGTTGTCCCCATCGTCGGTTAGACCTAAGTGAAGTCGGTGCCTCAGGGTTTAACCAGAGGTCTTTTGTGCCTCGAGTGTTATGCCGAGGTCTTTTTGTGAAACATTGGTATGGATCATTGCATGTAATAGAAATAGAGAACCTTTAATTCCTTCAAAAATTTATAATAACTTGCTCAAGTAGGGCTACAAAACTTCCTAACTGGTGCTAACCCGCTTGCGGCTGAGCATTATTGAAAATACTTTCAGAGGTGTTAAACATGCCAAGGGTGAGGAAGATTACGCCCATCTATAGTTTGTAACCAATAGGTCCCCGGACGGTTGACCCGTATAACTTGGTATGGTCCTTCCCATTTTGGCCCCAACTTCCTATCGCTCGGGACCTTGGTAGACTGGTTTACTACCTTTAGAATGAGATCCTCGACCCGGAAACTCCGGTGCTTGACTTTTCTATTGAAGTATCGAGAGATCCTCTATGTGTAAGCTACCACTTTTAGATATGCCCGGTCTCTTTTTTCTTATACCAAGTCAAGTTCTGCTCTGAGGGCATCTTCGTTGCTATGCTCGCTAAAATTTTTCACTCAGTGCGTGGGTAACCTGAGCTCCGTGGGGACTACTGACTCAAAGCCATATGTTAGTGAGAATGGTGTCTCGCCTGTTGCCGCCCAGGGGGTAGTGCGGTAGGCCCACAGGAGGGTCTGTAACTCCTCTGCCTACGTGCCTTTGGCGTTTTTAAGCCTAGTTTTAATTGACTGCAGAATAGTCCAATTTATCACCTCGACTTGGCCATTGGCTTGAGGGTGCTCAGGAGAGGAGTAGTGATTTGAAATCCCATAGCCCGAGTAGAACTGCCTGAATACCAGAGTGTCAAACTGTTAGCCGTTATCACTGACCAGAACCCGAGGAATGCCGAACCTACTGAGGATGTTTTTCTCCATAAAACTCTCCATCTTCTTCTCGGTGATTGTTGCCAAGGACTCAGCCTCTGCCCACTTGGTGAAGTAGTCTACAGCGATGACAGCGAACTTAACTTACCCTTTTCCCATCAGGAGGGGACCGACGATGTCGATGTCCCACTGAGTGAATGGCTACGGGCTGAGGATGGGTGTTTGGAGTTATCCCAGGTAGTTGATCATGGGGGAGTATGTTTGGCACTTGTCGCATTGCCTAATATATTCCTGGGAGTCCTGAGCCATTATTGGCCAGTATTAGCCATACAGTAGGGCTTTTCGGGAGAGCGTCCGACCTCCTATATGGTTACCGCAAACACTTTTATGGATTTCATACAATATTGCTTGGACCTATGTGGGGTGGACATAGCGGAGATATGGGATAGAGAACCCCCATTCATAGAGGATGCCGCCAACGAAGTGATATCTAGCAGCCCGATACTTTATTCCACGGGCTTCTTCCTTCGCGTTTGGTAAATTGTCGATCGTGAGGAACATTGTGATCGAATCCATCCAACTGGGACCCAAGGCAACTGGTTTTACCTCCATGCCCTCCAAGTAGATCACACTTGGATTAGGTAAGTATTCTATCCTTATCCCAGGCAAGTCTGACTCGGAGGATGAGGCGAGGCGGGCTAATTGATCGACTCTAGCATTCTCTTCCCTGGGGATCTGTGCTATGGAGAAACCCTCTAGTTTCTTTGAGACTATTCAGACAAGTGCCAGGTAAGCTACCATGTTATCTTCCTGAGCTTCATACTCTTGAGTAACTTGATTGACTATGAGTTGGGAGTCACTATACCCCTGGACTTGCTGCGCACCCATTGATGTGGCCAATTGTAATCCAACCAATAGGGCTTCATACTCGACCTCATTGTTGGAGACCCATAACCTGAACTGCAATACATACTCAAGCTGGATTCTATCGGGGATAGTCAGGATCATCCCTGCCCCGCTGCCTTGCTTGTTGGAAGACCCATCTATGTAAAGTATCCAAGTCAGAATGTCATTCTGCAGCATGGGCAGTAGGTAGGGTGGGATCAGGCTCTTCAACCGAGTCCTCTGGGTATATGAACTCCATGAGAAAGTCTGCTACGGCCTGTCCCTTGATCGCCATGGGGGGTCTGTAGGTTACTTTGAATTCCTCTAACTCCAAGGCCTACTTGAAGAGCATTTTGGATGTTTCAGGCCTGCTCAAGATCTACCGGAGAGGCTGATCTATGAGGACCAAGATTGTGTAGGCCTGGAAATACGGGCAAAGTCTCCGGGCAGAAGTGATCAGGGCAAAGGCGAGCTTTTCTATGCGGGAATATCTACTTTTTGAGCCTTGAAGTGCCCGACTGGTATAGTAGACCAGGAATTGAGAGTCGAGCTGACCGTTGATGGTGACACTACTAAATATAAGAACAATTCCTTGTTTGGCACAGGTGTTGAGAGTAATGGGTGCGATGCCAAGTACTTCTTGGGTTCCTGAAACACCTCCTCGCACTCTTCTGACCACTGAAAGGCCTTGTGGAAGATTTTGAAGAATGGAAGACACCGGTCGTTAGCTCGGGAGACGAATCTATTCAATGCAACGACCCACCCGACCAAGCTCTGAACTTCTTTGGTTGACCTGGGTGACCGTATGTTTATGACGGCCTGGATCTTCTCGAGGTTTGCTTCGATACCCCGTCTGCTGACTAGGTGTCCTAGAAACTTCCCGGACGAGACGCCAAATGTGCACTTGGCAGGGTTCAACCTCGTTTTGAACTTCCTCAAAATGCTGAAGGCCCTGGCCAGATGTTCTAGATGGTCAGCCTCGTCTCAGCTTTTTTCCAAGAGATCATCAATGTAGACTTCCATGGATTTCCCAATCAGGTCCTTGAACATGTGATTAACCAGGCGTTGATAGGTTGTCTCGGCATTTTTGATGCCAAAGGGCATCACTTTGTAGCAGTATGTTCCTTGACATGTGATGAAGGAAGTCTTCTCTTCATCCTTGGGATACATGCTGATCTGATTGTACCTCGAGTAGGCATCCATGAACGAGAAGAGTGCATGACCGGCTGTGAAGTCCATAAGGAGGTCTATCCTGGGCAGTGGGTAGCAGTTCTTGGGGCAAGCCTTGTTCAGGTCGGTGAAATCCACACAAATTTTCCACTTCTTGTTGCTTTTCTTGACTAGTACCACATTCGCTAACCAGTTTTGATAATGGACCTCTCGGATGGAGTTTTCTTTCAGGAGCTTCTCGACTTCTTCACTTACCGCCATTTGCCTTTCAGGTGCTATACCGCACCTATTTTGCTTGATCGGTCGACAGTTGGGGGTTGATGTTGAGATAGTGAGACATAACCTGAGGATCTATCCCAGGCATGTCTTCATGGCTCCAGGCAAAGACGTCCTGGCTTTATCGCAGGAATTCGACCAACTTATCCTTGAGACCTGGGTCTAAGAGAGTGTCAATGCTGATGGACCGGTCGGGAAACTGAGGATCCAGTACTGCCTGTTCCAACTCCTCTACTAGGCCCACTTTGTTACTTTTGTCTGTAGGGTCCATCTCCTGAATATTTAGTGTTTCTGTAATGGCTTCCCAGTGAAGGAACTGACATAGCAACTCTGGGCGACTGCTTGGTCTCCACATAGGCTCCCCGGTCCCTGAGGGGTTGGGAATTTAACCATAAGGCTGTACGTCGATACGACCGCCTTGGCCTTATTGAGAGTTGGCCTCCCTAGGATGACGTTGTATGCAAATGGAGCTTCTACAACCACAAAGCTTGCCAGTACATATGTCTGCTGGGGGTAGGCCCCTAGAAGGACCAGGAGCTCGATGTTACCCAGTGGTTGTGTGCTGGACCCGTTGAAGCCTACTAGGGGAGTGGCCATAGATTGGAGCTGATCCCTGGATATCCCGAGCTGATCGAATGCTAAGATGAACATGATATCAGAGGAGCTGCCCGTGTCCACCAACACCCTTTTAACCATGTGGTTTGTTATGGAGAGCATCATAACTAACAGGTTATCATAAGGGCAGTGTAGGTTTAGCATGTCCTTGGATGAAAACATTAACACGTCGGTCGGAGGGGAGTGGGTAGAGTGGACATGCCAGGCATCTGATCAGGATGTCCTGGCATGCCTCTTCCTGACCGATTGTGAGTCCCCTCCACCAGAAGTTCCTCTGGAGATTACATTGATTTGCCCGAGGGGTCTCGGTGGCTCAAAAGCTCAGGTGTCTTGCTGAGGTGGTCTATCTGTCGCTACAAACTCGGCCAGATGGCCCTGCTCAATCAGCTTCTCAATGGCAATCTTGAGCTTAAAGCAATCCTTTGTGTCATGTCCATGGTCTTTGTGGAAGCAAAAAAACTTATCCTGGTTTCTCTTATCGGGCGGGCTTTTTAGCTTAGTTGGCTGCTGGAGTAGCCTTTGGGTCTTAGCGGCGGCCATGACCTCGTGGATAGGCCGGGAAAGTGGCCTGAAGGTAATCGAGGCCTGATCCTGACTGCCTTTCTGCTGATCTTGCTTGGGCTTCTTTCCCGGATCCTTCTCAGAGCCCTTGCATTTTCGTTTAGCCTTTGGGGTCGCATCCTTCATGAAGGCGACGCGCTTGGACTTCAGAAACTCCTTCGTGTTGGTGTACTTTCCGACCCTTTCTGAGAGTTCTACCAGGGTTGCTGATCGGTCACGATGAAACGACGTAACAACTTTGGTGTGTTGAACTCCTGAGCAGAAGGCCATGATAGCGGCATTTTCATTCAAGTGGCTATTTTGAAGCCTCTGCTGATTGAAATGGCTGACGTAGTCCTTTAGGGATTCCCCCTTACGTTGCTTGACGGTCAGTAGCTGGGTGTCCGGTTGTGATCGGTCAAGCATCCCCACGAATTGACTAATGAAAAGCTTGCTTAATGTCTTGAAGTCATCAACCGTTCGGGATTTAAGAGTGTGAAACCACTGTGCCGTTGGCCCCGTGAGGGTGCTGGGAAAGGCCAGGCACAGTAATTCGTCGACGGTGGTGACTAATGCCATATGGGCCTTGTAGGTACAAACGTGATCCACTGGGCTTCCCGTCCCGTCGTAAGAGTTGAGATGCGGGGACTTAATCTTTCGAGGGATGGAGAATCCGGTGACCTAAATAGTGTAGGGTTACTAGGTCTCTGTGTTGGTATGATCATGGCGCTGCTTGTGGGTCAGCTGCTCGATTTGTTTCTACAAGTCCTAGATTTGAGCATTCATGCCTTTCTGCTCGGTCTTCATTTCTATGTCTGAGCGGTAGGTTGGATCAGACGACGAGGCCTCTTTTTTGAAGTGTGTTGTCCTTGGGGATAGGACCCAGCGCCGGCTCTGGGTAATCGTGTGCCTGAGATCTCCCCGGCTCTAGGTCGAGGGGTTCTCGACCGATTCCCAGGCCATATGTCCCGGCCCCTCCTTTCTGGCAGCACGCCTACTATTGATGATGTCTCTGGCATCTCCCGCCTGGGGCAGATTAGCCCGGGCGTGTCATCAAGTTTGCTTGGGGTCCTGGCTACGCTCGTCATCCTCGTGTTGTCTCCAACCCGGCGGGGATTCAGGGGCAGTGTGAGTATGTTGTCTGACCCGTGGAGGTTTTCGGTTGAGCGCACCTTTCCCGGGCTGCTCCTCAATATGGGGGAGCTCATCCTGCTGAGCAGCGTATCAATTTGCTGCTAGGTTCACCACTGGCCCCCTAGGAGTTGTGCGAGGGCCACGGTGACTTGCTCAGAGGTCATTGAGGCTGTTGGCCGATCGGGCTGTGAGTCCTCCTGACCGGTTTGAGTAGTAGTTTTCTAACCCTTCTTCGGGGGGATGTTGATCAGTCAAGAGATTTGTTGATGAGAAACTGGACATTTCCCACAGACAGCGCCAAACTGATGATGCCAAAATTTGGGTAAGAGTAATTATATAAGAGGGATGGGCACAGTGAACTTTGGATGTGGTTCGACCTCGTTAATGAGGTGACGTACGTCAATGGGGATGGGTGGCCTCTTTTATAGGTGCAAGAGACCACCCGTACAAGGTAAGTCTGCAGATTAGGAAGCTTAATCTGTTTACAACCGATTTACATGAATTTAGGAGAGTTTCCTAAGTGGTGTAGGAAACTGCATGCTCCTTCCATTTAGTCTTCTAGCCAAGATAGGATACTCTCTGATGGCTTGCTGGTCAAGCAATCATGCCCTCTGGTGGTGAGCCAATGTGGGACCAGTCGGGAACGAACATCCGGGCTTTTGACCGAACCGGGCAATTTTACGTATTGGCCCGGAATGGCTGTGTAGTCAACCCGGATTCAAGGTGACTTGACTTCTCTTTTTTGAGGTAGCAAGGCTTGACTCTAACCTGGTATTTTTGTACATATCAGCAGGCAACCTCAAGTTCAACGTAGATGGATCCTCACTTGGGAAACCCGAACCATCAGGAATCGGGGATACTCTAAGAAACTCTGAGAGTAAAGTGATGGCTCTGTTTTCGGCATCCTCAGGTATGGAAGACTCTAACACAGGTGAGCTCCTTGCAATTCGAGAGGCACTTACAATGATTTCCCATTACTTAAATAGCAGCCCACCCGTGCCAATTTCCATAGCTATCGAAAGTGATTCCAAGGTGGCCGTAGCTTGGGTAACAACAAAGGACCCAAAACCTTGGAAATTAAAAACTGCATTCAGTCACTTTTGGAGAGTATAAAAAACTGCTGCAGCATTGAGTTCACTCACGTGCCTAGGAGCTCTAACAGACTTGCTGAGTTCATAGGCTTCAACCATGGGCTGTTTGGCTATAATCTTTTTCCGATCTAAAAGTTTTTTGGAAGGGTTTTGGCACTGCCTTTGAGTCTGCCAATGTGTTCGACTCAAACGGAGTTTCATTGTCTTTGTATAGCTGACTTTGTGAGGGATTTTGGTTTTTGGTCTCCCTAACTAGTTGTTTCAGCTTGATTTTACCTTAATATACTTTTCCTCGTTGTGCAGTGGTTCTTCAAAAAAAATTTGTTAGTATGTTGGAACATATGTATATGTGCATGTATAAATTTTTATGCGCACACCATTGTACAAAATATGTGTATATTGATACACATACATGCTGACTAATTGGTAATTTGACATTTTCAGCATTTTAATCTACATTTTCCTGAAGAGCTTTGTAAAACATTCTATGACTGGAAAATGCTGAAAACAGTTTCAAAAAATGTTTTACATGGAAACAAACAGACCCTGAAGATGGCAATATTCTTGCACATTAATGCTATATTTCCGTGTTACCTACAAGTTTTAGGGATCAAATGGTCGTCTATTTTTTATGTGGAGAGTATAGTGAGAGTGACGAGGCTGTCTTTAAGTGGCTTGCTTCTTTACAAGTTGCGCATGGCTAATCAACTCTTTGTGCAATGGCCACAACTACACACTTACACAGGAAACATCCCCGAATCATTTTATGGGTTGTCTTATGTAGTTGATTCAATTCGGCTCTTGCTGTGAGTACTCCTAGCCTTCCCTATTTTTATCTCTCTAACATGAAGATTTAATTGGTGCAAAGTCGTTGAGTTGATTTTTTTTTCTTTCTTTTCTTTTCTTTTTCGTTTTGATTATTTTCCATCTTTTTCTTGTACCTGATATGGAGGCTGCTAACTCTTCTAGTTCCATTATAGTGTGTAATGCTCCATCTGTTAGCCTTCATAATGGATTTTGATTGTTGGTTGATGCGTCCACTCTAGGTATAATATGGGTGGTGGAAATTATTTTAGTCCGTATGTAAAGTGTAGTAGTTTTTTTTTCGGAAGGAAATTGCAAGTTACTATGAACGAAGTGAAGTTCATATTGTATCTAATTAAATTATCTGTAAAAACAATATACACTCTGTTGAAGAATTTTTTTAAATAAGGAATTATGAGTGAGTGGGATTTGAATTAGAAATGATGGGTCGCGCCCATTAAGATTGAATTCGAACTGGTGGGTCGCAACCATTCATAATCGGTTCAAAAGTAAATTCAAATCCATGGATTGTGTCCCTTGGACCAGTAGCCACAAGGCTAATGGATTGTGTCCCTTGCACCAGTAGTTACAAGGCTAATGGGTTGTATCCCATGGATCAATAGTCATAAGACTAATAGACGCAAACGTCTATGAAGGGACACCAACCATTCTATATATAGAGTGTATCAATTCTCATTTGAAGTTGGAAAAATCTCTCCTTCCTTGTGCAAAGTTAGGAGTTTAATTTACGTTGTCTTTCTTTAGATAAAATAAATATTACAAGAATTTGCTTACAGCAGAAATAGAATTTTAGAACTGGCTTTTATTTCTTGGTGGATGCTTTTGGCTATCTTCAATAGTGCATATTGCAGATAGGGATGGATTCGTTGTACCTTAAATATAGATTTGCGGAATACCCGTTTGCACACCAAATGATAATTATGGTGGGGGCAAATACTATATTTAGGGAAGTGTCTCGTACACACTTTGAAGTATTTTATTGGAATACATTTTGCGACATTGTTCATCGGTGGATTTTGAAGATATTGAAGACAAATTTATAAACAATCTAAATATAGTATTTATGGGATTCATCTTCAGTAAACCACTGCCTTTACCGACCTTTACCGATAAGTTCTCTCTTCTCGATCTCGCTTTGTTCAATTTACAAGAATCTATATTTCATGAACTGGTTATTAATTTCGTCCACCATAGATAAAGTTGCTTCATAAAGTATTTCATTGGCCTTCCGTTTTGCATATTTATGGTGTGTGTATATATTATATATGAAAGTTTATACACATGAACCTAATTAAGTTTATATTGGATCGCCAAGTGGTAGGGTATATCATTAACATTGACTTTAGCATCTCAGATAAGCAAAGTTGAATATGAACGGAATGCACTTTGAACGTATTTGCATATGTATCCATTTTTATATGGGCCAACTTTAAAAACATTGACATAAATTATGTCTCATTGGTTCGGTGCCCATGCACCTACTCATGATGTTGCTGTAGGAAACCTTTAAGATAAGTGTATATAACCTTTTGGCCAAATAACTCATACACACACCATTAGGTCCAAATTGATTCTACTCATTTGAGTCATCATTTATAAGAGCCTGACAGATTTTATTAGTACTAACTAATACAACCCCCACTTATGTATACAATGAAAGGATACTAATACTAATAAGGATAAAACTTACGCTTTATCTTCTTCTTTTTTTTGGATTGATGATTTTCTTTATTCAAACTACAATTTGATATGTCAATGCATACTATTATGCTAAACTGGTTTGCAAACTATATGAATCTCTGAGATAGGTTTCTACAAGCTTCTGTTCACTTGTGCTCTGTGAAAGCATATATAGTTGCATATTGAATTTACACTGTTAAATTCAAACTGGACAGTTTTATTAATACTAAAATAAAACATACAACTAACTCTTATTTAGTGCCTTTGGGGCCATAATAGTATTACACACACTATTTACTAAAAACTTAATAATACTTGTTGAAGAACTTTCCATTGTAGTCACGTTTGTTGGTCCTCCTTCGGTGGTACCTTCCCCTAAATCCTTGATTTTCATAAAACATTCTTCTGTTCCTTGGTTTGATGATTCACCCACTTCATGTTGTCTTAGTGGAATTACATTAGGTTTCCAATGATTTGTTTCCTTGCACCCAAAATTTCTTGGAAAATCATTTACGCGCAAAGATTGACTAGATCTATCATGGACTGGGCATAGTTGAAGTGTGGTAAATTTGGTCCAGTCAAAAGAATCATAAGCCCGACCAACGCCGTCATAGGATTGTCGATCAAAGCGATTGAAGCGTTGGTCAACCCAACGGAGATTATGCGGGCAAAAGCTATTGTCATCTTTCTGATAAATTTGGTGGAATGGCCTTGGGTGATGATTGGTCCATCTTTGTGCTCGATGAAAACCCTTTTTGTTTGGTTTTGGGATCAATATCGGTTGATAGAAACTTCTTTTAGTAACCTTTGGATTAGTGAAACTAGGTGTAGGTAGTGATTTCTGGGTAATAGGGGTTGGTTGAGACAGATGAGTTCATAAGAGAGTAGCAGTCTACAAATCAATGGCATAGGGGGAATCTCGGGTGGAAGTGAAAGAGAAGGTAAAGAGAGATAAACTAAGGGTCAATGAGTGGGGGAGTATTCTGAGAGAACCCTATGCAATTAATGCCTGAACATGTACGTGTGAAGGAATACTCACAGTGAGCTCATAAATGCATAGGTCTCAAAGGAATAATGTTTGAAATTCTCTCTGAGTGTGTCTCAGAAAAAAACATGTGTCGTCACCTCTGAGGGTATTGTTCCTATTTATAGCAATTGGAACATGTGCCAAGGAATGAACGCAGCTGACATGGCTCATTCCTATTGAGGTGTACCAAATTACCACATGTCGTCCGAAGACGACACGAGGAATGTACTCGCGGTAAACTAGAGAGTTATTTCAGATAGTCTCACTGACCTTTAGAAAGGCTTAGGAAGTGTATCGCGGAATAGACCATCACGACCTTCCTAAGTGAGCTCTGCTCTTAAGCCAACCAAGCCACATAACCTGAGAGTTCCCGATAAAGTAAAGAAAGACTTTACCACGCCATAGTCTGGAATGACCATGTCATGGTATAGTTATGTTGCACCAAGAACTGCCCCCAATCGAGGTCTATCTGAGCTGGATACTACCAGGAGTGGTCTAAACGGTTCATGAACAAGTATTGTGGACTTGTCTTCGTCGACGCCCCGATGGTGACTTTTAGGGCTTCACTCTTATCCCTTAGGCACTGCGTATAGTGTTCTTAAGTGATAGATGGACACGTGTCAGTTGTCGATATGTTTGTCGAACAGTGACACCCACATTTTTCCCCCTGCTTGGGTTGTCCTGTCCGAAGGAAGAGCTGCTCGAGCACCGTGTCAACTTTTTGAGGGGTCTTATCAACTTTAAATGAGCCATGATGGTTTTGCGTGGGAAAATTAAGACTTTGATTTTGGGTAGTATTTTTTGTTTCGCCGGATCCTTTTGGTGGTTCTCCGAGGTTATATAAGAGGGACTACACAGCGGCCTCTTTCCCATTCTTTTCACCATTTCATTTTTTTTTACTTAAGTTTTCAACTCCTTCTCGCCTCTTCTTAATCTTTGGTCCCGATTGATATTCCTCTTGGGATTTTTGTGGGAAAGTCTATTCTGTGCTTTCAATGGCTGAAGTCGATCGCTCGTCAAAGGGGAAGAAGAAGCTTTTGGGGAGTTTGAATAAGATCCCCGTCGATGCTCCTTTCGTCGGTGGCCAAGAAGATGTGTTTTGGTTGAAGGTTCGAGATTTTTGCCTAAATTTTCCTTCGATCAAAGACCGTTACTTCAATGTCCCGAGGTATTCGTGGAGGAGGCCAAAATATTCGCGCCTGCGAGTGTTTCACGCCTTGAAATGGAACGAGGGGACTATCCCTATTCTAGCATAGATTTCATGCTTCTTCTGGTCCTTGCACCGATTGGGACGAATGGAGTTCTTTTGTGCTTTTAGATCCATAGAGTTATGAACTGTTGATCGGTGCGGGTATCTTGGATTCGGTTTCCATTTGCATGTCTTTAAACTGTAGGAAAGGTACGCTGGGTTTAGCTAAGCTAGCTTTAAGATGGAGTTCTGATTCCCACACCTTTGTTACCACCTGGGGGGAGTTTACCCCTACTCTAGAGGATGTGGTTGCTTTAATGGGCTTGCCCGTCATCAGTGATTATTCACTGGAGGGTCTTCACGAGGACTCAGAAGATAAAGATGTCATTGCCTTCTTCCAGTCGTGTCTCACTAAGAGTGTCGGGTTAATTAGCGCTTTTACTGGGGAGCATAGAGGTAGAAGAGATTCTTTCATTACTTGGTTGTGCTATTTTTATAAAGATATTCAGCCTTCAAAGCAAGTGACGGGTGACCAGGATCATGACGAGAGAGCAGGTCCGGGATCAAATAGCCCTCATTGTTTAGCAGCGTATATTGCTAGCTAGCTCGCACGATATGTTCTCCCAATGTCTCCCGAAGACGGAATAAATGCCGCAATCTTTCCCTTAGCCCTGAAACTGGTTAAGGGTCATTCACTACCTTTAGCTCCACTATTTTTAGGGACTCTGTACCATCGCTTGGATTCTCTCCATACCGACTTCAGACGTTTGGCTGGTCGTTTTGATATATCCAGTTACTTGTACACCCCTTTCCTGACCATGTTTCTTTTTTAGCAATTTAGGGGCTATGCTCCTCCCATCATTTTTGAAGCTATCAAGAAGAAGCTTCACGGGACCACCCGTCAAGTTACTTATGTTGATAACCATCAACCTAGGGCGGATAGGTGGTACAAGAAAGGAACTCTGAAGCGTCCGAGCAAGTTCTTGGATGACATAAAAGAGTTTGAGTTTCGTCCTTATGCTAGAGCCATTATTGGTGAAAAGGATCTGAACCTATATCCGTCTGGTTCTTTCGAGGAAGTAGACTTGTCTATTTGTCAGAATTCTCGAGGTTTTATCATGGCAACGACCATGTTTTCCTCAAATCTCCATTTTTTTATCTGAGTATATGAAAGGGGTCGTGTACTACCATCCACGTAGAGTTTCTCGTCAATTTGGCTTGGATCAGGGGGTGCCCGTGCGCCGTGATCTTCATTTGGACTATGCAGGGAGTTCTAAGAGCTTTACCTCTGCTGAAATAAAAATTTCTTTCTAGTGGGATTACCGTTCGGATTGCCCTGCGAGGAAGAGTTTGCCGCTATACCCCGAACTGGGGATCTTTCTGGGATAAATGCCTTTCTTTTTTTGTTCATTTTTAAGCTAGCGATCCAGTCTGGGCCAAGGTTTACGACATAACGGCGAACAACGAAACCCGTTGGGCATCAAAATCCAAAAGGTCAACTACTTCTGTAAATATCGGAGTTGAAGCATCTCATACGCCAAGAAGTTTGTCTGTCACTAACGATCTTCCTCGGGACGAACATGAGGAAGTAGAATCGCAGATGTTTTTGAAAAGGAGGCGTCTGGTGAAGGCTTGTGAGAAAATGACGTCTTCTAAAGAGATTCGAAAGGTATTTCGCTTAGCCTCTTCCATTTTTTTATAATCATTCTTTCCCTTCCCTTCTTGACATAATGGCCAGGTGTTTCTCGTGTGGCAGGAGTTTGCGGATTCTGGAATAGGTACAGGGTGCAGGGAGGTAGGTGAGGGTTTGGCTATCCAAGAGGAGGTTGGGAAGTTACCTCCACTTCCTATTGACCATGCGACACGAGCAGATGTCGAGGGCCACTCTGGTGGGAAGCAAAAGAAAGATAAGGATCGATCTCGCCGTCATCGCAAAAAGAAAAATGGAAAAAGTAGCGGGAAACACAAGAAGTCCCACGCAACGGATGTTTCGAGGGCCGAGCCGGAGTCTGGTTCTACTACTACTCGTGTTTGTCCTTAGGATTTTTTTTAGAAGATAAGCATGGGACACGGTCTCCTATTGCTCGTGGGGCCTTTGCTGATGATGTGGTCATCTACTTTGACACTAATTCTGTTGGGGATGATGAAAGGTTGCCCTTGGTAGATCGTGGTGATTCGGAGACGACAATGATCTCTGCTCCCAATCGATATGCATAATCAACTACGGGGAGGGTTATTTTAAGTCCTGATGATCATAGCGCTTTGAATGATTTCATATAATCTTTACAAACAAAGCTGGATCCAGGGTTAAGCTGGATCCAGCGCTAACGGGTGATATCCCTGTTATTGAGGAGAGAGTTCAGCAAAGTTGTGATGATCTGCCAAGCAGGGAAATCTTTCTCTCTGACAACAATATTCCCAAGGGTCCTTCTTTAAATATACTCTTGGCCCCAACCTGTTCAGTCAAGACTGGCTCTGAAGATTTATTAGAGCGATGTTTGGAGAGGGAACTTTTTGTCGAGACTCTAGAAATGGGTGTGGAAAATTGAGATGGTGTTCTGAGTGCTCCTTCTCAGGATGTTAAATTGGTGACTTGGGGGGGGGGGGGTGTAATGTTAACTCTTCTTTTGTTCCTGCGCTAGAGATTATTAAAACGAAGCATCCTGAGACCCTTGCTTCGTTCACTTGCAAATTTCCTGCTATTCGCTCTTGTTTTCTGGAGTCTTTGGCGGTGGTCGTGATGTATTTGGACATTACACCAATCAAAGATTTGGATGCTGCCCATGTTGATATGTATATGGATGCCTTGGATGACTTTAAAGCGCAGGATCTTAATGTTGAGTGGTTGGGTTCCCATTTTGCAGATTTTTGCGAATTTTCCCTTTTTTATGATTCAACGCGTAGAGAGAAGGATGTTGATGCCAAAATTGTTGTGGCTGAAGCTGCCTTAGCTGCTACTAAAGCTGCTTTAGGAGCTTTGAAAGAAGAGAAGAAGATCATCAGGGAGGGTCGCCCTACTCTTGGACCAAAATTTGCGAATGTTGATAGTGGTGCACAGGCAACTCATGGTCTCTTCTAGTTACTGTCGTTGGACTTGTTGGACTACTCCTCCTCCTTTTGTTTTCATACTTGCATTTTGGTTGTCATACCAGCCTTTTGTATTCCTATGCTTTAAATAAAATGAGACGTTTGAAATGCCATTTATTTGTTGACTCTGCTGATTATATCAGCTTTGTCGCTAAGAAGTGGGCGGGTTCATGAATTCGTATGCAGAATGATCAAGAATGGATCGTCGTTGCTTTGAAGAAGCAAACGAATTCATTAAATATTGTACAGGGTAGTTGGTAAATGAATTCTACCATCATTTTTAGAAAGTTGAACAGGTGCATTTATGTCGAACAGTAATGATGACGCTTGGTGTCAAATCTCGTATTCTGAGGTACAATAAGTAATTTTACCTTATAAAAAGAGGTGTTGGGTCTTTTGTGCAACATTCCAAGTTCTTGTAGGGAGAGAAACGTTTGTTTGAAATTTCCTTTTCTGCCCTCTCCATTTCCTTTTGCCCTACTCTTTTGTAAAGATATCAAGCACCACTTCTAATTCATCTGATGCTAGTGGTGGCGTAATCGGTTTGCCTGATTATTTTGGTGAGGATTGGAGCGGCTGGAGGGGTATTGCCTTGTCCCCTTCCTCTCATGATATGTTGGAACGGATTTACAAGCATCGCCCAGAAACCTTAATGCTTTTTGACGACTTTTATCGCAACCTTTAGAGTGAATGTTTTACTCATTTGGCCGAGATTGTGGGGACTTTTGAGAGTCACATGTTAAGCTCTATCATCGATGAGATCCTTGATTGCGTGGGCTTTTTATGTGAGAAGTTGCAGCGGAGTCATGTAAATGTGGCTTGGTTGACGACTCACCTTCATGTTGTGAGGGAAAGGCATCGCTGTTTAGGCCTTATGCAAAGCATTCGTTATTTTGAAAGTCGCCCCCGGGACTATCTGGAGGAGTTAATAATTGAATCTCGTAAACTTGGTGACCTGTCAGCCGCTCAACTTCAGCTTCCCTTTATTAGCGATGCTGCTTCTCGAGCCTTTGATGAGGCCTATTCTGAGTTTACGATGGCATTAATGCGCTTAAATGAGAGAATTAGGGAGGCCGACTCCTATCTTCTCAGGTTAGGGGCTAATATCCAGGCGATCAAAAATCAAGTGTCCATGGTTGGCATGACCCATAATTGGTCCACTAGTGCGGATCTGCTGGGTGTTTAGATCTTTAGAGCGTGTGGTTCTCTTTCTTTTCCTCTTTTTTTTTAAACTCTTAGGGGCTGGTTGGGCCGTCTTTTGTAATCTTTTGGCTAACTTCTTCTTTTTCTCCCCTTTTTACTTTTGGTTGGTGGGTAGTGATGGGATTGGTGCGTCTAATTGAGCACTTTTGTACAGGCGGTTCGTCGCTTTTTTGTAACAGATAATATGAAATGAAATAGGCTTATCTTTTATCCGTGCTGTGTTCATCATATATGTGTTTATGCTTTGTTTCTTTGATTTTGAGAGAACGAGTGTTGTGTGAAGACAGGCTTATCTCTGGTGTCCTTGTCTTTTCGCGAGTAAGTAGTAAATAACTCGAACGTAAGGAAGAAATTTTCATTCACGATTTGCCATAGTGGTGGGGGGGGGGGGGGGGGTTCGGCTCAGAGTACATGATAACAGAAATGGTACGAGACGCACGCTTACATTCATAGAATATTGCCCTATGTGCTTTTCATATAAAGGAACAAAGACAGAACTATGCTAGGAATAAAAGAGATTTACCCATTTAAGGTTTAAGGTTCCTTGGCTGCTACCGTCTTCAGGGTGGATTATCTTGCAGTATCTACTGTCATGGACTTCTTGGACGAGATAAGGACCTTCCCACTTAGGAGTGAACTTTGGGGCAGACATCCTTCTCATGACATGTGCTGCTGCCTTCAGCACCAAGTCTGCCTCTTTGATTTGCCTGGGACGGACCATGGCATCATATGCCCGTGCTATTCTTGCTTGATAAACTTTCAAGGCTCCTTTAGCTCTGTCCCTCCTTTCGTCCAAGCTTTCTAACTCTGTGTACCGTGTGTCTAAATCAACTTCACTCTGAAGTGTGATTCTAGCCGAAGGAACTGCGATTTCAGCGAGGACGACTGCTTCAGTTCCATAGACCAAGGAAAAGGGCATGGCTTGAGTGGCGCATAGTCTAGATGTCTGGTAGGCCCACAAAGCTAGTGGTAATTGATTTGACCAATTCTTGGGGAAGTCAGTCATGGTTTTGCTCAAAATTTTGGACAGAGTTTTGTTAGTTGATTTGGCTTATCCGTTCCCTTTAGGGTAGTAGACCGTGGACTTATGCTTAGAGATTCTATATTTAAAGTACAAGCTCGTGATAGGCTTTGAGTTAAAAGGTTTACCATTGTCTAATAAGATCACCTTGGGGATGCCGAATCTGCAGATTATGTGTTGTTTAACAAAATTCGCGATGCTCTCCCCCGTCGCCTTTCGTAATGGTATGGCCTCTACCCATTTTGTGAATAGTTCTGTGGCTACCAGGATCTAAATATTTCCTTATAATGGTGCTATGGCGCCCATGAGATCCATCGACCATATGTGGAATGGCCACGGGGTTGTTAAACATTTTAATCTGACAGTTGGAGCATGTATGCTATTAGCATGTATTTGACATACTTTGCATTTTTTGGCAAACTCCAGCTTGTCCTTCTCCATTGTTGGCGAATAATACCCCAAGTGTATGAGTTATTGGTATAGCTTGTTGCCTCCCTGGTGTTTAAATTGATGAACTTGCTGCAGGACATCGACCACCTCTTGTCCAGCGAGGCACTTCAGCACTTTCCCACTAAAGCTTTTTCGGTACAAATTTCTTTTGCCTACGAAGAATCATGATGCCTTGTTTCTGATTGATGCTGCGTCAATATTCTCTGTCGGGAGGATTCTTTCCGTGAGATAGTCAATGTATGGCCTGCACCAATCATTGTCGGCTTCCACGAAGTTGCATTCATTTCAAGAGGGGAACTCTTGGCATAATGTGCAACTTTGTTGGAGGTTATTCACCTCTTTTATCATTTTTGGTCAGTAGTATCCTCTCCTTTGTATGATCTTGTATAGGCTGATGTCCAAATTACAACATGTTTCCCTACGGATCATTTCGAGCCAGAGAGCCGCTTCTTCCTCATCCACGCATTTAGCTATCCATCCTCCCATGGATCTAAAATAGAGTTCGCCTTGGTAGATTAAGAAGTTCCTTAAATGTGGCATGAGGGACTCCTTGCTCTGTAATTGACATTGGATTGGGATCCTCCACTCGCCTAACTTATCCTCCTTTTGTGGGAGGAGCTCTGTGACTGTGCATGGGAGGGTTCTTTTGAAAATCTTGATCGTGACAGAGTCTCCTTCAATTTTTACCTTCGATGCCAGAGTTACAAGGGCATCCGGATGCCTGTTGTTAGTTCTTGGTGCATGCTTGATATGGACACTTTCAAACTTATCCAAGTATCGCTGTAATATGGAGTGATAGGCTACAAGGGCAGGCTCTTTGATGGCGCAGCTTCCATCAGTCTGTTTGACTACGAGATTGGAGTCTTCCATGATCTCTATCACCCCAACTCCCATCTTTTCTACGGCCATGAGTCCTAAAATGAGTGCCTCGTATTCCAGATTCATTGTTTGAACATCACAAGTCTAATTTAAAAGATAGGTTCATCGTTTCCTTGCTTGGTGATGTGTGCACGATTCTTGCTCCCCCCCCCCCTTTGGAAGTAGATGAACCGTTGAAGCTAAGTTCCCATGTGCCTTGTGTGGTGGCCGCGATAGATGTGTTAAAGTTGTCACCTAGGAGATCTTCGATGATGGGTTCAGGCTCACCGCTGGGAAATTGAGCTAGCAAATGTGCTAACGCCTGACTCTTGACTGCTGTTAGCGATGAGCAGGTAATGTCGAATTTGGCCAAGGTGAAGAGCCATCGCGCTATCTTTCCTGATAAAGCTGGCTTGCTTAAGAGGTGTTTGATGGGGTCACATTTGATCACGACCTTAAGCATGAATGCCAAGAGATAGTGGCGGAATTTTTACATGGCAAAAATGAGTGCCAGGTAATGTCTCTCCATTGTTGAGTACCTTACTTCTGGGCCTTGGAGGATACAGCTGATGTAATAGATAGGCCTTTCTTGTCCATCTAACTCTTACTCGAGCAAAGCTCCTATCAACTTTGTTGTGGAGATGAGATATAGTAGTAATGGTTGGCCCTTTATTGGTACGGTCATGGTTCTTGGTGAAGTCAATATCCTTTTGATCGCGTTAAAAGTCGAGTCATGCTGTGGTGCCCATGTGAATGTTGCGTTCCCTTTTAATAAAGTTAAGAACGGCTGAGTAAGTTCTGCGAGAGTAGGAATGAACCTTTGCAGATAGGATACATTTCTTAGTAAACTTTTGAGTTGCTTCGTGGTCATTGGTCGCGACATTCCTTGGATGGCGACAATTTTTGCTGGGTCGGGATCTATGCCGTGACGATGGATGATGCAACCCAGAAATTTCCCTGACGACACTCCAAATGCACATTTCAGCGGGTTCATTTTCAATTTAAACTTTCTGCATCTATCGAAGACCACCTACAGATCTTGGAAGTGAGTTTCTTCTTGCTTTGATATGTGGTTCCCGCATTCTTGAGTCTGAATGGCATGACTATGTAGAAGAAATTACCCAGCAGCATTCTAAAAGCTATCTTCGTCGCGTCTTCTGGATCTATTTTGATCTGGTTATTCCCACTAAAACCATCCATAAAGGAAAACATCTGATGCTCCGCCGTCGCTCGATCAAAGTCTCGACATTCGAAAATGAAAAATCATCTTTTGGACAAGCTTTGTTGAGATCCCTGAAGTCCACGTAAAAGCGTATTTGTCCGGTTTTCTTTTTTACCGGCACAATGTTTTCTAACCATGTTGGTGGTGTATGGGTTTGATGAAACCTGCTTTTAGCAGCTTGGTGATTTCTTCTTTGATCTGTGTCTCCAGTTTTGGGCAGAAGAATCGGGCTGATTGTTTAACTGGTATCGCCGCGGCCTGTGTCTCCAGTTTTGGGCAGAAGAATCGGGCTGATTGTTTAACTGGTATCGCCGCGGCCGCGGCGGAGATATTGAGCTTATGCATCGTGGTACCAGCATCCAGACTTGGCATTTCAGCGTAAGCTCGAGCAAAGATATCCGAATTGGCTTTAAGCAGTTTGATGAGCTCGGATCGGTTTCCTTCACTCAAATCGCGTGAAATGAAAATCAGCATGGCGGGTTGATCTTCCTTGTCAGCTAAATTTATCAGCTCTAGCTCTTGTTCTTTGTTCCTTGGTCCGTCTTACAGACATTCGGGCGACACCTTTGGTTCTTCGGATTGGCTTAGGACGGCATCGACCATGTTGTAGCTATGGGGGACCTCCTTTGACTGTGAGGAAGTACCCGTAGACCGTCATAATCGGTATACAATCTTTCCATCGAGCAAGCAGACACGATAACATTCTAGCTCTTCACTAACCTCCCTTTTGCCTTTCCCTTTCCAGGGGACCACCTCAAAATTGTCCCACTTCGCTTGTTCCCATCTCGGGATCGGTCGAGTACATATAAATGACCTTGATCCTTTATCTTCATCTGCAAATTTGATGTAAAACACCATATCGATAAAATGAGACTCATGTCGCGCGAATGGCGATTTAGAGGGGATGATCATAATGACCTTGTTATTGACAATCCCATTCGCGAATTGGTGGTATGTGGAACGAATGAGGGTGAACTTATGTATCCAATTCCTTCCCAAAAGAGCATGGTATGCTGTGTCTGTGTCGATTATATGAAATCTAGTGTGGCACTGAATCAGTCCTACGATAAGATTGATGGTGATATGCCCCAGGCTTCGCTGAGAAGCCTTCCCGAATCCGTTGATGACAATTGATGGTGGACTTAGATCTTGTTTGGAGTATCCGGCGGCAGAGAGTACGTCCAATGATATCAAATTAAGGGAAGCTCCACAATCTAGGAATCCTCATTGAAATTCGATGTCGTTGACCACCACCGGCACGTACAATGGTCTTTTGTGTACGAAAGCTACCTGCCTATCTGCCTCAGAGAAGGTAATTTTGGACGCAGCCTCTCGGAGTGTTCATTGCACAGAACCTCCTGCTCTCATGCATTCCTCTGCCTGTACCTCTATAGTAGTTATCATCGCCTAGGTCACCGCGAACCTTGCTTCGGGAGAAAGACCGAGTTGATCATAGAACCGCTGAAATTTGATTGTTCGCATCAGCGTATTAGCTTGTTTGACGACAATTTCTTTGCTATCAAACTCTAGTTCTGGCGCTGCATACATGGCAATTTCCTCAATTTTTTCATAACAGGACGCCATGGCAATGTGAGCCTTTCCGTGATGAGGGAGCGGGTCTATCTCAATGTTTTGAGAGCTAGATATTTCCAATTCTTTGTTTTGGATTTTTTTGTGAAATATGCATTGTAAGTACCAACAATCTCACAACGAGTGCCTCTTGGTATGATTGTAAGGACAGAAGTCATCATTGGCCAACTCTTCACGCCCCAACGGGTTATCCACCCTAGGTACTTCAATGACTTTATCTGTGACCCATTTTTTGAAGATGTTCCTTACTTCTTTTAATCTTCAAGGAAATTCGGGAGGTGGGTCCGCCCTGTTCTTGTGTGAGGAAGATGCTCGTTCATTTTTCTTCCTTTTATCGCTCCCTTGTACTGATGACGTAGTAGGATTTTGGCTATATAAGTGACCGAGCGCTTGGGTCAAACTCTCTCGAATCACGTTATGTAGATTCCTTGCTTTCTCTATGAGAGCCGAGAAAGTCCTGATGTCGGCATTGACGAGATTTATCTTGAAACGGTGGTACATGCCATCGACGTAAATTTTGATAAGCTCAATTTTAGGGATATCGTCGTGACAATCAATAGATCCTTCTCGAAAACACTTAATGTATACAAGGACATCTTTGTCTCGCCCTTGAATGATCTTGGTAAGAGAGACGCGAGTCCTTCTCTCGTCCATCTGGAAGAACTTTTCGTGAAAACGCTGAACCATCGACTCCCAACTTGCGATAGTCCCAGTCAGGATATTGATTCAGTTAGGGATTTTTAAAATTCTTACAGGCGCAAACTATGATCTCCCCCATAGTTGACTAAGGTTTCTACGAACTTGGCTACATGTTCGTAGGAGTTTCCCTGCTTTCCATCAAATAACCGAAAGATAGAGGGAACATGATCGCTGGGGTAGGGCATGGCAATGATTTCTGCCGAATAAGGAGGGTGGAAATCACAATGAGCAGAGCCCATGAAGCGTGCACGCTCCTATAGGAGTAGGGCTTGCACCTCTTGTTGGATCCATAGTGAGATGTCATTGGGTATTGAGCTCAACATCTGGCGCGTCTATGGTGGGACCTGAGTGGACCCCATAGGAGTCACTGGTGGAACCTACTCCTGGTTCTCACCATTGATCTCAGGAGTCGAGCGATGCCTTGGTGCTGGTGGCGTGACATCCCTCATCAGGGGAGTTCTTGTTGTACGGAGCTTCTTCTGCGGTGCAGTTCCCAACGATTCCAAGACGAGCTGTTGAGTGCGCTGCATGTCCTGCTAGGCCTGGAGCATGGATGCCTACATGGTTTCGAACGTCTTTATCTGAGTATCTAGCATGGGGTTTCCTGAAGCTTGAGCTGGTTGACTTTCAGCCATTTCTTCACAAACGATATCCTCGTTGGTCTCTCCGACAACCTTTCCATTTTTCAAAATAGTCACCATCATTTTGAAGATGCTACTCCTCAACAGATTCGCCAAAATGTAGGTAGTGATTTCTGGGTAGTAGGGGTGGGATGAGACATATGAGTTCGTAAGAGAGTAGCAGTCTATAAATCAATAGCGTTGGGGGAATCTCGGGTGGAAGTGAAAGAGAAGGTAAAGAGAGAAAAACTAAGGGTCAGTGAGTGGGGGAGTATTCCGAGAGAACCCTATGCAATTAATGCTCGAACATGTACATGTGAAGGAATTTTCACAGTGAGCTCATAAATGCACAGATCTCAAAGGAATAATCTCTGAAATTCTCTCTGAGTGTGTCTCAGAAAAAACATGTGTCGTCACCTCTGAGGGTACTGTTTCTATTTATAGCAATTGGGACACGTGCCAAGGAATGAGCGCAGCTGACGTGCCTCATTCCTATTGAGGCGTACCAAAATATTCATATGTCATCCAGAGACGACATGAGGAATGTCCTCACAGTAAACTAGAGAGTTATTTTAGATAGTCTCACTGACCTTTAGAAAGGCTTAGGAAGTGTATCGTAGAATAGACCGTTGCGACCTTCCTAAACGAGCTCTGCTCTTAAGCCAACCAAGCCACATAACCTGAGAGTACCCGATAAAGTAAAGAAAAACTTTACCGCGCCATAGTCTGGAATGACCATGTCATGGTATAGTTATGTTGCACCAAGACCTGTCCCCAATCGAGGTCTATCTGAGCTGGATGCTACCAGGAGTAGTCTAAACGGTTCATGAGGAAGTATTGTGGACTTGTCTTCATCGATGCCCCGATGATAACTTTTAGGGCTTCGCTCTTGTCCCTTAGGCACTGCGTATAGTGTTCTTAAGTGATAGATGGACATGTGTCTGCTGTGGATATGTTTGTTAGATAGTGACACCCACACTAGGATTTGGTATTGGCCATGACTTTTCTTCAATTAGTGGTACTTCCTTAGAGTCAGCTTGTGTAGACAAACCGGCTTGCGATTTGGACACTTTGTCGTTCTTCAAATCGACTCTAGACAAATCTAATAGTTGAGGACTACCTTCAACCAAGTCTTTGCCCATGGAAGTAATTTCAGGCCGATCAAGCTCGACAGAAGAGTCAGTGCATGCAGTGGAAACGGGTTGGCCGATTTTTTGAATCTCCACCACTGTAAATCCCCGACAAAATTTTCCTTAGTGAACTTCTTCCAGTATTCCACGTCTGCTACGAATTTGTCATAGAGAGTTGAGATATCTCCAAGAAAAGGTGTATACCCAAAAGAAACTTCATAGGGTTTGGCTTTGGGATTGATTTGAAGAAGATGATGATTATAATATGCAATGGAAACTCCCAATCCCAATACTTGTCGATTGATAGTATTGAGGATAGAATTCAGGAAAGAATTGTGAGTTTCTACTTCGTGATGTTGGTCATGTTTCATAGCCCATTGGGCATTTGCTGATGAAGATGACATAGTGTCATCGTACATGGTGTGATCCCAATAGAATTCTTGTAAGTTATATTATTCAATACCTTGAATTTATACTAAATTGTAAGACACTTTGTATAGACAATTTTGAAAAGTTAGCTGTTAAAATCAGTTTTAAATCAAGTTCATACATGTCAGTTTTCATATACAACAAATGTTTATATTTTCAAAACATTGAACTGTCTATGTTTCTTTCATACACGTGTAGCAGTTTTTTCTGCAAGACAATTTGAATAACTGTTGAATTCAAATTTAAAAGTAAGAAACTGAATTTAATTTGTTTTCTAGAAATGTCATCACATGTGTTGGTTGAGCATGGTTTCAAGATGTTAGTCAATGCATGTATCACTTTCTTGGTGTTCATGATGTTATTATTATTATTATTAGGGTAAATTGCATTTTGCACCCTCAAACTATGCCATGTTTTGCACTTTGGTCCCTAAACTATCATTTTTCGCATTTTGGTCCCTCAACTATCATTTTGTGGCAGTTTGCCCCCTCAGTCACTTTTAGCGTCACTTTTGGTGTCACTAAAAAGTGACTTTTTCGTCACTAAAAGTGAGGGAGGGGGCAAACTGCCACAAAATGATAGTTGAGGGACCAAAATGCGAAAAATGATAGTTTAAGGACCAAAGTGCAAAACATGGTATAGTTTGAGGGTGCAAAATGCAATTTACCCTTATTATTATTATCATAATGGCTCATATACTCTAATTGTTGTGATCTAGTAGTTCACTAAACTTAGTTCCTATTTGGGATCATTTCTCCATCGTATGTTTGAACCTATGCATGGTTCTAGCTAGGACCCAAAACGTATATATTGACATGTTTTAATATTTGCTTAAAAAAAAGGCACACACACACACACATACACACATTTTCTTGGAGTTGGTCTAGAGGTGGTTCGACCCAAACGTGATAAAGGTAAAGATTCAGACTTTCAAGAACTCCGTTGACTCTTTGGGGTTAGAGCTTCTACTTGTACCTAAATGTGAAAATTGAATTAATATGCTATTTATTATTCTCTTTAGAACCCACTTAATTTTAACAGTTTTTTTGAAGTACTAGAACTTGTCATTATGACATGTACTCATAAAGTTACGATGTATGCATGTGAGTAATTTTGTATACTAATTTTATTAGTAGTATTATACAAATTGTATGGTTGTTTAAACAGGTCTCGTAAGACTATATATTTTGTTTAAATTGCATAATAATTTTAGTTGTAACTTCATTGGGTGTCAAGGTTTTGGGAATAAAACCAAGTTAATCCAAGATTAATTTTGTTTTGGTAATTAGTGTACAAGGATTATTATGGCAATATCAATATGTTTGTATATTTGTGAGACACCTGGATTAAATTGTTTAGCTGATGGAATATGCTTATGTATACTATAAATGTTATAATATTATAACATGTAATAGGCCAAATAGAGCCAATGCACCTATTAAACCTAGTAGAGATATTAGAGATTTTAGTTATTTGCATTCACATGCACAGATAGAATTTAGATGCCCGTTGGAACTAAGTGGGGAGAATGATCATATATCAATGAGTTGACGTTTTTTCACTTTTGGTAGAGGAGCTGTCTCACGGATAAAAGAGACATACTTGTATAGCTGACATTTCCATGGCAGTTGAATTTGTAGCACTGGCTACAAGTAACAAAGAGGCAGAATTAAGGAATTTACTTTTAGAAATTTCAGTTTGGCCTAAGCCTATGCCTCTTATATCTATCCATTATGGTAGTGAGTTTATACTTTGTAGGGCCTATAGTAAAGTGTATTACGGTAGTCCAGACACATTAGACTAAGACACAATTATGTGAGGCAGTTACTCGCAGGTGTGTAATAAATATGGACATTGTAAGGTCCTGCCAAAGTTTGGTAGATCCGTTCACAAAAGGATTTGCAAGGAATTTGGTGTCTATGAGTCTATGACACCAGTAGGGATGGAACTAAAGCCCAACGAACATGTTCACTCTTGATGGAAACTCAACCTGACACTTAACATTTCAAGTTCTCAAGTTCAACGAGTAAAGTACATCATATGTCGTGATTGTAAGCACTTTCAATAAAATATATGTGTATGCATATACATATAAATTATCCCAATGATAAGTGCTTAGTACCTGTAATGTGTTAAGGAGGAGGATGAGCTATAATGCTCTTAATAGACTTATAACAATTGTGTTGGAGTGTTTTGGTTGTAGTGACACTTCTGATAAGTCCACCTATATGAGTGTGGAAGTGGTGTTGCTTCCTATCCATCTAGGGCTAGCTTGACATCAAGAGCACTCACGAAATCAAGGTATAGACACAAGGCCTAATTCATGTGTCGGCTTATATGAATATCCACTAAGATTACAGAGTTATGTTTGCTAATAAGTCTAGTTAGTCAATATGGATTGCCAGTTCAAAGACAATGTCTACTAAGCTCTCCTGATTTGCTTTGATGAGTCCTCACAGGGTAGTTGGTTCAAGTCGCAAGACACCATTACTTATACATAAATCTTACAACCATTGTTTTGTAAAACTTATTTTGAAAATGGTGGGGGAATATTGGAAGAAATTTTCAAAATAAGGAATTAAGAGTGAGTGGGATTTGAATTTGAAATGATGGGTCGTGCCCATTAAGATTGAATTCAAACTAGTGGGTCGCAATTATTTAGAATCGGTTCAAAATTAAATTCAAATTCATGGATTATGTCCCTTGGACCAATAGTCACAAGGCTAATGGATTGTGTCCCATAGACTAGTAGTCACAAGACTAATGGGTTGTATCCCTTGGATCAATAGTCATAAGGCTAATAGATGCATACGTCTATAAAGGGACACCAACCATTCTATATATAGAGTGTATCAATTTTCATTTGGAGGTTGGAAAAATATCTCTCTTCTTCCTTGTGCAAAGTTAGGAGTTTAAATTATGTTGTCTTTCTTTAGATAAAATAAACATTACTAGAATATGTTTTCTGCAGAAATATAATTCTAGGACTGGATTTTATTTCTTGGTTGATGTTTTCGGCTATCTTTAAAAGTGCATATTTCAGATAGGGTTGGCTTTGTTGTACCTTGAATACATATTTACGGAATACCTATTTGGACACCAAATGATAATTATGGTGGGGGCAAATACTGTATTTAGGGAAGTGTCTCGTACACGCCTTGAATTCTATTATTGGATTACATTTTGCGGCATTGTTCGTTGGTAGATTTTGAAGATATTGAAAAGACATATTTATCAACACATTCTTATTATTAGATCAGAAATAACAATCTTATCATGTCTCTAGTTTGTCATGTTGAATGTTTCTTAAAGAGTAAGGATACATGTGTATGTTACTTTAGTGCGTATATATGAATGGATTGTAATGGAACTTGCATGAGTGGCCCATTGTAAAAAGGGCGAGCTCTAAACTCACACATCTCGTGTTCGACTCATCCACGCTTAACTGACACATGTGTATTCTACTAGACTACTTTGATAAGTATCTATGAATAGACTGCAAGGAAACTTGCATGGGATGGCCCAATTGTAAAAAGGGCAAGCTTTAAACTCACACGTCTTGGGTTCGACTTATCCGTGCTTAACTGATACATGTGTATACTTCTTCAATATATATATATATGAATAGACTATAAGAGAATTGACAAACAATGAATTTTGCATATTCATATGCCAATATAATAGATATAGTGCTCATTTAATCCCCAAATCCTTAATCTTACATGCACTTTTGAATTAACATGGTTTAATGATGATGTCATGTGTAATTCTGTGCTTTTATATGTTTTATATGTTTATATGTTTAGGTGAAAATGAAATGAAATAATACAATAAAAGAAAAAGAAAAAAAAGAAGGAACAAGCACACAGGATTATCTCCCATGTGTTTAGTGCTTATTCACGTAGTCCCCAACTACAATTCTATAGAAATAACAGAGAAAGAAGAAAAAAAAACAAGTGTGAAAGGCATTTAATGCCCCGAAAGTGATGGATATGTATCTTTACGTAGAAAAAATTTATCTCTCTTCTCTCTCTCTCTTTCTCTCTCTCTCTCTGCAGATTGATTGTCAGAAGGAAAAAATGGGCAAGAGCTTGAAAAATGTACCAGGAATCACTATCAAGCACCATGGTTTCTCCTGTTCAATGACGAATTGGATGACGAATTCTTTTCTTCTTCACTCAGCGAAACAAATCATCTTCATAAATTCAAACATCCATTGGAAGGGAAAATGGGAAGCCACGAGAGAATAGAGAACCACAGAGAGAAAAGTCTAGGAAGGTTACCATGTGAGCACTTCATAGTGTCCTTATGAGTAGAAATTTAAGCTTTTCTTTTCTTTTTCTAGTTCTAAAAGTTGTAAAAAAATTTCTTTTCTGTAATTGATGATTTCATGTTAAAAAAATGTAACAAAACTTTGTGTACTGTATTTCTCAAATTAATTCTTAAATATTTGTTTTCTTGTAGGTCCTTTGTTAATTTGTAATAGTAAAATATTTCTATTAAAATTTTGATTTCAAGTCCAAAATATCTGTAATTATTTTCATCAACTGTAGGAAAAATGGTAAGCTAAAACTTTAATTGGGGATATGCAATAAAAACTCAGAAATCACAACTTCTGTACACTAATATTAAATGGGAAAATTTATTTAGATGGGTTTTTCCATTTCTGGCCAAAAATATCTATAGCTTATGACTATTTAACAAACGTATAGACTATGACTATATTGGGCTTTAAAAGATTATGTATTTGAAATAAGAATTGAATTATGTAAATTGTCAAACTATGCCTTTTGTCATAAAAAAACAATTAGCATAAAACAATTTATTTAACCAAGTTTATATTTCAAGTATGTGTATATATATTTCTATATATCCATTAATGGATAGGTAATTGTGTAAGGGCAGAGTAGTGGGGGCTGAACGCCGAATAACCCACGTCCGCGGGCTTGAGTTCGAACCTGGCTACTGCCCGATTGCCTCTTTATCTTTTTTTAAACTAAACGACGTTGTTTCATATCAAACCTGACACACTTGATATGACTTCAACTGGTATAAGTTTATTTTGAAATAAAGAATCACTTTGTTTAAAAAATGCCAAACCCTTTCAAAAGCACAAAAGTTGTGTGATCTAGTGTTGATTTGCATATTCCCAATCTATTTAAATCGTTTCTTCCAAGTTAATTAATATTTCTTATTTTTAGATAATTTAGAATAAATATTTGTATTATTTCCATCTTTTCCTACAATGAAATCCAAAAAAGTTCATTTCATGTGAATTTATCTTTTATTTCTTTTTCTTCCTTTTCTTACTAGCATCTTAGTTAGTTTATTTTATACTGTTAAAATCTTTACCATAAACTACTCTAAAAAAATAGCTTTTAATTAGTTTTACTCCAAAAATATAAAAACTAGCAGTTTAAGAAAAGCCTAAAAATCTAGTATCTTTTATTTTCGTTTTAGGGACAAAATAGTTATTTCTTATCTTTAAAATCTTTTTACCATTCCCTGTGGGTTCGACCTGGTCTTACTAGAACTTTATTACTTGTATGATCACCTACACTTAGGTTTTAATAAGATAACGCGTTAATAGGACGTCGTCAGGAACTTGCATGGGTGGTCCAATTGTAAAAAAGGCGAGCCTTTATCTCATACGTCTTGGGATCGACTCATCCGCGCTCAACTGATACATGTGTATACTTCTTCACTACGTATTTATGAATAGACTGTAAGGGAACTTGCATGGGTGGCCCAATTGTAAAAAGGGCGAGCTTTAAACTAGCACGTATCTGTCCTTAACTAATAAATGCTGTAGGTGATTATGCGTATCCGGGTTTTACTTTGTGGCTTGTGCTAGATAACGGATTAGGTCATGGGATTTTCATTCATCACCAATATATATGTCTACTAGTTGGGTACCGATGCTATGCATGGGAAAAAACAACAGTTAGACTAAGAAATGATAAATTCTTGTTTATACTAATACTCAAATAAATACATCATATAACAAAAAGTTAAATGTGTTATAAAACTAATAATAAAGCAAGCACACAAATATGCAATCGCGCAAAGGGACACAGATATTTCAGATGGTTCGGCAATTTGCTTATGTCCACTGCGGAGGGGAGTTGTATTATTACCTGAGAAAATGGTATAACTCTGGCACTTGAACTATCAGCGTATTACAACACACTAATATCTTGCTCACTTTCTCTCTTTCTCTTTTCTGGTTCTTTAGCTCTTTTCTATGTGTCTAAAATTGAGCACAAAGTGCTCAAATTATAGACATAAATCTTCGACACAATCAAAGCAATTAAATTGCTCGTTTTTTTTAATAGGAAAAAAGTGTAGGATTTTCAAACTTAGCATTAACTAAGATGTAGACATCCACCCACTTTGTACTATTCACAACACTCCCCCTTTGATGTCCATCTTTAAAATAATACTTCTTGTGAATCGATTGTTCCTCCTCATTTCAACATGAGTATGATTTCTTTATGAAAGCTCTTGGAATTGGCGCATCCCAATGTTGTACACTAGCTTCTTGAATGTTGAAGTTGGTAATGCCTTGGTGATTACATCTGCAACATTGTCAATGGAGCGTATCTGCTGAACATTGATTTTACCACTCTCTTGGAGCTCATGTGTATAGAAGAATTTTGGTGAGATGCGCTTGGTTCTATCACCTTTAATAAATCCCCCTCTGATTTGAGCTATACAGGTAGCATTATCTTCATAGAGTGTTGTCCGGATATCTTTGATAGATGATAAGTCACATAATCTTCGAATATGCTTGATCATGGATCTCAACCAAATACATTCACGATTGGCCTTATGCAATGCAATGATTTCAGAATGATTTGAAGAAGTGGCTGTCAATGTTTGCTTCACAGATCGCCATGAGATGGAAGTATTGCCACAAGTAAATATATAGCCTATTTGAGATCGAGCCTTGTGTGGATCAGAGAGATAACCAACATTGGCATACCCAATTAATGGTGATTTGGATCCTTTTGAATAAAATAATCCTAAATCAATTGTACCATGAAGATAGCGAAAAATGTGCTTGATATCATTCTAATGTAATTGAGTTGGCACTAAGCTAAATCTTGCAAGAAAATTGATAACAAAAGCAATATCTGGTCGTGTACAATTTTCCAAATACATAAGAGCACCAATAGCGCACAGATATGGTACTTCAGGACCAAGTAGCTCTTCATTATCATTATGAGGAC
Organism: Hydrangea macrophylla; assembly: GCA_033977485.1. NCBI lineage: Eukaryota > Viridiplantae > Streptophyta > Magnoliopsida > Cornales > Hydrangeaceae > Hydrangea > Hydrangea macrophylla. Next base: position 57,251,580 of record CM066988.1, on the reverse strand, counting down.
GATAGGGATCCTTCTTTACATCAAATCAGACTACCATAGGAGTACTCAATGGATGAGCATTATCCACATAGAAACATTTCATAACTTTCTCTGTATATGAGGATTGATGTAAGAGAATTCCTTCGGGGAAATGCTCGAGTTACAATCCAAGAAAAAATTTTGTCTTTCCAAGATCTTTTATCTCAAATTCCCTTTTCAGATAATCAGTTCTTGTTGTGAGCTCTTTGGGAGTTCCAACAACATTAAGATCATCAACATATACTACAATGATTGAAAAATTGGATTCTGATCTCTTGATGAAGACGCATGGACATATAGCATTATTTATATATCCTTTTTTCAATAGATATTCGCTCAAGCGATTTTACCACGTGCGTTCGGATTACTTTAATCCATATAGAGATCTTTGCAATTTAATGGAGTACATATCTCATGGTTTGGACTTACATGCTTTGGGCATGTTGAATCCTTCGGGGATCCTTTTATGTATATCACTATCTAGTGATCCATACAAATATGATGTAACCACATCCAGTAAGTGTATATCAAGTCCTTCAGACATTGATAGGCTTATCAAATATTAAAACGTAATTGCATCCATTATAGGGAAATATGTTTCATATATCGTAATCGATGCCAGGTCTCTATGAGAACCTTGTGCTACAAGCCTGGCCTTGTATCACACAATCGTATTCTGCTCATTACATTTCCATACAAATACCCATTTGTACCCTATGGGATTTACAGCTTCAGGTGTAGGGAGTACAGGTCCAAACAATTCCCATTTTTCTAATGAGTTTAACTCAGTTTGTATGGCCTCTTTCCAGTTTGGCCAATCAATTCTATGTCAACATTCTTCTACATTTTGTGGTTCAGGATCCTCATCACTTTGGGTGATGTCTAGTGCTACTGTAAAGGCAAATATGTGATCAATGACCGTGTCATTACGATTCCACATATTTCTAGTGGACATATAGTTTATCGAGATCTCTTTATTGTCAATGTATTCCAAGAAATTTTATGTTGTGGCTTTAGCTTTTCTCCCTCTAATGGTGGGAATCCAGTCTCATCAAAATGACAGTCTGCAAACTGTGCAGCAAAAAGATCACCAGTTAGGGGTTGAAGATATCTTATTATAGATGGTGAATCAACACCAACATAAACTCCAAGGCGCCTCTAAGGACCCATTTTTGTGTGTTGTGAGGGTACAAGGAACTTGCACAGCACAATCAAAAACTCGTATATGAGAAACATTATGTGGTTGTCCAAATACAAGTTATAAAGGGTAATATTCATGATAAGAAGTTGGTCTAATCCGAATTAATGATGCAACATGTAATATGGCATGGCCCTAAGTAGATGCAGGTAGCTTTCTTCTCAAAAGTAAGGGTCTAGCAACCAACTTGAGACGTTTGATAAACGACTCAGCTAAACCATTTTGTGTATGTACATGAGCAACGGGATGTTCAACATGAATTCCTATTGACATGCAAGAGTCATCAAATGCCTTGGATGTGAACTTCCCAGCATTATCAAGACGTAGAGTTTTAATAAGGAAATGAGGAAATTATGCTCATAATTGAATTATTTGAACCATAAGTCTCGCAAATACAGTGTTGCGAGATGAGAGTAGACACACATGTGACCATCTAGTAGATGCATCAACAAGAACCATGAAGTAATAAAATGGCCCAGATGGTAGATGAATTGGTCCACATATATCTCCTTGAACACGTTCTAGAAATGTAGGAAATTCCACAGTGATCTTTGAAGGAGATGGTCTGATAATTAATTTACCTTGTGAGCAAGCACTACATGGATTGTCCCTTGGTCGAAGAATCTTCTGATTCTTTAAAGGATGTCCATGTGAGCCCTCAATGATTCTTCGCATTATTATTGCTCCATGGTGACTAAGTTCGGTAATGCCAAAGTCTTAAAGTTTTTGGATCTGATATTTTCTAGTTTATCACAACATTTGATTCAATTGCTCTAATTGTCATTTGATATAACCCAAAAGCTTAAGTTGGGAGTTTCTCCAAGACCTATTTCTTATTTGAAACAAGAGAGGTAATACAAAGATATTCTACACTATTCTATTTGTAATTTCTTCCACGACCTCATCCTTGGTTGTTTCTATATCTACCTCCACATCTACCTCTCTGCCTATGAGCTATATTTACATTCACTTCAGGGAATGTAGTTCCATTGGCTTCAGGCAATGGATTGGAACCAGTTGGACGTAATTGATGATTTTTCATCAACAAATCATTGTTTTGTTCAGCCACAAGGAGATAAGATATCAATTCTGAACACTTTTTAAATATGCGCTCTCGATACTATTGATGTAGGAGCATATTCGAGGCGTGGAATGTAGAATAGGTTTTTTTAAAAAACTTTCATCAGTAATCTCTTCTCTACACAGTTCGAGAACATATGTAATTTTAAATAGTGCGGAGTTGTATTGAGAAACTGTTTTGAAATCCTGAATCCTCAGGTTTATCCAGTTATATCTTGCTTTTGGAATAATTACATCTTTTTGATTGTCATACCTTTCTTTCAAACTTTTCTAGAGCACTGAAGGGTAATCTGCTATGAGACACTCGTATTTTAGCTCTTCATGTAAATGGTGTCGAATGATAGCCATGGCTTGAGCCTGTTCCCGTGGGGATGCATCATTTTCTTCATCGATTATTTTTCCAAGACTCTCAAAAATTAGATATGTCTTCATGTCTTTAGCCCAAAGTAAATAATTATAGCCAGAAATATTAAGGGAAGAATATTTAAGTGCTTGGAGGTTTGCCATATTTCAGAATTCTGAGGATATATAAGAAAGATAAATTATCATTTAGGGTTAGATAAATAAAATGAACGAATATTTAAGCATTATTATAAGAGATAAGGAGAGTGAAATTTATTATATATGGATATCCAAATTTGTTATATATTTTACCTTTGAAAAGCTCGTACCTGTCTATATTTATAAGTATAAAGCTTAGGTTGTATAGAAGTTGGGTATAATATGCACGTGAATACATGTATATATAAAATTTAATAAAAGTTACTCAATTGTGTGGTAGTAGAGTGGTGGAGACTGAGGACTTTAAACCTTGCGGTCCCGGGTCCGAACTTGGCTATATACGATTGTTTTTGTAAAATTCTTTCTTTCATTACCTTTTTCATAGATTTAGTCACCATCTCTTTAAAAGATATGTATATATATATTTCCATTCAATAATGGCTAGAAAATCACGCGGTAGCCGAGAGGTAGGAACTAAGGACCTTAAATCTTTAATTCCCGCGGTCTCCAGTTCAAATCTGGCTGCTCGTGATTGTTTTTCCTTTCTCCCCTCTTTTTTTTCATTAACTCCTTTAGTAGTTGTCTCTAATTTATTTGTGATAAATTTTCTCACTACTTCTTTAAGAAGTCCATTTATTATCACCCCAGGAGACTTATTCTTCAAGAAGTCCATTTATTGTCTCTCGATCCCGATCCCACTCTCGCTCCTGCTTCCGCTTCCGCTTCTGCTTCGTGCTTCTATGGTTGGAGATGAAGAGGTGGCACTAAGATGAGGATATGACCTTTTTTATGAGACGTGTGACAAGTTGGGACATGAAAATAAAGAGGGAGAAATTGAAAATTAAGAAAATAATTAGATATAACAAATTGAGGAAAAATGTCATAGACTCATAGTGACATGTGGATTGGATTGTTTCCATTTATATTGTATTTGTCAAATTAGATTAGATGTGTCTGTGTATAAAACAGGCTGTAAGAGCAAGTTTTAACCAGTAGCTTTTTGATAGCCATGCCCTCAAATTCTTTCTTGTATCTCCATGTTAGCATGAGAAGCAAGACAGAGACATAACTTTGGTGGTAAAAGATTGAATAACCATTTTTCTACAACCCTTTGGACCATAGTAAGATATAAACAGAGCAAGACTACTAGCCCAGTAGTCTAGGCGGCTTACTGTGTGACATCATCTAGAGGTTTTAGAATTTAAGCTGGTTGTTTTATATTTTACTGTCTGTATAAAGTTAGATATCCAATATGTTTTCACAAGTTATTTCCCTGTCTCTCCTCCCAAAAGGAAACAAGCAAATAAATAAAGTTTTATCAAAAAAGAAAAAACAGAGCCAAAGACTATTATCTTAGCAAAAGTGAAAACATAATAAAGTGAGTGACCTCTTAGAGCTCTACTAGGAAGTGTCTGATAGAGCAATCAAATTCTGAAGGTGGCAAATGTGCTTAAATGTTGTTTGTTGAAAGGACTAATAATCATGCATACATGCATAGCTTGCTGTTTTTTTGATAATGGAGGTAAAATAAACTGAAGGATGCCTTTCTAGGGACCCATTGGATTTGTTGGGGATTCCGCATTTAGGCAGTATTAGAAGAAAAGGCCCTTCTAAAAAAGAGGCGCGCATTAAAACCCAAATCTATGTACTGCATCATGTTAGGGTTGAAGCACCTCTAGACCTGCTTCAGTCGAAACATGCGTTTGGGACTCTTAAGTGCTGCTTAATATATCTAAACATGATATATGTGTTTTGGGTCCTAGAAGGGCGTTTGAGCCCCAAAGTTCGTTCAAGAGGTGATTCAAACATGACCTAGAATCATAGGCTCTATACTATCCTTAATCTATTTCACTTTCTGTTTTCCAGTTAATCTAATGGGTTATATAAACTGGAAAGTGTGGACACACAGCGCTCCACCACTTTGCTTGCTTTTGAAATTGATTTGGATCAAGGAAAGAGAAAAGGTCTGTTGAAAACAGATACAAAGTCTCCACTTGGTCTTTAAGGAACCAAGAAACCTAATTTTGACTCACACAAATGGATAAAGGGCACCTGCCCTTCATAACCAAAGAACTTGGTTCGAGGTTTTGGTACGAGAGAGGAAGGAGCCTTTGTCGCGACTAAAACACCCTCAACTCGCCCCGTCTTTCGACGGGCCTCAATTAGCATCCAAATAATCATCTTATACTATGTATGGTTCGACAATTAATACTATGATAGTATATTACATCACATAAGAAACTTGAAATTGGAAGATCTAAAGATAAAATATCATTCATAAGATCTAAGTCAAATGTCATACAATGTAAAGTGAAAGATCACACAAATAAACCTAGAAAAAAATCGTCTAATCATGTATCAAGTAATTAGTTTCCTTAATCCAAAGGGGACATGAATTGTTCTTGAAACAAATACACAAAGAAACCAAAATATGCTTAGCAAGCTAGCATGATGCATGTTATTCTTTGAGAAAAAGAAGATCTCTCAATCCCCGAGGCAGATGAGAAAGGATGATTAGATCGAGGGGAGCATGAACGTGTGATCATGATCATTCCTTATAATCTTCTTAGATTAGGAGTTACATAAACCCCAAATCTTTGCATGAATGCAATGTATGTATCTAGAATGTGCCAAGGTTGTAGTGTGCTTTGTGTTCATGGATTCCTAGAGTGACTTAGAAGTCTAAAATGTGTATGAATGGATGGATAAAATCAACATGGGATATGTACAAATGTAGTATGAACTACTTCCTAAGATATGAACTAATTTGGAAGGCATATAAGCATCAAATCAAAGAATGAAAGTTAAAATGTGCTTGCTGTGAATAGTGGACAGAACAGTAACTAGATCTTTGGAAAATTGAAAAGAGGGGTTAGGAATGTTTTCAATGCATGATATTTTATGGAGATCTTCCTTATTGTGTCTAGAACACTACCCAAAAAGATAACATTTAATAACTATCACATATTTGAGAGAAATCATATAACGAACAGAGGTCACTCAGAAACAGAGTTCGTACTGTCGACTGAAATGTTGAAAAATCTTAGAAAATTAAAAAGAATGATATAGAGGCCCATTTTATACAGAAAGTTCCCTACGACATTGAAGTTTAAGGTAAAAATAAGTTAGGACCACCCCTTCTAGAAATGTTTTCTGAAAAAGAGATTGGAAGTGGACCTAGCTGCTGTGACAGCAAAAACAGAATGTCTGGAAGGAATGTTTGGATCCAAAGGGACCATTTCCAAGTACTTCCAAGTCAAGCCAAAAATCATGGGTGTTCTCTAATGAGTTAGGAAGACTTTCCAAGTGGCCTTACATCCATACATTGAGTATTGAGCTCTAGAAAAATCTTTGAACTCGGATCACTCACTGTTTTAACTCACTGTTTTGAAGATTTTGGGGAAAACTAGAGTTTTCTCTCTTGAGATTAACATGAAGGGTTTTGAGAGGGGTTTTGAAATAAAGGTTTTGAAAGTATATTTTCAACACTCAATGAAGGTTATAGCCACTTAAAATGCCAACATCAAACTCATCATCAAGAACCTCCAAGAGTGTTGGAGAGATTTATTCTTATTTGAACATAACTTCAATACACTTCAAGAATACCTTGGAGGTATTGAAGTTATGATCATCATCTATCAAACATGTTTTTGAGGTCAAGATCTACTATTCATAAGGATTCACTCACCTCAAACTTCATGTCATCGTTTAGATGATGAAGAACTAGTAAGTAAATAAAGAAAATCAAAAAGAAATGAGGTAAGAAGAGATGAACATAATATGAACAAGTAAGTAAATAACAATAAATAGATGATAATCAATGTGATTTTGGACTTGTATCTTGGTGTTTCACTCATAGATTTTGACATTTAGACATGGAAGTAGCTTCCTAACTCAAGAATGCTCAAGAATGGTGATTGGGGGTGTTTGGGATGTGAAGTGTAAGAGAGGTAATGGAAGAACACAAGATTAAAACTCACTTTCTATAGCAAAATAGTAGGAGGAAGCTCCTTTTCTCTCTTCTAAACCTATCTCTATCTCTCTTCTTCTCTACAACTTTTCAAGCTTTTGCACTTGCCCCCCGCTCCCAAAATGAAGAGCAATGGGGGGTTTATATAGGCCAATTTGGGGGTGGTTTTGGGATTTTAGAAGTGTTCCCATTGGTCCCAAACGTCTGTGAACATAAAACTACGTCGTTTTGGTTTTCAATTAATCAAAATGAATCCCCAAGAAAAATTACAAAAATACACTATTCTAGAGGGGAGTGTCGCGGCGGCAGTGGGCCAGTGTCGCGGCGGCACTGCTCCTCCTTCGTCCAGATAATGCTATTTAGGCCCCCTAAGGTTCCGGTATTCGCGAAAAGGCCCTATTTCGTCCGAAATTCACAGAAAATGCGTACTAACTCCAAATTGAGGTTGTGATATACCGTTGGAAAGGTAATGGAGTCTACTTTACATAAATAAAATAGTTCGGGGATAGGTCACTTTGAAAAGTTTTGCGGTATTTGCGATAAAAGCCGATTTGATCGCCTTTTTCGCCTTCGAAAATTCAAAATAATTTCGTTTTAAATCCAGGAATTATGTGCGATATACCGTTGGAAAGCTATTGACCTCTAGTATCCATGAAAAATATTTGAAAATTGTTTCGGTGCCCCGATTCCGAAGTCAAATCTTGGTCAAACTGGTCAAACTTGGGATTCCCGGGAAGTTCTGGGAACCTCCGGGAGCTCCCAGGAGTCGACATTTTTGCTCGATTCTCTTTTAAAACTCATTTTAATACTTTCCACATGATCTAGAATGATTTTGGCGAATTCGGATGATTTTGGTCAAATTTGGTCAAACCTTGGTCAAACCGGTCAACGGGGACTTTCCGGGAACTTCCGGGACTTCCGGAGGTCTCTGGGAGCTGACGATTTCATCCGGTTTTACTTAAAAACTCATTTTATCATTTTTCTTACGACATATCATGTTTCCAGAACTTCGGGACCAAATCTGGGAGTTTTTGGGCTTTCAGGGGCGTTTTGGTCATTCTGAGCATTTTGAGAAATAGAACTAACTTCCAGGAGTCCTTTTTGAGTCTTTTTTTATCATTGTGAACCACCAAGCTATGGGTCTCCTAAATCTGATAGCCGAAAAAATGGGGTGTCTACAGTTTGCCCCTCTTTGGCATGAACTTGCGAGGCAACGCATGTCGCAAGCGTGTGCCAAAGCTTTTGAAGAGACAGGTCTTTTGGAGGCTATAGATTTATGATTAAAAAAGCGTTGCAGAAGATGCAATGATGCTGAGGCTAGTGCTGGTCGTGCTCTGCGTGAGCTGCCTACGTATCCCAAGGGGAATCAGACCAGGACATAGTTCGGGGCACAAAGGAATGAATCACATATGTACATACAACAACCAAGCGGATGCTATGCTATGAGGATGGTATGCAATGCATGGATGTGATATGAATTGTTTCATGAGTCCTATCATATCTAATGTTATGACCCTAGTATGAGCAGGTGCTGTGGGGGTGTGTGCCATTTCGAGTGGACTTGTGTTGTGCTAGTGCTTCTGACTACGATGCAATGGCCGACCACGGTCCAAAAAGACTCTAGGTTTCGGGGCAAACTTCTCAAATTACTGGAAGTGTGCTTTACAAGCGAATGGGATAGGATGTGGGGTCTTTGAGGATGACAACTAAGGATAACCCATAGGTGAGGGAGTTCATGATAACCGACAGTTTTATAATAACCAAAGTGAGGAGGCTCATAATAAGTGGGGTAGCTCACGATAATTGACAGGTGAGATAACTGGAGTGAAGAAGCACACGATAAGTGAGGAAACTCAAAATGACTGACAGGTGAGAAAGCTCATGATAATCAGTGGACACGGATTGTGAATAGACAGTGCTTGCCATGGGAATCGAGGTGATTTGACTGCGTGTGATGTTTTGGCCGATCCTTATGATGACAAGTCCGGAGAATCGGTTTGGACTTCTGCTATCTTCTGCTGGGGATGGTAGGGGACTCTCTGAGAATCTCTCTTCAATTCTTGACCTAGAACCAGGATCCATCTCTGAATCTCTCGTGGTTTGTCAGATTTTGTAATGCTCAGTCCAAAAGAGCCGGTTAGGGCCTTCGGGAGGTGATGGACTCTCTGAGAATCTCTCTTCAAATCTTGACCTAGAACCAGGATCCATCTCTGAATCTCTCGTGGTTGGTCAGATCTCGCAATGCTCAATCCAAAAGAGCCGGTTAGGGCCTTCGGGAGCTGATGGACTCTCTGAGAATCTCTCTCGGCGCTCAATCCAAGAGGGCCGGTCAGGGCCTCCGGGAGCTGGTATCTTTTGGTTTCTGTCCTCAGGGGATGATGTAGAGTTCTCGGAGAATCTCTTTCGGTGCTCAATCCAAGAGGGTCGGTCAGGGCCTCCGGGAGCTGATGGACTCTCTGAGAGTCTCTCTTCAACTCTTGACCTAGAACCAGGATCCATCTCTGAATCTCTCATGGTTGGTCAGATCTCGCAATGCTCAATCCAAAAGAGCCAGTTAGGGCATTCGGGAGCTGATGGACTCTCTGAGAATCTCTCTTCAATTCTTGACCTAGAACCAGGATCCATCTCTGAATCTCTCGTGGTTGGTCAGATTTTGTAATGCTCAATCCAAAAGAGCCGGTTAGGGCCTTCGGGAGCTGATGGACTCTCTGAGAATCTCTCTTCAAATCTTGACCTAGAACCAGGATCCATCTCTGAATCTCTCATGGTTGGTCAGATCTCGCAATGCTCAATCCAAAAGAGCCGGTTAGGGCCTTCGGGAGCTGATGGACTCTCTGAGAATCTCTCTTCAATTCTTGACCTAGAACCAGGATCCATCTTTAAATCTCTCGTGGTTGGTCAAATTCTGCAATGCTCAATCCAAAAGAGCCGGTTAGGGCCTTCGGGAGCTGAAAGATAATGTACTCTGCTAGGAAGAAGGAAATACGTCCATTAAATGGGAGTCAAGGTATCATTTTGTTTGTGACAGAGATGATTTGCGGTGGTTTGACACTGATGGAGGGTGATAATCAATAGCAACTTATGGACTTATGTTGTTAGGATGAAAGAAGATCATCAACAGCCACTCATGGACTTATGTTGCATGAGCGAAGGAAGACAGTCAACAGCCACTCATGGACTTATGTTGCTAGGAAGATGAGCAATAGCCACTTGTGGACTTATGTTGCTAGGAGAAAGGAAGATCATCAACAGCCACTCATGGACTTATGTTGCATGAACGAAGATGAGCAACAGCCACTCATGGACTTATGTTGCTAGAAGAAAGGAAGATCATCAACAGCCACTCATGGACTTATGTTGCATGAAGAAAGATGAAAGATCAACAGCCACTCATGGACTTATGTTGCTAGAAGAAAGGAAGATCATCAACAGCCACTCATGGACTTATGTTGCATGAAGAAAGAAGAAAGATGAAAGATCAACAGCCACTCATGGACTTATGTTGCTAGGAGAAAGGAAGATCATCAACAGCCACTCATGGACTTATGTTGCATGAAGAAAGATGAAAGATCAACAACCACTCATGGACTTATGTTGCTAGGAGAAAGGAAGATCATCAACAGCCACTCATGGACTTATGTTGCATGATGAAAGATCAACAGCCACTCATGGACTTATGTTGCAGGAAGGAAGAAAGATCATCAACAGCCACTCATGGACTTATGTTGCTAGAAGATGATGGTTAACTTTTGGCGGTTTGGAAAGGGATGAAATTTTCCCCAAGTTTGGATGCTTCTCATGCTGACGCCTTGACTGGTGTAGTAATAGTGTTTGGTACTCCTGCTTGCATTGTCATTAGAATGCTCTTTATAACTTGATTTGAAAAATTCATTATTCGTCACTATTGACTTACACATTTGAGACTACGACAGACTCTTTTTCTGAAAAAGATGATGACAGACTCAGAAACTGACAGACACCGACGCGCGAGGGCGACACATTCGACACTGAAATGAAACAAGCTCGACTTGCCAAAACTTAATGTGCTCTTTGTCATAAATGATGTACCATTTCTCTTTTGTGTTTACTTCTCACCTTAACGTGGCATTACTTTGATGGTGAATCTTGTTTTGAAAATTCCTCCCTACTGATCTAATCAATTTCTTTGCTTCTCCCAAGATGTGCTTTGAATTAGTGCCATAGCTTATGGAATAAAAGATGCTCCATTTCCATCTGTTCAAGACAATGCTTGTGACTTGAAGGCTTATAGGGATTGGGTGGCAAACAAAGTTTGCCCCTAGTTTGAAGGGCATGAAGTGGGATCGGTAGGCAAACGAGGTAAATGACCGAAGTTTGCCCCTAGTTTGGAGGAAGGTTCATTGGAGGTTTTGGGCAAACGAGGTAGGTGACCGAAGTTTGCCCCTTGTATGAAGGGTAGATAGTAAAATTTAGGCAAACGAGGCGAGTAGCCAAAGTTTGCCCCTAGTGTGGAAGGTGATTTCTGGATTGAGGCAAGGTCCGTGACTTTAATCTCTCAAATGCTCATAACTTTTGCCTAGGTACTAGTGAGGTGACCTAGCGAGCTTTTTTTTTTCTCTCTTTTGTTATTGCTCACCTTGGATTCAGCTCTAACTTTTGCCTAGGTGTCCTTTCGGATTTTCAACCTAGCGAGCCATCCTTCTTTTCTTTTTTCAAAGTCTGCCTATGTACCCCCGAAAGGGGATCAGGTCCAACGTAGTTCGGGCCAAAGCTTGAAAGAAATTGGGCTATTTTTGTGGGTGGAGCGACCGAACTGATGTGGTTGCCTACGTATCCCCGAGTGGGAATCAGGTCGAGCGTAGTTCAAGGCCAGGCTTGAAGAAAGGGGGGTTGAGGGATTTTCAAACCAATCGTCAAAGAAGTCAAACTTAGGTCACTTGTGGTAGCCTTGAATAAGAAGATTCAGTTTCGGTCTCCCCTTTTTTCTTTCTTTTTTTTATTTTTTTATTTTGAGGATCGATCCTTTTCACTTTCGCCTAGCCAGTCAATTTTACTTTTCATGTAGTTGATTCTTGTGAGACCTTTTGACTGCAATCTCAGAATTCCGGAATGTGCATGTCATCTCTCAGAATTTATTTATGGTTGTTCCGAGCCTTTTGAAATATGATCTAGACACATTCTCATGATGTACCTTGAAGTGTACAATTCTCTGTATCACCAAAATCTTCTTTCTTTCATTTTCTCCATCATTTTGACTGGCTAAGTTCAGATCTTGGAAATCAATACCTTTTGGCTCTAACTTTTGTCTAGGTGCCCTTTCGGGTTTTCAACCTAGCGAGCTTTTTCTTTTCTTTTCTTTTCTTTTCTTCTTTCTCTTTTTTTTTTTGAAAGTGGAGATGAAACTTGCTAAAATGTTTGGCTACCATCAAGGACTAAGTCTGTATTGCTTTCAATCGGACAGATTGCATAGCTTCCAATTGGATTGGGCTTAAGGCTTTGAAATGGTGGAAAAAGGGTGTTGAGCAAGCCCCAAGTCAGTTTCAAGTATTTATTTTCAAGATTGAGGCAAGAGCATCTTTAAATTCTTAAAGTAAGAGTATTCAATTCTTGGCTCTTCATCGGTGTCGGCGCAAAATTGACTTTGACCTTTCAGGATTTTGAGTAAAAAAAAAAAATTTCCTTTTTTTTTTTAGCACAGTAATATCCATGGTAATTTGAAAAGTAACACTTCAGTTCAGCGATTCATGCATCTATGACTAAACACATCAGATTAGGCAAAATGAGACTTCATTCCATCAGTAGAGAAGGATTACAGACTCATTAACAACTCGATGAAAAACAGACTCGACCACAAGAATAAACATACAACAGACTCGACTAGACTCGACCTGGTCTCAAATGGAATGTCACAGTGACTCGCTTATTCTTTTTATTTATTTTTTTTTAAAGAGCATCTTCATTTGGTTTTCTAGCAAGAGTCCCAAACACCATCACTTCACCGGCACAGGTTCAACATTCATGGTCCTCAGCGAAGGGGATCATTCGAGTAGGTAAGCCAGGGGCTTAGGTGACACGGGGTTGAATGGGTGGTGGCTCAATGATGTTTTGGTCGATGAGGTCCTGGATATCATGGCGGAGACGTATGCACTGGTCAGTGTTATGGCCTGGGCCTTGGTGGTAGGCACATTGTTTGGACAGGTCACAGTTAGGTGGTGGGGGATCGGCACGAGGCTGAAGGAGTTGGAGGTGTCCCTTTTTTAGCAGACGGCCTAACGCTATGGAGGGGGAGATATCTAGTTTGGCAAAGGTACGGGGTTGCTTTTTCTGGTAAGGGTAACTAGTGGTTTGGTTGGAGGATTGGTATGGCCGATGAGGGTATGCCATGGGTTGGTTGCGCAGGGCGTTGACATCCGGGGAGTGTCGGGAGTATTTAGGCCTCTTGGACTGGTGTTGGAGTTCATCATTCTTGAACTTTTCTTCTATGATGGTATCCTCCATTCTGGTCCCCATTTCAAGCAGTTCTTTGCTAATGCTCTGTGCAATTTTATCAAATCGACAAAACCCTTAAACTCAACTGCTCAACAGTGGTTTGTAGCTTGTTCACTTTTTCTTCCAGAGCTTTGTAGGCCATTGGTGGATCGGTGATGGTCTAGCCCTCGATTAGGATAGTGAATTCTGGGAGGTAGAGAGGTGCGCTTACCCAGGGCTACATTTTTTTTCTTTTTCTGCAAATAGAAGTAAAAACCCAAATTAGCAGAGGCGCAAAATACTTCTAGGGACTCCTAGGGGAGAGATGATCAAGATTTTGAAGAATTCATCGATGTGAACTGATGACAGTCGTAGTATGTATATGACCTCTATATAACGATTAACATGAGTGAAGATGATGACATGTATGCATTTGATGTGTAGAGACTGACACATGTGAGACTGACGAGATGTGCGTGCATGTAGACTGACACGAATTGTGTATGCACATGAGACAAGCATGCGGATGCAAGCCCTAATCTACATGATGCCCCTACTTCTAACAAATAGCAGTTAAACAAATAAGGTCCTAGCCATACAGAGTGTGCTAACCTTACTTTCCAGTATGATCACCAAGGGATAACAGGGATTTCCGGGATACTTCAGGAATTTTGGATAGAGTTTCTGGGAGAAACATGGATTTGGAAGATTCGGAGAAATTTCTAGAAGTCATTTGAGTTTCTAGGAGAAATAAGGATTTCTGGTTGATTTGGACTGAGCTTCTAGGAGAAACTGGTATTTTGGGTATTTTTGAGAAATATGGATAGAGTTTCTAGGGGACACAAGTATATCTGGGCATTTCTGGGTGATTTGGGCAGAGTTTTTTGAGAGAAACAAGTACTATGGGTATTTTTGGGAAATTTGGATAGAGTTTCTAGGAGAAACAAGTATATCTGGGCATTTCAAGGTAATTTGGGCAGAGATGCTGGGATTTTTGGAGAATCTAGGAGATTTGGGCAGAGCTTCTGGGAAAACAGGTATAACTGGGTAAGTCGGACAGAGTTTCTGGGAAAAACAAGTATATCGGAGTTTCTAAGAAAAATTGAGGTTTCTGGGTATTCTGGGGGAAGCAAGAATATCTGGGGGGGACATAAGTATATCGGAGTTTCTGGAAGAAATTGAGATTTCTGGGTAATCTGGGGAGAAATAGGGAATTCTAGGAAATATGGGTGATTCGGACAGAGTTTCTAGGAGAAACAGGGATATCCTGATGAGTTGGGTAGAGTTTCTGGAAGAAATAAGGATATACAACGGGAATAGGTGATGATGGTGATCATACTGTCTAGCAAGTTTTCATACTCCTATGTCTCAGGACCAACAAACAAGGTTTGTGGTGTATATCTTTGTGAGCATGGAGCAGACATCCTTATCATGGTGCCTAGGCAAGTCAACTCAATGTGATCACATATGAGTGATTGCCTTGGGAATCATAAGAAAGAGGTTCTGTTCTATGGCACATAAGCGTCTACACCGCGCAGGTAATCCCGTCAGGGCATACAGCAGTTATATCACATTGTCCTATCTGAAAAGATAAATGAACAGTCCTATGAAAGGTTCTATAGGAATCTATATGCAAAGGCTGGGTTTAGTCAAAGAGGGTCCGTTGAAGAGAGTTCCAATATACCGTCAGGGAGACAGTACGGAGGTTTTTACTCTTTTTGATATACCTTGGAAGGTACAGTATCAACGGTGACTTGTGCCCTGGCATAGCAAGACCTGAACAATGTCAACGCCGCGTTTCAGACACAGTCGAAAGGGGGAAATGCAGAAGTGCAATGCGGTGAACCATACACAGTAAAAAGATGATTTTAAGGATGCTTCTTATGAGTCAAACCTCTGTATTATTTTGTTTTGAAAATAAAATCCCCAGCAGAGTCGCCAGATTGTGGATACCGGGATTCCACCGCTTTGTTTGCTTTTGAAACTTGTTTTTTGAAAAAGGAAAAGAAAAGGGTCTGTTGAAAACAGATACAGAGTCGCCACTTCAGATTGTGGACACGCGGGATCGCTCATCCACTTCTTTGTTTGAGATTTGAAATTGAAAAGGAAATTGGTCTGTTGAAAACAGATACAGAGTCGCCACTTGACCTTTAAGGAACCAAGAAACCTAATTTTGACTCACCCAAATGGATAAAGGGCACCAGCCCTTCATAACCAAAGAACTTGGTTCGGGGTTTTGGTACGAGAGAGGAAGGAGCCTTTGTCGCGACTAAAACACCCTCAACTCGCCCCGTCTTTCGACGGGCCTCAATTAGCATCCAAATAATCATCTTATACTATGTATGGTTCGACAATTAATACTATGATAGTATATTACATCACATAAGAAACTTGAAATTGGAAGATCTAAAGATAAAATATCATTCATAAGATCTAAGTCAAATATCATACAATATAAAGTGAAAGATCACACAAATAAACCTAGAAAAAAAATCGTCTAATCATGTATCAAGTAATTAGTTTCCTTAATCCAAAGGGGACATGAATTGTTCTTGAAACAAATAAACAAAGAAACCAAAATATGCTTAGCAAGCTAGCATGATGAATGTTATTCTTTGAGAAAAAGAAGATATCTCAATCCCCGGGACGGATGAGAAATGATGATTAGATCGAGGGGATCATGAATGTGTGATCATGATCATTCCTTATAATCTTCTTAGATTAGGAGTTACATAAACCCCAAATCTTTGCATGAATGCAATGTATGTATCTAGAATGTGCCAAGGTTGTAGTGTGCTTTGTGTTCATGGATTCCTAGAATGACTTAGAAGTCTAAAATGTGTATGAATGGATGGATGAAATCAACATGGGATATGTACAAATGTAGTATGAACTACTTCCTAAGATATGAACTAATTTGGAAGGCATATAAGCATCAAATCAAAGAATGAAAGTTAAAGTGTGCTTGCTGTGAATAGTGGACAGAACAGTAACTAGATCTTTGGAAAATTGAAAAGAGGGGTTAGGAATGTTTTCAATGCATGATATTTTATGGAGATCTTCCTTATTGTGTCTAGAACACTACCAAAAAAGAAAATCTTTAATAACTATCACAGATTGAGAGAAATCATATGAAGAACAGAGGTCACTCAGAAACAGAGTTCGTACTGTCGACTGAAATGTTGAAAACTCTTAGAAAATGAAAAAGAATGATCTAGAGGCCCATTTTATACAGAAAGTTCCCTACGACATTGAAGTTTAAGGTAAAAATAAGTTAGGACCACCCCGTTTGGAAACGTTTTCTGAAAAAGAGGTTGGAAGTGGACCTAGCTGCTGTGACAGCAAAAACAGAATGTCTGGAAGGAATGTTTGGATCCAAAGGGACCATTTCCAAGTACTTCAAAGTCAAGCCAAAAATCATGGGTGTTCTCTAATGAGTTAGGAAGACTTTCCAAGTGGCCTTGCATCCATACATTGAGTATTGAGCTCTAGAAAAACTTTGAACTCGGATCACTCACTGTTTTAACTCACTGTTTTGAAGATTTTGAGGAAAACTAGAGTTTTCTCTCTTGAGATTAACATGAAGGGTTTTGAGAGGGGTTTTGAAATAAAGGTTTTGAAAGTATATTTTCAACACTCAATGAAGGTTATAGCCACTTAAAATGCCAACATCAAACTCATCATCAAGAACCTCCAAGATTGTTGGAGAGATTTATTCTTATTTGAACATAACTTCAATACACTTCAAGAATACCTTGGAGGTATTGAAGTTATGATCATCATCTATCAAACACGTTTTTGAGGTCAAGAGCTACTATCCATAAGGATTCACTCACCTCAAACTTCATGTCATCATTTAGATGATGAAGAACTAGTAAGTAAATAAAGAAAATCAAAAAGAAATGAGGTAAGAAGAGATGAACATAATATGAACAAGTAAGTAAATAACAATCAATAGATGATAATTAATCAATGTGATTTTGGACTTGTAGCTTGGTGTTTCACTCATAGATTTTGACATTTAGACATGGAAGTAGCTTCCTAACTCAAGAATGCTCAAGAATGGTGATTGGGGGTGTTTGGGATGTGAAGTGTAAGAGAGGTAATGGAAGAACACAAGATTAAAACTCACTTTCTATAGAAAAATAGTAGGAGGAAGCTCCTTTTCTCTCTTCTAAACCTATCTCTATCTCTCTTCTTCTCTACAACTTTTCAAGCTTTTGCACTTGCCCCCCCCCCCCCCCCCCAAAAAAAAATGAAGAGCAATGGGGGGTTTATATAGGCCAATTTGGGGGTGGTTTTGGGATTTTAGAAGTGTTCCCATTGGTCCCAAATGTCTGTGAACATAAAACTACGTCGTTTTGGTTTTCAATTAATCAAAATAAATCCCCAAGAAAAATTACAAAAATACACTATTCTGGAGGGGAGTGTCGCGGCGGCACTGGGCCAGTGCCGCGGCGGCACTGCTCCTCCTTCGTCCAGATAATGCTGTTTAGGCCCCTTGAGGTTCCGGTATTCGCGAAAAGGCCCTATTTCGTCCGAAATTCACATAAAATGTTTACGAACTCCAAATTGAGGTTGTGATATACCGTTGGAAAGGTAATGGAGTCTACTTTACATAAACAATAGTTTGGGGATAGGTTACTTTGAAAAGTTTTGCGGTATTTGCGATAAAAGACGATTTGATCGCCTTTTTCGCCTTCGGAAATTCAAAATAAATTCGTTTTAAATCTAGGAATTATGTGCGATATACCGTTGGAAAGATATTGACCTCTAGTATCCATGAAAAAAATTTGAAAATTTTTTCGGTGCTCCGATTCCAAAGTCAAATCTTGGTCAAACCTAGGATTCCCGGGAAGTTCTGGGAACCTCCGGGAGCTCCCAAGAGCCGACGTTTTTGCTCGATTCTCTTTTAAAACTCATTTTAATACTTTCCACATGATCTAGAATGATTTTGGCGAATTCGGACGATTTCGGTCAAATTTGGTTAAACCTTGGTCAAACCGGTCAACGGGGACTTTCTGGGAACTTCCGGGACTTCCGGGGGTCTCTGGGAACTGACGATTTTATCCGGTTTTACTTAAAAACTCATTTTATCATTTTTCTTACAACATAGCATGTTTCTAGAACTTCGGGACCAAATCTGGGAGTTTTTGGACTTTCAGGAGCATTTTGGTCATTCTGAGCATTTTGAGAAATAGAACTAACTTCCAGGAGTCCTTTTTGAGTCTTTTTTTATCATTGTGAACCACCAAGCTATGGGTCTCCTAAATCTGATAGCCGACGAAATGGGGTGTCTACAGAAAGGAGAAAAAGCAAATATGCAGATGTATATGCATATATAGATATATTCCTAACAATTTTATCATGATGTGTACTTGTAGCTCTCGAGGTTCCCAGTCAAAGATGTAGAAATTCCAGGACGATTAATTTAACATACATATATATATATATATGTTAGCATATTATTGTTTATTAGCATTTCATAACATGAGATAAGCATGATTATGAAATTGAGCATGAACACATGCATACACATGAAAATGCACGAAAGGATTTTGGGTGAAAGACCTCCATGTGTGAGGTTTTCGATTTAAAAAGGGAAGATTTCCATCTGTAGGACTTTCAAGCTTTAAAGATCATAAAAACCTTCTTGAGAGAGTTTTGATTTGCAGTTAGATAATCCTGGTTGTGGGTGTGTATGTGAGGATTGGATCTATTAGGAACTTGATCTCCTAGTCTTGCAAACAATAGGAATCGTATGCTAAGGACCATATGGGGTGGATTTTGCCCCTATATGTGGTGGCCCATAGACCGGGTGTTGTATTGAGAGTGAGTGTTTGAAAAACTTCATGAAAAGGCCTACGGGCGACATTGTTTTGCTTCGGGAACAAAACATTTGTAGTACCTGTAAAATCCGTACCCCTTATTAATGTAAATTCCTAATTTCTAAGTGTGACCCTGTATGTTAATATTCATGTCGCTTAATATTTATTACTATAGAATATATCTTATATCCACTGCCGCGTAATTTTATAACTCTAGGTTATAATTATATTCATTATTATTTAATATTATAGCTATAAGATATATTACAATTTTGTTGTCACTAATTTTATAATTATAGATTATAAATATATTTTTTCGTTATCACTTAATTGTAGATTATATAAATTCAACCCTGTATATTAATTACGTGTTTTAATAATTAATTGTCACCTAAATTTAGACCCCCGTATAATTGTCACCTAAATTCAACCCTGTATATTAATATTTTAATATTTAGAATTTATAATTATAGGTTATAGTATATTATTCGGACCCGATAGTCTGTGACTATAAATTTAGTTTTTATTACTATCGACATTATTATTTTAACTCCAAACGTTAAGTTAGACCAGACTGCTATATATTAGTCCCGAGACTATAGTCGTAATTATTATAGTATTGATGTTTTTATCTTAGAACCCAGACTATTAATATTAGATCCAGACTGTAATTTATAGACGCGGGCTGCAACCTTTATACCGGACTGAATTGCACGTATACCCGTACACAGTCATACCACGTCAGCTCACATCACTTTCACTCTTCTGACACTCAACCCCCCAATCCCCCAAGATTCCCCAAATATTCCCCCCCCCCCCCCTATTACCGTCTAGACACAAGCGCACACACACTAATATATGTACATATGAATGTGGTGTGTCATGTGTGCATATTATATATTGTATGTAGTGTGTGTGTACATTATATATATACTATATGTGTGCATGTGCATTATATATTATATATAGAGAGAGAGTGTGAGCGTTAGAGAGAGAATAGCTGGGAGAGATCCAGCCTGAGAGAGAGAGAGGTAGAGAGAGAGAAAGAAAAAGAAAGAAAAAAAGAAAACTAAACCAAACACTCCCCACCCATAACAACCCCTGGCCCTCTATCTAGCCCCTTTCACACACACAGCAGGATAACAGAAGAGAGAGAGGAAGAAAGAGGAAGAAGGGGAAGGAGAAGGGGAAGAAGAGAGAGAAAACGAGACTGAGAGGAGCCAAGGCCACAACTGAGGAAGTTAAAGCTCCCGAACTGCCCCTCTGCATTTTTTGTATACACTAAACTCAGACACACACACGTGCACCCCCAAAATAGAGCCTAGACCCTCGGCAATGGCCGGCGGCCATTAAAGTTCGTACGGAGCTTGGTTTTTAGACTATCACCAAATCACATGAAACCAATGCCAAAATGACCCTAACTACCCTCTTAAGATCCTCGATGAACAGCTCAAAGCTTAGACCACATTTGGTCATCCTAAGATTCAATTAATCTTTTAAGGATGAACTGGATTTCCTCTCGTACAGAATGACCATTAGGAGTTAGGTTTCAAAACCTATACCATTAGATCGGGCTCGTCGAGGCACTCGATTTCGATTTAAAGTTTGCCCATTTTCATTAAGAAACGAGGGAGTTATGACTGTTTTAATAATTGTGTATAATATGTATATATTGTAATACCCTGTATTTTTTATAAATAATAAGACCTGGTATTCCGTATGACCTTTCCTATTCATTTGGTGAGTTTAGACACCAATCGATTGCCCGTGCTTACCAATCGACTGACACTTTTCGAATACTAATCGATTGACATATTTTCAATCGATTGCCATCCTACTGACTTGAATTCATTACATGGCAACATACCAATCGATTGCCTTCAAATATCTATTACCAATCAATTACCATCATTACCAATCGATTGGCATAAGCAGAGACATATTTTCTTCTTTGTCCCGTGGTTTGACACATGGCACTCTAAAATTCTATATATATGCATCCATTTATTTGCCTTAGTTCTCTTTGGTTCAGTTTGAGGTGGAGAGAGAATGAGATATATTATACACACATCCATACTCATATATATATTCACACACACACACACTGCCCTTGGCAGAGAAGAAGAAAGAAGAGAAGAACAAGAAGAAGAAATGTGAGAGGAGAGAGCTGGAAAGTGAATAGAGCAAGAGAAGGAGGAGAGAGAGGAACTTGAGGTTTTCAAGTTCACACACTCCCAAAAAAACTCTAGCTGAGTAAAAAAAACTCACTTGGTCCCTTTATTTGATGTTATACAAGTTGTTATAAAGTTTAGATGTGCTAAATCCATGATTTCGATGTTTATATATGATGTTTTATAAATCTGCTAGTGAAGACAAAGTGCCAATTGATTGGCATAATTACCAATCGATTGCCATCAGTCTAGATCCAATTAATTGGATAGAATTTCAATCAATTGACATCCCAATTGATTGCCAATGTTAGCAATCAATTGCTATTGTTTTAGACCCAATCGATTCCCAGTTTCCTCAATCAATTGTTGTGATTTTTTGTTCCATTCGATTGGACCTTATATCAATCGATTGGTATTGGCAGAACATGGATTCCTTTGACTATTTATTATATAAGAGGTTCAATTGTTCGATTCTCGATTTGGACTTCTGTTATGCGACTATGGGTTAGACAGGGGTAATGTAACACCAAAGAATAAAGGATATTTTGAAAAATGGAAGAATATGACTGTGTGGATAACATGTTGATTTATGTATTGAGTTTGATATCCGTTTCTTTTAATCAGAGTAGTCAGGCCACATTAGGATTTGTCATGTGTCGATATTAGAACATAACTTAGGTAGGCTTGATAAGTTCTGGAAATGGTACAGGGATGGACGTTTGGTCATGAAATGTTCTTAAAAAGGTGGTGAGCTAGACCAAGTAGTCCTAGGATAAATTAGAGGATTCATGATATGCTCTTAAAAGTCGGTGAACTGATAAATGTTCTTAAAGAGGCGGTGAGCAGGAAAGTATGGTAGATGACGCTGAGTCGTGGCAATAAGATTGATATGCCTAGTTCAAAATGTTATGTCCCTGAAATGTAGTGAACAGGATATATTGTTCTTAAAAGCTGGGGATGGACTGACGTAGAGTCCATGACATGCGGTGAGTAGGATATATTGCTCTTAAAAGCGATGGGCAGAATAAGGGTGTATCCCTAGAGTTAAACGATTGAGTCTGTTTCATTCAGTCAGAGTATGTTGAATATCTGTCTTCGGATAATAAGACGACAAGGGTTGGTTAACAACGTTGAGTAAATGAGAAAGATATTATGATAGTAGAATTTTAACTCATGTCTTCATTAGCTTGTTTATTCTTCAGATAACTGGTACCTTGGTAGTTTATATTCACTCAGCTCTCTGTAACCTGACGGCCTTTTTATTGCCTGGACTTTCCCCGTACAGTCTTTCCTGTACCTTATTCTATAGATGACAGAACCTACAGCGATGGATACTATCCGAGAGGGGAATACACAGAGGGTGGCCCCACTAATGATGTCTATACCAGGGAGGACTACTTCGCTGATGTTTACGCCAGCTGAAGATCTGGAGATAGTCAATCATTTATTAGTTATGTTTAAACTATTTTGTTATATTTGGTACTTGGGCATATGTTGCTTCCAAACCTTATTTACTTCTACTGTAGCTTTACTGTTGTAATAACTTTGATGTTTGTAATAGAAGCAACGGCTATTTATATCCAATTTGTTTTTATTACTATTCCTGTTGTAGACTAGTACTGTGTGGTATGGATAATTAGTAACATTCACAAGTCATTTCCTATGGACCCAAAAAGGAAATTTATTTTTCTCTATTTTTGCTACTCCGAGGCGTGATAGGATTTTTGGTATCAGAGCTTCAAGTTGTGATACTTTTGTTTACTAACGATTCCATACCATCTGGTCCTAGCATATTAATATCCCTGAGATGAGATATGAGTTTGAGATAAGATCGTCCTTCTAACGATAGATAGTTTTCCTTGCAAGTTAGCATGGATCCAGCATTTCACAGATTTGTGGATGACCCTTATGGAGGACACGTGATCCATGGGGATACTGTGGAGACAGCTGACCCAAATCGTTATAAAGATCGCTTACGGCTGATAGCCAGTTGTTATTTGGAGGATATGTGTAAGGCTCTCTATGTTGATGGATAGACTCACCCGACCCAGATGCGTATGGCTGCTTACCATTCAGTGATGATTGGCAGAGATATATATCAGGAGATTTTATGTTTGATATAGAGTTAGCCGGAGATGGATGCTATCAAGTTATGAGCTATTCTTGGAGGACCTATTGAGGCAGCACCTGTAGTAGTGCCACCATCACCAGTACTCGAGGTACCCATTCCAGACCCACTGAAGCAGCCTGAGGAGCCAAAGTTACCAGAGGCCAAGCCGATAGTAGAAGTTGACCTAGAGGATGATCCCGTAGAGGATATCGAGCCAGTTGAGGATGACAAGGAGCTAGGGGAAGATCCAGAGGAGGACGCAGAGGTTGAGTTGAGGAGGACATAGGAGTAGTGGGGGATGATATTCTGGAGGATATTAGAAATGAGCCTGAGGTAGAGGAGGTAGTCGTACTAGAGATACTCGTGGTGTTTGACTTACCAGTAGGACCTGTGCTTCAAATGGCAGCTATTGCCACTATGACAGTCGAGTGGGTAGCAGCGATGGTTGCACAGCTAGCCAGACTTCCGATAGGATAAGTTGCATTAGCAGATGCTATGGCTATTGTTGGGGATTTTTCCGAGTTGATCGCCGATATTGTCGAGCCAGCATTTGATATTAAGGAGATGGAGGTTGACGACATGATTATCGAGAACTGGGATATTGGGGTGGTGGTAGGAGCAGCAGCACCAGCTGAGGATGATTCACCGGTAGAGATAGAGATTGCACCTAAGGATGATGCACCAGCAGCAGGATCGGATGCTGAAGAATTTTAAGCCAGTATCTACAGGGAGTTAGGTTTTTGTTAGTTTTATCAGGACATGTTGTCCATATGATTTTTGGGAGCTTGAAAGATAGCTATTTGACCATAGCTTTGTATAGGTGTTATCAGTAGTAGTCATAGCATTATAAATAGATGACCATAATACAGTTTTAGCCTTTGTCCCACGTGATACACAGTTTGACTAGTGTGAACTATGCGGTACATCTTTTAGTACTTTTGATATTGATTGTTTGGTTGCTTTGATGTGTTGTTTTGTAGAATTGTTAGTTCTTGTTGCTTCTTGCCCTATCTTGTTTTCATTTCTGCAAGAAGACTTTCAGCTAATCGATGTGTCTCTTGTAGAAAATACTCGTTATCATTATGGTAGGACCCTTGAGAAATCACCAAGCGCAAATTGGAGCACCTATTCCGAAAGGAATGGACCTATCTGGAGTTTTTGAAGCATTCATGCAACGGATGGAGCATATAGGCGATACCTATAACCATGCTACTAATCAATGACTTGTCCAAACCCCAGTTGCACCATTCCAGCAGAGGCATATAGGGGATAAGTTACTGGCAAATTTCTGTGGGTTATATCCCGAGAAGTTCGATGGACTAACAGAACCATGGAAAGCCGAACAATGGATAAGAGAAATGGAGTTGATCTTTGAAGCATTGGAATGCATCGAGCAAGAGAAGCATCATCTTGCTACGTTCTAGCTCACGTATGCTACCACA
Organism: Hydrangea macrophylla; assembly: GCA_033977485.1. Taxonomy (NCBI): domain Eukaryota; kingdom Viridiplantae; phylum Streptophyta; class Magnoliopsida; order Cornales; family Hydrangeaceae; genus Hydrangea; species Hydrangea macrophylla. Next base: position 57,226,815 of record CM066988.1, on the reverse strand, counting down.
GATTGGTGGGAAGCTGAGCGAGCCACTATAGGGATGAACGCTACAAGAGTGATGACTTGGGAAACATTCAAGGGAAGATTTCTGGAGAAGTACTTTCCAAAAGACAAAAAGGATCAACAGAAGAAGAATTTCACGAGCTTAGTTCAAGGAGATTGGACGATAAGAGAATATACCACACAGTATAAGCGACTATCTCGATTCGCCCAGCATATGATTGATACACCGCAGAAGAAAGTGAAAAGATTTCACCAGGGATTGAATCCCCATCTTCGCCATATGATGATTGGTCACCTGAACCAGAGTTTTGAAGGACTGGTCAGACTTGCTGTAAGTCTAGAAAAGGACGCACATCCAGTATAGCGACCATAGACGAATCGACCACAGTCATCAAGGAACTTCCAATAGAGGAATTTCCAAACACAACCGCATAGGAATACCCAAAGAAGGAGACCTCATGGAGATTTTTAAGGTAACAAAAGAACCTGGGAAGGAATCAGGAAACCCTAGCAGAGTTATCTTCGACCCCAGCTGTATCAATAGCGAGGATTACAACCTCAGTCACTGCTTACAGCTCCGCCATCAAATGACGGAGGTTGTTTTAACTATGGGAAGCCAGGACATATTGCAAGGAACTGCACTATCCACAGACCTAATTGCAGGCTAGATATTGTCTGTTGCAACTGCAATAAGCCAGGGCATTTGAACAGGGATTATCATGCACCACGAAGAGAATACTATAGAGCACCAGTTCAAGGAATATAAGGACCCCTAGATCAGACTCGAGTAAATGCTATTATCCCAGGGGAAACAGGTTTTAATGCCAATGAATAGCAGCATTTAGAAGGTACGCTTCTACTCTTTCATAGTCCAGTTAAAGTTTTATTTAACACTAGAGCTGCATGATCTTTTATTACTGTTAAGATTGTACGTCAGTTGGGTTTAGAACCCCATACACTTGAGCCAGCATTGAATGCTGTGTCACCATTAGGAGTTACTATTAAGCTGGTAAAGTATGTAAAGGTTGCCCATTGACATTGGGAGATAAAAATCTTCCAGCAAACTTGGTAGTTCTATCAATGTCTGAGTTTGACACTATCCTAGGGATGGATTGGTTGACTAAGTACAGTGCCAATTTGGACTGCCCTAATAGGACTATTGTGCTTCCAATACTAGGATGCTTGACGATTAGATTCCAGTGTCAGCCGACGAGCGATATGTTCTTGATCAATGGTTTAGCTAAAGTCGGGAGTACGAGTATGGAACTCAAGATAGATCAGATTCCTACTGTACAAAACTTTCAGGATGTATTCTAGGATATTTAAGGACTTTTTCCAAAAAGAGAAATAGACTTTTGTGTGGAACTAGTTCCTGGAATATTGCCGATTTCCGAGACTCCATATCGGATGGCAACTAAGATGTTGGAACTAAAGAAGCAAGTCTAGGAACTTGAAGATCTAGGATTTGTTTGTCCGAGCACGTCACCTTGGGGAGTACCGGTTCTATTCGTGAAGAAGAAGGAAGGGACACTTCGACTCTGCATAGACTACAGGGAGTTGAACAAGGTTACGATTAAGAATAGATATCCACTACCTCGAATAGACGATCTATTCGACCAGTTACAAGGATTGAAGATCTTTTCAAAGATCGATTTACGTTCAGGATATCCCTAGTTGTTAGTTCGACCGGAGGATGTGTCAAAGACTGCGTTTAGGATGAGATACGGGCATTACGAGTTTTTGGTTATACCATTTGGATTGACGAATGCTCCAGCAGTATTCAGAAACTTAATAATTAGAGTATTTACCCCATATCTAGATAAATTCATTATATTATTCATCGACGATATTTTGATCTACTCAAAGACGGAGGAAGACCACAAGGAGCACTTACAGATTGCTTTACAAACACTTCGAGATAATAAGTTGTATACAAAGTTCAGTAAGTGTGAATTTTGGCTACAGGAAGTCAAATTCTTGGGACATGTTATATCTCAAGACGGTGTCTCTGTGGACTCATCTAAGATTGATGCAGTCTTAAGCTGGAATAGACCAACTAATGTGACCGAAGTTAGAAGTTTCCTCAGTCTAATAGGATATTATAGAAGATTTGTAGAAGGATTTGCCAAGATTGCAGGACCTTTGACGAATTTGACGAGGAAGGAGATGAAGTACGAGTGGACAGATAAGTATGAGAGTGCATTCTAGGAGTTAAAGGAAAGGTTGACTTCAGCACCAGTACTCGCAATACCTAAAAGTGGAGAAAGGCATGTGATCTACAGTAATGCATCGCACCAAGGACTTGGTTGTGTGCTTATGTAATACGGGAATGTTATTGCATGTGGATCACAATAGTTAAAGGTACATGAGATGAATTATCCTACACATGACCTGGAACTAGCTGCAATAGTGTTTGCATTAAAGATCTGGAGGCACTATCTCTATGGAGAGAAGTTTGATTTATTTTCTTACCATAAGAGCTTGAAATACTTGTTCTCTCAGAAGGAGTTGAACATGCGACAATGAAGATGGATGGAGTTACTCAAAGACTATGACTTTTCATTGCAATACCATTCAGGTAAAGCAAATGTTGTAGCAGATGCTTTGAGTTGTGAACCTCAACTAGTGATCGCTACATTACTAATTCAAGAATGGTAAGCATTAAATTTTTTAGCAGAATTCGATCTTTAGCTAGTAGAACTAATGGAAAGACAACATTTTGGATCTCTTATGATACAGCCAACTCTGATTAGCCGTATCATAGAAGCTTAGCAGACAATGGAAGATTAGAAGTTATGGTTCACCAAGATGTCAGCCAAGGAACTAGAAATATGGAGTATCAGTACAAATGGAGCCTTACAATGTAAAGGTAGACTCTGTGTACCTGACAAAGAAAATCTCTGGAAAGAAATATTGGATGAAGCGCATAAGTCACGGATGACTGATCATCCGGGAGGTATGAAGATGTACAAGGATCTAAAGAAGAATTTCTGGTGGGAAGAAATGAAGAGGGAAATAGCAGAGTATGTATCTCAATGTCTTACTCATAAACAAGTAAAGGCGGAACATCAGAAGCCACCTGGGTTACTGCAATAATTACCTATTCCTCAATGGAAATGGGAACACATCACTATGGATTTTATGGTAGGATTGCCGAAGTCACAACAGAACCATGATGCTATTTGGGTAATCGTGGATCGACTTACAAAGATGGCACATTTTATCGCCTACAGTATGACTTATCCAGTAGAACATTTTAACCGGATGTATCTACAACACGTACTACGGTTACATTGAGTACCTGTTTCTATCATGTCGGATCGAGATTCGCATTTTACTACAGAGTTTTGGAAGAGTCTCCAAACAGCGATGGGAATGACATTAAACTTGAGTTCAACCTTTCATCCGCAGACCGATGGGCAGACTGAACGAGTTAACCAAGTAGTAGAGGACATGTTACACGCTTGTGTCATTGATTTTGAGAGTTCTTGGGAGACGCACTTACGTTTGATAGAGTTCAACTACAACAACAGTTATCATTCGATCATAGGAATGGCGTCGTTTGAAGCTTTGTATAGAAGACCTTGCCAATTGTCGCTGTGTTGGGCCGAAGTCAGAGATACTCAACTTCTTGGGCCAAAGATAGTACGAGCGACCAATGAAAAGATCCAGATTGTACATGAGAAGATGAAGAGCTCAAACCCAACACAAGAGTTATGCTGACAAGTGACGCAAAGACTTAGAATTTACTGTTGGAGATCACGTGCTACTCAAGGTTTCGCCTGTTTGAGGAATTGTACGTTTTGGTCAAAAGAGAGGCAAGTTATCGCCACGTTTCATCGGACTATTTGAGATTTTAGAGTGTGTTGGAAAAGTTGCCTATCGCCTTGCATTACCACCAAAGATGTCAAGAGTGCACAACATTTTCCATGACAGTATGCTGAGGAAGTGTGCCCACAACCCAGTGCACGAGATCAACTTTGAAGATATTGAAGTCAACGACAACATTACATTCGACGAAGGACCAGTTTGCATTTTGGATTGACGAATCAAGAAACTCATAAACAAGGAGATTCCATTGGTGAAGGTTAAGTGGAAGCGTCATGATGAAGGAGAAGCTTCGTGGGAGCTAGAGTCAGAGATGCATGAGAAGTTTCCATTCTTGTTTTAGACCTTGTTTGTTTTGATTTTGAGAACGAAATCCTTAATAAGTGGTGGATGATGTAATACCCTGTATATTTGATAAATAATAAGACCTGGTATTCCATATAACCTTTCCTATTCATTTGGTGAGTTTAGATACCAATCGATTGCCCTTGCTTACAAATCGATTGCCACTTTTCGAATACCAATCGAATGACATATTTTCAATCGATTACCATCCTACCGACTTGAATTCTTTACGTGCAAACATACCAATCGATTACCATTATTTCCAATCGATTGCCTTCAAATATCTGTTGCCAATCAATTGCCATCATTACCAATCGATCGGCATAAGCAGAGACATATTTTCTTCTTTGCCTCGTGGTTTGACACATTGCACTCTAAAATTCTATATATGTATCCATTTCTTTGCCTTCGTTCTGTTTGGTTCAGTTTGAGGTGGAGAGAGAGTGAGATATATTATACACACATCCATACTCATATATATATATATATTCACACACACACACACATACACACATACACACTACCCTTGGCAGAGAAGAAGAAAGAAGAGAAGAACAAGAAGAAGAAGAAGAAAAGAAAAGAGACAAAGAGGAGAGAGCTGGATAGAGAAGAGAGCAAGAGAAGGAGGCGAGAGAAGAACTTGAGGTTTGCAAGCTCAAACACTCCTAAACAAACCCTAGGTGAGTAAAAAACTCACTTGGTCCCTTTATTTGATGTTATAGAAGTTGCTATGAAGTTTAGATGTGTTAAAGGCATGATTTATACGTTTATATATGTTGTTTATAAATCTGCTAGTGAAGACGAAGTGCCAATCGATTGGCATAATTACCAATCGATTGCCATCAGTTTGGATCCAAATGATTGGATAGAATTTTAATCGATTGACATCTCAATGGATTGCCAATGTTAGCAATCGATTGATATTATTTTAGACCCAATTGATTGCCAATTTCCTCAATTGATTGTTATGATTTTTTGTTCTATTCGATTGGATCTTATCCCAATTGATTGGTATTGGCAGAACATGGATTCCTTTGCCTATTTATTATCAAGAGGTTCGATTCTCGATTCGGACTTCTGTTATGCGACTATGGGTTAGACAGGGGTAATGTAACACCAAAGAATAAAGAATATTTTGAAAAACAGAAGAATATGACTATGTGGATAACATGTTGATTCGTGTATTGAGTTTGATATCCGTTTCTTTTAATCAGAGTAGTCAGGCCACATTAGGATTTGTCATGTGTCGATATTAGAACATAACTTAGGTAGGTTTGATAAGTTCTGGGAATGGTACGGGGACGGACGTTTGGTCATAAAATGTTCTTAAAAAGGCGGTGAGCTGGACCAAGTAGTCCTAGGATAAATCAGAGGATTCATGATATGCTCTTAAAAGGCTGTGAACTGATAAATGTTCTTAAAGAGGCGGTGAGCAGGAAAGTATGGTAGATGACGCTGAGTCGTGGCAATAAGATTGATATGCCTTGTTCGAAACATTATGTCCCTGAAATGCGGTGAACAGGATATATTGTTCTTAAAAGCTGGGGACATACTGACGTGGAGTCCATGACATGCGGTGAGCAGGATATATTGCTCTTAAAAGCGATGGACGGAATAAGGGTGTATCCCTATAGTAAAATGATTGAGTCTGTTTCATTCAATCAGAGTATGTTGAATATCGGTCTTCGAATAATAATACGACAAGGGTTGGCTAACGACGTTGAGTAAAGGAGAAAGATATTAATAGTAGAATTTTAACTTGTGTCTTCATTAGCTTGTTTATTCTTCTGATAACTGGTACCTTGGTAGTTTATACTCACTCAGCTCTCAATAAGCTGATGGCCTTTTATTGCCTGGACTTCTCCCGTCCGGACTTTCATGTACCTTATTCTACAGATGACAAAACCTACAACGATGGATACTATCCGAGAGGGGAATACGCAAAGGGTGGCCCCACTAATGATGTCTATATCGGGGAGGATTACTACGCTAATGTTTACGCCAGCCGAAGATCTGGAGATAGTCATTCATTTATTAGTTCTGTTTAAACTGCTTTTTATATTTGGTACTTGGACATATGTTGCTTCCAAACCTTATACACTTCTGCTGTAGCTTTACTGTTGTAATAACACTAATGTTTGTAATAGAAGCAACGGCTATTTATATCCAGTTTGTTTTTATTACTATTTTTGTTGTAGACTAATACTGTGTGGTGTGGATAATTAGTGATATTCACCAGTCATTTCCTATGGATCCAAAAAGAAAATTTATTTTTCTCTATTTTTGTTGCTCCGGGGCCTGACATATATACACACTGTGTATATCAACGTGATGAAGAAGAAGGGTTGGGATGGGCTTGGGCCTTGTTTGGGAAGTCAGCTTTTAGGACTTGCTTATGTGGGTTAGCTTTGCGGTTAGCCAAACAGAGCCTTAGACATTTTATACTAATTGTTTTAATTATATAATCTAGTTTTATTTAATGTTAATCTTAATTAATTAGCATTATTAAAATTTTAATTAGTTGTTAATTATGCTTAATGAATATATAACTATTATTAGTGTTTTCTTAATTATTAAATTAATTAATAATTAATAGTACTTTAAATGATACACCCAAAATCAGCCCATGCCCGAGCGGTTCTATTCTAAAACTACTGACAAGCATCATCCCGAGCAGTTTGTTCCACTTGATGCCTCTCGTGCGGTTCATCCATGACCCGGCTAACAGGTCGGGAAGACCGCACAGGCACATCCCATCGCGAGAACAGCTCATCCGGGCCCACAGGCATGATCCCGAGCATTCCGGGAAGTTTCCTACTCAAGCTAGAAAACTAATGGAAAGTGCAAACTATTTCCTAATCCAATTAGGAAACCCCTACAATTAATGCCAATCTATGTCAATTGGATTATGTTTCCTTTTCCTTGTACGAGTAGGTCTCTTACATCTATAAAAGAGACCTCTCACCCCCAATTGAAGGAGCCGTCTTTTTAGTCTACATAGCACCTCTATAGCATTCATCAACATGCCTGGCTGGCCTACGGTAGCTCCAGACTTGTTGGTTCACCACAGGCCCCCGGCTCTTTTACAGTATAGTGAACGTGCTCAGACACATCCGTGGACGTAGGTTCCTTCATTAACAGGGCCGAATTACATACAAAAAATAGTCTATCACTCTCTCTCCCCTTAAATTGCTTTAATTTACTCTAACCAAATTTTGGCATCATCGGCTTGGCGCCATCTGTGGGAAGCGACAAGTCTTCTCATCAACAAATCTCTTGGCTGATAGCCATGCCTCCGAAGAAGAGTGAGAAGACTGCATAGCAGGCCTACCGGGATGCTGCGCCGGCCCCAGCACCGGCTATGGCAGTCATGACATCTGAGCAGATCACTGCGACCCTCACACAACTCTTAGAGGGCCAGTGTCAAATCCAGCAACAGATCGAAGCCCTGCTAGCCCAGCAAAGCAGTCCTCCAGTGGCTAGGAAACAACCCAGGAACGTTGCGGACGGTCGGGAATCGATCTTGACCAGACAATGTGCCCGATCCAACGCGTTCCGCATTGAGGATGCCAGAGACATCAATAGTAGGCGTACTGCCCGAGAGGAAAGCCAGGAGCATATGGCCCGGGAATCAGTCCAAGGTCACTCGGTTGAGAATCGAGTTGTCCTTAGGCGAACGATTACCCGGAGTCATAGCCGAGCCCAAACCCAGAACACAGCACACCGCCATGAAGAAGAAGCCTTTTCCACCGACCCGACTAACCCCTCGAAGACCGGTCGGGAAGGAGTGGAAGCCTGAATCAAGGACTTGCAGAAGCAGGTTGACGGAGTGGCCAAAAAGCTTGGTCAAAACCGTGCTCAAAATCAAGCCAATACCGAGATAGAGTCACCGTTCTCCAGCCAGATCACGAGATTCTCCATCCCGTGCAAATTCAAGTAGTCTCGCCTGGATTCATACAATGGCTCGGGGAGCCCGATCGGCCATATCCGGACCTACAGGGCTCAGATGGCCCTGGCCACCCAAGCCGACGAGTTGTACTGCCTGGCCTTCCCCAGCACTTTGAAAGGCCCGGCCGCCCAATGGTTCTACTCCTTGAAACCCCGATCGGTACGTAGTTTCAGTCAACTCAGCAAGCAGTTCATCAACCAGTTCGCCGGTATGCATGAACGGCAAAAGCCTGACATGCGGCTACTGACGGTCAGACAACGAAATAATGAGTCCCTCAAGGAGTTCACTGACCGGTTCAACCAATCGAAGCTTCAAATCCGCAATCTGAACGAGACAGTTGGCATCATAGCCTTCTGATCGGGAGTTCAACACACCAAGTGTGCCGCGTCGTTCCACAGAAATCGACCGAAAACTTTGGTTGAGTTCTCTGAGAGGGTTGGAAGATACATCGACACTGAAGAATTTCTAAAAACCAAAGACCCCGGGCAAATGGACGACGAGCCTTCCAGTAGTAAGTGGAAGCGAGAACAGCCCGGGAAGACCAACGCAAAGAAGTTCGACAGCTCTGGGCATTCTCTCAATTCACAATGGTCCGGGTCCGACAGCCCCGACCCGACCTCTAGTTCACAGTAGTCCGGGTCAGGCAGCCCCTACCGGACCTCCAGCTCACAACATGCAGGGTTCGGCAGTCCCGACCCGACGTCCAATTCACATCGGTCAGGATCAAGTAGTTCCGACTTTGCCTCCAGCACAGAGAAATCAGGAGCCCGACGATCCTGACCCGACCCCCTGTCTCCATCATTCTAGATGAGCTCGACTATAGTGGTACTTGCCTAATCACCACATGAGGCTCCACCGATTGTCAGAGAGCTCTTACAAAGATCTCGGGCCTAACCCCGAGGCATACAAAGGCCTCGGGTCTAACCCCAAGGCATACAAAGATCTCGGGCCTAACCCCGAGGCATCCAAAGACCTCAGGCCTAACCCCGAGGCATCCAAAGACCACGGGCCTAACCCCGAGGCATACAAAGACCTCTGGCCTAACCTCGAGGCATCCAAAGACCTCGGGCCTAACCTCGCGGCGACCAAAGACCAATGTTACACAATTGGCAAAAGACCTCGGGTTTACCCCCGGGGCACCGGCTTCGTTTAGGTCCAACCGACGATGGGGGCAAACCCCCTAGGTGGCTAATGATGGCAAGTTTCAAAAGACCCTGCAACCACCATGTTCCAGGTCGGTTACCTACAGTCATAGCCTTTGTAAGGCTCTCGTCTTAGCGAAAGCTTGGGGGGCAAGACGGCGCAGTGAACTAAACAAGCAATCACACCAGGTATCTATAGGCCTTGCAGATAACCAAGTCAAAATCTTGGACAAACCGAGCACCTATAGTAATCAGAGGCATTAACTCTACTTAGGTCCAAACCGATGATAGAGGTGACTAAAATCTCTTAGGTTGGCCCATGATAGAGGAGCAAAAAGGACCCTACAGCGACACGCTCTAGGTTGGCTCCACCAACATGGTGAAGCTCTTCTCCCAATAGTCTTAACAAAGGCTGGCTGGGCGGAAGACCACCATCCTGGGGAGTTAACATAAAAGGACCCTAAAGCAATACGCTTTGAGGGGGCTTTTCCAACATGATCAAATTCTTTTGCCTACAACCTTGACGAAGGTTTGCGGGTAGAAGATAACCATCCTGGGAGCTAATGCATTCAAAGACTCCGAAGTAGGCCGAGTCTCAACTCTCGGTCACTTCCCGAGCATTCAAAGACTCTGAAGTAGGCCGAGTCTCAACTCTCGGTCACTTCCCGAGCATTCAAAGACTCCGAATTAGGCCGGGTGTCAACTCCCGGTTAGCTCCCAAGTACTTAAAGGTCCCGAGCTAGGCTGGGTCTCAACTCTCTGCCAGTTCCTGAGGACTCACCAGGCTTAGAAGCACCGAGGCAGCTTCCCCGAGCACTCAGACTGGTATCAGAAAGATTTCCAAACTTGCCCCAATATAGCATCCAGCCAACCTTAGAAAGGGGGGGCAACTGATACACCCAAAATCAGCCCATGCCTGAGTGGTTCTATTTTGCAACTACTGACAAGCATCATTCCCTAGCGGTTTGGTCCACCTAATGCCTCCCGAGCGGTTCATCCACGACCCGGCTAACAGGTCGGGAAGACCGCATAGGCACATCCCACCGCGGGAACAGCTCATCCGAGCCCACAGGCATGATCCTAAGCATTCCGGGCAGTTTCCTACTCAAGCCAGAAGACTAATGGAAAGTACAAACTATTTCCTAATCCAATTAGGAAACCCCTACAATTAATGACAATCTATGTCAATTGGATTATGTTTCCTTTTCCTTGTACGAGTAGGTCTCTTACATCTATAAAAGAGACCTCTCACCCCCCCCCCCCCCCCCCCCATTGAAAGGGCCGACTTTTCAGTCTACACAGCACCTCTATAGCATTCATCAACATGCCCCGCCGGCCTACAGTAGCTCCAGACTTGTTGGTTCACCACAGGCCCCCGATTCATTTACAGTATAGTGAACGTGCTCAGACACAGCTGTGGACGTAGGTTCCTTCATTAACAGGGCCGAACCACATACAAAAAATAGTCTCTCACTCTCTCTCCCCTTAAATTGCTTTAATTTACTTTAACCAAATTTTGGCATCATCATTAAATATTTAAAGTACGGTCATATTTATAATTTAAGATTAATTAATATTATTCCCGTTTAATTTGCAAATTAGTAAATCTTATATTTTAAAATCTTAGTTTATTTTTCAGTTAATTATTTTAGTAAATAATTAACTATTATGATTCTCTTAATTATTAATTTTTTGATAATTAATAATTGGAGTTTTATATTAATACATAAACCATGTTTCTGTATTTGATTTATATTTAATTAGTATTTAATATTTCTTGATAAGTATGTTTAGCTTATATATTTATTATTCTTAATGATAAATAAATATATTTCGTGTTTAATAAGTACTAAATAAATGTTTCTTTATTTTCAAAATAGATAGTAAATACCTATTAAAGTATTATGAATTAGTCATTATTATGCTGAAATTATAGTATATTATTTATATAGTATACTCATTATTTATTTCGTTTAAATAAATAATAAAAATTAGTGTTAAAGGGGTAATAATTAGGTAATAAATACCGAATGGCCATTTTAAAAAAGTAAAAAATTACATTATTTATCCCAAGGCCTAATAACCTTGTTAATAAATTATTTATTTATAAAACTCAAACTTAGTATTTTATTTAATTATAAGGTCTCGTTGGCTTATCATTTAATTACTTTAAATACCAAACGAGTTCTAAAAATTATGAGAAAAATACCACTAGCCTATTTTAAAGTCTAGTACTTAATAAAAATGTTTTTAAGGACCGTTCATCCTTCTAAATTATATTTTATAATTACAGGACTCCTAAGACTATAATTATATAAATAGTATTTCAATAATTCACAGTAAATAAACCGTAACTCAGAAAATTACGCGGTCAGTTCCCAGAGTCTTAAAATATTGTCTAGAACTATCCCCTTGAGTTTGGAAACCTTTTGACATGTTCAAAAATACATCTTACCTGTAGAGCCCACACTGATGTAGAAAACCAAGCCTTTTATGTGTTGAACTCCGATATAAGTCTAGTCAATGGCGTTGGACTTAGAATGACACGTAGATTACTATCTTGAGATTTATATCCTCATTTGGTAAAATCACCATTATGCCCTTATCATTAACGCATACTCTTCCGTTATTCTATTATACGTTATAGGACTGTAACTTATCCGCTGTTCGGAGAGTCATAAGCTTGACAAGATGTCCAGGTGAGTGTTTCCAACCTCACTCTCAATATACATAATGACGGATTAAGTATTTGTACATGATATACATGAGTTGTATGAATGATATTGCTATGACTGTACATGATGTACATTAATGTATACGCAGACTATGTTATGGAATTGATTGCTATGAGACAAGCATGTTAGATATTACTATGATATATTGATAAGAAGTAAAAGGGAAGAACTATATGTGATGGTCGTAATGAATAATCAATTATGGAACGTTAGTTGTATGTTTTATATAACAATGTTGATTATACAAGCACATTATTGTTTATTGCTTTGAAAACCATGCGTAATTATGCTCATGTGAATAATGAGCATGTTAAGGGTTTCATTTATATGTCTTGCTGAATGTAATTGTGTCATCAACAATCATGTAATTGGATATCACATCACGGTGTCAGTACACACAGTCAATGTTAGTAACTCCAGCCACTTAAGGTCGTGAGTTGGAGTAATTGGGAGTCTTGGGAATTGGGAATTGAAACAATTAAGATTCTTGTATCGTGAGTCAGGAGTTGTTATAATTTAGAAACCTTACAAGTTGATAAAGGTACGTGATAATGGGTCAGTATGATTGAGATACATAATATTGTGATTGTGATTGTAATAGTTAGAGAATAGGTTAGAGGTGCTATTGTGCCAGTTGTCTGTGTAAATCGTCGGAGATGACACATACATCTTGGTTTGCCAACGTACTACTTAGTAGTTAGTGCTCTAATGTACTAGTCATCCAAGGAGCTTTGCCGGAGATAGTACACATGTTATATGGTTTGCCATCATGCTGTATATCATGCGCTAGATAGTTACTAATGTACCGTCCTCTGCGGTGGGATTCCATGATAGTACACATGATGCGTGCCTTTGCTACTATGTTGCCGATTCACAGTTAGTATTCTGACGTGGAAATCGTTTGGTGGTGATTCACTAGCGAGGGTAAAGATGATTGAGCCAATTCTGCCATTTTGCTATTTTGGATTAAGTGGAGACACACCCCAGTGCCATTGCCCGTGAGTCATGACAAAACAAAGTATGTGATGAGCATCAGAGTGCGCAGCGAGAGCATGATTTGTATTATGAGAGCATGTCCAGAGTAAGTTGTCATTGTGGGTTTTATAACCCAATGTTATCGAGTTGCATTGATTATGGAATTTCATATCCCAGAGTATGAATTTGGGTTTGGGTTCATCGAGTACACATTTTCATGCACTAACATTATGGAGATAATATAATGAAATAGTACAAATATGTTGTTATTTCAAGAACCAGACAAGCATGTTTATATTAATCCTATTATTTAGTTAATGATAGATGTTTAGTAATTGCATTACATATTGGTTGATACATTTGCTATGTCTGTGTGAGCGACATCAATCGATAATGGACTAATCGCATCCTAAGATGCAAAGAAATAACGTGAGATGAGTAGTTAGTATATGTATATTGGTAGTGAATATAGTTATGAATGTCCACTCAGCTTTGTTGCAAAACTGATGGCATGTTATGCCTGGACATCCGATGTCCAGATTTTCTTGCAGGTTGGTCAGAGGACAATTCAGTCTTGAGAGTAAGATGCTAAGGAATGCTGGAAGTGTAGAGCTAGACTGAAGACCAAAGATGACCACTAGCATTGTGTATTTATAATAGTCTGTTGTATTAGTATCGGGACCAATGATTTGTAATTGTTCAGATTAAAGTTTAAAATACGATTACCTTCTTCCCCTTTATTTTCATGTTGTTTATCGTGTTAGAGGACAGACGGCTTTCAATCAAGTCATTCCCTATGGGTTTAAAAAGGAAATTTTGAATTTTTCCTGTTTTTGCTACTCTGGGATGTGACATGATTTTTGGTGTTAGAGCTTAGGTTTAGGAGTTCACCGTCTGTCCGACACTCTTAAGTTAAGAACCGTAAGATGTCCTAGAGATAGTAACTGATGCTAAGATAGTTTTCACTCGAGCAGGTAGTATGGGGAACCAAAGACAGCATGACGCTGATGATAGAGAGCATATGACATGTAGGTCACTTCTCGAGGTACAGCCCGTATTAGTGCCACCATCAGGCATAGTGCATGTAAGAAGATAGGATAGTTGATATAATGTTTCTCCCGTGAGTGACATGTCCCTAAGATTGCATGTCGTGGAGTTGTAGGAATGCGCACGATATCAATAGAGATTGACTAAATATCTCACATTTTTTATAACCTTATGATAATTGATCAGAGAGAATCACAAACCGAGATAGTACCTTTGTGATCCCCGCCACCCCAGTAGAAAGTTTGGACAATGGAGAGATGGAGAGAGATCTAGTTGAAGAAGATCTGATAGAAAATAGGACATTATACTTGTATGATCCCGATTGGCCAATAGGTTATGATAATGAATGATGGATGTCATGGACCCCTCTAGAATAGATTGTGACTTCAGAAGGAATACCGCAACTAGAAGACTTAATGTCTTAGTTAGTTTCATCTTTTGATTAGTATTGTATTGGGATTGTAGTGTCACATTTTGCCAGAAGTATGTGTTTAGATTCTAGTAGAAGTTGTATAAGAATCCCTCTTATGTAATATCTTTAAAAAAAAACAAAACAAAACAATTTCTATCTATCTTTTAGTTATGATGACTGAGAATGTCTATCTATAATTCTTTTATTCTCTAACTATGTATTTCTCCTTATGTATTTCTAATTAACGAGGACATAAGATTGATCATTAGACGATAGACGATTAGAATACGTATATAGTCAACCTATATAGCTTAGTTGAAACAACTTGTCATAGTAACTAGAGGTTAAGGCACTGACAAACTTCCTGAAATGGAACTCGGAATAGTCAGCATGGCCTAGAGTCTAGAAGAAGATTAAGAATAGGACCCCGTGTCCTTTGAGTTGCATCATAGACGTGACGTAACCTTAGTCTTGGAAATATTAGATACGCATTAGAGGACCTTATTCATAGAACAACCCCTTGTATGTTAAGATTGTATGGTATTGGTATGATTACTTGCATCTGTTATGTGCTATGCATTACTTAAGAATGAGAAAGGTTATGATTAACCAATTAGACACCGATTCGTATGTAAGAAACCTTGAACATCCCCTACATACACCATGGTCAGATTAACTCAAGCAGTTCAATATGAAGCAAGTGGATCTACTGATCCCAACCGGCGTATTTGGAGCATTCCTTCGAAGGTTAGAACACATTAGCAACAACAACAACAACAATGGGAATAATCATAACAATGGAAATGAAGCACTAGTACACCTGACAGGAGTCAAACTACTAAAAGGATTTCGTTCTCTCCAACCCAAAACCTTTAACGGATTAGAGGGAGCATAGAAAGCCGAACAATGGATTCGCCAGATGGATTTGATATTCAAAACGATTGATTGCAGTGACAACAAGAAGAGATGCTTAGCAGTTTTCCAGCTGATATTCGCATCAGCCGATTGTTGGGAAGCAGAGAAGGCAACCCTTGGAGAAGAAGCCATCCAAAGAATGACCTGGACGGAATTCAAAGAATTATTCCTAGAGAACTACTTTTCCCATATTGAGAGGAATAGAAAGGAGAAAGACTTCATTAAGTTGGTCCAAGGAAACCAAACTGTGAGAGAGTACACTATACAATTCAAACAACTATCCTGATTCACATATGACATGATCGACACGCTAGAGAAGAAAAACTGAAAGTACCACCTAGGACTTTCCCTACTACTTCAACAATCGACTCTTGGTCATTTGAAACAACATTCAAAGCCCTAGTGAGAATGGCAAACGGTTTTGAAGAGATCATTGACCGAGAACAAGGATGATTCGAGAACCGATCACCCAGGCGGAGATTCAACCAAGGACAAAAGCAGACCCCTGATCAGGAATTTTCAAAGAGTGACCAGTTTCTCCAAACAAATCCAAGAAAGAGGCCAGAAAATAATTACCATAAATACAAAGGACATAAGGATGGTGAAAGGAAATCTGACACAATAATAGCACCAGTTCAACACAAAACACGCGAACGTTGTTTCAACTGTGGATATCGCAGACATCACTTCAATAAATGCCTAGCACCGAAACAAACCAGAGGATATGGATCACAATGTTACAAGTGTGGTGGAACGGACCACATCCGCAAGAATTGTCCGAGACAAGGACCGAGCAATATCCCTCAGAAGCAATCAAAACGGAACTGCCGAGCAAGAAAACCATCAAGCAAGACGGAATAAGAAGAATGACACCGAGAACAGAAGATAGAACATATCAACATCTCAACTGTGTAATACCAATGCTTCTGTTTCCTCACAAGGATGGTGACCATTTGTAGTAGTACTAAGAATAATAGACTTAGCTAGCAGTATCTATAGAGGCTTCGCAACCTTAGCCGATTCTAGATTTCGGGGACGAAATCACTTATAAGTTGGGTAGATTGTAGTACCTGTAAAATCCGTACCCCTTATTAATATAAATTCCTAATTTCTAAGTATGACCCTATATGTTAATATTCATGTCGCTTAATATTTTATTACTATAGAATATATCTTATATTCACTGTCGCGTAATTTTATAACAATATGTTATAATAATATTCATTATCATTTAATATTATAGCTATAAGATATATTATAATTTCGTTGTCACTATTTTATAATTATAGATTATAAATACATATTTTCGTTATCACTTAATTATAGATTATATAAATTCATCCCGTATATTAATTACGTGTTTTAATAATTAATTGTCACCTAAATTTAGACCCATGTATGTTAATATATCGTATTTCAATATTTAGAATTTATAATTATAGGTTATAGTATATTATTCGGACCCGATAGTCTGTGACTATAAATTTAAATTTTATTATTATCAACATTATTATTTTAACCCTGGACATTAAGTTAGACCAGACTGCTATATGTTAGTCTCGAGACTATAGTTGTAATTGTTATAGTATTGACGTTTTTATTTAAGAACCCAGACTGTTAATATTAGACTCAGACTGTAATTTTATAGACGCGGACTGCAACCTACCAGATTGAATTACACGTATACTCGTACACAGTCATATCACGTCACCTCACATCACTTTCACTCTTCTTACACTCAACTCCCAAATCCCAACCCAATCCCCCAACATTCCCCAAATATTCCCTCCCCCTGCCCATCCCACTCCCCCCCTCTATTACCATCTAGACACAAGCACACACACACATACACTAATATATGTACATATGAATGTGGTGTGTCATGTGTGCATATTCTATATTGTATTTAGTGTGTGTGTACATTATATATATTATATGTGTGCATGTGCACTGTATATTATATATAGATAGAGTGT
This sequence comes from Hydrangea macrophylla, assembly GCA_033977485.1. NCBI lineage: Eukaryota > Viridiplantae > Streptophyta > Magnoliopsida > Cornales > Hydrangeaceae > Hydrangea > Hydrangea macrophylla. The sequence goes on along the minus strand of CM066988.1, from coordinate 57,209,495 downwards.
GTGAGAGTTAGAGAGAGAGAATAGCTGGGAGAGACCCAGCCCGAGAGAGAGAGAGAGAGAGAGAGAGAGAGAGAGAGAGAGAGAGAGAGACGAAGAAAAAAAAAGAGAAGAAGAAAACTAAACCAAACACCCCCCACCCATAACAGCCCTTGACCCTCTGTCCAGCCCCCTCTACACACACAACAGCCCACACAGAAAAGAGAGGAAGAAGGAGAAGGAGAAGGGGAAGAGGAGAGAGAATCTAAGACCGAGAGGAGCCAAGGCCGCGACCGAGGAAGGTAAAGCAGCCGAACCACCCCTTTGCATTTTTTGTATACACTAAACTCACACACACACTCACATGCACCCCCAAAACAAAGCTTATACCCTCGGCTATGGCCGGCGTCCATTAAATCTCGTGCGGAGCTCGACTTTTGGACTGTCACCAAATCACATGAAACCAATGCCAAAATGACCCTAACGACCCCCTTACGATCCTCGACGAACAGCTCGAAGCTTAGAACACGTTTGGTCGTCCTACAAATTATTCTTTTTAGGACGCACTGGTTTTTCGTCCCGTACGGAAAAACCATTAAGAGTTAGGATTCAAAACCTATACCGTTGGATCAGGCTCGTCTAGGCACTTGATTTAGACTTAAAGTTTGCCCATTTTCGTTAAGAAATGAGGGAATTATGACCGTTTTAATAATTGTGTATAATATATATATATATATGTATATATACAAACTGTGCATATCAACCTAAGGAAGATAAAGGGTTGGGATGGGCTTGGGCCTTGTTTGGGAAGTTAGCTTTTGGGCCTTGCTTAAGTGGGTTAGCTTTGCGGTTAGCCAAACAGAGCCTTAGACATTTGATACTAATTGTTTTAATTATATAATCAAGTTTTATTTAATGTTAATCTTGATTAATTAGCATTATTAAATAATTAATTAGTTGCTAATTATGCTTAATGAATATATAACTATTATCAGTGTTTCCTTAATTATTAAATTAATTAATACTTTAAACATTTAAAGTACGGTCATCTTTATAATTTAGGATTAATTAATATTAATCCCATTTAATTTGCAAATTAGTATATTTAATATTTTAAAATATAAGTTTATTTTTCGGTTAATTATTTTAGTAAATAATTAACTATTATTAGTATTCTCTTAATTATTAATTTTTTGATAATTAATAATTGGAGTTTATATTAATACACAAGCCATGTTTATGTATTTGATTTATATTTAATTAGTATTTAATATTTCTTGATAAGTATGTTTAGCTTATTTATTTATTATTCTTAATAATAAATAAATATATTTAGTGTTTAATAAATACAAAATAAATGTTTCCGTATTTTAAAAATAGATATTAAATACCTATTAAAGTACTATGAATTAGCTATTATTATGCTGAATTATAGTATATTATTTATATAGTAGGGTTAATTAGTATTATATCCCTCTATTATAGGCTTTTTTGGCAATAGGACCCTCAGTTAATACATTTTTGGATGAAGTCCCTTTCATATTTTCAGTCCCAAACTACCCCTAGGACCACTTGCGCAGGAGAAATAGTTGAGTCTTCATCACACCATTTATTGCAACAGTAACCCCTTCCAAAACCATTTCTTCCCCAAATTTCTCCCTAAAATTTTGCTTTTTACAAATGGAAGTTTCATAATCTATCATAATCAAGATGTCAATATTGCTAAATTTCTTTGTATGAGTTTCTACCCCATTTCAAAATTGTGATTTATTAGAAATTCAATCTTGTTTTCTAAACATTTTCTTCTTCCTAAATCACGTCCCTCGACCAGACCCTGGTGGTCTAAACCTTTTCTTCTTCCTAATTTTGCTTCTCTTTTCTTACTTTTTAGGAAAAATTACACTACTATACAGTACCTTACCCCCCCCCCCCCCCCCCCCCCCCCCCCCCCCCCCTCCCCCCTTTTTCCAAAATTGGTACACAATTAGCATTGTATTGTTGTTTTCCCACAATCAAAAAAGATGTTAAATGGCTCAAACAGAAGATGGGAGGATTGGAGAAGATGATGAGAGAGAAAGAGGAGGGTTATTTGGGTCTAGGGGAAGAGAAGAGAGAGGCCATAAGACAGCTTTGTGTACGGATTGATTATCACCGAAGTCGCTGTGAATATCTCAAGGAAGTGCTCTCTAAGATGGGTCCTAGAAGGCAGATTAGAGCATAAAACTAGGTTCCATATCATTTTTCTTCCATTATGTCCATTCTGTTTCTTTTCTTCATTTTTTTTGTGGCTTTTAGCATTTTTTATTGTTTCATTTGTAAAAGTAAGGCATGTCAGCAACATATTTTTGGTTGACCTTATCAGGTAGTAATTGAACATTGTTTGTGCGCGTGTGTTAGTTCACATTATCATCACTTTTGGTTATGAATCATTCTTGCATATGGATATTGAGTTTTCGTAAATACACACACCTATAGTGAAAATCACATAACAATCCGATTGTTGTTAAATACCACAATACTTTTCTTGTGCCCTCATTTCTTTTGGGTTGTGAATTTCACATCATCAATTTGGGCTATTTCTTCTAATTGTGAATTTCACATTTTCGTCAGTTTGGGTTGTGAATTTAGTTGTTATTGGGTTGTGAAATTCACTGGTCAACTCCACATAATCACCAGTTTGACTATCCCATGCAATTACTTTTAGTTATGAATTGTTATTGCCATGTAGTTAAATAACGATTTTTTTTAGTGAAATTCCCAAATTTACAATCAAGTCTCTGTGTATGTGTGGGCTGGTTTAAATGAATTAACTATCATCTAAATTCAATAAGTGATTTTCACAAAGCTTATAGTGAAATTCACAGTTCATCTTCTATGTGAAATTCACACTTCCCACAAGATCAACGTGCACTCTAAGTTTACCACATTTACTTGTAAAATTCTCAAATAGATTGTATGATATATAAGAACCTAACTATATTTTGTGAAATTCTCAAAATTATGCATATCTGCTGATCAAAAACAAAAATCCATACATGTCAAATTTGGGAGATGGAAGTTTCCAAGAGAGAATCCTGATGGCTAACGAATTGATAAGAGTATAGATGTCACACTATTTTATGGCTAATTCTATGATCTATTCACTATTGATTGCAAATTTAATCAAAATTTATGTGAGATATGGTGATTGCATGTAGCAATTTAATGTGACATTTAATTCTAATTTGCAATGCATAAATCATGCAATAATGAGTCAATGTGGATGGTTATATTTAATCTCCCATTAAATCCAATATCCCAACATGGAAGTTACATAATAATTTCAGATATAAAGGTGATGGTTATTTTGGTCATATAAAAATCTTTAATCATGGTTAAGATATCTTAACTAGGATCTTAGGGATCTTATCTTAAATAAGTAAATAGGACGGACTTTATCCATGAAACTATACCACCAAGGGATTTATTGGCAATTTTCTATATATAGTATACTTATTATTTATTTAGTTTAAATAAATAATAGAGTTAGTGCTAAAGGGGTAATAATTAGGTACTAATAAATACCTAATGGCCATTTTAAAAATGTAGAAAATTGTATTATTTGTCCCAAGCCCTAATGACCATGTTTATAAATTATTTATGTATAAAACTCAAACTTTAGTATTTTATTTAATTATAAGGACTCGTTGGTTTATCATTTAATTACTTTAAATACCAAACGAGTTCTGAAAATTGTGAGAAAAATACCACTAGCCTATTTTAAGGTCTAGTACTTAATAAAAATGTTTCTAAGGACCATTCGTCCTTCTAAATTATATTTTATAATTACATGACTCCTAAGACTATAATTACATAAATAGTACTTCAATAATTCACAGTAAATAAACCGTAACTCAGAAAATTACGCGGTTAGTTCCCAGAGTCTTAGAATATTGTCTAGAACTATCCCCTTGAGTTTGGAAACCTTTTGACATGTTCGACAATACAACTTACCTGTAGAGCCCACACTGATGTAGAAAATCCAGCCTTTTATGTTTTGAACTCCGATATGAGTCTAGTCAATGGCGTTGGACTTAGAATGACACGTAGATCACTACCTTGAGATTTATATCATCAGTTGGTAAAATCACCATTATGCCCTTATAATTAACACATACTCTTCCATTATTCTATTATATGTTATAGGACTGTAATTTATCCGCTGTTCGGAGAGTCATAAGCTTGACAAGATAACCAGGTGAGTGTTTCTAACTTCACTCTCAATATACATAATGACGGCTTGAGTATTTGTACATGATATACATGAGTTGTATGAATGATATTGCTATGAGTGTACATGATGTACTTTAATGTATACGCAGACTATGTTATGGAATTGATTGCTATGAGACATGTATGTTAGATATTACTATGATATATTGATAAGAAGTAAAAGGGAAGAACTATATGTGATAGTCATGATGAATAATCGATTATGGAACGTTAGTTGTACGTTTTATTTAACAATGTTGATTATACGAGAACGTTATTGTTTATTGCTTTGAAAACCATGCCTAATTATGCTCATGTGAATAAAGAGCATGTTAAGGGTTTCATTTATATGTCTTTCCGAATGTAATTATGTCATCAAGAATCATGTAACTGGATATCACATCACGGTGTCAGTACACACAGCCAATGTTAGTAACTTCAGCCGCTTAAGGTCGTGAGTTGAAGTAATTGGGAATCTTGGGAATTGGGAATTGATACAATTAAGATTCTTGTATCATGAGTCAGGAGTTGTTATGATTTGGAACCCTTACGAGTTGATAAAGATACGTGATAATGGGACATTATGATTGAGATACAAAATATTGTGATTGTGATTGTGATTATAATAGTCAGAGAATAATTAGAGCTGCTATTGTGCCAGTCGTTCGTTTAAATCACTGGAGATGACACATGCGTCTTGGTTTACCGACGTACTGCTTAGTAGTTAGTGCTCTAATGTACTAGTCATCTGAGGTGCTTTGCTGAAAATAGTACACACGTGTGGATTATCGTCGTACTGTATATCATGCGCTAGTTAGTTACTAATCTACCATCCTCTACGATGGAATTCTGTGATAGTACACATGATGCATGCCTTTGCCGCCATGCTGCTGATTCGCAGTTAGTATTCTGACGTGCAAATCGTCCGATGGTGATTCACCAGTGAGGGTATTGACGATTGAGCCAATTTTGCCATCGTGCTATTTTGGATTAAGTGCAGACACACACCCCATTTCCATTGCCCGTGGGTTGTGATAAAACGAAGTATGTAATGAGTATTAGAGTGAGCAACGAAATTGTGGTTTGTATTGTGAGAGCAAGTCTAGAGTAAGTTGTTGTTGTGGGTTTTATAACCCAACGTTATCAAGTTGCATTGATTGTGGAATTTCATATCCCAGAGTATGAGTTTGGGTTTGCATTCATCTAGTACGCATTTCATACATAAACAAAATGGAGATGAGATAATGAAATAGTACGAATATGTTGTTATTTCAAGAACCAGACAAGCATGTTTATATTAATCCCTTTATTTGGTTAATAATAAATGTTTAGTAATTGCATTACATATTGGTTGATACCTTTGCTATGTCCGTGTGAGCGACGTCAATCAATAATGGACTAACCACATCCTAGGATGCAAAGTATTATGTGAAATGAGTAGTTAGTATATCTATATTGGTAGTGAATATAGTTATGAATGCCCACTCAGCTTTGTTGCAAAGCTGACGGCATGTTACGCTTGGACATCCGATGTCTAGATTTCCTTGCAAGTTGGTCAGAGGACGATTCAGTCTTGAGAGTAAGATGCTAAGGAATTCTGGAAGTGTAGAGCTAGATTGAGGACCAAAGATGGCCGCTAGCATCATGTATTTATAATAGTCTGTTATATTAGTATTGGGACCAATGATTTGTAATTATTCAGATTAAAGTTTAAGTTACGAATAGTTTTCTCCCCTTTATTTTCATGTTGTTTATAGTGTTAGAGGACATGACGACTTTCAATCAAGTCATTCCCTATAGGTCAAAATAGGAAATTTTAAATTTTTCCTATTTTTGCTACTCCAAGGTGTGATAATATAACATTCACACATTTATGCATATAGTCCGTTATATGATTGAAATATATGACTATACGAATCGTCATGCTCATGAATTGTTTTAAAACCCTTTTCGAGTAAAATGGATAAGGGCAAGGCCTTAGAGTGATCGGCATGTTATATCACCATGTAAAGACTCCGTGTGTGTGAAAAATTTTATCCTTATGTAATACATAGTCCTTTGATGTAACTTATTTCAATTCAAAACCTTAATTGTTAGGTTTGATTTGTGTGGTTATATGCTTTGGAAATTTCAAGATATGTGTTCATATTGTAGTTTTTATGTCGTACACAGATTATCTGTATTAGCTTTAAACTTGGATCCATGTTAGAAATGGGGCACCTGTTATCCCCTTTATCCTAGACTTTGTACTTTGATCCCTAAACCATGTTAAGGTCTGTTACATTCGTATCGGTATGTAATCATGGCATAAGTCACTCTATTTTTTTTTTGCATGATTGCATGCTTTTATGTTGATGTTTGAACCCTTGTTTTTCACCGATATTGTGATTGGGTTGAGAGTGTGTAATGTAGATTTTACTCTCTTTTATTTTGGTTGGGAGACATGTTTAGGGACTTAGGTTTGTGTTAACGTAAGAGATGTGCTGCATAATTCTCTACTGCTAAGAAATAGTTGACTGAACGGGGTCCAGTGGACTGGATTCGCTAAGATAAATGAAGTCAGTTTTCCTCATGTCAAAAATAGTCAACTGTATGGGCACTAGTTGACCAGATTTGACTCCCTTCTCTGCAAACATAGTTGCTTGGATTAACTCTTTTTCAAAAAAAAAAAAACCTGTCGATCGATACCCCAATTAGTCGCCTGGATATGTATGCTTCCAAATGGTCTTGTTTGTGTATGTTTTTAAGAGACCGTTGACTTACTTAATCACCCTAGCCCCTATTTTCAAGGTTTTGGGAGTTATAGTTTACCTTTTAGTGGTGAATTTTCTTCACTAAAGTGATGTATGTATACGAACGTCCGTTTAAGAGCCGACCTATATATATATACTAGATTTATAACCCGTGCCGATGCACGGGAGGGATGTTATAATTCAAGCATTTGATAGATACAACCCTACAAAAGCGTTGAAATTTAAGGACCCTTTTGATAAAACTAAAAATTAATTACTGAAAACTAAATGGTGATGTAAGTATTAAAACTTTAAGCCACTGATTTTGTAACATTAATTGATTAGATAAGAATAAATAAGATATCATTGAAAAATAAGAAAGGATATAATTTCATTTATGTTATATGTGTATATATGTATATGTATAAGAAATAAAAAAAGAAGAGGAAAATTGCAGAGTTAAGATTTTGTTCTATGATTATAGAGCACTTTACAATTTTTCGAACCAAACCTAATTCTGTCGCCTTTTATTATTATTATTTTTATTTTTATATATTTTTTTTCATTCTTGGTGGTATTGGTTACATTTTTGAGTGGTAATAGCTATTAATCTTGAGGTTTTTTATTTGGCTTTTTCATTCTTGGTAGTATTTGTTTCATTTTGAGGTGCTAATAGATAATTTTGTTGATGATTTAGTATGAAATTTGAGTAAAAGTCAATTTGGTATGGATTTTGTTCTACAATTACAGAGCACTTTTGAAGTGCTAATTGGCCAGTTTGTTAATGATTTAGTATAAGATTCGAGTAAAAGTCAATTTGATAGGATTTTGCAGACTTAACTTTGACATTTTTAATTTCTTTTTTTTCATTTTTGGTAGTATTTGTTGCATATTGAAGTGGTAATAGGAAATTTTACTCATGATTTTAATACAAAAGTTATTGGTAATGTGCCCAAATTTGTTGACCTAAATGTAATTAGACATAATACAATATAGAAATCCTAAATTTGAGGGGAAAAGTTGACCTAAATGTAAATATTAGTGAACAATTTGTAAATAGCCATTATTGTTGGCATTTTTTTTTTGAAGTGAATGACAGATTCCAAAAGTTGTTGATCTAAATGTAATTAGACATAATACAATAATAAAGTCCTAAATTTGAGGGAAAAAGTTAACCTAAATGCAAATAGAAGTGACCAATTCCTAAATAGCCACTATTGTTGACATTTTTTTGGAGTGAATGATGAATATTTCAAAAATTGTTGACCTAAATATAATTTTAGATATAATACAATATAATTCCTAAATTTGAGGGGAAATGTTGACCTGTATGTAAATTTATGCTATATATATGTATATGTAAAAGAAATAAAAAAAAATAAATAAATAAATAAAAAGAAGTGAAATTGCAGAGTTCAGATTATGTTCTATGATTTCAGAGCACTTTACAATTTTTTGAACCAAACCTATTTTTTTTTCTTGGTGGTATTGGTTGCATTTTTGTCATGATCCATCCCGCTATGCGCGGAAATAGGGCACGTGGCACGCCACAAAGGCTCATCCAATTCTATTTAAGTAATATAGAATCGGAAAACATAAGTATGATTCATTAAAATCAGAGTTAGAAAAAGTTTTGCCAATTTGAAAACTTCCAAAAGAATCCATTTTGAAAACAGAGGCTCACTCAACTGGAGTGGGTACCCGGTCGACTAGAGATCCAAAGCAGAATGTGTAAAAGTCCAATAGCCCAGTCCAATTGACTGTGTCAGGGATTCAGTCGACTGGGGCCTCAATTGCTCAGTCGACTAATACCTTGTCCAGTCGACTGAACCAATTCTAGCAGAATGACATATTTTCGTGCAGAAACCAATCAACTGATACCCCTCCTTCAGTCGACTGAATCCTTTGAAAACTGAAAAGATCTTTCAAGAACACAGGGGTCCAATCGACTATGTCGAGTACCCTGTCGACTGATCCCTCGCCAAACTGCACAATTCTGTAGCAACTTAAAGCCAAGTTTTCTCCAATTCAATTCTATATAAACACAACCATATTTTAACATATCAAAACATAATTTAGAGGAGTTCTATTTCAGATTGTAAGATCTCAAACCCATGCCAAGGTTCTATTATGGCATATCACAAATTTCCAATTCTGATTACAAGTTTGGAATATAAAAAAAAAAGGCATGAACAAGTAGAGATCCCCCGGTATTCCTCGGCCTCACTCCTCACGCTTCTTCTTTCCTCCTTTCTTATCACCTGCAATAGAGTAAATCTCCACTACTCAATTATATGCTGAGTGTACAATTCTAAATGTATACTTATATGATAATTCATGTTTAAAACATCAAAACACATCAAAACAGTCTCTAGTTTGAGTGGTACGCATTCATCTGGTAAATGGAACCGATGCCGTGCAAGGCACACCTCTCCCACGTATCCAATACACTGGTTGGGCCTTCTTCCATACCAGGTACCGTGTCCTGATTGGGCCTTCCTCAATACCAGACACAACCACACTTAACATCATAATCCTCAAGATTCGAGGAGCGTCACCGGATGAAATTGCACCAAACTCCCCTTTGACCCAAGCAGACACATAGCACGCTCACATAAACAGTTATACATGTTTTTATCGCAGTTTCACGTGCATAATTAATGGGCCTAATTAATACATGAATTTCGCCCGGATCCAAAATATCAAAGTCAATATTCAAGACATGTAATTTCCTTATATTTCATAGATCTAGAATTCATACCTCGTGCGATTTCTCTAAAACTTTGAAGGATCAACTAGAGGCCCGAATAAACGTCGGGTCTCAGTTTATGAGCGATTCCTACAAGTTTTACCTAATTTTTCTCAAATATTTAGAAATTAGATTTTCAAAATTTTTTGCCAAATGTGACCTAAGAGGTATCAAAACATAGCGCTTACCTCGAGGAGTTCAAATCTAGAATCTTGGGAAAAACTGACGAATGAAAGGTCGCTGATCGTCATCGCAAAGCTCGTGGCAACAAATCCCATTTTCTCTCTCTCTCTCTCTAAGATATTTTTAGTGAGTTTTTCATGACAAAAATTTGAAGCTTATCTATTTATAGGCACGGCTTCTGAAAATTACGGTCACTTCCACGAGTTTTCAAAACTTTTAATTATCTCCCAAAATGTCTTAAACGTCCACTTTATTATTTCATGAGTGAAAACTAAAATGTATAAAAGTTTTCGTCTAAGTTCTGTTTGGGTCCAAAATAAGATCAAAAACTAATTTCTATGGAATCTCTATACCACCTACCTTTTAAACAACGTATCACTCAGATTCTCACCAGAGTATTCAAAACAATCTAAAATAATACCACAAATAGCAGAAGTTACTCTACATAGGTAAATTTACTATTCACAAAATACCATATATTTCAAATAACATTTAAATCATATAAATGTCATTTAACCATGCCAATGCATCATGAATTACCACATTCCCGTGTCTTCACCGATACCTCACCGTTGACTCACAGTCAACTCCATCTCAAATTATTAATAAACATTAATAATTCCACAATTCAAATATGATCACTAAAATGAATGCAAACTTCGTAACGGGTGTGACAACTCTTTCCTTCAAAAAGGAAGTTTGTCCCCAAACTTATACCTCACGAGTCAAAAAGATACGGATTTTCATCCCTCATCTCTTCCTCATTCTCCCAAGTAGCTTTCTCGACTATATGACTACGCCATAATACTTTCACCATCGGGATTGTCTTTGTTCTCAATACTTGCTCTTTTCGATCTAGAATCTCTACCAATTGCTCCACATAAGTCAAGTCTTCCTAAATCTACAACGGTTCTGGTACTATGATCTTGTTCATATCCGTCATACAATGTCTCAGCATTGATATATGGAAACATTGTGCACATGCTCCAACTCCGATGAAAAAGCTAATCGGTAAGCCACTAGTCCCACTCTCTCTAGGATCTCAAAGGTTCCTATGAATCTTGGATTGAGCTTTCCTCGTTTCCCAAATCGGACAATGCCTTTCAAAGGCAATACTCGCAAGTATACAAAATCTTCTACTTCGAACGTCATCGGTTGTCGTTTAGAGTCGGCATAGCTCTTATAACTACTTTGAGCCATCTTAAGTCGCACCTAAATCAACTTTACCTTCTCAGTAGTCAACTGTATTATCTCAGGTCCTAACAACTTTCTTTACCCAACCTCGGTCCAATAAATCGGCGATCGACACTTATGCCCATACAACGCTTCATACGGTGCCATTCCAATACTTGACTGAAACCCGTTGTTGTAAGCAAATTTGATTAATGGTAAGTGCTTCTCCCAATCACTCCCAAAATCCAATACATAAATTCTAAGCATATCTTCCAGAGTCTGAATCATTCGCTCTGACTGTCAGTCGGTCTGAGGTTGAAATGCGGTACTGAAACTCTGCTTGGTACCCATAGCTTTTTGCAAACTTCCCCAAAATCTCGACGTAAAGCTACTATCACGATTTGATATAATCACTATTGGAATCTTGTGTAGTCTCACAATCTCAGTTACATATTACTTCGCTAACATGGAAGGCTAAGTCGTCTTAATTGGTAAAAAATGCGTTGATTTCATCAACCTGTCAACTATAACCCAAATCTTGTCATTCTTGTTGAATGATCGTGGAAATCCAGAAACAAAATCCCTTATGATCTCATCCCATCTACTTGTTTTTCTGCCTTAACTTGTTGACATGCTGAACATTCAGACACTAACTTGGCAACTTCTCATTTCAAACCTCTCCACCAAATTTTTTGCACAAGTCCCGGTACATCTTGTTACTTCCTGGATAAACTGAATAGTTAGTGCTGTGAGCCTCCTCTAAAAGTCGCTCTTTCAAGTCTTTTACATTTGGTATACACAATCGGTTCCCAAGCATCAATGCTCCTTGTTCAAAGGTAAAACTCGATTGTTTTCATAAACGTATCTTGTCTATCATTTTACACAAGTAGAGATCATTAAACTGTTCTGCCCTAATTTCATCAATAATGTCTGGGTGAGCTATGATCGTCATCATTAAGCCACTATTGGTTTTTGAGATTACATCTAATTCTAAGCATTACATCTCCTTTACCAATTCTTTTTGTTGGGTTTGCTCGTCGGCTAAATTCCTTGTCGTCTTCCGGCTTAAAGCATCGGCTACTACATTGGCCTTCCCCGGATGATACTCAATCGAAGGATCGTAATCCTTCATCAGCTCTAACCATCTTCTCTGTCGCATATTCAAATCACGTTGCATGAAAATGTATTTCAAACTCTTGTGATTCATGAATCTCACACTTCTCCCCGAACAAGTAGGGTCTCCAAATTTTCAAAGCATAAATTACGGCGGCCAATTCAAGATCGTGAGTCGGATAGTTTATCTCATGCGTCTTCAACTGTCTTAATGCATAGGTAATAACCTTCCCACCTTGCATAAGTACACATCCTAGACCCTGATGTGATGCATCACTATAGATCATAAACCCTTCGGTTCTGGATAATATCGTCAAGATAGGTGCTCTCGTCAGTCGCAACTTCAACTCTTAAAAACTGTCTTCACATTCCGAACTCCATTCGAAAGTAACTCCTTCCTCATTAACTTTATCATTGGCAATGAAATCTTCGAGAAATTCTTAATAAAACGGCGATAGTATCTTGCTAATCCCAAGAAACTTCAAATTTTGAATACAGATGTCGGTCTCTGCCAATTAGATACTGCTTCCACTTGTGAGGATCAACTAAAACTCCGTGTTTGTCAATCACATGACCTAGAAAAGTAATGATAGGAAGCCAAAATTCACACTTCTTCAATTTCCCGAAAAGTTATTTCTCTCGCAATCTCAGAAGTATCAATCTCAAATGATTCTTGTGCTCTAACTCACTCGGCAAGTAGACGAGTATATCATCGGTGAACACTATCACAAATTCATCCAAGTAGTCCTTGAAGCCTTGGTTCATAAGGTCCATAAATGTGGCTGATGCATTTGTAACTCCAAATGGCATGACTAAGAACTCATAATGTCCGTAGTGCGTCCTAAAGGCTGTCTTTTGAACATCTTCTGCTTTCACTTTCAACTAATAATAGCCCGATCTCAAATCTATCTTTGAAAACACTTGTGCCCCCATGAAGTTGATCAAATAAGTCATCGATTCTTGGTAATGGATACTTATTCTTGATTGTCAACTTGTTTAGTTCTCGATAGTCTACACATATTCTCATAGAACTATCTTTCTTCTTTACAAATAACTCTAGAGCTCCCACACGGCGATACACTAGGTTGAATAAAACCTTTGTCAAGTAATTCTTGTAGTTGAATTTTTAGCTCTTTCAACTCCATGGTTGCCATTCTATATGGTACTTTTGATAGGGGTCTTGCGTCTGGCATTATCTCAATAGTAAACTCAATCTCCCTCTCAATAAGAACATCTGGCAAGTTAGCTAGGAAAACATCCGGATACTCTCGCACTACTGGAATATCTTCTACTTTCAATTCGATCGCTGAAGTGTCAATTATTGAATATAGGAATCTCTGACATCCCTTTCTCAATAACTTACCTGCTCGGATAGCTGAAATCAAATATGGTGGCGGTGTAGCCCCACTTCCTTGAAAACAAAAGTTCCTATGCACCGGTGATCGAAAATTAACTTCTTTCTATTCACAATCTATCGTGGCTAGTTTAACTGATAGCCAATCCATTCCTAGTATCACGTCAAAATGGTTCACAACAATCGGTATAAGGTCTACAGTCATCAACTTCTCGCCTAGTTGGATTCCACAGTTCCTGTATACTATGGAGTTTACTATGGGCTTACTAAGAGGTACTGCAACAGATAATTCATATCCTAAATGTGCTGACTTAACATTCAAATGTTCAACAAAGTTATACGATACAAACAAATGCATAGATCCCAAATCAACGAGTATGCGTGCTAAGTGAGAACATACAAGCACCATACCTGGGACCACTGTATCAGTAGCAGGCACGTCTCCAGGGTTCATCTGAAAAGATCTCCCCTACATTTGCTCTATCTCCGGTCTCTTCTCATTTGACAGTTGAGGCTTTGAACCATTGGAAGCCATAGAACTAGTCCCTTATTCAGGACGCTTCCTCAGATAATCCATTGCTCGATGTCCCAAAGTACCACAATCAAAACACTTGAGTTACAGATAGGATGCAGAACTTGCACTGTTTTCACCTTTAGTTCTATTCTGGGAGTTACTTAAAAAACATCGTCTTGTGTGTGGTCGATTACACTATGAGCACTACGGTATATTACTTGGTATCCTTCTAGAATCACCAAAACTAGAACGAGAACCTCGGGCAAACGGCCTCTTAAACGATCCACCTTGGTTTCGATCACCACCCTCATTACTTTGCTTGCCTTACTGATGCTGTCTAGATCTTTCCATCCCACTTTCGGCAATAAGCGTCGTTGGTTGCACTATTACGATGGTTGAATGTTCGTCCGTCTCTACCCTTAACTGAATATTCTCTCTTAACCCTTCCTTAAATTTCCTTGCTCTATCCTCCTCCTCTGGTATTGAACCTTTGCCAAACCTTAGCAGTGAATTATACTTGGAAGTATACTTAGTTACTGTCATATCTCCCTGCTTAAGGTTATCAAATTCTCTCTTTTTTGCGTTGTGAGCAACTCACGAAAATAGTCGGCATATGAACTCTACCTTGAACCCTTCCTAAGTAATCGGTGCCTCTTGGTCCAAAACATTAACTTACCAGTTCTGGGCTTCACCCCTCAATAATGTTAGGGATACATGCTAAAAGCCATGCTTTATGTAGTTGATTTATTATTCATTTAATAAAATCAGTTACACTATTTTTATGACAATCTGTGTGGGCAATGTTTGTATTATATTATTTATTTAATATTATGCATGTGTGTCTCTCATTCTACATAGTAGGTGGTTTGGTGTGTAGAGTTTGGCTTACACATGGAAGATCAGACCATCAGATATTGTAGAATGTAAGATTTTGGTTTAAAGTCTTAGATGGGATTGGACACACCATCTGTAGAATTACAGCATGGTGTTGTAGTAGGTTTGTCTTGACTATGGAAAACGGTATAGTTTCAACTCACTATGCTGGTACACTTTGTGTATTAAATAGGACCGACTTGGGGTAATTATCTTTATACTGACTTATAAGATAATGAATACCACATGGATATTATGAGTGCTTATGCTCTAAATCCTAAGTTAATTTGTAGACACGTGCATTTGATATTTACACTTTGATCCCTAAAAGGGTGAGATCCTTAAATGGGTCAATATCTCATTGGAATAGGTGACAATATTGATTGTGTGGTGGATATAAATTTATGTTGGAATCCATGTCTCAATTTTGGGATTGATAGTATCCCCTTGAGAAAGCTTATAAGTTTTGATTATGTCAAACCCTGCAGGTGGATTTTGTATCCGACATATCAGATAAGTTAATTAGAGGATCTCAATGAATTTTAAGAGATTAATTAAATATGATTGTCAGTAATTATATTTAATTAATGGGTATATGTAGTCTTAACATGGGGAGATAATAAGCATTTAATAACATGCAGCTCAAAATATATTTTTAAGATAAGGGTAGGAGTGCAATTATAATTCTGTAGTGGTATGAATTATAATTTATGGAAATAGGAATCTGATTTAGTTCGAATTGGGGTTTCCTAATTCCATAAGGAAGCCTATTTCTTATTGACTTCTTATGGTCCCTATCATAGCCTATATATATGCTGCTTGGGCTCTCCTTTCAACATTTTTCCATCAACAATATTATAAATCAGAATAGAAAAGAGAGCATTAAAGAGGGAGAGTAGAAAACAGAAAGGATTTTGATAGAGCCCACACTCAGTTCGATATTCTGGCAGTAGAGGAATACGGTAGATGATCGTGAGCTCTTATGGTGCTCGTATTCTTGATTCGTCTACTACAGCAATCTATTTTGCAGTTCAAGGTAACCCTAGTTCGGCCCTTGTAGGGTTATTATAGCTTTCACGTAAATTTTTACAGTACCAACTTATACACGCTGTCAACGAATTTTGGTAACACAATTTTCCTAACCGTGGTATCAAAGTAACATTGATTTTGCGTATGGGTTGGACGCATCAATGTTGTCCAGTAATACAGATCTTATGCATGCATTGATGGATGGATAGAAGGTAGATCTCTGCTAACCCTTGTTTTGCAGCGTTCTTATTCCACTATTATGGTCACTGGTTTTGTGTGCTGGATCCCACGATGGTTTTATCCATGGTTAATATTACTGTTTGATATAGCATGTGAACTCTTTTATGGAGGTATAGGATTTATACGTATTGGATCCCACGCTTGATTGATGCGTGGTTAATTTACTGCAAATAAATAGCACGTGAACTCCTTCATGGAGGCATAGGGTTTATATAATATATCTCAAGTAAACCCGCAAGCTGATAGGGCAGCTCAAACCCTGTGCGTAGTGGCGACATAGAGCTAATCGGGTTCAATGAAGATTTCTTCAGAAGAGTTGCAGCTTGACCATAATAGTGGGGATTCCTATTTTATTGTGGTTTCCTTATTTATGTGTGATTGGATGATTATTATTGTTTCATGTTGAATGAATAGGACAACATGGATAATTGTTCCTAGACCTATTTCAGATGTCTAGCTGCATGTTCAATTTATATTAATTAAAAATGATGGACAACTGCATGTGTATTTAGAAATAAAACTAATTCCATATTTTGAAAACATAAGTACTTATTTTCTAAAATCATGAGAATAGAATAATTTTATTATCTACACGTGTGTTTGACAAGTAAGGATGGACTAATCTATGTCAAGTATTCTATTATTTTTTATTAATTAAATTAAAAGTTTTTTTAAAAATTTTAACTCTCAAAATATTTTTTTTTTTAAATTCTAAGTGGGAGAGAGAATTTATCAAGTATAAATCCCATGGTCTTCATCACTGGTTTGTAGATGATATGATTAATTTTGTGTGATGGCTCTAGTACCATCCTCCCCATCGGATACAGTTGATCATAGAATCATCAGTACAAACTTCTTTAAAAGAATGTGTTGGGTGATTGTTAGTGTAGGTCACCTCTCCATCAGAGGTGTTCGTCACGGAACTCTTGACCTAAAAGTAAGTGATGGTATACACTTAGCTATAAATAATAATATCCTCTCCATCTGAGTCACTATTGTTATTTATAGGAACAAAGCAAGTCAGCAATTTAATTTTACTAGGCAAGGTACATTGTCTGGATAGTAAAATTGAAAGGCAATGGCTTGAACAAATGATGGATAGTATATGGCTTCCCATCGAGTCATACTATTCACGGTGTATCAGGTTGCTGGCAAATTCTTTTCAAATATGGTAGAGGGAACCAATATTTTCACCTCGAATCCGCAGTAATTTTTTTCCCAAACATAATTATTTATATTATGTGATTCTCAGGCTTTCAAATGGGTTCTTTCAATCCACTCGCTGTTATACTTAAAGAAAACAAACTTACTAGACCAAACTATATAGATTGGAATAGGAATTTGGATATTCTGTTAACTGCTGAAGAGTATAAGTTTGTGCTTACTTAAGAATGTCCTGAGCAACCTGGTGAGGGGGCAACCGCTGATGAAACCATGGCTCACAAGAAATGTGTCAAGGCTGTTGAGTTGGCACGGCGTTACATTTTGGCATCCTTGTCGAATGTTCTGCAACATCAGCATTAGTCAATGGCCAGTGCCTATGACATGATGGAGAGCCTCCGAGAGATGTTCGGGGATCAAAGTTGTACTACTAGAGAGGTTTCCATGAAAGACTTGATGAACACAACCATGGCTGAGGGGACGCCTGTAAGGGATCATGTTCTTAAGATGATATCTCTTCTTAATGCACTAGAGATCCTTGGAGCTGAAATCGACGGGGAAACCCAGGTCAATATTGTACTCCAGCCACTGCCAGAGTCTTTTAAGCAATTCTGCCTCAATTACAACATGAATAAATTTAAATGTACTTTGGCATAGCTGCTTAAAGAACTCCAGACAGCTGACGATCTCAACAGAAAGTTAGGGAGTGCTCTTGTGTTTGAGAAAGGTTATGCTTCAAAGTCAAAAGGTAAGAAGAAAATGAAAAAGGCTCAAAAAAAAGTCGCGGGTCCTCCGCTAATCCAAAGGCCAAGACAACAACTGGGAAAGCCTAAAGGCAAATGTTTTGATTGCAAGCAGCTAGGACAATGGAAGAAGCAATGTCCGATTTATCTCGCCATATAGAACAATCAAGGTAAATCTCATTTACTAGTTGTTGAATCATATTTAGCTGTCCGATCTATCGGTACCTAGTGTGTAGATATGGGAACCACTGATCATGTATGCAATTCTTTGCAGGGGTTCCAGGGGACCAGGCAGCTAAGTGATGGAAAGATTTATCTATATATGGGAAATGCTACGAGAGTAGGAGCAGTTACAGTAGGAGATCTATATCTTAGTTATGGTAGAAATAGGATTTTAATATAAAGAAATTGCCTTTTTGTACCTTCTATTAGAAGGAATTTAGAGTCAGTTTCTACTTTAGTAAAGAATGGACATTCAGTTCATTTTAATAAAATAGTAGTCATTAAAGAAAATAAGCGTTTTATTTGTTCTGGTCAATTGGTGGATGATCTTTATATTATAAATCCTGTCTCTCCAATACTGCAACTTAATGAATTGAATAACACAAATAGTTTTCCATTTAAGAGAAAAGAACCTTCAAGGATGAACCAAACGCATCATTGGCACTTACGCCTTGGTTATATTAATTTGAAAATGATTCAAAGACTGGTTCAAAACGGGCCATTAGGTTCATTGGAAGTGGAGGCACTTCCAGTCCGTGAATCCTTCTTGGAAGGTAAAATGACCAAGAGGACGTTCTCGGCCAAGGGCTATAGAGCAAAAGAGCCGTTGAAACTAGTTCACTCTGATTTGTGTTGTCTTATGACTGTCCAAGCAAGAGGGGGATTTGAGTACTTTGTCACTTTCATCGATGATTACTCAAGGTATGGGTACATTTATTTGATACGGCATAAGTATGAATGCTTTGAAAAATTCAAAGACTTCAAGGCTGAAACGGAGAAACATCTGGGTAAATGTATGAAGACACTACGATCTGATCGTGGTGGAGAGTACCTCTTGGGAGAGTTTAGGGAATACTTATTGGAGAAAGGGACTACATCCTAGCCCCGTATGCCTCAGCAGAACGGTGTAGCAGAAAAAAGGAATAGGACTCTCATGGACATGGTAAGAGCTATGATGAGTTATTCGAACTTACTAATTTCCTTTTGGGGACACGCATTAGAGACAGCTGCATACATTCTAAACTTGGTACCATCTAAGTCCGTACCTACTACTCCTACGAATTGTGGACTGGGCGAAAGCCTAGTTTATAGTATGTTCAGATCTGGGGTAGTCCAGCACATGTGCTGAAAGGGAACGCAGAAAAGTTGGAATCGAGAACAGAAGTATGTTTCTTTGTTGGGTATCCAAGAGGAACTAAAGGTGGTCTATTTTATAGTCCTAAGGATCAGAAGGTTATTGTTAGTACCAATGCCACATTCTTAGAAGTGGACTATGTTATGGACAATAAGCCCAGAAGTCGTATTGTTCTAGAGGAAACGAGAGGAAAGACACCGACACATACTTCTTCGATACCATCGGTACCAGAAGAAACACCACAAGAAAGAGTTATCGATATTCTATTGCTACATCATAGTGGGAGGATTATTGAAACTCGTGTAGATCCTGAACCAACCATTAACACGCAGGTTCCTGAACTAATACAGCATACAGATAACGGTGTATTAGGTTTAGAATCTTCACAACAAAATATCAATGATACACAGACACAGGTTGTGCCTCGTCGTAGTGGGAGGGTTATTATTCAACCTGACTGGTATATGTTCTTGGGAGAGTCTTATGACCGGGTCCCTGATGAACAAGGTACTGATCCCTGTAACTACAATGAAGCACTCCAAGATAAAGATGCAGATCTTTGGCAAAAGGCTATGAAGTCTGAAATAGAGTCTATGTACTCCAATCAATTCTGGGATCTTGTAGAACAACCCAATGAAATAAAACCCATTGGATACAAGTGGATATATAAGAAGAAGAGAGGAGCAGATGGTAAGGTATAAACTTTTAAAGCAAGGCTTGTTATGAAAGGGTTCACTCAAAATGAAGGAATCGATTATGAGGAAACTTTTTCGCTGGTGGCCATGCTAAAGTTTATCCAGATTCTCTTATCCATTGCTGCACATTTCGATTATGAAATTTGGCAATGGATATCAAGACATCATTTCTTAATAGGAATCTTGATGAGTTCATCTATATAGTGCAACTAGATGGGTTCATCGTGAAGGGCCAAGAACACATGTTGTGCCAGCTTAAGACGTCAATTTATGGACTTAAACAGGCATCTAGGTCTTGGAATATCTACTTTGATCAAGAAATCAAGTCTTTTGGTTTTGATCAATGAGCAGATGAATCCTATGTGTACAAGAAACATGATGGAAGCGTGCTGGTGTTCTTAGTACTATATGTGGATGATATCTTGCTAATCAAAAACGATGTGGGGGTATTATCTTCTGTAAGGGTATGGTTGTCTAGTCAATTCGATACGAAGGACTTGGGAGAAGCCGGTTATATCCTAGGGATAAAGCTTATGTGATATCGCAAGAAAAGGATGTTGGGCTTGTCACAAGGCACTTATATCGATAATATTCTTGCTAGGTTTAGCATGCAAGATTCAAAGAAGGGATTCCTTCCCTTCAGACATGAAATTACTCTATCTAAGGATCAGTATCCTAAGAAACCTGATGAGATAGAGAAGATGAAGGCAGTTCCTTATGCCTCGGCAGTAGGAAGCCTAATGTATGCTATACTATGTACTAAACCTGGCATCTGCTTTGCTGTTGGCATGGTTAGTAGATATTAGTCTAATCCAGGGCAAGAACATTGAACTGCGGTGAAAAATATTCTCAAGTACCTGAAAATGACTCGAGACTATATATTAGTTTACCAAGAAGACAGTCTTGTACCCATTGGGTACACAGATTCTGATTTCATGTCAGATAGGGATTCCAGAAAGTCTACCTCAGGATATGTGTTTACCCGAAGAGGTAGAGTCGTTAGTTGGAGGAGTATCAAGCAGTCATGTATTGCTGATTCCACCATGGAAGCCGAGTGTGTGGCTATTTCAAAAGCCGCTAATGAGAACGTTTGGCTCAGAAACTTCCTTATAGATCTAAGAGTAGTACCTGCGGTACAATCGGCTATTATCCTTTATTACGATAATAGTAGAGCAGTTGCTAACTCAAAGGAACCTAGGGCCTATAAGAAGGGAAAACACATTGAGCGTAAGTATCACCTGATACGAGAGATCGTGCAAAGAGGTGATGTTGAAGTGACCAAGATAGCATCAGCAAATAACCTAGCAGATCCTTTCACCAAGATCTTACCGGCCAAGACTTTTGATAGTCACATAGAAGGGATAGGAGTGAGGTGTGTCGCATCATGGCTTTGAGTCTAAGTGGGAGATTGTTAGGGATATATACTAAAAGCCATGCTTTATGTAGTTGATTTATTATTCATTCAATAAAATCAATTATTCTAGTTTTATGAGAATCTACGTGGGCAATGTTTGTATTACATTATTTATTTAATATTATGCATGTGTGTCTCTCATTCTACATAGTACATGGTTTGGTTTGTAGAGTTCAGCTTACACACGGAAGATTAGACCATCAGATATTGTAGAATGTAAGATTTTGGTTTACAGTCTCAGATGGGATTGAACACATCATCTGTATGACAGCAGCATGGTGTTGTAGTAGGCTTGTCTTGACTACGGGAAATGGTATAGTTTCAACTCACTATGATGGTATACTTTGTGTATTAAACGGGACCGACTTGGGGTAATTATCTTTATACTGACTTATAAGATAATTAATACCTCATGGCTATTATGAGTGATTATGCTCTAAATCTTAAGTTAATTTGTAGACACGTGCATTTGATATTTACACTTTGATCCCTAAAAGGGTGAGATCCTTAAATGGGTCAATATCTCATTAGATTGGGTGACAATATTGATTGTGTGGTGGATATAAATTAATGATGGATTCCATGTCTCAATTTTGGGATTGATGATATCCCCTAGAAAAAGCTTTTAGTTTTGATTATGTCAAACCTTGCAGGTGGATTTTGTATCCGACATATCAGATAAGTTAATCAGAGGATCTCAAGGAATTTTAAGAGATTAATTAAATATGATTGTCAGTAATTATATTTAATTAATGGGTATCTATAATCTTAACGTGTGGAGATAATAAGCATTTAATAACATCGAGCTCGAAATATATTTTTGAGATAATGGTAGGATTGTAATTATAATTCTGTAGTGGTATGAATTATAATTTATGAAAATAGGAATCTGATTCAGTTCGAATTGGGGTTTCCTAATTCCATAAGGAAGCCTATTCCATATTGACTTCTTATGGTCCCTATCATAGCCTCTATATATGCTACTTGGGCTCTCCTCTCAGGTTGCATTTTTCCATCAAGAGTATTATAACTCAAAATAGAAAAGAGAGCGTAAAAGAGGGAGAGTATAAAACAGAAAGGATTTCGATAGAGCCCACACTCAGTTCAATATTCTGGCAGCAGAGGAATACGGTAGAAGTTCATGAGCTCTTATCGAGCCCGTATTCTCGACTCGCCTACTACAGCAATCCGTTTTGCAATTCAAGATAACCCTAGTTTCGCCCTTGTAGGGTTATTGTAGCTTTCACGTATATTTTTGCAGTGCCAACTTATACGCGCTGTTAACGGATTCTGGGAACGCAATTTTCCTAACAAATACATCACTTGCATTCTCAATCTTCTCCCTATCTGACATCGAAATAGATCAAAATATTCTCTCCATGTCCATAACCCAATACTCTGCTAGCGTTGATTCAGCCGTCCCCTAAAATTCCGTTGGTTTCTTTCTAGCAAACTGTTCGGACACGGATCTCATACCTCTATTCTCAGGTGTATGTACCACAGCTATTGGTGCTGGTTCGAATGGAGGTGTTGGAAGCAATCGCTCCGCTATATTTCGTATCATGTCTCCCATGTTTCCAATCATTTCTGTCATTTCATTCATACTTCGGGTATGTGGCGACAATTCTCGGTCACCGTCACTCATTATTATTGATGCATAAACACTATGCATGTATGACAATAGCCAAAATCATGTATGCACAACAACATACATATGCATCAATCATCTCTACCAGGAATGAATGCATTCTAGAATATGTGCCAAAACACTCAACACTCCACTCGACGTCGCACGTTCCCAAAGTTTTGTTACCTATAACTTTAATACCACTAAATGTCAAGACCCATCCCACTATGTGCGGGAATAGGACACGTGGCACACCACCAAGGCTCATCCAATTCCATTTAAGTAATATAGCAGCAGAAAGCATAAGTATGATTCATTACAATTAGAGTTAGAAAAAGTTTTGCCAATTGGAACACTTCCAAAAGAATCTATTTTGAAAACAGAGGTCCAGTCGACTGGAGTAGGGACCCGGTGGACTGGAGATCAAAAGAAGAATGTGTAAAAGTCAAATATCCCAGTCCAGTCGACTGTGTCAGGGACCTAGTCGACTAGGGCCTCAATTGCTCAGTCGACTGGTACCTTGTCCGGTCGACTAAACCAGTTCTAGCAGAATGACATATTTTCGTGCAAAAATCAGTCGACTGATACCCCTCCTTCAGTCGATTAAATCCTTTGAAAATTGAAGAGATCTTTCAAGAACATAGGGGTCTAGTCGACTGTGTCGAGAACCCATTCAACTGATCTCTCCCAAAACTGCACAATTCTGCAGCAACTCAAAGTCAAGTTTTCTCCAATTCAATTCCAGATAAACACAACTGTATTTTAACAAATCAAAACATAATTTACAAGAGTTCTATTACAGAATATCAGATCTCAAACCCATGCCAAGATTCCATTACGACATATTACAAATTCCCAATTCTTATTACAAGTTTGGAATAAAACAAAGAATGAACAAGTAGTGATCCCCCGGTATTCCTCGACCTCACTCCTCACGCTTCTTTTTTCCTCGTTTCTTATCACATGTAATGGAGTAAATCTCCACTACTCAGCTATATGTTGAGTGTACAATTCTAAATGTATGCTTCTTTGACAATTCATGTTTAAAACATCAAAACACATCAAAATAGTCTCTAGATTGAGTGGTACGCATTCATCCGGTAAATGGAACCAATGCCATAGAAGGCACACCTGTCCCACGCATCTCGTACACTAGTTGGACCTTCCTCCACACCAGGTACCATGTCCTGGTTAGGCCTTCCTCGATACCAGACACAACCACACTCAACATCGCAATCCTCAAGATTCGAGGAGCTTACCCCAGGATGATATTACACCAAACTCCCCTTTGACCCAGGTAGACACATAGCATGCTCACATAAACAGTTATACATGCTTTTATCGCAATTTTACGTGCATAATTAACGGTGCCTAATTAATACATGAATTTTGCCTGGATTCAAAATATCAAAGTCGATATTCAAAACATGTAATTTTCATATATTTCATAGATCTAGAATTCATACCTTGTGCGATTTCTCTAAAACTTTGAAGGATCAACTAGAGGCCCGAATAAATGCCGGATCTCAGTTTGTACGCGATTCTTACAAGTTTTACCTGATTTTTCTCAAATTTTTAGAAATTAGATTTTCAAAAAAAGTTAGCCAAACGAGACTTAAGAGGTATCAAAACATAGCTCTTACCTCGAGGAGTTCAAATCTAGAATCTGGGGAAAAACTGACGAACGAAAGGTCGTTGATCGTCGTCGCAAAGCTCCTGGCAACAAATCCCCCCCTCTCTCTCTCTCTCTCTCTCTCTCTCTCTCTCTAAGATATTTTTAGTAAGTTTTGTATGACAATAATCTCAAGCTTATCTATTTATAGGCACGGCTTTTGGAAATTATGGTTATCTCCCCACGAGTTTTCAAAACTTCTAATTATCTCCCGAAACGTCTTAAATGTCTACTTTATTATTTTACGAGTGAAAGCTAAAATTTATAAAAGTTTCGTCTAAGTTCTGTTTGGGTCCAAAATAAGGATCCAAAATTAATTTCTATGGAATCTCTATATCACCTACGTTTTAAACAACGTATCACTCACATTCTCACCACAGTGTTCAAAACAATCTAAAATAATATCAAAATTAGCAGAAATTACTTTACACAGGTAAATTTACTATTCATGAAATACCAGATATTTCAATAACATTTAAATCATATAAATGTTATTTAACTATGCCAATGCATCATGAATTACCATGTTCCTGTGTCTTCACCGACACCTCACCGTTGGCTCACAGTCAACTCCATCTCAAATTATTAATAAACATTAATAATTTCCACAATTCAAATATGATCATTAAAATGAATGCAACTTCGGAACGGGTGTAACAATTTTGGAGTGGTAATAGATATTACAAAAAATTAGAGTATTTTAAAATTTTGAAACTGAACCTAATCTTGTGGTTTTTTATTTGGTTTTTTCATTCTTGGTAGTATATGTTCCATTTTCAAGTACTAATAGATAATTTTGTTGATAATTTAATATGAGATTTGAGTAAAAGTCAAATTAGTATGGATTTTGTTCTATAATTATAGAGCATTTTGAAGTGCTAAATATTGATCATTTTGTTGATGATTTAGTATGAGATTCGAGTAAAAGTCAATTTGATAGGATTTTGAAGACTTGACTTTGACATTTTTAATTTATCTTTTCATTCTTGGTAATAGGAAATTTTACTCATATTGAACTAGTAATAGGAAATTTTACTCATGGTTTTAATACAACAGTTATTGGTAATGTGCCTAAATTTGTTGACCTAAATGTAATTAGGTATAATACAATATAAAAATCCTAAATTTGAGGGAAAAAGATAACATAAATGTAAATATTAGTGACCAATTCGTAAATAGCCACTATTGTTGGCATTTTTTTACAAGTGAATGACAAAGATTCCAAAAGTTGTTGATCTAAATGTAATTAGACATAATACAATATAGAAATCCTAAATTTCAGGGAAAAAGTTGACCTAAATATAAATATTAGTGATCAATTCCCAAACAGCCACTATCGTTGACATTATCTTTTTTAAGTGAAAGAAAAATATTCCAAAAATTGTAGACCGTAATGTAGTTAGATATAATACAATATATAAATCCTAAATTTGAGGGAAAAGTTAGCCTATATGTAAATATTTGTGACCAATTAGTAACCAATCGTTATTTTTGACATTTTAAGAAGTGAATGATAAATATTTCAGAATTTGTTGACCTAAATGTAATTAGACATAATATTATTGACTGAATCTTCATTATTATATTAAATAAAATTTTAAAAGCTGACCTGAATGTAATTATTAATTTGAAAGGATAGAATGACCCTCACACTATCAATATATACTTATTACAGCGTAATTATGGTATAATAAAGGGATTTTATAGTAATTGACCAATGAATGATTTGACAGATGAACAGTACTGTTTTTCAAAACATACTCTCTTTTCATTAAGGCCCGTTTGGTTCATTGATTCTTAGGGTGGATTTTGATTCCACCCGAATATTACTAGTAATCTTAAAATATATCTTTGTTTGGTTCATGGAATTTTAATGAATTGTGGGTCTCACTGGATTTAGAATCCACCCAAAAGTGAAAAATAGCGTGGATTCTAAATCCTAGCTTGGAGGTGGTATTCCTAAGGATTACTGGGGTTTTGATTTACTATTTTCACAATACCTAAACTAGCATTTATTAGACTATTAAACAAACAAATAATATGATCAGAAGAAATTTATGATTATAATTATTATTATTATTTTCTAAAATGGAGAGATTGATATATGA
Source organism: Hydrangea macrophylla (assembly GCA_033977485.1). Lineage (NCBI taxonomy): Eukaryota > Viridiplantae > Streptophyta > Magnoliopsida > Cornales > Hydrangeaceae > Hydrangea > Hydrangea macrophylla. The sequence continues at coordinate 57,182,531 of CM066988.1, read as the reverse complement.
GATTGTTATAATGATTTATATGCTTGAAACATTATATTTTATGTTAATTTAATGACTGAATTCAAATTTTGGTTGCTAAATGTTAATGATTGAAAAGTCTATATGATATTTACAATAACTACATATTTGGCATATTGTGATTTGTACGTTAGACCTATACATGTTATATGCTTAAAAATAGAATATATCTTTTGTTATCATTCAAATATATTTTAACTATATGTAATAGTTTAGACTCATGTTCATGTCTTAATTACTCTATTTATCTCATTTTTGTATATGTCATTGATTTTTAGATTTATACCATTATTTTTTTAATCACCCTCCATTTTTAGAGGATTGACAATTTGATTTTAACTCATACATTCGTTTAGTCTTCAAGGGTAGCTTAGGTATTTAACTATATTTTCATTTCATTTTCCTTGACCCAACCAAACACTAGATTCCAAATCTAACTAGAATTCTATTGGTGAAACAAACATTCTGCAGAGATTCAGATTCCTGATAAAGTGATTACTGGTATTATGATTCCTAGTAATCAGAATCCACCTAAAATAATCTGTGAATAAGTAGTAGATTTATATATGTATACAGTCAGGGCGTCCTCTCTTTATTAAAGAGGGTCTCTGTTTTGGCCGTCGGATGTATATATATATAGAGAGAGAGAGAGAGAAAGAGAGAGAAAAAGACCTTTAACATGTGTCCTCTGTTTCGATAATGATTTCAAGTTGGGGTGCTCACGGTCGGTTTAGGTCAATTTTTCTCGATTTTTTTACATAAAAAAACCGACCAATAGTCTCGGTTCGGTCAATTCGGTCGGGATTTTGGGATGTTTCGGTCGGTCAGTTCAATTTTCTTCTTGAACTATAAATTTAATAACCGACCGAATACCTTCGATTTGATCAATTTAATCGGTCAATTTCAATCTCAATTTTTCTTGTACATCATTAATTCCAAGTGTGAAATGATTTTTCAACAACACTGGCATCTCTTTATCCACCGACCGAAGATCTGAAAACAACCAGCTAACCAGGCTGCGTCATAATCAGCAGTCAGCATCATTTAGGAGGAATCCTAGTAGATATTTCGGCTCTCTTTAGTTGTTCACCACTTGTGAACTCAATTTTTCATGTCATTGTTGTAAAACAAAAGGGTCAATTACACAAATCTTTCCTTTCCTTTTCACGAGGTTTGTCTTAATTACACGGATCTTTTTTGAAGTTTCAAAAATTATAGAAATTTTTCTCAAGATTTGTAATTAGGTAACAAAATACCTTCTCTCATAACGGTCCATTAGTTTTTTTTACATTAGCCTCCCATAAAAATTACAATTAACCCCCCTAATATTATAAAATTGTCATACTAAGCCCCCTTTTTCTTATATTTTTGTGCTAACTATAAAATCCCTCCTCCCTTCTATATTTTTTGGGTTGATTTTTTTAGCATTAATTTATATCATCTACACAAAATATATACAAAATACATGTAAATAGGTTCCAAAAAAAAAAAATTTCCCTAACAAACCTCTGTCAAGCCCCCCTGTATTAATTTTCTAGATCCGCCACAGCCCCTATGCTTCAAAATTGGACACTTAACCCCTTGTGATTGTGGACTAAAATGGAACTATTATGATTTCACTCAAAACTGACAAAAATTCTAAAATTGGTTTAAAATATAAACACTTAACACCTTTTGTGATGTTAATTTTGGGGTTAATGCTTTTTGAGTGAAATCATAACAGTTCTATTTTAGTCCACAATCACAGGGGGTTAAGTGTCCACTTTTGAAGCATAAGGGCAGGGGGTGGATCTAGAAAATTAATACAGAGGGAGGGGGGAGAGGTTTGTTTGGGGAAAAAAAAAATTGGACATAGTTATATGTATTTTGTGTAGATGATATAAATTAATACTAAAACAATTCACCCAAAAATATAGGAGGGAGGAGGGATTTTATAATTAGTACAAAAATATAAGAGAAACGGAGCTTAGTATGACAATTTTATAATATTAGGGGGGTTAATTGTAATTTTCAGGGGAGGTGAGTGTAACAAACTAACGGACAGTTAGAGGAGGGGGCGTTTTGTTACCTAATTACAAAGCTCGAGGGAGGTCCATGTAATTTTCGAAACCTCAGGGGAGGTCTGTGCAATCAAGGCAAACCTCAGGGGAGGTTTGTGTAATTTACCCAAAAAAAGTTGACTTTAATGAGGGAGGTCGGCATCAATTTGTCCTAATTATATACTCCCTCTGTCTCATATTAAGAGTCCTTGATGCTATTTTTTGATATCTCATTTTAAGAGTCCTATTTGATATGTCAAAGTACTTTAATACACACTTTTCAAATTTGCCATTTGTTATATCCTACTCTTCCCTCTTTTTTTTTTTTTTTGATGTGACGCTATAATTTTGAATTTCAAAGAGGACAATATTGGAAAGTTAAAAATCTCACCAAAATCAAGGTTGTTCCCTTAATAATTTGGATTTCCCAAAAGAGACTCTTAATATGGGACGGAGGGAGTATATTTTTATTATATTGACAGTGACCTCATTTGGTAGGACACACAAAGAAAGATTAATGCTATACTCACTCCTCTAATCACACCTCAAATCATATCCTTGCTTTAAACGCAAATACTCTGTGTTGTGTAAGTGGTGTACAGAAAAGTGTGAAAATTTTAAACAGCACAAAGTACATGTATTTAAAGCATAAGATGTAGTTTGAGGTGTGATTGGAGGAGTGGGTATAACATTGTTGCACAATGAAACTTGTGAGAGTTTCTTAGTTCATTTTTTTTGTCTGGCACATCACAAATTTTCGTTTTTAAACATCTTTTTGAATTTTTTGGGTCAAAGTCTTAATAAGTTGAAATAGGAAGCCAGAGAGATTTTTTTTTTTTTTTTTTTTCTGTTTATTTTTTAGAGTTAAGAGATTCAATATGCAAAAAAAAAAAATTTGATTTAAACAAAACATAAGATAAAGATTGATTTGCATCCAGATTGGACACTTTGGAGAGAGAGAGAGGGAGATGAATTTTTTCATGTATTATTGTTATCTTGAGATCCAAGCAAAAAAAAAATATTGTTATCTTGAGTTGACCTATTTTATTGAAAGGTGATATACTTAAATAAGCTCATACTGAACTTCTTATTCTATTACTCTCTCCGTTCTATAATAAATGTTCACTTTCTTTTTGCACAATGTTTATGAAATTTGTATTATATTAATTTATTTGGTTCATTAAAGAGTCACTTTCCAATTTTACCCTTTGATGTGATGGGTGTTTGACTTTTTGCTTATTTTGGGACCATAAATAAATACTTCTTTGTCTTTATTATAAGGGTAGTTTTGGAAAGTAAGTAAAAGCTATATGCCAATTTAGGAAAGTGGACACTTATTGTGGGACATCCAAAAAAGGAAATGTGTCCACTTATTATGGGACGGAGGGAGTATTTAGTTATTGGGATTAGTAGCATTTTGCTTCTTTGTTTGTAGGGATGGCAACGGGGCAGGTATGCGACGGGCCCCCATACCCTACCCCCGCCTTGTTTCACTGAATCCTCTCTCCGCTCCCGTCCCGCCCCACATTGTACCTCTTTCCGCCCCCGCCCCGTAGTCGGGGTCCCCGACCTCGCCCCGCCCCGCCCCGATTAAGAGTGTGATTTTTTTTTTTTTTTTGGTACACAAATTGAAAAATGCAGTTTTTTAATGCCTTTTTTCCCAATTTTTTATTGCAGCTTTTAAAGAAGCAAGTGGAGGCCGAAGAGTTTTAAGACTTGAACAATGTTTGATGACCAAGGACACCCTCCAACTTTTTGTCTACACCCAAAATTATGTAGTGACTAGTGAGGAATTGCATATGCAGCATTTCATGTAGAGAGAAATTACAGGTGTAGAGGGAAATTTGATGGGTGTAGTTAACAACTCTCTTTCACCTCTCTGCTTGTGTGTGTATGTGTGTGTGTGTGTGTGTGTGTGAGAGAGAGAGAGAGAGAGAGAAAGCAGAACAAAAATAATTGAGGTATCTAACATCCACAACCAATGTAAAGTAGTAAACCAAAAAAATATAAATGAATCACTACAAATTGATGCAACGAATGGATTTATGCGGAACTGAAATAGTGCAAAAATATAAATTAAAAAAATGGGCTATGTAATTACAATATACCATAATTAAATTTACAACACCAACCAAATATATTGCGATGGAATAGCATATCAAAATTTTGGTGACATGCCTTGCCATTATTGACAATCGCTGATTCGCACAATTGCAGAACAGATTTGGGGAACACACACAGATACTCATAAGTGTTAGTCTGTCATCTGTACATACATACGTATATATATATATATATATGAACAGATTTGGGGAACACACACTGATACTCATACACACGCACAGTGACACAATCACAGACACGAACACACACACTACACGAACAGATTTGGGGAAGTTAGGGTTTGGATTTTGATAGTCTAATATTTACCAGATTTGGGACGCTAGCTTCAACAGTGGACGAGGGCGGCGATGGCAGAAGAGGAGGAGTTGAGTTAGGGTTCTGTGGATGACAGAGAGATGGAGAGGGTCAGAAAGATATATCTTAAAACAGAGAGTGGAGAGAGAGAGAGAGAGAGAGAGAGAGAGAGAGAGGGGGGGGGGGGGGAATGACTCACGCTAGCAGCGGCGGAAGAGGAGGAGCGCCAGTGGCAGAGGCTCTGTTTGTGTGTGAGCAGTGAGTTGTGGCCTGCGTGACTGTGGTGTGCCCTAAATGAGGTTAAATCATTATAAGAAGTATCTATAGTCCCAAAGATTTTAGGTAATGCAAGGACATAAGTGTAATTTCTCAATATAATCGGGGCGGATTTGGGTTTTTTATCCTACTCCCGACCCCGACCCAAACCCGACTTGGGTTTTAAAAATCTCCCACATACCCGCCCATAACCCTATTAAGCCTCCCCCATACCCTATCTATGCGGGGCGGGGAACCCGAAAAACCCGCCCCATTGCCATCCCTATTTGTTTATCTAAAACCATTCTTGTATTAATATCCTATAATAATAATAATAATAATAATAATAATAATGAGTAACTAATATTTGCCCTGTCGCCCTTTTTTCCATGTTAGAATAGGACACTCTTCCTTCCGTCTTCCTTGCTTATCTAAGCTACCATAAAACAATAGGAAAGTAAATAATATAAGAGTAATATTTGGGGCACAACCTTCATACAATTTCATACAACCTTTCCAAAAGATGTGTCTATCTCTCTCCTGTGATGTCACTGGACCCCACAGTGACACAGGAAAGAGATAGACACATTTTTTGGGGAGATTGTATGAAAGTTGTATGAAGGTTGTGTCCCAAGTATTACCCATAATATAATCTTTACTTTTCCTGTTTATTTTTATTAGCTTTAATTCATAGTTTAGTTTACAGTTCTCAATTAGTCACCCCTTCACTACACCACATTACCTGTAAATCAATCTCATTCTTTAGTCGATTTGATGTACTCCTAACAAATAATGCAAGTACTGAAATATTAGGTAGCAGTATTGATTGACTTTTTGTAAAATGGACCTATTGTTACATTAAATAATTTGGGGATTAGCTAGGAAACCATGCTTACAGTTGTGATGTGATATGATGTTATGTTATGTTATTATTATATCTACATCAGACATACTATATGATGCTTCCTCCGTTTTATTTTATGAGTCCCTTTTCTTATTTTTGAATATTCCAAAATTATTGTTCTCTAAGAGTATTTAATACTATTTTTTTTTATACTTTCCTTAACTACCCTTCTTAATTTTAAAAATGCTCAATAAAAAGTACAAAAGAAAAAAGTAATAGAGGGCACTTTTGGAATTTTGCTTTAAGCTTTTTTCATGTGGGGTGCAATTATGATGTTCCCTTCAAAAATTTGACTTTTCAAAGGGGACACATAAATTGGGACAGAGGTAGTACATATTATGTGTTCGAGTAATTCTTAGGACACAACAAAAAGACACAACTTTGGGACACAACCTCCATTTTGTGTCTATCTCTTCTAGAGGTCCTAGTGGGTACTGTGGAGTCCACTGATACTGTGGGGTCCGTCAGGAGAGAAATAGATACAAAATGAAAGTTGTGTCCCAAGTATTACTCTATGTGTTCTCTTCTCTCAACACTCTGCCTGTCACGGTTTCGCCGTCCCTACGTAGTTCTTGGAGTACATGAACCTTAATTTACTTACTACTAATTCTGCAATTTTGGTAATTATATCACTGATCTACCCCTTTTAGCTTTCCAAATAAGTAGGATAAAATAGGTAGTGGCCTTTTGTCTTGCCACACTTGTTGGTGTACTAGTTGACCTGTTCTTAATGACATCAAGATAATTCGTTTTTTAGTTTGTACACTGGTTTTAAGTTAACATTTTGGTTAGTCTGTTTGGTAATGCTTTGTGAAGTAGAGATTTTTTCTTTAATAGATTTTTGAAAAAGCAGCAAATTGTTGCATCTTATTTATAAGCTGTTATCTTCAACGTTTAAATGGATTCGAATATTGTAAATGCAGTAAAAAAAAATTCTACTAATGTACTCATAACTCTCAATAATACCAATTAAATAAGTGATTGTTGGTCTCAAATAAACTTAAACCCAAACGGGCTTCTTGGTAACCTAACCCTTCATTCTCTAAACCCACATCCAAAAACAACTTATGCTTATTAGATGAACAAAAACTGAAACATGGTGATATATTTACTAAATTACAAGCTCAAGATTCACTAGACATGAAGGAAATTAATTCTCTCCATTTAAAAGTAAATCAACACGGTGCATGTGGGTGAAACAAATAAACTCGAAAAGATCGGAAAAAAGTATAGAATTCCAAAGTCTCATCCACATATTTGTTCTTCTTCAATCAACTTCTTTCAATGAGGGTGGCTTCCGAAACTTGATTGACAGTTATCCCATCTTCCTTGGACTGCAAATCATCAAGATAATGCTGATAGATATACGAAACGAAACCCCAAATCGCCAACAACATTGCCACTACCTTCACTCCATTCATTGTGTCTTGGAAAATGAACACTGCTAGAACTGGAACAATGGGCAAACCAAGAGTACTAATCACATTGGAAAATAGAGAGGAGATTTCAAAGATCAATCCCGTGGCTCCGATAGAAAAAACCTGCCAACAAATGGCTGTCCACAGTAAGGTCATCACATAGGATGATTTCCCAAGTTCAAACTTCATCATCTCTCCATTCAAGCTCTTCCACTCTCCGCTAGCAAAAAGTCCCACCACAATAACAGAAGTTGCAACTAGTGCTTGATAGATTATCAAGTCTAAAACAACCTTAAAACTTTCACTTTTTAGAATCTTCCGGAAGGCGAGCTGCGTTACAGTGAGCATTAACGCATACCCGGCAGAGGCACCGACGGTGCATAAAAATCCGAATACGTATTTTCCTTTGGAGGTTTTCGTGGAATCCGATGAGTCGGGTGCGAAAACAAGAAGAGTGGAGGAAAGAGTGAGAAGGACTACAGAATTCAATATAAAAGGAGTGAGCTTTTGAGAATTTAGGAAGTACGAGAAAAGAGCAACGAAACCGAGTTGACTAGCACATATGAGAGAATATGTAGATACCGGAAGATATTGGAGCCCAATTGAAAACAACATACAATCTGCTGCGAGTAATACGCCAAGAAATAGATACAATGATATAAGTATTATGGGAGAAGGTGGATTTGTGTGGTGGGGGTTGTTTGGATCTTGAGTTCCTTTGGTTGATGATGAGAAGATGAGGAAGGGAATGAGAATCGGGAAACCTCCGGGTTGTACCAATGTGGCCATCCATTTGCTCTTTCCGCCTTTGTCGAAGTAGAGTCTCCCTAGGATTGTGGCGGCTGACTGGCCGGAGAGGAGGAACAATGAATAGACGGCCATTTTGAGCCACCACTTGTAATGTGTAAGCCGACCTGATCTAATTGATTGGTGGGCGGCGAGATTTGCATTTTCGGGATCTTCTTTGGTTTCTGGAACTGGCAAAATAACCTCACTTGTCAACCACAAAAAATATTAATTACACAACACAATGTTTATATATGCAATAATTTATAAAAGGGTTTTGTTAATGTGTTCTTAGGGTAGATGTTAAGGTTTTAAAAGTGTAAACAAATAATGTATACAGTATGAATTTCAGTGTTCGGTGTGGGATTCAATATTTTCAATGTTTGCCTCCCATGTTTATTTTCACTTTTAAAACTTTAAAATATGTCCTAACAATAAATGTTAACAAAACCCTTTATAAAATAGTTACAGTAAGAGGGAGTAAGTTGGAAGACCTGCAGTCAAACTATCAAACAAGGAGAACAAATTTATAATTGTCTACCCATCAAACACCATAAATCCCTACAGACAAAAAGGTGAAAAAAAGAAAAGGAAAAGGAAATAATATGGGTGTTTGATGGGTATTTTATACTACCTCTGTCACATTTCCTTTTTGGGATGTCCCAAAATTATTGTCCACTTTCCTAAATACTCCAGTATGCAAATTTTACTTAGTTTCCCAAACTACCCTTCCTTACAATCAACACCACAAAAAAAAAAAAAAAAAAAGTATAATGATTATGGGCAATTGTGGAAAGTAGGTAGAGATTATTTTTATCCCCTTAAATAGTTGGATTCCCAAGATGGACACATAAAATGGGACAGAGGGAGTAATAGTTTATAAATAGTACCTACTCGGGTGTTTAAAAAAAAAACAGCTAAATCGAATCGGCCGACCGAAATCAACCGAATCGAACCGATATAGTCCGTGTTTTGATCCGTCAGTCGGTGTTCAATTTCAGCTTTTATAAAATCCCAACATCAGATTGGTGTGCAGTTCCTCGTTTCATTAGACCGAAACCGACAAAATGCATATACAATATACACAGGGCCGACACTGAGATGCCGGTCTTAAGATGATAAAAATTGTCTGAGGCCTCAAGCGAATTTTCAAAGGGACCGAAAAAATGAGACCTCTATACTGAGTTTCATTTAAATTATGAAGAAATTAGAAGAAAATATGCATAACAATGATAAACTTTATAGAAATTAAGAAAAAATTAGAAGTATATATGCCTAAAAATGATAAGTCTTATAAAAATTAGAAAAAAAAAAAGGCCTAAAATTGAAGCCAAAAATCAAGGTCCCATGCGATTGCTTCGCCAAATTGCCTCAGGACCGGCCCTGAATATTCATATGGTGTGAGCTGAATATGAATCCACGTTAAAGTAAGTCCTTGACTGACAAAAAATAATAATATACACTCACATTTCCAATTATACCTCCAACCACATCCTTACTTTAAGTGCATGTATCATGTGCTATGTAAGTGATTCACAAAAAAATGTAAAAAAAATTGAACAGCAGAGGGTACATACATTTAAAGCATAGGATGTTATTAAATATGTAATTGGAGACGTAAATATATCATTATTGTGGACAAAAAATATGGAGAACATACAATATACTCTCTCTGTCCCATAATAAGTGTCCACTTTCATTTTGCACAATATTTAAGAAAGTTGTATTATATTAAATTTTTTGGTTCCTCAAAGAGTCATTTTCCAATTTTACCCTTAGATGTGATTGGTGTTTGTCTGTTTGCTTGTTTTGGGACCACAAATAAATACTCCGTACTACTTTATCTTTATTATATGGGTAGCTTTGGAAAGTAAATAAAAACTATATACCAATTTAAGAAAATAGACACTTATTGTGGGACATCCAAAAAAAAAATGTGAACACTTATTATGGAACGGAGAAAATACATATATATATATTATATATAATTTAGTAAAAGCGGTAGTACATACTACATATAGGGGTAATCATTTGGAGCTAGGCTTGGAGCCACGTGAAAGTGAAGTTTCTAGGAGTTGGCAATATGTAGATACATACATCAGTTTCTCTCTCCTCCAGCTCTCCCGTCTGTCTATTTTAACTTGCATCATCATCATCACCAAACTCTAGCTAAATCATCCGCCACCTGGCCCACTCAACCCTCCGCCTCCATGATCAACCACTACCGGCCACCACCACCACCACGACAGATCAACCGCCACCACAATTGGCCACCGCCACACAAGATACTCTCTCTCACTCAGATCTGTGGAGTGCTGAATTTTTTTCCGTGAAAGAGTTTTTATTCATTTGAACATTTGATTTTTAGGAGTTTTTTTTTTGGGTCAAATATTTGTAGGACTTATTTTCCAAAAAAAGATTTGTAGGACTTATTTTGTGTTCTTACCTTATTTCCCCGAGCCGACCGTAACCAACCGAAAAAACCGACACCCGAAACCGTTCACAACAAACTGTGAGTTGGTCAGTTTCAGTTGATGAATTACCAAAATCGAAGTTTCGGTCGAAATTATGCCTTCAAACCGACCGCGTTAGCACTAGTAAGTTGGAAGACCTGCCGTCAAACTAACAAACTAAGGAGAACAAAGTTTATACTAATTGTCTACCCATCAAACACCACAAATCCCCGACCAAAAGGTTTTAAAAAAAAAAAAATTTTAAGGAATGAACGGAATAAAAACAAGATTAAAAGATACACCTGAGTCAATATTGTCCTTAAATATCTCGTTTTAAAAATAGGAATTTTCCAAACAATCGGGCTTTGTTTTGGAAATTGAATGCGTAATTTTTATTTTATTTTTTGGAAAAATGGAAATTGAATGCAGTTACTAATTTTCATGATATGACATTAATTGAATGAAAACTTCATTCTTGATTAGTTATACAAGAATTTTGATGAAAGCGTTCGATTTGGTTCTCTTTGACAGAAGTTTAAAGTTGTGAAATCCTTTTGTGATGGCACAAAATTCTACCAGTCGGTTCATTTATGAAGAACGATCCAAGTTTTGTTTAATACTAATCTAGTTAAAGTGTTCGAGAAACTGACTTACCCATGTTTTGAAGTTGCAGTTCTTGAGCTTCTCCCATGTCAAAGAGGCAGAAGTTTCTGATTGATCAAGAGAGAGAGAGAGAGAGAGAGAGAGAGAGAGAGAGAGAGAGCTTATAGAAGATAACTAAATGATGCAATTCTGACAGGTAGTGAGATTCTTCTTCACATCCAATTCTGAAGATGCGACTTTACATGTCCCTAGACATTGACTTTATAGGCCTTATCCCTACGGGAAATGCTAGATGCACAAAAAAAAGTGCACAACGAAATGCACAAACAGCTTAAAATTGTTGGACTTCGTGCTGAAAAATCTGTACACACAAAAAGACAAAAAAAAGGAGTGTACAGCTTTTTCAACACGAGGTCCAACAAATTAAAGCAGGTTGTGCATTTTGTTGTGCATTTTTTTTGTGCATCTAGCATTACTCCCTACTTTAAATGTTCATTCACTAGTGATTGCAGGAAGTCAACCACAACCCATAATTTGCCATATTGCAATCAATATCTTTGCCGAATTTTATTCTCTCTTTGAAAAGGGTTGACATCCAACCCATGTTTATCACTCTTAGATCAAGCAAATTCAATCTTGGCTCTTAAATTGTTAATGTGATTATTACCTACAAATGGAGTCACCGGTTACTCTTTGTTTTGATTTTTTCTTTTCCCTCTTTCCCATCTATCACTCTCTCCATATATATAAACTAGATATTGCCCGTGCCCGAGGGCACTACTGGTAGGGTTTAAAATTGTTCGGTTCGGTTCAGTGCGATTGTTAGTCAAACTGATCGGTTTCGGTTCGTATGGGTTCGGTTTGATTTAGTGTAAATGTTCAGTTCGGTTCGATTTTTCCGCTGCATGAAAATTTTGAAAATTATAACTTTAAAAAAAAAGTTCATCATTAAAATTCGACAAAGTTAACTTTGTTATTTCGATGTTAAATCATGTGAACATGCATTACCAAAAACTTGTAGCACACGTGCATTCACTCAGTATTTAACTCCATGTGCGATCGGTACTTAATACAATTCCATGTGTATTTTAACAACAAAGAGAGAAGGATACGATACACTTATCCAGTAATACTACAACTGGAAAATTCAATTAGTATTCCCCATGCCTACAGGCACTATCCATTTGATTTGAATACATGTGTTTGGTTGTTAGCTATACATCATTCATCCAATATAGATAGTCTTATATTAGATACAAAATTTCATTTCTATCTCAATATAATAAAAACCAAACATACTTTTTTATTGGTGTACCTTAATGTTTTAGTAACAAAGAAAGAATAACATAATCCATCACTAAAATTCTGAAATATTACAAATAGAAAAGTCTTGCATGTTAAAATTCTGAAATATGACAATAAGATTCATCACCGGTACGAATATAAAGAACATAAAAAGATAATAATGATTTTTATTTCCTGGATGATCCTTTACGATCTTCGGGCATTCAACCATACATTTTCCTCATCATCCTGCAGAACGAAGTTGTATCCAATACAATGCACCTTCCCATGTGAGGAATATACACAGCAAGCTGATTATGTATTCAACAAAGAAATTAGTACTAAAAATGTGTACTGCTATTATTAAAATTAATTTATTTAGATAGGTTTAACTTACTTCACTATTTCCTTTCCATCTGAAAAGCCTCGGTTTGTTTATCCACTCGGAATCCCTACACATCTTTTTCCAGACCTACAAATACTTAAATGTAAGTAAACTAAAAATATTTTTTTCAAGAGTTTGAAATTTATTAAAATTAGAATAATTTACCTTCATACTAAAGAATAATGCTATAACAAAACCTCTGGGTAAACGATGTTTGTCGTAGTTTCTACTCCATCTTCTGGTAGAAGAACACTTACACGATCAGAATTTGTACATCGGGATAGTGCAACATATAGTTGTCCATGGCTAAATACCGGTGTGCGCAAATCTACCCCAACATACTTCACAGATTGTCCTTGAGATTTATTGATCGTCATGGCATATGCTAACCGGATTGGGAACTGCCGTCTCGTCATTGTAAAAGGAAGTTCCGAAGATGACGGAGTTAATGATATTCTCGGAATGAATACCAAATCTCCAGATTTGTCTCCGGTCAGAATTCGAGCTTGAATTACACGCGATTTACACCCGATAACCATCAGTCGTGTTCCATTACAAAGTCCATCCTTTGGGGCAATGTTTCTCAGCAACATTATTGGGCATCCTACTTTCAAGTCCAACTTAAAGGGTGGTAGTCCAGTAGGATCCAACGAATTTAAGTACTCATTCGGATATCTGGTTGTAATGGTACGATCAACTTCATCATCTTCAGACAGTTTGTCAGCAGCGAGATACGAAAGTACATCCCCAGGAAAACGATTCAGTGCGGCAGTATTAATAGCATTAACGTCGTCATTCCGCGCAGAAAGAATTGTGCGTTCAGTTAGAAATGTTGGGGTCACAGTACTCACGACATTCAACTCCGGATAAACAATGGATAATAGTTCATTTAGGTTATGGCACTTGCGTATTGTTGGTGGAAGTTGTATGACTTCTTCTGGATTGGACCCAATCTAATGAAAATTACAATGTTGTTTAAAGCATTCAAATGATAAATTAAAGTGTCATAAATAAATATCATAATAAAAATTTGGGGGGTAGAAAAATTACCTCAATCAAGAACTTTGCAAAATTAGTATTTGCATGGTTTGTGCTATTGAGACGCATGTTCACGTTCAAGGTCAATATGTGTATATTCTGCCAAAGATTAGACCGTCTTAGTGATGCAGCCACAATCTGCTCACGAAGCCCTCTTGGTATAACTGGTAAGATTTGTCGGAAGTCTCCACCAAGCACAACGGTGATTCCCCCAAATGACATCCCATTCTCACAAATATCTTGCAGTGTCCGATCAACTGCTTCAACGCAATATCTATGCTGCATTGGAACTTCATCCCAGATTATTAGCTTTGTTTCTCTAAACAAATCTGCCTGAGCTGATTGCTTTGAAAACCCACAAATTGAGTTTTCTAGCACATCCAATGGAATGCTAAATGTAGAATGTGCAGTGCGACCTCCCACCAATAGCAGAGAAGCAATACCCGATGAAGCCACCGTAACAACAATATGTCCAAGGCTACGACATTTAGCTGCAATTGTGTTGTACAAAAATGTCTTCCCTGTTCCAGCACCCCCATTCAAAAAGAAAGTAGTTCCTTTATTTTCGAATACTGAAGACGTGATTGCATTGTAAGCGCTACGTTGTGCAGTATTAAGGCGAGCCACATTAACTTCTGTGTCGGTTTGTAGCGCATCACTCTGAAGTTGTCGATGTTCCCATATCAATCGGTTTCCAACTACAGTATTCCAATTTGTCACTGGTTGTGGCATTGGCGGGAAGTCAATTAAACTTTGGCCTGATTCTTGTAACAACTGATTGAGAAGGTACAAACCATAATCTTCAATTTGAACATCGGTTGGATCAGGAATGCAAAATAATGTACGAAGCTTGTGTCCAAGATCATCGCAAATAGACACTGAGAATTTATTCCATAACTCGTGCGGTTGTAATGGATGGCATTGCGTTAGAATAACACAGAATAACCTTCTCAACTGGTACCCAGTATTCATAACTGTGGCCTCCTGAAGACATTGTATCCATTCCTCATCATCTTCTAAAAGGCCTCTTGCAACACATGCTAACTTGAATGTGTCATACAAAACACCATCGACCGTACGTAAGCACTCAAATGAAGTTGGTCCTCTGACAACAGTTAGCAACAAACGTAGAAAAAATCTCTCTCCTGAATTAGGGCTAGCAAAGTGCATTCTACCAATCGCATAGCCTCTTTGCCTTGGCGTCCATATACGTTCTTTCTCATGCCAAACAAAGAATTGCGGAAATTCTTGGTAAGTGTAGATGCGTGCACTTACATTCGCAGCACAATACGCAAAAAAGGCAGTTAACTTTGACGACTGATGCTGAGCTCTGGAAATGATCGAATCCATCGACTCGGCAGGATTAAAAACAACACGATGATTTCCAGGTAAATGGACATCCAAACGTACAACCGTCGGAACCTCTTCATGTAAAGGATTACCAAATATTCGCCAGGCAGCTTCCGGCGGTCCAATATACCTCGCATCTAAATATTGTTGGATCTCATCTGCACCACCCAATACCATTGTTGTACGATCATGTCCTTTGTAAATGTACTTATGGATATATTTTACACATCTCATTCCCGCACAAACTTCCACATTAATATGACAGTTAAACATTTTAGAGAGATATGCATTGTATGGTACGACATCTCGATTATCGACATCATGTCCATTCACATCAAATGTTCGGCCATCATTGCGACGACGATAAATAGGATATCCATCTTGGTCCATAGTTGTTGCTTCTGAAAAGGATCGAGGGTATTTCTTAGTGCATCTACCATTTTCCATACAGGGTGCTTGGGGTCTACGAAAACCACATGGTCCGTGTACCATACAACGCTTGACAGTATCAAAAAGTACAGGATCGTCGGCTGGATTAGGAAATTCAGCGCACACGGCTTTGTCTACTTGAACACATGTTTTAATCTTGTCAGGACCTTGAAGAAATAGTAGAACGTGCATATGTGGTAACCCGCGCTTTTGAAATTCAATTGTAAAAACATGTGCAACTTTGTTACCGAACACTTTCTTTCTTTCAATCTCTTTCATCAATCTGTCTCTCTTCAACTCAAAAACACGGGCTACTAAATCTGGACGATCCGTGGAATTTTGATGCGGCAACAAAGCTGAGGTAATCTCAGGCCATCTGGGATTTGCTGTCATAGTTAGGAAAATATCTGGGTGTTGGTTATATCGTGTGATTGCCATGGAATCTTGAAAAATTTCAAACATATGTCTTGGGCTACCAATGAATGACGACGGCAAAATCATCCTTTTACCAACTTGGTCAGGACCTAACCCGTCTACAGCAACATCTGTAAGATCTTGGTAAAGTTCAGCACGGAGTTTCCTTTGATTAAGCTTGTAATATGTCAATCGATTTTGCTCAGTTGCGGCCCAAGCATCTACCAAAAACTCTTGGAATAGTTTACCAGCTCTCAAAATTGTTGAGTACTCTGTAGGTCGTTCAAACACACGATAACTGTAAAATTGCATCTGTGTGAGTCGCACAGTTGTATGTCTACTATGTACGACGTCCCATTGTCTCATTTCAGGTTCCCATCCAAGCTCACCATACGGGAACAGTAAGACATAATGCAATGGCAAATATGCTGGGTGGCATTCATTAATCCGCATAAACTGGTTATCTCCTCTAAGATGCAAGACAATATCCCTCATTGCGCTACACTCACTTCCATCTCCTGGTAAAATCACCGCAATTTCTTCTGTTGCTGGTAGTCTATACCTTCGTCGATCTGTTTCTGTATTATAGTGAAGATGAGCTCGTACATTATGGTCTCTCACATTCGATTGTTTAAGAACTGCAGACGCTTGACGAAATTTATCTGGGAAAATATTATATTGCAACAAACAGTCCTGAATAGTTTTTAACACGTCTACTCTTAAGTGTGGATTTCGACGACTACGAACATCCAAAGCAGAATCAGGATCATAAATGTACAATTGAGCATACGCTGGATCCTGACCTGATTGTGGTAGTATTGATCCTGTTCGATGACGCAACTCACCATGAATAGTGAATGATGTAGGACCCCTTCCACGAATGAGTCTTGCATCCATTTTAACACCCAGACTTGTAAAAGCATTAGATGCATTGTACCCTCTAGTATAACGGCGAAATGAAGTCGATTGTAGGCTCACTCCATCATACAACTGTTGAAGTTGTTGAGGGGGTGTTTTAAGAAGAGGAAGCTTGATTTTTCCTTGCAAACAACATGTTCCAAAAAGAGGATTTCTCTTAGACGAATTGACTAATTTTTCATCAATCCAATGTAATGCAGAGCAGTAAGGGCATTCCACATCCATCTCACCCAGAAAATGTTGACCTGGACTTATCTGTACCGGAGCAACAACTCTTGTGATACCTTCTAATTCATCACCACTAATATAATCTTCCTCCATGTACTGATTTGTTGTAGTTGGGCTACACATTTATTTAATTATATGAATGGATTAAAATTGTGTGGTCAATAGAATAAATATTGCAAATAGACGGGTAATATACGTACTGAATATTTTGTGGAGATGAGGAATGTTCAGCAGGTGTTGTAATGGCTTCATTTATCTCAACAACAGCAAATTCTTCACCAAGATTACGCGGAGGAAGCATGGAGTGTAAGTGCACTTGCGTTGGTGGTATATGACAATTTACCACGCTATCTTCCATAGGTAGTGGAGTTCTTCCACAAACAGAACTGTAAACCTGATTAGTTGTTTCTGGAGGTGTTGTGCACGTAGACGATGGCACAAAAGGATTTACGACCGTTGGCCGTTTAGAAGGATTTGGAGGTAGTTCGCGTCGACGACGACGACTCGGTGTCGTAGAGGGTTCAGGTAGTTCTTGCAAAACAAACTCCTCGCGTCGACGACACCTCGGTCTGGGTAATGGACGTGTAGCGCCTTCATTTCGTTCTCGTTCTCGTCGAGCGCGTTGGGCTAACGAAGATTTTGATAGAGAATTATCATTGGGTTTCATTGGAGTTAGTTCTTGTAAAATAGAATCTTCGTGTTGAAGACGGCCCAGAGTTAAAGAAGGAGAATCAGTTGGTCGGGTTAATAGACGTGTAGAGCACGATTCATTCCGTTCTCGTTCTCGTCGAGCACGTTGAGCTAACAAAGCTTTTGATAGATGATTGTCATTCGGTGCCTAAAAAATATTTCGTAGAGATAAATTTCATCTATAATCTTGAACTACCAGAAACAGTATTTGCAATTTGTAGTGAATAAGAACAATTCGAGATTGCTGGCAATACATTCATGATTTGAATAAAATATTTGTATCTTTAAAATGTAAATAAAAGTTATTTTGTAAATAAGTGTTCACTTTTATTTTCTTATGAAGTATTATATAATTATCATATTGTGATTTGAAATTTATTTTATAAGAATGTTCAATTTATTTTTTTTCTTTTGAGTTATTCTTAATGTTGGCTGTTTGAATTTAGTATGTGACAAACATAAATAAGCAATTAAGAAAATGAATGTTCATTTTTATTTAATTTATATTTTAAACTTCTGAAGTATTAGATGATATTAGATGATGAATATTGTCATTTTTTCATTATGTTCAAATATATATAAAATCAAATTTTATAAGAATTATTCGACTTATTATTTTCTATTGAAGTGGTACTATTTTTTGTTGATTATGTTAGCAAATATAACCAAAAGCAATACTTAAACAAATGTTCGTGATTTTTTTGTTTTTCTTTTCAAGTATTGTATGATATTTATATTGTCATTTTGATTGTTGGAAACATAAATAAAGCAATTTCGTAAATGATTGTTCAACTTACTATTTTAATTTGACCGTGTGTATATATTGTAAGTGAGAAATAATTTTAAAAAGGATTTATTGTTACCTAATGTTCAGCTTATACAGTAAACAATTTAATAAATGAAATAACAGTAATCAATATGTTCAGACTATACAGTAAACAATTTAATAAATGAGATGACATGAATCATATATTTAAATCAGTATATATACTATCAGCATAAATTAACAGTGAAAACTATAAATTAAATATAGTAGTAACATAAAAAGTAACAAAATTTACCTGATTTTCCTTCTCTTTTCCTTTTACAGAAGAGCTTGCCTTTTCTTTTCCCTTTGCATTTTTCTTTAAAAAATTTGCGTATAAATAAAGTGAGTTTGACAAAATAAAGGACAACAATTATAAACAACCCCCCCAAAAATGAAAATGAAATAACAAATAGTGGGCTTACCGAAAGAATGATTTCAGCATAACCATCTCTCTCATCACGAAAAGTGATGCCCACATTTCTAGTCCGAAGAAAATCAACCTAATATTTTATTGTATAAATTATAAATAGATATAAATCATAACTAATTGAGCATAACAATTTTTTATAAAATAAATATTAACTTACAGTTTCCTCCAGTTCTTTCTCCAACTGTAACAGATGTAATAAAAAAATCAATAAATTATATAATTATGAATTTATCTTATGTTATATGCTAAGAGATTATTATACAAATAAAGTAAACTTACTACAGATTCTTGAGCCTTAAAAATTGTATAGTTTGCCATTGATTAGCTGTAACAAAAGTGAAAAAAAAAAATACCACAAAAGAAAAAAGAATAAAAACCAAAATATATTATATAGATTACAAAAAAGAAAGTATAAACCTTACGCATTTTCCTCATTCATTAGCATGAATAGTAACAGATTAAATTACAAAAAAGAAAAAATAAACAAACACTTAATAAATTACAAACAAACTCATCATTACTCATTAAATGACAATTTCATTATAATAACATTCGCATTTAATAAATGTTAAAATAATTACAAAATTATTAACGAAAATTAATTAAAACAACTAAAAGTAGAAAATATCTAAGAAAAAAACTAAATATAAACTAATTTTTTTATTCATCTTCACGACCTTCGTTCATCGCCAAGGTCTTTTCCACGTCTGCCACAGCTTTTGAACATAAGAAATCGAACTCCTCCTCCTCCAACATTTCTCTTAGAGTTTTCATGTCCTTGAAATCATTTTGTAAATTTCTGTATAATGTTGTCTTAGGCCACTCATCTGGAAGTGTGTTGACTATCGCGTACACCAAAATCGCTTCATGGAGACGAAATCCTCTTCTCAGAAGTTCATTGAATATATTTTCTTTTTTTAATATATGATCTACAACTCCTACCCCCAAAGCCATTTGTGTTGTCTCAAAATCTATCCATAATGGGTGGATATCGCGCTCAGCTTCCTCTAATAGTTCAAGAAAGTCTAATGCATCATCCGGTTGGTGTCTATTTAATATATCTTCAACAACATCGTTCCAACATGAAGGTAGCGAATCGGCTATTATTTGCATTATATCTCTCTCTGGCAAACCTTTACATGTGTTCCTTAATTGGCTACATAATGCAATTACATTTGTGCCAAACACCCATATGGGAGTGCCTTCTTCAAAAGTCATATTTTCAAGTTCTGTCATAATTTGTTTATGAAGAAGACGCACACTAACACGTGCCATTATAGGGGGTCTAATATCCATCTGTATAAATATAAATATATCATTTACGATTAAAAAAATTAGAAAAAAAAAACAATAAATTAGCTAATAAGTGGTGTAATTAGAAAGATATTTAATTACAACTGTCATTATTTTATTAGATAATCATACTCTAAGGTACTTGGTTAATTTTGTATGTTTATACAATATATCCAATATGTTGGGCATAGAGATACTCTTAAAATTGTGATGGAGGTGTACATGTGTTAAGTTCCCTAGGGTAATAAAAAATATTATCTATTAAGCAAACTATGCATTCGTTTAGCCATTAACAAAATCAATGCTACCCATGATTAAAAGTATATGTACCAAAGTACTTACAGGAACATATGGATATACTTGTGTTTGCAGACACAAAATTCGACAAAAAATTGTGAGTTTGTAACATTAATTAATGAGGCGACAATAGTATGTACGTCCATAGTAAGAACTCATTATACCGTCCACATACCATATGTATGAACAAACGAATGGTTTTTTTTTTTTAACTCTGGCTATGCTTTCCAAGTTCTTTTAAAACATTTGTTCAATATGATGGGGACAATGTTCAGTACTACTGGTACCATATACAATTGCAAAACAATTAGAAGCATAGCTTTGGTTGGGAATCATAGCTTGACTCTTTACTATGTCTGTGTATAATTCAGAATTCTATGACTGTAAATTTGAATTCGAAACTTCATTCTCAAATGGTTTAACTATTAACACGACTAATGGTAGCCTTTGGTGGTACCCCCATAGCAATCAATGCGTGTGTGTACTCAAATTTGGAAAACATAGCATTAATTTTTTTTTTTCAGGTTTACCGTCTGCAACTAAAGTCGATGAAAAATAATTGAAATCAACTACACAGCAATGAAGTTGGAAATATTAACACCCTCAAACCAACCACAATAAGAGAAAAATATACTACACAACAATGAAACAAATTACATTAGTTTCCACACTGCCATCCACACCTATATAGCTTATGAAGATCCTACAAATTCAAAATTTTAGAGATGAAGTAATCTACATCGAGAAAAATTAATGTGCAACTGTCTCATTAATATGCACAAAAACATATTGCGAGAAATGTCTATAACAAAATCTGATTACTAACCACCCAAAAAAAGGAAGAAGAAACAAAGAAAAAATAAAAGATTTGAATAGAAATGCTGTGAAACCAGTATTTTGCCATTTGAAGTAATATGCTCTATGTGAAATCTGTTAAAACACCCATTTGAAAGGAAAACAACCCATTTCAAGAGAAAAAAAAATGGAAAGTCTATTCCCAATTACATTGACGAAGTGACAAATTGAAGGAATACATAAATGGTTATACACAAATTTTAACTAACTGGATAGTATACACAGATTCGCAATCTGTTAAATAATCAATTTGAAAATGAAACCCAAAGATTTGCCACTAAAATCCAGACGCAAGAATCCGATAAAGAAAAACACAAAGAAACAAACAGTCGTTCATAAATAGATGTAGAACAAACAGTCTTTCATGAACCCCAAAACATCCCCTAAATCAGCCTATAAACAATCAGTAAACTACAACTAATCAACCCCTAAATCATTAGGAAAGTACTTATGGAAAAAAAAATTAAAAATATAGCATTACTCTTACTTTTTTTTGTCTGCATCAAAGTTATATTTGCCAATTGGCATTCATATGGGTTGGAGTAAGGAAAACCAAATTAGCCCCTCAAAATTTGCCTCAAAAATGAATTTGATATAAGGGTCGGTGATGGTCTTACGAACTACGAAGGCCAAGATCTGCGACAAACATGTGTCATAGACGCACAATGAAAAAAATAGTGTTTGCTGGTAGGGTTTATCCTAAAACTGCAATATTTTGATTAGGGGCAGGAAATTACGGAAACATGATTGCATTTAAAATTAGTGAAGCATAAACTTCTTGACAGCCAGGCTGGAATGGGAGGGATTTTAAAGGAAAACCCCAAAATTTTGCATTTAAAATTAATCATCATAAAAATAATACACATCATATGAATACGGGAAATGTTTGGTACACATACTTTTTGACACACTTTTTGACATACTATGCTTTAAACTCATGTACTTTGTGCTGTTTGAATTTTTCACACTTTTCTGTGCACCACTTACATAGCACAAAGTACATATATTTAAAGTTATGTGTCAAAAAGTGTGTCAAAAAGAGTGTATATGTAGCACAACTCAAACTTTAAAAATATAGTCAAGTAGATTTTAACTTTAAACAGAAACCCCAAAATTATGTTACCGATAAGGGAAGGAACAATAATGCACATACAATTTCAATAGATTGGGGAATAAAATGAATACACATCATACATAATTTATGTGTAAACATTCGAAGAGCAAACAAACAGACACCATCACAATTTTTTATTTTTGTTCACTAAGCAATTTAGACAAATTTGAATCTGTGGAAATTTCGATGAAAATGAAAATCAAGCGAGAAAGGATAAAAATGGGCAGACAAAGCAAATGAAAAAGAAAAAGGAAAAGAAAAAGAATAGAACAAACGGGTTAAAAAATTGAAATACTTAGGAAAATGATATGGTTAAAAAACTAAATTCTGACCAAATGCTTCCAAAGTGATGTAGAAGGCATTCTCTACTAAAAACCTATCAAACCAATTGAATATCATGATCTGGACAGCTAAAATGCTCATGTAGTTTAAAGTCTAATTAAAAATATAAAAATGCTCATGTAGTTCAAAATTTAAAACACCAAATTGGATGTAGTATGGCCTCAAGAGTTCATGAAATTTAGGACTAAACAGCCCCTAAACTGTCACTAAACGGGCAATAACCAACCCCTAAACAGCCCCCAAATCATATTACAAATTTGGATGAATGCACATTTTCTAATGCGAGACAATGCCATTAAACAATCCCATAATTAAGTTTTTCCGTCCATGCATATACATAAAAACAATAGCGTAATAATTATCTCTAAAGCAATTTGGCAAGAAAATTAAAAAAAAAAAAAAAAAAAAAAAATCTAAGCACTTGGAAATGAAAAAAAAAATTTAACAATTGGTTTTAAGATCACTTTAGCAATTGGAAATGAAACACCCAAATGTTTTGGGAAACACCCAAAAGATGCAAAAACAGAGAAGCATCTTTTATTTTTTTTAATATTCATATTCATAACTAACTATAAAACCTTAATGGAAAATTTAAGCACATTTTTAAACTACCGCTTTGGGACTTTTTAACATGTAAAAAGTCCCAATGCATTATGAAGATACAGGAAAAGAAATTCGCACTCATTGTCATGCATAATATTTTTTTTTTCATGCATTGTTTATAAGAAATAAAGAGATCTTCGTTAAAAAAAAATTCTTAAAATTTATTCAAGCCTATGAATGGACATGCAAGCAAGAGGAAATTGATGTTTGTGTGCGCAAGCAAGAGGAAAAGAAAATTGATGTTTCTAAAAAGAATAAAATAATAGAGAACTCTTAATGAAAATTGATGTTGGGAAACACCCAAATTGAAACACCCAAATTAAAACACCCAACTTTGAAGTTGTAATTCAAATTAAAACACCAAATTGGATGTAGTAATAACCAACCCCTCAAGAGTTCATGAAATTTAGGACTAAACAGCCCCTAAACTGTCACTAAACGGGCAATAACCAACCCCTAAACAGCCCCCAAATCATATTACAAATGGTGGTATGGAATGTGTTTTGATGAACTGATGGAAAAAAAAAAACAAAAGGGAATGTTACTAAACCTTTATCAAACTCAAACTTCTTACAAAAGGGAATGTTACTAAACATATTCAACGAATTGGATACACAAACAAACATCTACAACCAAGTAGGAAGGAAGAAGATTACTAACACACACAACAATAATAGAAAATTACAATTAAAACACATTAGAAAAAAAAAAGACTAATAACACGCACAACAATAATTGGAAATTACAATCCGTCGAATGTTACATAAGATACGTCGAATGTTACATAAGAGAAGAAGAATGTTACACATGAAAAAGTAGGAGGAAGAAGATAGTTGGGAAACATAGGAAGTTACTACAGAAAATAAAATATCGAAATTGGACATACCTGTTAAATAATGCAGTAAATATACTTGAGAGAGAGAGAGAGACAGATAATGTGTTGACTACGTAAGAAATTGGAGTGTGCAACGATTGATGCAGTGCAAGTGATCCGGGACAGCGGTGGTGGATAGTGAGGCAGTGAGTATAGAGACTCAGAGAGAGGTTCAGAGAGAGGTGCAGAGAGAGTGAGAAAGACGTGCAGAGATGGGGAAAGTTGGAAAGATGCAAGTTAAATATATATAGATAAAATATAATCATGGTAAATTTGGAAAGGTGCAAATTTATCAGTGAGTGATATCACTGATATATATAAAGATTTGTTTGACTAAAATATAATCATGGTAAATTAGTGGCATAAATTAGTGAATTAGTCAATTTAGGAAATGTTTTGAGGACAATTATGGAATGAGATGAAATTCTGCACAACTAAAAATTTAAGTTTTTATTTGGGAGCTTTTTTGGGGGGATTGAAAATTTAAAAATTTAAGTGAATGAGATTTTAACTTTAAAACCCAAAATTTTGTCACCATTAAAATTAAAGGAAATGTTTTGAGGACAATTATGGAATGAGATGAAATTCCGCAAAAGTGAATTAGTGAATTTAAAATTAGTGAATTAATGTATTGAACATATTTGATTTTAAAATTGGTGAAGAATAAACATTTTGTTTTGAGGACTATTATGGAATGAGATGAAATTCTGCACAACTATTATGGAATGAGATGAAATTCTGCACAACTAAAAATTTCATTGAATGAGATTTTATTCTGTTACCGGTAAGGAACAGAACAATGTATCAGTGACACCATTAAACTTATGTTTACTAAGCAATTGAGAGAGGAAAGGAACAATCAATCAGTGACACCATTTGGTATTTACAATTACAGACACCATTTAGTTGTATAATAAGATGATGAAAATGAATAACTCTAAAAACAAAATAAATTTTGGAAATGAATATGAATATGAAATGAATATGAATATGAAAAAGTTGCAAACATAATTTTTTGTGCAAAAAAATCAAGCAAGAATCCAACTGATCATCCACCGGTTGTTGCTCATGTAGTTTAATTAATTGGAAAATCGCAGAAAAATGATGTAGAAGGCCTTCACTACTGAAAACATATCAAACCCCCAAATAAACAAATGCTAGATTGGAGAATCGCAGTAAAAGTTTTGGGAATTGAAGATGATGACCAAATGATGACCAAGTGGTTTGATAAACAAATGCTGAAAACTAAAATGAAGTTATGATCGAAACAAAAATAAAAAAAAGAAAATCAACAAACAAAATGGCTAATAATACTAAGTTTTAGATCTATGTTTGATAATCAATTAAATTTGGGGGTTTGATAAACAAATGCTGAAAGTGGAAAGAGAAATTAAAAATCAGACATGTAAAAATTATAAACAAATGCTGACCAAAGTAATTTTAGGGGGTTTGATAAACAAATGTTGAAAGTATTTTTGGGGGTTTGATAATCAATTAAATTTGGGGGTTTGATAAACAAATGCTGAAAGTGGAAAGAGAAATTAAAAATCAGACCTGAGTTTTTTCCGATCAAAGCATTTTCCGAGGGCACTACCTGAGTTTTTTCCGATCAAATCATTTTCCGGTTTTTCCCGATCTCCCTTTTCTTTTTCTTTTCTTTTTTCTTCTTTTTCAGTTCCTTTTCTTCTTTTTTTCCGATCTTCTTCTTCCTTTTCTGATCATCTTCTTCTTCTTCTTCTTCTTCTTTTTCTTTGTCTTCTTCTTTTCTTCTTTTCCGATCATCTTCTTCTTCTTCTTTTCCGATCTTCTTCTTCCTTTCCGATCTTCTTCTTCCTTTTCTGAACATCTTCTCTTTTCCGAATGTTCTTTTTCTTTAAATCAAGGGGAGGGGGAGGGGGAGGGGGAGGGGGAGGGTGGATGAGGAGAGAGGGTGAGGGAGGTTGACCCGAGAAGAGAGGACAGGAGAGGCGAGGGAGGGAGAAGAAGAGAAAGAAATGGGTGCAGGGGAGAAAGAGAAAGGGGGAGGAAGAGAGAGAGAGAGGAGGGGGGCGGTGGTGTGGACTGTAGGAAGACATAGGGTTTGAGAATTAAGGGGTAAAACAATCTGTACACATCACTGATGACTCAGCACTGATTTGGACACAAAGTCCATTCTCCAATCTAGCACTGATCCTAGTCATATTTGTGAGTGTCCTAGTCATCAAAATCCCTTCTCCAATATTATATAGATATATATTTATATACTTATATATATATGTATGTATGTATGTACGTACGTATATATGTATATATTTAGAGAATTGTTATTTCCACTCCATCATTGAACCAATGCACTCCATGGTACCATTATCAGAGCATGTGATGCCATGTATGTAATGCATGAAATGCATGTACCACATGCTTTAAGAATAATATCATGAAGTGCATTGATTCAATAATAGTGTGGCAATAACATCACCTTATATTTATATACTTATATATCTATAAACTTATATATGTATATATATACCTTTCAAAAAAAATATATATATATGTATATATATATATGTAAAGAAAAGAAGTCAAATGAATGCCTCCCTCCCCCAACCCAATATCCTTTTCGTCGGAAAAAGGGAGGCTTGTAAGTTGTACCCACTTTTAATTTTATTTTATTTTTTTTATATTTTATTTTTTATTTATAAAGTAAGAAAAAAGTATTAAATAATCAAATATATCTAGATATTTTATATGCATGCTTGTACTTTTTGAACTTTCAGAATGGAGATTTGGACCACCAAGTCACCTCGGCATATGCGAAATTTTGATGTAAAAATAAAATTTTCAAACACTGTTTGGCGCAAATTTGGTATTAGTTTGTATCGAAAATGCCTGATAAAGTGTTTTTTCGGGAATTATTTCATTTTTTTTTTGTAGGGTACTTTTCATATGATGTTCCTTTATAATTCATATTTAAAATTAAATGATTTTTTAAGTTTGACTATTTTTACAAATTCCTAAAATAGTTAGGTACAATTAAAGGAATTTTTATTTTCAAATTATTTTGATTTTAAATTATTTTCATTTTTTTGTTATCTCTAAGACCAACTTTGGATCACAAATGATATGACATGAGAACTAAATTTGTTAATGCATATATAATTTTATTTAATGCGCGCGCGCACACATACACGTATATATATATATATATATGTAATGAGATAATGGGTAAATTGGTAATCTTTACACACAAAAAGTAGTTGTTATAAACTAAAGTAGTTCTTTTCATGAGAAACGTGATGTTGGTTATGAATAAAAGTGATGGTTGTTATGACAAAAGTGATGGTTATGAGAAGGAATGTACATGAGAAGAAAGAGATAGGAGGAATAATTTATGATATATTATTCATCCAATGAGTATATGTTTATATAAAAATTAGTAAAACCAAAAAAGGAAAGGACAAAGGAGTAAATAAATAGATTACAATCAATCAAAATAAAATCATAATCAATCTACCCTAAACACCAGTGATTGGGTTTGACCATAACCAGTATATTCCAACACTCCCCCTCAAGCTGGAGTTGGAGTAGACTTCAGGAGTGAGGGGCCAACGGACTTCGTGAACATATCGGCAGTTTGATCAGTGGAAGGCACAAACTCTGGGACAATGATTCCAGATCAAACATTCTCTCTAATGAAGTGAACATTGACTTTAATATGCTTCGTACGTTCATGGAGGACCGAGTCAGTGGCAAGCATAAGGGCAGACTTGTTATCACAGAATAGGGTAGAAGAGCCACTAACTCGAAAACCCAATTCTTTTAGTATTAAACGCACCCATAGGAGCTCGCATGCTCCCTGGGCCATTGCCTGATACTCTGCCTCAGTGGAAGAACGAGAAACCACAACTTGTTTCTTACTTTTTCATGAGATAAGATAATTTCTATAGAACGCGCAGAACCCAGACGTGGACCGACGATCACTCTTAGACCCAGCATAGTCGGCATCTGTGAAGCAGGACACTCCAGACTGTGTCCCTGCAGAGTAAAATAATCCAAAACTTGGACAAATCTTGAGATACCAAAGACTATGATGAACAGCATCTAGGTGAGATGATTGAGGTGCATGCATAAATTGACTTGCAACACTAACAACAAATGTAATGTCTTGTCTAGTGTTAGCCAAATAGCTAGATAAGACGACCAACAAGTTGCTGATAAACTGAAGCATCAGGAAAAAGTTCTCCAGACTCAATGGACAGCTTATGATTGGGATCCATGGGGGTGGAGACAAGACAACACCCCATCATACCTGTATCTTGCAAAAGATCCAGAGTATATTTTCGTCGAGACTGTAAGATTTCCTTACGAGAGCGAGCAACTTCTATCTCGAGAAAATATCGAAGGGGACCCAAGTACTTAACATCGAAAGATTGACTAAGGGCCTGACTTTAGTAATACCTAGAACATCATCCCCTGTAATAATAATATCATCTGCATATACCAGTATAATAACTCTGCGTCCATCAAGTCGACGATAAGTAAAATAAGTATGATCAAAGTGGCACCGAGTGAAACCCAAAGATAAAATAATATTACTGAATCGGTTAAACCAAGCCTGAAGAGATTGCTTAAGCCCATATAAAGATTTCCCAAGACGACATATGTACCTTCCCTGAATACTCCCCCTCGGCGCAAAAACCAGGTGGAGGATCCATATAGATAGTTTCATCCAAATCCCCATTGAGGAAAGTATTTTTGACATCCATATGGTGCAAGGGATAAGAAAAAGGGGCACCTAGAGAGATAATAAGGCAAACTGAAGTCAATTTTGCTACAGGATCAAAGGTAGCACTAATGTCTTTGCCAGGAATCTGAGTAAAGCCTTTAGCCACTAGACAGGCCTTATATCGCTCAACAGTACCATCAGCCTGATATTTGATGGTGAAGACCCACTTGCACCCACCAGTTTTCTCACCTGGGGGGTAAAGACACAAGTTTCCAAGTCCGGTTATGCTAAAGTCTATCCATTTCCAAGGTCAGGGCAGCCACCCACTGTGGATAGCCTCAGACACAGACTGAGGGATGGATGTGGAATTAACCTGGCTAAAAAAAGAGCAATAGGAATCTGAAAGTCCCTAGTAAGATACATACTGAGCAATAAGATGATTAGTACTAGCAGAGAAACCATAACGATTAGGAGGACGACGAAGCCGTGTGGGATGTCTAGTAGGTAAAGGAGTAAGAACATTACCAGATTTTTGGGGAAGACCTTGGAAGTGGAGTCTGAATAAGAGGCTGGCGTGAATACACCTGAGTAGAAGCGATGGTAATGACCGGAGGAAGAGAGGAGGAAGGCTCCGAAGATGGTTCAAACAGAGGAACAGGACATAGAAGCAATTCAATATCTTCAGATAAAGTAGCAAGAGAATGAGTAGGAACAGACTGTGGACTGTAAAACATGGAGTATCCTCCAGAAACGTAATATCCATAGAATGATTGGGTCATAATACCGGTAACCTTTTGACATAGGTGAGTAGCCTAGGAAGATGCAACAGACAACTTTACTATCTAATTTGGTCCGAGTGGGACTGTGATTCTGGACAAAACAGGCATAACCAAATACACGGGGAATAATAGGGAAGGGAGTTTTGTCGGGCTGAAGAAGTTGCACTCGAGCTTGGCCTTGTAGGACACGACTGGGAGTTCGATTAAGGAGAAAGGTGGTAGTAAGAACAGCTAAATGCCAGAAGTATTTGGGAAAATTCATCCCGCAAAGAAGACACCGAACAACAGACATGATGGAGTGATTCTTTCGTTCCGCCACACCATTCTGCTCTAGAGTATAAGGACATGTGAGTTCCTAGAGAATACCATGTTTATTAAGTTCATCCTGAAACTCATTAGTAACATATTCCTGACCATTATCAGAACACAAATGACGGACAACTGTCCTAAATCAAGTTTTAATGATTTGCAAAAATTAGAGAACAGGGAAAAAACTTCAGATTTCTTTTTAAGCAAATAAACCCATGTACACCTAGTATCGTCATCAATGAATGTAACATAATAACGGTGCCCCGAAATAGGAGTAACAGGGGAAGGACCACATACATCCGTATGAATAATATCAAACATAGAGGGTGCACAATGCATGCGAGGTATATGATGAGAACGAGTATGTTTAGATAATTCACACACCACACAATTGAATTTAAATTTATGGCAGGCTTTATTTAATAATGGGAAAAGTTGACAAAGATAATTGAAGTTAGCATGGCCCAAGCGGGCATGCCACAATTTTATTGACTCAAAAGGAAAACTAGAAGACTTAGATGACCCGAAATCAGGCAAAACTAATGCCTGAAGACTCGAAGATGACAAATGTAAACTCCCGCTAGGTGGATCACCGAAATAGTAGAGGTCATCCCGCTTATATCCCTTGCCAAAAATCTTTTTCAAAATTCGGTCTTGCAAGAGACAACAATTAGGTAAGAACACAACTGCACTATTGAGAGATTTTGCAAGACGATTAACTAAGAGGAGATTGCAAGGAAAAGTAGGGACATGAAGAACTAACGATAAAGAGATACTAGGAGAGAGACAAATATCGCCCTTACTTTTGACAAAGATAGTAGACCAATCAGCAATCCGGACAGATTGGGAGATGGGGACCAGAGAAGTTGAAAATAAAAACAACTCACCAGTTATATGATTACTGGCACCGGAATCCAGAATCCAAGATCGAGGAGTTGCTAGACCCAATATGGAGTGCAGTAGAAGATGTATCTGAGGCCATAGTAGCAATGGGAGTAGTGCCAGATTGGGAACCTTGCTCAAGTAATGAGCCCAATTGAGACTGAAGTTGACCTATCTGAGTCTGCAGCTAGAGAAGATCCGGAGTAGGTGTTGTTTCAACAATAGCAGCAGTGCGAGCTAGGGTCTTTCCTTTATTGCGAGGAAGCTTCTCCCGAAGTTCAGGATGAAGCTTGAAGCAACGGTCCTTAACATGACCAAGAATACCACAATGAGTGAATAATGGTCGATTACTAGAACCAGGAGGATGAGTAAAAGGCCCAAACGGGGCAGCAAGAGCCATCTGGTTTGGCACGAGAGGCGGCTCGGGTAAAGCAGGGGATATCAAGCGTCGACAACGCTCATTAATTACCATCAAGAGTGGCGAAAGTCTCAAATAAAGATGGTAAAGGTGATGTATTTAAAATTTGAGTACGAAGAGATTCAAACTCAGGTTTTAAACCCATCAAGAACTGGTATGTGTGCAGGCGATTGAGGCGTCGAAGAGCAATGGTGGTTGCCTCAGTAGAAAATTCACTAAGGGGCTCATATTGAGCCAATTCCTCCCAACATGATTGAAGGCAGCCAAAATAATCTACAACGGAGAGACCCCATGCAAGCTGAGAGGCGTGGGCAACTTCCTGATAGAGCTCAAAGATACGGGAGTCATTGCCCTTATGGGCATACATCTGAGTCAAAGAGGTCCACAGATTGTGAACAATGTCATGAAACATGAACATATAGTAGATCTGATCCTCCATAGAGTTAAACAACCAACCCAATATGGTACAGTTGTCACTATCCCAATGTAAAAATGTGGGATCAGAGATTGTTGGCTTCGGTTCAGTACCCAAAATCCACCCAAACTTGCCACGTCCTCTAAGGTAAAGACGAAAAGAACGTGACCAAGCAGGGAAGTTTCTCCCATTCAACAGCACACTCATAACCCTATGAGCAGGGGTGTGTTGAAGAGAGACAGATCTGGACGTACAGGTGTAGCAGGAGCAGTTTCCTTATCATTAACCATACTAGGATGTCTGAATCCGGATAAAAGCCAACAGAATCACAGAGAATCGGAAAGTGAATGGAAGATAAAGTGCACTAGGGCTCTAATGTATCACACGGATGCGAAGGAGGCCCACAAAGGGGCATGCAGCAGCAGGACAAGCTGCCTCTGATGGGCGGAGGGCCGACAAATGTCAGCGAGAGAACAGAAGGATCGACGAGGGCTGTGAGGGGCTGAGAGACCTTCAGTGAGGGGTGGAGGGTGGATGGAGGGGGTCGCCGAGAGGTGGAAGGGTGTGGGTGGGATCGACGAAGGTGGCTAGGGAGGTGGGGGTGGTGCGGTTGGTGTGTGGCTGGTGATGGGGGTTGCGACTAGTGATGGGGGTGAGTTAGGTTCAGTGTTTAGGCTGTGATACCAAGAATAAAGAGATAGGTAGAATAATTTCTGATATATTATTCATCCAGTGAGTATAGGTTTATATACAAACTAGTAAAACCAAAAAAGGAAAGAACAAATGAGGAAATAAAGAGACTACAATCAATCAAAATAAAATCATAATCAATCTACCCTAAAAACCAGTGATTGGGTTTGATCATAACCAATATATTCCAACAATATATAAAGTGGATAAATTATTCAATTTTCCTACTCTATTGAGTGACCATTGACCAGTGCTGAGCAGCACGCCTTGGTGCCTTGCAATCTAGAGCCAGATGACCGGGGTTGCCACAGTTAAAGCATTTTCCAGCACTACTTCATTTACCAACTCGAGGTTGAGTCAGATAGGTGATAGCTTGGGTCTTCTTGCTTCTGTTGAAATTCCTCTTTTGCCCTTGGGTACGATTCATTGGTGGTCTATTTCTAAAGTTACCCCTTTGGGGCAGTCGGAATTTGAATTGCTTACGGTTCACTCGAGCATCTTCTTCCAAATCGGTAGCCAAGCCAACAAGTCCTTCAAAAGACTTATCTAGGTAGCCGAGAGTCAGGCGAAGAATCTGCGGTGTCAGCCCTTGGTTATACTTACGGATCCTCTTTTCTTCGGTATCCACCATGTGAGGGGCAAACTGAGACAGTCTCTCGAACTGAGTGGTGTACTCTTGCACCGACTTAGTTCCTTGAGCCAAATCCATGAATTCTTTCTCCCTTATGTGCCTCTCCGTGGCCGGGAAATACTTCTCCCAAATCCTTCTTTTAAATGCAGTCCACATCATTCCCGTTGCAGCTTCGCTCCCGATGGTAGCTGTGATTGAATCCCACCAATCTGCGGCGGCATCAGTCAATTGGAAAGTAGCTAACCTCATCTTCTCCATCTAATTACACTGGACAGCCTCGAACATGCGGTCCATCTGTCTTAACCACTATTCCGCTTTCCATGGTTCCGTAGTACCCGCAAACTGCTCGGGCCTTAGTGCGCGGAATCTCTCTAATAGTTTATCTCCAGTTTGATGGCCTAGTCGGTTATCATTCGTGTTACTGATTCTTTCCAAACGTCTGACAAATGCTTCGAACATCCGCGTAGGATCGGCAGCCTCAGGTGCTCCCTCGATCAAATTCCTGTGTCTTCTCGGTCTCCCAGCCATTCTATCCATGATAGTGATAATGAGGAAAATGCATGCAATAGAAGTATAAAGCAGTTTTAAATGACAACAACATCAAAAGAGTATTTATATATATAACTTCTTGTCAAGTTGATACAAAAAGCGTGTATGATCAGGTCAATGCCTACCCTATTTATATGGGTTAGGACACATATGTCCATGCAAGAGTTAATGCCAAAAAATGGGATAATTGCCCTACATTTTAATGCATGTAATTACAGTTTGGAAAAAGAGAATAGAGCTACTTGTTAAAAATGGTCAATATATACAAAGCGACATCTAAACAGGCAGTCATCGCCATAGGTAGCCATCAAAAGATCAAGCGAGTCGGCCTGATGAAGTCGGTGAACATGAGAGAGGCCTGCCCCAAAATTACAGCTATGTGAGGTCAACAATGAAGCAGGTCCAGGGGCATCTGCCTCTGGCAAAGCTAACTCAAGTGCCAGTGCCTCCTCAAGGTCAACTGCGAAGTCGTCCCAACCTATGCCATCCTCCTCATCGACACCCTCCCCACCTATAGGAGCCAAATGAACCACCTCAGCATCGTCCTCATCAGCGGGGAGAACTAGAGGAGGCATATCCAACTGTGCAAGGTGAGTCTGCACAACCTGAACCTCAAGGGGTAAATAGAAAGCGTCATTGTTAACCAAGTAAACCATCTCTACAAGCATTAAGCGTTGAATCTCGATAAAGTACAAAATCTCGAGGCGAACACGGGGTAAATCAACCAGCCCTAATACGTGGATCTGGTGCTAGAGATCTAACTCGACGGTAGCAGCTGCACGCTACCCAATAGTGGTGAAATAAAGTATCGCCAAAGCCGGTACTATCGCTCCCACAGTAACCCAATGCCCTCCAAAAGCATCAGGTACAAAAAGATGCTGGGCTGGATCCATACCAGAAAAAGGTACTAACTTAAATCAGGAAAGAGATAATCTTAGGCGTTTGGGTTCTGAGTCTATCCTCCCTGTCGTATCATCGGGGTGCAAAGCTTAAGCTAACAGATTGTGGAATCGGGTCTAAACTGATAAACCCTAATCTGACTAAACTATCTTCAGATAAATAATAACCTAGCTCTGATACCACTAAATCCTGTCATGCCCCGACGTAGCATAAATATGGAAAGCATTTAATTTCCTTTATGGACCCATAGGTCGCGACAGTTTGAAGGATCGATTCCGTCCCAAACGTCAACAACAAAAACATATTAATCAGAGCAGAGCGATCAAGGATTACAATATTTTTCTAACTTAATAGTTTTTACAGCACGGAGTCTCTAAAGGCACAAACCGCCTTAAATCAAAATAATAACTTAATATCTATTACAGTCATCCTTATTACAAAACAGTTTATAACTTAAAACATATAAAAGTAAATTCTCTTTCCAGCAGTGTTTCTCAATTTGTGTAGTCGTAATGTTCCGCTTGATCAAAACCTGAAAAGCCTGAACACGAATGTCCAGGGATAATCAACGCCGTCAGCTTCAAGAAGCTGGTGAGTATTAAAAACATAACTTTGAATGTAACACATACTCATTTACCATTTTCCAATTCTCAATTAATCCAATAAGTTTACATTTAAGGTAAGGAGTTCATTTTAGAAAAACAACCACAATATCATATGAAAGATGTAATACATATATGTGACCGTGTATGAGAACAATGCACCATCTCATCTTACTGACTCTTTTCTTATGACAAAACCCAACAATCCACTATCTCATACCAGTATCTTTGAAATACTCCGATAGCCACACTTTAGCACAGGGGTGCCAGGGAATGTCCAGTTTGCCTCACACTTTGGTTCGGGGTACCAGGGAGTGTCCAATGCCTCACACTTTAATACCTAATCCGCCATGCAAATACCGGAGGAACCCTCACGCAGTATCCAGACTCGGGTATCAGGGAGTGTCCGTAGGCCACACTTTAGCACTACCATGGGTGCCAGGGAATGTCCAAGTTGGGCTTCACACACTTTGACGCTACCATGGTCGTCACGGAGTGTCCAGTTTTTCCACTGTCGCATTTCAAAGACACCCTCGCCACAATCTCAATCAGAACACACTTTGGTACTCACTTACCAAGGAGTGTCCACAACACAATCTCAACCGCAGTCACTATACCACACTGTCCATTACTCTTTTACATACTAACCAACATTCACACTCACCATGCATGTACAACTGACTCTACATGTATGTCATCAAACTTTAAAACATAAGGCAAATCACTAAATTATATAAACGACGTGCGTACAGGGATTATTAAGTCGTGGTACATCATTTCAATCGTCCATACAAAACCAAATAGGATTCTGTTTTAGTAAATTTTCCATACAGAGCTTTAAAAGTCCATGAAACATCACCCAAACTGTTCCTTGACATAAAATAAGCAAAAACCAGAAACTGTCCATAGTCGCACGCGCGGGCCGCTCGCGCAAGGGGTCGCTCGCGCGGGCCGCTTGCGGGATATGCCCATTTTTTGTTTTATTATAAAAACCTTTTCTGTCTGCATAGAACCAACCAACTCGCGCGCGCGGGTCACTCGCGAGATGGTTTGCTCGTGCGCGCGATCGCACGCACGAGTTCTTGCAGTGGCTTCGTTTTCTTCGCTGCTTTTCCCCTTTTTCAGTCTTAAGGGGTCTTTTTGACCCATTTTGCAAATCCGAAGCATATAGGACATATAATATATGGATCTCTTTGGTTTTTCACAAGGATTATGAATCCATAATCAATTTTACATGAATCAATCTATAACTTTAGAATTTTATGAAAGATTACAAGATGATAAAACTTAATTTCTAATGTGCTTTCTCCTATGAACAAATTAAGCTATGAAACTTTAAACATAACATCTGCAACATGTAATCTTTCATATTTATCTTAGAAAATGGATTTTGATTAAGATTGAAAAATCTTGATTTCAAAGCTATGGAGGCCCAAACGTAAAATCAACAATGGAGATTTTCAACGCAAGCTATATAATCAGTGAACAAGGTATGAATTACATTAGAAGTGAGTTAATAATACTCACTGAGATTAAAGATGAAGTGTGTGTTGAGAAAGATAATCAAATAAGCAGACACCCACTTGAGCTCTAGCTATGAAATTATGTGAAGCTATCTCTCTATAAGAACTTTCTGTATAAGTGAATTTTTAGCATTCTTTCTTTTCTCTCTGTATTTAGTTTTCAAAGATGGAATGAATGTGTGTGTGAGAGTGTATATATAGAGAGATCAATGGATGAGCTTGGGCTCCAAGTCTCTTCACACACACACACCACAAATTGATTTTCTAATTAACATGTAAATACAATATACACAGCTCAAAAATTTTCATGCGTATATACACTCTCAGATTTTGAAGGGGTAAATTAGAGTAGTAGGGGCCAAATTGATGTTGTTTGGGAAATGTGGCTTATGGCACAACATTTACACACACAAGCTATACATTACAAACAAAGCCTAAGGCAATCATTAGTTACCATAATTAGAAAGTAAAGCAAGTGTTAAATCTTGCTCTACATCACTTCCAAAATCTATGGAAGTTCAACACAGCGTGGACAGTTTTAAACACAAACTGGTATTTTCGCAGCGCGGTGGTCACCACAAAAATACAGAAAATTCATTTTATCGCAAGAAATGGTTTTTTGGTTTTATAAAAATACTGATTTAGTCAAAAGCAAATATTTCCACCATTTTGAAATACAGTTTTGAAACCCAACACATGTATTACTAAAATTTATAAATTTACAATTTTGTAAAATTACAGTTTGGTCCCAATAAGAATTTCAAATATGAAATCAAGCAAGTAATAAATTCTACACATACGAATTTTAATTAAAATAAAAGCAGACAATGTAATTTGATTTTAAATATGACAATGCAAATACAGATTAATTTTGGAAATGTCAATTTAAGATTAAATGAATATGCAGGTTGTTACAGTTCCTCTTCCAATGGCCCTTCTCCCCGCATTGGAAACACTTTCCTTTACCTTGGCCACCCACCTTCCCTTTGCCCTTACCTTTTCCTTTAGATTTTGTAATCTTACCAACACTTGAACCACCAGTGCCAGCTTTCTTCTTCCCTTTCTTTCCTTTCGGCATAGATCGGGAAGAGGAAGCGCTTTTCTCAATGTTCAGAACGTTGACCCCAGGTTTGATCACCCCTTCCACTGCCAGTAAAGAACTCATTAATTCGCTCATTGAAAAATATATTTTATTCATATTATAGTTTATTTTAAATTGAGCGAATGACAACGACAGCATGTTGAGGATCATATCAGCTTGGGTCTGTGCGTCGATGTTGGCACCTAGGGTCTCCAGCTCATTCAAATAACTAATCATTTTTAAAACATGTTCTTTGACTGGAGTCCCTTCCGACATCTTAGCACTCATTATCTTTTGCATAGCTATCTGTCTAGCAGGCCTTCCATGCTCTCCCAACATCTTCTTCAGGGATTCAATAATGTCATTGGCAGAATTGGTCGACTGGAATTGGTGTTGCAACACACCAGCCATTGAGGCCAGAATGTAGCAACGAGCCATTCCATTCGACTTCTTCCATTTATCAAACTCGCGTCTGGCAGCTGCAGAAGCATTTGCAGCTGGTTCTTCGGGGCATGGGGTGGTGAGGACATATATGTGATCATTCACAGTTAATACGATGTCAAGGTTTTGTTTCCATTCAGTGTAGTTATTTCCAGTTAACTTGTTTTGAGTGAGTATGGTGGCAAGTGGACTAAATATAGATCCAGACATTGTGATTTACTGTAAAAATCAAAAGAGAAAATAAATATGAATATCAGATTTTGACAGTTTGAAATAAAAGAATCCTTTAAACTCTTATTTTAAAAACAAAGTCGCCGGAATATCAAAACAAAAAAGTAAATCCTCCGTGTGCTGGTCAATTTTCGATTTTTTGATTAATCACAACTTGTCCGCTATGCAACTCTTGCAAAACAAGTTATAACTCCCGATCCCTTTTGATCTCTAAGTTTCTGAGTAATGCCCTGTGTGGGATCCTTTATACACAGCTTAGCTAGTGTGTACCATTAACTTGGATCCAATCACAACCGTCTCAATTAGCGCCTCCGTGTGGTGGTCACCCTCTAACACGTCTGATTTATCCTATCCATAGGAAGTTCACATCTAGTAGCCAATGAGTAGTGTACCCTCCGTATGGAATGATCACCCCTGGTGAGGTGACACAGAATGCACTACTAATCTTACAATGAACCGTTAATGGAAGATCTTGGGTGTTATTAATAAGACCCTCTCCCACTAGATTTGGTAAATAAGGATTTTGCTTTTGAAAAAATTGTTTCCACACATTACCCATAAACATCCAACGTTTACTAATGCGTTGAAAACGGTTTTTGAATTTTATTTTGGAAAACTTGTTTTACGTGCATGTGAGTAGTAACAATATAATTAAATGTCAATCACAAACCAAGCACATAAAACAAAAAACTAAAATGAAAATAAAAGCATCCAAATGATGCCTCTATCTCCCATGGCTCTATCTCCATAGAACCTCTTCCTTGCTTTGATCGCCTCCAGCTCCATCTTTATGGACAACGACTTGTTCCTCCATCTTCATTTACATTATAATTATATTACATTGGTCCTATGCTTCTTTCAAAGCTTACAATTTATCTACAAATAGAAATTACAACAATAAAATAAAGAAGGCAAGGGAAACCAGTGCGACTTCCTTTTCGTAGGATTGAAGTCGCAGCGCCCTTTACACATGCCTTAAAACCAAACCAAAATTAAATATAACAATCACCAAACACAAACATTTAAATACAAAATAAAATATTTGTTGATGATCGGTGCCATAAGATATAGTGGACTAATCTTGCTGCAAGAAGGTTAGTCGAACACATATCCACGCATATATAACAAATATATATATGTATCTATTGGAACCCCTAATTGATTCACATAGTGCGTAAACCCTTTACGCACTGAATTAGAACTCAAAACAGCATCTCACTTCTCTGTCACACTTTGATCGATCGACAAAAGTTTGATCGATCGAACCTTCGATCGATTGAACACAGTTCAATTGATTGAACTTTCAATTTTACAGAAAAGTTTAAAAATTTTACAGAATAATTTAAAATTAAAGTAAGTAAATTTTAAAACATTTAAAACTGTGAAAAGAACGGCTAGACAAAGAATCGATCTCGATCGATCGAACCCTATTCAATCGATTAAACAAAACCAAAGTTCGATCGATCGAAATTTGTTCAATCGCTTGAGAATAGAAGATGTTCGATCGATCGAAAATACTTCAATTGATCGAATCCATCAAGCATCCAATGCAATAATAGATTTATATTCTACTACGATAACACTGCAGAAATAGATCTGTGATGATGCAGTTTCGAAAACAGTTCTAAAATCAACATGCAAATTAAAACTAGTATTCCAAAACGCATCTATAGATCCAAACAAGCGTGGCGTTGATACCAATTGATGGAAAAACACGTTTAAATTTATTTTAAACGCGAAGTGGAACGATTGAGTTTCAAAAACAAACTTTTGGTATCCCAGGATCTACTACTCGTTAATTCCATAGATGCGTACACTAAAGAGGGAGAAGAAATATACCTCA
The DNA here is from genome assembly GCA_033977485.1 of Hydrangea macrophylla. Classification (NCBI taxonomy): domain Eukaryota; kingdom Viridiplantae; phylum Streptophyta; class Magnoliopsida; order Cornales; family Hydrangeaceae; genus Hydrangea; species Hydrangea macrophylla. Next base: position 57,142,286 of record CM066988.1, on the reverse strand, counting down.
GGTCTTGAACCTTATTATGATTTTCTTTCTCCAGGATGGTGCAGCAGCCTCTACTAGGTTGTCTTCGCCCTTATGTCTCCTATGAATGCTTCCCGGATAGGCTAGAGATGGTGGGATCTCTAATGGAGAGGATAAGGAGGGTTTGGGAGCTCTAAAATAGTTTCTGCAGCTTCTGACGTTCAAAACGACGAACTTTTTGTTCTGAACACAACTGCCCTATTTATAGATTCCCAGAACCGACATAATGTTCGAGCGATTGAAGTGCATTCGATCAATCGAGACTTCGATTGATCAAACCAATTTCGAGCGATCGAACTTGCCAAGACTTCAATCAACCGAGACACCTTCGATCAATCAAACCCGCCTTGACTAGATCCTATGTGCCTTTCCAAGCAGCCTAGCGGAGCTAAGAGTGGGATCTCCTAGGCTCTTTATTGTTGGTTCAGACCAGTTTGTTAACTACCATGACCAAACTCTTTGATCAGCAAACTAACTAACTGGTCAGTTAGCGTTTACTCCACTATAAAACGATAACTGAACTCCAACGCAAAAGAATATATCCGAAGTGATAACTAGACTTGTATGGTGTACTAATGTCCCTCTACCTTCAGTATTCGTAATCATATTCAGGTAATCGGATAACTGTTACTGCCAACCTAAATCATGATTACTTCTTGTATTCCTTGAGTTCCATTCACCTCTCATGATTACCAAACATGTTGATAACTACTTATCAACAAGACTGTAGTTCTCAGTAATCAACTTGGTGACATTCTCAAGGGAATGCTTACTCTGAATCAAAGGGTAGATTCTATCTTGATAATATATGTTCATAACCCTATGAACATGACATACCCAAGATACCTAGGTGTTGATCTTCTATAGACCTCACTGATCAGTGAATGCTGCAGCGGCACTCAGTGAATGTTGCAGCGGCAATTAAGTGGTGCTACAACATTCACTGAGTGCCGCAGAGTTCATATTGAGTGACGTGCTAGATGCAGTTTTGAGAAATAAGATTGCTTCTGGAATTTTCTTTGGATCTTTGGAATATCCCAAATGACCTTGTTTCTTGAGGATGTATTTCACACCCTTAAGTCATCTTTAACATGATAAGATCATCTTGAATAGATAGGAATACCCTCCCCTTTGAGGATTTTCTATAAATATAGACCCATTTCAAGGGAGAAAGAGGTTGGCTTATTTTGGGTTAGAAATTTAGAGAATTAAGATAAAACTTTGAGAGAAAGAGAGATACAATCTGAGTTTCTTCTAGAGAAACTCAATCTTTGAAGATCTAAAGTTAATAATTCAAAGAGTTTGAAGAGATGAAGAAGAAGAAAAGAGAAAAGAAGAAAAGCTTGAAGAATAGAAGTGAAGAGAACTTGAAGATTGATCCTAATCAATCAAAATCCTTGTGAATCTGAGTATTCCCAAAGGTAATTCTCTCATCTAGTGTGTTATATTTTCATAATTCAATCACAATTCGTAGAATTCTAGGATCCTTTTACGCAATTTTTAAAAAGTCTCTTCTAATCTCATTTCATCACACACCACTTGAATTGTGATTGCATTCTCAACTTTGTTGATTTGAATCTAGTTGATCATGGATTGAGTTTTGAAATAAGCTTTTTAAAAGAAAATTTGCTTTGGATCATCAAGTTAGTATGAATTCTATCTCTCTTTGTTTATGCTCTTCTCTTGGAAATCAATGGGATCTTCAATTTCCCACTTGAATTCTTTTAGTTTGATCCGTTAATTTTCTATAAATTGGTGATTTACATGAGGATTAAGGATGATTTTGATTATATTTAGGATCAATTGGTATATTCAAGTCTTGTATCTATGTCTTGAATCTTTCAATTTGAAAGTTTCATAGAATGCTCTTCATATTCTATTCAGACCTATGAAGACTAGTGTTCTTAGTCTCCAAGGACCATTAATTTGGGAGGAGAATCAAACAAAATAAGTTTCAATTCCTCAAGGACCGCCAATTTGGGAGAGGAATTGGATCTAGAACAAGCCAATCGTCATGGTTTGATAGTTAGATTCAACTAAGCTTAAGTGTTTGGGTATATTCATGAAATTAAGTAAACTTCTTAGAGATCTCCATGGGGGTTTCTTCATGGTTGATTTCATGAAGGTCCTTACTATTTGTTTGATTATCTTATGTGGTCATAACCAATACTTGGTCCAAATTCTCTCTAGATTTGGACCAAATTGAGTTTAAATGAGAAATGACAATTCAACAATGGTGCAGTGACTTCAATGACGACCTGTGATCAAGGATTTTTAATTAAATCATGATCCGTTGGATTTGTGTGAGACCAATTGTAATGTGTCTATAACAGTAAGCCAACCACTGTAATATTTGTTTTGATTAGATTTCATGGTTAACATGGCTTGATCATGGGTCTTACAACCCAATTGCTCTCTATCCAGAATTTCAGAATAGTGAGCCCCTTCTAAAAATGAATGGATCAGAACCTTAATCAAACATTTGAAGCTCCAATTATTTTTCTTATGAAGTTTTATGAGTTATTAAGATCCTCTAAAAATATTGAAAGGATTCAGATTCGTTTGCTATTTTTAATAAATCATACAAAGTCTCTGGACAGAGAGTTAACAAATTCTGAGTGATGTCTGATCCTGGTCCAATTCCTAGAGATTGGACCATTTGATCTTTGATTTTCTTTTTGGGTTAGATAATAGACACACAGAGACATGTCATACTCAAAAATCATTGAGATCAAGCCATGGGAACCATAAGTTTCCTATTTTTGAATGTTTGATTCATTCTCTGTAAACTCTGAAATTCTGAATCAAATTTGGTAAGTCTCATTCATTTTGATTCAAATAGGCTTTCTAAAGCCTTAAGGCTTGGGATATGTTTTGAATAGGAATAATTAAACTCAAATCCAGAGGTCAAGTGATCCAAATCATCAAATGATGCACGTCTTGTTCATCTCCATGCATTCATGTTCATTATGTTTTAAGATAATACTTGTATTTTGGGTTATTGAGCATAGGAATAAATCATGATTGTTCCAACATCATCACGGATTCTTTTCAAATGTGTTGAAGCCATATCATCTCTACATGGAGATTACATTGGCTCTAGGTTAAGGTCCCTCTGACCTTCCCATCGATACTTGTATGTCTACAGGGATGTTACGATTTCAACGATTGGGGAGAATTCTTAATTTTTGCAAAACCTATTTGTTTTGTTATATTTAGATGAAAATTTAATAATATCATATCCAAGCATGTACACGAAACTTTGTTTTTAGCGCTAACGAGGTACGATTCCTCATTTTTCCTTTTCTTTTATTTGACCTTAGTTGTTTTAATGATTTTGCGACTTTATGCGTGACACCCTTGATTAGGGTCTTGCCTTATGTGCTTATGTGATTAGAGACCTTTTTCCTAGGTTTTCTATATTTTGTATTCATTGCACGTTTCCAATTCATAGCTGGATCCCAGGTTAGTTCTCTTGTTCTCAAATTACATATCATTTGTGTTCAATTTGAACTTACTTGGTTATGGATGCATTTTTTATCAATCTTATACCCCTTTTGACTTGCTTGTGCTATGTATATCTATATCTATGTATTGATTGGGACACATATAAGCTTTTAAATTGAATAAAAGGATGGTGACTAGAGACATATCCATGGTAGGATGAGAGGGGGTGCTTGAGTCCCACTAGGCTCTTTTCTCTCTCATTCCATGATCACCGGACCTAGAAATCTTTGGTTTCACAGAAAAGTAGCTTTCAAAATGGTTTCTTAATTTCCTTTTAAAAATTAAGTGCCAACTCTTTTGTTTTAAATTGATTTAAAAAATCGAGGAAAATAGGCCAGAAGCAAGTGGGCCCTCCCACCATGTCCACAGTATGACAAGAAGATCCAGGAGAAACTAGACAAAGTGGACAAGTTGGAGAGCGTATTGAGAAAGAATAAGGGGGTCGATGACCACATATTGGATTTGGAGGGTCTTTTTGAGCCCATCAAGTTGAAACTAGCAAAAACTTTCAAGATACCCACCATTGATCCTTTTGATGGAATCGAAAACCCAAAAAGTCATGTGAAACTATGCATGAGCATCTTCCAATCATTAGGTTGCAGCCACAAGCACATTGTAATGTTATTCCCATAAACCCTCACTATGTTTGCATTATCCTGGTTCCTAACCTTAGAGATCTCCAAAACATGGGCATGGCAAGATATTGTCAGAATTTTCTTTGATCACTATTCCTACAATTATGAACTGGATGTCACTATCAGGGACCTGGAAACTACTCGTCAAAATCATAATGAGACTTGTATTGTATTTCTAAGTAGGTAGAGGAGTAAAGTAGCCCAAATGACTCACCAGGCAATTGAGAAAGAGCAATTCAGAATGCTAATCAGGAACATGTAACCGCTTTACCATGAGAAATTGTTCTACCAATCCATCTTCGCATTCAAAGTGTTGTTTGAAATTGGAACCAGAATCGAAGATGCCATCAGAGAGGGAAAGATCAAGAAGGAAGAATCATAGGGGCAGTCCAAAAGGCCCAATTACTCCTGGAACTCCTCAGATGTCAATGCCCTTAGCAGCCAGCCTATGGCATACCTGTAGACACCCTGATTTTGACCAAACGTCGAATTAAGGGAAGTGTTACCTCTAAGATCCAATGATGACAATGTTCGACTAATCCAAGGTTTCCAAAAGATGACTCAAGCTCTTCCAAAGGCTCTTCTTTTCAAATCAAAGGAAAAGAAAGGAGAAAAAGAGAGATAAAAAAATGGGAAATCTTGAAAAGACGGTAGTTCCTGGAGTTGTCCGCGGCATTTAGTGAATGCCGATGTGGCATTCTCTAATTGCCACTGCGGCATTGATTGAGTGCCGCACTGGCTGTCACTGACTGCCGCTTCCATCTCCAACAAGTGCTGCATTTTCTGGTAAATAGCTGTAATACAGAATGTTTTGTACCACCAAAAGGACATCCAGAATTAGGGTTTCTGCACTGAAATAACTGGCATACCCTCTCAAAATTTACCTATATAAGGTAAGTGAATATCCCATTACAAAGGACTTGGAATTTGGAATGTTAACATCCCTATATTGATTCTTCTTCCAAAACCTTCTAAATTAAGAGAATAATAGAGAGAATTAGAAGAAGAGCTTGATTAATCTTGGAAAAGTCCAAGAATAACCAAGGAGTTGAGGACAATTAGAGGTAAACTCTAGATTATTTAGTTCCATTATTAAAAGTTCAATCACAGTATGTAGATTCTTAGGATCTTTAACACATTTTCAAAAGCTCTCATCCCACCTCATTTCATCACACACCACACATATTGCGATTGAACTCTCATTTCATTAGTTTGGATCAAAATAGCTTAAGGTTTAAAGTTTAAGTGAATCTTGAAGTTGATTTAAATGATATTTGAACTTTGATTTCCTTTCTCTTGATTGTGTTTATTTCTTGGAATTCATGAGACTTTCAATGTCTTATTTGAATTCTCGAGCTTGGAATCCCTCAATATTCTCATAAAAACTCGTGATTTATGAGAGGATTAAGGTTGATATTAGTGTATTGGGTCAATGAGTCCAAGCTTTTATCCATAGTTTGAATTCATTACTTTGGGGTTTTATGAAATCTCTTCATACTTCATTAAAATCTACAAGCATAAGTGTCCTTAGTCTCCAATGGCCATCAAATGGTAGGATAAGTAGTTTGAGTCTAAGCCTATCTCCATGATTTAGGTTCTTTGTCTTGGGATTTTATGAAGTCTCTTCATACTTCATTAAAATCCACAAGATTAAGTGTCCTTAGTCTCCAATGACCATCAAATGGTAGGAGAAGTGGTTTGGTTTAAGCCTAACTCCTTGGTTTAGTAGTTGGGGTTAACAAACAAAGATAAAGTTGACAAAGAAAGCAGTGGTTTCATAAACTATTTTAATCAAGGATTTTTATTTAAACATCGGACCATTGGAATTGAGTGAAACCAACGGGAAAGTGTCAATAACTCAAAGTTTTACCACTGCATTTTTTGTTTTAGTGAGATTCATTGGTTAACTTGGTTTGATCATGAGTTTTATGGAACATCCATATTCTGTCCAGAATTCCAGAACTGAAGGTCAGTTTTGAAATGGATGAATCAGACCTTTATTCAAACATTTTTAACTTCAAATAATTTTTTATAAGATGTTTAATGTGTTAAGAAGATCTCCTAAAAAGAACAAAGTGTTTCTGATTCATTTACTATTTTTAATAAATCAAACAATATCTCTAGACAGAGAGTTGTAGCTCTCTGAGAGACGTCTGGTCTTTTCCCAATTCCCAGAGATCGAACCGTTCAATTGTCTATTTTCTTTTTAGGTTAAAAACTAGACTTACAAAGGCATTTTTTGTCCAAAAATCATCAAGATGAAACCATGGGAACCATGCCTTTTATTTTCTTGAAGTTTAGGTCTGCTCTCTGGAATTTTTAGAACCTTATGACAGATTTGACAAACTTTGTAAGTAATAGTTCAAATGATCTTTTCTTGACTTAGGGCTTATGCCATGCTATAATAATGATTAGTTAAGCTTAAATCCAGAGGCTAAATGATCCAAATCAATGAATAGTTTATAGCTTTATCTCGTTCATATTCATATATTCAAATGCATTCATCCATATAGATTGATACTTGTAATTAGAATTGTATTACTTAGGAATTCAATAAATGTATCTTGTTTAAAGCATGTGGACTAACCATTTGTTTTGTAGCGCTATCGAGGTATGATTTCTCAAAACTCCTCTCTAGTTTATTCATTTAATTGATTTTTGACTACTTGTACGACACCTTAGATTTAAGTTTTGCCTTATGTGTATATATGTGACCTGAGACTCCTTCGCTAAGGTTTTGTTTATTTGCATGCATTGCACATTTAACATTTGCGGCAGGATCCCGGGTAAGTTCTCTAGTTCCTTATTTTGCATATCATCTTGTTTGCTACTTGAAATTAAGTGATTTTGAATGATATTTTGTTATTAGCAATCTTACACCCTTTAGACATAGTTTTGCAATGTATACTTATATATGTATTAGTTGAGGGCATGTTTAGATTAATAATTCGATAAAAAGGATGTTGAGTAGAGGGCTATCGCAAGATAGGATGTGAGGGGCTATTTTAGTCCGTCGGGCTCCTTCCCCTCTTATTCCATAATCCTCGAACCTAGTTAATCTCTGGTTTCAAAATGATCAGTTTGTCTTTAAAATGGTTTCTTATTTTTCCTTTTAAAAATTAAGTAGCGACTCATTTGTGAATTTGAATCTGAAAAAGGTTTTAAATAAAAGTTGTGGGTAGTTAAACTGCGATATCCAAAATCTGGTGACTCTGCTGGGGATTGAACCCAAAATCTCGGATTTTGCAGACCCGAATTTTTGATTTTGGGTTCACTCAAGGATTAGACTTGAAAGCATCCTTTTAATCGAATTAATTAATTTTTGTATGCCTGGTGCATTTCACTTGCATGTCCAGCCAGTCGATTGCACAGAACTATGACCTTGGAGGCTCGGGGCAACCCGGTCGGCCAAGTCATCATGGGACTGTGTGATCACCCTTGATCTCATACCAAGCTTTGGTATATGAAGTATCATATCGGGTGTGTGTCAAGGGTCCCTTATTTGACCAAAACCCAGCCTCTACATGACAGTTTCCATAGAACTTCAAATCTAGGGAATCAAATTCTTTGATCAGTTGAGATGATGACAATGCTTACCTAATAAAGAAAGTGTAACCCTTCAAACACTTCTTAGCAAATCCCTTTTTATTTCCCATGACATTTGGGGAATATGCCGAGTCTTGATTGAAAGATCACCCTTCTGAATATTTGGTTTAGCTAAGCATTATTGACCTTGTATGTTATCAAAATTCATGAAGAGTACGGTGATAATTCGATCATGTGATCCTTCTACCCAAAGAATCTTAAACCTGTCTTTGAAAGTAGACAAATTTTGCCATCTTCATTCCAAAGTTTTTAATCGCTGGAGTCAAAATTCCAAGTCAACCCTCGTTGAGGTATATTCTCATCCTCAAAAAGAAAACCAAAAATCTTGGGAATCGTTTTCGGGAAAAGCGCTTTTCAAATGAATTTTAAAACAAAATTTCAGTCATCATCGTTTTCAAAAGAATTCCCAGGAATTGTTTTTGAAAGATTTCATCCAAGAAATGCTTTCCAAATGAATTTCAAAAATTTTAAATACCTAGTCCTTGAAAGGGTAGTGAAGATCACAAAGAAAGGAGAAATTAGCGTACTTGACATGGAGGAGGATTTTATGTTCTTATATGCTTATGGTTAGAATTATGATTTTCTTTTCTTTTGCATATAGAGTAAGCACACACACACATACATTGCATCCGTATGACATTTGAACCGTTCATTTAATAATAATAATAATAATAAAATAAATAAAAAATATATATAAATAAAAAGGGGGGAAAAGAGAGTGAAAGAGATTCTTCGAAAAAAAAATAAAATATTTTTAAAAAAATGGTTGTAGGGCAAAAATAGCATCCGATTCGGGCAGTATCTGGTTTAGAGGACCCTCAGCACGGTTAGTAAGAAGGGGAAGCAACACTGAAATGGCAAACGAAAGGGATGCCGAGGAAGTGGCAGAACTGAGGACACTGGTAGAACAACAAGTGAAACAGATAAGGCGATAGGCTGAGAATATAAACCGGATGATGGTCATGATAGAAGAAATAGCACTCCCACCGTCGGTTGTAAATCCACCAATCAATGACCCACTCGTCAGGGAAGAAGACTAGTACGATGACCCAGATATGCCGAGAGTCGAGACTCCTAGAGTAGAGAGGGAAAGGGTGGAAAGGGAAAAGACTGACAAAGAAAGGATAATGACCGAGAAGATTGGGAAGTTGTAATGGGTGATGCGCAAGGCTCAAGGGATCGACACTTATCTAATAGAATTAGAAGGGCTCTACGATGGGGTCCGTGAAACACTACCTACCGGATTCAAAATGCTGGTCTTTGACAAATTCGATATGATAGGGAATCCTCACAGTCATGTGAGAATGTGCATAGGGCTTTTTGCCGAGCGGCTTGAGCATGACCATGATGGCTGTTTTGTTTTAGCAAACGGTAACTGGAGCTGCTCTATCATGGTACCTTACACTTGAGCCAAGCAAAACCAGAATCTGGGAGGAGGTGGTCAAAGCATTTGTAGCCCAATATGAGTACAACCAAGATCTGGATGTCATGGTCAGAGACTTGGAAACTACCAGGCAAGGAAATAGGGAATCATTTGTCGAGTACTTGAGTAGATGGAGGGGGAAGGTAGCAAAAATGGTACAAAGGCCATCAAAAAAGGATCAGACTTGAATGTTGATGAAGAACCTCTAGACCGTTTATCAAGAGAAGATGAGATTTCAGTCAATCAACACTTTCACCAAGATATTCGATGTGGGAACAAGGATTGAAGATGTAATTCAAGAGGGGACAATCAAGAAGGAAGAATAGCCGAACCGATATAGGAGACCGAGATATGGGATAAATGGAGGACACTCGGGGGGTCACTTTAGCACCACCGATGTTAATGCACTAAGTGAGCCAGGGAGAAAGATTGATATAACAGGAAGCTATCCAAAGAAAGGATGAGACAAGCAGCCGAGGAAGTTCTCGGATTTGGGGGTATCACTCTCAATGGCTCTTGACAGGCTAATGGCAAAAGGGCACCTTTGCCCATTGGAACCTCGGCCTTTACCGAACCCGCTTCCACCAAACTTTTGAGAAGATCTCTATTGTAAATTCCACCAACAAAAAGGTCACACTACTGACTGTTGCACAAGGCTGAGGGATGAGGTTCAAGACCTCATTGATAACAAAGTAATATCTGAACTGCCTGTCAGGGCTCTCAATGTTACCAAGAAACCGTTACCAAATCATCACGTCGTACCACCACTGTAAGGTCTCTACTTCTTAGGGGTAGAAGGAGTGACATTTGATCCATCTAAGCTGAACACGAAGATGATCTGAGGATCTGTATGATTGGGAATCAGTCTGGGGCATGGAAAGAGTAAACAATAGAGCAGTCAGATTGGTGGGTGCAAGCCGATAATCAAGATGTGGATCAGGTAGAAGACGATCTGTGGTATGAGAGTGACAAGGAGATAGAGATGGGGAAAGAAGGTTCAAAAGCTACTCTGGAAATCGACAATCTGTGGGCAAGAGGAGAATTTGGTCATTTAACTCGATCAGGAAGACATTTCAAGTCACACGAGTTAGAGGAAGACCACCTAGGTAGAGAATTGGATAAGGGAAAAGGGAAGATAAACGGAGAGGAAGAGGAAGACCGGGTCCTGAAACAAATGAAGAAAACATAAGCCAATATCACCATATGGGGTTTGCTGATCGCCTCTAAGCACCATAAGCAGACAGTTCTTGATGCTCTGAATCTGTCCGATGTTTCTATCGACACAGCCCCAGAAGTTCTCGTAGGAATGATCAATAGAATTCCAACACTGGCTATTACCTTCTCATCTGACAACCTACCTCCGGGAGGACCTGTTCACAATAAATCGCTATATCTCACTGTTGAATGTCTGGGAGACATGATGCCTACTTGTCTTGTTGACAATGGATCTGCTCTAAACGTGTGCCCTTTTTGGACAGCTAATCGCATGGGTTTGGATGAATCAACATTCATACTATATGAGCAGAAGGTGAGAGCGTATGACAACACTCAGAGGACGGTCATGGGGATAATTCTCCTTCATCTCGCTGTCAGGCCTGTGGAAAAGGAAGCCAAATTTCAGGTCATCGACATCCCTGCTTCTTTCAATTTGTTGCTAGGAAGGCCGTGGCTAGACAGTTTGGGTGCCATACCATCTACAGTTCATCAGAAAGTCATGTGTGTCTAGAAGAGCAAGGTCTGTGATATTTTCGGGGATAGTTGGGTCCATCTGTCTGAAGCTTCATCAAGCGCACTGTTTCTAGAGGTACAATTCCAAGAAGAGGAGACAAGTCTGGAGGGGTTCGAGTTTATTAACATGTTGGAGGAAGAGAAGCTCAGAGAGTTCCTGCCACTGTATTTCAATCAGTACGCGAGTCCTTTAGTCGCTGGTATCATGAAAAAGATGGGTTTCTTCCCAGGCATGGGACTAGGAAAGGACCTTCAAGGTCTGCCAGAATTTCCAAAGTTTGCCACTCAGACTCACACTCATGGTCTGGGTTATCAACCATCGAAGAAGGAACTGAGAGAGAAGAAGAAAGCAACTGACACACCCTTGGACCCTTACCTGAAGACGCTCAATGGATACTTTGTGAAGGAGGGAGAGGATTTCCCCTTTTGTGGCTTCCCAGAACCATGGGTAGATCGGAAAGACAATTATTTAAAGCCAGGGTTTGAGATATTCTTCCCCCACGATTCTCTGAGTATCAAGATCCATATCTGTAGGTGCCCGTGAAATCAGCTACTACTAAAGATTGGATTAGTGCACTGGATGGTTCAGTCATGAAAAACCTGTTAGGCGAATAAAGCACAAAAGTCGAGGGAACAGGCCAAGAAGAGGTCATGGAAGACAAGGTCGAAAAAGAACATGTTGAGGGATTGGTAGAAGAGGTGCAAAACGAGGAAATGACACGGAAGAACCGAAAAAAGAAGAGATTGCCAAGATAGGGGATCTGGAGGAATGCTTCATCACCAATCTAGGAGGAGAAAGCAAGAAAGAGTGGGTTTTCGAGTCTAGTGATAGGTATCCCCCACACCCGGAGTCTATAATTGCCCAAATGAGGTGTCTTTCAATTTCCATGTCTATTGTAATCACTCCAAAGAAAATCAATGAAAGTATGACTAATTCTGCCTATTTGAATGCGCTTAATGAATATGATGAATGTGATTATCATGAAATGCCAAACAAATTGCAAAAATTAATCGGAAAAGAAAAAGAATCTGCATGTAAAATCATTGAGAACACTCTAACGATTAATTCTAGGAAATGAAGATAATCCTCAAAATGTTTTTATTGGCTCTACACTTAGCAAAAAAGAAAGCAAAGAATTAATCAATCTATTAAATGAATTCAAAGATGTTTTTGCATGGTCTTACAACGATATTCCAGGTATTGATCCAGAAATAGTTCAACATCATATCCCCTTCTTTCCAAATTCAAAACCTGTAAAACAAAATTTGAGGCGAATGAGGCCTGAATGGGCACTCAAAGTCAAAGAGGAAGTTGAAAAGCAATTGAGAGCTGGATTCTTGATGGTCACCGAGCATCCAGAATGGATTGCCAATATTGTGCCTATCCTGAAAAAGGATGGTCATGTTAGGGTCTGTGTCGACTTCCAGGATCTAAACAAGGCCAGCCCTAAGGATGATTTCCCTTTACTTCACATTGATGTGTTAGTAAACAACACAGCGGGACATGAACTCCTATCTTTTATGGATGGGTTCTTAGGGTATAATCAGATTCTAATGGCGCCCGAGGATAGGGAGAAAACCACTTTCATCACGCTGTGGGGCACATACTACTATAGGGTGATGCCGTTTGGACTCAAAAATGCGAGTACAACTTACCAGTGGGCCGCTACGATGTTGTTGCACGATATGATTCATAAGGAGGTAGAAGTGTATGTGGACAATATGATTGTGAAATCTAAAGAGAGGAAAGGACACTTGGATGCATTGAGAAATTTCTTCAAAAGGTTATGAGAGTTTAGGATGAGGTTGAACCCCCAAAAGTGCACCTTCGGAGTTACTACTGGAAAGTTGTTGGGCTTTCTCATTACTCAGAGAGGAATAGATGTAGACCCGACTAAAATAAAGGCCATAGTCGAAATGCAGCCGCCCAAGAATGAGAAGGAGTTAAAGGGATTTCTAGGTAGAACACAGTTCATAAGCCGTTTCATATCAAAACTCACCCTAACCTGTGACCCTTTATTTAAGCTGCTAAGAAAAGGAGAGAAGTTTGAATGAGATACCCTGTGCCAACAAGCCTTCGAAAAGGTCAAAACCTACCTTCAAAACTAGCATGTCTTATCACCACCTTTACTCGGAAGACCTTTATTGCTATACTTGTCTGTGTCTGAAGATTCAATGGGGTGTATGTTGGCCCAAGAAGGAGAAGAGGGGCATGTGGAAAGAGCCATTTATTATTTGAGCAAAAGGATGACCGAGTACGAGTTGAAATATTCGCCTTTAGAAAAAGCCTATTGGGCTTTGGTCTGGTGCACCCGTCGCCTTAGGCACTACATGTTAACCTTCCCTGTAAACCTGATATCACGAATAGACCCACTAAAATACCTTTTTGAAAAACCTGTTCTAACTAGTAAAATTTCCCGTTGGACTATGATGTTGGCTGAATTTGATATCAAGTATGTCACTGCAAAATCCATAAAAGAAAGAGTCGTTGCTGAATACTTAGCCGACCTCGCAATAGAATCTAAGGAGAAGGGTGAGTTTTAATTTCTGGATAAAGGAGTAATGGGGATAGAGGAAAATTTGTGGAAAATGTACTTCGATGGGGCAGCCAATCAAATGGGCTATGGAGTTGGTATCATCCTTATGGCACCCGATGGAACCCCCACCCCTCTAGCTATCAAGCTTATGTACAACTTGACCAACAACACAGTAGAATACAAAGCTTACATAGTTGGGATGGAAGTGGCATTGGCCTTAAAAGTTGAAAGAATCGATGTTTTTGGTGATTCTAACCTGATTATATCCCAAGCACGAGGTGAATGGAGAGTAAAGCATAAGAAGTTGAGACCCTACCATGACTACCTGGAAAGCCTTAAAGTGCAGTTTAAGAAGATCTCCTTTTACTACCTTCCCCGTGAAGAAAACCAGCTAGCCGATTCCCTAGCCACCCTAGCCTCAATGATCCAAATCCCCTCAAGAATTACCATGATCCCATTATCCATAGATGTATGAAATCAACCTCGTTAGAAACGGTTGTGACCATTGAAGGAGAAATGGAGGGTGAAGTACATGGTATGAGGACATATAGAATTTTAATGAAAAAAGGAGAATACCCCAAGGGAGCTACGGAGAAAGATAAAAAGGCAATTAAGAGGTTTTTCACCCAATTTGTACTCTATGCAGGAAAGATGTGGAAGAAATCCTACACCGGGTATAATCTGGAATGCTTATACGGGAGGGAAGCCAAGAGGATGATGGAAGAAATTAACGAAGGAGTTTATGGGCCCCATATGAATGGGCACATGTTGACAAAAAAGATAATCCGCCAGGGTTATTATTGGACAACTCTGGACAAAGATTTCTATGAATATGTCAGAAGATGCCACAAATGCCAGATCCATGCAAACCTCATGCATACCCCACCATCCCAACTCTATACCATGACCACACCTTAGCCATTTTCAATTTGGGGTATTGACATTATCGGAGAAATAGTTCCTAAGGCCTCTAATGGGCACCGGTACATAATTGTGGCGATCGACTATTTTACGAAGTGGGTGGAGGCAGCCTCATATGTAACTCTGAAGGCCAAGGACGTTGTGAGCTTCATCGAAAAGAATATAATTTGCAGATACGGGGTGCCAAATGAATTCATTTTCGATCACGGGAGTCACTTCCAAGGAGAAGTCATCCCACTCTTGGAGAAGTACAAGATCACTCGTCATCAGTCTTCTCCGTATAGGCCTCAGACAAATGGAGCAGTTGAAGCAGCGAATAAGAATGTCAAAGCAATTCTAGGGAATACAAATGATACATACAAAGAGTGGCACGAGAAACTTCTGTTTGCGCTATGGGGATACCATACCTCTGTAAGAACTTCTACAGGGGCTACACCATATTCGTTGGTCTACGGGATGGAGGTTGTTCTCCTGGTAGAAGTATAAATACCTTATCTCAGGGTTTTGGCAAAGAGTGAAGTGATTGAGCTGGATTGGATATAGGGAAGGTATGAAGAGTTGATGCTACTTAATGAGAAGAGGTTGGCAGCAGTTAACCATACTCGGGGATATCAGAAGAGGATAGCTCGTGCTTTCAACAAAAAGGTTCGCCCAAGGAAGCTTGCTGAGGGTGACCTGGTTTCAAGGAACTTAAAGTGCCCGTTTATGATCCCAGAGGAAAATTCAAACCCAACTGGGTCAGTCCGTACATCATTAAGACTCTCCTTCCGAGGGAGCTGCCTATCTCATGGACCTAGACGGGGTTGAATTTAAACAGCCAATTAACCTCGATCGCCTTAAGAAATATTTTGCTTAAAGCCTTTTCTTTCAAAGCCTCCTACATTGATGAACTACGCTTGACCTGATTCCCACTAGGGGATACGTAGGCAACCTGCTTGGTTCGATCGTTAATAATTTCCTGAATGGCGCTTTCTGTCAAGCCTCAAGCCGAACTACTACGGACCTGATCCCATTCGGGGATAAGTAGGCGGGCTCTCGAAAGCCTTCGGTCCATAAAAACCAAAAAAGAGAAACCATGTACTAAACTAGGGGCAAACTTGCGTTTGCCTGGAGATACTTCGAAGCCCCAAAAGCAGGGGCAAACTTTGTTTGCTACCCAAAGAACCCAAATATTACCTTAAACCCATTTCTAGATCTCCTGGCTATTAAAATAAGTACTATAAAAGAACAAATGAGAATTCATGGTATGGAATGATTAAAACTTCAGGCAAGCAAGGTAATAAAGATTCAAGAAAAGACGTTAAAAGGAGAATTTTTCATAACTTAAGAGATTAATTGGAAGAGTGAACACTTTGATTGAACATGTCGAACATTTCCCAAAACGAGAACATTCTTTGGAGAGAGAAAAAGAAAAAAAAATCACAATCAAAAAATCATAAAAGGGTAGCCAAGACTTGTCAGAAGTTTTGTAAAATAAAATTTTGTCCTGTGCATTTTACTTTCATCCATGTATGTCTACAAGGCCAGTCTCCAAAACAGAGTCTAGATCTGAAGAAGGTACTCAGTAGTAGGCAGAACTGAAGCTAGATTCCTCCGAAAGGTAGCGCCATCCTGTCATGCCAAGACTCCACAAAAGCCCTCACGGTAGAAAGACGCACGGCCGAACTCCTCGTAAAGGCTGTAGTGATGTCCTCAGTAACATCTTGGAGGAGTCCAAACTGACGGGTCACCCAGCCAGGGACATAAAAAAATAGCATTATGGAGGCCAGGCAGCCAGATTCCTAGTCATCCAGGAAGTCATACTACAACAGAGCTAAAAACCCACTACGGGCAGATCCAACAGATGTCGTCAGTGAAAAACCCCCCTAAGCCAATCTAGCCAGGCATCGGCAGAATGGAACAAATGGTGAACCTCCATGTGGTCATAGAAAAGCGGCCCACGAAGGTGTGATGGGTGTATGAAGAGATCGAGGCATTCCATTAGCCAAATTTGTTAAAGGAAAGGTGCCCCCATAGATAACATAGCTCTGGCAGTGTGAGCACGATCCAAGCCAATCAAGGTCTCGCCAAGGACCAACGTGACGGCACTTTTCATCTCCCATAAACCACAGGCAATGGGTATGAGAATGTCGGAAGATGACTGGAACAGAAAATAAGAGAGCATGGCCATCAATAAAGCACTATGTCGAATGACTTGGTTCCCACCGTCATAGGGATCCCCCATCGGAGAGTAGACGGAGGAAAGGCGTTCAAAGTCATTAGCCAGTCTTGAACAAAAGAGCTTGTTGTATTTTGAGATGTGTGAAGGAGAGCAGCAAGGTCCCGGACATACTGGGCCTGTACTAGAGGATCTTTCAGGTCCGCAGAGGGATCAGTGTGCAGAATGGCGCTAAACTCTTCAAACAAGGGGCAGATCTCCTGGGAGCCAAAGTAAAAGACATGGAGAGAAGGATCCCAACACTGAATAGCAGCTTGGAGCAAACCTTCATCTAGGATCATCCATCAGAAAGAGAAGAGGTCGTTTAGTGTGAAATACTCGATGTCGAGTCTGTCAATGCCAGAAAGAGTATCCATCCATGGGAAGAGGATTTGGGAGCTAATGGGGGCCATTAGAGAAGAGGTTGAATGAGAGAAAGGAGTGTTTTTTACGGAATTGTGAAGAAAGAAGGCTTTAAATAGGAGTGGATCTGCCCAGGACCTAGGACGACACTTGGTAAAGTGAAACGGCACTCAGCTAAGTGTCGTGCGACAGTTCGTAAATGTCGTACGGCATTCACTGACTATTGTTGTGGCATTCATTGAGTGCCATAGAGGCGTAATCGAGTGCCGCGTGGAGTTTTATTTTGGCCAGGGTTTTGTTTGTAAATGTTTAGGCCCACCTGCAAACAGAAAGTTGAATAAAAATAATAAAACGTGTACAACAAGACCTAGCTATGGTCACAATCATTCACTTATTCATTCACATGAATAAGCAATAAAAGAAGAATAATGATAATCGCGGGCATTCAACAATCAAAAGAAAAATAAGAAAAGGAAAAGAGAAATGACCAAGCCATGGTCACGCATACGGTAAAACGATAGCGAGAAGGAACAGAAAGGACAAAAAGCAATCATATTAAAGTGTGCAGACATCTATCCTATCTAGGCTATGCAAAAGCCATCGGGAAAAGTAAATAAGTGTTTTATACAATCATCCAAATTAAAAAGAGGGAAGGGAGGTAAAAGTGAGGTCAGCCCCGGCCCCGGCCTCGAGTCGAGCGGGTCACGCGTCTGAGGGGTTCCTCCTCTGACTCTGTCCTGCTCACTCCACCTCTGTCGCTGCCTCTACCAGCACCACTACCTCTACCTCGTCTGACACCGCTACCTCCCGGGGCTCTGCTAAAATCTATTCCAAACTGCTGAAGCCACTGCTGAAGCTCTCCTACTTGCGAGGCCAGAGCCCTGTTCTCTTCTCTCTACACGGAGAAAGAGATTGAATGAAGAGTTTTATTCACAAAATTGAAAAAGTACTAGAAATAAGTGTGAATAAAAAAAGAAATAAGTGTCTTACCAAAGCCCTCGCATGAGCCTCTGCAGCCACCCGCTCCCCGTCAGCCTGATTCAGAAAATCAAAAGAAGTTAGAAAAGTAGAATGGGAATGCAAAACCAAAGTTGAGCTTCAAAAATTACCCTCCACTCTCGACCATGGATCCACTCTCGCACACTGTGAGCATCTCCTCCGCATAGTCCCATAGGACGTAGTCATACTGTAGCAGAATAGTAGGAGCGCCCGCGTGATACCGAGGGATCATAGTCATGCCCTGCTCCCCAAAAGAAACTGTCCTATCACTCCAATCCCAAGGTGGTAGAGTCGGAGCCCGAGTTGCCGCAGGAACAGGCTGTAAAGAAGGAAAGTGGAATCAGTAAGAAAATATGTATTAGTAATAAGAACCAAGAAAGGGAATAAAGGCTAAAAGAAACTCACCCGAGTCACTTCCATCAGAGGGAAGTTCGGCATCAGCTTGGCAGAGCGGAAGGCCTCATACCCATCTGGGGGCTCTAGGAAATCCTGAATGGAGAGCCCAGCTAAAGCGACTGTGAGTGCGGGACCCTCGAGGGTCTCTGTGGCTCTCATAGACTTGGGCGGGGGACGCGGCACAAAGAAATCTAGAGCTGCGAGCGACTGCCTGGTCACCCTCTCCCCTAGATACCACTCCCGACCCTCCGGAACCTCCAACAATATCCTCGATGGGTCGTATCCAGCCGACTACTATATCCCCAGAGAAGCAGTAGGGAGCACGCCGCGCCATGGCTGCCAGCGGACGTGCAGCTCTCGCAGGTTTGTCAAAATGTTCCTGAATGAAATAAAATCATGTGCTCTGGTCTTTCGCTCGACCCACTCCTTTTGCCATTTTAACCCCTGGGGAATAATGAGGGCGTCCGTTGGTCGTGTCTTAGGCGACATCATATGCAAATACTCATGGAACCAAATCTGCAAGAAAAAAAATGATGATGGAAGAAGCATGAGACTCGCAATTTACATGATTCATGAACCAATTAAGTTAATGGAAATAATGGTAAACAGAAAGGGTTGTACCTCCCAACCTCTCCAAAAGCCGCCTGTGGAAGCCAGCCGATCTCGAGAAATCTCTCCCAAATGCCTATACAGGACAACTAATCCTGCACCGGCCCAGTCGTACTGGTAAACCTCTCCCATGATCTCCAAGAACTCCATTAGTGTCACAGAAATCTGATCCCCTTTGGTGCTCAATAGGGAATACCAAGCATATACATGAGAAAGCCCCGAGTCATCTGCTCATCCGTGAAACCCTCCTGGCCCCTAAAGGTATCCATAAACCACTTGGCTGTGACCAAGGCTCCTCAGGCATGACCCCCAGTAGTGGCAGGAACCGGTCCTACTCGGTGACGGTATCTAGGTACCATAGGCACTCCCCCCCGAAGGGGATCCCAGTGATCATGCTAAAATCCAGCGGGGTCATGGTCATCTCCCCGAACGAGAAGTGAAATGTGTTGGTGGTATCCCACCACCACTCGAAAAGGGCTTGGTTCTGTCGAAGGTCGTTAGAACTCTTCGTCAAGAGCTTGACAAAGTGCCCAAAGCCCGACGCATCAATATAACCCCGCACGGTCTCGCTCAGATCCTCATACCACGCGAAGCCATATACTAGACTGTCGTGCCCCTTGAACACATCAGACTGGAGCTACAAAAATTACGAGTTTCGAATGTTGGCGAGTGAATGAAAAAAAGAAAGAAATGAAAAGAAATAAAAAGAAAAACAAACAAAAAAATGTATAAGATATAAATAAAGAATAATGTTAACAACGAAAATGAATAAGTAAATAAAGAACGCTTGGGGCACTCAGGAAAGTCTCACAAGCACAGCATTCGTATTCATAAAAATCTAGTCGTCATGCATCGCATTTACAAGAATATGTGTATAGATAATAATAAAATAGAGGTGAATAGGGAGAATGAACATAAATGAATGAAAGATTAGTTGGAACGCTCATGAAATAATCGCATTCACCATTCACATTCAACAAAAGTATTGTTACCATACATTTGTTCACAAAGTTGATGAACAACAATAAAAAGGTGATAAGTAAAGTAGGAAAGGGGCAATCAAAGAACTTGGGAGCCCGAAAAGTAGAGCACAGGCAAAACATGTTAGTATGCACAGTGATTCATTGGAACTCCAGGCAGAGGGCTGAGAAGAATAAAAATAAGGAGGAGCATATACCTTGTGCATAAACGCGCAGGCCGACAAGTGCTTATCTGTGTCTCGGAGCAAGCATGTAGCGTTAGGATGAGGGGTGGCCCAGTACTTGGCCTTCTTTCAGCTACCTGAGCCGCTAGCCATAACCCTGTCAAGAAATTTGGTTGTTGAAATGTTAGAATCAATCAAAAATAATAATTGAAATAAGGAAGATAGCGGAGTTTTTGATTATAAAGAACTAACCTGGTGGTCTCAGGATATCAAAGCGAGAAGGGAAGAAAATCTCCAGAGAAATTCCGCTAGAGAGCTTGAGAGAGAAGTGAATAAGAAATGAATTGAATTCGGGCATATAAGCCTTCTGCTCGCTTATTGCGACACTCGATATTTGTGCGCAACAGTTGATGAAGTGCCACGTGGTACTCTCTAAATGCTGTAGCGGCACTCAAAGAGAGCTACACGACAATCACAGACTGCTGCCACAATCGGCGTGCGCCGCGTTTGAGGCGATTAGAGTCCCACTTTGTTTCCCCCCAAAATTCAAAATAAACCCCCAAAATTTGAACACAAATCCCCCAATTTTGCATTTTGGCCCCGGATTTTGAAAATTGAAATGAATTTGGGTCTGCTTGACCCTAGATTTTAAAAATTGAATTGAATTTGGGTCTACTTGACCCTTGATTTTGAAAATTGAATTGAATTCGGGTCTACTTGACCCTAGATTTTGAAAATTGAATTGAATTCAGGTCTGCTTGACCCTAAATTTAAGAAAAAAATAAAAATTTTAACAGGGCCAAAGTGCCGTGGACTCTCAGAGCAAACGTATCCGACGGGTCCGAAGGGCTGCGGACTTTCAGAGCAAACGTATCTGACGGGGCTGAAGGGCTATGAACTTTCAGAACGAACGTATCTGACGGGGCCGAAGGGCTGCGGACTTTCAGAGCAAACGTATCCGACAGGGCCGAAGGGCTGTGGACTTTCAGAGCAAACGTATCTGACAAGGCCAAAGCGCTGCGGACTCTCAGAGCAAACGTATCCGACGGAGTCAAAGGGCTGTGGACTTTCAGAGCAAACGTATCTGATCTTGTCAGAATCAAGATATAAAAGTATTCTTTACTTTTCAATAGATTTGCAGTGTGGAAGTAAAGGTCGAACCCACAGAGATTGATTACTACAACGACTTAATTTTAAAACCTAAGTCTAATTAATTAGGAAAAACGGATTTTAATTTGGATTTAATTAAACTAATAACAAGTAAAGTAAATTTAAACTATGAAAGCAATTAAAGTTGTTTTAAATAATATTTAAGGGAAACCTAGGATTGCAAATCCACCACTAGATTCATAATAGGAATACCTATGAATTACTTTAGCTTATTACATTGGATGAATATGGGGAATTGTAGCTACAAGCCCAATTCCTCCGACAAGAAGATAATCATGGTTCAAGCACCAACATAATCCATCTGCGGATAGCACGAATTATCTCACACTAAACTAGGGTTGTGATCTAATCCATCTAACCTAGGCATGGACTATTCGGATACTTGATAGCACGAATCAATAAAGCACCATCACATGTAAACAATCTAAACAAGCACAGCAAGAATAGATCGTTGAGCACATCACAATCAAAATAGATCTAAGACAAGAATAAATTCTGAAAGCAATGATTTAATCAATAGTAGTACGATTTATTTATAAAAATCCTCTAAACATGTGACTGTCATCCATACATAATAAAACTAAAATAAAAGCATAAATAAAACCCTATTACTCATCTAGGGCTTCATTGAAACCCTAGATCGATGATCTAAGCTGCCATAGGAGTAGAGATCGGCAAGTAGTTGATGGAGGAGGCCATGGAAATCCTTGGTCTTCTTCTTCTTCTCCTTGCTTCTCCCTCTTCAAGGGCTGGAAGTATGTGTATATGGCTGTATATGAATGTGTATAATAATTGCCAACCCTCTAATTGAAGTAAAATAGAGTTTATATAGATTTACAACATGTTTTGGAAGGCTTCCCAACCCGAAACGGACTGAAACTGATGTAATTTACAGTCTGGACGTCGTTTAGCAGTCTCGTTTGCACAGGAGTCTTCAGTATACTGAAATACGCAACTTTGATTTTTGGGCATATCGCGCGAGCGGGTCGCGCGAGCGCGACTTTTGGTACTTCGCGCGCGCGGATCGCGCGAGCGAATTATTGGGGGTCTCGCGCGAGCGGATCGCGCGCGCGACTTCTGGATTCTCGCGCCCGCGGATCGCGCGCGCGACATTGGTTTTTCAGCTTCTTTCTTGATGACTTTTCACCCTATTTAGCCTGGTTCAGTTGATTTCTTCCAAAACCTGTCAGAAACTAGAAAACAGAGTAAAAATATACAAAAACAGGATAAAAAGGTACTAACAAATGCTCGTTAAAGCGTATAATTAGGATTAGTTCTCTCCCGATCACACCCCCAAACCTACATTTTGCTAGTCCTCGAGCAAAACTAAAATAACAACTACTAATAAAAATCTATTCCATTTTCGTATGGATCACGATTGCATTTAGCATATGCAACAAGCCTTTTAAACCCCTAGGTGCCCCTAGTCGGACGAGTGAAGTCTCGTGAGGGTTCTCGTCAACAAGTTACCCACAACCATCTTTATTAACTTATAAATTTAAAAAGTTTTATTTAAACGAAAAATAGAACAATCAATACTCCTTATTATAAAACAATGATTCGAAATAGAATAACGAACAAAAAGAACAGAATCAAACGTCTACATACATCATGAAAAACAATCTCAAGCACATGCATCGTATAAATCAATAGAGTTTCTCATACAATTGCACGTGTGTGATGTGGTAGTCAAATGAACACACGCATGTCATAAACTTGGAATATAACTCGGATAACCATCTAACTATGTCTCGACTACGAATCTCACAATGAATTACACTCTAAAATAAAACACTCAGAAACAGGTGTAATTTTTCTAATATATGGGAGCAAAGGAAATATATTTTCAAAACGATAAACGCTCACATATGACTCGAAAAAGACGCATGACACGAAAGAACAGTAGTCTCATGGATAAGATGCCACTAATCAAAAGAAATTAATCATTACCATGTTTTAATCCCCTCCCATCATTTACATATCCGAACCATGTTCTTCTAGGATCAAATAGGACTTTTCAAAGGTTGTAATGTGGCTCAAGTAATGAAAAAGGATAAAATGGATATATGGGTAGATTTAGAATGGCATTGTAAGGCATGTTCGATCTCTTTCATTCTTTTTCTACAAACTTTTCATCTTTTCTTTCTCTCCATTCCTTTTCATTCATTTTCTTTCATTTTGTTTTTTTTTTTCAACCTTCTCTTCTTTATTTTGTTTCTTTTTCCTTTTTCCTTTCTCGCTTCTCAAATGAATATGCATTGAATAACAAGGCACCCACCCCAAACATCATCTTATTTTCTTCTTCTCAATCAACACATCGCCTTAATACTACTAAAAGTTGATCACTCTTCCAGTGGTATACTCCAAGTTGATCAGGTTGGAGCTTTTAAAGAGGATAATGGTGAACAAAGAAAAAGAGGCATTTTAACGGCTCAAGGGGCAAACTAAGGAAATTTTATCTTTTATCGGTCGGCAGTAAACAAAGAAGGCCTAAAATCATGTCCTAGGTAGTACGGTTCTTCAATGTTTACAATGGAAGATTATTTAGCATGGTAACAAATATTTTAACTTGATTATCAACCAAAACAAGAATAATGAGACTAAACAACACGTAGATGCGCTATTTCAATGAAATTCGACAAACACAATGTATTTATAACCCTCAAAACAGAAAAGATAGGCTCAAAAGCTCACTGGGCTTAGTCTCCACCATGTGTTATCTAGAAATCCGAATTATATTATAGTTCACAACCAACATGTATTCCAATGACTACGAGCAGTACATATGTTTATGTGCAAATCTATGATATAAAACTACGATTCAACCAATACATAACTTAAAACGTTACATCATGACTTTAGCAAATATTTAATCATATATTCTCTTATTTACCATTCTATAACAATCCAAAGTTATTTAACAAGAAATATCAAATTAAAATTGCAAAAACGTCAGTAATATCGTTTATTTAAACACACTTATTGAAATTTTAAAGTTTTGCATAAAATAATGTGCATGTGTGTGCATACCCCCAAACCTAAACCTTTCATTGTCCCTAATGAAACAATAAATCGAAAGAAAGGAGAGTACAGAAGGAAGGAACGATAGTACCTCGATCTTGACAAGCATATAACAGGTTAACATCAAGGAATATGGTTATAAATTTCAATGTTACCTGTGACTTCTAGATAAACGAAAAGAACTAACAAAAGAATATTAAAAGGAAAAGAAACAGAAATATAAAATAAAAATTGAAAACCTAATCTAAATTAAACTAAACTATCAAATGGAAAAGAAATACAACGAAAAAGTATAAATGTAATAAGGAAAACAATAACTAACTCGATCTATAATGGCTAAAAAAAAAACAAAAACAAAAACAAAAACATTATCAGAACAAGTACGGGGGTAGGATACAGAAAAGAAAAGAAAATATGCAGAAATGGGGGAATCGCGCGCGCGGTCCGCGCGAGCGGCCGTCGCGCGCGCGAATTTCCAATTTTTTTTTTTTTTTTTTTTTTTAATCCGCGCGAGCGAGGTACCTCGCGCCCGCGATTTCAGGCGCGAGGAGAACCTGAGGGCTCATAATAAAGAAAACAAGGAAAAACCACTAAGGGGCCATCTCGCGCCAGCGGGCCGCGCGAGCGATGTCTCGCGCGAGCGGGCCGCGCGCGCGAGATTGGTCATTTCACTTGGTTCACTTATTTTATGCATATTAATTAAAAGTAATTCTATTCCAACCCCCAAACCTATCCAGCATGTCGAAAACAGACACAAACAGACCCAAAAACGTCCAAAAATAAGAAAAACGAATGAAATAAAGCTTGGGTTGCCTCCCAAGAAGCGCTAACTTTTACGTCTTTAGCTAGACCTTTCTAGCATAAGACTCATGGAGGCCGTAAATCGGACTTTGAACCCCTAAGGATGTCAGGTAAAGCTCGGTGGTACGCAGAAATAACATCGCTTTGAATTAAATCGATTAACGGTTTGTCATTATGTTCAAATCGATTTCTTACCTTTCGAGTAGATTCCGCATTAGGGTCCACGGGATTAGGATTCATCCACTCATCATCGTCCGCTATATTGTTTTCCCCACTCACATTTATTTCTTTGGTAAGCTCAATATTCCGTTTTACCTCACCTTCCGCCTCACATAGGTAATCGTCGTCTTTAGGAGGTTGATCCATAGCATTAAAAACGTTTAATTTTAGATTCATGTTCCCAAATGACACTTTCATCACCCCTGTTCTACAATTGACACGTGCGTTGGCCGTGGCTAAAAATGGACGGCCTAGAATGACAGGAGTGTGTTTTCTAGCATCTAGCACGGGCTCAGTGTCAAGGACCATGAAATCAACAGGATAATAGCATTTATCAACCTTTACTAGTACATCCTCGACGATTCCTCTAGGTACTTTAATAGAACGATCCGCTAATTGTATTGTAGCGGCCGTAGGTTTCAGTTCACCTAGTCCTAGTTGTTGATAGACGTGATAAGGTATAAGATTAACACTCGCACCTAAGTCAAGGAGAGCCCTATGAATGATAGTGTCACCTATGACACATGAAATTGTAGGCGTACCTGGATCTTTATATTTTGGAGGAGCGTGTTGGAATATAGAGCTTACTTTTTTCGTAAGGAAGACCTTTTTAGGAGTATGACTCCGTATTTTGCGCTTTTGTGTACAAAGGTCTTTTAGACATTTAGCATAAGCAGGAATTTGTTTTATGGCGTCGAGGAAAGGAATATTTATTTTAACTTGTTTGAACACCTCGAGTATATCCTCAACCTTAGACCCTTTCTTAGGCGAATGTGACGGTCCCTCAACGTTTGGTGGATATGGCATTCTTGGGATATAGTTTGTTGGGGCCGGTCTTTTATCTTGTCGAATTCTACTCGTTCCCTCACCCTCCTTATTCACTTTTAAGTTAATTTTCCCATCTTTCTCACTCTCATCCGGAATTACAACAACTTCCTCATCTCGAGCAGTCGTCCTAGTCGAAACAGCGTTCACACTCTCACTCGTACTACCCACTGCATATTGCCCCTTAGGTTGTTGAGTAGGTTGACTTGGCAACTTACTCTCAGTTAACCGGTTTAATGTATTCACAATTTGCCCTACTTGGGACTCCAGTTTTG
This sequence comes from Hydrangea macrophylla, assembly GCA_033977485.1. NCBI lineage: Eukaryota > Viridiplantae > Streptophyta > Magnoliopsida > Cornales > Hydrangeaceae > Hydrangea > Hydrangea macrophylla. The sequence goes on along the minus strand of CM066988.1, from coordinate 57,115,892 downwards.
CGATGGATTGTGTGTGAGAGTGTACTAACTGAACCACCGAACCAAAGTTTTCAAGTGAGGCCAACACCTTCTCCTCAAATGCATTATTGCGTGGAGGTGGAGGAGGTGGTTGGTATTGACCTTGTTGGTATTGGGGTCGGTACGTATTTGGAAAATTAGTCGACCTAGGATTGTAATTATTTTGTGGGAATTGTTGCATAGAATTAACGTGTTGTTCAACAAATTCCGGATATTGAGATGCAGAAGGACATGCAAAGATATTATGGGACGGTTCAGAACATAATGCACATACTTCTAAAGAGGATGGATTAGACGGTTTGTTCATTTGCATCAGTCGGTCAAGTTTTCTATTTAATTCTTGTATTTGAATTGATTGACTTGACTCAACTGTCACCTCTCGCTTAGGTTGAAGGTACCCCTCAGAACGTACCGACACAGCCTGATGCATCGAATTCTCGCTTAACGTTTCAAATATTTTCCAAGCCTCGTCGGCGCTTTTGTGTAGGAAAGTTCCCGCACAAACGGCATCGACGGTATTCCTAACAGAGGGAATAAGCCCCTCGTAGAAGACTTGAACCAATTGCCACTTGGGAACCTGATGATGTGGACACGAACGTAATAATTCTTTAAATTTTTCCCACGTGTCATAAAGAGTCTCCCCATCTTGCATCACAAAATTAGTTATGTCTTTTCTTATCTTATTTGTACGCATAATAGGGAAAAACTTTTGTAAAAAGGCGGTGTGTAGGGCTTCCCATGTTTTTATTGTGTTTGGCTCCAAAGATTGGAGCCAAAACTTAGCTTTGTCTCTTAAAGAAAATGGAAAGAGCCGCAATTTTAATTCATCATTATTTAGGTTCTGTATTTTCAAAGTAGAGCATATACCCTGAAAATCCCCTAAGTGTTGGTAAGGGTCTTCATTTAGACGGCCATGGAAAGACGGTAGTAGCGAGATCGTAGACGACTTTATCTCAAAGTGAGATGTCGTCGCCTCCGGTAATTCGATACCGGCTTGTGGCGTGTAAGTAGTAGGAATAAAATAATTTATAAGTGGAGGAGGTGGCGGTATATTAAGATTATTCATATTAGCTCCGTTGTTATTTTGGTTGTTTTCGTTATTTCCACCGTCAGCCATTTTAATTGGTTTAATTTGAAAAGTTCGAGTTTTCCTTATCCGTTCACGGGTACTCTGAATTTTGGCCTCAAACAACGACGACGGAATCGGAGTTGATTCGTCGTCTTGCAACCTAGCTCTAGAAGCTTGGGTTGTGGACTTACTAGTTTTTAAGGTACGTTCAAGTTCAAGATCGAAAGATTTTAAATCTGGTTTATTTGAACGTGTACCCAACATAAACTAAAATAAAGAAAAAGAAACTAAAAACAAAGACTAACTAAACAAAATAAACAAATAGCAAGCAATCACGCAAGTAAGATAACAAGCACTCAACTACTATGATGCATGCAAATTATCCTGTAATGCAATGACCGCGTCAAGCCCAGCGCCCCGGGTTTCCTAGCTAATGCAGTGCAATTAACCTTAAACTAATGCAAATAGTGCGTCACAGCGCCCTGACTTACAGCGGTTTAAAGCGAATTCCAAAGAAAGCAATTTATTTAATTTTTATTTTTATTTTTATTTGCGTAAGCTCCTTTGATGTAATTAGCTGCTCCACTCGGAAACGTTGACTACAAAATAAAAGAAAAAGTTAGTACTAAAAACAAAAACAGAAAATAAGAAAAATAAAAACTAATCTAATATTTACGAATTAACTAAACTACGATTATAAAACTAAGAGTAGTAATGCAATCCCCGGCAACGGCGCCAAAAATTGATCTTGTCAGAATCAAGATATAAAAGTATTCTTTACTTTTCAATAGATTTGCAGTGTGGAAGTAAAGGTCGAACCCACAGAGATTGATTACTACAACGACTTAATTTTAAAACCTAAGTCTAATTAATTAGGAAAAACGGATTTTAATTTGGATTTAATTAAACTAATAACAAGTAAAGTAAATTTAAACTATGAAAGCAATTAAAGTTGTTTTAAATAATATTTAAGGGAAACCTAGGATTGCAAATCCACCACTAGATTCATAATAGGAATACCTATGAATTACTTTAGCTTATTACATTGGATGAATATGGGGAATTGTAGCTACAAGCCCAATTCCTCCGACAAGAAGATAATCATGGTTCAAGCACCAACATAATCCATCTGCGGATAGCACGAATTATCTCACACTAAACTAGGGTTGTGATCTAATCCATCTAACCTAGGCATGGACTATTCGGATACTTGATAGCACGAATCAATAAAGCACCATCACATGTAAACAATCTAAACAAGCACAGCAAGAATAGATCGTTGAGCACATCACAATCAAAATAGATCTAAGACAAGAATAAATTCTGAAAGCAATGATTTAATCAATAGTAGTACGATTTATTTATAAAAATCCTCTAAACATGTGACTGTCATCCATACATAATAAAACTAAAATAAAAGCATAAATAAAACCCTATTACTCATCTAGGGCTTCATTGAAACCCTAGATCGATGATCTAAGCTGCCATAGGAGTAGAGATCGGCAAGTAGTTGATGGAGGAGGCCATGGAAATCCTTGGTCTTCTTCTTCTTCTCCTTGCTTCTCCCTCTTCAAGGGCTGGAAGTATGTGTATATGGCTGTATATGAATGTGTATAATAATTGCCAACCCTCTAATTGAAGTAAAATAGAGTTTATATAGATTTACAACATGTTTTGGAAGGCTTCCCAACCCGAAACGGACTGAAACTGATGTAATTTACAGTCTGGACGTCGTTTAGCAGTCTCGTTTGCACAGGAGTCTTCAGTATACTGAAATACGCAACTTTGATTTTTGGGCATATCGCGCGAGCGGGTCGCGCGAGCGCGACTTTTGGTACTTCGCGCGCGCGGATCGCGCGAGCGAATTATTGGGGGTCTCGCGCGAGCGGATCGCGCGCGCGACTTCTGGATTCTCGCGCCCGCGGATCGCGCGCGCGACATTGGTTTTTCAGCTTCTTTCTTGATGACTTTTCACCCTATTTAGCCTGGTTCAGTTGATTTCTTCCAAAACCTGTCAGAAACTAGAAAACAGAGTAAAAATATACAAAAACAGGATAAAAAGGTACTAACAAATGCTCGTTAAAGCGTATAATTAGGATTAGTTCTCTCCCGATCAGTATCCAACAGGGCTGATAGGCTGCGGGCTTTCAGAGCAAACGTATTCTACAGGGCCAAAAGGATGTGGACTTTCAGAGCAAACTTGTCTTGACACCAGAGTTTAAGTCGCGAAGTGCCGCTCAGTTAAAGGCATTCATTCGTTTGGCTAATATAATCGCAGATCTGGGAAGGAATCAACTCAAGTCATGAGCTCTAATGATGACTCAAGAATAATCATAAGCATTAAAAAGAATATAAGGCATGAATTGCAACTAGGTGCGTTGTGATGGCTCGATCTCAGATCACACCATTTATAGAATTTGAAGTTACATTGACTGCGGTCATTTATGTGAACAAGTGCATCACGATAGGATAGGTGCATTCATCAATATGACTAGTTACTTGTGTCTGTGTGTGTTTGGTTCCTTGCTCGAACTACGTCTCGGTCTGATTCCAGACCGAATACGTAGGCAGCTCACCATTGAGCACGACCGACTTGAACCTCGTTGCGCGCTGTTTTTCTTTTGCAACGCATTTCGTTTTGACCTAAAGCCAACGGTTTGTTCAAAGGCTTGTCTTTACACAGGCTTTGACATTAACTTGTGTAACGCGTTGCTCCACAAGCTCTATCAAAGAGGGGCAAATTTTAGATACCCCGATTTTGACCAAACACCGGATTAAGGGGAGTGTTACCTCTAAGATCCGATGATGACAATGTTCGACTAATCTAGGGCTATCACTGACTGCCGCTTCCATCTCCAGCAAGTGTCATGTTTTCTGGTAAACAGCTTTAATACAGCACGTTTTGTACCACCAAAAGGACGTCTAGAATTAGGGTTTCTGCACTGAAATGACTGGAATACTCTCTCAAAATTTGCCTATATAAGGGAAGTAGATATCCCATTACAAAGGACTTGGAATTTGGAATGTTAGCATCCCTATATTGATTCTTCTTCAAAAACCTTCTAAATTAAGAGAGTAATAGAGAGAGTTAGAAGAAGAGCTTAATTAATCTTGGAAAAGTCCAAGAACAACCAAGGAGTTGAGGACAATTAGAGGTAAACTCTAGATTATTTTGTTCCATTATTAAAAGTTCAATCACAATATGTAGATTCTTAGGATCTTTAACACATTTTCAAAAGCTCTCATCCTACCTCATTTCATCACACACCACACATATTGTGACTGAACTCTCATTTCATTAGTTTGGATCAAAATAGCTTAAGGTTAAAGTTTAAGTGAATCTTGAAGTTGATTTAAATGATATTTGAACTTTGATTTCCTTTCTCTTGATTATGTTTATTTCTTGGAATCCATGAGACTTTCAATGTCTTATTTGAATTCTCAAGCTTAGAATCCCTCAATATTCTCATAAAAACTCGTGATTTATAAGAGGATTAAGGATGATAATAGTGTATTGGGTCAATGAGTCCAAGCTTTTATCCATAGTTTGAATTCATTACTTTGGGGTTTTATGAAGTCTCTTCATACTTCATTAAAATCTACAAGCATAAGTGTCCTTAGTCTCCAATGACCATCAAATGGTAGGATAAGTAGTTTGAGTCTAAGCCTATCTCCATGATTTAGGTTCTTTGTCTTGGGATTTTATGAAGTCTCTTCAAACTTCATTAAAATCCACAAGAATAAGTGTTCTGAGTCTCCAATGACCATCAAATGGTAGGAGAAGTGGTTTGGTTTAAGCCTAACTCCTTGGTTTAGTAGTTGGGGTTAACAAACAAAGATAAAGTTGACAAAGAAAGCAGTGGTTTCATAAACTATTTTTAATCAAGAATTTTTATTTAAACATCGGACCGTTGGAATTGAGTGAAACCAACGGGAAAGTGTCAATAACTCAAAGTTTTACCACTGTAATTTTTGTTTTAGTGAGATTCCATGGTTAACTTGGTTTGATCGTGAGTTTTATGGAACATCCATATTCTGTCCAGAATTCCAGAACAGAAGGTCAGTTTTGAAATGGGTGAATCAGACCTTTATTCAAACATTTTTAACTTCAAAATTTTTTTATAAGAAGTGTAATGTGTTAAGAAGATCTCCTAAAAAGAACAAAGTGTTTCTGATTTGTTTACTAGTTTTAAAAAATCAAACAATATCTCTGGACAGAGAGTTGTAGCTCTCTGAGAGACGTCTGGTCTTTTCCCAATTCCTAGAGATCGAACCATTCAATTGTCTATTTTCTTTTTAGTTTAAAAACTAGACTCACAAAGGCACTTTGTGTCCAAAAATCATCAAGATGAAACCATGGGAACCATGCCTTTTATTTTCTTGAAGTTTAGGTCTGCTCTCTGGAATTTTTAGAACCTTATGACAGATTTGACAAACTTTGTAAGTAATAGTTCAAATGATCTTTTCTTGACTTAGGGCTTTATGCCATGCTATAATAATGATTAGTTAAGCCTAAATCCAGAGGCTAAATGATCCAAATCAATGAATAGTTCATAGCTTTATCTCGTTCATATTCATATATTCATATGCATTCATCCATATAGATTGATACTTGTAATTAGAATTCATCTTTGGTTAGGATTTATTACTTAGGAATTCAATAAATGTATCTTGTTTGAAGCATGTGGACTAACCATTTGTTTTGTAGCGCTATCGAGGTATGATTTCTCAAAACTCCTCTCTAGTTTATTCATTTAATTGATTTTTGACTACTTGTATGACACCTTAGAATTAAGTTTTGTTTTATGTGTATATATGTGACTGGAGACTCCCTTGCTAAGGGTTTGTTTATTTGCATGCATTGCACATTTAATATTTGCGACCGGATCTCGGGTAAGTTCTCTAGTTCCTTATTTTGCATATTGACGCGACTAAAAAGTTGTGCGCTCTTGTGCAACACCCAAGTGTAGGTGATCGTGCAAGTAATACTGGATAAGTCCAGGTCAATCCCACAGGGAAGGAATAGGGAGAATGTCTACTAAGTTACAACCTAATGAAAAGGAAAAGAAAATAACAATGTTGGGAGTGGATGTTCTAACGAATCCTAATAAATTAAATTAAACTAAATAATAGACTAAAGCATAAAGAAACCTAACTAATTAAACAAATAAACTAAAGGCGTTGGAAATACGTGAATCCACATTGATCCTAACCATCTACCATGCATATTCATTAATGTTCTATGGAGTTCATTCCTCTTCAGCATTCCATATTTTTCTAAAGATAAAGAATCAATAGCCCTTTCATGACCGGGACTATATCATCACAAGTGATTTAAAATACTTAGAAGACGGTTTAAAACAATGGTTATTACATGCACTCTAAATGGTGTTAGCATTCAAAGTGGTTTTCAAAAGTCATTGAAGAAAATAGCCTTCTGGCTTCAAGTTCTAAAAACTGTTGTGACAAACTGAGCTTATAGGGACAATTTGATGACAGATTTCTAAAACAGAAAGTCATGGAATACTTAAAAGAATCATCTCAAGAATCAACAGGTTCGATCGATCGAAGCACTCTTGATCGATCGGACAACATCATCCTTCAATCGATCAAAATGTCTTAGATCGCTTGACTATGGCTCTAGTTCGATCGATCGAAATACCTTCGATCGATCGAGCCCAGGTTTTCTATACCATACATGGCAGAGGCTAAGAATCAATATTTCATCACATATTTCCAACGTCTAAACTACGAAAACATGAATAAACTAATACAGAAGTAGTATCCTAGAGTAATCATAACATATAAACTAATAAACAATGATACCGAATCCTCTTTCTTGATCCCTATACAGGAATTCTATCTCTGCTTTTCACCGGGATCCAGATGAAAGCCCTCTCCCCTTTTGGATGAATGGGAAGAAAAGGAAAAGATAAACCAGGAATAATCTGAAATAAACTTGTAATAAACATAAAAAAAATCTCGAATAATCTTCAATAAAACAATGGAAAAGATCAAGAATAACATGAATGTAACCTGATCTACTCCTAATCTAACCCTAGAACTACCCTAAAACTACTGTTTTTTGCGTTCTGGAGCGTCCTCCCTTCGTCTGCCATCAAAACGACTTATTTATAGGGTTCCTGTAGAGTTTACGCAACTTTTGGGTGAAAATAAAGTTCGATCGATCGAGCTTAGTTCAATCCATCGAACTCTCAATCGATTGAACTCTCCTCAAGCCCTTGAACTTCTCTGATTTTGACAACTCTGCACACCGATGGACGAATAGCCATAGCTTTTCACTCAGACCTCGGATTGACCTCCCGTTTGTGGCCACGCGACCGTAACTCAAAGATCTACATTTCATATTTCTGGGGAAATCTTCCAAATCTAAAGTCTTCGTTGTCAAAATTGGCATTTTCTCAGCTGCTTCTGTTGTTCTCTTCACCAGAATCAATTTTTTTTAGCTTCACTTCATTGATTTACATTCTAATACCTATAAAACAATGCAAAAACATATGTTTTAGCATTAACACAATAAAATTAACATTGTTATTAGAATGCATCTAAATGTAGGGACGTTGGGGATAAAAGTATGCATAAAAGACCATATAATATACTATGAATATGCACTTTTCACCTCTTATCACATATCATCTTGCTTACTACTTGAAATTAAGTGATTTTGAATGATATTTTGTCATTAGCAATCTTACATCCTTCAGACACACTTTTGCAATGTATACTTATATATGTATTAGTTGAGGGCATGCTTAGATTAATAATTCGATAAAAATGATGTTGAGTAGAGGCCTATCGCAAGATAGGATGAAAGGGGGTGTTTTAGTCCACCGGGCTCCTTCCCTTCTCATTCCATAACCCCCGGACCTAGTTAATCTCTGGTTTCAAAATGATTAGTTTGTCTTTAAAATGGTTTCTTAATTTTCCTTCAAAAAATTACGTGGTGACTCATTTGTGAATTTGAATCTGAAAAAGGTTTTAAATAAAAGATGTGGGTAATTAAACTGCGATATCCACAATACCTTCCTCGACCATGCCAATCCTCAAACCAAACCAACACCTGCAATCGTCCTTACCAAAAAAAGCCACCCCGCAACTTCACCAAGTTAGAATTCTCCATTTCCTTAGCCCTGGACCGCTTACTCAAGAAAGGCCATCTCCAACTACTCCAGCCCCGAGACACCCCACCACCACCAAACTATAATCTATCAAAACATTGTTCCTACCACCAGGCCCCTGGTAATAACACTGATAGCTGCATGCGCCTTTTCCATGATATCCATTATCTCATTGACTAGAATATCATTGAACTGCCACCTATGCAACCCCATCTCTCCCAAAATCCCCTACCAAACCATCAACGTATCAGTTTTATTGAATCCAACCCCCATCCTTTAACTCTTCCACCTATATTACCATAGGATTCCCCCTATCTCTCATTGATATCCTGAACTCTAGAAGAGTTTATCTAATTAAAGAAGAGGGCATTGAATGGCAGCAATAACTGGATGATGAGCAAGATTTGTTCTTTCTAGAGGAGCATGACCTAGGGGTAGTAGACCTCAAATGGTATGATCCAAACAATAAAAGTGATGCATCTATCTGGAATGAGCTAGAAAAACTGCTTGTCAGTGCTGATTACGACTGGTTTAAAGTAGATGGGACCGTTGAAGGACCCACCCATGCTAAAATTGACCATTTGACCATATCATACTGTCATTACCAGCCTCCACAGTCTACTACCGAAGCCGTCGAGAAAGGGTCCGCCAGGAATAAGGGAAAAGAGAAAATGGATGAGGTCACAGAAGAAGATAATGAACTCATAAAGTAATTGAAGAAAACCCAAGCGTACCTCATAATGTGGGACCTGATGCTGACTACCTACAAGCATAGGCAGGCTGTTTTAAATGCCTTAGATGGGATTGAGGTCCCTATTGATACCACACCAGAAGATATGGTAGCCTTCCTCGGCGCCCTTACCCCTGAACCCATAATCACCTTCTCCAATGACGACTTGCCACTTGAAGGGCCCACAGACAACAAAGCTTTGTATACCATAGTTGAATATAAGGGGAAACAAGTGCCATTCTGTCGGATAGACATTGGCTCTGCCCAGAATATTTGTGCTTTAGAACTGCCACAGCCTTGGGTCTAAGCATCCTGGATATCACCCCAATTTTACAGTCTGTGAAGGACTATGAAAACACAAGGAGAATTGTGATGGGGGACAGTTTACCTCCAATTCCAAGTTAGGTCCTTGATATGCAGTGAACTATTCCAAGTTATGGACATACCTGCCACATTTAACTTATTGATTAGGAGGTATCCTAGCCTCGAGATCTTCACTGATTGTGGAAGACCTACCTACCAAGACATGTTCTACCCAGAGGAAGTTGTCAAGACCTCTGAAGTAGACTGAATGAATACCTAGACACTAAAGCTCTCGAGAAATGTGGGGGAGAACTTGATAAAGAAAGAGAGGGAAAGAGGGCCATGAGCCAAGATGATCAGATCGTACTGAATGAAGATGGTCTGAGCAACCAAGATGTAAAGTCATCTGTCAGTGTCTACCCATTCCCCATTCCCAATTCCCCCAAAGTCTGTACTTCTACTTATTGAGTCTATACCTGAGTCGGTTGCTGTAGGCCTACCATCTGATGTAATCACCCCATCTACTATCCATGAAATATAAGACAATTCTGCTTACTCCTCTATGTCTAATGACTGTGAATGCGTAGATCCTTCTAAGGAACTTCTAATTGAACCTAATCACTTAATTGAAAAACCACCTGCTTATGAGATAATTGAAGATACTTTATTGATTAATCTAGGTAATGAAGATAATCCATGAATTGTGCAAATTGGCTCAACACTCAATAAAGAAGAAAGTGAAAAAAACAATCATTTTGCTAAGAGAATTCAAAGATGTGTTTGGTTGGTCTTACGAGGACATCCCTGGGGTCGACCCTGGCATCGTCTAACATCATAGTCCCCTTCTTCCTGATTCTAAACCTATCAAGCAAAAACTTAGGAGTATGAGACCAGATTGGGTGCTCAAAGTTAATGAAGAGGTCAAAAAGCAATTCAAAGTAGGGTTCATTATTGTCACAGAATATCCAAAATGGGTTGCCAACATTGTGTCAGTTCCTAAGAAAGATGGGCGAGTTCATGTATGTGTCAACTTCTAAGATCTAAACAAAGCTAGTCCGAAGGATGACTTCCCACTCCCCCATATTGATGTACTGGTAGATAACACCGCGAGCCATAAGCTGCTATCATTTATGGATGGATTTTCAGGGTATAATCAAATCCTGATGGCAACAGAAGATCGAGAAAAGGCAACCTTCACCATTCTATGGGGGACTTACTAATATAGGGTGATGCCTTTTGGACTCAACAATGCTGAAGCAACCTACCAAAGGGCTGCTACTACTCTATTGCACGACATAATTCACAAGGAAGTAGAAGTATACATGGACGACATGATTATAAAATCCAAAGATTGAGAAGGATACGTGGTGGTATTGGAAAAATTCTTCGAAAGATTGCGCAAATACAAGATGAGGCTGAATCCAAAGAATTGGGGTAACTTCTAGGAAGCTCTTAGGATTCCTCATCATGCAAAGATGGATAGAGATAGACCCTTCTAAGATCAAGACAATTCTGGAGATAGCACCACCGTAGAATGAAAAGAAGTAAAAGGGTTCCTCAGAAGGATCCAATTCATTAGCCGCTTCATCTTCAAGCTCACAGCTACGTACAATCCCTTATTCCGACTATTGAAGAAAGGAGAAAAGGTCTAATGAAATGACCAATGCCAAATAGCCTTTGACAATATAAAAACCTACCTTTGTTAGGGCTACATTAAGGCATTAGCCGAGTAGCCTGTCAACATCATTGACCTATTGACCCGATCAGGAGTCCAGAAGGACACTTTCAAGGCCCAAGATGCCTTTGAAGCACCAATTTTTCCTCTAATCATTCCTGGTAAGCTTTCAGTTCTTGAATCTTTTTCACTTCTTTTTCATATCCCTTCTTTTTATTGACTTGCTCCTTTTCCTAACCCTGTAGAGATGGTACCCAAAAGAGTCCTTGAGGCTTTGAGAGAAAAAAAGGCCGCTATGGCTCAGGCTGCCCAGAAGAAAAAAAGGCCGAACAACTCTACTATTGGCTAACAGCTCAAGCGTATCAGGCACGGGCCATGCCAGGATCTGGCTGGGCCTTCTAACCTAAGGGTCAGGGTAGAATCAGCCCCTAAGAATCCCTCGAAAGGCGTCCCAATCAGGGTATAGCTGGCAAAGTCGGTGGAGGAGGTCTGGGGGAGAATCCGACCGACCCTCCTTCTGAGTCAGGTTAAGAGGTACGAGGGGATGGCCCCTTAAGCACTTGTTAGGTGCTTTTCAGTGTCTCCCACTTTGTAAGTAATTCATCCCCTTTCCTTCTCTATTTTTTTTATGGTTAATTTTCTTCCATCATTCTTTTTAGGTCAATTGTCTGGCGGTTGGGGTTAGCAGAAAGGATGGTGGCAGCTACTACTGAGGTCGCTCTTCTTAAGGAGAAGGAGGTGCTAGAGGCTAAGGAGTCTACCCTGGCTGTGGAGAAGGAAAAAAAAGGTATTGGCCTTGAGTTTGGGAGTAGCTCAGGAGGAACTGGAGACCACTCGAGAGGACCTGGCGGTTACAGAGGCTGAGAAGAAGGCCATAGCTGAGTCCTCGACCACTCGGGAGCAGGCAGAGAAGGGGATGGAGGAGGACTTTGATGCTGGCTTCTTTCAGGGCTACGCTGCCATGAAAAGGAGGGTAGTCGTAGACCATATTCGGGGGTCGAGTCTGACTTCTGGGACACGGAGTCCCCCTGTTGCTGAGGAGGTCGCCATTGAGGAAGAGGCTCCTGCTAGAGAGGTGGCTCCTGATGCAAAAGTCAGAGATACCAAGGATAAGGTAGTCATCGTGGATAATCCTCAGCAACGAGCTTGCTTGCAAAATAAAGAGGTGTATTGCAAAGCAAAAGAAGATAGTGAATATTTTTCCAAGGCCTACTTCTGGACCACTTCAGCCTCTTGTTCCCGACCTATTTTTTATTTGCACATATATATATATATATATTGGGAGGCTACTATAATTGCCCACCCAGGTATTGTACTTCTTTCTGAACTAGTAATGAAAAGGCCCTTTGAGGTCACCTTTTGTAGCAACTGTCCATACTCTGTACTTTTATTGTATCTGTTTATGATTGGCCAGTTGTTAACCTCAACATGACCCTTCTTTTACAAAAGCTTTAAAACTGTGACTGGTAGGGAGCACTCAGTCTTTTGGGGACCTGTAAGGTCCTGCAATTTCTCGAGCTGTTGATACTTAGGATATTCCATGTTTGTGGAACCCAATCAAGGGCTTAGGACTTATACTTAGGGAGTTCTGTAAATATTCGCTCGGGCTGGTAAGTGCTCGGGAATAGCTTAAACTTTAATCCTGGGGTTTGTCACAGCCTAGTATGAATTCTAAGCATTGTGGGCGCTCAAGATTATCTAAGGATTTATACTTAGTTAATTCCGAAGCCTGTAAAATGCTCAGTGTGACTGCATGTAGTTCACCGCTCCTACCTCCCCCCCTAAGATTTTGGTAAAGCAGGTGACAAGCAAGGGTATTTGTAAAATACAACCGCTGTAAAAAAAGAAAATATACTGATTTAGTTCATAATTCCTTGTCATATCTGCAATTCGTATTACAATGCTAGTTTATACACAATATGATTAATCTATGATAAGTAGTATTGTTTTAGCTTTTATTTCTGCAGGTAACTGTTTTGCTGTGTGAAGAAGTGGATAACATGATAAAGGGAATGCTTGATTATAAGCAAGAGAATTCAAAGCTGAAGTATGAAGTTCGATCAATCGAAGAGGTTCAAGCGATCGAGATTTCGATTGATTGAAGACGGTTCAAGTGCTCGAGTAATCCAGAAGTTCAATCGATCAAGTGATGTTCGATCGATCGAACATGCCTTTTTCAAAACTTACGCGCACGCAATAGGATAGTTGTAATCAACCCTAGCATTAGGTTTTTATATAAATACTCATTATGTATACGTCCATAAGGATGCCCAACTTTGTATTCAACAGTTTATAGAGAGATAGATAGAGTTGTTTATTGGTTTTTGTATGTTTTTCATACATTGCTTTGAAGATTCATAGTTCATCACAAGTTTCAGTTCATTCAGGTTCCTTATTATTGTTTATCTATAATCTGTTAGTAGGTTCTCCTAGTATAAGTAGTGTTAATCGTAGTAGTACATGTTAGATTATTGTTTAATCCATAGTTTTCATGCTTCTATGTTTAAATCGCAACCAAACATGTCCTTAATGAATATTTACGATAAAAATGAATCTATAACACTCTAGACCATGTCTGAGTAGTCCTAGGGTTGGGAGATCATGATGAAACAGTGATCTCCAGCCTCTGCCATGTAGCAGTTTAAAACCTGTGTTTGATCGATCGAAGTTTGTTCGATCGATCGGACCAGAGATATAGTAAAGTGATCGAAGAAATTTCGATCGATTGAGAGATGACGATGTTCGATCGGTCAAAAGCGCATCGATCGATCGAACCTTCTTGTCACGACCCAAGTCTCGCTCAGTAAGATATTGTCTGCTTTGGGCCCAAGCCCGCACAGATTTATTCTTGGGTCACTACCAAAAGGCCTCTTACTAGGGAGACTTAGAACCACACATATATAGCATATTACTTTTCCACACCCAGGCGATGTGGGACGAACTTCCCATAGTGTGTAGCCTGCCAGCACTTACTGTAGCCACAAAGGCACCTACAGCAGCCCGCCCACAGCACCAGGGTCATTACATTCCACCCCCCTTAGGGTCGAACGTCCACGTTGGCACACTTCCGGCTGGGTCTAGCTCTGATACCATTCTGTCATGACCCAAGTCTCGCTCAGTAAGATATTGTCCGCTTTGGGCCCAAGCCCGCACGGATTTGTTCTTGGGTCACTACCCAAAAGGCCTCTTACTAGGGAGACTTAGAACCACACATATATAGCATATTACTTTTCCACACCCAGGCGATATGGGACAAACTTCCCATAGTGTGTAGCCTGCCAGCACTTACTGCAGCCACAAAGGAACCTACAGCAGCCCGCCCATAGTACCAGGGTCGTTACACTTCTGATTCTTGAGAATATCTTATGCAGTATTCCTAGACTTTCTGCTTTAGAGATTTGTTATCAAATTGTTCCCAAATGCTCAATTTGTCAAAACAGTTTCTGAACTTTAAGCCTTAAGGCATTTTTCTTCAATATCTTTTGCAAACCACCCTCAATGCTAGAACCATTGTAGGTGCGAGTCTTAACTATTGATTTAAACCACCTTCATGTGTTTTAAATTAACTATGATGATACAGTCCCGGTCATGAAAGGGCTATGGATTCTTTATTTTAAGAGAAATACAGAATACTGTAGAAGATGTACTCCATTGAGCTTTAATGTAACTGCATGGTAGATGGTTAGGTCACTGCGGATTCGTTTGATTCCAACTTTCCCCTTTTATTATGAAACACCGTTCTTTAAATATCAATTTAGTTAATCAGTTGATCGTTAGTTTAATTTAATTACTTTATTTCTAATAGTAGTTAATTGTAGAACTCCGTGTTCTATACCTTGCTTAAATCTTGAATTTTCATTTTCTTTTAGAGTTTAATCTAAGTAAATAGTTCTCAACCTTCCCTGTGGGATAGACCTTGTCTTACCAGATATTACTTGCACGTCTACCTACACTTGGGTATAGCACACAAGCGCACACAAAAATAATTCTCGTGTTAAGTTTTTGGCGTCGTTGCCAGGGAAGGCAACAAGCTAACGCTTAGATTACCGCATTCTATCTTTACCTATTTCTGTTTTTCAGCTTCTTTCTCTTTAGGTTTAAAACCTTTTAGGATTTCTTCTCTTTCATGCCCGATAATTCCATCGAAGTAATTTACAGAAATCCGTTCTACCTATCTGAATCTTCTAGTTCTATAGATCCTGTAGTAACACCTACCGATTCAATGGCTGATAATCAAAGTGAGAATGGTGAGAATATGGTTGTACCTATTGATGACTCATTACGTCCACTGTGCGATCTTATGCAACCCGAACACGCACCTACGCTCTCTTGTATTCTCATTCCACCCCCATGCAGGCAAATTCTACTTTGGCAACGGAATGATTCAACTCCTTCCAACCTTTCATGGAATGGAAAGCGAGAAGACATATATCTACATATCAAAGATTTTGAGGATGTTTGTAAAACGTTCTCCCAGAATTGTCCTGTAGATGTGACATGCCTAATGCTATTCCCCTTCACCTTGAAGGATAAAGCAAAAGTGTGGCTACTCACCCTTAAGCCAAATTCAATCTTTACCTGGCATGCAATGAACACTGCATTCTTAAAGAAATTCTTTCTACCTCGCATGACCACCGAGCTTAAATACCAAATAAATTCATACAAATAAAAGAGCAATGAAACCTTCACCCAAACTTGGGAGCAAAAGATTTTCTTCTCTCATGCCCACATCACGAATATGAGAAATGGCAAGCCATAAGCTACTTTTATGAAGGGTTAAATTGTGAAACTAAAAAGCTGGTTGAAACCATGAGCTCAGGTCCATTTTTTGCAAAAACACCGAAGAGGCTAAAACCCACTTCAAGTGGTTAGCCGAGCATGCTCACGAATGGTCAAACCTTGAAGATGTCTCACGCACTCAAATATCATGTGCGGAGGAGAGAAGTTTATACCAACTAAAAAGTGAAGATCATCTAATGACCAAATACGAAGAACTAGCAAAGAAAGTAGAGGAGTTAGGGATGAGAGGAGAGAGTTCTAGGCAGGCTTTACCTGAAGAATCTTGCGGCATATGCAATATGTTGGGACATACAACCCAATACTGTCCCAACGTGCCGTATTTTCAAGAACAGGCCCCTATTGAAATAAACGCCATGCAAGGGTATAGGGGGCCGGGTAATTCCTATAATAACAATAATTTTCAAAATAATAACAATCGATGGAATCACCCCGATTTTGATTGGAAAAATGATGCTGGGACACAAAATCAATATCAACAACATCCCTACAACAACAATAACCAATATCAAGGGCAATACAATAGGCAGTCCCAGCCATTCAATCAAAATAGATTAAATAACTAAAACCAAGCTCAACCCCTAATACTCAACAGTCAAATGTGTACGTGCCACCGCATAAAAAGGTGCAAGAAGAAGATTCACTCTCTAATGTGAACTTAACACAATAATTAATTCAAATGATGAGCAAAATGTCGGCAATGTTAGAGAGAATGGATGCACGACAAGAAGGCTCGGGTGGTACATTTTCTGCCCAACCACTTAAAAACCCTAAGGGATACAACAACGGTCCCAATAATCAAGAACATGCTAAAGTTGTGACTACTCTAAGAAGCGGCAAGATTATAGGGCATAATATGCCTCTCTCTACTCCCGAAGAGTATGAAGAGATCGAAGTGGTGAATAAAAACAAACCTTCTACTCATGAAGAGGAGCCATCTACAAAAAATGAACCGTTAGACTCAAACAATGAAGCTCCTAAAGAAGTGGAAGAAGTTGAGAGAAGGCCTGGAAAGGTGCATGTTAATGATGAATTACCTAAATGCCCTTTTCCCGCGTCTTACCCTCAAAGGCTTAAAAAACCCAAAAATAAGATAAAGAATCAAGAGTTCCTTGAACTGTTTAAACAAGTCAAAATAAACCTTCCACTCCGTGATGCTATTAAACAAGTACCAGTTACGCTAAGTATCTCAAAGACTTATGCACGTTCAAGAGGAGGCAAAGTGTGAAAAAACACACTTATGCCGCTTGCCAAGCAAGCGCAATCATCCAAAATGAATTGCCTCTAAAACATAAAGACCCTGGTACTCCCACTATCTCATATTGAATTGGGAATCAAAGAATAGACAACGCACTCCTCGACTTAGGAGCAAGCGTAAACCTGCTACCATACTCAGTTTATAAACAACTAGGGTTGGGTGAACTCAAGCCTACCCGAGTTGCACTACAACTAGCAGATATGTCAGTCAAATACCCTAGAGGAATACTGGAGGACGTGCTTGTTCAAATAGGCTCATTTGTCTTCCTGGTTGATTTCATGATCTTAGACATTGAACCTGTGTCTAATCCATGTGCACAAATTTCGGTGATATTCGGACATCCATTCCTCAACACAATTGATGCCACAATAAAAATAAGAAGTGGTATAATGACCATCGTATTTGGCAACATGACTTTAAATGTCAAAATATTTTCAAATCCCTGACCTGAAGAATACGAGGATGAGGAAGAAGTTAACTACATCGAAACGGTCATTGAAGATGAGGCTAATTTGGTCGATTACAAAGATCCTTTGGAGGTAGTGGTGTCACAATTTGATGCTGTCTACCAACCTAAAAACTCTACCACATTGGACGGCGACCTAAATCTAACTTGCCTCATGATGGAAACGAAAGAGGATGATAGAGCTGAATGCACGTGGGTAACACCATATGAACCATTACCTCCCAAAACAAAAATATTTATGCCCTCTAACTTTCAGTTTCCCGATTTGGAATTGCAAGAGCTTCCAAAGGATCTCAAATACACTTTTCTAGGGACTGAAAAGACTTATCTAGTCATCATATCATCTACCCTAAGTCTGGAATAAAAGGGTAAACTAATTCAGATGTTGAAACAACACAAGGGAGCATTAGGATGGACTATTGCCGATCTCAAAGGCATAAGCCCGTCATAAAATATATTTGGATGAAGACGCTAAGCCATCATAACAAATGCAAAGGCGTCTGAATCCCAACATGCAAGAAGTAGTCAAAAAGGAAGTTCTAAAACTACTTGATGTTGGGATCATATATCCTATTTCTGACAGCCCTTGGGTCAGTCCAACCCAAGTGGTACCAAAAAGGCAGGTATAACAGTAATCCCAAATAAAGACGGCAAATTAGTGCCAATGCGCATCCCCACTAGATGGTGGATGTGTATCGATTACCAAAAACTGAACACTGTGACCCGAAAAGACCACTTTCCTTTACCGTTCATGGATTAAATGCTAGAACGAGTGACGGGTCATAAGTACTATTGCTTTTTGGAAGGATACAGTGGGTACAACCAAATCAAAATCGCTCCTAAAGATCAGGAGAAAACAACCTTCACATATCCATTCGGTACTTTTGCCTACCGTCATATGCCCTTCGGCTTATATAATGCACCTGCTACTTTTCAGCAGTACATGTTAAGTATATTCAGTGATATGGTCGAACAAATAATTAAAGTCTTTATGGACGATTTTTTCATGTTCGGCCATAGTTTTGAAAACTGTCTTGATAATCTTGAATGTGTGCTAGCACGATGCGAGGACAAACACCTGGTATTAAATTGGGAAAAATGTCATTTCATGGTAACCAGTGGAATAGTCCTTGGCTACATTATATCTGACAAAGGTATCCAAGTGGATAGAGCAAAAATTGACATAATCTCGAATCTACATGTCCCCCGTACAGTCAAAAACATCTGCTCTTTTCTGGGATATACGGGATTTTATCGTAGATTTATCCAAAATTTTAGTGCTATTTCCTGACCACTATGTCAACTGCTCGTTAAAAACACACCGTTCGAGTGGTCGGAAAGCTGTCAAATATCTTTTGATGCACTAAAAGATTACCTTATCTCCACACTGATAATACAAGCACCCGACTGGAGTTTGCCTTTTGAACTAATGTGCGATGCTAGTGACTACGGCATTGGCGCAGTTCTAGGATAGAGGAAGGATAATAAGCCATATGTTATCTACTAAGCCATTCGAATGTTAAACAAAGCTCAAATAAACTATTCAACAACTGAAAAGGAGCTACTGGCTATAGTATTCGCATTGGATAAATTTAGATCATATCTGATAGGGTCCCCTACTATCTGTTTCACAGACCACTCGACCCTCAAATACTTGTTGTCTAAGAACAATGTAAAACAATGGCTAATTCGTTGGATACTCCTACTCCAATAGTTTGATATTACAATCAAAGATAAAAAGGGAGTAGATAATGTGATCACCGACCATTTATCTCGGTTAACGTTCATTGACAATACTGAGCTGCTACCAATTAAAGACAAATTCCCTGATGAGCAACTGATGACTGTTTTGGGTTTGCCCTAGTATGCGGATATAGTAAATTACCTAGTTACAAGAGAAACCCCGAGTCATTAGTCAAATCAAGATAGAAAAAGGTTCCTCTCGTTCGCACGTCATTTCTTCTTCAATGACCCTGTACTTGTTCAATTACTGTGCTGATTAGGTCATCCAACGTTGCGTCCTGAATGAGGACATAACTATAATTTTAGCCTCATGTCATTCGAAAGCTTGCGATGGCCATTTCGCTTCATAGAAAACCGCACAAAAAATCTTACATAGCGGTTTCTATTGGCCAACCATATTTAAGGATGCCTATTCTTTTTGTAAATCGTGCCAACACTGTCAAAAGCTTGGTACAATTTCAAAATGAAACTCTATGCCCCTGACTCCTATAATCACAATTAAAATTTTTTATTATTGAGGCATAGACTTCATGGGCCCATTCCCGAAGTTAAACAACTGCGAGTACATACTCCTTGCTATGGAGTATATCTCAAAATGGGTAGAGGCAATCCCAACAAGGCAAAATGATCATCGAATAGTTGTTTCTTTCTTAAAAGAAAACATTCTTTCACGTTTTGGAACCCCTAAGGCATTAATTAGTGACCAAGGAAAGCACTTCTGCAATAGACCCTTAGAGTCACTTCTCAAAAAGTATGGGGTTAACCATAAAATAGCCTTAGCCTACCACCCACAAACTAACGGGTGGGCAGAATTGGCTAACCGAGAAATAAAACAAATTCTCAAAAAAAAATGGTTAGTTCAAACAAAAAAGACTGGGCATACAAGTTAACCGATGCTCTATGGGCGTACCGTACTGCTTACAAAATAAACCTGGGAATGTCCCCATGTAGGCTGGAGTACAGAAAGGCATGCCACCTCCCTAATGAAATCGAATATAAAGTATATTAGGCAATGCGCTCATTAAACTTTGATATCAAAGAGGGAGGGCAGTTAAGAAAACTTCAACTTGCAGAGCTAGAAGAATTCGTAGAGATGCATATGACTCTGCCATGTTGCATAAGGAAAGGTTGATGGCTTGCCACGATTGAACAATCTTTCGTAAATCATTTGAGCCAGGGCAGAAAGTCTTGTTGTATGACTCTCGCCTTCATCTTTTCCCAGGAAAACTCCATTCCCTGCGGACAGGTCCATTCATCGTTAAATTCGTTTTTCCACATGGGCCCATTGAACTATTAAATCCAAAGAACGATGAGAATTTCAAGGTCAATGACCAAAGATTGAAGCTGTTCTTGGACAATTTCGAACCTGATGTTGAGCACATCTAACTGGATGAGTCCAACTATTCCTCAATCTAGAACGCTAGAGCATGTGCTCAACTTCTTGTTGTATTCGTTCCTTTTTACTGCACTTTGTTTGTTTTATTCATTTTATATCTTTTTGAGTGTGATGTTGTTTCTAATCTTCTATTCCATATAATCTCTCCCCTGCAGGCTATAAGAATGAGAGATGATGATCTTCACTCGATTGGGTCATGGGCTGATTCGGAATACCAGAACCCTCCTTGGACTGCCAAGGAGATTGCATTCTACCTTTCTCCGTATCAAGGACCCAGGGCGGATGATGTAATTGACCTGACTCAAGGGTATATCCCTTACGATCTTGCTCTCCTTAACATTAACCCATTCAAAAATATGGAGTTTCCTGAAGAAGAAGGGGAGCCGAAGGCGTATTATGTCGGTGAAGTGGATGATGTGCTCCTACAACAGTGGGAAAATGATGAAATGTGGGAACCTTGGGATGAGAATGACTTGCAAGACATAGTGCTTGAACGCCACAATGCTGTTTTCATATATATTGATGATTTCCTCATTCCCGAACTAGTCCCATACCTCTACGTGCACCTGAGCTACTTGCTATTCAGACTTTAATGCCCCTTACCTGCTAGTGCACATGGTTCTTTTATGCCAATAGTGAGGTTAACTCATTGTCACATTTCATTTTTCTTTTCGTCTTTCTTTATTTATTCCTTTCTGTTAGTCCGTTCACTTGTTTTATTTAATTTCTCTCTATTTGGTTTTCTTTTGTTGTCTTTATCGGGGATTATCACTATGTTTCACAATGGTCTACCAGTATTCCTTCTGCATTTATTGTTTCATGGACCTCCCGTAGGTTCCCCTGGTACTCCGCCGCAAGAGGAAAGTCAATTGAGGAGCTGCACTCCTCTATCCATGTCTCCATCCGAATTACCTCTTGCATGTGCATTCATCTCTATGGAGACTCCAGACGTGCTAGATGATACCCTTGCCACTTTCAAGCTATTCTAGGAAAGGGAATTATCCAGTTTGGACTCCACCTTCGAAGATTCGGCAGAGAATGAAACAATTGTGGAAGATGATATTTTCAAGTTCGAAGATTAGTAACCCGCTTCAGTTGTGTTTTATCATTTGGTCAATGTTCTATCAATTGAAGTGTAATCCTAGACAAAAGGCTTAGTAGTTTTGAGTTTTTATTTTAAGTTTTCTTTGTAATAAGGTCTTAAGTACCATGTTGGGGGGCCAATAATTTTGCAAAATGGATGCTATTAAAAATTTATATTTATAAAATTTGCATCTTTTTACTATGTTGATGGTAAATTCTGGGTTACATGTCTATTTTTACACTGCTTTTAGATTATTCTTGTATGTCCAGATCTGTTTATGTTAGTTGGGGGTATTCAGGATTTCTGTTCAAAGTGTCCTTAAAATTTTGTGTTCGATCGATTGAACGTTGTTCGCTCGATCGAAGTTTTTAGCCATCAAGCACTTGAATGAGCCTCAATCAATTGAATGTTTGATCAATCAAACTTGTTTAATCGATCAAGACTTGTATTTAAATGAGGCATCTCTCAGATGCTTTAGCAGTTCTCTCTCTCCCTCATCACTCTCGGGCGATTGTACGCACAAAGAGAGCTCGGGGCAATTTGGTCCTCTCCATACACAATCTTATGCATTAATGAGCCCGACCTTCCCAACCATCATCATCATCACTGTTGTCTCCCCCCGTTGCACTATACCTGAGGTAAGGATTCCATGAACCCCTAGTTAAATTCTTATTATAACCTTGTGGTGCGCCCTCCATTGACCCTAAGACCTATTCGTTACTTTGTTAATCTTGTATTTTGTCGTCTCTTTTCATTTCTGTGTTTATTTCTCGTCCCTGCATTTCTACTGTGTTCGATCGATCGAACTGGGCTCAAGCGATCGAGCCTAGTCTCTATTCAATCGATCAAAAATTCTTTGATCGATCGAACCAATGCAATGACATATTCTTTCTTTAGTTTTGTTTTCCTATTTTCATTTGTCTTTTCTTTTCATTTTCAATTTCAGGTGTCCCACCATGAATCCTGCGATAGTCTACCATAGGGAAAAGCCCTTTGACTTGACCAATCCAGACCTGGTACCCGATTATGGGTTCCAAAATATGTTTGATCAGTCTTGGTACACGCGGTTTTTTAGCCACCGCAAGGTATGTTGGAGCGACCCCTTGAGACAGTGTGGCTTTTAGCACCCTGGTTCTTGGTGCAGATTTAGGCGATGCCCCAATGGTATCAGATGTTGACCCAGCCTAGGCAGGTCAATATCTCTTGGGTTCAAGAGGCCTCTGCTACCATGATTAAGACCCGACTGCCCCGTTCACATATCGATCTTTCTTCCACAGCTAGGAGATTATCTTCAGTCCATCGACATTATCTGCTACTTTGGGCATCCCCGAGGAGCCTGAGTGTGATTGTCCCCATCGGGTTGGAGCTCCTGACATCCCTTATGCCACAATCGTGCGAGAGATTACAGGTGGTGCTGTCCAGTTCTAGAATGGCTCATCTCTTATAGAGGATCAGCTCTTGACCGATGATTATCACATGCTCCATCTAGTGCTGTGTAATTGCATTTTTGTGACATCTTATCACTAGAAGCTTGCACTGTGGTACGTTCGTTCCTTATATGCTATGGGCCTGGGAAAGTGGGTCTGCCTCCCGCGATTATATATTGAGTTTTTAGTGCAGCCCACGTGCTATGTTTCTGCGAAGAAACACCTAAAGGGTGCGTGGGCCATTCATGGTGTTGTGGCTCGGGCTGGCTTGCTCCCTCTCCAGGCTGATGGACTTCAGATTTCTTCGAGCAGATTCGGTGAGACAGCATCTAGTTGCTCCAATGCACAGAAGCGATAGAGGAAAGGGAAAGGAAGGTAAAAGGCTGGAGCGAAGAAGAGGAGAGGTGATGGCACCGACACAGAGGGTACGGCTTCTGGGACACCTACTAAGGCTGAGGCGCTAGATTCAGATGAGGAGGACCCTATAACTGCTGCACTGTAGTTTAAGATGAGACAGAGGTCTCAGGCTCCCACCCAGGGAGAGTCATTATCCGTGTCTCTCCAGACTCTCCATACATTGTTCATTGAGGAGAGGGAGGCCCGGATGAGGCTCGAGGGTAAGGTTGACCACCTGGTCACTCAGCTTGATACATTACTGGTCCAATTGGGGGTGGCTTAATCATTACACACAGCTTCACATCCACCACCACCCGCTGCACCACCCACCACTAATCCTTCATTTTTTCAGCACCTCCATTTGTTGATCCTTCCGCCCCATCATCATCTTCCAAACCTCCTCCGGTAGGGATTACTCCTTTGTCGCTCATACCTTCTGCCAACACTTCTGAGACACCACTTCCACCGCCTCCTATTGTTGCTGCTGATTCCGAGATGCCTATTGAGATTTTATCAGACATTACTGATGAGTAGTTGGGTTTACTGGTTGAGAGTTTGGGTTTTTGTTGTATTTATTTATGGTCTTTTCTCTCTCTACTTTCTCAGTACTTTTTTGGTTTTGTGGCTATGTTGGGATTGTTGGATATTTTGGACATTTTTATCACTGATCTGTACTTGTAGTGCTTTATCGTTCCGGTGATTGGATCTACTATTATATATGGACCTGGCTTTATCAGTATATATTAGTTCATTTGACCTTGGCTGTATGGAGATTATATGTTTCTGTACAGGTTGCTATGACTGTGGGTATTGATTTGCTTTTTCAGGTGATATCCATCTACTTATATTTGAAAATCAACTTCTAAGGACTTTGTTGTTTTTAATTTGGGGTGGGATGTAGATAGATAATCACCTACACATTTTCACACTTAGCAATCTGGATAATTTTATTACATTTATCATACAATCTCAATTAGATTTGGATTATAATTAAAAAAAAAATCAAAATATTGAGGAATTTTTTTAACTTTATTGGTAGATTAACTTTGAACATTCAACTCATGTTTAGATGTTACTATGCGATGACACATTTATATTATTCTCATCCTTTTATGAATTAAGTACACGCGCTTTCCTATTTTCACTAGGATGATTGCATGTGTGGACCATTCTTGTATCCAACATCCATATACACGTATTGATAGCTATATAGAAAACCTAAAAATGAGTTAATACGACTGTTGTGCTAATAGAATAAGTAGTGGAGATTAATTACCCTTGAGTTAATACGACTGTTGTGCTAATAGAATATGTAGTGGAGATTAATTACCCTTAACGAGCTGTTGATCCAATCTTTGTTTCTGAGGGAATTTTCACATAAATTCGAATTGTTTTTCTTGATTATGCCTATAAAAAAAATTCATTGCACTAGTCTCAATTAATTCTTTCCTTTTGGCTGCTTATTAGAGGAGAACGTTCAGGATCTACCAACTAAACTTGATCAACATTGAAGTGCAAAAACTAAGAAATTAAGAAAATGATTCAAGTTGTCGTACCTATTTCTCAACCGCTATCCATATCCCTTTACCCACAAAGACCATTTTGTCTCGGATCCCACGCCGACTTAATATTGCCTATTCTATTATGAAAATACAAACTCCTAATCCTTTACCTTGATTCCAATGAACCTCATCGCGCATTTAATAATAAATAACTATCAAAGTATGTGATTGGAGGAGAGTAGTTGTGGATGTTTTTATAAAAAAAAAAAAGAAAAGAAAAGAAAAAATGAAGAAGAAAAGAAATGAAAAGAAGGAAAAAGGGAGAATACGAAAGGATGACAGTTGGTTTGAGATGTGAAAAGAATAAAATAAGAACAAAATGAGATGATAAGCTCCATCATATGCTGAGATGCGCAATCTTTCTTTCTCATCATCTTTATCCATTACATAAAAGCCCAAAAATCTAAAGTCTTAATGATTCTTAATGACCTAGTTTGAACATGAATGTGTGAATTGAGTTATCCACGGTAGTTCGCTCCTCAAGTAAGTAGTATTCTAGTCATAAAACTATACACCCTAAATGTCCGTCTTTTGTGGAGTCGAATATGAAAGCATTAGTATCTAGAAATTCACTCTTATAAAAGCTTTCATATCATGTGCGATCATCAGCAAGCCAGTTTTTGTGAGACGTTCATTTATGAGTGTAAACCTCCGTGAGAATTGAGTCGAAATTACGAGTTCTAGAAGTATGATAGTCTAAATAACTCTAAATAAGGTTCGATGCATAGCTGTTAACTTCACACACACACGGATACATGATTGTGATACATATGTTATATCTATCTTGGTGGCATGAGGAGCATGTGAATTTCTTTCATGGTTTGCCTAAGGTTACTAAGTCTTTGTAGAGCTAAGGTAGTAGGTGAACGAAAGTGAGTGTTTTAAAAGCTTTCTATATCTTTTTGAACTTAAAATTGAGAATTTTGTGGGTACATTCTCTGTAAACCCTCACGAGACAACACTCGTCCACTAGGGGGAACCTAGGAGTTTAATGGCTTGTTGCATTCGTTAAATGCAGCCGTGATTCTTACGAAAGTGAGTTAGGTAGTATCTCTTTCTATTCAGATTAGTTTCCTTTAGTTTATTTTGTTTTAGTGTAGTCGCTAAATGCAGCCGTGATTCTTACGAAAGTGAGTTAGGTAGTATCTCGTTATGTATACATCCATAAGGACGCTCAACTTTGTTTTCAATAGTTTATAGAGAGATAAAGAGAGTTGTTTATTGGTTTTTGTAGGTTTTTCATACATTGCTTTGAAGATTCATAGTTCAACACAAGTTTCAGTTCATTCAGGTTCCTTATTATAGTATATCTACAATCTATTAGTGGGTTATCATAGCACAAGTAGTGTTAATCATAGTAGTACATGTTAGATTATTGTTTAATCCATAGTTTTCATGCTTCCATGTTTAAATCGCAACTAAACATGTCCTTAATAAATATTTACGTTGAAAACGAATCTGTAACACTCTAGACCATGTCTGAGTAGTCTTAGGGTTGGTAGATCATGATGAAATAATAATCTCTAGCCTCTGCCGTACAATAGTTTAAAACTTGTGTTCGATCGATCGGACCAGAGATATAGTCAAACGATCGAAGAAATTTTGATCGATTGAGAGATGACGATGTTCGATTGATCGAAAGCGCGTCTGACACGAGAATTTTTCTGTGTGCGCTTGTGTGCTATACCCAAGTGTAGGTAATCGTGCAAGTAGTAATCTGGTTAAGTCCTGGTCGATCCCACAGGGAAGGTGGTAAACTAAATACTTAGATTAATCTCAAAAAGGGAAAATAAAATTCAATATTTTAAAGAAATGTAGAACACAAAGTCCCACAATTTATCAACTACTAAAAATAATTAAACTAAAATAAACTAATTGCCAACTAATTAATTAAAGTGATAATTTAAAATGTGTTTTTCTTAATTAAAAAGGAATGTTGGGATTACACGAATCCACCGCGACCTAGCCATCTACCATGCAGTTGCATTGAAGCTCAATGGAGTACGTCCTCAACAGTATTCCGTATTTCTCTTAGAATAAAGATTCCATAGCCCTTTCATGTCCAAGACTATATCATCACACTGGAGTTTGAAATACACAAAAGCGGTTTAAATCAATGGTTAAGACTCTCAAAAGCAATAGTTAAGACTCTCACCTACAATGGTATTAGCATTGAGGGTGGTTTGCAAAAGTTATTGAAGAAAAATGCCTCAAGGCTTAAAATTCACAGACTGTTTTGACAAACTGAGCGTTTGGGGACAGTTTGATAACAATCCAGTAAAATAGAAAGTCTAGGAATACTGTATAGAAGGTCCTCAAGAAAAAGGGTGTTCGGTCGATCGACGCGCTTTTGATCGATCGAACTACCTCGTCTCTCGATCGATCGAACTGTCTTCGATCGCTCGACTGTGTCTCTGGTCCGATCGATCGAGCTACCTTGATCGATCGAACACAGGGATTATTCTGCTGCATGGCAGAGGTCTGAGATCACGGTTTCATCGTGCTCTCCCAACCCGGGGACTACTCGGACATCGTCTGGAGTGTCACAAATTTATTATTAACGTAAAAATTCATTAAGGTTGTGTTTGGATGAGGTTTAAACATGCAATCAATGATAATCTATGATTAATCAACTACCAACATGTAAAACGATGATCTATGCAGATTTAAACTATGTAAACTACTGAAAGAATGCAACCAAAACTGATATATCAAAACCTGGAACGAACGAGCTATTAATAACCTTTAAACTTCACTTGAATTCAATGTTCAATTACCAAAACCTACAAAAATCAAAGTAGAACACTCTCTCTCTATGTAAAAACTGATAAAAATGTAAAGTGGGCATCCTTATGGACATCTACAATATGAGTATAAATAGCAGAAACCTAATGCTAGGGTTCCCCATACATTCTGCTGCGTGCGCGTAAAAATCTGATAAAAGGCATGTTCGATCGATCGAACGTTTCTCGATCGATTGAACTCTTGGGGACTTCAATCGCTTGAAATTATCTCGATCGATCAAACCTTCAATCGATCGAATGGTCTTCAATCGCTCGAACTCTACATTTCAGCTTTTACATGTCTTCTTTAGAATTTAGCATTTTCCTTCATCGTTATCTTTCTATTCTTCACACAGCAACTGCAGTCTGCACAAATTACAGCTAAAAACGTACAACTTATCATAGTTTAATCAATATGTTCATAAACTAGCATTGTAATTCAAATTGCAGATAAATGGAGGAATTGTAAACTAAATCCATACTTTTTCTTCTTTTAGTGCGGTTGTATTTTACAAATACTCCCGCTTGTCACAACCCCCAACTAGCGAGTTGCTAGTCCCTAGCAATAGAGCGAAAATAAAAATAAGCTAAACTATAACTATAACGGAAAAACTAAAATACTAAACCAGACTACTAAACTAACATAGCAAGAAAGAAAACTATCTAACTCACTTTCGCAAGAATCGCGGTTGCATTTAGCGAATACAACAAGCCGTTAAACCCCTAGGTTCCCCCTAGCAGACGAGTGTTGTCTCGTGAGGGTTTACAGTGAATATACCCACAAAATTCTCTGATTTAGCTCAAAAAGATATAGAACAATCTTTTAAACATTCCCCTTTTTATTCAACTATTAATTTAGCTCTACAGACATATCATCCTCATTCAAACCATGGAAGAAATGCACATGTTCCTCATGTCACCAAGATAAAAATAACATAAGTGTCACATCCATGTATCCGTGTGTGTGTGACATTAACAGCTATACATCGAACTTTATCTAGAATTGTTTAAACAATCATACTCTCAGAACTTGTAGTTTCAACTCAATCCTCACATAGTTATTACACTCACAATTGAACATCTCACCGAAACTTGGTGAATAATAGTCGAATATGGTACAAAAGCTTTGATAGGAGTGATTTTTTTTTTTCGGATACTAATGCTTTCATACTTGACTCTATAAAAGACGAACATTTTAGAGTGTATAGTCTCATGAAAGGAATACTACTTACTAGAGGAGCGAAATACCGTGGATAACTCAACTTACACTTTCATGTTTAAACTAAGTCATCGAGAATCATTAAGGCTTTGACTCTTTGGATTTTTTTTTTTTTTTAGTGGGATAGAAATGAAAGGGTAAGAACTTGCACATCTTTATCATGTGACTGTATTTAGTAATTTCTTTACTTTCCTCCAACCATCCTTTCCATACATATCATCATTCATTATTATTTATTTTTTTTATCAATATGGATATATGCAGCCCTTCTCACCACTATTCCCTCCTCATACTTCAACAATCTAATCACATTGGGTGTGCAATGGGGTGTATTTAGGACAAGGTATAAAGTTAGGAATTTAGAATTTCATATGGTTTCGGCATGATTTATTAGGCGAGGGGTTAAGAACAGCACATATTCAGAGATGTCAATATAGGTAAATGGAAAGGTAAGGAGTAAACAACGATGGCTTAAATCATTTTCCCAACTTCTTAATTTTAACACTTAAATGTCCATTGAGTTTTAATTGGTAAATCCTGAACGTTCTCCTTTATTAAGAAGCCAAAATAAAGAATTAGAGGCTATTCAACGAATTTTAATCGGCATTTTCAATGAAGACAATTCAAAATTAATGTGATAATTCCCTCAGAAATGAAGATCGGATTCAAAAGCTCACTAAGGGTGACTAGTTTTCACTACTTCATTCTTTAAAGTACAAAAGTCGTATTAACTCTTATTTTAAGTTTTCTGCATAGCTATTAACATGTGCAAATGATTTTGATACAGGAATGGTCAACATATGCATTCATCCTAGAGAACTAGAAAAATGTGTGAACTTAATTCATAAAATGATGAGAATAAAATGATCGTGTCATTGCTTGATAACAGCTAAACATAAGTGAATATTCAAAATTATTCTACCAATTTAATTCAAAAATTGAAATTTAGGAAATTTTAAAATTTTAAGTTAATTCTAACTTCGAATGGAGATTGTATGACATTAGCAATAGATAGAGCGGTACAGATTGTTAGGTAACTAATATGCACAGGTGATTATCTATCTACATCCCACCCCCAACTGAAAATTGCAATGTCCACAGCAGACGATTTTCAAAGATAGATAGAGAGATATCACCTGATGTATATAATCATAAGAATCAGACAGAAGGCATACAAACTCCAAACAGGAATTAACTATAAATCAAGGGATCCATGCATAAAACAGAACGCATCACTGGAAAAATAATAAGATGAAAGAACAGAACAGTGATAATATACATCATACAAACTAAAATCCAAAATATATACACCACCCACCAATAATACAAAATCTCCAAACTCCAAACAGCAACAAGGCAAACAAGAACAAGGCAAACAGGAATTAACTATAAATCAAGGGATCCATGCATAAAACAGAACGCATCACTGGACAAATAATAAGATGAAAGAACAGAACAGTGATAATATACATCATACAAACTAAAATCCAAAATATATACACCACCCACCAATAATACAAAATCTCCAAAAATATATCCAATCAACCAAACAACACCTCCAAATCCAACCACAAGAACCAAAATACACAAACAATCAATAAGACCCATCCCCCAGGACTAGACATCATCGGCGACATCCGATAATATCTCAATAAAAATATCAAGAGCATCCCCACCGCCACCCTCAGCAACAATCGATGATGCTGGGGCACTCGTAGTCGTAGTGTCTAGTGTAGATAAGGATGTGTCAACTATGACAGGAGAAGGTGGAAGTGGTACCTTCGTAGCAGATGGTATCGCCGATGATGTGGATGGATCGGTAGGTGGTGCAGAAACAGGAGGATCAGGCATAGATGGTGCTGCTGAAGTAGATGGTGCGGAAGGATCAACCGGAGGACCAGTAGGAGCAGAAGAAGATGGTGTAGTAGTGGGTGGTGGAGTGCAGATGGAGGGGAAGATGGGGGCACGATCGGATCAAACCCTAGCTGGACTAATAGGGTCGTCAGCATGGTGGATATGTGATCTATCTTGCCCTCGAGCCTAATCCGGGCCTCCCTCTCCTCTAATAGAAACTCGGGAATCGTAGGGAGAGGCGCGGAAGAGGACTCTCCCTGGGCAGGAGCCTGAGACCGCTGTCTCAACTCAAAACGAGCAACCTCCTCCACCGGGTCAACCTTCTCATCAGAATCACGCTCCTCAGCCTCTGTGGGCGTCCCAGAAGCAGCTCCCTCAGTATCAGTCCCGCCTCCACGTCTCCTCTTCTCTCCCACCTTCGCCTTGCCTTTTCCTTTTCGCTTCCTCTTCTGCGCATCAGACCGGCGGGAAGCTGTCTCTCCAAAAAACGACTGCGGGACTGGGCAGTCGCGTCTCCCGCCAAAGGAATGATACCCACATGCTCGATCACCCTATGAATAGCCCAAGCACCCTTCAGGTGCTTCTTGGCCTGAATATAGCGTGTAGGGTATCGCATGAAGTCGATGTAAATGCAGGGTAAACAGACTGGCTGTCGTGTCCCGATCGCGTATAAGACACGAGCATACCACGCCGCGATCTTCTCCCGATACGAGGTCACTAAAAGGCAATTGCTCAGGGCAAGATGGAGCATATGGTAATTATCTGTGAGGTGGAGGTCGGGAATGAGAGCCTCGCCATCCCATGTCGGAAGAGCTCCTATGGTGATCTCTCGGATAATGATGGTCGGTGATAGCTGAGGTGCGTCGGGTCGATGTGGGCATACACAATTTGGTACCTCCGGTACCCCAAGAGCAGCAGCAACGGTGGTCAGACTGAAAATGATCTCTCGTCCGTGAAAAAATGAACGAAGGATGAATGGAGCAATCGGATCCCGGGTCATCGTCGCACACGCCTCCCGTATCCAAGATAGATTCACCTGCTTAGGCTGGGAGAATAGTGTGTACCACTGGGGCATGGCACGTATCCATGAAAGGTACCACGGAGTAGCCAGCCAGGCAGTCTCAAGGGGACGCTCAATCATGACCTTCCGTGACTGGAAGTAACGGGTGAACCAAATGCGGTCTTCCTCGTTTCTAAACCCATGATCTGGAACTGGGTCGGGTATAGCGAGGTCGAACGGCTTAGATTTGTGGTAGCCAGTGATCGGATTCATGATAAAGCCCTGAAAAGGAATAAGCAATGAGAGAACACATTAATACAGGGCAAACAATAAAAAAGAAAGAAACTGCCACACTTCGATCGATCGAAGCCTGATCGATCGATCGAGAGTATCTTTGGTTTGATCGATCGAAACCTGTTCGATCGATCGAGAATAGCGAAGCGGCAGTTGCAACGATTGAGAATGGGGATGGCCCAAAAACAACCAATACATGAATAACACTACAAAAAGGAGTTAAAGAATCAATGGGGGGCACCCCCATATGAATTTGAAAGGAAAAGAAATACGAGGGGTGACTCGGGGGCTCACCTCGAGAGACGTGCTGGGTGTAGGGTGCCGGTGGTGCCACTGACGATCTGGGGAATCCGGAGCTCCTTAATGGATGTAGTTTGAAGTAGGGGAAGCCAAAATCGTGGGAGGTCATCTCTGTGTTCGATCGCTCGAGTAAAGGAGAGAGAAGGAGTGACTAATTGAAACTTCGGAACGACGCCTTGTTTAAAAACAGGTTTCGATCGATCGAGTATGGGCGATCGATCGAACAGTCGATCAATTGAGTTCTTCTCAAGCGCTCGAGAGGATGACACGCTCGATCGATCGAGACACGTTCGATCGATCGAACATAGAAATCCTACAATATTTCTGAATTGAGAAATTACACACCCCCAACTAACCAACATTGATCTGGTCATACAGAATAAGGATAAAACAGTGCATTGCCAGAATATGTAAGCCAAAAATGTCAACCTCATAATAGAACATTATAAATTTTATATAAATAAATCCTTAAAATATCATCCACTTATAATATTCATGCCCCCAACTTGGTGTTTAAAACCTTATTGATAAAGAAAAATGAAAAGAAAGCTGAAATTACTAAAAACTCCGTCTAGGAATACACTTCAATTGATGAAATAAAGTAGAAATGACAGAAAACAATTGAAGTTAAACACTATGCTTCGAGAATGAAAATTTCTTCTTCCACAACTTCTTCCTCCACCAGAACTATAAATGTAGAGTCTGAACTTGATGATTCCCTTTCCCAGAACAAGTGAAAAGCAGTGAGGACATCATCGAGCAAGGCCGAACTCTCTAAGAAATTGATATCACCGACAACAGGAGATCCAGATGGAGACAAAGATAATGGAGTGTAATTGCGCATTGGACTGTCCTCTTGCGGCGGGGTGTCTGGGGACCTTATGTATGGTCCAAATCCATGGAAAAGTTAATGTGGAAGGAACAGCAGTGGGACTGGTAGATTCATAGTGACATTCCTGACATAGGGAAACAGAAACGAAATGGAAAAAATAAGTTAACAAGAGCAACAGAAGAACAAAAAGGAAGAGCAAAATGAAAAGAAAAAGAATGGAACGTGACCCAGAGTTAACCTCACTATTGGCTGGATATCCCCAGGTGCACTAGCAGGTAGAGGGCATTGAAGCCTGAACAACAAATAGCTCAAATGGACATAAATATAAGGAACCACTTGGACGACCAGAAAGTCGTCAACATATGTGAAAATAGCATTGTGGCATTCGGGCACCACATCGTGTAAGTCCTCTTCATCCCATGGCTCCCACATTGAGTCATTTTCCCATTGTTCCATTAGAACGTCGTCGACCTCCCACACAGCATATCCTTCTGGCTCTCCCTCCTCGTCAGGGAGTTCCATGTGCGCAAATGGGTTGATCTGAAGGAGCGCAGGATCATACGGGATATATCCGTAGGATAAGTCAACGATGTCATCGGCTCCTGGCCCTTGGTATGGAGATAAGCAAAATGCTAT
The DNA here is from genome assembly GCA_033977485.1 of Hydrangea macrophylla. Taxonomy (NCBI): domain Eukaryota; kingdom Viridiplantae; phylum Streptophyta; class Magnoliopsida; order Cornales; family Hydrangeaceae; genus Hydrangea; species Hydrangea macrophylla. The sequence continues at coordinate 57,081,911 of CM066988.1, read as the reverse complement.
TTCATCAGCAGTCCACTGTGGGTTCTGATACTCTGAATCAGCCCATGACCCTATCGAGTGAATATTGGCATCTCTCATAGTGGACAGCCTGTACGAGATAAAAGTGGAATAGCAGATTAGGATCAGGATCATATTCAAAAAGACAGACAAAAGATAAAAACAAAACGAAAAACAGGAAAAGAAACAATACAACAACATTGGGAGAACGCACTTGGGCGTTTTAGTTTGAAGTATAGTCGGGCTCATCCAATTGGATGTGCTCGATCTCAGGTTGGAAATCTTTTAAAAACGGTTTTATCCTCTGGCCATTGACCTTGAAACTTCCATCGTTCTTAAGATTAAATAACTCCACGGCCCCATGTGGAAAGACAGATTTGACTGTGAAAGGTCCTGTCCACCGGGATCGGAGTTTTCCCGGGAAGAGATGAAGGCGTGAATCATATAATAAAACTTTCTGTCCAGGTTTGAAAGATTTTTGAAAAATTGTTTGGTCATGACGAGCCTTCAACCGTTCCTTGTGGAGTTTGGCATTGTCATATGCATCTCGTCGAATTTCTTCCAGTTCTGCCAACTGCAGTTTCCGGAGATGTCCTCCTTCTTTAATGTCAAAGTTTAATGAGCGTGTTGCCCAATAAGCTTTGTGTTCTATTTCGACAGGAAGGTGACACGCCTTACCATACACTAGCCTATATGGAGACATTCCCAAATTTGTCTTAAAGGCCGTGCGGTATGCCCATAAAGCATCAGTCAGTTTGTAAGCCCAATCTTTTCTATTGAAACTAACCATTTTTTCAAGTATGTGTTTGATTTCACGGTTAGCCAACTCTGCCTGCCCGTTTGTTTGTGGGTGGTATGATAGAGCGATTTTATGGTGTACCCCATATTTCTTGAGTAGTGCTTCCAAAGGCATGTTGCAGAAATGCTTGCCTTGGTCACTTAATAATGCTTTTGGGGTTCCGAAATGCGATAAAATGTTTTCCTTGAGAAAAGACATGACTATTTTGTGGTCATTGCGTCTCGTCGGTATTGCTTTCACCCATTTTGATACGTACTCCATAGCTAGGAGTATGTATTCGCAGTTGTTTGATTTAGGGAACGGGCCCATAAAGTCAATGCCCCAACAATCGAATATTTCAATTATGATAATAGCAGTTAAGGGCATAGAATTTCTTTTTGAAATAGTACCTAGCTTTTGACAGCATTGGTACGATTTACAGAAAGAATAAGCGTCCTTAAATATGGTGGGCCAATAAAATCCGCTGTGTAGGACTTTTTGTGCGGTCTTTTGGGAAGAAAAGTGGCCACCACACGCTTCAGAGTGGCACGAGGCTAGAATTACGGTTATATCCTCATTAGGGACGCAACGCCTGATGACCTGATCAGCACAATACTTGAATAAATAAGGGTCATCGAAAAAGAAATGGCATGCAAACGAGAGGAACCGCTTCCTGTCTTGATTCGACCAGTGTCTCGGAGTTTGTCCTGCGGCTAGGTAGTTTACTATGTCAGCATACCAGGGTAAACCCGAGACTGCCATAATTTGCTCGTCTAGGAATTTATCTTTGATTGGTATGGGCTCAGTATTGTCTGTGAATGTTAACCGAGATAAGTGGTCAGCAACCACATTCTCTACTCCCTTTTTATCCTTGATAGTGATATCAAATTCCTGGAGTAGAAGTATCCAACGGATAAGCCTCTGTTTTGCGTCTTTCTTAGATAACAGGTACTTGAGGGCCGAGTGGTCTGTAAAACAGACTATTGGGGACCCTATCAGATAAGACCTAAATTTATCCTACGCGAAGACTATTGCCAATAACTCTTTTTTAGTAGTTGTATAGTTCATTTGGGCTTCATTGAGTGTTCTGCTGGCATAGTATATAACATAAGGCTTGTCGTCCTTCCTCTATCCCAGGACTGCACCAATGGCGTAGTCACTAGCATCGCACATTAGTTCGAATGGCAAACCCCAGTTGGGTGCCTTTATTATCGGTGCGGAGGTAAGGTGTTCTTTTAGTGCATCGAAGGATATTTGACAGTTTTCCGACCATTCAAAAGGTGCATCTTTGACGAGTAGTTGGCACAGTGGTCGAGAGATGGCACTAAAATTTTGGATTAAGCGTCGATAAAATCCTGCATGTCTCAAAAAAGAACGGATGTCTCTAACTGTACGAGGGACAGGTAAATTCAAAATTATATCGATTTTCGCTTTAGCAACTTGGATACCTTTGTTAGAGATAATGTGGCCGAGGACAATTCCTTTGGTTACCATGAAGTGGCATTTTTCCCAGTTTAGTACTAGGTGTTTGTCCTCGCATCTCGCTAACACATTTTCAAGGTTTTCTAGGCAGTTATCGAAACTATGGCCAAACACCGAGAAGTCGTCCATGAAAACCTCGAGTGTCTGTTCAACCATATCGCTGAAAATGCTTAACATACACCGCTGAAAAGTAGCAGGTGCATTGCATAATCCAAAAGGCATGCTGCGGTAAGCGAACGTACCGAACGGACATGTGAATGTTGTTTTCTCCTGATCTTCACGAGCAATTTCAATTTGGTTGTACCCACTGTATCTGTCCAAGAAACAATAATACTTATGACCCGCCACTCGTTCTAGCATTTGATCCATGAATGGCAGTGGGAAGTGATCTTTCCGGGTCACAGTATTCAACTTTCGATAGTCAATACACATCCGCCATCCAGTGGGGATGCGTGTTGGTACTAACTCGCCATCTTTATTTGGGATTACTGTTATACCAGCCTTTTTGGGCACCACTTGGGTTGGACTAACCCAAGGGCTGTCAGAGATAGGGTATATTATCCCAATGTCTAGAAGTTTTAGGACTTCTTTCTTCACAACTTCTTGCATATTTGGATTCAGACGCCTCTGCATTTGTCCCAAAGGTTTGGCATCTTCCTCCATATATATCTTATGGGTGCAAATAGATGGGCTTATGCCTTTCAGGTCGGCAATAGTCCATCCTAATGCTCCCTTGTGCAGTTTGAGCATTTGGATCAACTTATCCTCTTGTTCTAAACTTAACGAGGCTGAGATTATAATGGGATAAGTCTTTTCAGTCCCCAGAAAAACATATTTGAGCTCTTTTGGAAGCTCCTTTAATTCAAGTTTGGGAAACTGAAAGTTCGAAGGCATGGTTAACTTCGTTTTCGAAGGCAAGGGTTCATATGGGGTGACCCACATGCATTACTCTCTATCCTCCTCTTTAGTTTCCATCATGAGGCAATCATGATTTAGAGCAGCGTCCAATGGGGTAGAATCGTTGGGTCGATAAGTAGCGTTGAATTGTGACACTACCACCTCCAAAGGATCTTTATAGTCAACCAAATCAACCTCATTTTCGATGAAGTTCACTTCTTATTCATCCTCGTATTCTTCAGGTCGGGGATTTGAAAAAATCTTGACATTTAAAGTCATATTCCCGAATACGATGGTCTTGATACCACTCCTTATTTTGATTGTGGCATCAATGGTGTTGAGGAATGGACGTCCAAAAATCACTGGGATTTGTGAACATGGATTAGACACAGGTTCAGTGTCCAAAATCATAAAATCCATCGGGAAGACAAATGTGTCTATCTGCACTAGAACGTCCTCCAGTATTCCTCTAGGATATTTGACTGACCTGTCTGCCAATTGCAATGCAACTCTAGTGTGTTTGAGTTCACCCAACCCTAGTTGTTTATATACTGAATATGGCAGCAAGTTCACGCTTGCTCCTAGATCAAGGAGTGCATTATCTATCCTTTGATTCCCAATTCTACACGAGATTGTTGGGATGCCAGGGTCTTTAAGCTTTGGAGGCAACTCATTTTGAATTATTGCGCTTGCTTGGCAAGCGACATAGGCATGTTTCTTTACACTTTGCCTTCTTTTGACCGTGCATAAGTCTTTCAAATACTTAGAGTAGGCTGGCACTTGTTTGATTGCATCAAGGAGCGGGAGATTGATTTTAACTTGTTTGAACAACTCCAAGAACTCCTGATTCTTTGCCTCGTTTTGGGGTTTCTTAAGCCTTTGAGGATAAGGTGCAGGGAAAGGGCACTTAGGTAATGCATCAATGACTGGCTCCTTTCCAGGCCTTCTCTCAACTTCTTCTACTTCTTTAGGAGTGTCCTTGTTTAATTCTACTGCTTTATCATTAGTAGACAACTCCTCTTCTTGAGTGGATGGTTTTCTCCTAATTACCACTTCCTCCTCTTCATACTCCTTGGGAGTAGAACGAGGCATGTTTTGCCCTATGACTTTGCCGCTTCTTAATGTTGTCACGGCTTTTGCTTGTTCATGGTTAGGAGGGCCATTGTTGTATCCCTTGGGGTTTGGAAGTGGTTGAGCAAGAAACATACCACTCGAACCCTCTTGACGTGCATCCATCCTCTCTAATGTTGCGGACATTTTACTCATCATTTGAATTAACTGTTTGTGTTAAGTTTGCATTAGAGAGTGGATCTTCCTCCTGCACCTTCTTGTGAGGTGGTACGTAAATATTTGCTTGTTGGTTGTTAGAGGGTTGAGCTTGGTTGTAGTTGTTTGTTCTATTCTGATTGAATGGCTGGGACTACCTGTTGTATTGCCCTTGATATTGATTATTGTTATTGTAGGGTTGTTGTTGTTGAAATTGGTTTTGGGTCCCAGCATTGTTTTTCCAGTCGAACCCGGGGTGATTCCATCTATTATTTTGTGGATTATAGTTGTTGTAGGAATTCCCCGCCCCCTATACCCTTGCATGGCATTCATTTCCATGGGGGGTTGTTCTTGAAAATATGGCACATTTGGACAATATTGAGTAGTGTGTCCCAGCATGTTACATGTGCCACATGGTTCTTCAGGCAAAAACTGCCTAGAACTCTCTCCTTTCATCCCCAATTCTTCCACTTTCTTTACTAGTTCTTCATACTTATTCATCAGATGATCCTCACTTTTTAGTTGATATAAACTTTTCTCTTCTGCACAGGATATCTGTGATCGTGGGATATCATCTGAATTTGACCACTCATGGGCGTGTTCAGCTAGCCACTCAAAATGAGCTTCAGCTTCCTCCGTGTTTTTACGAAGAAATAGCCCCGAACTCATGGTCTCGACCAACTTTTTCGTTTCACCATTTAGCCCTTCATAAAAGTAGCTGATGGTTCGCCATTTTTCATACCCATGATGTGGGCATGAGAGTAGCAAATCCTTGAAACGCTCTCAAGTTTGGGTGAACGTTTCATTGCTCTTTTGTTTGTAAGAGTTTATTTGTTGTTTAAGCTCGGTGGTCATGCGAGGTGGAAAGAATTTCTTCAAGAAAGCGGTATTCATCGCATGCCAAGTGTAGATGGAGTTTGGCTTCAAGGTGAGTAACCACGCTTTTGCTTTGTCCTTCAGAGTGAAAGGAAATAGCATTAAACGTGTCACATCTACAGGACAATTCTGTGAGAAAGTTTTACAAACATCCTCAAAGTCTTTGACATGTAGATATGCCTTCTCGCTCTCCATTCCATGAAAGGTAGGAAGGAGTTGAATCATTCCATTGCGAAATTGAAATTCGCCTGCATGGGGTGGAATGAGAATGCACGAAGGTGTGGGCGCATGTTCAGGTGTCATGAGATCGCACAAAGGACGAAGTGAATCGTCGATTGGTACAACCACATTATCACCATTTTCGCTTTGATTGTCGGCCATTGAGTCGATCAGTGTAACTATGGGGTTAATAGAACTAGATGAACTGGATGAATACAGTGGATTTCCAAAAATTCCTTCGATGGAATTATCGAACATAAAGGGAAAGACCCTAAGTAGTTTTTAATTGAAAGAAAAAGAAAAACAGAAAGAGATAAGGATAGATTGAGGTAATCGAAGCATTAGCTTGTCGCCTTCCCCGGCAACGGCGCTGAAAACTTGACACGAGAATTTTTCTGTGTGCGCTTGTGTGCTATACCCAAGTGTAGGTAATCGTGCAAGTAATAATCTGGTTAAGTCCAGGTCGATCCCACAGGGAAGGTGGTAAACTAAATACTTAGATTAATCTCAAAAAGGGAAAATAAAATTTAGTATTTTAAAGAAATGTAGAACACAAAGTCCCACAATTTATCAACTATTAAAAATAATTAAACTAAAATAAACTGATTGCCAATTAATTAATTAAAGTGATAATTTAAAATGTGTTTTTCCTTATTAAAAAGGAATGTTGGGATTACACGAATCCACCGCGACCTAGCCATCTACCATGTAGTTGCATTGAAGCTCAATGGAGTACGTCCTCAACAGTATTCCGTATTTCTCTTAGAATAAAGAATCCATAGCCCTTTCATGTCCAGGACTATATCATCACACTGGAGTTTGAAATACACAAAAGCGGTTTAAATCAATAGTTAAGACTCTCACCTACAATGGTATTAGCATTGAGGGTGGTTTGCAAAAGTTATTGAAGAAAAATGCCTCAAGGCTTAAAATTCACAGACTGTTTTGACAAACTGAGCGTTTGGGGACAGTTTGATAACAATCCAGTAAAACAGAAAGTCTAGGAATACTGTATAGAAGGTCCTCAAGAAAAGGGGTGTTCGATCGATCGACGCGCTTTCGATCGATCGAACTACCTCGTCTCTCGATCGATCGAACTGTCTTCGATCGCTCGACTGTGTCTCTGGTCATATCTATCGAACTACCTCGATCGATCGAACACAGGGATTATTCTTCTGCATGGCAGAGGTCTAAGATCACGATTTCATCGTGATCTCCCAAACCGGGGACTACTCAGACATCGTCTGGAGTGTCACAAATTTATTATTAACGTAAAAATTCATTAAGGTTGTGTTTGGATGAGGTTTAAACATGCAATCAATGAAAATCTATGATTAATCAACTACCAACATGTAAAACGATGATCTATGCAGATTTAAACTATGTAAACTACTGAAAGAATGCAACCAAAACTGATATATCAAAACCTGGAACGAACGAGCTATTAATAACCTTTAAACTTCAATTGAATTCAATGTTCAATCACCAAAACGTACAAAAATCAAAGTAGAATACTCTCTCTCTATGTAAAAACTAATAAAAATGTAAAGTGGGCGTCCTTATGGACGTCTACAATATGAGTATAAATAGCAGAAACCTAATGCTAGGGTTCCCCATACATTTTGCTGCGTGCGCGTAAAAATCTGATAAAAGGCATGTTCGATCGATCGAACGTTTCTCAATCGATTGAACTCTTGGGGACTTCGATCGCTTGAAATTATCTCGATCGATCGAACCTTCGATCAATCGAATGGTCTTCAATCGCTCGAACTCTACATTTCAGCTTTTACATGTCTTCTTTAGAATTCAGCATTTCCCTTCATCGTTATCTTTCTATTCTTCACACAGCAACTGCAGTCTGCACAAATTACAGCTAAAAATGCACAACTTATCATAGTTTAATCAATATGTATATAAACTAGCATTGTAATTCAAATTGCAGATAAATGGAGGAATTGTAAACTAAATCCATACTTTTTCTTCTTTTAGCGCGGTTGTATTTTACAAATACTCCCGCTTGTCAGCGTCGATCGATCGAACCTTCTGATTTTTGAGAATATCTTATGCAGTATTCCTAGACTTTTTGCTCTAGAGATTTGTTATCAAATTGTTCCCAAATGCTCAATTTGTCAAAACAGTTTCTAAACTTTAAGCCTTAAGGCATTTTTCTTTAATATCTTTTGCAAACCACCCTCAATGCTAGAACCATTGTAGGTGCGAGTCTTAACTATTGATTTAAACCACCTTCATGTGTTTCAAATTAACTGTGATGATATAGTCCCAGTCATGAAAGGGCTATGGATTCTTTATTTTAAGAGAAATACGGAATACTGTAGAAGATGTACTCCATTGAGTTTTAATGTAACTACATGGTAGATGGTTAGGTCACTGCGAATTCGTGTGATCCCAACGTTCCCCTTTTATTATGAAACACCATTCTTTAAATATCGCTTTAGTTAATCAGTTGATCGTTAGTTTAATTTAATTGCTTTATTTCTAGTAGTAGTTAATTGTAGAACTCCGTGTTCTACACCTTGCTTAAATCTTGAATTTTCATTTTCTTTTAGAGTTTAATCTAAGTAAATAGTTCTCAACCTTCCCTATGGGATCGACTTGGTCTTACCAAATATTACTTGCACATCTACCTACACTTGGGTATAGCACACAAGCACACACAAATAATTCTCGTGTCAACAGGCGTTGTGGGAATGATAGTTGTAGGTAACTGACCTAGAGTGTATGAGTTCTAGGGTCTTTTGACTCCTCTATTTTTGGCCACCTAAGGGATTTTTCCTTTTATAGGTTATGGACCTAAATGGAGTTAATGCCTCGGAAGAAGCTGAGGTCTTTTACCATCCGTAGTTCGGTGGTCTTAATTGCAGAGGGGTTTGACCCCAGGTCTTCTAGTGCCTTGGGGTGTGATCTCGAGGTCTTTTTGGTGCCTTGGGTGTGATCTTGAGGTCTTTTTGGTGCCTCGGGGGTGATCTCGAGGTCTTTTTCTTAAGCATCTAGTAGGGAACACTATTTGAAAGAATAATCCTTTATTTAATCTGGAAACTGTTATGAGTGCTCAGAAAGAGTTACAACTTATTCAGTAAAGAAAATTTGATTTACTGGTAATACTTCGATAGATGCTCTACATTCCAAGGGTGTTGTAAGTCCTACCCCTCTAGTGTTTGTAACCAATAGGTTCTAGGTCGGTTAACCCAGGTGACCTTGTAGGGTCCTTCCCAGCTTGGCCCCAGCTTTCCATAGCTAGGGTTCTTGGTGGACTAGTTGACTTCTTTGAGGACCAGGTCTCCCACCTGGAAACTGCGATGCTTTACTTTCTTGTTATAGTACTAGGAGACCTTCTGCTTGTAGGCTGCCATTCTGAAATATGTTGAATCCCTTTTTTTCTTCTACAAGGTCAAGTTCCACTCTGAGAGCATCTTTGTTATCCTGGGGCTGCTATAGTAGTGTGCCACTCGGTAAGTCGGTAGTTGAAGCCCACTCTGAACTATCGCCTCATAGCCGTAGGTGAGGGAGAATGGGGTCTCTCTAGTAGCCTCTGGGGGTGTAGTCCGGTAGGCCTATAGAAGGCTCGGCAGCTCCTCTGCCCAGAGTCCCTTTGCCTTTTCAAGTCTCTTCTTAATGGACTACAAGATGGTATGATTGGTTACCTCGGTTGTCCATTGTCCTGATGGTGCTCGGAAGAGGAGTAATGATTGGAGATTCCGTAGTTGGAGCAAAATTACCTAAACACTAGCGTGTCAAACTATTGCCTGTTGTCGGTGACCAGTACTCGGGGCACACTGAACATGCTAAGGATCTTTCTTTCCACAAAATTTTCCATTTTCTTCTCGGTTATGGTGGCCAATGGCTCGGCCTCTTCCCATTTGGTGAAGTAGTCGACTGTTATAACTACGAACTTGGCCTGACCCTTCACCACGAGAAGCGATCCGGCCATGTCGATGCCCCACTAGGTGAACGGCCAGGGGCTAAGGATTGCAGTTTGTGCTTCCGCCGGGTGGTTGATCATACTTGCACACCTTTGGCATTTATCGCATCTCTTTACATAGTCCTACGAATCCTGTGCCATTGTGGGCCACTAATAACCTTGTAACAGGGCTCTTTTGGATAGGGCCCTTTCCCCAGTGTGGTTCACGCACACTCCTTTGTGGATTTCTTGAAGAATGCTCTTAACCTGCATTGGGTGAATGCATCAGAGGTATAGAATAGTAAATCCTCTCTTGTGGATTACACCGTTGTGAGGTGGTACCTTGCCACTCGGTATTTGACCCTCTAGGCTTCGACCTTCTCGGCCAGGAGGTTTCCACTTGTGAAGAATGTTGCTATAGGATCCATCAAGCAGGGGCTTGCGTCGATCGGGTTTAACTCCATACCCTTTGAGGCAGATACACTGGGCTCGAGTAGGTATTCTACTTTGACTCCTTTTAGATCCGACTCTAAGGATGAAGCTTGACGGGCCAATCAGTCAACCTATGTGTTCTCTTCTCTCGGGATCTGAGTAATAGACAACCCTTTTAACTCGTTGGTGATTTTTCTGACCAGGGCTAGGTAGGCCACCATACTGTCCTCCCAATCCTCATACTATTATAAGACTTCATTTACTACCAACTGAGAGTCAATGTGCACCTTCATCTGTCGGGTTCCCATTAAGGTAGCCAGTTGCAGCCTGACCAAGAAGGCCTCATACTCTACCTCATTGTTAGATGCCTAGAACCCAAACCTGAGAGTGTACTCTAGCTAAATCATCTCAGGCATGATCAGGATGATTCCTCCCCCGCTACCTTGCTTGTTTGAAGATCCATCCACATAGAGCACCCAAGTCGAGATCCCAGACTGTAGGTCAGGTGGTAGGTCAGGTGGGGCATACTCATCAATCTAGTCTTTTGGGTATGTGAATTAGACAAGGAAATCCGGTACTGCCTTATCTTTGATCGTTATTCGTGGTCTGTAAAGCACTTCATACTCTTACAACTCTAGTTCCCACTTCATGAGTCTCCCGGACAATCTCAGGCCGACACAGAATCTTGCACAGGGGCTGATCCGTGAGGATGACTATAGTATGAGCTTGGAAATACAGACGAAGCCGCAAGGCCGAGGTGACAAGGGCGAATTCCAACTTCTCTATGCGTGAATATTTGCTTTCTACATCTTGGAGTGCCCGAATAGTATAGTATACTGGGTACTATACCCCATACTCTTCTTTAATCAGGGCTGAGCTTCCGTCAAGGGTGATACTGCCAAGTAGAAAATTAATTCTTCCTTTTGGATGGGTCTTGAGAGTAGAGGAGGTGATGTTAGATACTTCTTGAGTTCCTGAAATGCCTTCTCACACTCTTCTGACCACTCAAAGACTTTGCGAAGGATTTTAAAAAATAGCAAGCACCGGTCGGTTGCTCGAGAAATGAATCTATTCAATGCTGCCACCTGTTCTGCCAAGCTCTAGACTTCCTTTGTTGATCTGGGTGACCGTATGTTGATGTTTGCCTGAATCTTTTTTGGATTGGCCTTGATTCCCCTTCTGTTGACTAAATGTCCTAAGAACTTCCTAGACTAGACCACAAATGCGTACTTCGCTGGATTTAACTTCATCTGGTAACTTCCTAAGATGCTAATGGCCCCGACCAAATGCTCAAGATGGTCGGGTTTATCCCAGCTCTTGACCATAAGGCCATCCACGTATACTTCCATAGTCTTTCTGATTAGTTCTTTGAACATGTGATTCACTAAGCGCTGGTGGGTTGCTCCAGCATTCTTGAGGCTGAAATGCATCACTTTGTAGCAGTAGGTTCCTTGGACTGTAATGAAGGAGGTCTTCTTTTTATCGTCGAGGTACATGTAGATCTAGTTATACCTTGAGTAAGCATCCGTAAAAGAAATCGTTGCATCTACCAAGAGGTCTATCCTGGGCAATGGGTAGCAATCCTAGGGACAAGCCTTGTTCAGGTTGGTAAAATTTACGCAGAGCATCCACTTTCCATTACTCTTCTTGACCAGGATAACATTTGCCAACCAGTCAGGATATTGTACTTCACAAACTGATTGCGCTCTGAGGAGTTTTTCAACCTCCTCACGGACCACTTCCTATCTTTCCGAGGCCATGCCCCTCCTCTTTTGTTTAATTGGGAAGAAGCTTAGGTCAACATTAAGTCAGTGGGATATGATCTAAGGATCAATTTCGGGCATATCCTCATGGCTCTATGCAAAGATATCTTGTTTTTGTCTCAGAAACTGGATTAACCTTTCTCCAATCTTAAGTTCCAGGAGGGAACCGACATTGATAAATCGGTCAGGAATCTGGGGGTCTAGGATTACACGGTTGAGTTCCTCAACCGGGCTGACTCCCTCTCTATCTTCTCTTGGATCCATCTCTTCGATATTTAGGGCTTCGGACATTGCATCTCTGCACAAAGAACTGGCATAACAACTCTGGGCGGTGGATTGATCTCCCCTCAGAATCCTTACCCCCTGTGGGTTTAGGAATTTGACGACTAGGTTATAAGTCTACACAAGTGCCTTAACTAGGTTAAGGGTTGGTCTTCCAAGGATAACATTGTAAGTGGAGGGGGCCTCAACCATAACAAAACCCATAAGCATGGAGACCTGCTGCGGATGAGTCCCCATTAGAATCGGTAACTCGACCATCCTGAGCGGTTGTGTACTGGACCCGTTGAATCCCACCAGAGGGGTGGCCAATGATCGGAGTCGATCTCTTGAGATCTTAAACTGATCAAACATTGAGGCAAAGAGTATGTCGGAAGAGCTTCTCGTATCTATGAGTACCCTTTTGACCACATAGTTGTATATGGAAAGCGTCACCATCAGGGGATAGTGTAGATCCTGGATGTCACAAGATAAGAAGGTGAGGACGTCAGTTGAAGGTTGGTCAACTTGCTGGACATGTGCGACATCTGCTCAGGATGCCTTAGCATGACTCTTCCTAGCCGATTGGGAATCTCCACCTCCCAAAGTCCCTCTGAAGACCACGTTGATGTGCCCGAGTGGCTGTTGCTGCTCAGGGAGTTGGGCATCATGTCGTTGTTGTTTTTCATTGGTGATAAACTCAGTAAGATGACCCTACTCAATAAGATTTTCAATGGAAACTTTTGGCTTAAAGCAATCTGCGGTATCATGGTCGTAGTCTATGTAGTGGCGACAGTACTTGTCTCGATTCCTTTTTTTAGGAGGGCACTTCATCTTAGTCAGTCTTGAGCAATTTCTGAGCTTCGATAATTGCCATGACTTCCTGAATGGGCTGGAAAAGTGGTGTGAACGCGATCTGGATCTGATTCCAACAACCCTTTTGCTGATCCTGCTTCTGCTTTTTTCCTGGGCCCTTCTCGGAGCCTTCACATTTTTGTTTGGCTCTTATGGACTCATCTTCTGTAAGGCCTAAATTTTTGGACTTCAAGAACTCTTCAGTGTCAATTTACTTCCTAACCCTCTCTGCGAGTTCAATCAAGGTTGTCAGTCATCGTCTGTGAAACGATGTGGCAACCTTGGTGTTCTGAACCCCGAGTAGAAGCCTGTAATTGTGACTATCTCGTTTAGGTCATAGACTTGAAGCTTTTGTTAGTTGAACCGATTAACAAAATCCTTTAAGGATTCTCCCTTTCGCTGACTGACAATAAGTAGCTGGGTGTCAGGATGCTATAGACCGAGCATACCCATGAACTAGCTGACGAAAAGCTTGCTGAGCTCCTTAAAATCATCAACCGATCGGGTTTAAGGGAGTGGAACCACTGTGCAGTTGGGCATTTCAGAGTGCTAGGAAAGGCCAAGTAGTATAGTTCATCAGCATTGGTGGCCAACGCCATCTGAGCCTTGTAGGTCCAGACGTGATTGACCAGACTTCCCGAGCCGTTATAAGAGTCGAGATGAGGCTGTTTAAACTTACGTGGAATGGCAAACCCTATGACCTAGTTGGTGAACGATGACTCGGTCTTAGTGTTGGCATGATCATGACTTAGTTTTCGGCCTAGCTTCTCGATCTATTTCTCCAAGTCCTTTATGCGGGCTTTTATGCCTTCTCAATCGATATTCATGTGGTAGGTAGGGTCGGAGGAAGAGGCTTCCTCCTCAAAGTGTGTTGTCCTCAGGGATAAGGCTCGACTATGACTCTGGTTGATTGTGTGCCAAAGGTCACTTCGACTCTAGACCGAGTGATCATGGTTTGATTCTCGGGTCATGCACTCTTGCCTCTCTCGTCTGGAAACACGGCTATCGTTAATAATGTCTCTGGCATACCCATCAAAGCTCAGTTTGGTTCGGGCACGTTGTCGGGACCGTATTAGGTGCCGACCATGCTCGGCGTTCCCGGGCTATGTTCCGACTTCGAGGGGTTATTTGTTGGGCCAGCAGTGCTTCGATCTGCTGTTGAGTCTGATGCTGGCCTTCTAAAAGTTGTGTAAGAGTAACTATGACTTGCTATGGAGTAAGAATGGCTTCCGTCACCACTGGGGTCGGCGAGTTCGCTTGGCCGGTCTGTTGAGCAACCTTCTTATTCTTACGTGGAGCAATGGCGATCAGTCAATAATTTTATTGTTGAAAAACTATCATTCCTATAGACGGTGCCATACTGATGATACAATTTTTGGTTTAAGGTAAAAAAGAAGACAAGATAAGATTTATATGTGGTTCGGCCCTATTAATGAAGAGACATACGTCCACGTGGTGTTTCAGAGCAGTTTCACTATCGGAAAGTGACTAGAGACCTTTGGTGAACCAACAATGGACTGGCACTACCAAAGGTCGGCTAGGTCGTATGCTACCTATCTACCGCGTCAAATAATTTGATCCCCTCTATAAGGAAGGGTCTCTTTTATACAGAGACCTTCCCATACATGGAAACTACACTGACAAGGTAACATAATCTGATTGAGTTTGATTAGCACAATCCATGCGAGTTTCCTAATGCGATTAGGAAACTATCTTTACATTCCATTAGTCTTCTAGTTGATTGAGGAAATTGTCTGGAATGTTCTGGATCACGTCATGGGGCCAGGCTGAGCTGCACTTGTGACAAATTGGGCCTGGGCAGCAATTCCAACCCATGGGCCAGGACCCGTAGATATTGGCATACCGGCTGGGAACTCTACTAGTGCTCCATGACGTGTCCGCGAAGCTTTGCTCTCATTAGTTGAATATCTTTGTACGTATCATACTCTAGTATAAAGATAGGAAAATTACAGGTGTTACAGATGTAGAAAATCGTGGAGAACATTGGACTTCTTCATCTTCTTCTTGCCTTTTTCTCTCTCTAGGTTATGAAATATGAATGTGTGTCTTCTCCAACAAGTACATATCCTATGTATATAGGTTTCCTTAGTTTAAGCGGTTTCCCAAAGCCAAAACCCAATAAAACAGTCTTCTTTGTGTATCTATACAGATTCAACCAATCCCATGGTCACTGGAGCGACCATTGTGATGAGATTCCAGGAACTACAAGTAGAGGAATTCCGCTTAAGTGACCGAATTTGACCAAACCGATCAGAAGTTTTGGGGATTAGACTTTTGAAAACGGTTCAGTCTAGTTAACATGACATTCACATGGGCAGCCTTTCTTTTAACCAGTTTATTATTCTTCTATGAAGTTTTGGGGGATAGACTTTTTGAACGGACCCAACTCTATGTTGTTGCTGGGCTTTTAAGTTAAGGTAAGAAAGGTTGGGATTGGAAAGTTGTCCCATCTTATGCGGTTTAGCCAATTATTTGCAATCGTAGGGCTGAGATGGACTAGGTTCACACAAGGCTGAAAAGGCCTTTTTTTGTGGAGCTGAAAAGGCATGTTAACATACATGTTGTATAGATAGAGATTGTGTTTAATTGGGATGAATTAACCTACAAATAGAAGAACAAATAGATAATCAATGAAATTTATTAGTTTGTGATACCACTTCATTTGCAGTAATTGTACTAGTGAATATTTTTATTTTGTGTTACACAGATAGACATAGGAGCAGAACAAAGAAGTACTCAATGGGCAAAGTTGTAAGACTACTAAAAGGATTGGAGAAAGAGATAATATTTATTCATGTACATCTCCGGTATATATAACCTAACAAAGAACTAAAACTGGAAAGAGAATAAATCAGAAATAAAGGAGAATAAAGAAAATAAGGAAAGAAATAAAAACGGTCAACATGACCAATAAATACAGCGATATTATATTCTAATTCTAACACTTCTCCTCAAGGTGGGGCAAAGATATCGACCAGTCCTAGCTTGACAAGAGATGACTATAGTAGTGTAGGACAGACAGATTTTGGGAACATATCAGTTGTTTGATCAGATGAGGGAACAAAGCTTGGTGTGATGAGACCTGAACGAACTTTTTCTCGAATAAAGTGAATATCAACCTCTATGTGTTTAGTTCTCTCATGAAGGACGGAGTCAGAAGATAGCATGATAGCAGACTTATTATTACATAATAATACAGATGAGTCCATTAATGGAAAGCCTAACTCAGTTATAAGAGAACGAAGCCAAAGAAGTTCACATATGCCCTGAGTCATGGCACGATACTCGGCCTCAGCAGAAGACTCGGGAGATAACCACTTGCTTCTTACTTTTCCATGATATGAGATGACTACCACAAAAAGTACAAAAGCCAGAAGTGGAGCGTCTATCACTCTATGACCCTGAATAATCCTCATCTATAAAGCACATAAGGTTCACAGTCTGAATCTCTTACCCAGGAGAGACCTGACTGCGCTCCAGTCTTAAAGAAAAGCCCAAGACCAGGACATGTCTTCAGATAATGGAGAATATGATAAACACCATCTAAGTGGGATGCACATTGTGAGTGCAAAAATTAGCTCACAACACTAATAGTGAATACAAGATCTGGTCTTATGTTTGTCAAATAAATGATATGATCCACAAGACGTTGATGCACTGATGGATTTGGTAATAATTCCCCTAATTCTGCTGACAACTTAAGATTCAGATCTATAGGAATAGAGGCAGGCCTACACCCAAGCTTACCTGTATCCTGAAGGAGGTCAAGAGTATACTTTCGTTGAGATAGGGAAACACCCTATCGAGACCAAGCAACTTTAATACCTAGAAAATATCATAGAGGACCTAAATCCTTGATGTCAATGACATCCCAAGATCACGTTTCACCTGGACAATACCTAGAGCATCATCAACATAAACAGAGATGATAATGCGTTGTCCCCCAAACTGGCATCAAATAAGCATGTGTGGTCGGAGTGACACAGAACAAACCCCATAGTTAAAATAACATCACTAAGATAGGTAAACCATGCTCGGGGAGATTGCTTAAGGCCATAGAGGGATTTTCGAAGGTGACAAACTTTTCCCGAATATTCCCCCTTAGGTTGAAAACCCGGAGATGGATTCATGTAGATAGTCTTGGTCAAGTCACCATTAAGGAATGCATTCTTGACACATAGCTGATGGAGGGGCCAAGAATAGGAAGCAGCCAGAGAAACTAAAAGGCGGACCGTAGTTAATTTAGCCACGGGGACAAAGGTAGAACCAAAATCTTTACCCAAAACCTGGGTAAAGCCTTTTACAACAAGACGAGCTTTATATCGATCGATAGTACCATCTGTCAAATATTTCACACTGAAAACCCAATTACACCTAACTGTACGTTCACCAGAAGGGAGAGCAACTAGCTCCCAACTCCGATTATGCTCAAGGGCATCCATTTCCGCCTTCATAGCTATCACCCATTTAGGATTCTGGAGAGCCTCATGGACGGAGTGAGGAATAGAGACTGAATCAACCTGAGTAAGAAAAGACTGGTAGGAATCTAACAATTCCTATTAAGAAATATACTTGGTAATAGGATGATTAGTACTACTCGAAAAAAGAAAACAAGATGGGAGGCAATGAACAGGGGTAGGATAATGGGGAGGAGCAACATCAGAAACTAAAGGATGAGGCGAGATACCGGAGAAGAAGCTGGCAGGGGGTCTAGAGAGCGTGGACGACAAGCATACATGTGTGAGGGATCAGTCATGATAACCAGAGGCAAAAACATACTGGAGGACTCATGTATATTGGAGGACTCAAGTATAGGAACCGGGCATGGAAGGACAGAAATATCTTCCATAATAGGCTCCATGGTAGCTTCAGGGGTGGGAGAAGAACTTATAAAAATAAAAAATAGAAACAAAATAAAAAAAGGACAGTTTCCAGAAAAGTGACATCCAAAGAGTGATAAAAGTGACGAGTGACATGATCATACCACTTATATCCTTTGGACATAGAGGAATACCCTAAAAAGACACATTGAACAGCCTTAGCGTCGAGTTTAGTACGGGTAGGACTTTTATTTTGAACAAAACAAGTACACCCAAATACACATGGAACAAAAGAAAAGACTGTACTATCAAGCTTAAGGATATGAAGAGGAGCCTTGCCTTGTAGGACACAACTGGGAGTCCGATTTATACGGTAAGTGGCTGTGAGAACAGCCATGTGCCAGAAATACTTGGGAACACCCATACCACATAAAGACACCTAACCATAAACATAATATGACAATTTTTATATTCCGCCACACCATTCTGCTCAGGGGTGTAAGAATAAGAAAGTTGTTGGAGAATCCCACCTTTATTAACTTCAGACCTAAACTCATCTGTTATATACTCTCTACCATTATCATACTGAATATCACGCACAATAGTATGAAATTGGGTTTTAATCATTTGCAAAAAAAATTCTAAAGTGAATGAAAACTTCAGATTTTTTCTTCATGAGATAAACCCAAGTACAACGAGTATAATCATCAATAAACATGACATAATACCGGTGTTGAGATAGGGCCATGACAAGTGAAGGCTTCTACACATCAAAATGGATAAGATCAAAGGCACTAGGTGCCTGGTGCATATGGAGAATATATGTAGTGCAAGTATGTTTTGACAGGTCACACACAACACATTTAAAATTAGAATCCTTCCAAGCTTTATTTAAAGAGGGAAATAACAAACACAAATACTAACAATTCGCATGTCCTAGACAGGCATGCCACAACTCTAATGTGTGAAGAGAAAAGACATAATTATTCGAGACTGGGAAAACATTATTTGAGACTGGCAAGACAGAAGCTTGTAGACTGGAGGAGGATACCCTGGAAGACGGAGGATCACCGAAGTAGTAGAGACCTTCACGCTCATACCCCCTGTCAAAAATCTTCTTCAAAGTCAGGTCTTGCAAATAACAACAATTGGGTAAGAACACAACACAATTATGATTTTTCACAAGACGATTAACAGAAATACGATTATAGGTAAAATTAGGGACATAGTAAACTGAGGAAAGAGTGATGTCAGGAGACAAGCGAGCATCACCCTGACTATGAATGGGGATGGAAGACCCATCTGCAATATGGACAGACTGATCAATAGAGGTAAAGGGAGATGTAAATGTGGAAGGCTCAACAGTCATGTGATTATTGGCACCCGAATCCAGAATCCAGAGCGGATGATTTGACTTACCATGAAGGGCGATAAGAGTACCTGCAACAATACCGGTTGTGGGGCCAGAAGACGAGTAACAAGCATCCAAACCCAAAATGTGACTAAAGATGGGCAATTGGGAACTGAAGTTACCCATATTTGGGTGGAGAAAGAACAACTTCTTTTCCTGTATTAGCCATGAAACTATGCAAGAACAGATAACTAGGAAGAAATCTAAAACACACGGTCCTGGGATGAATCAACAAGGACAGCCAGAAAACATAATAGCAACAATCACAGTCGGACACTTGGCGAAAAAAAGACGGGGGCAACTGAACACTCGGTCACCCAAACATGAAACAAAGAGCACTAAAATGGCTCTAGCACATCACAAACAGGCCCAACACGGGCAAGACGAGTAGCCCGAAGGCTACTGAACAAAGCCGAGGGATCGATGGTGGCACCGCTAGTTGGGTAAGGTAGTGGCGGCATAGAGGAGGGGAGATGGGGTTTGGCTCGGCTGTGGTGAGGCTTGGTGGTGGTCGGCTCAAGGAGTGGAGGTGGTAGAAGGAGTCAGAGCAAGGAGGGTGGTGGTGAGTTAGGGTTAGGGAGGTGGTGGTGTTGACTCTGATACCAAAAAGGATTGGAGAAAGAGACAATATGTATTCATGTACATCTCCGATATATATATATAGCCTAGCAAAGAACTAAAATTGAAAAGAGAATAAATCAGAAATAAAGGAGAATAAAGAAAATAAAGAAAGAAATAAAAACAGTCAACATGACTTATAAATACAGTGATATTATATCATCATTCCAACACTATTTAACTTGGTCGCACGGTGATTCAGGGATAGTGCTTCCAAACCAATTTTTATTTATTTTTATCTATTTATATATATGTTTTTTAGTATGATCTTTTGTATCAAAAAGATTAGAATTTTGTATAAAAATCTATATATAGTTTATTTTGTGAGATTTCTGCTCGTTTTAACTTATGGTTGTGACGAGGGTTGCAATTATAAGCAAGCATGGATGATTCTGTACAGTGTAAAGGTAAAATTTTGGAAAAGCCATGTGCAAATTAATTTAAAATTTTATAAATTACATACTCCTATCATAATTAAAGTTTTGAAAATTTTTGCACGGGCATGGGCCACATGGCCTCTCGGCCTCCACTAAAAAAGTAGCACCCTGGATAGACAACACTTGCATCTAAACCAATATGCATGCCCATAACAGTCCATAACAGCACTGTGTATACGGTAGTAAAAGTAGGTGACAAGACTTATCCTTGTCCTACTCTTAAAGGATGTTGATTGGATTTACAAGTGTGTAGCGCACATAAGTGTTAGGAAACTGTGTTCCCAGAATCCGTTGACAGTGCGTATAAGTTGGTACTGCAAAAAAATTTCGTGAAATCTATAATAACCCTACAAGGGCAGAACTAGGGTTACCTTGAACTGCATACTAAAAGCCATGCTTTATGTAGTTGATTTATTATTCATTTAATAAAATCAGTTAATCCATTTTAGAATCTGTGTGGGCAATGTTTGTATTATATTATTTATTTAATATTATGCATGTGTGTCTCTCATTCTATATAGTAGCTGGTTTGGTGTGTAGAGTTCGGCTTACACACGGAAGATCAGGCCATCAGATATTATAGAATGTAAGATTTTGGTTTACAGTCTTAGATGGGATTGGACACACCATCGGTAGGACTGCAGCATGGTGTTGTAGTAGGTTTGTCTTGACTACGGAAAATGGTTTAGTTTCAACTCACTATGCTGGTACACTTTGTGTATTAAACGGGACTGACTTGGGGTAATTATCTTTATACTGACTTATAAGATAATTAATACCTCATGGCTATTATGAGTGCTTATGCTCTAAATCCTAAGTTAATTTGTAGACACATACATTTGATATTTACAGTTGATCCCTAAAAGGGTGAGATCCTTAAATGGGTCAATATCTCATTGGATTGGGTGGCAATATTAATTGTGTGGTGGATATTAATTAATGATGGAATCCATGTCTCAATTTTTGGGATTGATGATATCCCCTTGAGAAAGCTTATAAGTTTTGATTATGTCAAACCCTGCAGGTGGATTTTGTATCCGACATATCAGATAAGTTAAGCAAAGGAACTCAAGGAATTTTAAGAAATTAATTAAATATGATTGTCAGTAATTATAGTTAATTAATGGATATATGTAATCTTAACATGGGGAGATAATAAGCATTTAATAACATGGAGCTCAAAATATATTTTTGAGATAAGGGTAGGAGTGCAATTATAATTCTTTAGTGGTATGAATTATAATTTATGGAAATAGGAATCTGATTCAGTTCGAATTAGGGTTTCCTAATTCCATAAGGAAGCCTATTCCTTATTCACTTCTTATGGTCCCTATCGTAGCCTATATATATGCTGCTTTGGCTCTCTCATCAGTTAGCGTTTTTCCATCAAGAGTATTATAACTCGGAATAGAAAAGAGAGCGTAAAAGAGGGAGAGTAAAAAACAAAAAGGATTTCGAAAGAGCCCATACTCAGTTCGATATTCTGGCAGCGGAGGAATACGGTAGAAGAAAACAAAAAGGATTTCGAAAGAGCCCACACTCAGTTCGATATTCTAGCAGCGGAGGAATACGGTAGAAGATCGTGAGCTGTTATCGAGCCCGTGTTCTCGATTCGTCTACTACAGCAATCCGTTTTGCAGTTCAAGGTAACCCTAGTTCTGCCCTTGTAGGGTTATTATAGATTTCACAAAATTTTTTGCAGTACCAACTTATACGCACTGTCAACGGATTCTAGGAACACAGTTTCCTAACAGTGGTATCAGAGCAACGTTGATTCGGCGTATAGGTTGGAAGCAACCATGTTGTCCAATAAAACAGATCTTATGCGTGAATTGATGGATGGATAGAACGTAGATCTGTGCTAACCCTTGTTTTGCAGCGTTCTTATTCCACTATTATGGTCGCTGGTTTTGTGTGATTGGATCCCACGATGGGTTTATTCGTGGTTAATATTGTTGTTTTGATATAGTATGTGAACTCCTTTATGGAGGCATAGGATTTGTATGTATTAGATCCCACGCTTGATTGATGCGTGGTTAATTTCCTGCAAATATATAGCATGTGAACTCCTTCACGGAGGCATAGGGTTTATGTAATATATCTCAAGTAAATCTGTGAAGATGGTTCGTGAGAGCAGTTTTACAAGCAGTTTTCGAAAGCAATCTAGAAGCAGTTTCAGAAGGCAGTTTCAGAAGACTGTTTCAGAAAATAGTTCTGAAAGGCAGTTGCTGATGGTAAATTCAATTTAGCTTCCGGGGCGCTGCCCCGGAAAGGGCAGCTCGACCCCCGTTGCGTAGTGGCGACATAGAGCTAATCGGATTCAATGAAGATTTCTTCACAAGAGTTGCAGCTTGACCATAATAGTGGGATTCCTATTTTATTGTGGTTTCCTTATTTATGTGTGATTGAATGATTATTATTGTTTCATGTTTAATTAATAGGACAACATGGATAATTGTTCCTAGACCTATTTCAGATGTCTAGCTGCATGTTTAATTTATATTAATTTAAAATGATGGACAACTACATGTGTATTTAGAAATAAAACTAATTCCATAATTTGAAAACATAAGTACTTATTTTCTAAAATCATGAGAATAGAATAATTTTATTATCTACACATGTGGGTTTCACTAGTAAGGATGAATTAATCCTTGTCAAGTATTCCATTATTTTTTATTAATTAAATTAAAAGTTTTTCTAAAAAATTATAACCCTCAAATTTTTTTTAAAAATTCTAAGTGGGAGAGGGAATTTATCAATTATAAATTCCATGGTCTCCATCACTGGTTTGTAGATGATATGATTAATTTTGTGTGATGGCTCTAATGTCATCCTCCCTATCGGATGTAGTTGATCATGGAATCATCAGTACAAACTTCTTTAAAAGAATGTTTTGGGTGATTGTTGGTGCGGGTCACCTCTCCATCAGAGGTGTTCCTCATGGAACTCTTGACCTAGAATTAAGTGATGGTATACACTTAGCTATAAATAATAATATCCTCTCCATCTGAGTCACTGTTATTATTTATAGGACCAATGCAAGTCAGCAGTTTAATTTTATTAGGCAAAGTACATTGCCTGGATAGTAAAATTAAAAGGCAATTGTCTATCTGAACAAATGATGGATAGTATATGGCTTCCCATCGAATCATACTATTCGCGGTGTATCAGGTTGCTAGCGGATTCCTTTCAAATATGGTAGAGGGAACCAATATTTTCAACTCGAATCCATAGTAATTTTTGCCCAAACGTAATTATTTATGTTATGTGATTCTCAGGCTTTTAAATGGGTACTTTCAATCCACTTGCTGTTATACTTAAAGAAAACAAACACTACACCAGAATGGCCGATTTGTCACGGTTTTGGACAGTGACAAACACCTTTTGTCACGGTTATTGACCGTGACATTTTGGGGTGTGACAAAATTTGTTGTCACTGTCAAAAACCGTGACAAATACTCTTTGTCACGGTTCATTTGTTACACTTTAAAAGTGACATATCACTTCTAATTGTCACAGTTTGTCACTGTTTAGGACCGTGACAATATATTTATTTGTCATGGTTTTCGACTGTGACAATTTATAGAATTAGTCACATTCTTTGTCACAGTATGGGACTGTGACAATTATTAAGATCGTGACTGACTAATATTTAAACGTAATGTCACGGTTTTCTCTAATTGTCACGGTTTATAACAGTGACAAATTAGAATTTTTTTTAAAAAAAAATCTTATTTTTGCAAGAATCCACCTTATTATTTTGGTACTTGACACAATATAAACACTAATAACAATAATTGCAATCCGATACAATGACCTGTTTTAAACACAGATTGTAAGATCACAAAAAAAAAAAAAAAAAAACAATTGCATGCATTTCCAATTTGGTCACATAAGAAAAAAAAAAAATCAAACCCATAACTTTAGCAATCCAAAAACCTAATATAAGATGACAAACATTACAGAAAATGTTATTGTCTAAAATAAATCTACGAAGTCCACAGATAATCGTCTTCGCCATATGCCACTTGGGCATGTTGCTAAGGCTTCCTACGCATCTCCTCCTCAATGTTAACATTGTCCAAGGTAGTCTCCTCGCATTCAGGAAGAACAACTTCAAGAACCTTGCATTGTTCCCTCATCATTTATTGCCTTGAATTGGACTGCGAGTGTAAACCACAAAGACAAAGATTATCCATTTATGATGCAAGCTTAAAGATCAGATTTCAAGTCACCGACCATGTATTGAAAATAAAAATTAACCTACAATTCACTGGCTCTAGAAATCCCAGACTATCTTTCTATTTCTTTTCTTTTCTTTTTTCCTTCTATTCTTGTGTGTGTGTTTAGAAAGTGGGTCAAGTGGATCTTATCGTGATATAGGAGAGAGAATGTGAGTTTTTTTAGGGAAAAAAATTAAAGGAGGGTAGAGAAGAACAACAGTGTTTGTAGACAATGTTGTCTTTATTGGAGGGATTTTACTTTTATCGCTAGATAATAACTCAACTTTTTTACTCCAAGTATGTGAAAGAACTCCCAGGAAGGCTCAACCAAATGCTATTGGCACAAACTGGACTAGAATTCATGAGTTTCTTTTTTCAAGTCATCGGATTTCCTTTTAGTAACAGTCCACCAAATTCAAGGTAAAATACCTATGTCTTCAAGCTACCATGTATTATACAATTGCAAAAAGTATTAATACAAATTAGAAGCACAATGATGAAACCTTATACGGTTATACAAAGGCCAACCTAAATCTAACCAGCCAACAAGATTAAAAAAAAAAACTACAAATCAGACTGGTTTCAAATTGGCAAGTTGGTGGCATATTGCACTAAAAGTTTTAAACATACTACATCCCCAATTTAGTCATCACAACTTCAAAGTTCATAGATAAGTGAAAATTTGCAGATTCATCCCACCCACTAGTAGAAGAGTTTTTCTTGCACATCTCCTCACATAGTTAAAGTTGATAATATATCATGGGTTATAGTGGGATGTTTAGAATGCAAGAGCCTAAACTAAAGACTACCAAACACTTAGTAAGCACATGAATAAACAAAATTGGTTTGCAAATGTTAAATCGACACCACTTGGGTACATGGCATCATTGTCAAATTACCACTAGCCAGCCACAATTGGTTTGCAAATGTTCTTTCTAGTTTCTGCAGTCAGTTCAGAAGTGGGCAACAAATATGTAAGTGAAATACGTGTTTCTACAATCTGAATATTTCAAGATGAAACCTGCCTGAATACTACAATTTCTATACTCTAAAGATAAAGAAGTTCAAGGAGCAGACCTTTTCACAAAGTGCGCTTTCGATGAATTCGAGAAATTTCTCCAACAAAGCACTGGGTGGCAATAGGTTGTACCACATGAAGCATCAATTGGTTTGCAAAGTAGGATTACAAAATTTGTGGTATCCTTGTGCATCCTGAATTTCTGATAAGCTAGAAAGGGATTCATTGATTGGAAAAGAAAAAGAAAAATAAAAAAGAGGATGCTAAACTACTAAGACGAAACTTAAAAGGCACTCGGAGATAGAACCATTCAAGGTCATCATTCTATACTTACAATGCTCTGAGACAGTATCAATGCAATTAGTGCACTCAAAGAAACAAGAACTAAGAGAGACAGTTTCTGGTAGAAAAGCAGAAAAAAGATTGAAGCCTGCGAGGAGGTGAACCTGAGAAGTCGGCAAATCTATTGCAAAGTGATGTTCAAACTTGAAAATATTTGGATCATAAATAATTGCCACCAGTGGTTGGGTGTAAAAAAAAATCAATAGTTCAAATAGGAGGAAAAATGAGCTTCAATAGTAATGCTATGTTTCCCAAATTTGTATACCAAATGTGGTTCCCAAGTTGAACATCTACTATTTATGCATTTAGATATGAAATTTCTATTAGTACTCCGAGTGTGCAAGAAGATCTAGTAACTTAAACTAAGAAAGTAAAAGAAAAAATTGCATTCTTAAACCATGTCCAAGTCTACCTCATGTAGATCTTGGTCCATGAAACTAATAACAATGAATAAAGATAGTAAAAAGTGAGAATTAATAAATGATCCGCTAGGTTAATATACTAAATGGCTCCAAGTGCTTTCTTTAGAACTATACAAGTCCTTTTATTGTAAATGCCTAAATGGATTGACTACATCAATGCACATAATATTGCATGATGGCTGCGTGGACGTGTTGTGCATTGCATGTGTGTTGTGCTATGCACGTGCTTCTGTGCAGTGAACGTGTTGTGTAGTGGTGTGTTGTGCACATGTGCAGTGAGCGTGTTGTGCTGTGTTGTGCACATGTGCTGCTGTGTATGTGACCTGATTTCAAATACAATATATGGACTCACAATTTGTACATACACAAACTGGCAATCTACAATTCTACAAAAGCAATACATAGCTAAACAAATTTCCATAAAATGTATAAGAAAACTAAAATTTATCTAGTATCATATCCAAGTAGAAGAGGGATACATACAATCTGTATTGGTTCAGCAAGCACCTCCCACGATTGGTTCAAGTCATCAGTGAACAAAGTCTCATTGACCCGCAGCAAAACAAATTTAATGAGAAAATGATACCCTAGTATATAGGATCAAATTCTGCTTAATAGGCACTATAATTCTTGAAGCTAATGAATACAATTCAGATAGCAAATACATATATAAAGGACAACAGGCTGCTTAACAGCCATTTTCACAAAAGGCCACCTTCTTTTAATAAGATATTGCTTTATCTATATTAAACAAATAAATAGAAATAGTTTCTGGTAATTATGCACTTTACTAGAAAGAATTAGCACAACTTTTAAGTTGTATCCCTACCTCAAGCTTTGTTATACCCTGTGTTCTTTGTCATCTCAACTAATTTGCTATCCTCTCACCTTCTAAAAATAAAGGACTAATGATATGCTTACCAAAGTTTGAATCCCAAATTGGTTCCCAAATGCTTTGTCAATTGTACCATGTGGCACTACCCATCACTATCATAGCATCTGGTACGAGTAACAAAGCATTTGGGAACCATCTAATAACAAAGTCTCATTGCCATATAGATATTTACTAAAATACCGTTGTCATATATATATGGCAATTACAAAATATTATTGGTATGGACATTTGAATTAGTTATGCTCTATCAAAGTATGGGTTGTTCGGTTACCTTATATAACATGAAAATGCTATTGGAAATAAACTAGAGTTAATTAGTATAATGTCCATTTTACTCTAGGTTTCTTGCAATAGGCCCAACGTATGAAACAATTTCGTCTGAAGTCCACACCACAAAATTTGGACCAAATACCCTTCCATTTCTCATTCAAAACTGCAATTAATAACCCCAACTATTTTAGGGGTTTTCAAAATTCAAATCCCAAATACCTAAATGATAATAAATCACATTATATATGCATCTCTCTCTCTCTCTCTCTCTCTCTCTCTCTCTCTCTCTGTTTAGAGAGAGAAAGCTCAGGCCATAGCTCAAATCATCCTCACACAGGACCTCTCCGGCGACCTCACGCTAGTCGACGCAAGCCAGATAAACTCCATGGCGAGATGCTCAGTCTCAAACACGCCGCCGCGCTCCTCCCGGGGACCAAGATCATGGCCGACTTGGACTACTCGAGGACCAAGATCATCGTCGGATCCGCTCTCTGTATCGTCATCGCCGGCGCTAGGCAGAACCCCGGCGAGTCCAGGCTGAACTTGATACAGAGGAACAAGGGTGTTCTTGATTATTGTGCCCCAACTTGCGAAGTACTCGCCCGATTCGATGTTGGTGATTGTTTCGAACCCGGTTGATGTTTTGACTTATGATTCTTGGAAGCTTTCTGGGTTTCAACAACAATGGCAATACCGGATCTGCTCTCTCTCAAGCTATACAATGGAACCCGATTGTATATTATGTTGTGGTTCAAAGGTTGTGGTCCAAAAGGTTGTAGTGTAAAATTTAACACTCATGTTCTTGGTTTCACATGTTATGCTGCGAAATTGTATACTATGTGAATGAAAAATGTGATGTCAATGAAATATTGCAGTCAGTGTAAAAATGAATGTGCAAATGAATTTGTGATAAGACAGTGTTCCTTTTGTTGAATAACTCGAATATGAGTGTGAAATTTAACATTTATATTCATTCTAGTGTGAAATTTAACACAATTTTTTTTGGGTGATGGTGATGAATGACTGTTAGATCACCCAAGAATGGTGAAATACGAAATTAAAAAAGATATGTGTAATATTAAACAAATTCTAACGTATAAAGCCCTACAATTATGGCATTTAGTAACTTAATTCCTAAAATATATGCAAGATTTAGTAACTTCCCAAAATTATGGGATTGAGTTTGACCAATTGCAGTATAAAATAAGTTTGGTAACTTCCCAAAATATATGCAAGATTATGGGATTGAGTTTGACCAATTGCAGTATAAAATTTTCACACTAATGAACTAGTTGCAATGTAAAAACAAACCAGTTGCAGTGTAAAATTTCACACTAATGAACCAATTGCAGTGTAAACGAACTAGTTGCAGTGTAAAATTCAATACTCGCATAAATGTATGGTGCATAGTAACAGATTAATGATTATTGGTAGAACATACAAAAATGGGATACCCACATAAAAATGGCGTTAGAAATATTCAAAAGACCCATAATGTACAAGGCTAAAGTAATGGGATTTTATTTCCATATATTTGATATGCAAATCAATGAGATAATAGAGTTATTACCATATATATATATTTCTATATATGTATGCCTGTGTATATGTATAGGGGTAAAAAAGTCACTAAAATTATCTATAATTGGGGATTGTGGACTAATCTCTAACAATATTTACAATTATAGGGTCTCTCATTGGGAAGTACCAATTGGTGGGTCTATTATAACAAACATTGGTAGAATGGGATTTCCCACTAAATTTTTCAATAAACTATGCTTAAATAAGAGTAATTAAAAGATTCAAAATGCTTTTGGTTACTTCTACAAAATTTTCATAAGCTTTTATTGATCAATTTGCTTTTTAGATAATTCTTGAGATATAGTGCTAAGCTATTTAATCAATTTTAAATGAATGGCAATTTCATTAAAGGAAGGATATTCTTTATTGCAGTACAGTAATGACTTTATAGTAAGTCTAACTAAAACATTCATCCTATTTAGGTACATAGATTATATAATGTTACAAATTTGAGTGTTAATAAAAAGCATAAATTGATCATGTGTAAATTTAGGATATTGTTAATAAAATAGTATTATACCAAATTTTGTACTCACTCCGTCCCTTAAAAATAGTCCACTATTGGGAACTCAACTTTTTAAGAGACAAAAAGATTCTACACCTATTTTTCACAATTGTCTATTCATTACAACTAATTTTTTGGTTTTGTCTTGGCATAGATTTCAAAGAAGGATAGTTTTGTAAAGTGAGTAAAATTTGTATACCAATTTTGGAAGGTGGACAATAATTTTGGGACATCTCAGAATGGAATCCAGGACTATTTTTAAGGGATGGAGGTAGTAATTTTTATTTAAGTTACCCGATGGTAAATACTTCACCGCCCTGACACAGAACCGACCAAATCCGACTCTGCTACTAATCGGGTTGGGACGTGATTTGTAAACAAATCGTAATAAGGAAAAAAGGTACTATGTGCCAAACCCGTCCCGTTGCAATCCCTAATCTGTGCCCCATTTCCATCCCTAATCTGAACTAGATGATTCCTAGTTTCCCCACACTTAAACCCATTTTTCACACTCTGTTACCATGGCACCAAAAAATAGCCTCCAATTATATCAGTGCAAAATCAATACATTAACAATGAAATTTGGCAGATTACATAATATAGAATAAACTGCAATCGCATAGAGTCCAAATAAAACTCCATTAGAATCAATCAACATGGTTAGAAGAAATAATAATAATAATAATAATAATAATAATAATAATAATAGTAAAACAAAGATGAAGTTAAAGTCCATACCATGTCTTTGATCATTCTCCATATAATTCTTGCCATTTCCATATGATGGTGTTCTTGGTATGTGAAAAAACGGTGAATAAGCAAAGCAAAATCATTAATTTGAACAAACTTTCAAATATTGAAACTGAAACTTAATTAATAACTTACAGATTGAGTTTCACATTCTCTTCCAGCACATGGCGCACACATATACTTCATTTGAGAGAAGCATATCTCTACAAATTAACATAAAGTGAAAATTAAACACAAAATCAAAGCAACCACTTCTCTCATACCCACAAAATCAAGCTGGAAACGGGAAAAAGTTTAACTCTTAGAAACCACATCAAGCCCTAACCTCAAACAATTGCAGTACCAAACCCTCGGTGATGGTGTGGTTGGTGGATCTCGGCAATGCTAGTGAGCCGAGGGGAGGCGACGGCCGGACTGGGTTGGGGAAGGGGGTTTGGGGAAAGGGGAGGGAGTCGACGATGGTGGTGGGTTGGATGTTGAAGGTGAGGTGAGGAGGGAGGGAGCTGGTTGCCGACCATACTAGTGTTCCAGCGTGAGGACGGGGCAGCGGCTATGAAAAGGGGAAGGGGAAAGGTGATGGTGATGTGTTGGATCATGGTGGCGGTGGTGGTGTGGTGTGGTGTGGTGTGGTGTGGTGTGTCGGATGGTGGTGCTAGTAGGTGGGGATGAGCAGGAAGGAGGGGGGTGTGATCAAAGATGAAGAGGAGTCATAACAACCCTAAATCGAGAAGACAAAGCAGTGAAAAGAAAGAAGATTTTTTTAAAAAAAGAGACTCAATAATACCGAGCGTGTCCTGAAATATAGTACCGAAACTGAAGAGAGGGAGAAAAACGAAAAATAGAACCGCCTCTTAAAACATGAAAACTTTGTAGGCTTTAACACTAACAATAATATTTGTTAGGGTAATTCTTTGGTGACAACTTTCATACAACTTTCATACAACCTCTTAAAAAGATGTGTCTATCTCTCTCCTATGATGTCACTGGACCCTATAGTGACATAGGAGAGAGATAGACACATCTTTTTAAGAGGTTGTATGAAAGTTGTCACCAAAGAATTACCCTATTTGTTATCACTATTTTAAATTTAGACCATTTTTGTCACTGTTACAAACCGTGACAATATATAATATTGTCACAGTTATAAACGGTGACAATGTTTGTCACTGTTCAAGACCGTGACAAACAAAAATATTGTCACGGATTTTTTATTGTCGTAGTTAAAAACCGTGACAAATTCTGTCACTGTTTTAAGCCGTGACAAACTGCCCAAAAATTAGTGTGACAATTCGGCCAATTTGGTATAGTGAAACTTACTGGACCAAACTATACAGACTGGAAAAGGAATTTGGATATTGTGTTAACTGCTGAAGAGTACAAGTTTGTGCTTACTCAAGAATGTCCTGACCAACCTGGTGAGGGGGCAACCGCTGAGGAAACCCAGGCTCACAAGAAATGGGTCAAGGCTGATGAGATGGCGCGGTGTTACATTTTAGCATCCATGTCAAATGTTCTGCAACATCAGCAGCAGTCAATGACCAGCGCCTGTGACATGATGGAGAGCCTCCGAGAGATGTTCGGGGATCAAAGTCGTGCTGCTAGGCAGGTTGCTATGAAAGACTTGATGAACACAACCATGGTTGAGGGGACGCCTGTAAGGGATTATGTTCTTAAGATGATATCTCTTCTTAATGAACTAGAGATCCTTGGAGCTGAAATCGACGGGGAAACCCAGGTCGATATCGTACTCTAGTCACTGCCAGAGTCTTTTAAGCAATTCCGCCTCAATTACAACATGAATAAATTTAAATATACTTTGGCGGAGCTACTTAAAGAACTCCAGGCAGTTGAGGGTCTCAACAGAAAGTTAGGGAGTGCTCTTGTGTTTGAGAAATGTTCTGTTTCAAAGCCAAAAGGCAAGAAGAAAATGAAAAAGGCTCAAAAGAAGGCCGCGGGTCCTCCGCCAATCCAAAGGCCACGAGGACAACCGGGAAAGCCTAAAGGCAAATGTTTTGTTTGCAAGCAGCCAGGACACTGGAAGAAGCAATATCCAGTTTATCTCGCCAGACAGAACAATCAAGGTAAATCTCATTTACTAGTTGTTGAATCGTGTTTAGCGGTCCGATCTACCGGTACCTGGTGTGTAGATACGGGAGCCACTGATCATGTATGCAATTCTTTGCAGGGGTTCCAGGGAACCAGGCAGCTCAGTGATGGAGAGATTTATCTATATATGGGAAATGCTACGAGAGTAGCAGCAGTTGCAGTAGGAGATCTACATCTTAGTTTTGGTAGAGATAGGATTTTAATATTAAGAAATTGCTTTTATGTACCTTCTATTAGAAGGAATTTAGTTTCAGTTTCTAGTTTAGTAAAGAATGGATATTCAGTTCATTTTAATAAAGTAGTAGTTATTAAAGAAAATAAACGTTTTATTTGTTCTGGTCAATTGGTGGATGATCTTTATATTATAAATTCTATCTCTCCTATACTGCAACTTAATGAATTAAATAACACAAATAGTTTGCCATTTAAGAGAAAAGAACCTTCGAGGATGAACCAAACGCATCTTTGGCACTTACGCCTTGGTCATATTAATTTGAAAATGATTCAAAGACTGGTTCAAAATGGGCCATTAGGCTCATTGGAAGTGGAGGCACTTCCAGTTTGTGAATCCTGCTTGGAAGGTAAAATGACCAAGAGGCCATTCTCGGCCAAGGGCTATAGAGCAAAAGAGCCGTTGGAACTGGTTCACTCTGATTTGTGTGGTCCTATAACTGTCCAAGCAAGAGGGGGATTTGAGTACTTTGTCACTTTCATCGATGATTACTCAAGGTATGGGTACATTTATTTGATGCGGCGTAAGTCTGAATGCTTTGAGAAATTCAAAGACTTCAAGGCTGAAACGGAGAAGCGTCTAGGTAAATGTATCAAGACACTACGATCTGATCGTGGTGGAGAGTACCTCTTGGGAGAGTTTAGGGAATACTTATTGGAGCAAGGGATTACATCCCAATTGTCTGCACCCCGTATGCCTCAGCAGAACGGTGTAGCAGAAAGAAGGAATAGGACTCTCATGGACATGGTAAGATCTATGATGAGTTACTCGGATTTACTAATTTCTTTTTGGGGACACGCATTAGAGACAGCTGCATACATTCTAAACTTGGTACCATCTAAGTCAGTACCTACTACTCCCACGGAATTGTGGACTGGGCGAAAGCCTAGTTTGCGGCATGTTCGGATCTGGGGTAGTCCAGCACATGTGCTGAAAGGGAACGCAGAAAAGTTGGAATCAAGAACAGAAGTATGTTTCTTTGTTGGGTATCCAAGAGGAACTAAAGGTGGTCTGTTTTATAGTCCTAAGGATCAGAAGGTTATTTTTAGCACCAATGCCACATTCTTAGAAGAGGACTATGTTATGGACCACAAGCCCAGAAGCCGTATTGTTCTAGAGGAAATGAGAGGAGAGACACCGACATATACTTCTTCGATACCAACGGTACGAGAAGAAACACCACAAGAAAGAGTTATCGATATTCCATTACCACGTTGTAGTGGGAGGATTATCGAAACACGTGTAGATCCTGAACCAACCATTAACATGCAGGTTCCTGAACTAGTACAACGTGTAGATAATGGTGTATTAGGTTCAGAATCTTCACAACGAAATATCAGTGATGCACAGACACGGGTTGTGCCTCGTCGTAGTGGGAGGGTTATTATTCAACCTGACCGGTATATGTTCTTGGGAGAGTCTTATGACCGGGTCCCTGATGAACAAGGTACCGACCCCTGTAACTACAATGAAGCACTCCAAGATAAAGATGCAGATCTTTGGCAAAAGGCTATGAAGTCTGAAATGGAGTCCATGTACTCCAATCAAGTCTGGGATCTTGTAGAACCACCCAATGAAATAAAACCCATTGGATGTAAGTGGATCTATAAGAAGAAGAGAGGAGCAGACGGTAAGGTGGAAACCATTAAAGCAAGGCTTGTTGCGAAAGGGTTCACTCAAAAAGAAGGAATCGATTATGAGGAAACTTTTTCGCCGGTGGCAATGCTGAAGTCTATCCGGATTCTCTTATCCATTGCTGCACATTTCGATTACGAAATTTGGCAAATGGATGTCAAGACAGCATTTCTAAATGGGAATCTTGACGAGTGCATCTATATGATGCAACTAGACGGGTTCATTGCGAAGGACCAAGAACACATGTTGTGCAAGCTTAAGAAGTCCATTTATGGACTTAAGCAGGCATCTAGGTCTTGGAATATCTGCTTTGATCAAGCAATCAAGTCTTTTGGTTTTGATCAATGTGCGGATGAATCTTGTGTGTACAAGAAACATTATGGAAGAGTGGTGGTGTTCTTAGTACTGTATGTGGATGATATCTTGCTAATCGGAAACGATATGGGGGTATTATCTTCTGTAAGGGTATGGTTGTCCAGTCAATTCGATATGAAGGACTTGGGAGAAGCCGATCACATCCTAGGGATCAAGCTTATGCGAGATCGCAAGAATAGGATGTTGGGCTTGTCACAAGGCACTTATATTGACAATATTCTTGCAAGGTTTAGCATGCAAGATTCCAAGAAGGGATTCCTTCCCTTCAGACACGGAATTACTCTATCTAAGGATCAGTGTCCTAAGACACCTGATGAGATAGAGAAGATGAAGGCAGTTCCTTATGCCTCGGCAGTAGGAAGCCTAATGTATGCTATTCTATGTACTAGACCTGACATCTGCTTTGATGTTGGCATGGTTAGTAGATACCAGTCTAATCCAGGGCAAGAACATTGGACTGCGGTGAAAAATATTCTCAAGTACTTGAAAAGGACTCGAGACTATATGTTAGTTTACCAAGCAGACAGTCTTGTACCCATTGGGTACACAGATTCTGATTTCATGTCAGATAGGGATTCCAGAAAGTCTACCTCAGGATATGTGTTTACCCTAGGAGGTGGAGCCATTACTTGGAGGAGTATCAAGCAGTCATGTATTGCTGATTCCACCATGGAAGCCGAGTATATGGCTGCTTCGGAAGCCGCTAAGGAGGCCATTTGGCTCAGAAACTTCCTTATGGATCTAAGAGTAGTACCTGCAGTACAATCGGCTATTACCCTTTATTGCGATAATAGCGGAGCGGTTGCTAACTCAAAGGAACCAAGGGCCCATAAGAAGGGAAAACACATTGAGCGTAAGTATCACCTGATACGAGAGATCGTGCAAAGAGGTGATGTTCAAGTGACCAAGATAGCATCAGCAAATAACCTGGCAGATCCTTTCACCAAGACCTTACCGGCCAAGACTGACAGTCATGTAGAAGGGATTGGAGTGAGGTGTGTCGCATCATGGCTTTGAGTCTAAGTGGGAGAATGTTAGGGATATATACTAAAAGCCATGCTTTATGTAGTTGATTTATTATTCATTTAATAAAATCAGTTAATCCATTTTAGAATCTGTGTGGGCAATGTTTGTATTATATTATTTATTTAATATTATGCATGTGTGTCTCTCATTCTATATAGTAGGTGGTTTGGTGTGTAGAGTTCGGCTTACACACGGAAGATCAGGCCATCAGATATTATAGAATGTAAGATTTTGGTTTACAGTCTTAGATGGGATTGGACACACCATCGGTAGGACTGCAGCATGGTGTTGTAGTAGGTTTGTCTTGACTACGGAAAACGGTTTAGTTTCAACTCACTATGCTGGTACACTTTGTGTATTAAACGGGACTGACTTGGGGTAATTATCTTTATACTGACTTATAAGATAATTAATACCTCATGGCTATTATGAGTGCTTATGCTCTAAATCCTAAGTTAATTTGTAGACACGTACATTTGATATTTACACTTTGATCCCTAAAAGGGTGAGATCCTTAAATGGGTCAATATCTCATTGGATTGGGTGGCAATATTAATTGTGTGGTGGATATTAATTAATGATGGAATCCATGTCTCAATTTTTGGGATTGATGATATCCCCTTGAGAAAGCTTATAAGTTTTGATTATGTCAAACCCTGCAGGTGGATTTTGTATCCGACATATCAGATAAGTTAAGCAAAGGAACTCAAGGAATTTTAAGAAATTAATTAAATATGATTGTCAGTAATTATAGTTAATTAATGGATATCTGTAATCTTAACATGGGGAGATAATAAGCATTTAATAACATGGAGCTCGAAATATATTTTTGAGATAAGGGTAGGAGTGCAATTATAATTCTTTAGTGGTATGAATTATAATTTATGGAAATAGGAATCTGATTCAGTTCGAATTAGGATTTCCTAATTCCATAAGGAAGCCTATTCCTTATTCACTTCTTATGGTCCCTATTGTAGCCTATATATATGCTGCTTTGGCTCTCTCATCAGTTAGCGTTTTTCCATCAAGAGTATTATAACTCGGAATAGAAAAGAGAGCGTAAAAGAGGGAGAGCAGAAAACAAAAAGGATTTCGAAAGAGCCCACACTCAGTTCGATATTCTGGCAGCGGAGGAATACGGTAGAAGAAAACAAAAAGGATTTCGAAAGAGCCCACACTCAGTTCGATATTCTAGCAGCGGAGGAATACGGTAGAAGATCGTGAGCTGTTATCGAGCTCGTGTTCTCGATTCGTCTACTACAGCAATCCGTTTTGCAGTTCAAGGTAACCCTAGTTCCGCCCTTGTAGGGTTATTATAGATTTCACGAAATTTTTTGCAGTACCAACTTATACGCACTGTCAACGGATTCTGGGAACACAGTTTCCTAACAATAAGTTGGCTAAAAGCATATCAGTTTTGGCTCAATGTGATTCATTCATACAAATTTTTTATAATTTTGGACAGAAGTAGGCCATGTGATATACATATGAGGTATCATTAGGGACATAATGATAAATTTATTTAGAGAAACTTACACTTTACACAGCTAAATTGAATCTGAACCAGTAAAAAATTATAAGAAAATTTGATGAATAGACTATATTGAACATAAACTGAAAATGTAAAGACCAAAGTAATAAAATTGAAATTACACGAACTAAAAGTAAAATCACACCCAAACTGTAAGAGTGCAAATTGTAATTTACCCAAAAAATAATTAAATGAAAGAAAACTCACTAAACAATTGTACGGAAAGATAACAATTTTTTAAGGGGTAATGCTATGTGTACATAAAATGTGCACATAAAGTATGCACATAAAGATCTGAGTCATCATTTTAGTAGAGTCCGTGCCTGCATACATGGGACTTACCGAAACTAATGGTCCAATCTTCGTATGCACACTTTATGTGCACCAATCATTACTTTTTTTTTAGGGTTAATTACATCGACCTCGCCTGAGTTTAGGTCTAATTACACGGACCTCCATTGAGGTTTTCAAAATTACACGGACCTTCCCAAAGTTTAGCAATTAGGTAACAATTTGCCCCCTCCATAACCCTCCGTTAGTAAAACGTTAAATATAAGGGAATTGCTATGTACACCGCTAGTTTTGCTATGTACATCGCTCAATCTTACAAAAGTGAGAATTTTTAGAAGAAAAATGATTAGAATAAAGGAGTTTGGGTGTACATAGCAAATATACAGGTGTACATAACAATTCCCAAATATAATTACACGGACCTCCCTTCAAGTTTTCAAAAGTACACATACCTCCCCTGAAGTATTTAAATAATAATTTACCCCATTCACTAATAAAACGTTAAAACCCATAATAAGACATGCTTAGCGCAGCAAACATTTGTGTTAATCTTTCCAAAATACCCTTATCTCCCTTGAGGTTATACCAAACAACACAGATTTCTCATGTGTGTGTGTGTGTGTGTGTGTGTGTGTTTTGTTTAAATTACACTAACCGATTTAAAATTTAAAATAATTCTTATTTTTCAGACTTTTTGTTTACCCCCGATGCTCATGCTTATTACACCTGCAATTAAAGATTTGATTGTGGTTCAATTTAGGTTTGATTTTAAATTTAAGATGGATGAGCCGTAAACATAAAGATTTACAGCCTCCAATTTAATTCTGCCACATCATCACTTTTTAAACAGAATTCACATTAAAATGGAGCTTTTGTTTGGAGAAGTTATTGGATAGGCTTGTCACACCACATTAGTATGTTGATGTGGTGTGACCCTCTAATCTAGGCAACACATATATCCCCTATTTTCAAAGGGGCCATGACAAGCAATTTGTAAAATTTCAAATTTTAAATTTAGTGAGCCCGTCACATGACGTTAGCATACTGATGTGGTGTGACCCTGTAATCTCAACCACACATTTACTCCATATTTGCATGGGATCATGACATGTGGATGACAGTTTTTTTTTGGTTTGCAAGAGAAAGAAAAAAAATCGTAAAATAAGGGTAGGGGTATTTTGGAAAGCTTATAAGGGTATTTTGAGAAGATTAACACAAATATTTGCTGACCTAAGCATTTCTTATTATGGGTTTTAACGTTTTAGCAGCAAAGGGGGCAAATTGTTACCTAAATACTAAACTCAGGGGAGGTTCGTGTAATTTTGAAAACCCCAAGGGAGGTCCGTGTAATTACAATGAACGTTTTACTAATTGAGGGGGCAAATTATTATCTAAATACTAAACTCAGGGGAGGTCAGTGTAATTTTAAAAACATCAAGAGAGGTCTATACAATTAGACCTAAACTCAGGGGAGGTCACTGCAATTAACCTTTTTTATTTGGGTAATACTTGGGACACAACCTTCATACAACTTTCATACAACTTCCCCAAAAGATGTGTCTATCTCTTTCCTGTGTCACTGTGGGGTCCAGTGATATCACAGGAGAGAGATAGACACATCTTTTAAGGAGGTTATATGAAAGTTGTATGAAGATTGTGTCCCAAATATTACTCTTTTCATTTTAAGCATACCAAACCAAACAAAAGTTACAATTGTCTGTATCAGGAAGGAAAATTTGAAGTAGCAAGATTCACTTTCATTTCTCTTCCTTGTCTTCAAAATAATAATCTCCCAAGTGCCACATATATAGCTTGATTCATTAACTTTAAGTCCCATGGAGTCACAACCAGAAGTAGTCAATTTTGGAAAATCTCTAATAGTACCCAGTGTTCAAGAGCTTGCTAAACAGTCCCCAACCAAAATCCCACCTCGGTACAAGCGCTACAACCAGGACCCTCCGATCACCTCCTCCGATGACACGTTACTTCCATCTGTACCAATCATTGATGTCCAGAGCTTGCTGTTGGGAGATTCTGTGGATTCTGAGTTGGTAAAGCTGCACTCTGCTTGCAAAGATTGGGGTTTCTTCCAGGTTAGTTTTTTCAATTCCATGTTGTTTTATGATCCCTAAACAGCACCTTAGCTGTAATCTGGCTCTCGGTTTGGATTTGGAATGGGCTTGTTGTTATAGGCCCGGCCCAACTTGTCTGTTTTGTGTGGTAGAGTTGGACTAGATATGTGAAATGTGGAACTTTGAATGACTTTCTAATTGAAAAATACTTGAGTAATATTATGTTTTCTAAATTTAAATTTTAAATTTGGTTTTTCAAATTATTGTATGTAACCTAGGAAGCACAAATTTTTTGGAAAGTTAGTAGCAAATTGGGTGTGTATTAATTAAAGGCAGTCGCACTCTAGAAAGCACTGACACTCCAAATAGAGTGTTGTATTTATGTTCGACATCTCTCTGACACCGACACTCAGGCGACATGCATCCTACACATGTCGTACTCAACAAAATGTGTGAAATTTTTTAATTTATTTTTGAAATCCGGCACATCATCGACACACTATTGACACGGCTCC
Source organism: Hydrangea macrophylla (assembly GCA_033977485.1). Classification (NCBI taxonomy): domain Eukaryota; kingdom Viridiplantae; phylum Streptophyta; class Magnoliopsida; order Cornales; family Hydrangeaceae; genus Hydrangea; species Hydrangea macrophylla. Next base: position 57,042,070 of record CM066988.1, on the reverse strand, counting down.
GACACTTTGCCTGACATAGTTTGTTTTTGTTTTTATTTTTTATTTTAAGAGCAGTCTCGAACAATATTACCTGGAATGTGGTTCCCCCAGTGCGTGATATGGGTTCGGGTGTGTGATACGTCACTTAGTTCAGTTCAGGGTACGAGGGGTAGTCTCAGTTGGTTCACTTTTGTGGTCCGTGGTTCGCTTCGTAGGTTCGATCTTTTGGTTCGACTAACACTTATATAAATAATTATACACAGATATATAGTACTAAATCATTCCATGATTTAACATAATCAAATTTCAAATACAAAAATTTTAAGAAAAAAATATAAAATTAATTCTCAAATGCAAATATCTTAGAAGCTCTTAAAGAAAAACCAACAAGCAATGCAAAAGTTATGATTTTATTTATCTTCTTCACATGTTCAATTTCGTGAAATTTAAGATTCGGATTCTCTAGGAACCACGATCTGGATCGCAAGATCCGAGATCGTGGTCCCGTGGGAGGTACCACGATCCCAGTAACCATGGTCTTGAATTTGGGGCAAAACCCCTAATATGTGAAATAAGGCTACAAAGAGAGGTTTATTTTGAAAAGTTAAAACTTTTTTGTGATAAATAGAAGAAATAATAGAAAGTTGAAGAGTAAGTCGTGGTAATATTGTTATGATAATCTCATGTTGTATTGTTGTTTGGAGGTAATTTACTTAACATAGTTGTTCTTAATTTCTTAAAGATATTGCTATTTTCATTACATGGTTACGTATAAATATATATACATATATATATTTTCCGTGTCGCCACCTAATCGCGTCGCATTTTTTTTTTAGGATTTGTTATGTCGCTGTTTCGTGCCATGTCGTGTCTTATCATGTCTGTGTCGCCGTATTCGTGTCGGTGCTTCATAGGCTGCACCTACACTGGGTCTCGGACCACCGCACCCGTGCTTCCTAGGCTGTGACCATATTTGGTGGTATGCCATACCACTGCATAGGTACAATTGGAAAAACATATGGGAACCACCCAAATGGTTTAACGGTTTATCAGTCACAATCACAGAAAATCACATTTGGACTACATAGAGTCCAATTTAAAACTACAGGGATAATATTGATGTAATTCAGCCTATAGGGACTATAATGAGACAGGACCAAACTTTAGGGGTATATTTTATAATTAAGCCTAATATCAATTTGGCCAAAAGATTTTACATTTGTCTTTGTCTTGTGCTTGCATTGGATTTTTGGCTATTTGCTATGTGGCTCTCTCTCTCTCTCTCTCTCTCTCTCTCTCTCTCTCTCTCTACACAGTTGTCTAAGACAAGGGTAGCTTTGTTTTGTACCCCCGTTGTTCCATTTTATGTGTCCAATTTTCGGAGCTAAACTTCTTAAGGGGACATAATAATTGGCATTCACATGGCATGGAAATAGTGCAAAAGTTCCAAATATACCCTTACTTTGTTTTTCTTTCCTTTTACTTTTTGTTGGGTAATTTCAAAATCAATAAGGGCAATTTTGGAAAGTAGTTAAAAATATATCATCTCTGTGGACGATATTTTTGGGACGTCCAAAAAATGGAAAGATAGGCACATAAAATGGGACGGAGGAAGTATTGTTTTGCTGGTCACTCGGTTGGGTTTGGTTTTAGCATGGGTTGTGCACTTGTGCTGGTTGGGTTAGGATGCTTTGCGTTCTTGCTGTGATATTGTTCCATTAGAGACTTCGCCATATTTCGTCTGATAGGATGTGGCCGAAAATTTGTGCATGGATCGGATTGAGTATTAGTGAGGTAATAAATGTAAAAAGAGAGTTAGACAAATTTTTTATGTGGTTTGGCATTGTTAATGAAGCAGCCTACACCCACTCATTGGATGTATGTTGATGCTACCACTATATAGAAAACTGTTTACAGAGGTTGGTGTAGGAGACCTTGATGATCCAATAATGGAATTGGAACTAACAATGTGCTTCCTTACACGACCGCTTCTAGTAATCTTGGGGACGATTTGGACCGATTAAGTTTTTCAGAGATGTAAAGCGGATCCCCCTCTTATAGCGCAAGGGATTTCCTTTTATACTGGCAGTAACCTAGCCAATCTAGGAGACTAATTAGATGACTTCGTCCTTATCCTGGTGAGTTCAGATTAGGTCGCTCCTAATTGTGGGCTGATCTAAAGATCGCAGAGTCCATTCCACGTAGGTCTCGTTATTGGATTGGCTGAACTGGAGTAGGACTCTTTTACTGGCAAGGCCCCGTCCGGGTGTTATCAATCGACCTCCGGGTCAGTTGGCTCTAGCGCGACATCTGGGTAAACTTAGAAATCTTCTACTTGCTAATTAGCCTGCACGAGTGTGTGAGCACCTGACCACGTTCATGCAATCCAATCTTGTTAGGCTTGGAACAATGTCTTAGTGAGAGAATCGGAGCAGTTGGGAATGAACTAAGGCAGTTGGCTTTAAACTGAAACGGTTGGTAGCGAACTTGGTGGGACGGAATGCGCACTGGCTGAAATGATCCCGCCCTTCTTTTCGACTAGCGTCGATGAGGAAGGTTTGGGCGGGAATCATCCTCAGCCGTCGGATCTGTGTCGATCTGAGCCGCTAAACCCCTTTATAAATAAGGAGCTTCGGACCCCCTCTCCTTCACCTGTGCTTTTAGGCTTTTTACGAGAGAGAGAGAGATCAGATTCCTAAAGAGAACTCGGGCAACCCGATCATCCTCCTCACTCGTTCATCTTCTTCCTTGCTCCAAAATCTCCATGACTCATCAGTACAACCTCACCACGGAAGAAGACTTGGTTGAGTTTAGCAGATAGTTCCAGATTCCCGATGCCGTCAACGTCCGTCTGTTCGAACTGGGAGGCGACCTCCCCGCCTGCTCGGCCCTTGTCAGCAGTTATATGTTGCGACGCGTGGGCCTCGTGTTCCCGCTATTTGAGACCATCTGTCATTTCCCGAGGATCTTGGGCGTTTGCCAGATCGTAATAACCTACCATTTTTCCACCAGCGGTGGTGTGGTGAGTTTGCACTGTTACCTTCTAAGAGAAATTGGTTGAGTGGGATCAACTGCGATAATTAAGGATGGGAGAGATTCCCAAACCTGTTGATCTCTGGCCGTTTGGCGGCGGGGGACGGTGTTCTGGCCGCTCAGGACTTCGACAAATCTGAGCTCCTCCGCCGCACTCTCGTTATCAGGGAGGTTATGCTGTTGGAGGACGAGTTGGCCCATATTGGGGCTGCCCAGGTTGCCCAGCTTCCCTACGATACCCTGGTGCAGATCCCGACCAAATGCCTCTTTCTGTAGCTCCAGGCTCTACTGATAATGGGCTTCCTCACAAACCTGCCCCTGCTCCTGGGGCCAATACTCTTACCCTGGCTTTCCAGTCTGCACCTCGCAGATCGGCTCGACTAATGTCTATCGGTCGACGGGCCGCTCCAACTGTCAGGGATACCCTGACCAGTATTTTTGTTGAGCTATCCGAGGACTCCTCTATGGCCCATCTCTGTCACCCATCCGTTCTTCTTCAGTAGCCCGGGCTTAGGCGGGAAAGAGGTCATTTGGGGCAGACAGCACCTTCAAGGTCGGTGGGAGCTCTCGGGCAGCTCAAACTCCATCGCCTTAACCGAGAGTTTCTCCCATGACAGAGGGTGGTCCAAAGGAGGAGGCCGTTGACCTTGCCGAGGAAGTGAGAGCACTGAAGAGGAGGTGCTCTGAGCTGGAGGCGTTGGATTGTCCCACATCACCTATTTATAGCCCGTTTGTGCGGTCTAGGGGCTGAGACTGAGCAGGAGAGGGCTTGTGATGTGGAGATGAAGCGGGACGAGATGCTTGGAAAGCTGCTGGCTAGGATGGAGTAGTTGCGAAAGAAGTTACGCTCGGGTCTTTTTGTTTCTTCTTCTTTTTCTTTTTTTCCTTTCTGGGCAGCTACTATAATTGCTCCCTGGTTATGTATATTTTCCCAAAATTTAATGGAAAAAACATTTTTGAAGCTTGCATCTCTTTGAATGGCTCTCTCTTTTCTCTGTACTCTGTTTCTGTATTAACCAAGGGTTAAGACCAACATTATGCTAGAAGTCAAAAACCTCAGGAGTTTTTCGATTGTACTCTATTTCTGTACCCTTAACGTTATGCTAAAAGTCAAAAAACTCAGGAATTGCCCCAGGATTGACGTGGGTGTGTTTAAGACTATTGGCCCATTTCTTTGTTATCGTTGCCCCCAAGCCTTTTCTAAGGCAGTGGGTATGGGAGAATTTGACTTGTTTGATGGGCAGACCGAAAATTGCACATTCCAGGATTCTTTTTACTCTTCTATTGTTGGCCGACCTAAGAGGGAATGCCTCTATTGTAGGCCTGGACCTAAAGGGAGTGTCTCGAGCGAACCGAGGCCTTTTGTTTGCCTCGGGCAAACCGAGGTCTTTTGTTTGCCTTGGGCGGACCGAGGTCTTTTGCCACGCAGGGTAGTTTTTTTTATACCCCCATTGTGGGCCAGAGCCTAGGAGCTTGCCCCAGGGTGACCGAGGTCTTTGTTTGGGAGTGACCCAGGTCTTTTGCCTCGGGAGAACCAAGGTCTTTGAGTTGCCTTGGGCGGACCATGGTCTTTTGTTGCCTTGGGCAGACTAAGCTCTTTGTTGCCTGGGTCGGACCAAAGTCTTTTGAATCCTCTATTGTTGGCCTAGGCCTAAGAGGATGCCCCGGGACGAGCGAGATCTTTGGATTGTCTCAAGCGGACCGAGATCTTTTTGTGCCTCGATCAGACAAACTGAGGTCTTGTGGTGCCTTAGTCAGATAGACCAAGGTATTTTGAATACCTCGGCGGACCAAGGTCTTTTTTGTTGTTTTTGCATACAAGGTGATCTTCAAAGAGTATAGGACATGTATTCATAAGGGCATCTTTACTAATAATTTGAGGCTTTGGGGAGCTTACAATACTATGGCTCAAGAAGAGCTACTCAACCAACACTATCTTACCTCTACTACCGATGCCGAGGGCACCTCACTTATTGGTCACGCCAGGCAGTTCATACTTTGTTCTTTCCTTTATCCTTAGGGTTTAGCTTTTTGGGGCTTGGGGGTTTTGGCGCGGCGTCAGTGCGGATAGAATTGATGTTACACTGATGGGCTATCACCTGATCTCCTCTCAATACCCCAATCCCTTGCTGAGTCGGGAACTTGACCACAAGGTGGTACGTTGACACCATCGCCTTCACCTTGTTGAGAGTTGTCCTCCCAAGGATAATGTTGTAGGCAGATGGTGACTCTACCACCATGAAGTTCGCCATGATTGAGACTTGCTGGAGATAGGTCCCCATATGGACTGGCAACTCCATCATTCCAAGCGGCTCGGTGCTAGAGCCATTGAACCCAAGCAAGGAGGTGGCTACGACTCGGAGTCTGTCTCGGGAGATGCCTAGTTGGTCGAATGCGGCCATGACTTCCTGGATCGGTCGAGAGAGTGGAGTGACAACCACCGGGGGCTGATCCCAGCTTTTCATGTGCCTTTCTTTCATGGGCTTTTTGCCCTTATCTTTTTTCGAGGAGCCAGATTTCCTCTTCTCCCAGTTCGGTTCTCGTCATCGCCGTAGTCCATGTCCTTGGTTCTAAGGAATTCCTCGGTGTCAATGTATTTCCCGGCCCTCTCACTGAGTTTTACCCAGGTTTTTCGGTGGAAGGACACTACGCACTTAAGGTGTTGGATCCCTGAACAAAAGGCAGTAATCACAACAGATTCATCTGGGTCATAAATTTTAAGTTTTTACTCGTTAAACCGATCGAGGACCTCTTTAAGCGTTTCGATCTCCTCTTCAGCTGAACCATAAGCAGCTGGGTGTCCGGCTTCGGCTGCTCGTCCGGTGAACTGATTGATAAACAGCTTGCTGAGATGGTCAAAATTGTTAATGGAGTCTGTCTTGAGCAAGTGAAACTAATGAGCGGTCGGACCCTTTAGAGTACTTGAAAAGCCAAACACCATAGTTAGTCAGACTTTGTGAGGAGCTTCATCCCGGCTTTGTAGATCCGGATATGATCTACTGGACTTTCCTTCCCCCCATAGGACTCTATTTGAGAGGGTTTAAAATTGTAAGGCACAGGAAACTCACTGATGCTAGCAACAAATGGAGATTCAGTGTCCGTGTTAGTTATATCATAAACGAGCTTCAGGATGATATACTTAGCTATGTCTCTGAGCTTCTTTTCCGGATCCAGGATACGTGACTGGACCCGACCGATTCATAGTCGGGGTGGTTGGTCAAATCAGCGAATGAGGCCTTGTCTCGGCTAGGCCGAGCGGTTCACCGCGAACTAGCCTGGGCTTAGCTACGGTCAGTCTGGCTTGTGGCAGGGGGATTCTGGAATGATCCACGAGCCGAGCGTTAGGGGTGCTCTCGCCGAGCTGCTCTCCTTGATCACCTCCCGAGCATCCACGTCGTTGATTGGGTTTGCCTTGGTAGGTCAGGTGGGCACTTGGATTTGGCCTTCGTTGGCCCTGGCAGGCGTTTGGCGCCAACCCCTGCGAGCTCGAGCCATAGGAGTTCGAGCGGCAGTGGCTTGATTTGCCATCAGAGTATTGATCTGCTGCTGCGTTTGACGTTGCCCTTCGATCTGTTGTGCTAGGGCTGTAGTAATCTATTCTGGCGTCATGGCTACATGGACCGCTTCAGCTGTTGCGGTTGTGGCAGCGGCAGCTGCGTTGGCTGTCTATTTGTTTCGTGGAGCACGTTTTCTGGCCATTGATCAGTTGAAACTTGTATTGTTGGAGGAAATCTGTCGTTTCCTACAGATGAAGCCAAAGTTATGTGGCCGAAAATTTGTGCTTGGATCGGGTTGAGTATTAGTGAGGTAATAAATGTAAAAAGAGAGTTAAGACAGAATTTGTATGTGGTTCATCGCTGTTAATGAAGCAGCCTACATCCAATCGTGGGGTGTGTGTCGGTGCTTCCACTACATAGAAAATTGTTTACAGGGGTTGGTTTAGGAGACCTTCATGTTCCAACAATGGAATGGGAATTAACAAGGTGCTGCCTTACACGACTGCTTCTAATAATCTAGGGAAGCTTTGGACCAATTAGGTTTTTCTGATATGTAGAGCGGTTCCCCCTCTTATAGCGTAAGGGATTTCCTTTTACACTTTCGGTAACCTAGCCAATCTAGGAGACTAATTGGATGACTTCGTCCTTATCCTGGCGAGTCCGGATTAGGTCACTCTTAATTGTGAGCTGAACTAAAGGTCACAGATTTCATGCCACGTAGGTTTTGTTATTGGACTAGCTGAACTGGAGTAGGACTCTTTCACTGGCAAGGCCCCGCCCTGGTGTTATCGACCGACCTCCGGGTGTGTCATTATATGATCACATTTGTTTGTTTTGTTGAAATGATAAAATTTTTCATTTTAGACATCATTTTGGAATTGAGCACAATTTCTTTGATTGGCCCATTCAAGATGACAATCTTCTTAACCAAAATGATATTGAAAACAGTGAATACAATTATTTTCAGGGAAGGATTTCCTATCAGGCCCCAAAAGTTGTTTTCTCTAATTGAAATTAGTGATCATTCTTGTTATGTTTGGATAATGGCAATATGGCTAAAAGATTGAGACAATACGTCCGATGATCTTTAAAATTAATAAGAATTGTGTTTGGAGGAAAGCAGATAAAATGTTTAAATTCTCAATTGACACTCTAAGGCTGTGTTTGGTTCATGGATTTGTTGAAGGGAAAGAAAAGAAAATATACAGGAAAACATTTTCCTTTGTTTGGATATAAGAAAATTGTGAAAAAAAAATAAGAAGGAAAAGAAAATATAGCGAAGAATAAACTAAAAACTTTGTATTTTGAGAGTCACTTATCTCCCTTTTCTTAAGTTCCAATTGTAGTTTGAAATGTTATTAACTTTTAATGTTATTTGAGCAGGGCGGAAAACACTAGGGATTTTGTTTTCTTTCTTGTTTTCCTTTTTCTTTTCCTCCTCTAAATCCAAAAAGCAAACAGAGCCTAAGGGGTATAATTTGTGAATGTAATTTGATGTTCTTTGTGAAAATCAGGTTATAAACCATGGAGTGAGTGCTACATTGTTGGAGGAATTCAAGAGGGAAATTGAAGATTTCTTCAAACTTCCTATTGAAGAGAAAAGGAAACTATGGCAACAACCAGACAACCATGAGGGATTTGGGCAGCTCTTTGTGGTATCAGAGGATCAAAAGCTCGACTGGTCTGACATGTTTTACATAACCACCCTCCCAACCAATTTAAGGCAGACTCAACTATTTGAGCTCATACCTCCTAAGCTCAGGTCTCTCTCTCTCTCTCTCTCTCTCTCTCTCTCTCTCTCTCTCTCTCTCTCTCTATGTGCACGCCTGTGTATGATCAGGTGCTTGCTTGTTTATTTGATGTGACACTACTTAATAGTGAGATTCTCAAAAAAGCAAGGAAGAATTCATTTTGAAAATAACGAAAAAAAATTTAAAAAAAAATTATTCGGTGCAATTATAATTGAGCATACTGATCCAAAAATTAGAGATCTTTCTTTTATCGTTTAGGGGCCGTGAGATGAATCTCTCATTCACAGTTTTAAAGGAGAGAAAGAAGTGAGAATCATCTTTTCAAACTGACTCTCCCACTTCAGTTGTTGCTTTTCTTTCTGTTAGTTCGAAAGTAGCTGCTTCAAGCTTCAACCACTCCAATTACGCGTTTAGAAAAAAAAAACCACTCAAATTACGTCTTTTTATTTCGCACCAACCCAATGGCTTCTTCTGGAAATCATAACTATTCCAAGTGTTTATGTCAATGTGCTTGTACATTGATTGTGCGAGTAACTATTCTAAATGTCATAACACGCGTATTTGAAGACACCCAGCTACATCCTAGTTAGCTTACATATCATAAGTTTTAAAAGTACTGTTTGAGACACTGCTAAAAAAAAGAGTTGCCGAACGACACGGCTAAGTAAAACTACCCTTTAGTTACAAGACACTACTTTGCATTAATTTGAAATTTTCCACTGCAACACCTGCCGATGAACAAATTTAAATAAGAGTAATGCTATGGTTTCCATATTTGTATCCCAAATTTGGTTCCCAATACATGACAGTGAAATTCGACAAGGTCCCACTGCCCCGTGATGTGAACCAAATTCGGGATATAAATTTGAAAAGTATAGCATTACCCATTTTGGTAACTATATGTAGTGCACTTAGCATTTTTTCAAGTTTATAAATTTCGTGTTAACTTCATTGTGATGGCAGGGACAAATTGGAAGCTTACTCTTCTGAAGTGAAAAAACTAGCCAGGACAATCTCAGATCAAATGGCCAAAGCTCTGAAAATGGATGGTGAGGAGATGAAAGAGTTGTTTAGTGATGGTGTTCAATCTATGAGAATGAACTACTATCCCCCATGCCCTCAACCAGATAGGGCCATTGGTTTCACTCCTCACTCTGATGCTGATGCTCTAACCATTCTCTGTCAACTCAATGAGACTGAAGGTCTCGAAATCCGAAAAGAAGGGAAGTGGGTGCCTGTCAAGCCACTTCCAAATGCTTTTGTTGTCAACATTGGAGATATCATGGAGGTAATTTCTAACTTTTTAGTCCACAACGTGAAAAATTATCTCATGTGACCGTCATATCCGTATATTATGTATTCTGATTTTGAGTATTCGTTGGACCCATGTGGCTCCCATGATCTTTGAGAAATCTGAGTGGCTGTCGCAGTATGTCATAACCATGTGGGGAAACTTTTCACACACAGTTTAATATTGGAGACCCAAAGCATGCATAATGCAATAGTAATTATTCGGATTACAAATAATGGTGGAGTGAGGTGATAGTCAATTACTGTAAGACTACATGGTACTTGTTGAAATTAATTTTAGGTAATCTCGTTACCACTCATCATTTGCATTCCAAAGTAAGGTTACAAATTCAGGATTCATAGCACTGCTCGTATGATAAGGATTTTTTTTTGGTTGGTTTGGAAGTGAATTTTCACAGAACAGTGTCCCCCTTCAGCTTAGACGCAGACATAAAATTTTGTTGATGGGGGGCTGAACATAGAGGTGAGAAGAAAATGTATCGGACCAAAATTTTAGGATAGGCTTACAATTGGGCTGATTAGTTTACATCCATAAAAGCAAATAATAATAATAATAATAATAATAATAATCTAGAAGTTGGGATGGGCTACGGACTAGGCCGGATCAGATTTCTGCAATCCGAATATGATAATAAAATCCGCTTAGAAAATCCGAATTCGAATTTGTTAGGATTCGGATATGAATCCGAAAAGAAATGAATGTCAAAATAAAGACAAATTGATTGTCCATTATAGTGGAACAAAGACAAATTGATTGTCCGTTATAAAACTAATTGAATTTATGTTCATTTTTTTAAAAAATTCAATTCCTAAATTCTTTAAGCATGGAAAAAAAAAAGCACTAGGGAAAGAGTTTTCTTTCTTGTTTTCCTTTTCCATTTCTTTTCCTTCTATAAATCCATGAACCAAACATAGCCTTAAATCCAAATATAAAACATTTAAATAATGTAAAATTGCATAAAAAATAAGATTAGAGGCTGTTTGAGAACACCAGAAATCAGGGATCCATAGTGTGGAGATGTGTTGCCTAGTAGCTGTCAATTAGTTGTCAATTAGTTGAATGAGTTGTTCGCTTTTTTTATTATTTTATTTTCTGGTTTAGTGCCTAAGGGCCCTATTGTTATTTCTCTCTATATTGTTTAATATAAATATGGTTGAGACAAGAGTCTCAAGCTAAGTTTTTTGCCATAATTGTTTCTACATGGTATCAGAGCCACCCTAAGCAAGGGAAAGCTCAACCACCCAACCACCACCCTCTGTACCCCACTAGACCACCATCTACCACCACCACCACTTGCGCAGCCCATAACCCAATCTCCCTAAGTCTTATACACCCAGCTGACACCCACAAGACCACATGCAAGGCCAGCCGACACTCCTTCACTGATCTGCGCAACCCTCCGTACCCCCCGAAACCCATCGCACACCAAACCCATCACCATACACCTAGCCGACACCCATAGTAGCCAAATATGGCTTAGTCGAAGCCCTCCCAACCTACCCCTGATCAAGTCGAAGCCACCCCAGCCCAATCGGGGCTAGCCGAACCCCATTCTCACCTAACCGAAGCCTTCACACCTTAACCCAACCTTAGCTGCAGCCTATATGATCTGGTAGACTAATCGACAAACCCCATTCACTCCTCCAACTTCCTTTATACCAGTTGTTACTAGCTTGTTGCTTTGATTGAAGGTTAATCTCCTCTGTTTTTTGGTCCTTTTATGGGCCTTTGATCTGTAGTGACTGATCCTTTGGCATCCTTATGGTGATTTGATTGTTCTTGCGTGCTTCGACTCCGTTGCTATCTGTTCCTCTTACCTTGTACAGTATTCGTTGCGGGTATCGTTTTTTTGGTGTTGATTCACGATGACGGATCTGGACAAATCTAACGTGAATACACAGTTACTGAAGGATGAACGTGTTATTGTTGCATCCAGCGATAGCCCGAACGTTAAACTTGCTACATCACTTTTCAATGGCCAAAACTACCTAGCATGGTCCGTATCTGTGATTATGTCTCTAAAATAAAGCACCTAACACCGAGGATGCCTCATATGACAAGTAGGAGATGGAGAACTCCACTGTCATGACTTGGATTTGCCACTCTATGATTCCAAAGATACTGAGGGTTTCTTAGACATGGCGACTGTGTAGGACATTTGGGAGACCATGGCTAACACTTATTCCAGAAAGGGCAATTCTACCCAAATACTTGAGTTGGAGACTCTTCGTCGCCTGATGATTCGTTTGGATACACCTACTACTGCCTCATCATCGTTTTCTCGTTCTGGTAATTTAGCTACTCCAGTGAGTGCATTCAATTCCCATACTAGTCTTGGATTATCGACTCCGAGGCATCCGATCATATGATCGGTTCATCTCCTGTTTTTTTCCGATTATAAACCATGTTCAAGTCAGGATATAGTCAGGATTGCTGATGGAACTGCCTCTTCGGTTTCAGGCAGATGTTTAGTCCGTGTCACTCCCTCGTTGTCTTTATCTTCTGTATTGTATGTTCCTAGCTTTACCACTAGCCTCTTATCTATTGGTCATATTACTCGTGATCAAAATCATAGTGTCACCTTTTTTCCTTCTCATTGTGTGTTTCAGGACCTTATCACGAGGCGGACAATTGGCAATGGTAGAGAGGAGAATGGTCTTTATCTTCTGGAACTGCAGGACCGACAACAATTGGCTCATAATACTACTCTCACTGGCTGTACATCTGGTGATATCATGCTCTGGCACAAATGCCTAGGACATCCTTTATTTGGTTTACTAAAACATTTTTTTTCCATCTTTGTTATCTAATAAAAATGTATCCAACTTTCGGTGTGAAGATTGTGAACTTGGAAAACACCACCGTGCGTCCTTTTATCCCATTTATCATAGAAGTACTGTTCCTTTTTCTCTTATACATTCAGAGGTTTGGGGTGCTTCTCGTGTCGTTGCACTTAAAGTCCATATGTGGTTTGTCATATTTATAGACGATTTTTCTCGTACTACTTGGGTTTACATGATGAAACAGAAAAGTGAGGTCCATTCAATATTTAAAACCTTCCACAAAATGATTTGTACCCAGTTTGGCGCGGTTATAAAAAATGCTCATTCAGACAATGGGGGGGAGGGGGGTACTTTAAATATGGTCTCGAGAAGTATTTTTTGGAGAATGACATAATTCATGGATCTTCTTGCACCAATGCTCCACAACAAAATGGAGTTGCGAAGTGCAAGAATCGTCACCTCTTAGAGACTGCCCGGTCAATGTTATTCTCAGCCCAAGCTCCAAAGCCTTTTTCGGGTGAAGCAGTCTTAACTGGTGCTTATTTAATCAATCGGCTTCCTACTCAAGTTCTTAATAAACAATCACCGGTTGAGGTTCTCTCTAGTCCTTCTGATCTTTTTGTCATTCCGCCTAAGGTCTTTGGTTATGTCTGTTTCGTTCATAATCGTGCTCCCACAAGAGGAAAACTTGATCCTCGGGCTTTCAAATGTGTTTTCCTTGGTTACCCTCCCACTTAAAAAGGGTATAAATGTTACCATCCTCCTACTCAAAAATGGTATGTTTCCATGGATGTCACCTTTTTTGAGGAACAGTCCTATTTTACCTCTCAGGCTCCTCTTTAGGGGGAGAATACAAGTACAGAAGAGTTGCCTGAACTACATGTTCCTAATTTACCTGTATCTAATCCTTTTGACATATTGGGCACTCTTAATGAGGAGGAAGAGGTAGAAAAAATTGATGGAGAGCAAGAGGAAAAAAAATAATTGATGGAGAGCAAGAGACTGAGAGAGAGACATCTGTAGAACCCACCATTGAAAAAGAAAAAAAATCCTGAGAAAGAAAATATAGTATATCAGAGAAGAACTTAGAGGATGAAAGATAAGACCATTCCTCCTCATCCACCATTCCCGTCTCCTTTGCTTGATGAGGGACCAGGTAATCCTAATCCTACATCCATTACTGATGATTTAGATATTCCAATTGCTACACGTAAAGGTGTTAGGTCATGTACTCAACATCCCATATCTAAATTTGTCTCATATAGTCGTCTGTCTCCTTCTTACCAAGCCTTTGTATCCAAACTTGCTTCTGAGTCTATCCCTAACCATGTTTAGGATGCACTCACTGATCCCAAACGGAAGCATGCTATGATTGAGGAGATGAAAGCTCTCCACAAAAATAGCACCTGGGAATTGGTTGAAATACCTAGAGGGCACAAGATAGTGGGGTGTAAGTGATTGTTTACAATTAAGCATAAGGCAGACACATCTATTAAGAGGTACAAAACTCGATTGGTGGCAAAGGGATATACACAGACTTATGGAGTGGATTATGAGGAAACATTTGCTCCAGTTGCTAAGATGAACACTGTGAGAATTCTTTTATCCCTTGCTGCAAATTTAGATTGGCCTCTCCATCAGTTCGATGTTAAAAATGCCTTTCTACACGGGAATTTGGCAGAAGAAGTTTATATGGATATTCCTCCCGGGTTTGAAGACTCCAAAACTAAGGGAAAAGGTTTGTAGACTTAAGAAGTCCCTGTATGGACTGAAACAATCTCCAAGGGCATGGTTCGAAAGGTTTACTCAAACTATACTCAAATATGGCTTTAAACAAAGCCAAGGTGATCATACCCTTTTTATCAAACATTCCTCACAAGGGAAATAATGGCCCTCATAGTATATGTGGATGATATTGTTCTTACAAGAGACGATGTGGAAGATATACAAGAGTTGAAGAGATACATGGTCAAGGAATTTGAAATAAAAGACTTGGGAAGCCTCAAGTATTTTCTGGGAATTGAGGTAGTAAAAAGCAAACAAGGGATCTTCATCTCCCAGAGAAAATATGTTCTTGGTCTTCTGCAAGAAATTGGTATGCTATGGAGTAAGGCGTGTGATACACCTATGAAAGTTAATCAGAAATTAGGGGATGACACAGATGGAGAAGTGATTGACAAGGGGAGATATCTGTAAATGTGTGGAATCACAATATATTGAATGAATAAAAAGAAGATTACAAGAGCCTATATATAGGCTTCCAACACCTAGACTAAATCACTAACTAAGCGATGTGGGACAACACATATACAGTAATACACACTATTAACACTCCCCCTCAAGCTGGAGCATACATGTCATATGCACCAAGCTTGTTACAAATATATTTCACTCGAATCCCTCCTAATGCTTTAGTAAATAAATCGGCTAACTGATCGGCAGACTTCACATGCACTGTATGAATAACATTTTCCAAAAGCTTCTCTCGAACAAAGTGACAATCGACTTCAATGTGCTTTGTCCTTTCATGAAAAACGGGATTAGAAGCAATATGAACTGCAGCTTGATTATCACAAAATAAACTCATTGGAGTAGTTTGAGTAAACCCAAGTTCCTCTAATAAATGCTTCATCCATACTAGCTCACAAGTAGTGTGGGCCATTGCTCTGTACTCCGATTCTGCGCTAGACCGAGCTACCATGGTTTGTTTCTTGCTTTTCCATGAAACAAGGTTGCCCCCAACGATAACACAATAGCCAGTAGTGGATCTCCTATCACCAGGAGAACCTGCCCAATTTGCATCAGTGTAACCTTCAACTCGTATGTGACCATGGTCTTTGTATAACAAACCACGTCCTGGAGCACCTTTGAGATATCTCAAAATGTGCATCACTGCATCCCAATGGGTTGTTCTAGGACAATCCATAAACTGGCTAATCACACTCACAGCGAATGCAATATCAGGTCTAGTTACTGTTAGATAATTAAGCTTCCCTACTAGACGTCTGTACTGTCCTGGGTCATCAATGAGCTCTCCCTGATCTGGTAACAACTTAATATTAGGATCCATAGGAGAATCCAAGGGCTTGGATCCTAACATGCCTGTTTCAGAGAGGAGATCAAGAACATACTTTCTTTGAGAGAGACAAATCCCTTCACTAGATCTAGCCACTTTAATGCCCAGAAAGTATCTAAGTTGTCCCAAGTCTTTAGTTTGGAACTGCTTTTGCAAGAAGTGCTTCAACTCCTGAATTCCCTTGGAATCATCTCCAGTTATAACAATATCATCAACATAAACAACAAGTAGGATTTTACCTGCCGAAGAGTGCTTATAAAAGACAGAATGATCAACACCACATCGCTGGAGACCAAATTGTGCAACGACTTCACTAAATCTTCCAAACCAAGCACGAGGGGACTGTTTCAGACCATATAGGGACTTCTTCAACCGACAAACCATACTAGACTTCCCCTGAGCAACAAACCCAGGTGGTTGCTCCATATAAACCTCCTCCAAAAGAGTGCCATTGAGAAATGCATTTTTGACATCTAACTGATGTAACGGCCAGTGATAAGTAGCAGCAAGAGAGATAAAGAGACGAACGGAAGCAATCTTGGCAACCGGAGAGAACGTCTCGGAATAATCAAGACCATAAACCTGAGTATAGCCCTTGGCAACAAGACGTGCTTTCAATCGATCAAGGGTACCATCAGGATGCATTTTAACAGTAAAAATCCAACGACACCCAACCACAGATTTCCCAGAAGGAAGAGGTACCAATTCCCAAGTACCAGTTTCTGTCAAGGCAAGCATCTCATCCTCCATAGCTTGTTTCCAACCGGAATGGGAAAGTGCCTCTGCTGTAGACTTAGGAATAGAGAAAGTAGACAATGACGCAACAAACGAAGAGAATGTAGGAGACAAATGATCATAAGAGACAAAATTTGAAATAGGATGAGAAGTACAAGTACGCTTACCCTTCCGGAGAGCAATCGGAAGGTCTGAGTCTGACGGAGGCGGATCTGAAGACACAGAGGCCACATGCGCTGTAGCTGAATCCAAAATAGTCTCAACATGCTGATGACGGCGGGTGTATGTCTGGAGGTCAGGATGGTCCAGCCCAGCTTTGGGAGGTAGGGAGAGGGGAAGGGGAAGGGGAACCATAAAGTCAGGATCAGTAATAGAGTGAGACTCAGAGTAATATGGAGTAGATTCAAAGAAGGTAACATCAGCAGAAACAAAGAAGCGACGCAAGGAAGGACTATAACAACGATAACCCTTCTTTGTTCTGGAGTACCCCAAGAAAACACACTTGATAGCACGGGGATCCAATTTATCGGTACCTGGAGTAAGTTGATGCACAAAACAGACACACCCGAACACACGTGGAGCAACAGGGAAAGGTGGGGTAATAGGAAACAAAGTGGCATGGGTTGTGCCCCCATCAAGGATGGAAGACGGCATACGATTAATTAAATGGCAAGCAGTAAGAACTGCATCTCCCCAGAAATTCTTGGGGACCCTCATCTCAAACAACAATGTACGGGTGACTTCTAATAAGTGACGGTTTTTTCTTTCGGCAACCCCATTTTGCTGAGGGGTATGAACACACGAGGATTGATGAAGCATGCCATATTGTGCCATATATGTGGTGAAAGGATGGGAAAAATATTCTTGTGCATTGTCACTACGGAGAATTTTAATAGGAACATTAAACTGAGTCTTTATTTCATTACAGAATGTAGAAAAAATAGAAAATAACTCAGAACGATTTTTCATTAAATAAAGCCACGTAGTTCGGGAAAAATCATCAACAAAACTAACAAAATACCGATATCCCTTAACAGAGGTAATACGGTGTGGACCCCAAACATCGGAATGCAGTAATTGAAATGGACTAGTCACACGTTTATTAACTCGGGGAGCAAATTGGACACGGTGATGCTTCCCCAATTGACAGGACTCACATTCTAAAGTAGATAAATTACTTAAACTAGGTACTAAAAGCTTCAGATTGGCCAAGGAAGGATGACCAAGACGGCAGTGGATCTGGTGAGGAGACACAGTGGCAGGACACGCTGTTGGAGTAGAAGAAGTAGGCAATTCATCAAAGTAGTAAAGACCTTCGGATTCATGCCCGACGCCAATCGTCCTCCGAGTCGTCAAATCCTGAATAAGAACAGAATCAGGGAAAAAGGAAACACAAGCATTAAGATCTTTAGTCAACTTCGCAACAGATATCAAATTAAAGGGTGAACGAGAAATAAAAAGAACAGATGATAAGGATAAAGACGGGGATAATTGGACAGTCCCTATGCCTTCAACGGGCATAGAAGAGCCATCTGCCAAAGTAACGGGAGGTAAAGATGAGGACGGTTCGAGAGACGAAAAAAGGGTGAATATACCTGTGAGATGATCGGTGGCAGCAGAGTCAATTACCCAAGGACGAGTACGGGAAGTAAGACAAGCGGTAGAGGTACCTTTCTGAGCAAGCGAGGTACTAGGAGCAGAGGCATGCTGAGAGGCCTGGAACTGAAGGAATTGAGAGTACTCTTCACCAGAGATGGAAAACGGATCACCCGCAGCAGGAGCATGAGAAGATGGCGAAGCATCGCTAGAGACAACAGCATGTGCAAATCGAGCAGGGCGACCAACAAGATCCCAACATGTCTCCTTATAATGACCATCCTTATCGCAATTGGTGCAATGAGGACGACCACCACGACCACGGCCCCCATATCCACCACGATTACCACCACGGTAACCACGGGGATTACCATCACCCCGACCAGTAGTGGAGGGCGGAGCCTGAGTAACTAAGGCAGAATGATCAGTAACAGAGGAAGTAGAACCCTGATCACGAGACGTACTCCGGAGAACACGCTGGTAAGTCTCAGCAAGAGAAGGCAGAGAGGCACCCCCTAGAATCTGGGATCGAACAGGCTCAAAATCAGGTTTTAAACCAGCAAGAAACTTCATTACGGCCATTTGCTCCCGCTGTTCGTGCTGTTTTTTTGCATCAGTAGTAATGGGCATAACACCGTTCAATTCTTCAACTAACCGTTTGAAGGAGGCAAAATACTCAGTAACTGAGAGATCACTTTGCTGCAATTGAAAATACTGAGAGGAGAGATCATACATCCGAGTGAGATCGCTGGAGAATAAAAGATGTGCATAATCCCAAATATCCTTACAGGTGCCCAAGTGACCACACATATCCGCAATATGTGGTTCCATACAGTTCCAAAGGAGGGCAACGATTTGGGCATCCATTTGTTTCCATGTCTTGATGGCCTTGTCATCGGTGGTGGGAGAAGACTCGGTAAGGTGATCATCAAACCCCAAGCCAGTGAGAGCAATATTGACAGCCCGGGACCATTGGAGGAAATTAGATCCATTCAACTTCCTAGTGGTGAGTTGAGGAAGAGCTTTGGACTCCATGGAGATTGAAAGAAACAAAATGGAAGCGCAAAGAAGCCAAAAAACGTAACACAGAAGCAGATCGTAGCCCAAAAACCTTGAAAAAAGAAGCCAAAAGGCTGCCGGAGGGTCGCCGGAGCTGCTGGAGGGTCGCCGGAGTCAGGCGAGGGTCGCCGGAGGGTGGGCTGAAGGGATGGTGCGGCGGCTGCTTGTTTGACTTTTAGGGTTAGGGTTTTGACTGTAGGGGTT
This sequence comes from Hydrangea macrophylla, assembly GCA_033977485.1. Classification (NCBI taxonomy): domain Eukaryota; kingdom Viridiplantae; phylum Streptophyta; class Magnoliopsida; order Cornales; family Hydrangeaceae; genus Hydrangea; species Hydrangea macrophylla. Next base: position 57,023,045 of record CM066988.1, on the reverse strand, counting down.
GCGGTTGAGTGAGAAAGAAGCTCTCGAATTTCTTACGGAAATCCGGCAATGATAATGAACTCTCGAATCCTAACTAAGGATCGGCAAGATGAGCAAACCCAAGAACGATTGCTCTGATACCATGTAAATGAGTGGAATCACAATATATTGAATGAATAAAAAGAAGATTACAAGAGCCTATATATAGGCTTCCAACACCTAGACTAAATCACTAACTAAGCGATGTGGGACAACACATATACAGTAATACACACTATTAACAATATCAAATATTGGTAGGGAAGCTGATTTATCTGTCTCACACTCGCCCTAACATTGCCTTTGCTGTGAGTGTAGTTAGCCAGTTTATGTATGCTCCTCATGAGTCTCACTATGATGCTGCTATTCAGATCCTTAGATATTTGAAGTCTGTCCCTGGAAAGAGTTTATTCTTTGGTATACATAATTACCTTCAAGTGGAAGGATATACAGATGCAGATTGGGCAGGTTCAGCTACAGACAGAAGATCTACTTTAGGGTATTGTACCTTTGTTGGAGGAAATCTTGTTACTTGGTGTAGCAAGAAACAGGTTGTTGTATCTAGATCTAGTGCCGAGGCAGAATTTCGGGTTATGTCTCAGAGAATTTGTGAGTTGTTGTGGATAAAGATTTTATTGAGAGACCTTAATCTTACGCCCCCTGATCTTATGAGACTGTATTGTGACAATAAAGCAGCCATCAGTATTGCTCACAACCCAGTGCAACATGACCGAACTTAGCATGTGGAGATTGACAGACACTTTATAAAAGAGAAACTGAGTAGTGGTGTGATCTGTACTCCATTTGTGAAATCTAGTGAACAGTTGGCAGATGTTTTCACTAAAGGTCTTGGAAGTAGGCCTCATCATTATATCCTTAGCAAGCTGGACATGAGAGATACCTTCGCACCAACTTGAGGGGAAGTGTTAAGATGTGTTGCCTAGTAGCTGGCAATTATTTGTCAATTAGTTGAATGAGTTGTTAGCTTTTTTATTATTTTATTTTATGGTTTATTGCCTAATGGTCCTATTGTAATTTCTCTCTGTAATGTGTAATATAAATTACGTTGAGACTCTTGTCTCAACGTAAGTTTTTTGCCCTAATTGTTTCTACACATAGTACACAGAATTTAACATCACAAAAAATAACTAAATAAAAATGATAGATAAAAAAAAATATATAAAATAAAAAAGAAAAAAGAAAGAAATCTTAGATTCGGATCCTTACCGGATCGGTTTGATCGGATCCGTTAAGTACACATATATTCGGATTCGGATTCTGATCGAATCCAGATGGAAATCTGATCCGTTTACAGGCCTAATACAAACCCTAGCCGTTCCAAGCTCCGCCCTTGTTCATATGCAAATCTCTAGTACGAAAACTTGCAGACTTTTTCTAGTTAAAATAGTACCTTTGGGAAGTTAAAAAAATCAGGTCAATCGTTCATAAGTTTAATTAGTTCTAAGTGTTAAGAGTGTCTTTTGAATGTCGTTAAACCAACGACATGTCTTTCGTCAAACCAACATAGACTAAATATAATTTTGTTTTATACATTCTTAAAAGATGCCCTTTACTACTTTATAACCTATTTTGTGTTGGGATTGACCACCACATGTGGGTTGGCCAATTATTTTCTCTCTATAGCAAATTGGCTAAAGCCAATCTATGCAGTTAATTCTCATGCACGAGTTGTCTGTGCAGTTAATGTGCACATAACTTTGGCTGCTCTAGAAAGAATCTGAAGAGTTGGTCTTGCATGAGCATATAATGCTCGTGACTTTTGGGTGTCTTGCCTTCTAGAAGGTTGTTAACCAGTAAGTGCATGTACATGTGTATATTATATATATGTGTGGTGAGTGTGTTAGAAACTCACGGCCAAGAAGAGAGAAAGACAGTGAGTGAGCCAAGAGAGAGGATTTGACTAAAAGAAAAAGAAGGAAAAGAAAAGAAAATTATATATTGTCTTAATTTTCTTTGTTTGTTTTTCTCCTTTTTTATTCGTGTGTGTTTATTATCTGAACTGTGTGATTGTTACTATCGTTCTTAACAATTGGTATCAGAGCTGAAGGTTAGTATGATCCATGGCTTCAGATATTTTTGCGGAGTCACAAGTTTCAATGGAGAAGTTTGATGGAAAGAAAAATTTCAGTCTCTGGCAAATGCGGATGAAAGACATTTTGGTACAACAAAATATTGAAGATGCATTGAGCGGGAAAGAAGACAGACCCGAAGGAATGACCGAAGAGACATGGGATCGAATAAACTCATGAGCCGTAAGCACCATACGGTTGTCCTTAGCCGATGATGTGGTGTGCGATGTCATGGAAGAAACTCAAGCTTGTGAGTTATGGAAGAAGCTTGAGGATCTTTACATTGGTAAGAACCTCACCAACCATCTTATGTTGATGCAAGAGTTGTACTCCTTGAAGAGGAAAGAAGGAGTTGAACTTCAAGCCCATATTGGTGAGTTTAACAAATTGTTGTGATTTATCCAATGTCAGTGTAAAGTTCGACAACGAGGATAAAGCTATAATTTTGTTGACATCAGTAAAATCGACCCATAAACATCTGTTCAATACACTGTTGTATGGGAGAGATATCAACTTGGAGCAGGTGAAGAAAGCTTTGATCTCTAGCGAGAAGATGGAGATGGAGATGGAAGATGGGAAGTATGAGGATGATTCACAAGCACTTGGTAAACCCAAGTTGATGGTGGAGGTAGAAGGCCATGGAAAAAGTACGAGTGTTACTACTGTGGAGACAAGGGTCACATAGCTAAGTATTGTCCTGAGAGAAAGAAGAAAGAAGATGGTGTTGCTGCAGTGGTGTTAGCAGATGATGAGTACATCACCGACAATGTTTTGGCAATCACAGAGCAAGATAAGAAGACGGCAGAATGGGTTCTTGATTCTACATGTTCCAACCACTTATGTTCACATAAAGACTCATTCTCTTCATATCAACCAATGGAGGTAAAAGTCTTCATGGGGAACGGTTCGATAGGGGAAGTAAAGGGTGTTGGGACAGTGAGAATCAAGACTACAAATGGATTGACAAGGACTCTAATGGGTGTACATCATGTTCCAAGTTTGAGGAGGAACGTGATTTCCGTGGGAGCATTGGATTCCAAGGGATATTCATTTGCAGCAACCAATGGTTTGTTGAAGGTTCGGAGAGGACCCCGGATAATGTTAATGGGTAAAAAGGTTGGAAATTTGTATGTCCTTTTGGGGAATACAAGTGTAGATGGTGAAAATAATGTTGTCTTTAGGAGAGGGTTGTAGGCATTCCAGATGAGGGGGTGCGAGCATTCCAGTTAGGAGGTGCGGGCTATGTAGGTGTTTGAATGACATTTTGGATAGTTACCCCACATGAGGTGGTGGGGGTGATTGTTGGGATTGACCACCACAAGTGGGGTGGCCAATTATTTTCTGTCTATAGAAAATTGGCTAAAACCAATCTATGGAGTTAATTCTCATGCACGAGTTGTCTGTGCAGTTAATGTGCACATGACTTTGGCTGCTCTAGAAAGAATCTGAAAAGTTGGTCTTGCATGAGCATTTCATGCTTGTGACTTTTGGGTGTCTTGCCTTCTAGAAGGTTGTTAACCAGCAAGTGCATGTATATGTGTATTTTATATGTGTGTGGTGAGTGTGTTAGAAACTCACGGCCAAGAAGAGAGAAAGGCATTGAGTGAGCCAAAGAGAGGATTTGAGTAAAAGAAAAAAAAGAAAAGAAAATTATATATTGTCTTAATTTTCTTTGTTTGTTTTTCTCCTTTTTTATTCGTGTGTTTATTATCTGAACTCTGTGATTGTTACTATCGCTCCTAACATTTTGTTGTTGCAACTAGTGAACGTTGCTTTTTTTGAATGTTGTCTTGGCAGATTGTGAGCAATGGAGTGTACAGGAGCATAGAACACAGAGCAACAGTGAACTCAATGAAAGAGAGGCTCTCAATTGCAACATTCTGTAGCTCAAAACTAGATTCTGAATTGGGTCCTGCACATAGCCTTGTTGGTCCACATGACCCACCAGTGTTTCGACGAGTTCCCATAGACACGTACTTCAAGGAATTCTTTGCAAGGAAACTCAATGGTAAGTCCTATCTGGATTTTATGAAAATGGAAACTGGGAATGGCAACAGTGGTACAATTTAGTTATACACTCATGTATTACAATTTATATTTTTTACAAAAATAAAAATAAAAACTGAAGGTTTGTTGGTGAACTATTGTTTCTCTTTTTTCTGTTTGTCCGACCTTTCTGCGAGATCTGTTCCACTTCGTTTGCACCGAGGTGGTGTAGTGTGACACTCAGCTAGGTGTCGATGTTGAACTGAATTTTCTACGAATTTTAGATTTCGTCTTTTTTCTTGAAGTGAAATTGAAGTGGACAATTGTTTCATGGTTCATTCTTTTCCTTGTGTTTTTCCAATGCTATTGAACTCATAGATGCAACGAGCAGCCAGCAGACTCCCTACTCGTGAGAGAGAGAGAGAGAGAGAGACAGATACCCACTTGGTGAATGTGTCAATGGTTCACAAAAATTATGCATTTCTCCTAAAGTTTTGCCATTTGTTGGGGACGAATTAGGTTCACAACCAACTTGATCTGCCACGAAACCACTGAACAAAGGCTCTATGGCAACAATTTCCTCTCGGCCGTCTTTCTCAAGGAACCATGTAAGCGAAAATACTCAACGTAACACTAATTTTAGAGGCACGGTTTCACAAATCGATAGGAATCCCTTGTTTAGCTATTTGTCCACCTATTTTCAAGATAATCATTGCCCAGCTAAGCAAAATTTTGAAATGTATTACAGGTAGTGACAGGGTCTATAGAAACTTAGGGCTTAAAAAAATAAAATAAAGCAAACTATTCCACCAAATCACAACCGATATCAATTCAGTAGATGTGCCCCTTAAACTACTATCACATGAGACAGATCATCCAATTTAAAGAACTAGGCCCTACTAAAAAAAAAACATTTCAAAAATAATAATAGTAATAATTTGCCATTACAGCAAGCAATTTTGATTTACCATAGGCAAACTCAAAGCAAGGGAGATCGAGGTGAAAGGTCCAAATATAATTACCAGATAATGATTACGAATACATTTTAAAAAACAAGAGAAAAAGAAAGAGGCTATTGAAGTAACTGAGCTACGGCTACACTGCAAAGAATTTCGAATAAGCTAAATCTTTTACAGGAAAAGGCTAATTTAATTGATACACACATACATGCTACGCGGACCACTGGCTTCATTCCCAACTCCAAACCGGCATGAAGTATATATTCACCTATAACATCCAAAGTACCTTCAAGTAAACTAAACTCCTTTCATTATGTTGTGGGAAGAAAGCAAGCTCACAGCAACCATCAGTGTTGTGTCCATACCTATCATATTGATGTAACAAGAAGAAGAAAAAAAAAAAAAAAAACTATCAAGAAGATATATAACAAGCAATGCAACATCGAGAAGAAGAAGAAGACACACAAAATGAAAATTTAAAAAGAAAAAGAAATAACAAAATAAAAAATAATAGAATAATTTTTATTAAAAAAAAAAACAAAACAAAACAAAACAAAAGGACCACCAAAATCCACCTCTAAGAGAAAGAAGCATCCCATGATTCAACCATATAGTTTTCTAAACCTGTATGACGACAAATTTGCTACAGCAGTAAATTGCAATAAATTTTCATGCGGTTTCGTTTGCGATAACTTATAGGTAGACACCAATAAACCTGAATGCTCTAAATTTTTGCTACTCGGCCATCGAACCATTTCATTTATATAATGGAGATCTCTGTCATATGCCACATAAGTCACAAAAGCATATCCCAAAAGCTTTTTAGTTTACTAGTACATTGGTTAATACAACAAAAATAAACAATTAAAACTGCTAAAATAAATAATAAGCGTAAGTGCCACATATACAGACGATACAAGAATATAAATAATCTTACATGTATAACAATAGTCATGTCTCAAATGGATTTCTTCAATAAGTATACATGCCAAAATGGAGCACTAGAAAAGAGGATCTATTGTTTATAGACGTGGACACGGATCCCGAGTGTTGACACAAATAGGATGTGTCCAACCTGGCAAACAATACCCTATTCAACAGCTATCCAGAGTTGTGAACACTACATTAAGACTCAACAAGGCTTACCAATGTGCAAACAGAACTGTAGTTGTAGACGAAAATGTGTTTGGGATCGAGTAATACGCTTCACGCTTGCATAAAGGCTACAACTGTGGTTGCAATCCAAGAAGAGACATTTTTAAAAGTTTCCCGTCTGTCTGACACCCTGTCAGACAAAACATTCTTTGAAACGTGTCAGACACACCAAAGTCTGTGTGCTACTGTTTTTTTCAGGCACGCATAAGACACATGATAGATACACTAAGATACTTTTGACACCAAGTATAACATTGTTGAATTTGAACAACAAAGTAGATGGTGAAAGTTATTAGGACATTTTAATAATAACAATCATCGTGACTCTCTGAATTATAAATCAGAAATAAAAACAAACATGGTCCATGGACCACGGACGCATAATAGAGTTTTTAACTAATTGAGTATACTTGAGAGTTGTAAACTCAAAATAGGGTTACCGACATCAGAAATAATTCGGTCCTTTTGAAATTAAAGATAACTAGGCATCTTAGTTTTACTATATATTACAAGGTTTTTTTATCACATCACATGCTATGTTACATGGACTCTTCTAAATAGGAGAAGTACCCGTAACGACACGACTCTTTGCGGACATTGGTATGACACTTGGGTAGGATCCTTCTAGTGTAATTTAGTGTAATTTTCAGCCAAGAAAGGCAAATTACCCATGTCCTCCGGACACTTTAAAGAGTCTGTGTAACATAGATCACATGTGATCTTTAATATATAAATTTATGATGATCATTTTGAAAGGTCCTGCTGTGACCGTTTCTGTGTCCGTGTAGAGTTTTCCAAATTTCCATCTCATATCCGTGCTTCTTATGTTGCAATGTTATTATGCCTTTGTCTACCATTCTGACCAACATTCTGTTTGACCTCTCCCTCTCTTTGTTTTGCAGTTAACACAAATAAAGTTTCCTACCTATTCTAATAACTCCCCACAGTGAAAAATACATTTGTGGAAAGCAGGACCCAAGTTCACTCTTTTCCTCAAGCCCGCCCACTGTTGCCTCTAATGTCTTAATGACTAATGTTGTTCCTAAACATGGTTCGAAGTATCGGCCGATACCGAGTGGTATCGGCCGAGTTAACTCGGTATCGTGAGGGTCCGATACGAGATATAGGCCGATTCAAGCTGAGTTAAAAAAAATTGGAGGATCGTTAATTTTCTACATCTCCGCCGAGATGACTAGCGATAAGCCCGAGTATATGCACATCTCTGAAAGAAAAAGAGAAAAATCTGAAATGAAAAAAGAAAAATCAAAGGAAAAAAGAAAAAGATAAAAATCAGAAAGGAAAAACTTACCAGATCTGAGAAACAGGTATGTTTTTCTTCTCTTTATTTCTCGTTCTTCTTCCTCCGTCGTCGTCTTCTTCTTCTTCTTCTTCTTCTTCTTCTTCTCTCTCTCTCTCTCTCTCTCTCTCTCTCTTCTTCATTTTTGTTAATCTATGTTTGGTCAAGAGTCAAACAAAGGGGTTAAACTGTGTTAGGGATTTTATTCTGTGTAACATGCGTGTGTGCATGTGTTTCCATCTAATTAAAATTTAGACTTTATTGGGTGGGTGTGATGTGCAATTTTTATGTATTTAATTAATTATTAATTACATGATTAGGGTTAATCTTGTGTTTGAAGATTATTTAATTTGAATGTGCATTAAAAAATATTTGCTTATAAAAAAATGTTTACTTATATGTTTAAAATATGTATGCGTAATAAAAAATATTTAAAATATTTAGTTATTTATTACAAAATTGTTTACCTATTTGTTTAAAATGTTTACTTATTTATTAAAAAAGTGTTTGTTTAAAAAAAAATTGTTTACTTATTTGTTTAAAATGTTCATTTATAAAAAATAAAATAAAAAATGTTTACTTATTTGTTTAAAATGTGTATGTGGAATAAAAAAATGTTTAAAATGTTTACTTATTTGTTTAAAATATGTATTGTGTAATAAAAAAAAATGTTCAAACAGTAGATCGGCAGCGTGTGAGTTGAATAATTTGTGAATTTTTATAATTGGTACATTGGGTATTGTGACAATCTATTATGCCAATTTTGCAATTCATATTTTTTTGAACCTTAAATTTGGCGTTTCGTTGCATCTCACCCGATACCAGGCCGATACCGCAACTGCGCGACCCCGAGTCATCACAATCGACTCCGATACCGCGACCGAGAACCATGTTCCTAAACCATCTTATAAATTCTGACATAACCTCAACTTTGATTTAATCTATTTACTTTGTCTACTACCTAACATCTCGTTTTGTATTTTATTCATAACCTACTGTTAACAACCATCTACTCTAAAAGCTTAAACTGTTAGAGAGGGTGTAACATAAATATTTATAATCTCAACAAGTCCCCTCACGTGTGGCCAGGCTTTCTTTGACAAGGGCCAAACATGTGGAAATTTTAGAATCAGGGTGACGGTGAGGATTGAACTCAGGACTGCTATGATACCGTTTTAACAACCACCTACTTTAAAAGCTTAAGCTGTTAGAGAGGGTGTAACTCAAGTATTTATATTTATACTCTCAACACCTACAAAGTGGATCTTACTCACATTTCCCTTGACAAATGCATTCCATTAACACCTACAAACGACAGCGTATAACAATTTCCTCAACTTGTTCCCGAACAGGCGTTAACAGCAACTACCAACAAATGCATTCAACTTTATGCTATCCTTATATAATCAATCCTCCATCTCAATAATGCTCATTTGATGGAAAGTTCATTGAAGGGCACAACACTCTAGAGCACTCTATGCACGACTACCACTATAGAGAGATCCAAAAGAGAATGACATTGCACACATCTACCTTGTAACTAAACTAAAAACTTCAATGCTATAACAGTCATGTTGAACAAATGTGACATTATTTAGAAAAAAAAGATAATCAATTAACTTTTGGCGCATTACATGAATGCATAATGGCCCTTGAACTTTAATTTTTTGTTTGGTGTATATATAGTATATACTTCAACAAAAAAACTATTGCAAAATTTCCAAATGGAGCACAAATGTAATCAACAGGTTGAGCTGAAAAAGAGATGCATTCAGTAGATATTGAAGAAAGCCAAAGTATTCTTAGTTTCATGCTGAATGGACCAAGAGACTTCATTATGCAAACTTGAGTTCATCTTTAAGCATTCAGGATTGATGCAATAAATCTACAATTAGCACGTATTATGTCAGGTAGTCTAAAGAATTTACATGCATGGAAAATAGAACTATATAATTTTGAGATAGGTGAAAGGTCAATCAACAAGGCAATAGAAAGTATTGAACCAAAATGGTGACAAGGTTTCCTACTAAAATATTCAAGAAATATAGCAATTGTCATTATCAATCAATTCATTAATTGAATTGGAAAATCCGAACTCCTAAGGATAAGTAAGAATGAATCAGCATTCAAACTCGAAGAAAACCAATCCCAAAGCCATGGAAGGTTTCACACACTTCAGACCTTAAAAAGGAACCATAGTGGAAACAAATTAAGAAAAGAAAATTGTTGTGGTACCATAAGTTGATATGAAATTTTCTGGAGAATTTGCTATATTCGTAAAATGAATTTCCAATAATAAACAATCATTTTCGCCAATATGGTCAATTTCTACACCAAATTATCGAACCACAAAAAATAAAATAAAATAAAAAGAAAAAGAAAAAGAAGAATGTGAAACAAGACCATGAAGACACGCACACATTGGACACTCCTCGACTAATGTCGGGAATAACAAATCAATGTTCTACCTTTTTTTTACAATTATTTCGTTGCGTAAGACACATGGAAGACAACTAGATACAATGGTTCCAACTCCAATATTGTTAACGCTTGAAAAGAAAATTAGAAGTTGAAAGTGGTTAGAGCTTTTAAATGATGATAATAATTAGAGTTGTTTAAACTGATGATATGGATATTTAGGAATTTTAATTAGTAGTCTATCAAAGTATAAGAGCTTTTAGAAATTGAGATTTGAGAATACTTAAGAGTTGTGAAATCAAGATAAAACTTCCACAATTTGAATTTGTTTAGGCCTTCTGAAATTAAGAATAATCAAGTAACTTATTCACTATAAACCATACATTTTTTTTATCACCTGCGTCATGAATATTTGAATATATGTTTACCATTTCGTCCAGTCGTAGTGTCCATGACCTAATTTTTTTAGATTGACATAATGTTGTGTTGTGTCGTGTCATATCATATCCGTGTACTTGTATCCTATTGGTACTTCTTAGTTGATTCTGTCCTCCAACCGTTGCACACACAATAACAAACAAAAAAAACAAAAAAAAAAAAAAAAAAACAAAACAAAGAGTAAAAAAAAAACGTAACTATATACATGGTTTTTGGGTCACTCCTTGCCTATCTTTTTTCTGTGTGGAATAGGAGAGTTGGAGTCTTACAAACTTTGGACTAAATTTTTCCAACTTCACATAATTTCAACTCCAATCCCATGTCTCAATTTCCTGTTTCCAAACACAGATTAAATTACATTGTTTTCACAGCCCAATTCCTATACTGCAAAAAATTTAGTTTATGCCGTTTCTTCTCCACCCCTGACATCCAACCAAGACAATATTAGTGTACACGGTACAAGTGCTTGCGTATTAGTGAATTAATTTACGCATAATTTCCTTTGTTCGGATTAATTCATAGTTCGGTTTTCGCGTTCTTTCTATTCCATCCCATTCCATTCCAGGATAGGCAGAAAAAGGATGGTTTAATTAAAAGATCAAATTTGAAGCATCGTGCACATCCATCGGTAAATGCGGACGGCAACAAGTATCTTCTATCTCAAAGTCAAAGTTCTCGCTTCTTGCTTTAGTTTGATTGCAGCGGGCACGCTTTACCAATAAAATAGAAAGGCTTTTCTTGCCTTTTACGGGGTTTGTTTTGAGGATATGAAGCTGCCCACTGAACCAACTTCTTCAATTATATACTTGCTTATGCACCAAAATTTGGAAAAACACAGGAATCAAACTATTTTAAGGAGCTTCCACACTAGTCCTCCTCAAGCTAACAAATTGATCACTCATCCACCGAAGGTCTCCTTATCATAGTAATAACTCAATGAGCCAACAAAATCATGAAGTACAAAGAACAAAAATGGCATGCCAGCCAAAAAAAAAAAGCACAAATCCCCCAACTTGAAGCACTGATTTTTATCTACATTTTAGTGAAAAAAGAAATACACTTCATAACAGCTAATGAACAAATCCCAACTTGAATAAAAGCATCGAAACCCTAGCAAAACCCTAAACCTCTTCGATTGAAGACATATACACACATATAAAGAGAGAAATCGAACTCCATTTTTACCTTTTCGGTACAAACCATCCTTCAGCAGCGGTGGAGACAAACCCATTGACAGCATGGGCTCGAGATCGCGTAGCAGGGGACATTTGAAACCCTAAAATCCCTTCTCTTCTGCGATAGAAAAATGAAAGGAAGAAATCTAGAGAGAGAGAGAGAGAGAGAGAGAGAGAGAGAGAGAGGGAGTTTAGTGAGATAAAGTGGAGAAGCTTTCAGATAAATCCCTTGTCTCACTCTTTTTTACGGATTGTTCGATGTTTGTCTGTGGGGAAGGGTTTAAGGCTTCGTTGTAAAGGAAAGAAGCGAAGGCGCGAATCCAGAGGCAGAGGCATATAAATATATATATATATATAGAGAGAGAGAGAGAGAGAGAGAGAGAGCATTTTGTATAATCTTTTGAATGAGTAATACTTGGGCACAACCAAAGCTACAATCTTTTTTGCACAACATTCATTTCGTGTCTATCTCTTTCTTGATGGGTCTCACAGTGTCAGTGATCCCACAGTGCCCACTAGGAGAGAGATAGACACAAAATAGAGGTTGTGCAAAAAAGGTTGTGGCTTTGATTGTGCCCCAAGTATTACTCCTTTTGAATAGTGGTGTCAAACGGGCCGGACTTGGTCGAAGTGGATCCAATCGGGCTAGAGGGCTGGGCCGTGCCTCATCTAAAATCGGGCTGGGCCGGACTTCACCTAAAATCGGGCAGGGCTTGGGAAGGGAGGGGGGTATCCGTCCCAGACCGGTGGTCTGGCCTCACTAGGGTTGGGCTTAGGGTCGGGCTAGTGGACGAGCTCATTGACGAATTCGTAGACGGGTGCATAGACGGGCCAGACCGGGCCAAAGTTTTGGGGGGAAAGTTTTAACTTTTAAAGTTTAATGTTTGGGAATTGGGGGGAGTTTTTACTTTTACTCTTTTTTTTTTAATATGTTTAATTTATGCATTAATGATGGGAGCCGCTAATGCCAGAGCTAATAAGGCTAAATCCAGAGCAACTTGCTTTTTATGGACCAAATTGCCCCTCAGCCCAATTAAGAAACCAGCCCCTCTCTCTCTCTCTCAATCTCTCTTTCCCTCAACCTTTAAAACATTCTGCAGAATTAAAATTGCTCCAGCAGCTAGAATAAAATACAAAATAAGAACAAAATTTCAAACAATATCACTTCCAAATATCAATACCATTTTAGCTTCATCTTCATCATCATTGGAAAAAAAATTCAACATTCAACATATCTTCAGCAGAATAAATTGCTCCAGCACAAACTCAATGCAAAATTGGAACAAAAATTCAATACTCAACATTCAACTTCATTAGAATAAAAATTCAACTTCATCATTCAACATTCAACTTCTTCTGTCATTGGAACAAAAATTCAACATCATCATCTTCTTTGGAACAAAAATCATCATTCAACAATCATTACAAAAAAAATAAGAAAAAAAATATTATGTCCAACGCCTTTGCAAGTGCATCATCTTTGGAACAAAAATCATCATTCATCATCTTTGGAACAAAAATCATCATTCATTACAAATAATTTAGAAGGATCCCGAGCCTTGACATGTACGACTATTATGTCCAACGCCTTTGCAAGTGCTACATCGTCGATTTGCCTCCACAATCTCAAACTTTGAAGGATCTCGCTTTGTGGATAATGATTCCTTTTGTTTCTTTGATGGGCGTCCTTTGTGTGCTTCAACATTTGGCTCAAGATAAGGCAATGATGCACCTATGAGTTGGGAAATTTTCTCACGGGCATTTTCCTTTTGAACAAGAGGCCATTGAACATATTTATCTTGAAACTCGTTGAGCAACCCTTCAAATTCACCTTCTTCATTGGTTATCTCACCAAAATTGCTAGTTAATGTGCTAATATCAATCCTCCATTGTGAATGTATAGAACTAAGAGGTAGTGCCCCATCTTTCAAACTTATCATCTTGTGAGAACAAGGGAGACCCATGGTAGATGTAAAATTACCAGTGCATGTAGATGGCATTTTACCCAACTTGACCATCTCATATTGCTTAAGTAGCTCTTTCATTGCAAACATAGACACATGAGTATTAACTTCCTTGAAAAAGGGAATATTAACACTATGGGAAATACGAAGTCTTTCACTTGAGAGTTGTGTCTTTATCTCTTCAAACTCATTTTTAATAGCTAAGCATATTTTATCTTTCACTTGGCAAAGATCACCACTCGAATTATGCAAGTATTTCTTAAGCTTTGAGTGTGCACCTTCCGCTCTTGAAGACACACGATTTCCTAAGTGAAGATATTTTTCAGTCCATGCACCAATGAATCGATCTTTAAACGGGAGCCATGTTCTACGTATATAACTTAAAACTTCTTCCTTACCTTTATACAAAAGTTCAAACAATTGCCAAGATTCCTCAAATGATGCTTCATCGGTAGATTGTACAATCAAATTCCAAGTAGATAGAAATGAATCCCAAACCTCTTGCACTTCAAAGTGATGCTTACAATTCGATACAATATTTTTGTTAATGTGCCACACACACAATATGTTATGAGTGTTGGGGAAGACAACTCGAATAGCTTTCATTAATGCCAACTCCCTATCGGAGACAATGACAGAAGGTTGACATCCAGGACCCAATATCTTGCTAAAATTCTCTAGAGCCCAAATATAATCTTCTTCCCCTTCTTTACTCAAAAAGGCAAAACATGAATAGAAAGATGTGTTGAAACATGAGATCCCAACAATGTCAAGTAATGGCATCTTATACTTGTTTGTCTTGTAAGTGCAATCCATAATAAACACATTAAAGAAGTTCCTAGTTAATGTGATCGACATCGGATGTGCAAAAATCAAATGCGTTAAATGCCCACTTTCATCTTGTGCCAAGTTATAAATGAAACTACCTTGACCAAGTTCTTCAAACAAAGCTTGAATTGAAGTACGACCACCTAACTTTTCCTTATAAATTTTCGATTTCGTATTGTAGATAGTCTTAGACACAACTTGAAGATTAGGGTTATTTTGCCGAAGAGAAGAAATAATTTGACGCGGTGCAATTCCTGATACACTCATTTCATGAACACTTTTGACATCTTCTTTAGACAAACGACGACAAGTAGGGTGTCCGGACATATCAGTAGATGGTTCATGGTTATGTAAGCTATTTGTAAACTCAAGTGTCCAAAAGCCATCCATTTGCCTCTTTCCTTTAATTTCAAATGGACAATTTATAAGGCGAGTTGCCGATTTCCTTTGGCGTTGCTCCATGGGAATATTAAGTCTATCTCGATAACAACCCCCCCTATCACAACCAATAGTCACATATTTATCTTTTCTTGAGCTTTTGATTGATACCACATACCCTTGCATTAAGAAAAATCTCTTAACACTGCTAAGAAGTTCCTCACGGGTAAGATATTTCTTCTCAAGTTGTTGGGAACATTCAACTATTTTTTCAAAATTCATGCCACCTAAATCAAACATTAAAAAATCACATGTATTACAAATCATCTTACATTCAAGTATCTAGTGAACTTCAACTGTAATTTTTTTTTTCCCCAAAAATCTTTTTTTTTTGGGCTAAAATTTATTCAAAAATCATATGTATCACAAAATCATCTTACATTCAACTATTTCTAGTGAACTTCAACTGAAATATTTTTTTTTCCAATTTTTTTTTTTTTTGCTAAAATTTAATAAAAAATCATATGTATCACAAATCATCTTACATTCAACTATTTCTAGTGAACTTCAACTATATTTTGTTTCTAAGCAACAAAAAAAAAAAAAAAACAAAAAAACAACAATAGTTTTGAGTTCTATGATAACCCTAAAAAAGAGCCCAATCTTTGCCAATAGATTCAATCTCAAACAATCTTTCCATGAAAAAATAAAATAAAAGAAAAAGGGTAATGCTAAAGAGAGATAAAAACCACTTACCTCCAAACAGGGAGGGAGGAGGATCGGTGGCCACTGTGAGGCGACGCCACCGAGGGACTGAGGCGACGCAAGAGAGGGACTGAGGCTCGTCGGCGAGGAAGTGATGAGTGACGGCAAAGAGGGCCTGAGGCTCGTCGGCAGAGAGGGGGTGAGAACTTTCAGCAGAGAGAGAGTGAGGAGGCAGATCATCCATGTTGAGAGAAAGAGAGAGAGAGAGAGAGAGAGGAACGATATGAGAGAAAGTGGGTTCAAGGGTTTTTTAATTGGGCTGAGGGGCAATTTGGTCCATAAAAAGCAAGTTGCTCTGGATTTAGCTTTATTAGCTCTGGCATTAGCGGCTCCCTTAATGATTAGTGATTATTAAAAAAAAGTTTGTTTAACAAAAAAAAAAGTAAATAATATTTATTATTCAATAAAAATTAAAGAGAATCAAGAGATTACTAGTATTTGATATTTAAAAATTATAGTCTAATAAAACATAAAGATTACTTATCATTAATTTGTATAATAAAAAGTAAAGATTTATTCATTAATGATTAGTGATTACTAAAAAAAGTTCATTCAAAACAAAAGTAAAGATTATTTATTATTCAATAAAAATTAAAGAGATTACTAGTATTTGATATTTAAAAACTATAGTCTAATAAAAAATAAAGATTACTTATAATTAATTTGTATAATAAAAAATTAAAGATTTATTCATTAATGAATAGTGATTACTAAAAAAAGTTCATTAAAAAAAAGTAAAGAATATTAATTATTCAATAAAAATTAAAAAGATTACTAGTATTTGATATTTATAAATTATAGTCTAATAAAAAATAAAGATTACTTATCATTAATTTGTATAATAAAAAGTAAAGATTACTTATCATTAATTTTTATAGTCGTTAGAGTGGTAAAAGTGGAAAAATATTTTTAAAATGGCCAAACTAGCCGTTATGGGCTCAGGCGGGCCTACCGGGCCAGGTCGGGCCAGGTTTCGGGCAAAGGAGCGGGCTGGGCCGTGGACGGGACTAAGGGTTTCCACCCCAAACCGGACAAAAGTGCTCGGGCATAGCGGGCCGGGCCGGACTTTTAGCCCTGGAAAATCGGGCCGAGCTCGGACCGGACCGGGCCAATCCGACCCGACTGACACCTCTACTTTTGAACCCCAAGTAGAACGTTTCACGTTGTGCGTTGCTTCTTTGTAGGTGTACATTGCTTTGGCAATAGCTAGCAAGAGGACTGTCCAATGTGTAAAAATAGCTGAACTGTGTGATGTTTTAGAGCATCCACAGTGGGGTTCTTAAACTTAAGGGAAACTTACATTAAGTTGTTGTACAGGGCAGAGAGTGTTAGCAATGGGGAATAAAGGGACGGCACAAACTGTGCCATGTGAAAGAATGTTGCGGCACACATTGTGCCGTGAGAGCACCAAACGACACAACCTGTGCCGTACCATGGGCTTGCTTAGGGACTGTTTGGAAGTGATGAAAAAATGTGAGATACACCCAAAAGAATTCCTTATTTGCCAAAAAAAAACACATGCACCTAACGGCAAAACCTATGCTGTTTGGAAGTGCACGGCATAGGGTGTGCCGTGTGGTGGTGAGTGGTGTAGCACACAGCATATCATGTGCCGTGTGGTGTGGAATGGTGCCTCCGTTACCGTATGGCCAATTTTGGCCGAAATTAGCAAAAACTTAGTCATAGACTCATACTATAAACTTAAATTTAGCTAAGTTTCACTATCCTATACCACAGTTATATCTACATCATTACAAGCGTTCTACTATCTTATACCACAAAATTATCCAAAGTTATCCTACAAAAACTACCCACTCTTAATGCTCTTACAGATAGTGCATACATACTTTTTCTGCAGGCGCGTAAACACAAGGTGCCAATCAGGGGGATATGAACGTCCCTGTCAAAAAACTAAAATATAAAAATAAAAAATAGTTAAAATACTCTTGCGGTCTTACCTCTTAAAATACACGGACTTGTGGTATCATAAATTACAATGAACCTCCTTGAAGTTTATAGTTTTGTACTTGGGAATGGCAAAAAATTTGCCTCTAACCAAATCCCCAGTAGCCACTGACACGGGGTCTTGTGCTCTCTTGGTTTTGGATTCGAGACTTCACATAAGTAAATATCAGGGATTTAGTCAAGTCTTAGGCCTCTCTAAGAGAGGTTAGGGGTTGGGGGTCTTGTGAAGGGATGGATCTCAATTGGTGTGGGTTTAAATCTTACTGCTAGCTTGTCTTCCTAATTTACCTTGTGCGTGTATTGTGGGGTCGGTGCACGTGCCTAGGGTTTGACCCATGTTTTACTCCAATAAAACGTCAATAAGTACTGATCATGAAGTCGCGAAGGGAAGTGAAACATTTGTAAGTTCCTATGTGACTTTTAAAAGTCTTATAAAATATGGCCTACTGGCCTTCTATGTTAGTTAGACTCCATCAACTATTTAGCCAATAGGAAATTATCCCAATAAATGTATATATATGTATTATTGATTGTTGGGAGAACTAATGAATGAATGACTCATCTTTCAAATAACGTCATTAAATAAAGGACTTTTCATATTCCAAGATAATTATGAAAGTCTTTGTATATTCCAAGACCGTCATTATGACAGTTATTAAAAGGCCTTCTTCTCTCCTCTATAAAAGGTACATTCTACCCCTTGAAAGTTAATTTTCAATTAATTACAGAAAATAATGGTGTGCATATTTGAGACAGAGAGAAGAATGAGAAGCCTATAATAAAGTTTAATCTAAAGGATTCCAATTCCGTCTCTATCAATTTCAATGGCAAATAACGGTATGTAATTTATATTTAAATTCTTAAGGGATGTTGTATTCAAGATCTTGGCATATAAAATTATTTCCACATGATGGTTTTATTAATCAAAGTCTAACAGTTGATATCAGAGCCATGATTTTCAATACATACATCTTAGAATAAAATTTTAAGTTGAATCGTAGATATATACAGAGTATGTATCTATGTTCTCAAATTTTGGTTTATTGAATTAATTGCGCATTATCTGCTTGAATTAGGGGGTGCTCATGGTCGGTTTTCGGTCGATTTTTTTCGATTTTGGCACATAAAAAAACCGACTAATAGGCTCGGTTCGGTCGGGGTTTTGGGGTATTTTGGTCGGTCGGTTCGATTTTCTTCTTGGACTATATGTTTGAAAACCGACCAAATGCCCTCGGTTTGGTCGATTTGATCGGTCGATTTCGAAGTCGGTTTTTTTTAACACCCCTAGCTTGAATAATGTGCATAGTAAATTCATATTTAGTATATCATTTTAATAGGATTTCGGCTCATGCTTTCCCAGATTTTAGTGTATTGCATGGGGAAAGAACATATATGATATATACGTATTGTTTGATGGAACTGTATCATGCGACTATTATAATAGTTCAACAAATGATACTGAGATTCAATACTAGCCGAAAATAATGATTTATGATTCAAACTCAGTTTTCTAGTATGTTGTGGTACGATGTAAAACTGTATGGTTAAATTTTGTGATTAAATCATTATATAATTAAAATAAATTTATGTTTATTTGTTTTAATTATGAAATTCGAGTTATTGCTACATTTTGTCATTGAAGATATTTTAATCACATAAAACAAGAAAATTCAAATTTAATATTTTTATTATGAAAGTGATTAAGTGAATGAATGAAAAATTTAGCAATTAAATAATAACTCTAATAATAGTGATAGAGAATATACAATTTTAGAGTTATTGCTCAAATTAGTCATTGAACAGAAAAAATTCAATTACATAAACGAAAAAAAAATCAAAATTACTATTATTTTTATTGAATTAGTAATTGAATTAGTAAATGATGACTTTAGCAATTAAATAAATAACTCTAATAAAAGGTCAGATAATATTGTTGGTTAGTTTTATTTTCATAGGATTTATTAACTTGGTAGTTGCCAAAGTGACTTAGGTTAATGAGCTTTATGAATATAAAACTACATTAAAGATTAGTCAAATAAGAGTGACATAAAAGACAATAACATTCTCAATGACAGTCATAGTTGGGAGATTGGGACTAGCCCAAAGCAGAGTCACTTTCAACTAACTATGAACTGGATAGGGTAATGTAATTTGTGTTGTTTAGCAGTGTAGAATTGGATACCCAAAGGTAACATGACTGACTATATATTAGGTGACATAAATTATATTAGACCTATATAGGTGATAACATATTGTACCTATCGAGTGGACACTAGATATGCTAAGGTTTCGCCCAAAGGAGAAACCATAGTGATGTCAATAGTTCATCTATTTAGAATTTAGAATTTTATATTAAAGATAGGCTCAAGGCCTTAACGTGAGCATTGTCCTATTTATTTCAGTGATTATTCCTACTTCATTGCACTCTCATGCATCTAGCATTCCAACTCTTAATGGGTCAAACTTTCAGAATTGTATGAAGAAGTCCAATTCACACTAGGTGTGTTAGATCTCAACATGGCACTTTTGGCTAAAAAAACTTGAGGAAGTTACTAGTGATCGTAGTGCAGAACAGGTTGACACTTTGAAAGCCAAGGAGAGATCGAACAGACTTAGTCTTATGTTTATGAGGATGACCATAGCTAATAACATCAAGACTTCCTTCCCTCAAACTATTAGCGCATTGGAACTCTTGATTGCTGTCAAAGAACGTATTAAATCACTAGATAATTCATTAGCAAGCACACATATGGCAGAATTAACTACTGTCAAATATGATGGTAATAGAGGAGTTCAGGAACATATCCTCTATATGACTGACAAAACTGCAAAACTTCGAGCATTAGGAATACAAGTGGATGGAACTTTCTCAGTACAGTTTATTCTCAACTCACTCCCTCCTCAGTCCAGTCCATTCAAAATTCACTATAATACTCATAAAGACAAGTGGAGTTTGAATGAGCTGACTAGTAAAAATATTCAAGAGGAAGTGAGATTAAGGCAAGAAGGACCCCACTCTGTGCTAGGGATGGCAACGGGTCAGAGTTGCTACGGAGTCCCCCTATTCCAACTCCTACTCCGTCTATTTTTCTCCTACTCCGACTCCGCCCCGTCCCGTTTAAGTAAAATACCAACTCCTACTCCATTTACTATCGGGTACTCCTATTACACTCCTACTCCGTTTGTTAATCACCATTCCAAAAGTAATTGTTCTTTAATAATTCAAAACTCACTTGTATTTTAGCTTGATTTCCTAAAAATCACTCACGCAAATGATTCTAAATTTGTTAATCACAATTCAGAAATTAAATTTTAATACTGAAGAGAAAGAGATGTATATATATGCCCTAATTTGTTTGAATAACTGTAAGTATGAGGGTAGTTTAGTAACATAATGATTTAATCGGGGTGGGGCGGGTTTTAAATGGTAGTATTTCATGGATACCAACTCCGCCCCGACTCCTATAGGGTTTTTGTTTTGCCATACCAAATCCCCTCCTACTCCTATTATAACTCCTCCAAACCCGTTCCATTAGGAGCGGAGCGGGGCGGAGGTCCAATGGGGCGGGGAAAATTGTCATCCCTACTTTGTGCTGGTTGTTACTCAAGAAGCTAAAAAGAAATGAAAGTTTGTTAAAGGAAAGAGAATTCCACCACAAAAAGGAGCTGGACCTGGGAAATGTAGCCACCATGGAAAGTTTATTGTCACATATTACTTTTGTGGTAAGAAAGGACATATGAAGAAGGAATGCAGCAAGCGTAAAGCTTGGGTTCGAAAAAAGAGGTATCAATCTTTCTTTTGTATGTTATGAATCAAATTTTGCTGAAGTTCCTTCTAACACTTGGTGGATTGACCCCTCACATAACAAATTTAATGCAGGGATTCCTTACAACCCGGAACCCGAAGGAATGTGAGCAATTTGTCTATATGGGGAACCGTCTCAAAGCGAAAGTGGTAGTTGTTGGAATCTACCGTCTACTCTTAGAGACGGGTCATCAGATGGATCTTATGGACACTTTTTATGTACCTTCAATTTCTAGGAATTTAGTTTCTTTATCCAAATTAGATGTTGCTGGATATTCTATTTTATTTGGTTGTACAAAACTCAATTTGATGTTTAATTCTATTATGGTTGGTTCTGGAATTTTATGTGACGATTTAGAAAAAATTTCTTTGAATCATAAGTTTGCACAATCTTTAATAGCACTGCATTCGAATGTCAGTTCAAAACGAGGTCTAATTAATGAAAACTCTTCAATCTTGTGGCATAAAAGACTAGGGCATATCTCCAAGGATAGAATTGAGAGATTGGTGAAGACTAGGATTTTGGATCACCTAGACTTCATTGATTTTCATGTGTGTGTGTGGAATGCATTAAGGGAAAGCAAACCAAACACAATAAGAAAGGTGCCTCAAGAAGTACTAAGTTTCTTGAGATAATTCATATAGATATTTGTGGACCACTCTCCATTCCATGTTTTGTTAGAGAAAGGTACCTTTTCACCTTTGATCTTGTCAAAATCAAGATATAAAAGTATATTCTACTTTAAAAGATTTGCAATAGTAAAAGTAGAGGTCGAACCCACAGAGACTGTTTATTTTTACCCTTTAACTTGGAAAACCTAGATCTGATTAGTTATGGGAAACGGGAATTTGGTTGAATTTTAATTGAAGTATTACTATACTAAACTATCGAAATACGGAAATACTGAAATTATACTAAGTAAACAAGTGAAATATTTACAGTTGTTTTAATATGTGTGGATAATATCTAGAGTTGCAAATCCACCACTAACCATGTATTGGTGGTCTATACTTTCTACTTTAAGATCTATACTCGGACAGTTAAGATCTACCGTAGCTATAAGCCTGGTAGTATCAATCAAGAGGATATTACTAGTTCACTCTAATCATAACTCATCTTCAGTTGGCATGGATTGTCTACCTATAACTGGGGTGTAGCACAACCCATCTTCCCTAGGCATGAATCATAAAAGACATAAAGATCGTAATCAAGTAAGCACTATTGTATGTAAATACTCCAATCAATCAACCCAAATTATTATTGATTATTAACATTAAAACCCAACTATATATTCATAATCCACAAACATACAACCAACTATCCGAATACATAAAAACCTAAAAAAGAAAGTAGAGATATCCCCTTTACGTAGCTAGGATTTCATTGAAACACTATAATAGAAGTTTAGTTGCACATGGTGGATGAAAACATGGAGATGGAGATGATTGTCACTATTAGAAACCTTCAAGCTAGATCTTCTTCTTCTCTTTTCTTTTTCTCTCAAGTTGCCTCCAAAGTTGTATATTATGATGTGTATTATTGTGTAACCCCCAAAATTGAATTAGATTTAGATATATATATATATATATATAGTTGTGGAGGATTAGGAAGGTTTTCATAAACCTAATCCGACTAAAACAACTATATTTTATTTTACGGATGGATTTAGGCAATTTCGTTTGCATAGGACTCTTTAGCACATCAAAATACGTAACTTCAATTTTTTCCACTAGTCGCGTGAGCGGGCCATGTGAGCGCGATACTGGTATATCACGCGAGCAGACCGTGCAAGCGACGATGCTTTTTCTGCTTGTTCTGCTCTATATTCGCACCCTTAATAGCCTAGAACTCTTGCTTTCTTCTAAAGCCTGACAAAAAGCGGAAAATGAAAAAAAGTACAATAAAACAGACTACTAAGTGCTAACAAATGTGAATTAAGGCGTGTAAATAGGAACTGTTCACTCCCGATCACACCCCCAAACCTACATTTTGCTAGTCCTCGAGCAAAGAGAAGATGAAAATAAAAACTAAACTACTAATAAGAATCCTACTCCATTGTCGCATGGATCGCGATTGCATTTAGCTCATGCAACCCCTCGGTGTCCCTAGTTGGACGAGTGAAGTCTCGTGGGGGTTCTCGTCAACAAGACACCGACAACCATCTTTATTAGAGTAAAAGAAAAACTTTATTTAAACAATGACCCAATATCCAACATTCGTCATGATCAACAGAATTTCAAATAGAACATCTAGTCACCAAGAGTATCATCACTAAACGTCCACCTGAATCATGGAAATAGCCTTAAGCACATGTATCGAAAGAAAATAGAATATATCAAAAACTTGCACATGTATGAGTGGTAATCAAGTGGATATGCGTTTATCATGAGCTTGGAATATAACTTGGATAACCCTTTAGCAATGCTTCGACTACAAATTTCACGTTGTTAATTACACTCTAAAATGAAATCGCTCAGAATAGGTGTAATCACTCTAGTATATGCGATGGAGATAATCATTAACAAAACAAATAAATCTCGCATATGACAAGAAACAAAGTATGACACAAAAGAAAAATAGTCTCATAGATAGGATATCGAACGTCAAGTAATTATCTTCACTACCATGTTTTACTCCCCCTTTTCTATTGTTTCCACATTCAATCCATGTTTCCCTAGGATCAAACATGACTTTAACAAGAATATCTACTTCTCATTCACTACTTCATATATATATATATATTTAGACAAGAATACAACTATTTTCTTCTTTTCAATCTTTTTGTGTTGTATATCCGCCTTTTTAAAAAAAAATTTATTAAATCCATACTACTTAATACTTTAATCTCTACTTATCACTATTAGCCCACTTTTCTTTTGGAAGACCATTTTTGACCACTCTCGGACTTGGGTAAGAGGATGTTATTCATAGCGATCTCCATATCGGAGTGGATAAGATAATGGGCGAACAAAGAAAAAGGGCTTCCTTTTAAGGCTCAAAAGGCTATCAAAGGATATAAAACTATTGCAAAGGGTAGGTCAGAGGCCAACAAGGGTTTAAGTAGAAGGATGGCCAAATATCATCTCCTAAAGTCACATAATTCTTTAATGTTATTACATCAAGGGTAAAATTGTTTTTATGTTTACGTAAACATGATAATTACAATACTAACTCGGCTATCGATCAAAACAAACAAAAATAATGAGATTAATCAACGAGTTATACGCTCCGTCAATGAGATTCGATAAAGTATATTTATAACCCTCGAATAAGGATGAAAGGCTCTAAAGTTCACCGGGTTTAGTCTCCATAATGGTGCTCTCTAGAAATCCAAAATATAATATAATTCACTTATAAATATGCATTCACATGACTACGTGTAATAACCTGCATTTTCCTACATTATCATATTTAAAATTTACATTATCATAATTGCATTATCATATTTAAAATTAATATATATTGTTAATTTCAATTCTTATGTGAAAAATCTATTTCTTGACTAATCTCATATTGAAATTACTTTTGGGGTCAAAATGCAATTTTCATAAAAACTGGCAATACCTGTGTTAAATTTCAAATCTGTATTTCAAAACGGTGGAATTATTTCTTTTAAAACTCAAACTGTATTTTTATAAAATCAGAAAACTATTTCTAACATTAAAATGAATTTTCTGTATTTTTGTGATAAACACCGTGTCACGAAAATACTAGTTTAGGTTTAAAACTGTCCGCGCAGTGTTAAACTTCCACAGAATTTTGGGAGTAACTGATTGGACAAATTTCTTTATACCCAATTATTATTGCTAAAGTTTTCCCTTAGGCCTTGTTTGGCAAATGCTTGTAGTATGTGTGTTGTCCTAATGCCATAAGCTTGATTCCCAAACACACCTTGACCCACACCAACTCCACCTACCCTTTCAATTATAAATGGAGCATTATGAATTGCAAGTGTATATTTACACATCATTGCTGCACTTTCTTTGTAATTAGTGGAGATTAATGGAGAATGAGTGGGATGTTAGGCAAATGTTTTCTAAGTGGGAGTTTGAGTATTTATACACCCAACCACACTACACATTCTACACTCCTAACATAGAGAGCTTGAGAGAGTCACATAGAGAGATAATAATTTCAGAATTTGAAGAGCTCAATCCTCCATAGCCAAGCTTGAAATTGGAGATTCTTAATTCTTGTATTTCTTTCTCAACAACTTCTTCAATCTACATCACGGTGAGTATTACTAACTCACTCCAAATGTAACTCATTCCTTATTTACTGATTTAGGTAGTTAATTTTAACAGTAACAGAATTTTGTTTTCAGATTTTTGTTAGGAAAACGAATGAAATTTAAGGTTCTGCCCGCGTTGTCCCAAGTAAAACTCGATTCTGCACACTTTTTGTCTAATGCAATTTTCTCAGATTTTGCCCCGTTTGGGCAGAAAATGAGGATTACAGTAGCAGAAAAAGTATATTAGAAATTCAATCTAATATTTTCTCTTTTAATTTTAACAGTAGCAGAATTTTGTTTTCAGATTTTTGTTAGGAAAACGAATGAAATTTAAGGTTCTGTCCGCGTTGTCCCAAGCAAAACTCGATTCTGCACACTTTTCGTCTAATGCAATTTTCTCAGATTCTGCACCGTTTGGACAGAAAACGAGGATTTCAGTAGCAGTTTTTAGAATGCTATTAGTTATGTTTAAAATGATTAAGGCAATGAATTACGAATTTTCAATCCCCGTACGCGTATTATTTCTTTAATTCTGTGAATTTCTTTATGTTTAAAGTTTGATGACATTCATGTGGAGTCAGTTGTACATGCATGGTGAGTGTTGGTAGTGTGTAAAAGAGTAATGATAGTGTGGAAAAGAGTAATGATTGTGTGGAAAGAGTATGAGTTTGAGTTGTGGTTGTGGTTGTGGTTGTAATTGTGGCTGTGGTTATGGTTGTGGTTGTGGATGTGATTGTGGTTGGAGTTGAAAAAGAGGATGAGGGTGTCTTTGAAATGCGAAGGTGGCAAAAATGGACACTCCCTGACGTCCATGGAAGCGTTAAAGTGTGTGAAGCCGAACTTGGACACTCACTGGCACCCATGGAAGTGCTAAAGTGTGGCCTATAGACACTCCCTGAATGACTCGAGTCTGGATACCTGTGTGGGGGTTGCCCCGGTATTTGCATGGCGGTTAGGGTATTCAAAGTGTGAGGCATTGGACACTCCCTGGTACCCCGGACCAAAGTGTGAGGCAAACTGGACACTCCCTGGCGCCCCGTTGCTAAAGTGTGGCTATCTTAGTATTTCAAAGATACCAGGAGTAGGATAGAGGGTTGTTGGGTTTTGTCGAGAGAAAAGAGTCGGTTAGATGAGATGGTGCATTGTTCTCATACACGGTCACATATGTGTGAATTTATCTTTTAATTATTGTTGTGGTTGTTTTTCTAACAAGCTCTTTATCATAAATATAAACTTGTGGTATTTAAATGGAAATGGGAAAAAGGTAAATGGGCATGTTTTTACATTCAAAGCTATGTTTTTAATACTCACCAGCTTCTTGAAGCTGACGGCGTTGATGCGTCCTGGACATTCGTGTTCAGGCTTTGCAGGTTATAATCAGGATGAACCATATGACTATGCTAATTGAGATCAACTGCTGAGAAGAGAATTTACTTTTATATGCTTTATGTTTATGTGCTTTAAGATATGATTTGGTTTTGTAATAAGGATGACTGTAATAGACTTTAAGTTATTGTTTTATTTTAAGGCGGTCTGTGCCTTAGTTAACCCCGTACCATAAGTTGTAATAAGTTAGAAAAATTTTTATGAGCCCTGTTTGCCCTACTCTGATTAATAGTTTTATGTTGTTAGAAGTTTTTGGGACGGAATCGATCCTTCAAACTGTCGCGACCTACGGGTCCATAAAGGAAATTAAACGCTTTCCATATTTATGCTACGTCGGGGCGTGACAGGATTTGGTGGTATCAGAGCCATAGGTTTTCTAGATTGACCAGGCTCAGTTATTCACGCCATAGATTAGTGACATAGGTTACCCTTAAGTTTTACTAAGCTATACAACCAAGTTCTAGTGTTAGTTTAGTACGGATTACCCTTAGTTCAGAAACTAAAATTCTAAGTTGGTTTTATCATAGAAATGATTACCCGTTTGTCTTGTCACATCGACAAGAATGATAGCAATTTCCATATACCTTCAGACATATCCATTTAGAATTAGCCGAGATAACCATAACTTATGATGCCCCTACAGACATATAGTAGCCGAGTTTTTAAGGAGTTAAAGCATACCATAGCCCTCATTAATAGCTTAGGCACTGACCAACTTCCTGAGTCAAATCTCGGAACAGTCAGTATGGCCCACAACCCAGAGTCTAGAGGATAAGAATACGACCTCTTTGCTATTAGACAGCCCTAGTTCGAATACGAGTATTATATATACTTAATATATATTTTATTGTATGCTTATGTGATAATACGAGTATGTGATATAGTGATAAATACTCCTTTGAAAATTTTTGTCATAGTACTGTTGCATGCATGTTTCTCATTCTACTACCCCTATCATGCATAGAATGGCTGGAAGACCAAGGAGGAACAGAAATCTGATTGAAGGAGCGCCCGAGGCTGCCGACCCCACGGGAATATTTGAAGCTTTTATCAGACGTCTCGAGAGGGTTAGTAATGCGAATGAAAACCAACGAGACCGCCAGACGGGAGATAAGCTGCTGGAGAGATTCCGTGCGCTCAGACCCGAGCAATTTGCGGGTACCACGGATCCCTGGAAGGCGGAACAATGGTTAAGACAGATGGACCGCATGTTCGAAGCTGTCCAATGCAACGAGATGGACAAGAGGAGGCTGGCTACATTTCAACTAACCGACGCCGCTGCAGATTGGTGGGACTCGGTCATAGCCACTATCGGAAACACAGCTGCGATGGGGATGACGTGGACAGCGTTCAAAGGAAGATTTCTGGAGAAGTACTTCCCGGCTACGGAGAGGCACAGAAGAGAGAAGGAATTTATGGATCTGACGCAAGGAACCAAGACGGTGCAAGAGTATACCACACAGTTTGAGAGGCTGTCACGGTTTGCCCCGTACATGGTTGATACTGAGGAGAAGAAGATCCGGAAGTATAACCAAGGGTTGGCACCGCAGATTCGTCGCCTGACTCTCGGCCACCTAGACAAATCGTTTGAAGGACTAGTCGGCCTGGCTACCGACCTGGAAGAGGATGCTCGAGTATACCGTAAACAATTCGAATTCCGACCGCCTCAGAGGGGTAATTTTGGGAATAGACCACCAATGAATCGTACCCAAGGGCAGAAGAGGAACTTTGATGGGAGCAAGAAGGCACAAGCTATTACCCATCCGACTCAACCCCGAGTAGGAGAAGGAAGTAGTGGTGTAAAGTGCTTCAACTGTGGCAACCCTGGACATGTGGCTCGGGACTGCAGGGCACCAAGGCGTGCTACTCAGCCAGGAATAGTCTGCTTCAACTGTGGTGAACCAGGTCACATCAGCAGGTTCTGCACTGCCCCTAAGCAAGCAACTTATGGACAACAGAGTCAGACCCGCTTGAATGCTGTTATTCCTGATGCCGCGGGATATGATGGAGCTGAATATGAAGAAGGAGATCATGGAGAAGCTCAACCTGATCAGCAAGCAGTGGAAGGTACATTGACTCTATTTAACTCCCATGTTAGAGTATTATTTGATACGGGTGCTGCTCTATCATTCATATCTGTTAATACAATTCGGAGATTGGGTATCTTACCTCATCGCTTAGAGAAAGCTTTGAAGGCTACATCACCAATAGGAGCTGCGGTCAGTTTAGGACATGTGTGCAAGGATTGTCCCTTAAGATTAGGTGACCAAGAAATCCCTGCAAGGTTGATCGTCCTATCGATGAAGGAGTTTGACATAATCCTAGGAATGGATTGGCTGTCTCAGAATCAAGTGAAGTTGGATTGTGCGAGGAAGAGAATTACATTCTCCGACAATGAGAATCAACCCTTTGATTTTCAATGTAACCCTTCGGGAGATATGTTCCTCACAAGATGTTTAGCCAACATCGAAGTCGTCAGTACAGAGGTGACAGCATCATCTATACCTGTAGTCAAGGACTTCGAAGAAGTATTTCAAGACATTTCTGGATTACCGCCCGAGAGAAGTATAGAGTTCTGTATTGAGCTTATACCGGGTACCGTACCGATTACCAAGGTTCCCTACAGAATGGCCCCCACAGAACTACTAGAATTGAAGGGACAAGTTCAAGAGCTCGAGAACCTAGGTTTTGTACGTCCAAGTACATCGCCTTGGGGAGCACCGGTGTTATTTGTGAAGAAGAAGGACGGGATGCTCAGGCTGTGTATCGACTACAGAGAATTGAATCGAGTGACGATCAAGAACAAGTATCCTTTGCCTCGGATTGACGATTTATTTGATCAACTACAAGGAGCTACGATATTTTCCAAGATAGACCTTAGGTCGGGATATCATCAGTTGAGGGTACGGAAGGAAGACATACCTAAGACTGCTTTCAGAACCCGATATGGTCATTATGAATTTCTGGTGATGCCGTTTGGATTGACGAACGCCCCGGCAGTGTTTATGGATCTGATGAACAGAGTGTTCAAGCCTTATTTAGATCAGTTTGTCATCGTCTTTATTGATGATATTTTGATCTATTCTAAGTCAAGAGAAGAACACGAGCAACATCTTCGGATTACGATGCAGACGCTTAAGGACCACCACTTGTATGCCAAGATCAGTAAGTGTGAGTTTTGGTTGCAAGAAGTGAAATTTTTGGGACACAAGGTGTCATCTCAAGGAATTTCTGTGGATTCGTCCAAGACCGATGCTGTATCCAACTGGGTTAGGCCAAGCAACCCTACAGAAGTTCGGAGTTTTCTTGGACTCGCAGGCTATTACAGAAGATTTGTTGAAGGATTCTCTAAAATAGCCGCACCATTGACTGGATTGACGAAGAAGAATTTGAAATTCGAATGGACAGAGAAGCATGAGCGAGCCTTTCTAGAGTTGAAAGAGAGACTCACTACCGCACCAGTACTAGCAATACCCAAGCCTGGTGAGAAGTTCACTATCTTTAGTGACGCATCATATCAAGGACTAGGGTGTGTACTTATGCAAGATGGTAAAGTTATAGCCTATGGATCTAGACAGCTGAAGCCGAATGAGTTGAACTATCCTATTCATGATTTGGAGTTGGCAGCAGTGGTATTTGCACTCAAGATTTGGAGACATTATCTCTACGGTGAGAAGTTTGATTTGTTCTCCGATCACAAGAGTCTGAAGTATTTGTTCACACAGAAAGAGTTGAACATGAGGCAGCGCAGATGGATGGAGTTGATCAAAGATTACGACTTCACATTGGAATACCACCCTGGTAAAGCTAATGTGGTCGCTGATGCTTTGAGTCGGCAGACTCGTGAGACGATCGCCTCCTTAATGGTTAGAGAATGGCGAGCATTGGAGACGTTGGCAGAGTTTGATATACAGAGTGCTGAAAGAGGAGAAGGACAACTTTTCGGATGTCTTATCCTACAGCCTGTTCTCTTTGACCGCATTATTGGAGCTCAGAAAGAAGATGAGAAGTTTCAATCATGGTTCAAGAAGATGTCAGAGAAGGACCCGACAGAATGGAAGGTGGGAATCGATGGAGGGTATCGGTGCAGGAATAGATTGTGCGTGCCCGGTGATGGAGAGTTAAGGAAGGATATCCTGGAAGAAGCACATAAATCAAGGTATACAGTTCACCCGGGAGGAACGAAGATGTACAAAGATTTGAAGAGGAATTTCTGGTGGGAAGGCATGAAGAAGGATGTGGCCGAGTTTGTATCCAAGTGTTTGACGTGTCAACAAGTCAAGGCCGAACATCAGAGACCGTCAGGATTGTTGCAACCGCTACCTATTCCTGGTTGGAAGTGGGAGCATATAACGATGGATTTTGTAGTAGGATTGCCTCGATCACAGCAGAATCATGACGCTATTTGGGTAATTGTGGATCGATTGACGAAGTCAGCTCATTTTATTGCTTACAGTATGACATACCCGGTGGAAAAGATGAGCCGGATGTACATACAACAAGTTGTGCGACTTCACGGTGCACCTGTGTCGATTGTGTCAGACCGTGACGCACGTTTTACTTCTGGATTTTGGGAAAGTTTGCAAGAAGCTATGGGAACCTCGCTCAAGATGAGTACTGCTTTTCACCCTCAGACAGATGGACAAACTGAGCGTGTGAATCAGATCATGGAAGATATGCTTAGGGCTTGTGTGATCGATTTTGAAGAATCTTGGGAGACACACTTGCCGTTGGTTGAATTTGCCTATAACAATAGTTATCATACGAGTATCGGTATGGCTCCGTTCGAAGCACTGTACGGACGACCATGTCGTTCTCCATTGTGTTGGGCAGAGGTTGGGGACACAGAATTGTTGGGACCAGATTTGGTTAGAGAAACCAACGAGAAGATTTCCTTGGTCAAGGAAAGGATGAGAACCGCTCAGAGCCGGTATAAGAGTTATGTTGATCGACGCCGAAAAGATCTGGAGTTTAGTGTTGGAGATCACGTACTTCTTAAGGTTTCACCAACACGAGGAGTAGTACGCTTTGGTCTCAAGAGAGGGAAGTTAGCTCCGCGTTTCATTGGACCGTTTGAGATTTTGGAACGTATCGGGTTAGTAGCTTATCGACTGGCACTACCACCGAAGATGTCTGGGGTTCACAACGTGTTTCACGTGAGTATGTTGAGGAAATACATACGAGATCCCTCGCACGTGGTTAGTTATGACGACATTGAGACGAGTCATAACGTTTCTTACAAGGAGAGACCTGTGAAGATTCTGGATCAGAGTATCAAGAAGTTAAGGAATAAGGATATCCCGTTGGTGAAGGTTCAGTGGAATCACCATGACGAGAATGAAGCCTCGTGGGAAGTTGAAGCTGATATGAGGAAGAAGTACCCGGAGTTATTTCATGACTAGTTAGTCTTGATTTCGGGGACGAAATCCTGTTTAAGGGAGGAAGGGTGTAATAACCTGCATTTTCCTACATTATCATATTTAAAATTTACATTATCATAATTGCATTATCATATTTAAAATTAATATATATTGTTAATTTCAATTCTTATGTGAAAAATCTATTTCTTGACTAATCTCATATTGAAATTACTTTTGGGGTCAAAATGCAATTTTCATAAAAACTGGCAATACCTGTGTTAAATTTCAAATCTGTATTTCAAAACGGTGGAATTATTTCTTTTAAAACTCAAACTGTATTTTTATAAAATCAGAAAACTATTTCTAACATTAAAATGAATTTTCTGTATTTTTGTGATAAACACCGTGTCACGAAAATACTAGTTTAGGTTTAAAACTGTCCGCGCAGTGTTAAACTTCCACAGAATTTTGGGAGTAACTGATTGGACAAATTTCTTTATACCCAATTATTATTGCTAAAGTTTTCCCTTAGGCCTTGTTTGGCAAATGCTTGTAGTATGTGTGTTGTCCTAATGCCATAAGCTTGATTCCCAAAC
The DNA here is from genome assembly GCA_033977485.1 of Hydrangea macrophylla. NCBI lineage: Eukaryota > Viridiplantae > Streptophyta > Magnoliopsida > Cornales > Hydrangeaceae > Hydrangea > Hydrangea macrophylla. The sequence goes on along the minus strand of CM066988.1, from coordinate 56,990,230 downwards.
ACACCTTGACCCACACCAACTCCACCTACCCTTTCAATTATAAATGGAGCATTATGAATTGCAAGTGTATATTTACACATCATTGCTGCACTTTCTTTGTAATTAGTGGAGATTAATGGAGAATGAGTGGGATGTTAGGCAAATGTTTTCTAAGTGGGAGTTTGAGTATTTATACACCCAACCACACTACACATTCTACACTCCTAACATAGAGAGCTTGAGAGAGTCACATAGAGAGATAATAATTTCAGAATTTGAAGAGCTCAATCCTCCATAGCCAAGCTTGAAATTGGAGATTCTTAATTCTTGTATTTCTTTCTCAACAACTTCTTCAATCTACATCACGGTGAGTATTACTAACTCACTCCAAATGTAACTCATTCCTTATTTACTGATTTAGGTAGTTAATTTTAACAGTAACAGAATTTTGTTTTCAGATTTTTGTTAGGAAAACGAATGAAATTTAAGGTTCTGCCCGCGTTGTCCCAAGTAAAACTCGATTCTGCACACTTTTTGTCTAATGCAATTTTCTCAGATTTTGCCCCGTTTGGGCAGAAAATGAGGATTACAGTAGCAGAAAAAGTATATTAGAAATTCAATCTAATATTTTCTCTTTTAATTTTAACAGTAGCAGAATTTTGTTTTCAGATTTTTGTTAGGAAAACGAATGAAATTTAAGGTTCTGTCCGCGTTGTCCCAAGCAAAACTCGATTCTGCACACTTTTCGTCTAATGCAATTTTCTCAGATTCTGCACCGTTTGGACAGAAAACGAGGATTTCAGTAGCAGTTTTTAGAATGCTATTAGTTATGTTTAAAATGATTAAGGCAATGAATTACGAATTTTCAATCCCCGTACGCGTATTATTTCTTTAATTCTGTGAATTCCTTTATGTTTAAAGTTTGATGACATTCATGTGGAGTCAGTTGTACATGCATGGTGAGTGTTGGTAGTGTGTAAAAGAGTAATGATAGTGTGGAAAAGAGTAATGATTGTGTGGAAAGAGTATGAGTTTGAGTTGTGGTTGTGGTTGTGGTTGTAATTGTGGCTGTGGTTATGGTTGTGGTTGTGGATGTGATTGTGGTTGGAGTTGAAAAAGAGGATGAGGGTGTCTTTGAAATGCGAAGGTGGCAAAAATGGACACTCCCTGACGTCCATGGAAGCGTTAAAGTGTGTGAAGCCGAACTTGGACACTCACTGGCACCCATGGAAGTGCTAAAGTGTGGCCTATAGACACTCCCTGAATGACTCGAGTCTGGATACCTGTGTGGGGGTTGCCCCGGTATTTGCATGGCGGTTAGGGTATTCAAAGTGTGAGGCATTGGACACTCCCTGGTACCCCGGACCAAAGTGTGAGGCAAACTGGACACTCCCTGGCGCCCCGTTGCTAAAGTGTGGCTATCTTAGTATTTCAAAGATACCAGGAGTAGGATAGAGGGTTGTTGGGTTTTGTCGAGAGAAAAGAGTCGGTTAGATGAGATGGTGCATTGTTCTCATACACGGTCACATATGTGTGAATTTATCTTTTAATTATTGTTGTGGTTGTTTTTCTAACAAGCTCTTTATCATAAATATAAACTTGTGGTATTTAAATGGAAATGGGAAAAAGGTAAATGGGCATGTTTTTACATTCAAAGCTATGTTTTTAATACTCACCAGCTTCTTGAAGCTGACGGCGTTGATGCGTCCTGGACATTCGTGTTCAGGCTTTGCAGGTTATAATCAGGATGAACCATATGACTATGCTAATTGAGATCAACTGCTGAGAAGAGAATTTACTTTTATATGCTTTATGTTTATGTGCTTTAAGATATGATTTGGTTTTGTAATAAGGATGACTGTAATAGACTTTAAGTTATTGTTTTATTTTAAGGCGGTCTGTGCCTTAGTTAACCCCGTACCATAAGTTGTAATAAGTTAGAAAAATTTTTATGAGCCCTGTTTGCCCTACTCTGATTAATAGTTTTATGTTGTTAGAAGTTTTTGGGACGGAATCGATCCTTCAAACTGTCGCGACCTACGGGTCCATAAAGGAAATTAAACGCTTTCCATATTTATGCTACGTCGGGGCGTGACACTACGTGACATCCATAAGTAAGCATGCAAGTTCAAGATATAAAACTACGATTCCAACAATATATGACTTTCAAAACATACATTCATAACTGTAGTAGACATCGGATTATGTACTCCCTCAACTTCAATTCTCAATGAAATCAAGTTAATCAAGAAAGAAATTAAATGTTGAACATTATTAAAATCTCTTATTTATTCATTTTTCATTCTTTTGAAGACAAAGAATAAAGGAATAAAGAACTTGAAATCTAATCAACACTAAAAGAAAAATTCTTAACAGAAGAGCTACTAATAAAACTACTAAAACGATGAAACAAAATAAATGAAACTACTAATACTAAACAAAAAAAGAATCCATAACACTTCCATAAACCATATCACGGCATGTCCCTATGTAGGTGGGAACATGACAATGACATGAATGAACTCCATGGAAAAGATCACCAGCACGTCCACTCCTCTGAAAGCATCCGACAAAGGTTGCGGTGTATCACGTCTATATGCATCAACTAGCATCCACTCAGGATGGTCGGCCGGATCAAAGGGTAGCGACTCTATCTCCTCATCCTCGTCGCCAGTCTCCGATGCCAAGATCACCTCATCCTCCTCTGGACCATCATACAAGGCAAAAATGGAAGCTATATCCTCTGGGGACTAGTCGGTGTGCCCAGGCTGCTGTCTCACAACATCCAGGACATAATCCGACAAATCCCTATATGGATATATGACCTTAGGCGAAGTGGCAACGGTCTCAGCAGGCTCACTAAAAGAGGCATCACCTAGACTCTATATAACGTCCTTGTCTCGTCCTCATCGTCATTGGTCGAATAATTGCCCGAATCAGAAGAAGATGAGGATTCCGAGGAAGTCAGGGTTGTACCATAATGACCATCTATTAGTGTGGGGTCCTCACCAAATAAACTATCATCGTCATTTGAAGAATCAGAATAAATAGGAATAAGAATGCGAGGACGATCACGGTACCATGAACATGGGTCACAACTAGCACGACGATTGGCCCAAAGGGTTTAGCTTTAGGTACACTCGATCTAGGTGAGTGGTCATCTGCGAATACGTCTAGATCAGAGTGGTGACTAGACTTGCTAGATTGCCTATCTAGGGACAAGGGTTTGGAAATAGGGTGGTCCATAATAATGGGGTTTGGAATGATGATTCGAGGAATGAGGTAATGTTGTATGGATCTTGCGACTATCAACCTGAAAATAAAAGTTAACCACAACGACTAATTTATTAGTTATTGTTAATAAAACATAAATAAGTAATATCGGTGAATGACAGCGAGTATGATTGATAAGCGTATGTGCTTATAGTGATGCAAGTAAGAAACACATTATCAGGTTACTTTTAATTGAAATTTGGTCATCATCTTCCCCAAACCTAAACATTAACGATTTCCTATATAGTAAAACTAGGGGGAAAAGATGCTACCATTTTAATTAGTGCAAGAATAGCATATGGTTCATTAAAAGTGCAGCACCTAACTAAAAGTATTATAACAAGCTTGGATAAGAACAATTGTTAAAATAACCATGCACGCAGAATCACTGACTAATAACACTAAAAGGGTCAGTATAAAACAAGTAACAGCATGACATCCAAACTAAATCAAAAAGAGAAAGCGCCGAAAGGAAAATATTAAGTACAGACCCAAAAGAAAAATAAAAGTACAGAAATGTAAACTAAACCAGTCGTCAGAAAATGCCATTGTCTGAAAATGTCTGAAACAACCCACTGAATACACGAAAAGATAAAAAAATAAGTCCCACCATCCAACCCCTACTCCTCATCGCCCTCTACCAACACCAACTCTAGTCCTGAACCTCCCTGACCATCACTATCTCCATCACTCCCATCATTACCATTACCATCACCATCTCCACCCTTACCACCCTCCTCACCACCAGCCTCTGGAATAACCTATAATGCAAGTTATGGAAATACAGACTGGTACGCAGCCTCCCCCTACGCTAATATCTCCTCCATCTGCTTGGGATGTGCTAACTAGAGGTAGAAACGTATGTAAGACTGCATCCTGAGGGTCTCTCTATGGAAAGAGCAGAGGTAAAGTGTATCCTCCGATAGAGGTAGGTGTTGTGCATGTATCTCTCAACGTGCCTAAACCTGGTCCCTGACTTTCACCACCTCCGAAATCAGTCGTTCAAGGCTCAACTTCCAATCACTGGAAGCAAACTCTGGAATATGGCGGTTAATGGGCTCGTCGGAGGGAATAAGGAAGGCTCTAGCTCTAAGGATCACCATGATAGTCCATGGATACGGCAAGCGTAGGGTGGACTCACCGGCGCGATCGATGGTGCATGCGGCAACACACATGCCCTCCATGATAATCAGACCACACTGGAACTAGTCATCGCGATAGACGGCATAGAGGGCATGGTGTATCTCATTGGTCCTCTCCTGCTCATGTCCAAGAGGATAAAGATTCCTCATGCACACATGGTTGATCAACCACATCTAGCGAGGCATGTGAGATCGTCGTATGGTAAGCCCTATGCTAGTGCGGCCGCCGCATATATCCTGGCTGATGTATGTGAGTGTGTGGTGTTGGCTGAGGACATTGAGCTTAGGGACCTGGGAAGAGTGAGATGGGATTTGTAGGGCATCTACTATGTCATTGGTATTAATGGTGATTGAGAGGCCATCTATTGTGGTGGTTAGGTACGCGTGTTGGGCGAGGTACTCTTTATGGTAGGAGAGGTTTTGGTAGAAGAGTTGGACAAGTCTTGGGTAAGTGATAAGGTTGGGATTTCAAAACTGGTGGTGAGCGTATTGAAGCCCCACTGAGTGTCCACATCGACCATGAAGAAATCAACGTCGATAGCGGCTTTGTAAGTGAAGCTTCGATTGGCATATTTGGGTGAGAGGTCGTTTAGGTCAACTGTGGTTTTGATTTGTTTTCTTTTCCTTTCTTTTTCTTCTGAGGCGGTTGAGAACTAGGGGGCATTTTTAACTATTCTTTTAGTCATAGTTATGAGGTAGGTGTAAAAGAAAGAGGAAAAAATTTGAAAATGCCCCCTTTAAAATGGTCTATTAACCTAAAAAAAGAAAAAGGAAAAAGGGCACCTGCAAACAAAAAATATCCTGGCAAGGGATACAATAAATATTCTATCAACATTGTAATTAAAATGGGGTCCATCGGGAACACCAAGCAATTGTAAGAAGGGGCTGCTCTCTTCCCACTCATCGTCCTAATTAGGGCACACACATCGTGGCAAGTCACGGTAGACTTGCCACGTGTTCATTGAACAATGTAAATATAGTCGAGAGTATCGTATTTGCCGATGTTCATTTGAGGTGAGAAAGGAAGTTTACGACTTTGTTTTATGGCTTGTTTTCCTTGAATTCAGAATGTTAAGGGCGTACTAAAGAATTTTGAAAATTGAAATCCCTTTATAAGTATTAAAATTAAAAAAAACGGATTAAAATTGATTTGGATTTATTCACGATGATTAGTGCGCTTCTTAATTCAAAAAATCCCCGACTTTGGACATATATGAATCATGGTAATCGTGAAATCAAAATTGAATTAAATCTTTGTCAAGGATGAAAAATCAATGCATATGTGTGTGATTAATAAGAACTTAAATCATTGTATGTGTGAAAAATCAATGTATGGGTGTGAACTGCAATGCCCACATGAAATTAATATAAACTCAAAATGAAATCACTTTCTGACATAGCAATTTGTTCGGTTTAGGATCATGATTTCATGTGTATGCATTATTTATCCAAGAACTCGAAATCAAAGTGTATAAATACCTCAGGGAGTTTGTATACTCTACTAGGGTTAGGGTTCTTGAAAATTTGATGTGCATGTTTGGGATTGTGTGTGTATGTATCCATGTGTTAGGGTTAGGATTAGGGTTTTAGGGTGGATGTATATATCCATGTGTTTAAGTATATACATATATATATATGTATATCTGTATTTATATAGATCATGAAAAGACAACTCTTAAAGTAAATATAGATATATATATACATGTAGTCGTATATGTATGTATATATACATATATATATATGTTTATGCGGGTGAGAGTGAGTGCATAAGTTTGTATGTATATGTATATGACTATACTTGACACAGATAGAGCATGAGTAGGGGATCGCGGCGCCGATGTGTGGCGGTGGTAACAGCAGGTTGTGACCGGTCACCGTGGATAGGCGGCGACGAGGTAATGTGGCAAGTGGTAGTGGGAGGAGGAAGGAGAGAGCAGGGGGGGAAAGGAATCGCAGAGAGAGAGAGAGAGAGAGAGAGAGAGAGAAAGAGAGGGAATTTAGGGTTCTCAGAAATTAGGGCACGATGGACCTATATATAGAAAATTCAACGGTCGCACGAGCATGCCGCTCGGGCGACTTGTCGCTCGCGCGATACCTTCGCGATCTAATTCTGAGAACCCTTTTTCAACGTTTCTATAATTTTTTTAAGTCATAAGCTTGCGTAAGAGGGTTGCGCGGGCGACCCATCGCGGGCACAATTACTAACGCGACTAATTATTGAGAGTCATATTTCATTTTAACAAAATTTCTAAGGAATGAAGGCCCTTGTTACTATACCTTTTTGGGTCCAAAGATTCAATGGGGTGTATGTTGGCCCAAGAAGGAGAAGAGGGGCATGTAGAGAAGGTGGTTTATTACTTGAGCAAAAGGATGACTAGGTATGAGCTGAAATATTCGCCTTTAGAGAAAGTCTACTGGCCTTAGGCGTTATATGCTAGCCTTCCCCGTAACTCTGATATTCCGAATGGACCCACTCAAATACCTGTTTGAAAAACCCGCTTTGACCAGTAGGATTTCCCGGTTGTCACGCCCTAAGTACCAAAAATAGGGAAAAATAAATTTCCTTTATGGTTTCGTAGTCACGTGACTGGTTAAATGTCACCTCATTATTCCAAACATGCTTACAACAATAATATAGTACTGGAAAATGACTATGTTCAGCGGAAGTATGAATCTAAAACATTCAAGTCTTACATGATTAATATATTATAGACCCAAAGGATAACCAAAAGATACATAGTACATGTCCAACTAGACTATTACATCATCAAACATATTAACAATAGACCTACGTCAAGAGAAAAGCTCCAGGGTCTTCAACTAGCGAAACCGTAGCCTACCTCGCAGTAATCTTCACCAGCATTGTCTTCAGCAGTAAAATCATCATCTTGATAGTATCCTGCTCCATTGGAACCTGCAAAGGTTGGACAGAGATGGTTTAGCGGCATGAAACGCCATCAACAATAAAGCTGAGTGAGGGTACCAAGGTTACCATTAAGGTAAGTTATTCATCATCTCTTATTCTCAAAACCACGTCTCAACCAAACCCAATCATACCCTAAGAAACATAACCCAGAACTAAACTGACCAACAATATTGACTAAGAGAAGACGTAACTCCAAAGATATCCAATATTTTGGGTACAACGCATCCACGGGTCAAGAAAGAACAACACTCAACAATGAATCGCTTGATCACACACGTCACTAATGATCCTCAGGTCAACTACCCGATTGAACACGTCATAGATGATCAACAGATCAAGAAGAGGAACACACTACAACTATCGCTTAATCACACACGTCGCTAACGATCCTCAGGTCAGCTATTAGACCGAACATGCCATGGAATATCCACAGATTAAGGATGCGAAATATACATAAACAATCAATTGATCGAACACGTTACTGACAATCCTCAGATCAAGGATACGAATCATACCTCACCAATCGACCCCACCAAGATCACTGAAAGGCCGACTCCTCAAGAAATACCCGAACACGACACAAGGTCCACAAATAAACTTTAATCAGAAGTCAAATGACCGGAACAAATATCAATGTTCATTCTTCGTGTAAAATCTATTATTGAAGGGTTTGCCATTATCTAACACATCTACCCACTGCTCGCTCTTTATGTCTTAAGATCCATTCGCGCAAATTGTCTTATTATCAAATCGCATTAAGGTTAACATTAAGTTACGATAATTACGTCATGTTAGCTATCGTCTTAATTTACTAACAATTTCATGAATACGTATTAAGTCTTCATGGCATATTTCTAACTCATCCTACATCATTCATACTAATCACAATAGAAACGTTATCCAACGCAGCTCCTCAAACGCATATGACATAAACAAGATAATGATAACTAGCAGAAGCATTTATTTAAAAACGTTCATCCGGACAGCCACTAGTTAAAAGAAAGTTTCTCGTAGCTCAAGACTTCATAACCTATTGGGTCTTTTAGCATAGAACGATAACTCACACATATATATACAACTTCTTAGTTTTACATTAGGCCCAAAAATCAATTTACCAATTCCAAATGCAACATGCAAGACAAATCTTAAAATCTAGGAAAACAGAATTTTCATCAGAACATAGTTTAGTAAAAATAGCTTTTCTAATAGCTCGAGATCTCACAACCTTCTCAATTTCTCTGTGAAGAAAGCCAACTCATTTATCTACAAATAACTCTTCTATAGCCTGGTCTAAATATTACTCTTTCATAGGTGAAATACATGTACAACGCAGTGCTATAAATCTGGGACAGAGTAGTCCAAAAATATAAGAAATGTTAAAGTAAAATGAATGATTTGAGCAGCTCAAAAATCCAAATGAAGCTAGATTTTTTTGTACATAAAGATAATCCAACTACCTATAATGTTTTAGTTTTGAGTTTGATCCATAAAGTTATTTATCATGCTCAAATAAATCATATCAATTAAGTCAACACAATGAATTTAATCCTGGCAGACTGTATGTTTTTAACCCTTTTTTATTTTTTCCTCGTATTTGATCTTCATTCCAATTCCCCAAAAAATGTTCTAAACATATATATATACACACATATATTAATTTCTAAACTCACCTAGGGGTTAAGGCTTGTTTGGATGCTGAGAAAATGGACAGAAAAGCTTGAAATGCCTCCAATGGGGATCTTCTTCTCTCCTCTTCCAATTCCTTGCAATTTGGGGCTTGATTATGGACTCTTTAGCTTCCTTTGATAGTAACGTATCTTACTTTGGTGAAATGGCGGTGTATATGGGGGTATTTGATGGTATAGATCACAAAAATGACACATGTGTTGAAGGATTTAGGCTAGACCTTCATCATCTACATCCTACATCTTCTTCTTCTTCTTCTTCTCTCTCTCTAAACTCCCTCTAAGTTAGTGGAAAAATCTATGTTTTGGTGGTTTTAACTCTCAAAAAAGAGAGAGAAGCAATGTATATATAGTGGGGAGTAAGTAGGACAAGTGTCCAAGGTTGGGGGGTTGATGGTGTGTAGTGGGACAAGTGTTCGAATGTGATTAAATGAGGTTTAAGATGTTGCCATGTGTCCAGTTAGTGGGTGTCACGCCCTAGCGTAGCAAAATAAGAAAAAAAATTTATTTCCGTTTTGGACCCGTAGGTCATGACAGGTGATGGATCGCTTGTCCTGTACTTAGCTTAACATGTACCAAAAAACAGAGTAATATGAAGCAACAAGGAAGATAGTATTAAACATATTACAACTTCAAGTATTACATTGTCCTTAAATAAATATCCTTAAGGCACAACCGCTTTATTCAAATTAAAAAACATTATCCATATCCTTATTACAACTTTATTAAATTAGAAAAGTAGCGCTGCAGGCTTCTCTAGCTGGCATAATCATATTTTCCTGCATAACTATTTCCTGAACATTATGGATGTCCAGAACAAAATAAAGTCATCAGCTAATGAAAGCTGAGTGAGTATAACGAACACACAAGCAATGTATATAAAAGTATATTAATAGTTATTATAATTGTTCGGTACCTTAGAGTACGATTAATCCATTATTCCAATCATCGCATAATATCAGTTAGTAACAGTTTGAGTAATGAATAGATAAGACTGTGCATGAACAATGAAATCATCTCACCTTACTGACTCTTTTATCTCGAACACAATCTCTTTACTCATTCGGTCCACCTAGAACCATCCGGCACAATGCTGTTAGTTTAGAAGGTCTGTCGATATGTCTGCCGTATTTAAGTTGGCCTGGACATACCTAGATGATCGGGAGAGAACTAATCCTAAATATACGCCTTAATGAGCATTTGTTAGTACCTTTTTATCCTGTTTTTGTATCTTTTTACTCTGTTTTCTAGTTTCTGACAGGTTTTGGAAGAAATCAACTGAACCAGGCTAAATAGGGTGAAAAGTCATCAAGAAAGAAGCTGAAAAACCAATGTCGCGCGCGCGGTCCGCGGGCGCGAGAATCCAGAAGTCGCGCGCGCGATCCGCTCGCGCGAGACCCCTAATAACTCGCTCGCGCGATCCGCGCGAGCGAAGGACCAAAAGTCGCGCTCGCGCGACCCGCTCGCGCGATATGCCCAAAAAATCAAAGTTGCGTATTTCAGTGTACTGAAGACTCCTGTGCAAACGAGACTGCTAAACGACGTCCAGACTGTAAATTACATGCGTTTCAGTCCGTTTCGAGTTGTAAAGGCTTCCAAAACATGTTGTAAATCTATATAAACTCTATTTTACTTCATTTAGGGGGTTGGCAACTATTATACACATTCATAGACAGCCATATACACATACTTCCAGCCCTTGAAGAGGGGGAAGCAAGAAGAAGAAGAAGAAGACCAAGGATTTCCATGGCCTCCTCCATCAACTACTTGCCGATTTCTACTCCTATGGCAGCTTAGATCATTGATCTAGGGTTTCAATGAAGCCCTAGATGAGTAATAGGGTTTTATTTATGCTTTTATTTTAGTTTTATTATGGATGGATGACAGTCACATGTTTAGAGGATTTTTATAAATAAATCGTACTTACATTGATTAAATCATTGCTTTCGGAATTTATTCTTGTCTTAGATCTATTTTGACTGTGATGTGCTCAACGATCTATTCTTGCTGTGCTTGTTTAGATTGTTTACATGTGATGGTGCTTTAGTGATTCGTGCTATCAAGTATCCGAATAGTCCATGCCTAGGTTAGACGGATTAGATCACAACCCTAGTTTAGTGTGAGATGATTCGTGCTATCCGCAGATGGATTATGTTGGTGCTTGAACCATGATTATCTTCTTGTCGGAGGAATTGGGCTTGTAGCTACAATTCCCCATATTCATCCAACGTAATAAGCTAAAGTAATTCATAAATATTCCTCTTATGAATCTAGTGGTGGATTTGTAATCCTAGGTTTCCTTTAAATATTATTTAAAAACACTTTTAATTGCTTTCATAAGTTAGATTTATTTTTATTTAGTTTAATTCAAATCAAATCAAATCTGTTTTCATAATTAATTAGACTTAGGTTTAAAATTAAGTCGCTGTAGTAATCAATCTCTGTGGGTTCGACCTTTACTTCCACACTGCAAATCTATTGAAAAGTAAAGAATACTTTTATATCTTGATATTGACAACATCACTAGACATTCAAGGTTACAATAGCCTGTGGAATACTTTAATTAATCTATCATATCTGAAGCGGTCTGGAATAATTTAAAGCTACCACCAGACTGACCTACCATATCAAAAGCAGCCTGGGCTCAGCCCTTTAATTAATCTACCGTATCTGCAGCGGCCTAGAATAATTAAGGCTATCACAAGACTCTACTTGACCTACCATATCAAAAGCGGCATGTGCTCAATCCTTCTTAATTAACCTACCGTATCTCAAGCGGCCTGGGATAATTAAGGGTACTCGTCCCGAGACATTCTCACAACATATATGCTGACCAACGACCCCTTTCCATACATGCCAACTCGACTATGCAATGTGTAACTTATTCTATTTACTATTTTCTTTAACAGAACAGTGGTTGTTTTAAACTCGTAATTATAATCAAGTAAACCAATTTATCTCAGTTTGATTTTAGGAAACTGACGGCGTAATTTTAGGAGTCATAGAATTTTTATTACAAATTTCAAAAGATAAAAATAGCATATAAATTTAGTCATGAGGCCATTCTTAATGACATAAAAGTAAATGGTACATGCTTTGACATTATTTTTAATAAAGACAAGTCCTGAAAATACAATTCTTCTATTTTCCATAATTTTGGAAATACCATAGATATTTGAATAATTAAAATACCAGCTAAATAACCACTAATTAATTTATTAAAAGCATCAAGTTCTAGTTTTATAATTTGATAAATTATAAAACTATATAAAATGACCTGATAAATTATAAAACTATATAAAATGACCTCCAACATGTTAACAATAATAAAATAAAATTTAATAGGGTAAATAAGTATTTCTAATACTTATTTTATACATTTAAATTAATTTATCATTTATTTAACATAAAATAAATAATAATTATAATTTAGCATCAATAAGAAAATTTTCACAAAATAAGAAATTTTATGTAATAATATTTTCGAAATAAAAATATACTATAACAATTTATAATTTAGGAATTATTCACATTTAAAACAAGTGTTTATTAATTTCATTTCTTAGATGGGCTTGTAGTAAATCAAGCCCAATACCCAAACTCATGTGGCTTTATTGGGAGACTTGTTGGGTTGGGCACATTGAGCCCATAAGTCAATCCATGTACCAAAAAAATAACTACAAAATAATTTTTAACCAACAAGGTTTGATCCCCCAATTTTGTAATGCAAGATGGGGAATCACTTTACGACACGTGGGAAAAATTTAAAGAATTACTACGCTCGTGTCCACATCATCAAGTCCCTAAGTGGCAACTTGTTCAGGTCTTTTATGAGGGGCTTATTCCCTCTGTTAGGAATACCGTCGATGCCGTTTGTGCGGGAACTTTCCTGCACAAAAGCGCCGACGAGGCCTGGAAAATGTTTGAAACGTTAAGCGAGAATTCAATGCACCAAACGGTGTCTGTCCGTTCGGAAGGATATCTTAATCAACCTAAGAGGGATGTAAAATTCGAGTCAAGTCAATCAATTGAAATAAAAGAACTATCTAACAAACTTGACCGACTTCTAACGATGAACCAAACGACAGCCTCACCCGCTCGAGAAATTTGTGCATTATGTTCTGATCCTTCACATTCGATACTTGCATGTCCATCGGCGAGTCAATTTCCGGAATTCGTGGAGCAACACATTAATTCTATTCAACAATACCCACGAAATAATTATAATGCAACTACTAATAATCCGGATGCGCCATGGAGAAACCATCCAAACTTCTCGTGGAAAAATAACAATAATAATCCTAACGAGGCGACTAATTTTCCAAATGCGTATCGACCTCAGTTCCAACCTAACCAATACCAACAACCGCCTCCTAATGCTAATCCTGCAAGGGGAAATATTTTTGAGGAAAAGGTGTTGGCGTCCCTTAAGACTATTGAAACGCAAGTTCAGGCACAAGCACAAATAGTGCACTCTCATACGCAATCCATTGCGAAGCTTGAATCCCAAATGGGACAACTAGCTACTGTAGTAGGTCGTAGAAACGAGGGGACGTTGCCTAGTCAAACAATCCAAAATCCTAAGGGACAATATGAGGTTAAGGGGTCGAATGAACAAGTGAACGCCGTCTCAACTAGGTTGACTACCCGAGAGGAGGAGGTAATAGAAATTCCGAATGGGAATGTGAAAGGTATGAATATTAACTCTAATAAAGAGACGGGTGAGGACATGAGCCAAAATAGAATTCAAAAAGATAAAGAATCGGTCCCAACGAACTATACTCCTAGAATGCCATATCCACCTAACGTTGAGGAACCGTCTAATCTTACAAATAAAAAGTCTAAGGTTGAGGATATACTCGAGGTATTTAAACAAGTCAAAATAAATATTCCTTTCCTCGATGCTATAAAACAAATTCCTGCTTATGCTAAATGTCTAAAAGACCTTTGTACACAAAAACGCAAAATACGGAGTCATACTCCTAAAAAGGTCTTCCTTACAGAAAAAGTAAGCTCTATATTCCAACACGCTCCTCCAAAATATAAAGATCCAGGTACGCCTACGATTTCATGTGTCATAGGTGACAATATCATTCATAGGGCTCTCCTTGACTTAGGAGCGAGTGTTAATCTTTTACCCTATCACGTCTATAAACAATTAGGTTTAGGTGAACTTAAGCCCACGGCCGCTACTATTCAATTAGCGGATCGTTCTGTTAAAATACCTAGAGGAATCGTCGAAGACGTACTAGTAAAAGTTGATCAATGTTTCTATCCCGTGGATTTTATGGTCCTTGACACCGAACCGGTGCTAGATGCTAGGAAGCACACTCCTGTCATTCTTGGTCGTCCATTTTTAGCCACGGCTAACGCACGTGTTAACTGTAGAACAGGGGTGATGAAAGTGTCGTTCGGGAATATACAATTAAAATTAAATGTTTTTAATGCTGTTGATCAACCTCCCAAAGACGATGATTATCTAGGTGTGGAGGGTAGTGAGGTTACACGGAATATTGAGCCTAAGAACGTAATAAATATAAGTGCGGAAAATAATGTGGACGATGATGAGTGGATGAATCCTAATCCTGTGGACCCTAATGCGGAATCTACTCAGAAGGTAAGAAATCGATTCGAACATAATGACAAACCGTTAATCGATTTAATTCAAAGCGATGTAATTTCTGCGTACCACCGAGCTCTACCTGACATCCTTAGGGGTACACAGTCCGAATTACGGCCTCCATGAGTCTTATGCTAGAAAGGTCTAGCTAAAGACGTAAAAGTTAGCGCTTCTTGGGAGGCAACCCAAGCTTTATTTCATTCGTTTTTCTTATTTTTGGACGTTTTTGGGTCTGTTTGTGTCTGTTTTCGACATGCTGGATAGGTTTGGGGGTTGGAATAGAATTACTTTTAATTAATATGCATAAAATAAGTGAACCAAGTGAAATGACCCATCTCGCGCGCGCGGCCCGCTCGCGCGGCCCGCTGGCGCGAGATTGCCCCTTAGTATTTTTCTTTCTTTTTCTTTTATATGATGCCTCAGTAGTTCCTCGCGCCTCATTCTGCGGGCGCGAGGTACCTCGCTCACGCGAGAAAGTGTTTTCAAAAAAAAAAAAAAAAAAAAAAATTGAAATTCGCGCGCGCGACGGCCGCTCGCGCGGACCGCGCGCGCGAGTTTCCCATTATCTTGTTTTTCTCTTTTGTTTTTTTGTATCTTTCCCCCGTACTTGTTCTGAGAATGTTGTTGTTTCTGTTTTTGTTTTTTTAGCCATTATAGATCGAATTAGTTATTGTTTTCCTTATTACATTTATACTTTTTCGTTGTATTTCTTTTCCATTTGATAGTTTAGTTTAATTTAGATTAGTTTTACATTTCTATTTTATATTTCTGTTTCATTTCCTTTTAAATATTCTTTTGTAGTTTTCTTTTCGTTTATCTAGTAAGTAACAGGTAACATTGAAATTTATAACCATATTCCTTGGTGTTAACCTGTTCTATGCTTGTCAAGATCGAGGTACTATCGTTCCTTCATTATGTACTCTCCTTTCTTTCGTTTTGTTGTTTCATTGGGGACAATGAAAGGTTTAGGTTTGGGGGTATGCACACACATGCACGTTATTATGCACTAAAATTTTAAAAATTTTCAATAAGTGTGTTTAAATAAACGATGTACCTACGGTTTTTGCAATTTTAATCCGACACTTCTTAGTATGTAATGTGATTTGTTATAGAATGATAAACAATGAAATATGTGATTAAATATTTACTGAAGTCATGTTGAAACGTTTTAAGTTATGTATTGGTTGAATCGTAGTTTTATATCATAGATTTGCACATAAACATATGCACTGCACGTAGTCATTGGAATACATGTAGGTTGTGAACTATAATATGATTCGGATTTCTAGATAACACATGGTGGAGACTAAACCCAGTGAGCTTTTGAGCCTATCTTTTCTGTTTTGAGGGTTATAAATACATTGTGTTTGTCGAATTTCATTGAAATAGCGCATTTACTTGTTGTTTAGTCTCATTATTCTTGTTTTGGTTGATAGTCAAGTTAAAATATTTGTTACCATGCTAAATAATCTTCCGTCGTAAATATTGAAGAACCGTATTACCATAGGACATGATTATAGGCCTTCTTTGTTTATTACCGACCGATAAATGAAAATTTTCCTTAGTTCGCCCTTTGAGCCATTACAATGCCTCTTTTTCTTTGTTCACCATTATCCTCTTTAGAAGCTCCAACTTGATCAACTTGGAGTATACCACTGGAAGAGTGATCAACTTTTAGTAGTATTAAGGCGATGTGTTGATTGAGAAGAAGAAAATAAGATGCTATTGGGGTAGTTGCTTGGTATTCAATGAATAATCATTTGAGAAGCAAGAAAAGAAAAAGGAAAAGAAACGAAATAGAGAAGATGAAGGTTGAAAAAAAAAAAAAAAAAAATGAAAGAAAAGAAGAAAAATGAATGAAAAGGAATAAAGAGGAAGAAAAGATGAAAGTTGGTAGAGAAGAAGAATGAAAGAAATCGAACATGCCTTACAATGCCATTCTAAACCTACCCAATTAATCCGTTCTATCATTTTTCATTATCTGAGCCACATTACAACCTTTAAAAAGTCCTATTTGATCCTAGAAGAACATGGTTCGGATATGAAAACGATGGGAGGGGGATTAAAACATGGTAATGATTAATTTCTTTTGATTATTGGCATCTTATCCATGAGACTACTGTTCTTTCGTGTTATGCGTCTTTTTCGTGTCATATGTGAGCATTTCTCGTTTTGAAAATATATTTCCCTTGCTCCCATATATTAGAAAAAATTACACCTGTTTCTGAGTGTTTTTATTTTAGAGTGTAATTCATTGTGAGATTTGTAGTCAAGGCATAGTTAGATGGTCATCCGAGTTATATTCCAAGTTTGTGACATGCGCGTGTTCATTTGACTACCTCATCACACACGTGCAATTTTATGAGAAACTCTATTGATTTATACGATGCATGTGCTTGAGATTGTTCTTCATGATGTATGTAGACGTTTGATTCTATTTCTTTATGGTCGTTATTCTATTTCGAATCATTGTTTTATAATAAGGAGTATTGATTGTTTTGTTTGAATAAAAGTTTTTAAATTAATAAGTTAATAAAGATGGTTGTGGGTAACTTGTTGACGAGAACCCTCACGAGACCTCACTCGTCCGACTAGGGACACCTAGGGGTTTAAAAGGCTTGTTGCATACGCTAAATGCAATCGTGATCCATACGAAAATGGAATAGATTTTTATTAGTAGTTTTTATTTTAGTTTTGCTCGAGGACTAGCAAAATGTAGGTTTGGGGGTGTGATCGGGAGAGAACTAATCCTAAATATACGCCTTAATGAGCATTTGTTAGTACCTTTTTATCCTGTTTTTGTATCTTTTTACTCTGTTTTCTAGTTTCTGACAGGTTTTGGAAGAAATCAACTGAACCAGGCTAAATAGGGTGAAAAGTCATCAAGAAAGAAGCTGAAAAACCAATGTCGCGCGCGCGGTCCGCGGGCGCGAGAATCCAGAAGTCGCGCGCGCGATCCGCTCGCGCGAGACCCCTAATAACTCGCTCGCGCGATCCGCGCGAGCGAAGGACCAAAAGTCGCGCTCGCGCGATATGCCCAAAAAATCAAAGTTGCGTATTTCAGTGTACTGAAGACTCCTGTGCAAACGAGACTACTAAACGACGTCCAGACTGTAAATTACATGCGTTTCAGTCCGTTTCGAGTTGTAAAGGCTTCCAAAACATGTTGTAAATCTATATAAACTCTATTTTACTTCAATTAGGGGGTTGGCAACTATTATACACATTCATAGACAGCCATATACACATACTTCCAGCCCTTGAAGAGGGGGAAGCAAGAAGAAGAAGAAGAAGACCAAGGATTTCCATGGCCTCCTCCATCAACTACTTGCCGATTTCTACTCCTATGGCAGCTTAGATCATTGATCTAGGGTTTCAATGAAGCCCTAGATGAGTAATAGGGTTTTATTTATGCTTTTATTTTAGTTTTATTATGGATGGATGACAGTCACATGTTTAGAGGATTTTTATAAATAAATCGTACTTACATTGATTAAATCATTGCTTTCGGAATTTATTCTTGTCTTAGATCTATTTTGACTGTGATGTGCTCAACGATCTATTCTTGCTGTGCTTGTTTAGATTGTTTACATGTGATGGTGCTTTAGTGATTCGTGCTATCAAGTATCCGAATAGTCCATGCCTAGGTTAGACGGATTAGATCACAACCCTAGTTTAGTGTGAGATGATTCGTGCTATCCGCAGATGGATTATGTTGGTGCTTGAACCATGATTATCTTCTTGTCGGAGGAATTGGGCTTGTAGCTACAATTCCCCATATTCATCCAACGTAATAAGCTAAAGTAATTCATAAATATTCCTCTTATGAATCTAGTGGTGGATTTGTAATCCTAGGTTTCCTTTAAATATTATTTAAAAACACTTTTAATTGCTTTCATAAGTTAGATTTATTTTTATTTAGTTTAATTCAAATCAAATCAAATCTGTTTTCATAATTAATTAGACTTAGGTTTAAAATTAAGTCGCTGTAGTAATCAATCTCTGTGGGTTCGACCTTTACTTCCACACTGCAAATCTATTGAAAAGTAAAGAATACTTTTATATCTTGATATTGACAACATCACTAGACATTCAAGGTTACAATAGCCTGTGGAATACTTTAATTAATCTATCATATCTGAAGCGGTCTGGAATAATTTAAAGCTACCACCAGACTGACCTACCATATCAAAAGCAGCCTGGGCTCAGCCCTTTAATTAATCTACCGTATCTGCAGCGGCCTAGAATAATTAAGGCTATCACAAGACTCTACTTGACCTACCATATCAAAAGCGGCATGTGCTCAATCCTTCTTAATTAACCTACCGTATCTCAAGCGGCCTGGGATAATTAAGGGTACTCGTCCCGAGACATTCTCACAACATATATGCTGACCAACGACCCCTTTCCATACATGCCAACTCGACTATGCAATGTGTAACTTATTCTATTTACTATTTTCTTTAACAGAACAGTGGTTGTTTTAAACTCGTAATTATAATCAAGTAAACCAATTTATCTCAGTTTGATTTTAGGAAACTGACGGCGTAATTTTAGGAGTCATAGAATTTTTATTACAAATTTCAAAAGATAAAAATAGCATATAAATTTAGTCATGAGGCCATTCTTAATGACATAAAAGTAAATGGTACATGCTTTGACATTATTTTTAATAAAGACAAGTCCTGAAAATACAATTCTTCTATTTTCCATAATTTTGGAAATACCATAGATATTTGAATAATTAAAATACCAGCTAAATAACCACTAATTAATTTATTAAAAGCATCAAGTTCTAGTTTTATAATTTGATAAATTATAAAACTATATAAAATGACCTGATAAATTATAAAACTATATAAAATGACCTCCAACATGTTAACAATAATAAAATAAAATTTAATAGGGTAAATAAGTATTTCTAATACTTATTTTATACATTTAAATTAATTTATCATTTATTTAACATAAAATAAATAATAATTATAATTTAGCATCAATAAGAAAATTTTCACAAAATAAGAAATTTTATGTAATAATATTTTCGAAATAAAAATATACTATAACAATTTATAATTTAGGAATTATTCACATTTAAAACAAGTGTTTATTAATTTCATTTCTTAGATGGGCTTGTAGTAAATCAAGCCCAATACCCAAACTCATGTGGCTTTATTGGGAGACTTGTTGGGTTGGGCACATTGAGCCCATAAGTCAATCCATGTACCAAAAAAATAACTACAAAATAATTTTTAACCAACAAGGTTTGATCCCCCAACCTTACAGTCAAGGAACAATACACCAAACCATTCTGTAAACGTAAATCTTACTTCTAAACAACAAGAATTAAATAGTTAAATACTACGAAAGTCATCCTAATTAAACAATGCATCATCTTCTCCAAAATTTCTACAACTCTGGTTAAGGCTTTGTTTGGCTGCATTTTTAGTTTAAGACTCCTTAAAGTCACTATATCTTTCTCATTACTTGTCGGATTGCGACGAGTCCTATATGAAAGTTGCTCGGTTTTTCGTAAGAATTCCAAAAATCTATATTATATATCCTGAATTTTAACTTAAAATTTTCAGAATTCTAAAACCATGGCAAATACAAAATTCCACTTTTGAGGGTCACGAACTCAACCAATTAACAGACTGTTTATAGGGGAACTAACTGGGATCATATACTTTCATTTCAAATTTACAGAATTAGTTTCCGTTAACATTTTCGGTACCGCTAATTTTGGACCCCCATGGCTATATATACATATATAGGCGTCTATACATACTTTCGATACCCTCGGCTTGTGTGTAATGACAAATACTACATTATGAGTGGGTTCGAGAGACTCACCGGTCTTTAGATAAGGTGGCGCGACTTGCCGAAGAAAGACAAAAATTCTGTAATATATATAAGCTCAAGCTTTAATGGCTATGGAAGCTCTCCTAAGCTCACTGTGATGTTTTCTTCCTTTTCGTTCAACCTCCAGGATGTATATATGACTGATTGTAGGTGCTTGTGATTTTAGAAAGTTGTATGTAAGTGTGTATATGTGTTTCCGAGAGGGAGAGTATTGGACTTTGAAAATGTATATATGAATTGTGTGTGTGCATGTATTGCCGAGAGAGAGAGAGAGAGAGAGAGAGAGAGAGAGAGAGAGTAATGCTAATGCCTTGCTTTGTGTTCTCAAAATGAGTTGTGTGATGTGCTTAGTAAGTGTGAACTCATATAGAGAGTTCAATCAATTTAGCAACTTGCTAAACTAATGAGTATATATGGATAGAATACAGCTGGTGAGTTTGATTGATGCGGTCAATCAGTTCATAAATGATTCATCTAGTTTGTTAATCAGTTAGTCCAGTTAGGTTGGTCCGTGTAGTCTAGGAAAATACCCCAAATAAATATTAGGGACCAAAAATGTAATCAACATGATTAATATTTTATTACTAGTTTTAATACCAAATTATGGGGTAACTTAGGGGCGCAGTCTTAAGCATAATTAATTCAAATAAAATTACTAACGGGCCACAAAATTAATGTCATATAATTATAATAAATCAACATAAGAAATTTTCTTTTATGGAAATAGAATCACTATAAAAATTATGCATCGTAATAAATAAAATGGTATTATATTAACGACTAATAACGCGAGTATTAATATGTATTTATTCATATAATACCACAACTAAACTTGACAAATAGTAATAAAATAAAAATTGACATTTCTTATTTATTATTAGGGGCGCGAAAGTACAGGTTGCTACATCAATTCCCCCTTAAAAGAAATTTCGCCCCGAAATCTAAGCTGACTAGTCTTGAAACAACTCCGGGTACTTAGTTCTCATTTCTGACTCCAATTCCCAAGACGCTTCATTCTTATCGTGATACTTCCACTGAACTTTCACTAGAGGAATATCCTTGTTCCGCAGCTTCTTCATACTGTGATCCAGAATGCGTACAGGTCTCTCCCTGTAGGTGACATTCTCATGGATCTTAATGCCGTTGAAATCAATAGCGTGTGAAAGATCTCCCTTGTATTCCCTAAACATACTGATATGGAAGACATTGTGTACCCCAGACATCTATGGTGGCAACGCGAATCGATAGGCTACTTTTCCCACACGCTCCAGAATCTCAAATAGTCCAATGAAACGAGGTGACAACTTATCTCTCTTCTGACCAAATTGAACAACTCCACGAATTGGTGAAACTTTTAGAAGTACGTGATCTCTGACAGTGAACTCTTTATCCTTTCTATGCTTATCGGTGTAGCTCCTCTGTCTACTATGTACGACATGCATCATCTCCTTCACAACTGCTATCTTCTCGTTGGTTTCTTTAACCAAGTCTGGCCCTAATAGTTCTTTATCTCCAATCTCTACCCAACAAAGCGGGGATCGACATGGTCATCCATATAATGCTTCGAATGGAGCCATCCCTATACTTGAATGGTAACTATTGTTGTAAGCAAATTTGATCAATGGAAGATGTGTTTGCCACAAACTCTCAAAGTCTATAACACATGCCCTGAGCATATCCTCCATCACCTGATTGGTGCATTCAGTCTGGCCATCGGTCTGTGGATGAAAAGTAGTACTTAAACTTAATGAAGTTCCCAAAGCTTCTTAAAGACTTTCCCAGAATCCTGAAGAAAACTGTGAATCGCGATCTGATACAATAGACACTAGTACTCCATGTAGTCGTACAACTTGTTGAATGTACATTCTACTCATCTTCTCCACTGGATAAGTCATGCTGTAAGCGATAAAGTGGACAGACTTCATCAAACGATCCATAATTACCCAAATAGCATCGTGGTGTTGTTGTGCTCGGGGCAATCCAACTACAAAATCCATTGTGATGTTCGGCTTTCACTTGTTAACAATTCAAACACTTAGACACAAACTCGGCTACGTCCCTTTTCATTCCTTCCCACCAGAAATTTCTCTTCAGATCCTTATACATTTTAATTCCTCCTGGATGAACTGTCAATCTAGACCTATGTGCTTCTTCGAAGATGTCCTTCCTTAGGCCATCTGTGTTTGTCACACATAATCTATTTCTGCACCGAAGTGCTCCATTGGTCCTAATTTTTCATTCTTCTAGGTCCTTTGCTGATATCTTTTGAAACCATAGTTGAAGATCGGCATCTTTCTGTTGAGCTTCCAAACTACAATTTATAAGTGTCGATTGCACTACAAGACATCCAAAGTGTTGCCCTTCACCCTCTGTAGAAACCTGAACATCGAATTCAACTATAGTTTCCAAGGCTTTCCATTCTCTATCCATTAGAGATGCAACTATACCTCGAGGTTTCCGACTTAAGGCGTCTGCGACTACATTAGCTTTATCAGGGTGGTATTCTAATGTAAAGTCATAGTCCTTAATCAATTCCATCCATCGGCATTGTCTCATGTTCAGCTCCTTCTGAGTAAACAAATACTTCAGACTCTTGTGATCAGAGAATAAATCAAACTTCTCCCCATATAGATAATGTCTCCAGATCTTGAGAGCAAATACTACTGCTGCCAATTCTAGATCGTGAGTTGGGTAGTTCAATTCATTCGGCTTTAACTGCCTTGAACCATAAGCAATCACCTTGCCGTTTTACAGAAGTACACATCCTAACCCTTGATGCGAGGCATCACTGAAAATAGAGGACTTCTCGCCATCTCTTGGTATTGCCAATACTGGTGCTGTGGTGAGTCTTTCTTTCAATTCCTGAAAAGCTCGGTCACGCTTATCATTCCATTCGAACTTCACATCCTTCTTAGTCAAACCAGTCAGAGGAGCTGCTATCTTCAAAAATCCTTCTACGAATCTCCGATAATATCCTGCGAGTCCAAGAAAACTCATAACTTCTGTAGGATTGGTTGGTTGAGTCCAATTTGAAACAGCATCAGTCTTTGATGTATCTACGACGATTCCTTATTGTGAGACCACATGCCCTAGAAATTTACCTCTTGTAGCCAAAACTCACACTTACTTAACTTTACATATAAGTGATGACTCTGAAGTGTCTGCATTGCAATTTGCAAGTGTTGTTCATATTCCTCCTTAGTCTTTGAATAGATCAAGATGTCATCAATGAAGACAATGATGAATTAATCCAAGTAAGGCCTGAACACTCTGTTTATCAGATCTATGAACATTACTGGGGCATTAGTTAATCCAAACGATATTACCAAAAACTCATAGTGATCATACCTTGTTATGAAAGATGTCTTTGGTACATCCTCGGGTCATACGAGTAATTGATGGTATCCTGATCGTAGATCTATCTTGGAAAAGATCGTAGCTCCTTGCAATTGATCAAACAGATCATCTATTCGGGGTAGAGGACTTGTTCTTGATGGTGACTTTGTTTAACTCACTATAGTCGATGAACAGTCGAAGCAATTCATCATTCTTCTTCATAAATAACACTGGTGCTCCCTAGGGCGATGTACTTGGACGTAAAAATCTTAGATCTTCAAGTTCTTGAACTTGTTTCTTTAGTTCTAGCATTTCTGTAGGAGCCATTCTGTAAGGTGCTTTGGATATTGGGATAGTGTTAAGGCACTAGATTAATGCAGAAATCAATCTCTCTCTTAGGTGGCAACCCAAAGATATCCTGAAAAACATCCTCAAAGTCTTTGACTATGGGTATCGATGAGATAACCACATCCGTATTGACAGCCTTGATGTTAGCTAAACAGTTGGTGAGGAACGTATCACTCATAGGATTACATTGGAATTCAAAAGGTTGACCTTCAGGTACCGAAAAAGTAATACTCTTCTTAACACAGTCCAACTTAGCGTGATACTTAGTGAGCCAGTCAATTCTTAATATCACATCAAATTCCTTCATTGACAGGGCAACCAAATTTGCTGGAAGATTTCGATTCTCTAGGTGTATAGGGCAATACTTGCATATATGTTTTAGTGCGACAGTAGCCCTTAACGGTGAGACAACATTCAATACTACGTCTAACTTCTGAGGTAATATACGTACATTTGGAAGAATTTTGGCAGCAATAAAAGAGGATGTGGAACCCGTGTCAAATAAGACTTTCACACGATGATTATAAAGTGTTAAAGTACCTTCCATGACTTGCTGCTCTGGCTGTTCTTCATATTGGGTTCCTCCATACCCAGCTTCATCATAACCACCTTCTTCATATCCTACGGCATCAGGAATGATTGCATTCAGTTGGGCCTATCCCTGTTGACCATAGCTTCCTCTTTTGGGGGCACGACAACGTTGGGCTGATGTGACCAATCTTACCACAGTTATAGCACACCACCTCCTGACGACCATTGCGCCTTGGTGCCTTACAGTCTCGAGATATGTGACCATGTATACAACAATCAAAATAATTATTGGTACTCCTTCCTGCACCTGATTGTGGCTGAGTCTGATATGGAGCTGGACGAGGTTTTCGGTTTCCATCAAAAGTCCTCTTCTGACCTTGATTCAGATATAGCTGTCTGTTCCCAAAATTACTCTTCTGCGGTGGGTGAAAGTCAAACTGCTTGTGGTTTGATCGCATGTCTTCTTCCAGTTCGGTGGCCAGTTCCATAAGAGATTCGAATGTCTTATCCAAGTGCCCAATGGTCATACGACGAATATGCAGTGCTAACTCTTGATTATATTTTTGGATTCTCTTTTCCTCCGTATCTACCATGTGTGGAGCAAATCTAGATAGCCTCTCAAGCTAAGTCGTGTACTCTTGCACAAACTTGTTTCCTTGGACTAGGTCCATGAATTCCCTTTCACGCTTTTGTCTCTCGGTTGTCGGGAAATACTTCTCCAAGACTTTCTTCCGAAAAGTAACCCATGTCATAGCTTTGATAGCATCTTCTCCCATGGTGGCTTTGACAGCTTCTCACCAATCTGTAACAGCATATGTCAATTGGAAGTTGCCAGTCTCTTCTTCTCCTGATCAGTACCATCCATTGTTTCAAAGATATGATCCATCTATGTCAGCCATTTTTTGGCTTTCCATGGTTCAGCAGTGCCAGCAAATTGCTTTGGTCGTAAGGCACGGAACCTCTCCAATTGTTTATCCCCCGTTTGACGGACTGGGACTTCATTCCTCTGATTGTTGCCATTCCTATTATTGGTGGCATTTAGGTCTCCAATGCGTTTGATCCTCTGAGCAAATGCCTTAAACATACCGGTCGGATCAGCCGTTGGTGGAGCTCCTTCAATTGTATCGCGATTTCTAGGACTCCTTCTTGCCATAGTTACAACTCAAATCCTGATAGTACAATAAGGTTAGCAATTAAGCAATTATAAGAAGAAATACAAGTATGAACATGAGGTTTCAAAAATATTCTATATATATGTTTTGTAAGCAGTTACATATATCATGTCAAGTTAATGCTTCTATCTAGCCAAAAGATGAGATTTTTGGGACTAATAGTCCGATGTACAAAATGTGGGAGTCATTGCCCCGTATACATTCTAATGCTAAATTATAATATCCGATAAGACAAAAAGTAGGACTAATTAGTCCAATATTTACAACATGCTTGCAAAAATAAAGCTAAACACACCTATTGGGGGCCACGGGGCCTACAACACCAAACTCTAAAACGGTGCATCGGGTGGTCAGTACTACTCTCTGCACCAGACACTGGAGGTGGAGCACCATCCATGTCCATGAGGTCTACGGGTAGCGCTGGGGGCAGCCATAGCAGCGTCGGGTATAGCTACCACTGGAGTTACAACTGGTAGTGGAGTAGCCTGAAGTGCTAGGTGCAACTGTACCATCTCCATCTCTATAGGTAGATAGAGGTCAGGGGTAAGAATCCTTCTAATCCTCTCCTCTGCTGTCAGCTTATCAGTCTAGGCCTGATAGAAGGCCTCTAATTAAACTCGGTGGAGGTCCACCATCCCCTAGGTGTAAATGGCTCTCCAGATACTATTTTCCACACTGACATTAGCCTGGAACTGAATCATGGTTAGATAGATCTCTAAGTCGTGTGGCGCTATCCCGTCGGGGCCAATCATATGTTCGCCAAAATCATCGGGTACGAGATACGGGTCCATGCTGATAACCTGACAAAAGCAAACTACCTTATATCAGGGCTAATGTTAATATATCTGGATGTCGGATCCTACGTACGGAGGACACTCGACTACGCCTATCCTTTTTGCTATCATAACCTGTGTCTAGGCTTAAGCCTAATTATACAACCAAGGCTATGATACCAAAAATCCTGCCACTCCCCAACATAGAAAAATAAGAAAAAATTTTCATTTCCGTTTTGGACCCGTAGGTCATGACAGGTGATTGATCGCTTATCCTGTACTTAGCTTAACATGTACCAGAAAATAGAGTAATATAAAGCAACAAGGAAGATAGTATTAAACATATTACAACTTCAAATATTACATTGTCCTTAAATAAATATCGTTAAGGCACAACCGCCTTATTCAAATTAAAAACATTATCCATATCCTTATTACAACTTTATTAAATTAGAAAAGTAGCGCTACAGGCTTCTCTAACTGGCATAATCATATTTTCCTGCATAACTATTTCCTGAACATTATGGATGTCCAAGACAAAATAAAGTCATCAGCTAATGAAAGCTGAGTGAGTATAACGAACACACAAGCAATGTATATAAAAGCACATTAATAGTTATTATAATTGTTCGGTACCTTAGAGTATGATTAATCCATTATTCCAATTATTGCATAATATCAATTAGTAACAGTTTGAGTAATGAATAGATAAGACCGTGCATGAACAATGAAATCATCTCACCTTACTGACTCTTTTATCTCGAACACAATCTCTTTACTCATTCGGTCGACCTAGAACCATCCGACACAATGCCGTTAGTTTAGAAGGTCTGTCGATATGTCTGTCGTATTTAAGTTGGCCTGGACATACCTAGACATTCAAGGTTACAATAATCTGTGGAATACTTTAATTTATCTACTGTACCTGAAGCGGCCTAGAT
Source organism: Hydrangea macrophylla (assembly GCA_033977485.1). Classification (NCBI taxonomy): domain Eukaryota; kingdom Viridiplantae; phylum Streptophyta; class Magnoliopsida; order Cornales; family Hydrangeaceae; genus Hydrangea; species Hydrangea macrophylla. The sequence goes on along the minus strand of CM066988.1, from coordinate 56,962,642 downwards.
TAATTTAAAGCTACCACCAGACTGACCTACCGTATCAAAAGCGGCCTGGGCTCAGCCTCTTAATTAATCTACCGTATCTGCAGCGGCTTGGAATAATTAAGGCTATCACAAGACTCTGATTGACCTACCGTATCAAAAGCTTCCTGGGCTCAATCCTTCTTAATTAACCTACTATATCTCAAGCGGCCTGGGATAATTAAGGTTACTCGTCCCGAGACTTTCTCACAACATATATGCTAACCAACGACCCCTTTCCATACATGCCAACTCGACTATGCAATGTGTAACTTATTCTATTTACTGTTTTCTTTAACAGGGTAGTGGTTGTTTTAAACTCGTAATTATCATCACTGACGACGTAATTTTAGGAGTCATAGAATTTTTATTACAAATTTTAGAAGATAAAAATAGCATATAAATTTAGCCATGAGGCCCTTCTTAATGACATAAAAGTAAAGGGTACATACTTTGACATTATTTTTAATAAAGACAAGTCTTCAATATACAATTCCTCTATTTTTCCATAATTTTGGAAATACCATAGATATTTATATAATTGAAATACCAGTTAAATAACCACTAATTAATTTATTAAAAGCATCAAGTTCTAGTTTTATAATTTGATAAATTATAAAACTATATAAAATGACCTGATAAATTATAAAAGTATATAAAATGACCTCCAACATGTTAACAATAATAATATAAAATTTAATAGGGTCAACAAGTATTTCTAATACTTATTTTATACATTGAAATTAATTTATTATTTATTTAACATAAAATAAATAATAATTATAATTTAGCATTACTAAGAAAATTTTCACAAAATAAGAAATTTTATGTAATAATATTTTCGAAATAAATATAGGTAATTGCTATGTACACCGCTAATTTTGCTATGTACACCGCTCACCTTCACAAAAAGTGAGAATTTTTAGAAGAAAAGTGATTAGAATAAAAGAATTTTGGTGTACATAGCAAATACACGGGTGTACATAGCAAATACACGGGTGTACATAGCAATTCCCTAAAAAAAATACTATATTAATGTATAATTTAGGAATTATTCTCATTTAAAACAAGTATTTATTAATTTCATTTCTTACATGGGCTTGTAGTAAACCAAGCCCAATATCCAAACCCATGTGGCTTGTTGGGAGACTTGTTGGGCTGGGCACATTGAGCCCATAAGTCAATCCATGTACCAAAAAAATAACTACAAAACAATATGTAGCCAACAAAGTTTGATCCTCCAACCTTAAAGTCAAAGAACAATAAACCAAACCATTCTGTCAATGTAAATCTTACATCTAAACCACCAGAATTAAATACTTAAATACTACGAAAGTTAGCCTAATTAAACAATGCATCGTCTTCTCCAAAATTTCACAACTCTGGTTAAGGCTTTGTTTGGCTGCGTTTTTAGTTTAAAACTCCTTAAAGTCACTATATCTTTCTCGTTACTTATCGGATTGCGACGAGTCCTATATGAAAGTTGCACGATTTTTCGCAAGGATTCTAAAAATGTACATTATATATCCTGAATTTTAACTTAAAATTTTCAGAATTCTATAACCATGGCAAATACAAAATTCCACTTTTGGGGGTCAAGAACTCAACCAATTAACAGACTGTTTATAGGGGAACTTACTGGAATCATATACTTTCATTTCGAATTTACAGAATTAGTTTCCGTTAACATTTTCGGTACAGCTAATTTTGGACCCCCATAGCTATATATATATATATACATATAGGCGTCTATACATACTTTCAATACCCTCAGATTGTGTGTAATGACAAAGACTACGTTATGAGTGGGATCGAGAGACTCACCGGTCTTTAGATAAGGCGGCGCGACTTGCCGAAGAAAGACGAAAATTTTGTAATATATATAACCTCAAGCTTTAATGGCTATGGAAGCTCTCCTAAGCTCACTGTGATGTTTTCTTCCTTTTCGTTCAACCTCCAGAATGTATATATGACTGATTGTAGGTGCTTGTGATTTTAGAAAGTTGTATGTAGGTGTGTATATGTGTATCCGAGAGGGAGAGTATTGGACTTTGAAAATGTATATATGAATTGTGTGTGTTCATGTATTGCCGAGAGAGAGAGAGAGAGAGAGAGAGAGAGAGAGAGAGAGAGAGAGAGAGAGAGAGAGAGAGAGAGTAATGCTAATGCCTTGCTTTGTGTTCTCAAAATGAGTTGTGTGATGTGGTTAGTAAGTGTGAATTCATATAGAGAGTTTAATCAGTTTAGCAACTTGCTAAACCAATGAGTATATATGTATAGAATACAGCTGGTGAGTTTGATTGATGCGGTCAATAAGCTCGTAAATGATTCATCTAGTTTGTTAATCAGTTAGTCTAGTTAGGTTGATCCGTGTAGGCTAGGAAAATACCCCAAATAAATATTAGCGACCAAAAATGTAATCAACGTGATTAAAATTATGAACTAATTTGGAGTGCATGTAAGCATCAAATCAAATAATGAAAGTAAAAGAGTACTTGTCATGAATAGTTGACAGAACAGTGAGTTGATTTTTTAAAAATGGAAAAGTGGGGTTACAAATGTTTTTAATGCATGTTTTTTTATGGAGATCATCCTTATTGTGTCTAGAACAACAAGTTAGGAGGACTTTCCAAGTGGTCTTGTAATCCCCCGTTAAGTATTGAACTCAGAATATTATTTTGAAATTGAATAACTCACTGTTTGGAAGATTTTGAGAAGAACTAGCGTTTTATTTCTTGAAATCAAAATGAGGGGTTTAAGAGGGGTTTTGAAATAGAGGTTTTGAGAACATACTTCCATCACTTAAATGGAGATTATGACCACTTGAAATATCAACATTAAACTCATATCAAGAACCTCTAAGATTGTTGGAGAGTATTGTTTTCATTTTGAAGATAACTTCAAGAATGCATAGGAATGTATTGAAGTTAGAATCATCATCTATCAAACATGTTTTTGAGGTCACGAGCTACTATCCATAAGGATTCAATCATCTCAAACACCATGTCATTACTTATATGATGATGGACTAGTAAGTAATTAAAGAAAAAACAAAAAAAAAAAGATGTAAGGAGAGATGAACAAATATAAACAAGAAAGTAAATAGCAATCAATAGTTGATAATCATTAAGATATTGGACTTGTAGCTTGGTGTTTCACTCATATGTAATGACTTTGGACATAGAAGTAGCTTCCTATCTCATTAATGCTCACAAAAATAGTGGTTAGGTGTATTGAATGTGAAGTAAAGAGGGGTAATGAAGTAAAAACAAGGTTAGGAACTCACTTTCTTATTGAAAATCGAAGGAGGAAACTCTCTTTCTTTCTATTCTAACCTTATTTCTACAACTTTCTCTCTACAACTTCTATGAACTTCTATTTGCCACCCCCTAAATGAGAAGTCAAGAGGGGTTTCTATAGGCCAATTTGGGGAGAGTTTGGGATTTAAAGAGTGCTCCTATTGGTCCCAAACATCTGTGAACAAGAAACTACGTCGTTTTGGTTTTTAATTAATCAATTTGGACCACCAAATAAAATTACAAAAAATGGACTGTTCTAGGGTACAGTGCCGCGGTAGCATTGTGCCTATGCCGCAGCGGTAGTGGGCCAGTACCGCGGCTGCACTGCTCCTCTGATGTCCAGATAATGCTGTTTAGGTCCCAGAGGTTCCGGTATTCGCGAAAAGGCCAAATTTGTCCGAATTTCTTAGAAAATGCATACGAACTCCAAACTGAGGTTGTGATATACCATTGGAAAGGTAATGGAGTCTATTTTTCATAAAAAATAGTTCAGAGATAAGTTACTTTAAAAAGGTTTGCGATATTTGCGATAAAAGCCGATTTGATCGCCTTTTTCACCTTCAGAAATTCATAATAAATCTATTTTAAATCCAAAAAATATGTACGATACACCAGTGAAAAGCTATTGATCTCTAGTACCCATGAAAAATATTTGAAAATTGTTATGGTACTCCGGTTTTAAAGTCAACTTTTAGGTCTAATCGGTCAAACTCGGGATCTCTAGAAAGTTCTGGGAACCTCTGAGAGCTCCCAAGAGCTGCGTTTTCATTCGATTTTCTTTTAAAATTAATTTTATTACTTTTCACATGATCTAGAGTGATCTCAGAACTTTTTGGAGAATTTGGATGATTTTGGACAAACCTAGTCAAACCTGTCTACGGGGATTTTCTGGGAACTTCCGGGACTTCGGGGGATCTCTGGGAGCTGATGATTTCATCTGATTTTTCTTCAAAACTCATTTTACCACTTTTCTTATGACGTAGCATGTCTTCAGAACTTTCGATCCAAATCTGGGAGTTTTTGGGTTTTTAGGGGTATTTTGGTCATTCTGAGCATTTTGAGAGAGAGATAACTTTCAGGAGTCCTTTTTGAGTCTTTTTAGATCATTGTGAACCACCAAGCTATGGGTCTCCTAAATCTGATAGCCGACAAAATAGGGTGTCTACACATTGGCTCCTAGTTGAGACTTGTATATCTATAGAGGTGTTGTATCTCCAACTGCTAATAAGGAATTCATAATTGCTTCAACTTTCTCTATGCTTGATAGTTCTAAGCTAGAAGTTTGCATATGTTATTTAGGATTCTGTATTATATCTTGTAAAGCACGTGGACTAACCTTTGTTTTGTAACGCTAATGAGGTATGATTTTTGACTCTTCTCTAAGTTTATTTATTTCTTTATTTTATTGATTTTCGACTCCATGTACGACATCTTAGACTAGGTCTTTCCTTATGTGTATCTATGTGATTAGAGACCTTTTTTTTTTTTTTAGAATTTTCTATTTTTTTTATGCATTGCACATTTCAATATCGCAGCTGGATCCCAGGTAAGTTTTCTAGTTCTCTATTTGCGCATCATCTTGCTTGCTACTTGAAATTATGTGATTTTGAATGCTATTTTATTGTTAGCAATCTTGCACCTTTTTCAACATGTTTTTGCAATGTATATATATATGTGCTAGTTGAGGGCATGCTTAGATTAATGATTCGATTAAAAAGGATGTTGAGTAGATGCCTATCATGAGATAGGATGAGAGGGGGTGTTTTAGTCCGCTAGGCTCCTTCCCTTCTAATTCCATAATCCCCGGACCTAGAAATTTCTAGTTTCTAAAAAGAATAGTTTGCTTTTAAATTGGTTTCTTAACTTTCCTTTAAAAATTAAGTGGCGACTCGTACTTGAATTTGAAGTTTGAAAAAGTTTTAAAAGTATGGTTAAACTGCGAATATCCACAATCTGGCTACTCTGCTGGGGATCGAACATAGAATCTCTGGTTTCGCAGACCAGAATTTCTAATTTTTGGTTCACTCGAGGATTAGACTTTAAAGCATCCTTTTAATTGAATTAATTACTTTTTGTGTGCCCGTTGCATTGCACTTTCATGTCTAGCCAGTCGATTACATGGAACTATGACCTTGGAGGCTCGGGGCAACCCGGTCGGTCAAGCCATGATGGGACTGTGTGATCACCCTTGATCTAGTACCATATGTTGGTATATAAAGCATCCTATTGGATGTGTGTCAAGGGACCCTTATTTGACCCAAATCCGGCCTTTGCATGATAGCTTCTATAGAACCCTTCAATCTTAGAAAATTAATTCTTGATTAGGATTATGTGCTAGGGAGTTTTATATGCCCAGAAGGGATTACTTAAGATGATGACGATGCTTGCTTGATGAACGATGTGTAACCTTTTAATCATTTTTGAGCAATTCCTCTTCATGTCCTATGACATTTGAGAACATGCTGAATCTTGATTGTAAGATTACATCTCTTATATCATGTTTACCTAAGCATCATTGACCTTGTATGTATCCGAATTTATGAAAAGTGCAGTAATAATCCGATCATGTGATCCTTCTACCCAAAGAATTTTAAATCCATCTTTGAAAGCAAACGAATTTTTGTCATCTTTATTCCAAGATTTCTTTAATTGCTCCTTCAGAGAAAAATCTTAGGAGTCCACTTTTTGATTAAAGCTCCAAACTAATTTTTGTTAAAATATATTTTCACATGATCATCTTCAAAGGAAAAAAAACAAAAAAAAACTTGGGAATTGTGTTTGGGAGTGTAGACACCCCATTTTGTCGGCTATCAGATTTAGGAGACCCATAGCTTGGTGGTTCACAATGATCGAAAAAGACACAAAAGGACTCCTGGAAGTTAGCTATATTTCTCAAAATGATCAGAGTGACCAAAATGCCCCTGAAAGCCCAAAAGCTCCCAGATTTGGACCAAAAGTTCTGAAAACACGCTACGTCGCAAGAAAAATGATAAAATGAGTTTTTAAGTAAAATTGAATGAAATCGTTAGCTCCCAGAGACCCCCAGAAGTCCCAGAAGTTCCTGAAAAATCCCCGTTGACCGGTTTGACCAGGGTTTGACCAAGTTTGACCAAGGTTTGACCAAATTTGACCGAAATCGTTCGAATTCGCCAGAATCATTCTAGATCATGAGAAAAGTATTAAAATGAGTTTTAAAAGAAAATCGAGCGAAAACGTTAGCTCCTGGGAACTCCCGGAGATTCTCAGAACTTCCCGGGAATCCCAGGTTTGACCAGTTTGACCAGAATTTGACTTTAGAACTGGGGCACCGTAACAATTTTCAAATATTTTTCATAGATACTAGAGGTCAATAGCTTTCCGACGGTATATCGCACATAATTTTCGGATTTAAAACGAGTTTATTATGAATTTTTGAAGACGAAAAAGGCGATCAAATCGGCTTTTATCGCAAATACCACAAAACTTTTCAAAGTAACCTATCCCCGAACTATTTTTTTTATGTAAAGTAGACTCTATTACCTTTTCAACGATATATCACAACCTCAATTTGGAGTTCGTACGCATTTTCTGTAAATTTCGGACGAAATAGGGCCTTTTCGCGAATACCGGAACCTCTGGGGGCCTAAACAGCATTATCTGAACGAAGGAAGAGCAGTGCCGCCGCAGCACTGGCCCACTGCCTCCACGACACTCTCCACCAGAACAGTGTATTTTTGTAATTTTTCTTGGGGGTTCATTTTGATTAATTGAAAACCAAAACGACGTAGTTCTATGATTTCAGATGTTTGGGACCAATGGGAACACTTATAAAACCCCAAAATCACCCCAAATTGGCCTATTTAAACCCCCCCATTGCTCTTCATTTTGGGGGTGTCAAATGAAAGCTTAGAAAAAGTTTGGGAGAGAAAGTTGTAGAAATAAGGTTAGAATAGAGAGAAAAGAAGCTTCCTTCTTTGATTTTCAAAACAAAAGTGAGTTCTAAACTTTGTTTTTACTTCATTACTCCCATTTACTTCAACATTCAATACACCCAACCACCATTTTAGTGAGCATTTAAGAGAGTGGAAGCTTCTTCCATGTCCAATGTCATTACATATGAGTGAAACACCAAACTACAAGTTCTATACATCATGAATATCATCTATTGATTGCTATCTATTTACTTGTTTGCTTATATAATGTTCATCTCTTCTCATCTCACTTCTTTTTGATTTTCTTTATTTACTTACTAGTCCATCATCATCTAAATGATGACATGAAGTTTGGGGTGAGTGAATCCTTATGGTGCTCTTGACCTCAAAAACATGTTTGATAGATGATGATCATAACTTCAATACCTCCAAGGTATTCTTGAAGTTATGTTCAAAATAAAAATAAATCTCTCCAACAATCTTGGAGGTTCTTGATGATGAGTTTGAGGCTGGAATTTTAAGTGGATATAACATTCATTGAGTATTGATAATATGCTTTCAAAATATCTACTCCAAAACCCCTCTTAAAACCCCCTCATTTTAATCCCAAGAAAGAAAACTCTAGTTTTTCCCAAAATTTTCAAAACACTGAGTCAAAACAGTGAGTAATCTGAGTTCAAAGATTTTTCTAGAACTCAATACTCAACATATGGATGCAAGGCCACTTGGAAAGCCTTCCTAACTCGTTGGAGAACACCCATGAGTTTTGGTTTGACTTGGAAGTACTTGGAAATGGTCCATTTGGACCCAAACATTCCTTCCAGACATTCTGTTTTTGCTGTCATAGCAGCTAGGTCCACTTCCAACCTCTTTTTTTAGAAAACCTTTCCAAAAGGGGTGGTCCTAACTTATTTTTACCTTAAACTCCAATGTCTTAGGGAACCTTCTGTATAAAATGGGCCTCTAGATCATTTGTTTTCATTTTCTAAGATGTTTCAACATTTCAGTCGACAGTACGGACTTTGTTTCTGAGTGACCTCTATTGTTTATATGATTTCTCTCACTCTGTGATAGTTATTAAAGATTGGCTTTTTGGGTTGTGTTCTAGACACAATAAGGAAGATCTCCATAAAAAATCATGCATTGAAAACATTCTAACCCCTCTTTTCAATTTCCAAAAGATCATGTTACTGTTCTGTCCACTATTCACAGCAAGCACATTTTAACTTTCATTCTTTGATTTGATGCCTACTTGCACTCCAAATTAGTTCATGTCTTAGGAAGTAGTTCATACTACATTTTAATATATCCCATGATGATTTCCTTCATATATTCATACATATTCTAGACTTCTAAGTCATTCTAGGAATCCATGAACACAAAGCACACTACAACCTTTACACATTCTAGATACATACATTACATCCATGCAAAGATTTGGGTTTTTTGTAACTCCTAATCTAAGAAGATTATAAGGAATGATCATGATCATGCTTCCCCTTGATCTAATCATCCTTTCTCATCCATCCCGGGGATTGAGAGATCTTTTTTTTCCAAAGATTAGCATGCATCATTCTAGCTTACTAAGCATACTTTGATCCTTTTGATTTATTTATTTCAAGAACAATTCATGTCCCCCTTTAGATTAGGAAGTCTTGATTATTTGATACATGATTAGACGATTTTTCCTAGGTTTATTTGTGTGATCTTTCACTTTACATTGTATGATATTTGACTTAGATCTTATGAATGATATCTTATCTTTAGATCTTCTATTTCAAATTTTCTTATGTGATGTAATATACTATCATAGTATTAATTGTCGAACCATACATAGTATAAGATGATTATTTGGATACTAATTGAGGCCCGTCGAAAGACGGGGCGAGTTGAGGGTGTTTTAGTCGCGACAAAGGCTCATTCCTCTCTCGTACCAAAACCCCGAACCAAGTTCTTTAGTTATGAAGGGCCGGTGCCCTTTATCCATTTGGGTGAGTCAAATTAGGTTTCTTGGTTCCTTAAAAACCAAGTGGCGACTCTGTATCTGTTTTCAATAGACCGTTTTATTTCTTTGATCCAAATCAATTTCAAACGAAAACAAACAAAAGTGGTGGAATCCCGCGTGTCCACAGGGAGAAATGCTTTTCAAATGAATTTCAAAGCAAAATTTTAATCCAATTATCTTTATCGAGGAATGTTTAACATCCTCGTTCTCAAAAGAACTCTTAGGAATTGTTTTAAAAAGATTTTATCATCCAAGAAATACTTTTTGAGTGAATTTCAAAATTTTCCAAAATATGTAACCTTGGAAAAGGTAGCAAGGATCACAATGAAAAGAGAAGTTAGCACACTTGACATGGGTGGGGATTTTATGTGCTTATGTGTTTATGTGTTAGGATTAGAATTTTCCTTTCTTTTGCATATAGAATAGGTACACACACACACTTGCATTTCATCTGTGTGTCATGTGTGCGGTGCATGCATTCAGTTGCATCAAATCATCAGAGCATGAACATTTTTATCACATCAACCAATATCATTGCATACATGTAGCATACAAAGCCATAACATCTTCTTTCCAATCAAAATCAAAACAATTCCTAAAAAATTCCTTACCTCTTGAGAATCAATTCTGCATGTGGACCTTTTTTTTTTTTTTTTGGTTATATGTTGTGAACCTGTAGAAAGAGTGGAACAACCAGATCCCCTAGTAAGGACACTTCTAATCTTTTTTGGGTTCGTCTTTCTTTAGAGAAAAACATGGACCATCATGTTAAGATTAATCCACCAATGACCTTCAGAGTTTTGGAGGAGAAAGTGAGCAAATTGAAAGGCGCTGTTGAGCAACAAGATTTGAGGGTGAAGCAATTGGAATGGGTCATGCTTAAGTTCATTCAAATATTGAAAGATCAAATAGGCCCTGATGAGAAAAAGATGGATCAGTTGGAGAAGAGAATAGTGGATCTCTTAAAGAAGTACCAACAGCCATGTCCAAACCCACCCGTGCACTAAGGTCCATGTCCAAACCCAGCTATGCATTTAAGCCCAATCAATCTCCAGAGCTCATATCTAGTCAATCACCAAGTCCCGCAGTCGTATTTGGCCAATCTACAAAGCCCATGTCCAATCTCAAGCCCATATCCAAGCAGTCCAAACCCACTTCTCAACTCGAATAATTTTGGCCCTACCTTATGCCCAAACCTAAAAGCAGGCTCATGCTCCAAGTCAAATTCAAAATCAAGCCAAACCCGCAAGTCGAGAATTTTCACCAACCTTGGCATGCCGTTATCCATGGCCCTTAGTCACCTTGTTAAGAGTCGTCCTCAACCCCCTGGACCCAAAGCCACTACCAAATCCCTTACCCCGTAAATATGACTTATCTTTGTACTATGCCTACCACCAAATGAAGGAAAAAGTGGTTTAAAGTTAGAGTTTAAACGCGCAGCGGAAATAGGTTAAGTTATAAAACTTTTGGTATTCCAGGATCTACTACTCGTCAATTCCATAGATGCGAACAAGGGGGTGCAAGAATTATACCTAAATGTCTTGAACCCAATTCTGAAACTTTAACTTCCAGCAGCCTGCACTAGATGATCTTCACCCTTATGACTCCTGCGGATGCCTGCCGGAAAGACTAGGGTTGGTGGGAACCCTAGTAGAGAGGATAGGAAGGTTTTGGGAAGACTATGATAGTTTCTGCAGCTTCTGCGTATAAAAACGACGATCACTTTCTTCCAGAACGCAGCTGCCCTATTTATAGATTTCCAGAACCGACCTAGACTTCGATCGATCGAAGTGACTTCGATCGATCGAACCTTCGATCGATCGAACCATTCTCGATCGATCGAACCTGCTGACTTCAATCGATCGAACTCGTTTCGATCGATCGAACCTGTCTTAACAGCTTCCTCAAGTGTCTTTCCAAGCATCCTAGCGGAGCTAAGAGTGGGACCTCCTAGGCTCTTTATTGTTGGCTCAGACCAGTTTGTTAATTACCATGACCAAACTCTTTGATCAGCAAACTAACTAACTGGTCAGTTAACGTTTATTCCACTATAAAACGATAACTGAACTCCAACGCAAAAGAACATATCCGAAGCGATAACTAGACTTGTATGGTGTACTAATGTCCCTCTACCGTCAGCATTCGTAATCATATTCAGGTAGTCGGATAACTGTTACTGTCAACCTGAATCATGATTACTTCTTGTATTCCTTGAGTCCCATTCACTACTCATGATTACCAAACATGTTGATAACTCTTATCAACAAGACTGCAGTACTCAGTAATCAACTTGGTGACATTCTCAAGGGAATGCTTACTCTGAATCAGAGGGTAGATTCTATCTTGACAATATATGTTCACAACCCTATGGACATGACATACCCAAGATACCCAGGTGTTGATCTTCTATAGACCTCACTGATTGGTAAGTCAAAGCAGCCATATCCATAGTCTGTGTTCATAATCATCTCAAGATTGAGAACACGTACCTTATACAAGTTATGAGTTCCTATTGACTGTTGACAGCCTTAAGCGTCAATAGGAAAGCTCAGGTCCGTCAATGCACTATAAGCACTAGCATATCAACTAAGAGCTACACTCTAGTGATTGAGATTAATCACTCCATCCAATGGTAGTTAATTATGCTACAGTGTAGACCTGATGAGGTATCCAGTCTCATCATCCACTGTGACTCCTTCTAAGTATCAAAGAATAGTAATTCGTATCTCACTTGTGTGTATCTCATACACACACGAATTGCTTACTATGATACTTAAGGACAAAACAATCATCTCATGAAAGAAACATATACAATGAAATGTAAAGCTGATATCCATATATTATAATGCTAATGTCTCATACATAAAGTAATGGTTTGAGGGCACAAACCCAACACCAAACCCCTGGCCACATGACCAACTATTGCATAAAACTCCGCCATGATATCCAATATCTCATTGAGCATAAAATCATCACTACTTTGATGAACCCACCGAGTGGCATTTGGCATGACATGCAATCCTTTCAATCCCAGCCATCCCTGAGCACTCTCAAGGAATTTGTTGCCTCCACGAGTGAACAACAAACAACTGGCCCTAAAATAATAGAATAAAAAAAGGCATTGACAATACTCGGTATGAGTCAGAGAAGGGTCATTCGACTAAAAAATGGGCCATAAGGGCAGATGATGTTTCTACAAAGATGCAGAAGGGGAATGACGAACCTGAAGAAGATGCTAGTGAGGTAATCGTGTTTGGAAATGCTGCTGCTGAATCAAATGTTGATGCTCTTGGGGACCCAATAAATTGAAAATCATTTGTGACACTCCAATTGAGACCGAATCTAGTTTAGTATGGTCCATGATTGAGTCATGTCAAGTAGGAGTCAAATATCAAGTCTAGTTGAGTCTTCAAGTCAGTCTGTTATCAAGTTTATTTTCAAGTCTTTTTATCGAGTCGAGTGATGTAATCCTCCTAGTTGAATAAAATGTCATTTTGCTTAAATAAATGTGCATAGTTGTGAATAAATGGATCGTTAAACCAAGAAAGGAAGAAAACAAAAATAAAATCACTTTTCAAATGATGATGGAAGATATTTTGTTGATAAATCTGTGCATTGAAAATGGATCCCCAAATAACAAAGAAAATTTTGTGGCAAATCCAAGGAGGAATAGAGAATTGATTAGCTTTACTTTTAGAATTTAAAGATGCTCTCAATATTGGAAAGATAAACTTGGGACTTGAGGCTTTCTCACCATCACCTTCTCCCAAATACCATGCCTAAAAGATGAGCCAATCCAATTTAAAGCCATAAACTTTGTCCTTGATGGTAGCCAAACATTTGAACTTCTTCTTCAAAAGAAAGAAAAAGAAGAAAATAAAGGGGCTCGCTAGGATGAAAACCCGAAAGGGCGCCTAGGCAGAAGTTAGAGCACAAAAAATGAATGAAAAAAATTGAGAAAAAGAAAAGAGAAAAAGAAAGGGCTCGCTAGGATTAAAACCCGAAAGGGCACCTAGGTAAGAGTTAGAGCAAAAATAAGATGTGTGTTGATTTCAGAACCCGAATCCTAGCCAGACAAGATCATGAAGAAAATAAGAGACAGTGAGGTATAGGAAAAAAAAATAGATAATAAGTAAAAGAATTCTTGAGCATTTCAAAGCACATCATTAGCATATAAATTTATCTCAAGGCTCTGTGTTGTTCTAAAACAAAGGATAAGAAAAGAGAAATTTTGAAAGCGTCAAAATTTTGTGAAAGACTCAAAACGGATAAGTGGGCCTAAAAACAATGATGCAGAGATATCATTGAGAAAAACAAAGAGAGATTTGGAAGGATGATATTGCTTTGATGAGCTTATTTTCCCTTAAGACTAGGGGGAGACTTCATTTGCTAAATACCCCATTTTACCGTAGAAGTGAGCCCCCAAGGCTCTTTCAAACTAGGGGCAAACTTTGTTTGTTAAATGTAAGTTCTCAACTCACCAAGTCTATTTTGAAATGCTTTGAAATGGAGTGTCTTTTATTCTATAAGCTAAAGCACTAATAGGAAACATACTCTAGATAGGCAAAGAATCTGCTAAATCAAAAAGGGAAAGTTTCAAAGCTTAGATTTATCAGCAAAGCACAACCATTATAAGATGATGAATGAATGAAAGGTTAGATGATACATTATTCACAATGAAAGCATATTGATTCATGATAATACAAAGTTTGTGTTAGTCATCTTATGTAATTGCTTTGACAAGTCTGTCCTCCTTTGATGAATCAATATTGGTCTTAAATGTGTGGGTTTAAGATGATGAACAAAGAATTTGAAAAATCTCCTTGAGCATTACGAGCAAAGGTTTCGAATACTATCACCACATAATGCTAAAGTGGCGATATGAGAAGAGTCCAAGACTAGGGGCAAAGGTGACTTTCCTTTTTTGCCAAATCGACGTGCTTCTTCCAAAGGTCTAAAAAACACCAGCAATATCGTTTGTGCCTGTAGATCCCTCATTCTAGACTAGAGGCAAACTTTGTTTGCTGAAAACCCCTTTTATCATAGAAACAAGCCCCCCAAGTCTCTTTCAAATAGGAGGAAACTTTGTTTGCCAAAAAGCCCTCTAGTTTGAGGCAAATCCTTGTCGAAGCCCTCTAGATTGAGGCAAATCTTTGTTTAAGCCCTCTAGATTGAGGTGAATCCATTGTCAAAGCCCTCTAGATTGAGGTAAATCTTTGTCGAAGCCATCTAGATTGAGGCAAATCCTTGTCGAAGCCCTCTAGATTGAGGCAAATCCCTGTTGAAGTCGTCTAGATTGAGGTGAATCCATTATCGAAGCCCTCTAGATTGAGGCAAATCCATGTTGAAGCCCTCTAGATTGAGGTGAATCCATTGTCAAAGCCCTCTAGATTGAGGTGAATCCTTGTCGAAGCCCTCTAGATTGAGGCAAATCCTTGTCGAAGTCCTCTAGATTAGGGTGAATCTATTGTAAAGTCCTCTAGTTCAAGGCCCATATGATCATCCTAGATTGGATGTCCCATTGAATTGTCCATGATTGGACACCCCAGTTGAACCATCTACAATTAGACACCTCAGTGAATTATCATAGATTGGACATCTCTTATAACCATCTTTGGTCCCAGATGGAGTAACCCTAGGCTATGCAGAAAATGTTATACGTGAATTGGAGTAATGCCAAAAATTGAAGAAAAGATTCTTTGAATAACAATAGATTTAGAGAGGATTTTCTAGTTCACGTGACTCCCAATCTTTGAAAATAGAAAATGAATTTTTGAGTCCGGGGTCTTTGAAAATAGAAAAATGAATTTTTGAGTCTGCGCGACTCCAGATATTTGAAATAAAAAATAAATTTTTGAGTTTGCACAACTCCCGATCTTTGAAATAGAAAATAAATTTTTGAATCTACGTGACTCCCGATCTTTGAAATAGAAAATGAATTTCTGAGTCTGCGCAACTCTCGGTCTTTGAAATAGAAAATGATTTTTTAAGTCTATGCGACTCCAGATTTTTGAAAATAGAAAATGAATTATTAAGTCCGCGTGACTGCTCTGAATTAGAAAAGAGGGATTAACCACTGCAATACTGAGCATCATTTCTACAATTTTGGAGTCATTGAATTTGGAGAGGGATTAACCCCTGTAATATTGAGCATCGTTTCTACAATTTTGGAGTCATTGAATTTGGAGCGATTCTGACTTTTCTGCTATTTGGGATCATTGAATCTGGAGTGATTATGACGTTTCTATAATCATTGGGGTCATTGAATCTGGAGCAATTCTGACCTTTTTGCAAATCTCAATTCTTAGAAGACACCGAAGTATAAGGCAAAAAGCGCATCTCAGTCTTTCAAACAGCTTGGTTCCTGATTCGACACCGGAGTATAAGGCGTGAAGCGCATCTCAGTCAATCAGATGATTCTTGGAAGACAATGAAGTATAAGGCGCGAAGCACATCTCAGTCTTTCGAACATCTCGATTATTGATTCGACACCAGAGTATAAAGCACGAAGCACATCCCAGTCAATCAGATTATTCTTAGAAGACACTGGAGTATAACGTGCGAAGCGCACTCAGTCTTTCAAACAATTCAGTTCCTTATTCGACATCGGAGTATAAGGCACAAAGCACAGCTTAGTCAATAAGATAATTCTTGGAAGACACTGGAGGAAGAAAATATCAAACTAAACTAATCTACTCCTAAACTAACCCTAAAACTACCCTAAAATTGCTATTTTCTGCGTTTTGGAGCATCCTCCCTTTGTCTGATATCAAAATGACTTATTTATAGGATTCCTGTAGAGTTTACGCAACTTTTGGGGGAAAATAGAGTTCGATCGATCGAAGGTTCGATCGATTGAACTCTCCTCAAGCCCTTGAACATCTCTGATTTTGACAGCTCTGCACACCAATGGGAGAATGGCCATAACTTTCCATTCAGACCTCGGATTGACCTCCCGTTTACGGCTCTGCGACCGTAACTCAAAGATCTACATTTTATATTTCTGGGGAAATCTTCCAAATCTGAAGTCTTCATTGTCAAAAATGACATTTTCTCAGCTGCTTCCGTTGTTCTCTTCACCAGAATCACTTTTCTTTAGCTTCACTTCATTGATTTACATTCTAATACCTATAAAACAACGCATAAACATATGTTTTAGTATTAACATAATAAAAAGAACATTGTTATTAGAATGCACCTAAATGTAGGGACTTTGGGGATAAAAGTATACATAAAGGACCATGTAATACGCTATGGATATGCACTTTTCACCTCGAATCACACCCCCAACTGGCTCGTTGCTATTCCCTAGCAATAAAGCGAGCTACAGGAATGTTTATCTAAACTCTAGAAATTGAAAACAAAAGAAAGTAAAAATCCTAACTCACTTTCACAGGAATCGCGATTGCATTTAGCGTATGCAACAAGCCTTTAAACCCCAAGGTTTCCCCTAGTGGACAAGTGTTGTCTCGTGAGGGTTTGCAGTGAATTTACCCACAAAATTCATATTTATGGTAATGATTCTCATTTAAATGTTTTCAAGAAATTTTTTTCTTCTCAATTAGCAATATAGTTAAGCTCAACAATCTCATGAAACTCTCTAGTAAGCCATAGCAATGCAACACACACATTACAATTAATCTACTATCAAAGTCATTAGAAGGTTCCATACCTATTAATCTTCAAGTGTGTGTGTGAATGAACAACCAAAGTACAAAACTTTATTTCAAAGCTCGCATAACCTAAGACACTATCAAGACGTTCATTTTGACTCAACTCTCACCGGGATTACACTCTCAAGATGAAATCACTCCGAATTAGGTGTAATAATTATCATTCATAATATGGAAGCTATAAAGAGTAAATATGAATGGAATCTAATGCTTCTCATATCTAAATAGAAAAATGGAAATTTTATAGTGCACAAAGTCTCATGAAAGGATACTTTTTACTAGAAGAGCGAGATACCGCGGAGAACTCTCTCATTACTTTAACTTCAAATCCAATTTACTTAAAATCATCAGGATTTTGAAAAAGAGGTGTTAGGTGAAAGAAGAAAGAGTTTCATGATTTTCAATTAGGTTAAAGGATGTGATTGGAATACCTACTACATTGTACGCTTTTCAAACTTCCCCACATCTCCAATCTATCTTCTTCTCTTTTTTTTTTTTTTTAATTTTTTTTCCGACACTCTTCTTTTTATTATTTTATTTTTTCTTTTTCTTTTGTAACAACCATTGGCATTTTTTTTTCATGCTTTTTCTTTTCTTTTCTTTTTCTTTTTCTTTTTCATCATTTTTTTTCTTTGCCAACTTTTCCTTATTCACAAAACCAAACTTATTGTCAAGATAACACATCCCAATCATTCCTAGGTAAAGAATTGAGGCTTGAACTCCTAATTTGGAGTTAGGTATAGACTTTAGGATTGTGAAGACAAGGAAAATATGGTAAGGCTCAAAGGGTGAAATAGAGGAATATCATAGAGGTAAGCCAAAGCTGTATTATGCGTGTGTGGTCAAAAGATGGCTTAAATCATCTTCTAAGTTCATAGGATTATTCATTTTAGTAAATTCAATAGCTCTAAAGTATGGTAAATCCTGAACGTTCTCTTCTAGTGATCAGTCAAAATGAAGAAGAAAAATGAGACTTTCAACGAATTAATACGCTTTTCAAAAAGTAAGAGTAATTTTATAAAACCCTCAAGAATAAAGAAAGGCACAAAAGCTCACTTGGGTTATTAGTCTCCACTACAGTCTCTCAAGACACCTAAGTTATGCTTACTAATCCATTTTAGCTATGTACAAGGTTGTCAGAATGTGCTCAAAGTTGTTTGAAGATTAAAAGACATAAAACATACTACAACTAAGATAGTAAACAAACTATCATAGTATATCACATAGTAATAACATACAGAAAATAACACTAATGCATCATAACTAACTACATTAACTAAGAGAGAAATACAAGAACCATTTTAATATCTTTAAAAAAATTATAAATTTTGAAATTTTTGATAATTTTAATTTACTGAGTTTGAGTTGCATGTTGCTAAGTAGGTGTATTGACACGAAAGCATAAAAAGAAATAAATGAGGCATGCAATGACTCACTCCCCCCCAACTAAAACTAAACATTGTCCTCAATATTCTAAACTAAGCACATGGACATGTAAAGTAAAGCGAGAGAAGGAAGGATGTTACCTCGAGACGTTAATATCCAGATTTTTTTTAATTCCTTTGTTAAGTTACCTACAAAATCATTAGTAGCAACAAGGAAAAATAGAGAAAATACTACAACTACTCAGTAACTAAATTCGGTTAATCAAGATTTTTATCATAAAGTAATAGCCTAATTTTTGAGGATCCTCCCAATGAAATAATTTAGCAGTGAGAAGAGTGCGGGGATCCTAAAAAAAATGGAACTCCCCCCAACTAATGTCAGGCTCAAGGTCAGAGGAGATGATGCAAAACCTATGGCTTCTAATTTTTTTGGAGACAATTATAAGAGGTATACCACACTTTTTAGGAATTATACGCAAGAAATGATCTTTGGTGTTTGTAGTTCCTATAATAGCCTCTATTTTAATACAAGGAGGTGGCCACGGTTCAATAAAAGGGGCAGGGTCTAGGTGATGTTCTAATGAAGCTTCTTTACCCTCCTCTTGTATTAGAACATAATCTATAGAGATATGATCATATGAATTGGATTTCTGTTCTATGTAAATAGTTTTGGACTGCACTTGGATAAAGCTATCTATTTGGGCCTCTATGTCTTTATCAGTCAAGAAGGTTAAGCAGTCTAGAAGATTACTAGCTTCTTGTTGAAGTTTACGATCATCTAATGTGGGCCCAATATTTTCCAAGTCTTCTCTCAAAGAATTTTGAAAGTTAAAATTTTGTGAAGAACATGTGCTAGAATCCTTACCCTCCTCTTCCACAACACATTCTATTTGTTCAATATTAGGGTACACATGATTTTCAAGCTCAGGATGAGAGCTTTGATTGATAGAGAGGATAGGTGATGGGCAACTTGATGACACCACCTCTCGGCTGAAAGAGGTGAGGGTTTATGAATATCACATGAATCTAAATTGGATTTAGATTTTTCAATTATGTCCTCCCTAGGGTCACTATCAAAGGTAGGAGTAGAGTCAACAGGGGACTCATCCTTTCCTGATTGCGTGCAGTAACCTAAACTCTCATTATCTGTAAAAACCTCATTCTCATCCGTGTAACTCTCCTCACTATATATGTCATCTATTTAGGTGCTCTGGACAAAGGAATTGTGCAACTTTATCCAGGCAGTGAAGGAGTTGATGTCTGGGGTTGTATATTGAGGAGAAGATGGTTCTACAACTTCATGCTTAATGGTTTGGTTTTGGAGAACTTGTTGGGTTGACACTTTCCCGACTGAGTTGTTAACCTCATTCGGTATAAACCCGTCATTGTCCTCTAATTCCATTCCATTGTTAGTGTCTTGAAATTTAGGTTGTAGTGTTGAAGGACTGGTATAGTCATCAAAAGGTTGGCTAGCATATGCTTGTTGATATCTAGTTTCTAATTTATCAAGTACACTATCTAGCCTTTTCATTTCCCGAAGTAGTAATTCTAACATACCATTATCCTCAACTTGGTTATTCTCCTCATTATTACTATATGAAGTTTCGCCCCATTGTTGTTGGTAGTAATTCCCATCCCATTGTGATTGTGGACAAGACTCCTCAGAAGGAAAGTCTTGGTACATTTGGTAATCGTGGGAACTACTACTATATCCTATATTATTATTTTGGTTATAGCTCTATTGCGGTTGATAGAACTCTTCATGTGGAGGTTCTTGATACGTTTGATAATACGGGGGACTAGCACTATCATTTCCCCATTGTGGTGGTTGGTAGCACTCAGGTTGATAATGCGTGTCATTTGTGGGTGTTTGCCAACTTGGAGGATAATTATATTGATTTTCAAGTGTGTACCTATTGATAGCGTTTGTGTTTGTGTTGTATGGAGGGTAATATGGATAAGACATGTTTATCCAAAATTTTTAAACAATAAAATTTTTATTTCTTTATTTTTTTTTGTACTTGTGAGAGAAAAAGTCCAACGGTTTTTATTTATTTATTTATTTTTTTATTTTTAAAATTTTTTTGTAAAGTAAAAAAATAACTTGGAAATAACTTAGTAAAATCCTAACCTAGTTGCCTTCCCCGGCAACGGTGCCAAGAACTTGACACGACTAAAAAGTTGTGCGCTCTTGTGCAACACCCAAGTGTAGGTGATCGTGTAAGTAATACTGGATAAGTCCAGGTCGATCCCACAGGGAAGGAATAGGAAGGATGTCTACTAAGTTATAACCTAAAGAAAAGGAAAAAGATGAATATACATGTGGAGGTTTTAACGAATCCTAATTAATTAAATTAAACTAAAAAATAAACTAAGCATATAGAAACATAACTAATTAAATAAATAAATAAACTAAAGGTGTTGGAAATATTTGAATCCACATTGATCCTAACCATCTACCATGCATACTCATTAATGTTCTATGGAGTTCATCCCTCTCCAGTATTCCGTATTTTTCTAAAGATATAGAATCAATAGCCCTTTCATGACCAGGACTACATCATCATAGTTAATTTAAAATACTTAGAAGATGGTTTAAAACAATGGTTATTACTTGCACTCTAAATGGTGTTAGCATTCAAAGTGGTTTTCAAAAGTCATTGAAGAAAATAGCCTTAAGGCTTCAAGTTCTAAAAACTGTTGTGACAAACTGAGCTTATAGGGACAATTTGATGACACATTTCTAAAATAGAAAGTCATGGAATACTTAAAAGAATCATCTCAGGAATCAATAGGTTCGATCGTTCGAAGCTCTCTCGATCGATCGGACAGCGTCATCCTTCAATCGATCGAAATGTCTTCGATCGCTTGACTATGGCTCGGGTTCGATCGATCGAAATACCTTCGATCGATCGAGCCCAGGTTTTCTATATCATACATGGTAGAGGCTAAAAATCAATATTTCATCACATATTTCTAACTTCTAAACGACGGATAACAAAACTAGTACAGAAGTAGTAACCTAGAGTAATCATAACATATTAACTAATAAACAATGAAATAGAGAAAAGGAAAAGAAAAACCTGGAATAATCTGAATATAACTTGTAATAAACATGAAACCAACTTGAATCTTGAATCTACAATGGAAAAGGAGGAAGAAAATATCAAACTAAACTAATCTACTCCTAAACTAACACTAAAACTACCCTAAAACTGCTGTTTTCTGCGTTCTGGAGCGTTCTTCCTTCGTCTGATATCAAAACGACTTATTTATAGAGTTCCTGCAGAGTTTACACAACTTTTCGGGAAAATAGAGTTCGATCGATAGAGCTTAGTTCGATCGATCGAAGGTTCGATCGATTGAACTCTCCTCAAGCTCTTGAACATCTCTGATTTTGACAACTCTGCACACCGATGGGAGAATGGCTATAACATTTCACTCAGACCTTGAATTGACCTCCCGTTTGCGGCCACGCGACCGTAACTCAAAGATCTACATTTTATATTTTTGGGGAAATCTTCCAAATCTGAAGTCTTCATTGTCGAAAATGGCATTTTCTCAGCTGCTTCTGTTGTTCTCTTCACCAGAATCACTTTTCTTTAGCTTCACTTCGTTGATTTACATTCTAATACCTATAAAACAACGCATAAACATATATTTTAGCATAAACATAATAAAAAGAACATTGTTATTGGAATGCACCTAAATGTAGGGACTTTGGGGATAAAAGTATGCATAAAGGACCATGTAATACGCTCTGAATATGCACTTATCACCTCGAATCAACCATCATAAACTAGGTTTAGATCCACTCATTTATTCATTGATAAGACTTAGATCAATTCAATTCCTCATATAAATATAAAATTTATAGAAAATTAAAGTATCTGACTCAAGGAATTCACATAGAATATTGAGGATTTCATGAATTCCAAGCGAAGAGTATGAGAGAGAAGAGGTGAAATCAAAGCCAATTGAATGATCTAAAGTTCAATTCCTCTTTGAAAATATATTTCATATGGATTATGAAACCAACTAGATCCAAATCAATAACTATACGTAAGAATTCAATCACAATTCAAAGTGGTATGTGAAGAAGGGGATAGAGAAGAGACTTTTTGAAAATGTGGAAAAGGGTCCATGAATTCTAAGAATTGTGATTGAATATATTATTAAATTATTGATATAGATTTGAAGTTCTACCTCTTGGATTTCTCATAACTTGATTGATTTGAAGAGATCTAAGCCTTACAAGCAATACTCTTCTTCTTCTTCCTTAAAGCTTCAAGGTCCTTTAATGGAGATTTGAAGAGTTGGGTCAATTGAGTAAGGTTTCTATGGGATTTTGGAGTTTCTCTCTATAAATTTCTATAAGAACAAACTCAATTTCCAAAATTTAGCTTCTCTCTCTAAGATTCAAGTCTCATCCTCAAGATTCAAGTCTCCAACCCCCAAAAATTAGAGAAAAATGGATTTTTATAGACATTGATTTTCTTAGAGGATAAGATAAGGGTAGATAGGTCAATTTGAGGTGGTGGGAGAATAGTTTACATGATCTAAGAGTAGTAAACAAGTACACAAAAAACAACATCGTTTGGTGTATTCATTTGATCAAGGATTGAAAAGAAATTTCGACTTTAAAATGCAATTTAGCCTAGGATAGCACTCAATGAAGATGAGGCAGAACTCAATGAGTGCTAAACGGCACTCGTTGAGTGCTGCAACGATATTCATGAACTATTGTTTGGGCACTCTGAGTGCCATTGCATAGCAATTTCAGCACTACTCAGCACATTAATTCCAGTTCATGTCATTTAAGTAAATGTCGTATTTACTTAAGACATTAAATGTAATGAAGTAAATAACCCCTATTTAGATTCAATAAAAATATCTAAAAAGTCACAATCCTTAAGAAAAAAAGGTCAACTCTCCCTCCGAAGGCAAAATATCGATTTTCTGCACAATTCTTCTTAAAAGCCTTTCGATTTCACCATGATTTCTTTTATTTAAAAGTCATTAAAAATCATTTTTAGCATAAGGGAGACCTAGTGAACAATTATTGAGACTTTTCATCTTGAAATTCAAAAATTTTATGATTGACCCCCTTTTGACCTGTTGACTTTTCACTAGGTCAACTGTTGACATTTTTGGGCTTCATGCTGAATTTCTCTCCTTTCAAAATTGGTTTTAAGATACTCCGAGAATAATGCCGTGTTTCTATACGTGTTCAAAACTCATGGTCTACAAGGTGATGGGTAGATGGAACTTTCGGTCTTTTTGGCTGGAAAAAAAGGTGATTTTGGACTGAGATTCTTCTTGGATGGGAATTAGATTTCTTGTAAGAGTCTTGAAATTATACGCAGGATGCCTTATATATGTATATAAAAGATGGACAATCAAACCTATTTCTCGATTCAGTAGAAGCCCAAAAAGGTAGATAGGGTCCCAAATAACGAGAGATATATAAAAAGCAGGTCCGATTACGCCTATTCCTAATCCAAAATGGAATGGAACGACGTAGGGATCTATATGTAAACATAGTACCTATTTCAATACGCTCGAATGGCCCTTTTTCATAATTAGAATGTATATAACCCTATACCGATCTGGTCCAGTATGTAATGAACTTATAATCATGGAATCAATTTGAGAGAGCAGTGACCCATGATAAGAGGACTGCTAACATTCTAATTTAAGCCAGACAAAAAACAATATAAGCAACTTGATGCAGCAAGCATACCTTTAGCACGTACTGAACTCTACTTGCCGCGCCAGGTTAACCGAAGAGGGAGGTTGTTACTGACCAACTGGCACAACTATAGCTACTAGAGCTGCCCACTTACTCCCAACTCTGATGAGACATATTCATCATTGATCTTTAGAGGTAAATCCCCCTAAGTTTAATAGTTTGGTCAAAATTGGGGTGTCTACATAGCCTAGATTTGATTAGGATTACTTCTAGCGAATAAGACACAAACAAGGTTATGATTCGTTGTCCTACGGACCCGTGGCACATATTCCTAGTATACCACATAAGCAAACCATCCTCATATCATTTTGCAAGCATTCCATATAGATAGAATGCTGTGAGTGTTAGACAGGGCTATGTATCACGTGTCGTATAGGTTTCCTTATCATGTCACATAATCCCAAAGGGTAAATAAAGCATATGGGTGCACATTTCCATAACAGGTCAAGCCCTAAAGGATTGGGATCTATGGCTACTATATGCATCAAAGTGAGATCTCCTATATACCCCCATTACAGGGTTTGGTGTAGTAGGTGGACATACTTTTTATACCGTTAGGTAAGTGCTAAGAAAGTGAAGTCCTTTACGGGGGTGATCTTTAAGGCTATAGGCCCCAACTTTGGTCAGCCTAAGCTTCTTAAAACAAATGCATGTGCGATCCTCTTCATACAAAGTCAAAGAACCTTGTAACTTTTGGAGTCTAGCCCTCTTAGCTTAGTCCCCAGTAGAGTCGCCAATTATGGGTACCCGAACCAAGATTAGGGCCCAGAGTATAACACCCGTAATTGTGTTATTGCATTTCATTACATTGTCATGCATGATAATATGTTGTGATGTGCATTTTGGCACATGTGTGAGTGAGTTTTGACTCACGAGTCAATTTGGGTGTTTGTGCAAGAGAACCCTTTGAGAATATGTTGAATGAGTGTTATGATGTTGTGAAGTCTCTCTGAGTATGAGACGTTCATTGTGGAATACCTTAAATGTTTATCTGGAAATAAATGTTTACCTGCGTATTTCACTATCAGTATTATTATCTTGTTTAGAATATTTTTTTGATGTTAATTTTAGAATCCTAGTGAGGACAAATTAACACACTACTAATTTGGTAGGCTAATTAGCAATTTCATAAAATCATGTGAGACTGTGTTTTAGCAACCAAACGAAACTTAGTGAAGAAAACTAGTAAAGTTGGATATTTCCTACTAGGGGTGCTAAATCGAAGCTTTAAGACCTTGAGGGGAGTTAAATGATATTTTGAGAAGTTTTGGCTATAAACACATAAGTGTGAGATATTTTGACGAAACAAAATCCAATTTGACTTCTAAAAAGAGGAGAGAGAAAAAAATAGATTTGATCTTCGAGCTTGACGCTCATTTTCGTCAATTAGTCTGTTGATCAAAATATTTTACTAGATATTCGAACTCCTTTAGGTAAGGCCGTCATTTTGATATCCACTAGGTCTTGTTTGGATAAGTTTTTCAAAAACTCATTTTCTAGAATTTTCATAAAAAGTTGTTAATCGGATTTTCGATCGATAAGAATCGTAGTAGATGGACTTCTGCACGATTTTTGTGCTCGGGTTTTCTTTGAATTGAATTTTAAGAGCGTTATTCGGAGGTGAGTGATTCAACTATGTGTTTTGGAATGATTTCTTGACATGTATTCATGTTTTGTATGAAAAGCATGTGTTAGGTTATAGATACATGTTGTGTAGTTCATATTGGGCAATTATATTGATAAGTAGGTGACAAGCGGGGGTATTTGTAAAATATAACCGCGCTAAAAGAAGAAAATGTATTGATTTAGTTTACAATTCCTTCATTTATCTGCAATTTGAATTATAATGCCAGTTTATACACAATTTGATTAAACTATGATAAGTTGTGTGTTTTAGCTGTATTTTGTGTAGACTACAGTTGCTGTGAGAAGAATTGAAAGATAACAATAAAAGGAAGTGCTGGATTCTAATGAAGACAATTAAAAGCTGAAATACAGAGCTCGATCGATTGAAGACCATTCGATCGATCGAGAGAAGCTCAAGCGATCGAAGACCCAGAAGTTCAATCGATCGAGACGTGTTCGATTGATCGAACATGGCTTTTATCAGAATATACGCGCACGCAGCAGAAGCGGGTTTTTAACCCTAGCATTAAGTTTTAAGTATATATATTCGTATTATGTACGTCCTAAGGGACTCCCACATTGTTTCCTTCAATTTTAGAGAGAGAGATAGAGGTTGTATGTGTTTTTGTAGGTCTTGGAGATTGGATATTGCTTGTGGATTGTTATTCTCATAGTTTAATACAAGATTTTCATTCCAGGTTACTTAGTATTGTTTTATTTACATTCTGTTAGTAGTTTAGAGTAGTATAATCTGTTAGATTTAAAGTTTGCATGCCAAATAGAGTTACACCATTAGTTTACATAATTTTCATGTTTAAAACGCAAACAAACGCATCCTTAATGAACCTTTACGTTAAAAACAACACTGTGACACTCCAGACCATGTCTGAGTAGTCCCCAGGTTGGGAGATCATGATGAAACCGTGATCTCAGGCCTCTGCCATGCAGCAGAATAATTCCTGTGTTCGATCGATCAAAGTTAGTTCGATCGATCGGACCAGAGACATTGTCGAGCGATCGAAGTTAGTTCGATCGATCGAGGGAAGAAGATGTTCGATCGATCGAAAGAGCGTCGATCGATCGAGCACCCTTTTTCTTGAGGACATTCTATACAGTATTCCTAGACAATCTGTTTTACTGGATTGTTATCAAATTGTCCCAAAACGCTCAGTTTGTCAAAACAGTCTGTGAACTTTAAGCCTTGAGGCATTTTTCTTCAATATATTTTGCAAACCACCCTCAATGCTAATACCATTGTAGGTGAGAGTCTAAACTATTGTTTTAAACCGCTTTTGTGTATTTCAAACTCCATTGTGATGATATAATCCCGGTCATGAAAGGACTATGGATTCTTTATCCTAAGAGAAATACGAAATACTGTAGAGAGTGTACTCCATTGAGCTTCAATGTAATTGCATGGTGGATGGCTAGGTTGCGGTGGATTCATGTAATCCCAACATTCCTTTTTAATTAAGAAAAACACACTTTGAATCTTTGTTTTAATTAATTAGTTGGTAATTAGTTTAATTTAGTTTAATTGTCTTATCTTCAGTAGTTGATAAATTGTAGGACTTTGTGTTCTACATTCCTTTAAAATATTGAATTTTATTTTCCCTTTTTGAGATTAATCTAAGTATTTAGTTTAACACCTTCCCTGTGGAATCGACATGGACTTCCAGTACTATATTACTTGCACGATCACCTACACTTGGGTGTTGTACAAGAGCGCACAACTTTTTAGTTGTGTCAAGTTTTTTGGCGTCGTTGCCGGGGAAGGCGACAAGCTAACGCTTCGATTACCTCAATCTTTCCTTATCTTTTTTCTGTTTTTCTTTTTCTTTTGTTCTTTAGATTAAAAATTTCTTAGGATCTTTCCCTTTATGTCCGATAATTCCATCGAAGGAATTTACGGATATCCATTCTATTCATCCAGTTCCTCTAGTTCTATTAACCCTATAGTTACACTGATCGATTCAATGGCTGATAATTAAAGCGAAAACGGTGATAATGTGGTCGTACCAATTGACGATTCACTGCGTCCTTTGTGTGACCTCATGACACCCGAACACGCGCCTACGCCGTCTCGTATTCTCATTCCACCTCATGCAGGCGAATTCCAATTTCGCAAAGGAATGATTCAACTCCTTCCTACCTTTCATGGAATGGAGAGCGAGAAGACGTATCTACATGTCAAGGACTTTGAGGATGTTTGTAAAACTTTCTCATAGAATTGTCCTGTAGATGTAACACGTCTAATGCTATTTCCTTTCACTCTGAAGGATAAAGCAAAAGCGTGGTTACTCACCTTGAAGCCAAACTCCATCTACACCTGGCATGCGATGAACACTGCTTTCCTGAAGAAATTCTTTCCACCTTGCATGACCACTAAACTTAAACGACAAATAAATTCTTACAAACAAAAGAGCAATGAAACATTCACCCAAACTTGGGAACGTTTCAAGGATTTGCTACTCTCATGCCCACATCATGGGTACGAGAAATGGAGAACCATTAGCTACTTTTATGAAGGATTAAATGGTGAAACTAAGAAATTGGTCGAGACCATGAGTTCAGGGCCATTTCTTCGCAAAAACACGGAGGAAGCTGAAGCTCATTTTGAGTGGCTAGCTGAACACGCCCATGAGTGGTCAAATTCAGATGATATCCCACACTCACAGATATCCTGTGTGGAAGAGAAAAGTTTATATAAACTAAAAAGTGAGGATCATCTGATGAATAAATATGAAGAACTAGCGAAGAAAGTGGAAGAATTGGGGATGAAAGGAGAGAGTTCTAGGCAGTTTTTGCCTGAAGAACCATGCAGCACATGCAACATGCTGGGACATGCTACTCAATACTGTCCCAATGTGCCGTATTTACAAGAACAACCCCCCATGGAAATGAATGCCATGCAAGGGTATAGGGGGGCGAGGAATTCCTACAATAATTACAACATGCAAAATAATAACAATAGACGGAATCACCCTGGGTTCGATTGGAAAAACAATGCTGGGACCCAAAACCAATTTCAACAACAACAGCCCTACAATAACAATAATCAATATCAAGGATAATACAACAGGCAGTCCCAGCCATTCCAGCAAAATAGAGCACATAACTACAACAACGCTCAACCCTCACATCATCAACAAGCAAATGTCTATGTGCCACCTCACAAGAAGGTGCAAGAGGAAGATCCACTCTCTAACGCGAATTTAACATAATAGTTAATTCAAATGATGAGTAAAATGTCCGCGACATTAGAGAGGATGGATGCACGTCAAGAGGGGTCGAGTGGAACATTTCCTGCTCAACCACTTCAAAACCCTAAGGGATACAACAATGGCCCTCCTAATCATGAACAGGCAAAAGCCGTGACTACATTAAGAAGCGGCAAAGTCATAGGGCAAAACATGCCTCATTCTACTCCCGAGGAGTATGAAGAAGAGGAAGTGGTGACTAGGAGCAAACCATCTACTCAAGTAGACGAGTCGTCCACTAATGACAAACCATTAGCACCAAATAAGGACGCTCCTAAAGAAGTAGAAGAAGCTGAGAGAAGGCTTGGAAAGGAACCTGTCACTGACGAATTACCTAAATGCCCTTTCCCTGCGCCTTACCCTCAAAGGCTCAAGAAGCCCCAACACGAGGCAAAGAATCAGGAGTTCTTGGAATTGTTCAAACAAGTTAAAATCAATCTCCCACTCCTCAATGCAATCAAACAGGTGCCAGCCTACGCTAAGTATCTGAAGGACTTATGCACGGTCAAAAGGAGGCAAAGTGTAAAGAAACATGCCTATGTCGCTTGCCAAGCAAGTGCGATCATTCAAAACGAATTGCCTCTGAAGTTAAAAGACCCTGGCACCCCAACTGTCTCGTGTAGAATTGGGAATCAAAGGATAGACAACGCACTCCTTGATTTAGGAGCAAGCGTAAACTTGTTGCCAACTCAGTCTATAAACAACTAGGGTTGGGTGAACTCAAACCTACCCGAGTTGCATTGCAATTGGCAGATAGGTCAGTCAAATATCCTAGAGGAATACAGGAAGACGTTCTGGTACAGGTTGATACATTTGTCTTCCCGGTCGATTTTGTGATTCTAGACACTGAACCTGTGTCTAACCCATGTTCACAAATTCCGGTGATTTTTGGACGTCCATTCCTCAACACCATCGATGCCACAATCAAAATAAGAAGTGGTATTATGACCATCGTATTTGGGAACATGACCTTAAATGTCAAGATTTTTTCAAATCCCCGACCTGAAGAATACGAGGATGAAGAAGAAGTTAACTTCATTGAAACGGTCATCGAAGAGGAGGCTGATTTTGTAGATTACAAAGATCCTTTGGAGGTAGTTGTGTCACAATTCGACACTACTTATCAATTTAACGATTCTACCCCATTGGACACTGCCCTAAATCATGCCTGCCTCATGATGGAAACAAAAGAGGAAGATAGAGAGGAATGCATGTGGGTCACACCATATGAACCCTTACCTCCGAAAATGAAGTTAACTATGCCTTTGAACTTTCAGTTTCCTGATTTGGAATTAAAGGAGCTTCCAAAAGAGCTCAAATACGCTTTTCTAGGAACTGAAAAGACTTATCCTGTGATAATCTGTCACGCCCCGGAGCAGCATAAATAGAGAAAAATAAATTTCCTTTATGGGTCCATAAGGAATGACAGGTGAAAGTCACTAATAATCCACACCACGCAGTACTAGTCCAAAAGAAAAGCAACAGTAATCAACTGAAAATAGCACAAAGTGCTAACTATTACAAACTATCAGAGTATGGTCCACAGGATCACAACAGGTCTGAAGACAACAAATGCCCAAGTACCCGTTAACAAAAGTTTAACAGAACAACTGAAATTAATTCTAATTATGACATCTTCAGTCTTCAACTGGCATAAGGATAATCCTTCCTGGTGTAACCGTCATTGGTGGGGCCCTCCTCTGGATAATAGTCGTCAGGGTACTGGTCCTTACCTGCAGAATAAGGGACAGGATATTCTGGACGGGGAATGTCCAGGCAATAAAAAGGCCGTCAGCTTACTGAGAGCTGAGTGAGCATAAACTAACGAGGTACCAGTTATCTGAAGTAAACACAAGCTTATGAAAACACGAGTTAACATCTTATTATAAAAATAACATTATCTTGTTCTTCTATTCATTCTTGTAAACCGACCCTTATCGTCTTATTACTCAAATACCGAACTCAACGTATTCAGATGTCATGAACAGACTCAATCGTTTAACTCTAGGGATACACCCTTATTCTGTCCATCGCTTTTAAGAGCAATGGTCCTGCTCACCGCATGTCATGGACTTCACGTCAGTCTGTCCCCAGCTTTTAAGAACAATGGTCCTGTTCACCGCATTTCAGGGATATAACGTTTCGAACAAGGCATATCAATCTATTGCCACGACTTAACGTCATCTACTAGTGATCCCAGCTCACCGCTTTTAAGAACCATGGTCCGGCTCACCGCTTTTAAGAGCATATCACAGATCATCCAGTCTATCTTAAGACTTCTTGGTCCAGCTCACCGCTTTTAAGAACCATGGTCCGGTTCACCGCTTTTAAGAGCATATCATGACCAATCATCCATCCACGTACCATTCCCGGAACTTACCAAACCTACTTACGTTCCATTCTACATCGACACATGACAATTCCCAATGTGGCCTGACTACTCGGATTAAAAGAAACGGATATCGAACTCATATCAGGAACAACACGTCAACCCACGTTTTCATATTACTTTTTATTCATTATCCATAAATCTTTGGTGTCACATTTCTCCTGTCTACCCCATAATCGCATAATGGAATTCCAAACTAGAAATCGAACAACCAAACCTCTTATATAATAAATAGGCAAAGGAACCCATGTACTGATCATGTCAATCGATTGGAGCAGAGGTTCAATCGATTGGAACAAAAATTATGTCAATCGATTGATAAACATGTCAATCGATTGGAACAATGTCAATCGATTGAAATCCTATTCAATCGATTGGGATGCAACTGATGTCAATCGATTGAGATTTATGTCAATCGATTGGAACTACGTCTTCTCCAGCAGTTTGTAAAAACAGCATATATAACCGTGCACTACATGCATTTAACCCATCTAAACATCGTAATAACTTGCATAAACATCACATAAAGAGACCAAGTGAGTTAGGACTCACCTAGGGTGCGTTTGGGTGTGTTTAAAGCTTGAAGACTTCAACCTCTCTCTCTTTCTCCTCTTCTCTGTCTCTGTCTTCCCTCTCTGTCTCCTCCTTTCTTCTTTCTTCTTCTTTCTTCTTCTTCTCCTTCCTCCCAGCTGCCACGGCAGTGAGTGTGTGTGAGGGTGTGTATATATGTATAGATATAGATATATGTATGTATAACTCAAGAGGTATGTATATTTCTCTCCCAAGGTCTGAAAAACAGCCCCAAGGCCACTAAATGAAACATATATATAGACATAAGGGAGTGCCACGCGTTTAAAGCTGAAGGAAAGAAGAAAACATTTCTCAGGTTATGTCAATCGATTGAGACACCAGTCAATCGATTGGTAACAGATATTTGTAGTCAATCGATTGGAAACAATGTCAATCGATTGAGATGTATGGCAATCGATTGGAAAGTTTGACACGTCATCACTTTTAGTCGGTAGAATGTCAATCGATTGGGATAACTTATCAATCGATTGGTATCAAAAAGTGTCAATCGATTGGGAATATGTCAATCGATTGGTATCAAAATTCACCAAAAGGAAGAGAAAGTTTATACGAGTATAGAAATGAAATACCGGGTCTTATTAATATACCAAAATACAGGGTATTACATCATCCACCACTCAACAAAAGATTTCGTCCTCGAAATCAAAAGCAACAAGGTTTAAAATAAAAACGAAAACTTCTCGCGCATCTCTGACTCTAGTTCCCACGAAGCTTCTCCTTCATCATGATGCTTCCACTGAATCTTGACTAACGGAATCTCTTTGTTCCTGAGTTTCTTGATTCCTCGATCCATAATACGAACAGGTCCTTCATTGAACGTAACGTCGCTGTTGACTTCGATATCCTCAAAGTTGATCTCGTGCGCTGGGTTGTGAACACATTTCCTCAGCATACTGATGTGAAAAACGTTGTGCACTCCTGACATCTTTGGTGGCAACGCAAGGCGATAAGCAACTTTTCCAACACGCTCCAGAATCTCGAATGGTCCGATAAAACGTGGCGATAATTTGCCCCTCTTCTGACCAAATCTGACGATTCCTCGAACAGGTGAAACCTTGAGTAATACGTGATCTCCAACGGCAAACTCCAAGTCTTTGCGTCGCTTGTCAGCATAACTCCTGTATCTGGTCTGGGCTGTCTTCATCTTCTCACGTACAACTTGAATCTTCTCATTCGTCTCGCGTACCATCTCTGGCCCAAGAAGTTGACTATCTCCGACTTCGGTCCAACATAGCGGCGATCGGCAAGGTCTTCCGTACAATGCTTCGAATGGCGCCATATCTATGCTCGAATGATAACTATTATTATAGGCGAACTCAATCAGAGGTAAGTGTATCTCCCAAGAACTCTCAAAATCAATGACACAAGCGCGTAACATATCTTCCATCACTTGATTAACTCGTTCCGTCTGTCCATCTGTCTGTGGATGAAAAGCTGAACTCAAGTTCAATGTCGTTCCCATCGCTGTCTGGAGACTCTTCCAAAATTCTGCAGTAAAGCGCGAATCTCTGTCTGACACAATAGATACAGGCACTCCATGTAATCGTACAACATGTTGTAGATACATTCGGCTCAAACGTTCTACTGAGTACGTCATGCTATAGGCAATAAAATGTGCCGTCTTAGTAAGTCGATCCACGATTACCCATATGGCATCGTGATTCTGCTGTGACTTCGGCAATCCTACCACGAAATCCATGGTTATGTGTTCCCATTTCCATTGAGGAATAGGTAACGGCTGTAGAAGTCCAGGTGGTCTCTGATGTTCTGCCTTTACTTGTTTACAAGTAAGACACTGAGAAACATACTCAGCCACTTCTCGCTTCATTCCTTCCCACCAAAAATTTCTCTTCAGATCCTTGTACATCTTCGTACCTCCAGGATGAATAGTCATCCGTGACTTATGAGCTTCATCCAATATTTCCTTCCGAAGATTTTCTTCATTAGGTACACAGAGTCTACCTTTACATCGTAAAGCTCCGTCTGTACTTATACTCCAGACTTCTGGTTCCTTGGCTGACATCTTGGCGAACCATAACTTCAAATCTTCTGTTGTCTGCTGAGCCTCTTTGATACGACTGATCAAAGTCGGTTGTACCATAAGACATCCAAAATGTTGTCCTTCCATTGGCTCCACTGGCTGAAGATCAAATTCAGCTAAAACTTCTAATGCTCTCCATTCTCTAATTAGTAATGCAGCGATCACCAATCGAGGTTTACGGCTCAAAGCGTCTGCTACTACATTTGCTTTGCCAGGATGGTATTGCAAAGAAAAGTCATAGTCTTTGAGTAACTCCATCCATCTCCGTTGTCGCATGTTCAACTCCTTTTGAGAGAACAAATACTTCAAACTCTTATGATCGGAAAACAGATCAAACTTTTCTCCGTAGAGATAGTGTCTCCAAATTTTCAATGCAAACACTATTGCTGCTAATTCCAGATCATGCGTAGGATAATTTTTCTCATGTACCTTCAATTGTCTTGATCCATATGCGATAACATTTCCATCTTGCATAAGCACACATCCAAGTCCTTGGTACGATGCATCACTGTAGATCACATACTTTTCTCCACTCTTAGGTAATGCGAGTACTGGTGCAGAAGTCAATCTTTCTTTTAACTCCTGAAATGCACCCTCATGCTTGTCTGTCCATTCATACTTCTTCTCCTTCTTTGTTAAGTTCGTCAAAGGTCCTGCTAACTTGGAAAATCCTTCGACAAATCTTCGGTAATATCCCGCTAAACCCAGAAAACTTCTGACTTCGGTTGCATTCGTCGGTCTGTTCCAGCTTAAGACTGCATCAATCTTAGATAAGTCTACCGAAATACCTTCCTGAGATATAACGTGTCCCAAGAATTTGACTTCCTGTAGCCAAAACTCACACTTGCTGAACTTTGCATACAACTTACTATCTCGAAGTGTTTGCAAGGCAACTTGTAAATGCTCCTTGTGATCCTCTTCTGTCTTTGAGTAGATCAGTATATCATCAATGAACACTATAATGAATTTATCCAGATATAGTCTGAATACTCTATTCATCAAGTCTATAAATACTGCTGGCGCATTCGTCAATCCAAAAGGCATAACTAGAAACTCGTAATGCCCGTATCGTGTCCTGAATGCAGTCTTTGTTACATCCTCTGGTCGAACTAACAATTGGTGGTATCCTGAACGTAAATCGATCTTGGAAAAGATCCTAGATCCTTGTAACTGGTCAAATAGGTCATCTATCCGAGGTAGTGGATATCTATTCTTGATCGTAACCTTGTTCAACTCCCTGTAGTCTATACAGAGTCGAAGTGTTCCGTCCTTCTTCTTTACAAACAGAACTGGTGCTCCCCAAGGCGACGTACTTGGTCGAACAAATCCTAGATCCTCGAGTTCTTGAACTTGCTTCTTCAATTCCAACATCTCGGTTGGTGCCATTCTGTATGGAGTCTTAGAAATAGGCAATGTATCAGGTACTAATTCCACACAGAAGTCTATTTCTCTTTTCGGTGGAAGTCCTTTAATATCCTGAAATACATCCTGAAAGTCTCGTACAATAGGAATTTGATCCATCTTAAGCTCCGTACTTGTACTAATGATCGTAGCCAAACTACTCGTAAGAAACATGTCGCTTGTCGGTTGACACTGAAATCTGATCGTCGGCTTTCCTTGTATTGGAAATACAATCGTCCTAGTAGGGCAATCCAAATTGGCACCATATTTAGTTAACCAATCCATCCCTAGGATAACATCAAATTCTGACATCGACAAAACTACCAAGTCTGCTGGAAGATTCCTATCTCCCAAAGTCAAAGGGCAATCTCTA
This sequence comes from Hydrangea macrophylla, assembly GCA_033977485.1. Lineage (NCBI taxonomy): Eukaryota > Viridiplantae > Streptophyta > Magnoliopsida > Cornales > Hydrangeaceae > Hydrangea > Hydrangea macrophylla. The sequence goes on along the minus strand of CM066988.1, from coordinate 56,926,921 downwards.
CACACCTTACTCAACTTAACTGTCACTCCCAACGGTGACACAGCATTCAGTGTTGCCTCAAGTGTCTGGGGTTCTAAACCCAACTGACGCACAATCTTAACAGCAATAAAAGAACGTGCGGCTCCAGTATCAAATAAAGCTTTAACTGGACTATGAAAGAGTACAAGTGTACCTTCCAAATGTTGCTGCTCATCAGCATTAAAGCCTGCTTCTCCTGGAATAATAGTGTTCATCCTCGTCTGATCAGGAGGCCCTTGAATTCCTTTCACTGGTGCCCCGTAGTATCCTCCTCGTGGTGCACGACAATCCTTGCTCAAGTGTCCTGGTTTGTTGCAGTTGCGGCAGACAATATCTGGCCTACAATTAGGTCTGAAGACGGTGCAGTTCCTTGCAATATGTCCGGGCTTTCCACAGTTAAAACATCCTCCACTATTGCTGGGTGGGGCTGTTAGTAATGCCTGTGGCTGTAGTTCTCGCTGTTGATTCTGCTGGGGTTGATTATAACTCTGCTGAGGTTTCCTGGCTCCTTCCCAGATTCTCTTGTTTCCTTGAAAATTTTCCTGAGGTCTCCATCCTTGGGTATTTCTTGGTGGTCGATTAGGGAAATTTCTCTGTTGAAACCCTCGTGACAACTGAGGTCGATTCGTCTGTGATTGCTGTACTGAATTAGCATCCTTTTCTAATCCTGTAGCAAATCTAACAATTTCCTCATACGACTGGTTCAGATGACCAACCATCATATGTCTAAGGTGGGGTTTCAGTCCTTGGTGAAATCTCTTCACCTTCTTCTGCGGCGTGTCTATCATATGCTGAGCAAATCTGGATAGACGCTCGAACTGTGTTGTGTATTCCCGTACATTCCATCCTCCTTGGATCAAATTGAGAAAGTTCCTTTCCTGTTGATCTCTCTCATCTTCTGGAAAATACTTATCCAAAAATCTGCCTTTGAATGTCTCCCACGACATAGCTCTAGCGGCATCGATCCCAATAGTGGCTTGTTCAGCTTCCCACCAATCTGCGGCGGCATAGGTGAGCTGAAACGTAGCAAGGCGACGTTTCTCTTGTTCGTTGCATTCCAATGCTTCAAATATTAACTCCATCTCTCTTATCCATTGCTCTGCTTTCCATGGTTCTGTTAGTCCATCAAACTTTTCGGGACGTAACCCACGAAAATTTGCTAATAGCTTATCTCCAGTCTGTCTTGGTGGCGGGGGTACAAAAGGTCTCTGGTGGGTGGAGTGATTATATGTATCCCCCACATGCTCCATCCTCTGCATAAATGCTTCAAAAATTCCCGTTGGATCCATCCCTTCCGGTATAGGTGCTCCATTACGTGCTTGGTGATTTCTCAAGGGTCCTACCATGATGATAACGAGTATCGCCTACAAACGACATATTGATCAGCTGAAAGTCTTCTCGTAGAAACGAACTCAAGATAGAACAAGAACAGCAAAACTAACAATTCTACTAAACACACAGCACAACGCAACAACCGAAAATATAACAAAAGTACTGCTCGTATATATATATCAAAAGATGTACCGTATAGTACACACTAGTCAAACTGTGTACCATATGGGACAAGAGTTACAACAACTAGAGTCAGCTAATACTATACAAAGCTATGGTCAAATAGCTATCTCTCAAGCTCCCAAGAATCTAGTGGACAATATGTCCTAATATAAACTAACAAAATCTACACCCTGCCGATCCTGACTCAAAAGTCGTCAGCATCTGATCCTGCTGGTGGTGCCTCGTCCTCTGAATCAATCTCCATCTCCTCGAGTGGATCATCCTCAACTGGTGCGACAAGATCTCCGACTACTACTCCTATATCCCAATCCTCTATCATCTCTGCATCATCGTCCTCCATCACGTCTACTATCGCCTGGTTAGCGACATCAACAGCTACTGCAGCAAAACCGTCAGCTATGTCAAGAGCTCCTGCTATAGCCACCTCTCCCATAACAAAATCTGCTGGCTGTGCTACCATCTGAGCTATCCATCCTACTGCCATATCGGCCATGACTGCCATATGCATAATAGGTCCAGCTGGTATCTGAAGCGCAACGGGTATCTCTGGCACAACTATCTCCTCGGGGTCATCCTCCTCATCTACTACTATGTCTGCCTCAATAGCCTCTGGGTCTGGTACTGGATCCTCTGGCTCGAACTCTGGCTCCTCGGGGTCATCCTCAGGTTCATCATCATCTGCATGCTCATCCTCTACTGGGTCCTCGTCATCTATCGGATCCTCCTCTCCATCTCCATCCATGTCCTCATCGGGATGCTCATCCTCAGGCTCTAGATCCTCCTCATCCTCAATCGGCTCAGGCTCTGGCTCTGGGACGGGTACTGGTGATGGTGGGGCTGCTGGAGCTGCTGCTGGTGCAGTCACAGGCTCTGGTGGACCGGCTACAATGGCTCTCAACTCAATCTCATCCATCTCTGGTTTACTCAAAACTAGTCGCAACATTTCCTGGCAAATGTCTCTGCCAACTCTCGCTAAGTGGTAAGCATCCATGCGCATCTGGGTCGGGTGAGTACTCCTAGTCACATAAAGTGCTCTCCACATGTCCTCCTCTAAATGTCGACTAGCTATCTGGCACACACGCTCATGATAAAAATCTGGGTCAGCTGGCTCCACGGTATCTCCATGGATAATATGTCCTCCATAAGCATCAGTCACAAACTGGTGAAACTCCGGATCCATGCTATCCTGCAAAGGAAACTATCTATCGTCAGAAAGACGAACTTATCTTATACTCATATCTCATCTCAAAGAATCTTAACATACTAGGACCAGATGGTGTGGAAATACTTAGTGAACAAAAGTATCACAACCTAGAGTACCGAACTCAAGCTCTGATACCAAAAACCCTGTCACGCCCCGGAGCAGCATAAATAGAGAAAAATAAATTTCCTTTATGGGTCCATAAGGAATGACAGGTGAAAGTCACTAATAATCCACACCACGCAGTACTAGTCCAAAAGAAAAGCAACAGTAATCAACTGAAAATAGCACAAAGTGCTAACTATTACAAACTATCAGAGTATGGTCCACAGGATCACAACAGGTCTGAAGACAACAAATGCCCAAGTACCCGTTAACAAAAGTTTAACAGAACAACTGAAATTAATTCTAATTATGACATCTTCAGTCTTCAACTGGCATAAGGATAATCCTTCCTGGTGTAACCGTCATTGGTGGGGCCCTCCTCTGGATAATAGTCGTCAGGGTACTGGTCCTTACCTGCAGAATAAGGGACAGGATATTCTGGACGGGGAATGTCCAGGCAATAAAAAGGCCGTCAGCTTACTGAGAGCTGAGTGAGCATAAACTAACGAGGTACCAGTTATCTGAAGTAAACACAAGCTTATGAAAACACGAGTTAACATCTTATTATAAAAATAACATTATCTTGTTCTTCTATTCATTCTTGTAAACCGACCCTTATCGTCTTATTACTCAAATACCGAACTCAACGTATTCAGATGTCATGAACAGACTCAATCGTTTAACTCTAGGGATACACCCTTATTCTGTCCATCGCTTTTAAGAGCAATGGTCCTGCTCACCGCATGTCATGGACTTCACGTCAGTCTGTCCCCAGCTTTTAAGAACAATGGTCCTGTTCACCGCATTTCAGGAATATAACGTTTCGAACAAGGCATATCAATCTATTGCCACGACTTAACGTCATCTACTAGTGATCCCAGCTCACCGCTTTTAAGAACCATGGTCCGGCTCACCGCTTTTAAGAGCATATCACAGATCATCCAGTCTATCTTAAGACTTCTTGGTCCAGCTCACCGCTTTTAAGAACCATGGTCCGGTTCACCGCTTTTAAGAGCATATCATGACCAATCATCCATCCACGTACCATTCCCGGAACTTACCAAACCTACTTACGTTCCATTCTACATCGACACATGACAATTCCCAATGTGGCCTGACTACTCGGATTAAAAGAAACGGATATCGAACTCATATCAGGAACAACACGTCAACCCACGTTTTCATATTACTTTTTATTCATTATCCATAAATCTTTGGTGTCACATTTCTCCTGTCTACCCCATAATCGCATAATGGAATTCCAAACTGGAAATCGAACAACCAAACCTCTTATATAATAAATAGGCAAAGGAACCCATGTACTGATCATGTCAATCGATTGGAGCAGAGGTTCAATCGATTGGAACAAAAATTATGTCAATCGATTGATAAACATGTCAATCGATTGGAACAATGTCAATCGATTGAAATCCTATTCAATCGATTGGGATGCAACTGATGTCAATCGATTGAGATTTATGTCAATCGATTGGAACTACGTCTTCTCCAGCAGTTTGTAAAAACAGCATATATAACCGTGCACTACATGCATTTAACCCATCTAAACATCGTAATAACTTGCATAAACATCACATAAAGAGACCAAGTGAGTTAGGACTCACCTAGGGTGCGTTTGGGTGTGTTTAAAGCTTGAAGACTTCAACCTCTCTCTCTTTCTCCTCTTCTCTGTCTCTGTCTTCCCTCTCTGTCTCCTCCTTTCTTCTTTCTTCTTCTTTCTTCTTCTTCTCCTTCCTCCCAGCTGCCACGGCAGTGAGTGTGTGTGAGGGTGTGTATATATGTATAGATATAGATATATGTATGTATAACTCAAGAGGTATGTATATTTCTCTCCCAAGGTCTGAAAAACAGCCCCAAGGCCACTAAATGAAACATATATATAGACATAAGGGAGTGCCACGCGTTTAAAGCTGAAGGAAAGAAGAAAACATTTCTCAGGTTATGTCAATCGATTGAGACACCAGTCAATCGATTGGTAACAGATATTTGTAGTCAATCGATTGGAAACAATGTCAATCGATTGAGATGTATGGCAATCGATTGGAAAGTTTAACACGTCATCACTTTTAGTCGGTAGAATGTCAATCGATTGGGATAACTTATCAATCGATTGGTATCAAAAAGTGTCAATCGATTGGGAATATGTCAATCGATTGGTATCAAAATTCACCAAAAGGAAGAGAAAGTTTATACGAGTATAGAAATGAAATACCGGGTCTTATTAATATACCAAAATACAGGGTATTACATAATCTCATCCACATTGACTCCAGAACAAGAGGATAAGTTGATTCAAATGCTCAAACTGCACAAAGGAGCATTGGGATGGACTATTGCTGACCTCAAAGGCATAAGTCCATCTATTTGCACCCATAAGATTTATCTGGAGTAATTCGCTAAGCCGTCGCGATAAATACAGAGGCGTCTGAATCCTAAAATGCAAGAAGTAGTGAAAAAGAAGTCTTAAAACTTCTAGACATTGGGATAATATATCCTATCTCTGACAGCTCTTGGGTTAGTCCAACCCAGGTGGTGCCCAAAAAGGCTGGTATAACAGTTATCCCAAACAAAAATGGCGAGTTAGTACCAACACGCATCCCCACTGGATGGCGGATGTGTATTGATTCCCGAAAGTTAAATACTGTGACCCGGAAAGACCACTTTCCATTGCCATTTATGGATCAAATGTTAGAAAGAGTGGCGGGTCATAAATTTTATTGCTTCTTGGACGGATATAGTGGCTATAACCAAATCGAAATAGCTCCTGAAGATCAAGAGAAAACGACTTTCACTTGTCCGTTCGGCACATTTGCCTACCGTCGTATGCGTTTTGGCTTATGCAATGCACCTGCTACCTTTCAGCGGTGCATGTTAAGCATATTCAGTGATATGGTTGAACAGACACTCGAGGTTTTTATGGACGACTTCTCAGTTTTTGGCCATAATTTTGATAACTGCCTAGAAAACTTAGAGAATGTGTTAGTGCGATGCGAGGACAAACACCTAGTACTAAACTGGGAAAAGTGTCACTTCATGGTGACCAAAGGAATTGTCCTCGGCCACATTATCTCTGATAAAGGTATCCAAGTGGATAAAGCAAAAATAGATATAATTGCAAATTTACCTGTCCCTCGTACAGTTAGAGACATCCGATCTTTTCTGGGACATGCTGGATTCTATCGACGCTTTATCCAAAATTTTAGTGCCATCTCACGACCACTGTGCCAATTCCTAGTCAAAAATGCACCTTTTGAATGGTCAAAAAATTATCAAATATCTTTTGATGCACTAAAAGATCACCTTACCTCCGCACCGATAATACTGGCACCCGATTGGAGTTTGCCGTTCGAGTTAATGTGAGATGCTAGTGACTACGCCATTGGCGCAGTTCTAGGACAGAGGAAGGACAACAAGCCTTATGTAATCTATTATGCCAGCCGAACACTGACCAAAACTCAAATGGATTATACAACTACTGAGAAAGAGTTATTGGCAATAGTCTTCGCGCTGGACAAATTCAGGTCTTATCTGATAGGGTCCCCAATAGTCTATTTTACAGACCACTCGGCCCTCAAGTACCTGCTATCTAAGAAAGACGCAAAACAGAGGCTTATCCGCTGGATACTCCTACTCCAGGAATTCGATATCACTATCAAGGATAAAAAGGGAGTAGAGAATGTGGTCGCCGACCATTTATCTCGGCTGACATTCATGGACAACACTGAGCCTGTACCTATAAAAGATGAATTCCCAGATGAACAACTGATGGCCGTCTCCCACGTGCCTTGGTACGCGGATATAATAAATTACCTCGTTACAGGAGAGACCCCGAGCCATTGGTCAAATCAGGATAAAAAAAGGTTCCTCTCATTCGTACGCCATTTCTTTTTCGATGACCCTTACTTATTCAAGTATTGTGCTGATCAGGTCATCAGGCGTTGCGTCCCTAATGAGGATATAACCATAATTCTAGCCTCAAGCCACTCTGAAGCTTGCGGTGGCCATTTTTCTTCCCAGAAGACCGCACAAAAAGTTCTACATAGCGGATTTTATTGGCCCACCATATTTAAGGACGCCTATTCCTTCTGCAAATCATGCCAACACTGTCAAAAGCTAGGGACCATTTCAAAAAGAAATTCTATGCCCTTAACTCCCATCATCACAATTGAAATATTCGATTGTTGGGGCATAGACTTCATGGGCCCATTCCCTAAATCTAATAACTGTGAATATATACTCCTTGCTGTGGAATATATATCAAAATGGGTAGAAGCGATACCGACGAAATGCAATGACCATAAAACGGTAATGTTCTTTCTTAAGGAAAATATCTTATTGCGTTTCGGAACCCGAAAGCCTTAATAAGTGACCAAGGCAAGCATTTCTGCAATAGGCCTTTGGAAGCACTACTCAAGAAATATGGGGTACACCATAAGATCGCTCTAGCTTACCACCCACAAACAAATGGGCAGGCAGAGTTAGCTAACCGTGAAATCAAGCACATATTAGAGAAGACGGTTAGTTTCAACAGAAAAGACTGGGCCTATAAACTGACTGATGCTCTTTGGGCGTACCGTACTGCTTACAAGACAAATCTGGGAATGTCTCCATATAGACTGGTGTATGGTAAGGCATGTCATCTTCCCGTTGAAATTGAGCATAAAGCATATTGGGCTACACGCTCATTAAACTTCGACATTAAAGAGGGAGGACATCTCCGGAAACTGCAGTTGGCAGAACTGGAAGAAATTCGACGAGATGCATATGACAATGCCAAACTCCAAAAGGAACGGTTGAAGGCTCGCCATGACAGAACGATTTTTCAAAAATCTTTCAAGCCTGGACAGAAAGTTTTACTATACAATTCGCGCCTTCATCTCTTCCCAGGAAAACTCCAATCTCGGTGGACAGGACCCTTCATAGTCAAATCTGTCTTTCCACATGGGACCGTTGAGGTATTTAATCCTAAGAACGACGGCAGTTTCAAGGTCAATGGCCAAAGATTGAAACCGTTCTTAGAGGATTTCCAACCCGAGGTCGAGCACATCTAACTGGATGAGCCCGCCTATGCTTCAACCTAGAACGCTCAAGTGCGTTTTATCAATGTTGTTGTACTTTTTTTTTCTTTTGTTGTTTCTCGTTTTGTTTTGTTCTGTTGATTATCTTTTCCTTTTTGAGTGTGATCTTGATCATAATCTGCTATTCCAATTTTATCACGTGCAGGCTATTTAGCATGAGAGATGACGATGTTCACTTGATAGGGTCATGGGCTGATTCAGAATATCAGAACCCACCATGGACTGCTGATGAAATAGCATTCTGTTTATCTCCAGAAGGTGGCCCCACCAATGTTGAGTATGCTGGAGAAGACTACTATGTTGACGACCACATCTATGCTAGCTGAAGATTAGAATAGATATTAGTTTCTATTTCTGTCATTAACTTACTTATTATGTTTTGTAATCGGGCATATGTTGCCCTAATACTCTAGTACTTATATTCTGAACTCTGATGTAATAATTGTAGGGATCTTATAATATGATTATTTTAGTTTCTGTTCCTCTATTTACCATTGATTAGAACTATGAGATGTGGATAATTCAGTGACTTCACTAGTCTTCGCCTACAGACCCAAAAAGGAATTCTATTTTCTCTATTTTTGCTATTCCAGGGCATGACATTATGCCTTTTAAAGATCGTGGGAGTGTGCCTAGTACCTTTGTCATTTTATGAAATAATCGACTCAGAGCTATTGGTGGTGCTATGTGCATATGATAGCGAAGCATAGGGCTAGTTATGCATACCAACATCAATGGGGACTCACACGCAACCCATGCCATAAATATGAGAGGGTGATCCAGGATGAACACAACTTCTTGAGAACTTAGAGAAAAAAAATACTATGATTGACATTCTTAAGGAATAGAGACATAAGAGTCTCCCTCTATTGGAAACCAACTCTATTGCTCAACTTACACAGTGCCACTTTCTCTCTTCTTCACCTTCGATCTCCAAATTGCTCTTACCTTCACCTGGTTCTGTTCCTCTGAATCCATCTCTCTTTTGTACTATCCCTAAAACTCATTAAAAGAGTCATTTCCTTTCAAAGTCACTTATCTAATTAGGAAACACCCAAAATCAAGGGTTTTCAAATTTATATACATATAATATATATACCTACATATATATATATATCATCATCTCCAATGTTTCGTACTCTCTTTCTCTAGAAAAATACAATGCTTCATCTCATGGATTTGTGGGTTCCATACTCTCTCTATCTCTCAATTTCTTTTTCATTTCATCTTTCTATTTTAGACAAACATTCATCTTTATTAGTGGATTTCTCTAAATCTTCATTTCTATTTTGCTTCTCAGCATCTTGGGATCTCGAGCAAGGCCATGGGATTATGAACAACTTCATCAACATCCTCAATAACATTATTGATCTTAATAGGGCTTCCTTAGTGTGAATTTTAACACTCAAGAATTAAAAATTTACACTAGTGGCAGTATGTAAAACATTGTTATGTTGTCTTCGATCCCGAGCTACGATTCCTAATGATTTTGTTTGTGATATTATGATCATGTGCTTCAGTTGCTAATGAATTAGTGTTGGTAAAGGGTGGTGATTGTTTACTTTCTGACTATTTGATCAATTTGGTGTTTCTTTGGGAGAATTATCTCTGATGTTCCAATCTTATTTGCTTTTTTGATTTTGGTTTTCAGCTATTGGCTTTTGTTCTGATGATTGCTGATAGCTTTATTGGTTCCATGATTTGTTTTCTTTGGGTTTGATGGTAAATTCCATTTTCTGATTTTGAGTTCTTTACTTTTTGTGAAAATTGGTTTTGGTGTGTCGTTTCTGTTATCTATTGTGGGGCTCATTTGGCAAGTCAAAATCAGATTTAATGAATATCTATGTAAAATTTCACACTACTAAACAAGTTGCAGTGTGAATTAATGAACATGTTGCAATGTAAAATTTCACACTAATAAATAAGTTATAGTGTAAAATGAAACAGTTATAGTATAAAATTTCACACTATTGAACTAGTTGCACACTACCATAACAATTTAAGGTTTAAACTTTATCCCTACAAACCAAAAGCAACATATTAATATATTTTTACAATTAAAGCAAAACCAATACATTTGCCTCAATTGTGTCTGGGCCAGCGGCAATTTCAGAATGGAATAACTGATAAAGGAATTGTTTTCATCAGAATTGGGCCAGAAATGATTTGGAAAACTATTGAAAAGATTCAAATCATGTGGGAGAAGATGAAGACAGCACAGTCCAGACACAAAAGCTATGCAGACCGATGCCGCAAAGGCTTAGAGTTCGCAGTTGTGGATTACGTATACGTACTACTCAAAATTTTCCCAACTCGAGGTATCGTGAGATTTGGTCAGAAGAGAGGCAAGCCATCACTGCGATTCGTGGAACCATTCAAAATTCTGGACTGTATGGGAAGAGTCACCTATAGACTGGCCTTGCCACAGAAGATGTCAGGAGTGCACAACATTTTCCATATCAACATGTTGAGGAAGTGTGCCGACAACCCAGCGCACGAGATCAACTTTGATGACATTGAAGTGAATGAGAATGCGACATTCAATGAAGGACCATTGTGAATTCTAGATCGAGGAGTGAAAAACTTAGAAACAAGGAGGATCCGCTAGTGAAGATCTAGTGGAAGCACCACGACAAAGGAGAAGCTTCATGGGACCTAGAGTCAAAGATGCGGGAGAAATTTCCAATTTTATTTTAACATTGCTTACTTTAGATTTTAGGGACAAAATATTTTGATAAGTGGTAGATGATGTATTACCCTGTATTTTTTAATGTATATTAATAGATAAGACCTTGTATTATTATCTAATTATTTCTTTGAGCTTTACTTTACCAATTACTAAATTTAGTACCCTAATCGATTGGACATTTTTACCAATCGATTGCTTTACCTTGTTTCCCTATCGATTGAACACTTCATCAATCGATTGGAGTGTGACCACCTTAGACTCTATGGATTGGACTTTTACCAATCGATGGGTGTCATAAATACCTACACCCAATTAATTGCACTCCTACCCAATCGATTGGCACGCTTGTACATACCACCAATCAATTGGAATTTATACCAATTGATTGCCAACAACTAGAGTAAATTTCAAGCTTGGCTATGGTGTGGTCACGTGATCCTCTCTCAGCCTATATATATATTAGACGAAAAGTCTTATTTTCTATTTTGGGAGACTGTTAGAGAGAGAGAGAGGGAGTTTGATTGATATATATACACTCATATATATACACACACATACACATCTATATGTATACACTCACAGACACACACACACACACACACACACACATTATGAACTAAGAAAAGAGAAGGAGAACTAGAAGAAGAAGAGGAGAAAGAAGAAACAAAAAAGAAATGGAGAAAGAAAAAACATAAGAGAAAGGGGAGGAGAGAAAAACTTCCTACCATTGAAGCTTCAAGCTTTCTCAAACACTCACACACTGTAGACACCCAATTTTGACCACACTGATAGGATTTAGGGTGGACAACATATTGTAGGATTCAATGATGAAAAGTACCCCATGGAAGGTACTGGATTCCACACAATTGAAAGATCAAACTTCGGAAAGTGACTTCAAGTTCAGAAAAGCCTTTTTCCATGCATAAATCTCGATTTTGTCAAAATCGTCTCTCAGAATTCATATTTACTCAGGGTTATATGAACATGAAGTGTTCTAAATGTAGTATTCTAGGTATCCAAAGATTCAATTTAAAGAAAAGTTCGAAATCGACGCACATTTAAAAGTAATTTTGGAAAAGAAGTGGTTTGATTTCAAAAAGACAACGAAAGTTCCGGAGGACTTCTGGACTTCAATTAAACTTCAATTTTTATTTCAAAACCTCCTAGAATATTTTTATACTAAAATTCAACTCGATAAATTTTCAACGGTATGTAAACGGACGATTTTGGACACCAAAAAGCATTTTTACAAAAATCTGGAAAAGCAGTGAACGTAATATTTGAAATAGGGCATAAGGGCAACCAAGGGATCATGAATAGTAAGTGGAGGGTCCCACAAAGGGGGTGAAGGGTCCTACTTGCAAGTTCCCCCCCCCCCCCCATCGAGCTTTTTTGAGTTCTAGGCCCTTCTAGAGGCCTCCCACTGCGAGAAAATTGTTTAGAAACTGCGTTTAGGCACCGAAATGGCCATTTTAACCCTTTTTTAATCTTTGAAAATCATGTTTTAACCCTAAAACTTAAGATTTAAGTTTTCAAACTCTATATATAGATCCCATGCATCTCATATGAGATCGTGTGGAATCATCTTGAAGAAGTTTTAAGTACACAATTGAATATACTTGCAAGAGATAAGAATATACTTAGAATTCAAGAGAGATTTCTAGAGAGATGAAGTGAACTATGAATTGAAATTTCCATAAAAACTAGTTTCAAGAAAATTAGATTAGTGATTTGGACATCAATTGCCTCCCTAAAACTTCCATGGATGAGTGCTTGAAGAACTTGAAGAACACCTGAAGAAGAAGACTCTTCAAATCAACTTTGATTGCATAATTGAGAATCCTCCAAGAGGTAGACATCATAATTCTTCTATAATTCCTACTTTTATATATAGATCGATAAGAATTGAATCTAGTTTAGTTTTTATTTTATTTGTTAGAACACTCATCTACTTCCTCTCTTGTTCTTCACACACTCACAAAGTTAGATCCAAGTCTCTTTTGATTTTATTGATAATTCTCAATTAGAGATTGATTTTCACTCTTGATTATTCAATTTTGATTTCATTTTTAGATCCATTCATACATGATTATATAAATATGTATCTATTTTAATTCTATGATGGTTTGGAAGTATGATATATGAGAAGGATGATTCCTATGTTCATACTTATCTCTTGACTATTCCTATTACCTAGAATTCCTATTGAATTTCATCTCCAATAGAATATTTGTAAGTCCCTTTGATCCATGATCTATAGTTCTTCATAGAACTTGAGGGCTAAATTGATTGGAAATCATGATAATTAAGTTGATCTATGAGTTTGATCTCTCTGATAAGGTTCAATCACCACCTATGATGTTTTCCTCACACTTTAAAATGAACTAGTTAAAATTCAGCAAAATAGATTGATTTTGTTAAAATCACGAGCATATGATCAAGTTAAGATCGTTTTCTAAGAGTTTGAAGTTGATATAACTATTCTGGAATTTTCTAGGTTTAACTACAATCATGATTATATATACAAAATGGTCATACCTTGATCACTCAATAATAATTGATGAATAAAACTTAATTTAGAAATCATCTAGGATAAATGGATGAGAGATCAAAAGCTTAGATTAACTTAATTAATATGATTCATGAACTTCTATTATGTTTTGCATTCCTTTGTCAAATGATACCAAATTTCCAAAATAACAGAGTCTGTTTAAAATAACTTTTTAGAAACCTTAAGATCATGAAATGTACATGGGATTATTTGTTTCATACACTAAAATGAAATAGCTTTCTTTTGACACCAAATAGAGCTTCACGTTATTTGTTTAGAATTGTAAGAAATATGTGGGCCACACGGGTACCCACATACATTGGACTGAGTCCAATGGGCCTTGGCTCTTAGAGCCCTAGGGTTTGGTGAATGTGTGTGTGTATAAACATGATATATATAACATACATATGACTCTCCCCTAGAAGATTCACCAGTCTCTTTCTCTCTCTCTCTCTCCTACTCTCTCTCTAATGCCATCACAGTGGGAGCTTGAAGATTTAGCGTGTGATACGTACAAGGACTGCTCTAGTAGTGATCTTCACAACCTATGCAAAGCATAAGAGAGTACATAGAGGCTACAAGGAGCAGTAGTTCGTGGGTGAAGACGCTGGGTTAGTAACAACACCGTTCGATGATCCGTCGGGTTATTCCACTAGGTAACAAACCTATACCCGACTCGTATGCTTGCGTGCCTATTATTCTACATTGGTAATGCATTAATCATATACACCAAGCACTCATGTGGTCTATTTAAAAATGAATGGACGATTAATTAACAATTTGTGGAGCTTGTGTCCTCACGATGTATGTTTAAGGCTGTTCTTGTATATGTTTATTAATAAAGCATCCCTATTTTTTTATGGACGATAAATGTAATGTAAGGATGAGAGCTTTATTTCTTGTATTAGAAAAGCCTACTTGTAAATGGATGGTTTTCTTTGTTCATATATCATACACTTGAATTACCTTAGCATAAGCTCTAAGTTGTCAATTCGGACCCACGTGGGGGTCCATGCGCACTTTTTGTTGTATGGCATACCTTATATCATTGTGGATGATCTTAGATAGATAATTGTACCATCTAATTGATGTTTATTTAGAAAAATCAATTATAAAAGATTTTTCTTGATTTACAACAAACTTTATAAAATGTGCAAATAATAATGTCAATCCCTTGCACATGTTCTCAAATGTTTTTCAAACCACACTTCGTTAATCTTTAAAAAGATAACAAGTTTAAAAGGGACTATTTTTTTGTAATATAGTACTGCAAAGTAACACACATACAGGATGAGTAAGAGCTTATGGTCTTTAAACTTATTCTATGGTCCAACCCATAAACCGAATAATGGGCCTCCAGCCCAACATCATTATAACCTTAATAGCCTATAATACTTGGCTCGAGAAGGATCATAGCACGCACTTTGTGATAAGCAGCATGTACTACGATCTTGTTAGGGAGTATAAGTACTACCCAATAGCCAAAGTATTGTGAGATGATCTCGAATTTGTTTTCGATGGCACATTCACTACTAGATTAAGCATCTAGTTATGAAGTTCAGGAAAGTAAAGGACGTTCCAAGTACACGATTACTAGACATCTAAGGTCGATGATAGGTATGATTCATGATTTCAGATTACTTGAAATATCTTTACTGGCAAACTACAGTTTCAGGCTATGATTAGTTCTTTGCCTGATTCGCGGGTCCATAGAAAACAAATCATGATCCACAATGGAAATGTTAAATTTTTGGTTTTTGACATTTTTTGACATGTTGAGTTGAATACGGAGCGCCAAAAGGTACGATGAATCGTATTGCTACACTCTTTACCACAACTTTGATAAGTGAAAGTAAGCGCAAGGCCAATGGGCCTAAACGCAATGGTAAGGGTAAACCTGCCTAGAGGCAGGGTGGGGCTAGCAATTTTGCACCCAAGGCTAACAAGGTAGGAGAATGTAATTGATGGCGTTTCTCCAATTCGGTGGTAAGAGGATGGATTTTTTTGGGTGGCAGTGTTACTAGGACATAGTTATTTGGGGATGACTACTTAAGAGTTTTAATAATCTCTAGTTTTCTCTATTGTTCATTTATTCTAAGACATGGCATGCTGGACTTGAATGCATAGGATGTGATAGGTAACTTGATTAGCTCGAGAAGCCCTTTTGGGCCCACTCGCTGAGGTTGACCTACCTATGTGTGAGTCTTGCTTAGTTGGAAAAGCATGTCTAAAGCCTTTTAGAGAGGCTATATTAGAGCTACTCAAGCATTAGAGCTAGTTCACTCAGATATCTATGGACCTATGGTTGTAAAGGCACGTCATGGCGCCTCCTATTTTCTCACTTTTATAGATGATTTTGCGCGATATGAGGATCGCGAGTACTTATCTAATCAGTTTAGGGAACTATGTGAGAAAAAAGGGAAAACACAGAAAACTTCCTATTCCGGAAACTCCGCAATAATATAGTGTTACAGAAAGAAGGAATAGGCTATTCTTAGATATGTCTAGGACTATGATGGCGCAAGTCAACCTCCCAATGTTGTTTTTGGGGTATCTACTATTGTTTGATGCCTACATGCTAGAGTGCCTCTTCTCAGTCAGTTCCTTCTACCGCCTTATAAGCTATAGAAAGGCGAAAAGCTCATTTTGGAGCATTTGCGCCTGTGGAGCTCAGGAGGTTATGTTCACTATACCTTGCATAAGTGTGACAAACTACGCTCGAGAGCTAGAAAGCATACTTGAAAGGTATTCTAATAGCTCGACAGCCTATGTTATGTATAATGAACAAACAGGTATAGGAATAGCAGAAATGGTGCCACATGATATTGAGAATGACTTTCCCAGACATGTATTACTAAGAGATATCTTGACCTCCATGAGTTGGAGGATGTTGAAAAAAATATACCATTTTTAAGCGAGGGTGGAAAGATTGAGATTTCGCATCCAGTAATTGCTGTAAAATGGTACTAGTCTCTAACCGAGTGGGAGTACACCGCTAGACGCTCGTGGAAGTGTACCAGATAGTGGGAGTGCACCACTAGGCATTCAAGATTCTCAGGTAGTACACCGCAGGTGATGAGGAAAAAGATCCTCATCGCTATTTTAAAATTGAGGAAGATATTTTCATATGTGTGCAAATGTGTGCACAAGTGGATGAGGATGAGGATGAGCCTGCTTCTTTTGGAGAAGCATTTTTTCGTCTACTAAAGCTGAGTGGATAGTTGCTATGCCAAATAAGATGAGCTCTATGGAGGCGAATAAGGTCTGGGAGTTAGTTGACATTCTGCCTGTGCATAAGACTATTGGAGACAAGTGTGTTTTTAAAATCTAATGCAAGGTAGATGGTTCAATTGACAAGTATTAGGCGTGCCTTGTGGCGATAGTTTGTACCCAAAGAGGGTATAGACCATGGAAACATGTTCTCCCAAAGGGTGAGATCTGACACCATTCGCCTTATCCTAGCAATTGTTGCATATTTAGTTTTGGAACCTTTTTAGTTGGATGTTTAAACAGTTCTTTTCTCAATGGAGAACAAGACGACGAGATAAATATAGATCATCCTATTGGTGTTGTGACCAAAGGGAATTAGCACAACAATGTGCCGTCTCAAACGATACATTTATTGTCTCAAGTTAACAATCATCTAGGCAGTGGTACAATGTGTGTACATTAAACGGTCCAAGAAAAGTGTTCTAATTCTTTGTATGTTGATAGCTGGGAGCGAGATGAGTTCTATTGTTGCCGCTTGAGAGTGGTTATGGGTGATGCCAACTATGAGTTGGGAGTTTAGACTGTGAGATATTGTTCTCAGAAGGTCATCTATTTGTCTCGAGGGACTTACAAGATGAGGGTTCTTGAATGATTTTTCACATGAAAGCTGTAAACCCATTGACATCCAAATTCTAAAGGGACTCACCTTGACCTTAGATCAATATCTTAAGAATAATGAGAAGAGGAAACAAATTGTCTAGTTTGCCATATACGTCTGCATTAGGGAATCTGAAGTATGCTATGTTGTGTACTCAGTTAGATGTCTGCTATGCGGATGGTTTAATTAGTCGTTGCCGTTGCAACCCTGGTCCTATCACTAGAGAGTAGTGAAGAGTATCTTGCGATATATTCAAAGAACGGTGAACCTTGCCTTATGTTATCCACAATGGAAGCATAATATGTGGTGTGCTTACCATGTATTCAAGGAGCTATTTTGGTTAACGAGTTTTTGCAGTAGCTAAGCTTTTCACCTCATAGCAATTAGGTTGTGCTCATCTACGATGATAGCACCTAAGCCTGAGCATATGCCAAAGATCTCAAAGCCATTCTAGCACCTAGACATTCCTTTTTGTCACATTTGAGATGTAGTTTGCGCAAAGGGAAGTTTTGAGGCACATCTCCACTTGGGGATTTGATGTGCTTAGACATTTTATTGTGGTATAGACATTATTATTCAAGTTTTTTATAAACTAGTTGGTTTTCGTAAATGTATTTGTTATAAGTGGAATAGATGCACATTTCTAATATGTCACCGAGCTTTGAATCGACCTGCTGACATGGGTGATTCACCTTAGCCCCGAGATAGCAAACTAGGACATGTGTGTCCATGGTGCCTAGATGGCGAGCAAGATGAGACATTAGTGTTCATGGTGCTTGGATAGCTAGCTAGGACATGTGTGTCCATAGTGCTTAGAAAGCGAGCTTGAACACTTATATCTACGCAGTGTAAGAATAGCAAGCTAGATATAAACTCTTATTATTTCTATATGTCGCCTTAGATGGAGCTAAGATGAGACCTTTTTATTTGGTCGAACATAGAGAGATCCCATGACTCTATGTAGCATGTTTACAACTAAATATGAGTTTTCAGACATGCGCTAGGAGGGGCGACTGTGCTAAAAAACTCAGGTTAGACATTTTGTGTAACGTCTAGACTAAGATTCATATGGCGTTACTTGTTTTTTTTTGACACAGAGTGACATGCCCATTTTTATGGAAGAACGCCATAGCATACATTTCATGCTGTATGTGCTTTTGAGATCGACTATGGAGCAGTGAATGGATTCATCTTCATTACTGTGTGAGCCATGTAGCACATCCAAGCCATTGGTTGCCTTCATGACTTGAGACTATGTCATGAAGAGGGCGCTTGATGATAGCTACTTTAGCATGCTATCCTAGGGCGAAGAGATAATTTCGTTCTATGGGGCGTGTCTGGGCAAGCGGTCAAGTTAGTCAGATTGACATGTGGGCTCAGGGAAGACCATTCAATAACACACTATGTTTTTGTGACTCATTAGCAGGCCTGCGATAATTGTATTTTTTTACTGATATGTCATGAGTACATTACATTGAGGTGGTGCAGCAATTCTTTTCACCGAGGGATTGAGAATGTTGTGTTCGGTGTGGTTGAATCGTCTAAGGCATGCATGAGAAGCTTCTGAGTGATGTGTCTTGCTGGTTATCATGATGATTTGACATTACACTCCTATCGCTGTACT
The DNA here is from genome assembly GCA_033977485.1 of Hydrangea macrophylla. NCBI lineage: Eukaryota > Viridiplantae > Streptophyta > Magnoliopsida > Cornales > Hydrangeaceae > Hydrangea > Hydrangea macrophylla. Next base: position 56,908,254 of record CM066988.1, on the reverse strand, counting down.
TTCATTTTGTAAGGTCGCACGTTCTATTTTCCTGCATGAAGAGATGAGAAGTTCTATTTCGAGAGATTGGTTTTAGTACCAACCCTATGTGGGTGTGTGGGAGATGTAAGAAATATGTGGACCATACGGGTATCCACATACATTGGACCGGGTCTAATGGGCAGAGCCCTAAGGTTTAGTGAATGTATGTGTGTATATATATGATATATATAACACACATATGACTCTCCCCTAGAATATTCAGCAGTATATCTCTCTCTCTCTCCTACTCTCTCTCTAATGCCATCACCATGGGAGCTTGGGGATTTAGCGCGTGATACGTACGAGGACCACTCTAGTAGTGATCTTCACAACCTATGCGAAGCATAAGAGAGTACACAGAGGCTACAAGGAGCAGCAATTCGTGGGTGAAGACGCTGGGCTTGTGACAACACTGTTCGACGATCCGCCGGGTTATTCCGCTAGGTAACGATCCTATACTCGACTCGTATGCTTGCGTGCATATTATTATACAATAATTAATTATGATTTTCACAAGAATAGTGGACAGTCCTGATCCACTATTCCCAAAACTCTTATTTCTCAAACTTCAAAAATGGTAATTTGATCCCACTTTTCGGAGAAGTTCCCTAAGACATGTATCTAACTTTCTGTAAAAGGGTTTTAACCCAGCTCATGTTTAAGACCACTTTTGATAGGATTCATTAGAGGTTGCTAAATCTGGAAATTTGATTGATGGCATCTTCTTCTTATTTTTCATGCATGTCATTTGTTTGCTTGTATTTTTGTAATGCTTGGGTATTTCTTGGTGTCTTAGTGCAGAGAATTGAACGCCGTGGATCTAGACTTCGATTTGTGGGTTTGCCTCATCTACATGTGGCTTAGTGCCCATGTATCGTGTACTATCTCTATCTTCTCTTAGAATTTTTCTAGGTTTACAACTTTGTTTTCAACGACACATTTCCTTTAGGATAGTCCCCGTTTATATGCTTATATGTTAGAGATATCTTATCTAGGATTGTTGCATGATTGCATTACACGTTTCCTTTCTTTTTTCTTTTTGCGACTCTGCTTGAGTCAACCCAATGTAAGTCTTCTCATTCCCTCTTGCTTATCATGACACATTTCCTTTATTTGCATCGGTCTCGGGCGGGACTAGCCACTGTAAGTATCCCTTGTATTGTATGCGCATCCGACTTCTACTTGATTTAATCTCTTGAAATGATTTTCATTAGATGTTCCTTTTTGCCATGTGTATATTATCTAGTATGTTTAAGGAAACAACACCAATTATGAATTAAGAACAAGGATATTTGAATCAAGGCCTACCGTTCGGTAAGGCAAGGAGGGGGTGCTTTAGTCATGCTTGGACTCCTTCCCTTCTCGTATCAAGACCCCCGAAACTAGTTTCTGGTAATGAAGGGCGAGTAACCTTATTCAATTTTGGGAGAGTCAAACTTGGGTTTCCTAATTCCTGATAAAAATTAGGTAGCGACTCTTTGTCTCTAGGATCGCGTGAGCAAGTTCTAGTTCCTTGAAGTGTGCTCCTTGTATCCATCCCAGGACACTGTTAAGGAATGCCAAGACTCCCCTCTCAACGCGCATGGTCCACAATTTGGTGACTCCACTGGGGATTTGAACATGAAACTGATAGTTTCTTGTTCTTCGAGGGTTTGACTTGAGCCAATGAATATCCTTGTTATTAATACAATAATCGTGTTATTTCTGCCTGCATTTGCACTTGTATTGTTCTTTCACCGGGATTGCTTGAGACCATTGCCTTGTGGGTGGAGGGCCCCCTTTCCTCCATTTGTCAAGAGACTTTGGTAGCATGTAGTCACTGTTAATCTTGTACTGCGTGCGGTATATAGAACCCTTGGCTTGCTAATGGACCCTTTATGAGACTAAAACCTGGCCTTTGCATATAGTTTCTATAGAACCCTTCAATTAGGATTTCGATTATCATCTTTGATTAGGACAATGTAATGAATTATTTGCGTTTGCCTGTAAGGGATTATGTGGATGATGAAGACGTGTATGCAAAGGCATCATCAAACCTTGTATGGTAGATTCCTCCAGGGTAGTATGGTCTTTAACCAAACATCCAATCATTATTCAAAAACAATTTTTGAAAATTTTTGAAAATACAAGCATTTCTTTGAAAAATCCAAGTCTTTTGAAATTTTCGGGAATATCCCTTTTGAAAATTCGCTTTGACATTCATTTTTGCCAAATTCTTCCAAAATTCTCCCTAGATTTTTAGAGAATTTCAAAATTCCTACTTTGATGATTCAATTTCGAATTTTTCCTCTCAGATTTTAGAAATTCCAATTTCATACCTCGTTTTTAAAGAATCACGATTTCGCACCACAAGCATTGATGGTTCAAAAATGCTTTTGAAAATTACAAATCTCCCCCTCTCTTTCAAGATTCTCATGAAAAACTCAATTTTGTAAACTTGAGCCATCAAGAATTTAAAAATCCTTGGATAATGATTGGATTAGTAGGGTGATTAGCATACTCAAGGAATCTTATATATTTATGTGCTTATATGCTAGGTCTAAGCTAGGTAAGGTGCATTGCATTTAGATTAGATTGCATTTCATCTGCTTTGCATACACTACACAAACATTGCATATACGACTCACGAGTTCGACGCCTCTAATATACTTTTGAAAAGAAAAAGATTTGTTTTCCTCAGAATTTGAAAGTGATTTCTTTAAAATGTTTTTGAAAACGAAATGATTTTCCATCTTTTGTAAAATATCATTCTTTGATTTTTTTTATTTTTTTTTTCAATAAAGATACCAGATTATTTTGAAAATCCCTAATAAACCAGAAAAGAAGATAGGACCAAAAAGTTGTACTCCTTCCTAGGTTAGTGCTCCGAACAGTCGTTTGATCAGATCAGAGTTTGTGAAAAGAATAGCCGAGTCAATTTGGGTTGAGGGTATGACGTACGAAGCTGATATGGAAGCCAGGTTGGCTGCAATGCAAGCTGTGTTGGATCAAAGTAGAGAACAAAATCGGAAACAACTTGCCACTATGATAAAAATGATTGAGCAGCTAACTAATTTGCCACCACCACCGCCTCTATTGCAACATGAGAAAGAAGACTTTGGGGAGACAGTTCAACCAAAGGTTCAGCTAGATCAGGAAACTCGGGACAAGTTGGCTAAGATCGACAAGCTAGAAAGTGTGATCAGGGTCGTGGACATCGCATAGATAGATGTTGGAGACTTCGTCATGAGATTGAAGACTTGATTGAAAAAGGTGTCATCTCCCCTCCTCCCGCTCAGCCAAATGTTCAGAAGAAACCTCTCCCTAATCATAAGGGGAATCTGCCGAATGTCAATTTTATGGAAGAAGGGTGTCAGATTTATAACCCTATGATCTACATCACATGTTTATATCAGCCAGCTGTAGATGTTCAGCTCCCGAAAAATGCTGCAATTTGTATCTTGAGAAATGTGGAAGAGGAAGAGTAGGTCGAAGAAGCTTTTGAAGATGAAACAGCCAACAGAAATCTCAAAATTGAATGGTAGGATCCTAATACCATCACTGATGAATCAATCTGGTATTAAGAAGAAAAGCCCATAGAAGCAATCACCGAGAAAGAATGAACTAAGCCAATAGAAGAATTGGTGGAGTCTATCAAGAGCATTGAATTCGAAAATAATGATCTCATTGTAATGATGGAAGAAGAAGAAGATTGCTGATATGATGATGAGGATGATTCTGTTAATAATACCATAATCCTCGATGATTCTGTGTGGAAAATCATTACTAGCACTGAAAAGTTAGACAAAGAACTTAAGTCTATCTGGATCACCAATGAAGCCAACTACTTGACCCGTTCTGGATGCCATTTCAAACCTCATGAATTAGAAAATCGCAACAAAGAAACATGGAAAGAGAAAGAAGTTATCAAAGCAAAAGAAGCTAATAAGGGAACCATGAACGATGAAGAAGATGAAATCTTAAAGCAGTTAAAGAAAAAACGAGCCTGGATCTCAGTATGGGGATTGCTTATGACCTCTCACAAACACAGACAGGCTATGCTCAACACACTCAACAGATTGGATGTTTCTGTCAATACTACTCCCAAAGATTTGGTAAATATGATCTCTGCAAAACCTTGTAAGCCTGTAATCACATTCACAGATGAAGATTTATCGCCAGAAGGGGCACACCACAATATGGCTCTATACATCACTATACACAGTGTGGGGAATAGAGTACCAGTTTGCTTGGTAGACAATGGATCGGCTTTGAATGTATGTCCTCTCCAAACAGTTCTCAGAATGGGATTATCTGTTTTAGAACTCTTTCCATCAACACAGACTGTGAGGGCCTATGATAATACTAAAAGGGCTATCGTGGGAATGATTAAACTGAAAATTAAAGTTGGACCATAGCTGAATTCCAAGTGATTGATATCCCGGCGAGCTTTAATCTGCTATTGGGACACCCGTGGTTACATGGAAATGATGCAATTGCTTCCACTCTCCACCAGAAAGTTGAGTTCATATGGAAAGAAGATGTGGTTACAATCTTTGGGGATAATTGGATCAAGGAAGAAGGGACAAGCCATGGTCCTGTGCTAGAAGTCCAAACACCAGAAGAAGAAAATAAGTTGGGAGGATTCAACTTTGTGGGAATGCTAGATGAAGTAAAGAAATTGTATGGGGTTCAGCCAAAGAAATCCGTTTGGAATCGACTCAGTTATAACAAAGAGAAGAGATTTCCTGATGCATCTATCTAGGATGAAGAGATCACTCTGTTCAAGAAAAAGAAGCCGTTCATCATCGGATGCGAGTATAGAAGGATGGTTGAGAAAGGAAACCTAGTTGTCGAAGGTCGACAAGAAGAAGTGAGACAGAGTTGGATCCTTGAAGTCATGCCCTTGTACTTTGACTAGTATGCAAATCCTAAAGTAGCTCACATGGTGCAAAAGATGAATTATTTCCCTGGAATGACACTGGGTCGTCGTCAACAAGGAATACTGAACTACCTAACTTCCATGAGCAGAAAGAGAAATCTGGGCTTGGGTATCAATTGACCAAAGAAGATGATAAAAGGAAAAGGGCCGATGATTATTTCTGGGCCAAGAATCCTGAATGGATACTTCCTGAAGAATGTGACGACTTCCCCTTTTCTGGATTCCCTGAACCATGGTATGATCCGACTACCAAGAGCATCAAGCCTGGGTTTAATATTTTCTTCAAGCTTGAGAATTTCGACTATGAGAATCCATTCTTGTGTGCTCCACCTGCCAAGAAAGAAACAAAGGATTGGGCTGATCTAATGACGAATGATGATTTGAACATGCTAATGGGTGAAGAAATGAACATGCTAATGGATGTTGAAGAAGCAACGGGAAATATGAAAGAAATCAAGCTAATAGAGGGAGCTCTGAACAATTGGGTGATAGAATCAGGAGTCAACAAATCCCCTCCCCCACTCCCCTAGCAGTCTGTAAAGGCCAATATGAGCCATGATGTTGAGTCTGCTTTTGCTTTTGATGTACCAAAAAATGTTAATGTAATGAACAAAGATTTTGCTTACTCTTCTGTGTCTGATGATCTTGATTTTGAAATTTCTAAGGATTTGCAAAAATTAATTGAAAATGAAAATGAATCTACATGCAAGATCATTGAAGAAACTTTGCTAATAAACTTAGGTAATGAAGATAATCCACAAAATGTTCATATTGGCACCATACTCACTTCACAAGAAAGCAATGAACTAATCAATTGATTAAAAGAACTTAAAGATGTTTTCGCTTGGTCTTATGAAGATATGTCAGGCATTGATTCAGAGATTGTCCAACACCATATCCCTCTTTTTCCTAATTCAAAACTTGTTAAGCAGAAATTGAGATGCATGAGACCTGAATGGACTTTGAAAATTAAAGAAGAAGTTGAGAAGCAGTTGAAAGCTAGATTCCTGATGGTAACCCAATACCTTGAATGGATAGCCAATATAATTCATGTGCCACAGAAGGAAGGAAGAATCCGAGTATGTGTTGACTTCAGTGATTTGAACAAAGCCAGTCCCAAAGATGATTTCCCACTCCCATACATAGATGTCTTAGTAGATAATATGGCGGGACATGAGCTGTTATCATTCATGGATGGTTTCTCAGGGTACAATCATATTTTAATTAATGACACCCGAAGACTGGAAAAAGACTACATTCATAACTCACTAGGAGACGTACTGCTACCAAGTGATGTCGTTTGGGTTAAAGAATGCCGGAGCAACCTATCAGAGAGCTACTACTACTTTATTACATGACATGATCCATAAAGAAGTGGAAGTGTATGTGGATGACATGATTGTCAAGTCCAAAGAAAGGATATGGAGTAGGGATCATCCTTGTATCACCTAAAGGAGTACATACCCCGTTCGCTATTAAATTGAAATATACCTCTACCAACAATACTGTTGAGTGTGAAGCTTGTATCTTGGTGTTAGAAGCCGTATTGACTTTGGAAGTGAGAAAACTTGATATATTAGGGGATTCCAATCTAATCTTATCTCAAGTTTGAGGAGACTGGAAGGTCAAAGAAGAAAAGTTGAAGCCTTATCATGAGTAGTTTGATTCTCTACGTACCTACTTCTTACACATCATGTTCTTCTACCTACCTTGAGAAAAAAATCAACTAGTAGACTCCTTAGCTACTTTAGCCTCAATGATTGAGATTCCTGTGGGGATAAAATTAACTCCGTTGATGATTGAACAGAAAGAAAAGTCCTTTTATGAGATGATTAGGGAAATAGAAGAAGCAGAAGAACTTTCGTGGTACACTAACGTGTGGAACTTCATTGAAAATGGGATATATCCAGAAGGTGCATCCGAGAAAGACAAAAGAGCCATAAGAAGATTCTGGCTCAGTTCATGATTTGCGGTGGGCATATGCTAAAGAAATCTTACAATGGGTTCAACTTGACATGTTTTTATGAGAACAATGCGAGGAAAATGATGGAACAAAATCATGAAGGGGTGTGTGGTCCTTACATGAGTGGACATATGTTACCCAAGAAGATCATCCGACAAGGGTATTATTGGACTACTATAGACAAAGACTGTTACGAATATGTCAGAAGATGTCACAAGTGTCAGATTCATGCCAATATAAAGCATGTGCTGCCATCATTATTATACAACATGACTATCCCTTGGCCATTCTCAGTTTGGGAAATAGATGTTATTGGAGAAGTAACCCCAAAGGCGTCTAATGGGCATCAATACATCTTGGTAGCAATTGATTATTTCATGAAATGGGTGGAAGCAGAATCCTATGCAACACTGAAGGCTAAAGATGTGGCCAGATTTATCAGAAGAAATATAATCTGTCAATACGGGCTCCCTCATGAGTTGATATCCGATCATGGCAATCACTTCTAGAAAGAAGTCTTGGATTTACTAGATGAATACAAAATCGTGCATCACATGTCAGCACCATATAGGCTGTAAACAAATGGGGCAGTTGAAGCAACTAATAAGAACTTGAAGACGATTCTAAGAAAGATGACTGACACATACTGAGATTGGCATAAGAATCTACCATATGCATTGTGGGGATACCGAACATCTATCAGAACATCTACAGGAGCTACTCCTTATTCCTTGGCTTATGGAATGGAAGCAGTACTCCCAGTTGAAATAGAATTAACATCACTAAGAATTATGGCAGAATCCAAGATCCCAAAATTTGATTGGCTAAGAAACAGATATAAAGAGCTAATGTTACTTGATCAGAAGAGATTAGCTACAATTGATCATGTGCATGTGTATCAGAGAAGAATAGCTCTAGCATTCAACAAGAAGGTCTGTCCAAGAAAACTTGAGGAAGGAAACCTTGCGCTTAAAGAATTAAAAGCACCAGTTTTTGATCCTAGAGGGAAATTCAAGCCAAATTGGGTTTGTCCGTACATCATCAAGAAGCTTCTCTCTGGAGGAGCAGCATACCTGATGGATCTAGATGGAGATGAATTAAATCAGCCAATCAACATTGATCGTCTCAAGAAATACTATGCCTAAAACCTTTTTCTCAAACCTGTTCTTTCAAACCTCCAGCCTTCAAGGAACTACGCTTGACCTAATTCCCACTTGGGGATACATAGGCAACCTACTCGGTTCGGTCACTACTACTGAAAAAATCAGCCATACTTCAAATGCCTTCCTTCAAATCTCGGCCAACCTACTTTGGACCTGATTCCCACTTGGGGATAAGTAGGTGAGCTTTCCTGGCTTTCGGTCCCTGAACCTTGCAAATTAGGGGCAAAACTCTCAAGTTTGCCCCAGAGCCTCGAGATATCACTCCCACACTAGGGGCAAACTGTCATTTGCCCATACCCTGATGTATGTTTTCTCTAGATCACTTGGCCATCAGAATTAAGCACGTACGAGAAAAATCTGGTAATTCTTGATATTAGGTTGAAAAGTTTTAAGCAATCTAAAGATGTGAGTCTAATGTCAAGACTGAAACATTATGTGAAATATTTCCAAAGCTTCAAGATTATATGCAAAGCCAATACAATATCCTACTACAAGATAAAATTTTCATTTCAAACATACAAATCCTCATAAATTGAAGCATCAAAATCTGAAGACGTTGTTAAGTAAGGAAATCGTCAGAAATTTCCTTTTCTTGTAACCGAGTCCTATGTGTCAGTGTGCAAAATGTCAAGAAAATCAACCTCGTGACAAGGAAATACAGAGCAAAGTATAGCATAAAGCAGCATCAAGCAAAGTTGAGGGTACAAGCCCATCAAGTCTCAAACAGAATACATCAACTTCAGTCTCAGTACAAAAAGTAAAAAGACAAGAAGGATAGTCAGGGGTACCTATGAAAGGGGTAATCATCGACATCAGTGACGACGAGTAGCCCATGGGTATCGAGCAGGTATATCTGACGCCGCAGAGCTATCATCATCATCAATTTGGCGCCTTTACCTAGATATACCAACCCCACCAGAAGGACCTACATTCATCCACTCCAGCTGTGATTGAAGCTGCCTAACTTGAGCCACCTGTCAGAAGAAAGAATCAGTACAGGGTTGAAAATGCAATGAAAAGACGGAGAGGTCAAGAAATTTACCAGAGTCACATCTCAATCTATATAAGTTTGGCACATGCCATCCCACTGCAAAAGAAAAAAAAGATAAGATCAGAAAGATCAGAAGAACCAGAAGTAATGAGTTCAGAAGTACTCACATGTCCCTCTCGAACAAGGCTCCAAGCTCTCAAATTTTGTGTATAAGCTCGCTCTTCATCGAAAACAGCTCGGGGAACTGATTCATATTGCTCTGAAACTAGCTGAGGCTCCACAAGATTACAGGGAATCTCCACCAAAGATATAACTCCGTGCAGCATAGTCGAAGCTTTCCAGTCACAAGGAGGAATGGGAGGTAAAGATCGACCAGGGCCATCCACGAAAGAGCTCCCCTGTAAATGATAATGAGAAATGAGAAAACAAGCATTCAATTAGAAATGAAGAAGCCATGAAATACCTGCGGGTCATCTGAAAGTGGGAAATTAGGTATCAGATGAGTGGCCCTAAAGATGTCATAATTCTCCTCAAACAGAGTAAATGAGGCAGAAGGGATTTAGTTCAAAGCATTGACAAAATCATCATCTTCCAAATTCAGTGCCGACCTCATGCAAGAAGGCGAATCCTGTGGCACTAAGAGACGATCCTCCAAATCAGTCTGAGGAGCTACTCTCTCTCCAAGATATCACTCAAGAATAGAGGGACCCTCAAGAAGAATCCTCTCTCCAGTCATCTGTTTGGCCAAGCTAATCTCAATCACATCACCATTTGTCGCCCAAAGATGCTAGTTAACTTGATTAAACCTGAGACAGGTTAGAAAATCCCGACAAGAAATGACATTATGAGCACCGTTCTTGACACCTACGGCTTGGCGATGCCACTTCAGAGCCCATGAAAAAATATGCATCTCTTCCTCCTGGAATGATGGAGCTGTCATGGAAAAATATTCAAAGGCCCACACCTGGGAAAAAAATATATAGCAGTGGTCAGAAATAGAATATTAATGTTGCAACTTGAAATGAAAATATTTTAGTACCTCCCAAGCTCTCTAGAAGCCACCAAATCAAGGGGATTTACCTCGTGAATGCTCCCCCATATGACTATAAAGAATGGCTAAGCTAGCAGAGCCCCAGTCAAAATCTATAATTTCTTCCAGATTTCGGAGACTATCAAGCATGTTTAGTGTAATCCACTCAGCTCGAGTAGAAAGAAGAGAGCAACCAAGCAAATATAAGATGAAAGCACGGGTAAGCTGCATATCAGTAAATTAAGCCGCTTTTTCAGGAGGCCAGAAGTTGTTGACAAACCATGTAATGATCATACTCGATCCATGAAGATTTCTCTGGGTCAGAATAATGCCTAGAAGCCGCTCGATAATAGCAGGGTGTCTATGGATGTTCTCCTCAAAGGCAAGACGGTGACCACTGAATGAGATGCCAGTAATCATCACAAAGTCAAGTGGGGTCATGGTTATCTACCCAAAAGGCATGTGGAAAGTATTTGTGGAATCCCACATCCTCTCAGCAAGAGCTTGAATCATAGCCAGATCATTAGCAGGTCTCACCAACAAGGTTACAAAAGACCCAAAGCCTGTTGTTTTACATTTGCTATTGCTTGGGGATGTGATTTCGACAATCCATTAAACCATTCAAGGCTTTCCATGGCTACAATGACCTTTGGGGTGCCCTAGCACATTCTAGAAGAAAATTGACAGATGATTCCTAAGAATTTGAAAGCACATATACATGAAGCAAAAATAATGCAAAATTAAAGAACGTGTTACCTATTGACGAAAGGCCCTCTTAGAGATGTGATTTAGTCGCTCCTTCATAGTTGGATACTCCATGGATTGAGTTGATGAAGCTCCACTAGCTTGAAATTGATTTCTACGCATTCTAGGACTCTCCCCTTGCCTCTTAGGAACTCATGATTCTTAATGTTTGAAGCTTGAAGATAAGATGTTGAAGATGATGAATAGTTAAACCCTTGGCACTTGAATCTCCTAGAATAAAGAGTAGTTGATGAGATCAACAAGTTTCTTGGAGGTTTTGATGCATGAAATCACTCAAAACATCAAGAAATTATAAGATTTGAGCACCTTAGAAGAAAGAGGTGATACATTAGAGATGAGATAAATGAAGAACAAGAAGAAAAATAGATTTTTAATCCCATATTTGCGGCTGGCGGCTCCCAAGAAGGCATGGGGAACCGCTATTTGCTATTCACATCCTGCCAAAACCCCATTTTGCTTTATATTCGCATTTTAACCCCCCGAAACTCTTGTTTTGACTCCAGATTGGTCCAATCTTAATATATAAGCCTTAAGAGTGCTTGAAACTTGTTAGAATTGGTCTAAAAACCCTTAGAGACTTCAAATCTTGGTTGAAAACCATTCAGAGTTGAAAGAAAAGTCCCTAGACACAAAGAATTGAGGGCACCGCAGCTTGAAATAGCCAAGAATTATTGATTTGCAGCAAACTCCCGTAGGTTTCGGTTGATTCTGTGTTGGACATTTGTGTCTGCTGTCGCTCAAGAATTATATCTAGAACGGATTTATAGAAGATGGATTAGAATACAAGATCTTCAAAATATGAGCAAGGTATTTGAGAAAGGGTCAGAATATGCCCGACGTGTTGAAACAAGAATGTTTGTGCTGGTCGAAGCACCGATATGAGTCTCAGATAGAATCGATAGGGCCTCTAGAGTATGAGCCTTTTACTCACATCTCAAAAATCTTAGATATCTCCCCAAGCAGAGAACTTTTAAATATTGTTAGAATTACCTCTAGAAGAAAGGTATACTTCATCGAATTCGTAGAATCTCCCAAATGCAGAATTTTTAGAATTTGTACTACCTCTAGATGAAGGGTATATCTTAGCATCGGGTGTCAGGATTGCCTCCAGATATAGGGTGTTTCTTAGAATCATGCATCTCTCAGCATCGTGTATCAAAACTGCCTCTAAATATAGGGTATTTCTCAAAATCGTGCATCTCTCAACATCGTATATCAGAACTGCCTCCAGATATAGGGTATTTCTCAGAATCATGCATCTCTCAACATTGTGTATCAGAACTGCCTCCAGATGAAGGGTATCTCTCAGCATCGAGTATTAGGATTGCCTCCAGATATAGGGTATCTCTCAGCATCGTGTATCAAAATTGCCTCCAGATATAGGGTATCTCTCATAATTGCCTTCAGATATAGGGTATCTCTCATAATTGCCTCCAGATATAGGGTATCTCTCAGCATCGTGTACCAGGATTGCCTCCAGATGAAGGGTATCTCTCAGAATTCACGTGTCAGAATCACCTCTAGATATAGGGTATCTCTCAGAAGTGTGTACATTTCAGAATCGTGTATCGGGGTTACCTCCAGAAGTATGGTATCTCTCAGAATCCGTGTATCTCTCGGAATTCGTGCATCAGAACAGAAGATTTGTCCCCAGCAGAAGGACCTATTTTAGAAGAATAGAAGAATTATCTCCAGAAGAAGGACCTATTTCAGAAGATTTGTCTCCAGACTTGTTACAGAAGATTTGTCCCCAGCTGAAGGACCTATTTCAGAAGCATAGAAGATTTGTCCCCAAAAGAAGGGCATGTTTCAGGAGTACACATCATATCGTCCCCAACAGAAGGACTTTACATCAGCATAACGTCCCCAGCAGAAGGACTCTACATAAGCAATCATCCAGGGGTTAGGACTCTATATAAGCAATCGTCCAAGGGTTAGGACTCTACATAAGTAATTATGCAGGGGTTAGGACTCTACATCAGCAATCGTCCAAGGGTTAGGACTCTACATCAGCAACCATCCAGGGGTTAGGACTCTACATCAGCAATCGTCTAGGGGTTATGACTCTACATCAATAACCATCAAGAGGTTATGAATCTTCATTAGCAATTGTCCATGGGTTAGGACACTTCATCAGTCATCCGAGTTTAAGGAGGCATTATTTTAGAGATCGTTCAAGCTTAAGGACACTTTTTAACCAGAAGATGTTTAGACATGATCCGTAATTCATCCAAGATACTCAACAGTCGTCTGAGATACAGATGACACCTACAAGCCTCAAACTCAGAAGAAAGACTCTGACAAGACTTCACGAATCATCCAAAATACAGATATCATAATTCTTTTTAGACATATTCAACTATGAGAGTGAGACGTTGCATCCCTTGCATTAGATTTTGCATCTAAGGAACCCTTGAGGACAATTTCTCTGGCACGTTCACATTTACATTTTTATACTGCATCAGCATCCTAGGATAGGAGCATTTCATCCGTGTTGTTGTTTATGTGTTCTTTGTCTCCTCGCACGCTTGAACTACGCCCTGATCTAATTCCTGGAAAGGATACGTAGGCAACTCTAGCGGAGCACGACTGGCAGCAACTTAGATTTTGCTGCCTCTACCTAGCATTGCATTGCATTCTTGCTTTTGTAATTTCTTAATTTTCTCAGATTTTGAATTTCTTGATTTTCGTAGACTTTTGTTTTTTCTAAAACCTCTCAGTTTGGTTATTGGGTGCCTTCTAGCTTTGGCACTCACTTGTAGTTCACGTTGTTCATAACAAGCTCTGCCAAAGAGGGGCAAACTGTAGACACCCAATTTTGACCACACTAATAGGATTTAGGGTGGACAACGTCTTGGAGGATTCAATGATGAAAAGTACCCCGTGGAAGGTACTGGATTCCACACAATTGAAAGATCATACTTCAGAAAGTGACTTCAAGTTCAGAAAATCCATTTTCCATGCATAAATCCCAATTTTGTCAAAATCGTCTCTTAGAATTCATATTCACTCAGGGTTATATGAACACGAAATTCCAAACATAGTATTCTAGGTATCCAGAGATTTAATTTTGAATAAAAGTTTGAAATCGATGCACATTTAAAAGTAAATTTGGAAAAGAAGTCGTTTGATTTCAAAAAAACGACGAAAGTTTCAGAGGACTTCCGGACTTCAATTGAACTTCAATTTCTATTTCAAAACCTGCTGGAATATTTTTATACTAAAATTCAACTCGACAAATTTCCAACGGTACATAAATGGACGATTTCGGACACCAAAAAGCATTTTTACAAAAATCTGGAAAAGTAGTGAATGTAATATTTGAAATAGGGCATAAGGGCAACCAGGGGATCATGAATAGTAAGTGGCGGGTCCCATAAAGGAGTGGTGGGTCCAACCTAAGCCACCACCTATACGTTTCCCCTTCCATCAAGACTTTTAAGTTCCAGACCCTTCTAGAATCCTCCCACTGCGAGGAAATTGCCTAGAAACTGCATTTAGGCAGCGAAATTGACATTTTAACCCTTTTTTGATCTCTAAAAATCATGTTTTAACCCTAAAACATAAGAGTTAAGTTTTTAGAACTCTATATATAGATCTCATGCATCTCATATGAGATTGTGCGGAATCGTCTTGAAGAAGCTTTAAGTACACAATTGAATATACTTGCAAGAGATAAGAATATACTTAGAATTCAAGAGAGATTTCTAGAGTGGTGAAGTGAACTATGAATTGAAAATTTCCACAAAAACTAGTATTAAGATAATTAGATTAGAGATTTGGACATCAATTGGCTCCCTAAAACTTCCATTGATGAGTGCTTGAAGAACTTGAAGAACACTTGAAGAAGAAGACTCTTCAAATCAACTTTGATTGTATAATTGAGAATCCTCCAAGAGGTAGACATCATAATTCATCCCTAATTCCTACTTTGATATATAGATCTATAAGACTTGGATCTAGTTTAGTTTTTGTTTTCTTTGTTAGAACACTCATCTACTTCCTCTCTTGTTCTTCACACACTCACAAAGCTAGATCCAAGTCTCTTTTGATTTTATTGATAATTCTCAATTAGAGATGATTTTCACTTTTGATTTTCAATTTTGATTTCATTTTTAGATCCATGCATACATGATTATATATATATGTATCTATTTTGAAGTTATGATGGTTTGGAAGTATGATCTATGAGAAGGATGATTCCTATGTTCATGCCTATCTCTTGACTATTCCTATTACCTAGAATTCCTATTGAATTTTATCTCCAATAGGATATTTTTAAGTCCCTTTGATCTATGATCTATAGTTATTCATAGAACTTGAGGGCTAAATTGATTGAGAATCATGATAATTAAGTTGATCTATGAGTTTGATCTCTCTAATAAGCTCAATCACCACCTAAGATGTTTTCCTCACACTTTAAAATGAACTAGTTAAAATTCGGCAAAACTGATTGATTTTGTCCATACGATTTGGTCCATCAAAACCCATAGTTTGACGGATTTCAAATTTTTGTGTAAACTTTGATGAA
Organism: Hydrangea macrophylla; assembly: GCA_033977485.1. Classification (NCBI taxonomy): domain Eukaryota; kingdom Viridiplantae; phylum Streptophyta; class Magnoliopsida; order Cornales; family Hydrangeaceae; genus Hydrangea; species Hydrangea macrophylla. The sequence goes on along the minus strand of CM066988.1, from coordinate 56,892,869 downwards.
TTAGCTTTCATTCAATCCGTTTTGAGAGTCACTAGGATCCATATGCTATTTTTAGAAATTGTTGAGAAATCGGTTGACAGATTTGAACATAGTCTCATTGTGCTTGAATTTCAGAAAATCTATAATAGTTATCGACGATCCGCTTTTTGGGGATGATTCCTAACTCATGTATCTATATACCAATGTAAAATTGTGAGCATACAATCAAGTTAAGATCATTTTCTAAGCATTTGAAGTTGATACAACTATTTTGGAATTTTCTAAGTTTAACTACAATCATGATTATGTATACAAAATTGTCATACCTTGATCGCTCAACAATAATTGATGAATAAAACTTGGTTTAGAAATAATCTAGGATAAATGGATGAGAGATCAAAAGATTAGATTCACTTGATTAATATAATTCATGAACTTCTATTATGTTTTGCATTCCTTTGTCAAATGATACCAAATTTCCAGAATAACAGAGTCTATTTAAAACAACTTTTCAGAAATCTTAAGTTAATGACATGTTCATGGGATTATTGTTTCATAAACTACAATGAAATAGCTTTGTTTTGACACCAAATAGAGCTTCACATGATATTTTTAGAATTAATTATGATTTTTACAAGAACAGTGGACAGTCCTGATCCACTGTTCTCAAAACTCTTATTTCTCAAACTTCAAAAATGGCAATGAGGTCCCACTTTTTGATAAGTTCCCTAAGACATGTATGTAACTTTCTGTAAAAGGATTTTAACCCAACTCATGTTTAAGACCACTTTTGATAGCTCAACAATAATTGATAGGTTTTAACCCATTAGAGGTTGCTAAATCTAGAAATTTGATTGATGACATTTTCTTCTTGTTTTTCATGCATGTCATTTGTTTGCTTGTATTTTTGTAATGCATGGGTATATCTTGGTGTCTTAGTGCAAAGAATTGAACACCGTGGATTCGGACGATTCGGACTTCGATTTGTGGGTTTGCCTCGTCTACATGTGGTTTAGTGCCCATGTATCGTGTACTATCTCTATCCTTTCTCTTGGAATTTTTCTAGGTTTACAACTTTGTTTCAATGACACGCTTCCTTTAGGATAGTCCCTGTTTATATGCTTATATGTTAGAGACATCTTATCTAGGATTGTTACATGATTGCATTACATGATTCCTTTCTTTTTGCTTTTTGTGACTCAGCTTGAGTCAACCCAATGTAAATCTTCTCGTTCCCTCTTGCAAATCATGACACGTTTCCTTTCTTTGCATCGCTCCCGGGCGCGACTAGCCACTATAAGTATTGTAACAACCTGCATTTTCATTCAATATTAAATTTGCATTTTCATGTTTAATCTATATTGCTGATTTCATATAATTTTAAATGCATTTCCTTATTTATTTTAATTTTATATTACTAGTCTTATTTAATAGAATTCTAGTTAGGGTCTATTGGAAATAAGATATTATATAGATGAGATTTCAGTCAAATCCTTTTACAGGATCTTAGGAGTTAATTTGATTTTATTTTTGATCTTTTCTTTATTTCTTTCCCTTTTATATTTTTCTTTCCTTTTCCTTAGTTTCCATTCTTGTAATCTAGGTTGTATATAAATACTGCTATATAGTGAGGAATAATACATTAGAAATTCTTCCCCATCTCTTTTTTTGGTATCATAGCAAACTCTCTCCACCACCACTACAAGCCGCAGCCCTAGCCGCGACCACCAGCCACTCCCAGCCTCTTTGCCCAGTCCCGGCGACCCTCCGGCAGCCCACGCCAGCCGTCGTCAACCTCCAGTGACTCTCCGGCTGCCTCCGGTAGCCTGTTCCAGCAGTGTTACTACTGGTTTTTTGCCCGTAAGGGCCTTCTTTTCATCACTGTGATGTTTTAGAGCCTTTTTTGTGCTCTTCGTCACCTCCTTTGGCTATCGATTATTCTCCGGTGGCCACTCTCTTTGCTCTTGCACCGATATTGTCCGGTCAAGTCCATTTCTTCCTCTTCTCTGGAGTTCTTCTCTTATAGTTTATTTGGATTATTTCTTGTATTACAATGATGGATCCTGCCAAGAATATCGAAGCTTCATGCCAAGATCTCTCTCTGTCCCAACATGTACCTACTCATCGTGTTACTAGTGTTTTGTTGAACGAAAGGAACTTTGCTGCTTGGTCTCGTTCGTTTTGCCTTTTCTTAGGTGGAAAGGGCAAATCTGGTTGGATCCTTGATGTTGAACCCAAACAACCAGCCACTGACCCTAAGCGTGTGTAATGGGATATCGATAATTGCATAATCTTGGGGTGGATCTTTAACTCCATGGTGGAACGTATCTATCATATCTTCATGTACCATGATACGGTACGTGGTTTGTGGTCTGCCTTGACCAAAATGTATGCGCATGAGTGCAAAGATTCACAGATTTTTGAGCTATATCGGGAGATTCATCATGCTACCCAGGAGACTTTGGGACTCTCTGTTTCCGACTATTTCGGATATCTTCAGGCTCATTGGGAGGAATTGGGTCAATATGAGCCTCTCAATGATTCTTCGGACACAACCATTCAGCGCATCGATCGTCAACATACATATCATTTTTTGATGGGTTTAAAACCTGAGTTCGAGTCTCTTCGAACCCAGATTGTAAACTCATCCCCTATGCCTTCTCTCTACGAGGCATTTGCCACTCTTGATGGTGATGAGCGTCGCCGCCGCTTATTACAGCCTCCATCTCCTATTGTCCATGAGACTCCTATACCTGATCAGATGGCTTTTGCAGCATCCACAACTTCTGTTGTTCACTCTCAGGGGAATAAACCTCATTGTACTTATTGTAACAGAGATGGTCATATCAGGGATCGCTGCTTCAAACTTCATCCAGAGCTTCGGGAAAAATATGCTAGGAACAAAGGCAAAGTTCCCTCTCGGACTGCAGCAGTTGCAGATTCTCTACCCAACCAGTCTAATCCAGAAATGCTTCAACTCCAAGCTCAAATGAGTCAGCTCCAGTCTCAGTTGGGATCACTTATTCAGTAGAGCACTTGTCCTGGACCTACCTCGACTGCTACTTTAGCTGCAGGTACTACCTCCATAGCTCTTCATGTTAAGTCTGGCCAGCCTACTTGCGTCCTTGATTCTGGAGCCAATGATCACATGACTAGTAAGTTGTCTTATTTTTCATCCCCGGTTATTCCCGTCTCTCAATATGTTCAAATTGCGGATGGCTCCATTGTCCAGATCAAGAACAAGGGTGAAGTTACTTTATCTCCCAATATTTTATCCTCAGTTCTTCATGTTCCCAACTTTTTTTATAACCTTCTCTCTGTTAGTCGGCTTGCAAAGGACCTAAATTGTTCTGTTGTTTTCTTTCATGATCGGTGTCTCTTGCAGGACCAGACTTCGAAGAGGATTTTTGTCAGGGGATATGAGCGGGATGGACTGTACTACTTTGGGGATCCTCCGGGGGAGCATGGGCAGTTTTTTGGTTTTCAGGCATCTGTTTTGCCTACTTCTGAGTCTGTCAATTTTTCTTTAGAGTCTTTACATTTGTGGCATGCCCGTTTGGGCCATGCGAACTTTCAATATCTTTGTCAACTATTTCCTCTACTAAATAAAACTTGTCGGAAGTTGAATTTTAGTTGTGTTGTGTGTGAATTGTCTAAACATACACGATCTAGTTACATTCCTCGCATGCATCGTGCCCCATGTGCATTTGATCTTATTCATAGTGATGTCTGGGGTCCTTCCCCAATTACTGCTATCTCTGACCACCGCTACTATGTCACATTTGTAGATGATTACACTCGTTGCACTTGGGTCTATCTTCTAAAGAAAAAATCCAAAGTATTCACTTTGTTCACCAATTTTTTGCAAATGATTAAAACCCAATTTAATACAATTGTGCATAATCTTCGATCTGGCAATGGCAGGGAATATATTACTAATGAATTTTGATCGACTCTTAACCAAAAGGGTATCCTTCAACAACTCACATGCCCATACACCCCTAAACATAATGGTGTTACGGAACGAAAGAACCGCTCCATCATGGCTGTTGTTCGGTGCCTTTTGTGTAGGATAAATGTCCCCAAATATTTTTGGCATATGGATGTTCTTACTGCAACCTACCTCTTGAATAGAACTCATAGTCGAGTCTTACATGGTAAAGGCCCTTTACGAATTCTTCAGCCCAATTGTACTCTTTTTCCGATTTTACCTCGAGTCTTTGGATGCACTTGTTTTGTCCAGAATCGAAGCCCTACTCAAACTAAATTGGATGATAAAGCAGTTCGGTGTATCTTCTTAGGGTACTCTTCTATGTCTAAAGGATATCGTTATTATGATCCTGTTTCCCATCACTTATATCACTCTATGGATGTCACTTTTTTAGAAGATACTCCTTTCTTTGCAGGCCCTAATTCTTCAACAGGAACTACAGCTGACGAAGTCACAGAGCAGACTTATGTGCTTCTGGGTCCTGTTTCCTCCTTTGAATCTCCTCAAGTGATCTCCTCGCCCTCTACGACTGATACCATGCTACCTCCAGTCATTACTACAGCTCCTCAACAAGTGTACTCCTGTTGTCTAACTGCTCCGGTCTCTCAGCCATTATCCTCTCCGATTTCTGGCAATGCTTCTAGTCCCCCTGAGTCTATTACTTCTTGATACCCTTCTCGTACTCATCGTCCTCCTAATCGTTATTGTTTCTCTATTAGTACTCACCAACCAATTGCCCAGTATGTTTCTTATTCAGGTCTTTCTGATACTTATTGGTCCTTTCTTAGCCGGGTGGACTCCACTCCGATTCCTCGATCTATATTTGAGGCAATTCAGGACCCTCATTGGGTAGCAGCTATGACTTTGGAAATGGATGCTCTTAAGCGCAACTAAACATGGGAGCTTGTTCCTCTCCCAAGCAGGGAAAAGACGGTTGGATGTAAATGGGAATTCAGTGTGAAGTACCAAGCGGATGGGTCGATTGAAAGGTATAAGGCCCGCCTTGTGGCTAAAGGGTTCACTCAGATTCCAGGAAAGGACTATAGTGCAACTTTTGCTCCTGTGGCTAAATTGACAACTGTTTGACTTCTCATCTCCTTAGCTGCCTCACATTCTTGGCCTCTACATCAGATGGACGTCAAGAATGCCTTCTTGAACAGTGATCTTCCTGAAACTATTTATATGGATCCTCCACCAGGTTTTCGGGTTGAGGGGGAGTATTCTGGGAAAGTCTGATGTCTTCGTAAGTCTCTTTATGGCCTTAAGCAGTCCCCATGGGCATGGTTTAATCGCTTCAGTGAGGTTATTTTGTCTATGGGCTTTACTAGATGTCATATGGACCACACGTGCTTTTTCCATCATCCCCCGAATGATCGTTGCGTGATTCTCTCTGTTTATGTTGATGACATCATTATCACTGGAAATGAAGTCCCAGGTATTGCCAAAGTTAAGACAGTTCTTGAAAAGGTTTTCGATGTCAAAGATCTAGGCCCTCTCCGTTATTCCCTAGGTATTGAGGTGGCCCGCTCCTGCCATGGAATTTCTTTATCTCAAAGGAAGTATGCTCTCGATCTACTTCAAGATACTGGTATGATGGGGTGTCGGCCAGCTTCTACCCTTATGGATCCAAACCAGAAGTTATCAGTTGAGTCGGGAGAACTTCTACCTGATGCTACTGTCTATCAGGGACTTGTTGGTCATCTTATTTACTTGACTCACACACGACTAGACATCTCATTTGCTGTCAATGTTGTGAGTCAATTCATGCATGCTCCACGTTCCTCACATCTGGATCCTGTTCACCATATTCTTAGATATCTCAAGACTTGCCCTGGTCTTGGGTTATTCTATATAGCTGGTCCTCAGAGTAGGATCTCGTGTTTTACCGACGCTGATTATGCAGGTTCTAAAATTGATAGACGCTCTACCTCAGGTTTTTGTACTTTCTATGGCAGCCATCTCTTTTAATGGAAAAGTAAAAAATAGGCCGTTGTTTCTAGATCTTCAGCTGAAGCCAAGTATCGAGCTATGGCTCAAGGCACATGTGAGCTTATCTAGCTTCGCTCCTTATTGACAGAAATTGGGTATCCTATACGTGACTCTTCTACTCTGTTTTACGACAACAAATCAGCTATAATGCTTGCTTCCGACTCTATACTCCACGAGCGAACAAAACATATCGAGGTGGATATTCACTTCATACGGGAGAAGGTTCAAGTAGGTGTTATTAATCCATAGTTTGTTCCCTCATCTGATCAGATGGCAGATATGTTTACCAAGCCGGTTAGCCCGTCTCTTTTAGGAGCTTCTCTTAGCAAGCTTGGTCTTGTGGATATCTTCGCCCCAGCTTGAGGGGGAGTGTTGGAAATAAGATATTATATAGATAAGATTTCAGTCAAATCCTTTTACAGGATCTTAGGAGTTAGTTTGATTTTATTTTTGATCTTATCTTTATTTATTTTCCTTTTATATTTTTCTTTCCTTTTCCTTAGTTTCCATTCTTGTAATCTAGGTTGTATATAAATACTGCTGTATATTAAGGAATAATACATCAGAAATTCTACCCCATCTCTTTCTTTTGGGTCAAACTACAATTTTATAAAATTTAGTGATACCTATGTTGGATTTCAAATATTTATTTCAAAATGGTGGAAATACTTTCTTTTAACTCAAATAGTATTTTTATAAACCGGAGAATCATTTCTTACATTAAAATGAATTTTCTGCGCTGTGGAAATACCAGTTTATGTTCAAAACTGTCCGCGCCGCATTAAACTTCCACTAATTTTGGAATTGACGTAAAGCTAGAAGTGACATGTACTTTATTTCCAATTATGGCAACTAATGATTGGTTAGGCCTTGTTTGGGAATACTTTTGGTTCATGTGCTAACCTTATGCCATAAGTTGTTTTCCCAAACAATTAAAGTGATTCCTAGGCAACTTGTTCTTGCCTTGTTTGGCAATACTAATTATGTGAGTATTAGTTTGTACCTTTAAGCTACAAATTCCCAAACACTTGTAATTGACCCCTAGTTCACATACTTGACCCCTACTATTTTCATATACACATATATGTATGTGTTTGAGCTGTGTAAATTAGGTGTATTTAGAAATTTGTAAACAAAACCTTTTGTTGAATGTTTGAGGATGAACTTAGAGCCCAAGTTCCTCAGTTGATCTTCTATATGTACTCTAATACACTCACACAATCTGCACTTGGCTCTTGCAAACTAAAATAGAGAGAATATAGAGAGAGTTTAGAGAAAGAGTCCAGGAAGAGCACTTACAAATTTTAGTAAGAAGAAGCTTCAATCTCCATAGCCAAGTTTGCAATTTGAGATTCATACTCGTGAAATCTTTCTCAACAAACACACACCTTCTATCACAGTGAGTATTTTTAAACTCATTCTGAATGCAATTCATGTCTCAATTTCTGTTTGGATTGTTAGAATTAGAAGTCACCATTGTTAATTTTACTTTTGAACTCCATAGCTTGAAAACATGAGTTTTTTAATCTTAACTAAAATCCCTTTTTAGAGATGAATATTAAAGATTATGGTACATAGAGACTACGGTTTAAGTTATAGAGCCTAATTCATTTGTATCACAACGTATATTAAAAATGAAATTTCTTCACCTCTCAATTTTTTATAAAATCCGAGAACTACGATTGAAATTTGTTAAATCCGATCACATACTCATAAAACTTATGGAAAAACAGAGAGAACCGTATATTACAAGTCATATTTAATTCGAATTTCAAAATGGGTCAAAAATAGGCTTTAAATTCATAACAGGGGAGCAACTGTTGAAGAAGACGCAGTGGCAATCAATTACCATGTTTACCAATCGATTGGCATTTTTCAACACTAACAACTTTTAGTAAAATGGTCATAACTTCCTCTAGAAAACTAGAAAACGCGCACCGTTCAAAGCACTGAAAACTAGACTCAAAGACCTTTCTTTTGATATATAACTCATCCACAAATATTATAACTCATTTTTAAGGCCATTGCCTCCAAGCGGATCCACTTGTGTTCTAGTAGCTGTAAAAGCATATTAAGGTATTCTCTTATGAATTCACCGGTTATTTCATATAAGAATTGATTTCTTCTCGTATATACATGGTTATCGTTCCAGTGCTTTATATTTTCTGTATAAAGTTACATGACATACATGGGGAGCCATTTTTACATGCATGGTGAGTGTGGGTCAGTGTGAAAAGAGTAAGTGGTTGAGATTGCGTATTGGACACTCCTGGTATGTGTGTACTAAAGTGTGACGTTTGGAGATTGTGCCTAGAGTATCTTTGATATGCGACCGTGACAAAACTGGACACTCCCTGGCGCCCATGGTAGCACTAAAGTGTGTGACACCGACTTAGACATTCTCTGGTACCCATGGTAGTGCTAAAGTGTGGCCTACTAGACATTCCCTGGCATACGTGGTATGGATAAAGTATGAGGCAATTGGCACTCCCTGACCCTGTACTGAATTGTGAGGCAAACTGGACACTCCCTGGTACCCCTGTAGTAAAGATGGTCACCTTAGTGTTTCCAGATACTGGAGTATGAGAGTGGGATGATGTGTTGTCGAGGGAAAAGAGTTTGGTGAGATGAGAATGGTTGCATTGTTTCATGCATGATCACATGTGTTATGGATTGGAAATTATGACATTATCATTACTATTTTATAATTTTAAATTTATTACTATGTTTCTAATCTGTTGAATAATGAAACTATGAAATGGAAAATAGTAAATGAGTATGTTTTACATTCAAGTACATGTTTTTAATACTCACCAGCTTCATGAAGCGGACGGCGTTGATGCACCTTGGACATTCATGTATAGGCTTTTCAGGTTCGAATCAAGCTGGACCCTACGACTATGCGAATAAAGAAACAACTACTGAGGGAGAAATTCATGATTATTGCTTTATATTACGAAAACTGAACTTGAAATAATGATGACTGTAATAGATAGTATTATTTTATCTGCGAGGTGGGTTGTGCCTTTAGTAGATTACGTGCTATAATAATTATCAATTTGAAAAAAATTTATGAGCCTTAATTGCTCTTACTTTGATTTAATTATTGTGTTGTTCGATGTTTGGGACAGAATCGATCCTTCAAACTGTCGCTACGTACGGGTCCATAAAGGAAATTAAATGATTTCCATATTTATGCTACGTCGAGGCATGATAGGATATAGTGGTATCAGAGCCAGCTTATCCCAGACCTGTTTAGTCAGGTTAGGGTTTACCATTATAGACTTGATTCCACATTCTGCTAGATTAAGCTTTGCACACCTAATGATACGATAGGAGGAGAAACCCAGAACCCAAACGCCTAAGATTATTTCTATTAAGATTAGTCCTGACATAAGTTAGTACCTTTTTGTTAGGTATGGATTAGCTCAACTGTTCTTAGTACTAGATTTGTTCGGGGGACATTGGGTCACCCAGGGCGCGATAGTACCAGCTTCAACAGCATTTTATCATGCCGCTATCGAGCAGCGAGCGACGGCGGCAGTAGAGCTAGAGCTATGGCATCAGATTCATGTAGCACGACTAGTCGATTTACCTTGTGTTTGCTTGGAGATTCTATATTTTATTGAGGTCCAGCATTTAGTGTTGATGGATATGGTTTGCTTGGTTAATAGCGACGCCTTTTATATCCCTCTAGAGGTCCTGGTGGTGCATGTTCATCTTGCATAGGTAGATATGCCCCCACCGATCGTTCCAGCAGGAGGACCTGATAGATCCATTGATGAGAATGATGATGACGGTGATATCATGCTCACCCCAATTGCTGAGGATGATGAGGAGGAGGACGATTTTGGTCTAGATGACTTTGCTGCTGACCTCAAGAGGGAGCTAGCACTTGAGCTTGTTCTGCCCGAGGAGGTATTAATCGAGGCCGGTGCTTCGGTGTATGCTTCATCACCGGTTTCCCAGGGCAGTGTCTTTGATATGGTGGGCCCAATCCATATTCGGTGATTTCGCCCTGTCGACTCGCTGGATCTTCTGATGGCCACCTATGGAGATGACTGATTATTTAGATACCACCTTGTACATATTAACTATATTGACTAATAGCTCTATCTCTTTTTGCAAACTGTAATCACATGCATTTGAAATTAACTCTTGCATGGATGCTATACGTCCTAACCCATACAGGTGTACATCCTAACCCATACAAGTAGGGTAGGCATTGGACTGATCATACACGCTTTTTGTATCTACTTGACGAGAAGTTATATATAGAAATACTCTTTTGAATGTTGTTGTCATTTAAACTGATTTATATTTCTGCTTCATTCATGTTCCTTATTTCTTTTATCATTGACATGCATTTAGAATGGCTGGGAGACCCAGGAGGAACAGGAATCTGATCGAGGAGGCACCTTTGGCTGCTGACCCCACGAGAATGTTTGAGGCTTTTGTCAGATGACTGGAGAGAATTGGGAACCTTAATGAAAATCAGCGTGATCGCCAAACTGGGGATAAACTGCTAGAGAGATTCCGTGCACTAAGGCTAAAACAGTTTACAGGAACAACGGAACCCTGGAAAGCAGAACAGTGGCTGAGGCAAATGGACTGCATGTTCGAAGCTATGTAGTGTAATAAGATGGAAAAGAGGAGGTTGGCAAAATTCCAACTGACCGATGCTGTCACAGATTGGTGGGACTTAGCCACCATTGGAAATGAAGCTTCCATAGGGATGACATGGATTGTGTTCAAGGGGAGATTTTTGGAGAAGTATTTCCCATCCACTGAAAGGCACAGAAGGGAGAAAGAATTCATGGATTTGACTCAGGGGACTATATCGGTGCAAGAATAAACTATGCAGTTTGATAGACTGTCTCAGTTTGTCCCTCATATGGTTGATACTGAGGAGAAGAAGATACGAAAGTATAATCAGGGGCTGACCCCACAGATTCGTCGCCTAACTCTCGATCACATAGATAAGTCATTCGAGGGACTAGTTAGCTTGGCCACGAATCTAGAAGAAGATGCTCATGTGAACTATAGGGAATTTGATTTTCGGCCACCTCAGAGGGGTAATTTGGCAACAAGCCACTGATGTATCGTACTCAAGGGCAAAAGAAGAATTTTGGTGGAAGCAAGAAATCCCAAGCTATCACCTATCCGACTCAACCCTGAGTAGGAGAAGGAAGTAGTGCTAGGAAATGCTTTAACTGTGGCAACCCTGGTCATTTGGCTCGAGACTGCAAGGCACCTAAGCGCGCCCCCAATCAGGGTATGGTCTGCTAAAACTGTGGTGAGCCTGGTCGCATCAACAAGTTATGTACTGCTCTTAAACAGGTGACCTATGGTTAACAAGGTCAGACTCGCTTGAATGTTGTTATTCCTGATGCCACTGGATATGATGAAACTGTTTATGAAGAAGGGAATTATGGAGAAGAACAGCCCGATCAGCAGATGGTGGAAGGTACATTAACTTTGTTTAACTCTCAAGTTAAAGTTTTATTTAATACAGGTGTTGTACTTTCATTCATATCTACTAAGACTATTCAGAGATTGGGTATCTTAGTATCCTACCTCACCGTTTAGAGAAGACTTTGAAAGTTACCTCACCATTAGGAGCCGCAGTCAAGTTAGGGCACATGTGCAAGGATTGTCCCTTACGACTAGGAGACTGTGAGATCTTTGCAAGGATGATTGTCCTATCGATGAAGGAGTTTGACATAATCCTAGGAATGCATTGGCTCTCTTAGAATCAAGCAAAGTTAGATTGTGCGAGGAAAAGAATTACATTCTCCGATAATGGGAATCAATCCTTTGATTTTCAATGTAACTCTTTGGGAGATATGTTCCTCACAAGATGCTTAGCAAACATCGAAGTCGTCAGTACAGAGATGATAACATCAATACCTGTAGTCAAGGACTTGAAGGAAGTATTTCAAGAAATTTCTGGTTTACCGCCTGAGAGAAGTATAGAGTTCTGTATTGAGCTTATACCGGGTACCGCTCTGATCACCAAGGTTCCCTATAGAATGGCCCCTGCCGAACTGTTGGAGTTAATGGAACATGTTCAAGAGCTTGAGAATCTTGGTTTCGTACATCCAAGTACATCACCTTGGGGAGCACTAGTGTTATTCGTAAAGAAGAAGGATGGGACACTTTGGCTGTGTATCGATTATAGAGAATTGAATCGAGTGACTATCAAGAATAAGTATCCCTTACCTGGGATCGACGATTTGTTTGATCAACTACAGGGAGCTACGACATTCTCCAAGATAGATCTAAGGTTGGGATATCATCAGTTGAGGGTACGAAAGGAAGACATACCTAAGACTACTTTCAGAACCCGATATGGTCATTATGAATTTTTGGTGATGCCGTTTGGAATGACGAATGCCCCGGTAGTGTTTATGGATCTGATGAATAGAGTGTTCAAGCCTTATTTGGATTAGTTTGTCATCATCTTCATAGATGATACTTTGATCTATTCTACGACAGTAGAAGAACACGAAGAACACCTACGGATTGCAATACAGACACTTAAGGACCACCACTTATATGTTAAGTTCAGTAAGTGTGAGTTCTGGTTACAAGAGGTGAAATTTTTGGGACACAAGGTATCACCTCAAGAAATTTCTGTGAATTCATCCAAGATAGATAATGTGTCAAATAGGGTTAGACCGAGCAACCCTACGGAGGTTAGGAGTTTCCTTGAACTTGCAGGTTATTACAGGAGATTTGTCGAGGGATTCTCCAGGATAGCCGCACCATTGATTGGACTGACCAAGAAAGCTCAAAAGTTTGAATGGATATAGAAGCATGAACGTGCCTTTATAGAATTGAAAGAAAAACTCACCACCGCACCGGTACTAACCATACCCAAGCCTGATGAGAAGTTCACTATCTTTAGTAACCCATCATACCAAGGATTGAGGTGTGTGCTTATGCAAGATGGTAGAATTATCGCCTATGGATCTAGACAGCTAAAGTTGAACGAGTTGAACTACCCCACTCATGATTTGGAATTGGCAGCTGTGGTGTTTACACTCAAGATTTGGAGACATTATCTCTACTGTGAAAAGTTTGATTTGTTCTCCGATCACAAGAGTCTAAAATATTTGTTCACACAGAGTTAAACATGGGGCAACGTAGATGGATGAAGTTGATTAAAGATTACGACTTCATGTTAGAATACCACCCTGGTAAAGCTAATGTGGTTGCTGATGCTTTGAGTCAGAAAACTCGTGAAACAATTGCCTCCCTAATGATTAGAGAATGGCGGGCGTTGGAGACATTGGCTGAGTTCGACGTGTAGAGTGCTGAGGAAAGAGAAGGGCAACTTTTTGGATGTCTTATCCTACAGCCTATCCTTGTCGACCGCATTATCAGAGCTCAGAAAGAAGATGAGAAGTTTCAGATATGGTTTATGAAGATGTCAAAAAAGGATCCAATACAATGGAAAATGGGAAGTGATGGAGGGTACAGATGCAGAGACAGATTATGTGTACTAGATTTTGGAAATTTGAGAAATGATATATTGGAAAAAAACACACAAGTCAAGATTAATAGTTCACTCATGGAGGAACAAAGATGTACAAGGACTTGAAAAGAAATTTCTAGTGGGAAGGTATGAAGAAGGACGTGACTGAATTTGTATCCAAATATTTGACGTGTCAACAAGTCAAAGCCGAACATCAGAGACCCTTGGGATTGTTGCAACCGCTACCTGTTCCAGGTTGGAAGTGGGAGCACATCACCATGGATTTTATAGTAGGATAACATCGGTCTCAGCAGAATCATGACGCCATTTAGGTGATTGTGGATCAATTGACTAAATAGGCTCATTTCATTGCTTATAGTATGACATACCCGGTGGAAAGGATGAGCCAAATGTACATACAACAAGTCGTGCGACTTCATGGTGTACCGGTGTCAATTGTGTCAGACCATAACGCACGTTTTACTTCTAGATTTTAGGAAAGTCTGCAAGAAGCTATGGGAACCTCATTAAAAATGAGTACTGCTTTTCACCCTCAGACAGACGGGCAAACTGAGCGTGTTAATCAGGTCATAGAGGATATGTTTAGGGCTTGTGTCATCGATTTTGAATTATCTTGGGAGATGCACTTGCCTTTGGTAGAATTTGCATATAACAATAGCTACCACATGAGTATCGGGATGGCTCCGTTCGAAGCATTGTACGGACAACCATGTCCTTCTCCGTTATGTTGTGCAGAGGTTGGAGATACAGAATTGTTGGGACCAAATTTGGTTAGAGAAACCAATGAAAAAATTTCTTTGATCAAGGAAAGGATGAGAACTAGACAGAGCAAGTTTACAAGTTATGCTGATCGACTCCCAAAGGACTTGGAAATCGGTGTTGGAGATCACGTACTTCTTAAGGTCTCACCGACTTGAGGAGTTGTGCGCTTTGGTCTCAAGAAAGTGAAGTTAGCCCCACATTTCATCGGACTATTCAAAATTTTGGATCGTATTGGAAAAGTGGCTTATCGACTTGCGCTACCACCAAAGATGTCTAGGGTTCACAATGTATTCCATGTTAGTATGCTGAGAAAATTCATACGAGACCCCTCACACATGGTTAGTTTCGACAATACTGAGATGAGTCATAACGTTTCTTACAAGGAGAGGCCCGTGAAAATTCTACATCAGAGTATCAAGAAGTTGAGAAATAAGGACATTCCGTTGGTGAAGGTTCAGTGGAATCACCATGACGAGAATGAAGCCTCGTAGGAAGTTGAAGCTAATATGAGGAAGAAATACTCGGAGTTATTTCATGACTAGTTAGTCGAGATTTCGGGGGGTGAAATCCTGTTTTAAGGGCGGAAGAATGTAACAAACTACATTTTCATTCAATATTAAATTTGCATTTTCATGTTTAATCTGTATTGTTGATTTCATTTAATTTTAATTGCATTTCCTTATTTATTTTAATTTTGTATTACTGGTCTTATTTATTAGAATTCTAGTTGGGGTCAAACTATAATTTTATAAAATTTAGTGATACCTATGTTGGATTTCAAATTTGTATTTCAAAACGGTGGAAACATTTTCTTTTAACTCAAATTGTATTTTTATAAACCATATAATCATTTCTTACATTAAAATGAATTTTTTTGTATTTTTGTAGTGATCATCGCGCCGCGGAAATACCAAATTATGTTAAAAATTGTCCGCGCCGCGTTAAACTTCCACAGATTTTGGAATTGACATCAAGCTAGAAGTGACATATACTTGAATTCCATTTATGGAAACTAATGATTGGTTAGGCCTTGTTTGGGATTGGTTTTGGTTTATGTGCTAACCTTATGCCATTAGTTGTTTTCCTAAACAATTAAAGTGATTCCTAGGCAACTTGTTCTTGCCTTGTTTGGCAATACTACTTATGTGAGTATTAGTTTGTAACTTTAAGCTACAAATTCCCAAACACTTGCAATTGACCCCTAGTTCACATAGTTGACCCCTACTATCTCCATATACACATATACGTATGTGTTTGAGCTGTGTAAATTAGGTGTATTTAGAAATTTGTAAACAAAACCTTTTGTTGAGTGTTTGAGGATGAACTTGGAGCCCAAGTTCCTCAATTGATCTTCGATATGTACTCTTATGCACTCACACGATCTGCACTTGGCTCTTGCAAACTAAAATAGAGAGAATACAGAGGGTTTAGAGAGAGAGTCCAAGAAGAGAACTTACAAATTTTAGTAAGAAGAAGCTTCAATCTTCTTAGCTAAGTTTGCAATTAGAGATTCTTATTCTTGAAATATTTCTCAACAAACACACACCTTCTATCATGATGAGTATTTTTAAACTCACTCTGAATGCAATTCATGTCTCAAAATCTGTTTGTATTGTTAGAATTAGAAGTCACCATTGTTAATTTTAAGTCTGAACTCTATAGTTTGAAAACATGAGTTTTTCAATCTGAACCAAAATTCATTTTCAGAGATGAATATTAAAGATTATGGTACATAGCGACTACGGTTTAAGTTATAGAGCCTAATTCATTCGTATCGCAACGTATATTAAAAATGAAATTTCGCATCTCTCATTTTTTTGTAAAATTCGAGAACTATGATTGAAATTGTTAAATTCGATCACATATTCATAATCCTTGCAGAAAAATGGACAGAACCATATATTACAAGTCATGTTTGCATTTGAATTTCAAAATGGGTCAAAAATAGGCTTTAAATTCGTAGCAAAGGAGAAACTGTTGAAAAACACACAGTAGCAATCGATTGGCATGTTTACCAATCGATTGGCATTTTTCAAAACTAACGACTTTTAGTAAAACAGTCATAACTTCCTCTAGAAAACTCAAAAATGCGCATCGTTTGAAGCGTTGGGAACTAGACTCAATGACCTTTCTTTGATATGTAATTCATTCACAAATATTATAACTCATTTTTAAGGACATTGCCTCCAAGTGGACCTGCTTGTGTTCTTGTAGCTGTAAAAGCGTATTTAAGGTATTTTCTGATGAATTCACAAGTTGTTTCATATAAGATTTGATTTCTTCTTGTATATCCATGGTTATCATTCCCAGTACTTTATATTTTCTATATAAAGTTACATGACATACACGGGGAGTTCGTTTTACATGCATGGTGAGTGTGGGTCAGTGTGAAAATAGTAAGTTGTTGAGATTGCATATTGGACACTCCCTGGTACGTGTGTACTAAAATGTGATGTTTCGAGATTGCGGCTAGAGTATCTTTGAAATGCGACTGTGGCAAAACTGGACACTCCCTGGCGCCTATGGAAGCACTAAAGTGTGTGACGCCGACTTGGACATTCCCTAGCACCCATGGTAGTGCTAAAGTATGGCCTATTGGACACTCCTTGGCATATGTGGTATGACTAAAGTATGAGTCAATTGGGCACTACCTGGTACCCCATACTAAAGTGTGAGGCAAAATGGACACTCCCTGGTACCCCTGTACTAAAGCATGGTCACCTTAGTGTTTCAAGATACTGGAGTGTGAGAGTGAGATGATGTGTTGTCGAGGGAAAAGAGTTTGGTGAGATGAAAATGGTTGCATTGTTCCATGCACGGTCACATGTGTTACGGATTGGAAATTATGACATTATCATTATTGTTTTATAATTTTAAATTCATTACTATGTTTCTAATCTATTGAATAATGAAACTGTGAAATGGAAAATAGTAAATGAGTATGGTTTACATTCAAGTACATGTTTTTAATACTCACCAGCTTCATGAAGCTGACGGCATTGATGCGCCCTGGATATTCGTGTCTAGGATTTTCAGGTTATAATCAAGCTGGACCCTACGACTATGCGAATTGAAAAACAACTACTGAGGGAAAAATTCATGATTATTGCTTTTTTATTACGAAAACTGAACCTGAAATAATGATGACTGTAATAGATAGTATTATTTTATTTGCAAGGCGAGTTGTGCCTTTAGTAGATTACGTGCTGTAAAAATTATCAATTTGGAAAAAATTTTTAAGCCTTAATTGTTCTTACTCTAATTTAATTATTGTGTTGTTCGACGTTTGGGAGGGAATTGATCCTTCATACTGTCGCGACTACGAGTCCATAAAGGAAATTAAATGTTTTCCATATTTATGCTACGTCGGGGCATGACAAGTATACCTCTCCCTTGTATTGCATGTGCATCCTACTTCTCCTTGATTTAATCTCTTGAAATGATTTTCATTAGATTTTCCTTTTTTCCATTTATACTATCGAGTATGTTTGAGGAAACAACACCAATTATGAATTAATAACAAGGGTATTTCAATCAAGGCCTACCGTTCATTAGGGCGAGGAGGGGGTGCTTTAGTCCTGCTTGGGCTCCTTCCCCTCTCGTACCCAGGACCCTAAACATAGTTTCTGGTAATGAAGGGCGAGTAATCTTATTAAATTTTGGGCAAGTCAAACTTGTGTTTCCTAATTCCTGATAAAAATTAGGTGGCGACTCTTTGCATCTAGGATCGCGTGAGGAAGTTCTAGGTCCTTGAAGTGTGCTCCTTGGATCCATCCCAGGACACTGTTAAGGAACACCAGGACCCCCTTCTCAATGCACATGGTCCACACACACGCACACGCTACTTCTTTAAGGTGAGTTCTAAACTCACTGGGTAACGTATTTAAGATGTTTTTACATGATCAAAGAAGGAAAGACGCACAGATTTTCTTTTCCCAAATTCTAGTTCTGGACTTCACGTTTCTGGGAAGAAGACATAGTCCTAAGCGATTGACATCATTGTTGGCCCAATCGGTTATCATTTAGTGCAATCGATTGGTATTGATTGGGACCTAATCGATTGGACTTTTTTTTAATCGATTGTTACTGATTTTTTCCCAATTGATTGGACCATAATCTCAATCGATTGGTAGTTATAGATGTTGATATTTCATGTTGATTATATTAGGAACTGCTTAGTTGTTTAATTGTTGTTCTGTGATCCCCACATGCAATACTGTAAAAAAAGAGATAATGAGACGCCGTAATGTTATAACATTAGGAATAACGTGTTATTACTTTGAGATGTTCGTTAACGTACCAGTCAGGTATCGATTTGGTTATCATTCATTTTATCCAGTATAGTCAGACCACATGGGAAATGTCATGTATTGGAGTTGGTATGGAACTAAATAGGTTGCTAAGATTTGGGAATCTTGCGTGGCCAGGTGTTGGTCATTAATATGTCCTTAAAAGCGGTGGACCGGACCAAGTAGCCCTAAGATAGACTAATGATCCATTAATATGTCCTTAAAAGCTGTGGACTGTGAATATGTCCTTAATTAGTGCATTACGAGAAGTTGTGGCAATAGAAAGGTATGTCTTGCTCATTAACATGTCCTTAAAAGCAGTAGACCATGCATAACTCCTTAAAAGCGATGGACCAGATCAATGGTGTATCCGAAGAAGTAATTATTGTCAAGTCTGTACTTCGATCAGTAGAGTTTAGTCGGTCTTTGTGTACAAGACATTAGTGATCGGTTAAGGAAAGGTTGAATAAAAAGATACTATTAGTATAAATTAACCCTTTATCGTTTCAATAACTTGTAACAACTTTGTAACTATGATACCCTATTAATGTTTTATTCACTCAACTTTCATTAGTTGACAGCATTCATGCCATTGGATATTACCACGTCTAGCATATTTATGACCATACAAGGAAAGGACCTATGGGTGAGGACTTCTAGGCTAGAGCTGACGCTACTGTGGAGGGCTACCCCGAGGGAGATCCGGTGAAGGACGACTACTATGCCAATGGAAGACTAGGGCTATGATGCAAACCCCAATAGAATTGCTTTGAGACCCAAAAACAAAGATTGAATATCTTCCCAAGAAAGCTAAAAATCATATTGAATATAATTGTGAACCTGTGACCCAACGATTATTATGAATTGCAAACCTCAAGTATTTCAATATGAACCTGTGACCTAAACACCTAATGTCACAATTATGAGGAGGAAATTCAAAATTACCTCAATTGGCATTGGGAACCACATCTCTTCTTTTTGGTGGTTCAGTCTTGGATTTTATGGTAGCCCCCTTCATCTTTCCTCCCATTTGGCCTCCATGAAGTAGAAGAGCCCAGATTTTGAGAAGACCAAAGTCCTTTTCTTTTAATCTGCCTTTCTACTTTTATTGCCATATGTGCCATGTCCTCCAATTCCACATAGTTTTGCAATTCCACCGCATTTACTATGTCCTGGCTCAGCCTATTTAAAAACCTTGCCATGGTAGCTTCTCTATCCTCCTCTACATTAGCCTGAATCATAGCGATCTCCAACTCTTTGTAGCAGTCATCCATATTGTTATAGCCTTGAGTAAGGCTTTGTAATTTTTTATACAAGTCCCTATGGTAATGACTTGGAACAAACCACTTCCTCATGATGGCCTTCATTTCCTCTCACGTCTCAATAGGCTTTTCATGATTTCTTCTCCTGTTTATCACAAGTTGATCCCACTATATAATTGCATAATCAGTAAACTTAATGACAAGAAGTTTTACATTTTTTTTCCTCGGAGTAGCTGTGGCACTCAAGAATCAACTCCACCTTCTTCTCCCATTCCAAATACACTTTAGAATCGTTTTTTCCTTGGAACGACAGTATCTTCAGCTTGATGTTTCCCAAGTTTCTATCAACCCCATCTTACCATCTCGGATCTCTTTGGAAGCCTCTACCATGCCTTTCTCTCCATGGCCTAAATATGCCCCCACTATTCATTGAAGCTTGATCTTCTTATTCATCGAACTCATCCTTATGATTGTCATCAGATTCATCTATGGGTACCATGGACATCGATTGCGGGTAAAGTCCTGTCAGTCTCAGTATGTCCCGAGATGGATCCAAGGCTGCATACAAAGACCTAGGCCTTACGGCTTTAATCCACTTGACTAGAGTCGCCACCTGATTTTTATGGATTCAGGAAATTGTGAGCTGACTTGCTCAAAATGGAAGGGTACTCACCTTTCATTGCCAAAAATGGGCTCGGGGATCTTGGTACAAAAAGGGGAAGGAGCCATAAGCTTGCACCAAAATAACCCATCCTCGCCCTACCTTACGGTAGGCCTTGCCAATATCCTTGTTTTTAATTTATAATTGGTGCTCTTTCCTAAATCATACTAGGTAATATATATACATGGCATAATGAGCATCTAAGGAAAATCAATCACAAGATTAAGTTCAAGTAGAAAACGGATGTGCATACAATACTAGAGAAAGGATAGAAATACTTACAGTGGACCGATCCCTCTCGGGATCAAATGCAAAGAAAGAAAACGTGCATAGAATGCAAAGGAAATAAGAGAACTTACACTGGAGTGAATCATGCAGAATCAGAATGGAAATTAAAGGTAAGCATGCTATGCAACATGCAACAATCCTAGATAGTTTGTCTCTAACAAATAAGCATATAACAGAGATCATCCTAAAGGATTTGTGTCATTGATGTGAAAGTTGTAAATCTAGCAAAATCTCTTAGTCGAAGGATAGAAGAATGTTTATGACACATGGACACTAAGTCATATGCGGAAGAGGCAAGATCGATCCAAGAAGTTGAATTCGAGTCTTTTGGATCTCTGCATCAAAATACCACAAAATAAATCAAGCATTGCAAAAGAACTAAAGAAATCCAAGCATACAAGTGAAATGCATGAAAAATGAGAGAAATTGTCATTAATCATAATTCCATATTTGAATACCTTACTAAAACCACTCCAAAAGTAGGCATAAACAATGAATAAATTCAATTCCTTTTCTGTATAATAAGTTCAATGAGTTAGGAAGATTTTCCAAAAAGTAGGACCTCATTTGCAAAGTGATTTATGAGTTCTATTCATTTTAAAAGTCTCTGTCCAGTCTCATCGACTGATTTTGCAAATATCATAACTAAATTCACAAAACATATATGAAGGTCTATCTTGTGTCAAAAGAAAGGTATTTCATTGAAGTTTATGAAAAAAAACTACTTTTATAAACTCGGATTGAACTTGAGTTCTCTGAAAATTGATTTGAAACGGACTTTATTGAAATTTTGATATCATGTGATATATAAAAAATATGCAAAATCACTCAAACATGCTCTTTCAAGCTTTTGATCTTTCTTTTTGTTATCCTAAAATGATTTCTAATCCATGTTTTAGATTTGTTATCAAGAAAACAAAGTATGATCATCTTGTACGCATAATTCATTTATAATAGAGATTTGGAAGATTCTAACATAGTCTTACTTTCGTCATTCTCTTGAAAGATAACCTTAGCTTGATCATCTTGACTTAGTGTCAGTGTAATCTTATCAAGCTACGGATTACTTCCAAGAAGAATGTCAATTGCATCCTCCAGTCATTTTCTAAACTTCAATCATGAATAAATCATGTTTCAAGTATATCAACCGTCTTTCTGAGAATTTTTTGAAAATAAGTGAGGTTAATCAAAGCAAACCGGATGAAGGTGATTTCATCTTTTTTTCATCGATGAATTTTGAAGTCAAGCCTCAAGGGTGATAATGAGTTCTAAACCCATGAATAGAGTCAAATTTGGTTTAATGAACAATTCTTGGTTCATTAATTTTATCTTATAGAAAAAACACTTTTAGTGAAGTGGGAAGTCCTTTGAAAATATCAAAATCAAGAATGAAGAAGTCCATGATGACTTCCAATCAAATTTGCCTTTCTTGGTAAAGAACACCAAACTGGTTAGTTAAAGGACTTACAATTATCATCTTGGTATGCCTAAAAGTGGAAATAGGAGTATATATATACATATAGAGTCATAGAATGAAATATACATCTTCATCATGGACTCAAAGGAAAGGCAAAGAATGATGCATGTTCAAGTGTATGCACATGTGCTCTTTACTAAAAGAGGAAAGAAAACTCAAGAACACCAATCATCTTCCAAGTGAAGGAAAAATATGAAAATAGCACCTATAATCTATCTTTTATCAACAAAATCAACTAGAACTTGGATCTTTGTTTGAGTTGTGTGAGAAATCAAAGAAAAGATGTGAAGAAAACAAAAAGAAGAAAGAAAAGATCCAAGATCTAGAAATACATAGATATATACAAAACTAGTAGATTAAAGAGGTAGTTTTAGAGTTTTCCTCTTGAAGATCCCTCAAAAATGAAAAGATGTGGAAGAAAGTTCTTCCTCCTTCAAGTGTTCTTGAAACTCCAAGCCAAGGGTGCAGGATGTTAACTTAGATATCCTAGAATACTACTTATTTTTAGGAAAACAAAGAAAATGTTTTTCTTACTTTTTCTTTTTCTTTTCAAGAACAACTTTTGTTTTTTTCTACTGCCTTTCTCTGAAATTTCAAGTATGCTAGTATATCTCTCTAGTATACTTCTTAGTGTGTTTTCAAGTGTGATGAAAGAATGACCAAGGGTCCAATTTATAAGCAAATATTGAGATATTGATGGATTTTCAAGCTTTTGAATGGGTGAAATGGTCATTTGAGGGGCATAAGAAACTTCTAGGAAGCTTACTATATGTTTGTATACATATATAGGATAAAATATCAAGTGGGTATAATTATAATTAGATGGCGTGTAGGAAAATTTGAGGAAGCTCACTTTTACCACACATGCTTATATACATATATAGGAGAAAATCTCAAGTCGTAAAACTTCTAGGAAGCTCACTTTTAAACATATGTGTGTATACATATAAACCAAACCAAACCAAGCCTTGTGTCCCAGTCAATTGGGGTTGGTTGTATGATTCCTTTTTCTCCATTCTGCACTATCAAGAGCTATATGCTCATTTAAATGATATACATTCATATCTTGTTGCACTACGTACTTCCAAGTCAGTCTAGGTCTGCCTATCCCTCTAACCATTCCAATCACTATGATCTTATCACTCTTTCGTACAGGAGCATCTATTGTTTTTTGTTGCATATGGACGAATCATCTAAGTTTATTCTCCCTCAACTTATCCTCAAACTGTGCCACTCCTATAGTCTCTCGAATGTACTCATTTCTAATTCTATCTTTCCTAGTCTTACCACACATCCATCTTAGCATCCTCATCTCAGCTACGCTCAGTTTGCTAATGTGTTATTTCTTAGTTTCCCAACACTCTGTCCCACAGAGCATAGCTAGCCTAATAGTTGTCCTATAAAATTTTCCTTTCAATTTTGTTGGTATTCTCCGGTCACATAATACTCCAGAAGCACTCCTCCACTTAAGCCAGCCTACTTTAATTCTATGGATCACGTCATCATCAATCTCTCCATCTCTATTGATCATTGATCCTAGATAGCAAAAGTATTCCCTCTTTGGGATCTCCTGGTCTTCGATCTTCACTACTTCGTCGTCTCTACTTCCCCTGTTGCTAAAACTATATTCCATGTATTCTATTTTCATGCTACTTATCTTTAGCCCCTTAGTCTCGAGTGCTTCTCTCCAAGCTTCCGATTTTGTGTTGAGTCCCCCTTTAGTCTCATTAACCAAGACAATATCATCTGCGAACAACATACACTATGGGACTTCATCTTGAATATGTTTAGTCAATTCATCCATAATTATGGTGAATAAATAAGGGCTCAAGGCCGACCCTTGGTGCAAGCCTACGGTAATTGGAAATTCGCTTGTTTCTCTGGTCAGTGATCTAATTGTAGTAACCGCTTCATCATACATATCCTTCACCACGTCAATATATCCCTTGGTCACTCCCTTATTCTCTAACACCCACCAAATTAAATCTCTAGGCAGCTTATCATAAGCTTTCTCTAAATCAATAAAAACCATATTTAGATCTTTTTTCTTCTCTCTATACTTTTCCATTAATCTCCTAAGTAAATAAATTGCTTCCATAGTTGATATGCATAAATCTAAACTGATTTTCTGACACTGATGTTGCACCTCTTAAGCGATGCTCCATCACTCTCTCCCATAGCTTCATAGTATGGCTCATTAACTTAATACCTCTATAGTTGTTGCATTGTTTTACATCTCCTTTTTTCTTATATATATGCACTAGAATACTCTTCCTCCACTCACAGGCATTTTTCTAGTCATTAAAATCCTATTAAAAACATTTATAAGCCAAGATGTCCCCACATCTCTCAAGTATTTCCAAACCTCAATGGGGATCCCATCTGGTCCTAAGGCCTTATTGGGTTTCATCTTCTTCAAAGCAAATTCCACCTCATACTTCCCTATTCTCAGATAGAATCTGTATTCTTTAGTTTCATCACAACTTCTAGTTTCTTCTTCAATTGTGTTATCCATTTGCTTCTCATTCAGCAACTTCTCAAAATAGCTCTTCCACCTTTCCTTAATCTCTTCATTGTTCACTAATACACTAGAGTCATTGCTTTTTTATACACGTAACCTGATTAATGTCTCTTATTTTCCTTTCTCTCGACTTAGCAAGCTTATAAATACATTTTTCTCCCTCTCTAGTGTCTAGCTTGGTATAGAAGTCGTCATAGGCTTTCATTTTTGCAACTTTAACTATCCTTTTAACCTCCTTATTTGCACATTTATAGCTCTTGAAGTTTTCCTCACTTCTATCATTTTGCCACTTCTTAAAGCAATCCTTTTTGGTTTTTACTACAGCTTGTACCTCTTCATTCAACCACCAAGTATCTTTAGATGCTAACCCTCTTCCCTTCGACTCTCCAAGGACTTGCTTCAATATTCTCGTGATGCACCCTACCATTCTATTCCACATAGTATTGCTTCCATCTTCCAAATTCCAAGGTGCTTCAGTATACACTCAATCTTAAAATATCGCTAGTTTCGGGCCTTTAAGATTCCACCACCTAGTTCGTGGGTTATTAGGGTCTTTCTAGTATGTCGTTCTCCTTTTATATAGATATCTAAAATAGTAAGTCTATGTTGAGATGTTAAACTCTCCCCTGGGATGACCTTACAGTCTTTACATGCTAGGCGGTCTGCCTTTCTCACAAGGAACAAATGGATCTGACTTCTATTAGATCCACACTTGAAGATTATCAAGTGTTCTTCCCTCTTTTTGAAAAAGATGCTTGCTACTACAAGATCATATGCTACGGCAAAATCTAGAATACTCATCCATGCCTCATTCTGAACTCTAAAACCATAACCCCATGCACCCCCTCATATCTAGTTCTATCTTCGCCTATGTGGCCATTAAAATCTCCACCTACAATCATCTTCTCTCCTCCCGGTATTTCTTGCATTTAAGCATCCAACTCATCCCAGAATTGTCTTTTAGTGTGATCATCCAATCCTACTTGATGCGCGTATGCACTAATAACATTAATTATATCCACTCCAATTGCCAGTTTGATAAGCAATATTTTATCTCCTTTCCTCGTAACTGTCACAACTTTATCCTTGAGGTTCTTGTCAACCACGATTCCGACACCATTTCTATTCCTATCTTTCCCCGTATAGAATATCTTATACCCGGTCTTTTCTACCTCCTTAGCTTTCACTCTAACCCACTTTGTTTCTTGTAAACATACTAAATTTACCTTCCTTCTAATCATAGTGTCTACTAGTTCCATAACTTTACCTGTTAGGGTCCTATATTCAAATTAGCTAACCTAAGCCTATAGTTCTGGACTAGCTTCTTTACCCGCGGTGGCCTAGATGAGCGCGGGAACCCTTGCTTATTTAACACTGCACTTGGGCATCGATTTGGCACTCCTTGTACATTTTTCGAAACACCCAAAGGCAAGCGCAACGCGTCGCTTAAAGGGAATGCCCTAGCATTTACACGAGTAATCATATTTAGATTCATATCATAAGGATCCGACGTTTTTTTTTTTACGTGCTGGCTGTCGAGCTACTTAACGCACTAACCCTCCTCTTTTATTGAGGCTTACATATATAGGAAAAAATATCAAGTGGTGGCCTTCATGGGAGGGTGGTGGCCCTCATGGGAGCCGCCACCTCCTTGTGGGGTCTGCCATTTGAACTTTTATTTTTATTTAATTTATTATTTTTGTGTGTTTCAAGCATTTTCCTAAAATTTCACGCTTGAAACATTAATAACCATTTTCCCTATATCATACGCTTGTTTTAAAATCAATTTTGAGAAATCACGAATCTAGGCTCAAAGGTGTACTTTGGGCTCCAAGAACACTTTTTGAAGTCCGAACTTTCATTGCGCAGAACCGAGATACCTTCTTTGAGGTATTTTCATCATCGAGGTCTTCAAGAATTTGTTCTCCCTAAACACTGAGAGTGTGGTCAAAATTGGGTGTCTACATGTACATGTATTTGTTGCCTTCTAGCATTACAAACTCTTTGGGGATGCACTTCACACCGAGTAGCAATATTAGCATCTTGTCCATCCATCCTATCCCGAATCTCATTCAACATCATACCCATATGTTCAAATTGTTGCTGCATAGCTTGCAACATGAAAGACATATCTATCTTTCCTTCTTTGTTTGACTGAGAAGACATAACTAAAATATGTAGATAAATATTAGAAGCAAAGCCTTATAGTACTCCCTCACGTATATGCACTCAAATTATGTCATTTACACTTGTGTTTTTCACTCTTAATTGACTTTTTCCCGAAATTAATCTCACACTCTCTAGCCTTTTTACACTCGTAACTCCCCTTTTCAGTTCTTTAATGAAGAAGACAAACTTGAATCAAGAGATCTCAATGGGTAGTGTTTTAAACCTACACCAATGGCAAAAGCATTTTAGAAACAACGAAACAAAGGAGGACAACAATCAGATTTGAGAGAATTGAAACGCACTTTTTCTGTATGATAGAACTTGAATACTCTAAAACACAATTCAGTATCAATGAATTCAAAGAAAACAAAAAGTCAGATCTGGAAACAAGAAATTAGAAATTTTTATTGTTTTGAGAGAACTAGAATCACGATTAGTACGCCTCAAAGGAAGAGGGAAACAAAAAATCAGGATTCAAATATAATTTTTTTTTCTATACTCTCTTTTGTTTTCCCTAGACATCTCTTCTTTTCTTTTTTCGTTTTCTTTTTTAAACTAGAAGCACGAACTAATCAAAGAAGAACTATTCAGAAACTGGAAAAACTATTCAGAAACTGGAAGAACAAGAGAACATGAGGAACATGAGGAACACAACATGAATAACAAACAGAGACTGAAGAACATGAAGAATAAGCAGAGAGAGAATGAAATTTTTTTTAAAAAATGATAGTAACCTGATTTTAGAAACCTTGTTCTGATACCAAATGATGCAAACCCCAATAGACTAACTTTGAGACCCAACAACAAAGATTGAATATCTTCTTAAGAAAGCTAAAAATCAGGTTGCATGTAATAATGAACCTGTGACCCAACGATTATAATGGATCGCAAACCACAAGTATTCCAATAGTGAACCTGTGACCCAATAATTATAACGAATCGCAAACTACAAGTATTCAAGTTTGAACGCCCCAAGGTAAGAACCTTGACAAGTTCTGGAAGTTCAATGAAGAACCAAGAAGAAGAAGGAATAAACATCACTTTGCTATAATTTTCAATAATCTGCCTTTCATGAGATAGAAAATGATATAAATAGGATTGGAATAACCCTCCAACCGTATGATTTAATGCCGTCTCGTTTTTTTAGTAAAGACTAACACAAAAAACTAGTTTGACTCATTAATTGTACTTGGAAATATGAACAAACACTCAACCACTAGCTATAAAGCATAATTAGCCATAATTTAACTATTTAAATTAGCAGCTGCAACTTAAAAGCTTAACTTGCGCAAACATGTAATTTGCTATATATATGAGTTGAACAAGAAGACCTAATCAGATTGGGCCAGGTCCATACGCATGAAGCATCTTTTGGAATTTATATTCAGCCCACATCTTCACATATATGAATTATGTTGATAAAGTCTTCATTCCCCTTCGGGCCACACTTATGAGATTTGGAATCAACCCAAATTTCTTGAAGCAGCCCAATAAATGCCTCCTTTATCTTCTTGGACCTTGCTCTAGTAATTGGCCCACTTGGGACATGCAATGGATCTTGTAATGGCTCACATTGATTCTCATCAGGCAAGATCACAGTTGCTTTATTTTATGCTTTCAAACTTATTATGTTTTGTAATCAGGCATGTGTTGCCTTAAGACTTTGGTCCTATTTATTATTTCAGACGCCGATTGTAACAACTAAAATTTGTAACTTTAAGTTATATTTTTATATCCTGAACTTAGATCTGTTCTTTTCTGCTTCTTTTTCTTTTAGTATTTAAAACTATGTGATGTGGACAATCATGTGACTTCATCAGTCACGGCCTATAGACCCAAAAATGAATTTTTATTCTCTTTATTTTTGTTGTTCCGGAGCATGATACAAATGAATCCGACCAATTAAGTAAATGATCGTGCATTTAGGAGAGTTATTATTTTGATTTATTAATTTAATTATTTATTTTATTTTTTGCGAATGAGTCAATTTTCTTTTGCACTGCAATTTTTTATTTTAGATTAATATTAGAACGGTGATAGCTGACACAGACTCTCAAACTTTGTAATAAGTACAATTTGGTCTCCCTACTTAAAACTTCAATTGTAATTTTGTTCACTACACTTAATTTATTTTTGTATCACTGTGCAGGAGTTTGTTATAGCCGAACACATATGGTTAATATTATTCGATAAGATGCGAAGAAATGTTACATCCTTCCACAGCCTCACAAGCCTCGAGGTTAATATGCTCTATTTCGTGGAGATTGTGCTTTCAGTTGTGAGTAAAGTAGATATGAGGCATTCTCATGTATTGCTGTCTTCCAAGTTTGAGGAAGTTTTAGATTTAACCAGAAATGAGTTTTCTCCATGTATTGTTATTGCCATACTAATAGCAGAGCTTGCTAATTTGAATTGCCAATTTAAATTGAGTGTAATTGAAATGATGTTACTACATGGATCAAGATTTTAATTTCTCACATTTTTATAAAGTACTATTTAAGTACCCAAGACCTTGTGTCTCAAGTGGTATATATGTGCTGGCCTCTCTCAGGCTAGTGTTCGAGTCCTATGGGAGTCACTCTCTTTGGGGAGTTTGTTCCCCCCACCTTGTGTGTGTGCGTGCACCTCTGTGCGCTTTGCCCCTAGCAAAAAAAAAAAAAAAGGGTACTATTTAAGCACTTGAAAGTTTCTATATTTTCCTATTGTTACGAATGAATAGATTTTTTTCTGTGTTTCTATTGTATTTCCTCTTTTTTGAAATATGTAGGAGTCTATCTTGAATGGTAATTGATATTGGGATCGGAGCAGAGAGACTCCGATCACCTCTTTGTTGCCTCTCACGACTATGGAACTTGCTTTCATGCTATGGTGAGGATGTTAGCATTTAAGATTTTAATTTGGAAAGCATAGCATTATATGCACTTTCAAATATGTGCAACACTACCTTTTCTTAATAACTTTTGACTTAAGAGCTATTTGACTTTTGGCTTATGGGCTGTTTGGCTTTTAGCTTAGGAACTTTTGGCTTAGAAATTATGTTGAAGGCACGCACATTTATTAAGTGCCGAAGCCATATAGAGTTAGTTAATGCCGAAGGCATGTATTGTTAGAATTGTTAGACAGTTCCTTTAAGCATGGATTATACCTAGTACATTTATAAAAGGATTATACTGTACATATTTAGAATTTTAATTTGGTGTGTGTGTGTGTGTGTGTGTGTGGGGGGGGGGGGGGGGGGGGGGGGGAGGGGGTGTTTTGTTTGTGTGTGTGTTGTGCAAAAAGTGTGGGGATATTTTCAATTTAATAAAAATTTAAATTTAAGAAAATTGAGTAGAGTGAGAACAATTTTGAATTCTTAGATGATGATGCACTTCAAGGGTTCAAAGTGTCATCATAGTCATCAAAAATATTCCTCCTTTACACCAAAAAGAAAGAAAAGAAAAAAAAATCATTCCTCCTATATTATATAGATGTTATACCAAATCATGTTGTCTGTCTGTGTAGAGTGAGAACAATTATAGATCCTTAGATGATGATAAACATCAACAGTTCAAAGTGTCATCATAGTCCTAAAAAAACATTCCTCCTTTACACCAAAAAAAGAAAGAAAAGAAAAGAAAATCATTCCTCCTATATATATATATATATATAGATGTTATACCAAAGGATGTTGTATCTCTGTTGCTTCCAATGCGCTTAATTTAAAGGTCTTGTTTGGCAACAACTTTTTCGCATATGCAATTTGACTAAAAAATTTACTTTTGGTCAAAGTTTAGTAAACCTTTTGGTCCATAACAAATTTCTGTAATTGACTTGTCGTTTTGGTGATTGAATTGCAAACAATATAGTTTACCATACACTTTCCTTTTAACTTTTGGTGTCCTGTGATCACTTATGGGCTTAAAAAATATTGTTGACCAAATATGGTCTTTAAACCCAGAGAGAGAGAGAGAGAGATCAGTAGATGAAGCCTGTGAACTCGAAGGAATTATCTTGTGTGATCGTCACATTCATGCAACTTTCACTGTGATTTGAGTCTTGTGTGAATTTAGGGGTGCCATTTGAAACTGAAATTCCGATTCTAATCCAAAAAATTTCGATTTTGGCAACTAAATATATACATTTTGAATTCCGAAAATTCTCAAAATATTCGGATCGGAATCGAAATTGTTTTAAAATTTCAAAAATTTTCAAAAATATTTCAAAATTATATTTTCCGGAACTTTTCTGAAAAGTATTTCGAAAATTCAATTTTGCTAGGGGTGTACATAACACATCGAAAAAATATAAAAGAGGGGATGTGATGTGCTTCTATAAAATGCCTACAAACCTCAAGTGAAATCCTACTAAGTTTGAGCTTGGCTTGGTGGCATGGCTTGAGCAGCTGAGCTATAAGCTTGATCTCTTAATTGAAAATTTTCATTTTTTTTTTCAATTTTAAAAATTTTCGAATTCCGAAAATTCTAAAATTTCGAAATCACAAAGCAAAATAGAAATTCCAAAATCTCCAAATCGGAATCGAATCGGAATTGGAAATGTTATTTTCATTCCGAAATTTTTAGAATTTTTTCCAAAAGGCCAATTTTCAATCCGTTTCGTCCCACTTGCACCCCTATGTGAATCTCACATGGGACCTAAACTAATGAAGATATCACGTTAGACGTCATGTCACTGCACTGTAACATGGAATACTTTCTCGTGAACTAGGATTTCTAGAAGAAGCTGACAACTAAATTTAGATTGTGTCACGTAACGATTAATATTGGCCCTCCAAAGCCTATAATCTTGTTATAACACCAACGTACAATCATATACATCTATACATATACGTACATTTCCAGGAAGATCCAAATTTCAGACGCCTCACCCCCTTCGGTCCATCACAAATATCTCTTCAAGAGGGTTTCATGTTTTACTTGTCACCAAGTCATATACATTCAAACACACACACACACACACAGAGCCAGATAAACATTCTCATACACAAGCTGCCATTTCTTGTGGCGTTGGGAGGCTTAGAGAGAGAGAGAGAGAGAGAGAGAGAGAGAGGGGTAGGATACATAAATAGGAAGATTCACAATTCACATTGAATATTATTTTTAGAGAGAGATGAGAGAAGGATTGAGGAGAGAAGATGGAGAAAAGATTCAAAAGATTTCTTTTTATAAATTATTTTCATTTGCGGATGGGCTTGATAAAATGTTGATGTTTGTTGGTGGGATATGTGCCTGTGTGAATGGGCTAACACAGCCTCTCATGACGGTCATTTTTGGTCAGCTTATTAACTCTTTTGGCACCACAACATCATCCAATGTTGTCCATGAAGTTTCAAAGGTACTTCTTTCTATTTTCTTTTCAATTTTTTTTTTTTTTTTTTTACTTTTAAATTTTTTATTTTCGTCTTATTGATTAGCTAGGGTTTTCCAAATTTTTTTTTCTTTAAGTTTTGTTGAGAGAAGCGATATTTTGATAAATTTTGAACGCTTTGCTTTTAAGATTAATTAATCAAAGCAAATTAATAATGGAAAGAGAAATTAATTAAAAGTATGAATATGTAACAAGTAATTTCAGTCAATGAAGCATACTTTTTCAAATTCTTCTTTTAAAAATAAAAATAAAAGTGATGTCTTTATTAAAAAAAAAATTTGGCGAAACAACCAAGTGATTTGATCATATCATACGTAATGAAATGGTTATAAATTTTGTCGTCCATATGTGTCAAAGTACGTAACTTAATTAGTGCAATAACCATCGTTCCTTGAAAACTACCATCAACAATAGTTGTTCTCAAATGTTACAAACTTTGTCACCAAGTTTGTAACCAAAGGCTTTTCTTTATTTATTTATTTATTTTAGAATAGCAAATACAGATATTAAGTCTAGCTTAGGATTACACCATCAAAGTACAAAGCTCACTCTATGTAGGATATTCCTACACTCCTAAACCTGCAGTACTGTACCCCTAAGAGAAAAAAAGTATTCTGCATCAATCATCAAAATACTAAGGTTGTATCACGTATGTATGATACGAACAAATCACGACCGAGTGATTTTCCCATTTTCTTAATTTTCGAGAAAACTGTTAGAATGGCTGATTTTATGTTAGAATTGGCTGATTTTATGATAACATGATTCTTATCTTTATTGGTCATGATTACCAACTTTATTGTCTTTAATTATCTTTTATTTCATTTTTATTACATTTCCTTTTATTCTCTCTTTGTAAAGCTATATACATGGGGATGAATATGAATAAACGTATAATTTTCCCTTTTTTCAAGTAAAAGTGACAAAATAATGGACGAATAAAGAAAATGCAAGTCTTCTCTGCTACAACCTAGTGGTTTAGGTTCTACCGTACATTCTATGTTGGAATGTTTTGACACCACTTTAGTTCACCTTGCTATTAAAATTAACTATTTTTTAAACATTACAACATTTTAGTACTAAATTACAACCATTTACACCAAAATATCACTAAGATGTATAATAAGTCCTAAACGACTTGGATGTATATAGAATTTTCCCAGTTCGTGGGTTGCTTTCATGAAACTGCCATGCACATGGCGTGTGAAGCTGAAACCATAATTGTACCAAATTGCTTTCCCTTTCCTTGCAACTTTCATGCTTGTTCTTCAAAATTACTCCATCTTTTCATTAATTTGTGAGTAAAAGTAATGTCACAGACAACTAGATCCAGGGGCGGACTTAGGATTTTTGGCCAGGGGGCCTAGATGATACGGGGGTTCGGGGGCAGTGCCCCCGAGGTAAATTATTTTGAGTCTACCTATATATAATTATGTATAAAACGGTAGAATTGTAAGTAGAATTGGTTTTAACACCCCTAATTTGAGATTTTAAATCGTGTAATTTTAGGGGGCCTATATCTAAAACTTGTAACATATTATATGTAAGTCTAGAAATTTCACAAATGCAAGGAACCTATGTCTAAAATATGTAAAACATTACACGTAAATCTAGAATTTTCAGCAGTCCAAGAGGGCCTGTGTGAAATTTAAGAGGACCTATTTCTAAAATCTATAAATTATTATATAAAGTTTTGCAATTTTTCAAAATCCAGAAAACCTGTACCGTCTATGTAGATCCGCCCATGACTGGATCAATTAATGGCTATAATTAATATAGGTCCATTGGTTTGGCAGAAATGTTATTACATAATTGGTTGATACTATTGATGAGAATATATATGATCAACCCCACTGGAGATGGCGTCTCTCTTTTATGCTTCACTTTAAAGAGCGATCACTTTCTTTGCAAAAAAAATTCCAAGAGCTATCACTTTCTTTGAGAAAAAAAAATTCTCCACCTTCCATTTCAGTTTCCAAAACACAGGCATGTGCTAGGAATGTCACATATTGATGCAGTGCGCATAGCAGATGGCTACTATTGGAATCGCTTCATTGTTAAGCACAATTTCTGGTGCGAAAAAAATAAAAATTCCGTTTGAAGGGGTTTTCGGCATGTTTTGGAAAGTTTTGTTTTGGCAATTTCTCATAGACAAAAGATTCCGATTGGGTTCAAAGTAGTGTCATTTTCAGGATATTATCATTTTGGAATTTGTTCAATTAAATCATTTTTGATAATGTTTTATGTTTTCTCTTTTCTAGTTGAATTAAGGTTTCCTAACTCTTAAAATGCGGACATCGTAAATGTTTTTCGGTGTCAAATCCTGATTAATGAATAGCAATTCTCTTTTGAGATTCATCTTTTTGGAACCCACTCGATATTAACAATTATTATCAAGAAGTTAGCAAGGCCTTTGTTCCTGGAACTAAATCAAGGAAGACCACGAACTATACGATGTGAAGTCCAAAGTGTATGTTTTTGTTAGAGAAGAGAATTAGAGAAATGGATAATTGTATTTGATATGATCTCATGTATATATACTGTTATTGAGAAGAAAATAAAAGGAACGAGTATTATGGGAAATAAGGAATTAAATCCCTTAATTCCAACACACCCCCTCAAGGTGGGGTGAATATATCGACGAGCCCTAACTCGCAAAGAGATGACTGCAGAAGGCCAAGACCAATAGACTTAGTGAACATATCGGCAGTTTGTTCACGTGAGGCAACAAAGCTCGGCGAGATAACTCCAGACTGAACTTTTTCACGAATAAAATAAATATCAACTTCAATGTGCTTCGTTCTCTAATGAAAAACAGAATCAGATGATAATATGATAGTCATAAGTAAGACATAAAATAAGACATAAAATAAGTAATAAAATAAAAGGAAAGAGAATAAAAGGAAAGAGAATAATGGAAAACAAAGACTAATAAATACCAATAAAGGTGGTTAACATAACCCATAAATAAGACATAAAATAAGGAATAAAATCCCTTAATTCCAACAAACTATAATCTCACTTAAACTATACATTGTGCATGTCCAAAATGTATATATCTTAGTTGATTTTCTCATATATATATATATATATATATATTTCTCTCTACTAAGATCCAAGTTTTGTAAATAACGTCTAATATAGGAAGGAAGTTGCATGGAAAATGATCTAGAAAGTGATTTCTTAATTTGGATGATTTAATGATAGTTTTTGTCCTGTGGGGGAATCAATTTGCCACGCCATTAATTGCTTTAGCTATAGAATTACACAGATTTGCTTCAGCTCAACTTTTGAGTCTGGTTCAAGCTTGGTGCCATATATTTCATGTAAGAATTTAATTGATAAAAACTATCATGCAGAAATAGTTTAAATTGTCAAGATCTTGAATATGACACACCTTAAGAAATCAAATATAATTTCACATACCATTATTTGCCATTGAAATTGGTAGAGAAGGAATTAGAACCCCTTAGATTGAACTTTATTCTAGGCTTCACCTTCTTCTCTCCGTCTCTCAATTATGCACACTCTTATTTCTATAGTTGATTGAGGTTAACTTCAAAGGATAGAGTGTACCTTTTATAGAGTAGAGAAGATGGTCTATTGATGACTGTCACAATGACGGTCTTGGAATATGTAATGACTTTCATAATTACTGAATATGAAAAGTCCCTTATTTAATAATTGTTAAAAGATGAACCATTCAATTATTGGTTCTCTCAACAATTAATAACGTATATCTTTTATATATATATATATATACATGTATATTAATTGGGAAAATGTTCTATTGTCTACATAGTTAGTGGAGTCCAACTAACATAGAAGGCTAGTTGGCCACATTTAATAGGACTTCTAAAAGTCACATAAGAATTTACATTGTCCCACTTAATCCACTAGACCGATTATGATATTTGACTTAGTTGGATTCCATATATAAAACTTTAATATGTGATCACAAATTTTCGAAATTAGCCAATACGCCCAAACTTTTAGTTACTATCATACTAAGACTAGCATAGATTATTAATGTGAGTCATAGCGGTTGTACAACATTTGTGTTGCATTACCTTCCGTGCACCACGCCATTAATAACCTGTACTAACCTTAGTCTATTATTCTGTAATGCTCATGTAATGTGTCTTGTTAAGACATTCCATGTTTATCAAACAATAAAACATAAATTGTGCACACATAATTGAAAACAGGAAATAAACAGAAACAAAGTTTAATTACGCATAAGTGTCAATTACACTACAACTGAAATGTCCATCATTTACATCATTGATTACTTAAAAGACCCATCCTTACAACATGTTCCTTATATGTTTTTGGAGGTAATCCCTTAGTCAATGGATTTGCAATCATAAGAGTAGTGCTCGAATTTTCAATTGACACTTGATGTTTCTAGACTCATTCTCTAACAACCAAGTACTTAAGTTCCATGTGCTTGGAACAACTAGAATACTTTCCATTCTTAGAGAAGAAAACTGCTACGGTATTGTCATAATAAATTTTCAGCGGCTTGGCAATAGAGTCAACAACACCAAGTCCTAAAATGAAATTCCGCAACCATAAAGCATGACTCATGGCCTCAAAACATGCCACGAAATCGGCCTCCATCGTGGATGAAGCAACAATGGACTGCTTCACGCTTTTCCACGAGATTGCTCCACCAGCTAGCAGAAACACAAAGCCTGATGTGGACTTTCTACTATCTAAGCAACCACCAAAATCCGTGTCTGAGTACCCGATCACTTCTAACTGATCTGATCTCCTATATGTGAGCATATAATCCTTCGTACCTTGAAGATATTGTGGATATCGCAGGTTGACTTACCCACAGCTTTTCTTTTAAAATGCTTTCTCAAAATCAATTTCAAAACAAATGAGTCGCCACTTAATTTTTAAAAGGAAAAATTAAGAAACCATCTTTAAAGCAAACTGATCTTTTTAGAAACCAGAGATTAACTAGGTCCGGGGATTATGGAATGAGAGAGGAAGGAGCCCGCCGGACTAAAACACCCTCTCTCATCCTATCTTGCGATAGGCCTCTACTCAACATCCTTCTAATCGAATTATTAATTTAAATGTGCCCTCAAATAATACATAGGTATTACATATACATTACAAAAGCATGTCCAAAGGGTATAAGATTGCAAATGACAAAATATCATTCAAAAGCCATATAGTTCAAATAGCAAGCAAGATGATATGCGAATAAGGAACTAGGAAACTTACCCGGGATCCGGCCGTGAATATTTAAACGTGCAAATGCATGCGAATAGGTAAAACCTAAGAAAAAGGGTCTCTAATCCATATATACAAGTAAAACAATTCCTAATTCTAAGGTATCGCGCATTAAGTCAAAAAAAATCAATAAAATCAAAAAATGCAATAAACTAGAGAGGGGATGAGAAATTGTACCTCAAATGCGCTACAAAACAAAGATTAGTCCACATGCTTCATATAATAATATGATATCAAAACAATCAATCATGATCCTCTAGCTTAAATCTAATAAGCATGAAATCCAACTTTATTCAATAGCTAGTTCTAATCATAAGCATTAATGTACATGAATGAATGAATGTGAACAAGAATAAAACATGGATTTATTCACTAATTTGGATCACTTAGCCTCTGGATTTAAGCTAAATTATCGTCATTCAAAACATGATTTGGGTCCCAAGACATTAGGGAACCATTTGAGTTGAAATAAATAAGATTGGACAAAAATAGTAGCAGTTTTTTTTTTATAAATTACAGAGAGCAGACCCAAAATTTAAAGAAATAAAAGGCATGGCTCTCGTGGTTTGATCTTGATGATTTTTGGACTCAATATGCCTCTGTGAGTCTAGTTTCTAACCCAAAAAGAAAATCAAGGTTTGAACGGTTAGATCTCCGGGAATTGGGCAAACACTAAACATCACTCAGCACTTCACAACTCTCTGTCCAGAGATTTTGTTTGATTTTTTAAAAAAGTAAAAAGATCAGAATTGCTTTGTTCTTTTTAGGGTGGTTTCCTAACACATTAATCTGCTTAGGAAAAATTATTTTGGGTCACAAATACTTTATTAAAGCTCTGATTTACTAATTTCAAAAACGTTTTACTGTTCTGAAACTATTCTGAAACTCTGGGCAGATTGTAGTTGACTCACAAAACTCATGATCAAACCCCTCTAAATATAAAACCACCTTAAAACAAAAATTACAGTAGTAGATTAATGTGTTATTGACACTTTCCCGTTGGTTTCACTTGATTTCAACGGTTAGATTTCGAACTAAAAATCTTTGATCAAAAACAGTTTGTGAACTCACTGTTTTCATTTATCAAGTTCAACTTTTGTTTGTTAACCCCAACTATCAAACCAATGAGTTGGACTTAAAACCAAACCATTTCTTCTACCATTTGATGGTCATTGAAGACTAAAGACATCGATATTTGGAGATTTCATTGAAGTATGAATGACCTTCATAAAATCTTGAGACATATGAACCTAAACCATAGGGATTAGATTAGATTCAAACTATTTCTCCTACCATTTGATGGTCATTGGAGACTAAAGACACATACATGTAGGTTTTAAATGAAGTATGAAGAACTCCTCAAACCTAAGAAAAAGATTAGCTTAAGCCATGGAGACGGACTTAAACTAGGCTACTTCTCCTACCATTTGGTGGTCATTGGAGACTAATAACATTTGAACTCATGGGTTTCAATGAAGTATGAAGGACTTCATAAAACCTCAAAGTAATGATCTCAAACTATGGATGAAGTTTGGACTCATTAACTCAACATACTAAAAATAAAACCTCAATCCCCTCATGAATCATGAGTTTATAAGGACATTGAAGGCCTCTAAACACATGGATTTAAGTAAGACATTGAAAGTCTTATAAATCCAAGGAGATAAACATAATCAAAAGAAAATGACCAATGCTTTTCTTCAAAATTTTATTAAGCTTCAACCATTGAACTAATTAGTTTAGAGTTTTACCTCTAATGATCCTCAACTTCTTGGTTGCTTTAAGGCTTTCCAAATGGTGATTAAGCTCCTCCTTTGCTCTTTCTTCCAACAAACCTCTCTAATACTCTCTTGATTTTGGGTGAGAATCAATAAAGGACTCCCAACATTCTAATGTTCTCCCTTAACATTCTAATGTTCTACCTCTCAAACAAGGGATATACACCTTCTATTTATAGGCAATCTTTAGGGGGGCATTTTGGAAATTTCGTAGCCAAAACCCTAATTTCCGCCGCCACATTGAAGGTATAAGCTTGACCTAATTTCGGACAAACTTTCACAAAAATGCAGCACTCTGCACTGCAATTCAGCACTATTCAGCACCTTAATTTCATTTCATGTCATTTAAGTAAATGTCGTTTAATTTATGTATTTACTTAAGACATTAAATGTAATTAAGGAAATACCCCCCATTTGGATTCAATAAAAAAATCTAAAAATTCAAAATCCTTAAGGAAAAAAAAGTCAACTCTCCCTCCGAAGGCAAAATATCGATTTTCTGCACAATTCTCCTTAAAAGCCTTTCGATTTCACCATGATTCCTTTCATTTAAAAATTCTTAAAAATCATTTCTAGCATAAGGGAGACCCAATGAACAATTACCGGGACTTTTCATCTTGAAATTCGAAAATTTTATGATTGACTCCCTTTTGACCCGTTGACTTTTCACTGGGTCAACTGTTGACTTTGTTTTTCGGGGTTCATGCTGAATTTCTCTCCTTTTTCTTTTATTTTTAAATTGAAAGAGCTTTCGGAAGAGTTTGAATCACCTGTGGAAGTCCTAGGTTAGTTCGGACATTGTCATCATCAGATCATAGAGGTAACACTCCCCTTAATTCGACGTTTGGTCAAAATTGGGGTGTCTACAGTTTGCCCCTCTTCGACAGAGCTTGTGGAGCAACGCGTGTCACAAGTGAATGTCGAAGCCTGTGTGAAGACAAGCCTTTGACCAGACCGTCGAATTTAGGTAAAAACAAAATGCGTTGCAAAAAAGAACATGCGTGCGGCAATGGTTCATGCTGGTCGTGCTCGATGATGAGCTGCCTACGTATCCATTCAGGAATCAGACCAAGACGTAGTTCGGGCAGGAGCCAAACATACACAAACGTAAATAGTCATACGGATGAATGCACCTATCTTATTGTGATGCACGTGCTCAAGCAATTTCGTGCTCCATATAATGCCTATGCGACATATTGTTCTTTCTTAGTACCAAAAAGCAACCTATGCCATTCTACTCATGATGTCATTCCATTCTGGGAGAGTCATGACCGTCATAGATGCGCTTACTATGTTTAATTCTCTGACATTCTTCAAGAGTCATCTAATCGTCTAGGATGCGCTACGCGCCTTATACCTTGGTGTCAAATTAGAAACCACCCTTTCCGAAAGATTGAGGTGCGCTTCGCGCCTTATAATCGGGTGTCTTCCAAGAATCATCTGATCGACTGAGATGCGCTACGCGCCTTATACTCCGGTGTCAAATCAGGAACCATGCTGAAAGACTGAGATGCGCTACGCGCCTTATACCCCGGTGTCTTCAAAAAAACCATTTGATCGACTGAGATGCGCTACGCGCCTTATACTCTGGTGTCAAATCAGGAACCACGTTGAAAGACTGAGATACGCTACGCGCCTTATACCCCGGTGTCTTCAAAAATCATCTGATCGACTGAGATGCGCTACGCGCCTTATACTCCGGTGTCAAATCAGGAACCACGCTGAAAGACTGAGATGCGCTACGCGCCTTATACCCCGGTGTCTTCAAAAAAACCATCTGATCGACTGAGATGCGCTACGCGCCTTATACTCTGGTGTCAAATCAGGAACCACGCTGAAAGACTGAGATGCGCTACGCGCCTTATACCCCGGTGTCTTCAAAAATCATCTGATCGACTGAGATGCGCTACGCGCCTTATACTCCGGTGTCAAATCAGGAACCACGCTGAAAGACTGAGATGCGCTACGCGCCTTATACCCCGGTGTCTTCAAAAATCATCTGATCGACTGAGATGCGCTACGCGTCTTATACTCCGGTGTCAAATCAGGAACCACGCTGAAAGACTGAGATGCGCTACGCGCCTTATACCCCGGTGTCTTCAAAAATCATCTGATCGACTGAGATGCGCTACGCGCCTTATACTCTGGTGTCAAATCAGGAACCACGCTGAAAGACTGAGATGCGCTACGCGCCTTATACCCCGGTGTCTTCAAAAATCATCTGATCGACTGAGATGCGCTACGCGCCTTATACCCCGGTGTCTTCAAAAATCATCTGATCGACTGAGATGCGCTACGCGCCTTATACTCCGGTGTCAAATCAGGAACCACGCTGAAAGACTGAGATGCGCTACGCGCCTTATACCCCGGTGTCTTCTAAAAATCATCTGATCGACTGAGATGCGCTACGCGCCTTATACTCCGGTGTCAAATCAGGAACCATGCTTTCCGAAAGATTGAGGTGCAATTTCATGCTATATAGATGCAAAGATTCACGATTATGTTCTTTCTGGTGATATGAATGCATTGTACGCCGATATGAATTGCCGCAACATAAATGACTTCAACAAGGATTCGCCTTAATCTAGAAGACTCCAACGGATTTGCCTCAACCTAGAGGACTTCAGCAGGGGTTTGCCTCAATCTAGAAGACTTTAACGGATTTGTCTCAACCTAGAGGACTTCAGCAGGGGTTTGCCTCAATCTAGAAGACTTTAACGGATTTGCCTCAATCTAGAGGTCTTCAATAAAGATTGCCATTGAGGACTTATATCGACCAAAAAGATGCTGTTATCGAGGACTAACGCAAGTTCAAGAAAATTGCCATTGATGAGTGACAAGGATTGCCATTGAGGGCTAAAAGAGATTGCCATTGAGGCCTAATACAAATGATGCTGCCATTAAGGACTAACGAGGATTGTCATTGAGGCCTAACACCGATGATGCTGCCATTGAGGACTAATGCAAGGTTGCCATTGAGGACTAACACCGATGATGCTGTCATTGAGGACTAATGCAAGGTTGCCATTGAGGACTAACACCGATGATGCTGCCATTGAGGACTAATGCAAGGTTGCCATTGAGGACTAACACCGATGATGCTGCCATTGAGGACTAATGCAAGGTTGCCATTGAGGACTAACACCGATGATGCTGCCATTGAGGACTAATGCAAGGTTGCCATTGAGGACTAACACCGATGATGCTGCCATTGAGGACTAATGCAAGGTTGCCATTGAGGACTAACACCGATGATGCTGCCATTGAGGACTAATGCAAGGTTGCCATTGAGGACTAACACCGATGATGCTGCCATTGAGGACTAATGCAAGGTTGCCATTGAGGACTAACACCGATGATGCTGCCATTGAGGACTTAATGCAAGGTTGCCATTGAGGACTAACACCCATAATGCTGCCATTGAGGACTAATGCAGATGATGCTGCCATTGAGGACTAATGCAAGGTTGCCATTGAGGACTAACACCGATGATGCTGCCATTGAGGACTTAATGCAAGGTTGCCATTGAGGACTAACACCCATAATGCTGCCATTGAGGACTAATGCAGATGATGCTGCCATTGAGGAATAATGCAAGGTTGCCATTGAGGACTAACACCCATGGTGCTGCCATTGAGGACTAACGCTAAGAGAAGAACTAAACAACATGGTAGGATATTGGTCAATAGCCACTCAGAGGCTTACAAGCAAGAATGATGGTCAACAGCCTTTCAAGGACTTATGTTGCGAAAGCGACAATCAACAGCCCTTTCGGGGACTTATGTTCCAATAGCAGAGATCAACGGCCTCGCAAGGACTTATGTTGCAAAACCAGAGATCAAACGAGAGTCATTCGGACTCTAACAAATTCGATTTCACCAAATTCGAAGTCATTTTGACTCAAATCAAGTTTGAATTCCACTTATTAGGAGTCAATCAGACTCCATTCGATTTCATTTTCTAAAATCCAGATTCAAAGAATTTGAACGGAGTTGATATAAAGAATGATTTTCTGCATTTGCGGACCTTTGGAAGAAACACATCGATTCTGTCGAAAGAGGGAAGTCACCTTTGCCCCTAGTCTTGGACTCTTCTTATATTGCCACTTTATGCTGTGATAGTGTTCGAAACCTCTGCTCATACTGCTCTTGGGATTCTCATGAAGACCTTTCAAATCTTTATTCGTCATCTTAAACCCATACATTTGAGACCATTTATTGACTCATCAAAGGAGGACAGACTTGACAAAGCTAGTTGCTCAAAATGACTAACTCAAACTCTATATTCATTATGAATCAATGTGCTTTCATTGTGAATAATGTATCATATCACTTTTCATGATTTATTCATCATTTTACAAATGGTAGTGCTTTGTTGATAAATCTAAACTTTGAAAACTTCCCCTTTTGATTTAGCAAATTCTTTGCCCATCTAGAATGTGCTTCAAATTAGTGCTTTAGCTTATAGAATGAAAGGCACTCTATTTCAATCCTTTCAAAACAAACTTGATTACTCGAGAACTTGCCTCTGGCATGGAGGGATTTTGGCAAACAAAGTTTGCCCCTAGTCTAAAGGACAAATAGGCTCATCCAAGGGTTTTGAGAACATGATGGTACAGGATGCTTGCAGTGCTTTTACTCCCAACCTAGAGATAATCATCATGAATGTGGTGGGCTGAAGCGGGAAACCCAATGCTGATAGGCAAACTTTGTTTGCCCCTGGTTTGGCAGTACACATATGGCTCCAGGCAAACACAAGTTTGCCCCCCTAGTCTGAAAGAAGGAAACCAAAGGTGCATGGGGTGATGCCTGCGGTTAGGAATGGTTATGGACCAAGAACCTTGGGAGGTTCGCCCACTTATCCCTAGTTTGGCTGAGGCTTGAAAGAGAAATATCACGTGGTGCAACGATGTTTGTGACCGAACCGCACAGGCTGCCTACGTATCCCCAAGTGGGAATCAGGTCAAAACGTAGTTCATCAATTCTGGAGGTCTTGAATGAATTAGGCTTCAAGAATTGGTGGGCTTTTCGAGCCATGTTTCCATTTGGGTCTAGGGAGTGCATGTCACTTGTGGTAGCCCTTATATAGCATGATGAACTATTTCTTCCTTTATTCTTTTTCTTTCCTCTTTTCTTTTCTTTTTTTTTTCTTTTTTATTTGACGGTTGATTCTTTAACCTTTTCACTAGCCAGTTAATCTTTACAACTCTCATAATGTTTTATTCATACTCTATCATATTCATAAAGTAATATCAGCTCTTCAAATCTTTATTTTTCAAAGATATCTCTGCATTGTTTTAGGCTCACTTAGGATTTGAGCCTCCCACGAAAATTTTGAAGCTGATAAGTCTCTCTTTTTATTTTCAACATCTTTTCTTTGTTTAGAACAACACAAAGCCTTGAGATAGTTCATGTGCCAATGATCTACTTTGAAGTGCTCAAGAATTCTCAATCTATTCTCTGCCTTTTCTTTTCTTTTCTTTTTCTTTTCTCTACCTTACTATCTCTTATTCTTTCCATGATTTT
This sequence comes from Hydrangea macrophylla, assembly GCA_033977485.1. Lineage (NCBI taxonomy): Eukaryota > Viridiplantae > Streptophyta > Magnoliopsida > Cornales > Hydrangeaceae > Hydrangea > Hydrangea macrophylla. The sequence continues at coordinate 56,848,060 of CM066988.1, read as the reverse complement.
GACTGGCTAGGATTAGGATTTTTGAGATCAACACGTATCTTATTTTTGCTCTAAATTTTGCCTAGGCGCCCTTCCGGGTTTTCATCCTAGCGAGCTCTTTCTTCTTCTTTTTTTTTTTTTTTTTTTTTTTTTTTTTTTTTTTTGTGCTCTAACTTTTGCCTAGGCGCCCTTCCGGGTTTTCATCCTAGCGAGCTCTTTTTCTTTTTCTTTTCTTTTTTTTGGAATAAGAAGTTCATTAAAATGTCTGGCTACCATCAAGGATCCAGTTTATGGCTTTAGACTGGTTGGGCTCATATTTTAGGCTTGGTATTTGAGAGAAGGGGATGGTGAGCAAGCTTCAAGTTCCAAGTTCATCTTTTCAAGATTGAGCAAGAGCATCTTTAAATTCTTAAAGTAAAGCTAATCAATTCTCTACTTCTCCATGGTTTGGGCACAAAATTTGCTTTGATCACTTGGGGATCCTTTTCAATGCAAAGATTTATCAACAAAGTATTTTCCGTGATCATTGAAAAAAAGTAAATTTATTTATTTATTTTTTTTTGTTTTTTTTGGCTTAATGATCCATAAATTCACGGCTTGGCACAATGAATCAAGCAAATGAGATTTTTTTTTTTCAACTAGTAGGGAAGGAGGATTACATCACTCGACTCGATAATCTCGACAAAGACTTGCAAAAAGACTTCATAACAGACTGACCAGAAGACTCGACTGGACTTGACATTCGACTCCAACCTAACATAACTCGACTGCCGGACTTGACTTGGTCTCAATTGGAGTGTCACAGATGATTTTCAATTCATTAAATTTCCAAGAGCATCCATATTTACTTTAGCAGCAGCGGTTCCAAACAATATCACCTTACTAGCATTTCCTTCAGGTTCGTCATTCCCCTTCTGCATCTTTGTAGGAGCATCATTTGCCTTCATGGCCCAATTTTCAGTCGAATGGCCCTTCTCTAACTCATACTGAGTATTGTCAATGCCTTTTTCGATTCTGTTGATTGGGTTAGGGCCAATTGGTTGTTGCACATTCATAGAGGCAACAAATTCCTTGAGAGTGCTCAACAATGGCTGTGATTGAAAGGACTGCACGTCATGCCAAACGTCACTTGATGGGTTCAGCAAAGGAGTGATGATTTTATGCTCGATGAGATCTTGGATATCATGACGGAGCTTCATGCAATGGTTAGTCGTGTGACCAGGGGTTTGGTGGTAGGCGCAGTACCAAGAAAGGTCACATTTGCGAGGTAAGGGATTTGGTAGTGGTTTCGGGTCCAGGGGGTTGAGGTGACCATTCTTGACAAGGTGACCAAGGGCCATGGATAGTGGCATGCCAAGGTTGGTGAAGATTCTCGGCTTGCGGGCTTGTTTTGATTTTGAATTCGACTCTAAGCTAGAGGTGGTTTTTGGGTCAAGATGTGGACTTGGAATAGCTCTTTGGTTAGTTGGGATTGGGCCTGGATGTGGGCTTTGGTGAATGGTTAGATTTGAACATGGGCTTTGGTGATTGATTGGTCTTGGATGTATAGCTGGTTTTGGACATGGGCTTTGGTGCATGGTTGGATTTGGACATGCCTGTTGGTGCTTCTTTAAGCAATCCATTATTCTCTGATCCATCTTTTCCTCATCAAGGCCCATTTGATCTCTTAATAATTGAATGAACTCAAGCATGACCCCCTCCAATTGCTTCACCCTTGAATCTTGTTGCTCAACGGTGGCCTGCAGTTTGCTCACTTTCTCTTCCAAATCTCTTAATGCCATTGGCGGATCAATCTCAAAATGACGGTCCATGTTCTCCTAAAAATCAAGAAGACGAACCCAAGAGGTTAGAAGTGTCCTCACTCGGGGATCTGGTTGTTCCACTCTTTCTACAGGTTCACGACATGAAAAGGCCCGCATGCAGAATTGAATAGTAAGGGAATTTTTGAGGGACTTTGATCTTAACTGGGAAGGAGATGTTGTGAGTTTATATGCTATACATATGTAATGATATCGATTAGTGAGAGCGCAAAATGTACATGCTCTTATGATTTGATGCATGCACTGTACATATGACACACGAATGAAATGCAAGTGTGTGTGCCTACTCTATATGCCAAAGCAAAGGAAAATTCTAATCCTAACAGGTAAACACATAAGCACATAAAATCCTCACCCATGTCAAGTGCAATAATTTCTCCTTTTATTGTGATCTTTACTACCCTTTCAAAGGTTGGATATTCAGAAAAATTTCGAAATTCATTTGAAAAGCATTTCTTTAGAATGATGAGATCTTTCAAAAACAATTCTCAAGAATTTTGAATTTTTTATTTAAAAAAATGAGGATGTGAAAACATTTCTCAATGAAGATAATTTGATTGAAATTTTGCTTTAAAATTCATTTGAAGAGCATTTTTTTCAAAAAAAATTCCCAAAGACTAGTTTGGAGCTTTAATCAAAAGTGAACTCCAAAGATTTTTGAAAGAGCAATTGAAAGCTTTGGGATGAAGATTACAAAAATCCACTTGCTTTCAAAGATGGTCTTAAAATTCTTTCGGGGTAGAAGGATCACACGATCGGATTATTACCGTACTTTTCATAAATTTGGATGCATACAAGGTCAATGATGCTTAACTAAACATGATATAAAAAGTATAATCTTATAATCAAGGTTCGGCATGTCCTCCAAATGTCATGTAACACGAGGAGAAATTGCTAAAAGGTGATTAAAAGATTATTCATCTTTCATCAAGCAAGTATCGTCATCATCTCAAGTAATCCCTTCCGGGCATACAAAACTTCCTAACACATAACCCTAATCAAGAATTGATTTCCTAAGATTGAAATGTTCTATAGAAACTACTATGCAAAGGCTGGGTTTTGGTCAAATAAGGGACCCTTGACACACACCCGATAGGATGCTTCATATACCAAATCATGGTACGAGATCAAGGGTGATCACACAGTCCCATGATGACTTGACCGACCGGGTTGCCCCGAGCCTCCAAGGTCATAGTTCCGTGCAATCGACTGGCTGGACATGCAAGTGAAATGCAACAGGCACACAAAGATTAATTAATTCGATTAAAAGGATATTTTTCAAGTCTAATCCTCGAGTGAACCCAAAATCAGAAATTCTGGTCTGCGAAACCAGAGATTCTGGGTTCGATCCCCAGCAGAGTCGCCAGATTGTGGATATCGCAGGTTGACTTACCCACAGCTTTTCTTTTAAAATGCTTTCTCAAAATCAATTTCAAAACAAATGAGTCGCCACTTAATTTTTAAAAGGAAAAATTAAGAAACCATCTTTAAAGCAAACTGATCTTTTTAGAAACCAGAGATTAACTAGGTCCGGGGATTATGGAATGAGAGAGGAAGGAGCCCGCCGGACTAAAACACCCTCTCTCATCCTATCTTGCGATAGGCCTCTACTCAACATCCTTCTAATCGAATTATTAATTTAAATGTGCCCTCAAATAATACATAGGTATTACATATACATTACAAAAGCATGTCCAAAGGGTATAAGATTGCAAATGACAAAATATCATTCAAAAGCCATATAGTTCAAATAGCAAGCAAGATGATATGCGAATAAGGAACTAGGAAACTTACCCGGGATCCGGCCGTGAATATTTAAACGTGCAAATGCATGCGAATAGGTAAAACCTAAGAAAAAGGGTCTCTAATCCATATATACAAGTAAAACAATTCCTAATTCTAAGGTATCGCGCATTAAGTCAAAAAAAATCAATAAAATCAAAAAATGCAATAAACTAGAGAGGGGATGAGAAATTGTACCTCAAATGCGCTACAAAACAAAGATTAGTCCACATGCTTCATATAATAATATGATATCAAAACAATCAATCATGATCCTCTAGCTTAAATCTAATAAGCATGAAATCCAACTTTATTCAATAGCTAGTTCTAATCATAAGCATTAATGTACATGAATGAATGAATGTGAACAAGAATAAAACATGGATTTATTCACTAATTTGGATCACTTAGCCTCTGGATTTAAGCTAAATTATCGTTATTCAAAACATGATTTGGGTCCCAAGACATTAGGGAACCATTTGAGTTGAAATAAATAAGATTGGACAAAAATAGTAGCAGTTTTTTTTTTATAAATTACAGAGAGCAGACCCAAAATTTAAAGAAATAAAAGGCATGGCTCTCGTGGTTTGATCTTGATGATTTTTGGACTCAATATGCCTCTGTGAGTCTAGTTTCTAACCCAAAAAGAAAATCAAGGTTTGAACGGTTAGATCTCCGGGAATTGGGCAAACACTAAACATCACTCAGCACTTCACAACTCTCTGTCCAGAGATTTTGTTTGATTTTTTAAAAAAGTAAAAAGATCAGAATTGCTTTGTTCTTTTTAGGGTGGTTTCCTAACACATTAATCTGCTTAGGAAAAATTATTTTGGGTCACAAATACTTTATTAAAGCTCTGATTTACTAATTTCAAAAACGTTTTACTGTTCTGAAACTATTCTGAAACTCTGGGCAGATTGTAGTTGACTCACAAAACTCATGATCAAACCCCTCTAAATATAAAACCACCTTAAAACAAAAATTACAGTAGTAGATTAATGTGTTATTGACACTTTCCCGTTGGTTTCACTTGATTTCAACGGTTAGATTTCGAACTAAAAATCTTTGATCAAAAACAGTTTGTGAACTCACTGTTTTCATTTATCAAGTTCAACTTTTGTTTGTTAACCCCAACTATCAAACCAATGAGTTGGACTTAAAACCAAACCATTTCTTCTACCATTTGATGGTCATTGAAGACTAAAGACATCGATATTTGGAGATTTCATTGAAGTATGAATGACCTTCATAAAATCTTGAGACATATGAACCTAAACCATAGGGATTAGATTAGATTCAAACTATTTCTCCTACCATTTGATGGTCATTGGAGACTAAAGACACATACATGTAGGTTTTAAATGAAGTATGAAGAACTCCTCAAACCTAAGAAAAAGATTAGCTTAAGCCATGGAGACGGACTTAAACTAGGCTACTTCTCCTACCATTTGGTGGTCATTGGAGACTAATAACACTTGAACTCATGGGTTTCAATGAAGTATGAAGGACTTCATAAAACCTCAAAGTAATGATCTCAAACTATGGATGAAGTTTGGACTCATTAACTCAACATACTAAAAATAAAACCTCAATCCCCTCATGAATCATGAGTTTATAAGGACATTGAAGGCCTCTAAACACATGGATTTAAGTAAGACATTGAAAGTCTTATAAATCCAAGGAGATAAACATAATCAAAAGAAAATGACCAATGCTTTTCTTCAAAATTTTATTAAGCTTCAACCATTGAACTAATTAGTTTAGAGTTTTACCTCTAATGATCCTCAACTTCTTGGTTGCTTTAAGGCTTTCCAAATGGTGATTAAGCTCCTCCTTTGCTCTTTCTTCCAACAAACCTCTCTAATACTCTCTTGATTTTGGGTGAGAATCAATAAAGGACTCCCAACATTCTAATGTTCTCCCTTAACATTCTAATGTTCTACCTCTCAAACAAGGGATATACACCTTCTATTTATAGGCAATCTTTAGGGGGGCATTTTGGAAATTTCGTAGCCAAAACCCTAATTTCCGCCGCCACATTGAAGGTATAAGCTTGACCTAATTTCGGACAAACTTTCACAAAAATGCAGCACTCTGCACTGCAATTCAGCACTATTCAGCACCTTAATTTCATTTCATGTCATTTAAGTAAATGTCGTTTAATTTATGTATTTACTTAAGACATTAAATGTAATTAAGGAAATACCCCCCATTTGGATTCAATAAAAAAATCTAAAAATTCAAAATCCTTAAGGAAAAAAAAGTCAACTCTCCCTCCGAAGGCAAAATATCGATTTTCTGCACAATTCTCCTTAAAAGCCTTTCGATTTCACCATGATTCCTTTCATTTAAAAATTCTTAAAAATCATTTCTAGCATAAGGGAGACCCAATGAACAATTACCGGGACTTTTCATCTTGAAATTCGAAAATTTTATGATTGACTCCCTTTTGACCCGTTGACTTTTCACTGGGTCAACTGTTGACTTTGTTTTTCGGGGTTCATGCTGAATTTCTCTCCTTTTTCTTTTATTTTTAAATTGAAAGAGCTTTCGGAAGAGTTTGAATCACCTGTGGAAGTCCTAGGTTAGTTCGGACATTGTCATCATCAGATCATAGAGGTAACACTCCCCTTAATTCGACGTTTGGTCAAAATTGGGGTGTCTACAGATATCGCATAACGTTCTTCCCTACTTTCCAATGTCACATTCCTGGATTACTTTGATAGCTACCTAACATTATAACTGCAAATCCAATATCCTGTCTAGTACAAGTCTGAGCACACATTAAGCTCCCTCACAGCTGATGCATATGGAATTTCTTCATTTGTTCTTTTTCTAAGTCATTCCTAGGGCACTGACTTTCATTTAACTTGTCACCTTTCATGATAGGTGCATCACTGGCTGAACACAACTGCATATTAAATCTTTCCAAGACTCGATTGATATAACCTTTCTGAGACAGTTCTAGTAATCCTCGAGATCGACCCCTAAAGATCTATACGCCAATGACATAGGATGCCTCGCTCATATCAACCATCTTAAAGCACTTCAAAATATACTCCTTAGTTTCATGCAACAAACCAAGATCACTACTAGCTAACAAAATATCATCCACATATAGGGGTTAAAAGATAAACTTGCTCCCACTGATCTTTAGATAAATACACTAATCAATAGTGTTTTTCTTAAATCCAAAAGTAGTAATGGTATTATTAAACCTTATATACCATTGCCTGGAAGCTTATTTAAGACCGTAAATGGATTTCTTTAATTTGCAAGCCAAATGTTCTTTTCCTTTCTTTATGAACCCTTCAGGTTGTTACATGTAGATGTCCTCATCCAAATTTCCATTCAAAAATGCCTGTTTTCACATCCATCTGATGTAACTCTAGATCATAATGAGCTAAAAGTGCCATGATAATTCCCAATAAGTCCTTCTTAGATACCGGAGAGAAGGTCTCTCTATAATCAATGCCCTCTTTTTGAGTGAAATCTTTAGCCATAAGTCTGGCCTTATATCTCTCAATATTGCCTTTAGCATTGCGCTTAGTCTTAAAGACCCATTTACAGCCGCCTTTCTTACAATTATTAGGCAATTCAACGAGATCCCAGACACCATTCTGGTCCATCAATTTCAACTCTTCATTCATAGCATCGATCCATTTACTAGAATTATCACTTTCTATGGCTTGTGAAAATGAAATCGAATTCTTATTAATCCCAATATCAAAATCAGATTCTTGTAGATACACCACATAATCATCTGAAATAGCAGGTTTCCTTTCCCTCTGAGATTTCCTCAGAACTGCCGGTTGTGGTGGTACAACATTATTTTCAATGGAAACATCCTCATGAAGTGGTGAATCATTTCCATTATGTTGTTCACTTCCCTAAATTGGTTGAATAGCTTAAGGAACAACAATTTCTTGAGGAGAAAAGGATAGTGGGATATCCACTCTTAATTCCTCAAGATCAACCTTTTTTGATTCATCACTCCCACTAACTTCGCTATTCTCTAAGAATCTGGCACTACTGGCTTCCACAATCCTCATACTATGGTTAGGATAATAAAATTTGTACCCTTTGGACTTATCTGGATAACCAATGAAATATCTAGATATAGTCCTTGAATCTAACTTTTTTCTCATGTGGGTTGAAGATCTTTGCTTCTGCTGGACAACCCTAAACATATAAATGTCTCAAACTAGGCTTCCTACCAGTCCAGAACTCGAAAGGAGTTGTTGGGACAACCTTACTAGGAACCATGTTCAAGATATACATTGCAGTCTTTAATGCTTCACCCCATAATGAATCAAGGACAGTTAAAAAACTCATTATGCTCCTAACCCAATCCGAAAGTGTACGATTACGCCTTTCAGCAACTCCATTCTGTTGTGGCATACCTAGCATTGTGTATTGAGCACAAATACCATGCTTTTCAAGAAATTTGGCAAATGGGCCAGGATTTTGTCCTGTCTCATCATATCTACCATAGAACTCACCACCTTGATCAGATCTAACTATTTTAACCTTTCTATCTAATTGCCTCTTGACCTCAATAATGAACACCTCAAGGATGTCAACGGCGTGAGACTTTTCATGTAATAGATATACATAACCATAGCGAGAAAAATCATCTATAAAGGTTATATAGTACCTCTCTCTAGCAAAACATGGAATGGAGAGTGGTCCACAAATATCTGTATGAATTATCTCAAGAAGCTTAGTACTTATTGTGGCACCTTTCTTAGTATGTTTGGTTTGCTTTCCCTTAATGCCACACACACTTGAAAATCAGTGAAGTCTAGCTGATCCAAAATCCCAGTCTTCACCAATCTCTCAATTCTATCCTTGGAGATATGCCCCAGTCTTTTATGCCACAAGATTGAAGAGTTTTCATTAATTAGACCTCGTTTTGAACCAACATTCGAATGCAGGACTATTAAAGATTGTGCAAACTCATGATTCATGGAAATTTTATATAAACCATCACATAAAATTCCAGAACCAACCATAATAGAGTTAAACATTAAACTGAGTTTCGCACAACCAAATAAAACAGAATATCCAGCAACATCTAATCTGGATAGAGAAACCAAATTCCTAGAAATCGAAGGTATATAAAGTGTGTCCATAAGATCCATCTGATGACCCGTCTCCAAGAGTAGGCGGTAGGTTCCAACAGCTACCACTTCCGCTTTGAGACGGTTTCCCATATAGATAAATTGCTCACTTTCTTTCGGGTTTCGGGTTATAAGGAATCCCTGTATTGAATTTGTTATGTGAGTTGAGGCCCCAGAGTTAATCCACCAAGTATTAGAAGGAGCTTCAGCAAGATTTGATTCATAACATACAAAAGAAAGATTGATACCTCTCTTTTCGAACCAAGCTTTATGCTTGCTGCCGTCCTTCTTCACATGTCCTTTCTTGCCACAAAAATAACATGTAACAATAAACTTTCCATGGCCCTGGCTACTTTTCGCAGGTCCATCTCCTTTCTTTGGTGGAATCTTCTTTCCTTTCACAAACTTTTCTTTCTTTTTAGCTTCATGAGTCACAACCAGCACAGAGTGGGGTCCTTCTTGCCTTAATCTTACTTCCTCTTGAATACACATACTAGTCAGCTCATTCAAATTTCACTTATCTTTATGAGTATATAGTGAATTTTGAATGGGCCGAACTGAGAAGGGAGTGAGTTGAGAATAAACTATACTAAGAAGGATTCATCCACTTGCATTCCTAGTGCTCCTAATTTTGCAACTTTGTCAGACATATAGAGGATATATTCTTGAACTCCTCTATTACCATCATATTTAACAGTAGTTAATTATGCTATAATTATACCTAGATCTGCTGATTTGAAACGTTCTTTGACAGCAGTCAAGAGTTCCACTGCGCTATTAGTTTGAGGGAGGGAAGTCTTAATATTATTAGCTATGGTCATCCTCATAAACATAAGACTAAGTCTGTTCGATCTCTCCCAGGCTTTCATAATGTCAACCTGTACTGCAGTACTATCAGCAGTAACTTCCTCAGGTTTGTCAACCAAAATTGCCATGTTAAGATCTAGCACACCTAGTGTGAATTGGACTTGTTCATACCATTCCAAAAAGTTTGACCCATTAAGAGTTGGAATCTAGATGCATGAGAGAGCAGCGAAGTGGGAACAGTCACTGAAATAGGACAATGCTCACATCAAGGCCTTGAGTCTATATTTAATATAGAATTATAAATTCTAAATAGATGAACTATTGACATCACTACAGTTTCTCCTTGGGGCCAAACCATAGCATATCTAGTGTCCACTCTATAGGTGCAAAATATTATCACTTATATAGGTCTAATGTAATTTATGTCACCTAATAGTTAGTCGTGTTACCTCTGGGTATCCAATTCTACACTACATAGTAACACAAATTACATTACCCTATCCATTACATAGTTAGTTGAAAGTGACTCTCATTTGGGCTAGTCCCAATCTCCCAACTATGACTGCCATTGAGAATAGTATTGTCTTTTATGTCACCCTTATTTGACTAATCTTTAATGTAGTTTTATATTCATGAGGCTCACTAACCTAAGTCACTTTAGCGACTACCAAGTTAATAAACCATATGAAAATAAAACTAACCAATAATATTCTCTAACCTTTTATTAGAGTTATTTATTTAATTGCTAAAGTCATCATTTACTAATTCAATTACTAATTTAATGAAAATAATAATAATTTCTAATTTTTCTTTTATGTAATTGAATTTTCTGTTCAATGATTACTGTAAGCAATAACTCTAGAATTGTATAATTTCTATCACTTTTATTAGAGTTATTATTTAATTGCTAAAATTGTCATTTATTTACTTAATCACTTCCTTAATAAAAATAATAATTTTTATTTTTCTTTTATGTGATTAAAATCTTTTCAATGACAAAGAATTAGCAATGACTCTAAATATAGATATAAAATTCAATACTAATCCAATCAGTTTTACATAATAACCATAACAAATGAGTTGATTGAAATTGAATATTAGATATCTAATACCATATTCAGTTGCTAACCATTCTTTATAGTCCAAGCTAGTATTTTTTATTTCAGTAAGAATCCAATACTCAATCTCAATTATGACATGGATAAACATTAGGTACATGTTATACGAAAAAAAATGTATCTACATGTACATGAAGACTGTATACCCATGATACCAGGATACATGAAAACTGTGTATACCATAAATCCATGATCATTTCTCAAAACTCAAGAGTCAATTCCATCACGAAAAATTGTACAATAAAATATTCAAAAGTACTTAAATAATAAAGCACTGAACTTGAATTTTGACAAAATCATGTGCAGTGAAAACAATTCTCATGTGATTCGTGGACAGTAGCCAGATTCGGCCAATAGAAATCAGTACATCCAGTTGTTCAGAATATGTATAACAAACATATGAAATTTACTCTAAGATGATAATATTCAAAACCTTGGCTCTGATACCAACTTTAAGAATTTAATTGATAAAAACTATCATGCGGAAATAGCTTTAATTACCAAGATCTTGAATATGGCACACCTTAAGAAATCAAATATAATTTCACATACTATTATTCGCCATTGAAATTGGTAGAGAAGGAATTAGAACCCCTTAGATTGAACTTTATTCTAGGCTTCACCTTCTTCTCTCTGTCTCTCAATTATGCATACTCTTATTTTTGTAATTGATTGAGGTTAACTTTCAAGGGGTAGAGTGTACCTTTTGAAGATGCCAAAATCTGGTAGAAGAATGATAAGAGAAGGACAATAGAAGTTTGAATGTGGTTCGGCCCCATTAATGAGGTGACCTACGTCCATGTGTACGTCGGTATGCTTTCACTAACAGATAACCGGCAGATTCTGGTGAACCCACAGGTAGGGCGGTACTACCAGAGACCGACCGGGTATATGCGTAATAGTATTGCGTTCTGCTCCTTTGTGAGTCAGGAATGTGATCCCCTTTTAAGGGGGTGGGTGGCCTCTTTTATAGATACAAGAGACCACCCGTACAAGGTATCTACCAGATTAGGAAGTCTAATCTAATTGTAATTCGATGAGCATAAATCACGAGAAGTTTCCTAAGCGATTCAGGAAACATCTTCTACTTTCCTTTAGTCTTCAGATTGAGTTAGGAAACTGCTGGAACTGTTCATCGCGAGTCACGGGGTCAGGCCTGGCTTGTGCCCATCTAGGTCTATCAGCAATACGAACCCTGAGCGTTACTAACAGACTGGGCAGCTCCGGCCTAGATAGCCCGGGTTGGTTAAATAATAAGTCCCTGATCCGGGTGACTTGGCATTCTGCTGCTGACGTGAAAATTTGAATTTGATTGGATATTTTTGGACCTATCAGCTGCCCCCCATTTTCAAAGCCTGTGTTGCTATATCAGATGAGGCTTTGAAAATCTACGCAGTTTAGTGGACCGCTCGGGAATCCTCCGGGAGCATTGCTCGTGAAGGGACCCACCTCCTTGGTCGCCTGGGGGTTGGACCGGGTAGTGCCCTTACAAACCCGGGGCCAGTGACTGACATGTGTCAAAGAATAATTGGTCTGGTCAGGATCCGATGAGGTCGGTGTGAGAGTAACTGAATAGTTGCATGGCAACGGGGCCGTCATGTCACACATTTAATGTGCACAAATTTTGAGGCGACGCTTCACGTGCTCGAGGTGACAGCTGCCAGGCATTTTAGGTGTGAAAGCCTCATGGCCATTAGATCTGGTTTGATCTGGACCGTTGACGCTGTATATATAAGGAGCACTTGTCCATTTCTTCCATTTTTGCTGCCAAGTCTCTACCGAGCAGTTTTGAGAGCAAAAATTCCCCGTAGAGCTTCCCGAGCCCTTATTCTGCATTTATTCTCGTAAGTCTTCTCTCCCCAGTTTCAATTTGTTACATTCCTCCTACTCCCCTTTTTTTTTCTTCTTGAGTGAGGCTGGAGAGAGTGAATCCACTGGGTCTCATGCAGAAGTAGGATTTCTTTTTGCTTAGGTTTGGCTCCTTCTTTAGGTCAAGAGGTATACTAAGACAGTTATCCTGAGCGGGTTATCCCAGGTAGTTTTGATCGAGTGTTACCTCATCTTAAGGACCCTATACTCTTTGCCCTTTACATTTTTAACCTTGCCCCCTTTGTACCTTAGACTAGGATTCCCTGACCCATACCAAGGCAGTCCCTTGCTTTCCCCTTCCTTTGCAGGAGTACCTAAAATGTGTCACTCTAGTTTCGATTCTTCTTCCCGGTCAGAGGGTGAACAGTCTCGGTCTGGGACTCCGGATACAAGTGTGGATCCACCTTTGATTACTCTGTCAGACCATCATAGTGAGGGTAGAATCCTAATCCGTGTGTCAGATGATGGATCCGACCAGGGGGCCCCCGTAGCCTCCGTTTCGCATGGCTTGGGCGATGAGACGCCGGGGAGGCCAGACCCCTAGGTTGTGTTTGCCTGTGAGTCTGCCCCTTCTGCCTTGCGTTCCCAAGACCTTGGCCAAATTAGGGACAGGTATGCCATTCCCGGTGGCTTCTCATTGGTCGACAATGCTCGCGGAGCCCACCTTTACCAGTCGGGCTTCGTCACCCTCTACAAGGATGCCCTCATGGACGGCTTTCGCATTCCCCTCTACCCCGTTGCCCGCGACGTTATGATATACCTCGGGATTACCCCCATGCAGTTAGCCCCGAACGATTGGAGGTTCCTAATGGGGTCAATCTCTCTCTGTCCCCAAGTCTTTGGGTTTGAAATCAGCCTCCAAGAATTCCTGTGGGCCCACAGACCATTCCCCGTTCACGGGGAAGACGGGTTCTTCTCTCTAGAGGCTCGACAGGGAAGAAAGATTATGGTCAACTGCCCGAGCAACAACAAGGGATGGAAGAACAAGTTGTTCCAGTTATCCACCCTCGGGCTTTGCAATCGAGCCCCAGGAATCCAGTTAAGGACCTGGGCGGGGGAGCTGAGGGGTAAGCTCCCCCAGTACTTTTCCTGTTGCCTATCTATGCTTCTGAAAATAACCCTGCGGCTAACTGTTTCCATACTTTGCTTTACAGCGGGGTCACTTAATCCTCCGAACATCCCCGAGGAGTGCCAAAACTGGATCCGACACTTGGCTAGCCTGCCCACGAATATTTGGAATGTGCTGACCTTGGACGGGAGATTTTGTTGCCACCTATAGCTCGGACGAGCCCGTTGAAGCTCTTGTATTTCCCCCGATCATTCCTGGTAAGTGCTCGGGACCATCTGGCCTCAGCCTTTTTTACTATTATATTCCTTATTATCTCTGTCGGTTGCTGACGGCATGACTTTTTCTTTCACAGAGATGGCCCCCAAAAGAGATCTGGAGCAGTTGAGGGCCAGGCAGGCTGTCGCAGCCACCTGGGTGGCCGACAGGGGAAAGAGGCCGGCTGTCGAGGCCTCTGGAAACGAACGTTCTCTCGAGAAAATTCGGCACGGAACGGAAAACTGTCTGAAACTTATGGGGACGTTGGTTCCCCATGTGGTGGTGGTGGAGGAGACTGCTCCCCGAGCGAATGTACCGTCCGGTACGTCTCTAGGCGAATCAGGCGAGATCAGGGAGAGGGTCAGAGCGGGCCTTCTTCCCAGCTAGGTGAAGATGTGCGCAAATATGTCTCCCCAGGCATTCTAGGGGTGGCTGTACAGCCTCTCCCACTTTGTAAGTTCTTCTGCCTCTGCTCACTTATTATCACCATTTTCTTTGTTTGCCCAACCTGTTTGGTAATTGATTGGTTTATGTTCATTGCAGGTCGGCTGCATGGCTGCGATTTCTTAGTCCTTCCTACCTTTCCTAGTCGAGAGGGCCACTACTACCGAGTTTGCCTTATCGCAAGAACGGGTAGGCTTGGAGGTTAGGAAGACCACCCTGGCTGTGGAGAAGGACAAGGTTAAGGGCTTGGCCCTAAGCCTTGGCGCAGCACAAGTGGAGTTAGCAACTACCTTGGCTGATATAGAGGCCGCCCGGGCCATCACGGCGGCGGCGGAGGCTAAGGTGAAGGCGAAGGCCCTGGCTAAGGCGACAGCGGCAGGGTCGACGGAGGAGGCCTTCGACAACGGATTCTTCCAAGGTTATGAAGATTTGTAGCAGAGGTTAGCCCAAGATCACCCCAAGTGGGACATCTCGTCCTACAAGGGTATTGACTCGGATTACTGGGACGTTGGTCCCTCTACTGCCGAGGGCTCTGCTGCTAAAGCTGGGCGTGCTAGAGGTGCTGCTTCGGGTAGGGGCTTTGACTCGGGAGATGATGCTGCCCCGGGGGGAGAGGCTGGGGAAACCGAGGATGTTGTTATTGTGGACGATTCCTAGTCCCCGACCTGTACCTTTAAATCATTTTGTTTGTTTGTTTTTTTTTTTGGGAGGCTACTACAACTGCCCCCTGAGCAATGTAAATATTTTTAATTTATGAAAAAGGTCCACCGAGGCTGTCCATCTTCATCAACTGTTTAATATTTTGTACTTGCTTGTTCGTGATTGCCTATGCCCGACCGGTTGTACAGCCTATAGAAACTTTGCCTTAGCAACAGTTTAGGACTGTACTGGTAGAAAGCACTCGGTCTTTTAGGTACTGTTTAAAGGTCTCGTCCGGTATAGTGTAGGATTGGTCCTATTACTATCTGTTACAGGTCTCGCTCGGTATAGTGTAGGATTGGTCCTGTTATTATCCATTCGTCTTCTCTGGGCATTGTAGGTACACGAGAATGTCTAACGGTGACATTACGTGCCTAGCCCCGTGTCCTGTTGAATGCCCAGTGTGATTACATGTTTTGCTCCGGAGTTAGACACCAGTACCCCCTGCCCCTCATGCTTTTGCTAAGGCGGGCGTTAGTTGAGGGAGCGACCATAGGGAACCGACCTGGAACATGGGTAGTTGTAGGGTCTTTTGAGGCTTGCCATAATTAGTTACCTAGGGGGATTTGCCCCACATCATTGGTTAAGGACCTAGGCAAAGCTTGTGCCTCGGGTATGATCCCGAGGCCTTTTGTGCCTCGGGGTTTGATCCTGAGGGCTTTTGGATGCCTCGGGTTTGACCCTGAGGTCTTTTGGTATGACCGAACACATGGAGAAGAATTGCTTGGCAAAAAAGTAAATTTTATTCATTATAAAAACTGCTCGGGGAGAGCAACAAGTTTCCTAACCAACAGTGCTTCCATACTTTACTGAAAGTACTTACGGAGGTGCTACACATTCCAAGGATGAGGGAGGTCTTGCCCGTCTAAAGTCTATAGCCAGTATGTGCCCGGGCGGTTTATGCTAGTGACCCGGTAGGGTCCTTCCCAGTTTGGGCCCAATTTTCCATGACTCAGGAGTTTTGTTGACTTATTCACGGCCTTGAGGACCAGTTCCCTCACCTGGAAATTGCGGTGCTTGACCTTGCTGTTGTAGTACCGGGAGACCCGTTATTTGTAGGCTGATACTTTCAGATATGCCCGATCCCTTTTCTCTTCCACCAAGTCTAACTCCTGTCTAAGAGCTTCTTTGTTACCTAGTTCGTTAAAGCGTGCCACTCGATATGTCGACAATCCAAGCTCTATGGGTACTATTGCCTCGAAGCCATAGGTGAGAGAGAACGGCGTCTCCCCCATAGTTGCTCGGGGGGTGGTACGGTAGGCCCAAATAAGGGTCGGCAACTCGTGCGCCCAGAGGCCTTTAGTATCTTTGAGTCTGGTTTTTATGGACTGCAAAATCGTCCAGTTTGTCACCTCGGCCTGGCCATTGGCCTGTGGATGTTCGGGCGAGGAGTAATGATTGGAAATGCCATAGCCCGAGAAGAATTTCCCGAAACCAAGGTATCAAACTACCTGTCGTTGTGACTAATCAGAACCCTGGGTATGCCAAACCGACTGAGAATGTTTTTCTCGATAAAACCTTCCATCTTTTTCTCAGTGATTGATGCCATGGGCTCGGCTTCTACCCACTTAGTGTAATAGTCCACGACGATGACGGTGAATCTAACTTGTCCTTTTTTGACCGGGAGTGGACCGAATATGTCAATGCCCCACTGAGCGAATGGCCAAGGGCTAAGGATTAGTGTCTGGAGCTCTCTCGGGCAGTTGGTCATGGTTGAATATCTCTGGCATTTGTCACACCGCTTGACATATTCTTGCAAATCCCGAGCCATCGTCGACCAGTAATAACCCTGCAGAAGGGCTTTATGGGATAGTGCTCGACCTCCTATATGGATTCCACACATTCCCTCATGGATTTCACTCAATATTCCTTACACCTATGTGGGGTGGACACATCGCAGGCATGGGATAGAGAACCCCCTTTTGTAAAGGATACCATCAACGAGGTGGTATCTGGCTGCTCGGTACCTTACTCGCTGAGCTTCTTCCTTTCCTTCAGATAAGGTACCTATCATGAGGAATATCGTTGTCGGATCTATCCAACTGGGGCCTATGGTGATCGTGTCGACCTCCATGCCCCCCGAGTCAGTTATGGTGGGTTCAGATAAGTATTCAATTCTTATCCCAGGCAAATCTGACACGGAAGATAAGGCGAGGCAGGCCAATCGATCGGCCCTTGTGTTTTCTTCCCTCGAGATCTGTATGACGGAGAACCCCTTAAGCTTCTTTGTAATTGCTCGAACAAGGGCTAGGTAGGCTACCATGTTATCCTCCCGAGCTTCGTACTCTTGGTTTACTTGATTGACCATGAGTTGGGAGTCGATGAATGCTTGAACTTGCTGTGCACCCATTGAAGCAGCCAATTGCAGGTCGACCAACAGGGCTTCGTATTCGGCCTCGTTATTGGAGGCCCGAAAACCAAACCTAAGAACATACTCCAATTAGATCTCGTCGGGAGTGGTCAAGATGATTCCAGCTCTACTGCCTTGCTGGTTGGAGGACCTGTTTATATAGAGCACCCAAGTTGGGACATCGGGCTGTGGACCGGGCGGTATTGCCGGCGGGTCGAGCTCTTCTACCGAATCTTCTAGGTACATGAACTCCACGAGAAAATCTTCTACGACCTGTCCTTTGATAGCTGTCCGAGGTTTATAAACTACCTCAAACTCTTCCAGCTCCAGCACCCATTTGATAAGCGTTCTAGATGTCTCGGGCCTACTTCATATTCAGCGACGGGGTTGGTCTTTGAGGATCATGATGACATGGGCCTGGAAGTACGGGCGGAGTGTCCGGGCAGAGGTAATTAGGGTAGAGGCTAACTTTTCGATGCGGGAGTACCTGTTTTTTGTGCCTTAGAGCGCTCGACTGGTGTAGTAGACCGAGAATTGTACCCCGTGCTCTTCTTGGACAAGGGCTGAACTCACTGCTGAAGGAGACACTGCCAAATACAAGAACAACTCGTCCTTTGGTATGGGTGTAGAGAGTAGAGGGGGCGATGTCAGGTACTTCTTGAGTTCCTGAAATGCCTCATCGCACTCCTCTGACCACTGAAAAGTCTTACGTAGAATCTTGAAAATTGGGAGGCACCGGTCAGTAGGTCGGGAAACGAATCTATTTAGTGCGGCCACCCGACCGGCCAAGCTCTATACTTTTTTGGTTGACCGGAGTGACCGCATGTTGATAATGGCCAGAATCTTTTCGGGGTTCGCTTCGATTCCTCGCCTGCTGACCAAATGCCCTAAAAATTTCCTGGACGAGACTTCGAACGTGCATTTGGCTAGGTTCAACCTCATTCGAAATTTTCTTAGGTACTGAAGGCCCCTGCCAGATGCTCGAGGTGGTCGGTCTCATCTCAGCTTTTTTCCAAGAGGTCATCTACATATACCTCTATCGACTTCACAATCAAGTCCTCCAACATGTAATTGACCAGGCGTTGGTATGTTGCCCCGGTATTTTTGAGGCAAAAAGGCATCACCTTGTCACAATACGTGCCCTGGTCAGTGATGAAGGAAGTCTTCTCCTCGTCCCTGGGGCACATGCTGATCTGGTTGTACCCCGAGTAGGCGTCCATGAACAAAAGAAGTGAGCGACTGGCCGTGGCGTCCACAAGGAGGTCTATCCTAGGCAGTGGATAGCAATCCTTGGGATAGGCTTTATTTAAGTTGGTAAAGTCCACACACATTCTCCACTTCTTGTTGCTCTTCTTGACTAGAACCACATTGGCTTACCAGTCGGGGTAGTGGACTTCTTGGCTGTATTTCGCTTTTAAGAGCTTCTGCACTTCTTCACGTACCGCCACTTGTTGTTCAGGGGCCATGCCCCTTCTCTTATGTTTCACCGGTTGGGAATCGGGGCTAATGTTGAGACGGTGAGACATGACCCGGGGGTTAATCTCTGGCTTATCTTCATGGCACCAGGCGAAGATGTCCTGGTTCTCTCTTAGGAACTCGATCAACTTTTCCCTCAGACTAGGGTTTAGAAGAGTTTCAATACTCATGAATAGGCCGGGAAAGCCAGGGTCGAGCACCACCTGTTTTGATTCCTCCACCGGACCTACTCCATCCTTCACATCCCTCGGGTCCATCTCCTGAACGTTAACGTTTCAGTAACTGCCTCATAGCGTAGGGAGCTAAGATAACAACTCCGTGCAGTTGGCTGATTACCACGTAAACTTCTCGGGCCTTGGGGTGTCGGAAACTTTACGACTAGAGCATAGGTAAACACGACCACTTTGGCTTTATTGAGCGTCGGCCTCCCGAGGATGACGTTGTATGTGGATAGAGCCTCCACAACCACAATGTTTTTTAGCACAGAGACCTGCTGAGGATGGGCACCCATAAGTACTGGGAGCTCAATCATACCGAGCGGTTGCGTGCTCGAGCCATTGAATCTGACCAAAGGTGTGGCAACTAGTCGGAGTCTGTCCCTTGAGATCCCCAATTGGTCGAACGCCGAGGCGAAGAGAATATCGGAGGAGCTGCCGGTGTCCACCAATACTCTATTCACCGTGTAGTTAGCTATAGAGATTGTTACTACCAGCGGGTCATCGTGGGGGCAGTGCAAGCCTTTCACATCGTCAGATGAGAATGTTAATACGTTGGTTGGTCGGGAGTCAGTGGATGGGATATGCCAAACATCCGCTCGGGATGCCTGAGCATGCCTCTTCCTAGCTGACTGTGAGTCCCCTCCGCCTGAGGTTCCTCCGAAAATCACATTGATTTGCTCGAGTGGTTGAGGCTGTTCTGGGGTTTGGGTGTCCGACCTAGGTCATCTGTCTGCCGCGACAAACTCGGCCAAATGTCCCTATTCTATCAGCCTTTCGATGGCCATCTTGAGCTTAAAGCAGTCTTTTGTGTCGTGACCATGGTCCTTGTGATGCTGGTAATATTTATCCCAGTTTCTCTTCCCGGGATGGCTCTTCAGCTTTGTCCGTTGTTGGAGGAGCCTCTGGGTTTTGGCGGCGGTCATGACTTCATGAATGGGCCAGGAAAGGGGCGTGAAAGTAATTGGAGCCTGATCCTGGCCACCTTTTTGCTGATCCTACTTCGACTTCTCCCCCAAGCCTTTCTCAAAATCATCACGCTTCCGTTTGGCCCTTGGGGACTCATCTCCTTCAAGGCTAGCACGCTTAGCTTTCAGGAACTCTTCTGTGTCAATGTACTTTCCAACCCTTTCTGAGAGCTCAACCAAAGTGACTGGTCGGTTGTTGTGAAATGACATTGCGACTTTAGTGTGCTGTAATCCCGAGCAGAAGGCCATAATCGCAACTGTTTCGTTCAGGTTGCGAATCTGTAGCCTTTTCTAATTGAAATGGTCGACTAATCTTTTAGGGACTCCCCCCTACATTGCTTGACGGTCAGCAATTGAGTGTCCGGCTGTGACCGGTCGAGCATTCCCACGAACTGTCTGATGAAGATCTTACTGAGTGCTTTGAAGTCGTTGATCGTTCTGGGTTTGAGGGTGTGGAACCACTGCGCTGCCGCCCCTTTGAGGGTACCAGGAAAGACAAGGCACAGTAGTTCATTAGTGGTGGTAACCAACGCCATTTGGGCCTTATAAATCCGGACATGATCCACCAGACTTTCCGAACCGTCATAAGAATCGAGGTGCGGTGGCTTGTACTTTCGTGGGATTGGGAATCCCGTGACCCGAACGGTGAAAGGCAATTCTGTTTCTATATTGGTGTGATCATGGCATGATTTGCGGCTCAGTGTCTTAATCTCCTTCTACAGGTCCTCAATCTGGGCCTGAACGTTCGTCGACCGGTCTTTCGTTCCGTGTCCGAATAGTACGTCGTGGAGGATGATGAGGCCATTTCCTCAAAGTGCGTTGTCTGCGGGGATAGGGCCCCGCTTTGGCTTCGAGTAATCGTGTTCCTAAGATCCTCACGGCTCTTAGTCGGGAGGTCCTTGGTTGAATCCCGAGCAGTCTGGTCTTGCCCCTCCTCTCTGGCATTGTTGATGATTTCTCTGGCGTCCCCCACTCGGCGTGGGTTGGCCCGGGGGCGTCGCCGGGTCCGCTCGGGAGCATGGCTATGCTAGTCGTTCCTGAATCGACCCAGATCCGACGGAGATATAGGCTCAGTGTGGCCACACCTTCGGACCCGTACGGGCTCCCGGTCGTGCACGCCCTTCCCGGGCTATTCCTCTATTTGAGGAACTTTTCCTAGTGAGCCAACAACGCTTCGATCTGCTGCTGAGTCTTCCGATGGCCTTCCAAGAGCTGTGCAAGGGCCGCAGTAACCTGCTCGGAGGTCATAGAAGTAGCTAGTTACCCGGCTTGTGAATCCGTCTGACCTTCTAGAGCAGCGATTTTCTTACCCTTCTTCTGCGGCATATTTATCAGTGAAAAAATTTGCTTACGGGAAAAGTCGTTGTCGTTGTCGTTGTCGTTGTCGTTCCCACAGACGGCGCCAAACTGATGATACAAAAAACTTGTAAAAGAATGATAAGAGAAGGACAATAGAAGTTTGTATCTGGTTTGATCCCGTTAATAAGGTGACCTACGTCCATGTGTGCGTCGGTGCGCATACTAACAGATCACCGACGAATTCTGGTGAACCCACAAGAAGGGCGGTACTACAAGAGATCGACCGGGTATATGCGTAATAGTGTTGCGTTCTGCTCCTATGTGAGTCAGGAATGCAATCCCCTCTTAAGGGGGTGGGTGGCCTCTTTATAGAAGCAAGAGACCACCCGTACAAGGTATCTACCAGATTAGGAAGCCTAATCTAATTGCAATTCGATGAGCATAAATCACGGGAATTTTCCTAAGCGGTTCAGGAAACATCTTCTACATTCCATTAGTCTTCTGATTGAGTTAGGAAACTTCTGGAACTGTTCACCGCGAGTCACGGGGTCAGGCCCGGGCTGTGCCTATCTTGGTCTGTCAGCATTACGAATCCCGAGCGGTATTAATAGACAGGGCGGCTCCGACCTGGATAGCCCGGGATGGTTGAATAACATGTCCCTGATTCGAGTGACTAGGCATTTTGCTGTTGACGTAACAATTTGACTTTAACTGGATATTTTTAGACCTATCACTTTTTTATAGAGGAGAGAAGTGGGCCTATTAATGATTGTCATAATGACGGTCTTGGAATTAATACGTAATGACTTTCATAATTACTGAATATGAAAAGTCCCTTATTTAATAATTGTTGGAAGATGTACCATTCAAACATTGGTTCTCTCAACAATTAATAATGTATATACTTTATATATATGTATATACATATATATATATATATATTAATTTGGATAATGTTCTATTGGCTAAATAGTTAGTAGAATCCAACTAACATAGAAGGCTAGTAGGTCACATTTAATAGGACTTCTAAAAGTCACATAAGAATTTACATTTCATTGAACATGTCATAGGTTCAACACATTTTTTATTTTAGTAAAATGTCCCTAAAAAACTTTCACATGATTAATTATGCGAAATTTTGTAACAGAGCGATTTGATTTACTAAGTAGAAATTTTTGACCAAAATTAAAATAGAGTATACGTCCATTAAACTCGAATAAGCCAATATAAGAGACTTTTTATCAAGTTTCATACAAAGATATATTGTTATATATTTATATGACTTTCATTATTATATATGTGCCCATGTGATTTTCAGGTATCCCTCAAGTTCGTGTACTTGGCTATTGGTTCAGGCATCGCTGGACTCCTACGTAAGTGCAGCTGAGCCATTGGCTTATAAAACCGTACTTCTTTTCAGTTGCACTTAAGCATGATTTCAATCTTGATTTGTTGAAGATTTATTATACCACTACATTGCATGCATGAAATGCACATTTCAGATAACTTTAGATATGTAATTAACATATACTCCTCCTGTCCCAATTTTAGCATACAAATTATTGTATAATCAGAGAATTCCATATTGTCAGTGTTATGTGGTGATCTAGACTAATAATTCGATATTATTTGGCACAAAAATGCCACGTAGAAAACCCTAAAAAAAATAATAATAATAATACATAATAAAATCAATACAATAAATAATGTGTCATACATAGCATCAGCTTACTAGTCATGAGACATCCCATATGTGATGTGATAATCCTAGAGACTTTGCACCCATTGTTGATCATCATCACCCCATATCATGGGTGACAAGGTGGTCTCAAACCACAAAATAGTTTATTTAATTTGTGAGTCTTCTCTGAAAACTCAAGACACTCTAACTAGATATTTTTCAAATTTCCCCTTTTAACATGTAAACTCTCGCACTTTCATGCTGACTCTAGTGTGACACTGAAGTGAAAATTTAAAAAAAAAAAAAAAACCCTAAAAAAAAAAAGTTTCCTAAAATAGTTAGAATTCCAAAATGAGTACCTTGGGATGGATGGAGTATATATATATATATATATATATGAGCGCGCGCTCATGTACAGAGAATATTGTTTACTTTGTCTTACTTGTAAGCTATGGAGTACTATATATATGTTTGTACTGAAGATATTTTTACTTGTTATGGTCGATATACAGAGGTATGGTTTTGGATGGTAACCGGAGAAAGACAAGCAACCCGCATAAGAGGGTTGTACTTAGAAACAATATTAAGGCAAGACATTGCCTTCTTTGACACTGAAACAACAACAGGGGAGGTCATTGGGAGAATGTCTGGTGACACAATTCTCATTCAAGACGCCATGGGTGAAAAGGTTAGTCTCTGCTCCATCAAACATACACAGAGTAGGGAAAATTATACAACATATACATCCTTATGTACCATTTGGTAGGTGCCAATTGATTGTAACAAGGTGTCATTTTGATGTAATTTGAAACTAATTAAATGGTGTCATTTGGAAGTAACGAAATGCTATTTGTTAGTAGCATTTTTAAATAGGCATTTTGTAGTAACGATGGTTATAACGGACAGTTAACCAAGTCCAATTGTGTAAAGTAATTTTTAGTGTACGTATGGTACAACCAAATGATTTGATTGTATCCTAGGTAGCACCGGTGCGGATGTGGAAATTTGGGTTCGGTGATGCACGTGCGAGGGATTTGTCAATTTTCTTAAACGTAAATGTGCAGGTGCGGCGGGGGTACTTGGATAAAATTTTAAAAATGCATTTTTATATAATAGTATATACAAATTATTTTATAATTATTAGTGCATTAGTATATATCCTAGATAATTGTCATTATTATTTTTTATTATTTCTCTTTAAACCCCCTAAGTTTTCAAAATTATATGAACTTGTGTTTTTTTTTTTTTTTTTACAAAAGAAAGCTTAAAAAAAGCCTCAGTCACACTCCAAAAGCACTCACCAAAATCCAGTACGGGTGTGCACTAAGTGCGAGTGCGACAGCCTTTTCGAAGAGTCTGTACTTCATAGATTATATCATAGAAAGACCCACAAAGTACAATGAGTAAACTAAGGGAAATGCTAATCTGCTATGTCTCTAAGAGCTCCTCCAACGCGACACTCAGAGGAGTTGCCAAAGTAAGAGAATAATAGACATGCACCGCCATAT
Organism: Hydrangea macrophylla; assembly: GCA_033977485.1. Classification (NCBI taxonomy): domain Eukaryota; kingdom Viridiplantae; phylum Streptophyta; class Magnoliopsida; order Cornales; family Hydrangeaceae; genus Hydrangea; species Hydrangea macrophylla. Next base: position 56,823,598 of record CM066988.1, on the reverse strand, counting down.
GGCCTCCCAAATTTTAGATTTATCAAATTTCTCTCATATTTAAGAGAAGATTTGGCAATGCCAAATCCTTTCCACATCATGTTTTTTTGGGTTTATTGTGCCCAACAACCATTCTCAATGCTATAGATGACTAAAAAGATAGTTGTGTCATAAAATGACATTTTTGACAAAATGTTACAATTGGAGCACAATTGTCAAAATTTAGCATTTTGGCATTGTAACCGTGTCGAATTTTAACTTTGACATCGAAAAAATAACATGTTGCATTGGAGTGCTCTAAAACTCTCTCTTCTTAAATGAACCCACCAAAGAGTCTTTGCCAACCCATTAGAACGAGGGAACTAAAGTGATTTTACAAGTGTCGTAAATAAAATTACTTAAGTGTCCTCACTTTAACGAGATGCCAAAAAATTTTCTTATTCATTTAGGGGTTGTCTTGGAAGAATCAAAACCCTTCCTATAACATATGTGTCTGTGCTCAATTTAAATTCACTCTTCAAATAGGTTCTATCAAACGGCCCAAATAATGGTTTTTTTAGAACCGGATCCTATTTCATTCACTTCCAAACCCTCCTTAAAATGAACACAATGTTATTCCATCTAAAATCCTTAGGTGAATATAACAAGATCAATGTTTGTTATCTAAATATAACCCATAAATGAATGAACACATATGAATATTTATGCTATGTTGGCAATTACAGGTGGGGAAGTTCATTCAACTACTGTCAACATTTTTTGGAGGCTTTGTGATAGCCTTTGTAAAAGGATGGCTTCTTTCATTGGTTTTGTCTTCCTGTATTCCTGCTCTAGTGGTTGTTGGTGGAGCAATGGCACTCTTCATGTCCAAAATGTCGAGTCGCGGCCAAATTGCTTATGCAGAAGCTGGAAATGTTGTTGAACAAACAGTAGGAGCCATTAGAACGGTAAGGCACTATCATGGTTATTAGATTTGGTCAATTCATAGTTGACTCGAGTCTGATAGGATTCGCGATTCAATACAAATTGTTCGTTTGAAAATTTCCTAGTAAAAATTATTCTGGCATCTTCAATGCATGACTGGTAATGCTACAACAAGTCCATAAGTAGAGCCTGATATAAGCAAAATAGGAGTGGAATTTAGACACTGACTTTTTATGTTCACATTAAAATTTTGAACTTTGAAAGCCTTAAGTTTTAAGCGAACAAACTATCGGCATTTTGAGCATTGATATGACATGAAGCTTGTGTTAATTAGTTATTCTGTTCATTTTAAGCGTCCACATATTTCTTTGTATGTGAAGTGTATACATACATATTATCATTTATTTCTTACAAAGGTGAATCTTACAGTTTATGGTTGACAAGATTCACGATTTTTGACTTCTCAAAAACTATTCATGATTCAATTTATAAATACTTCGAGCACTATATTTAGCAGACAAGTTTGTACGCACTTACAAGATAATCTTTTTGTACACATAATATGTAGGTTGCATCCTTTACCGGGGAGGAAATAGCGATAAAGAAGTACAATGACAAGATCCGAATCGCCTATGCCTCAACTGTTCAACAAGGGCTCGGCTCAGGCATAGGACTCGGGTCAATTTTATTGATTATATTTTGCAGTTATGGTCTTGCTGTATGGTATGGAGCCAAACTCATCATAGAGAGAGGATACACCGGAGGACAAGTCATCAATGTGCTTATGGCAATCATGACCGGAGGAATGTAAGTATTAAGAACATCGTATTTGTTTTGAACCCATCTCACAAATTGTGTGATGATCAATTTAGGGAATATTTGGGAGAATTCATGAAATAAAATCAAATTTAGACCAATTTGCGTTATTGTATGGTTTCTAGCAAAATCAACATCATGCTGGTTTGACAAAAACCTTTCTTAAGATTGATTGAGCACATTTGTTCGATAAATGGGCATTTACCCGATACTTGAACATATTGAACTAGTTCACTTATGAAACAGAGAACCAATTCTGAACCTTCCCAAACAGCCTCTTCGAGCAACCAATTTGAAACATTAGCCCCCAAAATCTGATTCTATTATGACATTACTTAATAGATTACGCTTTTGTCTGTTTGCTCAATATCTACGTTAGACCTCTCCTCATCTAAGACAGGTGTGAGAGCTTGATATACATATTGTTGGAGGTGGCTATGAATTGGTTCTGTAGTTCTTAAGTGAACCAGTTTCGTGTACTCAAGTGTTTGGAAGATGACCTTTTATTGTACAAACGTATGTGCTCGATCTTAAATCACTCTTAAAACAACTGCTTTATCAAACCAACATGACTCTAGATTCATAAAATCCCGATAAGAGAATGAGACTGAGAGTGATCCCATCCAAATAATAATAATAATAATAATAATAATAATAATAATATAACGTTCCTTAAATGTTTTAACACTCCTCATATGAGATCCCGGGTGTGAGAGCTTGCAGGGGTGGAGCTACAGTTAGCATCATATTTTCTAATAACTTTCATGCACATACATTAGGGACCTTCTATGATACAACCTAGTGGCCTTTGTTGTATTATACAACCAAATTACTACACTTTAGCATCACTTTTAGTACAAAAGTGTTGTAACTTTGTATCAAATGTAGTAACCTTAAAAACCATCTTTGTTTTTGGAAAAAATCATTTTACGTTTAAAAACGTTCCATTTATTTCCAATGTTTTACGCTTTGGCACCAAAATTACAACATTTTCGCACCAAAGTCAATAAGATGTATAGTACATCCAACTCTACTAGAATTTTTCTATATATTAATGTGAATGTGGGCAAATTTTATTTTGGTTTCTATTGATACCCTCAAAATAAATAAGATATGTTATTCTTTTTATTCTCCTGTAGCCGAACAAAGCAAGGTAACCAAATTCAATTTTTTTTAAAAAAAAAAAAAAGAAGAAGAAGAAAAGAGAAAAAAAGAGCAAGGTAAATAGATGAGACTTGAGATTTGTATACATAAATTATTTTTTCAAGTTTTGACACCCTTGATTCCAAAATCCCGGTTCCGCCCCTGAGAGCTTGTAACATTTAACTGACTTCTCTCATTTTTCTTGGATAGGTCACTAGGCCAAACATCACCCTGCGTGAATGCATTTTCTGCAGGACAGGCTGCAGCATACAAGATGTTCAAAACCATCAAGCGTAAACCCGAAATCGATTCATATGACAGAAATGGCATTATATTAGAAGACATCAATGGGGAAATTGAACTCAAAGATGTGTTCTTCAAATACCCAGCAAGACCGGACGTGCAAATATTTTCAGGATTCTCATTACAAGTTCCAACCGGCACAACTGCAGCTTTGGTAGGCCAAAGTGGAAGTGGAAAATCGACAGTGATTAGTCTGCTGGAGAGATTTTATGATCCAGAGTTTGGTGAAGTATATATTGACGGTGTGAATTTGAAGAAGTTTCAACTCAAATGGATCAGAGAGAAGATGGGGTTGGTTAGTCAAGAACCGATATTGTTTACAACTACCATAAGAGAAAATATAGCTTATGGAAAAGAAAATGCCACTAATGAGGAGATTAGAACAGCAATTGAGCTTGCTAATGCTGCCAAGTTCATTGACAAGCTGCCACAGGTGAAATGTTTTCACATATTATGGGATTAGTGCAGGCGCATCGGATTAGTATTTACAAGGAAAGCAAAAAGAGTTTTAACAATTACAAGAGGGTAAATATTTTGTACGGAGTATATACTTACGTATAACACAACAAAGGAATTGTTTTAGTAAGTCGTACTAATTTGTCTCAATTTCATTTTTTCAGGAATGTGAAAATATAGTTCTAACTATCGATCTAAACTTCTCATATTTTACAAATTTTCTTTTAAAAGAACCAGTTAAGTTTTTTAAATTTATTTTGCAGTGTGTTTTATTGTGTTTACTAAAAGAAGAGGCAAAAAACCTAGACATTGATCTTAACCACCACAAATTCATTCATATCTTCAACCATTTCTTCACTTTATAAAGTGCATTTTGTGACGTGCTTGTAAGATAAAAATAAAATAGTCTTATGACAACGAAAAATTTCATACACTTTAGAGACAAAGTTTCAAACTTTTTTGCATTTGTTATTGTTTTTGATACTTCTAGTTTCAAATGTAGTCCAAATGTCATGTTAATATTTTGATACAAAATACTGCTTTGGATCATTATTCTTCTTTGAAAACAAGGTGCTTGTAGCAAGATAACGAGTACAAAATGGAGAGAGAAAGATTTATGGAATTATGTTAGCTGCCTCTGTATAATTATCATTATTATTATATTGTTGCCTTCTCTATAGTTTTCAAGTTGTAGTTGCCTTCAATCTTAATAATGATCGAAAAATTTCCAAACTGTCTATTATTGAAGTACATTAAGTTTCTATGCTGTGAGCAATAAAACAAACATATGTTTACAGGGGCTTGACACAATGGTAGGTGAGCATGGAACTCAGCTGTCAGGGGGACAAAAACAAAGAATAGCTATTGCGAGAGCGATTTTGAAGAACCCGAGAATTCTTCTTCTTGATGAAGCAACAAGTGCACTTGATGCAGAGTCAGAACGCATTGTACAAGATGCCCTGGAGAAGATTATGACGAATAGGACAACTGTGGTTGTTGCACATCGTTTGACAACTATAAAAAATGCAGACCTTATAGCAGTTGTTCAAGCTGGAAAACTTGTTGAGCAAGGTAATTGCACAACAGTTGTTTCATATCCTTTGTTTTGAGTTCTTTCACAATTATGGGGACAAAGGGTGTGTTTATGTTCTTGAATTTAGGGAGGGAAAGGGGAAGGAAAACACTGTGGCATATATTTACTTGGCTTAGTTCATAATGAAAACAATGAGAAAAATAGAAACAGACAAAAAGTTGGGGGAAAAGAAAATTAAAGTTTTTGAATTTGTGAGTCAATTTATATTCTCTTTTCTTGAGTTCCTATTATATTTAGTGTTTTTTTTAAGAGAGGAAAAAACTAGGAAGAACGCTACGGAAATAGCTTCCTTTCTTATGTTCATTTTATTTACCTTTTTCTCTATCAGAATATGCAATTCGAGCCTAACTTGAAAATTTTCATAAAATTGAATGACAGGAACTCATGCTGAGTTGATCAAAGATCCTGAAGGGGCTTACTCGCAGCTAGTTCGTTTACAAGAAGGAAATAATAATCAAGCTGACGATACAGGAGAGATGGAAAGAGAGAGTTTTCATACAAGCCTAGATATAGATATAACCTTGAGTAATTCTTTAAATTCGAGATTGTCTATGAGGAGATCCGAAAGTAGAGGCTCGTCTGGACGACGCTCCTTCACACATATCAGCAACAGTGTTCCCAGTTCCATTGGGATCCATGAAACTGAAATGGGAGAAGGTAAAAGTAAAGTAAAAGATGAAGTAGCCAATAAGAAGCGTGGTAGAGATTTTATCAAACGGTTGGCATTTTTAAACAAACCCGAGTTGCCATTTTTGTTTCTTGGATCGATTGGTGCATGCTTTCATGGTGTGGTCTTCCCTGTATTTGGACTCCTACTCTCATCAGCCATTAAAGTCTTCTATGAACCTCCAAGAGAGCTAAGAAAAGATTCGAAGTTTTGGGCAATCATGTATGTGAGTTTAGGCATACTTACTTTGGTAGCCATTCCAGTTCAGAATTACTTCTTCGGAATTGCAGGTGGTAAATTGATCCAGCGAATTCGTTCCTTGACATTTGAGAAGGTTGTGCGACAAGAAATCAGTTGGTTTGATGACCCTGCAAATTCAAGGTTTGTTCATATGAAACAATTAGTTGTTAACAACTATGTGACATTGATTCAGATATGCATACTAAATATATAACAGATTATGTTACATATAGTGAACATACTTCAATACTTCTCCTTGTGTACATTTCGCAATGTTCCAAGATGTCATTGGTGCACGGATGTGCATGTAGACAAAATTTCACACGTGGGCCAATCACATTTTTAAATAGTAAGAAACTTACCTAAAGAAATGTACTCTCAAGTCTTTTCCTACATATAATATTAAAATGCTCAATGTTACCTAATTTAACAACATTTTTTATTGGAATCAAATTTAACAAGTTTGTGTCTATCTCTTGCTATAGGTTGCTGGAAATCCTTCTCTAATATCAAATTTAAGTGTCTTCATATTCCGCTAACATCAAACATCTTGAACCATATTCATGACATATCACGGGTATTTTGGTGTAATTGAAGAGTCCATGTACTATAGGTTAATTCTCTCCCTCTCTATATATAAATATTTTTCCTCACTCCTAAATTGAAACTATTATGTTTGTTGTAGTGGTGCTGTTGGTGCAAGGTTATCTACTGATGCTTCGACAGTGAGGAGTCTCGTGGGTGATGCCTTGGCCCTCATTGTCCAGAACCTGGCAACAGTACTAGCCGGCCTTATAATTGCATTCACAGCTAACTGGATATTGGCACTCATCATTCTTGCTGTGTTGCCATTAATTGGTTTACAAGGGTACTTCAACATGAAATTCCTCAAAGGGTTTAGCGCGGATGCCAAGGTATGCTCATCCCCGTGGCCATCTCACATTGGTAAAAATGATTGCACAACATCTAAAAACTTCGTTTAAGTTTTTTTTTTTTTTTTTTTTGGAACATTTCATACTAATTTTCTTTGCAACTGGCCCATATGTGGTACACAGAGATAACATTTCAGGCATGGACCAACCACAAAGTGAAAAAATATGAAACAAAATTTGATGTGTGTTTGGTTAAGGTTGGAGGAGCTCTTGTTAAGATTTTTACTCCAATTTTGATATGGCTATGAGTTTTATGTGGTTGGTACACTCTTACTCAAATTTTATTCCTTATTAAAGAAAATTAATTATTTTAAATACGATTTGAGTAAAACAACCAGAGAGGTTCATATCAAATGAATTTTTTACTCGAATTTTCACCTAAATTTGAGAAAAGATTGGAGATGACCATGGATCAACTAACAAGAGCCTTGTTAACTTAACGCTTGCAGGTGATGTATGAAGAGGCTAGTCAAGTTGCAAACGATGCTGTTGGCAGCATTAGAACTGTTGCATCATTCTGTGCTGAAAAGAAGGTGATGGAAATGTACCAAAAGAAATGTGCTGCGCCCATGAAAGAAGGAGTTAGGATTGGATTTGTGAGTGGCACTGGTTTCGGGTTCTCTACCTTCGCGCTCTTCTGCACAAATGCTTTCTGCTTCTACATTGGAGCTCAACTCGTGAAGCATGGGAAAGCAACTTTTGGGGAAGTTTTTAAGGTAAGGTGAAGATTGGTTTCTTTGTTCGTCTGTTGCAAATGTAAAGGTATTGGCATACTCTAGATGTAGAGAGTGAAAGTAGAACAGATATTGAGGTAGAAATAACACATGATAGGATGAGAGTTATTTGTTATAAAAGTTGACGATCAAGTAAGGCTTATTTTTAATAGAAAAAATTACAAAATTGTACTAAACACAGCTTTTAATTTGATATGATATTATTTTCTGACTCGTATTCCAAATCTCTGGTTGTCAAATTTTGTGGCGGGGGGACCATGTAAAACAATTTCAAATTAAAGTTCAAGTGGTCCCATTGCAAGTAAATGTGGTTCCACTTCTACATCAATTGTCAATAAGATTTTGGATCTGAATTTGGGAACATAACATTGCTCCTTTTAAATAAGTCGAAGATGAAGAGAATAATGTACTTACCAATGGTAATGATGGCAAGAATGCATTCTGTAACAGTCATCCCATCCATAACACAAACATACTGGTTGGTTTCTAGTTCTAACTATTGTATATTTGTATATTTATGCAGGTTTTCTTTGCTTTGACAATTTCAGCAATTGGTGTTTCTCAAACAACTGCTTTAGCTCCGGATGCCAACAAAGCTAGAGGATCTGCTGCTTCTATCTTTCAAATCCTTGATAGAAAGCCTAAAATCGACTCAAGCTCCGATGAGGGAACCACTCTAGCAACTGTCAATGGTGACATTGAGCTCAAAAATGTCACCTTTAGATACCCAACTCGCCCTGATGTTCAAATTTTCAGAGATCTGTGTTTATCCATCCCCTCTGGGAAGGTATTTACCATTTTCTGTCTTTCTAGAATTTTTCCAATGTGAGCATCACGATGTATGATACTTTGTTACATGGACACTACTTTTAATTGGCTGAAGTACCATGTCGGGCACTCGACATGTGGACATAGGTACAGGATATGTTGACACATTTCAGGTTGGACACTCACTAATAGCTACTTGTTCTAAAGTATACTAAAGTCTCTAATTATGGTTTGCCACAAAGTTTCATCAACGGGTTGGAATGCTCATGTTAAACTTTTCTTTTTAATAAAACTCTATTTTAAAATTGGAAGAAAAATATTGATTCATGGCTATGTCTTCATGTCCTAAGATTCATATTTGGAAAGTCTGACCCCTACATGTAGACCAGCACCCGACAGTCGTACCAGAGTCCAAGTAAATTTGGTGTGATGGACACTATACTTTCCAATCAAAGTGAAACCTATATGAGTCCTACAAAAACACTCAAATCATAGTGCAAGTCACAAGAGTGCTACAGTCATGAGATAATTTCTTCTTCTTTCTCTCTATAGAAGTTTTCCAATGCGAGTCATAGTTTGAAAGTCACACCGATTTCTCTTTTACTCCCACATAGGTCACATAGTACACTCAATCATAGTGACCCTCACACAGAATGTTACTGTCACATATGGTAATTTTTTCTTCTTCATTTTACTCTCTTAATTTCTCTCTCGTATTTGTTGTCGTTTTTTCATCTTCAAAAATTTGCAGACAATTGCTCTTGTAGGAGAGAGTGGTAGTGGGAAGTCAACAGTGATTAGTCTCATAGAGAGGTTCTACGATCCTGACTCGGGCCATATATATATAGACGGTGTTGATATCCAAAAAATGAACCTAAATTGGCTAAGGCAACAAATGGGGTTGGTGAGTCAAGAACCCATACTCTTCAACGAAACTATACGCACAAACATCGCATACGGAAAGCGCGGAAATGCCACGGAGGAAGAGATCATTGCCGCCACAAAGGCCGCGAATGCGCACAATTTTATATCGGCATTGCCTCACGGTTACGAAACTTCAGTTGGTGAGAGAGGCGTGCAGTTATCGGGTGGCCAGAAACAGAGGATTGCCATCGCAAGGGCGATACTGAAGGATCCTAAGATTCTATTGCTTGATGAAGCGACTAGTGCGTTGGACGCGGAGTCAGAGCACGTTGTTCAAGATGCATTGGATAGAGTAATGGTGAATCGAACGACTGTGGTTGTGGCTCACCGGCTTACTACGATCAGAGGGGCTGATGTGATCGCGGTGGTTAAGAATGGAGTGGTTGTTGAGAGGGGAAGACATGAAGTTCTTATGAAGATAAGTGATGGTGCTTATGCATCTTTAGTAGCACTTCACATGAGTTCTTGAGGATAGGACAGAAAGGAAGAGTTCAAACAAGATCAAATTTTATTCATTGTGATTGTACCAGCTTTGTCAGTAACTTGTAGGAAAAGAATGGAAGTAACATTAGAAATTAAAACATTGCAAACTATGATAGGAAGTAAAGAAAAGAGAGTGTAAGGCATACACAAATTTCAGAATCTTTTTTTCATATCATTTTTTTTGTAACCCAAACAAAGAAAATTATTTTCTTCAGTGTTATTTTTTTCCTCTTCATTCACTAAAGTTCATGAACCTGTCACGCCCCGATATAGCAAAATAGCGAAAAAATTTCATTTCCTTGTTGGACCTGTAGGTTGCGACAGGTGAGGGGATCTTAATGTCCTGTACTTAGCATAAATAGTAATTCTAAACAAAGTAAAAGACAGTAAGAAAATAAATAATAGTTATTGCATTCTAAATATCATTCACTTAAAGTTTTTACATCATTCTTAATATCTTAAGTCACAAACCGCCTTCACAAATCTTACTCTAATTTAAAACATATTATCTCTTATTACAACTTAAAAGTAAAACATATATATGGCTTCTCCATGGAACTTCTTCTCTCTAGTTGGTATAGTCGTACTACTCCGCGTACTCGTTACTTGAGAAGTCTGGACAAGGTTTAGGTATCCAGGGCATAAAATGCCGTCAGCTAATGAAAGCCGAGTAAATATAATAAGCAGCACATACAATGTATATAAAAGGATACTTAACTTTGTAGTGGTTTAGCACCTTAAGGCACAGTTAATCACTTATTTAAGTCGTCGTCTACAATACAGTTTTCCATAGAAATATGCAACCGTGCATATTTACAACTCAACCATCTCAACTCACCTACTCTTTTACCTTAACAGCAATCTCACAACTCAGTCGGTTCGCCAAAACCTCTGACTCAAGGCAGTTAATTTAGAAACTCATGGCCACGTGATAGGTTCACCCGTACCTATATGGTATTGGTTCCACCCATCAAGATATTCAAGGTCGTGATTGACCTTTATTATCAATGATTAATATACTATTGTGCCTAAATCATGGTCGCATGGTCAACCCTCGTTGACCAAGATAGCATCGTGCACTAAAGCCATATCAAATCAAGATATCGACTATGCCATTCTCTTTTCACTTTCCCTTTTCTCATCTCACGAAACACATATGCTGACTCATCCTTAACACCTCACATACGTGTTGACTCGACTGTACAAATGTATGTCATGTCTTAGTTACTAATTATAACATTCTTTCATCATAGTTATTATCGATTAAACATGTCCCTATAATTATTAAAGACTAAGGTATCACATTCGGAATATAGAAATTTCGTACACAATGCTTTAAAACAGATTCAAGAACCTTTACAATAGTACATCAGTCATAGCAAAATGTATAGTTGATTTAAAGTAGTGAAAATAGAACTTTTCTTGAAACTGTCAAAATCGAGCGCTCTAACCAACTAGAGCGCTTGGGATTCGAGGGCTCTGGCTAGCTCGAGCACTCTGACTCTGAGCGCTTCTTCCCACTAGAGCGCTCTAACTTCCTCGAGTGTGTAGTAACCCGTGTTTTCATGTTTAAATTGACGATTTAGACTTCGTGTGCGATTTTAGCGAAAATTAGTCACAGGGGTATTTTGGTCATTTTTTCAATTTTATAAGTCATGAACTAAAAATATATTTTTTTTTGGGAAAAGTTGCGTGAGATTAAATGATTTGGTATTCGTGTTGGAAGTTAAGATTTTTCGAGTCATATTTAAAATTAAATCTAATATTTTTCTCTTTTAATTTTAACAGTAGCAGAATTTTGTTTTCAGATTTTTGTTAGGAAAACAAAGGAAATTTAAGGTTCTGCCCGCGTTGTCCCAAGCAAAACTCGATTCTGCACACTGTTCGTCTAATGCAATTTTCTCAGATTCTGCACCGTTTGGGCAGAAAACGAGGATTACAGTAGCAGTTTTAGTGTATGTTTACATCATCTTGCATATTCCTTATAAACTACCAATTAATTAGAAGTTAGTGGTTAATAAGTGGATTGTTAGGCCATTGTCTCCAAGTGGAAGCTTGGCTATTTATACACTCAAATACTCTCTCAAACACACACATTCTACACTTCTAGCATAGAGAGCTTGAGAGAGTCACATAGAGAGAGATTTATATATATATATATATATATACACAATTATAGATATACATACACCTCGAGTTAGAAAAAGAAGAAGAAGAAGAGAAGTGTTTGGGAGTTGCTCAACATCATTTATAGGTACCGGGTTGTGTACAATATGCTTTCTAAATTCTCCGGAGTATTTCTTTGTTATCTCTACTTGTACTCTTTTTGCAGTTATGTTGTGTTTTCATTTGGAATCAATGAGTATGTGTTTATTGCTAAGTGCTATGGGACTAAAGGGTCATGAGCAAGGAGCACCTACCAACAGTCCAACAGGCCTCAGGGACCGACGTACTGGAGACGGGTGAGGTGAGGTGAGGTGTCTCTTGCTATGTGATCAAGAGGAACCTGGTATGATGCTATTGGTATGAGCGTTTGGGTAGTGTGAGCAGTTGGGTTGTGAGACTGGTCAATTGATTTGATGTCATTCTATGTATTTGATTGTCATTATCCTTTTGAGCCTTTATTATTCATGTCATATTGTATACTTCCCGGTATGGTTTTTAGATGCAGGCAGTGCCGGTAACCGAAGCCTAGAAGGGAGATAAGGTTAAGGATGATATAGGAGATCCGTGGAGATTATGGACCTGCTGGGAGTTTTAAAGAAATTTTGTATTTTTATTTTAAAGAATCAAGTGTGATTTATTTAATTTTTCAATGAAAATACGCTTATTTTTGCGGGGCGTCACAGAGTGCTCCTACTTGCCACCTTCAAACTCCAGCTACTGGGTTCTTTGTTATAATTCGAGTTTTTCAAACCTAATCTAAACAGGACTTTTAATATCTCATTTTCTTCCTTTTTCTACGTAGATTACGAATATATAAGTTTAGAATCTTGAACTTCACTATAACTCTACATATATTAGAAAAAATGAAAGTTAATGATACTTGAAATCGATTATTCGTCACAACCGTTACGGTTATCGTTCAAGACTTGAAACCTAGCCTCTACGAGTCCTAATCTAACATTTTTTCATTCACGGAATGCATTTTTGTTAACATTTTCAGTATTACAATTTTTACACCTCCATAGCTATTCATACGTTTATATATACACTCAGTCTCTATATAGCATTAAGAATGACTTAAATTACATTTAGGAGTGAGTTTAAGATACTTACATAGCTTAGTGGATGAAATAGTGCAGAGAATTCCTAGAAATAATAAGTAGCCAAACTTTTGGCTATGGTTTCTTTCAAGATTTTCAGTGTGTGTGGAGTATGTATACATATATATAGGCTTCACACAACTTGGCGACCAAGTTAGATTCTATGGTTCAAAACAATCCACACACACACACACACACACACACACACATACAGCACATAAAAGCTTAGGCCATGTTTTGCTAATGTGGTTGGTTTGGATTGTTTGATTTGTGCTTTGTTTTACTTTTAGAGAAAACATCATAAAACCCAATCATTAGAAAACATAGATGCAAGTAATGATTAAATAGTATTCAAAAATGAGTTTATCCCAAGTCGTAGGATATTTCCAGGACACGGTCTTTTGTGTTGTCGTGTTCAGGTAAATTTGCGTCGCTCGTGTTGCATGTAAAAGTACCGATGGTTAGGTATCAAAATTACAGACATTGTGAATATTAAATTCTTACACACGATACAGCTAACTTCAGCAAATTAATAATCTTTAGGCAATAAAATACCCAAACTTTACCGCTCTGTACCCATTTGTTTACATAGCCACATCTAACTTTGTCGTCTTCAGTAATTTCACCTCGAAGTTCATTATAACAAGTACTCATCTCTATAACAAGTACTCATCTCTGTTTGATCATAAACAACAATTTCAATAACTCGACAACCTTCCATTGCTTGTCTCTATCTTCTATTATTTCACATACCCAAAAGAAATGCTTCATTATTTCTCATTCCCTGTCTAATTGTCAACATATATATCCCACAGTCACAATTCATCTGTTCTCAAATAATTGCTACAACTAGCAAATTCTTTTTTTTTTTTAACTCAATCCATAGGCTATCGCATTAGCTTCACCCAACAGTATCAAATTCTCAACTACAATCTATCCAAATCTCAATCGTTTCTATATCCAATGTTCATTTTCTGCTATATAAATACGTACTTATGCTAAATTCCAATAATTAAAGAAAGACCACACATGTGCTTGCACAATCATCAAGATCTGTTGTGCAGATATACCTGTTACCAATTATGAACCTTTATCGACTTACTTCTTTCCATATCATCTTCTGTTGTTGCCAAAATATCTGTAGTCACTTTAACACACACTATATCCAAACATAGCCAATTGCCAACCTCAAGCTTCATTATCAATAACAGTCTCTAATACTCAATGAATCAATCGCATACTTATGTCATTTTCAACTAACTCTTAAATCTTGCAAAAAAAAAAAAAATTCGTGTCTCGGCTTCCCTAAAAGAAGCTTCTATTCATTGCAGTTGCATTATCGATACAATAATCTCACAGTTACTCTAATTTGTCCCGAATATTCAGTTGAGAAGATGTCACGCCCCGACGTAGCATAATTCAGGAAAGCATTTAATTTCCTTTATGGACTCGTAGGACGTGAAAAGTGAGAATGACTAATTGTCCCTGCAACAAAAGACTTAAATAACATATCTACAGAAAAGGTGACTAATAAACATAAGCTCCCAAATTAAAACTTACTAAACTATTACATCAGTCAATATCTTAGGCACAAACCGCCTTATTCAAATCAATCATAAAGTCTATTACAACTCCAAAATCAAAGACATAAGAAATATAATTGAGTCCTCCTAGGAAAATCTCCTGCCTCTAACTAGCATAGTCAAAATACTCTGGCTGCTCCTGACTTGGAAAATCTGGACATAGAGTCCAGGACGCATCAACGCCGTCAGCTTATGCAAGCTGGTGAATAAAGCAAACATATGCTCGCAATGTATATATAAGGATATAAAACAACGGTATAGTTTACTTTGAAAGCAATATATTTAAGGTTCCAACTTCAACATAAATCACGTGGGAATGTAGTAAGCAATAGATATAAGACCGTGCATCAATGTTTCATATCATCTTTTCTATTCTTTTCTCTTCACAATCTCTATTCAACCATTTCATTACCTCAGATACCAGGAATAATATCCACTCAGTACCTAGGTCGCACAATACATCGTCGCCTTGGATACCAGGAATAATATCCGATCAATATCCAGATTGTACAACATACCATCATTTCGGATACCAGGAATAATTTTCGCTCGATATCCGAAAAGCATGCCTCAGATACCAGGAATAATATCCGATCAATATCTGAGTCGTACACTGCACGATTGCCTCAGATACCAGGATGAATATCCGCTCAATATCTGGGTCGATCACAACACTGCCGCCTCCGATACCAGGAATAATATTCGCTTGATATTGGAGTCACACACCACGCTATCGTATCAGATACCAGGAATAATATCCGCTCAATATTGGAGTCGCACACTACACATCGCCGCTCCTTACTCTTTTCACGTTTTCTCACACACAATGCATGTCAACACGACCTCGACCCTATCATGTATGTCAATGTTTATGAATTGTAACATCATTAATTAAGTACAAATCAGAATACTCGTACGAATGTGAATCTCAGTCTTAATCATTCGTATTAATCCAAATCTTAAATATAAGCCTTCAAAATAGTATATCTGTCAAACAGTTTCTTAAAAACTCTCAAAACCTTTTCCAAACAGTCCCTTACATAAAAATGAACAGACTGCCAAATATGTTATCTCGCACGAGCAATCAGGCCTTTTTCGTAAAATCTATTAAAATCCCTTTTTTTTTTTACTCAAAACTGCTCAGGTCGCCGCGAGCGGGCCTGCGCGAGCGAGGGGTCGTGCACGCGAGTTGAAGCAGAAGCTTCATCTTCTTTGTTTTCTCCCCTGTTTCAATTTTAAAACTGAAAATTTACCCATTTACAGATTTCGTTTCAATCAAGACGTGTAATATATGGATCTCTTCATTTTTCCGCTTAGATTACGAATTCGCAATCGGATTAAACTAATACGAATTGTATCTCTCGATTCTTTGCGATTAAAGTTAGAGTGACAACTTTAAATCATCAATACGTCGTGATACAGATGAATTTCTCCGTAGGTTTCGAACCACAGCTTATTAGGATTAAGATCTTTCATTTTCAATTCACGAAGTTGATTTTGGTTAAGATTTCTAAAACTCCAGTTTCAAGCTTCCATGGTGAAATACATATATATATACACATATGCATGTCTATATAAATAGAAATATACATATATAGACATTGGGAGTGAGTTTGAATTACTTGACACGAGAATTTTTCTGTGTGTGATTGTGTACTATACCCAAGTGTAGGTAATCGTGCAAGTAGTAATCTGGTTAAGTCCAGGTCGATCACACATGGAAGGTGTTAAACTAAAAACCTCGATTAGACTCTAAAAAGAAAACAAAAATCAATACTTTTAAGAAATGTAGAACACGAAGTTCCACGGTTTATCAACTACTAACGATAAAACAATTAAACTAAATTAATCTAACAACTAACTAACAAATTAAAGCGGTATTTTAAAACGTGTTTTTCTTAATAAAAGGGAATGTTGGGATTACACGAATCTACCGCGACCTAGCCATCTACCATGCAGTTACGTTGAAGCTCAATGGAGTACATTCTCTACAGTATTCCGTATTTATCTAAAGGTAAAGAATCCATAGTCCTTTCATGACCGGGACTATATCATCACAACTAAGTTTGAAATACATGAAAGCGGTTTAAAACAATAGTTAAAACTCGCACCTACAATGGTGTTAGCATTGAGGGTGGTTTGCAAAATGTATTGAAGAAAAATGCCTCAAGGCTTTAAGTTTACAGACTGCTTTGACAAACTGAGCATTTGGGGACAGTTTGATAACAAATCAGTAAAGCAGAAAGTCTAGGAATACTGCATAGAATGTTCTCAAGAATCAGAGAGTTCGATCAATCGACGCGCTTTTGATCGATCGAACATCTTCATCCCTCGATCGATCGAACTGACTTCGATCGATTGACAATGTCTCTGTTCCGATCGATCGAACTAACTTCGATCGATCGAACACATCAATTATTCTGCTGCATGGCAGAGGCTTGAGATCACGGTTTCATTGTGATCTCCCAACCTGGGGACTACCCAGACATAGTCTGGAGTACCACAAAGTTGTTTTCAACGTAAAGACTCATTAAGGATGCGTTTGTTTGCGTTTTAATCATGAAAATTATAAAAACTAATGGTAGAAATTTATCTAGCATACAAACTACGTGATAACTGATTATATTGCTCTAAACTACGTGCAGAATGTAAATAAACAATAAATGAGTAACCTGGATAGAAAAAACTTGTATTAAACTATGAGAATAGCAATCCAAATGCAATATCCAAACTCCAAGACCTACAAAACATGAAAAACCTCTATCTCTCTCTCTAAAACTGATGAAAAGTAAAAAGTGGGCGTCCTCCAGGACATATACAATACTCATATATATATATATATACCTAAACCTAATGCTAGGGTTCCCCGTCTATCACTGCTGCGTGCGTGAAAAATCTGATAAAAGCCATGTTCGATCGATCGAACATTTCTCGATCGATTGAACGTCTGGGATATTCGATCGCTTGAGCTTCTCTCGATCGATCGAACCTTCGATCGCTCGAATGTTCTTCAATCGATCGAGGTTCACTTTTCATCCTTTAGTTATCTTCATTGAAATTTAGCACTTCCTTTTATCTTTCTCATCCAATTCTTCACACAGCAACAGTAATCTGCACGAATAACCACTAAAACAACACCACTTATCATAGTTTAATCAAATTGTGTACAAATTGGCATTGTAATTCAAATTGCAGAGGAGTTGTAAACTAAATTTGTACATTTTCTTCTTTTAGCGCGGTTGTATTTTACAAATACCCCCACTTGTCACAACCCCCAACTAGTGATTTGCTAGTCCCTAGCAATAGAGCGAAAATAAAAACAAGCTAAACTAATACTACAGTGATTAAAATAAAACACATGAAAACCAAAACGAACTAATCTAAGTAAATTAAAAAAAAATAAAATAAAAATGAAAACTACCTAACTCACTCTTGCAGGAATAGCGGTTGCATTTAGCGAATGCAACAAGCCGTTAAACCCCTAGGTTCCCCCTAGTGGACGAGTGTTGTCTCGTGAGGGTTTGCAGTGAATCTACCCACAAAATTCTCTGATTTTAAGATAAAAAAGATATAGAATAACTTGTAAACACTTTCTTTTATTCAACTATTAATTTAGCTCTACATAACATATCATCCTCATTCAAACCATGAAAGAAATACACATGTTCCGCATGTCACCAAGAAAGAACAACATATACATCACATCCATGTATCCGTGTGCGTGTGAGATTAACAGCTATACATCAAACTTTATTTAGAGTTGTTTAAACTATCATACTCTCAGAACTTGTAGTTTCAACTCAATTCTCACATGGGTTCACACTCAAAAATGAATATCCCACAGAAACGTGGGTAATAATGATTGCACATGGTATGAAAGCTTTGATAGGAGTGATTTTTTTGGATACTAATGCTTTCATACTCGACTCTATAAAAGACGAACATTTAGAGTGTATAGTCTCACGAACGGAATACTACTTACTAGAGGAGCGAAATACCGTGGATAACTCAATTTACACATTCGTGGTTAACTAAGTTGTTGAAAATCATTAAGGCTTTGACTTGACGGTTTTTATTTAGTAGGGCAGAAATTAGAGGGGTAAGAAATGGCACATTTTCAGCATGTGATTGTGTTCAGTAATTTCTTCTTCACTTCATTCCAACCATCCTCTCCATTTAATATATATATATATATTTTTCTTCTTTTTATTTTTATTTTTTATTTTTTTTAACCTGGACTTTCCCCTTCCTTTTCTTTTCTTTTATGCAGCCCCTCCCACTACTACTCCTTCCTCATACGTCAACAATTTAATCACATTAGGTGTACAATGGGGTGTATTGAGGTCAAAGTATAAGATCAGGAATTTGAGATTTCATAATAAATTCGGCATTATTTACTAAGTGTGGGGTTGAGAACAATGCATATTCTGGAATGTCGATACAGGTAAATGGAAAAGTAAGGAGCAAATAACGATGGCTTAAATCATTTTCTCAACTTCTTAATTTTTACACGTCAATGTTCATTGAGTTTAGTTGGAAAATACTGAACGTTCTCCTCTACTAAGAAGCCAAAATGAAGAATCAGAGACTATTCAACGAATTTAATATGCTTATTCAATAAGAACAATTTTTATTTGATGTGATAATTCCCTCAAGATTGAAGATTGGATTCAAAAGCTCACTAAGGGTACTAGTTTCCACTACTTTATTCCTTAAAGTACGAAAGTCATATTAACTCTTATTTTAAGTTTTCCGCATAGCTATTAATATGTGCAAATGATTTGGATACAAAAATGGTCAACATGTGCATTCATCCTAGAGAAACTAGAAAAACACGTGAACTTAATTCATAAAAGGATGAGAATAAAATGGTTGTGTCCTTGCTTGATAACAGCTAAATAGGAGTGAATATTCAGAGTCATGCTACCAATTTAATTCAAACCTTGTTTAATCGTTATGAAAATTTTAATTTTTAACATTTGTAATTTTTTCTTAACTTTTCAGGAATTCAAGCTCGAGATTGTATGACATGTGCAATACAGTGATCCAGATTGCTAAATACAAATATGCATAGGTGATTATCTATCTACATCCTACCCCAACTGAAAATTGCAATGTCCTCAAAAAATGATTTTCAAAAATAGATAGAGAGATATCACCTGATAAAGCAACACAATAACCGCAAGGAATGCAATCTGTAAAGAAAGCATACAACTCCAAACAGGCAGGATCAAATATAATATAAAAAATAAAGCATAGGATCCATATAGAAACAGAACTAATCACTGGTATAATAATACAATAGAATAACAGAACAGTGATTACAAAATCCATACAACAAAAATAACCAACATGTCCAACTAACCCAACCCACTAGAAAAATAAGAGAGAGAAAAGAGAAAACAACACAAAAATAAATAAAATAAAGTCATATCTCACCAAAACAACCAAAAACACCGATCCATTAGACTCTATACATCATCGGCAACATCCGATAATATCTCAATAACCAAATCCGGAGCATCCCCATCTCCACCCTTAGCAACAATAGTAACCATCGTCGGGTCACTCGCAGTCGGAGCAGCTGATGTAGCTAATAATGGATCCATCACGATTAGAGGTAGTGGAAGTGGTGTCTCAGAAGCAGGCGGTGTCGCCGATGTGGAAGGAGCAGAAGGATCAGGAACAGGAACAGATGGGCCGGTGGTGGATGATGGAATAACAGAAGTGGTAAGTGGGATGGTGGACGGAGCTGGAGCAGCTGTAGGTGGATCGCTGGGAAGTGGTGCAGAAGCTGCATGAACCGCCTGATCGACTCCGATCTGGATCAAGATAGCCTCCAGCAAAGTCGTCATCTGATCTACCTTGCCCTCAAGTCTAATCTGGACCTCTCTCTCTTCCAATAGTAACTGGTGAACAGTCGGGAGAGGCGCAGATGAAGAAGACTCTTCCTGGGCTGAGCTTGAGATCTCTGTCTCAGCTCGAACTGGGCAACCTCAATACGAGGATCAACCTCGTCATCAGAATCAAGCTTCTCAGCCTCTGTGGGCGTCCCTGAAGCTGCACCCTCCGTATCAATGCCTCATCCCCTCTTCCTCTTCGCTCCAATCTTCGCCTTACCCTTCGTTTTTCTCTTCTTCTGACCATCAGAACGGCGGGCCGCCGTCTCGCCAAATCGACTAGAGGCCTGAATAATCGAATCTGTGGCCAATGGAACTAGTCCAACCTGCTCAATGACCCGATGGATAGGCCAAGCGCCCTTTAGATGGCGCTTGGTGGCGATGTACCGCGTATGCTGAACCAGGAAGTCAATATATAGGCGAGACAGACATACTCGCTGTCCTATCCCAATGGCGTACAAAGCACGGGCATACCACGCGGCGAACTTCTCGTGGTAAGATGTCATGAAAATGCAGTTCACCAGCGTCAGATGGAAGAGGTGATAGTTCTCTGTGAGAAGCTTATCCTCGATAAGAAAAACGCCGTTCCAGAGTTGAACGGCATCGCCTGTAAGCTCGTGGATAATGGTGGTCGGAGGCATCTCTGGGGCTCCTGGTAGGTGAGGATAGAAACAATCTGGTACCTCAGGTACCCCCAGAGCAGCTGAAATGGTAGCAGGGCTGAATATGATCTCGCGCCCGCGGAAGAATGATCTATATGTGAATGGGGCCACGAGATCCTTGATCATAGAAGAGCAGGCCTCTCGAACCCAATGGATGTTGATCCTCTTTGTCTGGATCAACATGTCGTACCATAATGGCTGGTCTCTTATCCGTCCTAGAAACCATGGGGCTGAGAGCCATACGGACTCCAGGGGCCGCTCTAACATAACCTTCCTAGACTGGAAGTATCTCGTAAACCACACCCTCTCGTCCTCGTTTCTAAGCCCGTGATCCGGTACGGGGTCGGGTATAGTGAGATTGAGTGTCTTAGACTTGTGATACCCGGTGATAGGTTCATCATGAAAGCCCTGAAATGGGAGAACAGACAGTAAATACAAGAAAACAAGAAAAGAAACAGAAAAGATATAGACTGCTGCTCTTCGATCGATTGAAGTATGTTCGATCGATTGAAGAAGTTCCATGTTCGATCGCTTGAGATGCTTTTGATCGATCGAACAGATGCTGGGTTCGATCACTCGAACCTAGTTCGATCGATTGAACTGTGGCTGACCTCGATCGCTCGAACCAAGTTCGGTCGATCGAACACAGCGAAGGTGCAGCGACAAAGATAGATAACGGGAATAGCCCGCAAACATCAAAATTAAGAAAACAACATCAATTAAAGGATTAATACCAATTGGGGGCATCCCCTATACAATTCTAATGGAATTAAAGACACGAGGGGGTGTACCGAGACCTCATCTCGAGATACACGCGACAAGGGGGATAAGGAGGTTAAAGATGATGATCTGAGGGGTTAGGCTCTCCTCAGGTGATGTGGTTGTGCATGGGGGTTCAAAAACGGCGAGATTCTCCTCTGTCTCCGATCGCTCGAACGTGAGAGAGAGAGTGAGAAACTGAGAAAGTGTGTAGCAGACGCCTCGTTTAAATATAAGTCTCGATCGATCGAGAAAGTTAGATCGATCGAACTTTCGATCGATTGAGGCCTGTTGAAGCGCTTGAGGTGCAGATAATTTCGATCGATCGAACTCACTTCGATCGATCGATCTTTGAAATTTTATAATATTATTGAATTAAAGGATTATACACCCCAACTAACCCACATTGGTCTGGACATACAGGAAAAATGATAAAACAGTTCAAAGACCGGACATGTAGGCCAGAAATCATCTTGATAAATAGAAGATTGCAAATTTTATATAAATAAAACATTATAGTAGCATCCATTTGCAACATTATTGCCTCCAACGTGGTATTTAAAATCTAATTGATAAGGAAAAACTAAAAGAAACTGAAAGTGATAAAACTTTGTCTAGGAATATACTTCAATTGATGAAAGAAAAATGAAATGACAGAATACAATTGAAGTGGAGCACTACTCTTCAAGCATGAAGATATCTTCTTCCACAACGGCTGTCTCTGCCAAAGCTTTGAATGTGGGGTCCAAATTTGCTGATTCCCTTTTCCAGAATAGCCGGAAGGCATCCAGGGCATCATTGAGTAAGCCTGAACTATCCAAAGAATTGATCGCGCATGCAAGATGTGAACTGGATGGAGATAGCGATAACGGCGTGTAAGTTCGCAACGGTCTTTCCTCTTGTGCCGGAGTACCCGGGGACCTTATGTATGGACCAATCCTGTGGAACAACTAATGTGGAAGGAATAGCGGCGGTAACATATGATTCATAGTGACACCCCTGACAAAGAAAGACAAAAGATAACACAAAGAAAAAAAGAATTTAAATAAACAAACAAAAGAACTAAAGGAATAAACAAAACAGGAAATGTAACCAAGAAATAACCTCACTATTGGCCTGATATCACCAGGTGCACTAGCAGGTAGAGGGCATTGAAGCCGGAATAACAAATAACTCAAGTGCACATAAATGTAGGGAACCAAGTGGATGACAAGAAAGTCATCAATGTATGTGAATACAACATTATGGCGTTCTGGCACCACATCCTGTAAGTCCTCTTCTTCCCACAGTTCCCACATTGAATCATTCTCCCACTGTTCCATCAGAGCATCATCGACTTCCCAAACAACATATCCCTCTGGTTCTCCCTCCTCTTCAGGGAATTCCATGTGGTCAAAAGGATTGATCTGGAGGAGAGCAGGGTTGTATGTGATGTATCCTTGGATTAAGTCAATGACATCTTCTACCCCTGGCCCTTGGTAAGGAGCAAGACAGAATGCTACTTCATCGGCAGTCTAAGGGGGGTTATGATATTTAGAATCAGCCCATAACCCAATTGAGTGGACATCATCATCTCGCATGTTGAACAACCTGCAGGAGATAGATAAAAAATGGAATAGCAGGTTACGATCGAGATCACACTCGAAAATAGATAAGCAAAAGAACAAAACAAAATGAAAAGCAGTAAAAGAAAGAGTACAACAACATTGTGAAAGCGCACTAGAGCGTTCTAGGTCGAGGCATAGTCAGGCTCATCCAGTTGGATGTGCTCGACCTCGGGTTGGAAATCCTCTAAGAACTGTTTTAACCTTTGGCCATTGACCTTGAAACTTTCGTCGTTCTTAGGATTGAATAACTCGACGGCCCCATGTGGAAAGACAGATTTGACTATGAAGGGTCCTACCCACTGAGATCGAAGTTTTCCTGGAAAGAGATGAAGGCGTGAATCGTATAATAAAACTTTCTGCCCCGACTCGAAAGATTTTCGAAAGTTCGTTTTATCATGGCGAGCCTTCAATCTTTCTTTGTGAAGTTTGGCGTTGTCATATGCATCTCAACGGATTTCTTCCAGTTCAGCCAACTGGAGTTTCCAGAGATAACCTCCCTCTTTAGTGTCAAAGTTTAATGAGCGTGTCACCCAATATACTTTGTGCTCGATTTTGACAGGAAGGTGACATGCCTCACCATACACTAACCTATATGGGGATATCCCCAGATTTGTCTTGTAGGCAGTACGGTATGCCCATAAAGCATCAATCAGTTTATAAGCCCATTCATTTCTGTTGAAACTAACCGTCTTTTTTAATATATGCTTGATTGCACGGTTAGCTAACTCTGCCTACCCGTTTGTTTGTGGGTGGTAGGCTAGAGTGATCTTGTGTTTTACCCTGTATTTCTTGAGTAGTGACTCCAAAGGCCTATTGCAAAAGTGTTTGCCTTGGTCACTTATTAGTGCTTTTGGGGTTCCGAAACGCGATAGGATGTTTTCCTTAAGGAAGGACATTACCATTTTGTGGTCATTGCGTCTTGTTGGTATCGCTTCCACCCATTTTGATACATACTCCACAGCTAGGAGTATGTATTCACAGTTATTAGATTTAGGAAACGGGCCCATAAAGTCTATGCCCTAACAATCGAATATTTCAATTGTGATGATGGGAATTAAGGGCATAGAGTTCCTTTTCGAAATTGTACCAAGCTTTTGACATCATTGGCACGATTTACAAAAAGCATTGGCATCTTTGAACACGGTGGGCCAATAGAAGCCGCTGTGTAGGACTTTATGTGCGGTCTTTTGGGAGGCAAAATGACCACCGCAGGCTTCAGAATGACAGGAGGCCAAAATTATAGTTATATCCTCATTCGGGATGCAACGTCTAATGACCTGATCAGCACAATACTTAAATAAGTAAGGGTCATCGAAAAAGAAATGACGTGCCAACGAAAGGAATCTTTTCTTGTCTTGATTTGATCAATGACTTGGGGTTTCTCCTGTAACAAGGTAATTTATTATATCCGCGTACCAAGGCAAACTAGAAGCAGCCATTAGTTGCTCGTCTTGAAATTCATCTTTTATTGGTATGGGCTTAGTGTTATCAGTAAATGTCAATCGAGATAAATGACCGGCGACCACATTTTCTACTCCTTTTTTATCCTTGACAGTGATATCAAATTCCTGGAGTAAGAGTATCCAGCGGATGAGCCTTTGTTTCGCATCTTTCTTAGATAACAGGTACTTGAGGGCCGAGTGGTCTGTAAAACAGAGGATTGGGGACCCTATTAGATAGGACCTGAATTTTTCCAGAGCAAAAACTATTGCATGTAGCTCTTTTTTAGTAGTCGTATAATTCATTTGAGCTTCGTTAAGTGTTCGGCAGGCATAGTATATTACATAAGGCTTTTTGTCCTTCCTCTATCCTAGAACTGCGCCAATGGCATAGTCGCTAGCATCGCACATTAACTCAAAAGGCAAACTCCAGTCGGGTGCCTGTATTATCGATGCGGAGGTAAGGTGTTCTTTTAGTGCGTCAAAAGATGTTTGATAGTTTTCTGATCATTCAAATGGCATGTCTTTAGCCAATAGTTGACACAGTGGTCGGGAGATTGCACTAAAATTTTTTATAAAGCGACAATAGAATCCCGCATGTGTAGTAACCCGTGTTTTCATGTTTAAATTGACGATTTAGACTTCGTGTGCGATCATTTATAGGTACCGGGTTGTGTACAATATGCTTTCTAAATTCTCCGGAGTATTTCTTTGTTATCTCTACTTGTACTCTTTTTGCAGTTATGTTGTGTTTTCATTTGGAATCAATGAGTATGTGTTTATTGCTAAGTGCTATGGGACTAAAGGGTCATGAGCAAGGAGCACCTACCAACAGTCCAACAGGCCTCAGGGACCGACGTACTGGAGACGGGTGAGGTGAGGTGAGGTGTCTCTTGCTATGTGATCAAGAGGAACCTGGTATGATGCTATTGGTATGAGCGTTTGGCTAGTGTGAGCAGTTGGGTTGTGAGACTGGTCAATTGATTTGATGTCGTTCTATGTATTTGATTGTCATTATCCTTTTGAGCCTTTATTATTCATGTCGTATTGTATACTTCCCGGTATGGTTTTTAGATGCAGGCAGTGCCGGTAACCGAAGCCTAGAAGGGAGATAAGGTTAAGGATGATATAGGAGATCCGTGGAGAATATGGACCTGCTGGGAGTTTTAAAGAAATTTTGTATTTTTATTTTAAAGAATCAAGTGTGATTTATTTAATTTTTCAATGGAAATACGCTTATTTTTGCGGGGCGTCACAAATGGTATCAGAGCCTGTCCCCAGCCGGAAATGTAGGACTAAGTCAAGGTTAGATAGTCTACATCGCCTGGGAGGAGTCAGAGAAGGTTAAAAAAAAAAAAAAAAAAATTTGTTATTTTATAAAACAAAATATGCTATATTTGTTTTAAACATTATTTTAAGAAATTTATGAAGTTATTTACCAAATGCTTTTATCTCTAGATTTCGGGACGAAATCTCTATTAAGGAGGGTAGATTGTAGTAACCCGTGTTTTCATGTTTAAATTGACGATTTAGACTTCGTGTGCGATTTTAGCGAAAATTAGTCACAGGGGTATTTTGGTCATTTTTTCAATTTTATAAGTCATGAACTAAAAATATATTTTTTTGGGAAAAGTTGCGTGAGATTAAATGATTTGGTATTCGTGTTGGAAGTTAAGATTTTTTCGAGTCGTATTAAATCTAATATTTTCTCTTTTAATTTTAACAGTAGCAGAATTTTGTTTTCAGATTTTTGTTAGGAAAACGAAGGAAATTTAAGGTTCTGCCCGCGTTGTCCCAAGCAAAACTCGATTCTGCACACTTTTCGTCTAATGCAATTGTCTCAGATTCTGCACCGTTTGGGCAGAACACGAGGATTACAGTAGCAGTTTTTATGAGAAAGTATATTAGAAATTAAATCTAATATTTTCTCTTTTAATAATTAGATTGTTAGGCCATTATGCTTGGTTATTTATATACTAATATTAGTGGAGTTATAGGTGCATTAGTGTATGTTTACATCATCTTGCATATTCCTTATAAACTACCAATTAATTAGAAGTTAGTGGTTAATAATTAGATTGTTAGGCCATTATGTTTGGTTATTTATACACTAATATTAGTGGAGTTATAGGTGCATTAGTGTATGTCTACATCATCTTGCATATTCCTTATAAACTACCAATTAATTAGAAGTTAGTGGTTAATAATTAGATTGTTAGGCCATTATGTTTGATTATTTATACACTAATATTAGTGGAGTTATAGGTGCATTAGTGTATGTTTACATCATCTTGAATATTCCTTATAAACTATCTATTAATTAGAAGTTAGTGGTTAATAAGTGGATTGTTAGGTCATTGTCTCCAAGTGAAAGCTTGGCTATTTATACACTCACATACTCTCTCAAACACACACATTCTACACTTCTAGCATAGAGAGCTTGAGAGAGTCACATAGAGAGAGATTTATATATATACACAATTATAGATATACATACACCTCGAGTTAGAAGAAGAAGAAGAAGAAGAAGAAGAAGAGAAGTGTTTGGGAGTTGCTCAACATCATTTATAGGTACCGGGTTGTGTACAATATGCTTTCTAAATTCTCCGGAGTATTTCTTTGTTATCTCTACTTGTACTCTTTTTGCAGTTATGTTGTGTTTTCATTTGGAATCAATGAGTATGTGTTTATTGCTAAGTGCTATGGGACTAAAGGGTCATGAGCAAGGAGCACCTACCAACAGTCCAACAGGCCTCAGGGACCGACGTACTGGAGACGGGTGAGGTGAGGTGAGGTGTCTCTTGCTATGTGATCAAGAGGAACCTGGTATGATGCTATTGGTATGAGCGTTTGGGTAGTGTGAGCAGTTGGGTTGTGAGACTGGTCAATTGATTTGATGTCGTTCTATGTATTTGATTGTCCATTATCCTTTTGAGCCTTTATTATTCATGTCATATTGTATACTTCCCGGTATGGTTTTTAGATGCAGGCAGTGCCGGTAACGGAAGCCTAGAAGGGAGATAAGGTTAAGGATGATATAGGAGATCCGTGGAGAATATGGACCTGCTGGGAGTTTTAAAGAAATTTTGTATTTTTATTTTAAAGAATCAAGTGTGATTTATTTAATTTTTCAATGGAAATACGCTTATTTTTGCGGGGCGTCACAGCATGTCCCAGAAAAGATCGGATGTCTCAGACTGTACGAGGGACAGGTAGATTTAAAATTATATCGATTTTTGCTTTATCGACTTGGATACCCTTATCAGAAATAATGTGGCCGAGGACAATTCCCTTGGTCACCATGAAGGGACACTTTTCCCAGTTTAGTACTAAGTGTTTGTCCTCGCATCTCGCTAACACATTCTCAAGGTTTTCTAGGCAATTATCAAAACTATGGCCAAACACTGAGAAGTCGTCCATAAAGACCTCGAGTGTCTGTTTGACCATATCACTGAAGATGCTTAACATGCACCGCTAAAAGGTGGCAGGTGCATTGCATAAACAGAAGGGCATACGACGGTAGGTGAATGTACCGAACGGACAAGTGAAAGTCGTCTTCTCCTGATCTTTAAGAGCAATTTCGATTTGGTTATAGCCACTATATCCGTCCAAGAAGCAATAAAATTTATGACCCGCCACTCTTTCTAGCATTTGATCCATGAATGGAAATGGAAAGTGGTCTTTCCGAGTCACAGTATTTGACTTTCGATAATCAATACACATCCTCCATCCGGTGGGTACGCGTGTTGGTACTAACTCGCCGTCTTTGTTTGGGATAACTGTTATACCAGCCTTTTTGGGCACCACCTAGGTTGGACTAACCCAAGAGCTATCAGAGATAGGATATATAATCCCAATGTCCAAAAGTTTTAGGACTTCCTTTTTCACGACTTCTTGCATATTGGGATTCAAACGCCTCTGCATTTGTCGCGAAGGTTTGGCATCTTCCTTCAGATATATCTTAGGGGTGCAAATAGATGGGCTTATGCCTTTTAGGTCGGCAATAGTCCACCCCAATGCTCCTTTGTGTTGTTTGAGCATTTGAATTAACTTATCCTCTTGTTCAGAGTTCAACGTGGATGAGATTATCACACGATAAGTCTTTTCAGTCCCTAGAAAAGCGTATTTGAGCTCTTTTGGAAACTCCTTTAATTCTAAATCGGGGAACTGAAAGTTTGAAGGCATAGTTAACTTCATTTTTGGAGGCAAAGGTTCATATGGTGTGACCCACATGCATTCAGCTCTATCCTCCTCTAGCGTATCCATCATGAGGCAGGCATGATTTAAGGTGGTGTCCAATGGAGTTGACTCGTTAGGTTTGTAGACTGCATCAAATTGTGACACCACTACTTCCAAAGGATCTTTATAGTCAATAAAATCAGCCTCATCTTCGATGATCGTTTCGATGAAGTTAACTTTTTCTTCGTCCTCGTATTCTTCAGGTCGGGGATTTGAAAATATCTTGACGTTTAAGGTCATATTCCCGAATACGATGGTCATGATACCACTTCTTATTTTGATTGTGGCATCTATGGTGTTGAGGAATTGACGTCCAAAAATCACTGGGATTTGTGAGCATGGATTAGACACGGGTTCGGTATCCAATATCACAAAATCGACCGGGAAGACAAAAGTGTCTATCTGCACTAGAACGTCCTCCAGTATTCCTCTAGGATATTTGACTGACCTATCTGCCAATTGCAACTCAACTCGGGTGGGTTTGAGTTCATCCAACCCTAGTTGTTTATATATTAAGTATGGCAACAGGTTTACACTTGCTCATAGATCAAGGAGTGCATTGTCTATCCTTTGATTCCCAATCCGACATGAGACAGTTGGGGTGCCAGGATCTTTAAGCTTTGGAGGCAATTCGTTTTGGATGATTGCACTTGCTTGGCAAGCGACATATGCGTGTTTCTTCACACTTTGCCTCCTCTTGACTGTGCATAAGTCTTTGAGGTACTTAGCATAGGCCGACACTTGTTAGATTGCATCAAGGAGTGGAAGATTGATTTTTACTTGTTTGAATAGTTCCAAGAACTCCTGATTCCTTGCCTTGTTTTGGGGTTTCTTAAGCCTTTGAGGGTAAGGCGCAGGGAAAGGGCATTTGGGCAATTCGTCACTGGCAAGTTCCTTTCTGGGCCTTCTTTCAATTTCTTCTACTCGTTTAGGAGCTTCATCTTTTTCAACCAATGGTTCGTTATTATTGAGTTGCTCCTCTTCCTGAGTAGATGGTTTGCTCTTAGTCACCACTTCCTCCTCTTCATAATCCTCGGGAGTATAATGAGGCATGTTTTGCCCTATGACCTTGCCGCTTCTAAGAGTTGTCACGTCTTTGGCATGCTCATGGTTATTGGGACCATTGTTGAATCCCTTAGGGTTTGGAAGTGGTTGAGCAGGAAACGTTCCTCCCAATCCCTCTTGTCATGCATCCATCCTCTCTAACGTTGCAGACATCTTGTTCATCATTTGAATTAATTGCTGCGTTAGATTCACGTTAGAAAGAGGATTTTCCTCCTGTGACTTCTTGTGGGGGGAACGTATACGTTCGACTGTTGATTATTAGGGGGCTGAGCTTGATTGTAGTTGTTAGGCCTATTTTGATTGAACGGCTGGGGTTGCCTATTGAATTGCCCTTGATATTGGTTATTGTTATTATAGGGCTATTGTTGGTATTGATTTTGGGTCCCAGCATTGTTTTTCCAATCAAACCCGGGGTGATTCCATCTATTGTTATTATGTTGTGAATTGTAGTTATTGTAGGAATTCCACGCCCCCTATACCCTTGCATGGCATTCATTTCCATGGGGGGTTGTTCTTGAAAATACGGCACATTAGGACAATATTGATTAGTGTGTCCCAGCATGTTACACGTGCCGCATGGTTCTTCAGGCAAAACCTGCCTAGAATTATCTCCTTTCATTCCCAACTCTTCCACTTTCTTCACCAGTTCTTCATATTTATTCATCAGATGATCCTCACTTTTTAGTTGGTATAAACTTTTCTCTTCCACAAAGGATATCTATGAGCGTGGGATATCTTCTGAGTTCGACCACTCATGGGCATGTTCAGCTAACCACTCGAAGTGAGCTTCAGCTTCTTCAGTGTTCTTGCGAAGAAATGGCCCTGAACTCATGATTTCGACCAACTTTTTAGTTTCACCATTTAACCCTTCATAAAAGTAGCTTATGGTTCGCCATTTCTCATACCCATGATGTGGGCATGATAGAAGTAAATCCTTGAAACGCTCCCAAGTTTGGGTGAAAGTTTCATTTCTCTTTTGTTTGTAAGAGTTTATTTGTCGTTTAAGCTCAGTGGTCATGCGAGGTGGAAAGAATTTCTTCAGGAAAGCGGTGTTCATCGCATGCCAGGTGTAGATTGAATTTGGCTTTAAGGTGAGTAACCACGCTTTTGTTTTATCATTCAGGGTGAAAGGAAATAGCATTAGACGTGTCACATCTACAGGACAATTCTATGAAAATGTTTTACAAACATCCTCAAAGTCCTTGACATGTAGATACGCCTTCTCGCTCTCCATTCCATGGAAGGTAGGAAGGAGTTGAATCATTCCATTTCGAAATTGAAATTCGCCTACATGGGGTGGAATGAGAATACAAGAAGGTGCATGGGGTGCATGAGATCGCACAAGGGACGAAGTGAATCGTCGATTGGTACAACCACATTATCACCGTTTTCACTTTGATTATCGGCCATTGAATCAATAGGTGTAACTATGGGGTTAATAGAACTAGATGAATCGGATGAATAGAATGGGTTTCCGTAAATTTCTTCGATGGAATTATCGGACATAAAGGGAAAGACCCTGGGTAATTTTTAATCTAAAGAATAAAAGAAACAGAAAAACAGAAAGAGATAAGGATAGATTGAGATAATCTAAGTGTTAGCTTGTCGCCTTCTCCGGCAACGGTGCCAAAAACTTGACACGAGAATTTTTCTGTCTGTGCTTGTGTGCTCTACCCAAGTGTAGGTAATCGTGCAAGTAGTAATCTGGTTAAGTCCAGGTCGATCCCACAGGGAAGGTGTTAAACTAAAAACCTCGATTAGACTCTAAAAAGAAAACAAAAGTCAATACTTTTAAGAAATGTAGAACACGAAGTTCCATAGTTTATCAACTACTAACGATAAAACAATTAAACTAAATTAATCTAACAACTAACTAACAAATTAAAGCGGTATTTTGAAACGTGTTTTTCTTAATAAAAGGGAATGTTGGGATTACACGAATCTACCGCGACCTAGCCATCTACCATGCAGTTACGTTGAAGGTCAATGGAGTACATTCTCTACAGTATTCCGTATTTATCTAAAGGTAAAGAATCCATAGTCCTTTCATGACCGGGACTATATCATCACAACTAAGTTTGAAATACATGAAAGCGGTTTAAAATAATAGTTAAGACTCGCACCTACAATGGTGTTAGCATTGAGGGTGGTTTGCAAAATGTATTGAAGCAAAATGCCTCAAGGCTTTAAGTTTACAGACTGCTTTGAAAAACTGAGCATTTGGGGACAGTTTGATAACAAATCAGTAAAGCAGAAAGTCTAGGAATACTGCATAGAATGTTCTCAAGAATCAGAGAGTTCGATCGATCGACGCGCTTTCGATCGATCGAACATCTTCATCCCTCGATCGATCGAACTGACTTCGATTGATTGACAATGTCTCTGTTCCGATCGATCGAACTAACTTCAATCGATCGAACACAGGAATTATTCTGCTGCATGGCAGAGGCTTGAGATCACGGTTTTATCGTGATCTCCCAACCTGGGGACTACCCAGACATAGTCTGGAGTACCACAAAGTTGTTTTCAACGTAAAGATTCATTAAGGATGCGTTTGTTTGCATTTTAATCATGAAAATTATAAAAACTAATGGTAGAAATTTATCTAGCATACAAACTACATGATAACTGATTATATTGCTCTAAACTACGTACAGAATGTAAATAAACAATAAAGGAGTAACCTGGAAAGAAAAAACTTGTATTAAACTATGAGAATAGCAATCCAAATGCAATATCCAAACTCCAAGACCTACAAAACATGAAAAAACCTCTATCTCTCTCTCTAAAACTGATGAAAAGTAAAAAAATGGGCGTCCTCCAGGATGTATACAATACTCATATATATATATATACCTAAACCTAATGCTAGGGTTCCCCGTCTATCACTGCTGCGTGCGTGAAAAATCTGATAAAGCCATGTTCGATCGATCGAACATTTCTTGATCGATTGAACGTCTGGGATATTCGATCGCTTGAGCTTCTCTCGATCGATCGAACCTTCGATCGCTCGAATGTTCTTCAATCGATCGAGGTTCACTTTTCATCCTTTAGTTATCTTCATTGAAATTCAGCACTTCCTTTTATCTTTCTCATCCAATTCTTCACACATCAACAGTAATCTGCACGAATAACCACTAAAACAACACCACTTATCATAGTTTAATCAAATTGTGTACAAATTGGCATTGTAATTCAAATTGCAGATAAATAAAGGACTTGTAAACTAAATTAGTACATTTTCTTCTTTTAGCGCGGTTGTATTTTACAAATACCCCCGCTTGTCACTACTCACTGAGGTGATTGAACTATAAATTTGGTACCGAGAATTCTGCCGCAATTTCCGTCGTCTAAGAATTCCTCCCCGTTCTTGATTTTGATATATATAGCTATGTATATAGGACTGTGTGTATTATATATAATATATACTGATGGTTTGTGTGTGTATAATCTTGAGAGAACTAGAGGGAGTTGAGAGAAATCGAGAGAGAGATTGAGAGATTGTGAGAGAATGAGAGAACTGTGAGAGAGTTGCAAGCATATAAATAAACTGTATGTTTTGGGCTCCAAGAAACAAGTGGGTTTCGCCCGTTTTGGTTGAGCTCACGTGCTCCCACCACCCAAACGTGGTAAAGACACAGCTTAAAATAGAAACTAGTATAATCCGGTTGAAATAAAAAAAATACAAAAAGTTTTATTAGCGTAGGAAATATATTCTGGTTTATACAAAAATATTGATATCGTTTTCAAAACCATAGAAAGAATTTTATGGAAAATACAGCTTGACCCCACACAAAAAAATTATAAATAGATTTAGGGTGATGCTATTGCCACTCCATCATTGAACCAAGGCACTCCATGGTACCACTCTTAAAGTATGTGATACATGCATGTCATGCATTACATACATGGCACCACATGCTCTGATAGTGGTACCATGGAGTGCATTGGTTCAATGATGGAGTGAAAATAACAATTTCCTAGATTTAAATTGGAATAACATATTTATTAATGAAAAAGAAATTACAGGGCGTTACACTCTACCCTACCTTAATAGATATTTCGCCCCGAAATCCAAGCTAACTAATCCTGAAAAAACTCGGGGTATCTAATCCTCATATCTGACTCTTACTCCCACGATGCTTCTCTTTCGTCATGATGCCTCAACTAAACCTTAACCAGAGGAACATCTCTTCTTCTCAGCCTCTTGATACTCTAGTTGACACGACTAAATAGTTGTGCGCCCTTGTGCAATACCCAAGTGTAGGTGATCGTGCAAGTAATACTGGATAAGTCCAGGTCGATCCCACAGGGAAGGAATAGGATGAATATATACTAAGTTACAACCTAAAGAAAAGAAAATAAAAATGAAGGGTTGGAGGTTCTAATGAACCCTAATTAATTAAATTAAACTAAATAATAAACTAAACATAAAGAAACATAACTAATTAAATAAATAAACTAAAGGTGTTGGAAATATGTGAATCCACATTGATCCTAACCATCTATCATGCATACTCATTAACGCTCTATGGAGTTCATTCCTTTTCAGCATTCCGTATTTTTCTAAAGATATAGAATCAATAGCCCTTTCATGACCGGGACTACATCATCACAGTTGATTTAAAATACTGGGAAGACGGTTTAAAACAATGGTAATTACTTGCACTCTAAATGGTGTTAACATTCAAAGTGGTTTTCAAAAGTCATTGAAGAAAATAGTCTTAAGGCTTTAAGTTCTAAAAACTGTTGTGACAAACTGAGCTTATTGGGACAATTTGATGACAGATTTCTAAAACAGAAAGTCATGGAATACTTAAAAGAATTATCTCAAGATTTAACATGTTCGATCAATCGAAGCGCTCTCGATCGATCGGACATCATCATCCTTCAATCGATCGAAATGTCTTCGATCGCTTGACTATGGCCCTGGTTCGATCGATCGAAATACCTTTGATCGATCGAGACCAAGGTTTCTAAAGATTGCATGGAAGAGGTTGGAAATCAATGTTTCAACACATATTCCCAACGTCTAAACTACGAAAACATAATAAAACTAGTGCAAAAATAGTAAAACAAAACAATCATAACAACTATAACAATCAACAATCAAATACGATAAAGGAATAGAAAAACCTGGAAATAATCTGATATAAACTTGTAATAATCATGAAAGCAACTTGAATCTTCAATAATCATCAATAAATCAATGGAAAAGAGTAAAAATAACATGAATCTAACCTAACCTACTCCTAATCTAACCCTAAAACTACCCTAAACTGCTATTTTTCACGTTCTGGAGCGTCCTCTTTTCGTCTGGTGTCAAAACGACTTATATATAGGGTTCCCACAGAGTTTACGCAACTTTTGGGTGAATATAAAGTTCGATCGATCGAGCTTAGTTCGATCGATCGAAGGTTCGATCGATTGAACTCTCCTCAATCGCTTGAACTTCTCTAATTTTGACAGCTCTGCGTACCGATGAGAGAATGGTCATAACCTTTCACTCGGACCTCGTATTGACCTCCCGTTTGGGGCCACACGACCGTAACTCAAAGATATACATTTTATATCTCTGGGGAAAGCTTCCAAATCTGAAGTCTTCATTGTCAAAATTGGCGTTTTCTCAGCTGCTTCTGTTATTCTCTTCACCAGAATCACTTTCTTTAGCTATACTTCATTGATTTTGCATTCTAATACCTATAAAACAATGCATAAACATATATTTTAGTATTAACACAATAAAAAGAACATTTTTATTAGACTGCACCTGAATATAGGGACTTTGGGGATAAAAGTATGCATAAAAGACCATATAATACGCTATAAACATGCACTTTTCACCTCGAATCACACCCCCCAACTAGCTCGTTGCTAGTCCCTAGCAATGAAGCGAACTACAGCAATGTTTATTTAAACTCTAAGAATTGAAGACAAAAGAAAGTAAAAATCCTAAATCACTTTCGCAGTAATCGCGATTGCATTTAGCGTATGCAACAAGCCTTTAAAACCCTAGGTTCCCCCTAGTGGACGAGTATTGTCTCGTGAGGGTTTGCAGTGAATCTACCCACAAAGTTCATGTTATTGGTAATGGTTCTAGTTTAAATGTTTTCAAGAAATTTTTCCTCTCTCATTTAGCAATGTGGTTAAGCTCAACAATCTCATGAAACTCTCCAGTATGCCATAGCCATGCAACACATATTACAGTTAATCTACTATCAAAGTCATTAGAATATTCCATACCTATTAATCTTCAAGTGTGTGTGTGAATGGACAACCAAAATACAAAACATTAATTTCAAAGCTTAAGATTCTATCAAGACATTCATTTTGACTCAACTCTCACCGAGATTACACTCTCAAGATGAAATCACTCCGAATTAGGTGTAATAATTATCACTCATGATATGGAAGCTATAAAGAGTAAATGTAAATGGAATCTAATGCTTCTCATATCTAAATAGAAAAACGGACATTTTAGTGCATAAAGTCTCATGAAATGATACTTTTCATTAGAATAGCGAGATACCGTGGAGAACTCTCTCATTACCTTAACTTCAAATCCAATTTACTTAAAATCATCAGGACTTTGAAAAAGAGGCGTTAGGTGAAAGAAAGAGGCTCATAATATTCAATTGGGTCAAAGGATGTGATTGGAATGTCTATTACAACTTTTCAAACTTTCCCACATCTCTAATCTCTCTCTTTTCTTCTTCTCTTCTTTTTTTTTATTTTCTTTTTTCACACTCTTCTTTTTATTATTTTATTTTTTCTTTTGTAACACCCATTGGCACTTTTTTCTTTTCATGCTTTTTTTTTCTTTTTTTTTTTCATGATATTTTTTTCTTTGCCAACTTTCTTTATTCACACTACCAAACTTCTTGTCAAGATAACACATTCCAATCACTCTTAAATAAAGAACGGAGGCTTGAACTCCTAGTTTGGAGTTAAGTATAGACTTTAGGATTGTGAAGACAAGGCGATTATGATAAGCTCAAGAGGTGAAATAATGGAATATCATAGAGGTAGGCCAAGGTTGTATTATGCGTGTATGGTTAAAAGATGGCCTAAATCATCTTCTAAGTTCATATGATTATTCATTTCAGTAAATTCAAAAGCTCTAGATTTTGGTAAATCCTGAACTTTCTCTTCTAGTGATCAGTCAAAATGAAGAAAATTGAGACGTACAACGAATGAATACGCTTTTCAAAAAGTAAGAGTGATTTTATAAGACCCTCAAAAACAAAAGAATGGCACAAAAGCTCACTTGGATTCTTAGTCTCCACTACAGTCTTTCAAGACATCTAAGCTATGCTTACTAATCCATTTTAGCTAAGTACAAGGTTGTCACAACGTGCTCAAAGTTGTTTGAAGATTAAAAGCATAAAACATACAATAACTAAGATAGTAAAGAAACTACCATTGTGTATCACATACTAATAACATACAGAAAATAACACTAATGCATCATCACTAACTACATTAACTAAGAGAGAAATACAAGAACCATCTTTTTTTTTTTTAAATTATAAATTTTTGGAATTTTTGATATTTTTAACTTACTGAGTCATGTTGCTAAGCAGGTGTATTGACATTAAAGCATAAAAATAAAGAAACGAGGCATGCAATGACTCACTCCCCCCAACTAAAACTAAACATTGTCCCCAATGTTCTAAACTAAGAACATGGACATATGTAAAGTAAAGCGAGAGAAGGAAGGATGTTACCTCGAGGCATTAATAATCCAGATTTTTTTTTCAAGTTACCTGCAAAATTATTAGTAGCAACAAAGAAAAATACGGAATATAATACAACTACTCAGTAAATAAATTCGGTTAATCAAGATTTTTATCATAAAGTAATAACCGAAATTTTTGAGGATCTTCCCAATGAAATAATTTAACAGTGAGAAGAATGTAGGGATCCTCATAAAATTGCAACTCCCCCCAACTAATGTCAGGCTCAAGGTCAGAGGAGATGATGCAAAACCTATGACAGCTAAATTTGTTGGGGACAGTTATAAGAGATATACCACACTTTTTAGGAATTATACGCAAGAAACGATCTTTGGTGTTGGTAATTTCTATAACAGCCTCCATTTTTTATTATCAAAAACAGGCGGAGGCCATGGTTCAATAAAAGGGGTAGGGTCTAAGTGACATTCTAATGAAGCTTTACTACCTTCCTCTTGTTGTAGAATAGAATCTATAGAAATGTGATCATATGAATGGGATTTCTGTTCTATGTAAATAGTTTTGGACTGGACTTGGATAAAGCTATCTATTTGGGCCTCAATATCATTATTACTCAAGAAGGTCAAGCAGTCTAGCAGATTACAAGCTTCTTGTTGAAGTTTAAGATCATCTAACGTGTGCCCAATATTTTTCAAATCCTCTCTCACAAAATTTTGAAATGTAAAATTTGGCAAATTACATGTGATAGACTCCTTATCATCCTCTTCTACAACACATTCTTTTTGTTCAATAGTGGGGTACACATAACTTTTAAGCTCGGGATGAGAGTTTTGATTAATAGAGAGGATAGGTGATGGGCAACCTGGTGACACCACCTCTTCGGCCGAAAGAGGTGAGGGTTCATGAATATCAGATGAATCTAAATCGAATTTTGAAATTTCAATTATGTCCTCCCTAGGGTCACTATCAAAGGTAGGGGTAGAGTAAACAGGGGACTCATCCTTTCTTAATTGCGTGCAGTCTCCTAAACTCTCATTATCTGTAAAAACCTCATTCTCATCCGTGTAACTCTCCTCACTATATATGTCATCTATAGAGGTGCCCTGGACAAAGAAATTGTGCAACTTTATCAAGGTAGTGAAGGAGTTGATATTTAGGGTTGTGTATTGAGGAGAAGATGATTCTACAAATTCATGCTCAATGGTTTGGTTTTGGAGTTCTTGTTGGGTTACCACTTTCTCAAGTGAGTTGTTAACCGCATTCGATATAAATCCGTCATTGTCCTCTAATTCCATTCCATTGTTAGTGTCTTGAAATTTAGGTTGTAGTGTTGAAGGACTGGTATAGTCTTCTAAAGGTTGGCTAACATATGCTTGTTGATATCTAGTTTCTAATTTATCAAGTGCACTATCTAGCCTTTTCATTTCACTAAATAATAATTTTAATATACCATTATCCTCAACTTGGTTATTCTCCTCATTATTACTATATGAAGTTTCGTCCCATTGTTGTTGATAATAGTCCCCTTCCCATTGAGTTTGTGGACAAGACTCGCCAAAGGGAAAGTCTTGGTACGTTTGGTAATCGTGGAAACTACTACTATATCCTACATTATCATTTTGGTTATATCCCCATTGCGGTCGATAGAACTCTCCATATGAAGGTTCTTGATATGTTTGATAATTTGGGGGACTACCACTATTGTTTTCCCATTGTGGTAATTGGTAACACTCGGGTTGATAATGCGCGTCATAAGTGGGTGCTTGCCAACTTGGAGGATAATTATATTGATTTTCAAGTGTGTACCTATTGGTAGTGTTTGTGTTTGTGTTGTATGGAGGGTAATATGGATAAGACATATTTACCCAAAATTTTTAAACAATAGAATTGTTATTTTTTTTATTTTTATCTTGTGAGAGAAAAAGTCCAAATTTTTTTTTTTAGCAAAGTAAAAAAAAATAACTTGGAAATAACTTAGTAAAATCCTAACCTAGTTGCCTACCCCGGCAACGGCGCCAAAAACTTGACACGACTAAATAGTTGTGCGCTCTTGTGCAATACCCAAGTGTAGGTGATCGTGCAAGTAATACTGGATAAGTCTAGGTCGATCCCACAGGGAAGGAATAGGAAGAATATATACTAAGTTACAACCTAAAGAAAAGAAAATAAAAATGAAGGGTTGGAGGTTCTAATGAATCCTAATTAATTAAATTAAACTAAATAATAAACTAAACATAAAGAAACATAACTAATTAAATAAATAAACTAAAGGTGTTGGAAACATGTGAATCCACATTGATCCTAACCATCTACCATGCATACTCATTAACGCTCTATGGAGTTCATTCCTTTACAGCATTCCGTATTTTTCTAAAGATATAGAATCAATAGCCCTTTTATGACCGGGACTACATCATCACAGTTGATTTAAAATACTAGGAAGACGGTTTAAAACAATGGTAATTACTTGCACTCTAAATGGTGTTAGCATTCAAAGTGGTTTTCAAAAGTCATTGAAGAAAATAGTCTTAAGGCTTTAAGTTCTAAAAACTGTTGTGACAAACTGAGCTTATTGGGACAATTTGATGACAGATTTCTAAAACAGAAAGTCATGGAATACTTAAACGAATTATCTCAAAATTTAACATGTTCGATCGATCGAAGCGCTCTCGATCGATCGGACATCATCATCCTTCAATCGATCGAAATGCCTTCGATCGCTTGACTATGGCCCTAGTTCGATCGATCGAAATACCTTCGATCGATCGAGACCAAGGTTTCTAAAGATTGCATGGAAGAGGTTGGAAATCAATGTTTCAACACATATTCCCAACGTCTAAACTACGAAAACATAATAAAACTAGTGCAGAAACAGTAAAACAAAACAATCATAACAACTATAACAATCAACAATCAAATACGATAAAGGAATAGAAAAACCTGGAAATAATCTGATATAAACTTGTAATAATCATGAAAGCAACTTGAATCTTCAATAATCATCAATAAATCAATGGAAAAGAGTAAAAATAACATGAATCTAACCTAACCTACTCCTAATCTAACCCTAAAACTACCTTAAACTGCTGTTTTTCGCGTTCTGGAGCGTCCTCTTTTCGTCTGGTGTTAAAACGACTTATATATAGGGTTCCCACAGAGTTTACGCAAATTTTGGGTGAATATAAAGTTCGATCGATCGAGATTAGTTAGATCGATCGAAGGTTCGATCGATTGAACTCTCCTCAATCGCTTGAACTTCTCTGATTTTGACAGCTCTGCGTACCGATGGGAGAATGACCATAACTTTTCACTCGGACCCCAGATTGACCTCCCATTTGGGGCCACGCGACCGTAACTCAAAGATCTACATTTTATATCTCTGGGGAAATCTTCCAAATCTAAAGTCTTCATTGTCAAAATTGGAAGTTTCTCAGCTGCTTCTGTTATTCTCTTCACCAGAATCACTTTCTTTAGCTATACTTCATTGATTTTGCATTCTAATACCTATAAAACAATGCATAAACATATGTTTTAGCATTAACACAATAAAAAGAACATTTTTATTAGAATGCACCTAAATATAGGGACTTTGGGGATGAAAGTATGCATAAAAGACCATATAATACGCTATAAACATGCACTTTTCACCTCGAATCACTAGTCAAGAATCCTCACGGGTCTATCCTTGTAGACAACATTCTGACTCGTCTCAATATCATTAAACTTTACCACGTTTGAGGGATACCGTATGTATCTCCTTAACATACTGACATGGAATACATTATGAACACCAGACATATTTGGTGGCAACGCGAGTCGATAAGCCACTTTCCCAACTCATTCTAGTATCTCAAATGGTCTAATGAAACGAGGTGCCAACTTCCCTCTTTTGTGACCAAAACGTACTACTCCTCGAACGAGTGAAACTTTAAGGAGTACGTGATCTTCGATACTGAACTCCAAATTCTTTCAACGCCGATCGGCGTAACTCTTGTGTCTACTCTGTGCAATTTTCATTCTTTCCTTGACCAGTGAAATCTTCTCATTGGTTTCTCTCACCAAATCTGGTCCCAATAGTTCTGAGTCTCCCACTTCTGCCCAACACAACAGAGATCGACAAGGCCATCGGTACAAGGCTTTGAGCGGTGCCATCCCAATACTCGAGTGATAGCTGTTGTTAAACGCAAACTCGACCAATGGCAAGTGCATCTCCCAAGACTCTTCAAAGTCGATTGCACAAGCTCTGAGCATATCTTTCATAATTTGATTAACACGCTCGGTCTGTCCATCGATCTGAGGATGGAAAGCAGTACTCATCTTGAGCAAAGTTCCCATGGCCTTCTGTAAACTTTCCCAAAATCCTGAAGTAAATCGTGCATCTCGGTCCGATCGATACAATAGGCACATGTGTACCGTGTAGTCGTACCACTTGCTGAAGGTACATTCAACTCATCCTTTC
Organism: Hydrangea macrophylla; assembly: GCA_033977485.1. Lineage (NCBI taxonomy): Eukaryota > Viridiplantae > Streptophyta > Magnoliopsida > Cornales > Hydrangeaceae > Hydrangea > Hydrangea macrophylla. Next base: position 56,781,463 of record CM066988.1, on the reverse strand, counting down.
TACTGGGTAAGTCATACTATACACGATGAAATGTGCGGACTTTGTCAGACGATCCACAATTACCCAAATCACGTCATGGTTCTATGGTGACCGGGGTAGTCTAACTACAAAATCCATAGTTATGTGTTCCCACTTCCATCCTGGAACAGGTAAGGGTTGCAACAATCTCGAGGGTCTCTGATGCTCGGCTTTCACTTGTTGACAAGTCAAATGTTTATACACAAACTCGGCTGCTTCTCGTTTCATTCCTTCCCACCAGAAGTTTCTCTTCAAATATATCTTTATACATCGTTGTTCCTCCTGGGTGTACTGTTAATCTCGATTTATGTGCTTCTTCTAGAATATCTTATATCAAATCTCTTGAATCTAGCACACACAATCTGTCTCTACATTTGTACCCTCCATCGGTTCCAACCTTCTATTCTGTAGGGTCCTTTTCTGACATCTTTACGAACCATACTTGAAATTTCTCGTCTTACTTTTGGGCCTCGATAATTCTAATTACAAGTGTTGGTTATACCATGAGGCATCTAAAGTGTTGCTTTCACTTCCCTCAGAAAATTGCGTATCAAATTCAGCGATTGTTTCTAAGGCTTCCCATTCCCTTACCATCAATGAAGCAATCGTTTCTCGAGGTTTCCAACTTAGGGCGTCAGCGACTACATTAGCCTTACCAGGGTGATGCTCTAATGTAAAGTCATAGTCCTTAATCAGTTCAATCCATCGACATTGCCTCATATTTAGCTCTTTCTGAGTAAACAAATACTTAAGGCTCTTGTGGTCTGAAAATAAATCGAACTTCTTCCTGTAGAGGTAGTGTTTCCAGATCTTAAGCGCGAACATGACGGTGGCCAGTTCTAAATCATGAGTTGGGTAATTCAATTCATTTGGCTTCAACTACCATGAACCATAGTCTATAAACTTTTCGTCTTGCATAAGAACGCATCCCAGTCCTTGATAAGAGGCGTCACTGAAAATAGTGAACTTCTCACCATCCTTTGGTATCGCAAGCACTGGCGCTGTTGTCAGTCTCTCTTTCAACTCTAGAAAAGCATGTTCATGCTTATCAGTCCAATCAAACTTCAAACATTTCTTAGTCAAACCAGCTAACGAGGCTTCTATCTTTGAGAAACCCTCCACAAATCTCCTATAGTAACCAGCTAATCCCAGAAAACTTCTGACTTCTGTAGCATTGGTCGGCCGAGTTCAATTCTTAACTGCATCAATCTTTGATGAGTCAACAGCGATTCCTTGTTGAAAGATCACATACTTGAGGAACTTAACTTCCTGAAGCCAAAATTCACACTTGTTGAATTTAGCATACAGACGGTGATCCTTGAGAATCTGCAACGCAATCCATAGATATTCTTCATGCTCTTCCTTGGACTTGGAATAGATCAAAATATCGTCGATAAAGATAATAATGAACTGATCTAAGTAGGGCTTGAATACTCTGTTCATCAAGTCCATAAACACAGCTGGAGCATTCGTCATCCCAAACGGCATCACTAAGAACTCATAGTGTCCGTACCTCGTCCTGAAGGCAGTCTTAGGTATATCTTCCTTTCGTAGCCTTAACTGATGATACCTTGATCGTAGATCAATTTTAGAAAAGGATGTAGCTCCTTGCAATTGATCAAACAAATCGTCTATCCGAGCTAAAGGATACTTATTCTTGATGGTAACCTTATTTAGTTCCCGGTAGTCAATACACAATCGCATAGTCCCGTCCTTCTTCACAAATTACACCGATGCTCCCCACGGTGAAGTACTTGGACGAATAAAGCCCAACTTCTCAAGTTCTTGAACTTTGTCCTTCATCTCTAGCAGTTTGGTAGGGGCCATCCTGTAGGGAACTTTGGTTATAGGTCGAGTGCCTAGCACCAACTCTACACAGAATTCTATGTCCCTCTCTGGTAGTAATCTAGAAATATCTCGAAATACTTCCTCAAACTCTTTGATCACCGGTATTGATGACATTGTCACTTCTATACTAACAACTTCGATGTTTGCTAGGCATCTGGTGAGGAACATATCACCTGGAGGGTTACATTGGAATCAAAGGGTTGATTCCCATTATCTGCAAATATGATCCTCTTCCTTGCACAATCCAACCTCGCATGATTCTTTTTGAGCCAATCCATTCCCAAGATTATGTCAAATTCTTTCATCGACAGAACTACCAATCTAGCCAAAAGTTTGCAGTCTCTTAGCCGTAGAGGACAATCCTTACATACATGTACTAACTTGACTGTGGTCCCGAGTGGTGAGACAATACTCAAAGTTTCATCTAAACGTTGCGGTACTATACCCAATTTTCGAACAATTTTAACAGATATAAAGGAATGTGTAGCACCCGTGTCAAATAAAACTTTAACATGAGAGTTAAACAAGGTTAGAGTACCTTCCACTGTTTCCAACTCGGGCGGTTCCTCCTCATAAGTGCCTTCTTCATATCCTGTTTCCTTATAACCAGCAGCCTCGGGAATAACAACATTCAGGTGGGCCTGTCATTGCTGACCGTAGTTACCTTTCATGGGAGCTCTATAGTCCTTACTCATGTGACCTGGTATACCACAGTTATAGCATACAAGTCCTGGACGATCAGTACGCCTACGTACTCAGCAATCTTAAGCTCAGTGACCAGGAACACCACAATTATAGCAGTTATTGTTGTTGTTCCCTTCTATTGATCGAGGAGGATTCTGCTGTACTACCTATGTCTGCTGAGGCTTCTTCCCTCCATCCCAGGTTCTTTTCTGTACCTAAGGGTACACAAGTTTCTGTCTAGGATAGCCTTTTGGCGGGAGTCGATTTCCAAATGGCTTCGGATTTTGACAACCATCATTCACCAATCCTGTAGCCAATCTTACCAGAGCTTCAAATGACTGGCCTAAATGTCCTATAGTCAAATTTTGTAGATACAAGTTGAGACCCTGGTGATATTTCTTGATTTTCTTCTGGGGTGTGTCCACCATATTTGGAGCAAAGTGGGACAAACGCTCAAACCGAGTGGTGTACTCACGGACGGTCAGATTTCCTTATGTCAATTCCAAGAATTCTTTCTCTCTCTTATCATTCTCTTCTTCAGGGAAATACTTCTCAAGAAATCCACGGCATTCCCCTTGCGGTTCCTTCCCCAATAGTCACCTTTTCAGCATCCCACCAATCTACCGCTGCATATGACAACTGAAAGGTCGCCATACACTTCTTTTCCAGATCAGTAACCATTGCTCTGCATTCCAAGGCTTATTAGTCCCAGCAAAATACTCAGGTCGCAGAGCGTGAAATTCTTTGAGACGCTTATCCCTAGTCTGGTAGGCTCGCCTCTCATTCCCATTATGATTTCCATCCCGGTTATCGTTCCCTATGTTCTGATCGCTGACCCTCTCTAACCGCCTGACAAAAGTCTCAAACATCTTAGTTGGATCTACTATCGGCAGTGCAGTTTCAATAGCAGCAGGACTAGGCCTAAGATTCCTTCTACCAGCCATATGATCAAGAGAAAGGTACCTATTCATCGATCAACAGAATTCAGTCAATCTCCAGATAAGAAACTTCTCAACAAAAGAAAGCGACGAAACGCGGTATCAAGTTGAACTATCTTATCTTAACACTATCTTAACAGAAGATCTTATGTGTTCCGGATAATTGGTCAAGCCATAACCTGGCTCTGATACCAAAGCCTATCACGCCCTAACGTAGCATAATTCAGGAAAGCATTTAATTTCATTTATGGACTCGTTGGTCGTGACAAGTGAGAATGACCAATTGTCCCTGCAACAAAAGACTTAAATAACATATCTAAAGAAAAGGTGACTAGTAAACATAAGCTCCCAAATTAAAACTTAATAAACTATTACATTAGTCAATATCTTAGGCACAAACCTCCTTATTCAAATCTATCATGAAGTCTATTACAACTCCAAAATAAAAGACATAAGAAATATAATTGAGTCCTCCTAGGAAAGTCTCCTGCCTCTAACTAGCATAGTCAAAATACTATGGCTGCTCCTGACATGAAAAATCTGGACATAGAGTCCAGGAAGCATCAACACCGTCAACTTATGCAAGCTGGTGAATAAAAAAAACATATGCTCGTAATGTATATGTTAGGGATATATACTAAAAGCCATGCTTTATGTAGTTGATTTATTATTCATTTAATAAAATCAGTTAATCCATTTTTTTATGAGAATCTGTGTGGGCAATGTTTGTATTATATTGTTTATTTAATATTATGCATGTGTGTCTCTCATTCTATATAGTAGGTGGTTTGGTGTGTAGAGTTCGGCTTACATACGGAAGATCAGGCCATCAGATATTATAGAATGTAAGATTTTGGTTTACAGTCTTAGATGGGATTGGACACACCATCGATAGGACTGCAGCATGGTGTTGTAGTAGGTTTGTCTTGACTACGAAAAATGGTATAGTTTTAACTCACTATGCCGGTACACTTTGTGTATTAAACGGGACTGACTTGGGGTAATTATCTTTATACTGACTTATAATATAATTAATACATCATGGCTATTATGAGTGCTTATGCTCTAAATCCTAAGTTAATTTGTAGACACGTACATTTGATATTTACACTTTGATCCCCAAAAGGGTGAAATCCTTAAATGGGTCAATATCTCATTGGATTGGGTGGCAATATTAATTGTGTGGTGGATATTAATTAATGATGGAATCCATGTCTCAATTTTGGGATTGATGATATCCCCTTGAGAAAGCTTATAAGTTTTGATTATGTCAAACTCTGCAGGTGGATTTTGTATCCGACATATCAGATAAGTTAAGCAGAGGATCTCAAGGAATTTTAAGAAATTAATTAAATATGATTGTCAGTAATTATATTTAATTAATGGATATCTGTAATCTTAACATGGGGAGATAATAAGCATTTAATAACATGGAGCTCGAAATATATTTTTGAGATAAGGGTAGGAGTGCAATTATAATTCTTTAGTGGTATGAATTATCATTTATGGAAATAGGAATCTGATTCAGTTTGAATTAGGGTTTCCTAATTCCATAAGGAAGCCTATTCCTTATTGACTTCTTATGGTCCCTATCGTAACCTATATATATGCTGCTTTGGCTCTCTCATCAGCTAGCAGTTTTCTATATAGAGAATTATAACTCGGAATAGAAAAGAGAGTGAAAAAGAGGGAGAGCAGAAAATAGAAAGGATTTGGAAAGAGCCCACACTCAGTTCGATATTCTGGCAGCGGAGGAATACGGTAGAAGATCGTGAGCTGTTATCGAGCCCGTGTTCTCGATTCGTCTACTACAGCAATCCGTTTTTGCAGTTCAAGGTAACCCTAGTTCCGCCCTTGTAGGGTTATTATAGATTTCATGAAATTTTTGCAGTACCAACTTATACACAATGTCAACGGATTCTGGGAACGCAGTTTCCTAACAGTATATATAAGCATATAAAACAATGGTACAATTTATACTTTGAAAGCAATATATTCAAGGTTCCAACTTCAACATAAATCACGTGGGAATGTAGTAAGCAATAATTATGAGACCGTGCATGAACATTATTTCATCTCATCTTTTCTATTCTTTTCTCTTGACAATCTCGATTCAACCATCTCTTTAACTCAGATACCAGGAATAACATCCGCTCAGTACCTAGGTCGCACAACACATCGTCGCCTTGGATACCAGGAATAATATCCAATTGATATCTAGATCGTACACCATACCATCGCTTCGAATACCAAGAATAATATCCGCTCGATATCCAAAATATGCGCCTCAGATACTAGGAATAGTGTTCGATTGATAACTGAGTCGTACACTACACTATCGCCTCAGATACCAGGAATAATATCCGCTTAGTATGTGGGTTGATCACAACAATGCCGCCTCTAATACCAGGAAAAATATCCGCTCGATATTGGAGTCACACACCACGCTATCGCCTCAAATACCAGGTATAATATCCGCTCGATATCTGTGTTGATCACTACAATGTCGCCTTCAATACCAGGAATAATATCTGCTCAATATTGGAGTCGCACACTACATATCACCGCTCCTTACTCTTTTCATGATTTCTTACACACCATGTATGTCAACAAAACCCCGACCCTATCATGTATGTCAATGTTCATGAATTGTAACATCATTTATTAAGTATAAATCAGAATACTCGTACAAAAGTGAATCTCATTCTTAATCATCCGTATTAATCCAAATCTTAAATGTAAGCCTTTAAAACAGTATATCTATCAAACTATTTCTTAAAAACTCTCAAAACCTTTTTCCAAACAGTCCCTTACATAAAAATGGATAGACTGCCAAAAATGTTATCTCGCTGTGGACACGAGGAATTCCACCTCTTGTTTGTTTGAAGTCGTTTTGAAAAGGAAAAAAAAAGGAAGGTCTATTGAAAACAGATACAGAGTCGCCACTTGGTCTTTAAGGAACCAAGAAACCTAATTTTGACTCACCCAAATGGATAAAGGGCACCGACCCTTCATAACCAAAGAACTTGGCTTGGGGTTTTGGTACGAGAGAGAAATGAGCCTTTGTCACGACTAAAACACCCTCAACTCGCCCCGTCTTTCGACAAGCCTCAATTAGCATCCAAATAGTCATCTTATACTATGTATGGTTCGATAATTAATACTATGATAGTATATTACATCACATAAGAAATTTTGAAATGGAAGATCTAAAGATAAAATATCATTCATAAGATCTAAGCCAAGTATCACACAATGCAAAGTGAAAGATCACACGAACAAACCTAGGAAAAATCGTCTAATCACATATCAAGTAATAAAATTTTCCTAATCTAAGGGGACATGAGTTGTTCTTGAAACAAATAATCAAATAAATCATAATATGCTTAGTGAGCTAGAATGATGCATGTTAATCTTTGGGAAAAGAAGACCTCTCAATCCCCGGGACGGATGAGAAAGGATGATTAGATCGAGGTGAAGCATAGACGTGTGATCAAGTTCATTCCTTATAATCTTCTTAGATTAGGAGTCACAAAAGCTCCAAATCTTTGCATGGATGCAATGTATGTATCTAGAATGTGCCAAGGTTGTAGTGTGTTTTGTGTTCATAGATTTCTAGAATGACTTAGAAGTCTAGAATGTTTATGAATGAATGAAGGAAATCATCATAGGATATGTACAAATGTAGTATGAACTACTTCCTAAGACATGAGCTAATTTGGAGTGCATGTAAGCACCAAATCAAAGGATGGAAGTAAAAGTGTGCTTGCTGTGAATAGTGAACAGAACAGTAACATGATCTTTTGGAAATTGAAAAGAGGGGTTAGGAATGTTTTCAATGTATGAGTTTTTATGGAGATCTTCCTTATTGTGTCTAGAACACAACCCAGAAAGACGATCTTTAATAACTATAATATATTGAGAGAAATCATATAAACAATAGAGGTTATTCCGAAACAGAGTCTGTACTGTCGACTGAAATGTTAGAAAATCTTAGAAAATGAAAACAAAAGATCTAGAGGCCCATATTATACAAAAAGTTCCATAAGCCATTGAAGTACAAGGGAAAAATAAGTTGGGACCACTCGTTTTGGAAAAGTGTTCTGTAAAACAAGTTGAAAGGTAACCTAGTTGCTGTGACAGCAGAGGCAGAATGTTTGGAAGGAATGTTTGGACAAAAATGGACCACTTTCAAGTGCTTCCAAGTCAAGAAAAAAATCATGGGTGTTCTATAATGAGTTAGAAAGACTTTCCAAGTGGTCTTGCATTCATATATTGAGTATTGAACTCAAAATAATTCTTTGAAGTTAAATGACTCACTGTTTTAAAGGTTTTGACAAAACAAGGTCTATTTCTTGAAATCAAAATAGGGGGTTTAAGAGGGGGTTTTGAAATGGGGTTTTTGAAAACATATTTTTAATACTTAATGAAGATTATAACCACTTAAAATGTCAACATTTGACTCACATCAAGAACCTCCAAGATTATTGGAAAGTATTATTTCCATTTTTAAAGACAACTTCATGAATACATAGGAATGTATTGAAGTTGAAATCATCATCTATCAAACACATTTTTGAGGTCAAGAGCTACTATCCAAAAGGATTCACTCACCTCAAACTTCATGTCGTCATTTAGATGATGAAGTGCAAGTAAGTAAATAAAGAAAAAAAAAGAAATGAGATTTAGAAGAGATGAACATAATATGAACAAGCAAGTAAATAACAATCAATAGATGATAATCAATGTGATTTTGGACTTGTAGCTTGGTGTTTCACTCATAGATATTGAAATTTGGACATGGAAGTAGCTCCCTAACTCATGAATGCTTAGAGAAATGGTGGTTGGGTGTATTGATGATGAAGTATATAGAAGGATGGTGGAAGAAGTTGAGTTTAGAACTCACTTTCTATAGAAAATCAGTGGGAGAAGCTCCCTTTCTCTCTTCTAAACCTATCTCTATCTCTCTTTCTCTCTAAAACTTTTTCAAGTTTTGCACTTGGCCCCCCCTCAAATGAAGTGCAATGGGGGGTTTATATAGGCTAATTTGGGGAGGTTTTGGGATTTAGAAAGTGCTCCCATTGGTCCCAAACATCTGTGAACATAAAACTACATCGTTTTGGTTTTTAATTAATCAAATTGTACCCCAAATAAATTACAAAAATGGACTCTGCGAGGGTTGAGTGCTGCCGCGGCACTGCTCCTTAGATGCCCTCCAAAAAGTTGTATCTACGCCCCCAGAGGTTCCGGTATTCGCGAAAAGACCCTATTTTGTCCGAAATTCATACAAAATGCGTATGAACTCCAAAATGAGGTTGTGATATACCATTGGAAAGGTAATGGAGTCTACTTTACATAAAAAAAATAGTTCGAAGATAGGTCACTTTGAAAAGTTTTACGGTATTCGCGATAAAAGCTGATTTGATTGCCTTTTTCACCTTCAGAAATTCATAATAAATCCGTTTTAAATTCAGAAATTATGTGCGATACCATTGGAAAGCTATTGACCTCTAGTATCTATGAAAATGTTTGAAAATTGTTACGGTGCTCCGGTTTCAAAGTCAACTTTTGGTCAAACGGGTCAAACTTGGGATTCCCGGGAAGTTCTAGAAACCTCTGGGAGCTCCCAGGAGCTGATGTTTTTGTTCAATTTTCTTTTAAAACTCATTTTAAAACTTTTCACATGATCTAGAATGACTCCGGAACTTTTTGGCCGAATTTGGACGATTTCGGTCAAACCTTGGTCAAACTTGGTGTAACACCCTGTATTTCTTTTCCGTTAATAAATGTTTATTTCAATTTAATTTCTATTCAAATATTTATTTGGGGGTCAAACCGTAATTTTCTTAAAATATAGAAAAAAAATTTCTATGGTTGCAAAACCGATATCTATATTTTTGGTACAACCCGGAATTTATTCCTACACTATTATAATTTTCTGTATTTTTTATCGCGACCGGTTAATACCAGTTTTATTTTAAAGCTGCGACTATACCGCGTTTGGGGTGTGGGAGCACGTGAGCTCAACCACACCGTGCGATTCTTGGGAGTTGCTTGGAGACCAAAGTATATGCAGTATATATGTTTGTATCTCTCACTCACAGTCTCTCATTCTCTCCCTCACAAACTCTCTGTCACTCTTTCAATTCTCTCCACTCTCTCATGCTCTCTCAACAACACACACATATTATATATTATATACTTATACACACACACACATACATAGCTATATAGATATATATATTTCAATCCAAAGAAGAAACGGAGGAATTCTCAAACAACGGAATCGACGGCGGATATTTCGACAGATATTCTAGATCTCAAAATTCTCTGTATAATCACCTCTGTGAGTATTATAAACTCACTCTCAACATATATATATGTATATTTCAGTGTATATATGTGTATATGTGTATATATATAGATACACCATTAAAGCTTTGAAAATTGGAGTTTTACAAAAGTTAACCAAAATCAATTCCGTGAATTGGGAATGAAAGATCTTAGTCCCAATAAGCTGTGGTTCGAATACTACAGCTTAATTCATCCGTATCGTGACGTATCATTGATTTAAAGTTTTGTCACCTCTCGGTTTTACGTGAAATCCGAGAGCTATGATTGAAATTAGCTAAAACCGATCACGTATTCTTAATCTACGCGGAAAGGCGAAGAAATCCATATATGGCATGACATAATTGAAATAGAAAACAGAAATGGGTAAAAATACAGTTTGAAATCAAAAACAGGGGAAAAAAACGAAGAAGATGATGAAACTGTGACAACTCGCGCGCGCGACCAGCTCGCTTGAGGCTCGCTTGCGCGGCCTGTTCGCGCGACCCATTCTCCATTCGCGCGCACGGTTCATTTACCCCCCGTCGCGCGCGCGACCACCCTCTCCCTCGCTCGCGCGGCCCGCTCGCGCTACATGGGCATTTTAAGCAATTTTTGTATTTTTATATAAGGGACTATTTGGAAAAAGTTTTGAAAGTTTTTAAAGAATGGTTTGACAGATATACTGTTTTAAAGGCTCACTGATAGGATTTGGACTTGTAAGAACGTTTAAGACCAAGATTTAGGTTGAACGAATATCTAGCTTTAAGATTAATAACTGTTACTACCAATTGTGACCATTGACATACATATTAGTGTCGAGGTTGTGTCAACATGCATGTGTGTGAGAAAGCGTGAAAAGAGTAAAGAGTGGCGGTCTGGTGTGTGACCTCAATATCGATCGGATATTATTCCTGGTATTGGAGGCGACATGTTGTGTACGGCTTAGATATCGATCGGATATTATTCCTGGTATCTAAGGCGCTCGTTTCGGATATTATTCCTAGTATCCGAAGTGATGGTATTGAGTACGGCTTAGATATCGATCGGATATTATTCCTGGTATCTAAGGCGCTCGTTTCGGATATCGATCGGATATTATTCCTGGTATCCGAAGCAATGGTATTGAGTACGGCTTAGATATCGATCGGATATTATTCCTGGTATCTAAGGCGCTCGTTTCGGATATCGATCGGATATTATTCCGGCTATCCGAAGCGATGGTTGGTCATGATCGGCTCAAATATCGATCGGATATTATTCCTGGTATCTGAGGAGATAGCGTGGTGTGCGACCTCAATATCGATCGGATATTATTCCTGGTATTGGAGGCGACAGTGTTGTGTACGACTTAGATATCGATCGGATATTATTCCTGGTATCTGAGGTAATGGTTTGGTTGAGTCGAGTTTGTTGAGAGAAAAGAGTCAGAAGGATGAGATGTTACATTGTTCATGCACGGTCGCATATTTATTGCTTACTTTATTCCCCCGTGACTTATGTTGGAATCGGAACCTTGAATCTATTGCTTTTAAAATTAAATTGTACCAATGTTTATTTGCTTATATATACATTGCGAGTACTTGTTTATTTCGCTCACCAGGTTGCATAAGCTGACGACGTTGATGCGTCCTGGACTGTATGTCCAGATTTTCAGGGTCAGGAGCAGCTAGGGTATTTCGACTATGCTAGTTAGAGGCAGGGGACTTTCCAGGAGGCTGCTTTATATTTCCTATGTCTTTTTAATTTCGGGTTGTAATAAACTAGTTTTGAAACATTTGAATAAGGGCGTTTTGTGCCTAAGACCTGGACTTATGTAACAGTTTAGTAAGTTTTAATTTTGGAGCTTATGTTTTATTAGTAACCTTTCTTTAGAAATGTTGTTTAAGTTATTTGTTGCAGGGACAATTGGTCATACTCACTTGTCACGACCTACGAGTCCATAAAGGAAATTAAATGCTTTCATGTATTATGCTACGTCGGGGCGTGACAGGCTTTTTTGTTTCAGAGCCAGGTTATGGCTCGACCAATTGTCCTGAACACATAGGATCTCCCGTTAAGATAGAATTGAGATAAGATAGTTCGACTTCATTCCGCATTTAATCGCTTTCTCTCATCAGGAACTTTCTTTTTCATCTAGAGATTGACCGAATTCTGTTGATTGATGGATAGGTACCGTTCTCTCGATTATATGGCTGGAAGAAATCTCAGGAATCGTTCCGCTATTGATGCTGCACCCCCCGGTAGTAGATCCAACCGGAATGTTTGAGGCTATTGTAAGGTGGTTGGAGAGGGTTAGCGATCAAAACACAATGAACAATAATCAGAATGGGAATCATAACGGGAATGGAAGGCAAGCCCACCAGACTGGAGACAAGCTTCTCAAGGAGTTTCGCGCTCTGCGACCTGAGTATTTTGCTGGGACTGATGAACCCTGGCAAGCGGAACAGTGGCTACGTCAGATGGAGGTTATCTTTGAGACCATAGAGTGCATTGATCTGGAGAAGAAGCGTGTGGCTATCTTTCAGCTGTCTTATGCAGCGGCTGATTGGTGGGATGCAGAAAAGGCGACCATAGGGGAAGAAGCTGCAAGGAGAATGCCGTGGGTGGTGTTCAAGGAAAGATTTCTCGAAAAGTATTTTCTTGAAGAAGAGAAGGACAAGAGAGAGAAAGATTTTATGGAATTGACTCAAGGGAATCTGACTGTCCGTGAGTACACCACTCGATTTGAGCGTCTGTCTTGCTTTGCTCCACATATGGTGGACACACCCCAGAAGAAAATCAAGAAGTATCACTGGGGTCTCAACTTGTCTCTCCGACATCTGACTATGGGGCATCTGGGCCAGTCATTTGAAGATCTGGTGAGATTGGCTACGGGGTTAGAGAATGATGGGTGTCAGAATTCGAAGCCAATTGGAAATCAACCTCTGCAGAAGGGTTATTTTGGACAGAAACAAGGGTACCCTCAGGGACAGAAAAGGACCTGGGATGGAGGGAAGAAACCTCAACATACACAAGTAGTACAACAGTATCCGCCTCGAGCAACAGGAGGGAACAACAACAATAACTACTTCAATTGTGGTAATCCCGGTCACCGAGCTAAAGATTGCAGAGTAACTAGGCATGCTGATTGTCCGGGAGTTGTTTGCTATAATTGTGGCATGCTAGGTCACATAAGTCCGGAATGCAAGGCTCCTAGGAGAGCCAATTACGGTCAGCAAGGACAGGCCCACCTGAATGCTGTTATTCCCGAGGCTGCTGGTTATGAAGAAACAGGTTATGAAGAAGGTGCTTATGAGGAGGAACCGCCTGAGCAACGAGCAGTGGAAGGTACTCTAACCTTGTTTAACTCTCATGTTAAAGTTTTATTTGATACGGGTGCTACACATTCCTTTATATCTGTTAAGATGGTTCAGAAGTTGGGAATAGTTGGACTACCCTGATCACAACAAAACCATGACGCGATTTGGGTAATTGTGGATCATCTGACGAAGTCCGCACAGTTCATCGCGTACAATATGACTTACCCAGTAGAAAGGATGAGTCGAATGTATCTACAGCAAGTGGTGCGACTGCACCGTGCGCCTGTGTCGATTGTATCAGACCGCGATGCACGTTTTACCTCGGGATTTTGGGAAAGTCTGCAGAAGGCTATGGAAACTTCGCTCAAGATGAGTACTGCCTTCCATCCTCAGACCGATGGACAGATCGAGCAAGTTAATCAGATTGTGGAAGATATGCTCAGAGCTTGTGTAATCGACTTTGAAGGATCTTGGGAGACGCACTTACCGTTGGTCGAATTTGCATATAACAATAGTTATCACTCGAGTATTGGGATGGCACTGTTCAAAGCCTTGTACGGACGGCCATGTCGATCTCCGTTGTGTTGGGTAGAAATGGGAGACACAGAATTGTGGGACCAGAGTTGGTGAGAGAGACCAATGAGAAGATTTCACTGGTCAAGGAAAGAATGAAAACTGCACAGAGTAGACACAAGAGTTATGCGGATCGGCGACGAAAGGATTTGGAGTTCGGTATCTGAGATTATGTACTCCTTAAAGTTTCACCTATTCGGGGAGTAGTATGTTTTGGTCAGAAAAGAGGAAAGTTGGCACCTCGTTTTATCGGACCGTTTGAAATATTGGAGCGAGTTGAAAAAGTGGCTTATCGGCCCGCGTTGCCACCAAAGATGTCTGGTGTTCATAATGTATTCCATGTGAGTATGTTAAGGAATTACATACGGGACCCTTCACATGTGGTTAATTTTGATGATATTGAGACAAGTCAGAATGTTGTCTACAAGGATAGACCTATGAGGATTCTTGACCAGAGTATCAAGAGGCTGAGAAGATGAGACGTTCCTTTGGTTAAGGTTCAGTGGAGGCATCATGATGAGGGAGAAGCGTCGTGGGAGTTAGAGTCTGACATGAGGACTAGATACCCCGAGTTGTTTCAGGATTAGTTAGCTCAGATTTCGGGGCGAAATCTCTGTTAAGGTGGGTAGAGTGTAACACCCTGTATTTCATTTCCATTAATAAATGTTTATTTCAATTTAATTTCTATTCGAAATATTTATTTGGGGGTCAAATCGTAATTTTCTTAAAATATAGAAAAATATTTTCTATGGTTGCAAAACCGATATCTATATTTTTGGTACAACCCAGTTTTATTTTAAAGCTGCGACTATACCGCATTTGGGGTGTGGGAGCACGTGAGCTCAACCACACCATGCGATTCTTGGGTGTTGCCTGGAGCCCAAAGTATATGCAGTATATATGTTTATATCTCTCACTCACAGTCTCTCATTCTCTCCCTCACAAACTCTCTGTCACTCTTTCAATTCTCTCCACTCTCTCATGCTATCTCAACAACACACACATATTATATATAATATACTTATACACACACACACACATAGCTATATAGATATATATATTTCAATCCAAAGAAGAAACGGAGGAATTCTCAAACAACGGAATCGACGGCGGATACTTCGGCGGATATTCTCGATCTCAAAATTCTCTGTATAATCACCTCTGTGCGTATTATAAACTCATTCTTAACGTATATATATGTATATTTCAGTGTATATATGTGTGTATATGTGTATATATATAGATACACCATTAAAGCTTTGAAAATTGGAGTTTTACAAAAGTTAACCAAAATCAATTCCGTGAATTGGGAATGAAAGATCTTAGTCCCAATAAGCTGCGGTTCGAATACTACGGCTTAATTCATCCGTATCGCGACGTATCATTGATTTAAAATTTTGTCACCGCTCGATTTTACATGAAATCCGAGAGCTACGATTGAAATTAGCTTAAATCGATCACGTATTCTTAATCTACAAGGAAAGACGAAGAAATCCATATATGGCATGACATAATTGAAACAGAAAACAGAAATGGGTAAAAATACAGTTTGAAATTAAAAACAGGGGAAAAAAATGAAGAAGATGATGAAACTGTGATAACTCGCGCGCGCGACCCGCTCGCGCGACCCCTTCTCCATTCGCGCCCGCGGCCCGCTCACGCGACCCATCCCCCCACCTTTTGCGCGCGCGACCCGCTAGCGCGACCACCCTCTCCCTCGCTCGCGCGGCCTGCTCGCGCGACATGGGCATGTTAAGCAGTTTTTGAATTTTTATATAAGGGACTGTTTGAAAAAAGTTTTGAAAGTTTTTAAAGAATGTTTTGACAGATATACTGTTTTAAAGGCTCACTGATAGGATTTGGACTTATAAGAACGTTTAAGACCGAGATTTATTTTCAACGAATATCCAGCTTTAAGATTAATAACTGTTACTACCAATTGTAAACATTGACGTACATATTAGGGTCGAGGTTGTGCCAACATGCAAGTGTGTGAGAAAGCTTGATAAGAGTAAAGAGTGGCGGTCTGGTGTGTGACCTCAATATCGATCGGATATTATTCCTAGTATTGGAGGTGACATGTTGTGTACGGCTTAGATATCGATCGGATATTATTCCTAGTATCTAAGGCGCTCGTTTCAAATATCGATAGGATATTATTCCTAGTATCCGAAGTGATGGTATTGAGTGCGGCTTAGATATTGATCGGATATTATTCCTGGTATCTAAGGCGCTCGTTCCGGATAACGATCGGATATTATTCCTGGTATCTAAGGCGCTTGTTTCAGATATCGATCGGATATTATTTCTGGTATCTAAGGCACTTGTTTCGGATATCGATCGGATATTATTCCTGCTATCCGAGGCGATGGTTGGACATGATCGGCTCAGATATCGATCGGATATTATTCCTGGTATCTGAGGAAATAGCGTGGTGTGCGACCTCAATATCGATCGGATATTATTCCTGGTATTGGAGGCGACTGTGTTGTGTACGACTTAGATATCGATCAGATATTATTCCTGGTATCTGAGGTAATGGTTTGGTTGAGTCGAGTTTGTTGAGAGAAATGAGTCAGAAGGATGAGAAGTTACATTGTTCATGTACAGTCGCATATTTATTGCTTACTTTATTCCCCCGTGTCTTATGTTGGAATTGGAACCTTGAATCTATTGCTTTTAAAATTAAATTGCACTGCTGTTTATTTGCTTATATATACATTGCGAGCACTTGTTTATTTTGCTCAACAGCTTGCATAAGCTGACGACGTTGATGCGTCCTGGACTGTATGTCCAGATTTTCAGGGTCAGGAGCAGCTAGGGTATTTCGACTATGCTAGTTAGAGGCAGGGGACTTTCCAGGAGGCTGCTTTATATTTCCTATGTCTTTTTAATTTCGGGTTGTAATAAACTAGTTTTGAAACATTTGAATAAGGGCGTTCTGTGCCTAAGACCTGGACTTATGTAACAGTTTAGTAAGTTTTAATTTTGGAGCTTATGTTTTATTAGTAACCTTTCTTTAGAAATGTTGTTTAAGTTATTTGTTGCAGGGACAATTGGTCATACTCACTTGTCACGACCTAAGAGTCCATAAAGGAAATTAAATGCTTTCATGTATTATGCTACGTCGGGGCGTGACACGCTTTTTTGTATCAGAGCCAGGTTATGGCTCGACCAATTGTCCAGAACACATAGGATCTCCCGTTAAGATAGAATTGAGATAAGATAGTTTGACTTCATTCCGCATTTAATCGCTTTCTCTCGTCAGGAACTTTCTTTTTCATCTAGAGATTGACCGAATTCTGTTGATTGATGGATAGGTACCGTTCTCTCGATTATATGGCTGGAAGAAATCTCAGGAATCGTTCCGCTATTGATGCTGCACCCCCGGTAGTAGATCCAACCGAAATGTTTGAGGCTATTGTAAGGTGGTTGGAGAGGGTTAGCGATCAAAACACAATGAACAATAATCAGAATGGGAATCATAACGGGAATGGAAGGCAAGCCCACCAGACTGGAGACAAGCTTCTCAAGGAGTTTCGCGCTCTGCGACCTGAGTATTTTGCTGGGACTGATGAACCCTGGCAAGCGGAATAGTGGCTACGTCAGATGGAGGTTATCTTTGAGACCATAGAGTGCATTGATCTGGAGAAGAAGCGTGTGGCTATCTTTCAGCTGTCTTATGCAGCGGCTGATTGGTGGGATGCAGAAAAGGCGACCATAGGGGAAGAAGCTGCAAGGAGAATGCCGTGGGTGGTGTTCAAGGAAAGATTTCTCGAAAAGTATTTTCTTGAAGAAGAGAAGGACAAGAGAGAGAAAGATTTTATGGAATTGACTCAAGGGAATCTGACTGTCCGTGAGTACACCACTCGATTTGAGCGTCTGTCTCGCTTTACTCCACATATGGTGGACACACCCCAGAAGAAAATCAAGAAGTATCACCGGGGTCTCAACTTGTCTCTCCGACATCTGACTATGGGACATCTGGGCCAGTCATTTGAAGATCTGGTGAGATTGGCTACGGGGTTAGAGAATGATGGGTGTCAGAATTCGAAGCCAATTGGAAATCAACCTCTGCAGAAGGGTTATTTTGGACAGAAACAAGGGTACCCTCAGGGACGGAAAAGGACCTGGGATGGAGGGAAGAAACCTCAACATACACAAGTAGTACAACAGTATCCGCCTCGAGCAACAGGAGGGAACAACAACAATAACTACTTCAATTGTGGTAATCCCGGTAACCGAGCTAAAGATTGCAGAGTAACTAGGCATGCTGATTGTCCGGGAGTTGTTTGCTATAATTGTGGCATGCCAGGTCACATAAGTCCGGAATGCAAGGCTCCTAGGAGAGGCAATTACGGTCAGCAAGGACAGGCCCACCTGAATGCTGTTATTCCCGAGGCTGCTGGTTATGAAGAAACAGGTTATGAAGAAGGTGCTTATGAGGAGGAACCGCCTGAGCAACGAGCAGTGGAAGGTACTCTAACCTTGTTTAACTCTCATGTTAAAGTTTTATTTGATACGGGTGCTACACATTCCTTTATATCTATTAAGATGGTTCGGAAGTTGGGAATAGTACCGCAACATTTAGATGAAACTTTGAGAGCTGTCTCACCCTTGGGGACCAGCGTCAAGTTATTACATGTATGTAAGGATTGTCCTCTACAGTTAGGAGACCGTGAACTTTCGAAAAGATTGGTGGTTCTGTCGATGAAAGAATTTGATAGAATCCTAGGAATGGATTGGCTCGAGAAGAACCATGCGAAGTTGGATTGTGCAAGGAAGAGGATCACATTTGTGGACAATGGGAATCGACTCTTCGATTTCCAATATAACCCTTCGGGTGATATGTTCCTCACCAGATGCCTAGAAAACATTGAGGTTGTCAGTGCAGAGGTGACAGTGTCATCAATACTGGTGATCAAGGAATTTGAGGAAGTATTCTGAGATATTTCAGGATTACCACCTGAGAGGGACATAGAATTCTGTGTGGAACTGGTGCCAGGCACTCGACCTAGAACCAAAGTTCCCTACAGGATGGCCCCTACTGAGTTATTGGAGCTGAAGGAACAAGTTCAAGAACTTGAGAAGTTGGGTTTTGTTCGTCCAAGTACTTCACCCTGGGGAGCACCAGTGTTATTCGTGAAGAAGAAGAATGGGACAATGCGGTTGTGTATTGACTACTGGGAATTGAATAAGGTTACTATCAAGAATAAGTATCCTTTACCTCGGATAGACGATCTGTTTGATCAGTTACAAGGAGCCACAACCTTTTCTAAGATTGATCTACAGTCAGGGTATCACTAGTTGAGGGTGCAGAAGTAAGACATACCTAAAACTGCTTTTAGGACAAGGTACGGACACTATGAGTTCTTAGTGATGCCGTTTGGGATGACGAATGCTCTAGCTGTGTTTATGGACTTGATGAACAGAGTATTCAAGCCCTACTTGGATCAATTCGTTATTATCTTTATTGATGATATTTTGATCTATTCCAAGTCAGAGGAAGAGCATGAACAACATCTACGAATCGCATTGCAGACTCTCAAGGATCACCGCCTGTATGCTAAATTCAGCAAGTGTGAATTCTGGCTTCGGGAAGTTAAGTTTCTCGGGCATGTGATCTCACAACAAGGAATCACGGTTGACTCCTCAAAGACCGATGTTGTGGCGAATTGGACTCAGCCAACCAATGCTACAGAAGTCAGAAGTTTTCTGGGACTCGCTGGTTACTATCGGAGATTTGTAGAGGGTTTCTCAAAGATAGCAGCCTCGTTTAATTGGTTTGACTAAGAAAGATATGAAGTTTGAATGGACTGATAAGCATGAACGCGCTTTTCTGGAATTGAAAGAGAGATTGACAATAGCGCCAGTACTTGCGATACCAAAGGAAGGTGGGAAGTTCACCATTTTTAGTGACGCCTCTTATCAAGGATTGGGATATGTCCTTATGCAAGACGGTAAGGTTTTCACCTACGGTTCACGGTAGTTGAAGCCAAATGAATTGAACTACCCAACTCATGATTTGGAGCTGCCAACCGTTGTGTTTGCGCTCAAGATCTGGAGGCACTACCTCTATGGGGAGAAGTTTGATTTGTTCTCGGACCATAAGAGCCACAAGTATTTGTTTACTCAGAAAGAACTGAATATGAGGCAACGCCGATGGATGGAATTGATCAAGGACTATGACTTTACATTAGAGTACCACCATGGTAAGGCTAATGTAGTCGCTGACGCCCTAAGTCGGAAACCTCAAGGAATGATTGCTTCATTGATGATGAGGGAATGGAAAGCTTTAGAGAGAATCGCAGAATTTGATATGCAGATTTCTGAGGAAAGTGTCGGGCAACACTTTGGATGCCTCATGGTACAACCAACACTTGTGAATCGAATTATCGAGGCCCAAAAGAAAGACGAGAAGTTTCAAGTATAGTTTGCCAAGATGACAGAAAAGGACCCTACAGAATGGAAGGTTAGGACCGATGGAGGATTCCGATGTCGAGACAGATTGTGTGTGCCAGATTTTGGAGATTTGATAAAAGATATTCTCGAAGAAGCACATAAATTGAGACTGACAGTACATCCAGGAGGAACAAAGATGTATAATGATTTGAAGAGAAATTTCTGGTGGGAAAGGATGAAACGAGAAGTATCGGAGTTTGCGTCTAAATGTTTGACTTGTCAACAAGTGAAGGTCGAACATCAGAGACCCTCAAGATTGTTACAACCCCTACCTGTTCCAGGATGGAAGTGGGAACACATAACTATGGATTTCGTAGTTGGACTACCCTGATCACAACAAAATCATGATGCGATTTGGGTAATTGTGGATCGTCTGACGAAGTCCGCACAGTTCATCGCGTACAAAATGACTTTCCCAGTAGAAAGGATGAGTCGAATGTATCTACAGCAAGTGGTGCGACTGTACGGTGCACCTGTGTCGATTGTATCAGACCGCGATGCACGTTTTACCTCGGGATTTTGGGAAAGTCTGCAGAAGGCTATGGGAACTTTGCTCAAGATGAGTACTGCCTTCCATCCTCAGACCGATGGACAGATCGAGCGAGTAAATCAGATTATAGAAGATATGCTCAGAGCTTGTGTAATCGACTTTGAAGGATCTTGGGAGACGCACTTACCGTTGGTCGAATTTGCGTATAACAATAGTTATCACTCGAGTATTGGGATGGCACTGTTCAAAGCCTTGTACGGACGGCCATGTCGATCTCCGTTGTGTTGGGCTGAAGTGGGAGACACAGAATTGTTGGGACCAGAGTTGGTAAGAGAGACCAATGAGAAGATTTCACTGGTCAAGGAAAGAATGAAAACTGCACAGAGTAGACACAAGAGTTATGCAGATCGGCGACGAAAGGATTTGGAGTTTGGTGTCTGAGATTATGTAATCCTTAAAGTTTCACCTATTCGGGGAGTAGTATGTTTTGGTCAGAAAAGAGGAAAGTTGGCACCTCGTTTTATCGGATCGTTTGAAATATTGGAGCGAGTTGGAAAAGTGGCTTATCGGCCCGCGTTGCCACCAAAGATGTCTGGTGTTCATAATGTATTCCATGTGAGTATGTTAAGGAATTACATACGGGACCCTTCACATGTAGTTAATTTTGATGATATTGAGACAAGTCAGAATGTTGTCTACTAGGATAGACCTATGAGGATTCTTGACCAGAGTATCAAGAGGCTGAGAAGAAGAGACGTTCCTTTGGTTAAGGTTCAGTGGAAGCATCATGATGAGGGAGAAGCGTCGTAGGAGTTAGAGTCTGACATGAGGACTAGATACCCCGAGTTGTTTCAGGATTAGTTAGCTCAGATTTTGGGGCGAAATATCTGTTAAGGTGGGTAGAGTGTAACACCCTGTATTTCATTTCCATTAATAAATGTTTATTTCAATTTAATTTCTATTCAAAATATTTATTTGGGGGTCAAATCGTAATTTTCTTAAAATATAGAAAAATATTTTCTATGGTTGCAAAACCGATATCTATATTTTTGGTACAACCCAGAATTTATTCCTACACTATTATAATTTTCTGTATTTTTTATCGCGACCGGTTAATACCAGTTTTATTTTAAAGCTGCGACTATACCGCGTTTGGGGTGTGGGAGCACATGAGCTCAACCACACCATGCGATTCTTGGGTATTGCCTGGAGCCCAAAGTATATGCAGTATATATGTTTGGATCTCTCACTCACAGTCTCTCATTCTCTCCCTCACAAACTCTCTGTCACTCTTTCAATTCTCTCCACTCTCTCATGCTATCTCAACAACACACACATATTATATATAATATACTTATACACACACACATACATAGCTATATAGATATATATATTTCAATCCAAAGAAGAAACGGAGGAATTCTCAAATAACGGAATCGATGCCGGATATTTCGACGGATATTCTCGATCTCAAAATTCTCTGTATAATCACCTCTGTGCGTATTATAAACTCATTCTTAACGTATATATATGTATATTTCAGTGTATATATGTGTGTATATGTGTATATATATAGATACACCATTAAAGCTTCATTAAAGCTTTGAAAATTGGAGTTTTACAAAAGTTAACCAAAATCAATTCCGTGAGTTGGGAATGAAAGATCTTAGTCCCAATAAGCTGCGGTTCGAATACTACGGCTTAATTCATCCGTATCGCGACGTATCATTGATTTAAAATTTTGTCACCGCTCGATTTTACATGAAATCCGAGAGCTACGATTAAAATTAGCTTAAATCGATCACGTATTCTTAATCTATGCGGAAAGACGAAGAAATCCATATATGGCATGACATAATTGAAACAGAAAACAGAAATGGGTAAAAATACAGTTTGAAATTAAAAACAGGGGAAAAAAATGAAGAAGATGATGAAACTGTGATAACTCGCGCGCGCGACCCATTCTCCATTCGCGCCCGCGGCCCGCTCACGCGACCCATCATCCCCCTTTTGCGCGCGCGACACGCTAGCGCGACCACCCTCTCCCTCGCTCGCGCGGCCCGCTCGCGCGACATGGTCATGTTAAGCAGTTTTTAAATTTTTATATAAGGGACTGTTTGGAAAAAGTTTTGAAAGTTTTTAAAGAATGGTTTGACAGATATACTGTTTTAAAGGCTCACTGATAGGATTTGGACTCATAAGAACGTTTAAGACCGAGATTTATTTTGAACGAATATCCAGCTTTAAGATTAATAACTGTTACTACCAATTGTAAACATTGACATACATATTAGGGTCGAGGTTGTGCCAACATGCAAGTGTGTGAGAAAGCTTGATAAGAGTAAAGAGTGGCGGTCTGGTGTGTGACCTCAATATCGATCGTATATTATTCCTAGTATAGGAGGTGACATGTTGTGTACGGCTTAGATATCGATCGGATATTATTCCTAGTATCTAAGGCGCTCGTTTCGGATATCGATAGGATATTATTCCCAGTATCCGAAGTGATGGTATTGAGTACGGCTTAGATATCGATCGGATATTATTCCTGGTATCTAAGGCACTCGTTCTGGATAACGATCGGATATTATTCCTGGTATCTAAGGCGCTCGTTTCAGATATCGATCGGATATTGTTCCTGGTATCTAAGGCGTTCGTTTTGGATATCGATCGGATATTATTCCTGGTATCCGAAGCGATGGTTGGACATGATCGGCTCAGATATCGATCGGATATTATTCCTGGTATCTGAGGAAATAGCGTGGTGTGCGACCTCAATATCGATCGGATATTATTCCTGGTATTGGAGGCGACAGTGTTGTGTACGACTTAGATATCGATCAGATATTATTCCTGGTATCTGAGGTAATGGTTTGGTTGAGTCGAGTTTGTTGAGAGAAACGAGTCAGAAGGATGAGGTGTTACATTGTTCATGCACAGTCGCATATTTATTGCTTACTTTATTCCCCCGTGTCTTATGTTGGAATTGGAACCTTGAATCTATTGCTTTTAAAATTAAATTGCACTGCTGTTTATTTGCTTATATATACATTACGAGCACTTGTTTATTTTGCTCAACAGCTTGCATAAGCTGACGACGTTAATGCGTCTTGGACTGTATGTCCAGATTTTCAGGGTCAGGAGCAGCTAGGGTATTTCAACTATGCTAATTAGAGGCAGGGGACTTTCCAGGAGGCTGCTTTATATTTCCTATGTCTTTTTAATTTCGGGTTGCAATAAACTAGTTTTGAAACATTTGAATAAGGGCGTTCTGTGCCTAAGACCTGGACTTATGTAACAGTTTAGTAAGTTTTAATTTTGGAGCTTATGTTTTATTAGTAACCTTTCTTTAGAAATGCTGTTTAAGTTATTTGTTGCAGGGATAATTGGTCATACTCACTTGTCACGACCTACGAGTCCATAAAGGAAATTAAATGCTTTCATGTATTATGCTACGTCGGGGCGTGACAGGCTTTTTTGTATCAGAGCCAGGTTAAGGCTCGACCAATTGTCCAGAACACATAGGATCTCCCGTTAAGATAGAATTGAGATAAGATAGTTTGACTTCATTCAGCATTTAATCGCTTTCTCTCATCAGGAACTTTCTTTTTCATCTAGAGATTGACCGAATTCTGTTGATTTATGGATATGTACCGTTCTCTCGATTATATGGCTGGAAGAAATCTCAGGAATCGTTCCGCTATTGATGCTGCACCCCCGGTAGTAGATCCAACCGGAATGTTTGAGGCTATTGTAAGGTGGTTGGAGAGGGTTAGCGATCAAAACACAATGAACAATAATCAGAATGGGAATCATAACGGGAATGGAAGGCAAGCCCACCAGACTGGAGACAAGCTTCTCAAGGAGTTTCGCGCTCTGCGACCTGAGTATTTTGCTGGGACTGATGAACCCTGGCAAGCGGAATAGTGGCTACGTCAGATGGAGGTTATCTTTAAACCATAGAGTGCACTGATCTGGAGAAAAAGCGTGTGGCTATCTTTCAACTGTCTTATGCAGCGGCTGATTGGTGGGATGCAGAAAAGGCGACCATAGGGGAAGAAGCTGCAAGGAGAATGCCGTGGGTGGTGTTCAAGGAAAGATTTCTCGAAAAGTATTTTCTTGAAGAAGAGAAGGACAAGAGAGAAAAAGATTTTATGGAATTGACTCAAGGGAATCTGACTGTACGTGAGTACACCACTCGATTTGAGCGTCTGTCTCGCTTTGCTCCACATATGGTGGACACACCCCAGAAGAAAATCAAGAAGTATCACCGGGGTCTCAACTTGTCTCTCCGACATCTGACTATGGGACATCTGGGCCAGTCATTTGAAGATCTGGTGAGATTGGCTACGGGGTTAGAGAATGATGGGTGTTAGAATTCGAAGCCAATTGAAAATTGACCTCCACAGAAGGGTTATTTTGGACAAAAACAAGGGTACCCTCAGGGACAAAAAAGGACCTGGGATGGAGGGAAGAAACCTCAACACACACAAGTAGTAGAGCAGTACCCGCCTCGAGCAACAGGAGGGAACAACAACAATAACTACTTCAATTATAGTAATCTCGGTTACCTAGCTAAAGATTGCAGAGTAACTAGGTATGCTGATCGTCCGGGAGTTGTGTGCTATAATTGTGGCATGCCAAGAGGTCACATAAGTCTGGAATGCAAGGCTCCTAGGAGAGGCAATTACGGTCAGCAAGGACAGGCCCGCCTGAATGCTGTTATTCCCGAGGCTGCTGGTTATGAAGAAACAGGTTATGAAGAAGGTGCTTATGAGGAGGAATCGCCTGAGCAACGAGCAGTGGAAGGTACTCTAACCTTGTTTAACTCTCATGTTAAAGTTTTATTTGATACGGGTGCCACATATTCCTTTATATCTGTTAAGATGGTTTGGAAGTTGGGAATAGTACCGCAACCTTTAGATGAAGCTTTGAGTGCTGTCTCACCCTTGGGGACCAGCGTCAAGCTATTCCATGTATGTAAGGATTGTCCTCTACGATTAGGAGACCGTGAACTTTCAGCAAGATTGGTGGTTCTGTCGATGAAAGAATTTGATATAATCCTAGGAATGGATTGGCTCGAGAAGAATCATACGAAGTTGGATTGTTCAAGGAAGAGGATCACATTTGCGGACAATGGGAATCGACTCTTCGATTTCCAATGTAACCCTTCGGGTGATATGTTCCTCACCAGATGCCTAGAAAACATTGAGGTTGTCAGTGCAGAGGTGACAGTGTCATCAATACCGATGATCAAGGAATTTGAGGAAGTATTCCGAGATATTTCAGGATTACCACCTGAGAGGGACATAGAATTCTGTGTGGAACTGGTACCAGGCACTCGACCTATAACCAAAGTTCTCTACAGGATGGCCCCTACAGAGTTATTGGAGCTGAAGGAACAAGTTCAAGAACTTGAGAAGTTAGGTTTTGTTCGTCCAAGTACTTCATCCTGGGGAGCACCAGTGTTATTCGTGAAGAAGAAGGATGGGACAATGCGGTTGTGTATTGACTACCGGGAATTGAATAAGGTTACTATCAAGAATAAGTATCCTTTACCTCGGATAGACGATCTGTTTGATCAGTTGCAAGGATCCACGACCTTTTCTAAGATTGATCTACAGTCAGGGTATCACCAGTTGAGGGTGCAGAAGGATGACATACCTAAAACTGCTTTTAGGACAAGGTACGGACACTATGAGTTCTTAGTGATGCTGTTTGGGATGACGAATGCTCCAGCTGTGTTTATTGGCTTGATGAACAGAGTATTCAAGCCCTACTTGGATCAATTCGTTATTATCTTTATTGATGATATTTTGATCTATTCCAAGTCAGAGGAAGAGCATGAACAACATCTACGGATCGCGTTGCAGACTCTCAAGGATCACCGCCTGTATGCTAAATCCAGCAAGTGTGAATTCTGGCTTCAGGAAGTTAAGTTTCTCGGGCATGTGATCTCACAACAAGGAATCGCGGTTGACTCCTCAAAGACCGATGCATTGGCGAATTGGACTCGGCCAACCAATGCTACAGAAGTCAGAAGTTTTTTGGGACTCGCTGGCTACTATCAGAGATCTGTAGAGGGTTTCTCAAAGGTAGCAGCCCCGTCAGCTCATGGTCAATCAAGAAATATTTGAAGTTTGAATGGACTGATAAGCATGAACGCGTTTTTCTGGAATTGAAAGAGAGATTGACAACAGCACTAGTACTTGCAATACCAAAGGATGGTGAGAAGTTCACCATTTTTAGTGACGACTCTTATCAAGGATTGGGATCTGTCCTTATGCAAGACGGTAAGGTTATCGCCTACGGTTCAAGGCAGTTGAAGCCAAATGAATTGAACTACCCAATTCATGAATTGGAGCTGGAAGCCGTTGTGTTTGTGCTCAAGATCTGGAGGCACTACCTCTATGGGGAGAAGTTTGATTTGTTCTCAGACCACAAGAGCCTTAAGTATTTGTTTACTCAGAAAGAGCTGAATATGAGGCAACGCCGATGGATGGAATTGATCAAGGACTATGACTTTACATTGGAGTACCACCCTGGTAAGGCAAATATAGTCGCTGACGCCCTAAGTCAGAAACCTCAAGGAATGATTGCTTCATTGATGATGAGGGAATGGAAAGCTTTAGAGACAATCGCAGAGTTTGATATGCAGATTTCTGAGGAAAGTGTCGGGCAACATTTTGGATGCCTCATGGTACAACCAACACTTGTGAATCGAATTATCGAGGCCCAAAAGAAAGACGAGAAGTTTCAAGTATAGTTCGCCAAGATGTCAGAAAAGGACACTACAAAATGGAAGTTTGGGACCGATGGAGAATACCGATGTCGAGATAGATTGTGTGTGCCAGATTTTGGAGATTTAAGAAAAGATATTCTCGAAGAAGCACATAAATCGAGACTGACAGTACACCCAGGAGGAACAAAGATGTATAGAGATTTGAAGAGAAACTTCTGGTGGGAAGGGATGAAACGAGAAGTAACCGAGTTTGTGTCTAAATGTTTGACTTGTCAACAAGTGAAGGCCGAACATCAGAGACCCTCAGGATTGTTACAACCCCTACCTATTCCAGGATGGATGTGGGAACACATAACAATGGATTTCGTAGTTGGACTACCCTGGTCACAATAAAACCATGACGCGATTTGGGTAATTGTGGATCGTCTGACGAAGTTCGCAGACTTCATCGCGTACAATATGACTTACCCTGAGTCGAATGTATCTACAGCAAGTGGTGCGACTGCACAGTGCGCCTGTGTCGATTGTATCAGACCGCGATGCACGTTTTACCTCGAGATTTTGGGAAAGTCTACAGAAGGCTATGGGAACTTCGCTCAAGATGAGTACTGCCTTCCATCCTCAGACCGATGGACAGACCGAGCGAGTTAATCAGATTATGGAAGATATGCTCAGAGCTTGTGTAATTGACTTTGAAGGATCTTGGGAGACGCACTTACCGTTGGTCAAAATTTGCGTATAACAGCAGTTATCACTCGAGTATTGGGATGGCACCGTTCGAAGCCTTGTATAGACGGCCATGTCGATCTCCGTTGTGTTGGGCTAAAGTGGGAGACACAGAATTGTTGGGACCAGAGTTGGTGAGAGAGACCAATGAGAAGATTTCACTGGTCAAGGAAAGAATGAAAACTGCACAGAGTAGACACAAGAGTTATGCGGATCGGCGACGAAAGGATTTGGAGTTCGGTGTCGGAGATCATGTACTCCTTAAAGTTTCACCTATTCGGGGAGTAGTACGTTTTGGTCAGAAAAGAGGAAAGTTGGCACCTCGTTTTATCGGACCGTTTGAAATATTGGAGCGAGTTGGAAAAGTGGCTTATCGGCCCGCGTTGCCACCAAAGATGTCTGGTGTTCATAATGTATTCTATGTCAGTATGTTAAGGAAATACATACGGGACCCTTCACATGTGGTTAATTTTGATGATATTGAGACAAGTCAGAATGTTGTCTACAAGGATAGACTTGTGAGGATTCTTGACCAGAGTATCAAGAGGCTGAGAAGAAGAGACGTTCCTTTGGTTAAGATTCAGTGGAGGCATCATGATGAGGGAGAAGCTTTGTGGGAGTTAGAGTCTGACATGAGGACTAGATACCCCGAGTTGTTTCAGGATTAGTTAGCTCAGATTTCGGGGCGAAAATCTCTGTTAAGGTGGGTAGAGTGTAACACCCTGTATTTATTTTCCATTAATAAATGTTTATTTCAATTTAATTTCTATTCGAAATATTTATTTGGGGGTCAAACCGTAATTTTCTTAAAATATAGAAAAATATTTTCTATGGTTACAAAACCGATATCTATATTTTTGGTACAACCCAGAATTTATTCCTACACTATTATAATTTTCTGTATTTTTTATCGCGATCAGTTAATACCAGTTTTATTTTAAAGCTGCAACTATACCGCGTTTGGGGTGTGGGAGCACGTGAGCTCAACCACACCGTGCGATTCTTGGGAGTCGCTTGGAGCCCAAAGTATATGGTGTATATATGTTTGTATCTCTCACTCACAGTCTCTCATTCTCTCCCTCACAAACTCTCTGTCACTCTTTCAATTCTCTCCACTCTCTCATGCTCTCTCAACAACACACACATATTATATATGATATACTTATACACACACACATACATAGCTATATAGATATATATTTCAATCCAAAGAAGAAACGGAGGAATTCTCAAACAACGGAATCGACAGCGGATATTTCGGCGGATATTCTCGATCTCAAAATTCTATGTATAATCACCTATGTGAGTATTACAAACTCACTCTCAACGTATATATATGTATATTTTAGTGTATATATGTGTGTATATGTGTATATATATAGATACACCATTAAAGCTTTGAAATTGGAGTTTTACAAAAGGTAACCAAAATCAATTCCGTGAATTGGGAATGAAAGATGTTAGTCCCAATAAGCTGCGGTTCGAATACTACGGCTTAATTCATTCGTATCGCGACGTATCCTTGATTTAAAGTTTTGTCACTTCTCGGTCTTACGGGAAATATGAGAGCTACGATTGAAATTAGCTTAAACCGATCACGTATTCTTAATCTACGCGGAAAGACGAAGAAATCCATATATGGCATGACATAATTGAAACAGAAAACAGAAATGGGTAAAAATACAATTTGAAATAAAAAATAGGGTAAAAAAAAGAAGAAGATGATAAAACTGTGATAACTCGCTTGCGCGACCCGCTCGCGCGACCCATTCCTCATTCGCGCGCAAGGCCCGCTTGCGCGACCCCCCCCCCCCCCCCCCATTCGCGCGCGCGTCCCGCTCGCGTGACCACCCTCTCCCTCGCTCGCGCGGCCAGCTCGCGCGACATGGGAATTTTAAGCAGTTTTTGTATTTTTATATAAGGGACTATTTGGAAAAAGTTTTGAAAGTTTTTAAAGAATGGTTTGACAGATATACTGTTTTAAAGGCTCAGTGATAGGATTTGGACTTGTAAGAACGTTTAAGACCGAGATTTATGTTGAACGAATATCCAGCTTTAAGATTAATAACTGTTACTACCAATTGTGAACATTGACATACATATTAGGGTCGAGGTTGTGCCAACATGCATGTGTGTGAGAAAGCTTGATATGAGTAAAGAGTGGCGGTCTGGTGCGTGACCTCAATATCGATCGGATATTATTCCTGGTATTGGAGGCGACATGTTGTGTACGGCTTAGATATCGATCAGATATTATTCTCGGTATCTAAGGCGCTTGTTTCGGATATCGATCGGATATTATTCTTGGTATCCGAAGTGATGGTATTGAGTACGACTTAGATATCGATCGGATATTATTTCTGGTATCTAAGGCGCTCGTTTCGGATATCGATCGGATATTATTCCTGGGAAGTGATAGTATTGAGTATGGCTTAGATATCGATCGGATATTATTCCTGGTATCTAAGGCGCTCGTTTCGGATATCGATCGGATATTATTCCTGGTATCTAAGGCGCTCGTTTCAGATATCGATCGGATATTATTCCTGGTATCTAAGGCGCTCGTTTCGGATATCGATCGGATATTATTCCTGGTATCCGAAGCGATGGTTGGACGTGATCGGCTCAGATATCGATCGGATATTATTCCTGGTATCTGAGGAGATAGCGTGGTGTGCGACCTCAATATCGATCGGATATTATTCCTAGTATTGGAGGCGACAGTGTTGTGTACGACGTAGATATCGATCGGATATTATTCCTGGTATCTGAGGTAATGGTTTGGTTGAGTCGAGTTTGTTGAGAGAAAAGAATCAGAAGGATGAGATGTTACATTGTTCATGCACGGTCGCATATTTATTGCTTACTTTATTCCCCCGTGACTTATGTTGGAATTGGAACCTTGAATCTATTGCTTTTAAAATTTAATTGCACCGCTATTTATTTGCTTATATATACATTGCGAGCACTTGTTTATTTTGCTCACCAGCTTGCATAAGCTGACGACGTTGAAGCGTCCTGGACTGTATGTGTAACACCTTGTATTTCTGTTTCATTAATAAATAAATACTGCATTTCATTTCCATGAGTATTTGATTTAATTTCTCTTTGTAATATATATATCTGGGGTCAAATTGTAATTTTTATAAATATAGAAAATATTTTATGTGGTTTCAAAATCGATATCTATATTTTTGTATAAACCGGGAATTTAATTCCTACACTAATATGGTTTCTGTATTTTTATATCAGCCATAAAATACCAGTTCAGGTTTTAAATCTGCGTCTATACCGCGTCTTGGGTGAGGGAACACGTGAGCTCAACCTCACCGGGCGATATCCGCCTATTGCTTGGAGCCCAAATTTCTCAAGTTATATATATGTATCTGTGTCTCTCTCAATCTCCCTCAATTCCTCTCAAACTCTCTCAATTCTCCCAATCACTCTCTTGATCACTCTCTCAAGATCATCACACACCCACACTTACACAAATTATATATCATATACATACACACATACGTAGTTATATATATTTATATCAAGATCAAGAGGAAGAACGGAGGAGTAATTTCTAACAACGGATTATTCGGCGAATTTCTTGGTCTCAAATTCTCTGTGTAATTAATCTCTGTGAGTATTATAAACTCACTCGCCATGTTTATATACGTGTATTTCAGTATATATGAGTGTGTATATGTGTATATATATGTATTTCACCATTGAAGCTTTGAATTGGAGTTTCACCAAACTCAACCAAAATCAATTCCGTGAATTGATTTTGGAAGATCTTAGTCCCAATAAGCTGTGATTCGAATCCTATGCAGTAATTCATCCGTATCGCGACGTACCATTGATTTAAAGTTTTGACACCCTCACTTTAATTGCGAATATCTAGAGATATAATCCATAATTGTTTAAATTGATTGCATATTCGTAATCTACGCGGAAAACCGAAGAGATCCATATATTGCACGACTTGTTTGAATCAAAATCTGGAAATGGGTAGAAATTAAGTTTAACCAAAAACAGAGAAAACGAGGAAGATGATGAAACTGCAAGAACTCGCGCGCGCGAGGCTCGCTCGCGCGAACCATTTCCCCCCTTCGCGCGCGCGACTCGCTTGCGCGACACCCGCTGCCCATTCGCTCGCGCGGACCGCTCGCGCGACCCGTTCTCCCCCTTCGCGCGCGCGACCCGCTCGCGCGACCTGGGGCAGTTTGAACAGTTTCTGTATTTTATATAAGGGACTGTTTGGAAAAGGTTTTAAAAGTTTTTGAAGAACTGTTTGACAAATATACTATTTTTAAAGACTCATTGATAGGAATTGGACTTATAAGAATGTTTGAGACCGAGATTTATGTTAAACGAATATTTCAGCTTTGAGATAATAACTGTTACTACAAACTGTGAACATTGACATACATATTAGGGTCGAGATTGTGTCAACATGCATGTGTGTGAGAAAGCGTGAAAAGAGTAAAGAGTGGCGGTCTGGTGTGCGACCTCAATATCGATCGGATATTATTCCTGGTATTGGAGGCGACAGTGTTGTGTACGGCTTAGATATCGATCGGATATTATTCCTGGTATCTAGGGCGCTTGTTTCGGATATCGATCGGATATTATTCCTGGTATCCGAAATGATGGTATTGAGTTACGGCTTAGATATCAATCGGATATTATTCCTGGTATCTAGGGCGCTTGTTTCGGATATCGATCGGATATTATTCCTGGTATCCGAAATGATGGTATTGAGTTACGGCTTAGATATCGATCGGATATTATTCCTGGTATCTAGGGCGCTTGTTTCGGATATCGATCGGATATTATTCCTGTTATCCGAAATGATGGTATTGAGTTACGGCTTAGATATCGATCGGATATTATTCCTGGTATCTAGGGCGCTTGTTTCGGATATCGATCAGATATTATTCCTGGTATCCGAAATGATGGTATTGAGTGCGACTTAGATATCGATCGGATATTATTCCTGGTATCTGAAGCGATGATATTGGTGTGCTATTTGGATATCGATCGGATTTTATTCCTGGTATCTGAGGTGATGGTTTGGTTGAGTCGGTTTTGTTGAGAGAAAAGAGTCAGAAAGATGAGATGTTACATTGTTCATGCACGGTTGCATATTCATTGCTTATTTTATTCCCCCGTGACTTATGTTGGAATTGGAACCTTGAATCTATTGCTTATAAAGTTTTGCACCGCTGTTTATTTGCTTATATACACATTGCGAGCACATGTTTATTTTGCTCACCAGCTTGCATAAGCTGACGGCGTTGATGCATCCTGGACTGTATGTCCAGATTTTCAGGGTCAGGAGCAGCCAGGGTATTTTGACTATGCTAGTTAGAAGCAGGAGACTTTCCAGGAGGCTGCTTTATATTTCCTATGTCTTTTTATTTGGGTTTGTAATAAACTAGTTTTAGACTTTTGTATAAGGCGTTTTGTGCCTAAGTTTATGACTGCTGTAATAGTTAGTAAGTTTTAATTTTAGAGCTTATATGTATTAGTATCCTTTCTTTTAGAAATGCCGTTAAGTTATTTTGTTGCAGGGACAATTGGTCATACTCACTTGTCACGACCTACGAGTCCATAAAGGAAATTAAATGCTTTCCTGTATTATGCTACGTCGGGGCGTGACAGTATGTCCAGATTTTCAGGGTCAGGAGCAGCCAGGGTATTTCGACTATGCTAGTTAGAGGCAGGGGTCTTTCCAGGAGGCTGCTTTATATTTCCTATGTCTTTTTAATTTCGGGTTGTAATAAACTAGTTTTGAAACATTTGAATAAGGGCGTTTTGTGCCTAAGACCTGGACTTATGTAACAGTTTAGTAAGTTTTAATTTTGGAGCTTATGTTTTATTAGTAACCTTCCTTTAGAAATGTTGTTTAAGTTATTTGTTGTAGGGACAATTGGTCATACTCACTTGTCATGACTTACGAGTCCATAAAGGAAATTAAATGCTTTCCTGTATTATGCTACGTCGGGGCGTGACACTTGGCCAGACCTTGGTCAAACCGGTCAACGGGGTCTTTCTGGGAACTTCCGGGACTTTCGGGGGTCTCTGGGAGCCGACGATTTCATCTGATTTTACTTAAAAACTCATTTTCTTACTTTTCTTACGACATATCATGTTTCCAGAACTTTTACTCCAAATCTGGGAGTTTTCGGGTTTTCAGTGGCATTTTGGTCATTTTGAGCATTTTGAGAAATAGGATTAACTTCCAGGAGTTCTTTTAAGTCCTTTTTTATCATTTTGAACCACCAAGATATGGGTCTCCTAAATCTGATAGCCGGCAAAATGGGGTGTCTACAGTTTGTCCCTCTTTGGCATGAACTTGCGAGGCAACGCTTGTCGCAAGCGAGTGCCAAAGCTTTGAAGAGACAGGTCTTTTGGAGGCTATAGATTTATGATAAAAAGCGTTGCAAAAGATGCAATGATGCTGAGGTTAGTGCTAGTCTTGCTCTGCATGAGCTGCCTATGTATCCCAAGGAAATCAGACCAGGACGTAGTTCGGGGCACAAAGGAATAAATCACACATGCATATACACAACAATCAGGCGGATGCTATGCTATAAGAGTGATATGCAATGCATTGATGTGATATGAATTGTGTCTTGAGTCCTATCATGTTTAGTGTTCTGATCCTAGCATGAGCTAGTGCTGTGGGGGGGTGTGCCACCACGAGTGAACTTATGTAGTGCTAGTGTTGAATCTAATGCAGTGGTTGATCCTGATAAGGATACCAAGGTGTTGAAGACTCTCGGTCTCGGGAAAACTTCTTAATTACGGGAAGTGTGCTTCGCAAGCAAATATAATCGAACGTGGGGTCCCAGAGGATGATAATTAAAGATAATCGACGGACACAGAGGTCCTAGATACCAAGCGATGGATGAGGAAATTCAAGTAGCCAATCGGAGAAGGGCTTCGCGATAACCGACAAGCGAGAAAGCTCACAATGGCTGATGGGTAGGTGAGGGGGCTCATAATTTTGGACAAGGGAGTGAGGAAGCTCACGATAAGGGAGAAGCTTATGATTTTTGTTTGCTGAGGAAGCTCATGATCTTAATTTGAGGAAGCTCACGATAACCGATGGGTAGGTGAGGGGGCTCAGAATATTGGATAGAGGAGTGAAGAAGATCACTATAAGTGAAAAAGCTCATGATAAGTGAGAAAGCTCACGAGTTTGGACAAAGGAGTAAGGAAGCTCATGGTAAATGAGAAAGCTCATGATTTCGAACAAAGGAGTGAGGATGCTCACAATAAGTGAGAAAGCTCACGTTAAGTGAGAGAGCTCACGATTTTGAATGAAGGAGTGAGAAAGCTCACAATTTTGGACAAAGGGGTGAGAAAGCTCACGATAAGTGAGAAAGCTCACAATTTTGGACAAAGGAGTGAGGAAGCTCACGATAAGTGAGAAAGCCCACGATTTTGGATGAAGGGGGTGAGAAAGCTCACGATAAGTGAGAAAGCTCACGATTTCAGACAAAGGAGTGAGGAAGCTCACGATAAGTGAGAAAGCTCACAATAAGTGAGAAAGCTCATGATTTTGAATGAAGGAGTGAACAAGCTCATGATAAGTGAGAAAGCTCATGATTAGTGAGAAAGCTCACGAGTTTGGACAAAAGAGTGAGGAAGCTCAAGTTAAGTGAAAAAGCTCACGATTTTGGATGAAGGAGTGAGAAAGCTCACGATAAGTGAAGAAGCTCACGATAAGCGAGAAAGCTCACAATTTTGAGTGAAGGAGTGAGGAAGCTCATGATAAGTGAGAAAGCTCACGATAAGTGAGAAAGCTCACGATTTTGGACAAAGGGGGTGAGAAAGCTCACGATAAGTGAGAAAGCTCATGATAAGTGAGAAAGCTCACGATTTTGGACGAAGGGGTGAGAAAGCTCATGATAAGTGAAAAAGCTCACGATTTTGGACAAAGAAGTGAGGAAGCTCACGATAAGTGAGAAAGCGCACAATAAGTGAGAAAGCTCACGATTTTGAATGAAGGAGAGCTCACGATAAGTGAGAAAGCTCATGATAAGTGAGAAAGCTCACGATTTTGGACGAAGGGGTGAGAAAGCTCACGATAAGTGAGAAAGCTCACAATTTTGGACAAAGGAGTGAGGAAGCTCATGATAAGTGAGAAAGCTCACAATTTCGGACAAAGGAGTAAGGAAGCTTACGATAAGTGAGAAAGCTCACGATTTTAGAAAAAGGAGTGAGGAAGCTCACGATAAGTGAGAAAGCTCACAATTTTGAATGAAGGAGTGAGGAAGCTCATGATAAGTGAGAAAGCTCATGATTTCAGACAAAGGAGTAAGGAAGCTCATGATAAGTGAGAAAGCTCACGATAACCAACAGACACGGAGCCTTGGATTGTGAATAGACAAAGCTTGACTTAGGAGTCGGCGTCTTTTGACTGCAGGCGGTGTTTTTTAATCCTTGGCCGATTTTTATGATGACCAATCCAGAAATTTGGTTCAGGTTCTGTTGGGGATGGTATGGGATTCTCTGAGAATCTCTCTTAACTATTTTAATTCTTGACTGAGAACCAGGAATCAACTCCGATCTCTCATGGTTGATCAAATCTTGCAATGGTCGGTCCGAAAAGCCTATTCAGGCCTCCAAGATGATTGACGGACGTGGAAGCACTAATGATGGAATCCCTAAGATGATTAACAGACTTGGAAATCCTAGATATCAAAGAGTAAATGGGGTAGTCTGAGATAACTGGTGGACGCAAAAGTCCTACCTTAATCCAAAAGGTCTACTATAAAGATTTGCCTCAATTTAGAGGGCTGACAACGAAGGATTTGCCTCAATCTAGAGGGCTGATGACAACAGATTTGCCTCAATCTAGAGGGCTGACAACGAAGGATTTGCCTCAAGTTAGAGGGCTGACACCGAAGCATTTGCCTCAATCTAGAAGGCTGATGACAACATATTTGCCTCAATGTAGAGGGGACGATGAACACGACATATTTTGAATAAGAGTTATGGTGACCTAATGATGATTAATGAACTAACGATACACGAATCGAGTAGGTATTGACCTACTATGACTTTCATGGATTGGACTGATGTTTCGAATCGAGATAACGAGTCGATAGTGAACTACTGTAACTGTCATGGATTGAATCAACGGTTGGACTAACCGTGATCAGAAGGACTAACGATGTACGAATCGATATTACGAGTTGATAGTGAACTACTGTGACTGTCATGGATTGAATCAATGGTTGGACTAATTGTGATCAGAAGGACTGACGATGTACTAATCAGGATGACAAGTCGATAGTGAACTACTGTAACTGTCAGGGATTGAACTGATGATGTACGAATCGAGATGATGAGTTGACAGTGAACTACTGTGACTGTCATAGATTAATGATGTAGGAATCGAGATGACGAGTCGACAGTGAACTATTGTGACTGACATGGATTAAACTGATGATGTATGAATCGAGATAACGAGTCGACAGTAAACTACTGTGACTGTCATGGATTGAACCAACGGTTGGACTAACTGTGATCAAAAGAACTGACGACTTGATATGCCTGCTGGGGATTAAATTGAATCTATTGGGAATGAACAACTCTTTCTTCTGAGGAAAGGATGTAGTCTTGACTGAGATACACCATATTTGTTCAGGACACTCTTCTAGAAATGAACTAGCTCTGTTGGGAATGAGAAAATTTGGCTGGGGAAAGAATGGTTGCATTGTGAATAGAGTAATTCAGCTGGGGATGAAGAACATTCGTGACACAATTTTGGCTTGGTTGCTGAGGAGCTGGTAGAAGATAGCCAGTGTATCTTATGAACTGATTTATTAAGACAAGTGACTGTGATTGGGGGTATCACCAATGCTCGAGGTTCTTGGGACTCATATCATGTTGCAGCCTTGACAAGTCCAATAATGGTGTTCAGAACTTCTGCTTGTATCCACAAGTTTTACAATTTGGGAATCACTTTAAACCCACACATTTAAGACCATTAAGACAAATGGACTTCACAGGAACAATGTTGACGAGGAAAGTTGGATTGGGTTGTATGAACATTGAACTCTGATACAGTTTCGATCAGAATATTACTGACTCAATAAAACAAGGATTGACTTGATAGAAGTAACGACACAAAGTGACCAAATTAGCATAATTCAATGTGTCTTTGTCATAAGCGATGTACTGCTCATCTTTTATGTTCACTCCTCATCTTAATATGATAGTACTTTGTTGATAAATTTGGTTTTTGAAAACTTCTCCCTATTGATCTAATCAATTCTCTACTTCTCCTAGGAAGTGCTTTGAATTAGTGCCTTAGCTTTTAGAATAAAAGATGCTCTATTTTAAAATTTTCAAAACAACTTGGTGACTTGAAAACTTGCCCTTGGTATGAAGGGATCGTGTTAGGCAAACAGAGTTTGCCCCTAGTTTGAGGTATACGAAATGAAATTCATAGGCAAACGAGGTGGGTGACCGAAATTTGCCCCTAGTTTGGACAATGGTTTATTGGAGGCTTTGGGCAAACGAGGTAGGTGACCGAAGTTTGCCCCTTATATGAAGGGTTGATAGTAAAATTTAGGCAAACGAGGCAGGTATCCGAAGTTTGCCTCTAGTGTGGAAGGTGATTTTCTGACCTAGCGAGCTCTTTTCTCTCTTTTGTTATTGCTCACTTTGGATTTAGCTCTAACTTTTGCCTAGGCGTCCTTTCAAATTTTCTGCCTAGCGAACCATCCTTCTTTTCTTTTTGAAAGTCTGCCTGCGTACCCCCGACTGGGGATCAGGTCCAACGTAGTTCGGGCCAGGACCTTTAAAGAAGAGGGGTTAATATTAATGGGGTCGACTAAACCAATGCGGTTGCCTACGTATTCCCAAGTAGGAATCAGGTCGAGCGTAGTTCAAGGCTAGTCTTGAATGAAAAGGGCTATTTTGTGGGTGGAGCGACTGAACCGATGTGGTTGCCTACGTATCCTCGAGTAGGAATCAGGTCGAGCGTAGTTCAAGGCAAGGCTTGAAGAAAGTTGGGTTATTTTTAGGTAGGTGGGATGACCGAACCGATGCGGTTGCCTACGTATCCCCGAGTGGGAATCAGGTCGAGCGTAGTTCAAGGCAAGGTCTTAAAAGAAATTGGTTTGATTATGATGATGTCGACCGAGCTGATGCGGTTGCCTACGTATCCTTAAGTAGGAATCAGGTCAAGCGTAGTTCAAGGCAAGGTCTTGAAAGAAAGTGGTTGGGGGTTTTTCAAACCAATCATCAAAGAAGTTTAAACTTAGCTCACTTGTGGTAGCCTTGAATAAAAGGATTCAGTTTCGATCTCCCTTTCTTTTCTTTTCTTTTCTTTCTGAGGATTGATCCTTTTCACTTTCGCCTAGCCAGTCAATTTTACTTTTCTTGTAGTTGATTATTGTGAGATCTTTTTATCACAATTTCAGAATTCCAGAATGTGCATGTCAGTTCTTAGAATTTATTTGTGGTCGTTTCGAGCCTTTTGAAATGTGATCTAGGTATGTTCTAATGATGTACCTTGAAGTGTAAAATTCTCTGTATCACCAAAATTTTCTTCCTTATATTTTTTCCATTATTTTGACTGGATAAGGACAGATCTTGGAAATCAACACCTTTTTCAGCTCTAACTTTTACCTAGGTGCCCTTTCGGGTTTTCAACCTAGCGAGCTTTTCTTTTTCTCCTTTTTTTCTCTTTTTAATGTTTTGTTATTTTTGTTTTGAAAGGGGAGAAGAAACTTATTGAAAGTGTTTGGCTACCATCAACGAGTAAGTCTGCACTGCTTTCAACAGACAGATTATATGGCTCCCCATTGGATTGGGCTCAAGGCTTTGAAATGGTAGAAAAAGGATGTTGGCAAGCCCCGAGTCAGTTTCAAGTATGTCTTTTTGAGATTTGAGCAAAAGCATCTTTTAAATTCTTAAAGTAAGACTATTCAATTCTCGGCTCTTCATCGGTGTTAGCGTGAAATCGACTTTGATCTTTTCAGGATTCTTTTTTTTTTTGTTTAATGTAAAAATTTATTATCTATGGTAATTTGAAAAGTGACATTTCAGTTCGATGATTCATGCATTGACGACTAGACACATCAAATTAGGCAAAAATGAGTTTTCATTCCATCAAAAGAAGAAGGATTACATTATTCGACACAGACTCATAACAACTTGAAGACTGACAGACTCGACAACAAGACTAAACTTGAAATAGATTCAAAACATAGGCTAGACTCGACTAGACTCGGCTTGGTCTCAAATGGAGTGTCACGGTGACTCGCATATTCTTTTTTTTTTTTGAAAGAGCATCCTCATTTATTTTGCTAGCAAAAGTCCTAAACACCATCGCTTCACCGGCACAGGTTCAACATTCATGGATATCAGCAAAAGGGATCATTTGAACAGATGAGCCAGGGGCTTTAGGTTCGATGAAGCTGACATTTTGGTTGACATAGGGTTGGATGGGTGAAGGCTCGATGATTTTTTGATCGATGAGGTCTTAGATATCATGACGAAGGCGCATATAGCTGTCGGTGTCGTGACCTGGGCCTTGGTGGTAGGCACAACATTTGGACAGGTTACAGTTAAGCGAAGGGATACCAGCACGAGGCTGAAGAAGTTAGAGGTGCCCCTTTGTGATGAGGTTGTCAAGGATAACGGACAATGGCATACCCAGGTTGGTAAAGGTTCTTGGGTTGCGGGGTTTGTTAAACTTTGAGTTCAAGTGGGTCCTCGGATGGCTCTTGTGTTTGGATATGGAATAGGATTACCCAGGCAAGGATGTGGACTTGGACATGAGTACAGATTCGGATGTGGAAATGGGCTTGGATAGACGGCGTCGGACAACCCATACTTCCTTTTATTGATGTTATGCACCATCTTCTCAAATCGGCTTATCCTTAAACTTAGATGTTGAACAGTGGTTTGTAGTTTGTTCACTTTCCCTTTGAGAGCTTGGTAGGCCATTAGTGGATTTATGATAGCCTGAGCTAGCTCGCGATCACGACAATGAATTCGGGGAGGTACAATAGTGTCCTTACTCGGGTCTACGTTTTTTGTAAATAGAAGTAAAGCCAAAATTAGTAGAGGCGCAAAAATACTTCTTATGGACTCCTAGCGGGAGGTAATGATCAGAATTTTGAAGGGTTTAACGATGCGAACCGAGGACGATTGCTGTAAGTAATTGAGATGGATGAGGATGATGATACGTATGCATTTGATGTATAGAGACTGACATGTGTAAGACTGACAGGATGTGTGTGCATGCGAACTGACATGCATTGTGTATGCATATGAGACAAGCATGCGAATGCAAGCCCTAATCGATATGATGCCCCTACTTTTAACGGATAGCAGTTAAACAAATAAGGTCCTAGCCATACAGAGTGTGATAATCTTACTTTCCAGTACGATCACCAAGGGATAGCAGGGATTTCCGGGATACTTCAGGAATTTTGGACAGAGTTTCTGGGAGAAACAGGGATTTGGAAGATTCGAAGAAATTTCTAGAAGTTATTTGAGTTTCTAGAAGAAATAGGGATTTCTGGTTGATTTGGACTGAGCTTCTAGGAGAAACTGGTATTTTGGGTATTTCTGAAAAATATGGATAGAGTTTCTAGGAGAAACAAGTATATCTGGGCATTTCTGGGTGATTTGGACAGATGTTTTGGTAGAAACAAGTACTATGGGTATTTCTCGGAAATTTGGATAGAGTTTCTGGGAGAAACTGGCTATATCTGGGTATTTCTAAGAAACTGGAAAGAGTTTCTGGAAGAAACTGGTTATGTTTGGGGGTTTTGGGAGAAATTGGTACATTTAGACATTTCTGGGAAGTTTGGACGGAGTTGCTGGGATTTAGGGAAATCTGGGAGATTCGGATAGAGCTTCTGGGAAAACTGGTATATTTGGGTAAGTCAGACAGAGTTTCTGGGAGAAACAAGTATATCGGAGTTTTTGAGAAAAACTGAGGTTTTCTGGGTATTCTAGGGGAAGCAAGAATATCTGGGTAATTCGGATAGAGTATCTGGGGGACACAAGTATATCGGAGTTTCTGGAAGAAATTGAGATTTCTAGGTAATCTGGGGAGAAATAGGGATTTCTAGGAAATCTGGGTGATTCGGACAGAGTTTCTAGGAGAAATAGGGATATCCTGATGAGTTGGGCAGAGTTTTTGGAAGAAATAGGGATATATGACAAGAACAGGTGATGATGGTGATCATACTGTCTAGCAAGTTTTCATACTCCTATGTCTCAGGACCAACAAACAAGGTTTGCGGTGTATATCTTTGTGAGCATGGAGCAGACATCCTTGTCATGGTGCCTAGGCATGTTAACTCAATGTAATCACATGTGAGTGATTGATTGCCTTGGGAATCATAAGAAAGAGGTTCTGTTCTATGCCACATAAGCGTCTACACCGCGCAGGTAATCCTACCAGGGCATATAGCAGTTCTATAACATTGTCCTATCTGAAAAGATAAATGAACAGTCCTATGAAAGGTTCTACAGGAATCTATATGCCAAAGCTGGGTTTTAGTCAAAGAGGGTCCGTTGACGAGAGTTCCAATATACCGTCGGAGAGACAGTACGGAGGTTTTTACTCTTTTTGATATACCTTGGAAGGTACAGTATCAATGGTGACTTGTTCCCTGGCACAGCAAGGCCTGAACAATGTCAGCGCCGCATTTCAGACACAGTCGGAGGGGGAAATGCAGGAGTGCAATGCGGTGAACCAGACACAGTAAGATGATTTTAAGGATATATGAGTCAGACCTCTGTATTATTTTGTTTTGAAAATAAAAATCCCCAGCAGAGTAGCCAGATTGTGGACACGCGGAATTCCACCTCTTGTTGGTTTGAAGTCGTTTTGAAAAGGAAAAAAAAAGGAAGGTCTGTTGAAAACAGATATAGAGTCGCCACTTGGTCTTTAAGCAACTAAGAAACCTAATTTTGACACCCAAATAGATAAATGGCACTGGCCCTTCATAACCAAAGAACTTGGCTCAGGGTTTTGGTACGAGAGAGAAAGGAGCCTTTGCCGCGACTAAAACACCCTCAACTCGCCCCGTCTTTCGACGGGCCTCAATTAGCATCCAAATAATCATCTTATACTATGTATGGTTCGACAATTAATACTATGATAGTATATTACATCACATAAGAAAATTTGAAATGGAAGATCTAAAGATAAAATATCATTCATAAGATCTATTTGGACCTCTATGTCATTATTACTCAAGAAGGTTAAGCAGTCTAGAAGATTACTAGCTTCTTGTTGAAGTTTAAAATCATCTAATAAGGGCCCAATATTTTCCATGCCTTCTCTCAAAGAATTTTGAAAGTTTAAATTCTGTGAAGAACATGTTCTAGAATCCTTACCATCCTCTTCCACAACACATTCATTTTGTTCAATATTGGGGTACACTTGATTTTCACACTCGGGATGAGAGCTTTGATTAATAGAGAGGATATGTGATGGGCAACTTGGTGACACCACCTCTTCTGCCGAAAGAGGTGAGGGTTCATGAATATCACATGAATCTAAACAGGATTTAGATTTTTCAATTATGTCCTCCCTAGGGTCACTATCAAAGGTAGGGGTAGAGTCAACAGGGGACTCATCCTTTCCTAATTGCGTGCAACCACCTAAACTCGCATTATCTTTTAAATCCTCATTCTCATCCTTGTAACTATCCTCACTATATATATCCTCTATTGAGGTGCTTTGGACAAAGAGATTGTGCAATTTTATCAAGGTAGTGAAGGAGTTGATGTTTGGGGGTGTATATTGAAGAGAAGATGGTTCTACAACTTCATGCTCAATGGTTTGGTTTTGGAGTTCTTGTTGGGCTGTCACTTTTTCGAGTGAGTTGTTAACCTCAATCGGTATAAACCCGTCATTGTCCTCCAATTCCATTCCATTGTTAATGTCTTGAAATTTAGGTTGTAGTGTTGAAGGACTGATATAGTCTTCTAAAGGTTGGCTAGCATCTGCTTCTTGATATCTAGTTTCTAATTTATCAAGTGCACTATCTAGCCTTTTCATTTCACTAAGTAGTAATTTTAACATACCATTATCCTCAACTTGGTTATTCT
This sequence comes from Hydrangea macrophylla, assembly GCA_033977485.1. NCBI lineage: Eukaryota > Viridiplantae > Streptophyta > Magnoliopsida > Cornales > Hydrangeaceae > Hydrangea > Hydrangea macrophylla. The sequence goes on along the minus strand of CM066988.1, from coordinate 56,737,249 downwards.
CCTCATTATTACAATATGAAGTTTCTCCCCATTGTTGTTGGTCGTAATTCCCATCCCATTGTATTTGTGGACAAGACTTCCCAGAAGGAAAGTCTTGGTGCATTTGGTAATCGTGAGAACTACTACTATATCCTACACTATTATCTTGGTTATATCCCCATTGCGGTTGATGGAACTCTCCATATGGAGGTTCTTGATACGTTTGATAATACGGGAGACTACCACTATCATTTCCCCATTGTGGTGGTTGGTACCACTCAGGTTGATAATCTGCGTCATATGTGGGGGCTTGCCAACTTGGGGGATAGTTTTCATTATCTAATGTGTACCTATTGGTGGCGTTTGTGTTTGTGTTGTATGGAGGGTAATATGGATAAGACATATTCACCCAAAATTTTTAAAACAAAAGAAATTTTATTTATTTAATTATAAATTTTTTCCTTGTGAGAGAAACGTTCAAAAAAATTTTTAAAGGAAAAGAAAATTGGAAATAACTTAGTAAAATTCTAACCTAGTTGCCATCCCCAGCAATGGCGCAAAAAACTTGACACGACTAAAAAGTTGTGCGCTCTTGTGCAACACCCAAGTGTAGGTGATCGTGCAAGTAATACTGGATAAGTCCAGGTCGATCCCACAAGGAAGGAATAGGAAGAATATCTACTAAGCTACAACCTAAAGAAAAAGAAAAAGATGAATATACATGTGGAGGTTTTAACGAATCCTAATTAATTAAATTAAACTAAATAATAAACTAAGCATATAGAAACATAACTAATTAAATAAATAAACTAAAGGTGTTGGAAATACGAGAATCCATATTGATCCTAACCATCTACCATGCATAGTCGTTAACGTTCTATGGAGTTCATTCCTTTTCAGCATTCCGTATTTTTCTAAAGATGTAGAATCAATAGCCCTTTCATGACCAGGACTACATCATCACAATTGATTTAAAATACTTGGAAGACGGTTTAAAACAATGGTTATTACTTGCACTCTAAATGGTGTTAGCATTCAAAGTGGTTTTCAAAAGTCATTGAAGAAAATAGCCTTAAGGCTTCAAGTTCTAAAAACTGTTGTGACAAACTGAGCTTATAGGGACAATTTGATGACAGATTTATAAAATAGAAAGTCATGGAATACTTAAAAGAATCATCTCAGGAATCAACAAGTTCGATCGATCGAAGCACTCTCTATCGATCGGACAGCATCATCCTTCAATCGATCGAAATGTCTTCGATCGCTTGACTATGGCTCTAGTTCGATCGATTGGAATACCTTCGATCGATCGAGCCCAAGGTTTCTAAAGATTGCATGGCAGAGGCTGGGAATCAATGTTTCATCACATATTCTCAACGTCTAAACTACGGAAACATGAATAAACTAATACAGAAGTAGTAAAACATAATAATCATAACTACTAGATTCATAAACAATCAAATAAAGAAAAAAGAAAGTAAAACCTGGAATAATCTGATTATAGCTTGTAATAAACATGAAACCAACTTGAATCTTCAATAATCTTTACTATAACAATAGAAAAGAGGAAGAAAAACAAGAATCTAACCTAATCTACTCCGAATCTAACCCTAAAACTACCATAAACTGCTATTTTTTGCGTTCTGGAGCATCATGCTCTCGTCTGATGTCAAAATGACTTATTTATAGGGTTTCTGCAGAGTTTACACAACTTTTGGAAGAAAATAAAGCTCAATTGATCGAGCTTAGTTCGATCGATCGAAGGTTCGATTGATTCAACTCTCCTCAAGCCCTTGAACTCTCTGATTTTGACAACTCTGCGCACCGACGGAAGAATGGCCATAACTTTTCACTCGGACCTCGAATTGACCTCCTGTTTATGGCCACGCGACCGTAACTCAAAGATCTACATTTCATATTTCTGGAAAAATCTTCCAAATCTAAAGTCTTCATTGTCAAAAATGGCATTTTCTCAGCTACTTATGTTGTTCTCTTCACCATATTCATTTTTCTTTAGCTCCACTTCATTGATTTACATTCTAATACTTATAAACCAACGCATAAACATATTTTTTAGCACTAACACAATAAAAAGAACATTATTATTAGAATGCACCTAACTATATAGACTTTGGGGATAAAAGTATGCATAAAATACCATGCAATACACTATAAATATGCACTTTTTACCTCGAATCATATATTATGATGTAAAATAGATTGACAGACATATGAACGGAATCTTGGTAGTTATAATCAGAAGTTATATAATGAACCAAACTTCATAATGAGTGAAGTGTGCTTGGTCAGGGATACATGAGATTCAGTTATGCTATGTCAGGAGTAGTTTATCCTGAGAATAAGTGTCGATTTAAGTAAACTAGGCCGCGGAGGCTAGGATGGTGTGTAAAGTCATAGTTGTCGGATTGGCGACCATGAAGGTCTTGTGTGGTGATAGTGTGGTGAGTCGGACTCTGTGTCAGACTCAGCATTGTGAGTCGGGACTTCATGTTTAACTCAGTATGGTTAAAATAGGACTTTGTATCGGAATGGTGTTGTGAGTTGGAACTTCGTGTCGAACTGAGTATGGTTATAATAGGACTTCATGTCAGAATGGTGTTGTGAGTTCAAACTTCGTGTTGAACTAAGTATGGTTATAATAGGACTTCGTGTCAGTATGGTGTTGTGAGTTAGGACTTCGTGTTGAACTCAGTATGGTTATAATAGGACTTTCATGTTGGAATGGTGTTGTGAGTTGGGACTTCATGTCAAACTAAGTATGGTTATAATTGGACTTCATGTCGAAATGGTGTTGTGAGTTGGGACTCCGTGTCAAACTCAGTATAGTTATGATAGGACTACATGTCGGGTAGGTTGGGAAAGCTAAGACCCTGTGTCAGGCTTATTGGTTAGGTCGAAGTGAGAACACTTCGGTTCTCGTGACAAAGTAAACGATAGTTGAACACTTTGGTTCTCTATGATGAAGTGAGAACACTTTGGTTCTCTATGACAAAGTGAAGGTTAGACAGCACACTTTGGTTCTTCGTGACGAAGTAAAAGTTGAGTTGAACACTTCGGTTCTTTGTGACGAAATAAAAGTTGAGTTGAACACTTCGATTCTCAGTGACAAAGTAAGAACACTTCAGTTCTTTGTGACGAAGTGAAGGATAGTTGAACACTTCGGTTCTCTGTGACAAAGTGAGAACACTTTGGGTCTTCGTGACGAAGTGAAGGTTGAGTTGAACACTTCAGTTCTCTGTGATGAAGTAAAGGTTAGTGAGAACGCTTCAGTTCTTTATGATGAAGTGAAGGATAGTTGAACACTTTTGGTCTTCGTGACGAAGTGAAGGCTGAGTTGAACACTTCGGTTCTCTGTGAAGAAGTGAGAACACTTCGGGCACTTCGATTCTCTGTGATAAAGTGAGAACACTTCGGGTCTTCGTGATGAAGTAAAGGTTGAGTTGAACACTTCGGCCCTCTGTGACAAAGTAAAGGTTAGTCGGAACACTTCGGTTCTTCATGACAAAGTGAAGGATAGTTGAACACTTCGGTTCTTCATCACGAAGTGAAGGTTAGGTTAAACACTTCGGTTCTTCGTGACAAAATAAAAGTTAGAGTAAAGTGGTTAGATACTTTGTTGTGGTGGAGAGTCGGGATTTAGTGTCAGGCTCTGGTGGTAGATTATGGTAGTGTTGTCAGGATGTTGAGATTAGTCGTATATTCTTTTCAAATACTTGGATGTGCAAGTTAGTAGTCATCGATGGTGAAAACGTGTGATTCCTGAAAAGACGTAATAAGAGCAGTGAACGTATCTTGTTGTGTATGGCTATATTTTCCATTTGATTTAGTTTTCTCACTCGGCTTTCATAAGCTGACGGCATTCATGTTGCTGGGCATTCCCATGTCCAGCTTATCCAGGTGATGAGTACACAGGAGGTGATGCTGGCCAGGAGGAGTGTGTGGAAGAAGAATACACCGAGATGGATTATGCCTACGCTAGTTAGAGATAAGACTAGTAGTTGTAACCTTGTAAATGCTTTTTATTGTAACCACTATCAAAGGACTTTATCTATCTTTTATAATAGCTCTTGTAAGGCCCTAGAGCCATAAGACAATGTTGTATCCATGGAGTTGTAATACCTGAACTAGTACTACTGACACGACTAAAAATGTGTGTGCGCTTGTGTGCTATACCCAAGTGTAGGTAATCGTGCAAGTAGTACTCTGGTTAAGACCAGGTCGATCCCACAGGGAAGGTGATAAATTAAATACCTAGATTAATCTCTAAAAGGAAAAAAAATAAAAATCAATATTTGAAATGTTGTAGAACACGAAGTTCCACGAAGTAACTACTAAAAATAAAGCAACTAAGTTAAATTAAACTACTGATTAACTAATCAACTCAAGCGAGATTTTAAAACGTGTTTTTCTTAATAAAAGGGAATGTTGGGATCACGCGAATCCACAGCATCCTTGCCATCTACCATGCAGTTTACATTTAAGCTCTAGGGAGTGTGTCTGCCTATAGTATTCCGTATTTTTTAAAGATAAAGAATCAATAGCCCGTTCATGGCCAGGATTACATCATCACATTTATTTCCAAAACATATAAAGGTAGTTTAAAACAATAGTTAAGTCTTGCATATATTCTTAATGGTGTTAGCATTCAAAATGGTTTGCAAACGTTATTGAAGAAAAAGGCCTTAAGGCTTAAGGTAATGAAACTGTTTTGACAAACTGAGCATTTGGGGACAGTTTGATAACAAATCTCAAAAACAAAAAGTCTTGGAATACTGCAAAAAGACTACTCAAGAATCAGAGAGTTCGATCGATCGACGCACTTTCGATCGATCGAAAATCATCATCTCTCGAGCGATCGAAATGTCTTCGATCGCTTGACTATGTGTCTGCTTTGATCGATCGAACTACTTCGATTGATCGAATACAGGTTTTATACTGCTGCATGGCAGAGGCTGGAGATCACTGTTTCATCGCGATCTCCCAACCCTAGGACTACTCAGACATTGTCTGGAGTGTCACAGATTCGTTTTCAACGTAAAAGTTCATTAAGGCCACGTTTGGTTGTAAGTTTATCATAAAAACTATGAAAACTAATGTTGATTTAAAGCTACTACTAAGATACTACCAATGCTAACAGATTAAACTACAATATTAAGCAACTGGAATGTAAATAGACTGCGATAACAGAACCTACAATAGAAGAACTTGTATTAAACAATCAAAACCGATCCAAAAGTACTATCCAAGCTTCAAAACCTACAAAAAAATGTAAAAACTCCTTGTCTTTCTCTTTAAAACTGATAAAATGTTAAGTGGGCCTCATTCTGGATGTATACAAAACGAGTATACATACTCAAACCTAAGGCTAGGGTTACAAATTCCATTTCTGCTGCGTGCGCGTATATTCTGATAAAAGCCATGTTCGATCGATCGAACATCTCTCGATCGATTGAACTTCTGGGATCTTCGAGCGCTTGAGCTTATCTCGATCGATCAAAACTTCGATCGCTTGAAACCTCTTCGATCACTCAAGACTTCCTTTTCATGTTTGAATTGTCTTCATTAAAACCAAACACTTCCTTTTATCATGCTTATTCAATTCTTCACTCAGCAATAGTAATCTGCACAAATAACTACTAAAATAATACAACTTATCATAGATTAATCATATTATGTAAAAACTGGCATTGTAATTCAAATTACAGATACACAAGGGAATTGTGTACTAAATCAGCGTATTTTCTTCTTTTAGCACGGTTGTATTTTATAAATACCCCCCCGCTTGTCACAACCCCCAACTAGCGAATTACTAGTCCCTAGCAATAGAGTGAAAATAAAAACAAACTAACTACTACTACAATGACTAATCATAAAATAAATTAAATTAAACCAAGACAGACTAAGCTAAATAAAAAGAGAAACTACCTAACTCACTTTCGCAGGAATCGCGGTTGCATTTAGTGAATGCAACAAGCCGTTAAACCCCTAGGTCCCCCTAGTGGACGAGTGTTGTCTCGTGAGGGTTTGTAGTGAATGTACCCACAAAATTCTCCAATTTAAAACTCAAAGAGATATATAATAACTTGTAAACACTCCCTCCCATACAACTGTAAACTTAGCTCTACAAAACATATCATCCTCATTCAAACCATGTAAGAAATGCACATGCTCCTCGTGTCGTCACCTCCATATATCCATGTGTGTGTGAAGTTAACAGCTATTCATCAAACTTTATTTAGAGTTGTTTAGACTGCTGTACTCTCCAAACTTGTAGTTTCAACTCAATTCTCACATGGGTTTACACTCAAGAATGAACATCTCACCGAAACTTGTTTAATAATGATCGCACATGGTATGAAAGCTTTGATAAGAGTGAAATTTTAGATACTAATGCTTTCATACTTGACTCCACAAAAGACGGACATTTAGAGTGTATAGTCTCATGGAAGGGATACTACTTACTAGAGGAGCGAAATACCGTGGATAACTCAAATTACACGTTCATATTCAAACTAAGTTGTTAAAAATCATTAAGGCTTTGACTTTTTGATTTTTGTATAGTAGGACAGAAATGAGGGGGGTAAGAAATTGCACATCTTTAGCATGTAATTGAGTTTAGTAATTTTACTTCACTCTATTCTGACCATCCTTTATTCATATATATATATATATTTTTAACCTGGAATCCTTCTTTTCTTTTCTTTTTTATGCGGTCCCTCCCACAAGTACTCCCTCCTCGTCAAACACTTCAACAATTTAATCACATTAGATGTGCAATGGGGTTTATTGAGGTCAAAGCATAAGATTAGAGATTTAGATTTTCATAATAGACTTGGCAGTATTTACTAGGTGTGGGATTGAGAACAATGCATATTCTGGAATGTTGATACCGATATATGGAAAGATAAGGAGCGAATAACGATGGCTTAAATCATTTTTTCAACTTCTTAGTTCTTAACACTTCAGTGTTCATTGAGTTTAATTGATAAATCCTGAACATTCTCCTCTAATAAGCAGCCAAAATGAAGAATTAGAGACTATTCAACGAATTTTAATACGCAAACAATTCAAATAATGTGATAATTCCCTCAGAATTGAAGATTGGATTCAAAAGCTCACTAAGGGTGACTAGTTTCCACTACTTATTCTTTAAAGCAGAAAAGTCGTATTAAACCTTATTTTAGGTTTTCTACATAGCTATTAACATGTGCAAAAGGATTTTTGGATACATGAATGGTCAACATATGCATTTATCCTAGTGAAACTAGAAAAACGTGTGAACTTAATTCATAAAAAGATGAGAATAATATGAATGTATCATTGCTTGATAACAGCTGAATAGGAGTGAATATTCAAAGTTGTTCTACTAATAAAGTCCAGAAAGTAAAATTCTCTTCTTTTCTTTTTTTTTAAGTTTAATTCAATTCTAATAGAGATTTTACAATATGTGCAATTTTTTTTTAAGTTTAATTCAATTTTAATAGAGATTTTACGATATGTGCAATAAAGTTATCCAGATTGCTAAGTAAAAACATGTACAGGTACTATGTGCAGGTGATTATCTATCTATATCCCACCCCAACTAAAAATTGCAATGTTCTCAGAAGTTGATTTTCAAAATAATGAGAGAGATATCACCTGATAATGCCAAACAAACACCACAAGCATAGCAATCTGTAAAGGCATACAAACTCCAAGCAGCCAATATCAAACAAAATAAAATATGAAAAGATAGAGCATGAGATCCATACATAATAACATAACCAATCACTGGCATGATAAAACAAAGAAAGCAGCAGAGAAGTGATAATAAAATCCATACAATCCAACCCATCCAAACAGTCCCAAAATATCCATACAAAACGTAGAGAGAAAAATAATAATAAACGAAAATATAACAAAACTCTCCCACTCAAAAGATATAACCTACTCATCCCCAATATCAGATAGGATCACAATCGGTGTGGTAGGATCATCCTCACCTCCACCCTCAGCAACAGTAGGAACCGTCGCCGGGTCACTCATAGTCGGGGCAGCTGGTGTAGATTGTAATGGGTCAGCCACGATTGGAGGTGGTGGAAGCGGTGTCTCAGTAGAAGGTGGTGTCGTCGATGTAGATGGAGCAGAAAGATCAACCTATGGAGGTGGAGCTGAGGATGAAGGTCCGGTAGTGGGTGGTGGAGGTGAATGCAGAGACTGGTCGACCCCTATCTGAATCAATATAGCCTCAAGTAGAGTCGTCATGCGGTCCATCTTACCCTCGAGTCTGATCCGGGCCTCTCTCTCCTCTATAAGTAACTCATGAACAGTCGGGAGAGGCACAGAAGAAGAAGACTCTCTCTGGGCGGGAGCCTGAGACCGTTGTCTCAGATCGAACTGCGCAACCTCAATACGAGGATCAACCTCGTCATCAGAATCTAGCTCCTCAACCTCTGTGGGTGTCCCAGAAGCTGCACCCTCAGTATCGGTGCGTCCTCCTCTCCTCCTCTTCGCCCTGACCTTAGCTTTTCCCTTCAGCTTACGCTTCTTCTGCTCATCAGAACGGGGGGCTGCTGTCTCACCGAATTGACTAGAGGCCTGAAGAATCGTATCTGTGGCCAATGGTAGCAGCCCAGCCCGCTCAATAACCCAATGTATAGGCCAAGCACCCTTCAGATGGTGCTTGGAGGCAATATACTGCGTGGGCTGGACGAAGAAGTCGATATAGAGGCGAGGCAAGCAGACCTGCTATCCTGTCCCAATAGAATACAGAGCCCGAGCATACCACGCTGCCAACTTTTTGTGGTAAGAAGTCATCAATATGCAGTTGACCAGCGCTAGATGGAGGAGATGGTAGGCCTTAGTAAGAAATCTATCCTCGATGAGCGACTCGCCGTTCCAAAACTGGACAGCGCCTCCTATAAGCTCACGGATAATCGTGGCTGGAGGGATCTTTAGGGCTCCTGGTAATTGTGGATAAAACAATTTGGCACCTCGGATACCCCCAGAGCAGCAGATACTGTGGCAGGGCTGAAGATGATCTCATGCCCGCGAAAAAAGGATCGGTATGTGAACGGGGCCGCGAGATCCTTGATCATCGAAGAGCAAGCTTCACGAACCCAGTTGATGTTGATCTTTTTGGTCTGGATCAACATGGCATACTAGAGAGGCATGTCTCTGATCCGTGCCAGGAACCACAGAGCTGAGAGCCACACGAACTCTAGTGGTCACTCCAACACAACCTTTCGTATGTCAAAGTAGCAATTGAACCATATGCGTTCTTCGACATTCTGAAACCCGTGATCGGGTATCGGATCTGGAATAGTGAGATCTAGTGGCTTAGCCTTATTATACCCTGTGATATGGTTCATTGCAAAAGACCTGAAATGGAAGAAAAACAAGAAACAGATCACAAAAGGGAAGAAAATAAAAGAAACTGCCACTGCTATAGTTCGATCAATCGAACTTGTTTCGATCGATTGAATAGGGGCTAGCTTCGATCGCTTGAGCCCTCTTCGATCGATCGAGCACAGAGACCTTCTTAACTAGTTCTTCGTATTTGGCTCATTAGATAATCCTCACTTTTTAATTGGTATAGACTCTTCTCCTCTACACAGGATATCTGTGAGCGTGGGACATCTTCCGAATTGGACCATTCGTTGGCATGTTCAGCTAGCCACTCAAAGTGAGCTTCTGCTTCTTCAGAATTTTTGTGAAGAAATGGCCCTGAACTCATGGTTTCGACCAACTTTTTAGTTTCACCATTTAACCCTTCGTAAAAGTAGCTTATGGTTTGCTATTTCTCATACCCGTGATGTGGGCATGAGAGAAGCAAATCCTTGAAACGCTCCCAAGTTTGAGTGAAGGTTTCATTGCTCTTTTGTTTATATGAGTTAATTTGTCATTTAAGCTCAGTGGTCATGCGCGGTGGAAAGAATTTCTTTAAGAACACAGTATTCATCGCATGCCAGGTGTAAATCGAATTCGACTTCAAGGTGAGTAACCACGCTTTTGCTTTATCCTTCAAAGTGAAAGGAAATAGCATTGGACGTGTCACATCTATAGGGTAATTTTGTGAGAATGTTTTACAAACATCCTCGAAGTCCTTGACGTGTAGATATGCCTTCTCGCTATCCATTCCATGGAAGGTTGGAAGGAGTTGAATCATTCCGTTGCAAAATTTAAATTCGCCAGTATGAGGTAGAATGAGAATACAAGAAGGTGTAGGTGCGTGGTCGGGTGTCATGAGGTCGCACAAAGGACAAAGCGAATCATCAATTGGTACGATCACATTCTCACCGTTTTCAATTTGATTGTCAGCCATTGAATCGGTAGGTGTGGATACGGGATTAATAGAATCAGAGGAATCGGCTAATTAGAATGGATTTCCACAAATTCCTTTAATGGAATTATCGGACATGAAAAGGAAAAGATTCCTGAAAATATTTTAATCTAAAGAATAAAAGACAAAAGAAAATAGAAAGAGGTAAAGATAGATTGAGGTAATCTAAGCGTTAGCTTGTCGCTTTCCCTGGCAACGGCGCCAAAAACTTGACACGACTAAAAAAGTGTGTGCGCTTGTGTGCTATACCCAAGTGTAGGTAATCGTGCAAGTAGTACTCTGGTTAAGACCAGGTCGATCCCACAGGGAAGGTGATAAATTAAATACCTAGATTAATCTCTAAAAGGAAAAAAAATAAAAATCAATATTTGAAAGGTTGTAGAACACGAAGTTCCACGAAGTAACTACTAAAAATAAAGCAACTAAGTTAAATTAAACTACTGATTAACTAATCAACTCAAGCGAGATTTTAAAACATGTTTTTCTTAATAAAAGGGAATGTTGGGATCACGCGAATCCACAGCATCCTTGCCATCTACCATGCAGTTTACATTTAAGCTCTAGGGAGTGTGTCTGCCTATAGTATTCCGTATTTTTTAAAGATAAAGAATCAATAGCCCGTTCATGGCCAGGATTACATCATCACATTTATTTCCAAAACATATAAAGGTAGTTTAAAACAATAGTTAAGTCTTGCATATATTCTGAATGGTGTTAGCATTCAAAATGGTTTGCAAACGTTATTGAAGAAAAAGGCCTTGAGGCTTAAAGTAATGAAACTGTTTTGACAAACTGAGCATTTGGGGACAGTTTGATAACAAATCTCAAAAACAAAAAGTCTTGGAATACTGCAAAAAGACTACTCAAGAATCAGAGAGTTCGATTGATCGACGCGCTTTCTATCGATCAAAAATCATCATCTCTCAAGCGATTGAAATGTCTTCGATCGCTTGACTATGTGTCTGCTTCGATCGATCGAGCTTTGATCGATCGATCGAACACAGGTTTTATACTGTTGAATGCCAGAGGCTGGAGATCACTGTTTCATCGCGATCTCCCAACCGTAGGACTACTCATACATTGTCTGGAGTGTCACAGATTTGTTTTCAACGTAAAAGTTCATTAAGGCCACGTTTGGTTGTGAGTTTATCATAAAAACTATGAAAACTAATGGTGATTTAAAGCTACTACTATGATACTACCATTGCTAACAGATTAAACTAGAATATTAAACAACTGGAATGTAAATAGACTGCGATAACAAAACCTGCTATAGAAGAACTTGTATTAAATAATCGAAACCGATCCAAAAGCACTATCCAAGCTTCAAAACCTACAAAAAAAATGTAAAAACTCCCTGTCTCTCTCTTTAAAACTGATAAAAAGTTAAGTGGGCGTCATTCTGGACGTATAAAAAATGAGTATATATACCCAAACCTAAGGCTAGGGTTACAAATTCCGTTTCTACTGCGTGCGCGTATATTCTGATAAAAGCCATGTTCGATCAATCGAACATCTTTCGATCGATTGAACTTCTGGGATCTTCGAGCGCTTGAGCTTATCTCGATCGATCGAAACCTCGATCGCTTGAAACCTCTTCGATCACTCCAGACTTCCTTTTCATGTTTAAATTGTCTTCATTAAAACCAAACACTTCCTTTTATCATGCTTATTCAATTCTTCACTCAGCAACAGTAATCTGCACAAATAACTACTAAAACAATACAACTTATCATAGATTAATCATATTGTGTAAAAAAATGGCATTGTAATTCAAATTGTAGATACACAAGGGAATTGTATAATAAATCAGCATATTTTCTTCTTTTAGCGCGGTTGTATTTTACAAATGCCCCCGCTTGTCAACTACCGTTCATTGTATTATAACTATGTAAGAAGATGTTGGTTTTTTCCTATGTTAGTCATATTTCAATTATTAATGTATAGTCATGAACAATTTGGTGAATCAACCAGTCACGTGCCTAAGGGTCCAAGATGGAAGTTTAAATTTTCCCTATTTTGGCTACGCCGGGACATGACACATTCAGACGACCTCCTCTCCCATGGTGGCTTTGACTACTTTCCACCAATCTCCAGTAGCATACATCAATTGAAATGTCATCAGCTTCTACTTTTCCTGGTCATTATACTCCATTGTCTCAAAGATGGGATTCATTTATCTTAGCCATTGTTCGACCTTCCATGATTCGGCAGTGTCAGAAAACTATTCTAGTCATAATGTGTGGAATCTTTCCAGCCTTTTATCACCTATTTGGTGAGCTGGCACTTCATTGTGTTGATTATTGCCATTTCTGTTGATGGCATTTAGGTCTTCTATCCCCTCAATCCTTTTAATGAAAGCCTCGAACATACCGGTCGAATCGGCAGCTGGGGGTGCTCCCTTGATTAAACCATGGTTCTTGGGACTTCTTCTTGTCATATATAACATAAGACCTAATAGTAGAATCGTTAGCAATAAGCAATTCATAATAAGAACCAAAATATTCACATAAGGCTCGACAAGTACCAAAAGTAGTTTTGCATATACTTGTAAGTAGTTACATTTAATATGTCAAGTTAATGCTTCTATCTAATCAAAATGGTTTACAAAAGTACGAGAGTCATTACCGTATATGCATCTTAGTGCTATCTATATATGTGTCAATACCAAAAGGTGGGACTACTAGTGCAATATTTACAAAATGTCCATCAACATAAATCTAAACATGTCTAGTGGGAACAACGGGCCAACGGCACCACACTCCAAGCCTACGAGCTGGGTGAAACAGAGCCTCATCCATAACAACGAGCTATACTAGTAGCTCTAGTGGTGGCTCTAGTATCTCGACGATATGAACCTCAGGTGCTGACTCAATCTCATCATCCACGGCATTAGGTGCCATACCAATCCCTGCAACCATAGCAGGTGCATCAACCTCTATTTCATCATCATCACCATCATCATCTTCATCGTCCACGATGAGTGCAATGGGTGCGGCTGCTACTAGAGCAATCAAAGGTGCCAGGTGTGCTTGAATCATCTCTATCTCTAGAGGTATATACATTATGACTACGGATCCTCCTAGCCCTCTCTATCACCACCAAGCTTCTCTGTCTCGGCCAGATAAAGAGCCTCCAGTCGGACTTGTGTCATAACTATCGTGCGGTCGACATAGATTGACTGCCAAAGATCATTTTCTACCCTAACCATGGCCTGATACTAGACCATCACAAAATAAATATCCTAGTCAAGAGGATCAATAGAGTCAGGAGAAATAACATGTCCGCCATAAGCAACGAGAACGAGATATGGGTCCATGATGACATGACAAAAGCAAACTATCTACTATCAGGACTAATCTTAATATATCTGGATGTCGTATCCTAAGTACTGAGGACACTTGGACTACGCCTATCCTTTTGATATCAAAACCTGTGTCTAGGGTTAGGCCTAAGTATACAATCAAAGCTCTGATACCAAAAATCATGTCACTCCCCAACATAGCAAAAATAGGGGAAAAATTTTATTTCCTTTTTGGTCCCATAGGTCATGACAGGTGAGAAATCCATTGTTTTGTACTTAGCTTAACATTAATAAATAAAATAGAATATATAAAGTAACAGAGATGATAATAATAATAGTCATATTCAAATAAAATCCAACTTAACGCTATAACATTGTTCATCAACATCTTAAGGCACAAGCTGCCTTATTCAAATAAAAATATTAATCGTTTATTACAGACATTAATTTAAAGAAAACTTCTAGCTGGCATAGTCGTACTACCCTACTTAATCATCTCTTGAGAAGCCTAGACATTTTGGGTGTCCAGGGTACAAATGCCATCAACTTATGAAAGCCGAGTGAGCATAATAAACAAGCACACATAATGTATATAAAAGCATATTTAAACAATGTCGCGGTTCAGTACATTAAAGTACTGTTAATCAATTATTCAAGTCGTCGCTTTTGAACTATTAATTAAGGATATATGATCATGCATGAACAATGCAACCATCTCATCTTGCTGACTTTTTACCTCAACCACAATCTCTCGACTCATTCGGTTCACCAGAACCATCTGGTACAAGGTCGTTAATTTAGAACAACGTCGCCTATAAAAACTGCTTGATAGGATTATCGTATCGATTTGGTATTGGTAAAATCCATCAAGATATGAAAGGTTGCAATAACCTATTTATCCTGATTGATATACCATCATCGCCCATAAAAGCCGCTTGGTCAAGCTCTGTTTGACCAAGATAGTATCGTCGCCCATAAAAGCTTACCAATGCAGATAATTGTGCCCATAAAGGCCAACTATGCCCATAAAGGCCACAACAACCGACCATAAACTCTCTCTTACAAAACACACGTACTGAAAACCCAACTTGGCCCCTCACATACATGCCATCTTGAATTATGCAAGTGTATGACTTATCTCTTTTACATTTTTTTATAATAGTAACAAATAGATTTATACATTTGATTTCTTTGATAATATCAATATAAAGTTTAGAAATTGTTTTTCTTTAGTAAAATAGTAGGGTACAATAGTTTACAGTAGAAGGTGCAACTGATTAAAGAATAAAATAGAATTTCATAAAGTAGTCCCTTGATCGATCAAGCCTTAATTGATCATCCCTTAATTGATCAAGCCTTGATCAACCCTTGATCAATCAAGCCTTGATCAATCAAGCCCTTCGTTTTTAATTCCCAGCTTCTATGTTCCAGTAAATATTTTGAGATTTTGAAACCTATATGAAATAGGGTTTGTGATATACCATTCTCTCCATATTTCTGCGTAGATTGTGAATATATAAGTCTCGATTATCAATTATTAACATAGCTCTACTTATATGTAAAAATCCGAGAGTCGCCAAAACTTCGATTTAACCATTCATCGCAACCGTTATAAATTAGCACCTAGTACTTGAAACTAAGCTTTTAGAGACTGTAATCTACCATTTCTAATTAATAGAATCAATTTTCATTGAGGTTTACAGTACCACTAATTTCGGACCTCCATGGTTGTATATACATATATAGGTGTATTCATCTCCTTTTGAAACCTACGGATTGTGCGTATAGATTTAAAGTACATTAGGAGTTCTCTGGTTTGGTTGGACTAAGGCTCTAAAGAATTCCAAGATTTTTTGAATGTACTCCAAGCTTAAAAAGGCAATGGTTATGGCTTCGTGAAAGCTTACTATGCTTCTCTTTCTTCCTCTACTGTAATTCTTTTCCTCTAGCAGATTGTATATGTATATGTTTGAATTGAGAAGAAGTGAAAGCAATGAAATCTTGAGCGTTTGTGTGTGTGTGTATGTGTGTGTGTGTGTATGTGTGTTTGAGTGTGTGTGTGTGTGTGTGTATAAGTGTATCAGTTAGTTTGTGTATATGGTTTGCTTGTGAGATGTGAGTTTGTGAGAGTTAAGCATTTATAGAAATTCAAATGCTTGAAGTCCATCAGTTTTGTGGTTGTAAATTTGAACACACCCATACACAGATAGTTTCAACATAAAGTCACTCATTGCACGTCAATGATTCAAGATAATAATGCGGCTGATTGATTGAAATCAATCAGTTCATTGGTTCTTTTAGTTTGGGTTTAGTCAGTTATGCTAGTTAAGTTGGCTTTATAAAATATCCTAAACATGATTATTAGGGACAGTAATATAGGCGATGTGGTGTTATATTATATTAATGGCTTTTATCCCAAATCGTAGGGTGTTTTAGGGGTGCAGTCTTTACATGATAATAAAATTAACATACTAGGGGTTACAAAATTAAAGGCATTTCATTTACAACTAATCATAGGTACTAATTGTTTATTAAAATAATACAACTACTAGGAATAATACACAGTAATAAAATATAAACTGTTATTTATTTAATATAAAGGAAAAGAAAATTACAAGTTGCTACAGTGGTTTATGATGAGCTATAGTCGTTGCCCTTGATGAGCCAAAGCATCCTCTAACTGTTCCATTCTATCCTGAGCATTAGCCATGGGTGCCCTTGCATTTGTAATTCAGACTAGTCTTCCTGAATTGGGGGGACAGACCCAAGAAGGTGTGCTTGAGATCTTCTTTAGAGCTATCTCTAATCAGTTTACGTACCCACACGTGCCCAAATAAGAAATTTTTTTTATCTTCGAGTCTTAAGTTTTTGTCATTTTTATTAGGATCTCTCAATGCAATGCATGAAATATGAATGACCGACCTTAAATGCAAGAAATTTACATAGCCATATAAGTCCTAACCGCATCATCGAGAATCCTTTCTTATCCCAGAACCATCATAATCACTATCACGCTTGTCATTCTGTGATTGGAAATTCATGTGTGACAAGGCTTATAACAGTTTAGGTCTAATAAGGGCTACTCTAGTAGGTAGGACACAGACAAGCTTAATGATTCATTATCCCACATAAGCGTAACTCATAGTCCCAGTAGAACACCTAAGCTTGTCATTCGTAGGTTATGTGACGATCATATCATATAGACAAAATGCCTATAGCATTAGACAGGTCTATGTGTTACATATCACATAGGCTTTCTTGTTGACAAGCGGGGGTATTTGTAAAATACAACCACGCTAAAAGAAGAAAATGTATGGATTTAGTTTACAATTCCTCCATTTATCTGCAATTTGAATTACAACGCCAGTTTATACACATTTTGATTAATCTATGATAAGTTGTGTGTTTTAGTTGCAATTTGTGCAGACTACAGTTGCTGTGTGAAGAATTGAAAGATAACGATAAAAGGAAATGCTGAATTCTAATGAAGACAATCAAAAGTTGAAATACAGAGTTCGAGCGATTGAAGACCATTCGATCGATCGAAGGTTCGATCGATCGAGATAAATTCAAGCGATCGAAGTCCCCAAGAGTTCAATCGATCAAGAATCGTTCGATCGATCGAACATGCCTTTTATCAGATTTTTACACGCACGCAGCAGAGGAGAAACTTAACCCTAAGCATTAGGTCTCTGCTATATATATTCGTATTGTATACGTCCTTAAGGACGCCCAGATTGTTTTCTTCAATTTTTTAGAGAGAGATAGAGGTTTTATGTGTTATTGTAGGTCTTGGAGGTTGGATATTGCTTTTGGATTGCTATTCTCATAGTTTAATACAAGATTTTCATTCCAGGTTACTTAGTATTGTTCTACTTACATTCTATTAGTAGTTTAGAGTAGTATAATCTGTTGGATTTAAAGTTGTGCATGCTAATTAGAGTTACACCATTAGTTTACATAATTTTCATGTTCAAAACGCAAACAAACGCATCCTTAATGAACCTTTACGTTAAAAACAATACTGTGACACTCCAGACCATGTCTGAGTAGTCCCCAGGTTGGGAGATCACTTCGATCGTGATCTCAGGCCTCTGCCATGCAGCAGAATAATTCCTGTGTTCGATCGATCGAAGTTAGTTTGATCGATCGGACCAGAGACATAGTCGAGCGATCCAAGTTAGTTCGATCGATCGAGAGAAGAAGATGTTCGATCGATCGAAAGCGCGTCGATCGATCGAACCCTCTGATTCTTGAGGACATTCTATGCAGTATTCCTAGACTTTCTGCTTTACTGATTAGTTATCAAACTGTCCCCAAACGCTCAGTTTGTCAAAACAGTCTTTAAACTTAAAGCCTTAAGGCATTTTTCTTCAATACCCTTTGCAAACCACCCTCAATGCTAACACCATTGTAGGTGCGAGTCCTAACTATTGAACCAAACCGCTTCTGTGTATTTCAAACTTAAATGTAATGACATAGTCCTGGTCATGAAAGGACTATGGATTCTTTATCCTAAGAGAAATACGAAATACTGTAGAAAATGTGCTCCATTGAGCTTCAATGCAACTGCATGGTAGATGGTTAGGTCGCGGTGGATTCGTGTAATCCCAACTTTCCTTTTTAATTAAGAAAAACACATTTTAAATTATCACTTTAATTAATTAGTTGGCAATTAGTTTATTTTAGTTTAATTATTTTTAGTAGTTGATAAATTGTGGGACTTTGTGTTCTACATTTCTTTAAAATATAGAATTTTATTTTCCCTTTTTGAGATTAATCTAAGTATTTAGTTTACCACCTTCCCTATGGGATCGACCTAGACTTAATCCAGTTTACTACTTGCACGATTACCTACACTTGGGTATAGCACACAAGCGCACACAGAAAAATTCTCGTGTCAAGTTTTTGGCACCGTTGCCGGGGAAGGCGACGAGCTAACTCTTAGATTACCTCCATCTTTCCTTATCTCTTTCTGTTTTTCTTTTGTCTTTTGTTCTTTAGATAAAAACTACTTAGGGTCTTTCCCTTTATGTCCGATAATTCCATCGAAGAAATTTTTGGAAATCCACTCTATTCATCCAATTTATCTAGTTCTATTAACCCCATAGTTACACCGATCGACTCAATGGCCGACAATCAAAGCGAAAATGGTGATAATGTGGTTGTACCAATCGACGATTCACTTCGTCCTTTGTGCGATCTCATGACAACTGAACATGCGCCCACACCTTCTTGCATTCTCATTCCACCCCATGCAGGTGAATTTCAAATTCACAATGGAATGATTCAACTCCTTCCTACCTTTCATGGAATGGAGAGCGAAAAGGCATATCTACATGTCAAAGACTTTGAGAATGTTTGTAAAACTTTCTCACAGAATTGTCCTGTAGATGTGACACGTTTAATGCTATTTCCTTTCACTCTGAAGGACAAAGCAAAAGCATGGTTACTCACCTTGAAGCCAAACTCCATCTACACTTGACATGCAATGAATACCGCTTTCTTGAAGAAATTCTTTCCAATAGGCATGACCACCGAGCTTAAACGACAAATAAACTCTTACAAACAAAAGAGCAATGAAATGTTCACCCAAACTTGGGAGCGTTTCAAGGATTTGCTACTCTCATGCCCACATCATGGGTATGAAAAATGGCGAACTATCAGCTACTTTTATGAAGGGCTAAATGGTGAAACGAAAAAGCTGGTCGAGACCATGAGTTCGGGGCCATTTCTTCGTAAAAACACGGAGGAAGCTGAAGCTCATTTTGAGTGGCTAGCTGAACATACCCATGAGTGGTCAAATTCAGATGATATCCCACGATCACAGATATCCTGCGTAGAAGAGAAAAGTTTATATCAACTAAAAAGTGAGGATCATCTGATGAATAAGTATGAAGAACTGGTAAAGAAAGTGGAAGAATTGGGGATGAAAGGAGAGAGTTCTAGGTAGTTTTTGCCTGAAGAACCATGTGGCACATGTAACATGCTGGGACACACTACTCAATATTGTCCAAATGTGCCATATTTTCAAGAACAACCCCCCATAGAAATGAATGCCATGCAAGGGTATAGGGGGCGGGGAATTCCTACAACAATTATAATCCACAAAATAATAGATGGAATCACCCCGGGTTCGACTGGAAAAACAATGCTGGGACCCAAAACCAATTTCAACAACAACAGCCCTACAATAACAATAATCAATATCAAGGGCAATACAACAGGCAGTCCCAGCCATTCAATCAGAATAGAACAAACAACTACAACCAAGCTCAACCCTCTAACAACCAACAAGCAAATATTTACGTGCCACCTCACAAGAAGGTGCAGGAGGAAGATCCACTCTCTAATGCAAACTTAACACAATAGTTAATTCAAATGATGAGTAAAATGTCCGCAACATTAGAGAGGATGGATGCACGTCAAAAGGGTTCGAGTGGTACATTTCCTGCTCAACCACTTCCAAACCCCAAGGGATACAACAATGGCCCTCCTAACCATAAACAAGCAAAAGCCGTGACAACATTAAGAAGCGGCAAAGTCATAGGGCAAAACATGCCTCATTCTACTCCCAAGGAGTATGAAGAGGAGGAAGTGGTAATTAGGAGAAAACCATCCACTCAAGAAGAGGAGTTGTCTACTAATGATAAATCAGTAGAATTAAACAAGGACACTCCTAAAGAAGTATAAAAAGTTGAGAGAAGGCCTGGAAAGGAGCCAGTCATTGACGCATTACCTAAGTTCCCTTTCCCTGCACCTTATCCTCAAAGGCTTAAGAAACCCCAAAACGAGGCAAAGAATCAGGAGTTCTTGGAGTTGTTCAAACAAGTTAAAATCAATCTCCCACTCATTGATGCAATCAAACAAGTGCCAGCCTACGCTAAGTATTTGAAAGACTTATGCACGGTCAGGCAAAGTGTAAAAAAACATGCTTATGTCGCTTGCCAAGCAAGCGCAATAATTCAAAATGAGTTGCCTCCAAAGCTTAAAGACCCTGGCACCCCAACTGTCTCGTGTAGAATTAGGAATCAAAGGATAGATAACGCACTCCTTAATCTAGGAGCAAGCGTGAACTTGCTGCCATATTCAGTATATAAACAACTAGGGTTGGGTGAACTCAAACCCACTAGAGTTGCATTGCAATTGTCAAACAGGTCAGTCAAATATCCTAGAGGAATACTGGAGGACGTTCTAGTGCAGATAGACAAATTTGTCTTCCCGGTGGATTTTGTGATTTTGGACACTGAACCTGTGTCTAATCCATGTTCACAAATCCCAGTGATTTTTGGACTTCCATTCCTCAACACCATTGATGCCACAATCAAAATAAGGAGTGGTATCATGACCATCGTATTCGGGAATATGACTTTAAATGTCAAGATTTTTTCAAATCCCTGACCTGCAGAATATGAGGATGAAGAAGAAGTGAACTTCATCGAAACGATCATCAAAAATGAGGTTGATTTGGTTGACTACAAAGATCCTTTGGAGGTGGTAGTGTCACAATTCAACGCTACTTATCGACCCAATAACTCTACCCCATTGGACGCTGCTCTAAATCATGATTGCCTCATGATGGAAACTAAAGAGGAGGATAGAGAGGAATGCATGAGGGTCACCCCATATTTACCCTTGCCTCCGAAAACGAAGTTAACCACGCCTTCGAACTTTCAGTTTCCCGATCTTGAATTAAAGGAGCTTCCAAAAGAGCTCAAATATGTTTTTCTGGGGACTTAAAAGACTTATCCCGTTATAATCTCAGCATTGTTAAGTTTAGAATAAGAGGATAAGTTGGTCCAAATGCTCAAACTGCACAAGGGAGCATTAGGATGGACTATTGCCGACCTGAAAGGCATAAGCCCATCTATTTGCACCCATAAGATATATCTGGAGGAAGACGCCAAACCTTCGCGAAAAATGCAGAGGCTTCTGAATCCAAATATGCAAGAAGTTGTGAAGATAGAAGTCCTAAAACTTCTAGACATTGGGATAATATACCCTATCTCTGACAGCCCTTGGGTTAGTCCAACCCAAGTGGTGCCCAAAAAGGCCGGTATAACAGTAATCCCAAATAAAGACGGCGAGTTAGTACCAACACGAGTCCCCACCGGATGGCGGATGTCTATTGACTATCGAAAGTTGAATACTGTGACCCGGAAAGATCACTTCCCGCTGCCATTCATGGATCAAATGCTAGAATAAGTGGCGGGTCATAAGTATTATTATTTTTTGGACGGATACAGTGGGTACAACCAAATTGAAATTGCTCTTGAAGATCAGGAGAAAACAACATTCACATGTCCGTTCGGTACGTTTGCTTACCGCCGCATGCCTTTTGGATTATGCAATGCACCTGCTACTTTTCAGCGGTGTATGTTAAGCATTTTCAACGATATGGTTGAACAGACACTCGAGGTTTTCATGGACGACTTCTCGGTGTTTGGCCATAGTTTCGATAACTGCCTAGAAAACCTTAAAAATGTGTTAGCGAGATGCGAGGACAAACACCTACTACTAAACTGGAAAAAATGCCACTTCATGGTAACCAAAGGAATTGTCCTCGGCCACACTATCTCTGACAAAGGTATCCAAGTCGATAAAGCGAAAATTGATATAATTTTGAATTTACCTGTCCCTCATATAGTTAGAGACATCCGTTCTTTTCTGGGACATGCAGGATTTTATCGACGCTTTATCGAAAATTTTAGTGCCATCTCTCGACCACTGTGCCAACTACTCGTTAAAGATGCACCGTTCGAATGGTCGGAAAATTGTCAAATATCCTTTGATGCACTAAAAGAACACCTTACCTCCGCACCGATAATACAGGCACCCAACTGGGGTTTGCCATTCGAACTAATGTGCGATGCTAGTGACTACGCCATTGGTGCAGTCCTGGGACAGAGGAAGGACGACAAGCCTTATGTTATATACTATGCTAGCAGAACACTCAATGAATCTCAAATAAATTATACAACTACTGAAAAAGAGTTACTGACAATAGTCTTCGCGTTGGATAAATTTAGGTCTTATCTGATAGGGTCCCCAATAATCTGTTTTACAGACCACTCGGCCCTCAAGTACCTGTTATCTAAGAAAGACGCAAAACAGAGGCTAATCTGTTGGATACTTCTACTCCAGGAATTTGATATCACTATCAAGGATAAAAAGGGAGTAGAGAATGTGGTTGCTGACCACTTATCTCAGTTAACATTCACAGACAATACTGAGCCCATACCAATCAAAGATGGATTCCCAGACGAGCAAATTATGGCAGTCTCGGGTTTACCCTGGTATGCTGACATAGTAAACTACCTAGCCACAGGACAAACTCCGAGACATTGGTCGAATCAAGACAGGAAGCGGTTCCTCTCATTTGCACGCCATTTCTTTTTCGATGACCCTTATTTATTCAAGTATTGTGCTGATCAGGTCATCAGGCGTTGCGTCCCTAATGAGGATATAACCGTAATTCTAGCCTCGTGCCACTCTGAAGCGTGTGGTGGCCACTTTTCTTCCCAAAAGACCGCACAAAAAGTCCTACACAGCGGATTTTATTGGCCCACCATATTTAAGGATGCTTATTCTTTCTGTAAATCGTGCCAACGTTGTCAAAAGCTAGGTAATATTTCAAAAAGAAATTCTATGCCCTTAACCCCTATTATCACAATTGAAATATTCGATTGTTGGGGCATTGACTTTATGGGCCCGTTCCCTAAATCAAACAACTGCGAATACATACTCCTAGCTGTGGAGTACGTATCAAAATGGGTGGAAGCCATACCGACGAGACGCAATGACCACAAAACAGTCATGTCTTTTCTCAAGGAAAACATTTTATCGCGTTTCGGAACCCCAGAAGCATTATTAAGTGACCAAGGCAAGCATTTCTCCAACAGGCCTTTGGAAGCACTACTCAAGAAATATGGGGTACACCATAAAATCGCTCTAGCGTACCACCCACAAACAAACGGGCAGGCGGAGTTGGCTAACCGTGAAATCAAACACATACTTGAAAAAATGGTTAGTTTCAATAGAAAAGATTGGGCTTACAAACTGACTGATGCTTTATGGGCATACCACACTGCCTTTAAGACAAATTTGGGAATGTCTCCATATAGGCTAGTGTATGGTAAGGCGTGTCACCTTCCTGTTGAAATAGAACACAAAGCTTATTGGGCAACACGCTCATTAAACTTCGACATTAAAGAAGGAGGACATCTCCGGAAACTGCAGTTGGCAGAACTGGAAGAAATCCGGCGAGATGCATATGACAATGCCAAACTCCACAAGGAATGGTTGAAGGCTCGTCATGACCGAACGATTTTTTGAAAATCTTTCGAACCTGGATAGAAAGTTTTATTATATGATTCACGCTTTCATCTCTTCCCGGGAAAACTCAGATCCCGGTGGACAGGACCTTTCACAGTCAAATCTGTCTTTCCACATGGGGCCGTGGAGCTATTTAATCTTAAGAACGATGGAAGTTTCAAGGTCAATGGCCAGAGAATAAAACTGTTTTTAGAAGATTTCCAACCTGAGATCGAGCACATCCAATTGGATGAGCCCAACTATACTTCAAACTAAAACGCCCAAGTGCGTTCTCCCAATGTTGTTGTATTGTTTCTTTTCCTGTTTTTTGTTTTGTTTTATCTTTTGTCTGTCTTTTTGAATGTGATCCTGATCCAAATCTGCTATTCCACTTTTATCTCGTGCAGGCTGTCCACTATGAGAGATGACAATATTCACTCGATAGGGTCATGGGCTGATTCAGGATATCAGAACCCACAGTGGACTGCTGATGAAATAGCATTTTGCTTATCTCCATACCAAGGGCCAGGAGCCGATGACATCGTTGACTTATCCTACCGATATATCCCGTATGATCCCGCGCTCCTTCAGATCAACCCATTTGCGCACATGGAAATTCCTGAAGAGGAGGGAGAGCCAGAAGGATATGCTGTGTGGGAGGTCGACGACGCTCTAATGGAACAATGGGAAAATGACTCAATGTGGGAGCCATGGGAAGAAGAGGACTTACAAGATGTGGTGCCCGAACCCCACAATGCTATTTTCACATATGTTGACGACTTTCTGGTCGTCCAGGTGGTTCCCTATATTTATGTCCATTTGATCTATTTGTTGTTCAGGCTTCAATGCCCTCTACCTGCTAGTGCACCTGGGGATATCCAGCCAATAGTGAGGTTAACTCTGGGTCATATTCCATTCTTTTTCTTTTCGTTTTGCTCTTCCTTTTTGTTTTTTCTGTTGCTCTTGTTAACTTATTTTCTCCATTTTTGTTTTTGTTTCCCTTTGTCAGGAATATCACTATGAATCTACCATTCCCACCGTTGTTCCTTCCACATCAACTTTTCCATGGATTTGGACCATACATAAGGTCCCCAGACACCCCGCCGTAAGAGGACAGTCCGATGCGCAATTATACTCCATTTTCTTTGTCTCCATCTGGATCTCCTGTTGTCGGTGCTATCAATTTCTTAGAGAGTTCGGCCTTGATCGATGATGTCCTCGCTGCTTTCCGCTTGTTCTGGGAAAGGGAATCATCAAGTTCCGACTCTACATTTGCAATTCTGGTGGAGGACGAAGTTATGGAAGAAGAAATGTTCATTCTCGAAGCATAGTGTTTAACTTCAATTGTTTTCTGTCATTTCTACTTTATTTCATCAATTGAAGTGTATTCCTAGACGGAGTTTTTAGTAATTTCAGCTTTCTTTTCATTTTTCTTTATCAATAAGGTTTTAACCACCAAGTTGGGGGCATGAATATTATAAGTGGATGATATTTTAAGGATTTATTTATATAAAATTTATAATGTTCTATTATGAGGTTGATGTTTTTGGCTTACATGTTCTGGCAATGCACTGTTTTATCCTTATTCTGTATGACCAGATCAATTTTGGTTAGTTGGGGGTGTGTAATTTCTCAATTCAGTGATAGTGTAGAATTTCTATGTTCGATCGATCGATCGAACGTATCTCGATAGATCGAGAGTGCCTTGACCTCGAGCGCTTGAGAAGAACTCAATTAATCGGCGTTTCGATCGATCGAGCCCATTCGATCGATCGAAACCTGTTTTTATACGAGGCGTCTTTTAGAATTTTTTTCAGTCTCTCCGTCTCTCTCCCTTCCTCGAGCGATCGAACACAGAAAGCGGATCCCTCGATTTTGGCTTCCCCCACTTCATACTACATCCATTAAGGAGCTCCGGATTCCCCGTATCGTCAGTGGCACCACCGGCACCCTACACCCAGCGCGTCTCTCGAGGTGAGCCCCCGCGTTACCTCTCGTAGTTCTTTTCTTTTCAAATTCATATGGGGGTGCCCCCCATAGATTCTTTAACTCCTTTTTGTAGTGTTATCCATGTTTTTGTTGTTTTCGGGCCATCCCCAGTCTCAATCGTTGGAACTAACACTACGCTGTTCTCGATTGATCCAACTGGTTTTGATCGATTGAACCCAGCTACTGTTCGATCGATCGAACATTATTGAGCGATCGAACCAAAGATACTCTCGATCGATCGAACAGACTTCGATCGATCGAAGTGTGGCAGTTTCTTTATCTTTATTATTTGCCCTGTTCTAATGTTTCTCTCGTTGTTTTTTCCTTTTCAGGGCTTTATTATGAATCCGATCACTGGCTACCACAAAGCCAAGTCGTTTGACCTCGCTATACCCGACCCAGTTCCAGATTACGTATTTAGAAATGAGGAAGACCGCGTTTGGTTCACCCGCTACTTCCAGTCACGGAAGGTCATGATCGAGCGTCCCCTTGAGACTGCCTGGCTGGCTACTCCGTGGTACCTTTCACGGATATGTGTCATGCCCCAGTGGTACACACTATTCTCCCAGCCTAAGCAGGTGAATCTATCTTGGATCCGGGAGGCATGTGCGACGATGATCCAGGATCCGGTTGCTCCGTTCACCCTTCGCTCATTTTTCCGTGGTCGGGAGATCATCTTCAGCCCGGCCACCGTAGTTGTTGCTATTGGGGTACCGGAGGTACCAGATTGTGTATGCCCACATCGACCCGACACACCTCTGCTATCACCGACCATCATTATCTGAGAGATTACCGGGGGAGCACTTCCGACATGGGATGGCGAGGCTCTTATTCCTGACCTCCACCTCACAGACAATTACCATATGCTCCACCTCGCCCTGAGCAATTGCCTATTGGTGACCTCATATCGGAAGAAGATCGCGGCGTGGTATGCTAGGGTATTATATGCGATTGGGACTTGACGGCCAGTCTGTTTACCCCGCCTTTACATCGACTTCATGCGACACTCTACACGCTATATTTAGGCTAAAAAGCACCTGAAGGGTGCTTGGGCTATTCATCGGGTGATCGAGCATACGGGTATCATTCCTTTGGCGGGCGGTATGACTGCCCAGTCCCACAGTCGTTTGGTGAGACAGCTTCCCGCCGATCCGATGCGCAAAAGAGGAAGCGAAAAGGAAAAGGTAAGGCGAAGGTGGGAGAGAACAGGAGACGTGGAGGCAGGACAGATACTGAGGGAGCCGCTTCTGGGACGCCCACAGAGGCTGAGGAGCATGACTCGGAGGAGGAGTTAGACCCTGTTGAGGAGGTGACGAGATTTGAGTTGAGACATAGGTCTCAAGCTCGTACACAGGGAGAGTCTTCTTCTGCGCCTCTCCCGACTATTCATGAGTTGTTATTGGAGGAGAGAGAGGCCAGGATTCGACTTGAGGGTAAGGTGGATGTGATGACTACCTTGCTGGAGGCGATCTTGATACAGATCGGCGTTGATCAGATGGCTCATACAGTTGCACCTACCGTACCCAGCGGTCCACCTACAGCAGCTCATGTCACTTCCACCGATCCACCTACTACATCTGCTGCTCCATCACCCCTCACTGCCCCATCTGCCTCTGCCCCTACTGGTCCTTCATTATCCGATCCCCCGGTTGAACTTTCTGTTCCTACTACATCTGCTGTACCGCCTACTGCCCATCATTATCAGCGGGACCACCTACTACAGAGATACCATTTACACCTCCCCATGTTGTGGCCGACACATCAGTTTCTACTCCGGCTGCCACGATTGTGAGTGATCCGGCTACCACTACTACAGGTGTTGAGGGTGGTGTTATGGATGCTCCGGATCTAGTGATTGACATTTTATCTAATGTTCCCGATGATGGGTAGTATGGGGGTTTTGTTTTTTTTGGATTTTTGGTTGGTTTGGTATATTCTGGGTTGTTTGTTGGGTATTTTTGGACACTGTTGGGTTGTTGTTTATGTTGTTGGTGGTTTGGATGGTTTGGATATTTGTTTATATGGCATATCGAGATTTTATTATCGTTGTTCTGTTCGTTCACTTTCCTATATTTTCGGTGATGTATTTTATTTTATGTTGGCTCTGCTGCCATACATTTCCTATCTATTTGATCTTGGCTTTTTGGAGTATGTATGTTTGCTGTACAGGTTGTTACTATTCCGATTCTTACGATGACATTTCAGGTGATATCTCTCTCTCTGTTTTTGAAAATCGCCTACTGAGGACATTGCAATTTTCAGTTGGGGGTGGGATATAGATAGATAATCACCTGTGCACATTTTCTACGTAGCAATCTGGACCACTTTATTTATTGGCAAACGTCATACAATCTCCATTATTATCAACATTTCGATTTCAAAACAAATTTAAATACAAAATTTTAAAATTTTCAAACTATTAAATTTCAATTTTTGAATTAAATTGGTAAAATTATTTTGAATATTCACTTCTATTTAGCTGTTATCAAGCAATGACACGATCATTTTATTCTCATCCTTTTATGAATTAAGTTCAAGCATTTTTCTAGTTCTCTAGGATGAATGCATATGTTGATCATTCATGTATCCAAATCATTTGCACATGTTAATAGCTATGCAGAAAACTTAAAATAAGAATTAATACGACTTTTGTACTTTAAAGAATGAAGTAGTGAAAACTAGTCACCCTTAGTGAGCTTTTGAATCCGATCTTCATTTCTGAGGGAATTATCACATTAATTTCGAATTGTCTTCATTGAAAATGCCGATTAGAATTCGTTGAATAGTCTCTAATTCTTTATTTTGGCTTCTTAATAGAGGAGAACGTTCAAGATTTACCAACTAAACTCAATGAACATGTAAGTGTTAAAAATTAAGAAGTTGAGAAAATGATTTAAGCCATCGATATTTGCTCCTTATCTTTCCATATACCTGTATCAACGTTCTAACAATATGTGTTGCTCTTAACCCCACACCGAGTAAATACTTCCAAATTTATTATAAACTTCTAAATCCCTAATCCTATACTTTGACCTCAATGAACCCCATTGCACATCTAATGTGATTAAATTGTTGAAGTATGTTATGAGGAGGGAGTAATAGTGGGAGGGGCTGCATAAAAGAAAAGAAAGAATATGGATTCCTGGTTAAAAAAAAAATTATACATATATGTAGAGGATGGTTGGAAGTAAGTAAAGAGGAAAGTACCGAGTTCAATCACATGATAGAGATGTGCAACTTCCTACCCTTTCATTTCTACCTTGCTAAATAAGAACACTGTCAAGTCAAAGTCTTAATGATTTTTAACAACTTAGTTTAAACATGAGCGTGTAATTTGAGTTATCCACGGTATTTCGCTCCTCTAGTAAGTAGCATTCCTGTCTTGAGACTATACACTCTAAAATGTTCGTCTTTTATAGAGTAGAGTATGGAAGCATTAGTATCCGAAAAATCACTCTTATCAAAGCTTCCATATCTTGTGCGATCATTATTAACCAAGTTTCTGTGGGATGTTCATTTTTGAGGGTAATAA
Source organism: Hydrangea macrophylla (assembly GCA_033977485.1). Lineage (NCBI taxonomy): Eukaryota > Viridiplantae > Streptophyta > Magnoliopsida > Cornales > Hydrangeaceae > Hydrangea > Hydrangea macrophylla. The sequence continues at coordinate 56,707,789 of CM066988.1, read as the reverse complement.
CCATGTGAGGCTTGAGTTGAAACTACAAGTTCTGAAAGGTGTGATAGTCTAAACAACTCTAAATAAAGTTTAATGTATAGCTGTTAATTTCACACACACACACACGGATACATGGATGTGATGCATATGTTATTTTTATCTTGGTGGCATGAGGAGCATGTGTATTTCTTTCATGGTTTGAATGAGGATGATATGATTTGTGGAGCTAAATTAGTAGTTGAATAAAAGGGGAATGTTTAAAAGATTGTTCTATATCTTTTTGAGCTAAATCAGAGAATTTTGTGGGTATATTCACTGCAAACTCTCACGAGACAACACTCGTCCACTAGGGGGAACCTAGGGGTTTAACGGCTTGTTGCATTCGCTAAATGCAATCGTGATTCCTGCGAAAGTGAGTTAGGTAGTTTTTTCTTATTATTTTAATTGACTTGAGTTTAATTTATTATTAGTCATTGTAGTATTAGTGTACCTTGTTTTTATGTTCGCTCTATTGCTAAGGACTAGCAAATCGCTAGTTGGGGGTTGTGACAAGCGGGGGTATTTGTAAAATACAACCGCACTAAAAGAAGAAAATGTATGGATTTAGTTTACAATTCCTCCATTTATCTGCAATTTGAATTACAACGCCAGTTTATACACATTTTGATTAATCTATGATAAGTTGTGTGTTTTAGTTGCAATTTGTGCAGACTACAGTTGCTGTGTGAAGAATTGAAAGATAACGATAAAAGGAAATGCTGAATTCTAATGAAGACAATCAAAAGTTGAAATACAGAGTTCGAGCGATTGAAGACCATTCGATCGATCGAAGGTTCGATCGATCGAGATAAGTTCAAGTGATCGAAGTCCCCAAGAGTTCAATCGATCGAGAATTGTTCGATTGATCGAACATGCCTTTTATCAGATTTTTACGCGCACGCAGCAGAGGAGAAACTTAACCCTAAGCATTAGGTCTCTGCTATATATATTCGTATTGTCTACGTCCTTAAGGACGCCCAGATTGTTTTCTTCAGTTTTTTAGAGAGAGATAGAGGTTTTATGTGTTTTTGTAGGTCTTGGAGGTCGGATATTGCTTTTGGATTCCTATTCTCATAGTTTAATACAAGATTTTCATTCCAGGTTACTTAGTATTGTTCTACTTACATTCTGTTAGTAGTTTCGAGTAGTATAATCTGTTGGATTTAAAGTTGTGCATGCTAAATAGAGTTACACCATTAGTTTACATAATTTTCATGTTCAAAACGCAAACAAACGCATCCTTAATGAACCTTTATGTTAAAAACAATACTGTGACACTCCAGACCATGTCTGAGTAGTCCCCAGGATCACGATGAAATCGTGATCTCAGGCCTCTGCCATGCAACAGAATAATTCCTATGTTCGATCGATCGAAGTTAGTTCGATCAATCGGACCAGAGACAAAGTCGAGCGATCGATGTTAGTTCGATCGATCGAGAGAAGAAGATGTTCGATCGATCGAAAGCGCGTCGATCGATCGAACCCTCTGATTCTTGAGGACATTCTATGCAGTATTCCTAGACTTTCTGCTTTACTGATTCGTTATCAAACTGTCCCCAAACGCTCAGTTTGTTAAAACAGTCTTTAAACTTAAAGCCTTAAGGCATTTTTCTTCAATACCCTTTGCAAACCACCCTCAATGCTAACACCATTGTAGGTGCGAGTCCTAACTATTGAACCAAACCGCTTTTGTGTATTTCAAACTTAAATGTGATGACATAGTCCCGGTCATGAAAGGACTATGGATTCTTTATCCTAAGAAAAATACGGAATACTGTAGAAAATGTGCTCCATTGAGCTTCAATGCAACTGCATGGTAGATTGTTAGGTCGCAGTGGATTCGTGTAATCCCAACTTTCCTTTTTAATTAAGAAAAACACATTTTAAATTATCACTTTAATTAATTAGTTGGCAATTAGTTTATTTTAGTTTAATTATTTTTAGTAGTTGATAAATTGTGGGACTTTGTGTTCTACATTTCTTTAAAATATAGAATTTTATTTTCCCTTTTTGAGATTAATCTAAGTATTTAGTTTACCACCTTCCCTGTGGGATTGACCTGGACTTAATCCAGTTTACTACTTGCACGATTACCTACACTTGGGTATAGCACACAAGCGCACATAGAAAAATTCTCATGTCACTTGTCATCTCACAAAATCCCAGGGGCAAACAAGGAAAGTGCACACATTGTCATACTTGGTTCAGCCCTAAAGGATTGGTTCTATGGCTACTATATGCAACGTAAATGGATAAGGTCACAAGGCCCCCTACTAAGATGTCCTATATATCCCCATTACTGGATTTGGAATGGTACGTGGACATGCTTTTTATACCCAAAGGTACGTGCTAGGGAAGGGAAGTCCTCCACAGGGGTGAACTAACATGTTGCAAGCCCCAGCTTTGGTTTGCCTAAGTTTTCTAAAACTAATGCACATTTTATCCACATAACATAAAGTCAACAGACCTTGAAAGTTTTGGAGTCTAACCCTTTTTGTAGGTCCCTAGTAGAGTCGCCAATTGTGGGAACCCAAAAGCCAAGTATAGGACCTAGAGAGACTAAGCCCTCTCGATTAACCCTACACAAATCTCATGTCAACGTGACAAGTGAAAATCAATTACTTCATTAGCCTTTTGACTGAACTGAACTGAACTGAACTGAACTGATCGATTTAGATTAATCGTATTTGGATTCCATGGGGATTTGTATCCATACTATTGAGGCTACATGATGCCCATAGGAATTTGAGAATGTACGAGGAGTAATCCATACATTTAATTCTACAAGGCTAAAGTGAGAAAAGAGTCTCACGCTATAGAGTCGCCACTTGGTTTAAGAAAACCAAGAGAACTAATCTTTTAGTCCAATGGATAGAGTGCATCGCCCTTCGTTACCAAAGAACTCGCTTTGGGGGCGAAGGTACAAGAGAGGAAGAAGCTAGATCGTGCTAAAACACACCCTCTAGCCCCATTCGAAGATTGGCCTATACTTAGCTTTCAAGGACTATGACTAGACATTATATAGACTATTTTCATCTATTTATGCAACCTAAATCTACAATCATAATCCAAATAAAAATAGAAAACTTGAAATAGAAAAACATGCATAACAACTAAGCAAGTACCCTACAATGCACATGCTAAAGTAGTAAACTCTGGAGTATAGCGCATACCTACACATTCATATGCAAGACAAAATTAGAATTAAACGTACAAATTACACCCAAAACCCTAGAAAATCATGATCTCTAAGCACAATTAACCATATAGATAATTGAATCCAATTTTATCCTCCTATGCATGCTTCTAGGAGATTGCAAGAAAACGGGAAATAAAAGGGATGATTCAAGAGAACGTACCTTGTAGCATAGCATTCCCAATCATATCATATCCTTGTCAAAATAGGGTTAGGATAACAATATTCACGTGTATTGGAAGTAAACATGACTTCTAGGTGAGATGGTGTGCATGTGTAACCCTAATTCCATCATGGATACCCTAATATTCCAAGTCTAGGTAGTATGCATGAACCTCATTAATAGATATGCATGGATAAGCATGTATGAGAAAAGAGTACTACATGATTAATCTAAGCTAGGTCCTGGATTAGGGTTTCATGATCCATAGTGAGATTGGGATAGCCATGGCTTAGCTGTCAATTCCACTAGTGGTGGTTATCCCATGGTTGGGATAGGGACCACCAGAGATAGCCTATCTATAACAGGATAGTAGACTAACCTAGGAGTTCCTAAAGATTGAACTACTAAGTTTATGAAAACAAAAAATAATTTATGAAAAAAAAAAAAAAAAAAAAAAAAAAAAGAACAAGAAAAACAAACAGAATAAACAAGAAAAACAAAATTAAACAAAATTATTAAACAGAATTATTTATGGACCATGAAACCAAAAAAAACAAACAGAAAATAAACAAGAAAAACTAAACTAAACTATGAACTACAAAACAGAATTATTTATGCCCTACTTGAATATAAACAAGGAAAACAAAACTATACTATGAACTTTCAATATCAAAAACTACAGAGAACAAGAAAAACTAAACTAAACTAAGATCTGAAGATCAAACTAAAAAAAGAACTTAAAAAAAAACTGAAGAAGGAATTACCCCAAGAACTTCCCTCAAATTCTTCTCTCTCTACTTTGACAGAACTCTGTTAACACTTGATCTCGAAGATCTGAACCCTAAACTAAGAAAATTTTATCTATCCCAAGAAGTTTTTCAGAAAGCCTAGGAACTCTCTCAATTGGAGTGCTCCAGAGCTCTCTAAGAGGTCTTAAGATTTTCCAGGTGTAAAAAATGAAGAGGTGGAGGCCTCTATTTGTACTTTTTTTCAAGGTGGCAGAGGCTGTAAATAAATGAAACTCCCCATATGCATTAGGGACTTGTAACTAGGGTGATTGAGGTGTACTTAGGTCTTTTTCAATCTTATCTCTAAGGTTTTGGACAAATTTGTGCTTTATTGGATGTATTTGTGCTTGTTCACATGCATTAGGGCGAAATCAACAGCTAGGATAAATCTGGGACTGGGGCGAAAGCCACAGTGGATTTTGGGAGTGCCACTCAACACTTAGAGGGTTAGCGTGGTAGTCAAGAGTGTCGTACGGTACTCACATGAGTGCCACTATGGCACTCGGCCTGGAAAGTTGTGTTTTCTCCCCTATTTTTGCGGGCTTCGTTCTCTCACATCGGACATCCAATTTAGACGCGTGATATACCGTTGGAAATGTATGGATATCTAGTTTGCAATGTTTTTGGTTTCATTCAAACAGGATTTGTGAATTATGAGTTATGGTCAAAAAGGTGCGATTAACTCCAAAAAGGAGCAAACCGATAAAGCGTAGAAAGATAAATTTGGCACGAAAATTCTCCTAAGTGGTTTTTGACCAACGTGAAGGCTTGCTCGGTTTAGGTTGATTTTGTCATTTCACATGGAAAATACTATCCTTAACTTGGGTTTTTGTTTCTATATTGAGTTTCTAACATACCTAAGTCTTCTTAAAGATTATTCTAACGTGTCTAAGAGACCACAGTGCTTCACAGAGTACCTGCATCATATAACCGACGGGCCAACAATTCACGAATTCGGTCATCGGATTGTTCTTGAGTAGGGGGTTCCACACGTCAAATGGACGAACAAAATGTGGTGTCTACAAGGAGGTAATTTCCTAAAATATAGTAGACGTTTGTGTAATTAGGCTATGTCTCAGGATAGTTAGAGTGTAATTCATCCTAAATTATTTAAAAAATTAAGTGGTGCGCACTGTTGGTTTGCGTGCACCAAGCACATGATATATATATATATATAGAGAGAGAGAGAGAGAGAGAGAGAGAGAAATGTGAGGTTGTTCCAATGAGAAAAATTATAATCTGATGAGAAAAATTATAACTTGATGACAAAAATTGTAATCACTATGAGGAAAAATTGTAACCGATGAAAAAATAATTGTAGTGATTACGAAAAAAAAAATAGGGGGAATTATTAGAAAATCCTAAAAGTAACTCTTATAAGTTTCAAACTCCATTTTGTTTGACCATTTGTTTAAAAGGACAAAAGGAATCTAAATCAGTGCTCATACGGTATAAATGCGCGCACCATAGAAAATCTTGTGCTTGAATTCAGCCCCCATGCGCGCCCCACGCGCCCGCCCACGCGTGCCACGCGCGCCCACTCGCCCATAGGCTGCTCGCACCGTGCGAGCAGCGTACTGTAGTATTTCTAATTTCAAAAAATGTTTTTAAACTTTAAACATCCATAACTTTTGACCTATAACTCCATTTTTCGCAAATTTTATACCGTTGGAATCGTGTCGACGAGAGCTACAAAACTAGTACCATTGTTGATATGTTTTGAGAAAAAAAATTTTCATATTTTTATATACATGAATAATAAGTGAAATTTCACTTGATATACATAAAATATTAAGTGAAATTTCACTCAATTCTAGAGCTTTTAAAAGCTCTCCAAAAAAAGCCCTAAGTTCAATTTTTGAAAAGCTCATAAACTAGTTACCAAATGAATTAACATGAAATTGTGCTTTAAAAAAGAAGAAACACCAAAATGGGGGCCAAACTAAGCCTTAATGTTCATGAGTTAAGTGAAATTTCAATAAATATTCATGTTGGCATGGTGATTTTTTTTTTTTTTAAACAATACATATTTTGTTAAAATACGCAAATTTCATAATCAATTATAAAACTCAAATTTTCAACCAAAACAAATGCAGGAATTCTTGTTAAAAATCGTCTTTTTTTAAATTTATTGTTGATATGTTTTGAGAAAAAAGATTTTCATGTTTTTACATACATAAATAATAAGTAAAATTTCACTTGATATACATAAATATTAAGTGAAATTTCACTTGATATACATAAATATTAAGTGAAATTTCACTCAATTCTAGAGCTTTTAAAAACTCTCCCCAAAAAAGCCCCAAGTTCCATTTTTGCAAAGCTCATAAACTAGTTACCAAATGAATTAACATGAAATTGTGCTTTAAAAAAGGAGAAGCACCAAAATAGGGCCAAACTAAGCCTTAATGAGGTAGCAATGACTTTATTGCTATTCGTCTTTTTTAAATTTTTTTTTCTCAAAACATATAAATTTGGCATACATAATATTAAGTGAAAATTCAATTAACCCGTACATGCTTTCTTCCTGAAAAACTTGAAGTTAAACTTAACATTCGTATACTCGTTTAATGAGATTTCACTTAGTAGGTTAAGTGAAAATTCACTAACTATTCCAAAGGTCGCTAGAAGTAACTCTCTAGAGTTTAAGGTATAATTTGATACTTTGTTAAAAAGTTCTCAAGTGTCAATTTAAGTAAAATTTCACTTAATATTCATATACAAGTTCAGTGAAATTTCACTTAATATTTTTATATGCGAAGTGAAATTTTACTTCTTTTTTTTCTCTTTCATATTAAACAATGCATATTTCTTTTATAAAAAAAAATCAAATTTCACAAATCAATTATAAAACATAGTTTTTCAATCCAAACAAATGCAAAATTCTTGTAAAAATTCACTAAAACTCTCCTTAAGAACAAAGTGAACATTCGGTTTTTTTTTCCTCACATCATATCAACTTGGCATACGTGAATATAACGTGAAAATTCAATAACCCATACACAAATATTATGTGAAAATTTTATTAGGTTCGTCTGGAGCATAATATGTAAAAATAAGAATTTTTTTCTTTTGCTCAAAAGGTATCAACAATGGTACTAGTTTTGTAGCTCTCGTCGACACGGTTCCAACGGTATAAAATTTGTAAGAAACAGAGTTGTAGATCAAAAGTTATGGAGGTTTAAAGGTTAAAAATGCATTTTCGAAATGGATATTATATGGTACAGCCACTCACACGGTGCGAGTGGCTGAAACCATAAAAACGCGCGCGTGAGGGCTTGGGAATATGTGGGATCTCCTATAGTGCATGCACTTGTACCGTGTGAGCACTGAATTAGATTCTTTTTGTCCTTTTTAGAAAGTGGTCAAACCAATTGGAGTTTAAAACTTTTGAGAGTTAGTTGAGGGGTTTTCCAACAATTATCTAAAAAAAAATATTTGTAACAAATGTGATTTTATAACCACCATCATGAGAAAAAAGTGAAACTACCATAACAAAAAAATTGTAACCCTTAAAATAAAAAATGGTAACATGATGATAAAAAATTATGACTAACACAATCATCATAAAAAAAAAAAAAAAAAATCATGTGGCACACAGGAGAAGTTTCCAAATTATTTTAGATTCAGCCGACTTCATCTTGATTGCGACTTTCATATCCTAAATGAAAGTGTACCACGTGGCACACACCGACACACGCTAAACCATGCCGACGAATCCAGAATCCAAATAGTTTATTAGTGGTAGTAATACATACATCATCAGATAGTCCCTAATCCCATTCATGACAAAAGTCCAAAAGGAGAGTTGTAATAAATGAAGTTGACTAAAGAAAACAAAAGGTGGGTTTGGCAATTTCCACACCATTCAATTCAACAACCAAAGTACCCACCCCTTTTCCTTCTTAATGATTCCATGCGCTTTTCAAATTTTCCACTTCATTCATAATTTCATACTCATGACAGTATGAGAATTCTTAGCACTGATCACCTTCCATTGAATTCATGTCCTTTCCCCTTCAGACCTCATTTGTATATGAATAATAATGTAATGATTTCTACATTTTATTTCCAAATGCGTCAGTTATATAGTAGTAATAGGTGGTACCATATATGGGTGTGGTGCAATTAGCAGATCATTAGCGAAGAAAATAGTACTCCTTTCGTTTCTTTTTTTGAGTTCATTTTTGGAAATTTAACTTTTTAAGGGAACAAAAAGAATCTACATCTACTTTCTACAATTGTCCCTAATCATTACAATAACTTTTTTAGTTTTATCTTGGTGTAGATCTCAAGGAATGGTGGTTTTGGAAAGTAAGTAAAAATTATATACCAATTTAAGAATGTGGACACTAATTTTGGGGCATCCCAAAATGGAATATAGGACTCAAAAAAAGGGGATGGAGGGAGTAATATATTAGGGTAATATTTGTGACACACTCAAAGACATAATTTTTTGGACAAAACCTAAAAGATGTGTCTACCTCTCTCACGTGTCACTGTAGAGTCTAGTGACATCACAGGAGAGATATAGACACGTCTTTTAGGTTGTGTCCCGAAAGTTGTGTCTTTAGGTGTGTCTCAATCTTTACTCAATATATTATTGCTTTTCAAATGTGATATGCAAAAATCAACAACACATGTCTCAATGGATCCACTTATTTTTAAAGGCAATTTGTCGACACGATTTCACTATTATTGAAGGTGGTTCCACCGGCATATGTATTTTTTTTTTTTAAGAGAAACATGTGTTGGAAATCACATAATGGACACAAAAATTTGAAAAGCATAGCATTACTTCAAAGAAAATTAGGGATTCAAATTAATTTGGGAAACAAAGCATTACTCATTGTTTTTGTAAGATAAGAAAAGACCTATGGTACTTTTTCTACAAACTTCAAATATGATTGATTTACGTGTATAAATATGTCTATGTGACACATATTTGATATACATGTGAACCAATTTATTAATTCTAAAAGAGTATGGATATAGTATCTAAAAGAAAAGTATATGGGAGAACTCTTGGTTGCATTAAAGTGGTTTGGACGACCCTTTTTCGTCAAAGAGAGAAATTCCATTATAAAAACGGTCTTTATTGAACAGGCCAAAGGAGCAAGGTAGCTAAAATGAGAAACCTATCAACAAAAAAAAAAAATCAATTGAAAATGTTGCTCTATTACGCTAAATATAATCCCAAAAAGTCTTAATTGAGGAAGTGGGAGAATAAACTCTTGTTTTTTTTTTCCCTGCACAGATAAAAATTTCTGTTAATTTTAATTACATATTACATGTGAATTAGTAATTGCGCTCCTTGAAAATTCGAAGGAAAACAATTTACGAGAAAAAGTTTTAGGCGCATTTTTTTTGGATATACCGTAACATGTGTAGTAAGGGCACATAATTAAATAACAAGCTTTTAAAGGTTTGTTTCTACATATTTCTCCAAATAATTAAATAGCAAGCTTTAAAAGGCTTGTATCTGCATATTCCTCCAAACATTCGTACATGTACAAGCCTTGTTAACACGTGCCGTTAGGACACATGTTAAAAAATTTCATTTTTTTTCTTGAATTCCAGAATGTGATTAGCTCTCAAATATCGATAGTATTTTTTTTTTTTTTTAAATTTTGATAGTATTTAGGTGACCATTAATTGAGTTTCTTGATTTTGGGAAATGGAGAGAAAAGAAGAGAAGAAATTCATTAAAGAACAGAAGAGAAAGCAAGGCTGGCTCTACCCTATTTGGATAGGCAATAGAGAAGAGAGGAGAAACATAACTTTCTCTTATTTGGTTAGTTTTCATAAGAGAGAAAAAAATTCAGTATTTAGAATCATTCACTCTTTTATTTTTAGGGAAAATTAGATGGAGATCCTTAGTTAGAAAAATATAATAGTTTAAGGACAACTAAATATCTGCATTTAATTAAAATTCATTGGTCAAATAAATATTTTAGACAAAAGGACAAGATAAAATCAAAAACCCAACATTACCCTTATCAAACTCACCACACGCACGCCACACCAAATAAACTCCCCCTTTTTTCATTGTTTCAGCCGCTTAAAGAAAAGGCAACGCGCGGCCACGCGCACAATTCATGAGTTGGCCACTCACAACACGCGACACACACGCACAAATCATGAGTTAGCGCTCACACCGTGTGAGCGGTTGTACGATATAAAATTCAATTTCGAAAAAATCTTTCAAACTTTAAACCTCTATAACTTTTGATCTACAACTCCATTTTTCGAAAATTTTATACCGTTGGAATCGTGTCGACGAGAGCTACAAAACTAGTACCATTGTTGATATGTTTTGAGCAAAAAAAAATACAAATTTTTACATGCCTTGCTTGTTCCTCAAAACACTAGTGAAATTTCCCCAACTTGTTTAAAAGTGATGAAATTATGATTATGGTGAATACTTTCACAAACTTCACATATTTTGACATCCAGAACTACAAGTCAGTAAAATTTCACACTAATTTAAAATGTGCTAAAAAAAGTGGTGAAATTTCTCCACTTTTGAAATATTGTGAAATTCTTGTTTATCAAATGAAATTTCATAACTTTTAATTATGGATGTCAAAACTTGTGAAATTATGTTTGTAGTGAATGCTTTCATAAACTTCACATTTTTGACATCCAGAATTAAAAGTGGTGAAATTTCACAACTATTTTAAAATGTGCTCAAAACAGTGGTGAAATTTCACCACTTTTGAAATATGGTGAAATTCTTGTTTATCGAATAAAATTTCACAAGTTTTGACACCCAGAAATAAGAGTGGTGAAATTTCACCACTAATTTAAAATGTGCTCAAAACAGAGGTGAAATTTCACAACCTTTAAAATGTGGTGAAATTCTTGTTTATCAAATGAAATTTCACACATTTTGACACCTAGAAATAAAAAGGGTGAAGTTTCACCACTATTTTAAAATATGCTCAAAATAGTGGTGAAATTTCATCACTTTTGAAATGTGCTTCACCACTTTTGAAATATGGTAAAATTCTTGTTTATCGAATGAAATTTCACAAGTTTTGACACCGAGAAATAAAAGTGGTGAAATTTCACCACTATTTTAACACGTGCTCAAAACAGAGGTGAAATTTCACAACTTTTGAAATGTGGTGAAACAGTGGTGAAATTTCATCACTTTTGAAGTGTAGTGAAATTCTTGTTTATCAAATGAAATTTCACAAGTTTTGACACCTAAAAATAAATGTGGTGAAATTTTATCACTTTTGGAGAGTGGTGAAATTCTTGTTTATCAAATGAAATTTCACAAGTTTTGACACCTAGAAATAAAAGTGGTGAAGTTTCACCACTTTTGAAATGTTCTGAAATTGTGGTGAAATTTCACAACTTTTGAAATATAGTGAAATTCTTGTTTATCGAATGAAATTTCACAAGTTTTGAAACCCGGAAATAAAAGTGGTGAAATTTCACCACTATTTTAAAATGTGCTTAAAATAGAGGTGAAATTTCACAACTTTTAAAATGTGGTGAAACAATGGTGAAATTTCACCACTTTTGAAATGTGGTGAAATTCTTGTTTATCAAAATGAAATTTTACAAGTTTTGACACCTAGAAATAAAAGTGGTGAAATTACACTACTATTTTTAAAATATGCTCAAAATAATGGTGAAATTTTACCACTTTTTAAATGTGCTGAAATTGTGGTGAAATTTCACCACTTTTGAAATATGATGAAATTCTTGTTTATCGAATGAAATTTCACAGGTTTTGACACTCAGAAATAAAAGTGGTGAAATTTCATCATTATTTTAAAATATGCTCAAAATAGTGGTGAAATTTCACCAGTTTTGAAATGTGCTGAAATTGTGGTGAAATTTCACCACTTTTGAAATGTGGTGAAATTCTTGTTTATCTAATGGTATTTCAAAAGTTTTGACACCCAAAAATAAAAGTAGTGAAATTTCACCACTACTTTAAAATGTGCTCAAAACAGAGGTGAAATTTCACAACTTTTGAAATGTGGTGAAACAGTGGTGAAATTTAACCACTTTTGAAATGTGGTGAAATTCTTGCTTATCAAATGAAATTTCACAAGTTTTCACACCTAGAAATAAAAGTAGTGAAATTTCACCACTATTTTAAAATATGCTCAAAATAGTGGTGAAATTTCACCACTTGAGAAATGTGCTGAAATTATGGTGAAATTTCACCACTTTTGAAATGTGGTGAAATTCTTGTTTATCAAATAAAATTTCAAAAGTTTTGACACCTAGAAATAAAATTTGTGAAATTTTACCACTATTTTAAAATGTGCTCAAAATAGTGGTGAAATTTCACAACTTTTGAAATGTGGTGAAACAGTGGTGAAATTTCACCACTTTTGAAATGTAGTAAAATTTTTGTTTATCAAATGAACTTTCACAAGTTTTGACACAGAGAATTAAAAAGTGGTGAAATTTTACCATTAATTTAAAATATTTTCAAAGTAGTGGTGAAATTTCACCACTTTTGAAATGTGGTGAAATTCTTATTTATCAAATAAAATTTCACAAGTTTTGACACCCAGAATTAAAAGTGGTGAAATTTTACCTCTATTTTAAAATGTGCTTTAAATAGTAGTGAAGTTTCACCACATTTAAAATGTGGTGAAATAGTGGTGAAATTTCACCACATTTATAAAAGGTGGTGAAATTCCACCACATTCACATTTCTCGATTATTCTCAGCACCCAAACCTTGAATGTGTGAAATTTCACTACCTTTTTAAAAGTGGTCGAAACAGTGGTGAAATTTCACCCATTTCATATTCAGAAAAATAAAATTTCATATTTTGAATAACAACATGGATCTGCAGCTTCTAAAAATGAAAATTTTCAAATAGTGATGAAAATTTTCAACTTTTAAATGTGGTGAAATTTCACCACTATTTTCAAATGTGCTCAAAATAGTGGTGAAAATTTTCAACTTTTAAATGTGGTGAAAAGAGACTGCCATTAAGGCACAAGCCTTGGAAGACTTCGTAGCTGACTTCACCAAAAAGAGACTGCCATAGACCTTAAAGAAGAATCAGAAGTATGGGAGTTGTACACTGATGGGGCTTCTAACAAAAAGGGTGGTGGAGCTAGGATTGTTATGAAAACCCCAAAAAGGGGGATTATTGGGAAAACGTTGTGGCTTTCAGTTTCAAAGTCTCAAATAACGAAGCAGAGTACAAAGCTCCAATCATTAGTCTACAACTGGCTAAGTTATGAGGTTCAGCCCTCAGAGTCCATTTTGATTCCTAGCTGGTTGTAGGCCAAATCAAGGATGAGTTTGAAGTAAATGAGGCAAGTATGAAAGCCTATCACTCGATCGCACAAAGGTTGATTCAAGGATTTTAAGACTTCAGTATAGAAAAAATCTTAGGTCATCAAAATGCTAGGGTGGATTGGTTGGCCAAACTAACAGCATCAATGGAGCTACTTGAGGATCCTGCAATCAAGATTGGGTTCCAAGAGATTCCAAGTATCCAGTCTCCAAGTATCTAGTACATAGAAAGAATGCATGTCAATGAAATAGAAGACCTCTCTGGATCCTGGTTAGAACCAATCTATAACTACATAATGCATGGCGAGCTACCCAATGAAAAATAATAAGCCAGAAAGTTGAGGATCAGGGCGGCTCAGCACGTGCTCCTAGATGAGGTACTATGCAAAAGATCTTTCTCCCAGCCTCTGCTTAGGTGCCTGACCCTGTATTAAGCAGACTACGTGCTTTGAGAAATACACAAAGGAGTCTATGGAAACCATGTCGGGACCAGGACTTTGGCACTTTGAGCTCTAACATTGGGATACTTCTGCCCAGTATGAAGCATGATGCCCAGGAGTTAGTGCAATGATGTGATTGGTATCAGAGGTTTGCTAGATCTATGCATCAGCCACCACAGCCTATGTCCCCCATCCAAAGCCCTTGCTTGTTCATACAATGGGGATGGACATTGTGGGCCCCCTTCTAACCGCAAGAGTATGGCCGTAGTAGTAGACTACTTCACTAAGTGGGTAGAAGCAAAGGCCTTATCCATAATTAGCCAAACTGACATAAATAATTTTATGTGAAAGAACATTGTGTGCAGGTATGGTATACCTCATGTGTTGATCACTGATAATGGGACACAGTTTGAGGGAGAAATCTTCTAGGACTTTTGCACTGGTTTGAACATCAAGCATCACTTCTCTTCACTAGGCCATCCACAAGCCAATGGTTAGGCCGAGGTGACGAATAGGTCAATCCTTGATGCCATAAAGAAGAAGATCTAATATGCTAAGGACTGCTGGCTAGACGAACTGCCAAAAATCATGTGGTTATACAGAATCACTAAGAGAATGGCACTAAGAGAGTCACCGTTTAACTTAGCTTACAGGATAGAGGTAGTTTTGCCAGTAAAGATCTATATGCCAACTGCCAGAACCATATTTGTGCCTAATATAGAGGATTGTAGACTCTAGCTTGGTACGCAGACGTACAATGATGATGGTTTGCTGTAGAACTTAGACTTCCTAGAAGAGGTCAGAGGGCATGCCTTGCTTCAACTAGCAGCCTACCTGTAGAAGGTCTCAAGATATTTTGATAAGAAGGTAAAGCCAAGGACCTTCCAGCTAGGGGATTTAGTTTTGAGAAGGGTCTTCCCAAACACTAAAGACCTGACTAATGACAAACTAGCACCAAACTGGAAAGGCCCATACAAGGTGGTCAAGTTAATAGACCAGGAACGTACTAGTTACAAGACATGGAAGCTAAGCTGGTACCAAGGCCATGGCATGTTGAGTATTTGAAGAAGTACTACATGTAATTTTGCGCTTCAGTTTCTAACTTTAATTCCTGTAATTACTTTATCAAATTATTAATGCAGTCTAGTTTTCAAATTACTATTACAAGTATTTACCACACTGCAACTAATTGGTCTCAAAACTTAGGGAGTTTTCTAATTAAGAATATTTCCTAAGTGTTCAGATTAAATAAGGCCTAATCACTATTTGTACGACCTCAAAACTTAGGAGAATTTTTTATTGAAATTTCCTAAGTGTTCAAGTCAACAAAGGCATAAGTGATGGAGGAAGATAGAATAAGAGCAATGTAAAAAGTTGATTTCATTATTAGTTGAGGAGTAAATGAAAAGTTACAAGAGTTTAAGTCTCCACCTCACTCCCCAACAATTATATATTGCTCACTAAAGATCCCTATTCTTAAGGGATCTAACTTCGTCCTCCAGCACCTTTACATTACTCTCCAGTTCTCTAACCTTTTCTTCTGAATCTCCGAACTAAGAAAGATGGTCGTAAAAGTCATACCTGAGCCGGTTAATCACCCCTTCCTATGACACCCTGTCTCCTCAACTCATGGACAAGTTGGGATAAAACCTCCACCAAAGCTCCTACCTAGGAACTCTACCCCATCTCAAATACGGAAGGGCCCTCATCCATCCAGGCCTTCTTTTTTCTTTTGTCAAATTGAGTAGAGGAGCTCGAGTTGTTAGAGGACTCAGAGCAGTCAGAGAAAGAAACAACGCCTTCAGCCTTTGAAGACATGCCCCGACTCTAGGGACCAGAGTCCATTGACCTAGTGAAACAACTAGTGCCAGAGGTCCCCTCAACAACGTTTTACATCGGGGACTCCCTCATCTCGACTTCAGCAATTTCTTCCGGTGAAAATTGAAGCTAGGCCTTGAAAGCCTTTTTTATCGCATCCTTGTCGGCATCAAGTTCTTTCAATATGGAATAGCTGATCCTTGCGGCTGCCAGATCAAAGAACCTGGGGGGATAATGATGCCCCTCTGGTACCCAGGGACCGGAAACCACGATCTTGGGAAAGTTCTTCCCGTTTTTTTATGGAAAACATCTATCCCAGTGATTAGGTTCTTCAATGCTGAGCCAACTCTAAAGTACGACTCTCCCTAATTTACATGGAAGCTATAGCAATGTAAAACCTTACTAGGACCAAGAAAAATGCCCAAACATTGGTAATTGACAGTGCTGACGCCTAAAAGAAGTGATGTTGTCAAAATCAAGATAAATTAACCCTACTAAAAATATGAGTATAGTGAAAAGTAAGGGTCGACCCCTCAGAGAATGTGCTATGAATCTAGTTAGATTCTAAAATAGTAATTCTAATGGACTACTAAAAGTAAGATCGATTTTTTTGTTGATTTTCAGAACTTGTGAAAGTGGTTTTTAATAAGGCTTTTGAAAAGAATTAATTAAACTATTAACTACTTGACTAAGTAAAACAATAATTATAATTGATGAAAAGATATAAGAGAAAGAGAATCAGGATCGCAAATCCATCACTAGCTATATAAAAGATTCATGTATGCAATCTTTTATATTACTGTACTTGGATGATTATGGGGAATCGTGGCTACCAGCTCGATTCCTTCGTCAAGAAAATAGCTGAGATCTAATTACTAACATATCCCATATGTGGTTAGCATGGAGTGTTTTGCACTAAACTAGGGTTGCATCATACTCCATCTTTCCTAAGCATGGCATATTCAATAATTACAACCTTAGTTCCATAAGCACCATTGCATGCACACATCTTACACAATCACCGAAAATATGAACTGTGGAGCACATTGAAATCAAAATAGATCTAAGACAACAATAAAAATTTGAAAACAATGATTTAAGCATTAAACATGATTTTATAATTAAATCCTCAAGCATACAATCATCATCCTTGGAATACAAGTAAAACTAAAAGACGACATAAATAGAACGCTTTTACATAGCTAGGGTTCATTGACACCCTAGAACAGGTGATTAGTTGGCCATGGATGGAGTTGAATATATGGAGTTGTTGATGGAGTCCATGGAGAACCTTGAACTTCTTCTTCTTCTTCTTCTTCTTCTTCTTCTTCTTCTTGCCTTCTCTCTCTAGGTTATGGAATTTGAGTAAAAGTTGTATTTAATGAGTATATATCTCATATATATATATATTTATGTATGTTTCCTAAGTTTAGTAGGTTTCCAAAACCCTAAAAACACTAGAATTGACCTCTTTTTTTTTAACGTTCTTGTACATTTCTGTACGTCCCTAGGAGAAATCTGCACTACCGCCTAAGCTGCCCACTCGGACGACCTCCTCTGGGGTGGAAAACCTGATTTGGCTTAGATTTTTCCTTATTCTTCATAATTGTACCCAAGATGACTGTATACTTGAATAACCTAAAATAAAATAAAACATGCATAATATCTTTTAAATAAAATAAACTCAGGACTAATAAAAGGCGAGTTAGGCTTAGTGATCGAGAATTATTCATCCCCTATCAAGAAGACAGACCAAGTTTGGCCAACAGACCTCCAAGGGCAAGTATAGCCCATTCAAGAGATAGCAAAAAACTAAGGGTAGGGGAAAACGCAACCCAACCATTTTCAGCATATAGCTGCTGACCACGATTGAAGTGCCAGCCACTTTTTTTCCCCGATATATGGACAGATGATAACATCATCCGAGATCTTGTATTCTCACCTAAAGGAAGCTAAACCCTCATTGGAAAATGGATTAAGTTGGGAAGTCATTAAAGGGTAAAGTGATAAGCAAACTTGGGTCAAATGATAACCTGGGAGGAGAAATAGCAGGTTCAAATATAATCGATATCTTCTGTGACACGTTTCCCAAATAATCTCAATATTGATCCATGTTATCACCAAATTACGAGTGAGAAGTGACCCAAGCCGTCCAAAATCTGGTCAGAAAGTTTGAACAGTTAAGATTGACTTCTCATTAGCCATCAAACTGTCAATTTAAATCCTAAAAAGATATATGAATTAAATGAGAAATGACAGCTAGCGATGTTATCAATAATGAAGTACGTTGCTACATGTGCCACTCACATCTAATGCGTAATTAAGCTATCTTCGGATCAAGTCTTAGAGCCTCCAGGAGGATCTCAAATCAAGGAAAATATCTAACAAAGAATATTCATAAGTGTTCAGATTGGGTCAGGCCTCAGAGCCTCCAGGACAATCTCAAATCTAGGAAAATATCTAACCAAGAATTTTCCCAAGTATTCAGGTCAGGACCTCCAGGACGATCTCAAATTTGGGAAAATATCTAACAAAGAATTTTCCTATGTGTTCAGGTTAGGTCAAGCCTCAAAGCCATCAGTATAATCTCAAATCTGGGAAAATTTTTAAGGAGGAATTTTTCTAAGTGTTCAGATTGACTTAGGTCTTAAAGCCTTTAACTACTCAACAGTGAACAAAATATTATACAAAAGGGGGGAAAAGGGCTTCCCAGTTGTTCAGTTACAAAATTATGCAGAGTTTAGCAAAAAAAACTAAAGGAGCAACTTCAGAACCGGTAACAGCTTCTGTAACTTCAGAACTAGTAATAGATAGATCATCTTCAGGGGTTAATGGAAGGAGGATCAAAGGCTGGAAGATCAACAATGGTAGGAAGGGCCTCGACCTCTTCCTTATCAGAGTCAACCTCGGGAAACTTGATCTTCAACTCTACCGAGACCTTCTCCTTACATTCAGCCCATCCTTTATCACTCCCTTCATTCATCAGCTGAGACCCCATCACCACTAGATCCTCTATTGTTTTCTTGAAATAGGCAAGAACCACGACCTTCTTCTTTCCATCCTCATTCTTTCCAATGTTTTCCAGGTTTTCCTTCAGCTTAGTTGTGACCTTTTTCTCAGCCCACATCAGGGCTTCAGCCACTCCATCCTTCCTAATAGCTTTAACAAGCTTGGATTCCATGGTGGCTTTCTCTAGGCCGACCTTAGAAAGGTCAGTTTAAAGAGGATTAGCTCTGACCTTCTCGGTATAAGTCTTTTCTACCATCTTGGCCAACATGTCTTCCAAGCTGGAACACTCAAAGTTTACTATGCCAATAGCAGCGGTCCTGAAAGATCCCTAGAAAGAAAAGGAAATTCAAAGATCTATAAAATAAGAAAACCAATTAATATCAACATGATAGAGTCCGGACTTAACCTCGATCTGGGCATCGATGCAAGACTGGATGTTACCTGGTGTCTTCACCTGGTCTAAAAATTTGGCAGCCATCTTTTTGCAGGATGCCTTGATGTAGGCATCTGCTGATCCACCCTCCAAGAGCACATGTTGGGAGGTCGCCTTGGAACCTCTTTTGCTCTTCCCCTTGGTTGGGACAGTAGGGGGCAACAGGAGGATTTGAGCCTGAAAGAGCGAAGAGGCTTAGGTCAGGTCCATAATCCCTTACATCTTCAAGAATGGGTTCTTCACCGATCTTGCATATCCTCTTCTGTGGGTGAGGTGGTGGCTGAGCTGCTTGACCAGAAGCAGACACTTCTGATGTTCTCCTTTATCTTCCTCTAGTCATGGCCCGTACTCTCACCAAGACATCATCCAACAGGATCAGACCAGCTACTACCAAGTTCTCACTAGATAAAAGACTGATTCTACTCTTGTTGAGGACGCTGAAGAAGCGAGTCAACCTCTCTTTTACTTTGGAGGTCAATGTGGCTTCCTTGCAAATCAAAGAGAGAATCAGTGCAATGTTATTTATGTTGGGTTTGTGCCCTCAAACCATTACTTTATATATGAGACATTGACATTTTAATATGTGGATATCAGCTTTACATTTAGTTATGTATGTTTCTTTCATGAGATGATTGTTATCCTTAAGTATCATAGTAAGTAATTCGTGTATGTATGAGATACATACAAGTGAGATACGAATTACTATTCTTTGTTACTTAGAATGTGTCATAGTGGATGATGAGATTGGATATCTCATCAGGTTTACACTGTAGCATGATTAACTACCATTGGATGGAGTGATTAATCTCAATCACTAGAGTTTAACTCTTAGTTAACATGCTAGTGCTTATAGTGCATTGACGGACCTGAGCTTTCCTATTGACACTCAAGACTGTCAATCAGTCGATAGGAACTCATAACTTATATAAGGTACGTGTTCTTAATCTTGAGACGATTATGAACACAGATTATGGATATGGCTGCCTTGACTTACCAATCAGTGAGGTCTATAGAAGATCAACACCTGGGTATCTTGGGTATGTCATATTCATAGGGTTGTGAACATATATTGTCAAGACAAAATCTACCCTCTGTTTCAGAGTAAGCATTCCCTTGAGAATGTCACCAAGTCGATTACTGAGTACTGCGGTCTTGTTGATAAGAGTTATCAACATGTTTGGTAATCATGAGAGGTGAATGGGACTCAAGGAATACAAGAGGTAATCATGATTCAGGTTGACAGTAATAGTTATCAGACTACCTGAATATGATTACGAATGCTGAAGGTAGAGGGACATTAGTACAACATACAAGTCTAGTTATCGCTTCGGATATGTTCTTTTGCGTTGGAGTTCAGTTATCGTTTTATAGTGGAGTAAATGTTAAATGACCAGTTAGTTAGTTTGCTGATCAAAGAGTTTGGTCACGGTAACTAACAAACTGGTCTGAGCCAACAATAAAGAGCCTAGGAGGTCCCACTCTTAGCTCCGCCAGGATACTTGGAAAGACACATGAGGAAGTTGTCAAGACAAGTTCGATCGATTAAAGTATGTTCGATCGATTGAAGTCTTGGCAGTCTCGATCGATCAAGAATGGTTCGATCGATCGAAGGTTCGATCGATCAAAGATCTTCGATCGCTCAAAGTCTAGGTCGGTTCTGGAAATCTATAAATAGGGCAGCTGCGTTCTGGAAAAGTAGTTCGTCATTTTATAATGTCAAAAGCTGCAGAAACTATTTTTAGAGCCCCAAACCTTCTTTTTCCTCTCTATTAGAGATCCCACCATCTCTAGTCTCTCCGGCAAGCATCCGTAGGAGACATAAAGGTGAAGACAACCTAGTGGAGGCTGCTGCATCACCAAGGAAGAAGAAGAAAATCAGAATTGGGTACAAGACACTAAGGTATAACTCTTGTCCCCTCTTGTGCGCATCTATGGAATTAACGAGTAGTAGATCCTGGGCTACCATTAAGTTTTTATAACTTGACTTTTCTGCTGCGCGTTTAAACTTTTAACTTAAACCGTTTTTTCCATCAATTGGTATCAGAGCCACGCTCGTTTGGATCTATAGATGCGTTTTTGGAACACTATTTTGATTGGCATGTTAATTTTAGAACTGTTTTCGAAACTGCATCATCACAGATCTGTTTCTGCAGTGTCATCACAGCAGAGTACAAATCTGTGATTGCATAGGATACAAGGCGGGTTTGATCGATCGAACATGTTTCGATCGATCGAACATTCTCTGTACTCAAGCAATCGAACAGGTTTCGATCGATCGAAACCTTCTAGTGTTCGATCGATCGAAACCTTCTAGTGTTCGATCGATCGAATAGAGTTAGATCGATCGAGGCAGATTCTTTGTCAGGTTCTCTGTTTCACTTTTTAAAGTGTTTTTTGAAATTAAATACTTTAATTTTAAACTATTCTGTAAAATTTTCAAATCATTATGTGAAACAGACTGTTCAAGCGATTGAACAGTGTTCAATCGATCGAAGGTTCGAGCGATTGAACGGTCTTCGATCGATCGAACTGTGATAGAGAAGTAAGATGTTGTTTTAAGTTCTAATTCAGTATGTAAAGAGTTTATATACTGTGTGAATCAATTAAGTGTTCCAATAGTTACATATATTTGTTATGTATGTATGGATGCGTGTACGACTAACCCTTTTGCAGCTAGATTAGTCGCTATCTCCCATGGCACCAAGTTATTTGAATATTTTGTATTTAAATTGTTTGAGATTGGTGCATGTTGTAATTTAAGTTTGGTTTGGTTTTAAGGCATATGTAAAGGGCGCTGCGACTTCAATCCTACGAAAAGGAAAGTCGCACCGGTTTCCCTAGCCTTTTATTGTATTTTGTTGTTGCTATTTCTATTTCTAGATAAATTGTAAGCTTCGAAAGAAGCATAGGACAAATGTAATAGAATTAGAAAATCCATGAAGATGGAGCAAGGAGCCGTTGTCCGTGAAGATGGAGCTAGAGGCGATCAAACCAAAAGGAGGTTCTATGGAGATAGAGCCATGGGAGATAGAGGCATTGTTTGGATGTCTTTATTTTCAATTTTAGTTTTTTGTTTTATGTGCTTGGTTTGTGATTGACATTTAATTATATTGTTACTACTTGCATGCACGTAAAACAAGTTTTCTAAAAGAAAATTCAAAAACCATTTTAACGCATTAGTAAACATTGGATGTTTATGGGTAATGTGTGGAAACATTTTTAAAAGCAAAATCCTTCATTTCTAAATCTAGTGGGAGAGGGTCTTATTAATAAACACCCACGATCTTCCATTAACGGCTCACTGTAAGATGAGTGGTGCATTCTATGTCACCTCGTCAGGGGTGATCATTCCATACGGAGGGTGCATTACTCATTGGTTACTAGATGTGAACTTCCTTTGATAGAATCAATCAGACGTGTTAGAGGGTGACCACCACACGAAGGCGCTACTTGAGACGGTTGTGATTGGATCCTAGTTAATGGTACACACTAGCTAAGCTATGGATAAGGGATCCCACACGGGGCATTATTCAGATACTTAGAGATCAAAAGGGATCGGGAGTCATAACTTGTTTTGCAAGAGTTGCATAGCGGACAAGTCATGATTAATCGAAAGATCGAACATTAACCACCACACGAAGGCTTTATTCCTTCATTTTGATATTCCGGCGACTTTGTTTTAAAATAAGATTTTTAAGGATTCTTTTATTTCAAACTGTCAAATCTGATATTCATATTTATTTATTTTTTTTTTTTTTACAGTAAATCATAATGTTTGGATCTACATTTAGTCCACTTGCCACCATACTCACTCAAAACAAGTTAACTGGAAATAACTACACTGAATGGAAACGAAACCTTGATTGTATTAACTGCGGAGGATCACATATATGTCCTCACCACCCCATGCCCCGAAGAACCCGCGGCAAATGCTTCGGCAGCTGCCAGACGCGAGTTCGACAAATGGAAGAAGTTGAATGGAATGGCTCGTTGCTATATTCTGGCCTCAATGGCTGGTGTGTTGCATCACCAATTCCAATCAAATGATTCTGCCAGTGACATTATCACATCCCTGAAAAAGATGTTCAGGGAGCATGGCAGGCCTGCTAGACAGGTGGCCATGCAAAAGATAATGAGTGCAAAGATGTCGGAAGGGACTCCAGTAAAGGAACATGTTTTAAAAATGATTGGTTATTTAAACGAGCTGGAGACCCTAGGTGCCAACATCAATGCACAGACCTAAGTTGATATGATCCTCAATTCGTTGTCGCCTTCATTCGCTCAATTTAAACTTAACTATAATATGAATCAAATGAATTTTTCAATGAGCGAATTGATGAGTTCTCTTTTGGCAGCGGAAGGGGTGATCAAACCTGGGGTAAACGTCTTGAACGTTGAGAAAAGCGCTTCCTCTTCCCGATCTACACCGAAAGGAAAGAAAGGAAAGAAGAAGGCTAGTACTGGTGGTCCAAGTGTTGGACCGGTCCCTAAGATTGCAAAATCTAAGGGAAAAGGTAAGGGCAAAGGGAAGGTGGGTGGCCAAGGCAAAGGAAAGTGTTTCCAATGCGGTGAGAAGGGTCACTGGAAGAGGAACTGTCCAGAATTCTTAGCTACAAGAGTTCAAGGTATGATTGAATCACATGTGATTGAAGTAAGTTTTATTACGGATACTTCAAACACTTGGTGCATTGATTCTGGTGCGACTAACCATATCTGTAATTCATTGCAGGGGTTCAGATCAACCAGGAGGTGCAGTGATGGGGAAATCATACTTATTCTAGGTTCTAGTGCAACCGTTTCTGCGGTTGCTATAGGAGTCGTAGTTTTAGAATTTCTAGACAAAAAAGTTTTGATTTTATCAGATGTACTTTATGTCCCTTCAATGAGACGTAATTTAATTTCAGTTTCTAATTTATCGAATAATGGTTATTCTTTTCATTTTGGAACTGAAGTTGTTATTAAAAGAAATAGTTCTTTTATATGTTCTGGTGTTAAATCAAATGGTTTGTATGTGATCACTCCCAATATTTCTAAAGATTCTTGCTTGGAACTTAATAACTCAATGGTAACTATACCATCTAAAAGAAAAGAACCTTCCACTAATCCAACAAGGCTTTGACATATGAGGCTTGGCCATATCAATCTAAATAGGATTGGCAGACTAGTCAAAGAAGGGGTTTTAGGCGATTTGGTTCTCGAACCAATGGAAGTCTGCGAGTCTTGTTTAGAGGGTAAGATGACCAAAAGGCCCTTTCCCCGCAAAGGGCAATAGAACCAATGCATTGTTGGAATTAGTTCATACTGATGTGTGTGGACCAATAAATATTAGAGCAAGGGGTGGTTATGAGTATTTTATAACATTTACTGATGACCACTCTAGGTATGGATATGTGTACCTAATGCAGCACAAGTCTGAAGCCTTTGAAAAGTTCAAAGAGTTTAGGGCTGAAGTGGAGAAGCAATTGGGCTCACATATCAAGGCCATTCGATCTGATCGAGGTGGCGAGTACCTCTCTAATGAGTTTATTGATCACCTCGTACAGAATGGGATTCTGTCATAGTTGACTGCACATGGCACGCCTCAGCAGAATGGTGTAGCGAAGAGAAGGAACCGGACTCTTTTAGACATGACTAGGTCAATGATGAGTTATTCAGAGTTGCCATTATTCCTTTGGGGTTATGCTTTGGAAACCGCTGCATACATACTAAATCTAGTACCAAGCAAATCTATTCCCAAGACCACGGGAGATGTGGATTGGGCGCAAGCCTTCTTTGCAACATCTCCGGATATGGGGTTGTCCGGCACATGTGCTGAAAGGAAAGATGAGCAAGTTGGATTCTAGATCAGAAGTATGTTATTTTGTAGGGTATCCAAAGGGTACTTATGGATGGTATTTTTATGATCCAAGAGAATGGAAAGTGTTTGTTAGTACAAATGTTGTTTTCTTAGAGGATGATTATATCATGAACCATAAACCTAAGGGAAGGATAGATCTGAGAGAAATAGAAGGAGAGCCCTCAGTCCAACCCGCAGTTAATAACGATGTAAATCAAGAAAATACCACTTCTTCACCCATTTCCGCACCGGTACCTCGTCGTAGTGGGAGGATTATCAGCCAGCCTGATAGATATATATTCTTAGGATAAGTTTTTGAAGCTGTCTCCATAGAATCTGAATCTGATCCTGCCACATATGAAGAGGCAATGGCTGATGTTGATTCAGATCATTGGGTTAAAGCTATGAAGGCTGAATTAGAATCTATGGATTCTAATCAGGTCTGGGATCTTGTAGAACTTCCAGCCAATATTAAACCCATTGGTTGTAAGTGGGTCTACAAGAGAAAAAGAGCATCTGATGGAAAGGTTGAGACCTATAAGGCTAGGCTTGTAGCGAAAGGTTATACTCAGAGGGAGGGCATTGACTATGAGGAAACCTTCTCGCCGGTGGCCATGCTCAAGTCCATCAGGATACTCCTATCCATTGCTGCATGCCTAGATTATGAGATCCGGCAGATGGACGTCAAGACTGCATTCTTGAATGGCAATCTTGAGGAGGACATCTATATGCAACAACCAGAAGGGTTCATAGCTGGTCGGAAAGGTAACTTGGTATGCAAGTTGCAAAAGTCCATTTATGGGCTTAAGCAGGCATCTAAAAGTTGGAACATCCGATTTGACCAAGCGGTCAAGTCGTTTGGTTTTATAAAAAATCTAGATGAACCTTGTGTATACAAGAAGTATGAAGGAAAAGTGGTGGCTTTTCTTGTGCTTTACATTGACGACATTCTACTCATTGGAAATGATGTAGCGGCATTGTCAACGGTCAAGGTTTGGCTAGCTAGTACTTTCGATATGAAGGATCTAGGAGAGGCGAGCTATATTCTAGGGATAAAGCTCTTTCGGGATCGTAAGCGAAAGATAATGGGATTATCTCAAGCTGGTTATATCGATAAAGTGTTAACTAAGTTTTTAATGGATAATTCGAAGAAAGGTTTGTTACCTTTCAGGCATGGTTTAGCGTTCTCTAAGGACCAGTGTCCTAAGACAAAGGAGGAGAGGAATCGCATGGCAAGAATTCCATATGCTTCGGCAGTTGGAAGTCTCATGTATGCGATGTTATGTACTAGACCAGATATCTATTTTTCCGTTGGCATGGTTAGCAGATATCATTCGAATCCAGGTCCAGAGCACTGGACAGCTGTTAAGCACATTCTTAAGTACTTGAGAAGGACTAAAGATTACATGCTTATGTACGGCGGTAGTGAGTTAATTTCAGTAGGATATACTGACTCGGACTTTATGTTAGATAAAGATTCAAGGAAGTCAACATCCGGACATCTCTTTACCTTGGGAGGTGGTGCTGTTAGTTGGAGGAGTATTAAGCAGAAATGCATTGCAGACTCAACTACAGAAGCTGAGTATGTGGCTGCTTGTGAAGCCGCAAAGGAAGCTGTTTGGCTCAAGAAGTTCCTTATGGAGCTCGAGGGGGTACCAGCGTCATTGTCACCTATTACGCTTTACTGTGATAATAGTGGGGCAGTGGCTCAGTCCAAGGAGCCAAGGAACCACGGGAAGGGAAAGCACGTAGAGCAAAAATATCATCTTATTCGAGATATTGTTCAACGTGGAGATGTGACTGTCACCAAGATTGCCACTGCTGACAATCTTGCTGATCCGTTTACAAAGGCCTTGCCACAGAAGGTCTTTGATTGTCATCTAGATAGTCTAGGTCTTAGATATAGTTCTGAATGGTTATGAGTGTTTGATTGTCATCTAGATAGTCTAGGTCTTAGATGTAGTTCTGAATGGTTATGAGTGCAAGTGGGAGTTTGTTGGGTTTGTGCCCTCAAACCATTACTTTATATATGAGACATTGATATTTTAATATATGGATATCAGCTTTACATTTAGTTATGTATGTTTCTTTCATGAGATGATTGTTATCCTTAAGTATCATAGTAAGTAATTCGTGTATGTATGAGATACATACAAGTGAGATACGAATTACTATTCTTTGTTACTTAGAATGTGTCACAGTGGATGATGAGACTGGATATCTCATCAGGTTTATACTGTAGCATGATTAACTACCATTGGATGGAGTGATTAATCTTAATCACTAGAGTTTAACTCTTAGTTAACATGCTGATGGCAATCGATTGGTAATTATGCCAATCAATTGGCACTTCATCTTCACCAGCAGATTGATAAAACAACATATATAAACATAAAAGTCGTGTATTTAACGCATCTAAGCTTCATAAAAACTTGCATAGACATCCAATAAAGGGACCAAGTGAGTTAGGACTCACCAAGGGTGCGTTTGGTTAGAGTATGAGTTTGAAAACCTCTAACACTCTCTCTCTCTCCCCCTTCTCTTTTTCCTTCTTTCTTTGTCCAGCTCTCTCTCTCTCTCTTTTGCTTCTTTTTTTTTCTCCTTCTTCTCTTCCTCTTCTTCTTTCTTTCCTTCCTTGCTGCCAAGCAGTGTGTGTATGTTGTGTATATAGATATAGATATAGATATAGATATAGATATAGACATATCTCAAGATATGTGCCTCTCTCTCTCAAGGCTACCAAACTAGCCCCAAGGCCATAAACATTCTTATATATATAGAGAGGAAAGGGTGCCACACATTCAAAGCTAAAGAAAAGAAGAAAACTTGTCTCAGCTTATATCAATCGATTGGTATAGATGGCAATCAATTGGTAATAGATATTTAAAGGCAATCGATTGGAAAAGATGGTAATCGATTAGGATGTTGCCACATCATTACTTTTAGTCTTTTTAATGGCAATCAATTGGGAACATGTCAATCGATTGGTATCTAAAAAGTGGCAATCGATTGAGAATTAAGGCAATCGATTGGTAACCAATTTTTACCAAAAAGAAAGAAAAGTTTATAGAATGAAGTTTTATTTATATATACTCTCCAGAAATTCAGGGTATTACACACGCCACCAAGGCTCATCCATTTCAATTAAAGTAAATAGCAGCGGAAAACATAAGTGAAAACCACGAAATTTAGAGTTTAAAAAGTTTTGGGCATTTGAAAACACTTAAGGAAATATCATGTTTGAAAAACAGCAATCCAGTCGACTGATCGGGGGTCTGGTTGACTGGAAATGCAAGATATAGAAAGTCTAAAATCTCAAGGATTGTCTAGTCGACTGCGCTATGGGACCCAGTCGACTAGGGTCTCAATTTTTCAGTCGATTGATTCTTCTAGTTGACTGAAACAAAATTTTTTTTTATCACAATTGGTTAATGAACTCACTGCACCATTATTAAATCAATATTCATGAACCAAACCAAACTAAATCCATGACTCTATGAAGAATCTAGACCAAATGTGGTTATGATCGACATAAAAACATCATCAAGTAGAATTCCCATGGATTTAGCCTTGAAGAAACTCCAATATAGAACTCTCAAGAGAGCTTGGACATGGGTTCTAAGGACTTACTCAATCCCTTATGTGAACTTGAACACTTGAATTCAACAATTAAATTATGAAAACAACTAGATCTACATCTAATTCCTCTCTCACAGGCATGATCCTTAAGGATTATGAACCAAATTGCATAGAACTCAATGAAACATGGACTAGTTCCAAGAGTTCCAAAAGGATGAATCAAAACCATAAACAAGGTTTAGATCCACTCATTTATTCATAGATAAGACTTAGATCAACTCAATTCCTCATATAAATATAAAATTTACAAAAAATTAGAGGATCTAACTCAAAGAATTCACATGGAATATTAAGGATTCCATGAATTATAAGAGAAGAGTATGAGAGAAAAAATGTGAAATCAAAGCCTATTGAATGATCCAAAGTTCAATTCCTCTTTGAAAACATATTTCATATGGATTATGATACCAACTAGATCTAAATCAACAACTATACCTAAGAATTCAATCACAATTCAAAGTGGTGGGTGAAAAAGGGGATAGAGAAGAGACTTTTTGAAAATGTGTAAAAGGGTCCTAGAATTCTAAGAATTGTGATTGAATTGTAAAAGATAATGATATGGATTTGAAGTTTTACCTCTGGGAATTCTCATAACTTGATTGATTTGAAGAGATCCAAGCCTTACAAGCAATGATTTTCTTCTTCTTCCTTGAAGCTTCAAGGTCCTTCAATGGAGATTTGAAGAATTGGGTGAATTGAGTAAGGTTTTTATGGGGTTTTTGAGTTTTTCTCTCTATATTTCTCTAATAATAAACTCAATTTCCAAAATTCAACTTCTCTCTCTAAGATTCAAGTCTCATCCTCAAGATTGAAGTCTCTAACCTCAACAAATGAGAGAAAATGGGTTTTTTTTTATAGAGTTTCATTTTCTTAGGGGTTAATATAAGGGTAGATATGTCAATTAGGATGGTGGAAGTATGGTTTACATGACCTAAGAGTAGTAAACACGTACACAAAAAACGACATCGTTTGGTGCATTCATTTGATCAAAAAATGAATTTTGGCATAAAAATACAAATTCACACAGGGCGGAACTTAATGAAGATGAGGCGGCACTCAATGATTGCCGAACAACACTCAGTGAGTGCAACAACGACATTCATGAACTGCCATTTGGGCAATCTGACTGTCGCTGCATAGCAATTCAGCACTATTCACAGCAATTCAGTACCTTAATTTCATTTCATGTCATTTAAGTAAATGTCATTTAATTAAATATAATTAACGAAATAGCCCGCATTTGGATTCAATTAAAATATCTAAAAAATCAAAATCCTTAAGAAAAAAAAGTCAACTCTTCCTCCGAAGGCAAAATTTTCAATTTCTTGCACAATTTTTCTTAAAGACCTTTCGATTTCTCAATGTTCCCTTTCATTTAAAAATTCTTAAAAATCATTTCTAACTTAAGGGATACCTAGTGACCAATTACTGGGACTTTTCATCTTGAAATTCCAAAATTTTACGATCGACCCCCATTTGACCCGTTGACTTTTCACTGGGTCAACTGTTGACTTTTTCGAGGTTCATGCTGAATTTCTCTCCTTTGAAAATGGTTTTAAGATGCTCCGAGAACAATTTTGTATTTCTATACGTGTTCAAAACTCATGGTCTACAAGGTGATGGGTAGATGGGAATTTTGGTCTTTTGGCTGAAAAAGGGCGATTTTGGACCGAGATTCTTCTTGGAAGAGAATTAGATTGCTTGTAAGAGTCTTGATTCTGATGAGACATATTCATCATTGATCTCTAGAGGTAATTCCCCCTAAGTTTAATAGTACGGTCAAAATTGGGGTGTCTATAGTGGTGTGCCCTGATTGGGCTGTAAAAATGGACTATCAGTGGGGACTAGGGGGCGTTGTTGGGTTTTTGCCCTCAAACCAGTTCTATATGTATGAGGCATTGACATTTTATATATGGATATCACTTTACATTTCATTATGTATGTGTCATGAGATGATTGTTTTAATCCTTAAGTATCATAGTAAGTAACTCGTGAATGTATGAGATACATACGTGGGTGATACGAGTTACTATTCTTTGATACATAGAACTTGTCACAGTGGATGTTGAGACTGGATATCTCATCAGGGATACACTTTAGCATGATTAACTTCATGTAATACTAATTTTGTCATTCCTAATGCTGGTTGTTCATTATAAGTAAAATAGCCTTTCGAGGTATTAGAATACCTTATGCTTTCTAGCACTCAAGTGTAGTTTCTCGCGCTTATCTGAGGTATAGTGAACATAACCTCCTGCAGCCCATAGGCGCAAATGCTCCAAAATGAGCTTTTCGCCTTTCCATAGCTCATAAGGAGGAAAAAGGAATTAATGAAATGCGCGCCTTAGATACCAGGAATAATATCCGATCGCTTCGGATACCAGGAATAATATCCGATCGATATCCAAAACACGTGCCTTAGATACCAGGAATGATATCCGATCGATATCTAAGTCGTACACAACACTGTCGCCTCCAATACTAGGAATAATATCCAATCGATATTGAGGTCGCACACCACGCTATCGTCTCAGATACCAGGAATAATATCAGATCGATATCTGGGTCGATCACGACCAACCATTGCTTCAAATACCAGGAATAATATCCGATTGATATCTGAAACGCGCGCCTTAGATACCAGGAATAATATCCAATCGATATCTAAGTCATACACAACACTGTCGCCTCCAATACCAGGAATAATATCCGATCGATATTGAGGTCGCACACTAGACCGCTACTCTTTACTCTTTTCACGCTTTCTCACACACATGCATGTTGACACAACCTCAACCCTAATATGTATGTCAATGTTCACAGTTTGTAATAACAGTTATTAATCTCATAGCTGGTGTGACACCCCATTTTGTCGGCTATCAGATTTAGGAGACCCATAGCTTGGTGGTTCACAATGATCGAAAAAGACTCAAAAAAGGACTCCTGGAAGTTAGTTCTATTTCTCAAAATGCTCAGAATGACCAAAATGCCCCTGAAAGCCCAAAAACTCCCAGATTTGGTCCCAAAGTTCTGGAAACATGCTACGTCATAAGAAAAGTGATAAAATGAGTTTTAAAAGAAGATCGCACGAAAACGTCAACTCCTGGGAGCTCCCAAAGGTTCCCAGAACTTCCCGGGAATCCCAGGTTTGACCGGTTTGACCAGTTTGACCAGAATTTGACTTTAGAACCGGGGCACCGTAACAATTTTCAAATATTTTTCATGGATACTAGAGGTCAACATCTTTCCGACGGTATATCGCACATAATTTTCGGATTTAAAACGAGTTTATTATGAATTTCCAAAGGCAAAAAAGGCGATCAAATCGGCTTTTATCGCGAATACCGCAAAACCTTTCAAAGTGACCTATCCCTGAACTATTTTTTATGTAAAGTAGACTCCACTACCTTTCCAACGGTATATCACAACCTCAATTTGGAGTTTGTATGCATTTTCTGTGAATTTCGGACGAAATAGGGCCTTTTCGCGAATACCGGAACCTCTGGGGGCCTAAACGTAATTTTCTGGGCTTCTGAGGAGCACTGCCGCCGCGGCACTGGCCCAGTGCCGCCGCTGCACTCAATCCTCGCAGTGTCCATTTTTGTAATTTTTTTGGGGGTCCAATTTGATTAATTGAAAGCCAAAATGACATAGTTTTATGTTCACAGTTGTTTGGGACCAATGGGAGTACTTCTAAAACCCCAAAACCACCCCAAATTGGCCTATTTAAACCCTCCATTACTCTTCATTTTGGGGGGGGCAAGTGCAAAAGCTTGAAAAGTTGTAGAGAAGAAGAGAGATAGAGATAGGTTTAGAAGAGAGAAAAGGAGCTTCCTCCTACTATTTTGCTATAGAAAGTGAGTTTTAATCTTGTTTTCTTCCATTACCTCTCTTATACTTTACATTCCAAACACCCCCAATCACCATTCTTGAGTATTCTTGAGTTAGGAAGCTACATCCATGTCCAAATGTCAAAATCTATGAGTGAAACACCAAGCTACAAGTCCAAAATCACATTGATTATCATCTATTGATTGCTATTTACTTGCTTGTTTATTTATTGTTCATCTCTTCTTATCTCATTTCTTTTTTATTTTTTTTATTTACTTACTAGTTCATCATCATCTAAGTGATGACATGAAGTTTGGGGTGAGTGAATCCTTATGGATAGCAGCTCTTGACCTCAAAAACATGTTTGATAGATGATGATCATAACCTCAATACTTCCAAGGTATTCTTGAAATGTATTGAAGTTATGTTCAAAATAAAATAAATCTCTCCAACAATCTTGGAGGTTCTTGATGATAAGTTTGATGTTGACATTTTGAGTGGCTATAATCCTTATTGAGTATTGAAAAAATGCTTTCAAAACATCTATTTCAAAACCCCTCTCAATCCCTCTTATGTTGGCTTCAAGAAACAAAATTTTGTTTTCACCAAAATCTTCAAAACAATGAGTCAAAACAGTGAGTGAGCCGAGTTCAAAGATTTCCCTAGGACTCAATACTCAACATATGGATGCAAGGCCACTTGGAAAGTCTTCCTAACTCATTGGAGAACACCCATGATTTTTGGCTTGACTTGGAAGTACTTGGAAATGGTCCATTTGGACCCAAACATTCCTTCCAAACATTCTGCCTCTGCTGTCACAGCAGCTAGGTCCACTTCCAACCTCTTTTTCAAAAAACTTTTCCAAACGGGGTGGTTCTAACTTATTTTTCCCTTAAACTTAAATGTCTTAGGAAACGTTCTGTATAAAATGGGCCTCTAGATCATTCTTTTTCATTTTCTAAGATTTTCTAACATTTCAGTCGACGGTACGGACTCTGTTTCTGAGTGACCTTCATTGTTTATATGATTTCTCTCAATCTGTGATAGCTATTCAAGATTGGCTTTTTGGGTTGTGTTATAGATATAATAAGGAAGATCTCCATAAAAAATCATGCATTGAAAACATTTCGAACCTCTCTTTTCAATTTCCAAAAGATCATGTTACTGTTCTGTCCACTATTCACAGCAAGCACATTTTAACTTTCATCCTTTGATTTGATGCTTATATGCATTCCAAATTAGCTCATGTCTTAGGAAGTAGTTCATACTACATTTGTAAATTTCTCATAATGATTCCATTCATTCATTCATACATATATTAGACTTCTAAGTCATTATAGAAATCCATGAACACAAAGCACACTACAACCTTTACACATTATAGATACATACATTGCATTCATGCAAAGATTTGGGGCTTTTATAACTCCTAATCTAAGAAGATTATAAGGAAAAATTATGGTCACACGTTCATGCTTCCCCTCGACCTAATCATCCTTTCTCATCCGTCCCGGGGATTGAGAGATCTTCTTTTTCTCAAAGAATAACATGCATCATAATAGTTTGCTAAGCATATTTTGATTTCTTTGATCATTTGCTTCAAGAACAATTCATGTCCCCTTTAGATTAGGGAAACTTAATTACTTGATACATGATTAGACGATTTTTCCTAGGTTTATTTGTGTGATCTTTCACTTTACATTGCATGATATTTGACTTAGATCTTATGAATGATATTTTATCTTTAGATCTTCCATTTCAAGCTTCTTATGTGATGTAATATACTATCATAGTATTAATTGCCGAACCATACATAGTATAAGATGATTATTTGGATGCTAATTGAGGCCCGTCGAGAGACGGGGCGAGTTGAGGGTGTTTTAGTCGGGACAAAGGCTCCTTCCTCTCTCGTACCAAAACCCCGAGCCAAGTTCTTTGGTTATGAAGGGTCGGTGCCCTTTATCCATTTGGGTGAGTCAAATTAGGTTTCGTGGTTCCTTAAAGACCAAGTGGCGACTCTGTATCTGTTTTCAAAAGACCTTCTTTTCTTTGAAATCAACCTCTTGTTGTCTTTCAAATCAATTTCAAAACAAAGGAAAATCAATTCCAAAACCCCGAAAACAAACAGGAAAAACCGGGAGTGGACGACGGATTCCGCGTGTCCACAATCTGGCGACTCTGCTGGGGATTTTTATTTTAAAACAAAATAATACAGAGGTTTGACTCATAAGAAGCATCCTTAAAATCATCTTTTTACTGTGTTTGGTTCACCGCATTGCACTTCTGCATTTCCCCTCCGACTGTGTCTGAAACGCGGCGCTGACATTGTTCAGGTCTTGCTGTGCCAGGGCACAAGTCACCGTTGATACTGTACCTTCCAAGGTATATCAAAAAGAGTAAAAACCTCTGTACTGTCTATCCGACGGTATATTGGAACTCTCATCAACGGACCCTCTTTGACTAAACCCAGCCTTTGCATATAGATTCCTGTAGAACCTTTCATAGGACTGTTCATTTATCTTTTCAGATAGGACAATGTGATATAACTGTTGTATGCCCTGACGGGATTACCTGCGCGGTGTAGACGCTTATGTGGCATGATGCAGAACTTCTTTCTTATGATCCCCAAGGCAATCACTTACATGTGACCACATTGAGTGACCTGCCTAGGCACCATGGTAAGGAAGTCTGCTCCATGTTCACAAAGATATACACCGCAAACCTTGTTTGTTGGTCCTAGGACATAGGAGTATGAAAACTAGCTAGACAGTATGATCACCATCATAACCTGTTTCTCCCAGAAACTCTGTCCAGATATCCCAGATATAACCATATTGTCCAGTTCTCCTAGAAACTCTGTCCAGATATCCCAGATACACCCATATTAACCAGTTTTTCCCAAAAAAACTCTGTCTAAATCTCCCTGATTTCCCAGATATACCAGTTTCTCCCAGAAACTCTATCCAAATTTCCTAGAAATATCCAAAGTACCTATTTTCCCAGAAGCTCTGCCCAAATCTCCCAGATTCTCCAAAAAATCCCAAGCATCTCTGCCCAAATCACCCAGAAATGCCCAGATATACTTGTTTCCCCTGGAAACTCTATCCATATTTCTCAGAAATACCCAAAATACCAGTTTCTCCCAGAAGCTCTGTCCAAATCAACCAGAAATCCTTATTTCTCCTAGAAACTCAAATGACTTCTAGAAATTTCTCCGAATCTTCCAAACCCATGTTTCTCCCAGAAACTCTATCCGAAATTCCCAAAGTATCCCGCAAAATCCCTGTTATCCCTTGGTGATCATACTGGAAAGTAAGGTTAGCACACTCTGTATGGCTAGGACCTTATTTGTTTAACTTCTATCTGTTAGAAGTAGGGGCATCATATAGATTAGGGCTTGCATCCGCATGCTTGTCTCATGTGCATGCACCATTCTCATTAGTCTGTGCACACTATCTCAGTCAGTCTGTACACAAGTCAGTCCATCTTCCTTAACATCACTATCATTGTCTATCTAAAGTCATCACTATCAAAATCTGATATACCTCTCCTCTCGAATCTATAGGTCATTATATATTCCCAAAGTCAGCCTCTGAGATCCCCATCCTGGGTCAGAAGTCCGAGCAGTCATTTGGTTAGAATCAGTCCGCCGAGAAAATTCAACATGAATCAAGAAACTTTGGAAGCCAAGGTCACTGAACAGTCAGATCGGCTGACTCAAGTTCTGAATTTATGGAAGAGTTCCGGCAACAGCAGCCACAGTACCCACCTGGGTTCATGCCACCACCACCACTTGGATTTGGACCGCCTCCCAAAAATAATGGAGAAGAAGAATGGTTTCAAGGGGTCCCGATGCCTGCATATGAGAAAAAGCTCTAAGAGAAAATGGACAAGGTCGACAAGCTTGAGAACATACTAAGGAAGAGTAAGGGGGTCGATGATTACATGTTAGATCTGGAAGGATTGTTTGAGCCCAACAAGGTGAGGCTACCCGAGAACTTCAAGATGCCTGAAATTGACCGTTTTGACAGAACTGGAAATCCAAAGAGCCACGTGAAGTTTTGTATGAGCATTTTCCAGTCAATGGGCTGCACCCATGAGCACATAGCTATGTTGTTCCCTCAAACCCTCCAGAAAGCCGCACTATCCTGGTTCCTAACCCTCGAAACTTCCAAGACCCGAGTTTGGGAAGATGTTGCTAGAACTTTCATTGATCACTACTCCTACAACCAAGAGCTTGATGTCACCATCCGAGATCTGGAAACTACTAGGCAGAATTTTAATGAGTCCTTCGCTACATTCTTGAGCAGATGGAGGAATAAAGTATCCCAAATGATCCACAGGCCTGTTGAGAAAGAGCAAGTACGTATGCTGGTCAAGAACCTGTAACCAGTATACCATGAAAAACTATTCTACCAGTCCATCTCAACATTTGAAGAGTTGTTTGAGGTTGGGACTAGAATCGAGGATGCTATTAGTGAAGGCAAGATCAATGGAGCTGGGTCACTGAAAAAGGAGAAGAGACCCCATACCTTTGATGAAGATCAAGAGAGCCTAGATGTCAATGCCTTAAGCCCATCATCAAGCCAAAATGACTGCAGTAAGAGGCACAAGAAAGGAAACCAAAGAGTCTTCACGCCACTTGACATGAGCTTATCCTCCGCTCTCAATCACCTTGTTCAAAAGGGCCACCTTGTACCTTTGGAGCCCAATAAGCCTCCTAATCACCCACCTCCTGGGTACAATGAATCCAAATATTGTGATTACCACCAAGACCAAGGCCATGAGACTGATAACTGTAAGAGGCTCTGTCACTCAATTCAGGATCTCTTGGATGATGCGCCGCACCCCAATCCAATCCACTACCTCGGTCTGGACCAACCCTTGACCTATCTGTTTGAATGATCCCCTTCGCTGAGGACCATGAATGTTGAACCTGTGCAAGTGAAGTGGTGGTGTTTGGGACTTTTGCTGGCAAAGAAAATGAGGATGCTCTTTCAAAGAAATAAAAAAGGAATAAGTGAGTCACTGTGACATTCCATTTGAGACCGGGTCAAGTCCAGTTGAGTCTATTGTGTGTTTTATCTATTTCAAGTTTAGTCTTGTGGTCGAGTCCGTCTGTCATCAAGTTGTTATGAGTCTGTAATCCTTCTCTACTGATGGAATGAAGTCTCATTTTGCCTAATCTGATGGGCCTAGTCATAGATGCATGAATCGTTGAACTGAAGTGTCATTTTCAAATTACCATGGATATTACTATGCTAAAAAAATAGTTTTCTTTTTTTTTTTAACTCAAACAAAAAATCCTGAAAGGTCAAAGTCAATTTTGCGCTGACGCTGAAGAAGAGCTGAGAATTGAATAGTCTTACTTTAAGAATTTAAAGATGCTTTTGCTCAAATCTCAAAAAGACATGCTTGGAACTGACTTGGGGCTTGCCCAACACCCTTTTCCCACCATTTCGAAGCCTTAAGCCCAATCCAATTGGGAGCCACGCAATCTGTCCGATTGAAAGCAATGCAAACTTAACCCTTGATGGTAGCCAAACATCTCAGTGAGTTTCATCTCCACTTTCAAAAAAAAAAAAAAAAAAAAGAAAAGAAAAGAAAAAGCTCGCTAGGTTGAAAATCTAAAAGGGCACCTAGGCAAAAGTTAGAAAAGGTGTTGATTTCCAAAATCTGACCCTAGCCAGTCAAAATGTTGGAGAAAATTTTGATGAAACAAATGAGAGAATCATACGCCTCAAGATACATCTTAAGAACGTGCCAAGATCACATTTCAAAAGGCACGGAATGACCACAAATAAATTCCGAGAGCTGACATGCACATTCTGGAATTCTGAGATTGCGATTGAAAGATCTCAAGAATCAACTACAATAAAAAGCAAAATTGACTGGCTAGGCGAAAGTGAAAAGGATCAATCCTCAAATCAAAACAAAAAGAAAAAGAAAAAAAGAAAAGAAAGGGAGGCTGAAACTGAATCTTCTTATTCAAAGCTACCACAAGTGACCTAAGTTTGAACTTCTCTGACGATTGATTTGAAAAACCTTCAACCAATTTCCTTCAAGCCTCGCCTTGAACTACGCTCGACCTGATTCCCGCTCGGGGATACGTAGGCAACCACAATGGTTCGGTCACCCCACCTACCTAAAAATCAACCCGCTTCTTTCCAACCATGGCCCGAACTACGTTGGACCTGATCCCCGCTCGGGGGTACGTAGGCAGGCTTTCAAAAAGAAAAGAAGGATGGATCACTAGGTTGAAAATCTGAAAGGACGCCTAGGCAAAAATTAGAGCTAAATCCAAGGTGAGCAATAACAAAAGAGAGAGAAAAGAGCTCGCTAGGTCACCTCACTGGTGCCTAGGCAAAAGTTATGAGCATTTGAGAAATTAAAGTCACGGTCCTTGCCTCAAGCCAGAAATCACCTTCCACACTAGGGGCAAACTTCGGCTACCCGCCTCATTTGCCTGACTTTTACTATCTACCCTTCATACAAGGGGCAAACTTCGGTCACCTACCTCGTTTGCCCAAAACCTCCAATGAACCTTCCTCCAAACTAGGGGCAAACTTCGGTTATTTACCTCGTTCGCCTATCGATCCCACTTCATGCCCTTCAAACTAGGGGCAAACTTTGTTTGCCACCCAATCCCTATAAGCCTTCAAGTCACAAGCATTGTCTTGAACAGATGGAAATGGAGCATCTTCTATTCCATAAGCTAAGGCACTAATTCAAAGCACATCTTGGGAGAAGCAAAGAAATTGATTAGATCAGTAGGGAGGAATTTTCAAAATAAGATTCACCATCAAAGTAATGCCACGTTAAGGTGAGAAGTAAACACAAAGAGAAATGGTACATCATTTATGACAAGAGCACATTAAGTTTTGGCAAGTCAAGCTTGTTTCATTTCAGTGTCGAATGTGTCGCCCTCGCGCGTCAGTGTCTGTCAGTTTCTGAGTCTGTCATAGTCTTTTTCAGAAAAAGAGTCTGTCGTAGTCTCAAATGTGTAAGTCAATAGTGACGAATAATGAATTTTTCAAATCAAGTTATAAAGAGCATTCTAATGACAATACAAGCAGGAGTACCAAACATCATTACTGCACTAAACAAGGCGTCAGCATGAGAAGCGTCCAAACTTGGGAAAAATTTCATCCCTTTCCAAACCGTCGAAAGTTAACCATCTTCGTTCATGCAACATAAGTCCATGAGTGGCTGTTGATCATCTTTCGCTCATGCAACGTAAGTCCATGAGTGGCTGTTGATGATCTTCCTTTCTCCTAGCAACATAAGTCCATGAGTGGCTGTTGACTGTCATCTTTCTTCATGCAACATAAGTCCATGAGTGGCTGTTGATCTTTCATCTTTCTTCATGCAACATAAGTCCATGAGTGGCTGTTGATGATCTTCTTTTCTCCTAGCAACATAAGTCCATGAGTGGGTCTGGACCCAATCGATTGGATAAAATTTCAATCAATTGACATCCCAATCGATTGCCAATGTTAGCAATCGATTGACATTATTTCAGACCCAATCGATTGCCATAATTCTCAATCGATTATTATAGTTTTTATCCCAATCGATTGGACCTTATACCAATCGATTGGTATGAGCAGAACATGGTTTCTTTTGCCTGTTTATTATATAAGAGGTTTGATTGTTCATTTCTCGATTCAGATAAGTATGATTAAGAATAATGGGCTAATGAAATAACGTGAGATATTATGCGGTTAATGTATGAGTTTGATATCCGTTTCTTTTAATCAGAGTAGTCAGGCCACATTTAGGGAATGGTCATGTGTCGATACTAGAATGTAACTCAGGTAGGTTTGGTATGTTCTGAGAAATGGGACGTGGACGGACATTTGGTCATGATATGTTCTTAAAAGCGGTGAGCTGTGTATATGCTCTTAAAAGCGGTGAGCTGGACCAAGTAGTCCTAAGATAGACCAGATAATCTACGATATGCTCTTAAAAGCAATGAGCTATGTAATATGCTCTGAAAAACGGTGAGCTAGGATGTCTGGTAGATGACGCTGAGTCATGGCAATAGATGATATGCCTTGTTCGAAACGTTGTGTCCCTGAAATGCGGTGAACAAGATACATTATTCTTAAAAGCTAGGGAAGGACTGACGTGGAGTTCATGACATGCGGTGAGCTGTGTAATATGATCTTAAAAGCGATAAACGGAATGAAGGTGTATACCTAGAGTTAAATGAGTAAGTCTGTTCATTCAGTCAGAATATGTTAATAAACAATCTTTGATTAACAAGACGATAAGGGTTGATTTACGAGGTTGAATATGTTGGGTTTGTGCCCTCAAACCATTACTTTATATATGAGACATTGACATTTTAATATATGGATATCAGCTTTACATTTAGTTATGTATGTTTCTTTCATGAGATGATTGTTATCCTTAAGTATCATAGTAAGTAATTCGTGTATGTATGAGATACATACAAGTGAGATACGAATTACTATTCTTTGTTACTTAGAATGTGTCACAGTGGATGATGAGACTGGATATCTCATCAGGTTTACACTGTAGCATGATTAACTACCATTGGATGGAGTGATTAATCTCAATCACTAAAGTTTAACTCTTAGTTAACATGCTAGTGCTTATAGTGCATTGACGGACTTGAGCTTTCCTATTGACGCTCAAGACTGTCAATCAGTCGATAGGAACTCATAACTTGTATAAGGTACGTGTTCTTAATCTTGAGATGATTATGAACACAGACTGTGGATATGGCTGCTTTGACTTACCAATCAGTGAGGTCTATAGAAGATCAACACCTGGGTATATTGGGTATGTCATATTCATAGGATTGTGAACATATATTGTCAAGATATAATCTACCCTCTGTTTCAGAGTAAGCATTCCCTTGAGAATGTCACCAAGTCGATTATTGAGTACTACAGTCTTGTTGATAAGAGTAATCAACATGTTTGGTAATCATGAGAGGTGAATGGGACTCAAGGAATACAAAAAGTAATCATGATTCAAGTTGACAGTAACAGTTATCCGACTACCTGAATATGATTACGAATGCTGAAGGTAGAGGGACATTAGTACAACATACAAGTCTAGTTATCGCTTCGGATATGTTCTTTTGCGTTGGAGTTCAGTTATCATTTTATAGTGGAGTAAACGTTAACTGACCAGTTAGTTAGTTTGCTGATCAAAGAGTTTGGTCATAGTAATTAACAAACTGGTCTGAGCCAACAATAAAGAGCCTAGGAGGTCCCACTCTTAGCTCCGCCAGGATACTTGGAAAGACACATGAGGAAGTTGTCAAGACAAGTTCGATCGATTGAAGTATGTTCGATCGATTGAAGTCTTGGCAGTCTCGATCGATTGAGAATGGTTCGATCGATCAAAGGTTCGATTGATCGAAGATCTTCGATCGTTCGAAGTCTAGGTCGGTTCTAGAAATCTATAAATAGGGCAGCTGCGTTCTGGAAAAGGAGTTCGTCATTTTAGAATGTCAGAAGCTGCAGAAACTGTTTTAGAGCCCCAAACCTTCTTTTTCCTCTCTATTAGAGATCCCACCATCTCTAGTCTCTCCGGTAAGCATCCGCAGGAGACATAAGGGTGAAGACAACCTAGTGGAGGCTGCTGCGTCACTAAGGAAGAAAAGGAAAATCAGAATTGGGTTCAAGACACTAAGGTATAACTCTTATCTCCTCTTGTGCGCATCTATGGAATTAACGAGTAGTAGATCCTGGGCTACCATTAAGTTTTTACAACTTGACTTTTCCGCTGCGCGTTTAAACTTTTAACTTAAATTGATTTTTTCATCAATTGGTATCAGAGCCACGCTCGTTTGGATCTATAGATGCATTTTTGGAACACTATTTTGATTGGCATGTTGATTTTAGAACTGTTTTCGAAACTGAATCGTCACAGATCTGTTTCGGCAGTTTCATCGCAGCAGAGTACAAATCTGTGATTGCATAGGATGCAAGGCGGGTTCGATCGATCGAACATGTTTCGATCGATCGAACAAGTTTCGATCGATCGAAACCTTCTAGTGTTCGATCGATCGAATAGAGTTAGATCGATCGAGACAGATTCTTTGTCAGGTTCTCTGTTTCACATTTTAAAGTGTTTTTTGAAATTAAATACTTTAATTTTAAAATATTCTGTAAAATTTTCAAATTATTATGTGAAACAGACTGTTCAAGCGATTGAACAGTGTTCAATCGATCGAAGGTTCGAGCGATCGAACTGTGACAGAGAAGTAAGATGTTGTTTTAAGTTCTAATTCAGTATGTAAAGAGTTTATATACTGTGTGAATCAATTAAGTGTTCCAAGAGTTACATATATTTGTTATGTATGTATGGATGCGTGTACGACTAACCCTTTTGCAGCTAGATTAGTCGCTATCTCCCATGGCACCAAGTCATTTGAATATTTTGTATTTAAATTATTTAAGTTTGGTTTGGTTTTAAGGCATATGTAAAGGGCGCTGCGACTTCAATCCTACGAAAAGGAAAGTCACACCGGTTTTCCTAGCCTTTTATTGTATTTTGTTGTTGCTATTTCTATTTCTAGATAAATTGTAAGCTTCGAAAGAAGCATAGGAAAAATGTAATAGAATTAGAAAATCCATGAAGATGGAGCTAGGAGCCGTTGTCCATGAAGATGGAGCTGGAGGCGATCAAACCAAAAGGAGGTTCTATGGAGATAGAGCCATGGGAGATAGAGGCATTGTTTGGATGTCTTTATTTTCAATTTTTGTTTATTGTTTTATGTGCTTGGTTTGTGATTGGCATTTAATTATATTGTTACTACTTGCATGCATGTAAAACAAGTTTTCTAAAATAAAATTCAAAAACCATTTCAACGCATTAGTAAACATTGGATGTTTATGGGTAATGTGTGGAAACTTTTTTAAAAGCAAAATCTTTAATTTCTAAATCTAGTGGGAGAGGGTCTTATTAATAAACACCCACGATCTTCCATTAACGGTTCACTGTAAGATGAGTGGTGCATTCTGTGTTACCTCGTTAGGGGTGATCATTCCATACGGAGGGTGCATTACTCATTGGTTACTAGATGTGAACTTCCTTTGATAGAATCAATCAGACGTGCTAGAGGGTGACCACCACACGGAGGCGCTACTTGAGACGGTTGTGATTGGATCCTAGTTAATGGTACACACTAGCTAAGCTATGGATAAGGGATCCCAC
Source organism: Hydrangea macrophylla (assembly GCA_033977485.1). Taxonomy (NCBI): domain Eukaryota; kingdom Viridiplantae; phylum Streptophyta; class Magnoliopsida; order Cornales; family Hydrangeaceae; genus Hydrangea; species Hydrangea macrophylla. The sequence goes on along the minus strand of CM066988.1, from coordinate 56,664,134 downwards.
ACGGGGCATTATTCAGAAACTTAGAGATCAAAAGGGTTCAGGAGTCATAACTTGTTTTGCAAGAGTTGCATAGCGGACAAGTCATGATTAATCGAAAGATCGAACATTGACCACCACACGGAGGCTTTATTCTTTCATTTCGATATTCCGGCGACTTTGTTTTAAAATAAGAGTTTTAAGGATTCTTTTATTTCAAACTGTCAAATCTGATATTCATATTTATTTTGTCTTTTGATTTTTACAGTAAATCATAATGTCTGGATCTACATTTAGTCCACTTGCCACCATACTCACTCAAAACAAGTCAACTGGAAATAACTACACTGAATGGAAACGTAACCTTGACATCGTGTTAACTACGGAGGATCACATATATGTCCTCACCACCCCAAGCCCAGAAGAACCCGCGGCAAATGCTTCGGCAGCTGCCAGACACGAGTTCGACAAATGGAAGAAGTCGAATGGAATGGCTCGTTGCTATATTCTGGCCTCAATGGCTGGTGTGTTGCAACACCAATTCCAATCGAATGATTCTGCCAGTGACATTATCACATCCCTGAAAAAGATGTTCGAGGAGCATGGCAGGCCTGCTAGACAGGTAGCCATGCAAAAGATAATGAGTGCAAAGATGTCGGAAGGGACTCCAGTCAAGGAACATGTTTTAAAAATGATTGGTTATTTAAACGAGCTGGAGACCCTAGGTGCCAACATCGATGCACAGACCCAAGTTGATATGATCTTCAATTCGCTGTCGCCTTCATTCGCTCAATTTAAACTTAACTATAATATGAATCAAATGAATTTTTCAATGAGCGAATTGATGAGTTCTCTTTTGGCAGCGGAAGGGGTGATCAAACCTGGGGTCAACGTCTTGAACGTTGAGAAAAGCGCTTCCTCTTCCCGATCTACACCGAAAGGAAAGAAAGGGAAGAAGAAGGCTGGCACTGGTGGTCCAAGTGTTGGACCGGTCCCTAAGATTGCAAAATCTAAGGGAAAAGGAAAGGGCAAAGGGAAGGTGGGTGGCCAAGGCAAAGGAAAGTGTTTCCAATGCGGTGAGAAGGGCCACTGGAAGAGCAACTGTCCAGAATTCTTAGCTACAAGAGTTCAAGGTATGATTGAATCACATGTGATTGAAGTAAGTTTTATTACGGATACTTTAAACACTTGGTGCATTGATTCTGGTGCGACTAACCATATCTGTAATTCATTGCAGGGGTTCAGATCAACCAGGAGGTGCAGTGATGGGAAAATCATACTTACTCTAGGTTCTAGTGCAACTGTTTCTGCGGTTGCTATAGGAGTCGTAGTTTTAGAATTTTTAGACAATAAAGTTTTGATTTTATCAGATGTACTTTACGTCCCTTCAATGAGACGTAATTTAATTTCAGTTTCTAATTTATCGAATAATGGTTATTCTTTTCATTTTGGAACTGAAGTTGTTATTAAAAGAAATAGTTCTTTTATATGTTCTAGTGTTAAATCAAATGGTTTGTATATGATCACTCCCAATATTTCTAAAGATTCTTGCTTGGAACTTAATAACTCAATGGTAACTATACCATCTATAAGAAAAGAACCTTCCACTAATCCAACAAGGCATTGGCATATGAGGCTTGGCCATATCAATCTAAATAGGATTGGCAGACTAGTCAAAGAAGGGGTCTTAGGCGATTTGGTTCTCGAACCAATGGAAGTCTGTGAGTCTTGTTTAGAGGGTAAGATGACCAAAAGGCCCTTTCCTGCAAAGGGCAATAGAACCAATGCATTATTGGAATTAGTTCATACTGATGTGTGTGGACCAATAAATATTAGAGCATGGGGTGGTTATGATTATTTCATAACATTTACCGATGACCACTCTAGGTATGGATATGTGTACCTAATGCAGCATAAGTCTGAAGCCTTTGAAAAGTTCAAAGAGTTTAGGGCTGAAGTGGAGAAGCAATTGGGTTCACATATCAAGGCCATTCGATCTGATCAAGGTGGCGAGTACCTCTCTAATGAGTTTATAGATCACCTCATACAGAATGGGATTCTGTCACAGTTGACTGCACCTGGCACGCCTCAGCAGAATGGTGTAGCGGAGAGAAGGAACCGGACTCTTTTAGACATGACTAGGTCAATGATGAGTTATTCAGAGTTGCCATTATTCCTTTGGGGTTATGCTTTGGAAACTGCTGCATACATACTAAATCTAGTACCAAGCAAATCTATTCCCAAGACACCACGGGAGATGTGGATTGGGTGCAAGCCTTGTTTGCAACATCTCTGAATATAGGGGTGTCCGGCACATGTGCTGAAAGGAAAGATGAGCAAGTTGGATTCTAGATCAGAAGTATGTTATTTTGTAGGGTATCCAAAGGGTACTTATGGATGGTATTTTTATGATCCAAGAGAACAGAAAGTGTTTGTTAGTACAAATGCTATTTTCTTAGAGGATGATTATATCATGAACCATAAACCTAAGGGAAGGACAGATCTGAGAGAAATAGAAGGAGAGCCCTCAGTCCAACCTGCAGTTAATAACGATGTAAATCAAGAAAATACCACTTTTTCACCCATTTTCGCACCGGTACCTCGTCGTAGTGGGAGGATTATCAGCCAGCCTGATAGATACATGTTCTTAGGAGAAGTTTTTGAAGCTGTCTCCATAGAATCTGAATCTGATCCTGCCACATATGAAGAGGCAATGACTGATGTTGATTCAGATCATTGGGTTAAAGCTATGAAGGCTGAATTAGAATCTATGGATTCTAATCAGGTCTGGGATCTTGTAGAACTTCCAGCCAATATTAAACCCATTGGTTGTAAGTGGGTCTACAAGAGGAAAAAAGCATCTGATGGGAAGGTTGAGACCTATAAGGCTAGGCTTGTAGCGAAAGGTTATACTCAGAGGGAGGGTATTGACTATGAGGAAACCTTCTTGCCGGTGGCCATGCTCAAGTCCATCAGGATACTCCTATCCATTGCTGCATGCCTAGATTATGAGATCTGGCAGATGGACGTCAAGACTGCATTCTTGAATGGCAATCTTGATAAGGACATCTATATGCAACAACCAGAAGGGTTCATAGCTGGTTGGAAAGGTAACTTGGTATGCAAGTTGCAAAAGTCCATATATGGGCTTAAGCAGACATCTAGAAGTTGGAACATCCGATTTGACCAAGCGGTCAAGTCCTTTGATTTTAAACAAAATCTGGATGAACCTTGTGTATAAAAGAAGTGTGAAGGAAAATTGGTGGCTTTTCTTATGCTTTACGTTGACGACATTTTACTCATTGGAAATGTCAACGATCAAGGTTTGGCTAGCTAGCACTTTCGATATGAAGGATCTAGGAGAGGCGAGCTATATTCTAGGGATAAAGCTCTTTCGGGATCGTAAGTGAAAGATAATGGGATTATCTCAAGCTGGTTATATCGATAAAGTGTTAACTAAGTTTTCATGGATAATTCGAAGAAAGGTTTGTTACCTTTCAGGCATGGTTTAGCGTTCTCCAAGGACCAGTGTCCTAAGACACAGGAGGAGAGGAATCGCATGGCAGGAATTCCATATGCTTCGGCAGTTGGAAGTCTCATGTATGCGATGTTATGCACTAGACCAGATACCTATTTTGCCGTTGGCATGGTTAGCAGATATCAATCGAATCCAGGTCCAGAGCACTGGACAGCCGTTAAGCACATTCTTAAGTACTTGAGAAGGACTAAAGATTACATGCTTATGTACGGTGGTAGTGAGTTAATTCCAGTAGGATATACTGACTCGGACTTTATGTCAGATAAAAATTCGAGGAAGTCAACGTCCGGACATCTCTTTACCTTGGGAGGTGGTGTTGTTAGTTGGAGGAGCATTAAGCAGAAATGCATTGCAGACTCAACTACAGAAGCTGAGTATGTGGTTGCTTGTGAAGCCGCAAGGAAGCTGTTTGGCTCAAGAAGTTCCTTATGGAGCTCGAGGTGGTACCAGCGTCATTGTCACCTATTACGCTTTACTGTGATAATAGTGGGGCAGTGGCTCAGTCCAAGGAGCCAAGGAACCACGGGAAGGGAAAGCACGTAGAGCGGAATTATCATCTTATCCGAGATATTGTTCAACCTGGAGATGTGACTGTCACCAAGATTTCCACCGCTGACAATCTTGCTGATCCGTTTACAAAGGCCTTGCCACAGAAGGTCTTTGATCGTCATCTAGATAGTCTAGGTCTTAGATGTAGTTTTGAATGGTTATGAGTGCAAGTGGGAGTTTGTTGGGTTTGTGCCCTCAAACCATTACTTTATATATGAGACATTGACATTTTAATATATGTATATCAACTTTACATTTAGTTATGTATGTTTCTTTCATGAGATGATTGTTATCCTTAAGTATCATAGTAAGTAATTCGTGTATGTATGAGATACATACAAGTGAGATACGAATTACTATTCTTTGTTACTTATAATGTGTCACAGTGGATGATGAGACTGGATATCTCATCAGGTTTACACTGTAGCATGATTAACTACCATTGGATGGAGTGATTAATCTCAATCACTAGAGTTTAACTCTTAGTTAACATGCTAGTGCTTATAGTGCATTGACGGACCTGAGCTTTCCTATTGACGCTCAAGACTGTCAATCAGTCGATAGGAACTCATAACTTGTGTAAGGTACGTGTTCTTAATCTTGAGACGATTATGAACACAGACTGTGGATATGGCTGCTTTGACTTACCAATCAGTGAGGTCTATAGAAGATCAACACCTGGGTATCTTGGGTATGTCATATTCATAGGGTTGTGAACATATATTATCAAGACAGAATCTACCCTCTGTTGCAGAGTAAGCATTCCCTTGAGAATGTCACCAAGTCGATTACTGAGTATTGCAGTCTTGTTGCTAAGAGTTATCAACATGTTTGGTAATCATGAGAGGTGAATGGGACTCAAGGAATACAAGAAGTAATCATGATTCAAGTTGACAGTAACAGTTATTCGACTACTTGAATATGATTACGAATGCTGAAGGTAGAGGGACATTAGTACAACATACAAGTCTAGTTATCGCTTCGGATATGTTGTCACACCCCAACCCGCCCCCACGGGTTAGGACACGTGTAACAAAGCCAACAAGGACCAAATAATCAATTTAAACGTTCCAAAGATGAACATTTTAAAGTGAAGTACCAGGGGTAAAATATTCCTTATTTGAACGAAATAAAAAGAAATAAAATAAAGTTTTAAAACCATCGAATGGTACTTGGGCAAAGTTTTCCCCTATTACAGTAATCGTTTTATAGTGGAGTAAACGTTAACTGACCAGTTAGTTAGTTTGCTGATCAAAGAGTTTGGTCACGGTAATTAACAAACTGGTCTGAGCCAACAATAAAGAGCCTAGGAGGTCCCACTATTAGCTCTGCCAGGATACTTGGAAAGACACATGAGGAAGTTGTCAAGACAAGTTCGATCGATTGAAGTATGTTCGATCGATTGAAGTCTTGGCAGTCTCGATCGATCGAGAATGGTTCGATCGATCGAAGGTTCGATCGATCGAAGATCTTCGATCGCTCGAAGTCTAGGTCGGTTCTGGAAATCTATAAATAGGGCAGCTGCGTTCTTGAAAAGGAGTTCGTCGTTTTAGAACGTCAGAAGCTGCAGAAACTGTTTTAGAGCCTCAAACATTCTTTTTCCTCTCTATTAGAGATCCCACCATCTCTAGTCTCTCCGGCAAGCATCCGCAGGAGACATAAGGGTGAAGACAACCTAGTGGAGGCTGCTGCATCACTAAGGAAGAAAAGGAAAATCAGAATTGGGTTCAAGACACTAAGGTATAACTCTTGTCTCCTCTTGTGCGCATCTATGGAATTAACGAGTAGTAGATCTTGGGCTACCATTAAGTTTTCATAACTTGACTTTTCCGCTACGCGTTTAAACTTTTAACTTAAACCGATTTTTTCATCAGAATAAAGGAACAAGATATTATTATTATTATTACAGTAAGATGTTAACTCGTGTTTTCATAAGCTTGTGTTTACTTCAGATAACTGGTACCTTGTCAGTTTATACTCACTCTGCTCTCAGTAAGCTGACGGCCTTTATTGCCTGGACTTTTCCCGTCTAGACTATCATGTACCTTATTTTACAAGTGACAAAGTCTACAATGATAGTTCCTATCCAGGAGAAGAATACCCCGAGGGTGGCCCCACTGATGATGCCTATGCCAGGGAGGAATACTACGCTGATGTTTATGCCAGCTGAAGAATTAGAGATAGTTATTACTTTTTGATTTCTGTTTAGTTGTTTTGTTATATTTGGTACTTGGGCATAAGTTGCTTTCAAACCTTACATACTTTCGCTGTAGCTTTACTTTCGTAATAACTCTGATGTTGGTAATATAATAGGTTTTCTTTATATTACTATGGGTTGGTCTTTCTATTATCTAGAACTGCGTGGTGTGGAAGGTTAGTGACATTCTCCGGTCATCCCCTATAAACCCATAAAGGAAATTTATTTTTCCCTATTTATGTTGTTCCGGGGCGTGACAGAGTGCCATGTGTCCTATTTCCATGCGTATTAGGATGGGTTATGATAGCATCCAAAGAGCAATATGAACAGAGGTTTCGAATGCTATCACAACATAATGCTAAAGTGGCAATATAAGAAGAGTCCAAGACTAGAGGCAAAGGTGACTCTCCTCTTTTGATAGAATCGATATGTTTCTTCCAAAGATTCGTAAATACAGAAAATCATTCTTTCAATTAGCTCTGTTCAAATTCTTTGAGTCCGAGGAGACTCTCGAACATGCGTTAGTCCTTAATGCAGCTTCTCTTCATAAGCGTTAGTCCTCAATGACAGCTTCCTTTCATAAATGTTAGTCCTCAATGGCAGCTTCTCTAAGCATTAGTACTCAATGCCAGCTTCTCTAAGTGTTAGTCCTCAATGGCAGCTTCTCTTCATAAGCGTTAGTCCTTAATGGAAGCTTCTCTAAGCGTTAGTCCTCAATGGCAGCTTCTCTTCATAAGCGTTAGTCCTCAATAGTAGATTCTCTAAGTGATAGCTCTCAATGGTAGCTTCTCTTCATAAGCATTAGTCCTCAATGGCAGCTTCCCTTCATAAGCGTTAAACCTCAATGGTAGCTTCTCTAAGCGTTAATCCTCAATGGTAGCTGTAGACACCCCATTTTGTCGGCTATCATATTTAGGAGACCCATAGCTTAGTGGTTCACAATGATCGTAAAAGACTCAAAAGGACTCCTGGAAGTCAGCTCTATCTCTCAGGATGCTCAGATTAACCAAAATGCCCCTGAAAGCCCGAAAACTCCCAGATTTGATCCCGAAGTTCTGAAAACATGCTATGTCGTAAGAAAAATGATAAAATGAGTTTTTAAGTAAAACCGGATGAAATCGTCAGCTCCCAGAGACCCCCGAAAGTCCCCGTTGACCAGTTTGACCAGGTTTGACCAAAGTTTGACCGAAATCATCCGAATTCACCGGAATCATTAGAAAAGTATTAAAATGAGTTTTAAAAGAGAATCGAGCGAAAACGTCGGCTCCTGGGAGCTCCCGGAGGTTCCCAGAACTTCCCGGGAATCCCAGGTTTGACCAGTTTGACCAAGATTTGACTTTGGAATCAGGGCACCGAAACAATTTTCAAATATTTTTCATGGATACTAGAGGTCAATAGCTTTCCAACGGTATATCGCACATAATTCCCGGACTTAAAACGAATTTATTTTGAATTTCCGAAGGCGAAAAAGGCAATCAAATCGGCTTTTATCGCGAATACCGCAAAACTTTTCATAGTAACCTATCCCCTAACTATTTTTTATATAAATTAGACTCCATTATCTTTCCAACGGTATATCACAACCTCAGTTTGGAGTTCATACGCATTTTCTGTGAATTTTGGACGAAATAGGGCCTTTTCGCGAATACTGGAACCTCAGGGGGCCTAAACAGCATTATCTGGATGAAGGAGGAGCAGTGCCGCCGCGTCACTGGCCCACTGCCGCCACGGCACTCTCCCCCAGAACAGTGTGTTTTTGTAATTTCTTTTGGGGGTCCATTTTGATTAATTTAAAACCAAAACGACGTAGTTTCATGATTTCAGATGTTTGGGACCAATGAGAATACTTCTAAAACCCCAAAACCACCCCAAGTTGGCCTATATAAACCCCCCGTTGCTCTTCATTTTGGGGGAGTGAAATGAAAGTTTAGGAAAAGTTTGGGAGAGAAAGTTGTAGAGATAAGGTTAGAATAGAGAGAAAAGAAGCTTCATTCTTTGATTTTCAAAACAAAAGTGAGTTCTAAACTTTGTTTTTACTTCATTACTCCCATTTACTTCAACATTCAATACACCCAACCATCATTTTAGTGAGCATTTAAGAGAGTGGAAGCTTCTTCCATGTCCAATGTCATTACATATGAGTGAAACACCAATCTACAAGTTCAATACTTCATGAATATCATCTATTGATCATTATCTACTTGCTTGTTTATTCATTGTTTATCTCTTCTTACCTCATTTCTTTTTTATTTTCTTTATTTACTTACTAGTTCATCATCATCTAAATGATGACATGAAGTTTGGGGTGAGTGAATCCTTATGGATAGTAGCTCTTGACCTCAAAAACATGTTTGATAGATGATGATCATAACTTCAATACCTCCAAGGTATCCTTGAAGTGTATTGAAGTTATGCTCAAATAAAAATAAACCTCTCCAACAATCTTGGAGGTTCTTGATGATGAGTTGAATGTTGTCATTTTAAGTGGTTATAATCTTTATTGAGTATTGAAAATACACTTTCTAAACCTCGATTTCAAAACCCCCCTCAATCCCTCTCATTTTGATTTCAAGAAAGAAAACCTTATTTTCCCAAAATCTTCAAAACAGTGAGTCAAAACAGTGAGTGAGCTGAGTTCAAAGATTTCTCTAGAACTCAATACTCAATGTATGGATGCAAGACCACTTGGAAAGTCTTCCTAACTCATTGGAGAACACCTACGATTTTTGGTTTGACTTGGAAGTACTTGGAAATTGTCCATATGGACCCAAACATTCCTTCCAGACATTCTGTTTTTGCTGTCACAGCAGCTAGGTCCACTTCCAACTCCTTTTTCAGAAAACGTTTCCAAAAGGGGTGGTCCTAAATTATTTTTCCCTTAATCGTCAATGTCTTATGGAACTTTTTGTATAAAATGGGCCTCTAGATCATTAGTTTTCATTTTCTAAGAGTTTTCAACATTTCAGTCGACAATACGGACTCTGTTTCTGAGTGACCTCTGTTGTTCATATTATTTCTCTCAATCTGTGATAGTTATTAAAGATTGGCTTTTTTTATAGTGTTCTAGACACAATAAGGAAGATCTCCATAACAAATCATGCATTGAAAACATTCCTAACCCCTCTTTTCCATTTTTACAAGATCATGTTACTGTTCTGTCTACTATTCACAGCAAGCACATTTTAACTTTCATTCTTTGATTTGATGCCTACATGCATTCCAAATTAGTTCATATCTTAGGAAGTAGTTCATACTACATTTGTACATATCCCATATTGATTTCATCCATCCATTCATGCACATTTTAGACTTCTAAGTCATCCTAGGAATTCATGAACACAAAGCACACTACAACCTTGGCACATTTTAGATACATACATTGCATCCATGCAAAGATTTGGGGCTTTTGTGACTCCTAATCTAAGAAGATTATAAGGAATGATCATGATCACACGTTCATGCTTCCCCCGATCTAATCATCCTTTCTCATCCATCCCGGGGATTGAGAGGTCTCCTTTTCTCAAAGAATAACATGCATCATACTAGCTTGCTAAGCATATTTTGATTTCTTTGATTATTTTGTTTCAAGAACAATTCATGTCCCCCTTTAGATTAGGAAAACTTAATTACTTGATACATGATTAGACGATTTTTCCTAGGTTTATTCGTGTGATCTTTCACTTTGCATTGTGTGATACTTGGCTTAGATTTTATGAATGATATCTTATCTTTAGATCTTCCACTTCAAATTTTCTTATGTGATGTAATATACTATCATAGTATTAATTGTCGAACCATACATAGTATAAGATGATTATTTGGATGCTAATTGAGGCCCGTCGAAAGACGGGGCGAGTTGAGGGTGTTTTAGTCGCGACAAAGGCTCCTTCCTCTCTCGTACCAAAATCCCGAACCAAGTTCTTTGGTTATGAAGGGCCGGTGCCCTTTATCCATTTGGGTGAGTCAAAATTAGGTTTCTTGGTTCCTTAAAGACCAAGTGGCGACTCTGTATCTGTTTTCAACAGACCTTTTCTCTTTCCTTGATCCAAATCAATTTCAAAAGCAAACAAAGCGGTGGAATCCCGGTATCCACAGCAGCTTCCCTTCCTAAGCGTTAGTCCTCAATGGCAGCTTCTCTACATAAGCGAAAGTCCTCAATGGCAGCTTTTTTTTTCATAAGTGGCAATCCTCGATGGTAACTTTTCCACATTAACGCTAGTCCTTAATGGTAACTTCCTTCAATATGTTGGTCCTCAATGGCAATGCATATTATTCCTCAATGGCAATTTTTTAGACCTCTATGGCAATCCCTATTAGTCCTCTATGGCGATCCTTATTAGTCCTCTATGGCAATCCTTGTTAATCCTCGATGGCATCTGTATTAGTCCTCAATGACAACCTTGCATTCACGTTAGTCCTCAATGATTCTTTGAGTCTCGTTCAAACTTTCGATTTTGAAAATTGAAATTCTTCTGAGTCAAATTGACTCCGATGTTGTAAATTGAAATTTTTGTTGAGTCGATTTGACTCCAATTTTGAAATTTGAGATTCTTGTTGAGTTGAATTGACTTCGGTTTTGGAAATTTGAAATTTCTTGTTGAATTGAACCCGATTTTGTGAATTGAAATTTCTTGTTGAATTGACTCCGATGTTATAAATTGAAATTTTTGTTGAGTCGAATTGACTCCGATTTTGAAATTGAGATTCTTGTTGAATCGAATTGACTCTAATTTTGGAAATTTGAAATTTCTTGTTGAATTGACACCGATTTTGTGAATTGAAATTTCTTGCTGAATTGGCTTCGATGTCGTAATTGAAATTTTGTTGAGTCGAATTGATTCCGATTTTGAAATTTGAGATTCTTGTTGAGTTGAATTGACTCCAGTTTTGAAAATTTGAAATTTCTTGTTGAATTGACTCCGATTTTGTAACTTGAAATTCTAGTAGAGACAAATTGACTCCGATTTTGAAATTTGAGATTCTTGTTGAGTCAAATTGACCCTGCTTTTTAAAATTTGAGTTCTTTTGAGTTTGAATGACTCTTGATTTAAGAAAATTGAAATGTTTTTAGTCTAAATTGACTCTCAATTTTGGAAATAAGAAATTCTTTGAGTCCGGTTCACTCCTGATTTGTTGAAATAGAAAATATTTTGAGTCGAATTAACTACCTATTTGAAGATAGAAATTCGTTTGAGTCTGATTGACTCATGATTTTTGGAAATAAGAAATTTCTTGAGTCCGATTGACTCTTGCTTTGTTGAAATAGAAATTGCTTTGAGTCGAATCGACTCCTGATTTTTAGAAAATTTGAATTCATTTGAGTCCAATTGACTCCTGATTTTTGAAATAGAAATTGTTTTGAGTCGAATTGACACCTGATTTGGAAGAAAATCGAAAATATTTTCAGTCGAATTGATTCCCTATTGGGAGATAGAAATTCGATTGATTGAGTATGATTTGAATTCTGTTGAGTGTGATTAACTCCCGATTTGGAAATCCAAATTGTTTTTGAGTTCGATTGACTCTCGATTTTGGAAAACGAATTGAGCCTAATTGACCCCCGATCTTGAAATTAGAGATTCTTCCGAGTCTGATTGACTCCAGATTTTGTAAAATTAAAATTATTGTTGAGTCGAATTGACTCTCGATTTTTCAAAAACTTGAATGCTTTGAGTTTGATCGACTCACGACTTGGAAATCGAAATTGTTTTAAGTCAAATAGACTCCCAATTTTGGAAATAGGAATTGTTTTGAGTCTAATTGACTCCCAATTTTGGAAATAAGGAATTCTTTTGAGTCTGATTGACTCTGAATTTTTGAGAAATAAATACATTTGAGTCGAATTGACTCCTGATTTTGAAAAATTTGAATGCTTTGAGTCTGATTGACTCCCAGTTTTGAAATCGAAATTCATTTGAGTCAAATTGACTTCAGATCTGGAAATAAAAAACCTGTTTGAGCTGAATTGACTCCCAATCTAGAAATAGAAATTGTTTTGAGTTGAATTGACTCCCAATTTTAAAAATAGGAATTGTTTTAAGTCTGATTGACTCCCAATTTTGGAAATAAGAAAAATTCTTTGAGTCTGATTGACTCCCCATTTTTGAAATTGAAATTTGTTTTGAGTCAAATTGACTCCTGATTGGGAAATAGAAATGTTTTTGAGTCTGATTGACTCCCGATTTTAGAAATTGAATTGAATTGAGTGTGATTGACTCTCGATCTTAGAGAATTGAATTAAATTGAGTCTAATTGACTCCCAATTTTAGAAAATTAAATTGAATTGAGTCTGATTGACTCACTATTTTAGAGAATTGAATTGAATTGAGTTTGATTGACTCACTATTTTAGAGAATTGAATTGAATTGAGTATGATTGACTCCCAATTTTAAAAAAATTGAATTGGATTGAGTAGAATTGAGTCTATTTGACTCAAGAATTTAGAAAATTGAATTAAATTGAGTTTGATTGACTCCCAATTTTAGAAATTGAATTGAATTTAGTCTGATTGACTCCCAATTTCAGAAAATTGAATTGAATTCAGTTGAGTTGAGTTTGTTTGACTCCCAATTTTAGAATTGAATTGAATTGAGTCTGATTGACTCTCGATTTTGAAATTGAATTGAATTGAGTTTGACTGGCTCCCAATTTTGAAGATTGAAACGAGAAAACATATCCGATAGGGCCGAAAGGCTACGGATACTTAGAGCAAACATGCATTGGCACCGGGGCATAATGCGCGAAGCATAGTTCAATCGATTGCATTTTGAGAGAGCAAACCTGCATTGGTATCAGGGCATAATGCGCGAAGTATAGTCCAGTCGATTGCATTTTGAGAGAGCAAATGTGCATTGGCACCGGGGCATAATGCATGAAGCGTAGTCCAGTTGATTGCATTTTGAGAGAGCAAACCTGCGTTGGCACCATGGAATAATACGCGAAGCGTACTCCAGTCAATTGCATTTGAAAGAGCAAACATATCTAATGGGGCTGAACGGTTGTAGATACTTAGAGTAAACATATCCGACGAGGTTGAACGGCTACGGATACTTAGAGCAAACATATCCGACAGGGCTGAACAGCTACGGATAACGATGAATATTGAAAACCAAGCATTGAAAGTATAGGACATGAAATGCATTTATGCACAGCAAAACACCGTGGCCTAGAACCTTCACATTTGAAATAGCCTAAAGCACGAATTGTGTAGTACATTGGCAGCCAACATTGCATGAGCACGTGCATCACGATAGGATAGGAGCACTTATCCGTGTGACTATTTGCGACTATGTGTGTTTATCCCTTGCCCGAACTATGTCCTGGTTTGATTCCTTCAAGGATACATAGGCAGCTAACTGTTTGAGCACGACCAGCACCAACCATCTCCGCAAATGTTTTTGCAATGCACTTTGTTTTTACATATGTTCAATAGCCCAGTCAAAGGCTTGTCTTCACACAGGCTTTGACATTCACTTGTGATACACGTTGATTCACAAATTCTGTTGAAGATGGGCAAACTGTAGACACCCTAATTTTGACTAAACTATTAAACTTAGGGGGATTTACCTCTGGAGATCAATGATGAATATGTCTTGTCGGAATCAAGACTCTTACAAGCAATCTGATTCTCTTCCAAGAAGAATCTCGGTCCAAAATCACCCTTTTCAGCCAAAAAGACCAAAATTCCCATATACCCGTCACCTTGTAGACTATGAGTTTTGAACACGTATAGAAACACAGCATTGTACTTGGAGCATCTTAAAACTATTTTCAAAAGGAGAGAAATTTAGCCTGAACCCTGAAAAAGTCAACAATTGACCTAGTGAAAAGTCAACGGGTCAAAAGGGGGTCGATTATAAAATTTTGGAATTTCAAGATGAAAAGTCCCGATAATTGTTCATTGGGTCTCCCTTAAGCTAGAAATGATTTTTAAGAATTTTTAAATGAAAGGGAACATTGAGAAATCGAAAGGTCTTTAAGAAGAATTTTGTAGGAAATTAGAAATTTTACCTTCAAAGAAAGAGTTAACTTTTTTTCCTTAAGGATTTTGATTTTTTAGATAGTTTTATTGAATCCAAATGGGGGCTATTTCCTTAATTACATTTAATGAAACAACATTTACTTAATGACATGAAATGAAATTAAGGTGCTGAATTGCTGTGAATAGTGTTGAATTGCAGTGCAGTGGCAGTCCGAGTGCCCGAATGGCAGTCCGTGAATGCCGCTGTAGCACTCTCTGAGTGCCGCCTCATCTTCATTAAGTGTCATCCTGAGTGAATTTTTTGAATTTTTAAGCCAAAATTCATTTTTTGATCAAATGAATGCACCAAACGTTTGTATGATATGTTGTAACCTTGGGGGAAACTTTAGACAAAAGCCAACCCCAAGCGCTCAAACCATAGGAGTGCTCGATCCCCGAGCGCTCGTGTTGACTGGAGCACTCGAGTAAGCCAGTGTTTGCCTATAATTAGCTTCAATGCTCATTCATTTCCTATATTTTATAAAACAGTTTTTGAGAGAAAACTCGGAGAAAAATAGTTGTTGAGAGAAAGTTTTCATACATATCATGCTTATACATACTCTAAATCTCTTGCATGCTTGAATCCAAGCATATACACACATTCTTTCATCTATCTACATATACACATACTACATTGCTAAAATCAAGATGGAGAACTTGAAGATGAGTTCCATAAATTGATCTTTTACATGATCAAGTAGAAGAGAAGAGGATAGGACCTCTATTCTACTCAATTTCAAGCTCTCTCAACATATATACATACATTTTCATCATCCAAACACCACCCATGCATTGGTGAGTATAGATTCTCACTTAGATACCCTTAGGAATAGTTTTTACATGTTCTTATGAACTTGCATGTGCTGAAAACAACTATTTACGTTCATGTATGTGAACTAAACTCAGAATCTGCCTATTGTCAAGTCCGAGTGCTCGCGTTGGACCGGAGTGCTCGCGTTGGACTGGATTGCTCGAGCTCTTTAAGTGCTCGAGTGTGACGAATCTATTATGTTTTTTTATGCCAAGACGTTAAGTCAGTAATTATACCTCATGAATGTTAGGTTCTCATAATCAATTATATGCTTAGGAGTTTGCATGTTAGTTTTATATACATGTACACTAATCCACTCACTAAAATGACAATCTATGCTTTAATATGCACTTCATATATTTTGTCTATATGCTTTAATATACAGGTCCGAGCTCTCCCGCTTTCTTGAAGCGCTCGAGACTCAAGTGTTCACTCCTAGTGAAATGCTCGCATGCCTAAGCGCTCAAGTTTTCTTGATCGCTTAAACCACCTGTAATTGTTTTCCTCATAAGTTATACTTATGAACCTCACAACAATGACGACTTCAATAACGCGCCGCTGAGAATAATGGGAATAACATAAGTATAATAATATCAAAACTCATGAAATAACTATGCACTTTGCATGTGGAACTACGAACAATATACTCTTACACTTTGGCCAACTTTCTTGATTTCGGTAAAGGCATTTGGATGCAAGTCATCGAATCATCTTTCAAGCCAGGGGAGTCCTTTTGGTTATTTGCATTTGTTCTAACGCGCCACTGAGAATAATGGGAATAACATACGTATAATAATATCAAAACTCATGAAATAACTATGCACTTTGCTTGTGGAACTACTAACAATATACTCTTACACTTTGGCCAACTTTCTTGATTTCGGTAAAGGCGTTTGAATGCAAGTCATCGGATCATCTTTCAAGCCAGGGGAGTCCTTTTGGTTATTCGCATCTGTTCTAATTATTAAGTGTCAGTGTGAGGTTGATGGTTGTTTATGCGTATGGTATCCGTAAATGAATATCTTGATGAAGTTGACCGTTAAGGCATGTTGCTACGATCTTGCGGCCACTGGGGCACGACAACTTACTCATCAAGCAACCGATAAGGCACGTTTATATCCATTTGTAGGCAGGTCATGTACCTTGAACATTAGACTGAGTCATCCATTAAATCATGTTGCTATGCTCTTGTGGCCATTGGGACACGACAGCTTACTCATCAATATTCTAATCCTAACGGCTTATGTCAGATTTCTTAGAAGGGTGTAGTAGTAGGTAGAGTTGGGTTATGGTCTTTCATTACCCAGTCATAAGTCCTGAATTGAGTTGAGTTTGGTTTTTTTTTTTATTGTGACTCCAATGGTCTTATCTTCTTAGTAACTAGTAAAGACGTTTATAAGCTGACCAAAGATAATGAACCTAGTTATTTACTAGATGTTACTACAGGAAGTTTGTGAGGACTTATACTCACTCAACTTGCATTCAAGTTGATGATGTTTTATACCGCTAGACCTCCTATGTCCAACGAGTCCTAATTTAGTAGGTGGTGTTCTACTCGAAGCCAATTATGGTATTGATGGATACATCGTTGAGGGATTCACTGATGAAGTCTTCTATAAAGAGGAGTACTATGGAGAAGACTACTACGGAGACTACTATGGCTTCACAAGTTGAAGACGACAACTCTAGTCTTTTGTTTATTTTTTCTTGTTTGTAAAAACTCTGATAACTGTTGGATTATGTGACCCGAGATATCACAAGACTATGTTTATTTGTTTTGCCTCTTTTGAATTACGTATGGGTCTGTAATGCATTGATAATGTAAGAATCAGTTGTGTTTAATTACTCATGTTGCAATTAACTTAGAAATATGCCTATTACTATTATGCTCTCTATTATGTTATTGTTGAGGATAAATAGGTGATCTCTAACTAGTTACGTATCCACAGACCCGAAAAAGGAAATTTTGAATTTTTCCTATTTTTGGTCTACTCCGGGGCGTGCCATCACCCATGGCCTTGTTCCATTCCACCTTTTTTGAACTATGCACAACTTCTTTGTATATGGAGGGAATAGCTTCATCAACAATCGGTAGGACATAAGCAACCATGTCCATAAACCAAACCGACTTATTTATCTATCTTCTTGGTCTACTAGTTGCAATTGTTTCCTAATTTGGTGGAGGGCTTTGAGGAGAAGCCTCCACCTCCTCTTCTTTTCCATCATTTGAAAGAGTGTCTTGTGAACTAGAACCCGCTGGACTATCATCAAGCTCTGCCTGCTGCACATTACTACCATTTTTTTCTCTTCACTAGACCGATTCTCCTTTTCACTAGTAACCAATTTACTTTCATTGAAAGTAACATCCCTGCTAACAACCATCTTTTTCCCTTTTACTTCACTACTGAAGCCCAGAAAAATCGCTTCCTTTGCCCTTGGGTCAAGTTTTCTATCTTCCTTAACATGGAAGTAAGCAAGGCAACCAAATATTTGTACAGAATCATAATCATTAGCAGGTTTATTAGTCCATACCTCAATGGGTATCTTACTTCCATTCGCATTAGAAGGAAGTCTGTTCATTAGATGACCTGTATAAGTAACAACTTTCGCCCAAAATTTCTTCATCAAATTAGCATTGGACAACATGTATATATCTCACTCTATTCATTCTTTTTGCTACACCATTTTACTGTACAGTCTTCCTCACGGTAAAATGCATCATTATCCTTTCCATTTTGCACAACTCTAGCAATGGATCCGATTTATATTCTCTGCCATTATCGGATCTCAATACATATATCTTTTTTCCCGTTTGAACTTCAATCATCTTCTTCCAAGTCAAGAAAACTTCAAGTACCTCATCTTTGTGCTTCATCATGTATACCCAAAGTCTTCTTGAGTAGTCATCAACAAATGTCATAAACCAATGGCTTCTTCCCAAAGATGTAGTCTTCGTGGGACCCCTCCCCCCAAACATCCGTATGCACATAATCAAATATCTCTTCTGTTTAGTGGGTGGTCATGCCAAACTTTACCCTGTTTTGCTTTCCTAACACACAATTCTCATAGAAGTTGTATTCATTGTCCTCATCATTAGTTAAATTGATACTACCATTGCAATTGAATTGAACATCATTGGTGAATTGCAAGTCAAAATCATCAGTTAAATTAGCATACACCACCTTGCCACTTTTACCATCCGCCATTGTAGTTAGACCTATACAAATATGACATATCCCAAAGTCTTAATTTGTAAATGATTGTACTATCAAATAACAATGATTGTACCAAAACAAAACAATGATTCTACCCTAATAATACTTGGACTGTACCATAATAAGAATCCTTATGTTCCTTAAGGTCGGTAGATGTGCTGGCCAGGATATTTACCAACTGATGTTTCGGCCAAAGCAACCAAAAGTATGCAAGGATTATTTCAATATGGTTGACCGAAGAGAGTTGAAGGAGCTAAAAGACTGGTAAGTCTCCAGTCGACCAATTTAGTGATTTTAAATAAGAAAAAAAATCATTTTTTTAATTACAAATTAAGTACTACTTCTTCATCTAACCACCCCCATGCTACCCTAACCATTCTCGTCTCTCTCTCTCTCTAAACCCTAGTCCATTATCTCTCTCTCCCTCTCTCCAAATGCTAGAGCAAAGGTATCCTACAAGTTCCTTTAAAATCATCTCTATATAGACAAACGATCATATTTCTCTCTCTAGAAATCCTAGCCCATCTACAATCCTCCATCCCCTTTACTTCAACATCAAAATTCTTCCATGTTCACATACTTCCATTCTCATCTTTGTCTCTCTAAACACCTATAGCCCCCATCTATATTTTCCATCCCATTTACATCAAACTCACAAATGGCCCTAAGAAAAACTCCCGTAAGGACATCCAAGCAAGTAAAGGAGAAACAAGCAAGGAATGTTAACTAAGCCCCTTTGTATCTCTAGAAGCCAATTTGAGGTGGCCTAATTTCAAAATTTGGGGTTCTTTCAGGAAGGCATGTACTCTGGCCCAACTTTGCAAGATGTAATTTTGATTCTCTCTTTGATAAGGTTGTTTTGTTGGAATTTACTAGAATTTGCAAGTTAACTTATCCGAAACTTGTTAGAATGTTCTACTGTAATCTTATACTTAATTGGGATAAGAATCAAATAACAAGCACTGTAAATGGAATGGAAATTGTACTAATGGTTGAATCTATATGTGACATATTTAAAATTCCCAACACCGAGGAAAAACACTGCATTTGGCCCGATGGTGATTTCTATGATGTAATAAACCACAATACCGTTATATTAACTATTTGCAATGAAAACTAGCGAGGTAAAAGACTTTCACATCATAAGTACTTGAATGACAAAGTCTGTATGATAAATCGTATTCTTAGTCACAATGCTGTTCCGAGGGCTGGACATTATGAGGCTATGCAAACCCTCCAACCATTGATGATTTATGTAATAGTGACTGAGTGGCTGCTAAATTTTGGGCACATCATCTTCAATTTTATGGTGACTTTAGAGGAAAGGGGTGGATCATTGCAATATAGGATGGGTTTAAAAAAAAATTTAAACATTTTGGTGTGAGGTTGAATGGGACTCGATAAGCTTCCACAACCATTCAATTTGGCAACACTTTAAAAAAATGAAGCAATTGAAGGATGCAAAGAAGCAGACCAGTAGATGAAGGCAGACAATGATAGAAGTTGAAGAAGAAGATGACAAAGAAGACGAGGAGGAAGTTCAAGGGGAGGAGATGGAGGGTGAGAATGATAAGAAAGCTTTCGAACAAAATTTCAAAAGGCCAGTGAGTTTGAGAGATTTACATCAATTAATTTAGAGTGCATATAAACGTCTTGACAAATTCGGGACACTCTTGGGCGAAATTCAAAAGTTTAATAAACGGTTTGATAACATCCATAGACGGTTTGAGAGCGTCTATACAAGTATCAAAATAATTAATAAATTGTTAGAGAATCGTCATGCATCCTCTCTTACTCGTGATTAGTCTCTTTGTTGGGCTATTATGAAAGGGTCTTTTATATTAGTAATTATTATTT
Organism: Hydrangea macrophylla; assembly: GCA_033977485.1. Lineage (NCBI taxonomy): Eukaryota > Viridiplantae > Streptophyta > Magnoliopsida > Cornales > Hydrangeaceae > Hydrangea > Hydrangea macrophylla. The sequence goes on along the minus strand of CM066988.1, from coordinate 56,643,971 downwards.
TACGAATGCTATTTTGTTTCCCTATATTGGGACCTATTTTATTTTAATTAGTTTTTTGCTTAGGGTTATGGTTTATTTATAAACATTATCGGATTTTTAGTTTCATCTTCGAAGTTTGATTTTGGCTTCGAGTTATGGTAAAAATTATTTGGAATATGCATTAAAGATATATTATAAGTTTTGTGTTCAGTACTTTGTCATGAACAAAATAAGGACCTTTGTACATATGGTAAGGAACCTTTTGTACCACTGATAAGAAACCTTTATGATGAAGAATCGATGTACTAGTGATGACTAACCTTTATAATAGAAACCTTACGATTTGTCAGCATCGTTGCGGTGATAACTCGTTTGTAAATAACTGGACCATTATCCTAAAGTGTGACGACGCATTTCTGTGTAGTGACTAGTCTCCAACACTGTGACTGATAGAGATAGCTCACTGCAAATTCTGATACATGTTTGATGTTGACCGATTTTAGGTAGGTTGATGTAGGGCAAGAGCGGGGACAACTGATGATGATCCCTTTGAAGATAAATCCTGTGCACAAGGAAAAGGAAAGACTCAAGGAGGTTAGGTTCCTTGAGCCTCCTCCGATGACTAAGTTAGTTATCAGGAAAAGGAGTGAGCAATACTCTTTGTTGCTAAGGAAAGAGTATGTACCTCATTTGTTTGCTTGCAATGGTATAAATAGGGAATGATGTTAACGAACTGCTGCCTTTGCGTCGCAGTCTCTCACTAGCTCGTTGTGTTGGGCTGTTGTAGAGCCTGCCACCTGTCCCATACCTTCGCATTATGGGCTACCAGCTTCCTATCTTTCTGAAATGAAGCTGACCACGTCTTCTTAGTCCAACGGTTATGTGGATTTATTCAAACTAGATGGTATTCCCGTGCGATCGGCCCATGACTCTTTTGCCACGTGTCATATTTTGATGGAGGGTCTAAACGATGCCGTATCAGCTACTCCCCCCTCTGGTCTTAATCCGAGTCCTTGGATTGGGACCTTATTCTTAATGACGTAGTATACTTTATTTGTATGCCTCGGGCAGGTGCGAAGTGACAGGAGTAATGATGCCTTTTGTTGTTCCCGAGACTAGGGTTTAAAAATGAGATTATTTGATTTGATCGTCGCTTTGTTTGTTTTTAGATTATTCTTTCAAGCGTTTGAAGTCAATCTTCCGAATTTCACTTCCTCGCATTCTTGTCGACCTAGGTTAGACCTTCCTCTCCTTATGCCATGTCTTTCTTATCAGTTTCTTCTGAGCATACTAGTTTCAAGGAACCATCTAGTTCATCCCCTTATACAAAGATAGCTTGATTTGGTACGCGTCAAATTTTATGGGCTTTCCTCTTGGACTGAAGGGGAGCATACTAGTTTTGAGGAACCAGATTTGATGGTCCTTTGAACGTATCCTCTTTAGAATAAAGGAAACTGGACCTTCTTAGGAAAACGTATAGAATTATCGACGACCTGGTCTGTAGGATTCCTGGTCCTAAGCAGACCGTGCTTGATTTGGAGGAAGGGGAGACGGCATTTTACCCTTATGTTTTAAAATTGGGAGTTAGGCTTCCACTTCACCCTTTTTTCTGTGATTCCTGACTTTCTTTGGATTAGCCCCTTCCCAACTTGTGCCGAATAGCTGGGTGACTCTATTAGGGCTTGTAGTTTTAACTCATTTGAACTCGGTAAAGTTGGACTTGAAATCTCTCAGGACGATTATGAATGTCCAGAGCAAGCCGGGGTCGGATACTTTGTTAATATGGCGCCTGGTCACCATGTCATAAACGACTTGGAGCCAGCCCATAAGAAATGGAAGGATGAATTTTTCTTTATCCGGGGCCCTATCGGGGACGTTCCTCGCCTGGCGGGGGCTTTGCGTAAGGATGGATTGCCCTTAGGCCCTTAGGTTCCCTGCTTTGATTTCGGGAGTTGTTTTGACGATATTTTATTTATTTATCTATTTTTTATTATTTTTTATAGCACGCACCACCCTCCAAAGTCCAACTTCATCCAGGGTGACAAAAAGAATTGTTGGCTGCCCTTTTTCAGCCGCTTGTGAGGACTCGGGCTACCCTCTTATCTGGTAGAAACCTAGTTGGCGCCGGGCTAATTCATATAGACAACATCCTTGCTAAAATCCGGGATACCACCGGAGGTAAGAAGAGGGGTGCTCCTAATGTGTCGGCTTCTGCTGAAGCTGTTCCCCTTCAGTCCAAGAGAAAAGCCCATAAAATTGCTAACGATTTGGTACTTTCCTCTGCGGAGGAGGGGTGAAGGCTCGGATGTGCCGACTTTGGGTCTTGTTTCGTCGAAAGCCCCTGCCACTTTTCTTGCCCCGTCCGAGGGGCTGAGCAAGGGTAAATCGAAGGTGGCCTCCCAGCCAGTGCTCTGGGGAGGTAAGTCTGTTGAAGCCTATATCGAGGCGCATTGCAAAAAACTGGCCGCATAGTTCGCGGGCTTAGTGAACCTAGTCAAGAATCTGGGTTTTCTTCAATCTTGCATCAACGCTCAACTTGAGGTATTTCCTGATTTTTGTCACTCTTCTCCTTTATTGCTTTATGAACTTTTACTTACTTCAGGGGGCTTTTATGATCGCGCCATTGGCAAGGTCAATTTCAAGGGGTCCAGCATGGAAGACCTCTTGGCAGAACAAGTAACGAAGTTTTCTGCCCAGACAGCTAGGGCTGATGCTCTCCAGGCTGATGCTCTCCAAAGTAAACTTGGAGAAAGCGACAGTGGACTCCCAGCTTACATCAGTTCAACTAAAGTTGGAGGAGGATTTGAAAAGGGCTGAGGCGGCCGAGAGGCTTCTTAAAGCCGAACAGGAGGTTGTGACCAAATTGAGAGAGAACATAGATGAGGAGAAGAAGGCTACAACTGTCACTTATTTTAAAGAAAAAACAGACGAGCTGGTAGCCATGGGTATCTCACTAGTGAATGAGGGCCATAATGCTGGCTGGCATGAGTACGAGCAAGCTATCTCAGATAAGTTAAGGCTCCAATATCCCGACCTTGACTTCAGCACAGTATTTGCTGCTGCGGGAGACTCTGATGAAGTCGAAGCTCTAGGTCCTGACAATGCTTCTCCTATTGAAGAGAATGTTGACATTGCTGACCTAATTCCTCCTAAGCAATAGTTTTCTTTTTGTTTGTAGGACTCTATGTAACAGTCTGTTGGTGGATGATGATAATTTGTTTCTTTTATTGGTGGATGAAATTGTTCTATTGAAAACAGTTTGAATTGATTTATTCGAGGTCGGGTTTAGAGCGTGTTCACTTTACCTGTTCGGAGTATTTAGAGTTAATCTCGATTTCTCTGGTTTCTCTAGATTTGAAGTCAGGTCCGAGCGTATAAACTTGACCTGACCTGAACACTTAGAGTTGATCTTGGTTTCTGCAGATTTGAGGCCAGGTCTGAGCGTATAAATTAGACCTGACCTAAACACTTAGAGTTAACCTTGGTTTCTCTAGATTTGAAGTCAGGTCTGAGCGTATAAACTTGACCTGACCTGAACACTTAGAGTTAATCTTGGTTTCTCTAGATTTGAGGTCAAGTCTGAGTGTATAAACTTGACCTGACCTGAACACTTAGAGTTAATCTTGGTTTCGACAGATTTGAGGCCAGGTCTGAGCGTATAAACTTGACCTGACCTGAACACTTAGAGTTAACCTTGGTTTCTCTAGATTTGAGGTCAGGTCTGAGCGTATAAACTTGACTTGACCTAAACACTTAGAGTTAACCTTGGTTTCTCTAGATTTGAGGTCAGGTATGAGCGTATAAACTTGACCTGACTTAAACACTTAGAGTTAACCTTGGTTTCTCTAGATTTGAAGTCAAGTTTGAGCGTATAAACTTAACCTGACTTGAACACTTAGAGTTAATCTCGGTTTCTCCAGATTTGAGGTCAGGTCTGAGCATATAAACTTGACCTGACCTGAACACTTAGAGTTAACCTTGGTTTTTCTAGATTTGAGGTCAGATCTGAGCGTATAAACTTGACCTGACCTAAACACTTAGAGTTAATCTTGGTTTCTCCAGATTTGAGGTCAGGTCTGAGCGTATAAACTTGAACTGACCTGAACACTTAGAGTTAACCTTGGTTTTTCTAGATTTGAGGTCAGGTCTGAGCGTATAAACTTGACCTGACCTGAACACTTAGAGTTAACCTTGGAGTAATTATTTATTATGTGGGCCCACGCCAATATAGGTTATCTCGTCACATTAAACGCACTTGATCCCCCACGATCTCAACCACCACATTTTTCAGTAGATTCATTGAATCCAACTGTTCAAATGCACACTGGCGAATCTAATGATGTGGGTTCTCTATGCCGTTTAATACAATCATCATTTGCCCATGTTGGGAGATGTACCCTACGTGGTTTCATAAGTCTTTATATAGGTTCTTATGCTCCAGCAATTGGTTGCACGTCCTTGATTACCTTTACACCTTCTTTGAATTCTAGCTTCAGATTCTTCTCCCATGGCTTCTCGAATTAACTTGACTTCCAGTGAGGGACTTTCTGCTTTCAAGAGGGATTGTGAAATCCCTTCTGACGTCGATATTCGTCCTTTCGTTGAGGGAAAAGAGGTGACTTTCCCTTCGGTTGTTGTTAGCAGTTATCTGCTGCTAATAATGCTTCCTTTTTCCACCTCCTTTTGTGATCTTCTGCAAGGATTATGCTTTCTGTTGATCAAGTGTCGTCCGAATCTTGCCCGTCTTCTTTGGGCTATAGCGGCGTTGAACCAACGACTCGGGATACTCCTTCGCTCTGTCAATGTCGTCACATGTTATACCTTGAACATTGACCGTGGGGATCCCTACTTACGCATCAGTGTAGAAGGAAAACATCTTATCCAGGGCCTGGACTTTCCCAACAAGAACTGGCATCAATACCCTTGGGTCGTTGTCTCTGGTAACTGGTTGGTGGATCCCTCTATTCACCCTCCTATCACTTTTGATCCTGAACTTTGTAAGACATCTTTTGCTGCTTTCAGTGACGTCGTTGCCATTGTTGTTGATGATGAGGCGATTAATCGAGCCATTAATGCCAGCCTTAGGTTTTCCGATTTGATTAGAGGACCTGTTAGCGAAGCGGGTGGTGAGGTTCTCGTTGCAGCTCCCGTTGGAGGACCTGTTGGTGAGGCTGGCAGTGAAGTTCCCATTACAGCTCCTGTTGCGGCTGCTTCTGGGTCACATCGATTTACCCAGTCCATGGCTTCCGGTTCACGTTTGATGAGCAGGACTGCCCCGTGTGACGGGCCAACTGCTTTATCTGCCAGTGCTGATTCATCCTCGTCAAGGGATACCGACCTGCTACCAGCTTCGTCCAGGAAGGGCTAGGAAAAGGTGAATGATGAGGAATCTCGACCCCAACCGAAAAGGGCTCGGTTGGGAGTGCATGCTTTTCCTCACGTGCCTAGCTCCTGGACAGGCCTCTCCTTAGAGAACCTGGAAGAGCGTCTGCAGAAAGTAAAGAAGCAAGGTGTCCTTCTACAGATGGACTCTGCTATGCAGGAGGTGGATTTCCACGCTCTGGAGCTTACTGTCAACGAGCTGGAGGCCAAAATGACCGTCATGGAACAAGAAATCAAGGCCCTGAAGGGCAAGGGGACTTGAAGACTCTTTTTGTTTTTTTTTTTTTGCATTAGCTTATCGTAAATAAAGTGCTTTGCCATGTTTGTTTTTACTTCGCCAATGCCTGTATACTTAGGTTGGAGTACCTCAGAATTTGGAACTGGCAAACCAAGTAATCACGACTGACTCATAACTGACAAGCAGAAAATGCTAACTGCTCATTTTATTGCATTTAAAGGAATAAAAAGCTTGGTTTAAGACTCTTGATAGAGAAGAGACTAAAATAAGATGGCAGTGTACTACGCATAATATTTTCTTAGGTGCTTAGCATGCCAAGGCCTTGGGATTGGTCTGCCCTCCATATCTTGTAACCAGTACGTTCCCGGTCTGTTTATCCTGACCACCTTATATGGCCCTTCCCAATTGGGAGCCATCTTCCCGTTGGTGGGATCTTTGGTGTTTGGAAAAACCCTTCTTAACACCAAATCCCCGAGGTCAAACGTCTGGGGCCTCGCTCTTCTATCAAAATAACTTATAACTTTCTGCTGGTAGGCTGCCAGACGAAGTAGGGCATGTTCCCTAGTTTCTTCCAATAAGTCCAAATTCTGTTGTAAAACCTCATTATTTTGCGACTCAGCGACGAGCTGAAGACCCTGTCTTTCCATGGTAGGTATAGATTTATTTCTGACGGTCGGTATACCGATTTCAACTGGCAGAACCGCTTCTGTCCCATAGGTCAGGGTAAAGGGTGATTCCCCTGTAGCAGTCCTCCTAGTGGTTCTGTATGACCCTAGTATTTCAGGTAGTTCGTCCAGCCATCTTCCTCCTTTAGCCCCTTCCAACCCTTTTTTTATGGCATCAAGGATGGTTCTGTTTGTGACATCCGCCTGGCCGTTAGCCTGGGGATGCCCAGGGGACGAAAAGTGGTGCTTGATCTGCAGGCTTTCACAAAACTGCTGGAAGAGTGATCCCTCGAACTGGGTCCCATTATCCGTTATTAGGACGTGGGGGATGCCGAATCTGCAAACCACATTCTTCCACACGAAATTTTTCATGTCAGCTTGACCAATTTTCACTAACGCTTCTGCTTCTGCCCCCTTCGTAAAGTAATCCACCGCGATAACCAATAACTTCTTTCCTCCTCTGGCTGTTGGGAGGGGACCCATGATATCCATACCCGATCGCATAAATGGCCAAGGGCTTTGGATTGGGGTCATTGGCTACGGAGGCTGGTGTATGTATTTAGCAAACCTCTAACACTTATCACATTTCTTTACTAATTCCTAAGCATCGGACTTCATATTGGGCCAGTAATACCCCAGCGTTAAAGCTCGTGGGCCAATGTCCTAGTACCAACATGGTTCCCACAGACCCCTTCATGAATTTCCCTGAGGATATAATCCACTTGATATGGAGTCACGCATCTGAGAAGCGGCTGTGAAAAGGACCTCCAGTATAACACCCCATCAAGGATCACGTAGAGCGCAGCCCTGATTCTAAGTTTCCTTGCTTGTTGCTTATCGTCAAGTAGCTTCCCGTCTCTGATATAGCCAAAGATTGGCTCCATCCATGACCCTGAGAGGCCTTCATCATTGCTAAAATGTATTCTTCTTGGAGACTGAGTACTCGGCGCTTCCTGGAAGCCGGTCTTGATGGCTGGATCATAGGATGGTTCCCCAGATGCCGCTAGCTTTGCTAAACAATCTGCCCGACCATTCTCTTGGCCTGGAATTTTCTGCAGAATGAACCCCTGGAAGTCCTGGGTCAATCTCTGAACAATTAAATGGTAGGCTCGCATACTTTCTTCCTTTACCTCGAATTCACCACTTACTTGGTCGACCACCAACTGTGAATCACAGTAGGCACTGAGGTTTTGGGCTCCGCATAATTTGGCCAATTACATACCAGTAATTAACGCTTCATACTCTGCCTCATTATTTAAAGTCTTGAATCCGAAGGCCACCGATTTCTCCAATATCTCGCCGTCTGGGGTTTTTAGGACCATACCAGCTCCAGAGCCCTTCTTGTTTGAGGCCCCGTCAGTGTATAATTCCCATTGCTGAAGTTCTAGCGTTAGCTCTATAACGGAGCCTTCTCTGGTGAACTCTACTACGAAGTCAGCCAGGGCCTGAACTTTTATGGCTATCCTAGGCTCGAAATGGATATCGAATTCTCCCAGTTCTATCGCCCACTTAGCCATTCTACCGGATATCTCTGGCTTGTGGAGTATAGATCTAAGGGGATGATCCGTGGGAACGATGATGGTGTGCGCTTAGAAGTATGGTATGAGTTTCCTCGCTGATACCACTAAGGCATAAATTAGTTTTTCGAGATGTGTGTATCTTTTTTCAGCTTCCAAGAATGTCTTGCTCACATAATAGAATGGCTTTTGTACCTTTTGCACCTTTCTGACTAATGCCGAGCTGACGGCGTAGTTTGAGACACCCAGGTAAAGGTACAGTGGCTCATTAGGCTCAGGCGTCGATAGTAGTTCTGGGCTGCCCAGATAGGTCTTAAGATCCTGAAACGCGGCTTCGCATTCCGTTGTCCACTCTGATGCTGCTCCTCCCTTTAAGGCCTTGAAGAAAGGAAGACATTTGTCCAAGGCCCTAGAGATGAAACGGTTTAATGCCGCTAGTCTGCCATTCAAGCACTGGATGTCCCTCCTCGTCCTGGGGGATTACATTTCCATCAAGGATTTGATTTGGGCTGGATCTGCTTCTATTCCCCTTTGAGACACCAGAAAACCAAAGAACTTTCTTGCCGAGGCCCTGAATATGCACTTGGCCGGGTTAAGCATTAAGCGGTACCTTTGGAGGACCTCAAATGTTCCCCTTAGATGGCTGATGTGATCTTTGCCGTGCTTGCTTTTCTCTAGCATGTCATCGATGTATATTTCCATTGTCTTGCCAATCTGATCTGCAAACATCATATTGACCAGCATCTGGTAGGTGGCTCCTGCGTTCTTCAATCCGAACGACATGACCTTGTAACAATACATGCCTCTATTGGTGATGAAAGAAGTTTTCTCCTGATCCGAAGGATCCATTTTGATCTGGTTTTAGCCTGAGTACGTATCCATAAAGTCAACAGTTCATTCCCTACCGTCGAATTGATTAACTAATCTATCTTGGGAATGGGAAAGCTGTCCTTCGGGCAGGCCTTGTTTAAATCGGTATAATCTATACAGACTCTCCATTTTCCTCCTTTCTTAGGGACCACTACCGTATTTTCTAGCCATGCTGGGTTGTGGACTCCCGTGATGTGTCCTGTTTCCAGAAGTCTGCTCACCTCTACATTGATTATCTCATTCCTTTCAGGGGCAAAAGTTCTCCTTTTTTGCCTGACCGGAGGATGATTAAGGTCGATAGAGAGGCAGTGTGTTATGGTCTGAAGATCAATCCTAATAAGGTCCTCTGCTGACCAGGCAAAGGTTGACATCTGCCCCTTTAGGAAAGAGATGAGTGACTGCCTTTGTTGGTCACGGACCTGCGTTCCAATCTTCACTTTTCTGAGAGGGTGGCTTTTGCTGATTGAAACCTCCTTCACTTCTTCATTGGGTTCCAATACCAAGGGCCTCTCCGTATCCAGGTCCTCATCCACTTGAGAGGTTAGATGATGCGAACCAACCTGCTCGGAGCGGGGAGGGTTCGGTGATTTCTATTTGGCAGTAGACGACTTGAGAGCAATGCAGCCGCACTCTCTAGCTTCTTTCTGATCGCCACGGACAGTAACAACAACTTCCCGGATGAGCAGTTTCATACATTGATGGAATGAGGAAGGTATTATCGCCAAGTCATGGAGCCATTGCCTCCCCATAATTATGTTATACAGAGAGAAGGAGTTCACCACATGGAACTCGTCCAGGGTGGTGATATAGTTAGACTCTTCGCCTACGGTGATTGGCAGCATTACTCGACCTTCTGGAATTTTAACTTCTCCACTAAAGCCAGTCAAATTAGATTTGGCCGGTTCCATTCTTCGCATATCAAAATCCATCTTCTTCAAGGTAGAGAGGAAAACAACATTAACTGCACTCCCATTGTCAACAAGGATTCTCTTGACGTCAAAATTAGATATTCTTAAGGAAATGACCAGAGCATCTTCATGTGGGAGGTGGACCCCGATCAGATCCTGGTCGGTGAAGGTGATACATGGTTCCATCCTAGGCTCCTTTTCGAAACTGAAAATTTGCATAGGGGGATACCAGGCTTCGCGAGCAAACCTCTTTCGGGACCTGTTGAAGTCCCCCCAATTTCTAGACCTTCCATGGACAACATATATTACGTTGGGCTGGTCGCGCTGTGGCTGAGGGAATTGATCTTGGTTCCTATCCCTTCTGTCATTTCGGCCATCTCTTCTATCTTCTTACCGTCCTGTTCTGTTAGCGCGGCCGGCAATATACTGGAGAAGTTTTCCTCGCTTGATGAGCTCCTCAATTTCACGCTTGAGGATCTTGCATTCGTCAGTGGTGTGGCCATGGTCTTTGTGGAAGTCACAATACCGTGACCTGTCTCTTTTTTTAGGGTCTCCCTTCAAGCGTTCCGGCCATTTGAAGTCTTCCCTTCCTTTGGATTGATCCAAGATCTGAGATAGGGGCGCGTTGAGAGGGGTATAAAGCTCTGCCTTTTTGAAATCAGGTTTTCTAAGTGGCCTTTCAGGCGACCACTGCCTCTTTTTCTCTTCCTTAGGCTCCTTCTTAGAGGGCTTTGGATCTATCATGATTCTGAGCTCCTTTCTGGCTAAATTCATGTCTTCTACCAATATGTACTTATTAGCCCGTGCCAACAAGTCCGCATGATTCTTAGAAGGGTTCTAGCTGATGGATGTGAGGAAGATTCAAGGGTGGAGTCCCGATTTTAACACCGAGTTGGCGAAACCTTGGTCGCATCCCTCCGTTGTGTTGAGCTCGGTATTGAACCTCATGATGTAATCCCTCAGACCCTCACCCTTGGCCTGGTGTATGGTCAACATATGGTCCGGACCTTTTCTGATCTTTTTGCTCGTAAGGAACTGGTTGATGAATTTTACCCCTTGGTCAGCAAATGAGGTGATTGACCTGGGAGAAAGCCGATTAAACCACGACAATGCCATGTCAGTAAGCGTATTCAAAAAGGCCCGACACATCAACGTGTTGCTATGACTATACAAGGCCATGGCCCGTTGGTAGTGGCTCAGGTGCTCCGTTGGGTCAGTCTTTCCGTCATACATGGCAAGTTTTGGTAGGGAGAATCCTTTTGGAGGGGGTTCTTCCGTGATTGCCCTGATGAATGTGGGGCTACCTTGCCCCAAAAGCTCCTGAAGTTCTTGCTCGGCTTTAAGTTGCAAGGCTTCGACTATTTCTTCTCCCGGTTGATCTGCCCTTAGATTACCTTTGAGCTGGTTCGTCAAATCGCCTTCTGGACCCTTTCGGTGGTCTCCGGACTCGTCGATTTACTCCCTGTTTTTATGACGGAGCTCGTCGGTGAGTTTGATTGTTGAGCTGTGTGCTGTCCGGGCAGGGGGGTCATCTTCTTTTTGTTCCTTATGGGGATCAAGCTGACTGCCCATCAACCGGGACATAGACCGTTGCTGCTGGACCAATGCTTGCATTATATCTGTCAGTTTTCTGATTTGCTGCATCATTTGATCTACCGCAGCTGGCTGGGTGGGCGGGCGGGCGGGCGGTCGCTCCGGGTTTGCCCCAGCAGACGTCTCCGGAGTGATAGGATTCAGGTTTTCTTGCTGGGGATCCTAATTACTCTGGCGTGAAGGTCGGGATGAGGTAGATCTTGTAGAAACCACCATCATGCCTAGATTAGGAGAGGAAAGAAAAAAGGAAACTGATGTCGTTTCCCACAGACGGCGCTAATTGATGTTGACCAATTTTAGGTAGGTTGATGTAGGGCAAGAGCGGGGACAGCTGATGATGATCCCTTTGAAGATAAATCCTGCCCACAAGGAAAAGGAAAGACTCAAGGGGGGTTAGGTTCCCTGAGCCTCCTCTAATGACTAAGTTAGTTATCAGGAAAAGGAGTGAGCAACACTCTTTGTTGCTAAGGAAAGACTGTGTACCTCATTTGTTGCGAAGGTTAGGGAGTGATGTTAACGAACTGCTGCCTTTGCGTCGCAGTCTCTCACTAGCTCGTTGTGTTGGGTCGTTGTAGAGCTTGCCACCTGTCCCATACCTTCGCATTATGGGCTACCAGCTCCTATCTTTCTGAAATGAAGCTGACCATGTCTTCTTGGTCCAACGGTTATGTGGATTTATTCAAACTAGATGGTATTCCCATGTGACCGGCCCATGACTCTCTTGCCACGTGTTATACTTTGATGGAGGGTCTAAACGATGCCGTATCAATGTCCATACTCTGTGAACCTACTTCACCTCTATTCACTACCATTTTTAATGTCCATCTCGTAATATGTGGAAGATAAAGACAACAACAAATTGCCCACTATAAAAAGAAGGTTAAAAGCAAGGGAAGTTGTATATACTGTTCTACTTATTCAAATCTCCATACGATAAGGAGAGAAAGAGGTACATGAAGGGGAAGAAGGGCAGCACCAAGAGAGTTGGATTCTACACATCGTCATACTAGTGTTTTTTTTTTTAACAACAAAAAACGATTTATTATTTAAACATCCAAGGAGGACTTGGAAAATTACAAAACCCTCACAAAATAAACAGTAAACTGTGGCCCCCTCAAAATAGAGAAAATGGCTAACCCTTAATGCTCCCACAACTAAACAACCCATGGCACACCCAAGGCACACCCAAGGCACTAGAATTACAAACACGTCCTGTGTTGAGATTGTTTGTTTCACATCGGAGACTTATAACCTAGCTACTCAATAAATCCAACCCAAAACCAATTGGAAATGGGTGGAGTGGCCCCTTGAACTTATATATTGAGTAGTTAGATTATAAGTCTCCGATGTGAAACAAGCAATCTCAACATCCTGAGTATAAAACAAAATTTACAAAACCACCCAATTAGGAGAGCATCCACTACCACATACACTCAAGCACCCTACACAATCTCAGAACAAAATCCTAAGGCAACACAACATAACATAGTTGCAGTACACTCCATCTCCATAGAACACCAACAACCCCCCAGAGCATCACAATCAAATTTCCTCAAAGCCTCAGCAAGTTGGATCACATGAATACCCTGGATTACTGTCAAAGTTTATACAATCACACAGAAGGAAGTTTAAAGTTTATACAATGATACCAAGTTTATACAATCACACAGAAGGAAGTTTAAAGTTTATATAATCAAGTTTATACAATCAAGTTTATACAATCACACAGAAGGAAGTTTAAAGTTTATACAATCACACAGAAGGAGAGTAAAGAGTCATCTACCCAGTAAACAAAAAGTTATAAAGAAACAAAAACATTTGCCCCAAATGATGTCTTGATCAATACATACGTGAAATCATCAGCAAATTTCAACTTCAAATAGCATCATCATACTAGTATTAATGATCCTTGGTGCTAGTAATGGTCGTACAATGTCTTCGGTATAGCAACCTGTAGCTTTTACACAGATCCTAATTGCCAAACTTGGTACGGTGAAAGACATCTTTTTGTCAACACCCCAATAAATACCCATCTCCCAATCTTAGATGTTGGCTACGCCATCATTCGTGAAGCTCATGCACAAGTGCTAAACAATGCAATTGTCATTGGAGATGATCTAAAATGGCCAAAATTGTTTAACACAAGACGTGAGACTAAAGTATATTGTCGTTGGCACGTGCTACGAGTATATATCGAGAGCTCACTTTGCTGATTTGATGCAAAATTAGTAAATAGGGACATCGATCAGGTCACAGAAATGATGATTCAAGAGTTTTCAATAGATGCAACTACGATTACATAGAATTATGACTATCTCGACTGTACTGTACAAGAGATTGAAGAGGATCCAAACTTGGCTTTTAACTATCAACGATCGGATTATAGTGACGATAGAGGGGGTGAATTTCAGCATTATCTTCCTGGTTATCAAATGAGAGATTGCCCAGATGGGAAGTCTGTGTTGCCATGACTGTTGTGTTATCACGGGTTTCCCTCATTAAATGTCATCTGCCCTCATCAAATTCGTGGCAGTTTTTCCCCCTGCACCCATCCATGCATGCCATGTGTATAGTAGTAGTTTGGTTGTATGGAGGAGCACTCCCAAATATGTGAGATTTGGAGTGTATTTTTATTCATCTCAAAATTGTTCACTCATTGCTCCTATTGGTTAATGTAGTGAGACTTAGGAGTATACACCATTAATAAATTCCCATTTAATCATTGCATTAGCCAATGAGAGCAATGGGTGGGCAATTTTGAGTGAGCAAAAATGCACTATGAGATTTGAGAGCCAAATTGGGCTAAAATTAGGAAATTGCTATATAACCCGCTAATTTTGCTATGCACACCGCTTAACTTTACAAAAAACTGAGAATTTTTTGAAGAAAATTGATTTTAATAAAGGAAATACACGGGTGTACATAGCAATTCCCTAAAATTAACCACTTCTCTTGTGGTCGGATGACAATGCTTTTGGGTGTTATACCCAGAGGTCTTATGTTTGAATCTCATGAGGGGGCCACAGATGATTCACCTGGACGCCATAACTTTGTGGGATTAGTTAAGGTGCGTACAAGATGGACCGAACATGCACCGTTATCCCAAAAAGAAAAAAAAAAAAAAAGCATCGTTGAGTAGGGATAATAAGATCATATAGTCCAGTGCCACATGTTTAGCAGTGGCCACTGAGTTGTTACATTTATCTACACCCGCACGTATCACCCAAATTTCTCCAACAAGATGCGAACTCTCCTGCAGGGAAAAAAGGTTTCACTTTTTCTTTTTCATTTTCTTACTACTAGTAGTCGTTGGGGCCAAGAAACGGTTTGTTCTATCTAGATTCTCTCTCTCTCTCTCTCTCTCTCTCTCTCAGAATTGCAGAGAGCTTCAATGGCGGCCAAGCTATCCACATGCTTTTTGAGTCATGGATGGACGGGTCTCGACTGTAAACAATCGAATGGAAATGGACGCTTTTGCCCCTTGCCTTCTCGGCGTTTGCTTTCTGCCTGCTGTAAGATGCGGCAGCGTAATTTCAGGTGACTTTCTCTCATTACATCATCGACATTCCTATTGCATTTTTCACTCCCATTTCGAAATTTTCTGTCGTTTATTTATTTATTTTGAAGCTAAATTCCTTCATGTGATTTAACTTTTGTGTTTGGGATTTTTTTTTTTTTTTTTTTGATTATATGATATGTGTCTCTGAATTTAATTTTGGGCGTTTTGGTTGAATTTCAACTACAATTTAATGATTTCCTGTTGACAATGAATGCTTTTTACTGATTAATTATTCATTTCCTATTTATTTTTTCCTCCTTTTGTCTTTCCCTTGTAATATATTTATAGGGGAATATTATTCTGAGATTATACAACATATTATTATTCTCTCTCTATTTGGTATACGAGCTGAGTTGGGCTACGTCCCTTTGTGGGCTTTCCCTGTTGATGTGGTCCACGGGGTGTGTTGGATTGTCCCACATTGCTCGGGCATAACCCTCGTCAGTGCTTCTTATAAGCGTGGGTAATCCTCCCCCTCATAAGGCGTCTTTTGAGTCTTTTGAGGGTGAGTCATGTCCATTGGTCTTTCTATTCACTGTATAGGTTAATTGTTCTGTTTGATTGGGAAAGGAATTCCACTTTCAACATTTTTTCGTTTTTTCCTGTATAAATTTGATTGAGATCAGCCAGTTTCCGGTGAATTATTTGAATTGTTGTATGCAAATATGACTATATTTGATATCACTTTAGGTTTAAACTGAATGTTTTTTTTGAGGTTACCATTGCGATGACAACTTGGGTCTTCAAGAGAACCAAACTATAAACTTGCGCTCTTGCCTTATATAGAAAGATAGAGATAAAATAACAAAGTGTAACTTTACACAAGCTTAATAAAATTGGAGGACATATGCAGATGGAGAGACTTGGACTCGAGACATCCCACACTTAAACTCTCATACCATGTCCAATCACTTGTTCTCTCAAAAGGTTAAACTGTTGGGAATGGATTTAAGTCATTCAACAATGCATTTAAAATTGTAACACCCTCTCTCACATGCTACCCTGCCTTGTTTGTGGGTTGCAAATAAATGCAACAAAGCTATTAGCGTGAAAATTGGCATGAACCAACAAAGGGATGGAGTGACTTGAACTCAAGACCTCTGGTCACTAAAGCTTTAATTCCTTGCTGGAGCAACTACTTTCCATAAAAGGTTAAGCTGTAAAGTACTGGGCCCAAGCCCACTAATGTAAATTTAGCTCTCACAGTAAGTGACACCGTTTGAGGATAGAATGATGAGATCTCAAAAAAGGTTTTGTCCATCCTAATTTAATTGAGACCAACAACAAATGGCAGCATGCAAACAAGAACCGGGACAAAGATTTGAACCCAAGACCTCTCACAAACAAGGCTCTGATACCATGTTAAGTCAGTAGTTGCTCCAAAAGCTTAAACTATTAGAGAATGAGCCCAACAATGTACGTCAAGCTCTAACAGGATACAAGTAAAAGTTGTGGCTGTCTATGAATTTTTCTGGAAGAAAGAATTCTTAAGTTAACCATTTAAGCAAGTTTAGTGCTCAATGCTCATAAACGGAGTATCTTAGAGTGTTATACAACTTTTGTTGTTTAATGGGCCATCAACTACATCCTCTATTATTTTGGCTTATAATCATGGTTCATGTAATGTTGAGAAATTGAAGCTGTGTGCAACTTTACTCCAGAACAGTTTGTACTGTAATGTATTGAAATAACATGGGGGCCGTGGGGCTAAATGTGTTCTCTTTTTGTTATATAAGAGATATGTGAATACAATGATTTTCATAGCAAATTTTCTTTTATATACTTTCTTTTGCATAATTCTTTAGCAGATGGAATAGTTAGCCAAGTACTGTCTTCTTCACATTTAAAAATGGTAATGGGCAGACCTGCTTGACCTTGAGTAGTGTGGAAGCAGTAGGCTTGCTTAGAAATCCTCGTATACAAGAAAGTTTTAGTTATCACTTCCACCATGTTTCGTTTCTAAACCTGCTTGTATTAGCCATTAAGCTCAATAAAGTGGTTTCTTTTTCTTTTGTTTTCTAGCCAAATAATAAGAAGTTAACTACCATATTAGACGTTCCTATTGAGATCCATCGAGTAAACCTAAAATTACATTGTGAGAGGAGTTTACGTTGTTATGAATAAGTGCGATGTGCTATGACACATTGAGATTGTGTACTTTTTCTGATTTGTTTATTTTGTCTTTCGATGCCTTCTTTTGGAAGAATCTTCCTTCCTTATCAAGTTATTGATTGTATTTAGGAGAACTTACTGTGTCTATCTCACAATTTTATGCTAAATATGAGAAAGGGGAAAGATTTATGAATTATATTGTTGATCAGGCAAACCCATGCACTCGATAGTCACTTTGTGCCATTCTTTGAATTATTTGAGTCTGAGATAGTCACTTTGTGCAAAATTGCTAAACGTTAAGTCTGTTCCAGTCTGCCCCTCCCAGCACCATGTGTAAGCAGGACCACCACTGGGTACTTGTTTGAAAATATATTTGTATGGAAATTCTATTCGAAATGACACAGCAGATTTCAGAGATTAAGATATATCATATTGTCGGTTATGCACTTATAATCATTGTACATTGGAATTTTGCAGTTCGCAACATAGGAGACAACAACCAAAGAAAATCTCCCCTGAACGGATCCCAACAAATGCAAACTTTTTGCCAGATGGTGATAAAGACTCTGAATCAGAAAAGTCTTCCACTGATAGCATCTCGAGTCTGAACCACGAAACTATATCTCATGATGATGTTGACACCATAATAGCTGTTGAGCATACAAGTGAGGATTTGAATAGTCTATCCCTGCTGAACGAGATTCAATCCTCGGTACATGTCAATATATATTTATTAACACTGAAATTCACACATGCATCACTTCTTGATTCTTTTTTTTTTTGGTTGTTTTAACTTTTTCTCTGGGAATTGCATCCTCAACTGCCGAGACAAATCATCCAAGAAATGAAGTTGTCCAATCATTCCGATATTGTGATAAACATGCACAGTTATTAACTGGTCAAATGTTTCGTTAATGCAAATCTTTTATGTGGTAATAGTTGTTTTAAGGCATAGTAGATTGTGTTGTTATGGGCATTGTCTATATACTCTCTCTTATTAACGAAAGTTATCAGTCAATTCCATGTTATGTTTCTCCCCATTGCTAGATGTATCTTTATGCAACATGTTCAGCAGCTGTTCAGCATTTCCATAATTATGTGACTTGGATTGAATACTAGTTGTCAAGTTACCTACCCTGAAAATAGTAACAGGGTATTTTTCTACATTAATAAAACATTTGATGGATGTGGAATTTATTTAAAATAATAAGACACATCATCTCAGATTATGCAATGAATATGTTCTGAAATCTGTAAATTCAATTTGATAAATTCCAGAATGTAATGATGCCATGTTTACCCCCAAACACTTTGCATACGAAATAGTAGCATGGAGACATAATGCATGTGATGTTCAATTACATATGAAATCAAGAGGACATAAAAAACCTAAGGGTTCGGGATTGGAATGGACGACCAAGAGCTCAAGGCTCTTTTGATATTCAACCAGATTTCTGTTTCAAGTCAAAATCCAACCTCTCAGACTCCATTATTCAAAGCTGTAGAAACTTGATACACTTTGTTGGCCCATTCTCTAACATTTTTAACTTTTGGAGCAACTGGTGACTTAACATGGTAACAAAGCCTTATTCGTGTGAGGTCTCCATCCCCGTTTTAATATTCATGTTTGTAGTTTGTTATTTGTCTCCATTTTATGGAGCTTTGTTTGTTTAATTTGTTGCCTCTCCACGTACAAGACAAGGTTACGCTTGAGGGTGAGCGGGGATAAAACTTGTTATACATTGTTTGGCATTCTCTACCAGCTTGAGCTTGCAACTAGTAACTATGACCCTAATACACTACGCTACGCTCACGTAGACGTCACTAAACAAAATAACTGATCATGTTATAACTGTTGCACCTTGTACTTGTACAACACCATACTGCATCAATAAGCCTTTTTTGTATCGTTACTATTAAGTATCTCAAGACTTAAGAAAGCTGATTGACTCTTATTCAACTTCTCCAAAAACTAAGTTCTACTACATAATGCCAATCCCTTCTTTATAGACTGCACAACGGCCAATAAAAGAGACATTTTCTGCTTCAATTCTATAGTTTTAACAATCATCAATTTAAACTCTCTCCCTTTCACCTTTCTCTATTCATCTAAATGAGAAGAACATAACCCTTGAAAAAAATAATGAGGTTATCTTTCGTTTAACAGTCTCTGGATGCAGATGGTGGAGAGCAGCTCTCAAGTGTTCATCTTCAGGATTTGATTGGCATGATAAGAAGCGCAGAGAAAAGTAGGGCTTTCCCGCCTAAAAGTCTAAGTTCATTTTAGGCCCTGTGTGGAATCACGTCTCAAATGCACGTTTGGGCCCAAACGTGCTTCTGGGGACCAAAATGCATATATTAGCATATGATTGGATAAATCTTGAGACGCCATTTAGAACCCCAAAAGTACGTTTTGGCTAAAGCAGGCCTCAGAGGTGCTTCCGTCCAAAGTGATGCATGAAGCAGATTTGGGTTATAATGAAATTTTCTTAATTCCCATGGTGCCCATGTGATTATGGCCTTTGCTTCTGTCTAAACGTAAAAGGCTCATTCAATCCACACGGGCCTTATGATGCTAACTTATTTGTGCATTTTCTTTTTCAATTTACAGAGTTTGCTTAACTGCATTGTACTTTTTTCTTTTTCCATTACATGATAGATATGCTTCTTCTCAACCAAGCCCGGATTCGTGCACTTGATGATCTTGAGAGTACTCTCAATGAGAAGCAGGCTTTACAAGGAGAAATCAACGCTTTGGAGATGAGACTGGCAGAAACTGATGCAAGGATGAAAGTGGCTGCCCAACAAAAGATACATGTGGAGCTCTTGGAAGAGCAGTTGGAGAAGCTACGGAGCGAAGTGTCTAGTAGAGGAGGTGATGTGGGTAGCACGAATAATGTGGTTCCCTTTTCACATAGTAGTGGAAGTAACTCTGTTAGTGAGGAACTTAGTGTATTGAGAACAGAAAATATGTCTTTGAAGGTTGATATACAAGCATTGAAGGCTGAGCTTGGTAATGTCAAGGGAACAGATGAAAGGGTTTTAGTGCTTGAGAAAGAACGGTCATTATTGGAATCTTCTCTGAAGGAGTTGGAGCATAAACTTGCTGTTTCTCAGGAAGATGTTTCAAAACTTTCCACTTTGAAATCTGAATGTAAACAATTGTACGAGAGGGTAGAAAATTTGCAAGAATTGCTAGATAAGGCAACTAAACAGGCAGATCAAGCTATTTCAGTATTGCAACAAAACCAGGAGCTCCGAAGGAAGGTTGATAGGTTGGAAGAATCTCTTGAAGGCGCCAATGTCTACAAGTTATCAACTGAGAAACTGCAAGAGCATAATGAAATAATGCAACAAAAAATAAAACTTCTGGAAGAGCGTCTTGAAAGGTCTGATGACGAGATTCAATCTTATATTCAATCATATCAAGAATCTGTGAAGGAATTTCAAGATACGCTTAATAGGTTGAAAGAAGAAAGCAAGAGGAGGGCAGTGGATGAACCTGTGGATGATATGCCTTGGGAATTTTGGAGTCATTTATTGCTCATGATTGATGGTTGGTTGATTGAAAAGAAAATATCGATTAACGAGGCAAAATTGTTAAGAGAAATGGTTTGGAAGAGAGATGGACGTGTTCGTGATGCATACGTGGAATCCAAAGACAAGAATGAGCGTGAAACTATTTCTGCATTTCTCAGGCTGACATCAACAGCAGCTTGGTATTAATCTATAATTTGTGAATTGCACATCACATATGCTATTGTCTAATTTGTGCTTCTTGTTGATCTCTAGTCCAGGATTGCATGTCATTCATATTGCAGCCGAGATGGCACCAGTTGCTAAGGTGAACTTTTCCTTTGTCCTGTTCAATGTTTTCCTTATTCTACAAACTCACATAGTTACATGTGATAATTATATTGAATTTCTCATAATTAAGACTTCTCACAAATGAGTTTCTCGTCACGGTAGTCTAAGCGTATCCGGTAATTAAGATACTCCTCAAGAATGGTTATAGAATTATCTACTCTACATTTTGCATTGATTACTATCTTTATTTTTTCTTATTGCAACTGGTATCCAGCATCATGTTGCTATTAGTAGGTACTATACATGCATGTACCTAGAAATTAACATGTGCTTTTTATTTAAAAAGAGAAAAAAAGAAAAACATCTGTACTGTACTATTTAATATATATATATGTATATTGGGTTTTTTTTTATTTATTTATTTTTTATTTTTATCTCTCATAATGTCAGTATGATAGTCTAGAATTTGTTTAAAGTTTTTCTCTTTTTTTTTTTTGCATTAAAGGTTGGTGGTTTGGGTGATGTTGTGGCCGGTCTTGGTAAAGCGCTGCAAAAGAGAGGTCACCTAGTGGAGATTGTCCTTCCGAAGTATGATTGTGTGCAATATGAACGTATTCGTGGCTTAAGGGTATGTTATTGTTCATTTGATTATCCAGAATCTTAGATTCCTGAATCTTTGCATTATAACCTTATTTCTTATGCTGTACAGGCCTTAGACGTAGTTGTAGAGTCATACTTTGATGGACGCCTATTCAGAAATAAAATCTGGGCTGGCATTGTTGAAGGTTAAGAATCTTTCACCTTTACTTGGATAGCTTATAGTTTCAATGTCTTTTTTATTTATCAAAAAAGCTATGAAGCACGGACACGAACACACCATCACGGATACGACACGACAACACGTCAACACTGCAGGAAAAGTGTCTGTGAAGTGTCGTGTCCGTGTGTCGGACACAACACGATATGCGACACGTAACCTTCTTTGAAGTGTCGGTGCTTCCTAGATCAAAAGACATAAATTTGTTAGAAATAATGGTATAGTATCTTATCATATCTACTAGTTTCTTTTGTTGAATATCTCTTAAGAGAACTATAGAGAGACAAAATAGGCACCAACAATACTATCAAATTTATATTATTATGTTCCTTAAAATTATTGGCATTACCACTAGTGAAGACTTGTCATCTCCCATGGACGTAGGCCTTTGGCCAAACCACGGAAATCTCTTGATCTTTCTCCCTTATTTGGTTTCCATTTTATACAAATTGAAAATTTATCATGGTATCGGAATGGTCGATTGGACCCTGTGCTAATTGGTCCTTCCACTATCGTTTTTTCCATCAGTTTCTCATGACCATCCACTCATTTTATTTTCAGTTTTCTGTAATAATTATTGTCATAAATTTCTCATATCCATCCATTCTCCTTCTTTTCAAAATTTTTTTTATTAGAAAATGTCAGATACCTGTGGAATATCTTAGTCAATAGAATTTTCTCCATACTTTATTTCTTGCCTCTTTGTTGCAATGCAATATTTTTCTTTTGAGGATCTTGACACCGCGTGTTGTGATGATCATCTTTTTTCTTGAACTCACAACTCTGTAAAGATGCAAGCCAGAGAAAGTGGTGCAATTGACTGCGAGTGATTTTTCTAAAGCTTTGCTTCCAAGCGACATTTTTGCAGAATTATGTTGCACTCCAAGATTCATTTGCTGGCTCAAGAATGAAAATTTTCTTACATTCAAGATGAGCATTACCATATGTTCCATGCTTATTGAGGGTGTTAGAGATAATGATGTTATACTTATCATATCTCTGAATTTGTTAAGTTGAATCTCTCTTAAATATCTTATTCTCTCCCTGTTATTTGCTTTCCATTGTTTGTACATATATACATCTACAATAATTGGTTTTTCATTTGTGTGTTATCTTGTTTGCAGGCCTTCCAGTTTATTTTATTGAGCCTCAACATCCTGGTAATTTCTTCTGGAGAGGGCAGTTTTATGGAGAGCATGATGATTTTAAACGTTTCTCGTTCTTTAGCAGGGCAGCGCTTGAATTCCTTCTTCAAGCTGGCAAGAAACCTGACATAATCCATTGCCACGATTGGCAGACAGCGTTTGTTGTACGATCAATTTAAACCTCAGTTCTCTACTTTTCCCATCTTTAGCACCTGACCTAGTTAGAAGCCCGTTTGGCTAGTTTTGAAAATAATCATCTTTTGGAATAAGAGATTTTTTTTTTTTTGGAAAAAGCTGCAAATTGGAGCTTTTTAAAAAAAGCTGTTTATTTGCTTTAGAGCCTGTTTGGGTTATAGCTTTTACAACAAATCACTTTTTGGAACAAGTTTTTTTTTTTTGTAAAGAAACTACAAATGATAGCTTTTTAAAAAACCTATTTATTAGCTTTGCAGCTCGTTCGGGGAGTTTAGAATAAATCACTTTCGGGAGAGTGATTATTTTAAATAGTTATACTACGTGTGGGGGTGTCGCATCACCGATTGCTGCCACAGCATGTGGTACAACTGTTATAGCATTTGGGAAGCTTAGCATTATTCTTTTAAAAAAGCTGTTTTTTAGCTTTGAAAAAGAATTAGATTGTTTAAAAAGCTGTCAAAAGCTAATCAAAATGTTTAGAGGCTGCCGCGAAAAAGCTATTCCAAACTAGGTCTTAAAAAGGAATTAAATTTATAAAAAGTAATCCAAACGATCACAATTTTTAACGATCACTTATAAGTCACTGTTGGCCTCGAAAAGTCCCAAACAGGCTCTTAGTCTGCATTTCAACTAAATGTTTTTCACTTTTGCAGGCACCACTTTATTGGGATCTATACGCACCAAAAGGACTGAATTCTGCGAGAATTTGTTTTACATGCCACAATTTTGAGTACCAAGGGACTGCACCAGCCTCAGAACTATCATCGTGTGGTCTTGATGTTCACCAGCTAAACAGACCAGATAGGATGCAAGACAACTCTGCACATGACATGGTCAATCCTGTTAAGGTAGCAGAATTATTGTAACCCCATTATATAAATGAATATTATGTATGTATATATGTATGTACTTTTTCTGCCACTTCTTATTACACATTCTTATTGTTTCTAGGGTGCAATTGTGTTCTCTAACATTGTAACGACAGTTTCACCAACCTATGCACAAGAGGTGCGGTCAGCTGAGGTATGCATATAGCCATAGTTGTATCTTCCTGTTACTTAATTACTTTTTTTTATTGGAATACTACCATTGTTGATTCCGTTTTCAGTCTCACATCTTGATCAGAGAGTGTCTCTGAAGAGGGCTTGAATTGCTTTCTATGTGAACTTCCTAGTTAGAAGTATAGTTTTCTGTTTATATTTTTCTGTCAGAATGCTATCATTGTTGCCTTTGTTCTCAGCCTCACATCTTGGTGAGTGTCTCTGAAGAGGGTCTGA
This sequence comes from Hydrangea macrophylla, assembly GCA_033977485.1. NCBI lineage: Eukaryota > Viridiplantae > Streptophyta > Magnoliopsida > Cornales > Hydrangeaceae > Hydrangea > Hydrangea macrophylla. The sequence goes on along the minus strand of CM066988.1, from coordinate 56,619,907 downwards.
AAATGTATCCTATGTGAACTTCAAAATTAGAACAAAAGTTTTCTGTTTCTTGGTTTGTTGAAGAATCTTAGATATTTAGCTTATCTTCTGAAGGGTGGGATCAGTGTACATTTTGATACAGTTGATTTAGTAGGTCACCAAGTACTGTTATCTGAGGTTATGTCGGTTCCTATCAGCTGGTTCCTATTAGCATCAGTGTAAAAGATCCCAATATGTCAGTTCATCTATCTATTCAGCTAATGTGCACAGGACATCTTTCTCTAAATTGATGTCAAGTTATAACTCTACATTTGGCTATGCTGTATTCATTTGTATCAGATGTCCTATTATTTTCTTTGTCACTTTATGAATTCCGCAAGGTTTGGCAGTCTTGATGTTCCTTTTCGAGGCCTTGAGTTCTCAATGGTGTTTGTAGGCTTTGCCTCCTGACCTTTGGGTTTCCCTGAATAACATTGATTAACTTTAATCTCTGTTTATACTTGTGGCCTGTGCGTCTATCAGATGGGTTGATCAGCCCTATTAGCTTTCTTTGGCCTTTCCAGATGTAAAACATTTCGGCTCTATCAGAAGGTTTTTGAAGCTTTTAGTGTATTTAAATATACTTTTACAAAAAATGTAAATCGTTTTAAGTTTTGAATTGATACCAAAGGAAAAGCCTAAATATTTTCTATGATACAAGTCTCAAAGTCATTCAGGGTCATAAATTCACCATAGAGTTACAGAATATTGTTCCGAACTTTCAGTTCATATTTCCATATCCTCGATATTTCATGACTGCTTTACATATAGTTTTCATTAATGTTACAGGGTGGACGAGGCCTTCATGCAACCCTTAATTCTCACTCTAAAAAATTCATAGGAATTTTGAACGGAATTGATACCGATACATGGAACCCCGCAACTGATACTTTTCTCAAAGTCCAGTACAGTGCCAATGATCTTCAAGGGAAAGCAGAAAATAAAGTAGCAATACAAAGGAGTCTAGGGCTTTCATTTGCTGATGTCAGGCGACCATTGGTAATTTTACTTCTTCAGTTCTTTGATGACTAATATTGTTATGCTAGAGACTGGAGTAACTTTAGGAATTTTCAATTTAAATCAAATTTTCTTTTCATTATGAGGCCGTATGTGATAAATGTAGGGGTTATTACAAATTTAGGGTCCTTTAATTTTGAAACAATAGAAGTGGCTGCAATCACGTTCTATGGTACATAAGTCATGATCCGTGAGAGAACCTTGAACATGGAGAGTCAAAATTGATTTTTATAGTGCATCAACCATGGAATAATTGTTTTCTGAAGTGGAGTTCAAGTTTTGGTAGCTGTATGTTCTTTGAATCATGCATTAGTTAGAAAAATTTACATCGGATATGTACTGTGTAAATGTGAATACCCGATTCCATTTTTCTCTAAGTGTGCAGAGGTATTGATACTAGGATTGGGATGGAATTTCGAAACTTGAAATTTTGATATTGCTTTCATCCTTTTGTTGGGTGGTGGATAGGCTAGAGAAGTTAGAAGAGGTACTTTTACAGGCGAGAGTATCATTTGGTGGGGTGGGGAATATGCAAACCTCTGTTTTAAAAGAAGAAAGAGATCGAGAATTTTCTGGTGTATTATTCCTCAAGAATGTTACACTGTTTATATACAAGAGGTAGATAAAAGAAAAGGAAAGAAAGGAAAAAAATTCAGATAAGATCAAATCAATCTAATCCTAAAACTACGTAATCAATCAATCACGGAGACATTAAGTCCGAATATTTCAACACTCCCCCTCAAGCTAGAGCGAAGGCATTCACGAGTCCCAGCTTGACAATAGATGATTTCAAGAGCAACAGTCCAACGGACTTTGTAAGTGCATCAACAGTCTGATCTGAAGAGGGAACAAAGCACGGAGAAATAATACCATAACGAACTTTCTCACAGATAAAATAGATATGACCTCAACATGCTTGGTATGCTCATGAAGAACAGAGTTACAACAAAGCATTATTGCAGGCTTATTTTTACAAAACAATGTAGAGGGCTCAGACACTGGAAACCCCAATTCTTGTAAAAGAGATCGAAGCCAAAGAAGCTTACAGGTACCTTGTGCCATAGCACGATATTCAGCTTCAGTTGATGATCTTGAAACAACTGCTTGTTTCTTGCTTTTCCAAGAAATAAGGTGTGTACCATAGAATGTGCAAAATCTAAAGTTGAACGCTTATCACTCTTAGAACCAGTATAGTCAGCATCTGTAAAACATGTGACCACATATTGTGTCCTGCAGCAAAGAAAAGACCCAGACCTGGGCAAGTTTTCAGGTACTGAAGAATATGATGAATAACGTTCATATGAGAAGTATGTGGAGCATGCATAAACTGGTTGACTACGCTTACAACAAAAGCGAGATTAGGTCTAATATTGGTCAAATAAATGAGACGACCAACAAGATGTTGATAAGAAGCTGGATTAAATACCAGCTCTCCTAACTTGCAAGGATTAGAAACCGGAGTACTAGAAGCTTGAATCAATTGTCGGCGACACTCATCACCATCAATTATAGCAAAGGCCTTGTAGAGTGAAGGCTAGGGGATGTGTTCAAAATCTGAGTGCGAAGAGATTTGAACTCATATTTCAAACCCATCACGAATTGGTAAGTGTGCAGACGGTCAAGGCGATGGACAATAATAGTAGTGGTGTCAGCAGGAATATCACCAAGGGGCTCATACTGTCCCAACGGGACTAGAGATAACCAAAATAATCAGAGAGCCTCAGCCGGAGAGAATCTAGAGAAGACTGAGAAACTTCGCGATGAAGTTGATAAATCTGGGACTCATTGCACTTATGCGCATAGAATTTGGGTTAAAGCATTCCATAAACCATGAACAGAAGTGTGATACATAAACATATGATAATACGATGCTCCACAGAATTAAACAACCAACCCAAGAGAGTACAGTTGTCCATATTCCACTGATCAAAGGTAGAATAGGTAGGAGCATGCTTAGGTGTAGTGCCAAGAAGCCAACTAGACTTGCCTTTTGGCACCAAGGAAGAGTTGAAGGTAATGAGACCACGCGGCAAAATTTTGTCCATCCAAGAGAACAATAGTAACCCTTTGCACAGGAGAATGTGGAGTCAAGGACAGAGAGACAGAGAGATATCTGGACACGATTGTGAACCAGTAGGAGGCTGCTCAGTATCCTTATCCTTGGTCATTGTAGTAGAAATAAATAACCCAGTGAACCGAACGGCAAGGCGCAGAAGGATGATATAAAGGCTGCCGGACAGAGACAACGGCAAAAATAGAGGCTACCTAGACTCACGGGTAGCCTAAGAGAAGGGAAAGAGAGCACGGAAAAGGCTCTAGATCATCACAAGACCCACATATGGAGCAAGGCACAGCATAGAGGCTGCGCAAGGGTTAGCCGCAGCTAACCAAGGAGAGACCAAGGCCAAGGAGGGGCAGCCGCAGAGGGGAGGGGCTGCGACAAGGGGGCTAGGAGGTGGTGGGGGCCTCGGCGAGGGGCTGGGTGGTGATGGAAGGTGAGGCTGGAAGGTAGTGGGTAGGATTTTTCATTTTCTCCTTTGTTTTTGGCTCTGATACCAAGAAGAAAGAGATGGAGAATTTTCTGATGTATTATTCCTCAAGAATGTTACACTATTTATATACACGAGGTAGAGAAAAGAAAAGGAAAGAAAGGAAAAAATACAGATAATATCAAATCAATCTAATCCTAAAACTACATGATCCATAAATCACAGAGACATTAATTACGAATATTCCAACATTAAAGCGAAGAGATTTCAAAATGTTAACAAAGCTTTGATTGGGAATTGGAAGCGGACATATGCTCATAAGAGTGGATTTTGTGGAGGTAATGGAGGACTAGAAGTAGGGATATTTGTGGGATGGACTTGTTGAAAAGAAGTGAGGGGTCCATTTAGAGTTGGGTTGCCCATTTTTTTCCGTCTTTAATTGAAGATGGTTATTTTGTACTCTGGTTCATAGAGGTTCTTAGTTTCTTCCACTATCTTATGTGTGAGTGACTCCGATTCTATAGAAGTGGAATGCCATGTTAAACTATCTTATGTCTGCGACCATACTTATGATTTATTCTCATTTGACTGTTGGTTTGACGTATGCCATTAGTTTGAAATGTTCCAGTTATGCTAATTTTTACCAATTCACTTGCGAAAAAGAGGAAACACAAAATTTTGAAAGAAAAGAGTAAATGCTACATAAACACACAAGTGCCAAGGACCATTAGCATACAAAGCAGGGAATATTAAACCATAACAACATTGGGAAAAAGGTTGAATGGAAGTTTTCTTTATTATTATTATTATTATTATTATTATTATTATTATTATTATTATTATTATTTCCACTAAATGTGTGATGATCTATTCCATAGTGGCATGATGGAGACTAATACCATGAATAATACTGGAATTCGTGCTCTTTTTTTTTTTTCCCCTTTACCTTAGCCTGCCTTATGGTTTATATACGTGCATGAAGATAGTTATCTTACTTGACACTGTCTAATCCTGGTGAATAGGTTGGTTGCATAACGAGATTGGTGCCACAGAAGGGTGTGCATCTTATTAGACATGCAATATATCGGACAGTGGAGCTGGGAGGACAGTTTCTACTTCTTGGTTCAAGCCCAGTGCCCCACATTCAGGTACCAGTGCTGTTTATTTTCCCATAATTTGGTACTCATCTGTTGCATTTGATATGTAATGTAATCTGATTAAAGTCCTAATCTTAATAAAATAAGCATCGATTAGTGTGAAATCAATGATAAGTGATAACTCAATGTAATGAATTTGCTTTGGTTTGGTTTATTTTATATATTATTATTATTATTATTATTTTTTTTTTGTAAATTTTTTATGTAGTCTATGAAGAACAGTGTAGTGGATATCTGTAGTTTTTAGTTATAAAAGAAAAAGGAAAAAAAAATACATAGTTATCAAAAGAATTCATCTGCAGTTTTATTCTTATTGTACTTCAGAATGGCATGTAATGCCTGTGTTCCTAGCTCACATTACCCTCCTTCCGGTTACCATCAGCTGCTTCACTCTTGAAAGAGGGTGTGAGAGGTGGATACAGTGCGACAACCTCCGTTCTTCGAAATTACTCTTTTATCTTCATTTCCAGCAAATGTCAGGCGTAATTGTGTCACCATCTAATTATTTATGTGAATTACACACACACACACACACATACATATAGTTACGAGTTTATTAGTTTCAATTTTGTATATTTGTGAAATCTGGCTGTTCAAATTAGGCCATCACTTCATTGACTGGCATTATGCAGATGGAAAAAAATTCATGGCTCCGATAGTATTATTTGTTACGTACAGCCTTTATACTTCATCTGCGTCGCTGCATCCTTAGTTGTTACTAAGGCCATTACTGCTTGTTAAAACATTAGTCCAATATTATACAAAATAACTCTTAGAAGCATCTACCCTCAATCACATTGGTTCCTCAAATATTACTAGATATAAATTGTAAACATAACATTATTTACTAGAGTGTTGATTGTGCTTGTTAAAAAACGCAAGGATTTTTATTTTTTCATCACTGTCAAGTGTGCTGACTGTGTATAACATTTTCTATTGACTGACAAGGCTTTTGTTCTATTCTAGAGGGAATTTGAGGAGATTGCCAATCATTTTCAGAGTCATGAACATGTTCGATTGATATTGAAGTATGACGAGTCTCTTTCCCATTCAATATATGCAGCATCTGATATGTTTATCATCCCATCTATCTTTGAGCCTTGTGGCCTTACACAGGTACAATCTGCACTCTTGCTAAATAAGATAGTCTTCCATCCCATGCTTACGTAGTTCTCTTTGCCTTTTGAGCTCAATGTATTACCTGGGGTATGCCCCTTGTACTTTTTTACATTGCCTTTTGGCCTTTTCTTTTTATTTAATTAACCATTTCTGGGGAAAAAAATTTCTGTCTGTAATCATAGTAGTTGTAATAATAATGACGACAAATGCTCAAATCGACTGGAAAAAAGATAAAGTTCCGGAGGTGGTGACCATATTCTTGTTAAAAAAAGCAATGGCCCATCTGCGAGTCTCATTACTTTTAATGGGCCAATTCTCAATTTGTAAAGCATTTTGATGTGAAAATTCATCGATTTGAATTAGTCTATTTGGAAAAATGATTTTTTATGTAAAAAGTTATGCTTAAATATTCAAGTACATCATATTAAGACAAAACATAATGACTACATATCATGGTTCGAGGTCGCGGTATCGGAGTCCGTTGTGATGACTCGGGGTCGCGGAATCGGCCTGGTATCCGGCGATACGCAACGAAACGCTAGATTTAAGGTTCAAAAAAATATGAAAAAATAACCAAAAATTTTAAAATAATAAGAATAACAAAATTAGCATAATAGATTGTCACAATATCCAATGTACCAACTATAAAATAAAAAAATTATTCAATTCACACGCTGCTGATCGATTGTTTGAACATTTTTTTTATTACAACATACACATTTTAAACAAATAAGTAAACATTTTTTTTTATTACACATACACATTTTAAACAAATAAGTACACATTTTTTTTTATTACACATACACATTTTAAACAAATAAGTAAACTTTATTATTATTATTATTATTTTATATTTTATTTTATTTTTATAAACAAACATTTTTTAACAAACATTTTAAACAAATCAGTAACCATTTTTTTACAAACAAACAATTTTTTTAATAAATAAGTAAACATTTTAAACAAATAAGTAAAAAATAAAATTGCACATCACACCCCCCAATAAAATCTAAATTTTAATAAATGAAAACACATGCACACAAAAGCATGTTACACAGAATAAAATCCCAAAACAACTTAACTCCTTTAGTCTCGTCCAAACCCAGATTAACACCAAAAAAAAAAAAAGAAGAGAGAGAGAGAGAGAGAGAGAGAGAGAGAGAGAGAGAGAGAGAGAGAGAGAGAGAGAAGAAGAAGAAGAAGAAGAAGACGAAAGAAGAAGACGACTGAAGAAGAAGAAGGCGGAGGAAGAAGAACTAGAAAGAAAGAAGAAGACGACGGAAGAAGAAGAAGAAGAAGAAGAAGAAGAAGACGGAGGAAGAACGAGAAAGAAAGATAAGAAAAACATACCTGTTTCTCAGATCTGTAAGTTTTTTCCTTTCTGAGATTTCTCTTTTTCACTTTTCCTTTGATTTTTCTTTTTTTCCTTTCAGATTTTTCTTTTTTTTTTTCAGAGATGTGCATCGTCTCGGGCATATCGCTAGTCATCTTGGCCGAGATGTAGAAAACTCGGCCGTTTCGGCCGATATATAGAACGATCCTCAATTTTTTTTTAACTCAGCTTGAATTGGCCTATATCTCGTATCAGACCCTCACGATACCGAGTTAACTCGGCCGATACGACTCGGTATCGGCCGATACTTCGAACCATGCTACATATGAAGAAATATCATCAAGTTTCAAATTTTTCTCAATAAAATAATTCGAGATGATAGATTTTTATATTGAATTATTTTACAAAATAGGGATTGCTATGTGAAAGATACAACAATAAATCATTGAATTTATTAACCCTTTTGTGTTTCTTTTGTAGATGATAGCAATGAGGTACGGCTCTATACCAATTGCAAGAAAAACAGGGGGTTTAAATGACAGGTGGGTTGGTCACTGCCTGAGTTTTCTATTTAGCTCCCCTTTTGATTTGAAGTTACCCTACTCGGATAATTTCACACAAAACTTTGAACTCTCATGCAGTGTTTTTGATGTTGATGACGATACGGTGCCAGTTCAGTTTAGAAATGGGTTTACATTTTTGACACCTGATGAACAGGTAAAGTTATGGTACACGTGCCAAATTGTCAACTAACATATATTAGTCTCAAGTTTAACTAATTTTCATTCGTTTTAGGATTTGTAATTGTAATTGTTGAATTGTCCCACATCGCCCGGGTAGAGACCCCGTATGTGCTTCTAATAACTTGGGCAATCCTTTCCTCATAAGGCATCTTTTGAGGGAGAATCAGGCCCTTGTAGGGCTTTCTACATGGTATCAGAGCTAAGTTTGGCTCCCTCCTCTTGTAGGGCTTTCTACATGGTATCAGAGCCAGGTTGGGCTCTACCCCTGTTGGGCTTTCCCTGTTGATGAGGTTCAGGGGGTGTGTTGAATTGTCGCACATCGCCCGGGTAGAGACTCCGTATACGCTTCTTATAAGCCTGGGCAATCCTCCCCTCATAAGGCGTTTTTTGTAGGAGAGTCAGGCCCTGTAGGGCTTTCTACAATAATTAATTAGCTGGGTCTTGAGTTTGAGTCCAAGTTAGGATGTATACTCGAGTATAGATACTAGATATGTCTCCACACCTAGGAAGCACCAGTGCGGATGCGGGGACGCGAGTACGGGGACGCGAGTGCGGAGAGTTCGGCAATTTTCCCAAAATCACCAGTGCGCGTGCGGCAGGGGTACTTATGTAAATTATTAAAAATATATTTTATATAGCATTTATATATTACTATATAGTATATACAAAATATTCTACTATTGTTATTTTTTTTTTTCTAATTAAAACACAAAATACACATAAATTACTTGTTTACTAATAAACAATGTAATTAAACTAGCAAGAAAACAACAATGAGAGAATAAAAAACATACAACAAGGAATCATAGAAATAACAAACTGATGACTACCAAAAAAAAAAGAATGAAAAGAAATGACAAACAGAGTGAGAGAACCAAACCTGGATATCACAGACAGAGATAGAGAAGATCCTGAAGAGAGAGGGAGAGAGTAGATCTCGATCGATCAAGAACCAACGCAAAGCTGCGCCGCTACAAACCGTGAGATAGATCAAGAGTTAGTGTGTATGAGTGTGTGTGAAATAGAGAGACGGAACAGAGAGAGGGGAGAGAGACGAACAGAGAGGCAGAGATTCAGACATCGTGAACCCTAGCCGGAGAGACGATCCCCAGCAAGCACTGATTTGTGAGTTTGTAAAGGTGCGACTGTATCTCAACCTATATTTACTTCTCCTTTCTTTATATATTTGTATTATGAACCCTAAAATTTGTAAAAATAATGTAAGAAACCTTGGAAAAATATATAAAAAATCAGATGTCGCCGCACTCACGGAGTGTCGGGACGCACTCACTACGCACTCTGCCGCACTCGGGCCGCACTCACGACGCACTCTGTCGCACTCGAGCCGCACTCGGGCACAACCAAGAACTCACATGGAGTCCACACGCACTACACGCGCACTAAGGCGCACTCCAGCCGCACTCGCACTCCATACGCACTAAGTGCGCGTGCGGCACCATTTTTGAAGCACTCGTGCTTCTTAGCTCCACACCCATGCCGAAATTGTCAACTACCACATTTTGTTTCAAGTTTTTAACTAAGTTACATCCATTTTAGGTCTTTTAATTACAATCAATTAGTTGTGTCTTTGAGTTTAGTTCCAAGTTAGGACGTATACTCGAGTATAGGTACTAGATATGTGTCCGACATCCATGCCCAAATTTAACACTTGGATACCCCTCAGGTGATTTCGGAAAAGTATGAATAAGCTCAAAATTAAAGAGCAACGATGGTTTCTAGCATTTCATGCAAAGAGATAGACAGTGTATGTCTTCATTAAAAATTCTTTTATTTTTTCTTTTTGGTAACCTTAATTGAAAATTCTAATCATGAACATTATTATTATCACACTTTGTGACGTGGAGGTCACGAGTTTGAAAAGTGGAAACAGTCTCTCCGCATGCAGAGTTAAGGCTGTGTGCATCTAACCCTCACAGACCCGCAGTGGCGGGGCCTTGTGAACTAGGTTTGCCCCTTCTTAATGTCTTTTGTGTTTAGGAAATGTCCATCATGGTTCAAAGTTGCAGTCCCGGACACCGTCGTGGTGTTGCGGCTCAATATCGGGCGATACACAATGATAGCCTAGATTTAAGATTAAAAAATATTTGATAAAATAATGGAAAATTCTAAAAGAATATGGATAACAAAATAGGTCCAATAGATTACCACAATATACAACCTACCAATTTTAACATCACATAAATATCCAATGCACACGTCGTCGATCTATTATCTGAGAATAATATGTACAATTGGGTAACAATTGTTCAACACAAAAAATCTCAAATTTTGAAGATATCTAACTAAATTTCAAGGTAAACAGTATTGTTAAAATTTTTTAATTCAGTTTTTATCATAATGTACATAAAAACTAATAGTTATATTTGATATATATTACAATTGTCTCATATTAGTTTACAAAGGATATATTATTAAAATATCTCGGCATGCATCGGCCAATGCTACAAGCATACGGCAACATCTCTTATTGTATCAGCCGATACTGCAAGCGATGCAACATTATTTGGGGACAAAATTATATCCGGAGTATATATTGGTCCGGTCCCCCTCGATACCGATACGATTCGATGCTGGTTGATACTTTAAACCCTGGTGTCCACGGATCCGTGTCCAATTTTTGCTCACATTTCAAGCTGAATCCCTGTATCATAAGGGCTTCTTTGGGAATAATTAATAGGTTCTGGTAAGGGTGTTATCGGTTCGGTTTGGTCAGTTTTTGAGGCCAATCTTCCACCGAACCGAATTTTTCGGTTTTACTATATCAGTAACCGAGACTGACCAAACTTAGTGTGAGTCAGTGTGGAACCGACCATGCCGGCGGCGGTCAGTTTCGATTCGGCTTTGGTTTTCTACTACTCAAATAGAAAGCAAAAGTCTGAATCGATAGAGATATTTGAGATTGAAAGAGAAATCAAACGAATCAAACAAGAAATCAAACAAATCTAGAAATCAAGCATGAGAGAAATATAACTACCAGATCTGAGATTGAAAAGAGAGAAATCGATTTGAGATTTATAGAGAGAAATAGAGATCGAGATGTGAGAGTTACCTGATGGAGAAATTGAACTGTGACAGAGCCTTCAAAAGATCGACACGGTGACGGATCCTTTTGAGATCTAGATCACAACGATGATGGAACCTTCGAGAGATCGCCATGGTGAAGGAGCCTTTGAACTTTTCTCTGTGTGACCGTCCTTCACTTGGCTACTGCTATAGAGAGAGATGTGGATGGAGGAGGAGAAGAAGTGGCTGAGGCTAAGGTTAGAATGTGTAGAGAGTGGTGAGAAATGGGGCGTGTTTTAGGTTTTTTAACATAAGAAATTATCCTGTGAGGGAGGGCATGAGAGAAATATAACTACCAGATCTGAGAAAAGCACATAAACCGTACCCGAACCGACACTTGAATTTTTCCCATAACAACTGAAACCAACTGCCTGCTTAGAAAACCGAACCAGTAACGAAATTTTCGGTCGGTTCATTCCGTTTAGGCGGTTTTTTTTTATCACCCCTAGGTTCTGGTTCAATCCAATCTCACTTTTTACCTGATTTTTATGAGAAACAAGATTATGTTAGTTTGATCTGAATTTATTGAGCATGTTCACTTATGAACCACAGATCGGTTCTTTGCATTCCTAACCAGCCCCTAAGATTTGGAGTTTAGATAGTCCGACTCATAGACACTCACTCACACCCGATATGTGTACCCGACTCCTTGTAACATAGTTCATGTCAACCACAAGCATTGAAGCATTGTATACGTCATTTTTCTTTACCATCCTTGTTAGAAAATACATGGTTCGTCTTTTTTCAATTTCATAATTTTGATTCAGTTGAATTATACGAAAACTCACATTTTCCCCGGAAGGCACTGGTTTCTCTGAAAAAATCATCGGCTTTTCCAGCATTTATTTGTTTGCTCAAATCGGTCGAGATATAGTAAATAAGAGCTGCTTCTACAAAACGGTCTTAACCCTGCAAAGTCACGATAGATAGTATCCTTTTTTTCTCCGTGTTTTACCAGCAAATTAAGCAATCTTTTCCTTTTGTTTCCTCAGTTGTTTGACCAATCTAATACTTTAAATTGACAGGGACTTAACGGTGCTTTGGAGCGTGCATTTGATCAATATAAGAACAATAGTGAGAGTTGGAAACAGCTTGTTCAGAAGGACATGAGTATAGACTTTAGTTGGGATTCTTCAGCAACACAATATGAGGAACTTTACGACAAGTCCGTGACCAGAGCCAGAGCAGCAAATCGAACTTGATTTTTCTCTTAAAAGTTTCTACTGCTGAACTGATTAGGATTGTTTTGGATTGAACTCGTACTCAGTTATTGGATCCACAAGGTGTGATTTGGAATCGAGAAAATGATGTGACAACACTATATATCTACAATTGGAGAGCAAAAACATTTGGGATTTCTCGGATTCCAAGTAGGGCTGAAGCTGAGTTAAGAGATGGCTTTCCGCGTGTCTTCGCATAATTTCAGTTGATGCACATAATCATACAATTCATTTGTACATACAAGAAACTGGTGAGTTGCAGCTGATGTAAATAATTTTCTTTTGTTTTTGGAAGTGATATTCTTGTACCGTCAAACATGGTAAATACAAGATACATTGATTCATAAACATGAACAAGTTTTCATGTATTAATTATGTCAATGTACACTAATAATTCTAAAGTCAATTTTTATTAGATATCAATTGTCCCTATTGTTTGTGTGTTTTACCTGTTTCTTTATTTTACTTATTCATCTGAGATAAATTTTCTAATAGCTGGAAAAGGGGAGCCAAGAGAACCAGAGAACTCAAAAGCATTTCTACCAATTTTCCAATAATGGATAGCTTAGATAGGAGGGTAGAATATTTAAACCTGGTGACTTTTCAAAGCAACTGTTTGGGGGTCGGCAATGCCTCTCTAGACTCATTTTAGTTTGTAGATTCATTGAACGAAAAAGAAAAGCGAAGGAAAACTAGTTTTAGCTGTGGTGTGTTCCCTTGTGTTTTCTCCATGCTTTAAAAATATTAAAAGTTAAAAATTAACAAAATGTAACTTGAAGTGACTCAAAAGAATTCAAAACATTTGATTTGTATCTTACGATATTTTTATTTTCCTTTATATCTTTTGCACTATTTTCCGTATAAATAAACCATAGGACAACATTTTCCTTCCCCCCCACAAAATTCATGAACCAAACAATCGTTAAAGAGTAAGACAGTGACTTGCATGTTATCTTCTTTTTTTATCCTGTACTTTACTTTTCTTAATTTAGCTGGAACGCAAAACTAAGTGTCTCTAGAAAACAAAATCAGTAAACAATCAAGTCATCATGCATGAAATCACTGGGTAATTTCAGTCATCCTTTTCCTTGGGGGCTGTTTGTGGATGCTTGAAACTACTTTCTGGTCCATAAATGATAAATCCTTTTATGCAAGTGTGTCAAATAAGTCCAATAAGTCCTTTAGTGACAAATCATTTTGTCACTGTAAGTAAAAATGTCACAAAAAAGTGTCTGAGGGACTCAAGGACACACTTATGAAACTCAAGGATTACAATGAAACTTTCTAAACTACAAAGACTAAATTGACACAATGGACAAACTAAGAGAGTGTAAAATGTAGTTAAGCCAATTTCAGCACTTGGCACTTAAGAATTTCAGCTAACCACAAATGGGGCTCTGGTTTTCATTAAAAAGTCTGTTAGACGCATTCCCAAGCAGACCGTTTATTGTATTTCTATATGGCATATATCCTTATGGTACCCTATTGTAATTGGCACCTAAAGCCGGTATTTAAAGGAGGTGTGTGGGGTATTGCGGGTAGAGGGAAACTCTCTCTCTCTCTCTCTCTCTCTCTCTCTCTCTCTCTCTCTCTCTCTTAGTCTTGGATGATGTTCTACTTTTGGCAGAAGGGTTATGAATATGTTTAACCTAATGCAGGGGTCCTCGATCATAAAAGAATTGCTAAAGGTTGTAATTCAGCTTTGACCTAATGTGTTGTTTACCATGGTAATTGAGACAGTAAAAACAATGGAAAATTTTGCAACCACAAATGAAAATAGCACCCGCACTCTCTAATTAGACACAATATTGACATTGTTATCTTCATTAATTCACATCAATTTTACATATTTCTCCTCAAAAAATGAGATTGTAAGACCAGTCACTCTTCTCAAGCTCACTTTCCGGGGACAAAGTTTGTAGCATAAGCCCAGGCATTGTTGTTGACTGGGTCAGCAAGATGGTCAGCAAGGTTCTCCAATGGTCCCTTTCCGGTCACGATGGCCTGAACGAAGAAGCCGAACATTGAGAACATAGCAAGTCTGCCATTCTTGATCTCTTTCACGATTCTTGGCGAATGTTTCTGGGTCGGCTGAAAGTCCAGCAGTATCCCACCCATAGTCACCTGGGAACTCACCGGTGAGGTAGGATGGGGCCTCGCCGGAGAATGGTCCCAAGTACTTGACACGATCTGGGCCGTACCATGGGCTACCTGAGGAGACAGACTTGGTAGCAGCCTTTCTCATGGTGATTCTTCCGTTGCCGATAAGCTCAGAGGCTGCTGGTGAGAGCTTCACCGCCTTTCCGGCGAAAGATGGGGAAGAGAGAGCCATTGTTGAAGCAGCCATGATTGAAAGAAGAGGGGACTATATTGATGAAAGTTATGAAGTTGTTTTGAGTTAATGAATGGTAAAGGTAGGTGGTAGTTATATACAGGGCTTGAGGGTTACAATCTTCCTTATCTTATGAATCATGAAATCTACATCTCTCTTCTCATTGGGTGTCAAGATAGCTAGTGTTTCGTTGGTGCGTCTCTCCACTTGGCACTCTCTAAGCCACCAAGTCATCTAAGATTTTGCCGTTTGGGCTCTAGCCAATGAGGGTGTCCCATTTGTAGCTTTAGATATTAATTGATATCTTATCACCTTTTGTTGATAGCTGAAGACATATCTATGATTTCACTATCCTGCTTCTATGCGTATGAATGGTTTATAAATTAAGAAACCTTTAACTAATGCGTCCTTTGAAACCTAAATCCTGGAAAAATTCTATATGTATGCTAGTGGTTTAGGCTTAGTTTGGCCCCACGTGGCTTTTTAAAAGGAGTTTATGAAATTTATTAATAAGTTCTTTGATAATTTTATACAAGTGATACACTACTCTTCCAAAAAGATATCATGAAACTAAAAACCAATCTTGAGCTTTTAAAAGCTCAATTCTAGAGCTTTTAAACCCCCCCCCCCCCACCCTAAAAAAAAAGCCCTAAGTTCAATTTTTATAAAGCTCATAAACTAGTTACCAAATGAATTTACATGAAATTGTGTTTTAAAAAAAGAGAAGCACCACGTGGGGGCCAAACTAAGCCTTAGGATGTTTACATTCTAATAGTTTCGGTGCTATATTATTGTAATTGAGTGTTAAAATATTGTACTAATTACTAAATCGTGATTATGAAAAGCAAAGTGATTTTTTTATTTATTTCTTAAGTTGGCTTTTTTATTTTATTTTATTTATTTATTTATTTATTTATTATTTTTAAAATAACTACAATTTGGAACCAAATTAGAACATTAAGATAATGCTAAAATGTTGTAACTAGAGATGTATATACATCCTACACTACTAGGATGGATTATCCAAACTCCCATAACCTGAAGGTTAAAATATAAGGATTGGGGATGCATCTTCCAAAAATATTATTCTCTTTCCTTTCTTTATTATTTTTATGACTTCCGTTAGCACATAGTTTTTATTTTCTTTCCAAAAACATTATTTAAATTGCATATCCCTATTCCCCATTTTTGTTTTCTTTGTTGACTGGGATTGGAAAGTTACTTATTACTTTCAAAACATTCAAATCTCGCAACAAACAATACGATTATAGATCAATGGAACTTTGTGTTTTAATGGTTCAATTATGCTATATGTGTAGAATTTCAGAATACATTCTTAGCAATTGAATTTACAAAAATCATCTTACTAGTAAGTCCTTGTTATCTAAAAATATGAAACGATGAACTTCATTCATTCACAAACGCAGATTCCAAAAAAAGAACCAGTACATACTTACAGAAGTAAGAAAAGAAAAAATTAAACACACAAACTTCAATAGTTGAACTGCAAACCTCCCCAATCTCGGATGAAACTGTCTGTGGTGTAAGCTCGAAAGGGAGCCGACTGAGGGAGGAGCTGCCAAAATTGTCTTCCACCAATATAGTTTTCACATCGGGCCCTAAGTTTGCTAAGCTTTGGAACATATTGTAACATAATAAGTGCCATCAGGTATTTTCTTTCTACCTTAAGCCAATAAATGTTACCTTACACATTCGTATTCCTATTTCCACTGTTATTCAAGTTTAACATTTATAGAATATGAAGTGAAGAAAAATTAGGTAAGATAACTGATAAATGTTTTTTTTTTCTTATTTCATTTTCAATCAGGTTACAACATATAGCATTAACTTTCAATAATTGTCCATTTCTTTTAAATATGCTACAAAGGGAGCCGACTTAGGGAGGAGCTGCCAAAACTGTCTTCCACCAATATAGTTTTGACATCGGGCCCTAAGTTTGCTAAGCTTTGGAAGATATTGTAACATAAGTGCCATCACGTATTTTCTTTCTACCTTAAGCCAATAAATGTTACCTTACACATTCGGTATTCCTATTTCCATTGTCATTCAAGTTTAACATTTATAGAATATTATGGGAAGAAAAATTAGGTAAGATAACTGATTAATGAATTTTTTTCTTATATCATTTTCAATCAGGTTACAACATTTAGCATTAACTTCCAATAATTGGCGATTTCTTTTAAATATGCTACAAAGGACAAACTGAGAGGGTGTAAAATGTAGTTAAGCTAATTTCAGCACTTGGCGCTTAAGAATTTCAGCTAACCTCAAACGGGGCTCTGGTATTCATTAAAAAGTGGGAGTAGATATGATTCTGTTAGACGCATTCCCAAGCAGACCATTTATTGTATTTCTATATGGATGTAAGCCTTATGGTGCCATATTGTAATTGGCACCTAATGCCGGTATTTAAAGGAGGTGTGTGGGGTATTGCGGGTAGAGGGAAACTCACACACTCTCTCTCTCTCTCTCTCTTAGTCTTGGATGATGTTCTACTTTTAGAAGAAGGGTTATGAATGTGTTTAACCTAATGCCGGGGTCCTCGATCATAAAAGAATTGCCAAGGGTTGTAATTCAGCTTTGACCTAATGTGTTGTTTACCATGGTAATTGAGACAGTAAAAACAATGGAAAATTTTGCAACCACAAATGAAAATAGCACACTCACTCTCTAGTTAGACACAATATATATTGACATTGTTATCTTCATTAATTCACATCAATTTTACATATTTCTCCTCAAAAAATGAGATTGTAAGACCAGTCACTATTCTCAAGCTCACTTTCCGGGGACAAAGTTTGTAGCATAAGCCCAGGCGTTGTTGTTGACTGGGTCAGCAAGATGGTCAGCAAGGTTCTCCAATGGTCCCTTTCCGGTCACGATGGCCTGAACGAAGAAGCCGAACATTGAGAACATAGCAAGTCTGCCATTCTTGATCTCTTTCACCTTTAGCTCAGCAAAAGCCTCAGGATCATCAGCAAGGCCCAATGGATCGAAGCTTCCACCGGGGTATAATGGGTCAATCACTTCTCCGAGTGGACCACCAGCAATGCGATAGCCCTCAACAGCGCCCATCAAGATAACTTGTGATGCCCAGATGGCCAAAATGCTCTGGGCATGGACCAGGCTTGGGTTTCCCAAGTAGTCAAGTCCACCCTCACTGAAGATTTGAGATCCAGCCTTGAACCAGATGGCCTCACCGAACTTCACACCATTGCGGGCCAAGAGCTCAGGGAAGACACAACCAAGGGCTCCAAGCATGGCCCATCTGCAGTGGATCACCTCGAGCTCACGATTCTTGGCGAATGTTTCTGGGTCGGCTGAAAGTCCAGCAGTATCCCACCCATAGTCACCTGGGAACTCACCGGTGAGGTAGGATGGGGCCTCGCCGGAGAATGGTCCCAAGTACTTGACACGATCTGGGCCGTACCATGGACTACCTGAGGAGACAGACTTGGTAGCAGCCTTCCTCATGGTGATTCTTCCGTTGCCGATAAGCTCAGAGGCTGCTGGTGAGAGCTTCACCGCCTTTCCGGCGAAAGATGGGGAAGAGAGAGCCATTGTTGAAGCAGCCATGATTGAAAGAAGAGGGGACTATATTGATGAAAGTTATGAAGTTGTTTGAGTTAATGAATGGTAAAGGTAGGTGGTAGTTTTATACAGGGCTTAAGGGTTACAATCCTCCTTATCTTATGAATCATGAAATCTGCATCTCTCTTCTCATTGGGTGTCAAGATAGCTAGTGTTTAGTTGGTGCGTCTCTCCACTTGGCACTCTCTAAGCCACCAAGTCATCTAAGATTTTGCCGTTTGGGCTCTAGCCAATGAGGGTGTCCCATTTGTAGCTTTAGATATTAATTGATATCTTATCACCTTTTGTTGAAAGCTGAAGACATATCTATGTAAAAGAGTTCTAGCAAAAAAAAAAAAAAAACAGAAGACATATCTATGATTTCAATATCCTGCTTCAATGTCTCCTAAAAATAAAAAATAAAAATAAAATAATAATAAAATCCTGCTTCAATGCGTATGAATGCTTGTAAATTAAGAAACCTTTTACTAATATGTCCTTTGAAACCTAAATCGAGGAAAAATTCTAGATGTATGCTAGTGGTTTAGGATGTTTACATTCTAAATTCTAATAGTTTCGGTACTAAAATATTGTAATTGAGTGTTAAAATATTGTACTAATTACTAAATCGTGATTGTGAAAAGCAAAGTGATTTTTTTTTTAATTATTATTTTTCCTTTTTTTTTACTACTATTTGGCACCAAATTAGAATATTAAAATAATGTTAAAATGTTGTAACTTGAGATGTATATACATCCTACACTACTAGGATGGATTATCCAAACTCCCATAACCTGAAGGTTAAAATATAAGGATTGGGGATGCATCTTCCAAAAATATTATTCTCTTTCCTTTCTTTATTATTTTTATGACTTCCGTTAGCACATAGTTTTTATTTTCTTTCCAAAAACATTATTTAAATTGCATATCCCTATTCCCCATTTTTGTTTTCTTTGTTGACTGGGATTGGAAAGTTACTTATTACTTTCAAAACATTCAAATCTCGCAACAAACAATACGATTATAGATCAATGGAACTTTGTGTTTTAATGGTTCAATTATGCTATATGTGTAGAATTTCAGAATACATTCTTAGCAATTGAATTTACAAAAATCATCTTACTAGTAAGTCCTTGTTATCTAAAAATATGAAACGATGAACTTCATTCATTCACAAACGCAGATTCCAAAAAAAGAACCAGTACATACTTACAGAAGTAAGAAAAGAAAAAATTAAACACACAAACTTCAATAGTTGAACTGCAAACCTCCCCAATCTCGGATGAAATTGTCTGTGGTGTAAGCTCGAAAGGGAGCCGACTGAGGGAGGAGCTGCCAAAACCGTCTTCCACCAATATAGTTTGGACATCGGGCCCTAAGTTTGCTAAGCTTTGGAAGATATTGTAACATAAGTGCCATCACGTATTTTCTTTCTACCTTAAGCCAATAAATGTTACTTTACACATTCGGTATTCCTATTTCCATTGTCATTCAAGTTTAAAACTTATAGAATATGAAGTGAAGAAAATTAGGTAAGATAACTGATCAATGATTTTTTTTCTTGTATCATTTTCAATCAGGTTACAACATTTGGCATTAACTTCCAATAATTATCCATTTCTTTTAAATATGCTACAAACTTTGCAAAAACTTATGATATTTTTAGACTTTATGTGTACAACCTTTGATAGGACTGGATATCATTCTTCTCAATACATTTTCTCTATTTAATGACACAGATGTCTTCCGGATAGCATCATACCCAAGTTACTCATACCTATTAACTGACAAATGACGCCCTCATTAATCAAGTTCTTTGTGGTTGAGTGGTAAGTTTTTGGGTGTACTATCCAAGAGGTTTAGTGTTCGAGTCATGGGGAGTGTGGCCACTGGAATATTCACCCGGCGCCTCCAGGCCTCGGAGGATTAGTCGAGGTGCGCGTAAGCTGACCCGGACACTCCGATTACCAAAAAAAAAAAAAAAAATGACGCCCTTATTTCGCCCGCTTACCATCCCAACAAAAATTTAACTCTCTCGCTAGAGTTGAAGTAGGGGCGTCTTGATATCTTCCGGATTCCGTCCTGAGCCTTTGCTATCTCTATATTTCGGTGTAAGACGCCTTGAGTTTGTCCTCCTTATCATTGTAAGCCATTTTTAAAATTTTTTTTTTTTCTTTTTCTCTATATATGCGGGACGACCTGGGTTTATCCACTTATCATCCTAAGTTATTTTTTTTTTAGGGTAAATTGCATTTTACACTCTCAAATTATACCATGTTTTGTACTTTGGTCTCTAAAATATCATTTTTCGCATTTGCTCACTCAACTATCATTTTGTGACAGTTTGCCCCCTCCCTCACTTTTATTGATGAAAAAAGTTACTTTTTAGTGGCACCAAAAGTGACGCTAAAAGTGAGGGAGGGGGCAAACTTACTTTTTAGTGACACCAAAAATGACGCTAAGAGTGAGGGAGGGGGCAAACTGCCACAAAATGATAGTTGAGGGACCAAAATACAAAAAATAATTGTTTAAGAACCAAAGTGCAAAATATGATATAATTTGAAGGTGCAAAATGTAATTTATCCTTTTTTTTTTATTATTATTTTTTTTTATCTCTATATTTCTATGTAGAAAAGCGTGAATTTTCATCCTAAGCCATTTTTTATCTCTATATTTCGACGCAGGACGAATTGACTTTGTCCTCTTATAATCATAAGCCATTTTCTTTCTCTATATTTCGATGTCAGACGTTTGAGTTTGTCATCTTATCATCCTTAGCCATTTTTTTATCTCTATATTTTTATGTAGAATGACCCGATCGATTTCATCCTCTTATCATCCTGAAGAAGTGGCAAATGGGCGGGTTGAATATGGGTTGGGTTAAAAATGGGCTTAACCCACAATCAACCCGCATCAGAACAGGTCGGGTCCGGGTGGGTCGGGTCAACCCGCTAACCAATCCTGTTTGCAGTGAATCAAAGTGAAAAATGGGTGGTCTTCTCCTTAATAATAGATGAACGATACATATATACATATATATAATTATATATATATACATATACATATATATGCACACATGTATCAGTTCACCCAAAAGAATTAAATCAATTAATAAGAACAACATTCTCTGTCCCAGCAAAAAAAAAAAAAGAACAACATTCTCTCTCTCTCCTCTCTTTACTCCCAAAATCCAAGCCGTGCCATCCCCCCCCCCCCCCCCTCTCTCTCTCTCTCTCTCTCTCTCTCTCTCTCTCTCCCTTGCAATTAAGCATCAACCACTCTGTTTGCTTCAGAGTCCACCCAAGAGTAAAGATCTAGAACATAGAAATACATGATAACAAGAAAGCTTTACAATTAAACTAGAAACCTTAGAGAGAGAAAGAGGGATTTGCACAAGGAATGCATTAAAAAGTAGCAAAACCAAATACCTAGAAAATGCACTTTGGAGATTTGAGATTATGAAACCCTTATCTGCGATTTGAGATTTAATCAAAGTTGGACACCGAAAAATCTTGTTGCAAACGATTTTCGAAAACCCTTACCGGCGATATCCGTAGTAGAGGCAAGACAGGGCCTTGTCGTGGTTGTGGCATCCATGAATGTATATGAGCTCTGTTTGCTTTTAGAGAGAGAAGAGAGAGAGGTGGCCAAAAGAGAGAGAGAGAGAGAGAGAGGTGAAAGGGTTTGATACCTGATGACCTGGGAAGAGATGGGGCTGCTTGTGTTGTGGAAAGATAAACAATCATAGAACGAAATATATCTCGTATATAACCTTCAACCCGCGCCCAACCCACACCCAACCCGCTTATTCTGTGTAACAACCCGTTTCGACCCGCTTACACTAATACACTAACCCAAATCCAACCCGACGTGGGTTGGTTTGGGCGGGTTCGCGGGTTCGGGTTAATATTGCCAGGCCTAATCCTGATACCTGATAAAGGTTGCAAAACTATGACATATGTATATAAGAACCACGTACAAATCCCCTCTCTCTCTCTCTTATATTTATTGCATCTTGAATACTCAATCCGACTTGTTCAAAAACAACACTGCAAAAACTTTTAGAAAATATACAATTTATGATCTCTTTTATAAGACTTCCTATTGTGGTGCCCCTTTATCCCACATCTACTACCCCTCATCTTGAACTCTTTCTCCCCGAGATGGTATCCTCTTCCTCCTTGGCCTTCCAATGCCGCCACCTCGTTCTCTGTCATAACATATTGTATGACATCTGTCCTTGCAGTCACAACACTAGTGAAAATCACTAACAAAAATGGCATGCAGAGACATTTTTTTGAGACAAAAAATAAAAGTGTCTTTAGAAGTTACATGTAAGGACAAATAATTTTCCGTCTCTACAAAAGAAAATATTTGTCTTTAGATTGTAAGGACACATAATTTTTGGTCTTTACAAAAGAAAATAATTGCCTTTAGAAGTTACTTGTAATTAAGGACATATGATTTTTGGTCTCTAAAACATAAAATAAGTGTCTTTAGAAGTTACTCGTAAGGGCACCTAATTAATGTCCGTCTCTAAAAAAAAGTGTCTATAGAAGTAACTTGGAAAATATATAATTTTTTGTCTCTACAAAAGAAAATAAATATATTCAAAAGTATAAAATAGCATCATTTATTATTTTTGTCTTTATAAAGAGAGAATTGTAGCAAGAAAAAAAAAAACCACAAAAGAAAAACAAAGCATAACAAGAAAAAGGAGTATCCTGGCGTTTATTTGTCGGCATTTAAAAAAATACCTTTAATTATTGTCATTTTAAAAAACAAGTGTTGTTAATTGCCAGGATTATAAAGAGCACTAGCAAATACTAACACTTGGTAGTTAAATGCTGATACTTAACAACACTTTCATACAATGCCGTTAAGTAACAGTGCTTGTAAACTGATGCCGCTAATTAACGGTATTTGAGATTTAAACGTTTTCCCTCTGTCTTACTTTAATAAAATGATGTCGGTAATTTTGTCTATTTTTTTAAAAATCTTTAATGTTATTTAAGCATGAAGAAAAATACAAGGAAAAAATATAAAACCCAATTTAGGGTAGTTTCTGCTTTGCAATTGAGATAGTTTTGAAATTGTTTTTGTCAGAAAAGATTATAATAGTTGTGGTGTTTGGGTAATGTATTGTAAAAGTGGTTATGGTAGAAGAATTGATTATGTAAGTGTTTGGTAACATAAATATAAGGTGATTTTAAATATTCAAAAGATAATTATGCCCCTGGGCTGTATTGGTATTCTATTAGTACGTATTAGATATATAGTTATTTTGTTAGTGCTCCATACTATTAAATTTTAATAAAATTAATTACTTAAATAATAATTAAATAAATATATTCGATAATAATAATTAGGGAAAATTACACTGACACCCCCTGAGGTTTGGTACTTTATCACTCACATCCCCTGAGGTTTTTTAGGTTACACTGACCTCCCTTCAGGTTTGTGGGTTGGTAACATTGACACCCCCTGCCGTTAAAAATGGCTGACATAAGCAAGTGAAATTCTCTCTAATGACCAAAATACCCTTCACTACTTCTTCTTCTTCTTCTTCTTCTTCTTCTTCTTCTTCTTCTTTCCATCTATCCCCTCTCTCTCCATACCACTGTCAGCCTTACCACTACCCCCACCATAATCAACTAGGTTTCTATACACACACACACACACACACACACACATATATATATATATATATGTATATAGATGTACATATACAATTAGGGCTTTGAAAAATCCCAAATTAGAACCCAAATTAGTGGCTTCGAATTGGATTATCAAACACATTTATTGGCTTCAAATCTGACCTCCCAAATGGAAATGTTCAAAGATGAAAAGCTCAAATTGCACCCCCAATTTGCACCTCCAAATTTCACCCTTCTTTCTCTCTCTAAAAACCCAGTAGGATGAGTATTACGAGCTTGTTTCCGAAACAGAGGTTCGGTGGAATCGGACCAGTTAGAGAATTAGAACTGACATCGATTTTGAGTAAGTTCGAATTTGAACCTAAATTTTGAGGTAAAATTCCAGAGAGAGAGAGAGAGAGTTGTTCCAGAGAAGCAATGTTTCGAGGTTTTGAATCTCAGCTAAACCTTGTGGTACTTCGCCGCTTAAATCGTTGTTCATCAAACTCAGCATGATTAGGTCATTGAAAGATGAAATTTCTAAAGGGATTGTGCCAGTGAGTCGATTATCGGACAAATCGAGGTATTTGATTTCTTCTAGGGTTTTGAAATTCGTAGGAATTGAATCTGTTCTAATTGGTTTGAGGTTGAAATTTCAGCAAGTAATTTTGGTTGTGGTGATGATGGTGGTGTTGGTGCGGTGGTGGGTGGCAGGTCTGGATGCGACGGCGATGGTGGTAATAGCGGTGGTGGTGATGGTGATGGTGAGGATGTTAATGGCGGTAGTGGTGATATGGTGTGATAGTGGTAATGGCAGTGGTGGTGGTTTGGTTTTGATAGTGGTAATGGCGGTGGTAGTGGGTGGCGGGTCTGGTGGTAATGGCGGTGGTGGTGGTGGTGGTCTGGTTTTTGTGAGAAAGATAGATAAAGAGAGAGAGAGAGAGACAGATGAGAGGGTTAATAGAGTCTTTTTACAACAGCCGTTAACGGCGTTAAGCAGGCAACTCTGACAGGGGGTCACAGTGTCATGTCAGAAACCTCAAGGGAGGTTTGTGACAAAGTGTCAAACCTCAAGGGGTGTCAGTGTAATTTACCCTAATAATTATAGTAATGTATAATGTAAAAATAAGTAAATAAATTAGCATTATAAAATTCATTACTAATGATGTTTAATACTTTAAATATATGTTAATAGTATACGATTTTATTATATACAAATAAATAATCTTTAAACTTGTAGTTGAAAGTTGGTTATTCGGTCAAGCGGATTCAAGACTGCTATACATTTAAGGAGGTCTTAAGTTTAAAACTTGGTACACACAAAAAATGTATGTGTAGACACCCCATTTTTGCCCAACCCAATCATTTCAAAAATAAAGTGCTCATTGACACGAGCCTATCATCTTTTGAATCATCTCAATTTGATCTCAAATGGAAAAGATATTGCCAATCAAAGCTATGAGGTCAAAAGGTCAACAATCTCACATGCACCCGACCACACATGATTTTTGCTCCACAAAATTTTGAGAAAACTTTCGGTAGATTTACCAAAGGAGAAAACAAAAAAACTAAAAAAAATAGCACATGGTTGTGCTCGGGATCCCATCCCATTACATTTTTTTCCTTTACTTTTTCTCTCTTTTCTCCTATCACTCATTTCTTTGTCTCCCACTCTCCTTTCTTTTTCTTTTCTTATTATTCTCCCTTTGCTCTTCTCTCCGATAGAAATAATCACATGCCCATATGCACAAAGGGGGAGAATCCCACTCCCTCACCTCCTTCTCATCTCTCTTATCAAATTCAATCACCATTGAAGAACCAAGTCCATTTTGCCAAAGTTCACTGCTGTGATGATAATCAAGGTATCACCACGAATTCATTTTTGATTCAAATCAAATGAAACCAATTGGAGAGTGTCCTTAACTCAATGATATTGATCTACGATTTTTCTCAGAATTTTAAAAAGTCATATGACCCATTTTCAAAGCACAAACACACAAGGCATACAATCTGCCAGAAACATCACAGCAGTGACACCATATCACGTTCACTGTTTGGACTACTTCAAGATTTTTTCTTCACTCCATTTTTTTTGTCCATTAACTATAGCCTCTTAACTACGTCTTTGATTTTTTTTGATTTTTTTTGGATCAGTTTAAGTTTTGTAAAAAATCGTCCAATTTCAGTCGACAGTGCAGTCCCTATTTCTGAGTAAGGGTGCTTCTAAACTCAATTTCTCCCAATCCCCAAAGGATATTGCAAAATGGTTTGCTACCATGAAAACTAGACTCATTTGGAAACTTTCTCTCAAAATTTCAAAAAATTAGAAGCACCGGAACCCCCCCGTTCCATTTTTGGGAGACTTCTCTCAAAGCTGTGAGAAAACTGCACTTTGACATGAATTTTTGTAAAACTTTTCTTTTATCTCTTTCATTTGGGATTTTGATCTTTTTCAAATGAATAAATCCTAGTATATTAGAAAACTTCTAAGAAAAAAAAATGAATAAAAAACATAAACAAAAAAAAAAAAGAAATTTTATTTTTCTTTTTTACCAAATATTCACGTTTATCAAGTTGTTCAATAACTTTGATAAATGGAAGTTTGAGCATCTTTCTACTTCTACTAAAACCGAATATGCCTAATTTATCAAGTTGATCAATAACTTTGATAAAAGGAAATTCGAACATTTTTCTTTTGGGCACCGACCCTTACTTCCGGCATAAAAAATAAAAATAAAAAAAAACTCTTTTCTTTGTTTTGGGTACCGACCCTTACTTCCGGCATAAAAAATCAAAAATACAAAAAAAAAATATCTTTTCTTTCTTATGGGCACCGACCCTTACTTCCGGCATAAAAAAAAATCAAAAATACAAAAAAAAATATATTTTCTTTCTTATGGGCACCGACCCTTACTTCCGGCATAAAAAATCAAAAAAAAAAAAAAAAATCTATTTTCTTTCTTTTGGGCACCAACCCCTACTTCTGGCATAAAAAAAAAAAATGCAAAAAAAAAAAAAATCTATTTTCTTTTTTTTGGGCACCGACCCTTACTTTCGGCATAAAAAATAAAAAAAAATCTCTTTTCTTTCTTTTGGGCACCGACCCTTACTTTCGACATAAAAAAATAAAAAAAAAATCTCTTTTCTTTCTTTTGGGCACCGACCCTTACCTCCGGCATAGGAATAAAAGAACAGAAAAATGAAAAATATAAAAATACAAAAAAAAAAAAAACACTTCATTCTCCACTCACTTGCACAAGCTCGTTTCAATCACAATCACTTTTCAAAATTCCTAGTTACACCATTTTTTCACTCAAATCACTTTTTCAAAACTCACTCTTTCAAAGGTTAAAGTCTAGGACTACACCGTACCTGTTAAAGTTCCTAGCGACACCAACTTTTACTTGAAACACTACTTCACACTCACACGGTCTACATCGACCAACCTTTTTCAAAACACGTGCACACATACACACACACTCATACATGTACAAAGCACAGAACTACGTACGGCCTGATTCTCGACTTGAGATACGTATGCAACCCCTCACCTGGGTGCGGCCATAACCACATTTTTTTTTCCAATACTTGTACATTCTCACACATTATTTCTTTTATTTATGCCCCATTATCATGAAAATTACTAGAATTGGCAACCATGCTTTGCATGGATGTTCGAGGGTGCCTAACACCTTCCCTC
This sequence comes from Hydrangea macrophylla, assembly GCA_033977485.1. Taxonomy (NCBI): domain Eukaryota; kingdom Viridiplantae; phylum Streptophyta; class Magnoliopsida; order Cornales; family Hydrangeaceae; genus Hydrangea; species Hydrangea macrophylla. The sequence continues at coordinate 56,592,468 of CM066988.1, read as the reverse complement.
GACATAATCGAGTCCCCGAACCCATATTTTAAAAGATCTTTGGTTTTCGCATGGCGATCAAGAGTCACACTTTTAAAGGGCCCACTTTTCTCAAAACTGTTTTTTTTAAGTCAAAGATGAATTACTTTAATTGTCTTTGCAGGGGTCCTAACACCCAAAATGTTAGGTGGCGACTCTGAACATTTAAATAGGCCCTACAATACTCTTTTTACCACTCCCAATAAAAATCAAGTCGCAATTCACCCACTTTCAAAAAAGGCCAGGCCCACAACACGACAGCCTGGCTGTGCCGAAAACGCGGGCGCGACAGCTGGCGACTCTGCTGGGGACTGAGACTTAAGAAGACTCAGGCCATTACTTTAGTGATTTTCATTACAATGGGGCATATCGTTTGTACTAACATTTTTTTTTTTTATTTTACCTTTTCTTTGTAAATTCATATTCTTTTGTACAGGTGTTTGCGACTCAGGCTGAAATAAATTGCAAGGCCAATGCCAAATTTGCAAAGGCCAATGCCTAAATCATTTTGCACACTACACACTGGCATGCAAGCATAATATAAACCTTCCTCGAGAGGAAACTTGTAAGATTAGATAGGAGGATTAGTAAGTGGCATGGCCGTTGCGGTAGTACCACCGGTACCAGCACCGAAACTTCCTCCGCTCGAACCACCAACCTGAGAAAGTGCTTCTGCGCTGGAGGTTTGAAGGTTTGGGGACCAGGCCTGATTTAAGTCTGTATTAGGCATCAACCTCTCCACATGCTCTCACTCTCTACACGTGCATCAATATTGATACATCACTCTCTCCACGTGTTCTCACTCTCTACACATACATCACTCTCTCCACATGCGCTCTCTCTCTCTCTGTCTCTCTCTCTCTCTCTCTCTCTCTCTCTCTCTTTATGTCACTCACTGACCCCCCCCCCCCTCTCTCTCTTTATGTCAATCACTGACCCCCCCTCTCTCTCTTTATGTCACTCACTGACCCCCCTCTCTCTCTCTCTCTCTCTCTCTCTCTTCCTCTCCTCTTAAAAAGACCCTCTACGTCCCCTCTTTCTCTATCCTTTTCACTCATTATCTCTCTCTTTGGCTAACCTCTCTGTGTCTCGCTCTCCTCCCCTCTTTATTCTTCTTACCCTGCTCTTCTATCTCTAAACTCATCTCTCTTATTTGAAAAAAAAAACCTCACCCAACCCAGGTCTGAATAAGAGGAAGGTAAAACAAGCCAAAAATGGTTTTTAAGAAGGCTGTTAGTCGTTGTGGTGCATGCGAGTATAACAGAAGACGGTGCAGAAGTGACTGTTCCTTGGCTCCCTACTTTCAGTACGCAGGGAGTATGAAGGATTATGAGGCAATTCACAAATTTTTCGGATATAGGAATTTTCTACGCCTTATTGAAAGGGTCTCCGAGGCAGATCATCAACAAACTATCAAATCCCTTGTGTATGAAGCCACAGCTAGGCTTCAGGACCCCATTTTGGGTTGTGTTTCCTACGTCTTTTTCCTCGAACAACAAGTTCTAGAACTGAAGGAACAAGTCTCACAACTTCAAGCTCAATCAAAAGAAGAGTCACCCAAACAATCCAAAGAGCCTGATCTAGATCCTTGGCTCAACTATGCCATGGAAGATCTAGATCGCGACATAGAAAGCCCTCGAAAGTGTTCCAATCTCATTTCTCCCACCACAACTGCTCCAATCTCCTTGGAAATCTCTAGCCCTATCTATATTCCTCCTGTTACTCAAACTTGTATGACCTCTTCTCGTTCTCGTTGGTCTGATCTGGTCCAGCACTTGCAACCTAGTAACAACCACCAAACTTCTCCAAGTCCGTTGGATCTCGCTACTCCCAACACCATCTCTCCACTCCGGTCCTTACAACCTAGCAACAACCACCAAACTTCTCCAAGTCCATTGGATCTCGTCACTCCCAACACCATCTCTCCAGTCCGGTCCTTACAACCTAGCAACAACCACCAAACTTCTCCAAGTCCATTGGATCTCGCTACTCCCAACACCATCTCTCCATTCCGGTCCTTACAACCTAGCAACAACCACCAAACTTCTCCAAGTCCATTGGATCTCGCTACTCCCAACACCATTTCTCTAGTCCGGTCCTTACAACCTAGCAACAACCACCAAACTTCTCAAAGTCCGTTGGATCTCGCTACTCCTAATGCGATTTCTCCAGTCTCTCATCCTGCCCGCACCCCCTCTATTACTCCAACTTGCTCCTGCTGGTCTAATTTAGTCCAACACTCACAATCTAAAAAGTTCCAGATTCTTTTGGATCAAACGAAAAAATTGGAGGTCCCAAAATATCCAAACCTCCCCCCAAATCTTCAAGCAAGTTCATCAAAAACACCTACTCCATCCACTGATCCTTACTCTTTCTTCACTGTTAATAACTTAGCTCAAAACTCTTTCTTGGGTTTAATTGAAGAGATGGAGAGTCAACATGTCTTTAAAAGGAAAAGAAAGAAAGTCACGAGGTGGCTTGAGCCTTAGAACTAAGGCTCTTTTTGTTATTTTTTTTTAAAAAAAAATAAAAAAAAAAAAAAAGAAAAAAAAATTTCAAAAAAAGACGGTGGAATGAACATCATGGTCCGGATTCGAGGTAGTCCCTGTACGTCGAGTGTGCGTGGAATTGAGCCCACATGTCTTACTACGCTTGTCCCTCCACCAACTTAATGTAGTTTGGACCTTTTGGTACTGATTTATAGGGCAACTGGGAGGATAAGCATCCCAGGACGGTATTGTCCTCAGAAGTAAGTCCTGAAAAGCATTAACCCAAGGTTCTGTGGAACGGACTATAGGATCTATATGGTTGATGAAAAAGCGCGTAGGATGTCGTTAGAATTTGACCTCTGAAAAGAAGCCTCACGTTGGCAGAACTCTGTTCCCACTCATCAAAATCCAAATGTACATTTGTATCATTGTAACTTTTCATACTTCAAAAAAAAATCCTCCTTAGCACTATGTTCACTCCTTACGTAATGTACTCTCACATTGGACAATCAGTTCAAGAATCAGTTGTGGAAATACTATCTCTTGTTGGTAACATAAGTGCACTTTCTAAAATGAGGATTCTATTCCCTCATCATCACTTTCATAATCCACTTGTGTTTGCTATCATCAATCTGAATCAGCTTAAAGGCTGACATTTGTCCCAAGTCAGAAAAGGCATGCTTGATCATTTCTAATCCTTCATTCAGGCCTAATTCGATACAATGGCAACACGTGCAAAGCCAATACTGTGAACACTGACATTATCAAATCCAAGCAGTACTAGTGCATTCGCAACTGTCCAAATCATCTTGTTACCAAGTCATTAGGTTGCTCTACCTTCTCAAATACATTCTTACTTTTTCAAAATAAAACAAAAACCAAAAAAAAAAAGGAAAAGAAAAAGAAAAGGAAGAGAGAGGGAGAGTGTCGGCAAAGAAAAAAACAGAAAAAAATGAAAAAAAGAGAGAGAGAGGAGAGAGAAAGAGTCAGAGAGACAGAGATCAAAAAACAAAAAAAAAGAGAAAAAAGAGAGAGGAGAGAGAAAGTGTCAGAGATAAAAAAAAAAAGAAAGTAAAGGAAGAGAGAGAGAGAGGGAGTGTGTCTGCACGAAAAAAAGAGAGGGAAAAAGTCAAAAAGAAAAGAAGGGAGAAAGAGATGGTCAGTCACGAGAAAGGAAAGGAAAGAAAAAGAAAGAGAAAAAGGAGAAGAGACAGGAAGAGAGAGAGAGAAAAAGTGCCGAGCATAAACCCTTTCTCTCCCCTATTTATTTCACTTCTTCACTCCTCCTCGAACGCAACTCTGCATCTCTATCTCCTCTCCATTCTTGCTCACTCATCTTTCTCTCACTTCTCTCCCCTCACCATACTCATAGTCATCGTTTTTCACCATTGTACCAGAAGTTTGATCTTGTTTTAGGCGTGGGGGTGCTCTTTCAAAAAAAACAAAGCAATTTGGAGAACATGGATTTGGGCGAGACAATTATACTTTGCGAAGTGTACATTCTTCTTTGGATGGCTATGGCGGCTGCAGCTTACTTCTGGCTCAAACCGTCTGATAACGAAGAAGCTCATAAAGACTAGAAGAAATGTTCTTGGAACTTGGCCCGTTCCTGTGATTCGAATCACTTGTTGGATGGGGTGGCTTTACCAATGAACAATGGGTTGATGAGAGTGTAAGGGTTTTCTTGTTGTTCTCTTTTTGCTCTTATATGTATTAGAAAATATCATCAATAAAAAGAGAATGTCAAGGATTATGTAAATACATGGGCATCCAATCATATGTGTTGTTCCCAGCCATCCAGGCCATGCACTGTTTCTATACCCTTTACCAACAGTCTGATTCTCCATCACCCACAAGCCTTTGGTCACTCTCGCAAAAGGTGTCACGCCCCGACGTAGCATAAATAAGGAAAGCGTTTAATTTCCTTTATGGACCCGTAGGTCGCGACAATTTGAAGGATCGATTCCGTCCCAAACATCGAACAACAATAAACAATAATCAGAGCAGAGCAATCAAGGCTTATAAAATTTTTCTAACTTATTACATCTTATGATACGGGGTCAACTAAGGCACAGACCGCCTTGAAACAAAACAATAACTTAAAGTCTATTACAGTCATCCTTAATACAAATAGTTAAAAACTTAAACATATAACTTAAAGCATATAATCAATAAACAGTTTTCTCATTCCAAAGGCAACCATTCTCAGTTAGCGTAGTCATAAGGTCCTTCCTGATCATAACCTGAAAAGCCTAAACACGAATGTTCAGGACGCATCAACGTCGTCAGCTTCAAGAAGCTGGTGAGTATTAAAAACATAACTTTAAATGTAAAACATACTCATTTACCTTTTTCCATTTTCAATTTGTAAAATCAATCTTTTGACCACAGAAAGAATTCATTTTATAAAAACAGCAAGGAATACATTAAAAGTCGATCATTTATGAAACATATAATTGTTTATGAGACAATGCACCACACTCATCTTGCCGACTCTTTTCTCTCGACAGACACAACAACCCACTATCTTACTCCTGGTATCTTTGAAACACTAAGATAGCCACAACGGGGCACCAGGGAGTGTCCAGTTTGCCTCACACTTTGGTCCGGGGTACCAGGGAGTGTCCATTGCCTTACACTTTGAATACCTAAACCGCCATGCAAATACTGGAGCAACCTCACGTAGTATCCAGACTCGGGTATCAGGGAGTGTCCGTAGGCCACACTTTAGCACTACCATGGGTGCCAGGAAATGTCCAAGTTCGGCGTCACACACTTTAACGCTTCCATGGGCGTCAGGGAGTGTCCAAATTTGCCACCGTCGCATTTCAAAGATACCCTCACCGCAATCTCAACCACAACCACAACCGCAATCTCAACCACAACCACAACCGCAATCTCAATCTCAATCTCATACTCTTTCCACACTGACCATTACTCTTTTCCACACTGACTGACACCCACATGCATGTACCACTGACCCCATATGAATGTCATGAACTTAAACACAAAGCAAAACGCTGCATTAAGGGAACAATGTACGTACGGGGATTGATAAGTCATAATACAATGTTTTAATTATTTAAACATAACAAAAAAGGATTCTGCTTTAAAAATTTTCCCAAACAGAACCTTAACAGTCCTTAAAAGTTAAACCACACTGTCCCTAAATACTAAACAGATAAAAACCAGAATCTGCCAGATCGCGTACGCCGGCCGCTCGCGCGAAAGGTCGCTCGCGCGGGCCGCTCGCGCGATCTGCCTCTTTTCCTTTTTCAATATAAACTTTTCTGTCTGCCTGAAAAAGCCAAGGTCGCGCGCGCAGATTGCTCGTGCGAAAGGTCCCTCGCGCGAGGGGTCGCTCGCGCGATCTTCGCGCGCGCGATCATGGCGCGAGTTTTTTACTGAGGCTTCTTCTTCCCCGCAAAAACTGCTCTGTTTCAGCAAAACAGGGTCTATTTGACCCATTTCAAATCTGTAAGTATATAGATCATATAGTATATGGTTTTCTTCATTTTTCCACAAGGATTAAGAATCCATTATCAATTTAACATGATTTAAACTATTGCTCTCCAATTTCATGAAAAATCAAAACATGTCAAAACTAATTTCCTTATATACTTTCTCATGTGATCAAATTAAACTCTAATACTTTAAACATGGCATGTAGAATGTCTAATCTTTCATATTTCATTCTAAAAACGGATTTTGGTTGAGTTTGGAAAATTGTGATTTTGAAGCTCAAGCTTCCATGGACGAATTTAGCAATGGAGGATCATTAATACATACACAAATTCAGAAACTAAGCATGAATTTACATTCTAGAGTGAGTTTAGAATACTCACAAAGATTAAAAGCAGAGAGATTGTTGAGAAAGATTACTAAATCAAGAAACCCAATACAAGCTTGAAGCTATGGTGATGTACTATCTCTCTCTATAAAACTTTGTGTATAAGTCTTCTTCCAAACTCTCTCTACAACTCTCTGAATTATCAGTTGTAATGAACTCAATGTGTGTGTGTGAGAGTGTAGAGAGTGCATATATAGAAGTCCCTAAGAGTGAACTTGGTGCCCAAGTAGTGTGATCTTCACTCTACAATTTAGTTTGTTTTAGAAATTAGTATATACATGAATTGATATATAGGTATACGTATATACACTCCAAGAAATTCTGAAGAGGCAAATAGATCTATAGGGGTCAAATTCACAAGTGTTTGGGAAAAGAGATTATAGGCATAGGTTAACTCACAACAAGAGGGCATTGACAAACAAGACCTAAGGCAATCATTAGTTGCCTTAAATAGATACAAAGCAATTGTCCAAATCAGTCACTTCCAAATTCTGTGGAAGTTCACACAGCGTGGACTGTTTTGAACATAAACTGGTATTTTCGTGGCGCGGTGTTCGTCACAAAAATACAGAAAATTCATTTTAACGTAAGAAATGGTTTTCTGGTTTTAAAAATACTGTTTGAGTCAAAAGGAAATATTTCCACCGTCTTTGGAATACAGATTTGAAATCCAACACAGGTATTGCTAAATTTACAGAAATTGCAGTTTTGACCCCAACAATAATTTTAATAGCAATTAAAACAAGAATTTAAAGTTTAACACATGGGAAATAGAAACTAAATAAGACTAGAAATACAGATTAAATATGATAATGTCAAATAAAAATTAAATGCAAATGCAGGTTATTACATCCTTCCTCCCTTAAACAGGATTTCGTCCCCGAAATCAAGACTAACTAGTCATGAAATAACTCCGGGTACTTCTTCCTCATATCAACTTCGACTTCCCACGAGGCTTCATTCTCGTCATGGTGGTTCCACTGGACCTTTACCAACGGAATGTCCTTATTTCTCAACTTTTTGATACTCTGATCTAGAATCTTCACAGGTCTCTCCTTGTAAGAAATGTTATGACTCGTCTCAATATCGTCATAACTAACCACGTGCGAGGGGTCGCGTATGTACTTTCTCAGCATACTCACATGAAATACATTGTGGACTCCAGACATCTTCGGTGGTAGCGCGAGTCGATAAGCCACTTTCCCGACACGTTCCAAAATCTCAAACGGTCCGATGAAACGCGGGGCTAAATTTTCTCTCTTGAGACCAAAATGGACCACTCCTCGGGTCGGTGAAACTTTAAGAAGTACGTGATCTCCAACACTGAATTCCAGATCTTTCTGGCGTCGATCAGCATAACTCTTATACCGGCTCTGAGCGGTTCTCATTCTTTCCTTGACCAAAGAAATCTTCTCGTTGGTTTCCTAACCAAATCTGGTCCCAACAACTCCGTGTCACCAACCTCTGCCCAACACAAAGGAGAACGGCATGGTCGTCCGTACAATGCTTCCAACGGAGCCATCCCGATACTCGTGTGATAACTGTTGTTATAGGCAAATTCAACCAACGACAAGTGTGTCTCCCAAGATTCTTCAAAATCGATCACACAAGCCCTGAGCATATCCTCCATGATCTGGTTAACACGTTCAGTTTGTCCATCTGTCTGAGGGTGAAGCAGTGCTCATCTTGAGCGAGGTCCCCATAGCTTCTTGCAGACTTTCCCAAAATCCAGAGGTAAAACGTGCGTCGCGGTCTGACACAATCGACATAGGTGCACCGTGAAGCCGCACAACTTGTTGTATGTACATCCGGCTCATCTTTTCCACCGGGTATGTCATACTATAAGTAATGAAATGAGCTGACTTCGTCAATCGATCCACGATTACCCAAATGGCGTCATGATTCTGCTGCGACCGGGGCAATCCTACTACAAAATCCATCGTAATGTGCTCCCACTTCCAACCAGGAACAGGTAGCGGTTGCAACAATCCTGACGGTCTCTGATGTTCGGTTTTGACTTGCTGACACGTCAAACACTTGGATACAAATTTGGCCACGTCTTTCTTCATACCTTCCCACCAGAAATTTCTCTTCAAATCTTTATACATTTTTGTTCCTCCCGGGTGAACTGTATACCTTGACTTATGTGCTTCTTCCAGAATATCCTTCCTTAGCTCACCATAATCTGGCACGCATAATCTCTCTCTGCACCGATATCCTCCATCGACTCCCACCTTCCATTCCGTCGGGTCTTTTTCTGACATCTTCGCAAACCATGTCTGAAACTTCTCATGTTCTTTCTGAGCTCCAATAATGCGATCAATAAGAACAGGCTGTAGGATGAGACATCCGAACAATTGTCCTTCTCCTTCTTCAGCACTCTGTACATCGAACTCTGTCAAGGTCTCCAACGCTCGCCACTCTCTAACCATTAAGGTGGTGATCGTCTCACGAGTCTGTCGACTCAAAGCATCAGCGACCACATTAGCTTTACCGGGGTGGTATTCTAACGTGAAGTCGTAATCTTTGATCAGCTCCATCCATCTGCGCTGCCTCATGTTCAACTTTTTCTGTGTGAACAAATATTTTAGGCTCTTGTGATCGGAGAATAAATCAAACTTCTCACCGTAGAGATAATGTCTCCAAATCTTGAGTGCAAATACTACGGCTGCCAACTCCAAATCGTGAATGGGATAGTTCAACTCATTCGGCTTCAGCTGTCTAGATCCATAGGCTATAACTCTGCCATCTTGCATAAGTACACACCCCAGTCCTTGATATGATGCGTCACTAAAGATAGTGAACTTCTCATCAGGCTTGGGTATTGCTAGTACCGGCGCGATAGTGAGTCTCTCTTTCAACTCTAGAAAGGCTCGCTCATGCTTCTCTGTCCACTCGAACTTCAAATTCTTCTTCGTCAACCCAGTTAAAGGTGTTGCTATCTTTGAGAATCCCTCAACAAATCTTCTGTAATAGCGTGCGAGTCCAAGGAAACTTCTAACCTCCGTAGAGTTGCTCGGCCTAACCCAGTTGGACACAGTATCGGTCTTGGACGAATCCACAGAAATTCCTTAAGATGACACCTTGTGTCCCAAAAATTTCACTTCTTGCAACCAAAACTCACACTTACTGAATTTGGCATACAACTGGTGGTTCTTAAGCGTCTGCATCGCAATCCGTAGATGTTGCTCGTGTTCTTCTCCTGTCTTAGAATAGATCAAAATATCATCTATAAAGACGATGACAAACTGATCCAAATAAGGTTTGAACACTCTGTTCATCAGATCCATAAACACTGCCGGGGCATTAGTCATTCCAAATGGCATCACTAGAAATTCATAATGACCATATCGGGTTCTGAAAGCAGTCTTAGGTATGTCTTCCTTCCGTACTCTCAACTGATGATATCCCGACCTAAGGTCTATCTTGGAAAATGTCGTAGCTCCTTGTAGTTGATCAAACAAATCATCGATCCGAGGTAAGGGATACTTGTTCTTGATAGTCACCCGGTTTAATTCTCTGTAACTGATACACAACTGTAGTGTTCCGTCCTTCTTCTTCACAAATAACACTGGTGCTCCCCAAGGCGATGTACTTGGGCATACAAATCCTAGGTTCTCGAGCTCTTAAACTTGTTCCTTCAATTCCGATAGTTCAGCGGGGGCCATTCTGTAGGGAACCTTGGTGATCGGTACAGTACCCGATACAAGCTCAATACAGAACTCTATACTCCACTCGGGTGGCAAACCAGAAATATCTTGAAATACTTCTTCGAAATCCTTGACTATAGGTATAGACGATGCTATCGCTTCTGTACTGATGACTTCGATGTTTGCTAAACATCTCGTGAGGAACATATCTCCCGAAGGGTTACATTGAAAATCAAAGGGTTGATTCTCATTATCAGGGAATGTAATTCTCTTCCTCGCACAATCCAACTTCACTTGATTCTGTGAGAGCCAATCCATTCCTAGGATTATGTCGAACTCCTTCATCGATAGGACAATCAACCTTGTCGGGATTTCACGGTCTCCTAACCGTAAGGGACAATCCTGGCACACGTGTCCTAATCTGACTGCAGCTCCTAATGGTGATGTAGCCTTCAAAGCTTTCTCTAAGCGATGAGGTAAGATACCCAATCTCCGAATTGTATTAATAGATATGAACGAAAGAGTAGCACCCATATCAAATAACACTTTAACATGGGAGTTAAACAGAGTTAATGTACCTTCCACTGCTTGCTGATCAGGTTGAGCTTCTCCATAATCTTCTTCTTTATACACAGTTCCATCATATCCAGCGGCATCAGGAATAACAGCATTCAAGCGAGTCTGACCCTGTTGACCATAAGTCACCTGCTTAGGAGTAGTACAAAACCTGTTAATGTGACCTGGTTCACCACAGTTGAAGCAGACTATTCCTTGCTGAGCAGCACGCCTTGGTGCCTTGCAATCTCGAGCCAGATGACCAGGGTTGCCACAGTTGAAACATTTCCCATTACTACTTCCTTCTCCTACTCGAGGTTGAGTCGGATAGGTAATAGCCTGGGTCTTCTTGCTTCCGTCGAAATTTCTCTTCTGCCCTTGGGTATGATTCATTGGTGGTCTATTCCCAAAATTACCCCTTTGAGGCGGCTGAAATTCAAATTGCTTTCGGTTTACTCGAGCATCCTCTTCCAGGTCGGTAGCCAAACCAACAAGTCCTTCAAACGATTTATCCAGGTGACCGAGAGTTAAGCGATGAATCTGCGGTGTCAGCCCTTGATTGTACTTACGGATCTTCTTCTCCTCAGTATCAACCAGGTGCGGAGCGAACTGAGACAGCCTTTCGAACTGTGTGGTGTACTCTTGCACCGACTTGGTTCCTTGCGTCAGATCCATGAATTCCTTCTCTCTTCTATGCCTCTTCGTAGTCGGGAAGTACTTTTCCAAAAATTTCCCATTGAACGCAGTCCACGTCATCCCCATTGCAGCTCCATTCCCGATAGTAGCTATAACCGAATCCCACCAATCTGCGACAGCATTGGTCAATTGAAATGTAGCCAATCTCCTCTTGTCCATCTCATTGCACTGGACAGCTTCGAACATGCGGTCCATCTGTCTTAACCACTGTTCCGCTTTCCAGGGTTCCACGGTACCCGCAAACTGCTCGGGCCTTAGTGCACGGAATCTCTCCAGCAATTTGTCTCCAGTTTGACAGTCTCGTCGGTTGTCATTCGTATTACCGATTCTTTCCAACCGTCTGATAAACGCTTCGAACATCCCCGTAGGATCGGCAGCCTCAGGTGCTCCCTCGATCAAGTTCCTGTGCCTCCTTAGTCCTCTAGCCATTCTATGCATGATAGTGATAGTAGAATGAGAAACATGCATGCAATAGTACTATGAAGCAATTCAAATGACGAAAATATCCAAAAGAGTATATTATATATATAACTTCTTGTCAAGTTGATACAAAAAGCGTGTGTGGTCAGATCAATGCCTACCCTACCTGTATGGGTTAGGACGCATGCAAGAGTTAATGTTACAAAAATGGGTTATTGCTCTACACTCTAATGCATGTAATTACAGCTTGCAAAAAGAGAGAGAGCGAATAGTCAAAAGTAGTTAATATGTATAAGGCCATATCTAAAACGTCAATCGTCTCCATAAGCAGCTATCAGGAGATCTAGCGAATCGACGGGGCAAAATCGCTGAGCCTGAAAGGGGCCCACCCCATCATAGCCTGGAGAGGTCGAAGATGAAGCAGGCGCAGGGGCATCTGCCTCAACTACCATCTCCTCAGGTAAGGCTAGCTCAAGTGCTAGCTCAGCCTCGAGCTCAGCGACGAGATCATCTAGACCTATGCCGTCCTCTACAATCTCTCCACCTACTGGGACCACATGAACAATCCCAACATCGTCCTCGGCGATGGGAACTACTGGTGGGGGCATCTCTAACTGAGCAAGATGGGTGTGCACAATTTGGATCTCGTGGGAGAGATAGAAAGCATCGCTATCAACAACCTCAAAATCTCAACCAAAACCAAGCGTTGTGCCTCTGCAAAGTAACGAAGCTCTAGGAGGATACGAGTCAGGTCGACTAAGCCTACCACATGAACCTGGTGCCACAAATCAGATACTACGGTCGCTGTGGCCAACTGCTCAACGGCCGCATGATACAAGTCAAGAAAGGCTGGGATCGCTGCCCCAAGTATCACAAAGTGTCCTCCAAATCTGTCTGGTACATATAGTGGATGAGCTGGATCCATACCTGATAAAAAGGTACTACTAAAGTCAGGACACAGATAATCTTAGGCGTTTTGGGTTCTGAGTCTATCCTCCCTGTCGTATCATCGGGTGTGTAACACTTAATGGAATGTGGAATCAGATCTATACTGGTAAACCCTAACCTGGCTAAACTATCTTGAGATAAATAATAACCTGGCTCTGATACCACTAAATCCTGTCACGCCCCGACGTAGCATAAATAAGGAAAGTGTTTAATTTCCTTTATGGACCCGTAGGTCGCGATAGTTTGAAGGATCGATTCCATCCCAAACGTCGAACAACAATAAACAATAATCAGAGCAGAGCAATCAAGGCTTATAAAATTTTTCTAACTTATTACATCTTATGATACGGGGTCAACTAAGGCACAGGCCGCCTTGAAACAAAACAATAACTTAAAGTCTATTATAGTCATCCTTAATACAAATAGTTAAAAACTTAAACATATAACTTAAAGCATATAATCAATAAACAGTTTTCTCATTCCAAAGGCAGCCATTCTCAGTTAGCGTAGTCATAAGGTCCTTCCTGATCATAACCTGAAAAGCCTGAACACGAATGTTCAGGACACATCAACGTCGTCAGCTTCAAGAAGCTGGTGAGTATTAAAAACATAACTTTAAATGTAAAACATACTCATTTACCTTTTTCCATTTTCAATTTGTAAAATCAATCTTTTGACAACAGAAAGAATTCATTTTATAAAAACAACAAGGAATACATTAAAAGTCGATCATTCATGAAACATATAATTGTGTATGAGACAATGCACCACACTCATCTTGCCGACTCTTTTCTCTCGACAGACACAACAACCCACTATCTTACTCCTGGTATCTTTGAAACACTAAGATAGCCACACTTTAGCAACGGGGCGCCAGGGAGTGTCCAGTTTGCCTCACACTTTGGTCCGGGGTACCAGGGAGTGTCCATTGCCTCACACTTTGAATACCTAAACCGCCATGCAAATACCGGAGCAACCTCACGCAGTATCCAGACTCGGGTATCAGGGAGTGTCCGTAGGCCACACTTTAGCACTACCATGGGTGCCAGGGAATGTCCAAGTTCGGCGTCACACACTTTAACTCTTCCATGGGCGTCAGGGAGTGTCCAAATTTGCCATCGTCGCATTTCAAAGATAACCTCACCGCAATCTCAACCACAACCACAACCGCAATCTCAACCACAACCACAACCGCAATCTCAATCTCAATCTCATACTCTTTCCACACTGACCATTACTCTTTTCCACACTAACTGACACCCACATGCATGTACCACTGACCCCATATGAATGTCATGAACTTAAACACAAAGCAAAACGCTGCATTAAGGGAACAATGTACGTACGGGGATTGATAAGTCATAATACAATGTTTTAATTATTTAAACATAACCAAAAAGGATTCTGCTTTAAAAATTTTCCCAAACAGAACCTTAACAGTCCTCAAAAGTTAAACCAAACTGTCCCTAAATACTAAACAGACAAAAACCAGAATCTGCCAGATCGTGCACGCGGGCCGCTCGCGCAAAAGGTCGCTCGCGCGATCTGCCTCTTTACCTTTTTCAATATAAACTATTCTGTCTGCCTGAAAAAGCCAAGGTCGCGCGCGCGGATCGCTTGCGCGAAATGTCCCTCGCGCGACCTGCCTAAATTTCATTATATATATAAAAACTCTTCTGTCTGCCTGGGGAAACGAGGATCGCGCGCGCGGATCGCTCGCGCGAGGGGTCGCTCGCGCAATCTTCGCGCGCGCGATTGTGGCGCGAGTTTTTACTGAGGCTTCTTCTTCCCCGCAGAAACTGCTCTGTTTCAGCAAAGTAGGGTCTATTTGACCCATTTCAAATCTGTAAGTATATAGATCATATAGTATATGGTTTTCTTCATTTTTCCACAAGGATTAAGAATCCATTATCAATTTAACATGATTTAAACTATTGCTCTCCAATTTCATGAAAAATCAAAACATGTCAAAACTAATTTCCTTATATACTTTCTCATGTGATCAAATTAAACTCTAATACTTTAAACATGGCATGTAGAATGTATAATCTTTCATATTTCATTCTAAAAACGGATTTTGGTTGAGTTTGGAAAATTGTGATTTTGAAGCTCAAGCTTCCATGGACGAATTTAGCAATGGAGGATCATTAATACATACACAAATTCAGAAACTAAGCATGAATTTACATTCTAGAGTGAGTTTAGAATACTCACAAAGATTAAAAGCAGAGAGATTGTTGAGAAAGATAACTAAATCAAGAAACCCAATACAAGCTTGAAGCTATGGTGATGTGCTATCTCTCTCTATAAAACTTTGTGTATAAGTCTTCTTCCAAACTCTCTCTACAACTCTCTGAATTATCAGTTGTAATGAACTCAATGTGTGTGTGTGAGAGTGTAGAGAGTGCATATATAGAAGTCCCTAAGAGTGAACTTGGTGCCCAAGTAGTGTGATCTTCACTCTACAATTTAGTTTGTTTTAGAAATTAGTATATACATGAATTGATATATAGGTATACGTATATACACTCCCAGAAATTATGAAGAGGCAAATAGATCTATAGGGGTCAAATTCACAAGTGTTTGGGAAAAGAGATTATAGGCATAGGTTAACTCACAACAAGAGGGCATTGACAAACAAGACCTAAGGCAATCATTAGTTGCCTTAAATAGATACAAAGCAATTGTCCAAATCAGTCACTTCCAAATTCTATGGAAGTTCACACAGCGTGGACTGTTTTGAACATAAACTGGTATTTTCGTGGCGCGGTGTTCGTCACAAAAATACAGAAAATTCATTTTAACGTAAGAAATGGTTTTTTGGTTTTAAAAATACTGTTTGAGTCAAAAGGAAATATTTCCACCGTCTTTGGAATACAGATTTGAAATCCAACACAGGTATTGCTAAATTTACAGAAATTGCAGTTTTGACCCCAACAATAATTTTAATAGCAATTGAAACAAGAATTTAAAGTTTAACACATGGGAAATAGAAACGAAATAAGACTAGAAATACAGATTAAATATGATAATGTCAAATTAAAATTAAATGCAAATGCAGGTTATTACAAAAGGCCAATACTTTACCCACTACCTAAAATTTCACTCCTTACAAGGCATCAAAACGCCACACTGTGGCAGTTTCTCCACTACTAAATATATGCATTGTCTGCTTTGTATAAGTACATACATTTCTTTTTAAAAAAAAAAAGATAAATAAACAAATAAAGAAAAAGAAAAAGAAAAAAAAAGGAAAAAAGGTTTTTTTTTATCATCTTGCTTTAAAATCTCATGATTCATTGGATATAACTGTCTTTTAACTTGTTGAAGCTAATTTGGATATTGCATTGGACTTTTGGACACAACACACGATAGGACATGCCAAAGAGCCTTCAAGTCCATAATCAATCATTACAGTGTCTGACACCGCTTATCATCGCAAGTGCATGCTACTGTTCCACTGCTTTAGCATATGGACAGTACACTCTCAGGGGCAGAAATACCTCAACTCAAGGCATGCCACACATCATCAAATACCAAGTGGGATGGCCCATTGTTCCCCATGACATTGCACAAATTTCAATGTTACACATACATGATTTCTAAAATCCAACTATGTTTGTGTCAAAATGATAAGAGGCAATCATTTCAGCTATCCATACACTATTATTCACTTGCTAGCCCATATGAGCCATACAATAAAAATCTCTGTCCAAATTCAAACCCCTTGAGGATCACCCCCCACACTGGGGCAAAGCAAAAAAAAGAGGCTCGGCCAAAAAAAAAAAAAGGAAAAAAAAGAAAGGAAAAAAAAAAGAAAAAGAGAGTTCAGTACAGAAGCTGGAAACCAATCCACAAAATACTATCCGACTTGGATACTCACTTCGAACTAGGGCACTTCTTCCCCAAGTCACATTTCACTCAGGAATGTTCACCCCATACTAGACTGGGGTAGGCAAAAAGCAGAAAAAAAGAAGCAAAAAATACGGAAACTGGGAAAATCCACTGAATGCTATCCAACTTGGATACTCACTTCTAACTAGGGCAGTTCTCTCCAAGTCGTGTTTCACTCAGTAGTACTCATCCCATACTACATTGGGGCAGAAAAAAAAAGAAAAAAAAAAGAGCATAAGGTGATCTCAGGCATTCCAGGCAACCTTTCAAAAAAAAAAAAACTTTGAGCCTTCATGCGATCCTTCATTTCTTAACCCATGACCCTGACCTACACTACAACCCACTAAAAGTCCACTCTGATGGACACAAATCTTTTTGGATTCATTAAATCATACTCTGCATCATTTCAAAGACATGGGCCATCTTATACCGTCGAGTTCAAGATTGTCTGACAGGCATAGTAAAATCTCAAAAAAATTGGCCGCTACAAATAAAAATCAAGGCTGTAGCAAAACTGTCGACTACAGCAGATACAGATAGGGACTGGGCTTTCAACGAATACTGGGGTACTGAACCCATAAAGTCGAAATACGTTGCCTTCTAGCATTCCAACAAGCAATAAGGCAGACAATATCCACTAACTTATGAATATTCTTTCGCAGATGATAGACTCCTGCATCAAACACTTTTGTAAATACTCTGTACATGGCATAACATTGCATTAAAAAAACAAAAAACACAAAAAAAAAAAAAAAAACAAAAATCATTCATACTTTACAGCATAGCAGAAAATGCATATCTTTTGTAATAGGGGCAACTGGTCCTGGTAACTCCATCATCCTTATGAGGAGAACAGTCACCACTGGCCCAATTTCTAAAGCCTAACCACTGGCCCAACTTCCAAAGCCCAACCACTGGCCCAACTTTCAAAAGCCCAACCACCGGCCCAAACTTCTAAAGCCCAACTGCTGGCCTAACTTCCAAAAGCCCAACCACTGGCCCAACTTCCAAAGCCCAACCACCGGCCCAAACTTTTAAAGCCCAACTGCTGGCCCAACTTCCAAAAGCCCAACCACTGGCCCAACTTCTAAAGCCCAGCCACTGGCCCAACTTTCAAAAGCCCATCCACTGGCCCCTTTTCCAAAAGCCCAAACACTGGCCCAACATGCTTTCAAAGCCCAACTTCTAAAGCCCAGCCACTGGCCCAACTTCCAAAAGCCCAGCCACTGGTCCAATTTCCAAAAACCTAACCACTGGCCCAACATGCTTCCAAAGCCCAACTTCTAAAGCCCAGCCACTGACCCAACTTTCAAAAGCTCAACCACTGGCCCAACATACTTCCAAGACCTCTCACTATATGCAGCCTTTGCTCAGGCTCGCCTACTCTACAACAATCTCTCAGTTCAGATCTACATGTCAAATCAACCTCCCATCTATGGATCATCAAGAAGTATGTCCCGTACTTGGGATCACCTGTCCATATCATCTAACATCTGGTATGAGTCCGCCAAGTGGCATCCTGTTCATCTCCTCTGACATTAGGTATGAGTCCGTCAAGTGGCATCCTGTTTATCTCCTCTAACATCAGGTATGAGTCCGTCAAGGGGCATTCTGTTCATCTCCTCTAACATCAGGTGTGAGTCCGTCAAGAGGCATCCTGTCCATCTCCTCTAACATCAAGTGTGAGTCCGTCAAGGGGCATCTTGTTCATCTTTCTCTAGCATCAGGTGTGAGTCCTTCAAGTGGCATCCTATTCATCCCACATCAGTCGTAGGTGTGAGTCCGTCAAGGGGCATCCTATTCATATCATTCAACATCTGGTATAAGTCCGTCGAGGGGCATCCTGTTCATATCATTTAGCATCAGGTATGAGTCCATCAAGTGGCATCCTGTTCATCTCATTCAACATCAGGTACAAGTCCTTCAAGTGGCGTCCTGTTCATATCATTGGGCATCAGGTACAAGACCGTCAAGTGGCGTCCTGTTCATCTCATTCAACATCAGGTACAAGTCTGTCAAGTGGCGTCCTGTCCATATCATTAAGCATCAGGCATTTTCCCTTACTATCTCGCGCTCTATAGCAATCACGCCCCACGCGGCATTTCGCTCTCTCACATCCACAGCAATCACGCCCCAACCTGGCATTTTGCTCTCTTGTCTCTCTACTTTTCATCACTTTTGCTTCGTCAAAGAATGAACTACGCTCGGTCTGATTCTCCTTGCGGGAGATACGTAGGCAGCTCAGCGAGATCGACTGTACCCTTACTTTATTACATTCTCGGTTAAAGTTTGAGATTACACGATAACGCACTTCTCGACTACACCATTGTTCTTCTATTCGATTCTCACATGAATGCCCAGTAGAGTCATCTGCCCATTCTGGTAATGCTCTCAATCCCTAGAGGAGCTATTTGCCCAATCTGGTAATACTCCCAATTCCTACTTGCCTACGATGGCATTTTACATTCACTTGCCTACGTTGGCACCTCATACTCACTTTCCTACGATGGCATCTCACAGTCACTTGCCTATGTTGGCACCATATACTCACTTGCCTACGATGGCATTTCACATTCACTTGCCTACGTTGGCACCTCATTCCCACTTGCCTACGATGGCATTTCACATTCACTTGCCTACGTTGGCACCTCATTCCCACTTGCCTACGATGGTATTTCACATTCACTTGCCTATGTTGGCACCATATACTCACTTGCCTACGATGGCATTTCACATTCACTTGCCTACGTTGGCACCTCATTCCCACTTGCCTACGATGGCATTTCACATCCACTTGCCTACGTTGGCACCTCATACTCACTTGTCTACGATGGCATTTCACATCCACTTGCGTACGTTGGCACCTCATACTCACTTGCCTACGATGGCATTTCACATTCACTTGCCTACGTTGGCACCTCATATTCACTTGCCTACGATGGCATTTCACATTCACTTGCTTACGTTGGCACCTCATATTCACTTGCCTACGATGGCATTTCACATTCACTTGCCTACATTGACACCCCATACTCACTTACCTACGATGGCATTTCACATTCACTCGCCTACGTTGGCACTGTATACTCACTTGCCTACTCTGGCACGTCTTTCACTTATTCTCATCACTTAAAAGAAAATACGGCAAAAATGTGGTGTCTCCTGTCTTTGTCATGATTTGCTTCGCAAAGCATGACAAAGAGGGGTAGTTGTAGACACCCCATTTTTGCCCAACCCAATCACTTCAAAAATAAAGTGCTCATTGACACGAGCCTATCATCTTTTGAATCATTTCAATTTGATCTCAAATGGAAAAGATATTGCTAATCAAAGCTATGAGGTCAAAAGGTCAACAATCTCACATGCACCCGACCACACATGATTTTTGCTCCACAAAATTTTGAGAAAACTTTCGGTGGATTTACCAAAGGAGAAAACAAAAAAACTAAAAAAAAACAGCACATGGTTGTGCTTGGGATTCCATCCCATTACATTTTTTTCCTTTACTTTTTCTCTCTTTTCTCCTATCACTCATTTCTTTGTCTCCCACTCTCCTTTCTTTTTCTTTTCTTATTATTCTCCCTTTGCTCTTCTCTTCGATAGAAATACTCACATGCCCATATGCACAAAGGGGAAGAATCCCACTCCCTCACCTCCTTCTCATCTCTCTTATCAAATTCAATCACTGTGGATATCGCAGGTTGACTTACCCACAGCTTTTCAAAATCAAATTCAAAAACAAATGAGTCGCCACTTAATTTTTTAAAAGGAGAATTAAGAAACCATTTTAAAAAGCAAACTGATCTTTTAGAAACCAGAGATTAATTAGGTCCGGGGATTATGGAATGAGAGAGGAAGGAGCCCGTCGGACTAAAACACCCTCTCTCATCCTATCTTGCGATAGGCCTCTACTCAACATCCTTTCAATCAACTTTATTAATCTAAGCATGCCCTCAACTAATATATATATGCATATACATCACAAAAGCATGTCCAAAGGGTGTAAAATTGCAATTGACAAAATACCATTCAAAAGCCACATAATTCAGGTAGCAAGCGATATGATATGCAATAGAGTGAACTTACCCGGGATCCAGCAGCGATAGTAAACGTGCAATGCATGCGAACAAAAGAAAATCCTAAAAAAAGAGTCTCTAATCACATATACACATAAGGCAAAACCTAATTCTAAGGTGTCGCACATTAAGTCGAAAGGTCAATAAAATCAAGAAATTAAGATAAACTAAAGAGGAGTTCTAGAAATCGTACCTTAATAGCGCTACAAAACAAAAGGTTAGTCCACATGATGTGCAAAATATGATGTTAAAAATGACAATCCTAAATTTCTAGCTTACATCTATCTAATGTAATTAAATCCAAAGCAAATAAGTCTTAATCACAAGTGTCGAATCATATAGATGAATATGTACATGGACAAGGATAAACTATGAAATACTCTTAAACTTTGAATTCAAGCTCAACTAATCATTATTAAAGCATGATTTAAGCCCTAGATCATAGAAAAGTCATTTAGACCCTTATTTACAAAGTAAGTCAAATGTGTCATAAAACTCTGAAAATTACAGAGAGCAGACCAGAACTTAAAAGAAATAAAAAGCCTATCTCCCATGGTTTGATCTTGATGATTTTTGGACTCAATATGCCTCTGTGAGTCTAGTTTTCAAATCAAAAAGAAAATCAAAGTTCCAACGGTCGGATCTTCGGGAATATGAAAAATACTAGACGTCACTCAGCACTTTACAACCTTCTGTCCAGAATTCTTGCACGATTTATTAAAAATAGTGAAAAAATCCGAATTGCTTTGTTCTTTTTAGGGTGACTTCCTAACACATTAAACTTCATAGAAAAAATTATTTGGAGTCACAAACACTTTATTAGAACTCTGATTTAATTGTTTCAAAAGAGTGTCACTGTTCTGAAACTATTCTGAAATTCTGGACAGATTGTATTTGTGTCACAAAACTCATGATCAAACCATGCTAAACATGAAACCACCTCAAAACAAAAATTACAGTGGTATAATATTGTGTTATTGACACTTTCCCGTTGGTTTCACTTGATTTCAACGGTTAGATTTCGAAATAAAAATCTTTGATCAAAAACAGTTTGTGGATTCACTGTTTTTACTTTGCTAATTCGATTTTTATTTGGTAATTCCAACTATTAAACCATGAAGTTGAGTTGAACCAAACCACTTCTCTTGCCATTTGTTGGCCATTAGAGACTATAAACCTTTATTCTTCATAGATTTCAAATGAAATATGGATAGACTTCATGAAATCTATAAGATAAGGAATCTAAACCATGGAGATGGGTTTAGACTCAAAACTACATTCTCCTACCATTTGATGGTCATTGGAGAGGAAGACATGACTATGACTCATGAGTCCTAAAGGAATATAGAAGGGATTCCTCAAGACATCAAGTTTAGAAGATCCAAATCATGAGTATGGACTTGGATCCTCTTATGAAGTGGTGATCAAACTTTGACTCCTATGTGAAGCACAAGCCTACATGGGATTCAAAAGATCATGCTCAAGAGATCAAAAGAGATATTGAAGATCTCCAAGACCTTCAAGAGAAGAATATAAACAAGAAAGTGGAAGAAATTAATATGGAAACAAAAGAAACTCCTAAGTTTACTTGATAAACAAAGAAGATAGTGAAAGATTTTAGGATTAGAGATTTTAAAAGAAGAAAGAAAAAGCCAATAATCTATGGTTAGAGGATCACCTCCAAATTATCCTCAAAGTTTTCTTTTCTTTGAAGATCTTCCAAGCTCTTCTCTCTAATTCTCTAAACAATCCCTTTTCTCTCTAAAAATGTTGGTGTAATGGAAGTATTTTTTGCATGTGATCTCTCTCCCAATATGTTTCTTGGTGTTCTTCTTGGTCTCCCCCCTTTTAGGAAGATCCCTTCTCTTTTATAAGCAAAATTACCAGGTATTTTTGGTGAATTTCGGAGCAAAAAACAGGTGTAATTCTCTCATTTGTTGGTACAATGTGTACTTTCTGAAATTATGCAGACTGCTGTCCAGCGCGGCAGTCCAGATACTGACGCGGCAGTCCGCGACTGCCGCTGCGGCATTTCATGACTGTCGTTGCGGCACTTCATGACTGCCGCGCGGCATTCATCAAATGCCGCGGCAATTAATGGATTGCCGCAATTTTGTCAGTCTTACTTTATCAGTTTTTGTTCTTATTCGCATGCGCATACGTATTGCTCTGCAAAATATAGACTTTAAAAGCGAACGGCAGTCAGAAATCTGTGGCGGCATTCGGTGAACGCCGGAACGGCATTCTCTGACTGCCGCGCGGCACTCAGGGAGTGCCGCGGCAGTCTTCCGTGTGCCGCTTCTGGCTAAGGTTCCCCTTTTAGGTCTTTTCTCTTTTTGAAATAAGTTATTTTGAAGATCCTTTCCAAAAGTTGTGTTTTATATCTGAATTCTCCTAAATACCTGGTATTTCCCTCTTTCTGTGAAATTTTATCGCGTTTTGGAGAACTTTCTGAAGAGCTTGTAATACTTCGGATTTTTCGGTCATTGTCATCATTGGACGTGGAGGTGACGCTCTCCTAAATTCGACGGCCGGTCAAAATTGGGGTGTCTACAGTTTGCCCCTCTTTGACAGAGCTTGTGGAGCAACGCATCCCATAACTGAATGTCAAAGCCTGTGTGAAGACAAGCCTTTGACCAGACTGTCGAATTTAGGTGAAAACAAAATGCGTTGCAAAAACAGGCGTGCAGCGGAATTCTAATTGGTCGTGCTCCATGACGAGCTGCCTACGTATCCCTGTCAGGAATCAGACCAAAGCGTAGTTCAGGCATGCGTTGAACATTCACAGACGCAAATAGTCACACGGATGGATGCACCTATCCTGTCGTGATGCAAGTGTAATGCAATGGCGTTTTCTAAATTGACCTGATTGTGTAAATGTCATGCTTATCATGTTTTCCTACGTATGACGCGCATTTCGTGGCGTGTTAGTCAGGGAAGATTATCTATGCGAGAATTTGTCACAGGAGTCATGAGAGTGCTTTTGATTTGATCACGAAGGTTGACGCAAGTCCGTTGCGAAAACTGGGAATATAAATCCGTTATATCCTCAAAAACGAGGGTTGACGCAAGTCCGTTGCGAAAACCGGGAATATAAGTCCGTTTATTCTCAAAAACGGGGGTTGACGCAAGTCCGTTGCGAAAACCGGGAATATAAGTCCGTTATATCCTCAAAAACGGGGGTTGACGCAAGTCCGTTGTGAAAACCGGGAATATAAGTCCGTTATATTCTCAAAAACGGGGGTTGACGCAAGTCCGTTGCGAAAACCGGGAATATAAGTCCGTTATATCCTCAAAAACGGGGGTTGACGCAAGTCCGTTGCGAAAACCGGGAATATAAGTCCGTTATATCCTCAAAAACGGGGGTTGACGCAAGTCCGTTGCGAAAACCGGGAATATAAGTCCGTTATATTCTCAAAAACGGGGGTTGACGCAAGTCCGTTGTGAAAACCGGGAATATAAGTCCGTTATATTCTCAAAACAGGGGTTGACGCAAGTCCGTTGCGAAAACCGGGAATATAAGTCCGTTATATTCTCAAAAACGGGGGTTGACGCAAGTCCATTGCGAAAACCGGGAATATAAGTCCGTTATATCCTCAAAACGGGGGTTGACGCAAGTCCGTTGCGAAAACCGGGAATATAAGTCCGTTATATCCTCAAAAACGGGGGTTGACGCAAGTCCGTTGCGAAAACCGGGAATATAAGTCCGTTATATCCTCAAAAACGGGGGTTGACGCAAGTCCGTTGCGAAAACCGGGAATATAAGTCCGTTATATCCTCAAAATGGGGGTTGACGCAAGTCCGTTACGAAAACTGGGAATATAAGTCCGTTATATTCTCAAAAACGGGGGTTGACGCAAGTCCGTTGCGAAAACCGGGAATATAAGTCCATTATATCCTCAAAACGGGGGTTGACGCAAGTCCGTTGCGAAAACCGGGAATATAAGTCCGTTATATCCTCAAAAACGGGGGTTGACGCAAGTCCGTTGCGAAAACCGGGAAAATAAATCTGTTATATTCTCAAAAACGGGGGTAGACGCAAGTCCGTTGCGAAAACCGGGAAAATAAATCTGGGCCCACGGGCTCAAATATTTTTTAAAATTCCAAAATTTGTAGTCAATGTGTACCTAAGAAACGACCCTGAGGGCCAAAAGCGCAATGAGGACAATTTTTGGGGCCTCAAATTCAATTTTCGGGACTTGATTTGAATTTTTGGGGGGAAAGTAAATATCTTTGAACCGCCTTAATCGCGGCACACGCGGGCGGCACTCGGCGAGTGCCGCGCGGCAGTTGACTGACTGCCGCACACGGAAAAATGAGTGCCGCGTTTGAGGGGTAGTGGCTTAAACCGCCGGGGTTCTCTTCCCTTTCTCTCATTCTCTCACTCTCTTCATCTCGAGATCTCTCTGGAGAAAAATTTCCTTTTTCTTCCCTAGCTTGGATTGATCTACCAGGGGCTTATCAGGTTCGTTCTACTCGATCAAAACTTGATTAATCTCGTTTATTTCTTTGTTTTTCTAAAATTTTCATGAATTTAACGCTCGAATTCTCTCTTTTCTTTTGACAGATTATGGCGAGTGGTTCAGGACGCAAGAAGAAAGCCAGATATACTGCCACTCATCACCCAGACGCCACGCTTCTACTGAGGGATCCTGATGAGCATTTATCGGCCCGCGCGTTTAAGCGCGAGGTAAACGCTTCTCTTTTCTTATTTCTCGTATTTCTTTCTCGTATATCCTCCTCCTTGTGAATGTAACGTAGAATTGTCACCACTCTTAGATACCCTGTTCTGCATGACATGCTCGTGGCGCCCTTGTGCGTCTCTGATGCTTTATTTGTAAAGAAGTTTTATTTATTTTGTTATTATGAACTTCATGCTTGACGAATCAGAACTTATTATTCTCCCTCGTTCATTGGATTTTCGGGTGTCCCAACTGTATTGGTTCTTTTATTTCCTTTTCAACTTTAAAAGATTTTCGGCTTTTCTCAATTCCTTTCTGTTCCTTTTAGGGTTTACGAATGTGATGCCATTTGAATGAAATCCTGAACATTCCCCTCTTACTTATTATACTTGTGAATTTTCTCGGGTGTTCTAAGCGCCCTTTTATTGTTCAAACTTGGCTCTTGAATGCTTGTGATCATATACTACTTCCCTTGGATTCATATATGCATGTATTTCAGAAATGCGGACAAACTACTTTTCCTCTTTTCTTTTCTTTTCGAAACCTTGCTAGAATATTGAATGTTTTTCTTTTATTCATTTCTTCTTGAACGCAAACAAGTGCCTTGCTTGTGAAATCCCTTATGAATACTTTTGGGTTTTCTATTCCTTTATTTATTATTTATTTACTGTTGTTGCTCTCTTCCTTATCCATTCCCTAACAACAAAACTTTCTATTCTTTTCTTGCAGCTGCAGCCGAAGGTGCTGAAGGGGCATGGCAGCCTCGCCCACGGCCACGAGTGGTACACAGAGCTGAGCCCGACTGTGAGGGCTTTGGTGGATGCAACAGGGTTTGGAGACTTCGTCAAACTTTTGACGAAGAGCTCCAACGACCTTCAGCAGATGCATGCACTGGCTGAACGGTGGTGGGATACCACGAGTACCTTCCACTTCGATTTTGGGGAGATGACGATGACCCCCCTAGACTTCAGCATGATTACGGGGATCCCATTCGGAGGAGAGCCCCTGCGGCACCTTACAGACCAGGAGTGGGATCAGATGGAGCCCTTGCTAGGGGTGATCCCAGAGGAGGCTTTGGTCACTGCTCGATGGTTTATGGATACTTTCCGGGGGAAACCCAGCTTCACGGACGAGCAGATGGCCCGAGGTTTCTTGATGTATGTGCTGGGGTGCTCCTTGTTGAGCACCAAGGGGGAACGGATTTCCGCTTCCTTGGTAGCGTCGTTGGAGCGCCTGGACCAGGTTGCCGAGTACGACTGGGTTGGTACAGGATTGGCCATCCTGTACAGGCATATGAGCGTCATTTCCCGGGACAGGTCGGCTGCTACTGGCAGGTATTGGAGAGCGTGGGAGGTATACTTTTTCCTATATTGCTCATTATCATATTTCTTTCTTCTTCCTTCTTTTTTTTTTTAAAAATGTGAGACTAATCTTCTTTCTTCTCTCCTTGTATCACAGATTTGGTCCCATGAGTATCTTCGCATGATGTCCCCTCAGACACGCGATGCCGACGCCCTTATCATGCCCCAGGGGCTGAAATGGGCGAAGGATAGGGTTGGGAGGAAGACCGAGGCTCATGATTTTGTTTCGTTCAGGAACTTCCTGACGAACCTGAGGGAGGGGCACGTGCACTGGCAGCCGTGGCTCAGGGTCTTGCCTGAGGCTAGTGTGGGGATTCGAGAGTCGGCCGGGTATGACCCGACGAGGCAACTTCTTGATGGTGGGTCAGAGGGTATGGCTTGGTATTTGGGAGAGAGAGTGACCCGACAGTCGATAGCGGCCCCCGGGTTCTATGTGCCGTTCCCTCCTCCCGTCTCTATGAGGGCCACAGACACGCTTCAGGGCGACGATCTTACGGCTGCTCGAGCCGGCTTCGGTATCCACGGCTTTTTGGACGACTCGTCAGGTTATGCGGCTTTCCGAGCCGCCAAGCTGATGCCGAACTTCCCTCTGATGGAAGTGACTCGGGTGAGTAAACGATTCCTTTATTATTTATGTGAATTTTCTCTTTATTCTTTACCCATGCTTTATTTCTTTTGCTTGCAGCCTGTTCCTGCCGCGGTTCGAGCTCCTGCCTTGCCCGAGTGGGACTGGACTATGTCGACCGTCTCATTCGGAGAGCCCTACTCGACGACGATTCCTCGACTTTCACATGGTGCTCCCACCATACCTCTACATTATGACATCGTCCCGCGTGCTAATGCGGAGGAGGGCCTAGCGTATGCCCACAGCGTGCGACAGTGGGTTCTCGGGCGGGAGTGGATGGTAAGAAATTTATCCCCATTCCTACTTTTGACCGGGATTGTATATCTTTTTACTGATCTTTATTCCTGGCTCTTGTTTTCAGGCTGAGGGAGCTCGGGCGACTGCTGCGGTTCAGTTGAGGGCCCAGGTATGATCTCCTACCCTTTCCATATTCTTAGTACTCCAAATGTCCTTTCAATAGTTTTCTGTACTCATCCCCTCTCTTCCAGATGGAGGAGAACAGAGTCCTGTCTCAGCAGGTGGGACAGCTCCAGCACCGGCTTCAGCAGTTCGGCATCTCTCTCAGCGATGCCCCCGGAGGTAGCGGTGCTGGGCGTGGCGGAGGCGTCGGCGAGGGCACTAGCGGTGGAAGAGGCCGAGGCAGTGGGTGTGGAGAGAGTGGTGGAGGCAGCGGGACTGAGTCAGAGGAGGAGCCTCTTAGGCGCACGACCCGTCAGGCTCGCGGCCGGGGTCGGGGTCGGAGCTGATCCTGCTTATATATTTTCGTTTTCTTTTGAGAGGATTTTTTTATTTTGGTGGATGACTGTATATATATACACATATGCTTTATTTTGATGGTTGCTTCCTTATAGTTGGTAGGATAGATGCTTTGCATATTTATGTTTTCTTTGCTTACTCACCGTATGTGGGACCATGGCTTGGTCCCGACTTTATTTTGAATGCTCTTGCTTCTTTTATCTTTTGAAAATAAATGAAATGAATGAATGAATGAATGTATTTGTACGTGCTGCAGGATGCGCACATTTTTTATTGCTTCTCAATTAGTTTTCTGTTTGCAGGTGGGCTGATCGTGTTACAAACAGATTCTGGCCAATGAAAAACTCAGAACGACACTCGGTTAAGCCTCCGCGACACTCAGTGAAAGCCGCAACGGCAGTCTGTAAATGCCGCAACGACATTCACTGACTGCCGTGCGGCACTTCATCGAGTGCCGCTGCACTTTATCGAGTGCCGCGGGTAGGTAGACAGCCTTATTCTTCTATTTATATCCCTTCATTCTCAAAGTTCCGCAAAACACTTCTCATTCCTCCTTATTCTCCCCTCAATGGCCCCCATTGGTTCTCAAATCCTCTTCCCATGGATGGATACTCTTTCGGGTATTGACAGACTTAACTTTGAGTGTTTCAGACTGAACGATCTCTTTTCGTTGCGACGGATGAGTTTGAATGAGGGCCTACTTCGGGCTGCCATTCAATGTTGGGATCCCACTTTCAACGTCTTCCGCTTTGGTTTTCAAGAGGTCTGCCCCTTGTTTGAGGAGTTTAGCGCCATTCTCCACACAGATCCTTCTGCTGAATTGATGGTTCCTCAGATTCAGGCCGGGTATGTTCGGGACTTAGCCAGCCTTCTCCACACGTCTCGGAATGCGGCGGGCTCTTTTGTTCATGATAGGCAAATTGACTTTGAGCGCCTTTCTTCTGTTTACGCTCCCATAGGGGACCTTTACAATGGTGAGTATCAGATCATTCGACGTAGTGCCTTGTCGATTGCTATGCTCTCTTACTTCCTCTTTCGGTCATCTTCGGACACTCTCATACCCATCGCCTGCGGTTTGCGGGAGATGAAGAGTGCTGTTATGCTAGTCCTTGGTGAAACTCTGATTGGATTGGGCCATGCTCATGCCACTGGGGTCATGTTATCTGCTGGAGCACCTTTTGTCTTACAGGTTTGGCTCATGGAGCGTTTGGACCTCTTCATTCATGCTTCCCATCTCCGTGGGTCACTTCCTTATGATCGCATGGAGATTCACAGCTTGTTTCAGTCCGCCGACGCGTGGCTTGATTGGCTTCAGGGTTTTTCTCCTAGTGACATCTGCTGGGTTTGTCCGTCGTGGATCCATCGCTCTGTTGCTGTACGCCTCCCAGGGCGACCTGGCATCTGGCTGCTGGGTTTGCACGTTACGACTTTCTACATTCCTGACCGAGTCGTCCGTCAGTTCGGACTTTTGCAAGATGCCACTGAATCTGTGACTGCTGATTTCACCAGGGGGTTCCCTTTGCGTCCTTCTATCGCGAAGGCTTTCATGGAGGTTTGGCCCAATAGAATGGCTGCTCCGTTCCTGAGGATTCCTGCTCTGACTGTGCCTACTACTGAGTATCTTCTAGAGATCCAAACCTTGGCTGCGAGGCGAGCTTGACAGACACATGCATAATAAAGTAGACGAAAACAGGGAAAATGCCTGACATTTTACAAAACTCTTCTGACAGACCCTGCCTACCCTTTGTTTGCGCTTTTGAATGTGATTTTTCTTATTTTTCCTTTTCAAGAAGTGTTGTCATGCTAAATCTAAAGTGTCCACCCTTTTCGACTAATCTTTTTATGAAGAATTATCCTTTTAATGTCTTAACTTGGCTCTTTACTTTGCTTCTTTGCTTTAAATTTTAATCCTTCTATGAATTCTCATTTGTTTTTTTTTTTTTTTTTTAGTACTTATCTCGATAGCCAGATGATCTAAGGGAGGGTTTTGTATCTGGGTTCTTCGGCTTAGCAAACGAAGTTTGCCCCTGGTTTATGGCTTTGAAGCGGCTCTGGGCAAACGCTAGTTTGCCCCTAGTTTAGCACCGTTTTTTTTCTTCTTTTTTTTGAAATGATCGAACCAAGTTGGTTGCCTACGTATCCCCTAGCGGGAATCAGGTCAAGCGTAGTTCATCAAGGTAGGAGGCTTCGAAAGAAATGGTTTCAAGCAAAGTATTTCTTGAGGCGATCGAGGTTAATTGGCTGTTTAAATTCAACCCCGTCCAGGTCCATGAGATAGGCCGCCCCTCCGGAAAGGAGGGTCTTAATGATGTACGGCCCGACCCAGTTGGGTTTGAACTTTCCTCTGGGGTCATAAACAGGCACCTTCAGTTCTTTGAGGACCAGGTCACCCTCAGTAAGCTTCCTTGGGCGGACCTTTTTGTTGAAAGCACGAGCTATTCTCTTCTGGTACCCCCGAGTATGGTTTATCGCGGACAGCCTCTTTTCATCGAGCAGCATCAATTCCTCATACCTTCCCTGTATCCATTCTGATTCCGTCACTTCACATTCTGTTAAGACTCTGAGAGAGGGTATTTCCACCTCGACTGGAAGGACCGCCTCCATTCCGTAGACCAGCGAGTATGGCGTAGCACCCGTTGAAGTCCTTACTGACGTCCGATACCCCCATAAAGCAAATGGCAGCTTCTCATGCCAATCCTTATATGTATCTGTCGTCTTCCCCAAGATTGCTTTAACATTCTTATTCGCTGCCTCTACTGCTCCATTCGTCTGGGGCCTATACGGGGATGACTGATGGCGAGTGATCTTATACTTTTCTATGAGCGGGATGACTTCCCCCTGGAAATGACTGCCATGATCGGAGATAAACTCGTTCGGGACTCCGTATCTGCAGATTATGTTCTTCTCAATGAAACTCACCACATCTTTGGCTTTCAAAGTCGCATATGAGGTCGCTTCTACCCATTTTGTAAAATAATCGATCGCCACGATTATATACCGGTGCCCATTGGAAGCCTTTGGAACTATCTCACCGATGATATCAATCCCCCATACGGAAAATGGCCAAGGGGTGGTCATGCTATAGAGCTGCGACGGTGGGGTGTGCATCAGATTTGCATGAATCTGACACTTGTGACACCTTCTAACATATTCACAACAGTCTTTGTCCAAGGTCGTCCAATAGTACCCTTGTCGAATGATCTTCTTCGCCAGCATGTGCCCGTTCATGTGGGGCCCGCATACTCCCTCATGTATTTCCTCCATCATTCTCTTAGCTTCCCTTCCATATAAACACTCCAAATTATACCCGGTGTAGGACTTCTTCCACAGTTTATCCGCGTAGATCACAAATTGAGCAGCAAATCGTCGTATCGCCTTCTTGTCCTTTTCTGAGGCTCCTTCGGGGTATTCTCCTTCTTTAATGAACTTCCACACGTCCACATACCAAGGCACTTCATCTTCTCTCTCTATGGCTGCGATCATTTCGAATGACGGTTGATTCCTTACTTTTATGGATAGCGGGATCATGGCAATTTTGGAAGGGATTTGGATCATCGAGGCTAAGGTAGCCAAAGAGTCGGCTAGTTGATTTTCTTCACGAGGGAGGTAGTAAAAGGAAATCTTTCGGAATTGCGCTTTCAGGCTTTCCAGATAGTCATGGTAAGGTCTCAATTTCTCATGCTTTACCCTCCAATCTCCTCGGACCTGGGATATGATCAAGTTGGAATCTCCGAAGACATCAATCCTTCTGATCTCCAAAGCCAAGGCTGCTTCTATCCCGATTATGCATGCTTCGTACTCCGCAGTATTGTTGGTTGAGTTGTACTTGAGTTTGACAACTAATGGGGTGGGGACCCCATCTGGTGCTACGAGAATGATTCCAACTCCGTAACCCATTTGGTTGGCTGCTCCATCGAAGTACATCTTCCACAAATCCTCCTTAACCTCCATTATTCCTTCATCTGGGAACTTGAAGTCTCCCTTGTCCTCAGATTCTACAGCGAGGTCGGCTAAAAACTCGGCGACAACCCTTCCTTTTACGGACTTGGCGGTGACATATCTGATGTCGAACTCAGCCAGCATCATGGTCCAACGGGAAATCCTACTGGTCAAGACGGGTTTTTCGAACAGGTATTTTAATGGGTCCATTCGGGATATCAGGATTACAGGGAAGGCTAGCATGTAGTGGCGGAGGCGTCGGGTACACCAAACCAAGGCCCAACAGGCCTTCTCCAAGGGCGAATACTTTAACTCATATCCTACCATTCTCTTGCTTAAGTAGTAAATAGCCTTCTCCACGCGCCCCTCTTCTCCTTCTTGGGCCAGCATACATCCCATCGAATCTTTGGATACAGAGAGATAAAGTAACAAAGGTCTCCCGGGCGAAGGTGGCGACAAGACAGGTGGGTTCTGGAGGTAGGTTTTGATTTTGTCGAAGGCTTGTTGACACGGGGTGTCCCAATTGAATCTCTCTCCCTTTCTGAGTAGCTTGAACAGAGGGTCGCAAGTCATGGTGAGCTTTGAGATGAAACGACTTATAAATTGTATTCTACCCAGGAATCCTCTCAGTTCTTTCTCATTTTTCGGTGGGTTCATCTCGGTTAAGGCCTTTATTTTGGTAGGGTCCACTTCTATTCCCCTTCGGGTAATGAGAAATCCTAGCAGCTTGCCAGTAGTGACTCCGAACGTGCATTTTTGCGGGTTCAGCCTCATCTTGAACTCCCTCAATCTCCCAAAGAACTTTCTCAAAGCCTCTAGGTGCCCTCCCCTCTCCTTGGATTTCACAATCATATCGTCCACATACACCTCTACCTCTTTGTGGATCATGTCGTGCAGTAAAGTGGTGGCAGCCCTTTGATAGGTTGCGCCTGCATTCTTGAGTCCGAATGGCATGACCCTATAGCAATATGTCCCCCACGGAGTGATGAACGTGGTTTTCTCTCTATCCTCGGGAGCCATGAGGATTTGATTATACCCGGAGAACCCATCCATGAAAGATAGAAGTTCAAGTCCCGCAGTGTTATCAACCAACACGTCGATGTGGGGTAATGGGAAATCGTCTTTAGGGCTTGCTTTATTCAAATCCCAAAAATCCACACAAACCCTAACACGACCATCCTTCTTTGGGACAGGCACAATGTTGGCAATCCACTCGGGATACTCGGTGACCATCAAGAATCCAGCTCTTAATTGCTTTTCAACCTCCTCTTTTACTTTAAGTACCCATTCTGGCCTCATTCGCCTCAATTTTTGTTTTATGGGTTTTGAATTGGGAAAGAGGGGGATGTGGTGTTGGACTATTTTTGGATCGATACCTGGCATATCATTGTAAGACCATGCAAAAACATCTTTGAATTCATTTAACAGACTGATTAGTTTTTTACTTTCTTTATTGCTAAGTGTAGAGCCGATGAAGACATTTTGAGGATTGTTCTCATTTCCAAGATTAATTGTTAGGGTGTTCTCAATGATTTTGCATGCAGATTCTTTTTCTTTTTCAATTAGTTTTTTCAGTTCAATAGGTATTTCACGATCATCACATTCATCACATTCATTAAGCGCGTTCGAGTAGGCAGAATCAGTCATACTTTCATTGATTTTCTTTGGAGTGATTACAACAGACATAGAAATTGAAAGACGCCTCATTTGGGCCATTACAGACTCTGGGTGTGGGGGGAACCTATCACTAGACTCAAAAACCCACTCCTTCTTGTGCTCTCCTCCCAGGCCAGTAATAAAGCATTCTTCCGGACCTCCTGTCTTGGTGATTTTCTCCATCTCTTCTTCCTCAGCCTTCCCTTCCTCACTTTCTTCACTCTCGGCAGCTTCCTCCACTATGCCCTCGACGTATTCACCTTTGGTCTTTCCGGGATCCTCCTTCATGACCTCTGCGTTCCCTTCGCCTAGCAGATCTTTCATGGCAGAACCGTCTAGCGTACCAATCCAGTCCTTGGCAGCAACAGACTTTTCAGGCATTTGCAAAAATGGGTCTTTGTACCCAGAAAATTCATGGGAGAAGAAGATCTCGAACCCCGGCTTCATGCATTTGTCTTTTTGGTCTATCCATGGTTCTGGGAAACCACAGAAGGGGAAATCCTCTCCTTCCTTCACGAAGTATCCATTGAGAGTCTTTAAGTAAGGGTCTAGTGGCGCATCGAAAGCCTTCTTCTTTGCCCTTAGTTCCTTCTTGGTTGGCTGATACCCCAAGCCGTGAGTGTGAGTTTGAGTAGGAATTTTTGGAAACTCCGGCATGCCCTGAAGGTTCTTTCCCAGTCCTAATCCTGGAAAGAAGCCCATTTTCTTCATGATTCCCGCGACCACTGGACTAGCATACTGATCGAAATGGGGCGGCGGAAACTCTTTCGGCTTTCCCTCTTCTATCACGCTGATGAACTCGAATCCTCCCATTTTCGCTTCTTCTTCTTGCAGTTGTAATTCTAGGACCGGTGCACTTGACGACGCTTCGGACGAACGAACCCAACTGTCTCCGAGGATATCACAGACTTTGTTTTCCCAGACATACTTAACCTTTTGATGGATCGTCGATGGTATAGCGCCCAAACTGTCCAACCAAGGCCTTCCCAGCAGCAGATTGAAAGAAGCGGGGATATCGATGATTTAGAACTCAGCTTCTTTGTCCATCGGCCCGATAGCGAGATTAAGAAAGATAATGCCCATGACTGCCCTTTGGGTGTTGTCATATGCCCGGACTTTCTGTTGAGACGGCACAAAGGAAGATTCATCTAGGCCTATTCGCTTGGCTGTGCGGAAGGGACATACATTAAGAGCAGACCCGTTGTCAACGAGACAAGCGGGCACGGTGTTCCCCAAACATTCAACGGTGATATACAGTGGCTTGTTGAGCGTGGGTCCTCCCGGAGGTAAGTCATTTGATGAAAAGGTGATAGCCGAAGTCAGAATCTTGCCGATCAATCCTATGAGGTCTTCCGGGGTGGTGTCGATAGACACGTCAGCCTGATTCAGAGCGTCTAGGACCGCCTGCCTATGGCGTTTAGAGGCAATCAGCAACCCCCAGACAGTGATGTTAGCCTGAGTCTTCTTCATTTTCTTTAGGACCTGATCCTCTTCTTCTTCCTCGTTCATTTTTCCTTTTCCTTTCTCCAGCTCTCTCCCCGGGTGATCTTCCTCTAATTCATGCGGCTTGAAGTGCCTACCAGATCGAGTCAAATGGTCGATCTCTTCTTTTGCCCAAATGTTGTCGGTTTCTGAAACGGTCTTTGAGCCCTCTTTTGCCTCTTCGTCGCTTTGATACCATAGATCATCCTCCCCTACCCGGCCTATGTTCCGATCATTGCTTTCTTGGACCCACCAATCTGACTGCCTTGTCATTTCGTTTTCCCATATCCCTGGCTTGCTTCCGAGCATGCAGATCCCTGAATTTTCTGGCAACTGATAGAACTTCTTTGGCTCTCCGACCTTTGTGATTAGCTTGGATGGATCGAATGCCGCTTCTTCTACCCCTAAGAAATAAAGACCCCGTGGCGGTGGCACAACACGATGGTTCGGCAGAGGATTCTTGGTGACATTGGGGGCTTTGACAGGTGGCTCGGATATCACTTTGTTGTCAATGAGGTCCTGGATTTCGTGCCTTAATCTCATGCACCGATCCGTCGAGTGGCCCTTTTGTTGATGATACTTGCAGTAGAGATCTCCCTTGAAGTGTGGTGGGAGTGGACTCGGCGGGGGTCGAGGTTCTAGCTGACGGAGATGCCCTTTTGCTAACAGCCTGTCGAGGGCGGTTGATAATGATACTCCCAAGTCTGAAAACTTCCTCAGTGGTTTATCCTCCCCTCCTCTTGGATGGTTTCTGGTGATATCGAATCTTTTCTCCGGCTCGCTAAGTGCATTGACATCGGTGGGGCCAGAGTGACCCCCCGAGTGCCCTCCATTTGATCTATAACTGGGCCTTCGATATCGGTTCTGTGGCTCCTCCTTCTTGATTGTTCCTTCTTGAATTGCATCTTCGATTCTCGTCCCTACATCGAATACCTCAGCAAAGGTGTTGATTGACTGAAATCTCATCTTCTCCTGATAAACTGGCTGCAGATTCTTCATCAGCATTCGGATCTGGTCTTTCTCAGGCGGCCTTTGTACCATTTTAGCTGCCTTTCCTCTCCATCGACTCAAATACTCGGCGAATGATTCTTTGTTTCCCTGCCTGGTCGTTTCCAAATCTCAGACAGTAACATCCAAATCCTGATTGTACTCGTATTGTGCCACAAATGCCTTAATCACTTCTTCCCATTCTCTGGTTTTGCTTGGCTCAAGTGTAAGGTACCATGACAGAGCAGCTCCTGTTAAGGTTTGCTGAAATAGAACAGCCATCATGGTAGTGCTCAGTCCACTAGGCTGAAAAGCTCCTATGCACATTCGGACATGACTGCGGGGATTGCCTGTGCCATCAAACTTATCGAAAACTAGCATTTTGAAACCAGCCGGCAGCGTTTCGTGGACTCCGTCATACAATCCTTCCAGTTCCATCAGATAGGTATCCACTCCCTGAGCCTTGCGCATTACCCTTTCCAACTTTTCTATCTTCTCGGTCAACAGCTTCTCCTTCTCATCTTTCTCTCTGTCCTTGTTGGCTCTTAGTGCATCATTCCAATGTGCCTCTTGATCGTCGAACCAATCTCTGTCTCCTCCTCCCAAAGGCGGGTCTATAATGGGTGGAATTACATGCGGCGGCGGTCGACGATTCAGCTCCTCTATCATTCCCATCATGCGGTTCATGTTCTCGGCCTGTCTCCTCATCTGTTCCGCTTGCTGTTCGACTAGTACCCTTAATCCGGTCATCTCTTCGTTGTTTCTTTCTTCGGCCATGTTAGCGTATCCTCTCCTTACAAGTCTTGCCGTAGGATCCCTGAACCATGCTTGATTGGCTATCTTTGCTCCTACAGCAGATTTTAAGTTTTATTATTTTTTTAGAATACCTTTTTACCTTTATTTTAGCAAAACTTTTATTTTGTATGTCATGCGGATGCAATGCATGTGTGCGTGTGTGCCTACTCTATATGCCAAAGAAAGCGAAAAAATCTAACCCTAACACATAAACACATAAGCACATAAAACCCTTACCCATGTCAAGTACGATGATTTCTCCATTCATTGTGACCCTCTTTTCCCATCCTTCGAAGTTTTGAAAAATTTTTGGGGGTTCTTGAAATCCATTTTTGGGAAGCAACTTTAGAAAAGCAGTTTTCAAGAATTTTGGATCATAAGGTGATTGGGTCAAAAAAAAAAAAAAAAATTTCTGTTTTTGAAAAGCATGAATTTTTCGAAATCTTGATTTTGAAATCCCCCAAGTCCTTTGAAAGAGCGGTTTTGAATAAAGGCCGCGGAAATCTTATTCTTCGAAGGCTGATTTTAAAATTCTCAGGGTAGAAGGGTCATGTGATAAGATCATCATCGTACTTTTCATGGGTTTGGATACATACAAGGTCAATGATGCTTAGCTAACGTGATATAAGAAGTGTAATCTTATAATCATGGTTCGGCATGTTCTCCAAATGTCGTGGATCATGAGGAGAAATTGCTAAAAGGTGATTAAAAGATTATACGTCTTTCATCAAGCAAGTATCGTCATCATCTCAAGTAATCCCCTCCGGGCATACAAAACTTCCTAACACATAACCCTAATCAAGAACTGATTTCCTAAAATTGAAAGGTTCTACAGAAACTACTATGCAAAGGCTGGGTTTTGGTCAAATAAGGGACCCTTGACACACACCCGATAGGATGCTTCATATACCAAATCATGGTACGAAATCAAGGGTGATTACACAGTCCCATGATGACTTGACCGACCGGGTTGCCCCGAGCCTCCAAGGTCATAGTTCCGTGCAATCGACTGGCTGGACATGCAAGTGAAATGCAACAGGCACACAAAGATTAATAAATTCGATTAAAAGGATGTTTTTCAAGTCTAATCCTCAAGTGAACCCGAAATCAGAATTCTGGTCTGCGAAACCAGAGATTCTGGGTTCGATCCCCAGCAGAGTCGACAGATTGTGGATATCGCAGGTTGACTTACCCACAGCTTTTCAAAATCAAATTAAAAAACAAATGAGTCGCCACTTAATTTTTTAAAAGGAAAATTAAGAAACCATTTTAAAAAGCAAACTGATCTTTTAGAAACCAGAGATTAACTAGGTCCGGGGATTATGGAATGAGAGAGAAAGGAGCCCGTCAGACTAAAACACCCTCTCTCATCCTATCTTGCGATAGGCCTCTACTCAACATCCTTTCAATCAAATTTATTAATCTAAGCATGCCCTCAACTAATATATATATGCATATACATCACAAAAGCATGTCCAAAGGGTGTAAAATTGCAATTGACAAAATACCATTCAAAAGCCACATAATTCAGGTAGCAAGCGATATGATATGCAATAGAGAACAAGTGAACTTACCCGGGATCCAGCAGCGATAGTAAACGTGCAATGCATGCGAACAAAAGAAAATCCTAAAAAAAGAGTCTCTAATCACATATACACATAAGGCAAAACCTAATTCTAAGGTGTCGCGCATTAAGTCGAAAGGTCAATAAAATCAAGAAATTAAGATAAACTAAAGAGGAGTTCTAGAAATCGTACCTTAATAGCGCTACAAAACAAAGGGTTAGTCCACATGATGTGCAAAATATGATGTTAAAAATGACAATCCTAAATTTCTAGCTTACATCTATCTAATGTAATTAAATCCAAAGCAAATAAGTCTTAATCACAAGTGTCGAATCATATAGATGAATATGTACATAGACAAGGATAAACTATGAAATACTCTTAAACTTTGAATTCAAGCTCAACTAATCATTATTAAAGCATGATTTAAGCCCTAGAACATAGAAAAGTCATTTAGACCCTTATTTACAAAGTAAGTCAAATGTGTCATAAAACTCTGAAAATTACAGAGAGCAGACCAGAACTTAAAAGAAATAAAAAGCCTATCTCCCATGGTTTGATCTTGATGATTTTTGGACTCAATATGCCTCTGTGAGTCTAGTTTTCAAATCAAAAAGAAAATCAAAGTTCCAACGGTCGGATCTCCAGGAATATGAAAAATACTAGACATCACTCAGCACTTTACAACCTTCTGTCCAGAATTCTTGCACGATTTATTAAAAATTGTAACAAAATCCGAATTGCTTTGTTCTTTTTAGGGCGACTTCTAACACATTAAACTTCATAGAAAAAATTATTTGGAGTCACAAAAACGTTATTAGAACTCTGATTGAATTGTTTCAAAAGAGTGTCACTGTTCTGAAACTATTCTGAAATTCTGGACAGATTGTATTTGTGTCACAAAACTCATGATCAAACCATGCTAAACATGAAACCACCTCAAAACAAAAATGACAGTGGTAGAATATTGTGTTATTGACACTTTCACGTTGGTTTCACTTGATTTCAACGGTTAGATTTCGAACAAAAAATCTTTGATCAAAAACAGTTTGTGGATTCACTGTTTTTACTTTGCTAGTTCGATTTTTATTTGGTAATTCCAACTATTAAACCATGAAGTTGAGTTGAACCAAACCACTTCTCTTGCCATTTGTTGGCCATTAGAGACTATAAACCTTTATTCTTCATAGATTTCAAATGAAATATGGATAGACTTCATGAAATCTATAAGATAAGGAATCTAAACCATGGAGATGGGTTTAGACTCAAAACTACATTCTCCTACCATTTGATGGTCATTGGAGAGGAAGACATGACTATGACTCATGAGTCCTAAAGGAATATAGAAGGGATTCCTCAAGACATCAAGTTTAGAAGATCCAAATCATGAGTATGGACTTGGATCCTCTTATGAAGTGGTGATCAAACTTTGACTCCTATGTGAAGCACAAGCCTACATGGGATTCAAAAGATCATGCTCAAGAGATCAAAAGAGATATTGAAGATCTCCAAGACCTTCAAGAGAAGAATATAAACAAGAAAGTGGAAGAAAGTAATATGGAAACAAAAGAAACTCCTAAGTTTACTTGATAAACAAAGAAGATAGTGAAAGATTTTAGGATTAGAGATTTTAAAAGAAGAAAGAAAAAGCCAATAATCTATGGTTAGAGGATCACCTCCAAATTATCCTCAAAGTTTTCTTTTCTTTGAAGATCTTCCAAGCTCTTCTCTCTAATTCTCTAAACACTCCCTTTTCTCTCTAAAAATGTTGGTGTAATGGAAGTATTTTTTGCATGTGATCTCTCTCCCAATATGTTTCTTGGTGTTCTTCTTGGTCTCCCCCCTTTTAGGAAGATCCCTTCTCTTTTATAAGCAAAATTACCAGGTATTTTTGGTGAATTTCGGAGCAAAAAACAGGTGTAATTCTCTCATTTGTTGGTACAATGTGTACTTTCTGAAATTATGCAGACTGCTGTCCAGCGCGGCAGTCCAGATACTGACGCGGCAGTCCGCGACTGCCGCTGCGGCATTTCATGACTGCCGTTACGGCACTTCATGACTGCCGCGCGACATTCATCAAATGCCGCGGCAATTAATGGATTGCCGCATTTTTGTCAGTCTTACTTTATCAGTTTTTGTTCTTATTCGCATGCGCATACGTATTGCTCTGCAAAATACAGACTTTAAAAGCGAACGACAGTCAGAAATCTGTGGCGGCATTCGGTGAACGCCGGAACGGCATTCTCTGACTGCCGCGCGGCACTCAGGGAGTGCCGCGGCAGTCTTCCGTGTGCCGCTTCTGGCTAAGGTTCCCCTTTTAGGTCTTTTCTCTTTTTGAAACAAGTTATTTTGAAGATCCTTTCCAAAAGTTGTGTTTTATATCTGAATTCTCCTAAATACCTGGTATTTTCCTCTTTCTGTGAAATTTTATCGCGTTCTGGAGAACTTTCTGAAGAGCTTGGAATACTTCGGATTTTTCGGTCATTGTCATCATTGGACGTGGAGGTGATGCTCTCCTAAATTCGACGGCCGGTCAAAATTGGGGTGTCTACAATCACCATTGAAGAACCAAGTCCATTTTGCCAAAGTTCACTACTGTGATGATAATCAAGGTATCACCACGAATTCATTTTTGATTCAAATAAAATGAAACCAATTGGAGAGTGTCCTTAACTCAATGATATTGATCTACGATTTTTCTCAGAATTTTAAAAAGTCATATGACCCATTTTCAAAGCACAAACACACAAGGCATACAATCTGCCAGAAACATCACAGCAGTGACACCATATCACGTTCACTGTTTGGACTACTTCAAGATTTTTTTTTCACTCCATTTTTTTGTCCATTAACTATAGCTTCTTAACTACGTTTGTGATTTTTTTTGATTATTTTTGGATCAGTTTCATTTTTGTAAAAAATCGTCCAATTTCAGTCGACAGTGCAGTCCCTATTTCTGAGTAAGGGTGCTTCTAAACTCAATTTCTCCCAATCCCCAAAGGATATTGCAAAATGGTTTGCTACCATGAAAACTAGACTCATTTGGGAACTTTCTCTCAAAATTTCAAAAAATTAGAAGCACCGGAACCCCCCCGTTCCATTTTTGGGAGACTTCTCTCAAAGCTGTGAGAAAACTGCACTTTGACATGAATTTTTGTAAAACTTTTCTTTTATCTCTTTCATTTGGGGTTTTGATCTTTTTCAAATGAATAAATCCTAGTATATTAGAAAACTTCTAAGAAAAAAAAAAGAATAAAAAACATAAAACAAAAAAAAAAAGAAATTTTATTTTTCTTTTTTACCAAATATTCACGTTTATCAAGTTGTTCAATAACTTTGATAAATGGAAGTTTGAGCATCTTTCTACTTCTACTAAAACCGAATATGCCTAATTTATCAAGTTGATCAATAACTTTGATAAAAGAAAATTCGAACATTTTTCTTTTGGGCACCGACCCTTACTTCCGGCATAAAAAATAAAAATAAAAAAAATCTCTTTTCTTTGTTTTGGGCACCGACCCTTACTTCCGGCATAAAAAATAAAAAATACAAAAAAAAAATATTTTTTCTTTCTTATGGGCACCGACCCTTACTTCCGGCATAAAAAATCAAAAATACAAAAAAAAAAATATTTTCTTTCTTATGGGCACCGACCCTTACTTCCGGCATAAAAAATCAAAAATACAAAAAAAAAATCTATTTTCTTTCTTTTGGGCACCAACCCCTACTTCTGGCATAAAAAAATAAAAATGCAAAAAAAAAATAAAAATCTATTTTCTTTCTTTTGGGCACCGACCCTTACTTTCGGCATAAAAAAATAAAAAAAAATCTCTTTTCTTTCTTTTGGGCACCGAACCTTACCTCCGGCATAGGAATAAAAGAACAGAAAAATGAAAAATATAAAAATACAAAAAAAAAAAAAAAAACACTTCATTCTCCACTCACTTGCACAAGCTCGTTTCAATCACAATCACTTTTCAAAATTCCTAGTTACACCATTTTTTCACTCAAATCACTTTTTCAAAACTCACTCTTTCAAAGGTTAAAGTCTAGGACTACACCGTACCTGTTAAAGTTCCTAGCTACACCAACTTTTACTTGAAACACTACTTCACACTCACACGGTCTACATCGACCAACCTTTTTCAAAACACGTGCACACATACACACACACTCATACATGTACAAAGCACAGAACTACGTACGGCCTGATTCTCGACTTGAGATACGTATGCAACCCCTCACCTGGGTGCGGCCATAACCACATTTTTTTTCCAATACTTGTACATTCTCACACACTATTTCTTTTATTTATGCCCCATTATCATGAAAATCACTAGAATTGGCAACCATGCTTTGCATGGATGTTTGAGGGTGCCTAACACCTTCCCTCGACATAATCGAGTCCCCGAACCCATATTTTAAAAGATCTTTGGTTTTCGCATGGCTATCAAGAGTCACACTTTTAAAGGGCCCACTTTTCTCAAAACTATTTTTTTTAAGTCAAAGATGAATTACTTTAATTGTCTTTGCAGGGGTCCTAACACCCAAAATGTTAGGTGGCGACTCTGAACATTTATATAGGCCCTACAATACTCTTTTTACCACTCCCAATAAAAATCAAGTCGCAATTTACCCACTTTCAAAAAAAGCCAGGCCCACAACACGACAGCCTGGCTGTGCCGAAAACGCGGGCACGACAGTATGTG
The DNA here is from genome assembly GCA_033977485.1 of Hydrangea macrophylla. Taxonomy (NCBI): domain Eukaryota; kingdom Viridiplantae; phylum Streptophyta; class Magnoliopsida; order Cornales; family Hydrangeaceae; genus Hydrangea; species Hydrangea macrophylla. Next base: position 56,549,315 of record CM066988.1, on the reverse strand, counting down.
TTAATAAAAGTAGCTTATAGTTACAGTTCTAATGACACTTTCGTTTTGTCATTACTCACAAATATATGTCGCTTCAAAAGTAATATTTATTGACACTTTTAATGACACTTTTTCTCTGTACTTATAAAGTAACCTTTACAGACGGTTTTATCAACACTTGGGTAAGTGTCTCAACAAGGCTTAGCGACAGAACCTACTATGACATTTAGGTAAGTGTTGGTATAACAATTTGTGATACAGTTTGTGACCTATTGTAAAAATTTTTTCTGTCTTTAAAGGCCTATTTTGTTGTGAATTTACAATGTTATGTGTATATGTTCACAATGAATTCAATGACAATTGCAAATCAAACACTTTTTAAACATGTATAACAAGTACAATAATAAGAAAATTGGTGAAAAAACACAACTCACTCAACCCAAAATTCAAAATAATGCTCAATCAAACTCAATGGATTCAAATTTGGTAAAATTTTACTACTATGCTATATTTGCTTTAAATCAGTGACAAAAGTTGCTTGATACGACTTGGTGAAATCCCCAAGATTGTGAATATATCAAATAATCAAGAGAACAACAAAGGGAAAAGAGAAAAGAGAGAAGAGAGAAGAGAAAAGAGAGCTAGGGTTTCTTATAACATGAAACCAAATGAATGAATACAAAAGAAAGAGACAAATAAGAATATATCTAGGTATGCAATATTATCCTAAAATAAAGTAAAAGACTAACTACGCTAAAGCTAAAAAGCTAAATATCAATACTCAAATACCCCCCTTCAAACTGAAGATGCTACAGCTAAAAGCATAGAGAGTTTGCCAACCAAAAAATGAAAACACTGAATCAGATGTGACTTTGTAAACAAATCAGCAATCTGTACGGAAGAAGAAATAAAAGGCAAAGTGATAGCTCCATGCTGTGGACACCGGGATTCCACCGCTTTGTTTTGTTTTGAAACTTGTTTGAAATTTGAATCAAGGAAAGAGAAAAGGTCTGTTGAAAACAGATACAGAGTCGCCACTTGGTCTTTAAGGAACCAAGAAACCTAATTTGACTCACCCAAATGGATAAAGGGCACCGGTCCTTCATAAACAAAGAACTTGGCTCGGGGTATTGGTACGAGAGAGGAAGGAGCCTTTGTCGCGACTAAAACACCCTCAACTCGCCCCGTCTTTTGACGGGCCTCAATTAGCATCCAAATAATCATCTTATACTATGTATGGTTCGGCAATTAATACTATGATAATATATTACATTACATAAGAAAACTTGAAATTGGAAGATCTAAAGATAAGATATCATTCATAAGATCTAAGCCAAGTATCACACAATGCAAAGTGAAAGATCACACAAATAAACCTAGGAAAAATCGTCTAATCACATATCAAATAATCAAGACTTCCTAATCTAAAGGGGGGACATGAATTATTCTTGAAACAAAATAATCAAAGAAATCAAAATATGCTTAGCAAGCTAGTATGATGCATGTTAATCTTTGAGGAAAAGAAGACCTCTCGATCCCCTGGATGGATGAGAAAGGATGATTAGATCGAGGGGAAGCATGAACGTGTGATCATGATCATTCCTTATAACCTTCATAGATTAGGAGCCATGAAGGCCCCAAATCTTGCATGGATGCAATGCATGTATCTAGAATGTGCCAAGGTTGTAGTGTGCTTTGTGTTCATGGATTCCTAGAATGACTTAGAAGTCTATAATGTGCATGAATGGATGGATGAAATCAATATGGGATATGTACAAATGTAGTATGAACTACTTCCTAAGATATGAACTAATTTGGAAGGCATATAAGCATCAAATCAAAGAATGAAAGTTAAAATGTGCTTGCTGTGAATAGTGGACAGAACAGTAACATGCTCTTGTAAAAATGGAAACGAGGGGTTAGGAATGTTTTCAATGCATGATTGTTTATGGAGATTTTCCTTATTGTGTCTAGAACACAACCCAAAAAGTCAATCTTTAATAACTATCACAGATTGAGAGAAATCATATGAACAACAGAGGTCACTCAGAAACAGAGTCCGTACTGTCTACTGAAATGTTGAAAAATCTTAGAAAATGAAAACGAGTGATCGAGAGGCCCATGTTATACAGAAAGTTACCTAAGACACTGATGTTTAAGGGAAAAATAAGTTGGGACCACCCCTTTTGGAAAATATTTCTGAAAAAGAAGTTGGAAGTTAGTCAAGCTGCTGTGACAGCAGAGGCAGAATGTTTGGAAGGAATGTTTGGGTCCAAATGGACCATTTTCAAGTACTTCCAAGTCAAACCAAAAATCATGGGTGTTCTCCAATGAGTTAGGAAGACTTTTCAAGTGGCCTTGCATCTATATGTTGAGTATTGAGTTCTAGAGAAATCTTTGAACTCAGATCACTCACTGTTTTGACTCACTGTTTTGAAGATTTTTGGGGAAAACAAGGTTTTCTTTCTTGAGATCAAAATGAGAGGGATTGAAGGGGGTTTTGGAATAGAGGTTTTGAAAATGTATTTTCAATACTCAATAAAGATCATAGCCACTTAAAATGCCAACATCAAACTCATCATCAAGAACCTCCAAGATTGTTGGAGAGATTTATTTTTATTTGAACATAACTTCAATACACTTCAAGAATACTTTGGAGGTATTGAAGTTATGATCATCATCTATCAAACATGTTTTTGAGGTCAAGAGCTACTATCCATAAGGATTCACTCACCCCAAACTTCATGTCATCATTTAGATGATGAAGAACTAGTAAGTAAATAAAGAAAATAAAAAAGAAATGAGGTAAGAAGAGATGAACATAATATGAACAAGCAAGTAAATAACAATCAATGGATGATAATCAATGTGATTTTGGACTTGTAGCTTGGTGTTTCACTCATAGATTTTGACATTTAGACATGGAAGTAGCTTCCTAACTCAAGAATGCTCAAGAATGGTGATTGGGATGTGAAGTATAAGAGAGGTAATGGAAGAACACAAGATTAGAACTCACTTTCTATAGCAAAATAGTAGGATGAAGCTCCTTTTCTCTCTTCTAAACCTATCTCTATCTCTCTTCTTCTCTACAACTTTTCAAGCTTTTGCACTGGGCCCCCCAAAATGAAGAGCAATGGAGGGTTTATATAGGCCAATTTGGGGTGGTTTTGGGATTTTAGAAGTGTTCCCATTGGTCCCAAACATCTGTGAACATAAAACTACGTCGTTTTGGTTTTCAATTAATCAAATTGGACCCCCCAAAAAATTACAAAAATGGACTCTGCGAAGGTTGAGTGCCGCGGCGGCACTGGGCCTCAGACGCCCAAAAATTTACGTTTAGGCCCCCAGAGGTTCCGGTATTCGCAAAAGGCCCTATTTTGTCCGAAATTCACAGAAAATGCATACGAACTCCAAATTGAGGTTGTGATATACCGTTGGAAAGGTAATGGAGTCTACTTTACATAAAAAATAGTTCGGGGATAGGTCACTTTGAAAAGTTTTGTGGTATTCGCGATAAAAGCTGATTTGATCACCTTTTTCGCCTTCGGAAATTCAAAATAAATTCGTTTTAAATCCAGGAATTATGTGCGATATACCGTTGGAAAGCTATTGACCTCTAGTATCCATGAAAAATATTTGAAAATTGTTTCGGTGCCACAATTCTAAAGTCAAATCCTGGTCAAACTGGTCAAACCTGGGATTCTCGGGAAGTTCTGGGAACCTCCGGTAGCTCCCAGGAGCCGACGTTTTCGCTCGATTCTCTTTTAAAACTCATTTGAATACTTTTCTAATGATTCTAGTGAATTCGGACGATTTTGGTCAAACTTGGTTAAACTTGGTCAAACTATGGTCAAACCTGGTCAAACCTTGGTCAAATCGGTCAACGGGGACTTTCGGGGAACTTTCGGGACTTCCGGGGGTCTCTGGGAGCTGACGATTTCATCTGGTTTTACTTAAAAACTTATTTTATTATTTTTCTTACGACATAGCATGTTTTCAGAACTTCGGGACCAAATCTGGGAGTTTTCGGGTTTTTGGGGCATTTTGGTCACTCTGAGCATTCTGAGAGATAGAGCTGACTTCCAGGAGTCCTTTTGAGACTTTTACGATCATTGTGAACCACCAAGCTATGGGTCTCCTAAATCTGATAGCCGACAAAATGGGGTGTCTACACATGCTTAAGGTGATGATGAGTAATATGACAATCAATCACTACATGCTTGGTCCTCTCATGAAAACTGAATTGTGAGCAATCTGAATAGCACTCTTATTATCACAATACATAAGGGAAGGGTGAGGAAGAGAGACCCATATCTGTACGTAGCTGGCGTAACCAAACAACCTCACGGGCAGTCGAAGCCATAGCACGATACTCAGCTTTCGTGGAAGACACATCAACAACATCTTGCTTCTTGCTATTCCAAGAAATGAGATAACCACCCAAAAATATACAAAATCTAGTAACAGACTTACGATCTGTAGGGTCAGTGGCCCAATCAGCATTAGAGTATGTACGCAGCTCCAAGGAAGAAGATGACAAAAGTGAAAGACTTTGAGATCGAGTGCCCCCTCAAATACCTCAGAATACAATGAACAACAGTCAAATGAACTATAGTAGGGGAAGTAGCAAACTGACTAACAACATGAATAACATGAGCAATATCCGAACGAGTAATAGTAAGATAAACCAAGCTACCAACAATAGTGCGATATAAGGTAGGATCGGGCAAAGGAACTCCATCAGAAGGGTAAAGACGAACATTAAGCTCCAAAGGGGTATCAACAATCTTATTGTTGGCCCAAAAATGGAAACCTTAGAGGGGGGGTGAATAAGCTTTTAGCGTAAATTTAACCTTTTTAAAAAACTTAATACAATTTAACCACAATCACAAATAATTATGTAAAGAGAGAAGGGAAGAGAAACTTGCAAATCGAGTTTTCAAGTGGTTCGGCAATCCACACACCGCAGCCTACGTCTACCCCTCAAGAACACCTCTTGAGGATTCCTTTAATCCGACCTACTTCATTAGTGTAGATCAAACCGTTACAAGAGCCTTGAATCTCTTCCAAAGAAGAACACCTCTTTTTTGCAATCAAGGGTTACTAACCCTCACTCTTTACAATTGATTTGGGTACAAATGATAACTCTCTCTCTAGAGTGGATAATACAATTAAAGCTCACACAACAACTCCTTAGTGAGTAGATAATACAAATCAAATCTCACTACAATATACTCTCAAAGAAGTACAAATCAAGAACTAGAGCAAATTGATAAACTCACACAACTAGGGTTCAAATGTGAATGATTAAAAATCAACAAGTTGTATGATTCAAATGGATGTTTTCCAATGGATTGATCAACATTAAATGGTTTGGGAAAACATGTATTTATAGGCCAAGAAAGATTATAGCCGTTAGTGGCAAAATGGTAAATATTTGGCCTTAAAAGAAAACTAGCCGTTATGCAGAAACTGCACAATCCAGTCGACTGAAGCCGTGACCCAGTTGACGATGCTTTTTTCAGTCGTCTTAAAATATGCCCGGTCGACTGAAGCATCGAGGCAGAACCTATGTTTTTCTTGCAGAAACCAGTCGACATAAAGGGGGCCCGGTCAACTGAAAATTAAAGCGTCCAGTCGATTGAAGAACTTGTTTAGTCGACTATTTTTCTACTGAAAAATAGTTTTCTAGTTTTGAAAGATTTATTCAAGTTTTAAACCTTTAAGCCCTTTATGTGTGATAATCAAAAAGCTTTACAAAATAAACCTAGACTCAAACAAAGGATAAAAGATCTTCAAGTCTTCAAACTTGATCCTTGTCGAGCTCCATCACTCTTGGACTTCACCATATGCTATCTCATAATCTCAAACAAAGTTAGAACATATAAATGCATAAATCAAGAGATAAGCACAAAAAAATGACTTGATAATTCATTAGAATAGAATCATTAAGAACATGCAATTATCACTAGATTTGTCATCATCAAAACAAAGATAAATAATGCCTTCTAACACTTATTATCAGTGAGGAGAGCACGCTCAAGAATGTCACCTATATACTTAGACTGAGAGAGATGATAACCTTTTGGAGAAAAGGCTACTTCAATCCATAAAAAATAACGTAGTGGACCTAAGTCTTTCATTTCAAAACAACGAGCTAATTCAGACTTCAACATTGCAATCTCTTCAACATGAACACCAGTAATAATCATGCCATAAACGTACAAAGAAATCATAATACGACCAGCAGTGGTACACCTGATAAAAAGAGCTGAATCACATTCACTTGGGGAAAACCCAAATGAGGTAATCACAGTGGAAAACTTCTCAAACCAAGCTCGAGGGGCTTTTTTAAGACAATATAAGGCTTTCTTAAGCCTGCAAACTACACCAAGACCACGAGGAACACCCGGAGGAGGAACCATATAAACCTCCTCTTGGAGGTCTCCATTCAAGAAAGCATTTTTAACAGCCATCTGAGTTATATGCCACTGACGAATAGAAGCAACTGTAATATGAGTACGAACAATAGTCATTTTAGCAACAGGAGCAAAAGCCTCCTCGTAATCCATACCATACTGCTAGAAAAAACCCTTGGCAACCAATCTTGCTTTGTATCGCTCAACAGACCCATTTGACTTGGTTTTGATTTTATAAACCCAACGAGAATCACTAGCACTCTTACTAGAAGGTAAACTCCAAGTGTCTGTCATATACAATGCAGAGAGTTCCTCTGCCATAGCCTGCTACCAAAGCGGATCAAGAGCTGCCTCTTTATAGGACAGAGGCTCAGAGAGATCATGAACTAAAGCTAAAAAGGAAGCAAAAGAATCTGAATAACAAGAAGGTGATTAAGGGAACTTACGAGTACGAGGAGGATTGCGAGGAGGTTTCACTGCCTAAGCAAGTGCTTGGGTGGCCTTTGGAAGGGAGGTAGCATCATGTGGTAAGGTACCAATATCAGTAGAAGTAGAACTATGAGGTGAGACAATATCAGTGGTGTATGGGGTTCGAGAGGGCATATTATCGGTATCATCATAGAATGGGTCAAGGTGGATGAGATCAGATTTAGTCAACTCATGATCATTATCAGGAATAGAATAGAAGGGTATGTGCTCAAGAAACAGAACATGGCGAGAGACATATAGTTTTTAAGTAACTTGGTCAAAGCAACGATATCCCTTCTGACCCTCACCATAACCTAGAAAAATACAAATAGTAGACTTTGGTGACAATTTGTTACACTCTACACGAGGTTGAAGGACAAAACAAGTACATCCAAACACCTTTAAGGAAGAATAATCAGGAGCATGCCCATACAAATTTTCAAAAGGTGATATACTTGAGTAGTGAGAGGACATAATTTTATTAATCAGCTTGACAGCAGTAAGGACAACCTCTCCCAAAAAATCACTAGGGACATATGCAGATAGTAAAAGAGAGTAAGCAGTTTTAATAATATGCTGATGTTTTCATCAGCAACACCATTTTGCTCAAGAGTGTTAGTACAAAAGGACTGGTGAGTAGTTCAATCTAAAGAAAGCAACCCATGAAATTTATGATAGGTATACTCTATACCTAAATCATATCTACAACATTTGATGATAGTAGAATATTGAGTTTGGACAAAAGCACGAAAAGGTATTGTAAATATCAAAGAAGTCTGAACGACGTTTCATAAGATCAACCCAACAGTAATGAGTACAATCATCAATAAATGATGCATAATATCGATACCCCCCTCTTGTAGTAATAGGAAAGGGTCCCCACACATTAGAATGAACTAAATCAAGTGGTGCAAGAGAATAAGAGATACTTCTATTAAAAGGTAAAGCTAAAAATTTTGCCAGTTTGCAACCACTACAATTAGAAATGTCATGAGTTTGTAAATCTCCTAATTTTCCTATAGAAGCTAAATATTTTAAACGAGAGGCTGAAACATAACCAAGGCAAGAATGGCTTAAATAAAACTATACGAAGATGAACTCAAACGAAAGGATGACAAGTCAACACTAGAAGTTGTAACCACTGGTACATTGAGCTTGTCTAAGATGTATTATCCCCCTTGCCTATGGCCTGTCCCAATCAATGTCTGAGATTGCGGATCCTGCACATGACAAAAAGTAGAAGAAAAAGAGACTAAGTAACCTACATTGTAAAGTTGACCAACAGAAACAAGATTCATAGTAAGATGGGGAATGTGGTAAACACTAGAGAGAGATACGTGAGGTGTGACAATAGACCCAACACCCGTTAATGGCATGGGAGTACCATCAGCAGTCATAATAGGCAAAGAGTTATGTCAGGTGACATATGATTAGAAGCTCCAGAGTCTAAGACCCAAATACCTTAGGACATACCTGAAGACATACTTAGTGAAGAGGTGGCCATAACATATGGCAAGGAACTTTTGAAATTGCTTAGCAAGAGAGGTCATGGACTGAGTGGATGGGGAAGGGGAACAGGGTCTAAATGAGTCTGATGGTGGTACAACTGCTGCAGTGTTAGATTGTGGAGACCTATACAAACACTACTGAGTTTGGTTGTCAAATTTCCAATGAGAAGGCTGAGGTTGCTGCTATTTTAGCGGTCGACTATGTGAGGGATGGTTGATGCTGTTGGGCTGGTTTGCTCGACCCAACCTAGGACATTGAGCCTTCCAATGACCATTCTGCTTACATTAACTACATACATCACTACCAACTCTCGAGTAAGGCTTATTCTGATTATTGGACGGTGGCCAAAAAGGAGCTGCTAAAACAGACGGAGTAGAGTCAGGGAGAATTCCCTTTTTGGACTGGGTCTTGAAATGTATTTTCTCGGCTACTATCTCATGGACAATAGAATCAACAGATGGAAGTGGGCTACGATGGAGAATGGACCCATAAAGGCCCTCAAAATCATCACAAAGGGCCATCAAAAACTGAACCAGACGTTGTTCCTCCCTACTAGCGATATATGGTGCAAACGTCTGCAATTCAGTCAAATCCATGAGGGCCAACTGATCCCAAAGATCTGTCATTGTGGAGTAGAACTCCTGAATACTCAATTTTTTTTGTTCAAGGGCACGGATATCACACTCTAATTGGTACCTCTTTGCAAAAATGGTCTGTATAAACAATTTGGCCAAATGATCCCGCACCTCTACATTTTCAAACTTTTCCAATTACATACCTATTGAGGGTGTAACGGAGTTGTTGATCCAAGTAATAATTTTTAAATTGTTTGTCTCCCAAACATCTTGCAATTCTGTATATTCGTCAGCCTTTTCATTCTTAGGTTTACTAAAATCCCCATTGACGTAACCCCACATCTTCTTCCTCTTAAGAAAATTTTTCATCACATAGTTCCAATATGAAAAATTCTTTCCATCAAGTTTAACACTAATCGCTTGAAGCGAATCATCTCTTTCACCAGCCATAACAAAAACGAAAAATCAAAGAACACAAAATAAACAAACCAGAATCAAAGACAGAGCCATAAAGACAAACCAGAAGCAGCGAGAGATCCAAAAACGAACGCGCGATCGCGAATCAGTGTGAGATCCAAAAATAAATCCGAATCAGTGAGAAATCCAAAGACGAACCAGAATCATCCGGAAAAAAAACCAAAGTAATGCTCAATCAAACTCATTGGATTAAAATTTGGTAAAATTATACTACTATGCTATATTTGCTTTAAATCAGCGACAAAAGTTACTTGTTATGACTTGGTGAAATCCCCAAGATCTGTGAATATATCAAATAATCAAGAGAACAACAAAGAGAAAAGTGAAAAGAGGGCTAGAGTTTCTCATAATATGAAATCAGAATGAATGAATACAAAAAGAGACAAATAAGAATATATCTAGGTATACAATATTACCCTAAATAAATTAAAAGACTAACTACCCTAAAGCTAAAAAACTAAATATCAATAGTCTAATAAGATGAACAAGGGCTTTGGTCGCACAATAACTTGGTAAAAATTCACAACTATACAATCTGCTTTAAATTATATATTAACACAAGTTCCTTGTTATCAACTTGGTGAAATTTCATAAATCAATAGAGAAATCTAATCAGGCACAAGGTGCATCATAATTTGGCGACTATTCACAACTATACCATCTAATTAGTTTAAACCAGTTTGTTGATTGTTACTAATTAACTTGGTGAAATTTTACAGATCAAAACTTAGATAAAGATTCACAACTCTGCAATCAAACCTGGATAACTCACAAGCATTGCTTCTTATATGTGATTGTAACTTCATAAAATCACACAAACAACTGCTAATCACATAACATTAAACGACAACCCGTCAATTGACTACTACTAATTAACTCGGTGAAATTTCACAAATCACAGAATAAGAAATCACTTACAAACTAGCTCGTTATTGCAATTTCTACGACTGCGATTCCGATGATTGCAATTCTACCGAATGAGAAAAAGATCAATACCTCAATCTAAGTCTAAATCTATACCTCAATCTGAATCTGAATCTAAACCTAATTTGGTAATTTGATTCATGTTGACACAAGTCTTAAATGGCTTAACAATCCTTATCTTCCATATAGACACTTGGCTTCATAAATGATGATGCTCTTCATCAATAAGATATACTAGCTAGTAATATACAATAGTACAAGTGGCATAACATCATTGGTGAGGCACAAAACTTCTGTCATTGCTTGATATTTTGAAAGACACCTCTCTCTCTCTCTCTCTCTCTCTCTCTCTCTCCCCTCCACCCCACATTTATCTATAACTAACTCAAGGTTGAAAACTTCTATTGCATTAAATTTAACAGATTTTACTATATAACCACGACATTTTAATTAGTTGAAAGTATGAGGGGTTGACAGTTTTTCTTTAAATTATTTTGGTCAAGAAAATTTGTCGCAATTGATTTGAAGGATATTAAAAATGTGCCTAATTTGAAAATATAAATAAAATGTGCCAATTCTTATGAATGATATTAAGAGAAATACAAACATGCTTTTTTTAATAAAATTTTGGCGAAAGGTCCCTCATATGTTATTCTATGGGTTTAAAGCCCAGCCCATTTTTGATTTATGTCTAAAGTCCATAAGATGTCTAAATTCCTTGGATCACATCCTTTTTCCACTAGAAATGAGTGTTATGAGGACGAAAATGCCCCTAGTTATTTCTACACACTTTTAGTTGACAACAACACACGCACACATTTGGGGCAAAATAGAGATGAGAAGCCATTTGCCCAGTAACACCGCCGAAGCAATAGCCAGAGGCGGCGTTGTTGTTGCCATTGCCGTTGCCATCACTAGAACTTGAGGCACCGACAATCATGATGGTGACAAAACGACGACAACGGGAGCTTGCAATGGTGGCGGTGCATCATACCCCACGTTCTCTTACGGTGGCAGGTCAGAGAGTATCGCTTGTTTCCAAAGCTTGTAAAACAATGTATGCATCTCAGAGCCTAGGATTTTTGTAGTTGAGAGAGGGATCGACGGTTACGTTCTTGCCCCTGTCTCCGAACATTTCTGGTAGTACAAAAGTTGCCTTACTTGATGAACATAGCTTCAACATCTGTGAGGCCACCATTGCTAAAGGAGTGAGTGTGGTCATGATTACCAGAACAAGAAGAGAATGAAGTGTATAGAGAGAAAATTGAGGTAGAGATTTTAATTCCAAAGGGTAGTAGATTCGGTTGGGAATTTAAGTTAGAATAGTTTTGAAAATTTACACCCATGTGAAATTTCACATAACTTTTTAAATGTGAATTTCACTGAACTTTTTTAATGTGAAATTTCAATCGCTCGAGTGAATTTTATATGACCTTTTCTTTTCACAAATTTCACATAACCATTTACGTGAATTAATTTTCAAATGGTGGAATGCATTTCACACGACTTTTTCTTCTCCACAAATAATTATGTAAATTTCACAAATCTTTTTCAACGTGAAATTTCACATAACTTTTTTAGCGTGATATTTTAGATGCTTGAGTGAATTTCACATGACTTTTTATTTTTCACAAATTTTATGCACCTAATTGCATGAGTGAAATTTCAGACTAGAGTAATTTCACATGACTTTTCTTTTCATAAATTTCACATAATCAGTTAGTAAATTTTCAGATGATGGAGTGAAATTTACGTGACTTTTTCTTCTTACATTTCTCATAATCAGTTATTTGAAATTTCAGATGCTTGAGTAAATTTCACAAAACTACTTGTTTTTTTTTTCTTCTTCTTCTTCCAGAATTTTATAGCGACAATGATATTTATTTGTTAGATCTCATAGACTTTAAAAATATAATTTAAAAAAAATGTTCTCATGATTGAAATTTATGGATTTTTAAAGTTTATAAAATAATTTAGAAAATTAGGTGTGAGTGATTGTACAATATAAATGCTAAATGGGAAAATGTGTTGAAAGTGTGCAGACATACAAAGGAGGGTTACTTTTTTGGTCTAAAACTTACTAGAGGACTTTTCACTAAAACATAAAAAGGGGATAGATTTAGTACCCAAAAAGACTGTTATTTAGGGCTTTTGACCAAATTTTCTATTTTTTAATAAGTCAAAGTGCGTTATTTATTTATTTATTTTTCATGGAGTAGATGAAGAGTGAAGCCTGTAATTTTCTAAGAGCAACTCTTGCACTCCTAAAATTTAGCTAAAAGTCTCACCTTTTATTTTAGCAGTCTCTTTTGAGAGTTAACCTATTATTTATCAATTTTTACTTTTTGGCCAGTAAGATCTGTATCAGTTGATATCCTAGTAAAAACTCTACATTTGAGATTTTTTGAAAAATTATGGAAAGCTAAACTGGCTCCCGAAAACTAGCTAGTAATTTTGAGATTTTGCAACGTAGCAAGGTATATACAGCATTATCAAAATTCATTCTGACAAAAATCCTTAGCTATTTTAGCTAAGGATAATACTTGGACACAATCTTCATACAACTTTCATACAACCTCCCCAAAAGATGTGTCTATCTCTTTCCTGTGTCACTGTGGGGTCCAGTGACATCACAGGAGAGAGATAGACACATCTTTTGTGGAGGTTGTATAAAAGTTGTATTAAGGCTGTGTCCCAAATATTACTCTTTAGCTAATAATGCACTTTAGCTAACTTGATAATTAAAGAAAAATATCACTATTAATTGATTTAGTATTTTCTAATTTTTTTTTATTTTTTTATTTTGCCTCAAATACACTTTGATAATTAATCTAGTTACTTCGAATTTTTTTAGTCCTAACAGACTGAATGGAGAGGAAAAATCATTAGAGATGCTTTTTTTCTTACGTTACATTACTGAATGTCCAGTAAATATACAAGAGAGCCATAGAATATTGACCATAAAAGGGGATATTATTCCCTAATATTATTCCCTAAAAACAGCAACAGAATATTGACCATATATTCTACATACTGACCATATATTCTACATATTTAACATATATTCTACAATGATACTTTCCGATACCCCCCCTCAAGGTGGCGCATGAAGATCGCGAATGCCCAACTTGCGAAGAAGATACACATATTGTCGGGTTCCCAAAGCCTTTGTAAAAATGTCTGCAAGCTGCTCATTGGTTGAAATGAACGAGGGACGAAGGTTACCGGCAGTGATTTCATCCCGAACATAGTGACAATCAACCTCAATGTGCTTGGTTCGTTCATGAAAGACTGGATTTTGAGAAATATGGAGAGCTGATTGACTGTCACAATGGAGCGACATTGGTTGATGATGTGGGATGCCGAGGCTGGACAGAATGGATCTTAACCATTTTAGCTCACAAGTGGTCATGGCCATGGACCGATATTCTGCTTCTGCAGATGATCGAGAGACAACGTTTTGTTTCTTCGTTTTCCATGAAATAGGGGAACCTCCAAGAAAGACCAGCCAACCCGTCAGAGACCGTTTAGTAAGCCGAGGCTTGTCGATAAAACTGAAGTTTCTCACACTCTAAAAATGTTTTTCGCAATGGTTGAAAGACAATTCAACACCCAAGTCAAAATTCTGCGAAGCGATAACGGGACCGAATTTACATGTCTAAAACAATTTTTTTTGGATCATGGGATAGTGTTTCAAACTTCGTGTACGGGAACACCACAACAAAATGGCCGTGTAGAACGGAAACATCAACATATCTTGAATGTAGCTAGAGCACTACGCTTTCATGGTTCACTTCCAATTGATTTTTGGGGTGAATGTATATTGACCGCGGGTTACTTGATTAATCAGACTCCTTCAAAGATTTTAGATGGGAAAACACCATATAGCGTTTTATTTGGACGAGATCCTACTTATAGTCACTTGCGTATCTTCGGTTCTTTGTGTTACGCGCATGTAACAATGAAGGACAAATTCGCTAGTAGGAGCAAGCGATGTGTGTTTGTTGGTTATCCCTATGGGAAGAAGGGTTGGCGCTTATATGACTTAGAGACACATGTTTTTTTTCATCTCTCGGGATGTTGTCTTTTCGGAAGGAGTGTTCCCTTATGCAGAAAACCTTTCATTTGAACATTAGGAGCATCCGAATGTCCCAAACACTCTTTTACAAGATGATGCGGGGGGCACCTTTGAGGAAGAACACTGGTCCAATCCCAATTCTCACGACCAGCCCATACCGACTAATATTCCCAGCAGTTCAGGGGGGGCGTTGCAGGGGCATACGGGCGGGAACAACAGCCCGGATGAGGAACCGGCTTCGGGCACCATGGATGATCTGAATGTGGGAAGAGGTCACCGCAAATAGGAGCCATCTGTCCGTCTTCGAGATTATGTTACTCACACCATTCAGAAAACAAGTCCATCCCATCCCTCACCCAAACCAAGGCATTCTTCAGGTACGCCCTATCCATTGGCACACTTTGTGAATTGTGATAATTTTTCTGCACAACATAGAGGTTTTCTTGCAGCCTTGCAACTAGAACGAGAGCCATCGAGTTACAAGGAGGCGGTTAAAGATAGCAGATGGAGGGAGGCCATGAGTAAAGAAATTGATGCTCTCGAAAGAAATGAAACTTGGACCGTGCAAGACTTACCCGAAGGGAAGAAGGCTCTCGGATGCAAATGGGTTTACAAAATAAAGTATAATTTGGATGGTACTATCGAGCGGCTCAAAGCTCGATTGGTAATCTATGGGAATCATCAGGTTGAAGGGATTGATTACCATGACACATTTGCTCCGGTGGCTAAAATGGTCACCGTCCGCATTTTCTTAGCAGTTGCAGCAGCCAAGCATTGGGAAGTTCATCAAATGGTTGTTCATAATGCTTTCTTACACGGTGATCTCTTGGAGGAAGTCTACATGAAATTACCACCTGGCTTTCCGGTCGGGACTCCCGGCAAAGTTTGCAGACTTCAAAAATCACTTTATGGCCTTAAACAAGCACCCCGATGTTGGTTTACAAAATTATCTGCTGCATTAAAGAAGTATGGTTTCCACCAATCATATTCCGACTATTCTTTATTCACCATGCAACGAGGTGAGACTCGGCTTAATGTGCTTGTGTATGTTGATGATCTTATCATATCTGGAAATGAGTCTGCAGGTATCCAGAAATTTAAAGATTACTTAAGTACTTGTTTCCACATGAAAGACCTTGGTGTTTTGAAATATTTCTTGGGTGTAGAAGTGGCGCGAGGGCCCGACGGATTTTCACTCTCTCAGCGTAAATACACCCTTGACATAATCTCTGAAGTTGGTTTGTTAGGGGCCCGACCAGCATCCACTCCTATAGAACAAAACCATCGACTGACACTATCCACAAGTAAGGAACTTGACGATCCTGAAACGTATCGGCGCCTGGTGGGGCGACTAATATATCTGTGTTTCACACGACCCGAATTGTCTTACTGTGTACATGTCTTATCTCAATTCATGCACAAGCCTCGGCGCGATCATTGGGAGGCAGCACTCCGAGTTGTTCGGTATCTTAAAGGACATCCGGGTCAAGGAATTGTATTGAGTAGTCACAGTCCGATGCACTTAGATGCTTGGTGTGATGCAGATTGGGCTGGTTGTACGCTTACTAGACGGTCTCTGACGGGTTGGCTGGTCTTTCTTGGAGGTTCCCCTATTTCATGGAAAACGAAGAAACAAAACGTTGTCTCTCGCTCATCTGCAGAAGCAGAATATCGGTCCATGGCCATGACCACTTGTGAGCTAAAATGGTTAAGATCCATTCTGTCCAGCCTCGGCATCCCACATCATCAACCAATGTCGCTCCATTGTGACAGTCAATCAGCTCTCCATATTTCTCAAAATCCAGTCTTTCATGAACGAACCAAGCACATTGAGGTTGATTGTCACTATGTTCGGGATGAAATCACTGCCGGTAACCTTCGTCCCTCGTTCATTTCAACCAATGAGCAGCTTGCAGACATTTTTACAAAGGCTTTGGGAACCCGACAATATGTGTATCTTCTTCGCAAGTTGGGCCTTCGCGATCTTCATGCGCCACCTTGAGGGGGGGGGGGGGGTATCGGAAAGTATCATTGTAGAATATATGTTAAATATGTAGAATATATGGTCAGTATGTAGAATATATGGTCAATATTCTGTTGCTATTTTTAGGGAATAATATTAGGGAATAATATCCCCTTTTATTTACACCCAGCCAGGTCGGATTTCAATTGTTGAATCCGCGGTCCATTAGTAATGGAAAAACGGTCTTTGATGTCGTTCCATAGGTTTTCGGCCACCTCTACGTGCGAAATAGTCGATCGCAACGTTGGTTCGATCGTGTTTCTTATCCAAGACACCAACAACGAGTTGATTGTCCACCAGTCTTCAAGATCAGTTGAGTTTTCCTTAGGACGAGGAATGGTTCCGTCAATGAACCCAAACTTCTTTCGGGCCCGGAGAGCCGTTCGAAATGAGCGTGCCCATTCATCATAGTTTTCGCCTTTCAATTGTACTTGGGTAATGGTTATCAAGAGAGGTTATGTCGTATGGTGAAATCGTCCTCCGGGAGTCACCGGACGATTTGGTTTCATCTGTCATGATTTAGAGTTTAGCTTTATGAGCCAAGGCTCTGATACCATAACAGACTGAATGGAGAGGAAAAATCATTAGAGATGCTTTTTTTCTTACGTTACATTACTGAATGTCCAGTATATATACAAGAGAGCCATAGAATATTGACCATAAAAGGGGATATTATTCCCTAATATTATTCCCTAAAAACAGCAACAGAATATTGACCATATATTCTACATACTGACCATATATTCTACATATTTAACATATATTCTACAATGATACTTTCCGATAAGTCCCTCTATGAATAATTGCATCAATTAAGGTCATCCATTTATCAATTGATGACAATCGTTATTAACAAATACGACGATTAAAATTCTCAAATATATTTCTTCAATTCAAGTCGTCTGTCTTTGCTCTTAATTTAAACCGATGTAAATGTCCTGGATCTTAAGTGATTGTATTTGTAAATTGTAATAGAGAACCTTTAACATTATTTGACCTTTAACTTTATTTTTGTTTTAGATCCTCTCCACATGCATGACCATAAGTTACAGTTACAAGGGAAAAATAAGACTAAAGCTTATTTTTTTCAAATAAATATTGGACTGAAAAAAATTGAGAATCAATGAAAGCTTATAAAATAGAATATGAAAATTAAGATTAAGTTTAAAAATGCTGTAAAAAAAACATATATGTACATATATATATATATATATAAGAAAAAGAAGATTAAGTTTAAAGAAAAGCCAAGACTAAAAGAAAATGCTGGACAGAATGAGAAAGTTTGAAAATTAATCAATATGAAGCTAAAAATTAGTTTTAGATTAAAATCTAAAAGTAAAACTGATTTGAGAATAATTAGACAATGAAAGTTATGTTTAATTGTCCTTATCATACTATGAAAGTAATGCTTACGTTTTTCAGTGCAGATCATGAAAAAAATAAGACTTATGAGCATGTCATTAATTAGCGAACAAACAGAACATCATAGTCAAACTTCTAAAAAGGGGAGGTGGAAGACATTAAAATTATTTTCTGAATATCGTATGAAGTAGATTAAGAGTTTAAAACATATTAGAAAAATTATTATTACTCTATTCAATATGTTTTTGATCAAAAAAAAAAAATTGATATTTTTGTTTTAAAATATGATGATTAAATACTAAAACAAAAATGAACAAGAAAATTAGAAAAACATAATTTATCTTCCATTTGTAGGTTATGTTTCTAAAAGAGCATACGAAATAGGTCAAATAGCTGGAGAACATTTTGCTCCCCTATAAGTTTGTTCTGAATCCACAACTGCAAGTCAACAACCACCCACCTATTGCTTACCCATGGTCTCCAATAGATGATATGTGTCCAATTTCATTCCCATTTTGTTCCTGTATTATCAATATAATTACTGAAATGGGACACATGTCGCCTACTACAGACCTAAGTGAGCAATATGTGAGCAAAAATACTCTCAAATAATAGAGTAATTTCAGAAAGTTTAGTTATTAGAAAATGACAAAAAGTTAGATATATGTAGATTTGAAAGACATCTCTCTTTGTCTCTCCTTCTCTCCCCACTCAAATTTTTGACGTATCTCATGTACAAGGTTTCCCCACCACCCATGTATATATGTGGTCCGAGTTTAGTGTAATTTACACTTGCTTGGTTGCAGGATGCTAAGCATGAAGATATTTGAATGTATCTCATGTACAACGATTCCCCACCACCATGTCTACTTGTGGCCCAAATTTATTGTTCATATACTTGCTTGGTTACATGAATAATGAATTATTCATTAAGATATATACTAATATCCACAAGTGGCCTCAAATGATTGGAAGATACTGTAGACACTCTAATTTTGACCGACCGTTGAATTCGGGGGATGATTACCTTTAGACCGATGACGACAATGTTCGACAAAATTCGAAGGTTTTTCAAATGATTCAAGTTACTCAGAAGATTCTCCAAGCTCCAGTTAAGTTTTCAAAAGAAAGGAGGGAAATTCCATTATCCAAGACCTTCCCCAATTGATCTTCAGTTACTGGTTCTTCTTCTTCTTGTTCTGATTGTTCTTCTATAACCTCATTTATTCCTTCTTCATTTTCTAATTCTCCATAGATTTCTTCCAAAGCCTTTTCTTCTCCTTCACTTAAAAGCATAATAGAGATTAACTGATTTTTAAAATCATCATCGATTTCTAAAGCATTAATTTTCTGTTTTACCCTGCATTGGCTTTTGTAATGACCTGGTTTACCACATTTAAAACAAATAGGGACTTTTCCTTTTGCCTTAGGTTTCCCTTTGGCTTGAGGTTTCCCTTTTGGTTTGGAATTTCTGGTATTACCAGTCTTGGGTTTTGAAGACTTTCTAAAAGTTTTCCTAGGTTTCCTATCAGGTGTACCCATATCATAACCCAACTGTTTACAAAAGTCTCCCAATTCTTTATCTCTAGAATTTCTCTCTTTCTTCATTTGTTTTCTTAATTTTATATCATTGCAGAGAGCTAATCCTTTAGAATTAATTTCACTAATTAATTCTCCATAAGTATAAGCATCATAAGGAATTGTATTATTATTTTTATTCCTTATTCTTATCCTTATTTTTTCAGCAAAAAGAGCGGGCAGTCCTGCAATAAATCTTTCTTTCCAGAAATCCTGACTAACATCACTTCTGTACATTAATCTGGATAATAAAACATCTTTATACCATTTGAAATGGGCTAAAGTAGGACATTTGAGATTGATTAATAAATCTCTTCCTCTTTCAAGCACTTGAGAAATATCTCCAAGGAAATGAAATGTTATAGCGATTAAAAGAGAGACTACAACATCTAGAATGGGTTCCCCATTTCTTCCTAGAATAGGGTTTCAATCTTCCCCTGTTTTAACAGCGTTAATAATCTCATCTCTTTGAGTCCGGGTTAAGAATTGGTTCCACCATCCATGAAGTTGTCCAGAAAATCCGGAGATTAGTAGATTTACTACTATAACTTCTGGATTAGGGTCATTAACTCTAACTCTTATAGCACTAGCAGCCATAACCATATGTTGGAGGATTATAATGACTTGGTGATCAGACATCCCATCAATAGTCCATTCATAAATGGAATTTCCATTGTATTGCATTGGATTGATGGTTGGTCTTTCTTTAAACTGAAGATCAATTGGGGAAGGTCTTGGATTATAATTCTGGGTTTCAACCGTAGAATTAATGAATTGACTCTCAAGAGCAACAATATTCTGAGGTTATTTCCTCATTTTCACCATTATGTGAAATTGCATTACATTGCACTTTATCAGTTTTATCTTCATCTTTTGTTCCTGATGAAGAAGGTTTAGAAGGTTCAGGTTTTTTTAACATCCTCTGTTTTACTCCATGGAGTATCTTCAATAGAATTCCATTTAGTCTTCAGAAGAACAAGAAACTCTGAATTGTTAGGAGAAATAACCAAAGGTTTTTGCCACACGTTAGTTTTAACCTGTTTAGGTTTAGGTAAGGCAGAAGGAAGGGTAGAAGTTTCAATTTGATCTATTGCAAGTTGATGTTTTATCAGACTTATGTTCTCTTCTATTCCGCTTCCTTGTCTTCCTAGAGATTGTAAGAAGATGTTTGTAAAATTAATTTGCTCTTGCAAATTACATGTTTCTTCTTTTGTTGCCATCATAGCTCTTCTAGGTGATTCAGGACCAATATCCTTCTTGATAGGTGAACATTTAGCCTTTTCGTTAGTTTTCCTACTTCTAACATAAATGCTTCCATTAGAAGGATGAATACTTTCATGTATTTCTCCTGAAGGACATAATATCCATTTTCTTAAAATAGGATCTGTAGTAGCATCTATGCCTCTTGCAAGGTACCATTTTAACCATTTAACATATGTGACATGTTTTTTTTAACAATTTTCAAATAGATCAAGAATTGTTGTTTGAAATTGTTTTGTGCCTCTTTTGGAAATGTTTTTAACATTGCCCTATTTTGTTTATTTTCTGGTTTAAGATAATCTTCATTTAAAAGATTTTTATCTCCTTCAAAATCTGAAATAATATTAACAGAGTATTCTTTAGAAAATGAATTTCTATCTTCTTTGTAGATGACTTTAGGAACTTGAGACTCATTACAATTTTTAACTCCTTGAATAATGGGTTCTTTAAACTCATTTATCGGCTCTTTCCCCGACCTCCTTCTAAAACTATTAGTTCTTCTGATTAAACGGGAAGTACTACTAGTTATAGAAGATGCCGAGTCAACAGAATGTCGAGATGGAGATCTAAGAATAACATTCCCTTGTTCATCTTGTAAAACTTCTTGAGGTTCAAAATTCTATAAAGTATTTTGAGGTTGGGAATTTTCTAAAATCCATTCTGTCGGAGGAGTTATTTCAGACCATTTGATCATTCTGGGGATAGTGACCGCAGACTTATCCATATTAGCTTGGATCAAGGTGGTGGTCTGATTTTTCTCATTCTTAGTAATTAGAGTTTTAAACTCTAGACACATGGTAGTCATTACCTTATAGTATAACCTATATCCAACCTATATATTTTAACTTCCAAATTTCATATTATATCTTTGGGTTTGGATATTAAAGGTAAGGACATCCAGAATATTAATATCTATAAAGCTAACAGTGAAGTCAAGGTAGCAGTTAAAATAAACTGGCCCATGACAAAGACTTGATTCAACCATTCCTATTAAGGAATCCATAAAGTTTAGATGTCTAGCATCTCTTAAGCATGCTAGAAGGGAAGTATCTAATCCTTTAAAGGTCATAGGTCTAATACTAACTTGTACCATGCCTATATGGAGGAATTTAAAACCTCTAAGAAGGTAATCTGAAATAGCTTGTGGAGTTAACATTTGGAAACTATGATTTTTATTCAAAATCTGAAGAGTAGATTCCACAGTCTTTATTTCATAAGATTTCTTCTGTAGAAACGGTTTTCTGTAATACAGATTATCAATAGGCATAACAGGCATTTTCCAATTCTTTAAGAATTCTTCTATCTTGTCTATTGAAACTTCATCCATATTTTTAACATTATTAAAGTCAATCTTTCTTTCAAGAAAGTCTTGTTCATTCATGGTACTAGTTCCAAAGTATTTAGCTAAGGTCTTCATTGCTATACTGATGTAAGATAATGCTTCTTCCTAAGACACGTTCCAGACACGTTCCAATCCTAACGCCTACCTGGCAACAGCGAATCTATGCGTCCTATGTGTCCTCTCCACATGCATGACCATAAGTCACAGTTACAAGGGAAAAATAAGACTAAAGCTTTTTTTTTTCAAATAAATATTGGACTGAAAAAATTGAGAATCAATGAAATCTTATAAAATAGAATATGAAAATTAAGATTAAGTTTAAAAATGCTGTAAAAAAAAAACATATATGTACATATATCTATATAAGAAAAAGAAGATTAAGTTTAAAGAAAAGCCAAGACTAAAAGAAAATGCGGGACAAAACGAGAGAGTTTGAAAATTAATCAATATGAAGCTAAAAATTAGTTTTAGATTAAAATCTAAAAGTAAAACTGATTTGAAAATAATTAGACAATGAAAGTTATGTTTAATTGTCCTGATCATACTATGAAAGTAATGCTTACGTTTTTCAGTGCAGATCATGAAAACAAATAAGACTTATGAGCATGTCCTTAATTAGAGAACAAACAGAACATCATAGTCAAACTTCTAAAAAGGGGAGGTGGAAGACATTAAAATTATTTTCTAAATATCGTATGAAGTAGATTAAGAGTTTAAAACATATTAGAAAAATTATTATTACTCTATTCAATATATTTTTGATCAAAATAAAAAAAAAATTATTGATATTTTTGTTTTAAAATATGATGATTAAATACTAAAACAAAAATGAACAAGAAAATTAGAAAAAACATAATTTATCATCCATTTGTAGGTTATGTTTCTAAAAGAGCATACGAAATAGGTCAAATAGCTGGAGAACATTTTGCTCCCCTATAAGTTTGTTCTGAATCCACAACTGCAAGTCAACAACCACTCACCCATTGCTCACCCATGGTTTCCAATAGATGATATATATGTGTCCAATTTCATTCCCATTTTGTTCCTGCATTATCAATATAATTACTGAAATGGGACACATGTCACCTACTACAGACCTAAGTGAGCAAAAATACTCTCAAATAACAGAGTAATTTTAGAAAAGTTTAGTTATTAGAAAATGACAAAAGATTAGATATATTTAGATTTGGAAGACATCTCTCTCTGTCTCTCCTTCTCTCCCCACTCAAATTTTTGACGTATCTCATGTACAAGGTTTCCCCACCACCCATGTATATATGTGGTCCGAGTTCAGTGTAATTTACACTTGCTTGGTTGCAGGATGCTAAGCATGAAGATATTTGAATGTATCTCATGTACAACGATTCCCCACCACCATGTCTACTTGTGGCCCAAATTTATTGTTCATATACTTACTTGGTCACATGAATAATGAATTATTCATTAAGATATATACTAATACCACAAGTGCCCTCAATGATTGGAAGATACTATACACTCTAATTTTGACCGATCGTTGAATTCAGGGGATGATTACCTTTAGACCGATGACGACAATGTTCGGCGAAATTTGAAGGTTTTTCAAATGATTCAAGTTACTCAGAAGATTCTTCAAGCTCCAATTAAGTTTTCAAAAGAAAGGAGGAAAATTAGGTGTTCGGGAAACTCGGATATGAAATACATGTGAGAGAAACAGTCTAAAAATTAATTTCAGTATAAAATATATAGAAACATATATATATTGATTTAAAAAATAAGAGAGTTTTGAAAAGAAAAGGAAAAGAATTTTTTTATAGAAAAGAATTTTGAAAAGAAAATTGGGAAAAAATATATATAATCCATATAATATATATTAGTATGTGAGCATATAAGTATATAAGTAGATATTTAAAAATAAATAAATAAATAAATAAAAAGTGGAAATCCCGTTAGAAGCGGCACGCGGCATAGCTGGCGGCACTCGCTGAGTGCCGAAACGACATTCGTTGAGTGCCGCAAGCAACTAAGTGAGTGCCTGTTTTTCTCAAATACGTATGAAATATTCTTGCATATGGGTTTTTCACCAGAATTTACCTAATTGACCCTTTGAGAGTGGTTCGAATTTACCTAATTTACCCTTTGAGAGTGGTCTATATAAAGAGGTCTTCATCTCCATTATAGAGATCTTCTTCCATCCTTATCCTTTCTTGGAGAATAAGATATATATATATAGATTATACAATAGAGAGAGATTAAGAGGATTTTTGAAGAAACACACAAGAGCTTTGAAGAATTTGAAGAAGGAGTTGAAGAATTTGGAAGATCTTCTTCAAGAATTAAGAAGAATCCTAAGGTTATTAGAGGTAACCTTCTAATCCTATATAGACTTACGTTATAGTTCAATTACAAATTCAAAGATCTAGGACTTTTGCACATTTTCAAAACCTCTCTTCTTACCTTATTTCATCACACACTACATAGAATTTGTGATTGAATTTTCATGTGTTACTTTCATTAATTTGGATCTAAACAAGCCTTGGGGTTTAAGATCAAGTGAATTTTAAAGTAAAACTTAGCTTGGATAATCAGTAAAATTTTTATTTTACCTTTTCTTTGTTCTTATTTTACTCATGGGAATTGTGGGATCTTCAATATCTCATTAATTCCCATGAATTTGATCCTCTAGTCTCCTATGATCGTATGATTTATATGGGGATTAAGGTTGATCATGGTTATATCCACACATGATTGGATGGGTTCAAGTCTTAGTTCATGATTTGAATCCTCCAACTAGTAATTTCATGGAATCCCTTGTATATTCCATGGAGGTTTATGTGGATTAGCTATGTTTAGTCTCTAAGGACCATTAATTTGAGAGGAGAGTAGGATGTAATAAATTCATACCCCTCAAGGATCACCAACTTGAGAGAGGGATTGACTTAATAACTTTTATGATTTAAATGTTATTATTGGTGCAGTGAATTCATGAACCCACTGTGATCCAAGAATTTTTTATTAAATCATGGTCCACGGGAATTGAATGAGACCAATTGGAGAATTCTCATAACACATATATGTATCACTTGATTTTTTGTTTTGATGAGATTTTATGCTTAAGATGGTTTGGCCTTATGATTTGTGCACTAGTCACTCTTTGTCCGAAATTTTAGAACAGTGAGTCCATTTTAAACTTAGTAGATCAGAACTTTAATCAAGCTTTTTTGATTTAAAATAAATTTTTGTAGGAATTTAAATATGTTAACAAGATCCCTTAAAAACAATGAAGTCATTCGGATTTATTTGCTATTTTTAGAAAATCATACAAAAACTTTGGATAGAGAGTTGCAAATTCCTAAGTGATGTCTAGTTTTTGCCTAATTCCCGGAGATTGAATCATTTGATCTTCAATTTTCTTTTTGCGTTAGAAACTAGACTCATAGAGGCATAACATACTAAAAAATCATTAAGATCCAACCATTGGAAGTATGATTTTTCTATTTTTTAAATTCAGGTTTCTTCTCTGTAAATTTTGAAATTCTGTCACAGTTTTGATAAATTTTGTTAAGTCTAATCTAAATGATCATCTAGTGCCCTAGGACTCAAACCACGTTTTAATAATGAATAATAGGACTTAAACCCAGAGAGAAAAATGATCCAAATCAATGATTAATTCATAGCTCATTCTTATTCATATCCATGCATTCATTCATGTATGTTGGCCGATGCTTGTATTTAGGGCTAATCCTTGGTTTAAGTGGTACTCAATTGAACCTTGTTGCACATAATCATGGGTTCCTTATGACTATGTTGGAATTATATCATCTCTATATGGACATTACATTGGCTCATAGTTGAGACTTGTATATCTATAGCGGTGCTATGTTTCCAACTAGTTAAAAGGAATTCATAGTTATGTCAATTCCTTCTTTACTTGATAGATTTAAGCTAGAAGTTTAGGAATGATTATTTGATATTATATCTTGTTTAAAGCATGTGGACTAACCCTTGTTTTGTAGCGTCTTTTGAGGTACAATTTCTTAACCCTTCTCTAGTATATTATTACTTCTTGATTTCATTGATTTTTGACTTCATACACGACACCTTAGATTAGGGTTGCCTTGTGTATATACATGTGTTAGAGACTCATTTTCTAGAAATTTTCTTTTATTTGTGTGCATTGCATGCACGTCTCCTTTCACAGCTCTCAGGTAAGTTCCTTTGTTCCCTATTGCACATCATATTGCTTGCTAATTGAATTACATGGTTTTGGATGCTATTTATCGTTAACAATTTTACACCCTTTTCGACATGTTTGTGCTATGTGTATATATATATCTATGTTTTATTTGAGGGCATGCTTAGATTAATAATTCGATTAAAAAAGGATGTTGAGTAGAGGCCTATCACGAGATAGGATGAGAGGGGGTGTTTTAGTCCGCCGGGCTCCTTCTCCTCTCATTCCATAATCCCCGGACCTAGAAATCTCTGGTTTTCCAAAAGACCAGTTTGCTTTTAAATTGGTTTCTTAATTTTCCTTTAAAAATTAAGTGGCGACTCGTATTTGAATTTAAAATTTGAAAAAGAATTTAAAAAGTGTGGGTAAAACTGCGAGTATCCACAGATACAAAGAACTTGAGACATTTCCTGAAAATTTTGGCAAGTGGTAGAGAGAGCACCAAAATGTCACCAACCAGTAAGAGTAAAGATAAAGATCTCAAGAGATAAGGACCCTTGGTCCTCCCAACTCATATTAATACAAGCACTCATAGCCCATGAAACTCATCCCACAAGCAACTTAACTCTTCCTTGAATACTTAGTTTATTTCATTAAGCTTTTCTTTTACTTCTCCAATGGTGGCCTCAACAATGGCTCTCTCTTCCTCTTCTCTCATCGGATAGGCAGTGAAACTCTCGCTGTCTACTTCTGAGCTCCTTGGTAATGGAAGAGTCACTATGAGAAAGACGTCATCTAAGTCTGTCTCCTCAGGTAGCCCTTGGTATGGCCCAGATCGTGTCAAGTACTTGGGCCTATGCAACAAATTTTGTCCCCGGAAAGTGAGTGAAATGATGAGAGATAATGTTATTGAATCGGGACTGAATTGAAGGATATTATTCAATCGTGTGATGTAAACTAGTCTAATGAATTCTATTGTTCTGATTTTTTTTTCACTTTGACTTAATGTTGGCATTCTGCTAGTCATTTGCTTGCTTTGAGCATTACTGTCATAGCTTAGTAATTGTCTAAACTAATCCATTTAAAATTTGAGTGTCATGTTGGAACATGTAAATAAGATTGGAACGGAATTATCGATTTAGTAGCCTTTTTAACAAATTACGGGCTGAGTCGTTGAGCTCGCTCTCTTTAAGACGTTTCGCGGCTCTGCCCAAAGTGTGCAAGCAGTTCGTACTTGCCACGCCGTCCTCAGGATAAAACAGCCCAGAATCGCCTCTGTCTCAATTTTGCTTTGCACCAAGAAAAATTGGTATACTAAACACCCTTTCCGAATTTGTTGCTCGATAAACACAAATTAAAAAAACTCTCTATTTTGGAAAAAAAGAAACTCGCTGCTTTTCCTCTCTCTGAAACTTGAAGAACTTAATTCTATCGTGCTTAATTTGTTGTTTTGAGAAAGAGTCTTTGCGGAGAAAATCTTGATTTTTGTCTCTCAAAAAATGTGTCTAAGCCACTATATATAAGAAAGAAACTGATCACCCATGTGATCTTAACGTTATGTATACATATATATATAATATACTATAAAGACACATCAATGATAAAATGTATCATTATAACATTAAATTTTATATATTAATGTTGTTGACAGTTTCTTTACAAAAAAAAAAAAATAATAATAACGAACTTTCTTTAATACAAAAACAATTTACTTTTAGTGGAGTTAAAATACTAGCCCACTTAAAAAAAAATGACCACTTTTATAGTATCTCAATCACATCTTTAAAGAAATAGCATTTTGTATCATTCTCATTTTTATTGAATACTCCAATAATCCCCCACTGATTTTAATAAAAAAAATTTTATACAAGAATTTTTCATCGAGCAACTGATCATAAGACTGTACATAAGTATAGGTGTTTTTCAACTTGGACCGTTACGTAGTGATAGTGCTTCCGATTATACTAGAGCAATCATAGTTTTGAACTCTATCTCAGACAACACCACACACACACAATCCTACTAGGGTAAAGTTCAAAAGTCATCACTTTATGGCCATTTGCTTATATCCCAGTATAGTGAAAGTTCTAGAGAATTTGCCCAAATTCTATAGGAAGCAGCCACACTTCCACAATCGCATAGGTGAGTCTAACAAGGATACTCCTATAGCTAGGTATCCCACTCAACATAGAGTTTAGATCTCATTAAGAGTTATAGTAATTCATCTTTTTATCGCTTCATGATATCATGCTTTATAGGGATGGACTAGGAGTATTAACTCCTAGTCATAGTAATAGCATGATTCCACTCATATCACTTCATGACTTTTTTTACCCTTTGAACCTATTTCTTGTGATATCCAGTCTATAGGTTGGGTTACCATCACAAGTGACTCAGCTATATATTGGCTTTAGTCCCATCCCTTTCTAGGTTTTTCAAACATTCTTTAAACCTAGTCCTTTCGTCAAAGGATCAGCAATACCTCAGCCTGTACATAATCCACACTTTTAGCTTCTGTCGAGAAAAATTCTTTAATAATAGTTCTTTCGACTTATTTGTCATCTATTACCATTATAATGGTTTTGTACTTTTTGCAATAGCTGCGGTACTATGGTAGTACATAAAACAACTGGTATCAATCTCTCCCATAAAAGGGTATCTTATAGCAGGCTTTTCAGCCAAACTTTCTCCTCACTAGCAATAGCTATTGGTATCATTTCCGGCTCCATCATGGACTTAACCAAAATAGTCTACTCTTAGACTTTCTTAAGATTGTGGCCCCAAAAATACTAAAAAGTGTATCCACAGGTGCTCATGGAGTTATCTGAAAGGATATATCAATCAACATTGCCATATCCTTCAAGGATAGTGTTAAATTTTTTTTAAAAATATAATTTGACTGTTGTGAACCTTTTAAGATAAAATATGACTTTTTCAATAATATAAAATATGACTTTTTCAATAATACTCCAATAGTGAAAGTATAGTCATTCGTGGCTTTGGAGTCTTTTGCGAGGAATATCAATTGGTCATCACCATAACCTTTAAGTACAGTGGAATTTTTTTTAAACAAATTGCCAAATTGATTGTCCTTTTTGAAATATCTCAAAAGTTCTACACATTGCATAATTGATTTTGAAATTACATACTTATCGATCCTCAAAAATTTTGGTTAGAATATTAGCCTTGAAAACCAAAAATTTAGTTCGTTTGAATTTTTGAAGTATGTAATTCATTCACACAGTAATTCCTTACTTATCTTCGAGGCATGCAAGACATTTTTTGATGATGCCAAAATCCGGGTAAGGATAACTTAGAGGGAGAGGGATGAACATAGGTTATTTGTATGTGGTTCGGCCCCTTTAATGAGTGACCTACGTCCACGTGTGCGCCGGTGCGCTTCACTAACTGATCACCGGTGGCTGTTGGTGAGCCAACAAGACGGGCTGCTACCAAAAACCGACCGGGTATATGCATAATAGTGATGTAATATGCTATTCTCTAGTTTAAGAATGCGATCCCCTATACAGGGGTGAGCGACCTCTTTTACAGGTGCAAGAGGCCACCCGTACAAGGTAAATTATCAGATTAGAAAACCCAATCTGATTACAATTGGTTCATAAGATTCAAGGAGAGTTTCCTAAGTGGTTTAGGAAACTACTTGCTCTTTCCATTAGTCCTTTAGCTAGGATAGGAAACTGTCTGGAGGCTTACTGGGCAAGTAGTCATACCCTCTTGGAGTGCGCCCACATGGGGCCAGTCTAGATCTAATTCCCAAGCTGGAGACCGCACCGGGTAGTTTTGCACAACTGTTTAGGAGGGTTTAGTAGTTAGCCTAATTTTAAGATGACTCGGCTTTTCTTTGCTGAGGTGGCGAGGCTTGACTTTGACCTAATATTTTTGTATATATTTGCTGCCCCCTATTTTCAAGGCTAATGTGATGCTTCATTGGATGAGGATTGAAAATTAGTACTGATCTGGAAAGCCATCCAGGAAGGAGGCTGGGATCCTACCAGGGGATGACCGGTCGTGCCGGTCAGCCAGGGTCTAGACCGAGCGGTGGCTCTGAGGCCCCAAGGCCGATATCTGTCATATGTTAACTAGTGGTTGGCCTGGTTAGGATCCAACAAAGTCAGTGTTGATGTAACCGACCAGTTGTATGGTAACCGGACCATCACGTCATGCATTTAATGCGCATGCCTTTTGAGGCGACGCTCTACGTGCCCGAGGTGACAATTGTCAGGCAGTTTGAACGGGAAAGCTTTGTTGCTATTGGATGGGGTTTGATCTGGGCCATTGACGTCGTGTATATAAGAAACTTGTCCATTTCATTCTTTCTTACTACCAAGAGATAGAGACAACCGATCAGTTTTGAGAGCAAAAGTCCTCGATCAAGAATCACGAGTCCTTTCTCTGCGCTCTTTTTTGTAAGTCTCTGCTTCTCAGTTCAATTCAGTATTTTCCACCATCTCTTCTTTCTGGAGTGAAGCTAGAGAGAGCGAATCCACTAGCGTTAGAGCAGGAGTAGGATTTTTTCTTCCTTAGGTTAAGCTTCTTCCTTAAAAATCAAGCGGTACGTCAGGTCAGTTGAACAGAGCGGGTTGTCCCGGGATAGTTTTAGCCCAGTGTCACCTCACACTAAGGACCCTTTACTCTTTGCCCTTTAGGCTTGTCACTTTGCCCCCTCTGTACCTCAGACTAGGAGTTCCTGACTCGTATCAAGGTCGTCTCTTATTCCCCCATCCCACTCTAGGATGACCAGAGATGTGCTATTCTAGCTTTGATTCCTCCTCTCAGTCGGAGGATGAACAGTTGAGCTCCGGGACGCTGGATACGAGCGTGGACCGACCGTCTGCTGCACTGTCGGACCACCACAGTTAGGGTAGGATCCCGATCTAAGTGTCAGATGATGAGTTACACAAAGAGGCCCTCGTAGCCTCCGTTTCGCGCGGCCTGGGTAACGAGATACTAGGAGAGCCTGACCACGGGGTTGCGTTCACCTGTGAGTCTACTCTGTCCATATTATGCGCCCAGGACCTTGGTCGGATCAGGGATAGGTACGCCATTCCCGGTAGATGCTCCTTGGCTATCAACCCCCATGGAGCCCACCTCTACCAGTCGGGCTTTGTCACCCTCTATGAGGATACCCTCATGGCTGGTTTTTGCATTCCCCTCTACCCTGTCACCCGAGACCTTCTGATTTTCCTCGGGATTGCCCCCGAACAGATGGCCCTGAATGGGTGGAGCTTTTTGATGGGGTCGATCTCTCTCTAGCCTCAAGTCTTTGGGTATGAGCTCACCCTTCACGAATTCTTATGGGTCCATCGACCGTTCCCTGTTCACAGGTAAGTCAGGTTCTTTTCTCTAGCGGCTCGGTAGGGGAAAAGATTATAGTTAACTGCCTGAGCAACAATAAGGGGTGGAAGAACAAGTTCTTCCAAGTGTCCACCCTTGGGCTCTGCGATCAGGTCCCTGGAATTCAGTTAAGGACCTCCTGGGCAGGGGAGCTGAGGGGTAAGCCCGTCCGACGTTTCTCCTTTCACTTTTCCTTGCCTCTGATCATAACCTTGCAACTAACCATTTTCGTGTTTTGCTTTATAGCGAGATCACTTGATCCTCCGGACATCCCTGAGGTGTGCCAGAACTAGATCAAGCACCTGGCCAGCCTACCCACAAACATTTGGAACATGCTCACCCAAACGGGAGATTTGTCACCACTTATAGCTCGGACGAGCTCATTGTAGCTTGGGTATTTCCTGTAATCATTCTTGGTAAGTGATCGGGACCATCTGGCCTTAGCCCTTTTTTTTTTTTTCCTGATGCATTTTTTGCTATTTTTGCTAGCTTTTGACAGTATAGTTCTCTTATTCCTTCCCAAAAATGGGTCCCTGGAGAGACCTTGAGCAGCTGAGGGTCAGACAGGCTCCCACCGCTGAAGCTGCTACCGCTCGGGTTATGGGAAGAGGAAAGAGACCTGTCGCTGAGGCCTCGGGCAGTGATCGCCCACTCTAGTGGTTAAGGCATGGGCCGTGGGCTCATCTGACGCCCAAGGGGACGTCGACCCCCTTGTGGTGGTGGTGGATGAGGTTGCCCCCCGGGTGGATATACCGTCTGGTATGCCCCTGGGCGAGTCGGTGGAGATCTGGGAAAGGGTCAAGCCGATTCTCCTCCCCGACTAGGTGGAGATGTGGGCATATATGTTTCTTGAGGCCTTCCAGAGATGGCTGTACAGCCTCTCTCACTTTGTAAGCTTTTCTGACCTGGCTTATCATTACCACTCTTTTGTTTATCTCATTTGCTTATTAACTAATTGGTTTGTGTTCGTTGCAGGTTGGCTACATGGCTGTTGGTGCTAAGTCCTTCCTACCTTCTTTGGTTGGTAGGGCCACTGTCATTGAGGATTCCCTATCATAAGAATGGCCAGCTGCAGAGGCCAGGGAAACTGTCCTGACCGTTGAGAAGGATAAGGTTAAGGGCTTGGCCCTAAGCCTTGGAGCGGCGCAGGCGGAGTTGGCAACTGTCCTAGCAGATTTGGAGGCCGCCCGAGTCATCGCAGCGGATGCCGAGGCCAAGGTAAAGGCTCTGGCAGAGGCAGCAGCGGTGGGGTCAATGGAGGAGGCCTTTGACGATGCCTTCTTCCAAGGCTACGAGGACTTGAAGCGAAGGTTGGCCCGGGATCACCTCGAGTGGGACATCTCATCCTATGAGGTGTCCCACTCAGATTATTGGGACGTGGATCCCGCTGCTATTGAGGGCGCCATCGCTGTTGTCGCCGCCAAGACCAGACCCATTGAAGACCTTACCCCGGTGGGGAGACCGCTCTAGAAGGAAAAACTACTCCGGGAGGAGAGGCTGGTAAGACCTAGGATGTGGTCGTAGTGGACGCTAAGCCTCTCTTCCTGTTATGTTGCGTTGTTCTCTCTTTTTTTTTTTTTTTTTTTTGGTTTTTTTTTATAGGGACGCTACTACAATTGCCGCCCAGGCAATGTACAAACTATTTTGCTGATTAATGAAAAGGTCCTTTGAGGCCACCCTTTTCTGTTAGCTGTTTATTGCTGTACTTTATTTATACTTGCCTATTTGTGATTGCCTATGCCCGACCAGTTATACGTCCTGTGGAAACCCTGCCTTAGCAAAAGTTTAGGAGTGTACTAGTAGAAAGCACTCGGTCGTTTAGGAACCTATTTTGAAGGTTGTTCTCGGTATAATGTAGGACGCTGGTCCTGTTATTGTCCAAGCGGTCTCTCTTGGACGCTGTAGGTGCTTAGGAATGTTCTAGAATTCCCAACCCTGTTAGTGCCTTATACTGACCAGTTTTTAGTCTGTCCCTTATCCTGACGTAGCAAAAGTTTTAGGACTGTGACTAGTAGAGAACACTTGGTCTTTTTGAAGACCTGTATTATAGCTCATGCTCGGTATAATATAGGATTTGGGTCCTATTACTTCCCGAGCTATTTTTCTAGACACTGTAGGTACTTGGGGCTGTCTAATGGTGGCATCTCATGCCTAGCCCCGTGTCCTTTTGAATGCCTGGTGTGATTACCTGTTTTGGTCCGGAGTTAAACACCAGTATCCCCCTGCCCCCCAAGCTTTTGCTAAGGTGGGCGTTTAATGAGGGGATTGACCATAGGGAATTAACTTGGAACATGGGTGGTTGTAGGGTCTTTTAAGGCTTACCATCATCAGCCGCCTAGGGGGATTTGCCCCCATCGTCGGTTGGGGGCCTAAGCGCAGCCAGTGCCTCGGATTTAAGACTGAGGTTTTTTGCCTTGGGTATCAAGCCGAGGTCTTTTGCCTCGGGTATCAAGCCGAGGTCTTTTGCCTCAGGTGTCAAGCCAATGTCTTTTGCCTCAGGGGTTGAGCCTAGGTCTTTTATGCATAGTACACTGGTAGGGATCACATCTTGTAGCAAAACTAGAAAATCTTTATTTCTTTTTTGAAAAATTGTAATAAATGCTCAAGTAGAGCAACAAATTTCCTAACCAATGCTAACTCGCCCTTATCCAAGTGTCACTGAAATTGCTTGCAGAGGTGTTGCACATTCCATGGGTGAGATAGATCATTCTTGTCTAGAGTTTGTAACCAGTATGTACCCAGTTGGGTGACTTGGGTAGCCTTGTATAGTCCTTCCCAGTTTGGCTCAAACTTTTTGTGGCTCGGGATTCTAGTAGACTGTTTCACCGCCTTAAGAACGAGATCTTCCACCAAAAAGCTATGGTGCTTCACCTTGTTGTTGAAATACTGGGACACCCTCTGCTTGTAGGCTGCCACTTTCAAATATACCTGATCTCTTTTTTCCTCTATCAAGTCAAGCTTTCCTCTAAGGGCTCCTTCATTGCCCTGCTCGTAGAAATTTGCCACTCAGTAGGTAGGCAACCCAAGCTCCATGGGGACCACTGCCTCAAGCTCATAGGTAAGTAAATATGGTATTTTGCCCATTGCCACTCGGGGGAGTTGTACGGTAGGCCCACAGAAGGGTCGGTAATTCCTCTGCCCAAAGCCCCTTGGCGTTTTCGAGTCTGGTCTTGATTGAATGCAGAATAGTTCGATTTATCACCTCGACTTAGCCGTTGGCTTGAGGGTGCTCAGGTGAGGAGTAGTGATTGGATATCCCATATCCTGAGTAGAATTGGCTGAAGACCGGGGTATCAAACTGCCTCCTATTATCACTGACTAGTACCTTGGGAACGCCGAACCGGTTGAGGATATTTCTCTCGATGAAGGTTTCCATCTTCTTCTCGGTGATTGTCGCCAAAGGCTCAGCTTCTGCCTACTTAGTAAAATACTCCACGGCGATGACAGCAAACTTGACTTGTCCTTTTCCCATTGGGAGGGGACCAACAATATCGATACCCCACTGAGTGAACGGCCAAGGGCTGAGTATTGGTGTCTAGGGCTCTCCCGGCTGGTTGATCATAAAGAAGTATCTTTGGCATTTGTCAGATTGTTTGACATATTCCTGGGAGTCCCAGGCAATTGTTAGCCAATAATAGCCTTGTAGCAGGGCTTTTTAGGAGAGTGTCTGACCTCCTATATGGCTTCCATACACACCTTTGTGGATTTCATGCAATATTTGTTGGACCTGCGTAGGATGTATGCAGCGGAGATACGGGATTGAGAACCACCTTTTGCAAAGTATGCCATTAACGAGGTGGTACCTCGTCGCCCGGTACTTTACCCAGCGGGCTTCTTCCTTTTGGTCCACTAAAGTACCAGTTATGAGGAAAGTTGTGATCGGATCCATCTAGATAGGGCTTAAAACGACCGGTTCAACCTCCATGCCCTTCGAGTTGATAACACTTGGCTTGGGTAAGTATTCTATCCTTATCCCGGGCAAGTCTGACTCGAAGGACGAGGCAAGGCGGGTTAACCGATCGGCTCTCATATTCTTTTCCCTTGGGATCTGTGTGATAGAGAAACCTCTGAGTTTCTTTGAGACAGTTTGGACAAGGGCCAAGTAAGCTATCATGTTGTCTTCCCAAGCTTCATACTCCTGGGTGACTTAATTGACTATAAGTTATGAGTCACTGTACCCCTGGACTTGTTGTGCACCCAACTGTAATCTAACTAGTAGGGCTTCATACTCGGTCTCATTGTTGGAGGCCCTGAACCCGAATTATAAGGCATACTCTAATTGGATCCCATCGGCTTTTGTCAGGATGATCCCTGCCCTGCTTCCCTATTTGTTAGATGATCCGTCAACATATAGTACCCAGGTCGGGATGTCAGGCTATAGACTGAGTAGTAGGATTAGCTGGTCGAGCTCTTCGAGTGCCTCTTCTGGGTATGTAAACTCTACTAGGAAATCTACCACGACTTGTCCTTTGATAGTCGTTCGGGGTCGATAAACGACCTCAAACTCTTTTAGCTCCAATGCCCATTTAACGAGCCTCCCGGATGTCTCAGGCCTGGTTAGGATTTAGTGGAGTGGCTGATCTATAAGAACCACGATGACATGGGCCTGAAAGTAGGGACGGAGTCTTTAGGCAGATGTGATGAGGGCAAAAGTCAACTTGTTGATGTGAGAATATCTACTTTCGGCGCCTTGGAGTGCCCGATTGGTATAATATACCAGGAACTGTATCCCGTGCTCTTCGCGGATAAGGGCCGAGCTTACTACCGAAGGTGATACTGCCAAGTAGAAGAATAATTCCTCCTCCGGTACTGGCATTGAGAGCAAAGGGGGCGATGCCAGGTACTTCTTGAGTTCCTAGAAGGCCTCCTCACACTCTTCTGACTATTAAAAAGCCTTGCGAAGGATCTTGAAAACTGGCAAGCATTGGTTGGTAGCTCGGGAGATGAATCTGTTTAATGTGGCCAAACTCTGAACCTCTTTTGTTAACCTCGGTGACCGCATATTGATGATGGCTTTAATCTTCTCGGGGTTTTCTTCAATTCCCCGTCTACTGACTAGGTGCCCTAGGAACTTCCCGAACGAGATGCCAAATGCGCACTTGGCTGGGTTTAACAACATCCTGAACTTCCTTAAGATGCTGAAGGCCCTGGCCAGGTGCTTGAGATGGTCAAATTCATCTCGACTTTTGACAAGGAGGTCATCAACGTACACTTCCATTGAACTTCCGATCAGATCTTTGAACATGTGGTTGACCAGGTGTTGATACGTTGCCCCAGTGTTTTTGAGGCTGAAAGGCATCACTTTGTAACAGTATGTGCCTTGGTCCATGATAAATGAGGTCTTTTCCTCATCCCCGGGATACATGCTGATCTAGTTGTACTCGGAGTAGGCGTCCATAAATGAAAGAAGCGAATGGCCCACCGTTGAATCTACAAGGAGGTCTATCCTGGGCAGTGGATAGAAATCTTTGGGGCAAGCCTTATTCAGATCGGTGAAATCTACACACATTTTCCACTTTTCGTTTCTTTTTTTTTACTAGTACGACATTCGCCAACTAGTTAGGATAATGGACCTCTTTGATGGAATTCGCCTTCTGGAGTTTTTCAATCTCTTCACGCACTGCTGTTTGTCTATCTGGGGCCATGCCCCTTCTCTTCTGACTAACCGATCGAGAGTCCGGGTTGATGTTGAGATGGTGGGATATAACCTGGGGGTCAATCCCAGGCATGTCTTCATAGCTCCAATCGAAGACGACTTGACTCTGTTGCAAGTACTAGATCAATTCCTTCTTGAGGCCTAGTTGTAGGTTGGCCCCGATGCTGACTAACCGATCGGAAAACTCAAGGTCCAGCGTTGCATACTCTGGTTCTTCTGCGAGGCCTATTCTGTCAATTTTGTCCCTCGGGTCCATCTCCTGGATGCTCAATGTTTCTGTAATGGCTTCTTGGTGTAGAGAGCTAACGTAACAGCTTTGGGCGGTTGCCTGATTCCCTCATAAGCTCCCGGGACCGTTAGGGGTCGAAAACTTGACCACCAGGCTATATGTTGACACAACTGCCCTGACCTTATTGAGCGTTGGTCTCCCCAAGATGACATTATAGGCCAATGGAGCCTCTACCACCACGAAGTTTGCTAGTACGGTGACCTGTTCAAGGTAAGTCCCCATGAGAACTGGGAGCTCAATTGTCCTGAGCGGTTGGGTGCTTGATCCATTGAAACCTACTAGGGGAATGGCTACAGGCCGAAGCTGATCCCTTGATATTCCAAACTAGTTGAACGCTGAAACGAACAGAATGTTAGAGGAGTTGCCCGTGTCTAATAACACCCTCTTAACCATATAATTCGCTATAGAGAGCGTCGCCACTAGTGGATCATCGTAAGGGCAGTGCAGGTCCTCTACATCATTAGACGAGAAGGTCAGCACATCAGTCGGTGGGGAGTTGGTGGATTGGACATGCCAGACATCCAATCGGGATGCCTGGGCATGCCTCTTCCTGGCCGACTGTGAATCCCCTCCCCCCAAAGTTCTTCCCGAGATCACGTTGATTTGCCCGAGGGGTTATGGCGGCTCGGGAACTCGGGCATCTTGCCGAGGTCGCCTATCTACCGCTACAAACTCGACGAGGTGACCCTGTTCGATCAGCTTTTCGATGGCGATCTTAAGCTTGAAATAGTCCTCCGTGTCGTAGCCATGGTCTTTATGGTATCGGCAGAATTTGTCCTGGTTTCTTTTCTCGGGTGGGCTCCTCAGCTTTATTGGTTGTTGGAGCAGCCTCTGAGTCTCCGCGGCGGCCATGACCTTGTAGATAGGCCAGGAAAGTGGAATGAAGGTGATTGGGGCCTGATCCTGACCACCTCTCTGCTGGTCCTGCTTCAGCTTCTTTCCCGGGCCCATCTTGGAGCCTTCGCGCTTGCGTTTAGACCCCGCGGACTCATATCTTGTGAAGCTGGCGCGCTTGGCCTTGAGGAATTCCTCCGTGTTGATGTACTTCCCAACCCTCTTTGAGAGTTCCACCAGGGTTGCCAGTCGGTCTCGGTGGAACGACGTAGCAACTTTGGTGTGTTGAACTCCCGAGCAGAAGGCCATAATAGCAACCATTTCATCTAGGTGGCAGATTTGAAGCCTCTGTTGATTCAAACAGTCAACGTACTCTTTTAGAGATTCCCCTTCGCACTGTTTGACAGTCAACAGCTGGGTATCTAGTTGCGATCAGTCTTGCATTCCCATGAACTTGATGATGAAGAATTTGCTTATCATCTTGAAGTCATCAACCATCCGGGGTTTAAGAGCATGGAACCACTGTGTGGATGACCCTTTGAGGGTGCTTGGGAAGGCCAGACATAGTAGTTCGTCAATGGTAGTGACCAGCGCCATCTGGGCTTTTTAAGACTAAATATGGTCCACTGGGCTTCCCGAACCGTCGTAGGCATCAAGATGCGGTGGTTTGAATTTGCGCGGGACGGGGATCCCTGTGACCCGGACAGTAAAGGGGGACTCGGTCTTAGCTGCTCAATATGCTTCTACAGATCCTCAATCTGGGCCTTGACATCCTTCTGACCGGTCCTCTTCTTCGTATCCACGCAGTGTGCTGGGTCGTATGGGGAGGTTTCTTCCTCAAAGTGCGTGGTCCTTAGGGATAAAACTCGGCTCTGGCTCCGGGTAATGGTGTTCCTGAGATCCCGACGGCCAATGGCCGGGGAATCTCTGACCGAATCCCAGGAAATTTACCTTTGTTCTTTTCTTTTGGCAGCGCTCCTGCTATTGATGATGTCTCGGGCATCCCCTGTACGGTGCGGGCAGCCTCAGACATGTTGTTGGGCCCATTAAGGAGCCTGACTATGTTTGTCATTCCCGAGTCGTCCCCTTGCCGACAGGGACAATGGCTCAGTGTAGGTGCACCTTCGGGGTTTGGTTGGCTCCTGATCAGGCACGCTCTTCCCGGGCTGATCATCAACTTGAGATGGCTTGTCATGTCTAGCCAGCAATGCTTCAATCTACTGCTGAGTTTGCCACTGGCCTTCCAGGAGTTGTGCGAGAGACGCAGTGACCTGCTCAGAGCTCATGGAGGTGGCTAGTCGTCCGGCTTGTGAGTTCTCCGATCTTGTTTGAGCAGTGGTGTTTTTACCCTTCTTCAGAGGCAATCAGTCCAGGATTTATTTTCGGGGAAATCAGTCATTTCCCACAGACGACGCCAAACTAATGATGCCAAAATTCGAGTAAGGATAACTTAGAGGGAGAGGGATGAACACATGTAATTTGTATGTTGTTTGGCCCCTTTAATGAGGTGACCTACGTCCACGTGTGCGTCGGTGCGCTTGACTAACAGATCACCGGTGGCTGTTGGTGAGCCAATAAGACGGGCGACACTACCAGAAACCGATTGGGTATATGCGTAATAGTGATGTAATTTGCTATTTTCTAGGTTAAGAATGTGATCCCCTTTACAGGGGCTGAGGGACCTCTTTTATAGGTGCAGGAGGCCACCCGTACAAGGTAAATTATCAAATTAGGAAACCTAATCTAATTACAATTGGTTTACATGATTCAAGGAGAGTTTCCTAAGTGGTTTAGGAAACTACTTGCTTTTTCCATTAGTCCTTCAGCTGGGATAGGAAACTGTCTGGAGGCTTGCTGGGCAAGCAGTCACACCCCTCTTGGAGTGCGCCCACGTGGAGCCAGTCTGGAGCGAATTCCCGAGCTGGGGGACCGCACTGGGCGGTTCTGCACATCTGCTCGTAAGGTTGAGATGTCAGCTTAATTTTAAGATGACTCAGCTTCTCTTTGCTAAGGTGGCGAGGCTTGACTTTGACCTGATATATTTGCATATATCATTTTTGAAATAATTTCTTCTTGGAGGAGAAATTTAATTTCATAGCTCTAGTACCAAAGTCTTGGTATTGTGTGACTCTCCAAATAAAAAATTTTCTTCCTTCCCCATTGGAGAGTATCTCGTACAACAATTTTGATTGTTACACATGTGCCTAGATGTACTAATTCCAATTAACCAACCTTCATGACATAGAATTTAATTGCATAGATATATATTCATTGGGGAAATTTTATTTTGAAGGAGGTTCTTATTAGAATACCAAGTCAAAATGGATCGATCTCAAAATGGATCGATCTCTACTTTGGTAGTGAACCTACACAAAACTTTTAATTGCATAAGCAATTATCATGTTTAATATAGTCTATAAGGTACCTTAAACTACCAATGATACTTGCACATTCCTTTTGATAAATTACACCACACTCGTATGTGAATAGTATAAAACTCGATCAAAAGGAGTTCAAAATGGTTTGTAATCAAAGTAACATTTTGTCAAAACCTTTTGCTATAATGACATTGATCAATAAATGCCAATAATAGCTCTTGTAATTTAAACAATAAAATTACCTTGACTTCACCCAAGATCCTTCAAAAATCAAAAAATAAGTGACAAGAAATTTTGGTCCCTTTAAAAACTCTAGCATGGCACCAAAAAAAATATTTTCATATCATACCAAGTATTCCAAAATTGTATTTAAAGAGTATATAAATATATACACTTTGTTCTTTTATCCGGATTTATAAACCCTTCAAATTTATCCAAATAAATTACATCTTCTGATTTTCCATTTAAAAAGTGTTTACATCCATTTGATAAATATCAAATCATGAAAAGCAATGCTAGCTAATTATTATGGATGCATAACAGGAGGATAGAAATCCAAAAACCCTTAGCTACTAAGTAAGCTTCATTTATCTAGTAGAACTAACAAAAAATCTTTCTATAACTGAATTTACTACCAAATGCTTGTCATTCATTTGGTAAAATTCACAAGTGTTCTCAAATGTAAAGAAATAATGAATTCCATCTTATCATAAATGACTTCTTTTCAAAGATTAACATTTGGAAAGGTAACATTATCCTTAGACAATTAGGATCTCCTCTAGAAAATGTATCAAAATCTCCTTCAAAAGTTTTTTGAACGATTAGTTTTTTAACCCTCTTTGTGGTTCAAATAAAGTGTCACGATCACAGCCATGTATTCTAGAGTCAACATATATAAATGATATAGAAAATAAGAGGTTGAGAACCCTCACTATTTCTCAAATTTTTTTTAAACAACCATATAGGCTTATAAAAATTTAAATAGCACAAGTAGACTAGAAACTCATATAAAAATTTTATGCCTACTATTAAATGCTTATCCCAAAAAAATGGTAAGATCAATTTGATACCATTATCCATATTGGGATCTTTATTTTTATGGCTCTACTAGCAAAATTCCTTGGAATTTAAAAAAATAAAACCTATCACAAGCCAAATAACCAAATATTTAAAATAAAAATTTGGATTACTCTCTTTTTCTTTCCTAATACTCGAAAGGGATAAATGTTTTTTTCTAGAGTGGAGGTACTCTATTAAAAAAACATATACTTTAGAAAAGTTTGTCCCCAATTATTTTGAATCATCCCTATTGGACCATGAATATATGTTCACACATGACACCAACCTATGGTGCAGATGTTGGCTGATTCAAAAAACCAAAAGCCATTAATATATTAATGCCTTAATAACCGTAATATATATGTACTAGTTGTAACCCCGTGCAATGCTCGGGATTTTTTTTTTGGGGTCAAAATGCATAGGAAAGTTGAGCAAAAAAAAACCCCGATTGAATACAATTGACAATGATATAAAAGGAGGTAAATTAAGTTCCTCTTATTATTGTGTTTTTTTTTCCCGATTGAACCTCTTTATTGTGCCTCAACAACAAAATTAGTTGATAGGAATAGCATGAACCACATTTTCATGGCATAAGTATATACTCAATATAGTACACACACACATATATGTGTATATGTATGCCCACAATATGTAGTTGCATCAACATGATTTGTATAAATATAAAATCACTTTTTTAAACATTAATCAATGAATTGATTACAATAAGTAAAGTCTCAAAGGCCAATGAAGTTACAACAGACACTCAGTAAACCTTGGGCAAAACCTAATTACCTTGTGGGCACATAGATGACACCGGACCAAATCCAAACAAAAAAATCACTAAAAAAAGTAAAGTAGCAAGAAAATGACCAAAGCAAACCCAGAAATTATACCAAAACTAAAAATGGAAATATCAAATGCCCCAAGCCAAAGAAGTTTAAAAGCAACTATAAAATCATAAGATACAATGTTTAATCATTGGAAATTTTAAGTTACAATGCGGTGGGAAGTCTAAAAGGAACTAAAAACAAACTAAAGCTCAATTTCTTAGAAATATGATTGCAAGGGTAAACTACAACTCACACAAAAAGATATATTGAAATCATAATATCAAAGAGAGAGAGAGAGAGAGAGAGAGAGAGAGAGAGAGAGAGATATTGAAATCACATTACAAGATTAAAAAATATACAACAAAAAATTACTTATTCAATCATGAAACTTTCTACCAGAGTAATCTGCACCTCCAATCTTCTGCTAAAGAAGTCTGCTTCTCTTTATCTCCTTCAAATAGAATCTAGAACTATATCAAACAAAATATACATGAAGATAAACATGAGAGTTATATAAATAAGAAGAAAAATAAAAAATAACAAAGGAGCACATGAGGAGTTAGACATATGAAAGTTGGAGATCACTGGATTCATATATTTTTTTTGAGTGGAGTGAGGATGTCTTTTGCTAATTTTGGTTCATGTTAGAGAGATATTGTTTGGAGCAAACGTAGGCAGAATATATGTATATATAGAGAACACATGAAGAAAGAAGAATAGTTCATTGTCAATTCGGTGAAATCACAAATATTACTTTCTTAAAGATTGATTATTCATAATTGGGTGCAATGAGAGAGATTTCGGGGGTCTAACATATTGTACATTTAATAGAGAAATTTTTTTGGGGAGTATACGGAGTATATATTAGATTTGATTTAAGAAAGGAAGTGTTTGACATTTATGAGAGAAATATTGATTTTTGTTTTAGAATAGTGATATTATAGGAGAGAGAGAAAGTTGGGGCCTAACTATTAATTTTTTTGCTTCACTATTAATTTCTCATTGGTCAGTTTCACTATTGAAACTTAAAATGACCCCGATTTTTTTTTAGGAAACTGATCATGACTTTTGGAATTCGTTAATGTCTCTTATGTTTTCTATGACACGTGTCATCATAGAAGGATTCACAATTCTCAATTGGCTCCTAAATCTCCTCCCGTGGTATATTTAGCAATTCCCTTGTCAAATCCCTCAAAAGTGGTCAATGTATATTATTCAAACAATTTCAAAGTTAACAATGCCATAAAAAGCAAGTTTGTTAGACCCATGAGTTTAAAATTTTTAAAAATTCGAATTTTTCTTCTATTGTGCAATTATATCAACTAAATTGAAATCAATAATTTAATAATAATTGCATAGGTTGGCATAGCTCAAGTGGCAAAGAGCTTGGCATATATAAGTCCCCTCCAATGCATAGGTTTGGTGTTCAAACCTCATCCCCTCCCCCATATAAAAAAAATAATTTAATAATAATTTCTGTTACACATGTGTATTTGGATATGTAAACTAAGTCAAAACAGACCACAGAAGTAACTCTAAAATAACAACCTCTTCACACTGGCTCCGGCAAGCTTGATGCTCTAGCCTCTATACCCCAGGCCTCTACACACAGCAAACTGCACCAAAATAAAACAGAACTTTTGAACGTA
The DNA here is from genome assembly GCA_033977485.1 of Hydrangea macrophylla. Lineage (NCBI taxonomy): Eukaryota > Viridiplantae > Streptophyta > Magnoliopsida > Cornales > Hydrangeaceae > Hydrangea > Hydrangea macrophylla. The sequence continues at coordinate 56,505,118 of CM066988.1, read as the reverse complement.
AATTCTTTGAATCAACTTAAACCAATAAAGCCATATATTTAACATCTTGGTTCAGGGTTACCTCCACCTTCTTGTGAATGGACTCCTTTAAGCTACACCTTTCATTCACACTTGCGCTAGCCTTTAATCCCAAACGACAACAATTAAGTTACAATATTCCACAACATTCAACAACAATCGGAATACCAAATGCATCAGTCAAATTAATAAAGTTGATGCTCAAAGTTTTCTTTGGTAGTAAACTGTTTTGCAAACATGAGAATTCATATTAAAGTCGCTACCAAATGTAATGAACCAAAAAACATAAAAACCAAATATTTTATTTGGTTGATGAGAAATGAAACAAAAAAGAACAATTAAAGTAGTTAAATAGGTTATCAAATTAACTTTTAAACCTTGTAAAAAGAAAAAGAAAAAAAAAATTACTCATTCAAAATGTCTCAAAGCCACACGACACAAAACAAATTGAGAAAAATCTATGAACTATCAAATTCTAGCATATAAGGTTAACTTGTGATATTTCCTAAACAACCAATCAAATAAGTATCTTCCTTGGAATTTTATTCCATGCCTAATCCATGAACCAAATAGAGGATTAAGAAAAAGAAAGGAAAAAATAGCTTACATAGAAGGTAGGTGTAAAACAATAATTAATTAGGAAGTTTTAAATAAAAAACCCCAGGTGATCTATAAATCAATATAAATATCGAAAACTTAAGAGAATTCAAATCATCTTCCTTGGAGCCTTACACATGGATTCAGTGTCAAATACAACTCGTTCCAACCTTATGGGTAGAGCTTCCATGTGGGATTTTTATGCCCGGCCAAATCTGGGTGGAGCTGATCTTTTATCGCGTCATTTGTTCATTTTAGAATTACTTTTGCATGACTCAATTTTTAAGTTTCTACCCTGAGAAAAACCTTAAATCATTACCACAATTCAAGGATAAGAATAAGAATATATGTATATATATATATTTACCTTATATAAATCAACAGCTTTCAGTCATTGGAACATAACCTTCTCTAAGTCTCCAATTCTAATTAATCTTCTCTGCATGATCTGTTGAAGTGAATCAATAGGTCCTGCTCACAAATTTCAGCAACCTCCTAATATTGTGGAGAACACAAAAATGAGGTAGAGAGAGAGAGAGAGAGAGAGAGAGAGAGAGAGAGAGAGAGAGAGAGATAGATACTAGGAGAGTAAGGGTGAAGACGTGAAGAAGAGAAAGAGAGACCATAGAGAGAGAATATTTGGAGAAATAGAGAGGCAATTATGGGAAAGAGAGATGCAATTAACATATCAAAAAAAAAAAGATGCAATTAAGGGTATTAGGATTTTAGTTATGTATGCAAAAGAAAATGTACGGCTTTGTTCATATACATATGTTATATATATTAGAAATTTTGAAAAAAATATTTGGCATGTTTGTATACAATCTAGGCCTTTAATGTTTGGTAACTAATATGGCCTTTGTTCATATCATATATGTGTATGTGCGTTTATATATATAGAAAGTGCATCTTGAATTTCCTGGGGATCATACAATCTAGGCCTTCAATGTTTGGCAAGTAATTTGGCATTTGTTCATATATGTATGTGTGCTTCTATATATAGAATGTGCTTTTTTGAGCACATGCACATAAATGATAGTTGGACCAAGAACACAACCACTATAATATGTTGTCATAATTTTTGCAAATCAGAATCTTAATATGTGCAAATTAAGTACACACACACACATATATATATATATATATACATATAGAAATTCTGCATCAAATGAAAAAAAAAATATCAAAAAAAATTAAAAATTTAGAAAGGTGACACGTGGCAATAGTCAAGGATCCTGTTTTCATATATATACTAGTTGTAACCCCGTGCAATGCACGGGATAGGGGGGTTTTAAAAATCCATGGATAGTTAAGAAAACGATTTAAAAAAAAAACTGATTGAAGATAATTAATAATTAATGATACAAAAACTGATTAGATTACAATTAACTAAACCCAAATATGAATAAAAAAACAGAACAAAAAAAAACCTGATATTTAATTCCAATTTGTGCCTCCATTCTCCGTATGGGTACGATGTGGTTCATAGAACTCTCAAACCATTGTAGATATCACAAAAAAAATTCCTAAACAAACTAATTTGAAAAAAAGAAATTCAATGCATTAACACAGAGTCCGTAGAGCTGATTGCAAATCAACATCCAAATCACATTATTCTCAACCATGGTGTCTCTCAATAATAGTAAAAACAATTACAATAATAGCAAAACCATAAATATTCAATGAAAAGAAGAAAAATAAAATTTGCTTCAAATTCCGAGGCCCGGTCCAATTTTCAAATCCTCCAATACATTCTCTAATCTCGTGTTCCTCGCCTACTCCTAGTTGCATGCTGTAGCATACAATATTGATGCACCAAATAAAATTCACAAAATGCATCACCAATAGGACGTAACAATTCTGACCATTCATCATTGGAACATCAAAATAATATGGCCAAGAGTGCCCTGCAACAATGTTTAAAGAGTGCCTAGTTTTGTCTCACAACAGGGCACTCTTGACCATACAACATAGAAATAGCAGATTGATGGAACAACATATTAAGAAAATTTGTCTATCAATTAGAAATGTAAAATGGCATGCCTAGTTCTGGAAGTCAAAGCCTGTAATGACAACAATGTTTAAAGCCAACTTCTACAAGTGTAAAGCATATTATACACAGTAGCTTTCACTGAGAGATTACCTTATAGAGACTTTTGCTATCATGAAGTTCCCCATTTACTTCAAAAAGTCAATAGTATCATCAATCTGAAATTCGTAGAGATTAAGGTCATATCACTTGAAATTAGCTACGATTGAGGATGAGCAGCACAAAATTAGCATCAGATCCATATAAAATATCTGTACTTTTCAGTATCCATATAAAACCACTGCTAAACTCTACATTGTACTTGATAAATACATCGTTTCATGCAAACCTTTTAGAAGATGAGAAAATGAAAAGAGCTCATCAAAAATCACACCAAACAATGCATAAATCTAATAAAAATATATGAAAACGGAAACCTTAAAACCTGCCACAGGTCTTTTTTCTTGAATTTCTAATATATATGAGATATATGTATATTATACACGTCTAATCTAATATGAAGAAAGGCCTAAATACATGCCAAAAAAATTCCATATATTATGATAGGGCATTATGTAACCTCTGCTCATATTACATAACTGAAATCCTATCCTAATATATATTTTATATATTGCAATAATGTATTTGGGAAGCTCCAATTTTTTTTTTTTAAATAACGGAAAGCTCCAATTTCACTCAAGCTCTCTCTCTATATCACCAATCATAATAATTTTATATGTTGAAACCTTAATTGCTGCAAATATTCTTTCTGAATTTCTAATGTGTAAATATATATAACTATATATATATATCAAGAGTAAGTCTTTGGGCACAAACAAATATATCGCTCATGGTGTTTGTGGATTGTGTTTGTGCCCAAATTAAAGACTTACTCATATATCAAACTTACACAAAGATTTACCAACAGAGTTAAAGACAACTTACAGAAGCTGCGAGAAGATTTCCTGAACCAAAATTACTGCTAATTTCAACCAATAGATTTATAACTTCCTTAGAGTTTAAATCATAATCACAATTAGCTCATGACTAATTTTGTTTTAGCTTAATTCTTTTACTATCAAAGGCAATCAAAATGACTGGGTTTTTGGTCAACTATCATCACGTCCATGTGCTCCAAATATATAAATATGGACATAAACATCTAATTTTTGGAGCACATATAACATGCCCAGATTACTTCATTATAGGAAAGAAGTCAAATTTTTACCAAATTTGAATATTTCATTTAGAATTGATATGCAACTATATCATTTAACATAAAGATAAAATCTTACTTATTCAAAACTAATTATAATTGACATTCACTAATTAAACAAAATGCAAAATTCTATACTTCATTCACAAAACATTGGATTTAGTCCGAATTAGATCCCTTAATTTTCTCCACAACTTGATATTATCTCATTTTTTAACGTACTTTTGAAATTTGTCAGTCACATTAACTCACGGTTCTTTTTGCACTCTAATTCTAGCACTATATATATGGATATATACCTCATACACAATTTCAAGAGTCCAGTCTTGTGAAACTAATATACCCATACACTACTTTATACTATCTCATTTCCTAACATTTGTTCACCAACTCCTAGTGCACGATCGGATCAAATTGCTAGCCAAATTAGCCAAAAACTAAAAATTAAGAATTGGTTAAGTTTTATAAATGAACCAAACCTATTCCTATTTTTTGATGCTTAATTAAAATTTCAGAAATGAAGCTTGGGCAGCCCACCACTCAATTGAGGTCAATCAACTTGGTTTATATTTTCTTGGAATTCACTGTTGCAATCAAAAAGTAAATCGCAGGCTTTGAAATATTCAAATATCCACCCCTCAATTGAGGTGAATACACATTTTCCATAACTAAAATTGCAACGTCAAAACGGGCCCAAAGTGAACTATAGAAAGAAAAGTAGTCAAGTTCTGAAACATAAACCTCTTGAGATATCTCAAATGCTATTGGAGTTGTACCACATGCAACGGAGAGTGGTACCACCACAACTGCCAGAGCATGTTGTACAATAGTCAAAGCATTGGAAAGCCAAACTTGTGATTCAAAGTTTGGAAACCATAACATTACTTGGACCTTTTCGCACCTAAATACACCTATCTAAAAAATGCAAGTTCAAATTTGCATGTAAAAATACAATTCTGCAACAAAATCCAACAAAGGTATAGCAAATATCCAAAAAAGAGAAATCAAGCATAATCAATAGCAATAGAAAATTCAACATATACACAAAATAAAAAATAACTAAACCTTGAAAAACACAAACACAACATAGGCAGAGAAATCAACAAAGGACCTCAATTAGGGTTTTGGAAGTACAGAGAGGGTACCTCCATGAACTTCTTTGTTGCTTTTGCGAGGGTACCTCCCCCTCTTGATAATTCCCAAACGATTTTTTTCAAACAAAAAATAAAAACTTACAACAGATATGGAAAAAAAAAATTAACTTCAAATTTAATCAATCATCTTCATCGCCTACTAACCAACTTCGTTGGCGTCCCCACGGGTTGAATTTCAGATGGGGTGTGCATGTTTGAACAAATCTAGAGAGAGTGTAAAGAAAAAAAAGAAGAAAAGAGTTCAGAAAATTAGATTGGAACAGATCAATCACACGGATTTTAAAAAAAATGGAAACAAAGAGTATACTCTCAGAATTCTAGGTTGCGCAGCATGGAAAAGGAAAAATAAAATCAAACAAATCGTGTGTGCTAGTGTGAACAAAGAGGGTAGAGAGACAGTTACCTTGGGGAGTCGAGGGAAGAAGAAGTCGAAGGGGTTTGTAAAATCCTAACTTGAAAAGCCAGAGGGAGTTGACGGGAACACACAGACAGAGATGTGAGAGGAAGGGGGGAGAGAGAGTGAGAAGACGGTAGAGAATAGAGAGAGAGGAATGAGATCATAAGAGGGGTAGATAATTTTTTTGAAATTAAATGTGCTTGATTTTTGGAGGAGAGGAGAGTGATTTGAGTGTGAGGGGATGATATACAGAGGAAAGAGATTTGATTGATCTTTTGTTTCTAAAATAAGGTTTGAATTTGATACGTAAATCATGCCCTCACTTATGAAGCATTTATTTCTTGAATATGTGAAAAAAAAAATATTAAAATACTAAAATTGCATAGATAATGACACGTGGCGGAAGAGAAATCTTCCGGTTTCATATATATATATATTAGATGTACCACATTTCACACATCAAACATGAAGTTAAATATTTTGATAAACTAAAATCATAGTTCCAAATGTACCCAGTACACCAAAATATATATTTCCTTCAATTTGGATTGCAAAACCAATCCTACCTAATTCTTGCTTTTGGTAGAAAAAGTAATATTTTTGTTTGCTGTATCAAAACTTTTACTTTCTTTCTCCATGAATTCTCTGTTCTTTATTTCATTTATCTCAATGGGAAAACACATGATGTGAGCTCATACTCACACAACTCCCCCATCTATGCGATACACTCTTAGTACATAATACAACCGTTGGACAAAAAAATGTTAGTCATTAATATAGTTGTTCATTGGATATATAATCAAACACTCCACTAATTAATATCTGTTAGAAACGTCTTTAACTTTCAACGAAAACACATTTATGTTTCAAGAGCATTACTACTACAATGATGGCTGAAATCAATTAAAATAATATTTTATTCTATTTTATAAAATATTCACAACAAATTTTTGAGTGATTTCTCAATATAACAAGAAAGTGTAGATGAAAGGAAAGCCGAGAGGACACGAGCAAAACAGGGGGCTACTCATTTCTTTTATTCACTGCATATGTAAAAATGAAAAGGAAATGCAACTTCTTTGTAATCAAGAGAAGTAGCATTTTCTGTCTCCACCTCTTAAAGTGAAGGTTCTCAAAATTTAAAAAAATTTGACTTATCATGATTTGGGGACTAAAGGGATGATGTAATAATCATAGCAGAAGTACACGTCGTAAAATTGTTGGAACATGTAAATAAGATTGGACCGGAATTACCGATTCAGTAGCCTTTTTAACAAATCACGGACAGAGTCGCAAATCTCGCTCTCTTTAGGGCATTTCGCGGCTCTGTCCAAAGGGTGCAAGCAGTTCGTACTTGCCACGCCATCCCCAGGATAAAATAGCCCAGAATCGCCTCTGTCTCAGTTTTGCTTTGCACCAAGAAAAACTGCTATACTAAACACCCTTTCCAAATTTGTTGCTCGGTAAACACAAATTAAAAAAAAAACTCTCTATTTTGAAAAAACAGAAACTCGTTGCTTTTCCTTTCTCTGAAACTTGAAGAACTTACTTCTATCATGTGTAATTTTCTGTTTTGAGAAAGAGTCTTTGGGGAGAAAATATTGATTTTGTCTAAAAAAAATGTCTGAGCCACTCTATATATAAGAAAGAATCTGATCACCCATGTGATCTGAACACTATGTATACATATTGTATAACTCCCGTATTTGTATTATTGCATTTCATTGCATTGTCATGCATGATGATGTGATGTGTTGTGCATTTTGACACATAATTGAGTGAGTTTTGACTCACGAGTCGATTTGGGTATCTGTGTAAGAGAACCAATTGAAACAGTGTTGAATGAGTGTTTTGTTGTGGTGACATCTCTCCGAGATTGAGATGGTCATTGTGATACACCTTAGGCCACGTTTGGATGGAGGAGGAGGGATTGGATAATTAGTCCCATTTAATTGATAGTCCCGGGACTAATAATACCACCTCCCCCATGGTATAACTTAGTCCCCCATATGGGGGACTATTCTTTTAAAATGGACAATTAGCCCCGAGCAAAGTGGTCTTGCCAAACACTGGACTATTTGTAGACACCCCGATTTTGACCAAACGTCAAATCCAGGGATTGGTTACTTCTTAAGACCAATGATGACGATGACCGGTGAAATTCGAAGATTTTCCAGAGAATTCAAATCCTTCAAAGATTCTTCAAGCGAAAGCTTCAAAATAAAAAAAGAAAAAAAATCAAAGAAGGAGAAATTGGGTATTCGGGAGGAACTCGAACGTTGACGAACGTGTGAGGAAATCAGTCTTGCCAAACACTGGACTATTTGTAGACACCCCGATTTTGACCAAACGTCAAATCCAGGGATTGGTTACCTCTTAAAACCAATGATGACGATGACCGGTGAATTTCAAAGATTTTCCAAAGAATTCAAATCCTTCAAAGATTCTTCAAGCGAAAGCTTCAAAATAAAAAAAGAAAAAAAAAATCAAAGAAGGAGAAATTGGGTATTCGGGAGGAACCCGAACGTTGAAGAACGTGTGAGGAAATCAGTCTGAGAATACCTTCAAAAAGAATATGTATATAAATATATAGTAATAATAATAAGATATATAAAATAAAAGAGAAGAAAGAAAGAGTTCTAATATATATATATAAGGAGAAAGTGAAGAAAAAAGAATTTTGAAAAAACAATCTTGAAAAGAAAAGAAAAAAAAAAGAAATAAAAGAATATATAGGAATGTATACCATGCATATTGGTACATTTTAATAAGGTACTTTGCAAATATAAGTACATAAGTATATACTTTACTACATAGATTAGGTTTATGTTAATATATATGTTGAAAATTAAAAGAGGACAGAATTCTGTGAGTGTCGCGCAACATTCAGTGAGTGCCGCTGGCAGCCATCGAGTGCCGCGAACTGTAACAGACTGCTTTTTTCACATGTTCTAGAAGAAAACTTTGCACATGGGTTATCACCCGAATTAACTCATTTAACCTTGTCATGTTGGTCTATATAAACAAACCTTCATCTTCTTTATTGGGACTTTTACTGTTACTTAAAAAAAATTTCACTTAAAATCTTAGAGCAATATAGATATAATAGAGAGAAAATTGGGAGAAGAAAGAGGAGTTTTCTTGAAGAATTGGATGAGACCAATTGGAGGATGTTCATAACCCATTTGAGTACCTCTGTAATTTTGTTTTTGATGAAATTCCATGTCTAAGATGGTTTGGTCTCATGATTTCAAAACATGCAACTCTCTGTCCAAAATTTCAGAACAGTAAGTCCGTTTTGAAATTAATAAATCAGAACCTTAATAGAGTTCCTGGGTCTCTAATAATTGTTTCTATGTACCTTAATGTGTTAGGAAGATACCCTAAAAAGATCTAAGTGTTTATCATTTTTTTTTGCTATTTTTAGAAAATCGTACAAGATTTCTGGACAGAGAGTTGTAGATTCCTGAGTGACGTCTAGTTTTTTCCATATTCCCAGAGATCTAACCGTTCAAACCTTGATTTTCTTTTTGGGTTAGAAACTATACTCACAAAGGCATATCATATTCAAAAATCATTAAGATCTAATCGTTGAAAGTATGATTTTTCTACCTTTTAAAATCTGATCTGCTCTCTGTAATTTTGGAAAAACAGTCACTGTTTTGTCTAATCTCAATGATTTTAAGTTAAATGGTTCCCTAATGTCTTGGGACCCAAATCATGTTTTGAATAATGATAATTTAGCTTAAATCCAGAGGCTAAGGGATCTAAATTAGTGAATAAATTCACATCTCATTCTTGTTCATGATCATTCATTCATTCATGTACATTGATGCTTATGATTAGGACTAGTTATTGGGTAAAGTTGGAATTAGTTAAACCAAATTGAATATAAACATGGATTCCTTATGATCATGTTGTAATTATATAACCCCTATATGGACATTACATTGGCTCCTAGTTGAGGTTTGTATATCTATAGAGATGCTATGGCTCCAACTAATGAATAGGAATTCATAGTTTTATCAATTCTTCCTCTACTTGATAGATCTAAGCTAGAGATTGAGGATTGATTATTTTATGTCATATTATTGTATGAAGCATGTGGACTAATCCTTGTTTTGTAGCGCTTTGGAGGTATGACTTCTCATCTGTTCTCTAGTTTATTTCATTTGTTGATTTTATTAATTTTCGACTCCATGCGCGACACCTTAGCTTAGGTCTTGCCTTATGTGTATATGTGATTAGAGACATTTTTCCTAGGATTTCTATTCTTTGTATGCATTGCACGTTTAAATTCGCAGCTGGATCCCGGGTAAGTTTCCTAGTTCTCTCTTTGCACATCATCTTGCTTGCTACTTGAATTATGTGGATTATGAATGATATTTTATCGTTAGCAATCTTACACCCTTTTCAAAATGCTTTTGTAATGTATATGTATATATGTATTAGTTGAGGGCACACTTAGATTATTAATTCGATTAAAAAGGATGTTGAGTAGAGGCCTATCATGAGAGGGGGTGTTTTAGTCCGTCGGGCTCCTTCCCCTCTCATTCCATAATCCCCAGACCCAGATTATCTTTGGTTTCGCAAAAGATCGGTTGCTTTTAAAAAATGGTTTCTTAATTTTCCTAAAAAAAATTAAGTGGCGACTCTTTGAATTTGAATTTGAAAAAATGTTTTTTAAAAACAAAAGTGGGCCCAAATGCTGGTATCCACAATCTGGTGACTCTGTTGGGGATCGAACCCAGAATCTCTGGTTTCGCAGACCAAAAATTCTGATTTTGGGTTCACTCGAGGATTAGACTTGAAAGCATCCTTTTAATCAAATTAATTAATTTTTGTGTGCCCGTTGCATTGCACTTACATGTCCAGCCAGTCGATTGCATGGAACTATGACCTTGGAGGCTCGGGGCAACCTGGTCGGTCAAGCCATCATGGGATCGTGTGATCACCCTTGATCTCGTACCTTATGTTGGTATATGAAGCATCCTATCGGGTGTGTGTCAAGGGTCCCTTATTTGACCAAAACCCGATCTTTGCATGATAGCTTCTATAGAACCTTTCAAAAATAGAAAATCAATTCTTGATTAAGATTATATGCTAGGGAGTTTGTATGCCCGGAAGGGATTATTTGAGATGATGACGATGCTTGCTTAATATAGAATGTATAACCTTTTAATCACTTTTGAGCAATTCCTCTTCATGTCTCATGACATTTGAGAAGACGCCGAATCTTGATTAAAAGATTACACTTCTTATATGTTGTTAGCTAAGCATCATTGACCTTGTATGGATCTGAATTCATGAAAAGTGCGATAATTATCTAATCATGTGATACTCCTACCCAAGAACCCAAAGGTCATTGTTTATGACATATTTTTGATTAATCATCATCTTTTATCCAAATAAATTGTTTTGAAAAATCACCTTTTCAAAGGAAAAGTCCAAGATTCATTTTCTTTAATCAAGTAAAACCCAATCATCTTTTATTGACAAATATTTTCACGTCCTCACTTTCAGAGGAAAAATCCAAAAAAAAAAAAAAAAAAACTCAGGAAATGTTTAAGGGAGAAATGCTTCTCAAATGAATTTTAAAGCAAAATTTTAATCCAATCATCTTTGTTGAGCGTTTAACATCCTCATTTTCAAAAAAACTTCCAAGAATTGTTTTCAAAAAGATCACATCACCTAAGAGATACTTTTTAAGAGAAATTCAAAAATTTTCAAAAATATCTAACCATCAAAAGGGTAATGAGGATCACAATGATAAGAGAAATGAGCGCGCTTGACATGGATGAGGATTTTATGTGCTTATATGTTGTATGTGCTAGGACTAGAATTTTCCTTTCTTTTGCATATAGAATAGGCACACACACACTTGCATTTCATCTGTGTGTCATGTGTGCGGTGCATGCATTTAGCCACATCAAATCATCAAAGCATGTATATTTTGGCACTCTCATCATGTCAGTCAACGTCATTACATACATGTAAAATACAAATTCATAAAGTGATCTAATAGTTCCTCAAAATTCCTTACCTCCGGAAAATAAACTCGGCATGCAGACCTTTTTTTACCTATCTATGTTGTCAAGATTTATAAAAAGAGTGGGACAACCAGCCCCCTTAGTAAGGACACTTCTAATCTTCTTGGGTTCGTCTTTCTTGATTAGAGGAGAACATGGATCATCATACTGAGATTAATCCACCAATTGCCTTGAGAGCTTTGGAGGAGAAAGTGAGCAAATTACTGGCCACCATTGAGCAACAAGATTCAAGGATGAAGCAATTGGAGAAGGTCATGCTTGAGTTCATTCAATTATTGAAAGATCAAATGGGCCATAATGAGGAAAAGATGGATCAACTGGAGAAGAGAATAATGGATCGCGTAAAGAAGCACCAACAACCATGTTCGAACCCAGCCATGCACCTAAGCCCAATCAATCACCAAAGCCCATGTCCAAACCCAGCCTACCACCAAAGCCCATATCCAAGCCCAATCCCATCTAACCAAAGAGCTATTCCAAGCCCATATCTGGACCCAAAAGCTGGCTCAAGCTCAAAGTCAAACCCGAAATCAAGCCAAACCCATAAGTTAAGAATCTTCACCGACCTTGGCATGCCATTATCCATAACTCTTGGTCACCTTGTCAGGAGCGGCCACCTCAACCTCCTGGTCCAAAAGCCACTACCAAATCCCTTACCTCGTAAATGTGACCAATTTTTGTACTGCGCCTACCACCAGACCCCTGGCCACATGACCAATCAATGCATGAAGCTCCGCCATGATATCCAAGATCTCATTGAGCATAAAATCATCACTCCTTTGCTAAATCCATCGAGTGGCATTTGCCATGACGTGCAATCCTTTCAATCACAGCCGTTGCTGAGCACTCTCAAGGAATTTGTTGCCTCCACGAATGCGCAACAACCAATTGGCCCTGACCCAATCAACAAAATCAAAAAAGGCATTGACAATACTCGGTATGAGTCAGGGAAGGGTCATTTGACTGAAAAATGGATCATAAGGGCAGATGATGTTCCTACAAAGAAGCAGAAGGGGAATGATGAACCTGAAGGAGATGCTAGTGAGGTGATAGTGTTTGGAACTGTTGCTGCTAAAGCAATTGAGGATGCTCTTGGAAATTTAGTAAATTGAAAATCATCTGTGACACTCCAATTGAGACTGAATCAAGTCTAGTATGGTCCATGATTGAGTCATGTCAAGTAGGAGTCAAGTGTCAAGTCCAATTTAGTCTTTAAGTCAGTCAGTTATCGAGTTTATTTTTCAAGTATTTTTATCAAGTCGAGTGATGTAATCCTCCTTCTATCCTGGATAAATTAAATCTCATTCTGCTTGATTCATTGTGCTAAGTCGTGAATGAATGGATCATTAAGCCAAAAAAACAACAAAGATAGAGAGAGAGAGAGAGAGAGAGAGAGAGAGAGAGAGAGAGAGAGAATCACTTTTTCAAATGATCATGGAAAATACTTTGTTAATAAATCTTTGCATTGAAAAGGATCCCCAAGTGATCAAAGCAAATTCTGTGCCAAAACCACAGAGGAGTAGAGAATTGATTAGCTTTGCTTTAAGAATTTAAAGATGCTCTTGCTCAATCTTGAAAAGATAGACTTGGGACTTGAGGCTTGCTCACCATCCCCTTCTCCCAAATACCAAGCCTAAAAGATGAGCCCACAATCTAAAGCCATAACTTGATCCTTGATGGTAGCCAAATATTTTAAATGAACTTCTTCCTTCAAAAAAAAAGGGGGAAGAAGAAGAAAGAGCTCGCTTGGATGAAAACCCAAAAGGGCGCCTAGGCAAAAGTAAGAGCACAAAAAAAGAAGAAAATAAAAGAGAGAGGAAAAAGAAGAAGATGAAGGAGCTCGCTAGGATGAAAACCTGAAAGGGCGCCTAGGCAAAAGGTAGAGCAAAAAAAAATAATAATAAAAAAAAAATAAATAAATAAGATGCGTGTTGATTTCAAAACTTGAATCCTAGCCAGTCAAAATCATAGAGAGGGTAAGAGATAGTGAGATAGAGAAAAGAAAGGAAAGAGAAAAGAAAAGACAAAGAGTAAATAAGATTGAGAATTTTTGGGCGCTTCAAAGTAGATCATTGGCACACGAATTATCCCAAGGCTCTGTGTTGTTCTAAACAAAGAAAAGAAATTGGAAATAAAAAGAGAGATTTGAAAGTATCAATTAGTCTCAAAGTTTTGTGAGAGGCTCAATGTCTAAATGAGCCTAAAACAAATGCAAAGATATCTTTGAAGAGTGATTTGGAAGATTGATATTGCTTTGAGAGTATGATGGAGTATGATTAAAACACGATGTATTATGAGAGTTGTAAAGATTGATTGGCTAGTGAAAAGGTGAAAAGAATCAACCGCCACAAAAAAAATATATATATATATATATAAATAAATAATAAATAAATAAGAGGGAGAAGTAGTTCATCTTCTCATCGTCTTGTTCAAAATCTACCACAAGGAATCTGTTTCAAAAAATCTGCCCAGAAAGGGCACTCATTGAACCCAAATAAAAACATGGCTCGAAAGCCCACCAATTCTTGAAGCCTTATTCTTTCAAAACCTCCAGAGTTGATGAACTACGTTTTGACCTGATTCCCACTCGGGGATACATAGGCAGCCTACTCGGTTCGGTCGCCACCCTCGCCATCTTATGGCATCTTTATTTCAGGCCTTGTCCGAACTACTTTGGACCTCATTCCCGTTTAGGGATAAGTAGGCAAACCTTCCAAGGTTCTCGGTCCATAACCATCCCTATACCATAAGCATCACCCTTTGTGCCTTTGATTTCCTTCCTTCAAACTAGGGGCAAACTTTAGTAAGTTTGCCTAAAGCCACACATATATATATATCACCAAACCAGGGGCAAACTTCGTTTGCTGAATACCACATTTAATCCCAGGAGCAATGCCTCCAAGGCCTATTCAAACTAGGGGTAAACTTCGTTTGCCAAAACCCTTCTATGTCAGAGGCAAATTCTCAAGTAGTCAGGTTTAGGAAATAGAATGTCTTTTATTCTCTAAGCAAAAGCACTAATTTGAAGCACACTCTAAATAGGCAAAGAATCAGCAAACCCAAAAAGGGGGAATCTTCAAAGTTTAGATTTGTCGGTGAAGTATTTCCATTATAAGATAATGAATAAATGAAAGATGGGATGATACATTATTCACGAAGAAAGTACATTGATTCACAATAATACAGAGTTTGAGTCAGTCATCTTGTGTAAATGCTTTGTCAAGTTTGTCCTTCTTTGTTGAGTCAATAATGGTCTCAAATGTGTGGGTTTAAGATAATGAATAAAGATTTGAAAGGTCTCCATGAGCATCCCAAGGGCAATACAAGCAGGAGTCTTAAACACTATCACAACACAATGCTAAAGTGGAAATATGAAGGGTCCAAAGCTAGGGACATAGGTGGCTTCCCTCTTAAAAAAATAAATAATAATAATGATAATAATAATAATAAAAAACAAAAAAAATTTCCAAGGGTCCACAGATGCAGGAAATCATTTTCTACAAAGCCCACTTTCGTGGCAATTATCTTCGAAAGCCCATTCATATGGCACCCACCATCATAAGCCCACTTTTGTGGCAACCCCATCATAAGCTCATTCATATGGCACCCTCTCATCAGAAGCCCACTTTTGTGGTCACCACCATCATAAGCCCACTTTCGTGGCAACCCCATCGTAAGCCCATTCATATGGCACCCTCTCATCAAAAGCCCATTCATATGGAAACAACCATCATAAGCCCACTTTCGTGGCAACCCCAACATAAGCCCATTCATATGGCACCCTCTCATCAAAAGCCCACTTTTGTGGTAACCACTATCATATGCCCATTTATATGCCAACCTCATCCATGTAAGCCCACCCTGGTGGCACTCTTTTAGCCAAGCCAACGCTCATGGCAAGTTCATTCTCATAAGCCCAATTCGTGGCAACCACACCTCATAAGCCCACTTCTGTGGCAAATCCACACTCGTGACAAGCTCATCCAAACGAGCCCATTTCGGTGTCAAGGCTCCTAGCACAAATCATTAGCATCATCATCAACGTCATCATCATCATCATCATCATCAAGTATTTGAGCCTTATTTGGCTCCTTTGAGTTCATGAGATCGCATGACTCCGTGTTTGTAAAAAAAGAATTTTTTGAGTCCATGTGACTCCCTGTTTGGGAAATGTAAATTATTTAAGTCTACGCGACTCCCGATCTTTGAAATAAAAAAAATGAATTTTGAGTCTGCGCGACTCATGGCTTTGAAAATAGAAAATGAATTGTTAAGACTGCATGACTGCTCTGAATTTAAAATAAAAAATTAAAAAAATAAAAAATTACCCTTGCAATACCGAGCGAATCTGGAATCATTGAATCTGGAACGATTCTGACTTTGCAGCACATTTCCTGATTTGGCACCAGAGTATAAGACGCAAAGCGCATCTCAGTCGATCAGATGATCCTCAAAAGACACCGGAGTATAAGACGCAAAGCGCATCTCAGTCTTTCAGCACAATTCCTGATTCGGCACCGGAGTCTAAGACGCAAAGCGCATCTCAGTCGATCAGATAATCCTCAAAAGACACCGGAGTATAAGACACAAAGCGGATCTCAGTCTTTCATCCTGATTCGGCACCAGAGTATAAGACGCAAAGCGCATCTCAGTCGATCAGATGATCCTCAAAAGACACCGGAGTATAAGACGCAAAGTGTATCTCAATCTTTTAGCATATTTTCTGATTCGGCACCGGAGTCTAAGATGCAAAGCTCATCTCAGTCGATCAGATGATCCTCAAAAGACATCGGAGTATAAGACGCAAAGCGCATCTCAGTCTTTCAGCACATTTCCTGATTCGGCACCGGAGTCTAAGACGCAAAGCGCATCTCAGTCGATCAGATGATCCTCAAAAGACACCAGAGTATAAGGCGCAAAGCGCATCTCAGTCTTTCAGCACATTTCCTGATTCGGCACCAGAGTATAAGACACAAATCGCATCTCAGTCAATCAGATGATCCTACAAAAGACACCAGAGTATAAGACGCAAAGCGCATCTCAGTTTTTCAGCACATTTCCTGACTCGGCACCGGATTCTAAGACGCAAAGCGCATCTCAGTCGATTAGATGATCCTCAAAAGACACCGGAGTATAAGACGCAAAGCGCATCTCAGTCTTTCAGCATACTTCCTGATTCGGCACCGGAGTATAAGACGCAAAGCGCATCTCAGTCGATCAGTACTCTCGTAAAAAATGACAGTCGCGACTTTCCCAAGATAGGACGTCATCGGCATAGTAGAATTTCAAGACAAAAAGGTACGTTTTGCCACTATAAGGAGTAGCATTGTCCTAAGTCATTGAACCTGAGAACATGGATCATAAATTTGCTTGAGCATGTGCATCACGATAGCATATGTTCATTCATCCGTATGCTTATTTGTTATTACGTGTGTTTGATCCCTTACCCGAACTACGTCCTGGTCTGATTCTTCCAAGGATACGTAGGCAACTCACCATTGAACACGACCAGCACCGACCTTCTTCGTAAATTCTTTTGCAATGCACTTTTGTTTTTACCTAGGTTCGACTGCTTGGTCTAAGGCTTGTCTTTCACGCAGGCTTCAACATTCACTTGTGATACGCGTTGCTTTACAAGCTCTGCCGAAGAGGGGCAAACTGTAGACACCCCAATTTTGACCAAACGTCAAATCTTAAGACCAATGATGACGATGACCGGTGAAATTCGAAGATTTTTTAGAGAATTCAAATCCTTCAAAGATTCTTCAAGCGAAAGCTTCAAAATAAAAAAAGAAAAAAAAAATCAAAGAAGGAGAAATTGGGTATTCGGGAGGAACCTGAACGTTGACGAACGTGTGAGGAAATCAGTCTGAGAATACCTTCAAAAAGAATATATATATATATATAAATATATAGTAATAATAATAAGATATGTAAAATAAAAGAGAAGAAAGAAAGAGTTCTAATATATATATATATATAAGGAAAAAGTGAAGCAAAAAGAATTTTAAAAAAAAGTCTTGAAAAGAAAAGAAATAAAAGAAATAAAAGAATATATAGGAATGTATACCATGCATATGGGTATATTTTAATAAGGTACTTTGCAAATATAAGTACATAAGTATATACTTTACTAGATAAATTATGTTTATGTCAATATATATGTTAAAAATTAAAAGAGGACAGAATTCTGTTAGCCTCGGCACGCGGGAAAGCCGGTGGCACGCGCCGGCACTCACTGAGTGCCGCCCGACATTCAGTGAGTGCCGCCCGCAGCCATCGAGTGCCGCGAACTGTAACAGACTGCTTTTTCTCACATGTTCTAGAAGAAAACTTTGCAAATGGGTTTACACCCGAATTTACCCATTTAACCTTGTCATGTTGGTCTATATAAACAAACCTTCATCTTCTTCATTGGGACTTTTACTCTTACTTAAAAAAAAAATTCACTTCAAATCTTAGAGAGATATAGATAAAATAGAGAGAAGATTGGGAGAAGAAAGAGGAGTTTTCTTGAAGAATTGGAAGGAGAATTTGAAGATTGTGGAAGAGCTTCCCAAGAAATTGAAGAAATCCTTGAGGTCATAGAGGTAACCTCTCAATCCTTGGTAGAATTAGGTGAATTCAATCACAAGTTCATAGTTCTAGGAACTTTACACATTTTCAAAACCTCTCTTCCTACCCCATTTCATCACACACCACTTAAGAGCTTGTGATTAAATCTCATAACATTTCATTAATTTGGGTCTAAATAGAGCTTTGGATTTAAGATTAAAAGAGTTTTGACTTGAAATTTTCAAATAACCTTTGATTTCATTTCTTTTGTTTATATTCTTCTCATAGGATCTATGAGATCTTCAATATCTCATTAGATCTCTTTGAGTTTGATCCTCTAGTCCCTTATGATCCTATGATTTATATGGGCATTAAGATTGGTCAAGGTCATATCTACACATAGTTCTTTGGGTTCAAGTCTTGGCTCATGACTTGGGTCTCCCTACTAGGAATTTTATGGAATCCATACTATATTCCATAGAGATTTGAGTAAATTTGGGTCTCATTGAGTCTCCAAGGACCATTAATTTGAGAGGAAAATAGTATATCATAGTTCTAATTTCCTCAAGGATCATATGTTTGAGAGAGGATTTAGATGTAAGTTTTCATAGTTTGTTGGTTGGAATCTAGAGAACTTGAATATTCAAGAGTTCATAAGATTGAGTAAGACCTTAGGATTCTCTTGTTATGAGATCTATGATGGGAATCCATTAAGACTAAATCTATGAATCTCTTCGTGTTTCATTATTTACTCCAATGATCATAATCATACTTGATCCTAGTTCTCTCTAGGATCATGGATCAAGCTTGATTTTAACTATGAACATTAATCTAACAAAGGTGCAGTGAATCCATAAACCAATTGTGATCAAAGATTTTCTATAGGATCATGGTTCATTGGAATTGGATGAGACCAATTGGAGGATGTTCATAACCCATTTAAGTACCTCTGCATTTTTTGTTTTGATGAAATTCCATGTCTAAGATGGTTTGGTCTCATGATTTCAAAACATGCAACTCTCTGTCCAAAATTTCAGAATAGTAAGTCCGTTTTGAAATTAATAAATCAGAACATTAATAGAGTTTCCCGGGTCTCTAATAATTTTTTCTAAGTACCTTAATGTTGTTAGGAAGATACTCTAAAAAGAACTAAGTGTTTCTCATTTTTTTACTATTTTTATAAAATCATAAAAGATCTCTGGACAGAGAGTTGCAGATTCCTGAGTGATGTCTAGTGTTTTCCATATTCCCATAGATCTAACCGTTCAAACCTTGATTTTCTTTTTGGGTTAGAAATTAGACTCCAAGAGTCATATCGTATTCAAAAATCATTAAGATCCAACGGTTGAAAGTATGATTTTTCTACCTTTTAAAATCTGATCTGCTCTCTGTAATTTTGGAAAAACACTCACTATTTTGTCTAATCTCATTGATTTTAACTTAAATGGTTCCCTAATGTCTTGGGACCCAAATCATGTTTTGAATAATGATAATTTAGCTTAAATCCATAGGCTAAGTGATCCAAATTAGTGAATAAATTCACATCTCATTCTTGTTCATGATCATTCATTCATCCATGTACATTGATGCTTATGATTAGGACTAGTTATTGGATAAAGTTGGACTTAGTTGAACCAAATTGAATATAAACATGGATTCCTTATGATCATGTTGGAATTATAGAACCCCTATATAGACATTACATTGGCTCCTAGTTGAGGCTTGTATATCTATAGAGATGCTATGGCTCCAACTAATTAATAGGAATTCATAGTTTTATCAATTCTTCCTCTACTTGATAGATCTAAGCTAGAGATTTAAGATTGATTATTTGATGTCATATTATTGTGTGAAGCATGTGGACTAATCCTTGTTTTGTAGCACTTTGGAGGTATGACTTCTCATCTCTTCTCTAGTTTATTTCATTTGTTGATTTTATTAATTTTCGACTCCATGTGCGACACCTTAGCTTAGGTCTTTCCTTATGTGTATATGTGATTAGAGACATTTTTCCTAGGATTTCTATTCTTTGTATTAATTGCACGTTTTAATTCGCAGCTTTGGGTAAGTTTCCTAGTTCCCTATTTGCACATCATCTTGCTTGCTACTTGAATTATGTGGATTATGAATGATATTTTATCGTTAGCAATCTTACACCCTTTTCAATATGCTTTTGTAATGTATATGTATATATGTATTAGTTGAGGGCACACTTATATTATTAATTCGATTAAAAGGATGTTGAGTAGAGGCCTATCATGAGATAGGATGAGAGGAGGTGTTTTAGTCTGTCGAGCTCCCTCTCATTCCATAATCCCCAGACCCAGATTATCTTTGGTTTCGCAAAAGATCGGTTGCTTTTAAAAAATGGTTTCTTAATTTTCCTACAAAAAATTAAGTGGCGACTCTTTGAATTTGAATTTGAAAAAATATTTTTTAAAAACAAAAGTGGGCCAAAATGCCGATATCCACACTATTCAATTACATAGGACTATTAATCCAATCCCCCACTATCCCCCCTTAATCCTGGAAAACAAACAAGGCCTAAATGTTTATCTGAAGATAAATGTTTATTTGTGTATTTCACTCTCTGTATTACTTCTGGTTTAGAGTAAATTTCTGTTGTTAAATTTAGTATCCTTGTGTGGATGAATTAACATGCTATAAATTTTGTAGGATAATTAGCAATTTTGTAAAATCATGTGAGACTGCGTTTTAGAGACAAAATGGAACTTAGTCGAAAACTTTTATAATTTTTAGTTTTCACTCGTGAAGCTATGAATTCGCTATGCAGAAAGTTTAAGAGACTGATCAGATGTTTTGAAAACTCGTGGGGAGGTAAACACAATTTTCAAAAATGTTGCCTATATATAGATAGAGATGACTTTAGATATTTTATAAAACTTCTAATCTAAGTTTCTAGAGAGGCCAAAGAAAGATTTGGAAGCTTCGATCTTCACGACGACAATCGACGGACTTCTGCCTGTTTGTTTTCTCCTAGATTTCATATTCAAACTCCTCGAGGTAAGAGCTTCATTTTGATACCCACAAAGACTTGTTAGGCTAAGTTTTTTGAAAAGTCATTTTCTAGAATTTTCATAAAAAGTGGATAATCGGATTTTTGATCGATAGGAATTGTATTAGACGGACTTCTGCACGATCTTTGTGCCTGGGTTTTCTTTGGATCGTATTTTAAAGGCGTTATTCGGAGGTGAGTGATTCAACTATATGTTTTGGAATGATTTCTTGACATGTATTCATGTTTTGTATGAAAAGCATGTGTTAGTTTATAGATAAATATTGTGTAGTTCATATTGGACGATTATATTGATAAGTAGGCCCAATAGCATGGTGAAATGTTTTAATTACCGAAGGCATGATGATATATAAATTGAGCATGTTGAGTTGTATTTGGGTCAAAGGAGCACATGGTACCAAGCCATCTTGTGGAGCCGATATAGGCATTAAGGTCGCACTATTGAAGAAAAGAATCATGGCTCTTACCTTTTCGCGTGGACTTATTGGCGAGGAGTTGCGAATTAGGAGTATGGAACATATACGTGAGACTCCAGAAAACTAGTATAAAATGTAGAGATGTGAATGCGAGCATGTCTATCATTCATGTGCATTTGCTATGTTATTCACTAAGCGTTAGTTTAAGCAAATCAAATATGTGTGGTTATTCAAATAACCATTTTAGGTGATATCGAAGGTAAAAGTGTTATGGCGTAGCCAAACGACTGAAGCGATGACATGGGAAATTGAAGATGAGAATTGTACTCAGTATCCGCACCTATTCGATACATGAGGTATAAGTTTGGGGACAAACTTCTCTTAAGGGGGAGAGAATTATAATACCTGTATTTGTGTTATTTGATTTCACTTCATTGTCATGCATGATAGTGTGATGTGTTGTGCATTTTGGCACATGTTTGAGTGAGTTTTGACTCACGAGTCGATTTTAGTATCTGTGTAAGAGAACCCATTGAGGCGGTGTTGAATGAGTGTTTTGTTCTGGTGACGTCTCTCTGAGATTGAGACGGTCATTGTAGAATACCTTAAATGTTTGTTTGAAAATGAATATTTTTTTTTGTGTATTTCACTATCTGTATTACTTCTGGTTTAGAATATATTTCTGTTGTTAATTTTAGTATCCTTTTGAGGACGAATTAATATGCTACTAATTTGGTAGGCTAATTAATAATTTCATAAAATCATGAGAGACTGCGCTTTAGCGACCAAACAGAACTTAGTCAAAAACTTTTATTTTAGTTTTCACTCGTGAAGCTATGAATTAGCTGTGTAGAAAGTTTCAGAGACTGGTTAGGAGTTTTGAAAACTCGTGGGGAGGTAAACACAATTTCTGAAAGTGTTGCCTATATATAGATATAGATGACTTTAGATATTTTACAAAACTTCTAACCTAAGTTTCTAGAGATGCCAAAGGGAGATTTAGAAGCTTCGACCTTCATGACGACAATCGATGGACTTCTGCCCGTTTGTTTTCTCCTAAATTTCATATTCGAACTCCTCGAGGTAAGAGATTCGTTTTGATACCCACGAGGACTTGTTTGGCTAAGTTTTTCCAAAAGTCATTTTCTAGAATTTTCATAAAAAGTTGATAATCGGATTTTTGAACGATAAGAATTATACTAGATGAACTTTTGCACGATCTTTGTGCTTGGGTTTTCTTCGGATCGTATTTTAAGGGCAGTATTCGGAGTTGAGTGATTCAACTATTTTTTTGGAATGATTTCTTGACATGTATTCATGTTTTGTATGAAAAGCATGGGTTAGTTTATAGATATATATTGACTAGTTCATATTGGACAATTATATTGATAAGTAGGCCCAATAGCACGGTGAAATATTTTGATTACCGAAAGCATGGTGATATATAAATTGAGCATGTTGATTTGTTATTTGAGTCAAAGGAGCACATGGTACCAAGCCATCTTGTGGAGCTGATAAAGGCATTAAGGTCGCACGATTAAAGAAAAGAATCATGGGTCTTACCTTTTTACGTGGACTTATTGGCAAGGAGTCATGGATTAGGAGTATGGAACATACATGTGAGACTCCGGAGACTAGTATAAAGTGTAGAGATGTGAATGCGAGCATGTTTATCATTCATGTGCATTTGCTATTTTATTCACTAAGCGTTAGCTTAAACAAATCAAATATGTGTAGTTATTCAAATAACCATTTTAGGTGTTAATGCCGGCGAGGAATCACAGAAATGAGCATGTGGGTTTGGGAGTTTTGTACAAGGAGACTTATTACGCCTACCATGTAGTTTTGAATTAGAGATGCTGTAATAAGGTTTTTATGACTTTTTGGCTATGTTTAACTTGGATTCATAGAACGGATTCCAAATGTTGTAAAAGATAGAAAACTTTTGTAATAATGTTTTCGTAATGTTATAGTTCAGTTAGAAACATTTTGGTTGAGTTGGGAGCATGCTTGTGGTCCTTGATTGATTTCTGAAAGCTTTAAAATTTGGTGAATTCTGCAGAATGTTCCACTGACGTAAACCAGTTGACTGGTTTTGAAAACAGTCGACTGGAGCCTTTTTTCAGCAACTCACTGCATCCGTTATATAAAGACACAATCGACTGGGTCCCCGACACAATTGATTGGATCGTGTTTTCAAATTAGATGTTTTTGCCTAGGCTGGACTTCAGTCAACCGCGGATCGTACTAGTCGACTGAAGATTTGAAGTCCCAGTTGACTGGATTATGTTTAAAAAATCAACTCTCGACTGGACCAGTTTCAGTCGACTGGGCACGAGATGCAGTCCACTGGATGCCTGGTTTTTAAAATGACTCGTTTGATTTCCACTGTGTGTTCTAAAACTAAATTTTTGGGAAATGTCAATGAATTGGTTTAGCCTTGGTGTTGTGCCATGGGCTTCGATTCCGCTATTATGGGACCAGGCTATGATATTTAGTGGTATCAGAGCAATAGGTTTAGAGCCTTGGGAACGAGTGACATCATTGTAGAGATGCTTCATATGTTTGCATCTATTCTTTGTGATGATGAACTGTGCACATTGTTGACACCCCGATTTTGACCAAACGTCAAATCCAGGGATCTGTTACCTCTTAAGACTGATGATGATGATGACCGGTGAAGTTCGAAGATTTTCCAGAGAATTCAAATTCTTCAAAGATTCTTCAAGCAAAGTTTCAAAATCAAAGGAAAA
The DNA here is from genome assembly GCA_033977485.1 of Hydrangea macrophylla. Classification (NCBI taxonomy): domain Eukaryota; kingdom Viridiplantae; phylum Streptophyta; class Magnoliopsida; order Cornales; family Hydrangeaceae; genus Hydrangea; species Hydrangea macrophylla. The sequence goes on along the minus strand of CM066988.1, from coordinate 56,480,896 downwards.
TAAAAGAAGGAGAAATTGGGTATTTGAAAGAAAACATGAACGTTGAAGAACGTGTGAGGAAATCAGTCTGAGAATACATTCAAAAAAATATATATATATATATAGTAATGATAATAAGATACATAAAATAAAAAGAAGAGAAAGAGAGAGAGAGAGAAGAAAAGAATGAGTTCTAAAAAATACATATATAAGGAGATAGTGAAAAAAAAAGAATTTTGAAAAAAGTCTTGAAAAAAAAAGAAAAAAAGAAGAAAAGAAAAAAAAAGAAGTAAAAGGATATATGGGGATATATACCATGCATATGGGTATATTCTAATAAAGTACATTACAAATATAAGTACATTAGTATATACTTTACTAGATAAATTAAGTGTATGTTAATATATATGTTGAAAATTAAAAAGAGGGCAAAATTCTGTTAGCCGTGGCACGCGGGAAAGTCGGCGGCACTCACTAAGTGCCGCGGCGGCACTCACTGAGTGCAGTGAGTGCCGCCCGGCATTTAATGAGTGCCGCTCGGCATTCAGTGAGTGCCGCAGGCAGTCATCGAGTGCCGCGAACTGTAACTGACTGCTTTTCTCACATGTCCTAGAAGAAAACTTTGCACATGGGTTTTCACCCGAATTTACCCATTTAACCTTGTCATGTTGGTCTATATAAACAGACCTTCATCTCCATTATTGGGACTTTTGACTTGATTTTTGAACTTTTCACTTAATCTTAGAGAGAGATACAAGAGTTATATATACAATAGAGAGTGAATTGAGAGAGGAAGAAAGTTTTCTTGAAGAAATTGAAGAATTGAAGAAGAACTTGAAGATTTTTGGAAGAGTTTCCCAAGAAATAGAAGAAATCCTTGAGGTCATAGAGGTAACCTCTCAATCCTTGGTAGAATTAGGTAAATTCAATCACAAGTTCATAGTTCTAGGAACTTTACACATTTTCAATACCTCTCTTCCTACCCCATTTCATCACACACCACTTAAGAGCTTGTGATTAAATCTCATAACATTTCATTAATTTGGGTCTAAATAGAGCTTTGGATTTAAGATTAAAAGAGTTTTGACTTGAAATTTTCAAATAACCTTTGATTTCATTTTTTTTGTTTATATTCTTCTCATAGGATCTATGAGATCTTCAATATCTCATTAGATCTCTTTGAGTTTGATCCTCTAGTCCCTTATGATCCTATGATTTATATGGGCATTAAGATTGGTCAAGGTCATATCTACACATAGTTCTTTGGGTTCAAGCCTTGGCTCATGACTTGGGTCTCCCTACTAGGAATTTTATGGAATCCATACTATATTCCATAGAGATTTGAGTAAATTTGGGTCTCATTGAGTCTCCAAGGACCATTAATTTGAGAGGAAAATAGTATATCATAGTTCTAATTTCCTCAAGGATCATATGTTTGAGAGAAGATTTAGATGTAAGTTTTCATAGTTTGCTTGATGAAATCTAGGGAGCTTGAAAATTCAAGAGTTCATAAGATTGAGTAAGACCTTAGGATTCTCTCGCTATGAGATCTATGATGGAAATCCATTAAGGCTAAATCTATGAATCTCTTCGTGTTTCATTATTTACTCCAATGATCATAATCATACTTGATCCTAGTTCTCTCTAGAATCATGGATCAAGTTTGATTCGAAATATGAACATCAATTTAACAAAGGTGCAGTGAATCCATAAACCAACTGTGATCAAAGATTTTTATAAAAATCATGGTTCATTGGAAATTGGATGAGACCAATTGGAGGATGTTCCTAACCCATTTAAGTACCTCTGTGATTTTTGTTTTGAGGAAATTCCATGTCTAAGATGGTCTGGTCTTATGATTTCAAAACTAGCAACTCTCTGTCCAAAATTTCAGAACAGTAAGTCTGTTTGAAAATTAATAAATCAGAACCTTAATCGATCTTTCTTGACCCAAAATAATTTTTTCTAAGTATTTCAATGTGTTAGGAAGATACTCTAAACAGATCTAAGTGTTTCTCATTTTTTTGCTATTTTTAGAAAATCGTACAAGATCTTTGGACAGAGAGTTGCAGATTCCTGAGTGATGTCTAGTTTTTTCCATATTCCCAGAGATCTAACCGTTCAAATCTTGATTTTCTTTTTGGGTTCGAAACTAGACTTACAGAGGCATATCATATCCAAAAATCATTAAGATCCAACCGTTGGAAGTATGGTTTTTCTACCTTTTAAAATCTGGTCTTCTCTCTATAATTTAGGAAAAACAGTCACTGTTTTGTCTAATCTGATTGATTTTAACTTAGATGGTCTCGTAATGTCTTGGATCCCAAATCATGTTTTGAATAATGATAATTTATCTTAAATCCAGAGAATAAATGATCCAAATTAGTGAATAAATTCATATCTCATTCTTGTTCATATTCATTCATTCATTCATGTATGGTGATGCTTATGATTAGAACTAGTTCTTGGATAAAATTTGGCTTAGTTGAACTTAATTGAATATAAACATGGATTCCTTATGATCATTTTGGGATTATAGAACCCCTATATGGACATTACATTGGCTCGTAGTTGAGGCTTGTATATCTATTAAGGTGCTATGACTCCAACTAATCAAAAGGAGTTCATAGTTTTGTCGATTCTTTCTATGCTTGATAGATCTAAGCTAGAGATTTAGGATTGATTATTTGATGTCATATTATTATGTGAAGCATGTGGACTAACCCTTGTTTTGTAGCGCTTTGGAGGTATGACTTCTCACCTCTTCTCTAATTTATTTCATTTGTTAATTTTAATTGATTCTAAACCTCATATGTGACACCTGAGACTAGGTCTTGCCTTATGTGTTTATATGCGTTAGAGACCTTTTCTTAGGATTTATGTTATATGTATGCATTGCACTTTTTTATTTTGCGGCTGGATCCCGGGTATGTTTTCTAGTTCCCTATTTGCATATCATGTTGCTTGCTATTTGAATTATGTGGTTATGAATGAAATTTTGTCGTTAGCTATTTTGCACTCTTTTCAACATGCTTGTGTAATGTATTATTTATTTATATATATATATATATTAGTTGAGGGCATGCTTAGATTATTAATTCAATTAAAAAGGATGATGAGTAGAGGCCTATCACGAGATAGGATGAAAGGGGGTGTTTTAGTCCGCCGGACTCATTCCCCTTTCATTCCATAATCCCCGGACCCAGATTATCTTTGGTTTCGCAAAAGATCAGTTTGTTTTCAAAACGGTTTCTTAATTTTCCTTGAAAAAAAAATTAAGTAGCGACTCGTCTTTGAATTTGAAATTAAAAAAAAATATTTTAAAATAAATCTAAAGTAGGCCCAAATGCCCGTATCCACACACATATATATATATCTTGTGGCATAGCATCTATAGTCATTATGCATTGTACTCAATAGGGCGAACATTTGAACCGCCATGACTGACCCGATAAGAGAATTGTCACCGCATTCGCGAATGGATCAGATAGTGAATATGGTGGTGAATTTTGTCCAAGCGGTGAGTGAACGAGATCAGATGCATGTTCAAGCTCCACCAGTTGAAGTTCGTTACATAAATGCACCACCAGTTCTAAGACCTCAACATATGATTGTAGAACAATTCCATAAATGGAAGCCGACTTTGTATCATGGACACATTGATTTAGAATTGGCCGATCATTGGATGATGGACATGGAAAGACTTTTCTGTACTGTGATATGTACCGACGAAGAAAAAATTCTTTGTGCATCCGATACGTTAATGGGAGAGGCATTGGATTGGTGGAATAATATGCTTGAGTAAGGGAAACTAACCACGTAGAAAACATTAAAGGATGAGTTCAACAAGCGATTCTTTCCGCGATAAGAGCATACTCAGAAATGTTAAGAGTTTGCGAGTTTGGTTCAGGGAGATATGACTATGGGAGAGTATGTCTCTCGGTATAATGCTTTGTTATGTTTTAGGAAAACAACAGTTTTGACTGATGAGGATAAAGCTCGTAAGTTTGAGGAAGGGCTTAGGGAGAACATCCATGGCCGTGTTGACATGTTGCAACACCCAACCATTTCTCTAGTAGAGGAGCTGCTCGCATAGCCAAGAAAAGTGTCAATCGATATCGACAAGGGAAACAAGGGAAGAGAGCCAATGACAATAAGAGCAAGGGTCAGGGGAATGCAAAGAAACCGTTTAAGTAAAGTTCAGGATCGTATGTGGGTAGCAAGGGAGGGAGTACGTTTGTTGGAGACTCAAGACCATTATTCCCAACTTGTAATATGTGATATAAGGGTACTTGCCATTTGTTGAGCACTTGTTATCTGTGTAAGCAACTAGGACACATATATCAAAATTGTCCTATGAATACGAATGTGACTACACCGAACATAACCTCGAACACCAAGAGCTACAACCCAGAGATGAGGGGAAAATGTTTTAAGTGTGCCCAACCAGGGCATATAGTGAAGAATTGTCCGAGTAAGAGACAACCGAGAATGAGTACATGGGCATTGAGTGTACCAAGCGGATCAAGGAAAGAACCACTGATGGATAAAGGGAAAGGAGTCGCACAACAATAAGGGCCATATTCCCGCTTAGGCCAGGGAATACGGATGATACAGTCGTATCAGGTATTCTTTTTATTTGTTCATGTCCTGCACGTATACTCATGGATTATGGTTCAACGCATTCATTTGTGTCCCGTAATTTTGTTAAGCATTTAAGTATTAAGTCCGAACCGTTAGGACATGACTTGTGTATATCGTTACACACTAGTGAACCGTTAGTAACTTCTTTGGTATTCAAGTCGTGTGAGATCAAGATAGGCGATAAGGTCTTGAGCGTCAATTTGATTCTATTGACAGTGAATTACTTTGATGTTATCTTGGGTATAGATTGGTTGTCGATCAATCATGGTAGAATTGGTTGTGAGCAGAAATGGGTAAATTTCTATCCGCTAGGTCAAGAGGAGTTTACTTTTCAAGGTAAGGGTGTGACCATACCACCATACTTTATATCAACGATTAAAGTAAGTAAGATGTTTAAAAAAGGTTGCTCTGGTTTCTTATGTTCAATTATTGACACACGAGTTCTTGGACCACTAGTAGAAGATATTCTGGTAGTTTGAGAATTTCCTGGCAATTTTCCCGATGAGTTACCCGATGTATTGATTGAAAGAGAGCTTGAGTTCACGATAGAAGTAGTACCAGGGTCACAACCGATATCCAAGCATCGTACTGAATGGCACTGGTAGACTTAAAAGTTCAGTTACAAGAGCTGCTTGAGAAGGGTTTTATCCAACCTAGTGTTTTTCCATGGGAAGTTCTAATCTTGTGTGTGAAGAAGAAGGATTGGACAATGCGTATGTGCATCGACTATCGAGAGTTGAATAAGTTGACTGTCAAGAACAAATATCCGTTGCCCCGAATAGATGACTTGTTTGACCAGTTACAAGGGGTTCAGGTATTTCGAAGATTGACTTGAGATCCGAATACCACCAGTTAAAAGTCGAGGAAGATGTTGAGAAGATAGCTTTTAGAACTCGATCTGGTCACTTTGAATTTTTGGTTATGCCATTTGGAGTGACTAACGCACCAGCTGCTTTTATGAATTTGATGAATCGTGTTTTCAAAGACTACTTAGATGAGTTTGTTATTGTATTCATAGATGACATCCTAATCTATTGCAAGAGTGTTGAAGATCACGAACATCATTTTCAATTAGCCTTACAATGATTACATGAGAAGAGATTGTTTCAAAAATTTAAAAAGTGTGAGTTTTGGTTGACAGAGATTGCTTTTCTTGGACATATAGTGTCGGTGAAAGGAATTTTAGTAGATCCTTAGAAGATAGAATCAGTTACCAATTGGCTGAGACCGACGAATGTGACAGAGATCCGAAGTTTCCTAGGATTAGCTGGTTATTATCAGAGGTTTGTGAAGGAATTTTCCTGCATAGCAATGCCGATGACATAGTTGATGAGAAAAGCTGTTGCTTTTGTATGGAGTCCGGAATATGAGGAAAGTTTTCAAGAGTTGAAGAGTCGACTAGTGAAATCACCAATTTTAGCTGTTCTGACGGGGATGGAAGGATTTATTATTTACAGTGATGCTTCATATAGAAGTTTAGTTTGTGTTCTTATGCAATGTGACAAGGTTATTGTCTATGCGCCGAGACAACTTAGACCGCACTAGAAGAACTATTCGCCTCATGATCTAGAATTGGCCGTTGTGATTTTTGCATTAAAGATTTGGCATCATTACCTATACGGGAAGAAATGTGAGATATATACAGATCAGAAGAGTTTAAAGTACTTGTTCACGCAACGAGAATTGAATATGAGGCAAAGGAGATGGTTAGAGTTGATGAAGGACTATGATCTGTCGATTCAGTATCACCCAAGCAAGACGAATGTAGTCGCAGATGCTCTTAGTTGTAAGACACCAATCAGCGTAGCTCCAAACTTGACTTCTTAAAGAGAATTGATTCAAGATATAGAGAATTTGGAACTTGAAGTGATTCCAAGGATTGAAAGTAGCTTGATGTCGATGATTGTGGCACAACCACTCTTGATTCATGAGATCACGAAGAAACAACTTTAAGACTGGGCTTTAAAGAAGATTTTTGATGAGATTCTGATGGGTAAATAACTGGGATTCACTTTTGAAAACAATGTTTTGAGGTTGAGGGGTGGAATTTGTGTACCTAACGAGAATGGTTTGAAACGGAATATCCTAGAGGAAGCACACAATACAAAGTACATCGTTCATGCAGGAAGCACCAAGATGTATAGAGACTTGAGAGATGTTTATTGGTGGTCGGGAATGAAGAGAGAAATAGCACGCTATGTTTCACGTTATACTAGTTGTCAAGAAGTGAAGGCTGAACGCCAAGTACCTTCGGGATTGTTATAACCGTTACCAATAGCCAAATGGAAATGGGAACACATTACAATGGACTTTGTTAGTGGGTTTTAGAGGTCAAAGAAATTGAATACTATTATTTGGGTGACCGTTGACCGTTTGACGAAATCGTCGCACTTCTTACCGCTTTGAACTAAGCCGAAGACTTTAGCTAAGTTGTATATCCAGTAGATTGTGAGACTACATGGTATACCAATTTCTATTATTTCGGATAAAGATAGTGGTTTTACGTCAAAGTTTTGGAGGGCCTTGCAAGAAGCAATAGGTACCAAATTACATTTCAGTACTGCTTTTCACCCTCAGACTGATGGTCAATGAGAAAGAGTAATCCAGATTTTGGAAGACATGGTGCATTTATATGTACTTGATTTTCAGGGTAATTGGGAAGACCACTTACCCATGATTGAGTTTTCATATAACAACAGTTTTCAGATGAGTATTGGGATGGGTCCTTATGAAGCTTTATATGGTAGTGTATGTTGTTCACTGATTAGTTGGACGGAAGTCAGAGAGAGAATGATTGAAGGGCCAAAAATTATGCAAGAGACGACGGATAAGATAAAGGTAATTCAACAACGGTTTTTGACAGATCAGAGTAAGTATAAGAGTTATGCCGACAAGCATAGACAACCGTTGGAATTTGATGTGGGAGATTTGATTTACTAGAAGTTGTCACCTTCAAACGGGATTACTAGATTTGGGAGATCCGGGAAACTCAATTCGAGATATGTAGGACCTTTCAAAATCATTGGGAGAGTTGGACCCGTAGCGTATCGATTGAATCTACCAAGTGAGTATGCTCAGGTTCATAACGTATTCCATGTATCATTGCTACGTAAACACTTAGCTGAGGACAGAGATCAAGTGATGACACCAATGCCACATGAAATTCATGGAGATTTAATGTATGTTGCATATCTGGTAGAGATCTTGGATCAGAAGGATCAGGTTTTGCGAAATAAGGTGATATCGAAGTTGAAAGTATTATGGCGTAGCCAACCGTCGGAAGCGATGACATGGGAAATCAAAGATGAGATTTGTACTCAGTATCCGCACCTATTCGATACATGAGGTACAAGTTTGGGGACAAACTTCTCTTAAGGGGGAGAGAATTATAACACCTGTATTTGTGTTATTGCATTTCATAGCATTGTCATGCATGATAGTGTGATGTGTTGTGCATTTTGGAACATGTTTGAGTGAGTTTTGACTCACGAGTCAATTTAAGTATCTGTGTAAGAGAGCCCATTGAGATGGTGTTGAATGAGTGTTTTGTTGTGGTGACGTCTCTCTGAGATTGAGATGGTCATTATGAAATACCTTAAATGTTTGTCTGAAAATAAATGTTTATCTGTGTATTTCACTATCTGTATTACTTCTGGTTTAGAATATATTTTTGTTGTTAATTTTAGTATCCTTGTGAGGACGAATTAATACGCTACTAATTTGGTAGGCTAATTAGCAATTTCGTAAAATCATCTGAGACTGCGTTTTAGCGACCAAACGGAACTTAGTCGAAAACTTTTATTTTAGTTTTCACTTGCGAATCTATGAATTAGCTATGTAGAAACTTTCAGAGACTGGTTAGGAGTTTTGAAAACTCGTGGGGAGGTAAACACAAATTCTAAAAGTGTTGCCTATATATAGATAGAGATGACTTTAGATATTTTACAAAACTTCTATCCTAAGTTTCTAGAGAGGCCAAAGGGAGATTTGGAATCTTTGATCTTCACGACGACAATCGACGGACTTTTGCCCAATTGTTTTCTCCTAGATTTCATATTCGAACTCCTCGAGGTAAGAGTTTCATTTTGATACCCACGAGGACTTTTTTGGCTAAGTTTTTCGAAAAGTCATTTTCTAGAATTTTCATAAAAAGTTTATAATAAGATTTTTGAACGATAGGAATTATATTAGACGGACTTCTGCACGATCTTTGTGCTTGGGTTTTCTTTGGATCGTATTTTAAGAGCGTTATTCAGAGTTGAGTGATTCAATTATGTGTTTGGAATGATTTCTTGACATGTATTCATGTTTTGTATGAAAATCATGTGTTAGTTTATAGATATATATTGTGTAGTTCATATTGGGCGATTATATTGATAAGTAGGCCCAATAGCATGATGAAATGTCTTGATTACCGAAAGCATGGTGATATGTAAATTGAGCATGTTGAGTTGTCTTTTAGGTCAAAGGAGCACGTGGTACCAAGCCATCTTGGGGAGCTGATATAGTCATTAAGGTCGCACGATTGAAGAAAAGAATCATGGGTATTAACTTTTTGCTTGGACTTATTGGCAAGGAGTCGTGGATTAGAAGTATAGAACGTACATGTGAGACTCTAGAGACTAGTATGAAATGTAGAGATATGAATGCAAGCATGTTTATCATTCATGTGCATTTGCTGTTTTATTCACTAAGCGTTAGCATAAACAAATCAAATATGTGTGGTTATTCAAATAACCAATTTAGGTGTTAATGCCGGCGAGGAATCGCAGAAGTGAGCACGTGGGTTTGGGAGTACTTGTACAAGGCGTCTTATCATGCCTACCCCGTAGTTTTGAATTAGAGATGTTGTAATAAGGGTTTTATGACTTTTTGGCTATGCTTAACTTGGATTCATAGAACGGATTCGAAATGTTATAATAGATAGGAAACTTTTGTAATAATGTTTTCGTAATGTTATAGTTCAGTTAGATTCATTTTGGTTGAGTTAGGAGCATGCGTGTTGTCCCTGATTAATTTCTGAAAGCTTAAAAATCTGGTGAATTATGCAGGATGTGCTGCTGCCATAAACTAGTCGACTGCTTGTGAAAACAGTCGACTGGAGCCACTTTTTCAGAAACTCACTACATCCTTTATATAAAGAGACAGTCGACTAGGTCCTGTAGACACCTTAATTTTGATCAAACGTCGGGAAAAGGGGTGTATTACCTCTAAGATCCAATGATGACAATGTCCAACTAACTAAGGGGTTCCAAAGGTAAATTAAGCTCTTCAAAAGGCTCTTCAATTCAAACAAAAATAAAGAGAAGGAAGAAAAAGGAAGGAATAGAGGGAATAGAGAAAACGGCACATGGCATGCTTCTGCGGCACTCTCGGGTTGCCGGTACGACACTCTCTGATTGCTGTCCGGTGGTCAGTGAGTGCCGCAATGGCAGTTAGTGACTGCCGCCAATTTCATTCAAGTGCTGCAAAATTTAAGAAACGACAGTTCCTAGAGTTATCCACAACATTCAATGAATGTTGGCGCAACAATCAGTGAATGCCGATGCGACATTCATTGAGTGCCGTACCGGCTGTCACTGACTGCCGCTTCCATCTCCAGTAAGTGCCGCATTTTTAGGCAGACAGCTATAATACAGCATGTTTTGTACCATCAAAAGGGCATACAAAATCAGTGTTTTTGCCCCTAAAATGACTGAAATACCCTTTTAAATTTGCCTATATAAAGAGGGTGGATATCCCATTGTAAGAGGATGAATTCTTGAATCTTCCAACCTTATCTTGAATCTTTTCATCTTCAACCTCTCAAATTTTCCAAACATACCTAAGAATCACCTTCATAAGAGTGAGGGGGGAAGTTGTGTGCGTGAATTAAGAGTTGAAGAGCTTGTTTTACTTGTGGAAACCCTTCAAAATCACCAAGTTGAGGATATTTAGAGGTAGACTTTAAACTAATTACCTTCTAAATATGTTTTAACTTGGATAATACTTGAGTTTTAAGTCATTTCTTTTAATTATATTCACGATTCATGAGACCTCTAATGTCTCATTTGAATCTCTTTATATGAAGTCCTTTGGCTCTCTTGTAAGTTCATGGTTTACAATGGGATTAAAGTTGATGTTTAACATGTTTAGTTAATAAGTCCAAGTCTATCATCATGATTTGGGTTTATTGCCTTTAGATTTCATGAAGTTTTTACATACTTCATTGAAATCTACAAGCATAAGAGTCATTTGCCTCCCATGACCATTAAATGGTAGGAGAATTAGTTTAACTAAAGATAAGTTTAATGGCTTAGTAGTTAAAATTAGTAAGTGAAAGATGAACTAGACAAAGGTGCAGTGAGTTCATCAACCACTTTTCATCAAAGATTTTTGGTTAAACATTGAACCATTGGAATTGAATGAAACCAATGGGAAAGTGTCCACAACTCAAAGTTCTATCGCTTTAATTTTTTTTTTAATAAGATTCCATGGTTAGGGTGGTTTGGTCATGAGTTTTGTGAAATCACAACAACCTGTCCAGAGTTTCAGAACAGAAACACCTTTTTAAAATGAGTAAATCAGAGCCCTAATCAAGTATTGATGACCCCAAATAATTTTTTCTGTGAAGTTTAATGTGTTAACAAGACCCCCTAAAAATAATAGAGTCTTTTAGAATTTTTTATTATTTTTAGAAAATCGTACAATATCTCTGGACAGAAGGTTGGAAATTTCTGAGTGATGTCTAGTGTTTATTCAATCCCCATAGATCTAACCGTTAGAACTTTGATTTTATTTTTTTGGTTAGAAACTAGACTTACAGAGACACCCTATGTCCAAATATCATCAAGATCAAACCACAGGAACCATGCCCTTTCTTTTCTTGAAGTTCTGATCTGCTCTCAGCAATTTTCAGAATTCTGTCACAATTTTGACCAATCTTGTAAACAATGGTCCAAATGATTTTTCTATGACCTAGGATGTAAACCATGTTTCAATAGTGGATAGTTAATCTTGAATTCAAAGTTTAAATGACCCAAAATAATGAATACTTCATAATTTACTCTTGTTTATGTATACATTCATCCATGTGGCTTGATGTTCATACTTAGGATTCGTTTGCTTTAGATTTAATTACATTCGATAGATCTAAGCTAGAAGTCTAGGATTGTCATCTAACTTTATATCTTGTACATCATGTGGACTTACCCTTGTTTTGTAGTGCCGATGAGGTATGATCTCTTGACTCTTCCTTAGCTTAATTGTTCTTCAATTTTATTAGTTTTTTTCGACCCCATGTGCGACACCTTAGAATTAAAAATTTGCCTTATATGTATATATGTGTAGTAGAGACTCTCTTGTTAGGATTTCAACTTTTGCATGCATTGCATGTTTAAATTTCGCAATGGGATCCTGGGTAAGTTCTCTAGTTCTCTATTTTGCATATTGCTTGCTATTTGAACTACTTGGTTTTGAATGATATTTTGTCATTAGCAATTTATACCATTTCAACATGCTTGTGTAATGTATATTTATATCTATGTATTAGTTGAGGGCACGCTTAGATTAATAGTTTGATTAAAAGGATGTTGAGTAAAGGCCTATCGTGAGATAGGATGAGAGAGGATGTTTTAGTCCGTCGGACTCCTTCCTCTCTCATTCCATAATCCCCGGACCTAGTTAATCTTTGGTTTCACAAAAGATCGATTTGCTTTTAAATGGTTTCTTAATTTTCCTTTTAAAAATTAAGTGGCGACTTTTTTTCGAATTTGAATTTGGAAAATGTTTTCAAATAAAAAAAGTTGTGGGTAAGAAAAATTGCGATATCCACAATCTGGCGACTCTACTAGGGATCGAACCCAGAATCTCTAGTTTGGCAGACCAGAATTTTTTTGATTTTGGGTTCACCTGAGGATTAGACTTGAAAGCATCATTTTTATCAAATTAATTAATCTTTGTATGCCTGTTGCATTTTACTTGCATGTCTCGCCAGTCGATTGCACTGAACTATGACCTTGGAGGCTCGGGGCAACCCGATCGGTCAAGTAATCATGGGACTGTGTGATCACCCTTGATCTTGTACCATGATTTGGTATAGGGTGTGTGTCAAGGGTCCTTTGTTTGACCAAAACCCAGCTTTTGCATAGTAGTTTCTATAGAACCTTTCCAATCTTAGGAAATAAACTCTTGATTAAAGTTATATGCTAGGGAGTTTGTATGCCCGAAAGGGATTACTTGAGATGATGGTAATGCTTACTTGATATAGGACGTGTAACCTCTTAATCATCTTTTAGGGAATCCTTTTTATGTCCTATGACATTTGAGAATATGCCGAACCTTGATTATAAGATTACATCTCTTATATCATGATTAGCTAAAGCATCATTGACCTTGTATGTATCAGAATCCATGAAAAGTACGGTGATAATCTGATCAGGTAACCCTTCTGCCCAAGGAATTTTTCCATATTTGTAAACAAACGATATATTTTGCCATCTTTACCCCAAGGTTCTTTTGGAAAAATCACGCTTTCAAAACCTTTGGAGTTCACTTTTGATTAAAGCTCCAAGCTAATCTTGGTTTCTTCACATGATTATCTTCAAAAACAAAACCTTGGGAGTTGTTTTTCGAGAAATGCTTTTTAAAAATTTCGAAGCAAAAATTACAATCCAATCACCTTTGTTAAGGAATGTTTGACATCCTCGTTCTCGAAAAGAAATTCTCGAGAATTGCTTTCAAAATATTTTATCTTTTGAAGGGGGTAATAAGGATCACAAAGAGAGGTGAAATTAGCGCATTTGACATGAATAAGGATTCTATATGCTTATGTGTCTATTTGCTAGGATTCGAATTTTTTTTCACACATGCATTGCATCCGTGTGACATATAAACCATTCGTAAAACCTTTTCACTAAGATGAAACTAAAAAGGAGGAAAAAGTTTTTGAAAATTATTAAAATTCTTTTATAGGGCAAAAATAGCATGAAGTTCAGGCACGGTTTGGTTTAGAGGTGTAGACACCCCATTTTGTAGGATATCAGATTTAGGAGACCCATAGCTTGGTAGTTCACAATGATCGAAAAAGACTCAAAAAGGACTCCTGGAAGTTAGTTCTATCTCTCAATATGCTCAGAATGACCAAAAAGCCCAAACACTCCCAGATTTGGATCGAAAGTTCTGGAAACATGTTGTGTTGTAAAAAAAGTTATAAAATGAGTTTTTAAGCAAAATCAGATGAAATCGTCAACTCTCAGAGACCCCTGGAAGTCACGAAAGTTCTCAGAAAGTCCCCGTTGACTGGTTTGACCAAGGATTGACCACGTTTGACCAAGGTTTGACAGAAATCGTCCAAATTTGCCGAAAAGCTTTGAGATCATTCTAGATCATGTAGAAAGTACTAAAAACAAGTTTTAAAAGAAAATCGGACAATAACGTCAGATCCCAGGAGCTCCCAGATGTTCCCAGAACTTCCTGGAGGTCCTTGGTTTGACTAATTTGACCTAAAACTGGACTTTGAAACTGGAGCACCGTATTATTTTTCAAACATTTTTCATGGATACTAGAGGTCAATAGCTTTCCAACAGTATATCGCACAAAATTCCTGGATTTAAAATGAATTTATTATGAATTTCCGAATGTGAAAAAGGCGATCAAATCGGCTTTTATCGCGAATATCACAAAACTTTTCAAAGTGACCTATCTCTGAACTATTTTTTTAATGTAAAGTAGACTCTATTACCTTTCCAACAGTATATCACAACCTCAGTTTGGAGTTCATACACATTTTCTGTGAATTTCGGACGAAATAGGGCCTTTACGCGAATACCGAAACCTCTGGGGGCCTAAATACAAATTTCTGGGCGTCTGAGGAGCAGTGTCGCAGCGGCACTGGGCCACTACTGCGGCAGCACATGCTCAGTGCCGCGGCGACACTCAACCCCCGCAGAATCCATTTTTGTAATGTATTTTGGGGGTCCAAATTGAATAATTGAAAGCCAAAACGACGTAGTTTCTTGTTCACAGATGTTTGGGACCAATGGGAGCACTTTCTAAATCCCAAAACCACCCCAAATTGGCCTATGTAAACCCCCTTTGCTCTTCATTTTAGGGGGGCCAAGTGCAAAGCTTAAAAATTTGTAGAGAGGAAGAGAGATAGATCTAGGTTTAGAAGAGAGAAAGGGAGCTTCTCCCACAGATTTTCTATAGATAGTGAGTTCTAAATTCAAGTTCTTCCATAATCCTTCTATATACTTCACATCCAAACCCTTCCCAACCACCATTCTTGAGCAATCTTGAGTTGGGAAGCTACTTTCATGTCCAAATGTCAATATATATGAGTGAAACACCAAGTTACAAGTCCAATATCTCAATGATCATCATCTATTGATTGCTTATTTGATTGTTTACATATTACATTCATCTCTTCTCACCTCATTTCTTTTTGAATTTTCTTTGATTACTTACATGTTTATCATCATCTAGATAACATGTTGTTTGAGGAGAGTGAATCCTTATGGATAGTAGCTCTTGACCTCAAAGACATGTTTGATGGATGATGATTCTAACTTCTATGTATTCATATGCATTATTGAAGTCATATTCTCAAACAAAATTATGCTTGTGCAAACAATATTGGGAGTTCTTGATGATGAGTTTGATGTTGATTTCTTAAGTGGTCTTAATCCCATTTTTGTGCTAAAAATGTGCTTTTAAAGCCCCTATTTCAAAACCCCTCCAAAACCCCAACATTTGGATTCCAAGAAACAAGCCTTGTTTTACCAAAAATCTTCAAAACAGTGAATGATCCGAGTTCAAAGATTTCTCTAGAACTCAATACTTAAAGGGTGATTACAAGACCACTTGGAATGTCTTCCTAACTTATTATAGAAACCCATGATTTTTGGTTTGGCTTGAAAACACTTTGAAGGGTTCCACTTTGGTCCAAACATTCTCTCCAGATATTCTGTTTTTGCTACATCAGCTTGGTTGATTTTCAACTTATTTTACTGAAACCTTTTCCAAAAGTAGTGGTCCCAACTCATTTTTTCCTTGAACTTCAGTGTCTTAGGGAACCTTTTGTATAATATGGGACTCTAGATGTTTTGTTTTCATTTTCTAAGAAGTTTTGAGATTTCAGTCGACAGTACGGACTCTGTTTCTGAGTAACCTCTATTGTTTATATGATTTCTCTCAATCTGTAATAGTTATTGAATATTAGCTTTTTGACATGTGTTCTAGACACAATAAGGATGATCTCCATAAAAAAATCATGCATTAAAAACATTTCTAACCTCACTTTTTCATTTTCACAAGATGAACTCACTGTTTTGTCTACTATTCTCAGCAAGCATACTTTTACTTTAATCCTTTGATTTGATGCTTATATAGAATCCAAATTAGCTCATGTCTTAGGAAGTAGTCCATACTACATTTTCACATACTCTATGATGATTTTCTTCATGCATTCATGCATATTTTAGACTTCTAGCTCACTTTAGAAAGTCCATGTACACAAACACACTACAACCTTTGCACATTCTAGGATCATGCATTGCATCCATGCAAGATTTTGGGCTTTTGTTGCTCTTAATCTAAGCGGATTATAAGGAATGAAATTGATCAAACATTCATGCTCCTCCCGATCCAATCTTCCTTTCTCATCCATCCCAGGGATTGAGAGGTCTTCTTTTCTCAAAGATTAACATGCATAATTCTAGTTTGCTAAGCATATTTTGATTTCTTTGATTATTTATTTCAAGAACAATTCATGTCCCCTTTAGATTAGGAAAACTTAATTACTTGATATGTGATTAGACGATTTTTCCTAGGTTTGTTTGTGTGATCGTTCACTTTACATTATGTGATAATTGGCTTAGATCTTATGAATGATATCTTATCTTTTGATCTTCCATTTCAAGATTCTTATGTGATGTAATATACCTATCATAATATTATTTACCGAACCAGATATAGTATAAGATGATTATTTGGTTGCTAATTGAGGTCCATCGAGAGACGGGATGAGTTGAGGGTGTTTTAGTCGTGATTAAGGCTCCTTCGTCTCTCGTACCAAAACCTTGAGCCAAGTTCTTTGGTTATGAAAGGCTGGTGCCCTTTATCCGTTTGGGTGAGTCAAATTGGGTTTCTTGGTTCCTTAAAGACCAAGTGGCGACTCTGTATCTGTTTTCAACAGACCTAGATACTAAATTAAGGAAATTGAAAATATGGGGAATAAAGTAAAATCGATCCCAAAGTTAGAAGGTGAAAAGTATAACTTTCCCTATGTATACTAATACCACATTTTGTATACATTTGAAACCAGAGTGCCAGTATCATGAGATGAGGTTAGAGACTGAGTTTATGTTGAAACTAAGCTATCATGAAGGAATCGATTTTTCAGACGTTGAAATTTTTTTAACTTGTTGTACTATTTTTTATTGATTAGGTGAAAAGTATAACTTACCATATGTATGCTCATACCACATTTTGTATACAGTTGAAACATGATTGCCAGTATCATGAGATGAGGTTAGAGAGTGATCAGTTTATGTTGAAGCTGAGCTATTAATGAAGGAATTAATTTTTCAGAAGTTGAAATTTTTTTCGTTTGTTGTACTATTTTATATTGCTTAGGTGAAAAGTTGAGGCGGTGATAAAGAAGAAGAGGAAGAGATAAGATATTACAACAGAAACAAAGAAAAGATAAGGGTAAACAGAGAGCTAAGCTCTACTTAGTTTTTATTCATAATAGAAAAAATTACAATCCAATCTGCATCTCTCCATTTTACTCATAATATATAGTCAAAAAATTCAAGCAATTACTCCTTCACCTTCCCAAAAATATCACACTTTCCTAGATGACAAAAGACTTCAATATAGGAATCATCAGTCAAAGCTTTAAAGGCTTTGGGGTCTGTTAACATTCCAACTACCAACTATCAAAGCTGATAGTTAAACTTCAAAATCTGCATTAATGCTTATTTGGCTATTGCACCATCCTCACCGGGTGGAAAAGAACTCGCCCACGAGTTTTCTTCCAACTCTCCATGATATTCATATAGATCTTGGACATTAAAAGTTGAGCGGGAGTGAATATTTGGTGTAAGATTAAACTTGTATTGTCATTGATCTTTTTGAGAATTCGACATGGACCAACCTTTTTCTCCTTGAGATTATTGTATAAACCAGAAGGAAAGCTTTCTTTCTTCAAGTAAACCCACACTAGATCACCCTCATTAAATAATTTAATCCGGCGATGAGTATTTACAATTTTCTGATACTTTTCATTACTCTCTTCAAGCTTCTTCTAACTTCTTTATGAATTCTTCTCATAATAGAAGCAAAATCTTCAGCCTTTATACTTGATAATGGAGAATTTGGGAGTGGTGCAAGATCAAAATGATTTTTTGGAGCATGGCCATAAACTAACTCAAATGGACTTTTCTCAGCAGATCGACTTATCACAGAATTATAAGCAAATTCAGCTTGAGGAAGCACCAAATCCCATTGCTTAGGTCTTTTTGCTGCTAGGCTTCTCAACAAATTACCCAATGTTCGATTTACCACCTCTGTTTGCCCATCTGCCTAGGGGTGGTAAGCGCTACTGTAGAGTAAGCTAGTCCCAATTCTTTTCCACAAACATCTCCAAAAATGACTAAGGAATTTGGTGTCTTGATCGGAAGTGATACTCGTGGGAATGCCATGATGCTTAACCACCTCATTGAAATAAAGGTTAGAAATGTTTGAAGCATCCATTGTCTTCTTACATGGTATGAAATGTGCCATTTTTGAGAAGCGGTCAACAACCACAAAGATGGAATCAGTACCTCTTTGAGTTCTTGGCAACCCGACAAAAAATCCATGCTAATATCTTCCCATGGAGCATTAGGAATCGGTAGTGCAGTGTAGGCACTTGTATTTTTGAGCTTGACCTTTGCAAGTTTGACATACTCGGCATCTTTTCACAAAATGTGCTACATCACGGTAGATAGTTGGCCAGAAGTATTTCTCCTTTACTAACAAAGCAGTCTTGTCCCTTTCAAAGTGTCCTCCCAATCCCCCGGAGTGGAGCTCTTTAATGATATACTCTCTAAGGGAACAATTCAGAATGCACAAACAAGCTCCCCGAAAGAGAAAATCATCTTGGAGAATGTAATCTTTATGCTGCCCTTTCTTACATTGTATCCATATGTTACTAAAGTCCTCATCGTCTTTATACAAATCTCTAATGGAATCAAAGCCTTCAAGTTGAACAGTCATGGTATTTAAGAGTGCTACTCGCCTGCTAAGCACATCTGCCACTCGATTCCATTGCCCACTTTTGTGTCTTAATGTAAAATTGTATTCTTGCAAGAAAGAAACCCACTTTGCATGTCTGCGATTTAAACCTGCTTGATTGTTGATGTGCTTGAGAGCCTCGTGGTCTGAATTCAAAATGAACTCCCTTTAAATTACGTAAGACCGCCAATGTCGAAGTGATTGAACAACAACATAGAATTCTGCATCATAGGTAGAGTACTTTTTCTTGGTTGCATTAAGTTTTTCACTAAAGAAAGCAACAGGGTGACCTTATTGACAAAGCACACCTCCAATGCCTACACGAGAGGCATCACAATCTACTTCAAACACCTTTTCAAAATTTGGCAAAGCAAGAACTAGGACGCTGGACAGCTTCTATTTGATGAGTTGAAAACTCTTTTCAGCTTCCCGTGTCCATTCAAACCCACCATTTTTTATGCATTCAGTGAGCGGTGCTGTAGCAATGCTGAAATTCCTTATGAAGTGGCGATAAAATGATGCCAATCCATGAAAACTTCTGACTTCTTGTATACTTCTGGGAATGGGCCAATCCTAAATAGCTTTAATCTTTTCCTCGTCAACTTGTATTCCCGTGGTAGTTAATACAAACCCAAGAAAAGCAACACTACTAGACATAAAGCAACACCTTTTAAGGTTTACATAAAGTTGTTCACCACTCAATGTGGTTAGAACATCCCTTAAATGGGATATATGCTCAGTTCTGTCATGACTATATACAAGGATATCGTCAAAGTAGACAACTACGAACTTGCCAATAAAAGGGCGAAGGATTTGATTCATTACCCTCATGAAAGTGCTTGGCGCATTGGAAAGACCAAATGGTATGGCCAGCCATTCATATAAGCCTTCACATGTTTTGAAATCGATTTTCCACTCGTCACCAGGCTTGATTCGAATTTGGTGATAGCCACTTCTAAGATCGATCTTGGAGAACACTTGAGCTCCGACAAGCATGTCAAACAAATCATCAATTCTTGGGATAGAAAATCTGTATTTGAAGGTAATTCGGTTGATGGCTCGACTATCGATACACTTACGCCATGTTCCATCCTTCTTTAGGGTAAGTAAAGCAGGTGTAGCACAAGGTTTCATGCTTTCTCTAATGTATCCTTTGCTTAGCAACTCCATAACTTGCCTATTTAATTCTTCATACTCCTTGGGACTCATTCAATAATGGGCTTTATTAGGCAGACTAGAACTAGGGATCAAATCAATTTAATGTTTAATATCTCTAAGATGAGGAAGGCCATACGGTAACCCATTCGCAGTGAGATCTTTGAATTCTTCCAAGAGTCGTTTCAGCATTCTTGGAGCTTCTACTGCTACCTCCTTTTCTTTGGCCACCAACATGTACATAATGCCACTCTCTTCACTTTCCTTTACAAACCTTGATAACGTGAGAAAATTGCTATTCTTCGCTTTTAAGGATTTGGAAGTTCTTTCCTCCTTAAATGGTAAAAGAACAATCTCTACTTTTCCCATCATAAAAGTGTAGGTCTTGCGACCATCATGGATAGCATGCCTATCGAATTGCCAAGGCCTTCCTAGTAGTATATGACTTACATCCATAGGAAGAACATCATACCAAATTTGGTCTCTATAGTTCTTTCCCATGGAAAAAGAGACAAGGCAACTTTTAGTCACCTTTACCTCGTTTCCTTTCTTAAACCATGAAATTCGGTAAGGTTTTGGATGAGGTTCAGTCTTTGAGCTTGAGCTGGTCCACCATTTCTTGAGAAACTATATTTCACAACTCCCACCATCTATGATAATTGAACAAACTTTTCCTTCAGAATTTCATCTTGATTTGAAAATGTTGTTACGAAGCCAATCCTCTTCAGAATCTTCCTTATGAGTAGCAAGTGTTCTAGGTATCACCAAACAGTCTCCTTCTTCAGCTCAAATCTCCTCACGTTCCATCTTATCATCCTCATAAACAGGCTGAATGGAGTCATCTATACATGCTTCACCATTTTTTTCATCAACAAGGTTCACTCTCCGCTTTGGACACTCATTTGCACGATGCTCGAGTTCTCCACATTTGAAACAAGTGACTTGGTTAGTCCGACTTGTCTAGCCTCCCATTTGGCTTGCAGTGGCTGATTTGGATGTATTTTTTTTACAGAACTTCCAGAATTGGATCCACTTGTTCCACCACGGAAAGAATTATATTTAGCGGAAGGATAGATGTTGCGAGCATCAATATGCTTCTTGGCACCTCCACGCATCAATTTAGTCTCTACCTTCAAAGCTAGTTGATAAGAATCATTCACCTTCAACAACCTATGCATCTCTACTTCATCTCGAAGTTGTAATCTTAATCCACCAATATACCTCGCTACAAGCTGATACTCAGTTTCTTGGACATCATTTCGTGCCAAGAGTTTGTAGAATTCTTCAGTGTAACTGATAACACTTTTGCTACCTTGACGAAGATTGTTAAAACAAGAGAAGAAGACATTCTGAGCAAAATCCAGCAGAAGGAATTTCTCTTTGAGATGAGACTTCATTTTTTCCCAACAAGAAATCTTTGGATTTCCTTTGCGAAAGGCGCATCTCCTGTACTTTATCCCGCCACTCTAAAGCATAACCACGCGGTCTTGTGGCGACTAATTTCACCTTCTGATTTTCTGGAATATCTTTAAAATCAAAGAATTTATCAAAGCACTAAGCCAATCAAGAAACTCCTTAGGCTGTAGACGGCCATGAAATTCAGGCAAATCAACCTTTATGGCATCCAAAGCATGGAAAGATCTTCCCAACATCGTATCCTCATGGCATTACCGATTGGCAAAAGGATTCATGTTATCACTATCATCACTATAATAGTCATGGCTTGATAGACGCTTACTGCGAGCTTCTTATCTTTCAAGACGCATGGAAAGTTGTTCAACTTGTCTTCGAAGAGCCTGAAATTCATCATCTCTTTCATTCCTTATATAAACCATAATTGGATTACCACGACGTCCTCTACCTCTTCTTGTCGCCATAATGATCTTAAAGAAGAAGCTAGACCAAGAGCGTTTCATAGGCACAGATACCAATTGATGCGGTGATAAAGAAGAAGAGGAAGAGATAAGAAATTATAGTAGCAACAAAGAAAAGATGAGGGAAAACAGAGAGCTAAGCTCTACTTAGTTTTCATTCATAATAGAAAAAAAAAATACAACCAGATCTGCCCATCTCTCCATTCTACTCATAATATATAGTCAAAAAATTCAAGCAATTACTTCTTCACCTTCCCAAAAATATCACACTTTCCTAGATAACAAAAGACTTCAATATAGGATCACCAGTCAAAGCTTTAAAGGCTTTGGGGTCTGTTAACATTCCAACAACCAACTGTCAAAGCTGACAGTTAGACTCCAAAATCTGCATTAATGCTTCTTTTGCTACTGCATCAAAAGTATAACTTACCTTATGTATACTCATACCACATTTTCCATACATTTGAAACCTAAGTGGCAATATCATGAGATGAGGTTAGAGACTAAGTTCATGCTGAAACTGAGCTATTAATGAAGGAATCGATTTTCAGAACTTCAAATATTTTTTATTTGTTGTACTATTTTATATTGCTTAGGTGAAAAGTATAACTTACCCTATGTATACTCATACCTCATTTTGTATACATTTGAAACCAGAGTGCAGTATTATGAGATGAGGTTAGAGACTGAGTTTTGTTGAAACTAAGCTATTATGAAGGAATTGATTTTTCAGAAGTTGAAATATTTTTTATTTGTTGTACTAGACAAAAAGTATAACTTACCCTATGTATACTCATACAACATTTTGTATACATTTGAAACTTGAGTGCCAGTATCATGAGATGAGGTTAGAGACTGAGTTTATGTTGAAACTAAGCTATTAATGAAGGAATCGAATTTTCAGAAGTTGAAAAAATTTTCATTTGTTGTACTATTTTATATTGCTTAGGTGAAAAGTATAACTCACCTTATTAAACTATAATCAATAATGTTATGGTTGTGATAGCGCACAATTCTACATTAGAAGAGCAACTCTGCCACAACATCCCGAGATATAGAGATCATGGTTAAACTAGCATGAACCCTTGCATGTCATTATTGCATAAAATAAATAGATCAATTACACTTTTCAGCCTCCAATTTTGGTTTATCCCTTATAGTTTCAATTTTCTTAATTTAGTCCATCAAATTCGGTAAGTGTTTAAATTTGGTCCAACATCTAACATTTCGTCGCAAATAGTAACATATGTGACAAAATGTTTGTTGTTAAAGATCTCTATTTGAGACAAAATGTTTGTTGTTGGACCAAATTTAAACAATTACTGAACTGGAGATACTAAATTAAGGAAATTGAAAATATGGGGAATAAAGTAAAATCGATCCCAAAGTTAAAAGGTGAAAAGTATAAGTTACCCTATGCATACTCATACCACATTTTGTACACATTTAAAACTAGAGCACCAGTATCATGAGATGAGGTTAGAGACTGAGTTTATGTTGAAACTAAGCTATTAATGAAGGATCAATTTTTCAGAAGTTGAAATATTTTTTATTTGTTGTACTATTTTATATTGCTTAGGTGAAAAGAATAGCTTACCTTATGTATACTCATACCACATTTTGTATACATTTGAAACCTGAGTGCCAATATTATGAGATGAGGTTAGAGGCTGAGTTTATGTTGAAACTAGGCTATTAATGAAGGAATTGATTTTTCAGAAGTTGAATTTTTTTTTATTTGTTGTACTATTTTTTATTGCTTAGGTGAAAAGTATACTTACCCTATGTATACTCATACCACATTTTGTATACATTTGAAACCTGAGTGCCAGTATCATGAGATGAGGTTAGAGTCTAAGTTTATATTAAAACTAAGCTATTACTGAAAGGAATCAATTTTTCAGAAGTGAAAATATTTTTTATTTGTTGTACTATTTTATATTGCTTAATTTTACACGACAAGTCGCAGCCATATATGTAACACTTTTATTATCTCACAGTGTGTGATGAGTATACTGTATAGGAATATACAACATTACCATCTATTTAACATGAAGATATGTTACATATGTAGCAATATCCAATAGCACAAGTTGCATGACATTTTTGGTAGAGACAAAGACTTTGTAATATAGTCTGACATTTTCAAGATCTCTCTCTCATTCTCCTACAATTTTCAAGGCATCTGATATATACAAGCATTCCCCACCACCCATTACAAGTGGCATAGCATGATTGGTAGATACAACCAAAGCTAGTTAGTGGCATAGAGATTGCCAAATGGATATGCACTCTCACTAACCAATAAGAGCAGAGATACAGATCTCCAAAGATGAGGACCTTGGGCCTCCAAACTCATATTAATACAAGCACTGAAAGCCCATGAAACTCAACCCACCAACAGATTTTCAACATCTCCTCCTTGAAGTCTTAGTTTCTTTCGGTGAGCTTTTCTTTAGCTTCCCCAATGGCTGCCGCAACAATGGCTCTCTCTTCCCCTTCCCTTGCCGGACAGGCAGTGAAATTCTCATCAGTCACCCCTGAGCTTCTCGGTAATGGAAGAGTCACCATGAGGAAGACTGCAACTAAGTCCGTCTCCTCGGGCAGCCCATGGTATGGCCCAGACCGTGTCAAGTACTTGGGCCCATTCTCCGGCGAGTCCCCGTCTTATCTTACTGGTGAGTTTCCTGGTGATTACGGGTGGGACACTGCTGGGCTTTCTGCTGACCCAGAAACCTTCGCCAAGAACCGTGAGCTTGAGGTGATCCACTGCAGGTGGGCAATGCTTGGAGCTCTTGGATGCGTCTTTCCCGAGCTCTTGGCCCGTAACGGTGTCAAGTTTGGTGAGGCCGTTTGGTTCAAGGCTGGATCCCAAATTTTCAGCGAGGGTGGACTTGACTATTTGGGCAACCCAAGCTTGATCCATGCCCAGAGCATTTTGGCTATCTGGGCAACACAAGTTATCTTGATGGGTGCTGTAGAGGGCTACCGCATTGCAGGTGGGCCACTTGGTGAAGTGACTAACCCACTCTATCCCGGTGGAAGCTTTGACCCATTAGGTCTAGCTAATGATCCTCAGGCTTTTGCTGAGCTCAAGGTGAAGGAAATCAAGAATGGTAGACTTGCCATGTTTTCAATGTTCGGGTTCTTTGTTCAGGCCATTGTTACCGGAAAGGGACCATTGGAGAACCTTACTGACCACCTTGCCGACCCAGTGAACAACAATGCTTGGGCCTACGCCACAAACTTCATCCCCGGAAAGTGAGGGAAAAATTATAATATTAAAAAGAAAAGAAAACATTGAATTGTGACCCGATGGACTGATATTTATTTTTTGCTGGTTGTGAATTTGAGGATGTTGCGTGATGTAAATTTGTTTAAATGAAAGGAGATTTTCTGAATTGTGTGCATTTTTTTACTTAGTGTTTTCATTGTGCATTAGCTTTTCACTTTCATGCCTTAATTTTAATATCATTGTTCAGCAATTGTGCACTTTACTTCATTTAATCACAATTCACAGATTATGAATCAGAAATAGAAATACATTTTCAGATGAGAGAGCTAACTAACCCAATTTGGTTGAGGACATTGAATCGTTAATCCAACTCTTGGATTTATCAGATTGTGAAGAAGAAACTGCAAAGGGTTGGTTTTGGTCAATAGAATAATTGTGACTAGTGATGTTGAGTTTTGTTCCAATATTATTAGGGTGAAGAGGACAAAGTGTGGGAGGAATGTGGAGATCCGAGAGGGATTGATTATTAAGCACCCAGTTGGTAACCAATTATTTGATATTATAATCAATTATTGAAGAATTCAACTGTAAAAGTGAAAAAGAGATTAATATAACAGGTACAAATTAAAGCACTTTTGAAAAAGCTGAACTGAACCTTTCAAAAATTATTACTGAAATAATCATTTTACAAAAACTTCTAATTCCTATATAATACTAAATGCGAAACAGCTTTTTTAAATTTAGCGATTCAGAGAAATCTCTTATTCCTACTTTCTGAATAATTGTGTGGCAAAGATTCATAAAAACTCTTTGTTTTCAAACATTGTAGACAACTATACATTGAAAAGAATTGAATTCTTCTTCAGTGGTAACGGAGCTTTGTGATTCTATGCTAGATTTGGCTCTGAACAGTCACATCTTGAGTGCCACTCGTGATCGACTGCAGTCTCGTTTGTCTTCTCTATTGTTCATGCTCGACAATAGTGTAATTTTGTTGCTCATGGTCTTCCAAAATGGGCAAAGTCTTTGAAAGGTCCTAATGTTTGGTCAGGAGATTTTCCTCCCTCTCTTCAAGAACTTTGTTGGTTGATTTGCATTAATAAAAGTTCCACTTTCTGATAAATAAATAAATAAATTTAAAAAGAAAAAAAATACAAATTAATCAATGTCAGCACTTGATAATCCATATATTTAGTATAGGTTGGACTTAAGCCATATATAGTCTAGTACACAGTTAATTAGTTCACTGTTTTATGACTAAGATCTAGTAGATTAGTTTTACAAAAAGATTATACAAATCCAAAATAATCGTACACATATTTCGTTCAATACAAATTTATTACTATATGTAAAAACGTAGGGTCTATTTGATAACCGTTTTGTTTTGATTTTTTTTTTGTTTTTAGTTTTTTTTTTTTTTTTTAAATGGCAATAAAAAAAAGGTTTTTGGTTTTGTTTTTTCAAAAAAAATTTTTAAAAAGGACCAAAAAATGAAAACAAAAATAAGTAGCTTCCAAAAAAAGCAAAAATCAATTTTGGTATCCAAAATTATAATTTTGCCCTTTCAAATTTTAAAAGCCATAACTATTTAAGATTAAACCAAAATTGAATATCGTCAGAACTTATGAACTCATACAATTTTTACCTTTTTTTGCTAGGACCAAAAAAGTATACAAGCGCAAAATGACCAAATTGCCCTTAGATCCTACATTTAATAAATTAAAAAAAAAATCAAGTCTTCAAATAACACAAGGTGTTATACCCAAAAGTTATTCGAGGTTCTGGATTTAATGGCGGGGTCCATTTGGTTTGAATCTATTTATAAAATGACAATTTGCCCTTCCTACTTCAAAATGCCATAAGTTGTAAAGACTAAACTAGAATTGAACGCTGTCAAAGCCTGTGAACTCATATTTAAGATAAAGAACAGTTGGACCTAAAAGCACATATATGGTAAAATGACCAAATTGCCCTTGGAGTTTGCATATATGAAGTTAACATTGTTAAAATTTTCAAATAATACGGAGTGACCTAGCCTTAGGTTTTTCAACGTTTTGGATCCAATGGTAGGGTCCATTTGGCATAAATATATTTATAAAATGACTATTTTGCCCTCCAAATTTCAAAATGTCATACTTGTTAAGACTAAACTAGAATTGAACGTCGTCAGAGCCAGTGTGCTCATATTTAAAATAAAGAATATTTGGGACCTAAAAAGTACATATGTGATGAAATGACCAAGTTACCCTTAGATTCACATATACGAAGTTAACATTGTTAAAGATTTCAAATAATACAGAGTGGCCTACCCTAAGGTTTTTTTATGTTCTAGATCCAATGGTAGGGTCCATTTGACCTAAATATATTTGTAAAATGATCATTTTGCCCTTAAAACTTTAAAATACCATAACTTGTTAAAATAAAATCAGAATTTAACGTCGTCAAAGCATGTTAACTCATATGATTATGAAGAACATTTTGGAACTTTAAAAGTGTATAGATCGCAAAAGGGCTAAATTGCCTTTGGGGCTTACATAAAAGAAGTTAACATTGTTAAAGTCATCAAATAATACGGAGTGACCTGTTCCTAGGTTTTTCGACGTTCTGGATCCAATGATAGGGTCCATTTGGCCTTAATATATTTATAAATTGACTATTTTTCCGTTTAAACTTTAAAATACCACAACTTGTTAAGACTAAACTGTAGGTTAACACCGTCAGAGCCTGTGAGCTCATATTTAAGATGAACATTTGTGACCTAAAAAGTATGTACATATGATAAAATTACCAAATTACCCTTGGTGCTTAAATTTAAGAAGTTAACATTGTTAAAGTCTTCAAATAATACAAAGTGACCTTGCCCGAGATTTTTTGACGTTCTGAATCTGATGATGGAGTATATTTGAATGAACATATTTGTAAAATGGCTATTTTTCTCTTAT
The DNA here is from genome assembly GCA_033977485.1 of Hydrangea macrophylla. Taxonomy (NCBI): domain Eukaryota; kingdom Viridiplantae; phylum Streptophyta; class Magnoliopsida; order Cornales; family Hydrangeaceae; genus Hydrangea; species Hydrangea macrophylla. Next base: position 56,452,808 of record CM066988.1, on the reverse strand, counting down.
ATATTTAAAAATCAAAAACTTGTTAAGATTTAACCAGAATTGATCATTTTATGATCTCTATACTTTTTCGGCATTTTGACTTTTATCTTAACAAGTCATGGCATTTTGAATTTTTAAGAGTAAATTAATCCTTTTGCCCTTATGTATTCAGGCCAAATAGACTCCTCCACTAGATTTAGAATGTCGAATAACCTTAGTGTAAGTCACCTCATATTATTTAAATACTTTAACAATGTTAACTTATTACAAGTAAGCCCCATGGGTAATTTGGTCATTTTATCATATGTATATATATATATATATGCATATTTGTACGTTCCCAAATGTTCTTCATCTTAATATGAACACACAAGCTTTGACGACATTCAATTCTAGTTTAGCCTTAATATGTTATGGCATTTTGAAGTTTGAAGGGGAAGAAAAAAAAAAGAAGAACAAGTACAACTCTATATAAGAGAGATTATTAGAGTTGTTTGCAACTGTGTAATTATATGGCAAGGATTATAACTAATTGCCTTACGTATATTCTATGTAGGTTGTTTATAATGTATAAGAGTATTGTGTGACGATTTGAGTGTGTTTTGATTTCAATTACGGTTACTGTGTGAAAATACTTTACTAAGGTCTCTTCCTTTGAGTGCCCTTCTAGCCTTTATTGTGATTTTTGAATATCAAATCTCTCTCGACGCCGAGAATCTTTTATGTGTCCAAGTCGAACAGAGGTTCGGCTTCCTTCCCCACCTATTAGCGTTAGTGGAAGTTTTGAAGAGATGGAAAGCTCAACCTTCAGTGAATAGGAGGAAGCAACAATTGAATAAACTTCAGACTATTTTTGGCTAGCCTTTGTGATTTCGCTCTGCTAAGAATCACATTTTTTGTTCACCTTCCAAACTTTATTTCAATACAACACTTTCAAGCTTAGCCTTTCTCCAATGGTTGCATAATCTACATGTTTTGATACTTATATTTTTATTTAGTCTTCCTGCATCGATGCCCATGCATAGCAGAGGTTTCCAAGAGGTTCTTTAGAGCGCCATATTTTTCCATGGTTACTTTGAGTTTATTACTCATCAAACCGGTTTGAAATTTATGATTTACGTTTTTCTTTTACATTGCAGTCCATGTATTCCAGACAACCACTCTTGGAGGTATTTTCCAACTTGCATTTGCTTTTGTTAGTTTTTGGGATTTTTAGGAGGATTAAGGTTGCTCAGCCATTGTTTTCTACAAGTTTGTTTGTCATTCTAAAGTTCATCTGTATATGTTGTGTAAAGAATTGATGATGAAAATGTTCCTAGGTTGTAATTTTACGTTTTGTTGATTTTCTTATTAATTCTGTGTTTTTAGCTTTTTTGGTTACGACCTGGAAGTGTTTTGAGTTCTTACGTTGTAAATGTTGGAATTTTTTATTTATTGTTGTTGTTCCTTTCCTGTAAATGACATAGCAAAAAATCATCTTCGTGGTCATCGATTTAAGTGATTTGACTGTTTTATATTTAAGAGTTGATTTATAAGCAAATCAAATTATGTACGACCAAACCCATATGCAAGCATTTACAAGCTATCAGATCCGTTTCTCCCTTTGATCTCTTTGCTAAGGTTTTTTCTCATTAAGTCACTACAGGGAAATTATAGAAATCTAATGCTCCTTTTCCATTGCATGGTTAGCAGCATAAACTACATAGTTATATGATTGCTTATATGTACTAAAGCCTTACAAGCTCTTATGTAATCTGCTTCAGCTTATAACAAGAAGCTAACAACATTTCATTACTGAGTTATTTTGTTGAACATGATTACTTTCAGAACAGTTTTTTTATGTGTGTAAAGCTTATAAACTGCTTTCTAAAATATCTAGGAACTTTTTATTTTATTTTATTTTTTTTAACACAACTCGGTTTTCTTTTATTTAATTTTTGTTTGTCCAGTTTTGTGGTTAGATTTTCAAGTTTTCAAATTGTTGTTTCGAGTGTCAACATTTAGTGTAATGCGATTCTTCCTAAATATTGGTAATGCTAGAGGCTTCCCAACTTTTCGATCTCAAAAGCATCCCAAATACGTGTGGTAGTCTACAACTTCAAATCGACCAGTTGAACCCAATAGGATTAATCATTATGCAGTATTGCATTCTGATGATGCCGAAAATTGGTATGAGAAATTAAAAAGAAAGATACGGTGACACAATCAATTGTATGTGGTTCGGTCCTATTAATGAGGTGACCTACGTCCACGGGTGCGTCAATGTTCTTTACTAGCAGATCACCGGCGGGCCTGGTGAGCCATCAACTGGGCGGCACTACCAGTAATACCAGTCGGGTGTATGCGTATGAAATTAGTATATAGCTATTCTTTGGGTTAAGAATGCGATCCCCCCTAATGGGGGTGAGTGGTCCCTTTTATAGGTGCAAGAGTCCACCCGCAAAAGGCAAACTGATTAGATAAGGAAGCCCAATCTAATTATAAGTTGATGAGCATAAATCATGGGAGGTTTCCTAAATGACTTAGGAAACTATTTACACTTTCCATTAGTCTTTTGACTGATTTAGGAAACTGCCGAGTTGCTTGGCTGTCAAACTGCACATCGTGCAGAGCTACTGTGCTGCATGCCCGGGCTGTGCAAGCATACTGAGCGGTTTCCCTCGAACAATCTCGGGATCGGTGGGCCATAAGCTCCCTTTCTGGATAATATTGGTCCTTTACTACTGACGTGGAAGTTGGACTGCAACAGAATATTTTTGGGCGTATCAGCTGCCCACCATTTTTGAAGTTGATGTGATGTCTCATCAGATGAAGTTTGAAAATTAAGACTGCTTCCGAGGAACTGCCCGTTAAGAGGTCGTGATTCTACCCGAGGTGGGACCGGTCGTGGTGGTAAGCCGGGTTATGGACCGATCGGTGACCCTGTGTGCCCGAGTCCTACCTGTGCCATGTGTCCTCTTGTGACTGGCCTAGTCAGGATCAAACGATGCCAGCGTGGATGTAACCGGACTGTTTACGTGGTAACCAAACCGTCTCGTCGTGCATTTAATGTGCGCGCCTTCTAAGGCGACGCTTCGCGTGCCCGAGGTGACAACTATCAGCCACTTTAGGCAGGAAAGCGTACGAGCCGTTGGATCTGTTTTGATCTGAACCGTCCATGGTTCCTATATAAAGGAACACTTGTTCATTTCTTCAACTCTTTGCTGCAAAGACATATATTCCCGAGCGGTTTGAGAGCAAGCAAGACCCCGAGCAAGATTTCTGAACCCTTTTCTACGCTAAACTTTGTAAGTCTTTCCTTTCCAGCTTCAGTTCTTCAATCTTTTCCTTCTCTTCTTTTCTGAGCGAGGCTGGAGAGAGCGAACCCACTTAGGTGGAGTGGGATTTTTTCTTCCTTAGGTTTTGTTCTTTCTTCAAGTCAGGAGGCAACTTAGGGCAGTTGAACCGAGCGGGAGTTTTCGGGGGTAGTCTTGAGAGAGTGTCACCTTGTGTTAAGTACCATTCATTCTTTGCCTTTTAGGTTAGTGACCTTTCTCCCTTTGTATACCAGGCTCAGGGTTCCTGACCCATACTTAGGTCGTATCCTGTTTTCCCATCCTGTCATAAGAGTACCAGAAATGGAACATTTCGGCTTCGATTCTGCTTCCCAGTCAGAGGATGAGATGTACCGAATGGGAAGTCCTGACACTAGCCTAGATCCACCGTCCACTTTCCCATCTGTCCACCAGAGTGAAGGCATGATCCTGATCTGTCTCTCCGACAATGAGTCGAACTAGGAAGCCCCCGTTGCTTTCGTTTCCCGGGGTTCAAGTGACGAGACACTAGGGGAACCCGACCCCGAAGTAGCCTTCTCCAGCGAATTCATCCCATCCACCTTGCGTACTAAAGATCTCGGGCGCATTGGGAATAGGTACGGCCTTCCTGACCACTGCTCCTTGGTCATGAACGTCGGGGGAGCCCAAATCTACCAGCGGGGTTTCACCACCCTATACGAGGACATCCTCATGGCTGGGTTCTACATCCCCCTTCATCCAGTCGCTCGGGACGTCCTTATATACTTAGGGATCACCCCGAGCCAGTTGGTCCCGAACAGTTGGAGGTTCCTCATGGGGTCCATTTCCCTATGGCCCCAAGATTTTGGATACGAACTCTCCGTCCAGGAGTTCCTCTAGACACTCTGATCGTTCCCCGTACATGGAGAGACCGGGCTCTTTTTTCTCGGGGCTCTCTATGGGAGGAAGATCTTAGTTAACTTCCCAAGCAACAACAAAGGGTGGAAGAACAGGTTCTTCCAAGTGTCTACCCTCGGGCTCTGCGAACTAGCCCCCGGGATCCAGATGAGGACTTCCTGGGCGGGAGAGTTAAAGGGTACGCCTGTTCAGTTTTATTTATTTTCTTTCTTCTTGGTTTTACTCCAGTTTTTGAGACTAACCAATTTGCATTTTGCTTTGTAGGGGATCAACTAACCCGCCGAGTAGTCCCGACGAGTGCCACGCCCAGATCAGGAGTTTGGCAGACCGTCTAACCAACATCTGGAACGTATTCACTCGAATCGGTGACTTTCAAGCTACTGACGACCCGGCTCAGCCCACCGAAGCTCTGGTATTCCTCCCAATTCTTCTTGGTAAGTGCTCGGACTCTGCCGTCTCCCGTGGTACTCATTCCCCGTCTTCTTCATTGGTTGTTGACTGTTCAATTTTCTTCTTTTGCAGAGATGGCTCCGAAGAGAAATATGGAGCAATTGAGGGAGAGACAAGGCGCTGCTGCCGCTGCCGCCCGTATAGTGGTAGCACAAGGGAAAAGGCCCGCTGCCGAGGCCCCGGGTGGTGAGCGCCCTCTGATGCAAATCCGGCACGGAATAAAAAACCGTCCGAAGCCCGTGGGGACTTCAACGCCCCACGTGATGGTGGTTGCAGAGAACGCCCCCCGGGCGGGGTCGCCGGTTGTGGCACCGATGGCTGCCTCGGCCGAGATCAGGGAGTGGGAGTGACCCGGTCTGCTCCCCTGCCAAGTTGAGGCATGTGAAAACATGTCTCCCGAGGTCTTCCAGAGTTGGCTGTACAGCCTCTCTCACATGGTGAGTTCTCCTGCCTCTGTTTCCTGCTCTTCAATTATTTTATCAACTACGCCTGTTTACTGACCGATCGGTTTTAACTTCTCACATGTCGGCTGCATGGTCGCCGGGGCTGAGGCCTTCCTACCTTCGTTGGCCAGGAGGGCCGCTGCTGCTGAAGTCGCTTTGTCTGAGGAGCGGGCGATCTCAGAGGCCAGGGGGACCGCTCTGGCCGTGGAGAAGGACAAGGTAAAAGGTTTGTCCTTGAGCCTTGGCACTGCTCAAGCTGAGCTGGCAACAACCCAGGCCGACCTAGAAGCTGGTCAGGCCAGCGCAGCGACGGCGGAGGCACGGGAGAGGGAGCTGGCAGAGATGACGGTAGCTGGGGCCCGGGAAGAAGATTTCGGCGACGGCTTCTTCGAGGGCTATGAAGATTTGAAGCCCAGGCTATCCCGGGACCACCCCGAGTAGGACATCTCATCGTACGAGGGAATTGATTCGGACTTCTGGGATGTAGGTCCTACTAAAGGCGAGGGCCCCGCTGCTGATGCCGGACTTGCTGAGGAGGCTGCCCCAGGCGGAGGCTCTGTACCGGGAGGAGGAGCTGACCCCGAAGAGGAGGCTGGGGAGACCGAAGACGTGGTCGAGGTGGACGACTGAGGTCCCTGACCTGTTTTCTTTTCAGTTATAGTTATTACTATTATTATTATTTTTTGGGAGGCTACTATAATTGCCCCCAGACGATGTAAATAATTTTGTTTACTGATTAATGAAAAGGTCCGTGAGGCCACTCTTCTTTCCATTAATTGTTTACATATTCTTCCTGTTTGTGATTGCCAGTAACCACCCAGGTTTAACCGACCTAAGTCCCTGCCTTAGCAAATGGTTTAGGACCGTAACTGGTAGAACAACTGGTCTTACCGACCTGTCTTAAAGGTAACTAACTACCTGGTGTATTATAGTAAAATCCTGTTTTACTGTCCGGGATGTTTTATCTCTGATCACTGTAAGTACTTAGGAATGTTAGGATTCCAAGTCCTTTTAATGACCTATATGATTTCCTATTTTAGTCCAGTCCCTGCCCCCCAAGCATTTTGCTAAAGCGGGTGTGCGGGAGTGAGAGGCCGTAGGAAATCGACCTGGAACATGGGTGGTTGCAGGGTCAATTGAAGCTTGCTATCATAAGCCACCTAGGGGGTTTGCCCCATCATTGGTTGAACCTAGGCGAAGCTTGTGCCTCGGGGTTAGGCCCGAGGTCTTTCCTGCCTTGGTTTTTAGCCAAAGTCTATCATGCCTCGGGGTCAGGCCCGAGGTCTTTTATGCCTCGGGTGCAATCCCGAGGTCTTTTGAAGTGCCTCAGGATTAGGCCCGAGGTCTTTCAATATTGGACGGGACACTAATAGGAGTAATTTTGCAAAATAAAGTCTTTTATTTTATTCAAAAATTTATAATGAATGCTCAAATGGAGCTACAAAAATTTCCTGACCAGTGCTAAACTGCCCATGTCTCAGGGTTACTGATAGCACTTGCGGAGGTATACACATTCCATGGGTGAGATAGGTCACGTTCGTCCAGAGTTAGTAACCAATAGGTTCCCGGGCGGTTTACCCGAGTAACTAGATATAGGCCTTCCCAGTTTGGCCCCAACTTTCCATGGCTCAGGACTCTTGTGGACTGATTGACGGCCTTAAGGATAAGATCCCCCACCAGGAAACTGCGATGCTTCACCTTGCTATTATAGTACCGGGATACCCTCTGCTTGTAGGCTGCAACTTTAGATACGCCCGGTCTCTTTTCTCCTCTACCAAGTCCAGTTCTGTTCTGAGTGCATCTTCGTTGTTTGGCACACTGTAATTTGCCACCTGATAAGTAGGCAACCCGAGCTCTATAGGGATCATCACCTCAAACCCGTAGGTTAAGGAAAATGGCGTCTCACCTGTTGCCGCTCGGTGCGTAGTTCGGTAGGCCCACAGGAGGGTTGGCAGTTCTTCAGCCCACAGTCCTTTGGCGCTTTCAAGTCTTGTTTTGATCGACTGCAAGATCGTCCAGTTTGTCACCTCGGCTTGACCATTGGCTTGAGGGTGGTTGGGGGAGGAGTACTGATTAAGTATCCCATAGCCCGAGTAGAACTGCCTGAACAATGGGGTATCGAATTGCCTGCTGTTGTCGCTGACCAAAACCCGGGGAATGCCGAACCTACTGAGGATGTTCTTTTCCATGAAGCTTTCCATTTTTTGCTCGGTTATTATTGCCAAAGGCTCGGCCTCTGCCCACTTGGTAAAGTAGTCGACGGTGATGACTCCGAACTTGACCTGTCCTTTTTCCGTCGGTAGGGGTCAAACAATGTCGATACCCCACTGGGCAAAGGGCCAGGGGCTTTGGATTGTCGTCTGAAGCTCTCCCGGTCAGTTAATCATGGGAGAGTATCTCTGACATTTGTCGCATCTTTTGACATACTCCTGAGAATTCCGGGCCATTGTCGGCCAGTAATATCCTTGCAGTAAGGCCTTTCTAGATAATGCCCGGCCTCCGATGTGATTCCCGCACATTCCTTCATGGATTTCATACAACACTGTCTAGACCTGTGCGGGATGGACGCAGCGGAGGTACGGTACAGAGAATCACCTTTTGTAGAGGATTCCGTCTATAAGATGATATCGGGCTGCCCGGTACCTGACCCGGCGGGCCTCCTCTCTCTTGTTTAGTAACATGCCCGTTGTCAGGAATGCCACGATAGGGTCCATCCAGCTGGGTCCACTACAACAAAAATGGCCTATAGAGACATTTATTTTGAGACAAAAAATAAAAGTGTCTTTAGAAGTTACTTGTAATGACACATAATTTTCCGTCTCTACAAATGAAAATATTTGTCTTTAAAAGTTACTTGTAAGGACACATAATTTTTTGTCTCTTCAAAAGAATTAATTGTCTTTAGAAGTTACTTGTAAGGACATATGATTTTTTGTCTTTAAAAGAGAAAATAAGTGTCTTTAGAAGTTATTAATTTGTAAGGACACATAATTGTCCGTCTCGAAAAAAAAAACATGGCTTTAGAAGTTACTTGAAAAACACATAATTTTCTATCTCTACAAAGGAAAATAAGTGTATTCAAAGTACAAAATAATAACATTGATTAAATTTTTTCTTTATAAAGAGAGAATTGCCTCAATAAATAAATAAATAAATAATTTAACATAACAAGAAAAATGGCATGTCCCAGCGTTTAAAAATATACCTTTAATTACAAACATTTTTTTAAAAAAATTAAGTGTTGTTAATTACTAAGATTTTAAAGAGCGATTGCAAATACCAGTGCTTGGTAATAAATAACGGTATTTGTAAAATCGTTGCCGTTAATTAACGGCATTTGAAATTTTAACGTTTGCCCTCAGTCCTACTTTATGAAACGACGTCGGTAATTCTGTCTAATTTTTTTAAATCGTTAATGTTATTTAAACATTAAAGAAAACACAAGGAAAAATATACAGTTCAATTTAGGGTGGCTTCCGCTTTGCGATTGCGATAGCGATAGCGATAGCTTTGAAATTACTTTTTTCAGAATAGATTATAATAGTCGTGATGTTTGGGTAATGTATTATAAAAGTGGTTACGGTGGAAGAAAATATTATGTAGGTGTTTGGTGACATAAATATAAGGTGATTTTAAATGTTCAAAAAATAATTATGCCCCTGGACTGTATTGATATTCTATTTGTATTGGATACATAATTATTTTGTTAGTGCTCCATATTATTAAATTTAATAAAAATTAATTACTTAAATAATAAATTAAATAAATGCATTCAATAATAATAACTATAGTAATATATAATATAAAAATAAGTAAATATATTACTAATGGTGTTTAATACTTTAAACATATGTTAATAGTACATGATTTTATTATATACAAATAAATAATTTCTGTACTTGTAGTTGAAAGTTGAGTATTTGGTCAAGCGGAATCAAGACTGCTACACATTCAATGAGGTCTAAAGTTCAAAACTTGGTAGACTGTTAGGAAAAATTTTTTGTGTATTTTCTAGTGACACTCATAGAGACACAAACATATATGTGTTAGTAAAAGTAGCTTCTAGTGACAATTCTAATGACACTTTTGTTTTGTCATTACTCACAAATATATGTTACTTCAAAAGTAATATTTAGTGACACTTTTAATGACACTTTTTCTTTGTCGTTATAAAGTAACCTTTACTGACAAATTTACCAACACTTGGGTAAGTGTCTCAATAAGGCTTAGCGACAACACCTATTATGACACTTAAGTAAGTGTTGGCAGGGGGCGGGAGGCAGGAATTTTGGCCAGGGGGGGCCTAGGCTATACAGGGGTTCGGGGGCAGCGCCCCCGAAAATTTTTTTTTGGGGTCTATTCATACATAATTGACAACTTTTTTAGGGTCTACTTGTCTATAATTGTGATTTTTTGGGGATATACTTATAATATAAGTCTATTCGGTGACACGTAAATATTGTATAGTGTCTTTCAAAATTTTAATGGGGTCTATTTCTAAAACGCATAAAATTATCACACTAAAAGTGTAATTTTTAAAATTTTAGGCGCGTTTCCTTTGAGTTGTATATACCTATATATCAATATATATGTAGTTGATAGCACTAAAATAGGCCTTGGACCCCTTTGAGGGCCTAAACATAAGTTGAGGGAGGCCTAAACATAATTTGAGGGGGGGCCTAAACATAATTTGAGGGGGGGCCTAAATGTAAAATACTAAAAAAACTTAGGGTAAAATTTTAATTTTCAAATCTCAGGGGGGGCCTGGGCCCCCCCTGGTCCCAATGTGCCTCCGCCAGTGAGTGTTGGTATAACAACTAGTGACACATTTTGTGACCTATTGCAACGCTTTTTTCTGTCTTTAAAGGCTTATTTTGTTGTAGTGGTCCTAAGGCATCTGGTTCAACCTCCATGCATTCTGAGTTGATCACACTTGGCTCGCGCAAGTATTCTACCCTTATCCCGGGCAAGTCTGACTCAGAAGATGAAGCAAGGCGGGCTAGCCGTTCGGCCCTGGTGTTTTCCTCTCTGGGTATCTGTGTGACGGAGAAACCCTGAAGCTTCTTCAAAATCGCTCGGACAAGGGCTAGATAGGCTATCATGTTGTCACCCCAGGCTTCATACTCTTGGTTGACTTGATTGACCACGAGCTGAGAGTCGTTTTAACTTTGGACCTGTTGCGCACCCATAGAAGTGGCCAACTATAATCCGACCAACAGGGCTTCGTACTCAGATTCGTTGTTGGAGGCATGGAACCCAAACCTTAGGGCATACTCGAGCTAGATGCCATCGAGAGTAGTCAAGATGATTCCTGCCCCACTGCCTTGCTGGTTTGAGGAATCGTCCACATATAGCACCCAAGTGGGGATGTCAGCCTGTAACCCAGGCGGTAAGACCGGTGGGTCGAGCTCTTCAATTGGGTCTTCTGGATATGTGAACTAAACCAAAAAGTCTGCTACTGCTTGCCCTTTGATTGTCGTCCGGGGGCGGTAGGCCACTTCAAATTCCTCTAACTCCACGTCCCACTTAACGAGCCTCTCGGACATGTCAGGCCTACTTAAGATCCTGCGGAGAGGTTGGTCAGTAAGGACCACAATGACATGGGCCTGAAAATACGGACGGAGTCTCTGGGCGAAAGTGATGAGAGCGAATGCAAGTTTTTAAATGCGGGAGTATCTGCTCTCTGCGCCTTGGAGCGCCCGGCTGGTATAGTACACTGGGAACTGTATCCCGTGCTCTTCCTTGATAAGTGCTGAGCTGACCGTTGAGGGTGATACTGCCATGTATAGGAACAATTCTTCCCCCGGTACGGGTGTTGAGAGTAGAGGGGGAAATGCCAAGTACTTCTTGAGTTCCTGGAATGACTCCTCATACTCCTCAGACCACTGAAATGCCTTATGGAGGATCTTGAAGAACGGCAGGCACCGGTCAGTAGCTCTGGAGACAAATCTGTTAAGTGCGGCAACCCGTCCGGCCAGACTCTATACCTCTTTGGTAGACCTGGGCGATTGCATGTTGATGACGGCTTGGATTTTCTAGGGGTTTGCTTCAATTCCCCGCCTGCTGACCAGGTGCCCTAAGAACTTTCCGGATGAGACGCCAAATGTGCACTTGGCTGGTGACGACATCCTATTGACGCGTTTTCTTATCACACCCAAGTGTAGGTGATCGTACAAGTAATAAAGTTCTGGAAGTCCAGGTCGAACCCACAGGGAACGAAATAAAATTTTATAAAGTTAGGCAGATAACTATTTTGTCACTAAAAAGAAAATAAAAGATGATGGATTTTTGTGGGGTTTTACTAAACTACTAATTTTTATATTTTTGCAATAAGAGTAATTAAAGCTATTTTTTCCTAATTAGTTTACGGTAAAGATTTTCACAGTGCAAAATAAATTAACTAAGATATTAGTAAGAAAAGGAAGAAAAATAAATAAAAGCTAAATTTTTGTGAGATAAACTTTTTAGATTTAATAATAGCAAAAGATGGAAATAATACAGATATTTAAGTAAAACTATTATAAAACATGAAATATTAATTAACTAGGGGAAAATGATTTAAAGGAATTGGGAATATGCAAACCAACACTAGATCCCACAACTTTTGTGCATTTAAAAAGGATTTGGCATTTAAGACTACAGAGTCATTCTTTATTTGAAAATAAACTTTCACTAGTCAGGATCATATCAAGTGTGTCATGTTTGATATGATACGACGTCGTTTGGTTTAAAGAAAAATAAAAAGGCAATTGGGCAGTAGCCAGGTTCGAACCGTGCCCCGCCGCGGACGTGGGTTATGCGGCGTCCAATCCCCACCACTCTGCCACTACACAATTGCCTATCCATTATTGGATAGAAAAATACATATTTGAAATATTAACTTTGTCATATGAGTTGTTTGAGTATGCTAGATGTTTTTTATGACAAAATGCATAGTTTGACAATCCACATAATTAGGCTTTTTATTTTAAATATGTACTCTTTTGAGCCCAATATAGCTATAGTATATAAACATGTTAAATGGTCATAAACTATAGATACATAGATATTTTTTGGCCATAAATGGAAAAACAACTCATCTAGATAAATTTGCCCATTTAAGATTAGTGCACAGAAGCTGTGGTTTCTAAGTTTTTATTACATATCTCCAATTAAAGTTTTAGCCTACCATTTTGGAATTGAAACTGTCTTCCAAATAAAATTTAAAGATAAATTAAATAGATGCACGCAATCACCGTCCAATTAAAATTAAAGTTGTAAAACCAAGGTAAGGGTGAAAACTAATATTATATATTATTTTCTTTACTTAACATGAGCTAGGATTGAATTTGTGGAATCTGCAAAATAACAAAGTTTAGTACAACTAGGCTAATAAAATATACATAAATGGAAATACTGAACCAAAAATAAAATACTAAACCTTTGACTTTAGATTCTTGTGGGGTCACAGTGGTTGAACTCTAAGAACACAAATAACGTCAAACCAAATCCAAATCTAATTTGGAGTGAGATATGAATATGGTGTGCTTGGGGCTTTGGTAGGTGATTACAACAATTACGTGGCTAAGAAATATGATATTTACTTGCAAAATCTGTCTTCTAGTGAATAAAAATATTGCTATAAAAACTGAAAATTTGGAGTTTCTAACTATTTTAGGGGGTAACTATAAGTACTACTAGACTATAAATATTAAATCTAATTTTAAATAGGAATATTTTACTACTACAAATTGACAAAGGTCATACAAGAAAACAAATATTTTAAATTTAAGAAATACAGTACACAAAGTTTTGTTACATATTTTTTTTTTAACATGAAATCATCAATTACATAAAAGTAAAATTTTACAACTACTAGAACTAGAAAAGGCAAAGAAAAATTAAAGTTTCATATTTCTAGGGACAATATAAAGTGCTCACATAATAATCTCCCCTAAACTATTCTCTCCCTAACAGTGATTGTTGAATTGTTGGTTGTTGTTTCTCAGTTGTTGGCTCTAATTTTGTGGAGCTTGCTGTCTTTTGCTTGTGGTGTAGGCTCTGCTTTTATAGACGAAATTTGAGTAATTCCGTCATTGCTTCGATCAGCTTTGGCACTCTTTTCTTCGCGTGTTCAATCCCATTTTTCTTCGTCTTTCTGACACATCCTGCAAACAAAGAAAACAGAAAGAGAGGGGGGAGAGAGAGAGATAAAGCAATAGGATAATATATATATATATATTATTTATATAGTAACATCCAAAAGGATGTTACTTTCGTTTCCCTCTTCAGCATTTTTTTTCTTTTTGTTTTCTTCCTACCAAACAGTGATTGTCACTGTTTGGATACTATTCACTACTATTCATCTTTGACTAACAAATGAATATACTATAATGTGGTTGCTACTTCTTTCATTTCCTTTATTTCACTTCATTTTTACCTAAACATATAAAATATGTAAAAACACATAATTACACGCATTTGAGTGACATCACTGTTAAATTATATTAATTCAAATATGCATGTAAAACTAAGAATTTGGGGGATTAAATGAGTATTAGGTCTATTATATTGGCACAAAAATGTGCAATATTCAATGTTTGTCAGCTAGGTTCAACCTCATCCTGAACTTTCTCAAAATGCTAAGGCCCCGGCCAAATGTTCCAGATGGTCAGACTCGTCCTGGCTTTTGACCAGCAGATCGTCAACGTACACTTCCATTGATTTCCCGATCAAGTCTTTGAACATGTGATTGACCAGGCATTGATAAGTTACCCCGGCGTTTTTGAGGCTGAAAGGTATGACTTTGTAACAGTAGGTCCCCTGATCCGTGATGACTGAGGTCTTTTCTTCGTCCCCAGGGTACATGCTGATCTGATTGTACCCGGAGTAGGCATCCATAAACAAGAGGAGCGAATGGCCAGCCGTGGAATCCACAAGGAGGTCTATCTTGGGCAGTGGATAGCAGTCCTTGGGGCAGGCTTTGTTCAGGTCGGTGAAGTCCACGGACATCCTACACATCCCGTTATTTTTCTTGACAAGTACTACATTGGCTAGCTAGTCGGGATAGTGGACCTCTCGTATGGATTGGGCTTTGAGGAGCTTCTCGACCTCCTAACACACTACTTTTTGTCTCTCAGGGGCCATGCCCCGTCTCTTCTGCTTAACCGGCCGGGACTCTGGGTCGACGTTGAGCCGATGAGACATTACCCGGGGATCAATCCCGGGCATATCTTTATGGCACCAAGCGAACACATGTTGACTCTACTGTAGGAATTGAATCAGCATCTCCCTAAGGCGGGGCTCCAACAGGGTGCCGATGCTGACTATTCGGTCTGGGAGTTGTGGGTCCAACGCCACTAGTTCCAATTCTTCGACCGGGTCCACTCTATCATCTGGTCCCTCGGGTCCATCTCCTGGACGTTCAATGTTTTTGTGATGACTTCTCGGCAAAGGGAACTGACATAGAAACTCCGGGCGGTTGTCTGATCTCCACGCAGGCTCCCGAGTCTATGAGGGGTTGGGAACTTAACTGTCAGGCTATCAGTAGAGACGGCGGCCCTGGATTTGTTGAGTGTAAGCCTCCTGAGAATGACATGGTAGGCAGATGGAGCCTCCACAATTACAAAGTTTGATAGCAGGGAGATCTTCTGAGGGTAAGTTCCCATAAGCACGGGGAGCTCCATAGTGCCGAGCGGCTGGGTTCTTAATCCGTTAAAACCCACCAGGGGAGTAGCAACCGAGCGGAGCCGATCCCTAGACATCCCGAGCTGATCGAATGCTAAAACGAACATGATATCGGTCGAGCTGTCCGTGTCCGCCAACACCCTCTTGACCACGTAATTGGCTATGGAGAGCATCACAACCAATGGGTCATCATGGGGGGAGTGGACGCCTTGCAAATCGTCGGAGGTAAACGTCAATATGTCAGTTAGCGGGGAGCCGGTGGATAGGACCTACCAGACATCCGCCCGGGATGCCCGAGCATGCCTCTTCCTTACCGACAGTGAGTCCCCACCACCTGACGCTCCTCTGGAGATCACGTTTATTTGACCAAGAGGATGTATTTGACCGGGAGCTTGGGCTCCTTGCGTAGGCCGTCCATCTATCACGACGTATTCTACAAGATGACCCTGCTCGATCAGTTTTTCTATGGCTATCTTCAACTTGAAGCAATCCTCTGTGTTATGGCCGTGGTCTCTATGGAAGCAGCAAAACTTATCCCGATTCCTCTTCCCGGGCAGGGCTTTTAGTTTTGCTGGTTGTTGAAGTAACCTCTGCGCCTAAACAGCGGCCATGACCTAGTAGATTGGTCGAGACAGAGGTGTGAAAGCGATCTGGGGCTGATCCCGACATCCTTTCTGCTGGTCTTGCTTGGGCTTTTTTACCGGGCCCTTCTCAGAGCCCTCACGCCTCCGCTTGGCTTTCGAGGACTCATCTCCCACGAAACCAGCGCGTTTGGAATTCAGAAACTCTTCCGTGTCTATATACTTTCCGACTCTCTCCGAGAGCTCCACCAGCGTTATCGATCGGTCTCGATGGAAGGACGTAGCGACCTTGGTGTGTTGAACTCCCGAGCAGAAGGCCATGATGGCTGCTGTTTCATTCAAATTGCGGATCTGGAGCCTCTGCTGATTGAAGCGATCCACATATTCCCTTAGGGATTCGTCCTTGCGCTGCTTGACAGTCAATAGCTGAGTGTCCGGCTGCGACCGGACGAGCATCCCTACGAACTGGCTGCTGAACAGCTTGCTCAGCTTCTTGAAGTCAACAATCGTTCGGGGCTTGAGGGAGTGGAACCACTGCATGGCTGGCCCCTTGAGATTGCTGGGGAAGGCCAGGCACAGCAATTCGTCGACAGTGGTGACCAACGCCATCTGGGCCCTGTAGGTGCGAATGTGATCCACTGGGCTCCCTGTCCCGTCATAAGAA
This sequence comes from Hydrangea macrophylla, assembly GCA_033977485.1. Classification (NCBI taxonomy): domain Eukaryota; kingdom Viridiplantae; phylum Streptophyta; class Magnoliopsida; order Cornales; family Hydrangeaceae; genus Hydrangea; species Hydrangea macrophylla. The sequence continues at coordinate 56,436,835 of CM066988.1, read as the reverse complement.
CTGAGATGCGGTGGCTTAAACTTCCGCAAGATGGGGAATCCCGTGATCCGAGCGGTATAGGGCGACTCGGTCTCCGTGTTGGTATGGTCAGGACGCTACTTGCGGTTCAATTACTCGATCTGTTTCTACAAGCCCTGGATTTGAGCATTCACGTCTTCCCGCTCGGTCTTCCTTTCAATGTCTGAGCGGTAAGTCGGATCAGACGACGAGGCTTCTTCTTCGAAGTGTGTTGACCTCGGGGATAGAATCCGGCTCTGGCTTTGGGTAATCGTATGCTTAAGATCTCCCCGGCTCCGGGCCGGAGGGTCTTTGGCTGATTCCCGGGGCTTTGGCCCTGATCCCTCCCCCTGGTGGCGCGGCGCCGGTTGATGATGTCTTTGGCGTCTTCCACCCGACGAGGATTGGTACGAGCTCGCCGCCTGGTGCGCTTGGGCGTTTTGCTACGGTCACCATCCCGGGCGTGTTCCCAATCCGACAGGGATACCGGCGCAGAGTGGGTATGGTTCCGGACTCTTCCAGGCTCCCGGTCGGGGGCACTCTTCCCGGTCTGGTTCTCTGATTGAGGGCGCTTGTCCTGCAAGGCCAACAACACTTTGATTTGCTGCTGGATTTGCCGTTGGCCTTCCAGGAGTTGCACGAGTGTGGACACCGGAAGTGGACCACTTCTCTTGTTTGAGATTGTTTTGAAATTCGTTTGATTTTGAATCAAGGAGAGAGAAAAGGTCTGTTGAAAACAGATACAGAGTCGCCACTTGGTCTTTAAGGAACCAAGAAACCTAATTTTGACTCACCCAAATGGATAAAGGGCACCGGCCCTTCATAACCAAAGAACTTGGTTCGGGGTTTTGGTACGAGAGAGGAAGGAACCTTTGTCGCGACTAAAACACTCTCAACTCGCCCCATCTTTCGACGGGCCTCAATTAGCATCCAAATAATCATCTTATACTATGTATGGTTCGGCAATTAATACTATGATAATATATTACATTACATAAGAAACTTGAAAATGGAAGATCTAAAGATAAAATATCATTCATAAGATCTAAATCAAATATCATGCAATGTAAAGTGAAAGATCACACAAATAAACCCAGGAAAAATCGTCTAATCACGCTTCAAGTAATTAAGTTTCCTTAATCTAAAGGGGACATGAATCGTTATTGAAACAAATAAGCAAAGAAATCAAAATATGGTTAGCAAGCTAGTATGATGCGTGTTAATCTTTGATAAAAGAAGACCTCTCAATCCCCGGGACGGATGAGAAAGGATGATTAGATCAAGGGGAAGCATGAACGGGTGATCGAGTTCATTCCCTATAATCTCCTTAGATTAAGGGTTACAAAAACCCCAAATCTTGCATGAATGCAATGTATGTATCTAGAATGTGCCAAGGTTGTAGTGTGCTTTGTGTTTATGGATTCCTAGAATGACTTAGAAGTCTAAAATGTGTATGAATGGATGGATGAAATCAATATGGGATATGTACAAATGTAGTATGAACTACTTCCTAAGATATGAACTAATTTGGAATGCATATGAGCATCAAATCAAAGAATGAAAGTTGAAATGTACTTGCTGTGAATAGTGGACAGAACAGTAGCATGATCTTTTGGAATTTGAAAAGAGGGGTTAGGAATGTTTTCAATGCATGATTTTTTATGGAGATGTTCTTTATTGTGTCTAGAACACAACCCAAAAGGCCAATCCTTAATAACTATCACAGATTGAGAGAAATCATATAAACAACAGAGGTCACTCAGAAACAGAGTTTGTACTGTCGACTGAAATATTGAAAAATCTTAGAAAATGAAAACGAATGATCTAGAGACCCATTTTATACAGAAAGTTTCCTAAGACATTTAATTTTAAGGGAAAAATAAGTTAGGACCACCCCTTTTGGAAAAGTTTTCTGTAAAAGAGGTTGGAAGTGGACCTAGCTGCTGTGACAGCAAAATCAGAATGTTTGGAAGGAATATTGGGATCCAAATGGACCATTTCCAAGTACTTCCAAGTCAAACCAAAAATCATGGGTGTTCTCCAATGAGTTAGGAAGACTTTCCAAGTGGCCTTGTATCCATATGTTGAGTATTAAGTTCTATAGAAATCTTTGAACTCAACTCACTCACTGTTTTGACTCATTATTTTGAAGATTTTGGAGAAAACAAAGTTTTGTTTCTTGAAACCAAATGAGAGGGATTGAGAGGGGTTTTGAAATAGATGTTTTGAAAGCACATTTTCAATACTCAATAAGGATTATAGCCACTTAAAATGTCAACATTAAACTCATCATCAAGAACCTCCAAGATTGTTAGAGAGATTTATTTTTATTTTTGAACATAACTTCAATACATTTCAAGAATACCTTGGAAGTATTAAGGTTATGATCATCATCTATCAAACATGTTTTTGAGGTCAAGAGCTACTATCCATAAGGATTCACTCACCCCAAACTTCATGTCATCACTTAGATGATGATGAACTAGTAAGTAAATAAAGAAAAGAAAAAGAAATGAGATAAGGAGAGATGAACATATATATAATCAAAGCAAGTAAATAGCAATTAATAGATGATAATCAATGTGATTTTGGACTTGTAGCTTGGTGTTTCACTCATAGATTTTGACATTTGGACATGGAAGTAGCTTCCTATCTCATGAATGCTCAAGAATGAGGGTTGGAGTGGACTTTGAATGTGAAGTATATAGAAGGATGATGGAAGAAAACAAGAATAAAACTCACTTTCTTATGGAAAATCAATGGGAGAAGCTCCTTTTCTCTCTTCTAAACCTATCTCTATCTCTCTTCTTCTCTACAACTTTTCAAGCTTTGCACTTGGCCCCCCCAAAATGAAGAGCAATGGAGGGTTTAAATAGGCCAATTTGGGGTGGTTTTGGGGTTTTAGAAGTACTCCCATTGGTCCCAAACAACTGTGAACATAAAACTATGTCGTTTTGGCTTTCAATTAATCAAATTGGACCCCCCAAAAAAATTACAAAAATGGACTCTGCGAGGATTGAGTGCCGCGGCGGCACTGGGCCAGTGCCGCGGCGGCAGTGCTCCTCTGAAGCCCAGAAAATTACGTTTAGGCCCCCAGAGGTTCCGGTATTCGCGAAAAGGCCCTATTTCGTCCGAAATTCACAGAAAATGCATACGAACTCCAAATTGAGGTTGTGATATACCGTTGGAAAGGTAATGGAGTCTAATTTACATAAAAAATAGCTCGGGGATAGGTCACTTTGAAAAGTTTTGCGGTATTCGCGATAAATGCTGATTTGATCGCCTTTTTCGCCTTCGGAAATTCAAAATAAATTCGTTTTAAATCCAGGAATTATGTGCGATATACCGTTGGAAAGCTATTGACCTCTAGTATCCATGAAAAATATTTGAAAATTGTTTCGGTGCCCCGATTCCAAAGTTAAATCTTGGTCAAACTGGTCAAACTTGGGATTCCCGGGAAGTTCTGGGAACCTCCGGGAGCTCCCAGGAGCCGACGTTTTCGCTTGATTCTCTTTTAAAACTCATTTTAATACTTTTCTAATGATTCCGGTGAATTCGGAAGATTTTGGTCAAACTTGGTCAAACTTGGTCAAACTCTGGTCAAACCTGGTCAAACCGGTCAACGGGGACTTTCGGGGAACTTCCGGGACTTCCGGGGGTCTCTGGGAGCTGACGATTTCATCCAGTTTTACTTAAAAACTCATTTTATCATTTTTATTACGATATAACATGTTTTCAGAACTTCGGGACCAAATCTGGGAGTCTTCGGGCTTTCAGGGGCATTTTGGTCAATCTGAGCATTCTGAGAGATAGAGCTGACTTCCAGGAGTCCTTTTGAGTCTTTTACGATCATTGTGAACCACCAAGCTATGGGTCTCCTAAATATGATAGCCGACAAAATGGGGTGTCTACAACGAGCGCCGCTATCACCTGCTCGGAGGTCATGGATGCAGCTAGCTTCTCGAGCTGCAAGTTCTCCTAATAGACCGAAGCAGTGTTTTTCTTACCTGTCTTTGGTGGCATATTGATCAGTCAAAGAATTTGTTAGTGAAGAACTTATCGTTTCCCACAAACGGCGCCAAACTGATGATGCCAAAAATTAGTTAAGAAATTAAAAAGAAAGATACGGGGTGACACAATCAATTGTATGTGGTTCGGCCCTATTAATGAGGTGACCTACGTCCACGGGTGCGTCATTGCGCTTTACTAGCAGATCACCGGCGGACCTGGTGAGCCAACAACTGGGCTGCACTACCAGTAATACCGGCCGGGTGTATGCGTATGAAATTAGTATACAGCTATTTTTTTCGGAAAAAAAAAGGTTAATTCAATCCAAAAAAGGGCCATACCCCAGGATGTTACAATAAGATCAAAAACATGCTTCGAATGCAAGGCATCAAGAATGGAAAAAGAAAAACAAACACCATCAAACGAAGCTACCATTAGCCAAAAGGCTACCAAACATACTCAAATCAAAGAAAATCTATTGTCGTCGGCGACCCTTATGGTGGCTTCCTCTGAAATTCGCCTTAGCCGCTTTTTTCTTCTGTTTGGAAGACATGGAGCATTCCGGATTGAAGGACTCATCCTCATAATTCGTATTAAACTCCTCCTCTAACTCATCCTTGTCAAACTCCTCCTCTAACTCATCCTTGTCAAACTCATCCTCCACTTCATGGAAGTTTTCAACCCCCCACCCCCAACTGGTTCATGCACAACAGATGTATGGCTAGAAGGACTAGCCTCAGAACATGCAATCCTTGCAGAATGGAGGATTACCACTTCTTTCTTCTCTGACCTATCCACAACCTCTTCAGGTTCTTTTTCTTGGGACAGAACTAAGAACCTATTGCCCATCTCCTTGGGCGATGCCTGAGGGACCTTAACTTGGGGATTATGAGAGAGCTCTACATTGATCCGTTCCCCCTTACCTGAATTAGTGACCACTTTCCATACCCCCACCTCAGCTTTTGTCTTTTTCATGTTGTGTGTCTGGCTGAATTTACTACGATATGGCTTTGAAATAGAGTGTTTAGGAACAAAAGTCGGCTTCGCAATTTTAGAGCAATCGTGTCCAAATTTGGAGCACTTGGAACATCTTATAGGGGTCCAATGGTATTCTACTCTGATTTTAGTCAGAATTGAAACCCCCTTATCATCTTCAGCTTCAATATCAAACTCCTTAATAAAGTCACGCTCAGGGCTAACTTCAACACACACCCTTGCATAAGAGATACGTCTTCTACTGGCAGTCATTCTGTCCACACGAAGGGGATTGCCAAGGAAGCTAGAGATGAAACTAATGCCCTTAGGATTCCAATACTCCAGTGGAATACCATAGAGATTAACCCAAATGGGAACCGTCTGAACAACTTCCTTGTCCAAAGTAATATTAAGTGTCCATGGTCTCAAAAAAATAGGTTGTCCAACAATGAACCATGGACCACCCTCTAGGATAGCATCCCTTTTCTCGACCGAAGAGAAGGTAAAAAAATAAAGCACAGAATCGGTGGCTAAGGTATCAATAAGGCCTTGCTCAGACCAAAACCCGTAAGTGGCTTCAGTAACCAATGAGTATGGCAATTTCCTGCCCAAAAAATGACCAACAAGAGTGGAACTCCATTCCTTTTTTCCTTCATCAGTCAACACTTTAGGAACTTTGAGAACCAATTCATCACAAGAACCATGATCAAAAAACTCCAAACCAAAATCGGAAGGATCAAGGTCGACACAAGAGGGTAGTATACAGCTATTCTTTGGGTTAAAAATGCGATCCCCCCTAATGGGGTGAGTGGTCCCTTTTATAAGTGCAAGAGTCCACCCGCAAAAGGCAACTGATTAGATAAGGAAGCTCAATCTAATTACAAGTTGATGAGCATAAATCATGGGAGGTTTCCTAAATGGCTTAGAAAACTATTTACACTTTCCATTAGTCTTCTAACTGATTTAGGAAACTGCTGAGCTGCTTGGCTGTCAAACTGCACATCGTGGAGAGCTGCTGCGCCGCATGCCCGAGCTGTGCGAGCATACCGAGCGGTTATCCTTGAACGACCTCGGGATCGGTGGGCCATAAGCTCCCTTTCCGGATAATCCGGGTCCTTTGCTGCTGACGTGGAAGTTGGACTGCAACAGAATATTTCTGGGCGTATCACATTCTAGTGCGAGTTATTCATATGAAGTCAATGTATTTTGGGTCCAATTTTTTATTTCCCACTTATTTTTTCCCTCCTTCTTTAATTTGTAGGCTGGGGCATCCAATATTTGTTACATGTTAGGTGACATTGTGTTATAAGTGCATTCGGTTTTCTTTTATGTCTATCACAAACAAATTTTACTAAACAAGCTGCAGACTACGATTTATCATACTTGTGAATGCATAACTTACTGAGTAATAGTTGATACTCAATTTGTATTCTTTAATGATGCAAATTTTTAAATTCATTTACCCGAACAAGGAATAGCTTTCTCTATTTTGACCTTACTGTTTACATTCTTTACTTTTCTGTTTTGCTTTATATGGAAATTGTTCTTTGGAGTCTCAACATTTAGTGTATTGCTCTGCTTCTTAAATTTTTGCTATAACTATAGTTTAGTCTGATGTCTGTTGAATTTTCTTTTTAAAAGAAAATGATAACCATTTTCAACTTTCGTTATCCTAATCTTGTGAAAGAATGAGAGAACAAAATCATGTATCTTTGTAGGTTCAAGTAGATCAATTTTTAAAGTGTAGATGTAGAGTTAATCATTAACATATGCATTTCTAAAATAGAAAAGCAACTGTGTAGTGCTTAATTGTGTTGGTTTAAGCAACTGTGTAATTTTACATAACTTGAATATGCTTAGCTAGCCTTAATTGTGTTGGTTTAAGCAGCTGTGTAATTTTACATAACTTGAATACGCTTAGCTAGCCTCTGGTATATATGTATATGGGAAATGGTAAATGCATCTGAATAAATCATTTGGCTTGGAATGTTATATGACTTGGGAGTGTATATGAGCTTTGTTGAAAATTCCTTATTGTGCTTCCTCATTGTTTATTATTATTATTATTATTATTATTTATTTATTGTGTATCGTAATAGATATGACATTTCAATTAAATTACAATTTGTAAAGCCCTTTTAACTCCAACAAACCAACCCGTGCTATGCACGGGTTATCGACTAATATATATATAAAGGCTGAAACAAATGAAGCCTCCACAATAAGTCACATCATCTTTTGAAAAATTCTACTCCATTGTCCCATTTTATGTGTCCCCTTTCCGTTTTGGGATGTCCCAAAATTGTTGTCCACTTTCCTAAATTAGCATGCAAATTTTACTTAGTTTCCCAAATTACCCTTCCTTGCAATCAACACCAAAATAAAAAAAAAAACAAAAAAAAAATTAAATAAAAAGTGCAATGATTGTGGGCAATTCTGGAAAGTAGATGTAGATTTTTTTTGTCATCTTAAATAGTTGGATTCCCCAAAAGGGACATATAAAATGGGACGGAGAGAGTATGTGGCATGATTTCCCATAACTTCCATCTATTATATACTCCCTCCGTCCCATATTTTGAGTCATGTATTTCGTTTTGGGATGTCCCAAAATTAGTTTCCACTTTCCTAAATTGGTATGTAAGTTTTACTTAGTTTTCAAAATTACCCTTCCTTGAAATCTACACTAAGACAAAATTAAAAAAAGTTGTAATGATTAGGAGCAATTGTAAAAAGTAGGTGTAGATTCTTTTTGTCCCCTTACACTGTGTCTGGATTGAGAGAATTAGAGAGAAGAGAAGAGAACCTCATTAAGAGAAGAGAAGAGTAGAAGAAGTGATGAGAAGAGAAATAATGTTAGTTTGGATGGAGAGAAGAGAAGAGAAGAAAATAGAAACATAAGGTTCTCTTGTTTGTTTTGCTTTCGTAACAGAAGAAGAGAAGAGAAGAGAAAGAATTTAAAATCAATTTACTCTTTTTTCCTCTATTAACTAATGGTAATAAATTAGAATAAGATTAAACATTGAGGATATATTGGTCATTTTATTAATATTTTATTATAGTTCTCTTTTCTTCTCAGTCTCTCCGATTTGTTGCATCATTCTTTTTGAATTTGATTGTATCTATATTATGTTTGAGTTTAACAAAATTGTTCATAGCATTTTGGTGTATTTCAATCTTTTATCCCCTTACTTTCTACCATTTTTTTAATCTTCAACACAATATTTCTTACAATTCAATTTAAGCTCATTGTAAGCTACATGTGTTTGTGATGTATTTAAAATTAAAAAAAACAATTTTGTAACCCGTGCATAGCACGAGATATCTACTGGTTAATAATACTAATTCAAAGTTCAAGATAATATATACTCCCTCTGTCCCATATTAAGAGTCTCTTTGGGAATTTCAACTTATTAAGGGGATAACCTTGATTTTGGTGAGATTTACAACTTTCCAATATTACCCTTTTTTAAATTCAAAATTATAGTGTCACATATATATATATATAAAAAAAAGAAAAGAAGAGTTGGATGTAATAAAGGACAAATTTGAAAAGTGTGTAATAAAAGACAATATTACCCTTTTTTACAACTTTCGCACGATGTGTGTGCATTCTGATTCACCATTTCATGCCGCTCTCTCCACATAGAAATAATTAATTGATGTCAAGTTAAATTTACCATCCCGCGCTTACACATCTTAATGAGAGAAGACAACACTTCATTCATGTCGGGGCGGTCCTCTGGATCCGTGCAGGTGCAAGACAAGGCCAATTTTAATAGCTCCTCCAAAATTTCTTGCTCATCTTTTGAGACATTTGAAACTAGATGTGGATCAAGAACTTGAATTAGTCGGTTCAATCCATTTGAGAGAGCTCTTTCGACGAGTTGTCGCAGAGTGATGGAAAGTCCATTCTCTTCTGCGACTCCTGTTGGCCTCTTCTTTGTCAACAACTCCATTACTATCACACCATAGCTGAACACATCCACTTTTGTTGTAACCTTCCTCATGTATGCAAATTCTGAGTAAAACATGAATATTTCATATATATATATATATATATTAATATATATTAGTGTGTATGTATGGGATAGCCAATAAACATGGGAACATTTAGATAACCAGTAAGGACCTTGACTATATATAGCAGTAAAAAGATTATGAAACAAGCAGAATGTAAGTGATTTGCCCTGCATGCAAGGCGTATCCAGGATGGTAGCTTGGGGTGGGTTAGAAATACATATAGTACGTGTGGGTCTGCGGGGGTTCGGGTAGTGCCCCCAAATTTTTTTTTTTCTTTTGGGTCAAATTATGTTTATATTCTAAATTTTAACATCATAAATGCTATAGTTTACTTTTGCTTTTAGTTGTTTTAAGAGTTAAGAAAAGATATTTTGGGTTTATTTATGCATATATTTTTAATTTTTTTGCATCATAAATAGTATTGTCTAATTTTGATTTTTGTCGTTTTATAGTTTACATCAACATTTTAATAAATTACACCACATGCAGAGAGAAAATTTTGAAAAAAAAGGAAAAAAGAAAATAAATGGCATGCAATAGAACATTTTTGAAATAACAAACATATCATATGAAGTACTGCTATGTTGAACTATGAATATTGACTAGGCTGAAGAAGCATTAATGCTAGTGGGCGGGGCTATTTAATGCTAGTGGGCTGGTTTTTTTTTTTTTTTTTGTGAAAATAAAAGGTCGGAGCACTAAGATTCGAACCTATAAGACATTCCACTTAGGAATCACAAGCCTCATCCACTAAGCTACAACATCTGGAGCCTAGTATGTTAGTAAACTTTTATTTTATTTTATTTTATTTCATTTATTTATTTATTTTAACGCTACCATGGGCTATAGCACAAGGGGCCAGGTCAGCCCAGGGCTAGATATGCCCTGCATAGTTTATGAGAAATAGGGCATTCATATCTGCCTACGCACCATAATTTCTAGTAATTATAAGGCTTTGTTTGGTTTGCAGATTTAGAAGGGGAAATGATTATGCCAAGGAAAACTATTTTCCTAGTGTTTTCCTGCGTGTTTAAATAATATTAGAAACGAAAAACTTTTAGAATGTAATGAGAACTCAAGAAATTTTCTATTTTTTTATTTCCACCCTATTTTTGTCAGTGTCTTTCTTAATAACCAAACAACAAGAAGTGTTTTCATCAAAAAATTTTCCTTTCTTCACTAAATCCATGAATCAAACATGTCAGTGCTAACAAAGATAAAACAAATTCATAATCACATTTCAGGCTAAACTCTTGGATTTTCTACTTATTTCCTTTGATTGGAACAAAAGCTTAGATGTGTCATGTGACCATATAAGTTAGCGTTATCTACCCAAGCAGGGCCGGCCTTGGGCCAAAGCGGCAAAGCCGCCGCATGGGGCCTCATATTTAGGCTTTATTTTTGGGCATATTTTTTTTTAATTTCTTCCTAATTTCGATGAAACTTATCATCTTTAGGCCTATTTCCTTCTAATTTCTTCCTAATTTCTATTAAACGTATCATTTTTAGGTCTATTTTCTTCTAATTTCTTCCTAATTTCTATGAAACTTATCATTTTTAGGCTTATTTTCTTCTAAATTTTATGAAACTTATCATTTTTAGGCTTATTTTCTTCTAAATTTTATGAAACTTATCATTTTTAGGCCTATTTTATTCTAATTTGTTCCTAATTTCTATAAAATTTAGTATAGAGACCTCATTTTTTAGGCCCCTTTGAAAGTTCGCTTGGGGCCTTGGCCAAATTTTAGCATCTCAGGGCCGGCCTTGTACCCAAGATGTATGAGCTCAATTAAAATTTGATCTAGGCTATGTCTAATATTTGGGCTTGTTTGGGAATATGCATACAATAGAATGAGATTCAACCACAATCTCATTTCCTATCTAGTTTTCATGAAAACTACCATCGTGTAAGATTTTACAAAAGACCTGTTGTAAAAGTGATTTTAGATCAGACAAGGACTCCTATACAGTAAAATGTTATCTACCCAACACTTGACTTATAGAATCGGTTCACTTATGAACCACATAACCGATTTTGAGCCTTCCCAAAAAGCCCCTTAATGGCTGATAGTTCTTTATATTCCATGTGGTTGATTGGTTACAGACAAATATTCAAGTAATTGCAACAATCAACACACAAGAAAAAGCTCTATAACTTTGTAAGAACAGGATAGTTAAAAATCTTACCCGGTGCCAAGTAGCCAATAGTGCCTTCAAATCCAGATGTTGAGGATATGCCACTTCCATCTTCAAGAAGAACACCGAGCATTCGAGCGGTGCCAAAATCGCTCACATGGGCATCCCAATCTCCATCCAAAAGAATGTTCGAAGGCTTCAAATCACAGTGAACTATGGGGAAATCGTACCCCGAATGCAAATAAAACAACCCTCTTGCAATAGAAACCAAAACATCGATCCTCTTTGAAAAAGTCCATCTCGAACGATCCACCATAGGGTCGTGTATAGCACTCTCCAAATTTCCATTTTCCATGTACTCCAAAACTAAGGCCTTTAACTTTCCACTCTCCCAAGCATATCCCAGGACTTTCACTAGATTTCTGTGTCTTAGGCGGCTCAGAGTATTGATTTCTCGATCAAAGCACTTGTCAGATTCTGCGGAAAATTGGTGTAAATTCAATTTCTTTACTGCCATTGTTTTCCCATCTTTGAAAACACCTTTGTACACAGTGCTTAAACTGCTGGCTCCGATAATCTTATCTTCATTGAAGAACTCAGTGGCCTGTTCTAAATCCTTTTGAACAAATCTCTTAAGGGTCAATCCAGAAGTGTAGGCTGGTTCTGAATTTTCCACCCCTTCTCTCTTTTCCTTCTTCATGTAACGGGTAAGTATTGAAATTGCGAAAACTAGAACTAAAAGCAAGAAAACAGATCCAATGACTGCAAGAATCAAAATGGTTTTCTTGGAAAACCGATGTAAAACTGTTTTTTGGCTCTTTTTGGTACAAGGGCTAAGAAATTTGGTTCCACAAAGAGCTAAATTTCCATCCAAACTCGATGAACTCAAGTTTTTGAAAATTCCCGTTTCGGGTACATGGCCTTCAAGTTGATTGAAGGACAGATTGAGGTGTTTCAAGGTGGAAATTCTTGAGAAACTCTCGGGGATTGTGCCGTTGAACTTGTTCCTAGAAAGATCTAGTGAGGTTAAGTGCGTCAAATTCGCTAAGTTTTCCGGAATTTCACCATCTAACTCATTCCTAGAAAGGTTCAAACTCATAAGCGTATCTATATTACTGAACATTTCACCATTAATTGGACCAGAAAGTTTGTTCCCCGACAGATCAAGATGGAACAAATTTCTGCAGCCACTAAGAGTCACAGGAATGGTTCCCGAAAGATTATTGTTTGAGATGTCAATTTCCTGTACCATTTCCAACATTCCGAGCTCATTGGGAATCATGCCGTCCAAGAGATTATACGATAGATTCAGATACATCTGTAGATTTCTCAAACTTGCAATCACTTGACTTGGAATGGATCCGGTGAGAATGTTATGTGACAAATCCAAAGTCGTCAAACGGGTAAGCTGACCCATGGTTCTCGGGATTGACCCATTGAACTTGTTTCCACTGAGATCCAAGAATGAAAGCATTTGAAGTTTAGAGATAGTTTCTGGAATTGAATCACTGAATCTATTATTCTGTAATTCAAGTTTAGTAAGCTTTTTCAGTTCAGAAATTTTCTCAGGAAAGTTTCCTTCCAGCAGATTTCCATTCAGTGAAAGGCCTTGGAGGAGAGAGAGCTTTGAGAGCTCGGTAGGGACTAGCCCCGAAAAACTGTTACTACCAAGAGATAAGGTTATCAATTGACTAAAATTCCCAATCTCTCTTGGAATTACCCCAACAAACGAATTTAGATGAAGCTTAAAAATCTGAAGATTGAAGAGTTTTTCGATACTTGGTTTTAATGATCCACTAAAATTGTTCTGACTTAAAACCAAGACTTGGAGATTAGAGCAATTGAATAGATCATCTGGAATATCACCAGACATGTTATTCGAAACAACGGATAGGGCTGTAAGATTTACCAAACGCCCCAAACCACTCGGAATTTCACCGGTGAGGCTGTTATGAGCTAAACCCAGAGTAGAAAGATGAGAACAATTTATGATACTTTGCGGAATAGGACCCTCAAAATAGTTATCATTCAAGGTCAAGTTATTCAAATTATGCAACAATCCTATATTGTGGGGAAGTGACCCTGTGAGAAAATTGAAGCTCAAGGCCAAATATGTCAAATTGGTCAAGTTTGTCAACGAAGAAGGGATAGACCCAGTGAGCCTATTTGCATGGAGAGTTAATTTTTGTAATGATCTCAAGGACCCAACTTCTGATGGAATAGTTCCAACTAACTCATTTTGTGAAAGCTCCAAATTGGTTAATGAGTTCAATTGGAATAAAGAGAGTGGAATTGTGGAATGCAATCTATTGTCGTATATCCGTAAAACTTGTAAGTTAGACAAATTTCCAAGCTCGGAAGGAATGGCTCCAACGATGTGATTGCTAAAAATGTTCACAACAAGAAGATTGCTACAAAGGCCAATTTCTGGTGGGATATCCCCTCCAAGAAAATTCAAATGCAAATGAAGAATTTCTAAATTCGACAAGTTTCCGATCTCAGGAGGGATTGTTCCATCCAATTGGTTTACACTGAGGTCTAAAGCTTGAATAGCTTTGAACCCGCCAATGGAAGAAGGTATAGAACCCACCAAATTGTTATCATAAGCTACAAAGAGTTGAAGATTACCCAATTTTCCAATGTCGGCTGGAATCGGACCGGTAAGATTGTTGTAGATGAGTCCAAGTGCTAACAAAGATGAACAATTGCATATACTTTCAGGTATGCTTCCACTCAAGAAATTCTCTCCCAAGTCCATTGATTCAAGTTTACCAAGTTTTCCAAGTTCTTGAGGAATTGGACCAGAAAGCAGATTTTGGTAAAGTATTAGCTCTTGAAGGTGTGAACAAAGTCCCAGTTGGGGTGGAATTTGGCCAGAAAATGAGTTTTGAGTTAAATCAAGCACCTGGAGGGCAGAAAAGTTTCCCAGAAAGTGAGAGATTTTCCCTCTGAGCTGTTTGGCTTGGATGGAAATTGAAATGACTTGGTTTGTTTCAGAATCACAAGCAATTCCAGACCAGTTACAATGGTGGTTTGTTTTATTCCAATCCGCTAATGACCCAAATGGGTCATCAGTGATTGAATTCTTGAATTCATTTAGTGCCTCAATTTCAACTTCCATGTTTGGTTTTGAAGATAGAACACAAACTAGAACACAACAAACCATAAGTATGATAAAACTAACTCTTTGAAGCAACATTGCTGATATTTAAAGATTTGTTACTGGCCTGAAATCTGAACCAAACAATGCAGCTATATATACACATAAATTTACAGATATATATATATATATAATATATGTATGTATGAATGTATTTGAGTCAATGAGGTGTATGTATGACTGTATTTGACTCAATGAGTGATACCTCGAGGCATCCGAAAGAAAGACTCTTAACCAATCAAAGCTGTCAAAAGGGGTTGAAAACCCATCAAAACAATGAAGAAAATTGTAATTCTTTGAACCTTGACAAAAAATATGTAATTGAGCTAAAAGTCAAATTTAAGAAAACTAGTGGACAGATCTTTACAGAAAAAATGAGAGCAATCATAATCGAAATATTCAAACCCTATGGTGTAAAATCCAAAATCTGGCCTACCCACCTAAGATAACAAAACAAAAGCCTACAAATTCACCCATAATGTAGTTTCATAAGTTTTCACTGGGCAAATTTTTCTTTAAAATTTTTTTTTTACTGTCCGGTCCGGATTTGAACAGTTCACGGATACCGTTATTCAGAGTAGGATTCCGTCCACTGCACCAATCCCATAACACACGCACTAGATAAGTCACGAAGGCAATTGGCTGTACGATTCATACTTACCTAAAACTCTAAATACTGTCCAGGTACTTAAGGTTGTCCTTTCAACCCACTTATCATGACCTTAGTTATGTTTGTGTGTGACAGCACTCCCTTTGTCACAAATTGAGCATCATTTTTTGGAATTCCAACTATTTAAGGGGATATCTTTGATTGAGGTGAAATTTTAACTGCCAATGCTGCCCCTTTTTGAATTTTAAAAATCCTAGTGTCATATTGAAGAAAGAGATGGAAGAGTTGTATATAATAAAGAAAAACTTGAAAAATGTAGATTAAAGTACATTAACTTTTTAATGAAACATCTTAAAATGGTATATCAAAAAATATAATCAATGGCTCTTAATTTAGGACAGATAAAGTAATACAAAGTACTCGAGAGTGGTAATAAACAAAGAGACAAGGTTGATATGAGCTTGTTCTTTGAATGAAAGAGTTGAACTCTCCAAATTACAAGTAAAACAAAAAATGGTAATGTTACGCTTCTTAAACTTGAACCCTAAATTTTGTTTTCAAATAACTTAATGGGTGTGAAAGTGATCGGTGATATCACATACATACCTGCTAAAGTGTTTGGAAACCAGAGTTAGGAAAAATAACATTACTCGTAAAAAAAAATTGCATATATGAATTTTTTTTTTTTTATTTCAAATTTCAATGCAATCTAGACAATCCAAGTGTTGCAACCCAGCTTATACAACAGCCTTAATACTTTTATACATGGCCGACCTATCTATCATACAAAACGTTTTTTTTTTATATTTTACTTGTATCAACTTCTCAAATTATCTGATGTTCCGTTCTGAATTTTACTTTCAGCTGTAATCTCGCACTCTCATGGAATATAAGATGAGGGATCAGCAAGGCTTGGTTGGAACTGAAAACCAAAATTCCAGAAAAAATTTTTTAAATATTTTTTTTTTTCAGATGGTGAGGACAAATCCTATATTCTGTGTACTCTGTGACTTTGGGATCCTCACCAGTATTTTAGACAGTTTTTTTGTTATCATTTTTATCCAAGTAGAAAAGAAACAAACCTCATAGCACACACCAATTAAATTAAGAAGGTGACTGAGCCGTTCGAACTTACGCCAAAACTCTGTATACGATTCGTCCATGTGGAGCTGGTTATTAAGGAGAAATTTGACCATTTACTAAAGTGGGTGAACTGAAAATGAGACTTCAGAAGATGTGGACAGAATGAAAAGTACACTTGTTTGCTGTGCCAAACGCGTTTTGGACAATAATAGAGCGTGGATAGGCTCAACTGCAAGTTGCCCAAAAAGGACCAAACAGAAGAAGTCCCGTGAGCTGTGGTTTGCGGCAAAAAGGTTAAGTGGACTCTTCTGTGTGTGTGTGAATGACTGTGTGACAGTGTGTGAACAAAAATTCGGCCGACTGTACACTGATTTTTCTAATTTTAAGTCTCACTTGGTGGAAGGCCACGTCTGATAACTATTTCTTTTTTGTTTTTTCATTTTTTAGTTTTTGTATTAGAAATTTTTGTGCTTATTTAAAAAAAATTAAAACAGAATTATATTTGATAACAGTTCGTGTTTTCACTTTTTTTTTTTATCCCCCTCAAATCGATTTTAAAATTTTGGAAGCTACTTTATTTTGCTTCCAGTTGGCCCTTTTTAGAAAATCGATTTTGAAAAAAATATAAATAAAACAATAACTGATTTTTTTTTTTGTACTTACTTAGATTATGGTGGACACACATATACCCTTAACCCAACCTATAACCCCAAAGCTCCACAATATCCCACACCAAAGCCCAACAAAGGCCCCTTGTAGATAATAGTTAACAACTCATATACTTTGACTATACACATCACCAATGACTCCACGTGTAACATCACCACTGCGGACTCCACATGGGCTCACCAACACCAAATTGCTAGCCCACTTCAGACGGGTCCACCACAAAGCCCACTGCAAAACTTCACAACTAAGAAACTCGCCCCGAGACCCACTTCAGTAAGCCTCCTCCGAAGGTCCACTTCGGATAATCCCACTCCAAAACCCCCACCACGGTCAACTCCACTCCGAAACCTTATTCGCCAAAGGCCCAAAGTAGCCCACTCCAAAGCCCCTTACTACGGTTAACTCCACTCCGAAATCTTATTCTCCAAAGGCCCAAAGCAACCCACAAAGGAAGAACACTCGAAATACGCACACACTCACCTCTCAGACACCCACCCTTGGTTCGGAAGCAGTACCTAAGGGTGGTCAAGTCCGTTGGGATTTCAGAAGCTCATGGCTAGGTGGCTAGAACCGAAGGCATCTCCCTAGCCTGCGTCCGGTGGACAAGGTTAGGGTTGGTCCCAAAGAGAGAGAGAGACACGTGACTTTCACGTGCCTGACCCCGACCAGTCTCACAACCAATGGGCGAAGCCCATTAGCGTAAAACTCGCGTAAACCCTTGACCAACAGTGCTCAGTCACTTCAAGCTTGCGTTGCACCAATAAAATAGAACCTTGGTTCCCGCCCTCGCTTAACCCTTTGCAGCCTCGACACTTGCCCTCGCTTAACCTCTTGGAACCAATGGCAAAAGCCTTGGTATCCCCATCGCTTAAACCTCTGCACCAGTAGTATTCCTTCCCCTCCTTGACCAACCAATGGTATTGGTTCATCACCAAACGACAATATCTCCCTCTCACTTCTTTGCCAGCTCAATATATTGCTTCGTCTACATCCTATTTCATGATCCCAACCACCTTAAACATGGGCATTTTTAAGTCACCCCACCTACCTTAAACGAACAACCCACTAAGAGGATGCCAACTCGGCTTCGTTCTATCACGTTGAAGCTCTGCGAGACCCCAGTATAAATAAGTAACTTCATTTACTTCCTCTCGGACCAACACAACCACACAGAATCCTTTACTACCGCAAAAGATCAACAATGACTACTCCTCCGACCCATTTACAAAATATTCCCATTGTCCCGAACACAATCAAACCCTTCGGACCGCAAGACCCCTCGCCTTACTTTGCCCTTCGCCTCGCCTTGACCCTTCGTCTTCACCAATACCCTCCATTTCACCAAAGATCCTTCGCCTCATTACACCACTCGTCTCAACAAGACCCTTCGGCTTTATTACACCTTCTCCTCACTCCACCCTTCACCACACTCCAACACTTACTCACCACCCTTCACCTTACTCCAACACACATAACTCCTGGACACTCACTGCTTTCTCTCTCTCTCATTTGGGGCTACTTCGGTTCTCATCCGACCCGAAGTCTCTCCGAATCCCATTACTCTGCTATATATTTACATATTTATTATTCTACACTTTTTACATTATTTTATCATATTTTAATTATTCCACCTATACTAACATGCTTACATGTTATACCCATCCATATCTCTTACACATATCACATAAGAACTTACCACATTTTGGCGACCACAGTGGGAGGTATACTCGTAGCATGCTTAGTGAACACGAGAAATAATCTTCTGGTGTTGCTGATACTCAACATCATCTTTCGCAAGTCAAGGCGACTCACACCCACTGTTGAAAAGAGAGGACAAGCCCGAGCTGCCTTGGGAGAATCCGCTAAGGTATGACTTTGTCACGCAGTTCAATAAATCTTAGTTTCTGATTTGGGGACACCCGAAGCCCCTCTCCTTGGGCCCACCCACCCCTTCGCCCCCCAAACCCTTCGCCCCTCATCTTTCACTCCTCCCTCCTTTCACTCACCACTTTCTCTCTCCATGGCCTCACCTCACACCAAAAAAAAAAAATTTAAAGGACTCCCTCACCCGACATTTCACACTCAGGCCCCTCCTTTTATTTTGGGGTGTCTCAAAATTAGTGTCCATTTTCTTAAAATGGAATGCAATTTTTACTTATTTTCGAAAACTACCCTTACTTGAAACCTACTCCAAGACAAAACCAAAAAGTTGGTATAATAGATAGGAGCAATTGTGAAAAATACGTGCAGATTATGTTTGTCCCCTCTAAAAAAAAAAAAAAGGATCACCCCCGAACTCTCGGCTTTCTCTCTCCTCTCTCCATATGCATATATATATATATATATGTTATACACATAAAATAAAATAAATTTTTTGTTTTATCGTAGTCATGATAGTTACAATTTTTTTCTTTTTCTTTCATCACCATGTTACAAAATTTTTTTTGTCATCATTTATGATGGGTCCACCATTTAGCTCCCACCAACCGGAATATAATGGAGGGGACTCGAACAATAGATCTCCCAGTAGGACAGAGGAGACTTTACATATAGTTACCCCATGTGGTGGTTCATCTCACTTTTCTTTTTACCTCCTTATATATATATATATATATATATAAAGGAAAAAGAGGATTATTTATTTATTTATTATATTTTTTATTTGTGATTCGTGCAACACTCAATAAAAAAAAATCGTTGCCTTTATCATTATGTGATCCATTTTCTTTTGTGTGAGATACATCCATATATATATATATATATATATGAGTACAACCTTGCCTATAAACAAAGAGGCAAATCAGTGTTCAAGCAAAAAAAAAAAAAAGGGTAAATCTTTGTTGGGTCCCAACACATGCTTAGTCACAGCGTGGACTTGAGTAGATCCAATATTTGCTCACAATATGGAAACAAGCATTCGCAAAAAACAAAAAAAAAAAAAAAAAAAAAAGAACAAAAAAAAAAAAAAAAAATCCTTCCAATTCCCACTCCCCCTCACGTGGCCCACCAGACAACAAACACCCTTTCCCCTCTACAGCACTCGGTTCACCCACCAAGAGTCACTCTCCATGGGCCCACGGGCCACTAGCATCCCTTTTAGAAAAAAAACCCACATTTTAGCTTTGCCAAGAGTTTCCTATGGGCCCCACCCCTTTCTACTCTCTCGGGTCTCTCCCTCTACATTCTCTTTCCTCTCTCCACTCTCTCAGCTCTCACCCCAACCTCTTCATATATATATATATGCAAAAAAAAATAAATAAAACCCCGAAGCCTCACCCGAAGCTCAAACCTTGGGCCCACCCACCCCCTTCGCTCCTCTCTCTCTCTCCACCTTCGGACATCTCCTTTCTTTACAAAAAAAAACAAATAATAATAATAAAAAAGGCAACCTTCGGCCCCCCTATACCGAAGACCCATACTCAAAAAAAAAATTTCCGTTCACTTTCGGAGACCAATCTTTCCCTCTTTACATTTACCTTCGCCCCTGGATCTCTCCACACTTTTTTGTTTTATATATATATATATATATATATGTATAGATACACATACTTTAGGCCCCTCTTCAACTTATGTTTTGACCCCTCAAAGGGGTACAAGGCCTAATTTAATACCATAATATTATATTCATATTGATATATAGGTATACACAACTCAAAAGGAAACGCGCCTAAAATTTTGAAAATTACACTTTTTGAAAAATAGGCCCCCCTAGAATTTTGAAAAATACCATATAATATTTACTGGTCACCAATTAGTCTCATATTATAAGCATATCCCTAAACAAATCGTCAAATAAGTATAAATAGACTCCAAAAAAAAAAAAAGCGTCTTGAGGCGCTGCCCCCGAACACTTGTATAGCTTAAGCCCCTTGACCAAAATTACTAGCTCCACCCACGCATGCAGCTACCACATGTGGTAGTCCATCTCATTTTATCTTTACCTCCCTACATATACATATACATATATACAAAGATTCTCTAAAGAGGGCCACCTCTCTTTATTAAAGAGAGGACCTCTGTTTTGGCCGTCAGATTGTGTTTAAAAACCGTGAAATGACAAAATTGTCATTAATGAAAACACGATCCAACGTTTAAAACAGAAGTCCTCTCTTTAATAAAAAGAGGACGCCCTCTTTAGAACCTGACTGTACATATATATATATATATTAATATATATCATGTATATACACACACATAAAAAAAAACAAACAAACCTACCATTGACCCCGAGACCCTTCGGTCATTACATCCCCCCATGACATGTGGCCCCATGGCCCATAAATAAAAAAGAAGAAGAAAACACCATGGCCCACAAACAAACAAAAAAAAGAAGCCTATCAATCCCCCATAACCCTTCGGGTCTTTAAAACCCCCTTCCCAAAATGACCTTCGGACTTCAAAATAAAAAAAAAAAGAAAAAAGAAAAAAAGAAAACACCTAGTATTGACTAACCCCCTATGACCCTTCGGGTCATTCACCTACAGCCCCCATTTGACCTTCGGCCCTATGGCCAACAACAAAAAAAAAAAGAAGAAGAAAGACCTACCCCACAACCCTTCGGGTCATGCACCTACCCCCCCAAATCCCCATTTGACCTTCGGCCCCACTATATAAAAAAAAAATTTACCTTGGCCCCCCTCAACCCAAGGCCTTCGGCCCTAGCTAAACTACAAAACATAACTTACCATTGAGTCATTGACCCTACCATTTGACCCTTTAAAAAAAAAATAAAAAATAAAAAATGAAAGGGTAGTGAAAACTTTCGGGCCCCCTTACCGAAGGCTAATTACCCAACAAAAAAAAATAAAGCATAGTCCACCTTCGGCTCCCCCATTCGAAATCGACCCCACATTTGGACCCACTTAAATAATAAATTACTTAATTGGTATTTGCTTTGAGTAAGCAAACTTTTGAACCTTCGGCTATAGGGGACCTTCGCCCTTTATTTAGTGCTACTCACTTTCGTTCCCTTATTTGTGGCTACTCACCTTCGCCGCTCAACTTCATCCCCTTACTTGCGGCTACTCACATTTGTCCTCTTTTAAACCCAACCTATATATTTGGTCCAATAAATTTTTTTTTTTCCTTCCAGCCTTCATTTGGTCCAATCAAAATGAAGGATGAAGTGTAGTGGTGTGTTATGGTGTGGACCACACACACTTCAATTTCAAAGACTTAAGAGCTAACGAGTTAATAACTCGGAGTTACAGCTCAGCAAAAAAAAAAAAGGGACAACTCACCTCCAAAGCACCACCTTCGGCTCGCACTCTCTCTATACTTTCTCTCTCTATGGCCCCACCACCTCAAAAAAAAAAAAGGAAGAAGAAAATATGAATCTTGCCCACCCCCACCCCCCCCCCCCCCCCCCCTTCGGACCCCAACCCGAGTTCCCCCCTCTCTCTCTCTCCTTGGGACCCTCGACCAAAAAAAGAAAACAGTCGGACCCCTCCCCCGTAACCCCCCTCCCCCGTAACCCCCCTCTCCGAACCCCCCCTCTCCCGGATCTCTCTCTCTCTCGGAAACTCTCTCTCTGTTTTTTCGAAATGCACTCTCTCTTTGAAACTCTATCTCCCTCCGGAACCCCCTTTCTCTCGGAAACTTTCTCCTTCAGGTACCCCCTTCGAAACAAAAAACCCGGACCCCACCACCGAACTTCCTCCGGAACTCACCACCCGAACCCCTTTCGGACCCACCACCCGAACCTCCTCCGGACCCCACCATCCGGACCCCTCCAGACCTCACCACCCGGGGCCCTTCAGACCTCCTTCTCTCCACCCGAACTCAAAAAAAAAAAAAAAACAAAACAAAACAAAAAATGGGGCATCAGCTCCCCGACCTTTGGCCCACCCCCATTCGGCCTCTACCAACCTCCGGACCCCACCCCTTCGGACCACCCATCTCTCTCCCTACCTCTACTCTCTATCGAAATCCTTTCAAATTTCTCCATCTCTTGGATCAGTCCAAAAAAAAAAATATTCTGCAGGCGCGGACCGCAGCACATTTCATCTGCTGAATCTCCATCCGCAGACCGTGGCACATTTCATCCGCTGAATCTCCACTCTCTCTCTCTGGGAATCATCTCAAACTCCACAGTCTCTCGGATCAGTAAAAAGAAAAAAAACCATTCTGCAGACGTGGAACGCAACACATTTTATCTGTTGAATCTCCATCTGCGGACTGCAGCACGTTTCATCTGCTGAATCTCTATCAGCGGACAGCGACATATTTCAACCGCATCTCCATTTACGAACAGTGGCACATTTCACCCCCTTAAATCTCTATGTGTGAACTGTGACATATCTTACCCACCGGATCGCGACATATTTTATCTGCTGAATCTCCATTCGCGTGTCCATGACAAGTGTCACTCGCAAAATCTCCATTTGAGAAATTACGGAACATTTCACTCGTTAAATCTCCATCCACGGACCTAAGGCAATCTCAAGAGCTTTCACTCTGCACCTACGAGATCTTTCACGTTGCGGACTCGTGAGGTCTTCACTTCTGATTCTCTCTTACCCTCAACTCCCTCTTTCGGTCCTACAAAAAAAAAAAAAAAAGCCTCCAAAGGCCTAAGCCAACCCCCCCCCCCCCCCCCCCCCCCCCCCCCCCCCCCCCCTCCCTAAAATTATAGAAAAGGGATACAAGTGCTGCTAAATATACCACCACCAGCCAATTCACCTCAAGATATGGATATAGTACAACCGTGATACAGAAAAAGATTCATTACAGGTAGATCGACCTCAAGATAATTGCCACAACTCTACTTAATTTACCAGCATAACCAGCCACTCTCATTCTTTCACCGGAGATACTTATTACCTAACACAATCCACCCACATTCCTTCACACATATACATTATTATAGAAGAAAATGTTCTACCCAAGCCACGAGCCCCTGTTTCTTTTTAAAAGGGGGGAGAAGGGACCCATTAATCTAAACAGTCTTACACCCAAATTATACCTCAAGGAGTCCACAGTCATTGATAGGCAGATAAATGGACCATCCGAGTTACAAGCACTGTCAATTTTTTTTTGCTCAATCTCAGACAGCTCCCTCTCTAAAAAGTCTTTTCTCCATACAAATCTAAGGCCCAACGGTTGGTCAACTTCACTCTCTCCCTCTAGTGATTGCTCCATTAAACAGGCCTCTTACAATGACCAGCTCCATAATGTATGACTAGTCACAACACACTTTTTTTTGGTAGAACTAATGTAATAGACTGACAAATCTCGGCTTGCCTCACCATCACTACATCAACATAGAAGCCAAGAAGAAAAAGGGGGGAGAGCCCTCGGGAAGATACAAAATTTTTAACTTCACTATCCCCAAGACCACGATCAAAACGTACAATGTCCCTACAAACATGCTTGCCATAAGAAATGCTACCACCAGTTGCTCTCTTGCCATCAACACGCAACAGACATGTTGCCACAACCACCACTTGCTCTCTCCCTAGCAATACACTGCCACCACTTACAAGTCAGCAGCATGCTCCATTTGTTCCCTTACCAGCAAATTCACTCTCTACCAGTGACATGATACCGCCAGCATTTGCTCTCTAGCCAGCGATATGTTGTTACATCTTACAGCTTCAAAATGACTAAGCAACCAAGCTACATATCAATGACATTCACTCAGATAGGGTCTTTCTCGCACCCACAAAGTACCCCGCTGAAGCTTACTCGAAAGCTTACTCGATAACTGTTCATTGCATTGCTCGGGAAAGCATTTGCATTATTTCACTACAGGTATAACAAGGCACAAAGCTCACTGGGTCTATATCTCTAAGCAGGACAAAGCATGAGGATTTTTCAAAATTGTGGCAACGAAACATGTCCTACTCTCACCCTGTACCCTCTCGAAGTAGTACAAGTACTTTGATGTATCGAAATGATACATCATAGCATGAGTAATCACCAACATATAGTCTACATTACCGACAAATGCTCAACAACTCCACTATCACTATCAGTATTGTTATGATATATTCTCCGTCTCTCCATAACACTCTCCATAAGGCGGCACAAGCATCGCGCTCTCCCCCTATCCAACTTGAGTGGCTCGGATAGCATCCTCCACTTTTATTTGAGGGGCCTAGCTAGGGCGGCATGAGCAACACGCTCTCCCCATTAGACAAGGGTGGCATAAGCATCGTGCTCTCCACCAGAGAGGCGACACTAGCACTCGCTCTCCCTCTAATCTCTATATCTCCAAAAAATAAGGTAGCATGAGCTCTGTGCTCCCCCCCAATCTCCATATCTCTAAAGAAGGGCACAACCCTTATCCCCCGCCTCCATAAGGCAGCACAAGCATCGCGCTCTCCCTCTCTAGCCTCACTAGGGCGGTACGAGCAACATGTCTTTCCCTCTTTGAGAAGGGTGGCACGAGCATCATGCTCTCCACCAGAGTGGCGGCACGAGCACCTGCTCTCCCCTTAATCCCCATATCTCCAAAGAAGAGCACGACCTTCATCTCTATGTCTCCATATGATGGCACGGGCATCATGCTCTCCCCTTATCTCCAAATTTGCATAGCGACATGGCATGAACATCCCTAATCTCCCTATCTCTAAATTGTTCGGTCGTACTCTCCAATTCCCAAAGAGCACCAAAGAGCACGACTCTAGTCTCCATATCTCCATATAAAGTAGCATGAGAAAAACGCACTCCATCACATGTGCGGCATGAATAACAAACTCTCCCTCTCCCAAAGATGGGACAAGCGTCACCCTCCCTATCTCTTAGCCTCACAAGGGTGGTGCGGGTACAAACCCCTTTTTTTATGTTGACATCAAGGGACAAAGCGAGCAACATGCTCCCCTTCCTCTATTCTTTTTCTCCACATTATTAATATCTCCAGGTTTCTCCATACCACCACTCATCAAAAGAATGATACGCCATGAGAAATGTAAAAACAAAAATACACAATCTTAAACATGAAAAATTGAATTCTCAATACCACAAAAGGATATGGTTACAGACCCAATACATACATCAATTCAAGGATAGTGGGTGCACCATGGAACAGACCCAATACATACAATAAAATGGGCGCACACATGTGCCTACTGGAGTCCGATTCGAAATAGGGAACAGAGCTGAGCCGCTACTTCACCAAAAAATGTCACCCGGTTCGAGACCTCGTGACAAGAACCTCGAAGGCTTAATCTTCAAGCTTAGTAGCCCAATACTTCTGTCGAAGAGGGCCTCGCAACGGTTGACAGCAAAACACAACGGCACCACCAACTATCCCACAATTAAGAACTTCATCCATAATATATGAGGAAGGCAGTATAAATCATTCACTAGCCTCAAGCACCACGAAGAAGCATGACACCCGGATGGAGCACACACAGTCGAATAAGACATGTGCATCGATGAAAACATTCTCTCCCCATTTTTGCACTAATAGAAAATCCTTGGAAATATGCTAGGCAAAACTTATTGCCCGACTCCATGCACAAGCTTGGTACAAGTCATGACAAAGGTCCCAAGAAGTTTTGACCCCACGCCATCGCCAAAACATTCTGACCCTACATGATTCACCATCAGAAACTTCACCAGAAAGTTAGTACTATCTGCAAAAGCTTAGACGTCCGTCAACCGTCAGCAAAGTTACCAGAACACTAGTACCACCCGCAAAAGACAAAATATCCATTCGTTATCAGAAAAATAATCTCAGAAAGATACGCAAGGATTATGCCCTCATCCTAGCCGCTTTACGCCTAGAATCCGGACAGGTGGGCTAATGTAGATAATAGTTAACAACTCATATACTTTGACTATACACATCACCAACGACTCCACGTGTAACATCACCACTGCGGACTCCACATGGGCTCACCAACACCAAACTGCTAGCCGACTTCAGACAGGCCCACCCACAAAGCCCACTACAAAACTTTACAACTAAGAAACTCGCCCCGAGACCCACTTCAGTAAGCCTACTCCGAAGGTCCACTTCGAATAAGCCCACTCCAAAACCCCCACCACGGTCAACTCCACTCCAAAACCTTATTTGCCAAAGGCCCAAAGTAGCCCACTCTAAAGCCCCTTACTACGGTTAACTCCACTCCGAAATCTTATTCTCCAAAGGCCCAAAGCAACCCACAAAGGAAGAACACTCGAAATACGCACACACTCACCTCTTGGACACCCACCCTTGGTTCGGAAGCAGTGCCTAAGGGTGGTCAAGTCCGTTGGGATTTCGGAAGCTCATGGCTATGTGGCTAGAACCGAAGGCATCTCCCTAGCCTGCACCCCATGGGCAAGGTTAGGGTTGGTCCCAAAGAGAGAAAGAGAGAGACACGTGACTTGCACGTGCCTGACCCCGACCAGTCTCACAACCAATGGGCGAAGCCCATTAGCGTAAAACTCGCTTAAACCCTTGACCAATAGTGCTCAGTCACTTCAAGCTTGCGTTGCACCAATAAAAGAGAACCTTGGTTTCCGCCCTCGCTTAACCCTCTGCAGCCTCGACAATTGCCCTCGCTTAACATCTCGGAACCAATGGCAAAAGCCCTAGTATCCCCATCGCTTAAACCTCTGCACCAGTAGTATTCCTTCCCCCTCTTGACTAACCAATGGTATTGGTTCATCACCAAACGACAATATCTCCCTCTCACTTCTTTGCCAGCTCAATATATAGCTTCGTCTACATCCTATTTATTGATCCCAACCACCTTAAACATGAGCATTTTTAAGTCACCCACCTACCTTAAACGAACAACCCACTAAGAGGATGCCAACTCAGCTTCATTTTATCACGTCAAAGCCCTACAAGACCCCAGTATAAATAAGTAGCTTCATTTACTTCCTCCCAGACCAACACAACCACACAGAATCCTTTACTACCGCAAAAGATCAACAGTGACTACTTCTCCGACCCATTTACAAAATATTCCCATTGTCCTGAACACAATCAGATCCTTCAGACCGCAAGACCCCTCGCCTTACTTTGCTCTTCGCCTCGCCTTGACCCTTCGTCTTCACCAATACCCTCCATTTCACCAAAGATCATTCGCCTCATTACACCACTCGTCTCAACAAGACCCTTCGGCTTTATTACACCTTCGCCTCACTCTACCCTTTACCACACTCCAACACTTACTCACCACCCTTCACCTTACTCCAACACACATAACTCCTGGACACTCACTGCTTTATCTCTCTCTCATTTGGGGCTACTTCGGTTCTCATCCGACCCGAAGTCTCTCCGAATCCCATTACTCTGCTATATATTTACATATTTATTATTCTACACTTTTTACATTATTTTATCATATTTTAATTTTTCCACCTATACTAACATGTTTACATGTTATACCCATCCATATCTCTTACACATATCACATAAAAACTTACTACACCCCTCATTTCGACTGAAATACAAACATGGGGCAAGCAAAGATTTCCCCTAAGGGGAGTCGAACACTCAATCCCCCCACTTGGTCAAAAACTAATTACCAAACACATCTTCTATTGCCATTTTAAAAAAAATGAAAACAAACACAAAAAACTAAAAACAAAATGATTATCAAACAGACCAGCGTTGGACTGATGAGACAGAGTCATGTGTACAAATAAATAAGGGTTAATTTAACTTTGCACCCTTGAAGTTTGGGTGGTTTTACACTTTGAACTCTAAAGTTTCAAATTTGGCAGTTTGGTCACTAAAGTTTGGGATGAGTTGCACTTTAGTCCCTCCAAGACTTTTTGCGATGAAATATTTAGTTTAGTGATGAAATCATTCGTCGGGCTATTTGTAGTTATTTGCCATATTGTGAAACTTTAGTACCAAAGTGCCAACTTTAAAACTTTAGGGTGCAGAGTGCAAAATCACCCAAATTTCAGGGGAGCAAATTACAATTAATCCAATAAGTAATTGCGATAGTCTTTTTTATTTGTTTGTGATGCAAATTTTTTCTCTTTTTTGCGCTAATAAACATTTAGTTAACTAATTAAACCAATTTGACAGTAATATTGTATTTGTTTATTATGCAAATTTTTTGCTAGTGAAATGAGTTTATTTTATTTTATTTTATTTTTTAAATTTTTTTATGACACATGGTTCTTTTAATTTGGGTCTGACCACCATGTTACATGGATGAAACAGTTTTCCCAAACTATTGAATAATTTCTCCACCTCATGGGTATCATTATATCCTAGAGAAATAAAAAATCAACTTGTTAGGTTAGATACCATTATTTTAGTCCCGTTGACTTTAGAGCTGTGTTTTAGTTATTTTAGATACCACAACCACACAAAGTAAATTTAGAGACCAAGTTCACTCGCATCTAATTGATTGGATGGAGTTCAATAGATTTGGGACAGGCAATCAAGTGCAATCGATTGAGTGGGATTCAATCGATTGGATGGGGCAATGGGCAACTGTCGTGACCCATCTCGCTACGGGCGAAAATAGGACTCGTGGAACACCGCTAAGCTTCATCCAATTCATTAAAAAAAGAAACTTAAATATAACATTGAGGATTCAAAACTTTTGGAAACAATATCCTCCGAGTTGTAAAATCCGTATAAAATTGAAAACGTAACTATATTTTGAAACGAATGAATTTATGTTGAAAAGGGTCTTAAATGTACCCTAAGAACCAATCAAAATATTTAGATAATTTTTGGAATGGATAGAAAAAGATTTCATGCAGGGGTCATTTCGACCGGTCGAAACTATCCCCTTCTATCGGTCGAACGACCCTCGACAAAATTCCTTCTGGGCAGAGAGTACTTCGACCGGTCGAACTAACCCTTTCAACCGGTTGAATGAATCACTGACAGAACTTTGCCTAGAAGTCATCCAACCTTACTCCACAACATAAACCTTAACCCCAAAGCCTTGATCCCAATCCTTTTTAAAACATAACAAGACTATAAGGACGTGTGTAAGCCTTGACAAACATGGAAACGGAAACGGAAACGGAAACGAAAAAGAACAAGTTAGGACTTTTTTGGATCAATCCACAAAACTCTATCCATATTCAATCAAAATCCAAAATTGATAAGTTAAACATTCAAAATGTGAATCCATAAGTTCGGACTCGTTACAACATCACCCAAAGGAAAATTTATCACCTATTATACTATCACCATCCATTCCGAAGCTCTAGTTAAGTACAAAGTTCGAGCTTGACAAAATTCATTATTTCAACCTTGGAATGGAAACAAAAACATAGACAGGGATGATTATCCGTCAATCCCACGACCTCACTCCTCACGCTTCATCTTCCCTTTCTTCTTATCACCTGCAATTGAGTAAATCTCCACTGCTCAGCTATATACTGAGTGCACAATTCTAAACAAAATCATATGAGGCAATTCATGCAAACATCTAAAAACACGTCAACTAGTCCAGATGATGAATTGAAAATGCGCCTGTTTCCGTTTTCACTTAAAGATAAAGCAAAGTATTGGCTCCAATCGTTGGAGCCAAATTCAATAAGAACATGGGATGAGTTGCAAACTGCGTTCCTACAAAAGTTTTTCCCCATAACTAGAACGAATCAGATTAGAAAATCAATAACCAATTTTACAATGCAAGATGGGGAGACACTTTACGATACTTGGGAACAATTTAAAGAACTCCTACGTTCTTGCCCTCATCACCAGATACCTAAATGGCAGCTGGTGCAAGTTTTTTATGAAGGCTTAATTCCTGCTGTTCGAAATATCGTCGATGCTATTTGTGCGGGGACGTTCCTCCACAAAAGTGCCGATGAGGCATGGAAGATATTTGAAACATTAAGTGAAAACTCGATGCATCAAGCGGTATCCGTACGCCCTGAGGGACACATTCTACCTAATCCAAAGAGAGAAGCAAAAGTTGAGTCTAATCAGTCATATGAAATTCAAGAACTAAATAGAAAAATGGACCAACTTATGATGATGGGCCGTATGCAAGGCCCACCTCCTTCTACTGAAGTATGCCAGTTATGCTCAGATTCGTCACATTCAACTTTGGCATGCCCGTCCGCATCCCAGTTCCCAGAATTTGTAGAACAGCATATAAATGCAGTTCAACAGTTCCAACGACCTAATTATAACCCAACGGGTTATAAACCAAATACGACCTGGGGACCTCATCCGAACCTTTCTTGGAACTCCAATAGTGAGAAACCATACGCAAAACCCGATACGACTAATTTTCCGAATGCGTATAAACCACAATCTAATCAGTATCAGCCGCCTCCGAACCAACAAAGTCAATACCAACAGCCTCCCTTCCGTGCTAACCCTCCTAGGGATAAAACTTTCGAAGAGAGCGTGTTGGCATCACTAAAAACTTTAGAGGCCCAATCACAATCGCAGTCTCAACTTGTAAATTCCCATACACAATCTATAGCGAAATTAGAGTCTCAAATGGGACAATTAGCTAATACATTGAATCGACGTAATGAGGGAAAATTACCAAGTCAACCTGTTCAAAATCCTAAAGGTCAGTATGAGGTGAGTTCGGCGAGTGATCAAGTTAACGCTGTCTCAACAAGGACCACTGAACGTCCTGAGGAGGTCGTACCTCCTCCCGAGGCGAGAAAAGATAAAGGTAAAGAAAAGGAAAAGGATAAAAAGGAAGAGAATTCTAATCCAGTTTCAAAAGACGCTAATCCTTTGCTACCAAATAAACCATCTAAAGCAGTAAACCCTTCCGATTATGTGCCTAGGATGCCATTTCCACCGAGCGGGGAAGCCCCGGCTCACTTCACTAAAAAGAGCACAAAACCGGAAGATATACTTGAAATATTTAAAGAAGTCAAAATCAATATTCCTCTACTAGAGGCGATTAAACAGATACCCCCGTATGCTAAGTTCTTAAATGATCTATGCACTCAGAAAAGGAAGTCCAGAAACCATCTATCTAAGAAAGTGTTCCTAACAGAAAAGGTTAGTTCCTTATTTACCACTAACACTCTTAAATATAAAGACCCGGGTACTCCAACCATAGCTTGTCACATAGGTGATAAATACATCCACCGGGCTCTTCTTGATTTAGGTGCAAGTGTGAATTTGATACCCTATTCAGTTTACGAACATTTGGGTTTAGGAGAACTGAAACCGACTGCGGCCACCTTACAATTAGCCGATAGGTCAATTAAAGTTCCACGGGGGGTAGTAGAGGATGTATTGGTCAAAGTTGATAAATGCTATTATCCGGTCGATTTCATCGTACTAGACACCGAACCCGTCCTAGATGCGAGTAAACAAGTTCCAGTCATTCTAGGACGCCCTTTCCTAGCTACGGCTAATTCAATTATTAACTGTAGGACCGGTGTGATGGATATAACTTTCGGTAACATGACCGTGCGCCTTAATGTCTTCAATGCATCGAATCAACCATATAGAGATGAGGAAGAGGCTGATTGCTATGCCATAGACTTAATTGACGAATTAGTCGAAGAGGCAGCGCCTTTTATGTTGACTAAGGAAGCGTTGGAAGCATGCTTGTCACATTTCAATTTTAATGATTTCAACATTGACACAAATATTGAAGATGTAAACACTCTATTGGAATCAGCAAACACAACCAATGCACTTCCATGGAAACCTAAAATAGAAGCTTTACCGCCTCTTGCACACGAACCGGCCTTACCATCCATTCAGTGTTCTCCAACACTCGAACTTAAGCCGTTGCCGGATTCTTTAAAATATGCATTCTTAGGGAATAACGCAACCCTTCCTGTTATAATAGCGTCAAATTTAACTGAAAATCAGGAAGTACAACTAATAAAGGTTCTAGGAGATCATAAAAAGGCGATTGGATGGACGGTCGCTGATCTAAAAGGAATTGACTCGTCAGTTTGCATGCATAAAATAAATTTAGAAGAAAATGCTAAACCATCTAGGGAAATGCAACGACGTCTCAACCCTAATATGAAAGAAGTGGTTATGAAGGAAGTGATAAAACTCTTAGACGCTGGTATTATATACCCGATCTCCGATAGTAATTGGGTCAGCCCAACTCAGGTTGTCCCAAAGAAATCAGGTATTACGGTTGTACCCAACGAAAAAGGAATCCTTATACCAACCCGTCAAACTACCGGTTGGCGGGTTTGCATTGACTATAGAAAACTTAACACGATGACTCGTAAGGACCACTTCCCCCTTCCATTTATTGATCAAATCCTTGAACGTCTGTCCGGTCAGAGCTATTATTGTTTTTTAGATGGATACTCTGGTTACAACCAGGTGCCCGTTTACCCCGATGACCAAGAAAAGACAACGTTCACCTGTCCTTTTGGAACCTTTGCTTACAGACGTATGCCGTTTGGCTTGTGCAATGCACCGGCAACCTTTCAACGGTGTATGATGGCAATTTTCTCGGACATGGTAGAAAAATTTCTCGAGGTATTTATGGATGATTTCTCCGTTTTCGGACCTACATTCGATGAATGCCTCCAAAATCTGACGAAAGTCCTCGCCCGGTGCGAGGAAGCAAATTTAGTATTAAGTTGGGAAAAGAGCCATTTCATGGTTCAAGAGGGAATAGTCTTGGGTCACGTTGTTTCCAAGAGAGGTATAGAGGTTGATAAAGCGAAAGTAGAGTTAATAGACAAACTTCCACCGCCTTCATCCATTCGTCAGATCCGTTCCTTTCTAGGTCACGCTGGTTTTTATAGACAATTTATCAAAGATTTTAGTAAAATTTCACGCCCCTTGTGCAACTTGCTTGCCAAGGATGTTCCTTTTGTCTTTGATAATGATTGCTTGAAGGCTTTTGAGACGTTGCGTACCTTACTATCCACGGCTCCGGTAATCCAGTCCCCTGATTGGTCATTACCGTTTGAATTGATGTGTGATGCTTCCGATTATGCCGTGGGAGCGGTATTAGGACAAAAAGTGAATAAAATCCCTCATGTGATCTATTATGCAAGTAAAACACTAAATGATGCGCAATTGAACTACACAACAACTGAAAAAGAATTACTTGCGGTTGTATTTGCCCTCGACAAATTCCGTTCTTATTTATTGGGTTCAAAAGTCATCGTTTATACTGATCATGCGGCATTGCGTCATTTGTTAAATAAGAAAGAAACGAAACCTAGGTTAATCCGATGGATTTTACTCCTTCAAGAGTTTAACTACGAAATACGGGATAAAAAAGGTTCTGAAAACGTTGTAGCTGACCACTTGTCACGAATTCTTATAGAATCAAACGATATTACCGCTCTAAAGGATTCGTTTCCAGACGAGCAACTATTCGCGTTATCTACCATAAATCGTCCGTGGTTCAGTGACATTGTTAATTTCTTAGCTACGGGACATATCCCGAGCAAATGGTCTCGTTTAGATAAAGATCGATTCTTCTCTCAAGTTAAACATTACTATTGGGACGACCCACTGTTGTTTAAACACTGTTCTGATCAAATTATACGACGTTGTGTTCCGGAAAGTGAATTCAAATCCATATTAAATTTTTGCCATTCTCTAGAATGCGGAGGTCACTTTGGCGGCCGTCGTACGGCCGCTAAAGTCCTCCAAAGTGGGTTATAATGGCCAACACTGTTCAAAAACGCACATGAATTCTGTCAGAACTGCGTACGTTGCCAACAAACAGGGAACATGTCACATCGTGATGCGATGCCCATGACCCCAATCCTCATCATAGAAATATTCGACGTTTGGGGCATCGACTTTATGGGTCCGTTCCCGTCGTCTTGTGGTTTCGAATACATTTTAGTCGCGGTCGACTATGTTTCTAAGTGGGTGGAGGCAGTAGCGACAAGAACCAACGACCATAAAGTCGTGGTTTCTTTTATTAAAGATAATATATTTTGTCGATTTGGCACCCCACGAGCGATTATAAGCGACGGGGGTAAACACTTTTGTAATCGTTACTTCGAAGCCCTAGTCCGCAAATATTCTGTCACCCACAAAGTAGGAACCGCATATCATCCACAAACCCAAGGCCAAGTTGAAGTGTCTAATAGGGAGGTCAAAAGTATATTAGAAAAAACGGTACGTCCAGACCGTAAAGATTGGTCACAACGACTGACCGATGCGCTTTGGGCTTATCGTACAACGTTTAAAACTCCTATTGGGATGTCTCCTTACCGATTGGTGTTTGGAAAAGCGTGCCACTTACCAGTAGAACTCGAACATCGATCATATTGGGCCGTAAAAACTTTTAACCAAGATATAAAAGCGGCAGGATGTCATCGTAAACTTCAATTGCAAGAGCTTGAAGAATTGAGAAACGAGGCGTACGAGAATTCAAGAATCTATAAAGAACGATCTAAAGCTTTTCACGATAAAATGATTTTAAGAAAGAATTTTGAGGTCGGGCAACGCGTCTGGTTGTTTAATTCAAAATTACGATTATTCCCGGGAAAGCTACGGTCCCGGTGGGACGGTCCGTTTACTATAACGCAAGTGTTTCCGCATGGAGCAATCGAAATCCAAGATATGAACGGTGGAACACCGTTTAAAGTAAATGGTCAACGGCTTAAGCCGTATCGAACAGAGGAGGCAGATGAGAGAGAAATTGAGTCTATAGACCTGGTAGATCCGGTCTATCTCGATTGAGCGCATGCATCGGTCGAGCTAGCGACGTAAAATTTAGCGCTTCTTGGGAGGCAACCCAAGCATTAGTTAGAATTTTCTTCATTTTTGTACACTATTTAGCAGTTTTTGGCCAATGTCTGAGTTTGTAAACACCCAGAAGATGAATATTTGCAATTCTAGAACATTGTTAGAAGAAAAAAGAACAGAAAAATGAAAAATCTGCATCTCGCGCGCGCGGCACGCTCGCGCGGTCCGCTCGCGCGAGATCTCGCTCGCGCGGTCCGCTCGCGCGAGATATCCCTATGGTTAAAATTTTTAGTAGTACTAAAAAGGGACCCTCAGTGTTTTCTCGCGCCAGGAATCGCGCCCGCGAGCTTCGCTAGAGCGGTTCGCTCGGGCGATAATGTCCCTTAGCAAAAATTGGATTAAGCTTCTTAAAAGAAGCCTCAGCTTCTGATCACGCTTGGAATCGCGCGAGCGAGACCCTCGCTGGAGCGGCCCGCTCGAGCGATGTTCATACTTTAAATTTTTTTCAAAACATAAAAAGAGGAACCTCAGCTTTTTCTCGCGGAGGAATCCGCGCGCGCGAGGTTCGCTCGCGCGGTTTGCTCGCGCGAGGTACCCCTCCCTTTAAATACAGGGCTGTGCCCTAATTTTTTTCAGAATTTTTTTTTTCCTCTCGTTTCTGCGTCTCTCTCCCCTGCGATCTTTTCTCTCTCTCTCTCTCTCTCTCTCTCTTCCCATCACCACACCACCACTACCACCACAATACACCACCACACTCACCTCCACCGATCATCTCCATCACCGGACCACCACATCAAGCCGCCACAGTTCATGGCCGCCGCTAGAAGCGATTAAACACCAAACCCCCAAAAGTATGTGAAACAGCGACCCTCCCCTTCTGCGCTTCTATAGACATACAGGTATATATATATGTATATACATTCGTACATAGGATTTATTTTCTATACACATACATCAATGTATTCACACATCGATATACCCACAGAGCCACTCATTGATTGTAGATTTAGGGTTTGTTTTGGGGGTTTCCGAATCCACACACACACATACATAAATCTATATTTATATATCTGTGTATACATATACAGATTTAGGTTTATATATATATTGATCCACACATAATCGGAACCCTAAAAGTTCTTACTTGCCCAAAAACCCTAATTTCAGAAATCCATATGTATATACATGTATACACAGACTAAGGTCTCCATATTTACATATTGCTACTCATATTCACTCACCATAACCCTCATTATCAGGCCAAAAACACAGGAATCTTTGATATTTAGAAGACATATGTTTTGAACTCTGCTTGGTTATATCAACTTAGGGTTTGTAAAATTCTTGATTTCTAGATTCCCGAATCTATCTAGTTATATATATATGTAATTACCAATTAGCTCTTTATCCATATACTAATTTTGGGTATTTTGCATCTACAAACACATACCTTCATAAACATAGGGTCATATACGAATTTGGATCTGTATGCATATTAATTTTGCTAACTTAAACCTTAAATCCTGACACTTACCACATTGATGAGTATATAGGGGTAAAGATTTGAAGTTTTTGGAACTCTAACCTGCATACTTACACACATTCTGAAATCTGTTTGAATGATTCAACTTAGGGATTGTGACTTAGGGTTTGTGGGTTAATGTGAATACAACATGTGGGCTAAATCAACACTGGTTTCACACACGGATTTAATTATATGCACACACAAATTGATTTTACCTCCCCATTTCTATGAATACGTATGAATATGTCCATACACCTATACTCACAGACCCTAACCCCTCATAAACACATACCTTTGACAGAAATTAATTTTATATTGAATTCTTTTTGAGTTCGATTAGAACTCTAAACCAATATAGCTCGGGACCAATGTGTGTTAGAATTAATGTTTGATCAATATCTTCCAAGCAGTCTAGGAAAAACCATTGTCGTCCGAATTAATGTGTAGGTCCACAAAGCCGAATCCTCGCTTATGATTATGCCTATGCACGTTCCCAATTTGAAGTTAATTCCGTTATGCAAACATGTTCTAAAACAGGGGTTATTTTGTAATATGCTTTCAAAATCCGTAATCTAGGTTCTACGGCATAGTAAGTCAGAATCCTTTTACCCGTTTACAGTTTAGAGTTTTGAATCTAACCGATATATGCACAATTAACTCTGAATTAAGAAAACACACTAAGTAGGGTGAATTCAATCCAATTCAAATGTTAATCCAGGCTTTGACGTTTTACCACTTATAAAGTGGTTCCAATTTTCGCCTTCTTTAGCAAGTTGATGTCTTGCTAAAATAAAAGAAATTCAAAACATAAACCCTACCTAGAAACAAATCCCTAAGGTTCAAATCGGCGGCTTACCTAAGTACGGCATGTACAATTACTATATACATATTGAATTCTCGAGGCCGAGCCTCTATCCACATATTGACTAATCTTGGTGGACGCATATGCATATCCGTTTAAGGAATCTAACCATTTAATTAAGAGTTATTGAGTTATCAGGTTCATTATTTTTTTTTAAAAACTATGATCACATTCTAATGAGTACGTAGACAGTAGCTCTAACTGTTCATACATTGAATTTGAAATCATATACTATAACTCCAGCTTTGGTTACGATGTTTCCATTCACATTCCGTACAAGTTTGCGCTCGTTATTCTAATCTTTTACGTAAGAAGCGTACTAAAATTGAATGTGAATTGGAGTGTGTCCATAATTTATATTTCTAACCGGATTTCGACGTTGAAATGATTTAATGAGTTTTGGTGTTGCATTAACGTATTAACCCAACTTGGGACAGTCATACTAAACAATTGCAAGGTTGCTTTTAACATTAGTGTCATTTATCTATTTCCATATTGACATAGCTATTTAACACGCGGCAAGTACCCTGTGACTTGCCGCAAAGTGTGTGCCCTTGTCGGGACAGTGGGTGGGAAGGGGCTGACTCTTCTCACAGTTGCTGGGTGTTCCCCCGTGAACCCCAATTTCTTTTGAAATGATGAATATATGATTGATTGTGTCCCTTGCCGGGATTGTTTTTCTTGCAGGTGACCCTTTCCCCCTATCCCTTTTATTTTTCTTTTCTGGGCAGAGACCTATTTTAAAGCCGATATTTTCAAATTTTTTCTAAAAACCCGTACCTTCTCTTTAAAAAATGACCAAAAGAACCGTACGATCCGCTTCTTCTTCACAACCACCACAGAAAAAAGCTAAAGGAAAAGAAAAACAGACCGACCCTCCACCACCGCCCCCAGACGACCCTAACCCAAACGAATTAGGCCCTAAATACGCCACCCGCGGCCTCAATTACGAGGCCGCTATAGATGCTGAGTACTTCGCGTCTGATAAAGACACGAAGTGGGGCCATAATAACCTCGTATCCCGAAAGCTGGCCCCACAGCTCTACTTTAGAAACCCAGACCTAATCAGTTACCCCCGTATCGTCCGCCTATTCTACCAGAACTTACGCTACCATAAACAATCCCTCAGCCAACACGCCTTTATCTCCACTACTATAGACGGCCACGACATCACCCTAAACCCAGACAACATCGCCGAAATCCTCCAACTCCCCTCCCATTCTTACCAAGTCCCGAAATTAAACGTCCTCAATAAAGCCCACTCCTTCATTCATATCATTCAGGACATGTGTGGCGGCCGCTCTGGTTCGGGCCAATCTATTCGCCGATCTCATATGCCCCGCCAGATGTGGTTCGTCGACCATGTCCTTAAACGAAACCTGTACCCCCTTGGTCACGAGCAAGAACGGACCAAGGCAATCCACCACGCCCTCCATGCCATTTACCGTAGTGATTGGTTCCATCCTGGCCTCGTTATTATGGATGGCATGCGCCATACTTCTCAGGCCATTGATAACGCCATCGACCCTAAGACCCTTTTGCCCTATCCTCGCACCATTACAGCCATTCTCCGGGCTAAGGCCTTTCCTATCCCTGCCGATGAGCCCATTGACGCACATATCCCGGAGTTCGCTTCCGCCGATTGGAAGTTGAGCCTGGATCGTTTAGATTTGGAGGTTAGGAGGGCACGTGAGGCAGCCCAGGCCCGTCGCGAGCAGGCGGCACAGCGTCCCCCTCCCCCGGAGGATACTCCTTATGCTTGGACATATGGGGACGTCTGTGCTTTCCGTGGAGAGACCTTGCGGCTTCAGTCCTATATGCGTTCATATTTCCAGCTGGCTCATCCGGACCAGCTGGCTGACATTCTAGCCCAGGGCGAGGCTGCATATCAGTCGGCTTTCCCGCGACCAGCACATCAGGTGGCAGAGGAGGAGCAGGGTGAGGTACAGGGCGAGGAGGAGGAGACTGGGGATGCTGGTGAGGATGACGATGGGAGCGACAGTGATGGGGATGGTGGTGATACTACAGGGCAGGGGAGTACAGGGCTAGAGCTGGCGTTGATTGAGGGGGGTGAGGATTAGTCTAGGTTGGGTTGGGTGATTGGGTGTTCAGACATTCCATTTTCTCTTTTTCTTGTAGTTGGATGGGGAGTTTTAGACATTTTCAGACACTATGGCCTGTATATTATTTCATTTTGTTACTTTTCCTGTTATTTAGTCTTTTGTTTATTATTAGGATTTTACTGTATCCGGCTTCGACCGGCTTAGCTTATTTTTCTCCTGTTTTTCTTTTGCTTTTTCATTTGGGTCTGTAAATAATTTATTTTGCGCTTTTCTTTTCTTTTGTGGTTTGCTATATGTCTGGAACATTATAGTTACTTCACTGATTTGATTATCATGTACTGCTTCTGATAATTTAATTCATTGCTTATCACAAACTTCACAAGCAGTCAGTTAGTAATTCGTAATTATCAAACCCATTGCACGTTAAACAGGAATTGCTTAGACTCAGGTTTGGGGGAAATTATGCTGAAATTTCCATTAACTGTTCTGAATTATTAATTACAAGTGAATATGATTTAATTTTGATCCATATGATTAAACATTAATTTATCCACTACATTAAATCTCAGCGCATGTAACTGCTTAATAATTTAGGTTTATACATTCAAGGGTAGATCATTTTTGGTATATATTAGTTTAATCCTGAATATCACCTATGTTTTTCATGACTAATACCTTACGCTAATTATGCTTCAGTTGTGACGTTTTGTATGTTTCAGGACATAGCACTACTACATAGACATACAGTACCCAAATCCTCGTTTCTCCTTCTCCTCTTTTCACTATGGATCATCCTATTTCCCCTCCCACTTCCCCTGATAGGTCTTCTAGCCAGTCGAGTTACTATTCTGACTCCACCTCGTCTTCTGATCCTCTTATACTTAGCCCTAGGCTAGCCAAACCTGACGGCCCGGTCGGTCGTCCCGGCTGGTGTCGTCGTCGTCCTCGTAGGCCCATTCGTAGCTTTTCTGATTCATCTGACGAGGATGACATGTTTGGCGATGACCCTACGTCTCTTGATGGCCCTTATGGCGCTCCCCCTACATCCTCCGAGTCGTCTTCGTTTGAATCGGCCGAGTCCACGACCGATGATGACGATGAGGATGTTGTCTCAGGCGTCGTTGCTATTTCTTTATCTGACCCTATTGAGTCTAGTGTGCTTTCACCTGAGGTTTCCTATCCATATAGGAACCTACCTGATTATGTGCCGGACGTTGTTCGACAACGTCCGGGTCACCCTGACTGGTCTCCTGAGGACGTTGCCTCGATATTCGCGTCGTATTCCGGTCCTGAGGATGATAGGGTGGATTTGGGTCCGAGTGTCATTGAGGGGATTGAGGAGGGTCAGCGTCTGGATTTACATGAGGATTTTGATGTGGTAGGACCGTCGTTCGACCCTACGGAGCATCCAAAGTGGGAGCTTGTGGATTGGTACTACCGATCTGCCGTACAGCCTCCGTCAGATATTTTCCGTGGAGTGGACGTCCTGGTGACCTTCTATGCGGACTGCATCCATGTCATTGTCATGTTCCCCTCTGCATAGGGACATGCAGTGATTTGGTTTGGGGGAGAGTACATGGATATTTCATTTTAGTGTTTTTGTTTAGTTTTATTCGTATAGTGTTTGTTTTCATACTTTTTAGTACTTCAGTTTATTTTTGTTAGTTTCTTTTATTAGTTTTAGTTTCTTCGTTATTTCATTCGTTTGTTAGTTCTTTTAATTCATTGTAAAACATAAAAAAAAAAATTTTGAAAATAAAAAAAAATTTATAATAAAAATAAAAAAATAAAAATAGAAGTATAGTAATAGTTGAGAAATAAACATTGTAGTAGTTCTATAAATAAATAAAATCAATTTTTTAATACTGTTCAATTTTGCGTTCCTTTTGATTATAATTACATTTCGTTGAAACTTTGAGAATTAAGGGAGTATATAATCGAATGCCTATCGAAGTTATGAGAATACGTCTTGAGAATTGTATATCATTAGAATCGTTGTGTTATATCTTATACTTGCATATCTTGTTGCACTGCACGTAGTTATATGGATACATATTAACCTTGAACTGTAATATAATTGAATTTCTAAATAGTAAAAAGTGTGGAGACTAAACCCGGTGAGCTTTAGAGCCTATTATTCTTTGTGAGGGTTTTAAATTTATCGAATCTCTTTGACACATCGCACTATCTCGTTGATTGGTCTCATTATTTCTTCATTTTGATTGAAAGTCAAGTAAGTATTAGAATTACCATGTTTTAAAAATATATATATATATTTTCCTTTTATATTATAACATTGAAAAATCATGTAACCTTAGAAAATGACACTAGGCCATCTGTTCTAATAAACCTTTTCGACCTTTGGCCTACCCTTTATAATTTTTTTATTATATCCCTCGTTAACCCATTTGAGCCGTTTGTAAATAAGCCATTTCTTTGTTCACCTATTATCCTACCCACTCCGATATGGAGTTCGCCATTATTAAATATTACCGACCCTATGTCCAAGAGTAGCTAGAGAATAGTTTGCATAAAGAAATTGGGCTATTAAACGACTATAAAAAAAATGAGTACGATGTATGGAGTAGTAGAAAAAATAAATAAGTAAAAAAAAAAAAAAAAAAAAAAAAAAAAGAAGAAGAATATAGTTATTGAAAAAAAAAGATATGATTATCTTGAAAAAAAAAAAGAAAGAAAAGAAGAAAAAAAGTAATATAAATAGTCGTGATATTAAAGCCCTTGCGTTACACATTAAGACTATTCCTAGATACTTACGGACTTTTTGAATTCCTTTACCTTTCTTTTTCTAAGCCTTAACCCTTGACCAACGTTACAACCTGTATAAAGTCCTAGTCGATTCTATGGAAACATGATTTGAAAATGTTACCGATAAGGAAAAGGAAGTAAAAGCATGGTAGTAATGATATTCACTTGACGATCGATATCTATTCATGAGACTATATTATTTTTGTCGTGTCGTTCGTTGTTGAGAGTCGTATGCGAATTTATTAGTTTTGTTTAATAATTCTTTCTCGCATATATCTAAATGAGTGATTACACCTGTTTCAAAGTGATTTTACTTGAGAGTGTAATTAACAACGTGAGATTTGTAGTCAAAGCATAATTAGATAGTTATCTAGTTTATATTCCATGTTCATAGTTGCCGTGTATCCACTTGACTACTACTTCACACACATGCGAGTCTTCGATATATTCTATTGATTCTTGTGATATATGTTTTCGGCTTATTTCGTATAATGTAGGAAGGCATATGATTGTTTTATT
This sequence comes from Hydrangea macrophylla, assembly GCA_033977485.1. Taxonomy (NCBI): domain Eukaryota; kingdom Viridiplantae; phylum Streptophyta; class Magnoliopsida; order Cornales; family Hydrangeaceae; genus Hydrangea; species Hydrangea macrophylla. The sequence continues at coordinate 56,393,898 of CM066988.1, read as the reverse complement.
CTTGATAATTTTAAAAGTTTTATTTGAGATTGATTGTATCAGAGGAGTATGTGACATTGAACTACTTAAAATTTTGAATAAAATCTTTACAAGTTAATAAATATGGTTGTGGGTGACTTGTTAATGAGAACCCTCACGAGACTTCACTCGTCCGACTAGGGACACCTAGAGGTTTAAAAGGCTTGTTGCACAAGCTAAGTGCAATCGTTATCCATACGAAAATGGAGTAGGAATTGTATTATTTGTAGTTTTATTTTCTTTTTGCTCGAGGACTAGCAAAATGTAGGTTTGGGGGTGTGATCGGGAGAGAACAAATCCCAATTATACGCCTTAACTCACATTTGTTAGTCGTTTTTATCTTGTTTTTATGTAATTTTACGTTATTTTCTATTTTCTATCAGGTTTTAGAAGAAAACAGGTATATGAGGTTAAACAAGGTGAAAAAGTAGGAAGAAAGAAGCTGAAAAAGACATCTCGCGCGCGACCCGCGGGCGCGAAAATCAAAGAATCGCTCGCGCGATCCGCTCGCGCGAAAACCCAGAATTCGCTCGCGCGATCCGCGCGCGCGAGGTCCCCAATGTCGCGCTCGCGCGACCCGCTCGCGCGATATGTGTAAAAACCAAAGTTGCGTATTTCAGTGTTCTAAAGAGTCCTGTGCAGACGAAATTACCTGAAGACGTCCAGATTGGAATTAACGGCTGTTTCAGTGCAATACGAATTGGAGGAGGCTTCTAAGAACCTTTGTAAACTATATATATCTAGTTTTTATGATTTTTAGGGGTTACACACCTTGAGAGCAATTCATCCATACATACATTCAGCACTTTTTGAAGGCAAGAGGAAGGTTTCTAATGGCTTACATCAACTACATCTTCATGCTTTCACCTACTATGAGCAACTAAACTCCTCATCTAGGGTTTCAATGAAACCCTAGCTATGTAAAGGGGGATTCTACTCTTCTTTATTTTAAGATTTTATGTTTATGGATAGTGATTGTATGTTGGTGGATTTTATATAATCAGATTTTAATGTTAATAATCAAGAGTACTTTGGATCTATTCTTGTCTTAGATTTTTCCTTATACTTATTGAACTCAATAGTCCTTGATTTCTGTGATTGATAGGAGTATTTACATACAATGGTGCTTATATGATTGTGATGTTTACTTCTTTTATAATCCATGCTTAGGAAAGATGAGTTATGCTACACCCTAGTTATAGGTAGATGATTCATGTGAACCGTAGATGGATTATGTTTAGATTAAACTAACGATATCTTCTTGACGATACTATTGGGCTTGTAGCTACAATAGATCATAACTATCCAAAACATAGAACTTAGAATAAGAGGTTTAGACCCTCAATGCATAGTTAGTGGTGGATTTGTAATCCTAGGTTCCATCTCCATATATTTACATCAATCTTCAATTTTGTGTTTAAGTTACTTAGATTTAATTTTAGATCTTATTTACATAAATTCATAGTTTAACTCATAGTTTAAAATAGTAGTGATAATCAAAACCTAAATCAATTCAACTTCCAATTTTCTTATAACTATATAGATTAGATTTTAGTAATTAAAGGATTAAAAGTTAACAATCTCTGTGGGTTCGACCTTTACTTTCCACACTACAAATCTTTTGAAAGTAAAGCATAAATAAGCACACTTTTATATCTTGATTTTGACGAGATCAGGAACGCCCTAGCATTTACACCTAGCATTTACACGAGTATTCATATTTGGATTCATATCATAAGGATCCGACGGTTTTTTTTACGTGCTGACCGTCGAGCTACCTAAAGCACTAACCCTCCTCTTTTATCCGGGCTTGGGACCGGCAGTGTTGAAATAACCCAGGCAGAGTTTCATGATATTATTAACAATAAAAAAATAAATCATTTAAGCCTTAATAAACATTTAGGCACATAGGATGTTCCACATATTGTTGTCACGTCTCAACTGGGACCCATCCACACATATCCCAACTTGGGATTGCCATACTGGACATAACTGAGTTCCCAACTGGACACCCATAATCAACTTAGTGAGTTAATCTCACCTCCAACTAAATGTCACATAACACATTAATTAACATTAACTCATAATTATGCATGCTAAAGCAATATTAAATATAAACCACGGGAGCGGGTGTCACATCTCTCCCCTCCTTAAAAATGAGTTTGTCCCCAAACTCGTAGTACCTCAAGTTTTGAACAAGAATGGATACTTCTCTTTCATTTCATCTTCTCTTTCCCACGTGGCTTCCTCAACAGAATGATTTCGCCACAGCACCATGACTAAAGAAATAGTCTTCGTCCGCAAAACTTGTTCTTTTCTGTCAAGAATCTTGACTGGATGCTCGATATATGTCAAGTCCTCTCTGACTTCCAACGGTTCTGGAACAATCACTTTCCTCAGATCCGATAAACATCTTCTTAACATTGATATATGAAAATACATCATGTACATTAGCCAACTCCAGCAGATAGGCTACTGGTCCAACTCTGCCAATGATCTCAAATGGCCCAACATACCTTGGATTCAACTTCCCACGTTTCCTAAACCTCGTAATACCCTTTGAAGGTGATACTTTCAATAATACTTTTCAAGTCTGCATAGCTTTTATATCTACTTTGGCTCTGTTTGAAGCCGTTGTTGTATTATCTTTATCTTCTCTGTAGTTTGCTGAACAATTTCAGGCCCTATCAATCTCCTCTCACCAACCTCAGTCCAAAAAAGTGGATAACGACATTTATGCCCATATAAAGCTTCAAAAGGTGCCATCCCAATACTAGATTGATAACTATTATTATAAGCAAATTCTACCAATGGCAAGTGCTCTTCCCAATCACCTTTAAAATCCAAAACACAAAGTCGAAGCATATCTTCAAGTACTTGAATTAGACGTTCTGGTTGTCCATCGGTTTGAGGATGAAAAGTTGTACTGAAACTTAATTTAGTCCCCATTGCTTTCTGCATTCCTTGCCAAAATCTTGATGTAAATGCACTATCTCGATCTGAAACTATAGATACTGGAACTCCATGAAGTCTCACAATTTCTTGAACATACAATTCAGCTAATTTCTTCGAATCATTGGTCTTGATCGATAGAAAATGTGCCGACTTGGTCAATCGATCAACGATTACCCATACACTGTCATTTGACCTTCTAGATCTCGGTAAGCCTCCCACGAAGTCCATTGTAATATTTTCCCATTTCCACTCTGGTATAGGTAGTGGTTCCAATTTTTCCGCTGGTTTTTGATGTTCTACTTTCACCCTCTGACAAACCACACACTTTGCCATGTGTTCTGCTACTTCACGTTTTATCCCTGACCACCAATAGATCTCTCACAAATCACGATACATTTTAGTACTACCCGGATGGATTGAGTTCCTTGTATTGTGTGCCTCTTCCAAAATTACTTCCTTGATACCATCTATATTGGGTACACAAACCCGATTCTTGAATTTCAACATACCATTCTCAAAAGTAAATTCTGGTTGCTTACCTTTAGGCATCTCATCATGAATCTTCTTCAATATTGGATCTTGAAGCTATTTTGCTTGGATTTCATCAATAAGGGACGGCTGCACAACAATAGCTGACATTAAAGCACCTCTGGTTCCTGGAATCACCTCCAACTTTTGCTGCTCCATTTCTCGAATTAACTTTTCTTATGAAGTCAAAATATAGGCTAAGTTATTTGTTGACTTTCGACTCAACGCATCAGCCACCACATTAGCTTTCCCTGAATGATACTGGATTGTTAAGTCATAATCCTTCATTAATTCCAACCACCTTCTCTGCCTCATATTCAAATCCCGCTGTGTAAACAAATACTTTAAACTTTTATGATCAGTGTAGATTTCGCACTTTTTTCCATACAGATAATGCCTCCAAATCTTCAAAGCAAAGATAACCGTCGCTAACTCAAGATCATGTGTTGGGTAATTCACCTCATGTGGTCTTAATTATCGCGAGGCATATGCTATCACATTATTATTTTGAATTAGTACACAACCCAAACCTCGATATGAAGCATCACTATATATCACAAACCCTGCAGTACCTGAAGGAATGGTCAATATTGGTGCTGTCATCAAACGAGTCTTCAATTCAACAAAACTTTCCTCACACTCTGGACTCCAAACAAAAGGAACATCTTTTCGCATAAGTTGTGTCATTGGCATCGTAATTCTTGAAAAAATTTCCACGAACCTTTGGTAATATCCAGCTAGTCCCAAGAAGCTTCGTACTTCTGGCACACTTGTTGGCGACTTCCAATTGGCGACAGCTTCAATCTTTTGCAGATCTAATGATACCCCCTCTTTCGATATCACGTGTCTCAGAAATGCTATCTCAGTTAACCAAAATTCACATTTCTTCAACTTTCCGAACAACTTCTTTTCACGGAGTCACTGTAGAACCAACCGTAGATGTCCCTCGTGATCTTCTACACTCTTGGAATATATTAGGATATCATCTATGAAGACAATTACAAACTTGTCCAGATTATCTTTGAACACTGGATTCATCAAATCCATAAATGTTGCCGGTGCATTTGTAACTCCAAAAGGCATGACAAGAAATTCATAATGACCATAACAGGCCCTGAACGCTGTATTCTCCACATCCTCTTCTTTGACTTTTAATTGATGGTAACCTGATCTCAAATCAATCTTGGAAAAGACTTAGGCTCCTTGGAGCTGATCAAACAAGTCGTCGATCCTAGGCAACGAATACTTGTTCTTAATAGTTAGCTTGTTGAGTTCTCGATAATTGATACACATCCTCAGAGTCCCGTCTTTCTTCTTGACAAACAAAACTGGTGCACTCCACGGCGATACACTAGGTCGAATGAATCCCTTATCTAGAAGATCTTGCAGCTGAATCTTCAGTTATTTCAACTCCACCGGTGCAATTCTGTATGGTGTTTCCGACACTGGCTAAGACCCCGAGGCTACTTCAATGGTAAATTCAATTTCCCGCTCAACTAGTACATCAGGTAGATCCTCAAGAAACACATATGGGAATTCCTGTACAACTGAAATATCTTCTACTTTAGTCCCTGTGACCCGTGTGTCAATTATTGAACATAAGAACCCCCGACAACCTTGTTTCAACAATTTGCCTGCTCGAATTGCTGAAACCAAATATGATGGTGCTACAACACCAGTTCCCTGAAAGCTAAACTCCCCTTGTCCCATTGGTCGAAAAGTAATTCTTTTCTGTTCACAATCGATAGTAGCTTGGTTCACGGATAACCAGTCCATACCCAAAATCACATCAAAATAATTAATGACCAACGTAATTAAATTTATTGTCAAAAACCTATCATTTATCCTGATTTTACATGCTTTAAATATTGATGAAGTCACCATAGGTTTACTTAAGGGTAATGATATTGACAAATCATACCCTAAAGGTTCTGACATGCTGTCTAAGTGTTTAACAAATTCATGTACAACAAAAGATTGTGTTGAACCTGAATCTATTACAACATATGTCGGGTGTGAGCAAATGAGTAATGTGTAATAACCTGCATTTTCTTGCATTGTCATATTTAAAATTAAATATACATTGTCTGCCTTTATTTAAATTTCAATTCTTATGTGTAAGATTTATTTCTTGACTGATCTCATAATTGAAATTACTTTTAGGGTCAAAATGCGATTTTTATAAAATTTGGCAATACCTGTGTTGAATTTCAAATATGTATTTCCAAAACGGTGAAAATAAATTCTTTTAACTCAAACTGAATTTTTATAAAACCGAAAAATTGTTTCTTTCAATAAAATGAATTCTCTGTATTTTTGTGATGAACACCGTGTCACGAAAATACCAGTTTAGGTTTAAAACTGTCCGCGCAGTGCTAAACTTCCACAGATTTTGGAAGTGACTGATTGGACAATTACTTTATATACAATTAATGTTGCTAATGATTTTCCTTAGGCCTTGTTTGGCAATGCTTGTAGTATGTGTGTTTTTCTAATGCCATAAGCTTAAATTCTCAAACACACCTTGACCCCTATCGATCTACACTACCCTTTCAATATTAGTGGAGCTATATGTGCATTAGTGTATGTTTACATCATCTTGCATATTCCTTATAAACTACCAATTAATTAGAAGTTAGTGGTTAATAATTATATTGTTAGGCCATTATGCTTGGTTATTTATACACTAATATTAGTGGAGCTATATGTGCATTAGTGTATGTTTACATCATCTTGCATATTCCTTATAAACTACCCATTAATTAGAAGTTAGTGGTTAATAAGTGGATTGTTAGGCCATTGTCTCCAAGTGGAAGCTTGGTTATTTATACACTCACATACTCTCTCAAACACACACATTCTACACTTCTAGCATAGAGAGCTTGAGAGAGTCACATAGAGAGATAAGAGAGTACAGAGAGTTCATAATTTCAGAATTTGAAGAGCTCAATCCTCCATAGCCAAAGCTTGAAATTGGAGATTCTTAATTCTTGTATTTCTTTCTCAACAACTTCTTCAATCTATATCACGGTGAGTGTTACTAACTCACTCAAAATGTAACTCATTCCTTATTTACTGATTTAGGTAGTTAATTTTAAGATTCACCATTGATGATGTACGTTGAAGTTTATAGTTTGAAAAATTGGAGATTTTCCAAACTTAATCAAAATGAGTTTTTAGAGTTGATTTAGGAAGATTATAGTCCCTAGTGACTACTGTCAAAGTATTAGACCTTAAATTGTCCCAATGAGAAAGTATATTAGAAATTAAATCTAATATTTTCTCTTTTAATTTTAACAGTAGCAGAATTTTGTTTTCAGATTTTTGTTAGGAAAGCGAAGGAAATTTAAGATTCTGCCCGCGTTGTCCCAAGCAAAACTCGATTCTGCACACTTTTTGTCCAATGCAATTTTCTCAGATTCTGCACCGTTTGGGCAGAAAACGAGGATTACAGTAGCAGAGAAAGTATATTAGAAATTAAATCTAATATTTTCTCTTTTAATTTTAACAGTAGCAGAATTTTGTTTTCAGATTTTTGTTAGGAAAACGAAGGAAATTTAAGATTCTGCCCGCATTGTCCCAAGCAAAACTCGATTCTGCACACTTTTCATCTAATGCAATTTTCTCAGATTCTGCACCGTTTGGGCAGAAAACGAGGATTACAGTAGCAGTTTTTTTTTTTGTAAAACGAAAAAAAAAAAAAAAACTGTTTTCCAAAATATGATTTCTGTTTTTCCAGAAACGAATCTGTTTTTGTTTTGTAAAATATATATAGAATCTGTTTTAAGATTGTTGAAAAAAAAAAAAAGAAAAAAAAAAAATTTACATTGATTACAACTAATTAATAAGACGAAGCTACTGCACAAACTCGCGCCACCACCGCGCGAGCGACTCGCGCGAGCGGCCCGCGCGCGCGATTTCCGGCAGTTTCTAGTTTTGCTTGTTTTGTGGTCAGGGACTGTTTGGGATGAAATTTAAAGTACTGTTAAGGTTCTGTTTGGAAATTTATTAACACAGAATGCTATTAGTTATGTTTAAAATGATTAAGGCAATGAATTACGAATTTTCAATCCCCGTACGCGCATTATTTCTATAATTCTGTGAATTCCTTTATGTTTAAAGTTTGATGACATTCATATGGAGTCTGTTGTGCATGCATGTGGGTGTCAGTCAGTGTGGAAAGAGTAATGGTCAGTGTGAAAAGAGTATGAGATTGAGATTGAGATTGAGATTTGCAGTTGTGGTTGTGGTTATGGTTGAGGTTACGGCGAGGGTATCTTTGAAATGCGACGGTGGCAAATATGGACACTCCCTGACGCCCATGGAAGCGTTAAAGTGTGTGACGCCGAACTTGGACACTCCCTGGCACTCGTGGTAGTGCTAAAGTGTGGCCTACGGACACTCCCTGATACTCGAGTCTGGATACTGTGTGAGGGGTTGCCCCGGTATTTGCATGGCTGTTAGGGTAATCAAAGTGTGAGGCAATGGACACTCCCTGGTACCCCGGACCAAAGTGTGAGGCAAACTGGACACTCCCTGGCGCCCCGTTGCTAAAGTGTGGCTATCTTAGTGTTTCAAAGATACCAGGAGTAGGATAGTGGTGTAATGACCCGTAATTTAATAAGGGGTATTTTAGTAATTTATACATAAATTTGGACCCAATTATTTTTGGTATATTATTTTTTTCCCAACTTGAAAAAAAAAATTAGTGTTGTATTATTGCTTACATAGATATAAATGTACCCACATGTTTAAAACTTTGTGCAATTGGACCATACCTTGGGACCCACATTTTAGCTACTTAAATTTTGACCACACACAAACAATACATACACTCTCTCTCTACACTCTTTTGGCCGGCCATCTTGGGGGAGTAAACCCATTTCTTTTACTTCATTTTTCTCTCATCTCTTTATTCTTTCACCTCTTCATCTTCTTCCCTTCTCTTCCCCTCTCAAAAATTTCTCCATGGAAGCAAATCAAGAGCTTGAAGGCCTCCATTTTCTTAGGGATTCAAGGTGCTAGAAGCTAAGGGTTTCAACTTGGTGAAGATTAGAAGCAAATAGAAGTTCTCTTTCTCTTTTTTCTCAAGCCCTAAGTTGGAATTGGGAGTTCTTTGGATTTCTCCAAGAACAAGGTAGATTTTCTATGTATTGACACACTTTAATTCCTATTTCTAAGTATGATGATGCATGTGTGTTGATTGTTGGGTAAATTTCTAGGGCTATGTAGTATATCATTAACTTAGGTCCTAGATCCTATGAAACTACATGTTCATGTGTCCATGGGTGCATTTTATTTCCTCCTTCAAAGTATGAATTGCAAAACTTGTTGGTGAAACCCTTGGATTTGATGAATTGCCCTAACCTAGTTCTCTTTAAATTTCTTGACTTAGAATGGAACTATGTGATTTACATGCTTAAGTTAATATCTATGTGCTTACTTGTCTACTTGCTAGTTGAAATCCATGTTAGAAGTTAAGTTGGAGATGTTAGCTTTGGTTATTGGAATTGCATGTGTAGAGGTCATGAGTTACTATACAAATTTTACCATTTGTGATTCAAGGTGTGCAAAATGTGCTTAATTCCAGCTTAGTACTATTTATGGAGCATAATGGGTTAATATTACATTTGAGCTCATAACATGAATTTTATTATTGTTCCTTTGATTTCTCAACAATAATGCATAAGACATTATACATTGATTAGTGGACATGACATTGCATAAGCATTGACATTGGTTGAGTGAATCAAAGGGGTTCATAGCATTTGTGCCATATCGGCAAAGACATTGCATACACATGATATGCGTTGAAAAGATCCCTCATAAGGAAGGGCATAAAATGAGATGATATGGAAATCCGGATGCGGGTTGTGATGTGAGACAGGGTGGACGTACCTAAGAACGTGCCAAACGCTAACTTATAGCCGACTAGCTATCGGAAGGTTAGTATGCTAAGTTCCCAGTGGGGGATTGCTCGCAGTCCGGTAACGAGGGGAGTGAACGATTATATGCATGGCTAAGAAGCCTTACATTTGCATTGCCTCGGTGGCAACCTCATTGCATCGCATTTCATCCTTAGTCATAGAAATTACTTTGTGTCTTTACATACATTATCTACTTAGTCGTCGCGCTAAGGGACTACGATCACAAATCTTTTTGCAGGAAATATTGACAAGGGGAAAGACCCCAAGTCCGAGTAAAGGGTGGGATTAAAGGTATCCTCTTTTTGAAGCCTCTTGTTGGAGGACTTTGTTTTGAGAGCTAGCTCGTGGATGGAAAGGGGGACATGTAATTTATGTGATCTAGTATCATGGAATAGGATTAGATCAATAGAATTGCATGTACTAATTCATATGAACATTGAATATGAAATCTGTAATAGCTAGGCTCACTTTCTTTTGGGACCGGCACACGTTGGCCGCGTCGTTGTGTTGTGTACATATTTAAAACTTCATGTATGTTGCAAAGAACCTCTCTTTTGTCTTAATATCTCTTGACTTGGATGTATCCTAACTCTTTTAAAGACTTGAAGCTCTTTGATGTTTATATAGAATCTCTTTCAATGCCTTATGTATGTGTGTTGATTTTAATCCTTGCCGGATTTGTCCATTTGGCTTTTAAAGGAAATGTCTTAAAATCTCCCTCCCCCATTTTCCCTCTCTCTAATCTCGTTCCATTTCCTAAACTTTCTTTTCTTTTATTCATGTTGGAATGGTATTTCTTTTTTTTAAATGTTTCCGAATGTGAAAATACACGTGCGTGTGTGCTTAGAATACCTTCCCTCTGTCTCTCTCCCTATCTCTCCCAATGTCTCTCTCCCAATCTCTCCCTCTCCCCTTCTTTCTCTCTATTACCTCTTTTACCTCTCGTTCTCATTATGTTTCGAACGTATAAAGTCCCGGTTGGTTTACACACATGTTATACACCTTTTCAGACTTGTGTATGTATGTTTTAGATGCAAAATCCGAGGATTTAACGGGAATGGGCACGCATGCGAAATGCTGCCAAAATGCTGTCAAAACTGCTGTCAAAAAAAATACTGCTACTGTTTTTCTTATTTTCTGTCCAAACGGTGAGGAACTGAGAAAATATCAGTCGGGAAAAGTTGTCCGGAATTACGTTTTACATGGGACAGTGCGGACGGAATATCAGATTTCAAAATATACGAGTGTCAAAATTCTTTTTAAAGTTTCAGCAACATAGAAAATTAATCCTGGGACTGATTGTAGCAGTGAGCTTTTTCTGCCCAAACGGTGAGGAACTGAGAAAATATCAGTCGGGAAAAGTTGTCCGGAATTACGTTTTACATGGGACAACGCAGGCGGAATATGAAATTTCTAATGGCATAATTATTTACAAACTGTTAAAAGTTCAGCTAACACAAATGATCTTTTATCATTCTTTTCTTTTGTATCTTTCTTTCTTTCCTTGCACTTCGACAGTCGGGGCGTTACAAGTGGGTTGTTGGGTTTTGTCGAGAGAAAAGAGTCAGTCAGATGAGATGGTGCATCGTTCTCATACACGGTCACATATGTGAATTTATCTTTTAAATTATGTTGTGATTTTCTAAACGAGCTCTTTATCTTAAATATAAACTTGTGGATTTAAATGGAAATGGGAAAAAGGTAAATGAGTATGTTTTACATTCAAAGTTATGTTTTTAATACTCACCAGCTTCTTGAAGCTGACGGCGTTGATGCGTCCTGGACATTCGTGTTCAGGCTTTTCAGGTTATAATCAGGAGGAAACTTATGACTACGCTAACTGAGAATGGCGGCTTTTGGAATGAGAAACTTGCTTAATGATTATATGTCTTTAAGTTATAACTGGGTTTGTAATAAGGATAACTGTAATAGACACTAAGTTATTGTTTTGTTTTAAGGCGGCTTGTGCCTTAGTAGACCCCGTACTGTAATATGTAATAAGTTAGAAAAATTTTTTATAAGCCTTGATTGCTCTACTCTGATTAATGGTTTTACGTTGTTCGACGTTTGGGACGGAATCGATCCTTCAAACTGTCGCGACCTACGGGTCCATAAAAGAAATTAAACGCTTTCCATATTTATGCTACGTCAGGGCGTGACATAATGTACCTGATACCACAGAATCAGTAGCTGCGGCATCCCCCGGTGTTAGACGAAAATACCTTCCTTGTCTTTGCTTAGGCTCTTTCCCTTTTTTCACACTTGTTCCTGGTTTTGCCCCAGTTGAAGCTACAGAACTTGTCCCTCGCTGTTGTCTTGTTGGGCAATCTTTTGCTTGATGTCCAGGCTGTCCACATTCAAAGCATTTTCCTCTCATATCTGGATTTATACTCGTTGTACTTTGAGTTCGAGCTTGTAAACAATTCCTCGCTATATGCCCTTTCTGCTGACATATATTACACACAAGTGTCAAGTGGCATACTCCCCCATGCTGACAATTACAAGTTGGACATAATGGGCGACTTTCTCTAGAAAAGGAACTTCCCCTTTGGACTCCCGAGCTAGAACTAGAACCTCGTAAGAATGGCTTCTTAAAGAAGCCTTATCCTTTAATCTTCCCCTCGGCTGGCCACTTATTCTGTTGACTCTATTTATACTTGTCAATATCTCTTTCTGCTATCAAAGCAACATCTTGTACATCAGCCACTTTTCAAAGTTGGTGTGTATCAACTCGGCTTCTAATGTTATCCTGTAGTCCCTCCTCGAACTTCCGTGGTCTATCCACCTCTCTTGGTACTGTTCGATGTGCAAAATTGAAGTAAACTGTTATACTTGTTGCATACTCATTTACTGTCATATCCCCTTGTTGTAGATTTGCAAACTCACGGCCCATCTGAGTCTTGACGGATGCTAGAAAGTATCGCTTATAGAAAACTTTCACAAATCTATTCCAGGTCTCAGGTGCCCCTTGCTCAATCACATTTACCTAACAGTTCTGGGCTTCACCTTTCAAAGTATCAGTAGCACATATTATCTTCTCCCCATTTGTACACTCCACTGCCCAAAAGATTCGTTCCATATCCATTACCCAATGATCAGCTTGTGATGGATCTGAGCCACCATCAAATTGACTCGGTTTTCTTTTATAAAATTGTTCAATGACTCCCCGTTCAGCCCGTGGTTGTGGGTTTGTAGGTCTATCACCACCCATTCGATCACTTACTGCCCTTACAAAATTGCTTACTACATCTTCTAGATGGTCCAACCTCGAATGAGGTGAATGTTCCCGATTCGGATCCATTTTCTTACTTATCAGTCAATTTACATAAATATATTGCATGCCATTCCAACATGTTATATAACAACATAGCAACAATTATTCATATGCATTCATGAAATGCATCTACATGCTCATCATCTACACGTACTCTCAATCGTCGTCTCTCGTACCCAAGGTTCTAAGCCTATCGCTCTGATACCACTAAATGTCACGCCCCGGCCCAAACGATTCTAGGACACCACCAAGGCCTTACATAAGTTGTTAAAGTTTCAAAATAAGTTTAAAATAAGCTTAACCAAATAAGCTCAACCAACAAAGGACAAAATCCTGTCTTTGCAATCAGCCAAAAACCCTGTTTTAGCAAATAGTAAATTCTCAAATAATATTACCAAATCACCAGTTGAAATCAACACTAATGCTTTAAACCATTTAAAATCAAACCAAAGTCACAAGTATCAGCTTCCAAGTTCAAGCAAGAGTTTTTAAATACTCTAATAAAAGTACTAAATATAACCATTTACAACCAACCAATTCAATACTTGTGATGACTACAACTCTTATAAAACAAGAGCTAGGTTATCTAGTTGGAATATTACACGAGTTAAGAATTCACTTATAACAAGAAGTTAAAACTAGAAAAATTACATAAGTCTTGCCAACCCAAAATATAACATTCACTATTCTCAAATTTAAACTAATTACAAACATATTACAAGTTTAGAACTAAAAAGGCAAGTAACTATTAACATGGTTACAACTCCTCCCAACCCATAAGCTAACCAAGCCACTTCCCAGCTCACTTCCCCGATTCCTCGCCACGGTCACCTACGATGGTTATTCAATAATCACTACAATATATAAGCTATATGCTTGTGAGCAATGCCAATCATGAACATGGATAATAAACACGCTCAATTCAACATATTACAAAGAGCTATAGTCTCAGGCAATTACTAGTTCACTCCCACCACTATCGGCTAGCCCGCAGCTCCACTCCCCAAGTCCACGTGACTAGTCATGACCCACGCCCTCACACGTGCGGGTCCCATAGGCCTCTGGCGACCGTGGTCATTACCACAAAGATTACCTCATGGTGGTATAAAACTAGCAATTTCCATTGACCCAAATAGGCAACTCAACATGCTCATTTAATCATTACACCGTGAATTCACAAATAAATTGGGCTTAATTTAGCCACATGAATTTTGCCTAATAATAAACTAAATAAATTAAATTAAACAAATTAGGCATGCTTTGGCATCACAATTGAACCCAACATGAAAATCATCCAAATATCAAAATTAACAACACTCACCTCTTGGGTTTCGTTCCTAATTGTGAAATTAAAGCCGTACTATGAACCTGGTACAAATCCTATACATAAATTACAAGTTATGAGCTTAAACCCCAAAATGGGTAGCGGAAAAACTATCACAGAACTCAATAAAATTAGTACCAATAGATTAGACTCACCCCCAGGAGTCCGAATATGTAGCCTATTTTAAAAACCGACGTTGTTCGGCTCGTCAACCGTCGTCGAGAATGTCACTGAATTCCATCGTATTTCTCATCTTCCTCTCTGTACGTATTGTTTCTCAACTGATTTAAACATATTAGGGATGAAGAGTCACCCCCTTTAGGTGGCTTAATTATATAACTTTCCCATTTTTGCTATGACACCCCCACTAGTTTACTAGTTTTGCAATTACACCCCTACTAATCATGAAACTGTATTAAAACTATCCCAAACCTAAATGGGTATTTGTCTATGTCTCGCATGGGTCCCATAAGTGGTCCCATATAATTATATGAAGTTGCTAATTAGCCTACTAATTATATAACGTGTTCAATTCGTGCTCACAAAGGTACCACTAGTTGACCCCAAAAGTGGTCACCATCTAATAACATGATATTATTAACAATAAAACAATAAATCATTTAAGCCTTAATAAACATTTAGGCACTTAGGGTGTTCCACATATTGCTGTCTCATCTCAACTGGGACCCATCCACACATATCCCAACTTAGGACTGCCATATTGGACATAACTGGGTTCCCAACTGGACACCCATAATCAACTTAGTGGGTTAATCTCACCTCCAACTAAATGTCACATAACACATTACTTAACATTAACTCATGATTATGCATGCTAAAGCAATATTAAATATAAACTGCGGGAGCGGGTGTCACAGACAATGCTATATAATACACAGATTCTAGTATCCTCCAATTACTTCACCAAAATGGCGTACTACCACATCGTTCCTGTCTTGGTACATCCCAACAAAATGGGCGTGCAGAGCATAAACACAAACATATTTTCAACACTGTCTGTGTCCCTCCTCATATCTGTATAATGCCCTGAATGATTTTGGGGTTAAGCTGCTCTCATAGCAATTTACACCATGAATCGTGTCCCCTCCTTTGTGATCGACAATTGATCACTTTATGAGCATCTTCATGGTCATGACCCTGACTACAATACGCTTAAGGTCTTTGGGTATGCTTGAGCTTAAACCCCAAAATGGGTAGCGGAAAAACTATCACAGAACTCAATAAAATTAGTACCAATAGATTAGACTCACCCCCAGGAGTCCGAATATGTAGCCTGTTTTAAAACCGACGTCATTCGGCTCGTCAACCGTCGTCGAGAACGTCACTGAATTCCGTCGTATGTCTCATCTTCCTCTCGGTACGTATTGTCTCTCTACTGATTTAAACATATTAGGGATGAAGAGTCATCCTCTTTAGGTGGCTTAATTATATAACTTTCCCATTTTTGCTATGACACCCCCACTAGTTTACTAGTTTTGCCATTATACCCCTACTAATCATGAAACTATATTAAAACTATCCCAAACCTAAATGGGTATTTGTCTATGTCTTGTATGGGTCCCATAAGTGGTCCCATATAATTATATGAAGTTGTTAATTAGCCTACTAATTATATAACGTGTTCAATTCGTTCTCACAAAGGTACCCTAGCTGACCCCAAAAGTGGTCACCACCTAATAACATGATATTATTAACAATAAAACAATAAATCATTTAAGCCTTTATAAACATTTAGGCACATAGGGTGTTCCACATATTGCTATCCCATCTCAACTGGGACCCATCCACACATATCCCAACTTAGGACTGCCATATTGGACATAACTGGGTTCCCAACTGGACACCCATAATCAACTTAGTGGGTTAATCCCACCTCCAACTAAATGTCACATAACACATTAATTAACATTAACTCATGATTATGCATGCTAAAGCAATATTAAATATAAATCGCGGGAGTGGGTGTCACAGACAATGCTATATAATACACAGATTCTAGTATCCTCCAATTACTTCACCAAAATGGCATACTACCTCATCGTTCCTGTCTTGGTACATCCCAACAAAATGGGCATGCTGAGCATAAACACAAATATATTTTCAACACTGACTGTTTCCCTCCTTATATCTGCATGATGCCCTGAATAATTTTGGGGTTAAGATGCTCTCATAGCAATCTATACCATGAATCGTGTCCCCTCCTTTGTGATCGACAATTGATCACCTTATGAGAATCTTCATGGTCATGACCCTGACTACAATACGCTTAAGGTCTTTGGGTGTGCTTGCTTTATCTTACTTCAACCACATGAACATACCAAACTTGAATCACGATCTCGGTTATGTTGTTTCTTGGGTTATGGTATTGAACATAAAGGCTATCGATGTTGGGATCCTGTTTCTAAACGTCTTCGTGTGTCTCGCTATGTTGTTTTTCTGGGAACACAAGATGTTTTCTTCAATGTCTCAATTTCATCTTGCTCATTTCAGTACTCCTTACTTCTTTTCTAATATTCCCTCTGTTGACTTGTTTCTTAAGACATTCGATATAGCCACACCTGATGATACTCCTCATGTCCCTATATCACAAGATACACCTTTAGTTCCACCTCATACACCTATTGATGATTTATCTGACTCATCCACTTTGGTCCCTCCTGAGCTACCTTCTTCGTCTGATAGATCTGCACCAACATCTGATTCCCTTCTTAGACGCAGTGATCGGGTAAAATCTCAACCTACTCGTCTGCGTGATTATGTTGTTCTTTCCACCATCCTCTCTCTGCATGAGCCTCAGTATGGCTTATCATAAGGCCAGAACTAACCCTCTTTGGAAGAAAGCAATGTATGATGAACTATAGGCACTAGAACAGAATCACATATGAGACTTAGTTGATCTACCCAATGGAAAGAATGCAATGGGATGCAAATGGGTCTTTAAAATCAAAACACATTCTGATGGGTCCGTCAATCATTACAAGGCTCGTCTGGTTGCCAGGGTTTTACATAGGAGTATGGGATTGACTATGAGGAGACATTCACGCCAGTTGCCTGTCTCACTTCAGTCCAAAGCCTAATTGTTATTGCTGCAATTCGCTGGTGGGAATTGTTCTAGATGGATGTCAAAAATGCATTCCTCAATGGTGATCTCACTGAAGAAGTATATATGCATCCTCTACTTGGTTATCAGCATCTTTCTAATAATGTCTGCAAGCTTCGTCCGGCTCTCTATGGTCTTAAGCAAGCTTCCAGAGCCTGGTTTGCCAAATTTAGCACCGCATGGGAGTAAAACGGCTTTGTGTGTGCCGCTTGGACTTTCACGGCACAGTATATGCCGTTTGCCTTGTACAATATTGAAACTTAAGCGAATAACAAACTTATGTTTCACTAAGTTTTGCCCCTTAAGTTTAATGTTCAGCCTACACCACTACAGATGTACAAGCCTAAATTCAACTAAGTTTGTGGTATAATTCAACCCACTGCAGATGCTCTAACATTTAATCTAAACAATATTCTACATCAACTACAAGTCTACAACCCAACTCTTGTAAGTAGAAAAAAGTGAAATGGTGGGAAGGAAAAAACTAATAACATACATTGTGAATAATCCCAACAATTGTGAAGTACTTGAGTGAGTCTTAACCATTATTCTATTGATTTCCCGTGCCCGAGGGCACTGCACAAAAAACTGGAAAAACGTAAATAATAACAATTTTCCATGACGACATCGGCAATAATGGTGTAGCTCTATAATCTCAACCCCTTTTCTATCACTTCCTATCAATTTTGAATTATAAATGTCAAACCTGCAAACAAAAACGATGAAATAAGTAGACACTAATTGTTCTCTGTAAAATAATTATGATGAATAAAGTGTTATTAAAGTGTTATTAAAGTGTACACACAACATCACATTGGCCATCAACAACTTCATACCAGTGTTATATAAATAACCCATCAAAGATTTTATAGGTGAACACCTGTTGTGCAAAGAAAAGCTAATAGAAAACTTACCCCAACGCAAGCAGCCAAACCCAAGATAAACAACAAAGCATATGGCAATACTAACCCAGAACAAACATTAATAGTAATAGTAAAGAAAAGTCACTTTAAAGCTCGGTAGGCAACCCACAACAATTACTTTAGGAGGATCAAATGATTTTTCAAGTGAAAATGAAAGTGAAAGCAGAACAATAAAAAAAAAAAAAAAAGAGGTAAAGAGAACTCAACAATAGCACAAATTGTTTTCACAAAAATACAAAGAGAACCCTAATCAACATGGTTTTCATAGGGTGGTTACCATATACCCCTGTTTTGGGCATCATAGGGGGTCACCAAAAGCATTATTTGAGCACACAATTATTTCAAAAGAAGATATAATGAATTAAACTAACATTGATCAGAAATAAATACCAATCAAAATGGTAAGACACACACAGACACACACACAAACTGTTAATTTGCAGAAAAACGAAATTAAAAACCATCTCTAAAGAGTACTAACAAGACATATTTGCCTGAAATAAAGAAATAGGAACCTACTTAGCAATTGCATAACAAAGTGAGAGAGAAATAAATAAGTAACAAACTTTTTCTCTGGAAGTAGTTCCCAAAATTCTAGCAAGACAGCCGAGGCGAATACGATGGGTATAACATGTTTGAAAAATCCTATAATCAAAAGAAGAGATACTCATTCACTTGTGAGAGAAGGAAAAAAAATTTCATTTCACTTGCTAGGGGAGAAAAATTCTCATTTCACTTTTTCTATAGGAGTATTAGTTGCCTCCATAAACATTTAAAGCTTAGAATGAGAAACAATGTCAAGAGTCTGGCTAAATGTCAAGAAATGGGTCCCTTGGAGTTAAGAGTTATGGCTAAAGGATGCGAGTTCTGGTTAAAGGATGAATTGTCCTAGCTGCAGTCCTGCCTATGAGAGGTCTCTTAGGGTTCCCTAATTGTTGACATTGGATGCTTTGGTTTCAATGGGTCCATTTTGTTTATCCCCATTTTGCCCATGGAAAGTGGTGGGTCCCAAATGGTTACCCAATGGGGTGCTTGGGTGAGCAAATTTTGGGTGAGCAAAAATGCTCTCCCCATCTAGTTGAAGGCAAAGCCAATTCAACTTGTGCATTGAAATCATGCAAAACCCAAGCAGTTAAGCCACAACAACATTGGCCAACTGTCATAAATAGCTTTAAGAAGATGTTTGTTCCAAGCCTAAATCAACACTTCACAACAAGGAGAAGTTTTGGAGGTCCCTTGTGTTCTCTATAGGGGAGCTGTTTTGGAAAGCTATAGAAAAAATGGTCCAAACTGAAGTAAAAGATAGTTACGTAGTCCTGTCCCCATGATAATGTTTTCTACTGCATAAAAATTCACAATAGGAAAAAGTAAATATCATGATACAGTGATACCTCACGTCATGCTTACTATAGATTTACTTTAACTTGGTTCCATGTCATCAAGGTGACCCCAAGTATATCACTTAAAAGATTGAAGCAAAAAATAGCCATCCAAATTCACCGAGGAAAGAAAGTCATATGATCCCGTTATCTATAAGTGAATAAAAAGCGCAATGTATATGATGTTTCGGCCAAATCCATACACACATTAAATAAAATAGAGTTAGAAAAGAAATTAGATTGTTCAACGGAAGACCCAAAAAAAAAAACATTCATTTAGGTTAGCTTTGATAGACGAAATTTGCAAATGTACCAACAAACCAATTACAGCAAATGGATTAGAACGTACGCCTCCAATTAACTTTCTGGCAAGCGAACACAAATTGTTTCCCTTTCTGGCACGAATAAAACCACGAGAGGAAGGCTAAAAGTTGATTAAACAACTAAAACTTGTAAAAAAGATTAATAAAGGATAAAAGCTTTTAACAATTTCACCACAAAAAGCTTGATTTGCATTAAAATTTTGGCGATAAATGCCAATTGTTCATTAATCCATCCATATGCAAAGATATGCTAAGAATATTCCATGTAAAGACTGTCCAAGACAGTGTTGGCTTCCTTTTATAGAAACTCAATTCAGGTTGCTCGTGAAATAGATGAGTAAAGCTCGCATAATTGGTATTCCTCAACAATCACAACAGAAAGAGAAAAGCCAAAATTTTCCCATAAGCATGTAGAAAGAAGTCAAATCAAAGGCGTTCAATACCTGAGATCGAGGTTAAGAACCACAGTAATTTCCCGAGGCTGCAAAAAAAAAAACAACACACCTATTAGCTCAAAAATCAACGAATAAAAAATAAATTAAAGAATTTTTTTTTGTGAAAGAGAGCCAAGTATTGGTTTCTATAATTTGTGAAAGAAAGCATGTGTTTGGAAACATAATAAAACTACACACACTTCTTTAGCCTCCAAAACCGAAGATGGGTGTGTATGTGTTTGCAAATGTTGAAACTTTTTTGCAGAAAGGAATTTTATTTCACTGATTCAAGGTGGGATATCTTTAACAGCTTCACAAAAAATAACAAAGAAAAAGACGTAAACCCTAAAAATAACACCTATATGCAACCCATATCAGGCTGAGTTTGTCTCCGAAGCAAAAATGAAAAACCCCTCAAACAACTCGGCCAGCAATTCGTCGGAAACTCACACCCCGAAGCCGAGGGACGCCATGACTCAGACAGATTCTGTGTTTTTCTTGCAGTAGGTCTGGTTTCTTACAGAGGGTTATAGAGAGAGAGAGAGAGAGAGAGGTTTGCGGAGAGGTAACGTGAGGTTCAAAATTGGAAGCAGAGAGAGAGAGAGAGATATTCAAAAAAATTTGAAAAATGTGAAGCGAGAGAGAGAGAGAGAGAGAGAGAGAGAGAGAGAGAGAGAGAGAGGGGGGGGGGGGGGGGGGGGGGTGGGTGGGTGGGTGTGGAAACCAATTTTCAAACCAAAACCAACCTTGGCCGTCCGATTGAAGCTTAAGATTCAATCCTAGCCTTACAATGTTTGTCTCTCACATATACCCACTTACAATTTTGTCTACAAAGTGGAGTGAAAAACTATTCAAGTAACAGCGAGTACAGACTGTACAGTAAGTTCACTTCCACATATAAACAAAACATCCCAGATAATCTAATAAACCAAAAACCAAGAAGAAAACCTCAAATTTTTTTTATATAATCATAATGATACAAATTCATCATTAACGATTAAGTTGACAGAAAAGTTCATTCCCCAAACACTGGAAACATAAAGAGGACAGAAAACAAACAACGATTATCACACTACTAAACAGAAATTCAAAATTTCCTGGGTAAATGACAAATGTTGCTTTCTGCCCTTTCAATCTCTTTCTAGCCCGCAGAGACATCTGAAATTACGCATATTAAAATTCTCCTCCTTCAGAAAACGAAAAACCCATCAAAATGGCATGTTGATTCATGGATAAAACAGCAGATCGGATTCAAAAAGTTCCAAATTAGGCAGTAACCAATGACTAATGTAACTTATCAAGGAACAACAGGTTTGCTATCCTAGACCTCTCTTGGTTCAAGCATATCTGCACAATACCGGTTCGAGAGAATGTCAACTTGTTCAGCAAATGACTTATTTGCGTACTGACCTATGTGACGGACCATCTGATTCCAACGTTTACGACATACATCGCCGGACTTATGTTCAAGAAGATTGTCCAAATCCACATCTTCTATGCAACAGGAATCTAAGCTAAATAGTGCAATAAGCAAGTGATAATCATCGGTATCGGCCCATTCTCCTTTAGCTACCATAGATGATCTTAACTATTGGTACCATTTCACACAGCACGTTGCATCGGTTCGAGTGGACAACTTTTCACTAATTGCAGTCCAACATATATTATCTCTCAACATTCCGTGCTTAGACTTCTTTTCCTCGAAGGCCTTCATTCTCAGATCCAAGTTCACGGAATCGAACAAACCTTGGTACTCCTCTTGGGACCAATGTCCATTCTTCAAGTTAGGAAATTTAATAATTCTTCGCCAAACGTCCTTCACGTGAAACCGATGTTTTCCAAGTGTTTCACCCATTTTTTTCCACTCGGGTCCATGTTCTGCGTACAACTTTCGGTCGAGTTCAATCTCTTCAGAAGTCCATTCACGTTTCTCGCCCCTTTCAAACAAAACATGGGCTCGGTGGTATATGGCTAGGCAAGGCCTATTAGGCAAGACAAGTGCAATTTCCTTCCAACAGTTCCTAACTTCACGATAAGATCCACAGTGCAAAACCATGTTCAAACCTTCTTCGCCCAATCCATGCTGCTCTATCTAGTTAAGAACAGCTTCTTTAACCATTTGATCCTCTTCCGGTGAGAACCGTTTACCTCTCACTAGATCCTTATCCTGATTTCTCTCTTTCCTAGAGCTTTGATCGTCAGATGAAGGGAAGGTCTCTACATGACCAGAAAACCGAACTTTCTTCGTTTTCCCTTTAGATTTAGGTTCTTCGGGGCAATTTTCAACTGACTTGAGCTTCTTCCTTTTACTTTTATTTCCATTACTTCTATCCTCGTCCAGTGTCCTGAGATCACTACTTTCATTGTTGGTTATAGTGCTTTCACTACCCATTTCACCCACCACATTTTCATGTACTCCATTTCCCAAGTCATTGACACCCTTTGTCTTCTCTCTCTCTTCTTCTTCTTCTTCCTCTTCTCAACCTTCTCTGTCCTAATCCCATTCTCCTCCTCCATTTTCCCCTTCTTCTTCCTCTTTCTAAACCCTTCGTCGCCATTCTCAAATTCAGAGATATCTTCTTTCTCAGAGCTTCTCTGCCCCTCAACTACCCCATTTTCTCTGTTACTGTTATCTGAATGGATTTCAGCACAAGACAAAACCATTTGATCCTCTTCTGGTGAGAACCGTTTAGCTCTCACTAGATCCTTATCCTGATTTCTCTCTTTCCCAGAACTTCGATCCTCAGATGAAGGGAAAATCTCTACATGACCAGAAAACCGAACCTTCTTCATTTTCCCTTTAGTTTTAGGTTCTTCGGGGCCATTTTCATCTGACTTGAGCTTCTTGCTTTTACCGTCGTTACCATTTCTTGTATCCTTGTCCAATGCCGTGAGATAACTACTTTCATTGTTGATTATAGTGCTTTTATTACCTGTTTCACCCACCACACTTTCATGCAGTCCAGTACCCAAGTCATTGTCACCCTTTGTCTTCTCTCTCTTCTTCTCCTTCTTCTCAACCTTCTCTGTCCTAATCCCATCCTCCTTGTCCATTACCCCCTTCTTCTTTCTCTTTATAAACCCTTCTTCACCATTCTCAAATTCAGAGATATCTTCTTTCACAGACCTTCTCTGCCCCTCAACTACCCCACTTTCTCTGTTGCTGTTATCTGGATGGATTTCAGCAGAAGACAAAACAATACCATTTCCATCTTTCTTTCTACCCTTCTTAAGCCCCTTCTTCTCTCTACTTTGGATTTGAACCCACCATTGTACCGTACATCCTCATCACCATCAGTCAGTAATGTCTTTTTCAGCTCTCCTTCAGTGCAAATTTCATTTTTCGAAACATCTTTCTCTTCAGAAGCTTCTAATTTTCTCTTCTTCCTCTTTTTTTTCTCATCTTTCTCCTTTTGATAAACATCATCAGAGCTTTTGTGCCCTTCAACAACCTCATTTTCTATCTTATTTTTATCTGAATCACTTCCATATTTCTTTCTACTCTTCTTAGGCCTCTTCTTCTCATCTTTTTCTCCTTTCAACCCACCATTGTTGAACCCTGCATCCTCGTCAGCATCAGTCAGTAATGTCCTTTTCTCCTCTCCTTCAGCGCAAATCTCATTCTTTGAAACATCTTTCTCTTCAAAAGCTTCTAATTTTCTCTTCTTCCTCTTCTTTTTCTCATCTTTTTCTCCTTTCAACCCACCATTGTACCCTGCATCCTCGTTGGCATTAGTCTGTGAGGTCCTTTCCTCTCCTTCCGTGCGAGTCTCGTTCTTTGAAGCATCTTCCTCAGTAGCTTCTAACCTTTTCTTCTTCCTCTTCTTTTTCTCATCGTTCTCCTTTTGATAAATATAATCAATTTCCACACTACAAACCCCATCTTTCTTCTTATCCATCTTATTTTTGTTATCTTCCTTGATCAATTTAGAACTATCCTCCATCGTAGTATGTAATGCATCTTTTAAGTTTCTAACCTCTCTTGAATCATTGGCCTCATTCGTTTTTTTCTTAGGCTTCTTCCCCGTTGTACCGGGCGAGGCCGCATCATCTTCCACTCTCATGCTCATGAGTGTTATATATTTGTTACACTTCCCTCGTGGTTACTCTGCAAACAAAGAATTCATACAGAAGTCAGATTGCCAATGTATGTGTAGAAAATGTTCAACAGAAGTATTAGTAAACACAGACAGACTAAGGGTGTGTTTTCAGCTAGGAAGCACCGACACTTCTAAGAAGTTAACGCGTCGCGTGTCGTAGTGCGTCCGACATACAGACATGATACTTTCCCTAGAGTGTCAACGCGCAATTTTTTAGGATTTTGTAGCATCGATGTATCTATGTCATGTCGTATCCGCGTCAATGTTTCCGTGTCCGTGCTTCATAGGTTTTCAGCACTAATTTAATTCCAGTGTGTTTGATAATGTAACACTTAATTCAAAAAACTACCAAAAACCCACTGAAAATTTTAAGTACAAATTTTTATTTTTATTTTACTAAAAATAAATAATCACTGTATGTAGTATATTTCAGTAATTGAAACCGTTTCGGTATTATCGCTCAAAATTTTCAGTTTTATCAAACGGACCCTAAGACTTTCATCTTCCATTTCCATTTCGTTTGTTTTGAGAAAGTGAACGCAACGAAAAGATGTATGGATCCATCGACCTATTAAAAATTGTTCTAAACTTTTTCCACCAAATAGAATTCTAAAAATTCCATTTACATCTATGGACTAAAAAGAGTCCTTTTTTAAATCATAGGGAGATAATGTGCAACTGAGCGTAACCACACAATTGTAAATATAATCAACCCTAAAAACAAAGAGTGCCTTGTAGAACGATTTCCCCAACCCTCCCGCACAAAAAAAAAATAATAAAATAGCGAAAAAGTAAATGAACGATGGTTTAAAAAATAGTTGGGGGCACGAATTGGACGGATCTCTTGTCTGTTCCATTCATGGTGCTCGTTTGGGAGTTCATCCCCTCTCATCTGCAGTCTCTATATCGATAAGCACGCGATCTCACTTCCACTCTCTCTCTCTCTCTCTCTCAAGATGAAAAAGAAAAACTCAAAACGGTACAAGAGGAAACTCACCTGGAGGAGTTGCCGAATTTGTCGTCGCCGTTGGGTGCCAATTTGGGTCTGGAAAATCTCTCTCTCTCTAGTCGATTGACTAGATACGTTTTGGTCAAGGTAGAAGTAAATAATTTGGGGTAGTATTTAGGGTAAATTACATGAACACCCCTAAACTCTAACCTGTTTCCACTATCACCCCTATACCAAAAAAAAAAAAAAAAAATTGGAGAAAAACGAGAGTTTACGACGGAAAATTCAGCAACGATTCCGACGCCGATTGACGCGCGATTCGACATTCAATTTCAAAATAGGTTACATATTCAGACTCCTTGAGATGAGTCTAACGCAGTGATACTAATATCATTGCATTTTGAGATAGTTTTTCTGTGTCCTAATTTGGGAACTTAGCTCATACCTTGTAATTTGTATATAGGATTTGTACCTGGGGACCAGAGGTGTCAAACGGGCCGGGCCGGGCTTGGGAGTGGAGGGGGTGTGTCCGCCCCGAATCGGTGGCCCGGGCCTAGTGGGCCAGACATCGGGCCGGGCCAAACGGGCTAGCGGGATTTCTTCAATTTTTGGAGTGGGCCATGGCGGGCTTCGAGCAGGGCCGGGCTTTTTCACCATTTCAGGCCGAGCCGGGCCGGGCCATGGACGGAAGGATGGGTGTCCACCCCGGCCCGGGGTATGTGAACCGGGCCTTGTGGCGGGCCGAGCTTAGCTTTTAGCCCGAAAAAAGCGGGCCGGGCTCGGGGCCGGGCGGGCCAACCCGGCCCGATTGACACCTCTACCTGGGTTTAGTGGACTGTGGAGATATAATCTTAAGTTAGGAGCGAAATCTTTTAGGTCAGTGAATAATTGTAGAATGAATAATTGGGTGTTTGAAATGATCTTTGTGATGACCAGCATGTCTATTAGTGTAATTTAGCATGTTTAATTATTACTAGGCAAATCCACGTGGTTAATAAGACCCATTTGTATGGCGATATCATGATGTGATGAACTTACATAAGCATGTTGAGTTGTATATTTGGGTTAAATGCGAACTTGTACTTGCCATCAAAGTGATAAGACCAGGTGCCAAAATTGGCCATGAGATTGCAAGACCAAAAGAAAGAGGTGTAGATCTCGGTTAGTCACGCGAACTAATGGAGTAGTCACGAGCTAACATAAAAGGGTGGTTGGTATTCCAGAGACCATAGTGATGTGTATAAAAGATGAGATTGAGCATGTCTATTATTCATGCTTATAATTGTTGGCATTCACCAATATATAGATGATATATTGTAGTGGTTATTGAATAACCATTGTAAGTGATAAAAACAATGCTTTGAAAGAAAAAGAAATTGGAATCGGCGAGGCAACGTGGGAGTACAGTTGGAGAAGACTTATAAATATTTACTTTTGACTTATGTTTTGGTAAGTCAATCTTGTAGTTTGGCAGCTAGACCTTGTAATCTCCTAGTATTGTTGGTGAAACTTGTTTTTATGTTAAACCGGTTTCCAATCCGGGTATAACTGTGTAATAGCTTTGGTTGAGTAACTTATGAACGTTATATTATGGTTGGGTTTTGGTTCCATGAATTGCTAGTGTTGGGTTTGGGTTGTTTTATCAAGTGTTGTACATTTAAGATTGAGTTTTGGTTTGTAAACAGGGCTGCTGCAGAATTACGTTCTGTTGCTGCAAACCAATCGACTGGGCGTTGGTTTAGTCTACGGAAGAGGGTAGCAGAATACCCACTTTTGGGGTTGAGGGTATTCAGTCGACTGGGTCTCCAATTTTTCAGTCGACCGGTTCTATCAGTTGACTGGGCCAAGGGATTTTCAGAATTATATATACTCTCTGCAATTTGCATGTCCAGTCGATCGGGTCCCCGATCAGTCGACTAGATACTTTGTTTATAAAATGCTTTGTTTTAAAAGTGTTTTAAATGGGAATGGCGTTTTATAACTCTGATTTATTGTTAATAATGGATCTTTATGAGTGTAATAGGAGTCTTGGTGGCGTTCCACGTATCCTAAAATCGTACATGTGGTTCCAGGGCGTGACACAACTAGAAGATTGGGATAGAAAAAATCACCAAATCATCACCTGGTTTCGTAATACATCTATCAGTTCCATCTACCACCAGTTTGGTAGATTTTCTACGGTAAAATATGCTTGAGATTTCTTGGAGCACTGTTATACCACTGCTGATATGGCTCATCAGTATCAACTCCTTGGCAATCTTTATCGCATGCACCAACAACCTGGGCAATCCATCAACAATTTTCTCTCGGATATGTACTGCATCTAGGATCAACTAACTCCGTTTGAGCCCACATAAACCAATCTCTTGGATGCTGAAAGATTTTATCAATATAGGGATAAACAACTTCTGATACTCTTTTTGATGGTCCTTAAAGATGACTTTGAACATCCGTGCTTGTCGCCTTCACCGTAGCCCTCTACCCTACCTTAGAACAAGCTGTCTCTGAGCTTCACTCAGAGGAAAACCGTCTTGCCACTCTCAAGACTCATTTTATAGATGCGGTTCTTGTTGTTCACAAAGACCCTCCCTCTAATTTCAAAAATAACCATTCAACCTCTTCCGAACAACAATGTAACTATTGTAAGTTTCCAGGACATGTTCTCTTGAATTGTCCCACTCGCGTACTGCAAGAAACTTGGACTTGGTCACTATCAAAGCGACTGTTTTAGGAATCCCAACAAAAACTCCAACAACAACATGTCCCGAGGAGGTTCTTCCAAATCTACCAATACGTCCCATAGAGGTCCATCCAGATCTGCTACTACAACTAACGAAAGTCCATCATCTGCTACACCTATTGAAGAAAGTTTTTCTGTTGCTCCTCTCGAGGATCTCCTCAAACAAGTTCTTGCCCACTCTAGTAATACACCTTCCACTCCTATGTCTGTCACCTCAGGTAACTCTTCTTGGTTTTTTGACTCCGCCTGTTGTAATCACTTGACCTCTAATCCTACCATTTTCTCAACTAAACATTCTGCTCATCAAACACCAACCATTCACACTGTTGACGATTCACACATGTTTGTGAATCATATTAGTAGCATTTTAACTTCTCACACAACCCTTCTACATACCTATTTCATTCCCAAACTGACTTTGAATCTCATATATGTTGGTCAACTTTGTGAATCTGGTCTCACTATTGTCTTTCTTCCTCTGATTGTTGTGTGTAGGATCTAAAGATAGGACAGACTATTGGGATAGGCCGTAAAGTTAGAAGACTCTTTGAGCTCATCAGTCTCTACATACTGCCTTACCTTTCTTTAACTACTCAAACTGTCGTCTCTATCACATCCACTCCATCTCTTAGTACTTGGCACAACCGCTTAGGACATGCTTCTACTAGTCGTCTACAAATTCTAGGGTATAGGGGTTAATTAGGATCCATCAATATTGAGCATTTTGATTGTCTTTCTTGTCAACTTGCTAAATAATTGGCATTTCCATTTAATAAAAGTAATTCTATTTCATCTGCATGGTTTGATTTGATACATTCTGATGTTTAGGGACCTTCTCCCGCTTTCATTATGGGGGGAGCTAGGTACTATGTCATTTTTGTTGATGATTATTCTCAGTACACTTGGTTATATCTCATGAAGAATCAGTCTGAATTACCCCAGTTGTACTTCAATTTTGCTAACATGGTCAAAACCCAATTTTCTCGTCATATAAAATGTTTCGTGCTGACAATGTCATTCCCCGGAACTGCCCAAACGATTCTAGGACACGTGGCATGCCACCAAATTCTTACATAAGTGGTTAAAGTTCCTAAATAAGTTTAAAATAAGATTAACCAAAGAAGCTCAGCCAACAAAGGACAAAATCATGTCTTTGCAATCAGCCAAAAACCCTATTTTAGCAAATAGTAAATTCTTAAATAATATTACCAAATCACAAGTTGAAATCAACACTAATGCTTTAAACCATTTAAAATCAAACCAATGTCACAAATATGAGCTTCCAAGTTCAAGCAAGAGTTTTTAAATACTCTAATAAAAGTACTAAATATAACCATTTACAACCAACCAATTCAATACTTGTGATGACTACAACTCTTATAAAACAAGAGCTAGGTTATCTAGTTGGAATATTACAGGAGTTAAGAATTCACTTACAAAAAGAAGTTAAAACTATAAATATTACATAAGTCTTGCCAACCCAAAATACAACATTCACTATTCTCGAATTTAAACTAATTACAGACATATTACAAGTTTCGAACTAAAAAGGCAAGTAACTATTAACAAGGTTACAACTCCTCCCAATCCATAAGCTAGCCAAGCCACTTCCCAGCTCACTTCCCCAATTCCTCGCCACGGTCACCTACGATGGTTATTCAATAACCACTACAATATATAAGCTATATGCTTGTGAGCAATGCCAATCATGAACATGGATAATAAACATGCTCAATTCAACATATTACAAAGTACTATAGTCTCAGACAATTACTAGTTCACTCCCACCACTACCGGCTAGCCCGCGGCTCCACTATCCAAGTCTACGTGACTAGTCATGACCCACGCCCCTCACACGTGCAGTTCCATTGGCCTCTGGCGACCGTGGTCGTCACCACAAAGATTACCTCATGGTGGTATAGAACTAGCAATTTCCAATGACCGAAATAGGCAACTCAATATGCTCATTTAATCATTACACCGTGCATTCACAAATAAATTGGGCCTAATTTAGCCACATGAATTTTGCCCAATAATAAACTACATAAATTAAATTAAACAAATTAGGCATGCTTTGGCATCACAATTGAACCCAACATGAAAATCATCCAAATATCAAAATTAACAATACTCACCTCTTGGGTTTCACTCCTAATTATGAAATTAAAGCCCTACTATGAACTTGGTACAAATTCTATACATAAATTACAAGTTATGAGCTTAAACCCCAAAATGGGTAGCGGAAAAACTATCACAGAACTCAATAAAATTAGTACCAATAGATTAGATTCACCCCCAGGAGTCCGAATATGTAGCCTGTTTTGAAAACCGACGTCGTTCGGCTCGTCAACCGTCGTTGAGAACGTCATTGAATTCCGTCGTATTTCTCGTCTTCCTCTCTGTACGTATTGTCTCTCAACTGATTTAAACATATTAGGGATGAAGAGTCACCCCCTTTAGGTGGCTTAATTATATAACTTTTCCATTTTTGCTATGACACCCCCACTAGTTTACTAGTTTTGCAATTACACCCCTACTAATCATGAAACTGTATTAAAACTATCCCAAACCTAAATAGGTATTTGTCTATGTCTCGCATGGGTCCCATAAGTGGTCCTATATAATTATATGAAGTTGCTAATTAGCTTACTAATTATATAATGTGTTCAATTCGTGCTCACAAAGGTACCACTAGTTGACCCCAAAAGTGGTCACCACCTAATAACATGATATTATTAACAAACCAAACCAAACCAAACCAAACCAAACCAAACCAAGCCTTGTGTCCCAATCAATTGGGGTCGGCTATATGAATCATTTTTCTCCATTCTGCATGATCAAGAGTTATATGCTCGTTTAAATTATATATATTCATATTTTGTTGCACTACATATTCTCAAGTCAGTCTAGGTCTACCTCTCCCTCTAACCATTCCAGGCACTACGATCTTATCACTCTTTCGCACAGGTGCATCTACAGGCCTTCGTTGCACATGGCCGAACCATCTAAGTCTTATTCTCCCTCAACTTGTCCTCAATATGTGTCACTCCTACAATCTCTCGGATGTACTCATTCTAATTTTATCTTTCCTAGTCTTACCACACATCCATCTTAGCATCCTCATCTTCGCTACACTCACTTTGCTAATGTGTTGTTTCTTAGTTGCCCAACACTCTGTCCCGTAGAGCATAGCTTGCCTAATAGCTGTCCTATAAAATTTTCCTTTCAATTTTGCTGGTATTCTCCGATCACACAATACTCCAGAAGCACTCCTCCACTTAAGCCAGCCCCCTTTAATTCTATGGGTCACGTCATCACCAATCTCTCCGTCTCTACTGATCATTGAACCTAGATAGCGAAAGTGTTCCCTTTTTTGGGATCTCATGATCTTCGATCTTCACTACTTCGTTGTCTCTACTTCCACTGTTGCTAAAAGTACATTCCATGTATTCTGTTTTCGTCATACTTATCTTTAGCCCCTTAGTCTCCAATGCTTCTCTCCAAGCTTCTAGTTTAGTGTTGAGTCCCCTTTTAGTCTCATCAACCAAGACAATATCATCTGCAAACAACATACACCATGGGACCTCATCTTGAATGTGTCTAGTCAATTCATCCATAATTAGGGCGAACAAATAAGGGCTCAAGGCCGACCCCTGGTGCAGGCCTACAGTAATTGGGAATTCGCTTGTTTCTCCGACTGGTGATCTAATTGTAGTAACCGCATCATCATATATATCCTTCACCACGTCAATATAACCCTTGGTCACTCCTTTCTTCTCTAGCACCCACCAAATTAAATATCTAGGCACTCTATCATAAGCTTTCTTTAAATCAATAAAAACTATATATAGATCTTTTTTCTTCTCTCTATACTTTTCCATTAGTCTTCTAAGTAAATAAATTGCTTCCATAGTTGATCTCCCAGGCATAAATCCAAACTGATTTTCTGATACTGATGTTGCGCCTCTTAAGCAATGCTCCATCACTCTCTCCCATAGCTTCATAGTATGGCTCATCAACTTAATACCTCTATAATTGTTGCATTGTTGTACATCTCCTTTACTCTTATATATAGGCACTAGGATGCTCTTCCTCCACTTATCAGACATTTTTCTAGTCATTAAAATCCTATTAAAAGCTTTTGTAAGCCTAGATGCCCCCACATCTCCCAAGCATTTCCAAACCTCAATGGGGATCCCATCTGGTCCTAAGGCCTTGTTGGGTTTTATCTTCTTCAAAGCAAAATCCACCTCAAACTTCCTTATTCTCCGATAGAATCTGTATTCTCTAGTTTCATCGTAACTTCCAGTTTCTTCTTCATTGTGTTATCCATATATTTTTCATTCAGAAACTTCTCAAAATAGCTCTTCCACCTTTCCTTAATCTCTTCGTCGTTCACTAATACCCTAGAGTCATCGCTTTTTATACACTTAACCTGATTAATGTCTCTTGTTTTCCTTTCTCTCGACTTAGCAAGCTTATAAATACATTTTTCTCCCACTCTAGTGTCTAGTTTGGTGTAGAAGGCGTCATAGGCTTCCATTTTAGCAACTTTAACTGTCCTTTTAACCTCCTTATTTGCACATTTATAGCTTTTGAAGTGTTCCTCACTTCTATCATTTTGCCACTTCTTAAAGCAATCCTTTTTGGTTTTACTGCAGCTTGTACCTCTTCATTCCACCACCAAGTATCTTTAGAAGCCAACCCTCTTCCCTTCGACTCTCCGAGGACCTCCTTCGATATTCTCGTGATGCACCTTGCCATTCTATCCCACATAGTATTGCTTCCATCTTCCAAATTCCAAGGTGCTTCTGCATACATTCTCTCTTGGAATATTGCTAGTTTCTCGCCTTTAAGGTTCCACCACCTAGTTCGCGGGTTTATAGGGTCTTTTCTAGTACGACATTGTCCTTTTATATGGATATCTAAAATAGTAAGTCTATGTTGAGATGTTAAACACTCTCCTAGGATGACCTTACAGTCTTTACATGCTAAGCGGTCTGCCTTTCTCACAAGGAACAAATCGATCTGGCTTCTATTAGATCCACTCTTAAAGGTTATCAAGTGTTCTTCCCTCTTTTTCAAAAATGTGTTTGCTACTTCAAGATCATATGGTACTGCGAAATCTAAAATACTCACCCCTGGCACATTCTAATCTCTAAAACCATACCCTACATGCACCATCTCATATCCAGTTCTATCTTTGCCTACACGGCCATTAAAATCTCCACCTATAATTATCTTCTCTCCTCCCGGTATTTCTTGCATTAAAGCGTCCAACTCATCCCAAAATTGTCTTTTAGTGTGATCATCCAATCCTACTTGGGGCGCATATGCACTAATCACATTAATTATATCCACTCTAACTACCAGTTTGATAAGCAATATTCTGTCTCCTTTCCTCGTGACTGTCACAACTTTATCCTTGAGGTTCTTGTCAACCACAATTCTGACACCATTTCTATGCCTATCATTCCCTGTATAGAATATCTTATACCCGGTCATTTCTACCTCCTTAGCTTTCTCTCCAACCCACTTTGTTTCTTGTAAACATACTACATTAACCTTCCTTCTAATCATAGTGTCTACTAGTTCCATAGCTTTACCTGTTAAGGTTCCTATATTCCAAGTTGCTAACCTAAGCCTATAGTTCTGGACTAGCTTCTTTACCCGTGGTGGCTCAGATGAGGGTGGGAATCCTTGCTTATTTAACACCGCACCCGGGCGTCGATGCGGCGCCCCTTGCACATTTTTTGAAACAACCGAAGGCAGGCGCAACGAGTCGCTTAAAGGGAACGCCCTAGCATTTACACGAGTATTCATATTTGGATTCATATCATAAGGATCCGACGGTTTTTTTTACGTGCTGACCGTCGAGCTACCTAAAGCACTAACCCTCCTCTTTTATCCGGGCTTGGGACCGGCAGTGTTGAAATAACCCAGGCAGAGTTTCATGGTATTATTAACAATAAAAAAATAAATCATTTAAGCCTTAATAAACATTTAGGCACATAGGGTGTTCCACATATTGTTGTCACGTCTCAACTGGGACCCATCCACACATATCCCAAGTTGGGATTGCCATACTGGACATAACTGAGTTCCCAACTGGACACCCATAATCAACTTAGTGAGTTAATCTCACCTCCAACTAAATGTCACATAACACATTAATTAACATTAACTCATAATTATGCATGCTAAAGCAATATTAAATATAAACCACGGGAGCGGGTGTCACATCTCTCCCCTCCTTAAAAATGAGTTTGTCCCCAAACTCGTAGTACCTCAAGTTTTGAACAAGAATGGATACTTCTCTTTCATTTCATCTTCTCTTTCCCACGTGGCTTCCTCAACAGAATGATTTCGCCACAGCACCATGACTAAAGAAATAGTCTTCGTCCGCAAAACTTGTTCTTTTTTGTCAAGAATCTTGACTGGATGCTCGATATATGTCAAGTCCTCTCTGACTTCCAACGGTTCTGGAACAATCACTTTCCTCAGATCCGATAAACATCTTCTTAACATTGATATATGAAAATACATCGTGTACATTAGCCAACTCCAGCAGATAGGCTACTGGTCAAACTCTGCCAATGATCTCAAATGGCCCAACATACCTTGGATTCAACTTCCCACGTTTCCTAAACCTCGTAATACCCTTTGAAGGTGATACTTTCAAGAATACTTTTCAAGTCTGCATAGCTTTTATATCTACTTTGGCTCTGTTTGAAGCCGTTGTTGTATTATCTTTATCTTCTCTGTAGTTTGCTGAACAATTTCAGGCCCTATCAATCTCCTCTCACCAACCTCAGTCCAAAAAAGTGGATAACGACATTTATGCCCATATAAAGCTTCAAAAGGTGCCATCCCAATACTAGATTGATAACTATTATTATAAGCAAATTCTACCAATGGCAAGTGCTCTTCCCAATCACCTTTAAAATCCAAAACACAAAGTCGAAGCATATCTTCAAGTACTTGAATTAGACGTTCTGGTTGTCCATCGGTTTGAGGATGAAAAGTTGTACTGAAACTTAATTTAGTCCCCATTGCTTTCTGCATTCCTTGCCAAAATCTTGATGTAAATGCACTATCTCGATCTGAAACTATAGATACTGGAACTCCATGAAGTCTCACAATTTCTTGAACATACAATTCAGCTAATTTCTTCGAATCATTGGTCTTGATCGATAGAAAATGTGCCGACTTGGTCAATCGATCAACGATTACCCATACACTGTCATTTGACCTTCTAGATCTCGGTAAGCCTCCCACGAAGTCCATTGTAATATTTTCCCATTTCCACTCTGGTATAGGTAGTGGTTCCAATTTTTCCGCTGGTTTTTGATGTTCTACTTTCACCCTCTGACAAACCACACACTTTGCCATGTGTTCTGCTACTTCACGTTTTATCCCTGACCACCAATAGATCTCTCACAAATCACGATACATTTTAGTACTACCCGGATGGATTGAGTACCTTGTATTGTGTGCCTCTTCCAAAATTACTTCCTTGATACCATCTATATTGGGTACACAAACCCGATTCTTGAATTTCAACATACCATTCTCAAAAGTAAATTCTGGTTGCTTACCTTTAGGCATCTCATCATGAATCTTCTTCAATATTGGATCTTGAAGCTATTTTGCTTGGATTTCATCAATAAGGGACGGCTGCACAACAATAGCTGACATTAAAGCACCTCTGGTTCCTGGAATCACCTCCAACTTTTGCTGCTCCATTTCTCGAATTAACTTTTATTATGAAGTCAAAATATAGGCTAAGTTATTTGTTGACTTTCGACTCAACGCATCAGCCACCACATTAGCTTTCCCTGAATGATACTGGATTGTTAAGTCATAATCCTTCATTAATTCCAACCACCTTCTCTGCCTCATATTCAAATCCCGCTGTGTAAACAAATACTTTAAACTTTTATGATCAGTGTAGATTTCGCACTTTTTTCCATACAGATAATGCCTCCAAATCTTCAAAGCAAAGATAACCGTCGCTAACTCAAGATCATGTGTTGGGTAATTCACCTCATGTGGTCTTAATTATCGCGAGGCATATGCTATCACATTATTATTTTGAATTAGTACACAACCCAAACCTCGATATGAAGCATCACTATATATCACAAACCCTGCAGTACCTGAAGGAATGGTCAATATTGGTGCTGTCATCAAACGAGTCTTCAATTCAACAAAACTTTCCTCACACTCTGGACTCCAAACGAAAGGAACATCTTTTCGCATAAGTTGTGTCATTGGCATCGTAATTCTTGAAAAAATTTCCATGAACCTTTGGTAATATCCAGCTAGTCCCAAGAAGCTTCGTACTTCTGGCACACTTGTTGGCGACTTCCAATTGGCGACAGCTTCAATCTTTTGCAGATCTAATGATACCCCCTCTTTCGATATCACGTGTCTCAGAAATGCTATCTCAGTTAACCAAAATTCACATTTCTTCAACTTTCCGAACAACTTCTTTTCACGGAGTCACTGTAGAACCAACCGTAGATGTCCCTCGTGATCTTCTACACTCTTGGAATATATTAGGATATCATCTATGAAGACAATTACAAACTTGTCCAGATTGTCTTTGAACACTGGATTCATCAAATCCATAAATGTTGCCGGTGCATTTGTAACTCCAAAAGGCATGACAAGAAATTCATAATGACCATAACAGGCCCTGAACGTTGTATTCTCCACATCCTCTTCTTTGACTTTTAATTGATGGTAACCTGATCTCAAATCAATCTTGGAAAAGACTTAGGCTCCTTGGAGCTGATCAAACAAGTCGTTGATCCTAGGCAACGAATACTTGTTCTTAATAGTTAGCTTGTTGAGTTCTCGATAATTGATACACATCCTCAGAGTCCCATCTTTCTTCTTGACAAACAAAACTGGTGCACTCCACGGCGATACACTAGGTCGAATGAATCCCTTATCTAGAAGATCTTGCAGCTGAATCTTCAGTTATTTCAACTCCACCGGTGCAATTCTGTATGGTGTTTCCGACACTGGCTAAGACCCCGAGGCTACTTCAATGGTAAATTCAATTTCCCGCTCAACTAGTACATCAGGTAGATCCTCAAGAAACACATATGGGAATTCCTGTACAACTGAAATATCTTCTACTTTAGTCCCTGTGACCCGTGTGTCAATTATTGAACATAAGAACCCCCGACAACCTTGTTTCAACAATTTGCCTGCTCGAATTGC
The DNA here is from genome assembly GCA_033977485.1 of Hydrangea macrophylla. Lineage (NCBI taxonomy): Eukaryota > Viridiplantae > Streptophyta > Magnoliopsida > Cornales > Hydrangeaceae > Hydrangea > Hydrangea macrophylla. Next base: position 56,356,669 of record CM066988.1, on the reverse strand, counting down.
TGAAACCAAATATGATGGTGCTACAACACCAGTTCCCTGAAAGCTAAACTCCCCTTGTCCCATTGGTCGAAAAGTAATTCTTTTCTGTTCACAATCGATAGTAGCTTGGTTCACGGATAACCAGTCCATACCCAAAATCACATCAAAATAATTAATGACCAACGTAATTAAATTTATTGTCAAAAACCTATCATTTATCCTGATTTTACATGCTTTAAATATTGATGAAGTCACCATAGGTTTACTTAAGGGTAATGATATTGACAAATCATACCCTAAAGGTTCTGACATGCTGTCTAAGTGTTTAACAAATTCATGTACAACAAAAGATTGTGTTGAACCTGAATCTATTAAAACATATGTCGGGTGTGAGCAAATGAGTAATGTGTAATAACCTGCATTTTCTTGCATTGTCATATTTAAAATTAAATATACATTGTCTGCCTTTATTTAAATTTCAATTCTTATGTGTAAGATTTATTTCTTGATTGATCTCATAATTGAAATTACTTTTAGGGTCAAAATGCGATTTTTATAAAATTTGGCAATACCTGTGTTGAATTTCAAATATGTATTTCCAAAACGGTGAAAATAAATTCTTTTAACTCAAACTGAATTTTTATAAAACCGGAAAATTGTTTCTTTCAATAAAATGAATTCTCTGTATTTTTGTGATGAACACCGTGTCACGAAAATACCAGTTTAGGTTTAAAACTGTCCGCGCAGTGCTAAACTTCCACAGATTTTGGAAGTGACTGATTGGACAATTACTTTATATACAATTAATGTTGCTAATGATTTTCCTTAGGCCTTGTTTGGCAATGCTTGTAGTATGTGTGTTTTTCTAATGCCATAAGCTTAAATTCCCAAACACACCTTGACCCCTATCGATCTACACTACCCTTTCAATATTAGTGGAGCTATATGTGCATTAGTGTATGTTTACATCATCTTGCATATTCCTTATAAACTACCAATTAATTAGAAGTTAGTGGTTAATAATTATATTGTTAGGCCATTATGCTTGGTTATTTATACACTAATATTAGTGGAGCTATATGTGCATTAGTGTATGTTTACATCATCTTGCATATTCCTTATAAACTACCCATTAATTAGAAGTTAGTGGTTAATAAGTGGATTGTTAGGCCATTGTCTCCAAGTGGAAGCTTGGTTATTTATACACTCACATACTCTCTCAAACACACACATTCTACACTTCTAGCGTAGAGAGCTTGAGAGAGTCACATAGAGAGATAAGAGAGTACAGAGAGTTCATAATTTCAGAATTTGAAGAGCTCAATCCTCCATAGCCAAAGCTTGAAATTGGAGATTCTTAATTCTTGTATTTCTTTCTCAACAACTTCTTCAATCTATATCACGGTGAGTGTTACTAACTCACTCAAAATGTAACTCATTCATTATTTACTGATTTAGGTAGTTAATTTTAAGATTCACCATTGATGATGTACGTTGAAGTTTATAGTTTGAAAAATTGGAGATTTTCCAAACTTAATCAAAATGAGTTTTTAGAGTTGATTTAGGAAGATTATAGTCCCTAGTGACTACTGTCAAAGTATTAGACCTTAAATTGTCCCAATGAGAAAGTATATTAGAAATTAAATCTAATATTTTCTCTTTTAATTTTAACAGTAGCAGAATTTTGTTTTCAGATTTTTGTTAAGAAAGCGAAGGAAATTTAAGATTCTGCCCGCGTTGTCCCAAGCAAAACTCGATTCTGCACACTTTTTGTCTAATGCAATTTTCTCAGATTCTGCACCGTTTGGGCAGAAAACGAGGATTACAGTAGCAGAGAAAGTATATTAGAAATTAAATCTAATATTTTCTCTTTTAATTTTAACAGTAGCAGAATTTTGTTTTCAGATTTTTGTTAGGAAAACGAAGGAAATTTAAGATTCTGCCCGCGTGGTTCCAAGCAAAACTCGATTCTGCACACTTTTCATCTAATGCAATTTTCTCAGATTCTGCACCGTTTGGGAAGAAAACGAGGATTACAGTAGCAGTTTTTTTTTTGTAAAACGAAAAAAAAAAAAAACTGTTTTCCAAAATATGATTTCTGTTTTTCCAGAAACGAATCTGTTTTTGTTTTGTAAAATATATATAGAATCTGTTTTAAGATTGTTGAAAAAAAAAAAAAAGAAAAAAAAAAAATTTACATTGATTACAACTAATTAATAAGACGAAGCTACTGCACAAACTCGCGCCACCACCGCGCGAGCGACTCGCGCGAGCGGCCCGCGCGCGCGATTTCTGGCAGTTTCTAGTTTTGCTTGTTTTGTGGTCAGGGACTGTTTGGGATGAAATTTAAAGTACTGTTAAGGTTCTGTTTGGAAATTTATTAACACAGAATGCTATTAGTTATGTTTAAAATGATTAAGGCAATGAATTACGAATTTTCAATCCCCGTACGCGCATTATTTCTATAATTCTGTGAATTCCTTTATGTTTAAAGTTTGATGACATTCATATGGAGTCTGTTGTTCATGCATGTGGGTGTCAGTCAGTGTGGAAAGAGTAATGGTCAGTGTGAAAAGAGTATGAGATTGAGATTGAGATTGAGATTTGCAGTTGTGGTTGTGGTTATGGTTGAGGTTACGGCGAGGGTATCTTTGAAATGCGACGGTGGCAAATATGGACACTCCCTGACGCCCATGGAAGCGTTAAAGTGTGTGACGCCGAACTTGGACACTCCCTGGCACTCGTGGTAGTGCTAAAGTGTGGCCTACGGACACTCCCTGATACTCGAGTCTGGATACTGTGTGAGGGGTTGCCCCGGTATTTGCATGGCTGTTAGGGTAATCAAAGTGTGAGGCAATGGACACTCCCTGGTACCCCGGACCAAAGTGTGAGGCAAACTGGACACTCCCTGGCGCCCCGTTGCTAAAGTGTGGCTATCTTAGTGTTTCAAAGATACCAGGAGTAGGATAGTGGTGTAATGACCCGTAATTTAATAAGGGGTATTTTAGTAATTTATACATAAATTTGGACCCAATTATTTTTGGTATATTATTTTTTTCCCAACTTGAAAAAAAAAATTAGTGTTGTATTATTGCTTACATAGATATAAATGTACCCACATGTTTAAAACTTTGTGCAATTGGACCATACCTTGGGACCCACATTTTAGCTACTTAAATTTTGACCACACACAAACAATACATACACTCTCTCTCTCTACACTCTTTTGGCCGGCCATCTTGGGGGAGTAAACCCATTTCTTTTACTTCATTTTTCTCTCATCTCTTTATTCTTTCACCTCTTCATCTTCTTCCCTTCTCTTCCCCTCTCAAAAATTTCTCCATGGAAGCAAATCAAGAGCTTGAAGGCCTCCATTTTCTTAGGGATTCAAGGTGCTAGAAGCTAAGGGTTTCAACTTGGTGAAGATTAGAAGCAAATAGAAGTTCTCTTTCTCTTTTTTCTCAAGCCCTAAGTTGGAATTGGGAGTTCTTTGGATTTCTCCAAGAACAAGGTAGATTTTCTATGTATTGACACACTTTAATTCCTATTTCTAAGTATGATGATGCATGTGTGTTGATTGTTGGGTAAATTTCTAGGGCTATGTAGTATATCATTAACTTAGGTCCTAGATCCTATGAAACTACATGTTCATGTGTCCATGGGTGCATTTTATTTCCTCCTTCAAAGTATGAATTGCAAAACTTGTTGGTGAAACCCTTGGATTTGATGAATTGCCCTAACCTAGTTCTCTTTAAATTTCTTGACTTAGAATGGAACTATGTGATTTACATGCTTAAGTTAATATCTATGTGCTTACTTGTCTACTTGCTAGTTGAAATCCATGTTAGAAGTTAAGTTGGAGATGTTAGCTTTGGTTATTGGAATTGCATGTGTAGAGGTCATGAGTTACTATACAAATTTTACCATTTGTGATTCAAGGTGTGCAAAATGTGCTTAATTCCAGCTTATTTGAGCTCATAACATGAATTTTATTATTGTTCCTTTGATTTCTCAACAATAATGCATAAGACATTATACATTGATTAGTGGACATGACATTGCATAAGCATTGACATTGGTTGAGTGAATCAAAGGGGTTCATAGCATTTGTGCCATATCGGCAAAGACATTGCATACACATGATATGCGTTGAAAAGATCCCTCATAAGGAAGGGCATAAAATGAGATGATATGGAAATCCGGATGCGGGTTGTGATGTGAGACAGGGTGGACGTACCTAAGAACGTGCCAAACGCTAACTTATAGCCGACTAGCTATCGGAAGGTTAGTATGCTAAGTTCCCAGTGGGGGATTGCTCGCAGTCCGGTAACGAGGGGAGTGAACGATTATATGCATGGCTAAGAAGCCTTACATTTGCATTGCCTCGGTGGCAACCTCATTGCATCGCATTTCATCCTTAGTCATAGAAATTACTTTGTGTCTTTACATACATTATCTACTTAGCCGTCGCGCTAAGGGACTACGATCACAAATCTTTTTGCAGGAAATATTGACAAGGGGAAAGACCCCAAGTCCGAGTGAAGGGTGGGATTAAAGGTATCCTCTTTTTGAAGCCTCTTGTTGGAGGACTTTGTTTTGAGAGCTAGCTCGTGGATGGAAAGGGGGACATGTAATTTATGTGATCTAGTATCATGGAATAGGATTAGATCAATAGAATTGCATGTACTAATTCATATGAACATTGAATATGAAATCTGTAATAGCTAGGCTCACTTTCTTTTGGGACCGGCACACGTTGGCCGCGTCGTTGTGTTGTGTACATATTTAAAACTTCATGTATGTTGCAAAGAACCTCTCTTTTGTCTTAATATCTCTTGACTTGGATGTATCCTAACTCTTTTAAAGACTTGAAGCTCTTTGATGTTTATATAGAATCTCTTTTAATGCCTTATGTATGTGTGTTGATTTTAATCCTTGCCGGATTTGTCCATTTGGCTTTTAAAGGAAATGTCTTAAAATCTCCCTCCCCCATTTTCCCTCTCTCTAATCTCGTTCCATTTCCTAAACTTTCTTTTCTTTTATTCATGTTGGAATGGTATTTCTTTTTTTTAAATGTTTCCGAATGTGAAAATACACGTGCGTGTGTGCTTAGAATACCTTCCCTCTGTCTCTCTCCCTATCTCTCCCAATGTCTCTCTCCCAATCTCTCCCTCTCCCCTTCTTTCTCTCTATTACCTCTTTTACCTCTCGTTCTCATTATGTTTCGAACGTATAAAGTCCCGGTTGGTTTACACACATGTTATACACCTTTTCAGACTTGTGTATGTATGTTTTAGATGCAAAATCCGAGGATTTAACGGGAATGGGCACGCATGCGAAATGCTGCCAAAATGCTGTCAAAACTGCTGTCAAAAAAAATACTGCTACTGTTTTTCTTATTTTCTGTCCAAACGGTGAGGAACTGAGAAAATATCAGTCGGGAAAAGTTGTCCGGAATTACGTTTTACATGGGACAATGCGGACGGAATATCAGATTTCAAAATATACGAGTGTCGAAAATCTTTTTAAAGTTTCAGCAACATAGAAAATTAATCCTGGGACTTATTGTAGCAGTGAGCTTTTTCTGCCCAAACGGTGAGGAACTGAGAAAATATCAGTCGGGAAAAGTTGTCCGGAATTACGTTTTACATGGGACAACGCAGGCGGAATATGAAATTTCTAATGGCATAATTATTTACAAACTGTTAAAAGTTCAGCTAACACAAATGATCTTTTATCATTCTTTTCTTTTGTATCTTTCTTTCTTTCCTTGCACTTCGACAGTCGGGGCGTTACAAGTGGGTTGTTGGGTTTTGTCGAGAGAAAAGAGTCGGTCAGATGAGATGGTGCATCGTTCTCATACACGGTCACATATGTGAATTTATCTTTTAAATTATGTTGTGGTTGTTTTCTAAACGAGCTCTTTATCTTAAATATAAACTTGTGGATTTAAATGGAAATGGGAAAAAGGTAAATGAGTATGTTTTACATTCAAAGTTATGTTTTTAATACTCACCAGCTTCTTGAAGCTGACGGCGTTGATGCGTCCTGGACATTCGTGTTCAGGCTTTTCAGGTTATAATCAGGAGGAAACTTATGACTACGCTAACTGAGAATGGCGGCTTTTGGAATGAGAAACTTGCTTAATGATTATATGTCTTTAAGTTATAACTGGGTTTGTAATAAGGATAACTGTAATAGACACTAAGTTATTGTTTTGTTTTAAGGCGGCTTGTGCCTTAGTAGACCCCGTACTGTAATATGTAATAAGTTAGAAAAAATTTTTATAAGCCTTGATTGCTCTACTCTGATTAATGGTTTTACGTTGTTCGACGTTTGGGACGGAATCGATCCTTCAAACTGTCGCGACCTACGGGTCCATAAAGGAAATTAAACGCTTTCCATATTTATGCTACGTCGGGGCGTGACATAATGTACCTGATACCACGGAATCAGTAGCTGCGGCATCCCCCGGTGTTAGACGAAAATACCTTCCTTGTCTTTGCTTAGGCTCTTTCCCTTTTTTCACACTTGTTCCTGGTTTTGTCCCAGTTGAAGCTACAGAACTTGTCCCTCGCTGTTGTCTTGTTGGGCAATCTTTTGCTTGATGTCCAGGCTGTCCACATTCAAAGCATTTTCCTCTCATATCTGGATTTATACTCGTTGTACTTTGAGTTCGAGCTTGTAAACAATTCCTCGCTATATGCCCTTTCTGCTGACATATATTACACACAAGTGTCAAGTGGCATACTCCCCCATGCTGACAATTACAAGTTGGACATAATGGGCGACTTTCTCTAGAAAAGGAACTTCCCCTTTGGACTCCCGAGCTAGAACTAGAACCTCGTAAGAATGGCTTCTTAAAGAAGCCTTATCCTTTAATCTTCCCCTCGGCTGGCCACTTATTCTGTTGACTCTATTTATACTTGTCAATATCTCTTTCTGCTATCAAAGCAACATCTTGTACATCAGCCACTTTTCAAAGTTGGTGTGTATCAACTCGGCTTCTAATGTTATCCTGTAGTCCCTCCTCGAACTTCCGTGGTCTATCCACCTCTCTTGGTACTGTTCGATGTGCAAAATTGAAGTAAACTGTTATACTTGTTGCATACTCATTTACTGTCATATCCCCTTGTTGTAGATTTGCAAACTCACGGCCCATCTGAGTCTTGACGGATGCTAGAAAGTATCGCTTATAGAAAACTTTCACAAATCTATTCCAGGTCTCAGGTGCCCCTTGCTCAATCACATTTACCTAACAGTTCTGGGCTTCACCTTTCAAAGTATCAGTAGCACATATTATCTTCTCCCCATTTGTACACTCCACTGACCAAAAGATTCGTTCCATATCCATTACCCAATGATCAGCTTGTGATGGATCTGAGCCACCATCAAATTGACTAGGTTTTCTTTTATAAAATTGTTCAATGACTCCCCGTTCAGCCCGTGGTTGTGGGTTTGTAGGTCTATCACCACCCATTCGATCACTTACTGCCCTTACGAAATTGCTTACTACATCTTCTAGATGGTCCAACCTCGAATGAGGTGAATGTTCCCGATTCGGATCCATTTTCTTACTTATCAGTCAATTTACATAAATATATTGCATGCCATTCCAACATGTTATATAACAACATAGCAACAATTATTCATATGCATTCATAAAATGCATCTACATGCTCATCATCTACACGTACTCTCAATCGTCGTCTCTCGTACCCAAGGTTCTAAGCCTATCGCTCTGATACCACTAAATGTCACGCCCCGGCCCAAACGATTCTAGGACACCACCAAGGCCTTACATAAGTGGTTAAAGTTTCAAAATAAGTTTAAAATAAGCTTAACCAAATAAGCTCAACCAACAAAGGACAAAATCCTGTCTTTGCAATCAGCCAAAAACCCTGTTTTAGCAAATAGTAAATTCTCAAATAATATTACCAAATCACCAGTTGAAATCAACACTAATGCTTTAAACCATTTAAAATCAAACCAAAGTCACAAGTATCAGCTTCCAAGTTCAAGCAAGATTTTTTAAATACTCTAATAAAAGTACTAAATATAACCATTTACAACCAACCAATTCAATACTTGTGATGACTACAACTCTTATAAAACAAGAGCTAGGTTATCTAGTTGGAATATTACACGAGTTAAGAATTCACTTATAACAAGAAGTTAAAACTAGAAAAATTACATAAGTCTTGCCAACCCAAAATATAACATTCACTATTCTCAAATTTAAACTAATTACAAACATATTACAAGTTTAGAACTAAAAAGGCAAGTAACTATTAACATGGTTACAACTCCTCCCAACCCATAAGCTAACCAAGCCACTTCCCAGCTCACTTCCCCGATTCCTCGCCACGGTCACCTACGATGGTTATTCAATAATCACTACAATATATAAGCTATATGCTTGTGAGCAATGCCAATCATGAACATGGATAATAAACACGCTCAATTCAACATATTACAAAGAGCTATAGTCTCAGGCAATTACTAGTTCACTCCCACCACTATCGGCTAGCCCGCAGCTCCACTCCCCAAGTCCACGTGACTAGTCATGACCCACGCCCTCACACGTGCGGGTCCCATAGGCCTCTGGCGACCGTGGTCATTACCACAAAGATTACCTCATGGTGGTATAAAACTAGCAATTTCCATTGACCCAAATAGGCAACTCAACATGCTCATTTAATCATTACACCGTGAATTCACAAATAAATTGGGCTTAATTTAGCCACATGAATTTTGCCTAATAATAAACTAAATAAATTAAATTAAACAAATTAGGCATGCTTTGGCATCACAATTGAACCCAACATGAAAATCATCCAAATATCAAAATTAACAACACTCACCTCTTGGGTTTCGTTCCTAATTGTGAAATTAAAGCCGTACTATGAACCTGGTACAAATCCTATACATAAATTACAAGTTATGAGCTTAAACCCCAAAATGGGTAGCGGAAAAACTATCACAGAACTCAATAAAATTAGTACCAATAGATTAGACTCACCCCCAGGAGTCCGAATATGTAGCCTATTTTAAAAACCGACGTTGTTCGGCTCGTCAACCGTCGTCGAGAATGTCACTGAATTCCATCGTATTTCTCATCTTCCTCTCTGTACGTATTGTTTCTCAACTGATTTAAACATATTAGGGATGAAGAGTCACCCCCTTTAGGTGGCTTAATTATATAACTTTCCCATTTTTGCTATGACACCCCCACTAGTTTACTAGTTTTGCAATTACTCCCCTACTAATCATGAAACTGTATTAAAACTATCCCAAACCTAAATGGGTATTTGTCTATGTCTCGCATGGGTCCCATAAGTGGTCCCATATAATTATATGAAGTTGCTAATTAGCCTACTAATTATATAACGTGTTCAATTCGTGCTCACAAAGGTACCACTAGTTGACCCCAAAAGTGGTCACCATCTAATAACATGATATTATTAACAATAAAACAATAAATCATTTAAGCCTTAATAAACATTTAGGCACTTAGGGTGTTCCACATATTGCTGTCTCATCTCAACTGGGACCCATCCACACATATCCCAACTTAGGACTGCCATATTGGACATAACTGGGTTCCCAACTGGACACCCATAATCAACTTAGTGGGTTAATCTCACCTCCAACTAAATGTCACATAACACATTAATTAACATTAACTCATGATTATGCATGCTAAAGCAATATTAAATATAAACTGCGGGAGCGGGTGTCACAGACAATGCTATATAATACACAGATTCTAGTATCCTCCAATTACTTCACCAAAATGGCGTACTACCACATCGTTCCTGTCCTGGTACATCCCAACAAAATGGGCGTGCTGAGCATAAACACAAACATATTTTCAACACTGTCTGTGTCCCTCCTCATATCTGTATAATGCCCTGAATGATTTTGGGGTTAAGCTGCTCTCATAGCAATTTACACCATGAATCGTGTCCCCTCCTTTGTGATCGACAATTGATCACTTTATGAGCATCTTCATGGTCATGACCCTGACTACAATACGCTTAAGGTCTTTGGGTATGCTTGAGCTTAAACCCCAAAATGGGTATCGGAAAAACTATCACAGAACTCAATAAAATTAGTACCAATAGATTAGACTCACCCCCAGGAGTCCGAATATGTAGCCTGTTTTAAAACCGACGTCATTCGGCTCGTCAACCGTCGTCGAGAACGTCACTGAATTCCGTCGTATGTCTCATCTTCCTCTCTGTACGTATTGTCTCTCTACTGATTTAAACATATTAGGGATGAAGAGTCATCCTCTTTAGGTGGCTTAATTATATAACTTTCCCATTTTTGCTATGACACCCCCACTAGTTTACTAGTTTTGCCATTATACCCCTACTAATCATGAAACTATATTAAAACTATCCCAAACCTAAATGGGTATTTTTCTATGTCTCGTATGGGTCCCATAAGTGGTCCCATATAATTATATGAAGTTGTTAATTAGCCTACTAATTATATAACGTGTTCAATTCGTTCTCACAAAGGTACCCTAGCTGACCCCAAAAGTGGTCACCACCTAATAACATGATATTATTAACAATAAAACAATAAATCATTTAAGCCTTTATAAACATTTAGGCACATAGGGTGTTCCACATATTGCTGTCCCATCTCAACTGGGACCCATCCACACATATCCCAACTTAGGACTGCCATATTGGACATAACTGGGTTCCCAACTGGACACCCATAATCAACTTAGTGGGTTAATCCCACCTCCAACTAAATGTCACATAACACATTAATTAACATTAACTCATGATTATGCATGCTAAAGCAATATTAAATATAAATCGCGGGAGTGGGTGTCACAGACAATGCTATATAATACACAGATTCTAGTATCCTCCAATTACTTCACCAAAATGGCATACTACCTCATCGTTCCTGTCTTGGTACATCCCAACAAAATGGGCATGCTGAGCATAAACACAAATATATTTTCAACACTGACTGTTTCCCTCCTTATATCTGCATGATGCCCTGAATAACTTTGGGGTTAAGATGCTCTCATAGCAATCTATACCATGAATCGTGTCCCCTCCTTTGTGATCGACAATTGATCACCTTATGAGAATCTTCATGGTCATGACCCTGACTACAATACGCTTAAGGTCTTTGGGTGTGCTTGCTTTATCTTACTTCAACCACATGAACATACCAAACTTGAATCACGATCTCGGTTATGTTGTTTCTTGGGTTATGGTATTGAACATAAAGGCTATCGATGTTGGGATCCTGTTTCTAAACGTCTTCGTGTGTCTCGCTATGTTGTTTTTCTGGGAACACAAGATGTTTTCTTCAATGTCTCAATTTCATCTTGCTCATTTCAGTACTCCTTACTTCTTTTCTAATATTCCCTCTGTTGACTTGTTTCTTAAGACATTCGATATAGCCACACCTGATGATACTCCTCATGTCCCTATATCACAAGATACACCTTTAGTTCCACCTCATACACCTATTGATGATTTATCTGACTCATCCACTTTGGTCCCTCCTGAGCTACCTTCTTCGTCTGATAGATCTGCACCAACATCTGATTCCCTTCTTAGACGCAGTGATCGGGTAAAATCTCAACCTACTCGTCTGCGTGATTATGTTGTTCTTTCCACCATCCTCTCTCTGCATGAGCCTCAGTATGGCTTATCATAAGGCCAGAACTAACCCTCTTTGGAAGAAAGCAATGTATGATGAACTATAGGCACTAGAACAGAATCACATATGAGACTTAGTTGATCTACCCAATGGAAAGAATGCAATGGGATGCAAATGGGTCTTTAAAATCAAAACACATTCTGATGGGTCCGTCAATCATTACAAGGCTCGTCTGGTTGCCAGGGTTTTACATAGGAGTATGGGATTGACTATGAGGAGACATTCACGCCAGTTGCCTGTCTCACTTCAGTCCAAAGCCTAATTGTTATTGCTGCAATTCGCTGGTGGGAATTGTTCTAGATGGATGTCAAAAATGCATTCCTCAATGGTGATCTCACTGAAGAAGTATATATGCATCCTCTACTTGGTTATCAGCATCTTTCTAATAATGTCTGCAAGCTTCGTCCGGCTCTCTATGGTCTTAAGCAAGCTTCCAGAGCCTGGTTTGCCAAATTTAGCACCGCATGGGAGTAAAACGGCTTTGTGTGTGCCGCTTGGACTTTCACGGCACAGTATATGCCGTTTGCCTTGTACAATATTGAAACTTAAGCGAATAACAAACGTATGTTTCACTAAGTTTTGCCCCTTAAGTTTAATGTTCAGCCTACACCACTACAGATGTACAAGCCTAAATTCAACTAAGTTTGTGGTATAATTCAACCCACTGCAGATGCTCTAACATTTAATCTAAACAATATTCTACATCAACTACAAGTCTACAACCCAACTCTTGTAAGTAGAAAAAAGTGAAATGGTGGGAAGGAAAAAACTAATAACATACATTGTGAATAATCCCAACAATTGTGAAGTACTTGAGTGAGTCTTAACCATTATTCTATTGATTTCCCGTGCCCGAGGGCACTGCACAAAAAACTGGAAAAACGTAAATAATAACAATTTGCCATGATGACATCGGCAATAATGGTGTAGCTCTATAATCTCAACCCCTTTTCTATCACTTCCTATCAATTTTGAATTATAAATGTCAAACCTGCAAACAAAAACGATGAAATAAGTAGACACTAATTGTTCTCTGTAAAATAATTATGATGAATAAAGTGTTATTAAAGTGTACACACAACATCACATTGGCCATCAACAACTTCATACCAGTGTTATATAAATAACCCATCAAAGATTTTATAGGTGAACACCTGTTGTGCAAAGAAAAGCTAATAGAAAACTTACCCCAACGCAAGCAGCCAAACCCAAGATAAACAACAAAGCATATGGCAATACTAACCCAGAACAAACATTAATAGTAATAGTAAAGAAAAGTCACTTTAAAGCTCGGTAGGCAACCCACAACAATTACTTTAGGAGGATCAAATGATTTTTCAAGTGAAAATGAAAGTGAAAGCAGAACAATAAAAAAAAAAAAAAAAAGGTAAAGAGAACTCAACAATAGCACAAATTGTTTTCACAAAAATACAAAGAGAACCCTAATCAACATGGTTTTCATAGGGTGGTTACCATATACCCCTGTTTTGGGCATCATAGGGGGTCACCAAAAGCATTATTTGAGCACACAATTATTTCAAAAGAAGATATAATGAATTAAACTAACATTGATCAGAAATAAATACCAATCAAAATGGTAAGACACACACAGACACACACACAAACTGTTAATTTGCAGAAAAACGAAATTAAAAACCATCTCTAAAGAGTACTAACAAGACATATTTGCCTGAAATAAAGAAATAGGAACCTACTTAGCAATTGCATAACAAAGTGAGAGAGAAATAGATAAGTAACAAACTTTTTCTCTGGAAGTAGTTCCCAAAATTCTAGCAAGACAGCCGAGGCGAATACGACGGGTATAACATGTTTGAAAAATCCTATAATCAAAAGAAGAGATACTCATTCACTTGTGAGAGAAGGAAAAAAAATTTCATTTCACTTGCTAGGGGAGAAAAATTCTCATTTCACTTTTTCTATAGGAGTATTAGTTGCCTCCATAAACATTTAAAGCTTAGAATGAGAAACAATGTCAAGAGTCTGGCTAAATGTCAAGAAATGGGTCCCTTGGAGTTAAGAGTTCTGGCTAAAGGATGCGAGTTCTGGTTAAAGGATGAATTGTCCTAGCTGCAGTCCTGCCTATGAGAGGTCTCTTAGGGTTCCCTAATTGTTGACATTGGATGCTTTGGTTTCAATGGGTCCATTTTGTTTATCCCCATTTTGCCCATGGAAAGTGGTGGGTCCCAAATGGTTACCCAATGGGGTGCTTGGGTGAGCAAATTTTGGGTGAGCAAAAATGCTCTCCCCATCTAGTTGAAGGCAAAGCCAATTCAACTTGTGCATTGAAATCATGCAAAACCCAAGCAGTTAAGCCACAACAACATTGGCCAACTGTCATAAATAGCTTTAAGAAGATGTTTGTTCCAAGCCTAAATCAACACTTCACAACAAGGAGAAGTTTTGGAGGTCCCTTGTGTTCTCTATAGGGGAGCTGTTTTGGAAAGCTATAGAAAAAATGGTCCAAACTGAAGTAAAAGATAGTTACGTAGTCCTGTCCCCATGATAATGTTTTCTACTGCATAAAAATTCACAATAGGAAAAAGTAAATATCATGATACAGTGATACCTCACGTCATGCTTACTATTGATTTACTTTAACTTGGTTCCATGTCATCAAGGTGACCCCAAGTATATCACTTAAAAGATTGAAGCAAAAAATAGCCATCCAAATTCACCGAGGAAAGAAAGTCATATGATCCCGTTATCTATAAGTGAATAAAAAGCGCAATGTATATGATGTTTCGGCCAAATCCATACACACATTAAATAAAATAGAGTTAGAAAAGAAATTAGATTGTTCAACGGAAGACCCAAAAAAAAAACATTCATTTAGGTTAGCTTTGATAGACGAAATTTGCAAATGTACCAACAAACCAATTACAGCAAATGGATTAGAACGTACGCCTCCAATTAACTTTCTGGCAAGCGAACACAAATTGTTTCCCTTTCTGGCACGAATAAAACCACGAGAGGAAGGCTAAAAGTTGATTAAACAACTAAAACTTGTAAAAAAGATTAATAAAGGATAAAAGCTTTTAACAATTTCACCACAAAAAGCTTGATTTGCATTAAAATTTTAGCGATAAATGCCAATTGTTCATTAATCCATCCATATGCAAAGATATGCTAAGAATATTCCATGTAAAGACTGTCCAAGACAGAGTTGGCTTCCTTTTATAGAAACTCAATTCAGGTTGCTCGTGAAATAGATGAGTAAAGCTCGCATAATTGGTATTCCTCAACAATCACAACAGAAAGAGAAAAGCCAAAATTTTCCCATAAGCATGTAGAAAGAAGTCAAATCAAAGGCGTTCAATACCTGAGATCGAGGTTAAGAACCACAGTAATTTCCCGAGGCTGCCAAAAAAAAAACAACACACCTATTAGCTCAAAAATCAACGAATAAAAAATAAATTAAAGAATTTTTTTTTGTGAAAGAGAGCCAAGTATTGGTTTCTATAATTTGTGAAAGAAAGCATGTGTTTGGAAACATAATAAAACTACACACACTTCTTTAGCCTCCAAAACCGAAGATGGGTGTGTATGTGTTTGCAAATGTTGAAACTTTTTTGCAGAAAGGAATTTTATTTCACTGATTCAAGGTGGGATATCTTTCACAGCTTCACAAAAAATAACAAAGAAAAAGACGTAAACCCTAAAAATAACACCTATATGCAACCCATATCAGGCTGAGTTTGTCTCCGAAGCAAAAATGAAAAACCCCTCAAACAACTCGGCCAGCAATTCGTCGGAAACTCACACCCCGAAGCCGAGGGACGCCATGACTCAGACAGATTCTGTGTTTTTCTTGCAGTAGGTCTGGTTTCTTACAGAGGGTTATAGAGAGAGAGAGAGAGAGAGGTTTGCGGAGAGGTAACGTGAGGTTCAAAATTGGAAGCAGAGAGAGAGAGAGATATTCAAAAAAATTTGAAAAATGTGAAGCGAGAGAGAGAGAGAGAGAGAGAGAGAGAGAGAGGGGGGGGGGGGTGGGTGGGTGGGTGTGGAAACCAATTTTCAAACCAAAACCAACCTTGGCCGTCCGATTGAAGCTTAAGATTCAATCCTAGCCTTACAATGTTTGTCTCTCACATATACCCACTTACAATTTTGTCTACAAAGTGGAGTGAAAAACTATTCAAGTAACAGCGAGTACAGACTGTACAGTAAGTTCACTTCCACATATAAACAAAACATCCCAGACAATCTAATAAACCAAAAACCAAGAAGAAAACCTCAATTTTTTTTTATATAATCATAATGATACAAATTCATCATTAACGATTAAGTTGACAGAAAAGTTCATTCCCCAAACACTGGAAACATAAAGAGGACAGAAAACAAACAACGATTATCACACTACTAAACAGAAATTCAAAATTTCCTGGGTAAATGACAAATGTTGCTTTCTGCCCTTTCAATCTCTTTCTAGCCCGCAGAGACATCTGAAATTACGCATATTAAAATTCTCCTCCTTCAGAAAACGAAAAACCCATCAAAATGGCATGTTGATTCATGGATAAAATAGCAGATCGGATTCAAAAAGTTCCAAATTAGGCAGTAACCAATGACTAATGTAACTTATCAAGGAACAACAGGTTTACTATCCCAGACCTCTCTTGGTTCAAGCATATCTGCACAATACCGGTTCGAGAGAATGTCAACTTGTTCAGCAAATGACTTATTTGCGTACTGACCTATGTGACGGACCATCTGATTCCAACGTTTACGACATACATCGCCGGACTTATGTTCAAGAAGATTGTCCAAATCCACATCTTCTATGCAACAGGAATCTAAGCTAAATAGTGCAATAAGCAAGTGATAATCATCGGTATCGGCCCATTCTCCTTTAGCTACCATAGATGATCTTAACTGTTGGTACCATTTCACACAGCACGTTGCATCGGTTCGAGTGGGCAACTTTTCACTAATTGCAGTCCAACATATATTATCTCTCAACATTCCGTGCTTAGACTTCTTTTCCTCGAAGGCCTTCATTCTCAGATCCAAGTTCACGGAATCGAACAAACCTTGGTACTCCTCTTGGGACCAATGTCCATTCTTCAAGTTAGGAAATTTAATAATTCTTCGCCAAACGTCCTTCACGTGAAACCGATGTTTTCCAAGTGTTTCACCCATTTTTTTCCACTCGGGTCCATGTTCTGCGTACAACTTTCGGACGAGTTCAATCTCTTCAGAAGTCCATTCACGTTTCTCGCCCCTTTCAAACAAAACATGGGCTCGGTGGTATATGGCTAGGCAAGGCCTATTAGGCAAGACAAGTGCAATTTCCTTCCAACAGTTCCTAACTTCACGATAAGATCCACAGTGCAAAACCATGTTCAAACCTTCTTCGCCCAATCCATGCTGCTCTATGTAGTTAAGAACAGCTTCTTTAACCATTTGATCCTCTTCCGGTGAGAACCGTTTACCTCTCACTAGATCCTTATCCTGATTTCTCTCTTTCCTAGAGCTTTGATCGTCAGATGAAGGGAAGGTCTCTACATGACCAGAAAACCGAACTTTCTTCGTTTTCCCTTTAGATTTAGGTTCTTCGGGGCAATTTTCAACTGACTTGAGCTTCTTCCTTTTACTTTTATTTCCATTACTTCTATCCTCGTCCAGTGTCCTGAGATCACTACTTTCATTGTTGGTTATAGTGCTTTCACTACCCATTTCACCCACCACATTTTCATGCACTCCATTTCCCAAGTCATTGACACCCTTTGTCTTCTCTCTCTCTTCTTCTTCTTCTTCCTCTTCTCAACCTTCTCTGTCCTAATCCCATTCTCCTCCTCCATTTTCCCCTTCTTCTTCCTCTTTCTAAACCCTTCGTCGCCATTCTCAAATTCAGAGATATCTTCTTTCTCAGAGCTTCTCTGCCCCTCAACTACCCCATTTTCTCTGTTACTGTTATCTGAATGGATTTCAGCACAAGACAAAACCATTTGATCCTCTTCTGGTGAGAACCGTTTAGCTCTCACTAGATCCTTATCCTGATTTCTCTCTTTCCCAGAACTTCGATCCTCAGATGAAGGGAAAATCTCTACATGACCAGAAAACCGAACCTTCTTCATTTTCCCTTTAGTTTTAGGTTCTTCGGGGCCATTTTCATCTGACTTGAGCTTCTTGCTTTTACCGTCGTTACCATTTCTTGTATCCTTGTCCAATGCCGTGAGATAACTACTTTCATTGTTGATTATAGTGCTTTTATTACCTGTTTCACCCACCACACTTTCATGCAGTCCAGTACCCAAGTCATTGTCACCCTTTGTCTTCTCTCTCTTCTTCTCCTTCTTCTCAACCTTCTCTGTCCTAATCCCATCCTCCTTGTCCATTACCCCCTTCTTCTTTCTCTTTATAAACCCTTCTTCACCATTCTCAAATTCAGAGATATCTTCTTTCACAGACCTTCTCTGCCCCTCAACTACCCCACTTTCTCTGTTGCTGTTATCTGGATGGATTTCAGCAGAAGACAAAACAATACCATTTCCATCTTTCTTTCTACACTTCTTAAGCCCCTTCTTCTCATCTACTTTGGCTTTGAACCCACCATTGTACCGTACATCCTCATCACCATCAGTCAGTAATGTCTTTTTCAGCTCTCCTTCAGTGCAAATTTCATTTTTCGAAACATCTTTCTCTTCAGAAGCTTCTAATTTTCTCTTCTTCCTCTTTTTTTTCTCATCTTTCTCATTTTGATAAACATCATCAGAGCTTTTGTGCCCTTCAACAACCTCATTTTCTGTCTTATTTTTATCTGAATCACTTCCATATTTCTTTCTACTCTTCTTAGGCCTCTTCTTCTCATCTTTTTCTCCTTTCAACCCACCATTGTTGAACCCTGCATCCTCGTCAGCATCAGTCAGTAATGTCCTTTTCTCCTCTCCTTCAGCGCAAATCTCATTCTTTGAAACATCTTTCTCTTCAAAAGCTTCTAATTTTCTCTTCTTCCTCTTCTTTTTCTCATCTTTTTCTCCTTTCAACCCACCATTGTACCCTGCATCCTCGTTGGCATTAGTCTGTGAGGTCCTTTCCTCTCCTTCCGTGCGAGTCTCGTTCTTTGAAGCATCTTCCTCAGTAGCTTCTAACCTTTTCTTCTTCCTCTTCTTTTTCTCATCGTTCTCCTTTTGATAAATATAATCAATTTCCACACTACAAACCCCATCTTTCTTCTTATCCATCTTATTTTTGTTATCTTCCTTGATCAATTTAGAACTATCCTCCATCGTAGTATGTAATGCATCTTTTAAGTTTCTAACCTCTCTTGAATCATTGGCCTCATTCATTTTTTTCTTAGGCTTCTTCCCCGTTGTACCGGGCGAGGCCGCATCATCTTTCACTCTCATGCTCATGAGTGTTATATATTTGTTACACTTCCCTCGTGGTTACTCTGCAAACAAAGAATTCATACAGAAGTCAGATTGCCAATGTATGTGTAGAAAATGTTCAACAGAAGTATTAGTAAACACAGACAGACTAAGGGTGTGTTTTCAGCTAGGAAGCACCGACACTTCTAAGAAGTTAACGCGTCGCGTGTCGTAGTGCGTCCGACATACAGACATGATACTTTCCCTAGAGTGTCAACGCGCAATTTTTTAGGATTTTGTAGCATCGATGTATCTATGTCATGTCGTATCCGCGTCAATGTTTCCGTGTCCGTGCTTCATAGGTTTTCAGCACTAATTTAATTCCAGTGTGTTTGATAATGTAACACTTAATTCAAAAAACTACCAAAAACCCACTGAAAATTTTAAGTACAAATTTTTATATTTATTTTACTAAAAATAAATAATCACTGTATGCAGTATATTTCAGTAATTGAAACCGTTTCGGTATTATCGCTCAAAATTTTCAGTTTTATCAAACGGACCCTAAGACTTTCATCTTCCATTTCCATTTCGTTTGTTTTGAGAAAGTGAACGCAACGAAAAGATGTATGGATCCATCGACCTATTAAAAATTGTTCTAAACTTTTTCCACCAAATAGAATTCTAAAAATTCCATTTACATCTATGGACTAAAAAGAGTCCTTTTTTAAATCATAGGGAGATAATGTGCAACTGGGCGTAACCACACAATTGTAAATATAATCAACCCTAAAAACAAAGAGTGCCTTGTAGAACGATTTCCCCAACCCTCCCGCACAAAAAAAAATAATAATAAAATAGCGAAAAAGTAAATGAACGATGGTTTAAAAAATAGTTGGGGGCACGAATTGGACAGATCTCTTGTCTGTTCCATTCATGGTGCTCGTTTGGGAGTTCATCCCCTCTCATCTGCAGTCTCTATATCGATAAGCACGCGATCTCACTTCCACTCTCTCTCTCTCTCTCTCTCAAGATGAAAAAGAAAAACTCAAAACGGTACAAGAGGAAACTCACCTGGAGGAGTTGCCGAATTTGTCGTCGCCGTTGGGTGCCAATTTGGGTCTGGAAAATCTCTCTCTCTCTAGTCGATTGACTGGATACGTTTTGGTCAAGGTAGAAGTAAATAATTTGGGGTAGTATTTAGGGTAAATTACATGAACACCCCTAAACTCTAACCTGTTTCCACTATCACCCCTATACCAAAAAAAAAAAAAATTGGAGAAAAACGAGAGTTTACGACGAAAAATTCAGCAACGATTCCGACGCCGATTGACGCGCGATTTGACGTTCAATTTCAAAATAGGTTACATATTCAGACTCCTGGAGATGAGTCTAACACAGTGATACTAATATCATTGCATTTTGAGATAGTTTTTCTGTGTCCTAATTTGGGAACTTAGCTCATACCTTGTAATTTGTATATAGGATTTGTACCTGGGGACCAGAGGTGTCAAACGGGCCGGGCCGGGCTTGGGAGTGGAGGGGGTGTGTCCGCCCAGAATCGGTGGCCCGGGCCTAGCGGGCCAGACATCGGGCCGGGCCAAACGGGCTAGCGGGATTTCTTCAATTTTTGGAGTGGGCCATGGCGGGCTTCGAGCAGGGCCGGGCTTTTTTACCATTTCAGGCCGGGCCGGGCCGGGCCATGGACGGAAGGATGGGTGTCCACCCCGGCCCGGGGTATGTGAACCGGGCCTTGTGGCGGGCCGAGCTTAGCTTTTAGCCCGAAAAAAGCGGGCCGGGCTCGGGGCCGGGCGGGCCAACCCGGCCCGATTGACACCTCTACCTGGGTTTAGTGGACTGTGGAGATATAATCTTAAGTTAGGAGCGAAATCTTTTAGGTCAGTGAATAATTGTAGAATGAATAATTGGGTGTTTGAAATGATCTTTGTGATGACCAGCATGTCTATTAGTGTAATTTAGCATGTTTAATTATTACTAGGCAAATCCACGTGGTTAATAAGACCCATTTGTATGGCGATATCATGATGTGATGAACTTACATAAGCATGTTGAGTTGTATATTTGGGTTAAATGCGAACTTGTACTTGCCATCAAAGTGATAAGACCAGGTGCCAAAATTGGCCATGAGATTGCAAGACCAAAAGAAAGAGGTGTAGATCTCGGTTAGTCGCGCGAACTAATGGAGTAGTCACGAGCTAACATAAAAGGGTGGTTGGTATTCCAGAGACCATAGTGATGTGTATAAAAGATGAGATTGAGCATGTCTATTATTCATGCTTATAATTGTTGGCATTCACCAATATATAGATGATATATTGTAGTGGTTATTGAATAACCATTGTAAGTGATAAAAACAATGCTTTGAAAGAAAAAGAAATTGGAATCGGCGAGGCAACGTGGGAGTCCAGTTGGAGAAGACTTATAAATATTTACTTTTGACTTATGTTTTGGTAAGTCAATCTTGTAGTTTGGCAGCTAGACCTTGTAATCTCCTAGTATTGTTGGTGAAACTTGTTTTTATGTTAAACCGGTTTCCAATCCGGGTATAACTGTGTAATAGCTTTGGTTGAGTAACTTATGAACGTTATATTATGGTTGGGTTTTGGTTCCATGAATTGCTAGTGTTGGGTTTGGGTTGTTTTATCAAGTGTTGTACATTTAAGATTGAGTTTTGGTTTGTAAACAGGGCTGCTGCAGAATTACGTTCTGTTGCTGCAAACCAATCGACTGGGCGTTGGTTTAGTCTACCGAAGAGGGTAGCAGAATACCCACTTTTGGGGTTGAGGGTATTCAGTCGACTGGATCCAATATTCAGTCGACTGGGTCTCCAATTTTTCAGTCGACCGGTTCTATCAGTTGACTGGGCCAAGGGATTTTCAGAATTATATTTACTCTCTGCAATTTGCATGTCCAGTCGATCGGGTCCCCGATCAGTCGACTAGATACTTTGTTTATAAAATGCTTTGTTTTAAAAGTGTTTTAAATGGGAATGGCATTTTATAACTCTGATTTATTGTTAATAATGGATCTTTATGAGTGTAATAGGAGTCTTGGTGGCGTTCCACGTATCCTAAAATCGTACATGTGGTTCCAGGGCGTGACACAACTAGAAGATTGGGATAGAAAAAATCACCAAATCATCACCTGGTTTCGTAATACATCTATCAGTTCCATCTACCACCAGTTTGGTAGATTTTCTACGGTAAAATATGCTTGAGATTTCTTGGAGCACTGTTATACCACTGCTGATATGGCTCATCAGTATCAACTCCTTGGCAATCTTTATCGCATGCACCAACAACCTGGGCAATCCATCAACAATTTTCTCTCGGATATGTACTGCATCTAGGATCAACTAACTCCGTTTGAGCCCACATAAACCAATCCCTTGGATGCTGAAAGATTTTATCAATATAGGGATAAACAACTTCTGATACTCTTTTTGATGGTCCTTAAAGATGACTTTGAACATCCGTGCTTGTCGCCTTCACCGTAGCCCTCTACCCTACCTTAGAACAAGCTGTCTCTGAGCTTCACTCAGAGGAAAACCGTCTTGCCACTCTCAAGACTCATTTTATAGATGCGGTTCTTGTTGTTCACAAAGACCCTCCCTCTAATTTCAAAAATAACCATTCAACCTCTTCCGAACAACAATGTAACTATTGTAAGTTTCCAGGACATGTTCTCTTGAATTGTCCCACTCGCGTACTGCAAGAAACTTGGACTTGGTCACTATCAAAGCGACTGTTTTAGGAATCCCAACAAAAACTCCAACAACAACATGTCCCGAGGAGGTTCTTCCAAATCTACCAATACGTCCCATAGAGGTCCATCCAGATCTGCTACTACAACTAACGAAAGTCCATCATCTGCTACACCTATTGAAGAAAGTTTTTCTGTTGCTCCTCTCGAGGATCTCCTCAAACAAGTTCTTGCCCACTCTAGTAATACACCTTCCACTCCTATGTCTGTCACCTCAGGTAACTCTTCTTGGTTTTTTGACTCCGCCTGTTGTAATCACTTGACCTCTAATCCTACCATTTTCTCAACTAAACATTCTGCTCATCAAACACCAACCATTCACACTGTTGACGATTCACACATGTTTGTGAATCATATTAGTAGCATTTTAACTTCTCACACAACCCTTCTACATACCTATTTCATTCCCAAACTGACTTTGAATCTCATATATGTTGGTCAACTTTGTGAATCTGGTCTCACTATTGTCTTTCTTCCTCTGATTGTTGTGTGTAGGATCTAAAGATAGGACAGACTATTGGGATAGGCCGTAAAGTTAGAAGACTCTTTGAGCTCATCAGTCTCTACATACTGCCTTACCTTTCTTTAACTACTCAAACTGTCGTCTCTATCACATCCACTCCATCTCTTAGTACTTGGCACAACCGCTTAGGACATGCTTCTACTAGTCGTCTACAAATTCTAGGGTATAGGGGTTAATTAGGATCCATCAATATTGAGCATTTTGATTGTCTTTCTTGTCAACTTGCTAAATAATTGGCATTTCCATTTAATAAAAGTAATTCTATTTCATCTGCATAGTTTGATTTGATACATTCTGATGTTTAGGGACCTTCTCCCGCTTTCATTATGGGGGGAGCTAGGTACTATGTCATTTTTGTTGATGATTATTCTCAGTACACTTGGTTATATCTCATGAAGAATCAGTCTGAATTACCCCAGTTGTACTTCAATTTTGCTAACATGGTCAAAACCCAATTTTCTCGTCATATAAAATGTTTCGTGCTGACAATGTCATTCCCCGAAACTGCCCAAACGATTCTAGGACACGTGGCATGCCACCAAATTCTTACATAAGTGGTTAAAGTTCCAAAATAAGTTTAAAATAAGATTAACCAAAGAAGCTCAGCCAACAAAGGACAAAATCATGTCTTTGCAATCAGCCAAAAACCCTATTTTAGCAAATAGTAAATTCTTAAATAATATTACCAAATCACAAGTTGAAATCAACACTAATGCTTTAAACCATTTAAAATCAAACCAATGTCACAAATATGAGCTTCCAAGTTCAAGCAAGAGTTTTTAAATACTCTAATAAAAGTACTAAATATAACCATTTACAACCAACCAATTCAATACTTGTGATGACTACAACTCTTATAAAACAAGAGCTAGGTTATCTAGTTGGAATATTACAGGAGTTAAGAATTCACTTACAAAAAGAAGTTAAAACTATAAATATTACATAAGTCTTGCCAACCCAAAATACAACATTCACTATTCTCGAATTTAAACTAATTACAGACATATTACAAGTTTCGAACTAAAAAGGCAAGTAACTATTAACAAGGTTACAACTCCTCCCAATCCATAAGCTAGCCAAGCCACTTCCCAGCTCACTTCCCCAATTTCTCGCCACGGTCACCTACGATGGTTATTCAATAACCACTACAATATATAAGCTATATGCTTGTGAGCAATGCCAATCATGAACATGGATAATAAACATGCTCAATTCAACATATTACAAAGTACTATAGTCTCAGACAATTACTAGTTCACTCCCACCACTACCGGCTAGCCCGCGGCTCCACTCTCCAAGTCTACGTGACTAGTCATGACCCACGCCCCTCACACGTGCAGTTCCATTGGCCTCTGGCGACCGTGGTCGTCACCACAAAGATTACCTCATGGTGGTATAGAACTAGCAATTTCCAATGACCGAAATAGGCAACTCAATATGCTCATTTAATCATTACACCGTGCATTCACAAGTAAATTGGGCCTAATTTAGCCACATGAATTTTGCCCAATAATAAACTACATAAATTAAATTAAACAAATTAGGCATGCTTTGGCATCACAATTGAACCCAACATGAAAATCATCCAAATATCAAAATTAACAATACTCACCTCTTGGGTTTCACTCCTAATTATGAAATTAAAGCCCTACTATGAACTTGGTACAAATTCTATACATAAATTACAAGTTATGAGCTTAAACCCCAAAATGGGTAGCGGAAAAACTATCACAGAACTCAATAAAATTAGTACCAATAGATTAGATTCACCCCCAGGAGTCCGAATATGTAGCCTGTTTTGAAAACCGACGTCGTTCGGCTCGTCAACCGTCGTTGAGAACGTCATTGAATTCCGTCGTATTTCTCGTCTTCCTCTCTGTACGTATTGTCTCTCAACTGATTTAAACATATTAGGGATGAAGAGTCACCCCCTTTAGGTGGCTTAATTATATAACTTTTCCATTTTTGCTATGACACCCCCACTAGTTTACTAGTTTTGCAATTACACCCCTACTAATCATGAAACTGTATTAAAACTATCCCAAACCTAAATAGGTATTTGTCTATGTCTCGCATGGGTCCCATAAGTGGTCCTATATAATTATATGAAGTTGCTAATTAGCTTACTAATTATATAATGTGTTCAATTCGTGCTCACAAAGGTACCACTAGTTGACCCCAAAAGTGGTCACCACCTAATAACATGATATTATTAACAAACCAAACCAAACCAAACCAAACCAAACCAAACCAAGCCTTGTGTCCCAATCAATTGGGGTCGGCTATATGAATCATTTTTCTCCATTCTGCATGATCAAGAGTTATATGCTCGTTTAAATTATATATATTCATATTTTGTTGCACTACATATTCTCAAGTCAGTCTAGGTCTACCTCTCCCTCTAACCATTCCAGGCACTACGATCTTATCACTCTTTCGCACAGGTGCATCTACAGGCCTTCGTTGCACATGGCCGAACCATCTAAGTCTTATTCTCCCTCAACTTGTCCTCAATATGTGTCACTCCTACAATCTCTCGGATGTACTCATTCTAATTTTATCTTTCCTAGTCTTACCACACATCCATCTTAGCATCCTCATCTTCGCTACACTCACTTTGCTAATGTGTTGTTTCTTAGTTGCCCAACACTCTGTCCCGTAGAGCATAGCTTGCCTAATAGCTGTCCTATAAAATTTTCCTTTCAATTTTGCTGGTATTCTCCGATCACATAATACTCCAGAAGCACTCCTCCACTTAAGCCAGCCCCCTTTAATTCTATGGGTCACGTCATCACCAATCTCTCCGTCTCTACTGATCATTGAACCTAGATAGCGAAAGTGTTCCCTTTTTTGGGATCTCATGATCTTCGATCTTCACTACTTCGTTGTCTCTACTTCCACTGTTGCTAAAAGTACATTCCATGTATTCTGTTTTCGTCATACTTATCTTTAGCCCCTTAGTCTCCAATGCTTCTCTCCAAGCTTCTAGTTTAGTGTTGAGTCCCCTTTTAGTCTCATCAACCAAGACAATATCATCTGCAAACAACATACACCATGGGACCTCATCTTGAATGTGTCTAGTCAATTCATCCATAATTAGGGCGAACAAATAAGGGCTCAAGGCCGACCCCTGGTGCAGGCCTACAGTAATTGGGAATTCGCTTGTTTCTCCGACTGGTGATCTAATTGTAGTAACCGCATCATTATATATATCCTTCACCACGTCAATATAACCCTTGGTCACTCCTTTCTTCTCTAGCACCCACCAAATTAAATATCTAGGCACTCTATCATAAGCTTTCTTTAAATCAATAAAAACTATATATAGATCTTTTTTCTTCTCTCTATACTTTTCCATTAGTCTTCTAAGTAAATAAATTGCTTCCATAGTTGATCTCCCAGGCATAAATCCAAACTGATTTTCTGATACTGATGTTGCGCCTCTTAAGCAATGCTCCATCACTCTCTCCCATAGCTTCATAGTATGGCTCATCAACTTAATACCTCTATAATTGTTGCATTGTTGTACATCTCCTTTACTCTTATATATAGGCACTAGGATGCTCTTCCTCCACTTATCAGACATTTTTCTAGTCATTAAAATCCTATTAAAAGCTTTTGTAAGCCTAGATGCCCCCACATCTCCCAAGCATTTCCAAACCTCAATGGGGATCCCATCTGGTCCTAAGGCCTTGTTGGGTTTTATCTTCTTCAAAGCAAAATCCACCTCAAACTTCCTTATTCTCCGATAGAATCTGTATTCTCTAGTTTCATCGTAACTTCCAGTTTCTTCTTCATTGTGTTATCCATATATTTTTCATTCAGAAACTTCTCAAAATAGCTCTTCCACCTTTCCTTAATCTCTTCGTCGTTCACTAATACCCTAGAGTCATCGCTTTTTATACACTTAACCTGATTAATGTCTCTTGTTTTCCTTTCTCTCGACTTAGCAAGCTTATAAATACATTTTTCTCCCACTCTAGTGTCTAGTTTGGTGTAGAAGGCGTCATAGGCTTCCATTTTAGCAACTTTAACTGTCCTTTTAACCTCCTTATTTGCACATTTATAGCTTTTGAAGTGTTCCTCACTTCTATCATTTTGCCACTTCTTAAAGCAATCCTTTTTGGTTTTACTGCAGCTTGTACCTCTTCATTCCACCACCAAGTATCTTTAGAAGCCAACCCTCTTCCCTTCGACTCTCCGAGGACCTCCTTCGATATTCTCGTGATGCACCTTGCCATTCTATCCCACATAGTATTGCTTCCATCTTCCAAATTCCAAGGTGCTTCTGCATACATTCTCTCTTGGAATATTGCTAGTTTCTCGCCTTTAAGGTTCCACCACCTAGTTCGCGGGTTTATAGGGTCTTTTCTAGTACGACATTGTCCTTTTATATGGATATCTAAAATAGTAAGTCTATGTTGAGATGTTAAACACTCTCCTAGGATGACCTTACAGTCTTTACATGCTAAGCGGTCTGCCTTTCTCACAAGGAACAAATCGATCTGGCTTCTATTAGATCCACTCTTAAAGGTTATCAAGTGTTCTTCCCTCTTTTTCAAAAATGTGTTTGCTACTACAATATCATATGCTACTGCGAAATCTAAAATACTCACCCCTGGCACATTCTAATCTCCAAAACCATACCCTACATGCACCATCTCATATCCAGTTCTATCTTTGCCTACACGGCCATTAAAATCTCCACCTACAATTATCTTCTCTCCTCCCGGTATTTCTTGCATTAAAGCGTCCAACTCATCCCAAAATTGTCTTTTAGTGTGATCATCCAATCCTACTTGGGGCGCATATGCACTAATCACATTAATTATATCCACTCTAACTACCAGTTTGATAAGCAATATTCTGTCTCCTTTCCTCGTGACTGTCACAACTTTATCCTTGAGGTTCTTGTCAACCACAATTCTGACACCATTTCTATGCCTATCATTCCCTGTATAGAATATCTTATACCCGGTCATTTCTACCTCCTTAGCTTTCTCTCCAACCCACTTTGTTTCTTGTAAACATACTACATTAACCTTCCTTCTAATCATAGTGTCTACTAGTTCCATAGCTTTACCTGTTAAGGTTCCTATATTCCAAGTTGCTAACCTAAGCCTATAGTTCTGGACTAGCTTCTTTACCCGTGGTGGCTCAGATGAGGGTGGGAATCCTTGCTTATTTAACACCGCACCCGGGCGTCGATGCGGCGCCCCTTGCACATTTTTTGAAACACCCGAAGGCAGGCGCAACGCGTCGCTTAAAGGGAACGCCCTAGCATTTACACGAGTATTCATATTTGGATTCATATCATAAGGATCCGACGGTTTTTTTTACGTGCTGACCGTCGAGCTACCTAAAGCACTAACCCTCCTCTTTTATCCGGGCTTGGGACCGGCAGTGTTGAAATAACCCAGGCAGAGTTTCATGATATTATTAACAATAAAAAAATAAATCATTTAAGCCTTAATAAACATTTAGGCACATAGGGTGTTCCACATATTGTTGTCACGTCTCAACTGGGACCCATCCACACATATCCCAACTTGGGATTGCCATACTGGACATAACTGAGTTCCCAACTGGACACCCATAATCAACTTAGTGAGTTAATCTCACCTCCAACTAAATGTCACATAACACATTAATTAACATTAACTCATAATTATGCATGCTAAAGCAATATTAAATATAAACCACGGGAGCGGGTGTCACATCTCTCCCCTCCTTAAAAATGAGTTTGTCCCCAAACTCGTAGTACCTCAAGTTTTGAACAAGAATGGATACTTCTCTTTCATTTCATCTTCTCTTTCCCACGTGGCTTCCTCAACAGAATGATTTCGCCACAGCACCATGACTAAAGAAATAGTCTTCGTCCGCAAAACTTGTTCTTTTCTGTCAAAATTCTTGACTGGATGCTCGATATATGTCAAGTCCTCTCTGACTTCCAACGGTTCTGGAACAATCACTTTCCTCAGATCCGATAAACATCTTCTTAACATTGATATATGAAAATACATCGTGTACATTAGCCAACTCCAGCAGATAGGCTACTGGTCAAACTCTGCCAATGATCTCAAATGGCCCAACATACCTTGGATTCAACTTCCCACGTTTCCTAAACCTCGTAATACCCTTTGAAGGTGATACTTTCAAGAATACTTTTCAAGTCTACATAGCTTTTATATCTACTTTGGCTCTGTTTGAAGCCGTTGTTGTATTATCTTTATCTTCTCTGTAGTTTGCTGAACAATTTCAGGCCCTATCAATCTCCTCTCACCAACCTCAGTCCAAAAAAATGGATAACGACATTTATGCCCATATAAAGCTTCAAAAGGTGCCATCCCAATACTAGATTGATAACTATTATTATAAGCAAATTCTACCAATGGCAAGTGCTCTTCCCAATCACCTTTAAAATCCAAAACACAAAGTCGAAGCATATCTTCAAGTACTTGAATTAGACGTTCTGGTTGTCCATCGGTTTGAGGATGAAAAGTTGTACTGAAACTTAATTTAGTCCCCATTGCTTTCTGCATTCCTTGCCAAAATCTTGATGTAAATGCACTATCTCGATCTGAAACTATAGATACTGGAACTCCATGAAGTCTTACAATTTCTTGAACATACAATTCAGCTAATTTCTTCGAATCATTGGTCTTGATCGATAGAAAATGTGCCGACTTGGTCAATCGATCAACGATTACCCATACACTGTCATTTGACCTTCTAGATCTCGGT
Organism: Hydrangea macrophylla; assembly: GCA_033977485.1. Lineage (NCBI taxonomy): Eukaryota > Viridiplantae > Streptophyta > Magnoliopsida > Cornales > Hydrangeaceae > Hydrangea > Hydrangea macrophylla. Next base: position 56,326,606 of record CM066988.1, on the reverse strand, counting down.
AAGCCTCCCACGAAGTCCATTGTAATATTTTCCCATTTCCACTCTGGTATAGGTAGTGGTTCCAATTTTTCCGCTGGTTTTTGATGTTCTACTTTCACCCTCTGACAAACCACACACTTTGCCATGTGTTCTGCTACTTCACGTTTTATCCCTGACCACCAATAGATCTCTCACAAATCACGATACATTTTAGTACTACCCGGATGGATTGAGTACCTTGTATTGTGTGCCTCTTCCAAAATTACTTCCTTGATACCATCTATATTGGGTACACAAACCCGATTCTTGAATTTCAACATACCATTCTCAAAAGTAAATTCTGGTTGCTTACCTTTAGGCATCTCATCATGAATCTTCTTCAATATTGGATCTTGAAGCTATTTTGCTTGGATTTCATCAATAAGGGACGGCTGCACAACAATAGCTGACATTAAAGCACCTCTGGTTCCTGGAATCACCTCCAACTTTTGCTGCTCCATTTCTCGAATTAACTTTTCTTATGAAGTCAAAATATAGGCTAAGTTATTTGTTGACTTTCGACTCAACGCATCAGCCACCACATTAGCTTTCCCTGAATGATACTGGATTGTTAAGTCATAATCCTTCATTAATTCCAACCACCTTCTCTGCCTCATATTCAAATCCCGCTGTGTAAACAAATACTTTAAACTTTTATGATCAGTGTAGATTTCGCACTTTTTTCCATACAGATAATGCCTCCAAATCTTCAAAGCAAAGATAATCGTCGCTAACTCAAGATCATGTGTTGGGTAATTCACCTCATGTGGTCTTAATTATCGCGAGGCATATGCTATCACATTATTATTTTGAATTAGTACACAACCCAAACCTCGATATGAAGCATCACTATATATCACAAACCCTGCAGTACCTGAAGGAATGGTCAATATTGGTGCTGTCATCAAACGAGTCTTCAATTCAACAAAACTTTCCTCACACTCTGGACTCCAAACGAAAGGAACATCTTTTCGCATAAGTTGTGTCATTGGCATCGTAATTCTTGAAAAAATTTCCACGAACCTTTGGTAATATCCAGCTAGTCCCAAGAAGCTTCGTACTTCTGGCACACTTGTTGGCGACTTCCAATTGGCGACAGCTTCAATCTTTTGCAGATCTAATGATACCCCCTCTTTCGATATCACGTGTCTCAGAAATGCTATCTCAGTTAACCAAAATTCACATTTCTTCAACTTTCCGAACAACTTCTTTTCACGGAGTCACTGTAGAACCAACCGTAGATGTCCCTCGTGATCTTCTACACTCTTGGAATATATTAGGATATCATCTATGAAGACAATTACAAACTTGTCCAGATTGTCTTTGAACACTGGATTCATCAAATCCATAAATGTTGCCGGTGCATTTGTAACTCCAAAAGGCATGACAAGAAATTCATAATGACCATAACAGGCCCTGAACGCTGTATTCTCCACATCCTCTTCTTTGACTTTTAATTGATGGTAACCTGATCTCAAATCAATCTTGGAAAAGACTTAGGCTCCTTGGAGCTGATCAAACAAGTCGTCGATCCTAGGCAACGAATACTTGTTCTTAATAGTTAGCTTGTTGAGTTCTCGATAATTGATACACATCCTCAGAGTCCCGTCTTTCTTCTTGACAAACAAAACTGGTGCACTCCACGGCGATACACTAGGTCGAATGAATCCCTTATCTAGAAGATCTTGCAGCTGAATCTTCAGTTATTTCAACTCCACCGGTGCAATTCTGTATGGTGTTTCCGACACTGGCTAAGACCCCGAGGCTACTTCAATGGTAAATTCAATTTCCCGCTCAACTAGTACATCAGGTAGATCCTCAAGAAACACATATGGGAATTCCTGCACAACTGAAATATCTTCTACTTTAGTCCCTGTGACCCGTGTGTCAATTATTGAACATAAGAACCCCCGACAACCTTGTTTCAACAATTTGCCTGCTCGAATTGCTGAAACCAAATATGATGGTGCTACAACACCAGTTCCCTGAAAGCTAAACTCCCCTTGTCCCATTGGTCGAAAAGTAATTCTTTTCTGTTCACAATCGATAGTAGCTTGGTTCACGGATAACCAGTCCATACCCAAAATCACATCAAAATAATTAATGACCAACGTAATTAAATTTATTGTCAAAAACCTATCATTTATCCTGATTTTACATGCTTTAAATATTGATGAAGTCACCATAGGTTTACTTAAGGGTAATGATATTGACAAATCATACCCTAAAGGTTCTGACATGCTGTCTAAGTGTTTAACAAATTCATGTACAACAAAAGATTGTGTTGAACCTGAATCTATTAAAACATATGTCGGGTGTGAGCAAATGAGTAATGTGTAATAACCTGCATTTTCTTGCATTGTCATATTTAAAATTAAATATACATTGTCTGCCTTTATTTAAATTTCAATTCTTATGTGTAAGATTTATTTCTTGACTGATCTCATAATTGAAATTACTTTTAGGGTCAAAATGCGATTTTTATAAAATTTGGCAATACCTGTGTTGAATTTCAAATATGTATTTCCAAAACGGTGAAAATAAATTCTTTTAACTCAAACTGAATTTTTATAAAACCGGAAAATTGTTTCTTTCAATAAAATGAATTCTCTGTATTTTTGTGATGAACACCGTGTCACGAAAATACCAGTTTAGGTTTAAAACTGTCCGCGCAGTGCTAAACTTCCACAGATTTTGGAAGTGACTGATTGGACAATTACTTTATATACAATTAATGTTGCTAATGATTTTCCTTAGGCCTTGTTTGGCAATGCTTGTAGTATGTGTGTTTTTCTAATGCCATAAGCTTAAATTCCCAAACACACCTTGACCCCTATCGATCTACACTACCCTTTCAATATTAGTGGAGCTATATGTGCATTAGTGTATGTTTACATCATCTTGCATATTCCTTATAAACTACCAATTAATTAGAAGTTAGTGGTTAATAATTATATTGTTAGGCCATTATGCTTGGTTATTTATACACTAATATTAGTGGAGCTATATGTGCATTAGTGTATGTTTACATCATCTTGCATATTCCTTATAAACTACCCATTAATTAGAAGTTAGTGGTTAATAAGTGGATTGTTAGGCCATTGTCTCCAAGTGGAAGCTTGGTTATTTATACACTCACATACTCTCTCAAACACACACATTCTACACTTCTAGCATAGAGAGCTTGAGAGAGTCACATAGAGAGATAAGAGAGTACAGAGAGTTCATAATTTCAGAATTTGAAGAGCTCAATCCTCCATAGCCAAAGCTTGAATTTGGAGATTCTTAATTATTGTATTTCTTTCTCAACAACTTCTTCAATCTATATCACGGTGAGTGTTACTAACTCACTCAAAATGTAACTCATTCCTTATTTACTGATTTAGGTAGTTAATTTTAAGATTCACCATTGATGATGTACGTTGAAGTTTATAGTTTGAAAAATTGGAGATTTTCCAAACTTAATCAAAATGAGTTTTTAGAGTTGATTTAGGAAGATTATAGTCCCTAGTGACTACTGTCAAAGTATTAGACCTTAAATTGTCCCAATGAGAAAGTATATTAGAAATTAAATCTAATATTTTCTCTTTTAATTTTAACAGTAGCAGAATTTTGTTTTCAGATTTTTGTTAGGAAAGCGAAGGAAATTTAAGATTCTGCCCGCGTTGTCCCAAGCAAAACTTGATTCTGCACACTTTTTGTCTAATGTAATTTTCTCAGATTCTGCACCGTTTGGGCAGAAAACGAGGATTACAGTAGCAGAGAAAGTATATTAGAAATTAAATCTAATATTTTCTCTTTTAATTTTAACAGTAGCAGAATTTTGTTTTCAGATTTTTGTTAGGAAAACGAAGGAAATTTAAGATTCTGCCCGCGATGTCCCAAGAAAAACTCGATTCTGCACACTTTTCATCTAATGCAATTTTCTCAGATTCTGCACCGTTTGGGCAGAAAACGAGGATTACAGTAGCAGTTTGTTTTTTGTAAAACGAAAAAAAAAAAAAAAAAAAAAAAAAAAAAAAACTTTTTTCCAAAATATGATTTCTGTTTTTCCAGAAACGAATCTGTTTTTGTTTTGTAAAATATATATAGAATCTGTTTTAAGATTGTTGAAAAAAAAAAAAAGAAAAAAAAAATTTACATTGATTACAACTAATTAATAAGACGAAGCTACTGCACAAACTCGCGCCACCACCGCGCGAGCGACTCGCGCGAGCGGCCCGCGCGCGCGATTTTCGGCAGTTTCTAGTTTTACTTGTTTTGTGGTCAGGGACTGTTTGGGATGAAATTTAAAGTACTGTTAAGGTTCTGTTTGGAAATTTATTAACACAGAATGCTATTAGTTATGTTTAAAATGATTAAGGCAATGAATTACGAATTTTCAATCCCCGTACGCGCATTATTTCTATAATTCTGTGAATTCCTTTATGTTTAAAGTTTGATGACATTCATATGGAGTCTGTTGTGCATGCATGTGGGTGTCAGTCAGTGTGGAAAGAGTAATGGTCAGTGTGAAAAGAGTATGAGATTGAGATTGAGATTGAGATTTGCAGTTGTGGTTGTGGTTATGGTTGAGGTTACGGCGAGGGTATCTTTGAAATGCGACGGTGGCAAATATGGACACTCCCTGACGCCCATGGAAGCGTTAAAGTGTGTGACGCCGAACTTGGACACTCCCTGGCACTCGTGGTAGTGCTAAAGTGTGGCCTACGGACACTCCCTGATACTCGAGTCTGGATACTGTGTGAGGGGTTGCCCCGGTATTTGCATGGCTGTTAGGGTAATCAAAGTGTGAGGCAATGGACACTCCCTGGTACCCCGGACCAAAGTGTGAGGCAAACTGGACACTCCCTGGCGCCCCGTTGCTAAAGTGTGGCTATCTTAGTGTTTCAAAGATACCAGGAGTAGGATAGTGGTGTAATGACCCGTAATTTAATAAGGGGTATTTTAGTAATTTATACATAAATTTGGACCCAATTATTTTTGGTATATTATTTTTTTCCCAACTTGAAAAAAAAAATTAGTGTTGTATTATTGCTTACATAGATATAAATGTACCCACATGTTTAAAACTTTGTGCAATTGGACCATACCTTGGGACCCACATTTTAGCTACTTAAATTTTGACCACACACAAACAATACATACACTCTCTCTCTCTACACTCTTTTGGCCGGCCATCTTGGGGGAGTAAACCCATTTCTTTTACTTCATTTTTCTCTCATCTCTTTATTCTTTCACCTCTTCATCTTCTTCCCTTCTCTTCCCCTCTCAAAAATTTCTCCATGGAAGCAAATCAAGAGCTTGAAGGCCTCCATTTTCTTAGGGATTCAAGGTGCTAGAAGCTAAGGGTTTCAACTTGGTGAAGATTAGAAGCAAATAGAAGTTCTCTTTCTCTTTTTTCTCAAGCCCTAAGTTGGAATTGGGAGTTCTTTGGATTTTTCCAAGAACAAGGTAGATTTTCTATGTATTGACACACTTTAATTCCTATTTCTAAGTATGATGATGCATGTGTGTTGATTGTTGGGTAAATTTCTAGGGCTATGTAGTATATCATTAACTTAGGTCCTAGATCCTATGAAACTACATGTTCATGTGTCCATGGGTGCATTTTATTTCCTCCTTCAAAGTATGAATTGCAAAACTTGTTGGTGAAACCCTTGGATTTGATGAATTGCCCTAACCTAGTTCTCTTTAAATTTCTTGACTTAGAATGGAACTATGTGATTTACATGCTTAAGTTAATATCTATGTGCTTACTTGTCTACTTGCTAGTTGAAATCCATGTTAGAAGTTAAGTTGGAGATGTTAGCTTTGGTTATTGGAATTGCATGTGTAGAGGTCATGAGTTACTATACAAATTTTACCATTTGTGATTCAAGGTGTGCAAAATGTGCTTAATTCCAGCTTAGTACTATTTATGGAGCATAATGGGTTAATATTACATTTGAGCTCATAACATGAATTTTATTATTGTTCCTTTGATTTCTCAACAATAATGCATAAGACATTATACATTGATTAGTGGACATGACATTGCATAAGCATTGACATTGGTTGAGTGAATCAAAGGGGTTCATAGCATTTGTGCCATATCGGCAAAGACATTGCATACACATGATATGCGTTGAAAAGATCCCTCATAAGGAAGGGCATAAAATGAGATGATATGGAAATCCGGATGCGGGTTGTGATGTGAGACAGGGTGGACGTACCTAAGAACGTGCCAAACGCTAACTTATAGCCGACTAGCTATCGGAAGGTTAGTATGCTAAGTTCCCAGTGGGGGATTGCTCGCAGTCCGGTAACGAGGGGAGTGAACGATTATATGCATGGCTAAGAAGCCTTACATTTGCATTGCCTCGGTGGCAACCTCATTGCATCGCATTTCATCCTTAGTCATAGAAATTACTTTGTGTCTTTACATACATTATCTACTTAGCCGTCGCGCTAAGGGACTACGATCACAAATCTTTTTGCAGGAAATATTGACAAGGGGAAAGACCCCAAGTCCGAGTAAAGGGTGGGATTAAAGGTATCCTCTTTTTGAAGCCTCTTTTTGGAGGACTTTGTTTTGAGAGCTAGCTCGTGGATGGAAAGGGGGACATGTAATTTATGTGATCTAGTATCATGGAATAGGATTAGATCAATAGAATTGCATGTACTAATTCATATGAACATTGAATTTGAAATCTGTAATAGCTAGGCTCACTTTCTTTTGGGACCGGCACACGTTGGCCGCGTCGTTGTGTTGTGTACATATTTAAAACTTCATGTATGTTGCAAAGAACCTCTCTTTTGTCTTAATATCTCTTGACTTGGATGTATCCTAACTCTTTTAAAGACTTGAAGCTCTTTGATGTTTATATAGAATCTCTTTCAATGCCTTATGTATGTGTGTTGATTTTAATCCTTGCCGGATTTGTCCATTTGGCTTTTAAAGGAAATGTCTTAAAATCTCCCTCCCCCATTTTCCCTCTCTCTAATCTCGTTCCATTTCCTAAACTTTCTTTTCTTTTATTCATGTTGGAATGGTATTTCTTTTTTTTAAATGTTTCCGAATGTGAAAATACACGTGCGTGTGTGCTTAGAATACCTTCCCTCTGTCTCTCTCCCTATCTCTCCCAATGTCTCTCTCCCAATCTCTCCCTCTCCCCTTCTTTCTCTCTATTACCTCTTTTACCTCTCGTTCTCATTATGTTTCGAACGTATAAAGTCCCGATTGGTTTACACACATGTTATACACCTTTTCAGACTTGTGTATGTATGTTTTAGATGCAAAATCCGAGGATTTAACGGGAATGGGCACGCATGCGAAATGCTGCCAAAATGCTGTCAAAACTGCTGTCAAAAAAAATACTGCTACTGTTTTTCTTATTTTCTGTCCAAACGGTGAGGAACTGAGAAAATATCAGTCGGGAAAAGTTGTCCGGAATTACGTTTTACATGGGACAGCGAGGACGGAATATCAGATTTCAAAATATACGAGTGTCGAAAATCTTTTTAAAGTTTCAGCAACATAGAAAATTAATCCTGGGACTGATTGTAGCAGTGAGCTTTTTCTGCCCAAACGGTGAGGAACTGAGAAAATATCAGTCGGGAAAAGTTGTCCGGAATTACGTTTTACATGGGACAACGCGGGCGGAATATGAAATTTCTAATGGCATAATTATTTACAAACTGTTAAAAGTTCAGCTAACACAAATGATCTTTTATCATTCTTTTCTTTTGTATCTTTCTTTCTTTCCTTGCACTTTGACAGTCGGGGCGTTACAAGTGGGTTGTTGGGTTTTGTCGAGAGAAAAGAGTCGGTCAGATGAGATGGTGCATCGTTCTCATACACGGTCACATATGTGTGAATTTATCTTTTAAATTATGTTGTGGTTGTTTTCTAAACGAGCTCTTTATCTTAAATATAAACTTGTGGATTTAAATGGAAATGGGAAAAAGGTAAATGAGTATGTTTTACATTCAAAGTTATGTTTTTAATACTCACCAGCTTCTTGAAGCTGACGGCGTTGATGCGTCATGGACATTCGTGTTCAGGCTTTTCAGGTTATAATCAGGAGGAAACTTATGACTACGCTAACTGAGAATGGCGGCTTTTGGAATGAGAAACTTGCTTAATGATTATATGTCTTTAAGTTATAACTGGGTTTGTAATAAGGATAACTGTAATAGACACTAAGTTATTGTTTTGTTTTAAGGCAGCTTGTGCCTTAGTAGACCCCGTACTGTAATATGTAATAAGTTAGAAAAAAATTTTATAAGCCTTGATTGCTCTACTCTGATTAATGGTTTTACGTTGTTCGACGTTTGAGACGGAATCGATCCTTCAAACTGTCGCGACCTACGGGTCCATAAAGGAAATTAAACGCTTTCCATATTTATGCTACGTCGGGGCGTGACATAATGTACCTGATACCACGGAATCAGTAGCTGCGGCATCCCCCGGTGTTAGACGAAAATACCTTCCTTGTCTTTGCTTAGGCTCTTTCCCTTTTTTCACACTTGTTCCTGGTTTTGCCCCAGTTGAAGCTACAGAACTTGTCCCTCGCTGTTGTCTTGTTGGGCAATCTTTTGCTTGATGTCCAGGCTGTCCACATTCAAAGCATTTTCCTCTCATATCTGGATTTATACTCGCTGTACTTTGAGTTCAAGCTTGTAAACAATTCCTCGCTATATGCCCTTTCTGCTGACATATATTACACACAAGTGTCAAGTGGCATACTCCCCCATGCTGACAATTACAAGTTGGACATAATGGGCGACTTTCTCTAGAAAAGGAACTTCCCCTTTGGACTCCCGAGCTAGAACTAGAACCTCGTAAGAATGGCTTCTTAAAGAAGCCTTATCCTTTAATCTTCCCCTCGGCTGGCCACTTATTCTGTTGACTCTATTTATACTTGTCAATATCTCTTTCTGCTATCAAAGCAACATCTTGTACATCAGCCACTTTTCAAAGTTGGTGTGTATCAACTCGGCTTCTAATGTTATCCTGTAGTCCCTCCTCGAACTTCCGTGGTCTATCCACCTCTCTTGGTACTGTTCGATGTGCAAAATTGAAGTAAACTGTTATACTTGTTGCATACTCATTTACTGTCATATCCCCTTGTTGTAGATTTGCAAACTCACGGCCCATCTGAGTCTTGACGGATGCTAGAAAGTATCGCTTATAGAAAACTTTCACAAATCTATTCCAGGTCTCAGGTGCCCCTTGCTCAATCACATTTACCTAACAGTTCTGGGCTTCACCTTTCAAAGTATCAGTAGCACATATTATCTTCTCCCCATTTGTACACTCCACTGCCCAAAAGATTCGTTCCATATCCATTACCCAATGATCAGCTTGTGATGGATCTGAGCCACCATCAAATTGACTCGGTTTTCTTTTATAAAATTGTTCAATGACTCCCCGTTCAGCCCGTGGTTGTGGGTTTGTAGGTCTATCACCACCCATTCGATCACTTACTGCCCTTACGAAATTGCTTACTACATCTTCTAGATGGTCCAACCTCGAATGAGGTGAATGTTCCCGATTCGGATCCATTTTCTTACTTATCAGTCAATTTACATAAATATATTGCATGCCATTCCAACATGTTATATAACAACATAGCAACAATTATTCATATGCATTCATGAAATGCATCTACATGCTCATCATCTACACGTACTCTCAATCGTCGTCTCTCGTACCCAAGGTTCTAAGCCTATCGCTCTGATACCATTAAATGTCACGCCCCGGCCCAAACGATTCTAGGACACCACCAAGGCCTTACATAAGTGGTTAAAGTTTCAAAATAAGTTTAAAATAAGCTTAACCAAATAAGCTCAACCAACAAAGGACAAAATCCTGTCTTTGCAATCAGCCAAAAACCCTGTTTTAGCAAATAGTAAATTCTCAAATAATATTACCAAATCACCAGTTGAAATCAACACTAATGCTTTAAACCATTTAAAATCAAACCAAAGTCACAAGTATCAGCTTCCAAGTTCAAGCAAGAGTTTTTAAATACTCTAATAAAAGTACTAAATATAACCATTTACAACCAACCAATTCAATACTTGTGATGACTACAACTCTTATAAAACAAGAGCTAGGTTATCTAGTTGGAATATTACACGAGTTAAGAATTCACTTATAACAAGAAGTTAAAACTAGAAAAATTACATAAGTCTTGCCAACCCAAAATATAACATTCACTATTCTCAAATTTAAACTAATTACAAACATATTACAAGTTTAGAACTAAAAAGGCAAGTAACTATTAACATGGTTACAACTCCTCCCAACCCATAAGCTAACCAAGCCACTTCCCAGCTCACTTCCCCGATTCCTCGCCACGGTCACCTACGATGGTTATTCAATAATCACTACAATATATAAGCTATATGCTTGTGAGCAATGCCAATCATGAACATGGATAATAAACACGCTCAATTCAACATATTACAAAGAGCTATAGTCTCAGGCAATTACTAGTTCACTCCCACCACTATCGGCTAGCCCGCAGCTCCACTCCCCAAGTCCACGTGACTAGTCATGACCCACGCCCTCACACGTGCGGGTCCCATAGGCCTCTGGCGACCGTGGTCATTACCACAAAGATTACCTCATGGTGGTATAAAACTAGCAATTTCCATTGACCCAAATAGGCAACTCAACATGCTCATTTAATCATTACACCGTGAATTCACAAATAAATTGGGCTTAATTTAGCCACATGAATTTTGCCTAATAATAAACTAAATAAATTAAATTAAACAAATTAGGCATGCTTTGGCATCACAATTGAACCCAACATGAAAATCATCCAAATATCAAAATTAACAACACTCACCTCTTGGGTTTCGTTCCTAATTGTGAAATTAAAGCCGTACTATGAACCTGGTACAAATCCTATACATAAATTACAAGTTATGAGCTTAAACCCCAAAATGGGTAGCGGAAAAACTATCACAGAACTCAATAAAATTAGTACCAATAGATTAGACTCACCCCCAGGAGTCCGAATATGTAGCCTATTTTAAAAACCGACGTTGTTCGGCTCGTCAACCGTCGTCGAGAATGTCATATAACATGATAATTAACCCGTTTTTCGGGTACAGGTGTTACAATACCCCACCCTCCCAACTCTATAGCATGACTACGCCTTGGCCATTTTTCGTCTGGGGTATTGATATCATTGGTGAGATAGTCCCGAAGGCCTCCAATGGACACAAGTACATAATCATGGCCATCGATTATTTCACTAAATGGGTGGAAGCTGCGTCATATGCAACTTTGAAGGCTAAGGATATGGTGAGCTTCATAGAAAAGAACATAATTTGCAGATACGGGATCCCAAATGAGTTCATTTCTGATCACGATAGTCATTTCCAAGGAAAAGTCATCCCACTCTTAGAAAAGTACAAAATCACCCGTCATCAGTCATCCCCATACAGACCACAGACAAATGGGGCAGTAGAAGCGGCAAACAAGAATGTCAAAGCAATCTTGGGGAAAACAACGAACACGTATAAGGATTGGCATGAGAAGCTTCCATTTGCGCTATTAGGATACCGGACTTTCATGAGAACTTCTACAGGAGCTACACCGTATTCGCTGGTTTATGGGGTGGAAGTCGTCTTTCCCGTCGAGGTGGAGATACCCTCTCTAAGGGTTTTGGCCGAATGTGAAATAACTGAGTTAGAGTGGATAAGGGGAAGGTATGAGGAATTGATGTTGCTTGATGAAAAAAGGTTGGCTGCAATAAACCATACTCAGGGATATCAGAAGAGGATAGCTCGTGCTTTCAACAAAAAGGTCCGCCGCCCAAGGAAGCTTGCTGAGGGTGACGTGATCCTCAAAGAACTGAAAGTGCCTGTTTATGACCCCAGAGGAAAATTCAAACCCAACTGGGTCGGGCCATACATCATTAAGATTCTCCTCTCTGGAGGAGCGGCCTATCTTATGGACCTAGACGGGGTTGAATTTAAACAACCAATTAACCTCGATCGCCTCGAGTGGTAATTTGCTTGAAACCACTTCTTTTAAAACCTCCTACGTTGATGAACTACGCTTGACCTGATACCCACTCGGGATACGTAGGCGGGCTCTCAAAAATCCTTCGGTCCTTAAAGAACCAGAAATCCCTATGCTAAACTAGGGGCAAACTTGTGTTTGCCCAAAATCACATCGTGTAACACCCGCTCCCGCGATTAACTATTAATTGCAATTTAGTATGCATTAGCATAATTAATTGGTGTTTACTAACACATGTTTAAGTGAGTTTTAACTCACTAGTTGATTATGGGTGTCTAGTTTGGGAACCCAATGTTGGCCAATGTGGCAGTCTCAAATTGGGACATGAGTTGAGAAAGTTCCATTGTGATGGGACAAAGTTGTGGAATCACCCTTATGTGCTTAAATGTTTATTAAGGTATATGTGAAATATTTATATGTTGTTTAGAATATATTGTTTATTGTTAGAGACCAATTATGTGATCATTTGGAATACCTTGGTGAGGACGAAATGAACACGTTATATAATTAGTAGGCTAATTAGCAACTTCATAAAATTATGTGGGACCACTTATGGGACCAACGCCAGATATAGACAAACACCTATTTAAGTTTGGGATAATTTTAAAGAGTTCTATAACTAGCAGGGGTATAATTACAAAATTGATCAAATATGGGAGAGGTAATAATAAAACTACAAACCTTGGAATACATGTGAGATGACACATGTACTATGACTCACCATCTTGGAGTCATCTTCGTTCTAAGACATTACAACAAGGATTTACAGCAGAGCTAGAACGAGAATTGACGACGGAAATTCGACGACGCTCTCGATAAGGATTGACGGCGCGTTCGACACCCAATTTCAATTCCGAGACCGGATTCGAACTCATAGAGGTAAGTTTGACATTTTGGTACTGATTTTATTAAGTATGGCCGTCGTATTTCTCGCGACCCAATTCGGAGCGGTAATCCATAGTTGGTCAAATTCATGTAGGATTTTAACCCGGAGTAGATTTGGGCTTCAATTTCACAACTAGGAACGAATTGTAAAGAGGTGAGTGGTTTCAATCTTGTTTTTGGGATGAGATTCATGTTTATGTTCTTTGGGTGTTAATAGCATGCCTACTTAGCTTAATTACTCATGTTTAGCTATGATTTTGTGAAAAGCACGGTGATATGTTTATGTGAGCATGTTTAGTTGCCTATTTGGATCAAAGGAGAGCTCGTATAAATCTGCCATGAGATTGTTCCGTGGTGATGACCACTTGTTGCCGACAACGACATTAGACTGCACGTGTGAGGCGTGGGTCATTGGCTTGTGCAGTGGACTATCGGGGGAGTCGCAGACTTGCGGGTAGTGGTGGATGAAATACTTGCTTATCCGGAGATCAATTTATTTGTTGAGTTGAATTTAAATATTGATATGTCATCCGTATGCTTGATTGATATCTCTCACTAAGCATATAGCTTATATATTGTAGTGGTTATTGAATAACCATTGTAGGTGAGCACGGCAGTGAGAATTCGGAGAGATGAACGTCGGGTTCGTAGTGGCAAGGAAGCTTGTAAATGTAGTAACTTCAAGTATATAATTGTTTTGAGCAAAACTTATGGTTTGGTGTAAAACTTGTAGGTTGTAGTAGCTAACTTGGGTTTGTACTAAAACTTAGTAGATTATGTTAGTTTTGGCTTAATCGCTCCAAGTCTCGTGTAAACCATGTGACCGGAGCTTAAAATGTTGTTGGTATCTTTCATGCCTTGTTAATATAGTTTTGAGCATGTTTGAGTGGAGTTTTGGTTTAAAAAACTTGTTTTGATTAATCATGAGAGATTTGGGAGTATTTGGGAGAGATTTGGGAGTATTTGAGAGAGATTGCATTGCACATCTTGTTCATGGTTTTAAATCTTGTTGGGACTTTTCAAACTCTTGTTCTTATGGGTTGGATATGTTAGTTGTGAATGTGGATCAAGACTCATGTACTTTGGTTGGTTTTATGAAAAATTAGAGAATATTCAAGTGTTGTAACATTTGTAGAGCTTGTATAATGTTTAAGAACATGTTAATATATTTTGAGAATGATTCAAAATGGTGTTAGAATGATTTTGAAATGTTTTAGAAGTCTCCATGAGATTTGGGATGATTTAAACTTGCAATTCAGAGTTTTGTTTAGCAGTAATTTTTTAGCAGTAGCAAAATGTGTTTCTACAGAAAGTTACATCGAGCAAACTCTGGTTAGATTGAGCGAACTCTGGGCAAAATTGTTTCTGCAGAAGTTGGATTGAGCACAAATATCTGTGCTTGAGCAAACTTTTGGCAGAATGCTTGAGCACTTTGGGCAATCAAATTCATGTTTTAAATGAGCATAACTTGGTCTAAGGAGTTTGTATTCATGCGCCGTTTTCAACATTGGGTTCCTTATTTGAAAAGCTATCTTTTGAGATGAAATTCGACAAAAATTTCAAATGACCATTTTGCCCTTGGGCTTGTTTTGTCCAGATTAAAGGTTTATTTGTGCGTGTTTTCCTACTTTTGCATTCCTAAGTTGATGTTAGAAGGCCTTGGTGGCGTGCCACGTGTCTTGGGTTCACATGTGTGGATCCGGGGCGTGACATTTAGTGGTACAGAGCAATAGGTTTATTTAGAGCCTTGGGAACGAGCGACGACGGCTTGAGAGTGACTCGAACGTTATGATATTATGACATTATACAAGTATTATGAAATTGCATATAAAACTACATATATACATGAGTTATAATTGACATATCATGTAGTTGCATATCGTAACATGAATAAGCATGTAATATGTAAGAAATGGTATTTACATTTTAACATGTGAATGTATTGGATGGTGATCGGGCCTTATGAGAGGAGTGGATTGCTAAGCTTGTGAAGCTAAAGCAATGTATGAGATTCTGAGTTTTGAATCAGAAATTGAGATATAGTGGAAAAAAATGGGGTTTCAAAATAGAAGCTGGCAGCTATGTGGGTATTGAACTTGAACAAGGTTGAGTATTGAATATGGAAAGAAATTCCTTGAGGTTATCAGGTATTGGGTACTCTTTTCTTGAGGTTATCATATATTGGGTACTGTGTACACAGTTGCAGAAATAAAGTAGTATAGTGGGTTTGTTGTTGAAAGGTAAGGCTCAGTATTTGGGGTCTTACAGTTTTGAAGTTGATTTAGGATTCATTAGTGAACTGTTTTGGGTTTATGTAATCAAATATTTTAATGGTAGAGATTCTTTATTATTTTTTGGTAAGCATTTGGGTATCTGGATCTTCTTATTTATGGTGGACCTTCTATTATCCGTTGATTCTCTGATATGAGACTTATGGTTTTGGGTTTTCTGGATTTCTTATGGTATATTATGAGTATTATGACCGGATATTATGTTGTTATCCATTATTCTTTATTTATTGGGATTGTATTATTATGGTTTTGGGTGTTTCTCGGATTCAAAATATTACTTGAGATTAAAGTATTACGTCGAATGCATTGGACTTGCAGGATATTTAGGGTTGAGTTTAGATGGCTATCGTGTTATATGGGTGTGTTGAGGAATCTCTCAACCTTATTATTATTTATTATTGATCCATTGAGGAATCTTTCAACTGAAATTATATTTGCTACTTTTACGGGCATTCATCATTTCTTATTCTTTGAATGGGGGCAGATTTATAATTAACTATGGAATCGGTGTTATTGAATATTTGAGATGTCGATGTAGACTAATTGTGTAAATAAAGGGGGAGTTGAGTCGGTTGTCCAGATGTGGTGTTATAGTATCAAATTGTCATTACAAGGATTGTGTTATCTATGGGGTCATATCATCATTGGGTATCGTGGTGGCTATATGGACTCAGTGATTAATTGAACAGGGGTTGTCCGAGTGTGGTTATAATACTTTGTACTGAATGATATTCGTGGAGTGAAGGGAATAAAGAACCTAGCTGTAAGGTGAAAGAAATTTCAAAATTAATTGTGGAAAAGATAGAGTGGTGAGAACGAATGATTAAAGATTTTGAATTTGAGTCGAGTAAGATTTTTTTTATGACGGTTATGAAATTGTTGAATGGGAATTGAGTGCTTGAATACGCTTATTGTACATGTTTAGTGGAAGGAATAACAGTATAAGTAAATGATTTGGGAATTTGGATGAGTCTTAAAAGGATGGTCAGGGAATTGATTTGAACCAGTTTCCCTTGGTAATTTTTATTTTTTATTTTTTATTTTGGAAGCTATTTTGACATCGAGATTAGTAGCATTCTTGATGGATAAAAAAAAACAAGAAAAATGTAGTACTTTTAGTTTTCAATGTTTTAAGGGTATTTAAATGGGAATGGTGTTTCAAGTTTTCAAATGGTTATCTGGTTTAAAATGATTTCTCTTTAAAACGAGTGCTTGAACTTGATTTTAGAACTTAAATAACAGAGGTTAAGGTACATGGAAGAATGATATGATTGGAAAAATTGTAAGAGACATATGGATCGTGTATATTTCTAAGTGATGTATAGTATCAAATCAAAAATGTCTGGATTGTACTAGAAGCGACAGCTGCACCGATTGTGTTTATGTATTACCGATTCAATATCACTCGAGGAAAGTGAATGTAGTGGCGGATGCATTGAGCCGAAAGTCAACCAGTAACTTAGCTTATGATTTAACTTCTCAAGAGAAACTCATTCATGAAATGGAACTATTGAAACTTGAGGTAATTCCAAGAACCGAGGGAGCTTTGATGGCAGCTATTATAGAACAACTGACACTTGTGGATGAAATTAAAATAAAATAGCTACAAGATCCAAATTTGAGGAAGATTTGTGACGGAATACTCGAGGGTAAGCAATCGGATTTCACTTATGTAGATGGTGTATTGAAATACTGAAATCGAATTTGTGTACTCGATGTTAATGGGATTAAAGAGATTATTCTAGAGGAGGTGTATAACCCCAAATACTCTATTCATCCGGGGAGTACCAAAATGTATCGTTATCTATGAGAGAATTAGTGGTGGTTTGCAATGAAGGGGGAAATAGCCGAATACGTAGCAAAGTGTATGGCGTGTTAGCGGGTAAAAGCGGAACATCAAAGAGCAGCAGGGATTATTGGAACCATTGCTAGTACCGGAATGGAAATGGGAGAACATCACAATGGATTTTGTAGCAGGTTTACCAAAATCCAGAAGATTAAAAGATAGTAATTGGGTAATTGTTGACCGATTGACCAAGTCTGCGCATTTCCTACCGATTAAGACTAATGATCCAATGAAATTGGCAGAATTGTATGTTCAGGAAATTTCAAGGCTTCATGGAGTTCCAGTGTCTATTATCTCGGATAGAGATAGTAGATTTGCATCAAGATTTTGAAAGGGTTTACAAGAGGCTATGGGCACAAAGTTGAATTTTAGCACAGCTTTCCATCCGCAGACTGATGGACAATCAGAGCGGGTAATTCAGATATTGGAAGATATGCTTAGATTATGTGTTCTTGATTTTAAAGGTGATTGGGAACAACACTTGTCATTGGCTGAATTTACTTATAATAATAGTTTTCAATCCAGTTTTGGGATGGCACCTTTTGAGGCTTTATATGGGCATCGTTGTCGTTCGCCAATTTATTGGACTGAGGTCGGAGAACGAAAAATTGTTGGGACCTGAGATAGTTCAGCAGACCACCGAGAAAGTTAAGTTGATACAACAACGGTTACAAACAGCTCAAAGTCGTTACAAGAGCTATGCGGATTTGAAAAGGAGACTAATAGAGTTTGATATTATGTGTTTCTAAAGGTGTCACTGACTAAGGGAATTGTGAGGTTTGGAAAACGTGGAAAATTGAATCCCAGATATGTTGGATCGTTTGAGATTATTGGTAGAGTTGGAACAGTAGCATACCGATTAGAACTACCACAAGAAATGGAGAATGTGCATAATATATTCCACGTATCAATGTTGCGGTGTTGTGTATCTGATTCACGTCATATAATCACGCCAGAATTGTTGGAAATCAGAGAAGACCTGACTTACATAGAACATCCAGTGAGGATTCCCGATGCAAAAGTTCAAGTTCTGACACCAAGACTATTCCATTGGTTATGGTTTTGTGGCGGAATCACTCCGTTGAAGAGGCTACGTGGGAACAGGAAGATGAGATACGAGAGAAATACCCATTCTTGTTCGAATCTTGAGGTACTTTAAGTTTGGGGACAAACTTCTTTTAAGGAGGGGAGAGATGTAACACCCGCTCCCGCGATTAACTGTTAATTACGATTTAGTATGCATTAGCATAATTAATTGGTGTTTACTAACACATGTTTAAGTGAGTTTTAACTCACTAGTTGATTATGGGTGTCCAATTTGGGAACCCAATGTTGGCCAATGTAGCAGTCTCAAATTGGGACATGAGTTGAGAAAGTTCCATTGTGATGGGACAAAGTTGTGGAATCACCCTTATGTGCTTAAATGTTTATTAAGGCATATGTGAAATATTTATATGTTGTTTAGAATATATTGTTTATTGTTAGAGACCAATTATGTGGTCATTTGGAATACCTTGGTGAGGACGAAATGAACACGTTATATAATTAGTAGGCTAATTAGCAACTTCATAAAATTATGTGGGACCACTTATAGGACCCACACCAGACATAGACAAACACCTATTTAAGTTTGGGATAATTTTAAAGAGTTCTCTAACTAGCAGGGGCATAATTACAAAATTAATCAAATATGGGGGAGGTCATAACAAAACTACAAACCTTGGAATACATTTGGGATGACACATGTCCTATGACTCACCATCTTGGAGTCATCTTCTTCCTAAGACATTACAACAAGGATTTACAGGAGAGGTAGAACAAGAATTGACGGCGGAAATTCGACGACGCTCTCGACAACGATTGACGGCGCGTTCGACACCCAATTTCAATTCCGAGACCGGATTCGAACTCGTAGAGGTGAGTTCTACATTTTGGTACTAATTTTATTAAGTATAATCGTCGTATTTCTCGCGACCCAATTTGGAGCGGTAATCCGTAGTTGGTCGAATTCATGTAGGATTTTAACCCGGCGTAGATTTGGGCTTCAATTTCACAACTAGGAACGAATTGCAAAGAGGTGAGTGGTTTCAATCTTGTTTTTGGGATGAGAATCATGTTTATGTTCTTTGGGTGTTAATAACATGCCTACTTAGCTTAATTACTCATGGTTAGCTATGATTTTGTGAAAAGCACGGTGATATGTTTATGTGAGCATGTTTAGTTGCCTATTTGGATCAAAGGAGAGCTTGTATGAATCTGCCATGAGATTGTTCCGTGGTGACGACCACTTGTTGCCGACAACAGCAATAGACCGCACGTGTGAGGCGTGGGTCATTGGCTTGTGTCGTGGACTATCGGGGGAGTCGCGGACTTGCGGGTAGTGGTGGATGAAATACTTGCTTATCCGGAGATCAATTTATTTGTTGAGTTGAACATAAATATTGATATGTCATCTGTATGCTTGATTGATATCTCTCACTAAGCATATAGCTTATATATTATAGTGGTTATTGAATAACTATTGTAGGTGAGCACGACGGCGAGAATCGGGAGAGATGAACGTCGGGTTCGTAGTGGCAAGGAAGCTTGTAAATGTAGTAGCTTCAAGTATATAGTTGTTTTGAGCAAAACTTATGGTTTGATGTAAAACTTGTAGGTTGTAGTAGCTGACTTGGGTTTGTACTAAAACTTAGTAGATTATGTTAGTTTTGGCTTAATCGCTCCAAGTCTCGTGTAAACCATGTGACCGGAGCTTAAAATGTTGTTGGTATCTTTCATGCCTTGTTAATATAGTTTTGAGAATGTTTGAGTGAAGTTTTGGTTTAAAAAACTTGTTTTGATTAATCATGAGAGATTTGGGAGTATTTGGGAGAGATTTGGGAGGGATTCGGGAGTATTTGGGAGAGATTGTATTGCACATCTTGTTCATAGTTTTAAATCTTGTTGGGACTTTTCAAACTCTTGTTTTAATGGGTTGGATATGTTAGTTGTGAATGTGGATCAAGACTCATGTACTTTGGTTGGTTTTATGAAAAATTAGAGAAGATTCAAGTGTTGTAACATTTGTAGAGCTTGTATAATGTTTAAGAACATGTTAATATATTTTGAGAATGATTCAAAATGGTGTTAGAATGATTTTGAAATGTTTTAGAAGTCTCCATGAGATTTGGGATGATTTAAACTTGCAAATCAGAGTTTTGTTTAGCAGTAATTTTTTAGCAGTAGCAAAATGTGTTTCTACAGAAAGTTAAATCGAGCAAACTCTGGTTAGATTGAGCGAACTCTGGGCAAAATTGTTTCTGCAGAAGTTGGATTGAGCACAAATATATGTGCTTGAGCAAACTTTTGGCAGAATGCTTGAGCACATTGGGCAATCAAATTCATGTTTTAAATGAGCATAACTTGGTCTAGGGAGTTTGTATTCATGCGCCGTTTTCAACATTGGGTTCCTTATTTGAAAAGCTATCTTTTGAGATGAAATTCGACAAAAATTTCAAATGACCATTTTGCCCTTGGGCTTATTTTGTCCAGATTAAAGGTTTATTTGTGCGTGTTTTCCTACTTTTGCATTCCTAAGTTGATGTTAGAAGGCCTTGGTGGCGTGCCACGTGTCTTGGGTTCACATGTGTGAATCAGGGGCGTGACACATTGAAGCCCCAAAACCAGGGGCAAACTCCGTTTGCTACCCGAAGAACCAGATATTTACCCTAAACCCATCTCTAGGTCTCTTGACTATTAAAATAAGTATTATAAAGAAACAAATGTGAATTCATGGTATAGAAAGAGTAAAGCTTTAAGCACGACACAAAGCAAAGTAAAGAGCCAAGAAAAGACATTAAAATGAGAATTTTCATAAAAGATTAATCGAAGGAGTGAACACTTTGCTTAAACATGTTAGAACTTTTCCTAAAGATGAAAGCACTTTTTGAAAAGAGAAATAAGAGAATCACATTCAAAAGCGTAAAAGGATAGGCAGGACTTGTCTGAAATTTTGTAAAATAAAGCTTTGTCCTGTTGTTTTACATTTATTCATGCATGTTTACGAAGTCTATCACTGGATCAGATTCTGGATCTGAAGAAGGTACTCGGCAGTAGGCACGACCAAAGCCAGAATTCTCCGAAAGGGAGCTGCCACCCTGTCTTGCCAAGCCTCAACAAAAGCCTACGCAATAGAAAGCCGTATGGCTATATTGGACATCTGTTTGTGATGAAAATATCTAACCAATGCAAAATTGACACGTAAGATTCTATATGGCAGGATAATTGGTGGACACTGATGAATGCTAGAACCGTTATGAGCAGTTGTTGTTGATTCATTTTGTTCAAATATTAAACTGCTAGAGGACACGTGTTGATTATCATGAAGTAACTGAAGAACAGATGTCAACTCGAGAATATGCCATATGTGAGAGCAGTTATCAGTTTGAAAAAAGGAGGGAACATTCAAATGAGGTTCCTGAGAAGCCTTCACGTCTATAAATAAAAGCATTGTGCATTCGAGAAAGGATCCTTCGATCAACATCAACATATATCTCTCAATACACTTATTGTATTGTTATCTAGATACTTAGATTTAGGAGTAGAACACCTTCGAAGTCATCTTCAAGGTTAGATTGTAGTTTCTTTAATTTAATAAAAGTAGTTTTTTACTTTATTGTTTTCTTTACTGTTTTTCTTAGGAGTAGTTGTCTTAGAATAAGTTCGAAGTACTTCAATTAAGTATATCTTTACACGATTAAAGTCCTGTTCAAGACATCGAACGTCACCACAATTTGCTTGGTGAGGCGCAGTTTGGATTATCACATTTACACATTGGCAATTTGCTTGCCTGGCACGCTCGCACACACTTATAAATTTTCCAACCAAACAACATCAAAAGATTACATATTTGAAATAAGAATATAATTATGTGGATTGTCAAACTATGCCTTTTGTCATAAAAAACACCTAGCATACTCAAACAATTCATATGACAAAGTTTACATTTCAAATATGTGTTTATATATATTTCTATCCACTAATGGACATGCAATTGTGTAGTGGCAGAGTGGTGGGGACTGGGCGCAGAATAACTCACGTCCGCGGCGGATCACGGTTCGAACTTGGCTACTGCCCAATTCCTTTTTATTTTTCTTTAAACCAAACGACGTCGTTTCATATCAAACCTGACACACTTGATATGACCCTGACTAGTGAAAGTTTATTTTCAAATAAAGAATTACTCTGCGGTCTTAAATGCCAAATCATTTTCAAATGCACAAAAGTTGTGGGATCTAGTCTTAGTTTTGCATATTCCCAATTCCTTTAAATCATTTATCTCAAGTTAATTAATATTTCTTATTTTTAATAGTTTTGCTTAAATATTTGTATTAATTCTATCTTTCGCTATAATAATATCCATAAAGCCATTTAATGTAAATTTAGCTTTTATTTCTTTTTCTTCCTTTTCTTACTAGTATCTTAGTTAATTTATTTTGCACTGTTAAAATCTTTACCATAAATTACTTAGGAAAAAATAGTTTTTAATTAGTTTTATTGCAATTTTTTTTTTTAATTTGTAGTTTAGTAAAACGCCACAAAAATCTATTATCTTTTATTTTCTTCTTAGTGACAAAATAGTTATTGCCTATCTTTGTTTCCCGTTCCCTGTGGGTTCGACCTGGACTTTCAGAACTTTATTACTTGTATGATCACCTACACTTGGGTGTGATAAGAAAACGCATCAATAGGATGTAGTCAAACACCTTCGAAGTTATCTTCAAAGTTAGATTGTAGTCTATTTTTGCTTAATAAAATAGTATGTTACTTTACTATTTTCATTTACTGTTCTTAAATAGGAGTAGTTATACATTACTTAGTTCGAATTTCTTTAACTCGTCATATCTTTACACGTTTGAAGTCCTTGTTAAGGCATCGAACATCACCACAATCTCCATGGTGAGGCGCAGTTTGGATATTTATTACATCACACACATTGGCAATAACTTGCCTGGCACGCTCGCACTTATATAATTCCACTTATATCCTTAGAGGAATTTTCCAACCAAACACATACGTGAATGCTAAGTGAAAATTCAATAATCCATACACGAATATTATGTGAAAATTTTATTTGGTTCATCTGGAACATAGCATGTAAAAATCAGAGTTTTTTTTTTTTTTTTCTTTTGCTCAAAAGATATCAACAATGGTACTACCTTCGTCCCATTTTATGTGTCCATCTTGGGGAATCCAACTATTTAAGGGGACAAAAAGAATCTACACCTACTTTCCACAATTGCCCATAATCATTGCACTTCCTTTTTTATTTTGTTTTGGTGTTGATTGCAAAAAATGGTAGTTTGGGAAACTAAGTCAAATTTGCATACTAAATTAGGACAGTGAACAACAATTTTGGGACATCCCAAAAAGGAAAGATGGACACATAAAAATGGGATGGAGTGAGTACTAGTTTTGTAGCTCTCGTCGACATGGTTCCAACGGAATAAAATTTGTAAGAAATAGAGTTGTAGATCAAAAGTTATGGAGGTTTAAAGTTTAAAAAAAAAAAAACATTTTTGAAATGGGTATCATATGGTACATCCACGCACACGGTGTCAGTGGCTAAAGGCAACAGCAACGCGCGTGAGGCGCTTGAAGCCGCATGGGATCTTCTATGGCGCTTGCAACATTTTGAGGTGGTTTTGCCCTCTAATCCCAGCCATACACTTTAGGGGTATCATGAAAAAATTTGAAAAATTATTCAATGAGACCGTCACACAATGACGTGGACTGACCATTCAATCTTAACCATGCATATGCCCTTTATTTCCAAGGGATCATGACAAGTGATTGGTGTTTTGTCAATTTAAAATGTTGCTAACCACTTGTCATGATCCCCTGGTAATAGGAATATGTGTATGGTTGAAATTGAGTGGTCATACATGTTAGTGTGATGCCGTGGTGTGACAAACTCACTGAATAATATCTGACAAAATTTATACAAATAGAGCAACAAATGTATTAACAAATGAATTTCATTGGTTTATGGTATCATGTCATATAAATTACGATTGTACTGAATCCTTGTCCATGTTCATCCATGTTCACTGGAGAAGATATTAGCTATCCATTTATACACTCACTTCCTCCAAATTTTAGGAGAAAATGTAGATGTGGCATCAATGTATTGGTTGCCATAAATCAATGGATTTATGGATCAACCCTCTAGTATTTAAACTCTTAATTTCCAATAATTTTCTATTAAAGAGTATTAAAGAGTAAGGGTACCTTTATCGCCAGTCTTATATTATATCGGGATAATTAAAATTCAATCTACTTTATGTAGAGAATTTAAAAGTCAGTCAAGTGCTTTATTGAAAATAAAAGGAAATCTTTATAAAGTCACTAAATTATAGGGAAAATTGGTTAAAAGGTCATTAAGAGGTGTTTTATTGGAATTAAGGACAACTTAAAATACATAGTGAGAATAAGTCCTCCCAATATCTATAGACCAAAATACCCTCATCTTCAACCTCTAACTCTAACCAAACCCTAGACACCTTTACTACTACTCCACACCACCTCCAACCACCACCCCTGCCACCTCCGGCCTCTACCCTCGCCATTTCCGGCGACCACCACCTCACCATCTCTGGCGACCACCACCTCGACATCTCCAACAACCACCATAATGCTTGACTCTCACTTGTTTAAGCATAAACTTATGGCAAAAACTCTATGATAAAGGTAATAATTCATGAGAAAAAGTTTTAAATCATGGTTGTCTAATGCATAGCAGATCAAGCTCAAAGAGATACATACAAGGGAAATTTGAATTAAGATACCAGAAATCCTAAGTGAAATTTGACTTAGGATATCAAAAATCCTAAGTGAAATTTGACTTAGGATTTAGACATTAATAGCAAAATTCACTTAGGATATATTATTTTGTTTCTCATAACAACACCCATGAACTCCTATATTTATAATGGAAAGTGATGAAATGTGATCAAATCAAAGTTAAGTGAAATTTCAATTTAGATCTTCACTTAAAAACCAAACAAATTCACTTCAAAATATAGTAAGAGAAATTTCACTTACTGTCAAATTTAAAAAAAAAAACTGCACAAAAAATGAAGACAAAACAGAGACTTTAGATCTGCGATCTAGAAGACGACCACGAGCTCATTTTGACATTGAAGATGGAGATCGAGACTCTAGATCTGAGATCGGAAGTTTATGACGACGGATGACGACGGTGCTTGCTCGTGATGGTGGTGGTGGTGGCTCGTAGTGGCACTGAAAGGTGGTGGTGGTGGCTCACAGTGGCATCGGAAGGTGGTGGTGGTGGCTCGAAGGTGCTGGTGGTGGCTCGCGATGGTTGTCATAATAACTCGTGGTGAATGGTGGTTGTGGTGGCAGAGGACAGTGAATCTGTGGTATGGTGGCGGCGTCGGTTCGATGGTGGTGGCGACAGTAGATCGGTGGTGGTTGTGGTTAGGAGAGAGAGATCTTAGAGGGAGAGAGATTGTAGAGAGAGAAAGTAGATCTGTGAGTGAGTGAGATAGAGAGAGAGTGTGTGAGATAGTCTGTGTTTTTTTTTGGGGGGAACATGAAGTGAGGGGTGATTTGGTCAGTTGAAATTTTTGAAATGGACTTGAGGAGTGAATTGCTAGTGGTGTGGATTGGAGTGAATAAATGGACTATAGACTTTTGTCCTTATGGGGTTTATTATTAATGGACTATCCTTTATTCCAAGAAATACCAATCTTAGGGACCACAGATCAAGCCTCCCTAAATTATATATGCATCAACTTTTTGTCTAAAATACCTAAAATACCCATCTCTCTTTGGTCACCTCTCTCCATACTCACATGACCACCACCACCACCACGGGCAACTGCCGCCGCCACCACCACTAGCCACCACTGGTCGCCGCCACCACCACCTCTCTATTTTTTTTCTCTCTCGCTCTCTGTATATATATATACATGATTATATATATCTAATGTATGGCCACCACCACCGCTACCTCTCTCTATCTCTTATCTCACTTCTCCACCACCACCACCACCACGAGCCACCTCCCTCATCCACCACCACCACTACAGGAAAAAAAGAAAAGAAAAGAAAAGAAAGAGTTAAAGTTTTTGGAACAACTGTCCAACAGAAGAAGCAACTCACCAAACGTAAGGTACAACTCACCAAACGTATCGGGAGTAACTCACCAAACGTAAGGAGCAACTCACCAAATGTATTAGGAGCAACTTACCAAACGTGTTACTCTTTACCACCACCCGTCGCCGCCACCGCCACCACCGGCATGCGCTATCACCACCGGGCCACCACCACTACTACTACCACCCCAACTTCTTTATCTCTTCTCTATCTTTGATCTCATCTCTCTCTCTTCTCACCACCACCTCCACCACCACCACCAAACCCAAACCCAAACCCCAACCTCTCTGTATATCTCATATCTCTTCTCACCACCACCACAGACCATCTTCCTCATCCAATACCGCCACTGCAAAAAAGGGGGAAAAAATGTTGCAAGTTTTTGGAGCAACTGTCCAAACGGAAGGAGCAACCTACCAAACGTATCGGGAGCAACTCACCAAACATAAGGAGCAACACGTTTGGTGATTTACTCCTTCCGTTTGGTGAGTTGCTCCCGATACGTTTGGTGAGTTGCTCCTTCCATTTGGACAGTTGCTCCAAAACCTGCTCTCTTTTTTTTCTTTCCGCAGTGGCAGTGGTGGATGTGGGAGGTGGCCCGTGATGGTGGTGGTGCTGGTAAAAAGAGAGATAAGAGATACAAAGAGCTTGGGGTGGTGGTGGCCATATATTAGATATGTATATATACTCATGTATATATATATATAGAGAGAGAGAGAGGGGGAGGGGGGGGTTGGGGTTTGGGTTTGGGTTTGGGTTTGGGTTTGGTGGTGGTGGTGGCTGTGAGAAGAGAGAAGAGATAGAGAGATTGGGGTGGTGACCCTTCGGTGGCGACGGTGGCTGGTGGTGGTGGTGGCGGCAGCGGTGGCCAGTGGTGGTAGCGGCGACTGTGGGTGGTAGTGGTCATGTGAGGAGAGAGAGAAGAGACCCAAGAGGGATATTTTAAATATTTTACACCAAAGTTGATGTATATCTAATTTATAAAAAGTAGTAAACTGACTTTTAAATAATCTACTTAAAATAGACTAAATTTTAATTATCCCTATTATATCTCTCATTTTCTTTTCTTTTTCCTTTCTCCCGTGCAATAATAAGTTGGAGAAAGAACCCGTTTTAATCGTTGGCCACAAATCGCTGAAATGTCGTCAAGTCACTCGCAGTTCTTGAAGTGAATTCCAGAGGTCATGAATGGCCCAACACAGGCTCTCTCGAAAACCAAACACATTGTCACCACCACCGCTGCCCAGTGTGAGACCCTCCTGCACCAATGCGGCACCGCCAAGTCCCTCACCACCACCAAACAACTTCACGCCACCACCATCACTTCCGGCCTCCTCACCACCCACCACTCCACCCACCTCCTCTCCAAATTCACCACGGCTTACGCTCTTTGTGGGTTCGTACCTCATGCACGCCTCTTGTTCGACGAATTACCCAAACGAACCTTATTTGCATATAACACTATGATCGGAATGTATTCACGAAATGGGTTGTCCCGCAATGTAGTCAATCTCTTTGTTGAATTGCTCGCCTCGTGTGAATCTCGGCCCGATACGTTCACGTACCCGTTTGTTGTCAAGGCGTGCGGTGATTTGTTCTTGCTCGAATTGGGTGTTTCGGTTCACGGTTTGGTGATTAGGAGCGGTATTGATTCGGATATTTTTATGGGGAATTCTTTGTTGGCAATGTACATGGGTTGTGGTAAAAATGAGGGGGCTAGACGGGTTTTTGATACGATGACAACGCGAAGTGTGGTGTCATGGAATAGTATGATAAGTGGGTATTTTCAGAATGGGTATGCTAGAGAAGCTTTGGGAGTTTTTAATGAAATGGTAAAAATGGGTTTGGAGCCAGACTCTGCATCTGTGGTTTCTGTATTACCTGCTTGTGGGAATTTGAAGGACTTGAAGTGTGGAAGAGTGGTTCATGAATTGGTGGAACAGAAAGGTTTAGGTAGCAAATTACCTGTGAGAAATGCATTGATGGATATGTATGTTAAGTGCGGTAGTATGGATGAGGCTAGACATGTTTTCGTTAAGATGGATGTGAGGGACGTGGTGACATGGACTACAATGATAAGTGGGTACATTTGGAATGGTGATGCGGAGCGTGCATTGACGCTTTGTACAATGATGCAATTAGAAGGTGTAAGGCCCAATGCAATCACTCTGGCTTCTCTTCTTTCAGCTTGTGCCGATTTGAACCACCTAAAGCACGGAGTGTGCTTGCATGGGTGGGCAATAAGACACGAACTCGAACACGATAGTAATGTTGAAACTGCATTGATTGATATGTACTCGAAATGCAATCATGTTAATCTCGGTTTCCAGGTGTTTAGAAACACTT
Source organism: Hydrangea macrophylla (assembly GCA_033977485.1). Lineage (NCBI taxonomy): Eukaryota > Viridiplantae > Streptophyta > Magnoliopsida > Cornales > Hydrangeaceae > Hydrangea > Hydrangea macrophylla. The sequence goes on along the minus strand of CM066988.1, from coordinate 56,298,033 downwards.
CAAGAAAGAAAGTAGTGCCATGGAATGCAATTCTGTCTGGGTACATTCATAATAGGCTGGCAAATGAAGCTATAAAACTTTTTAAAGAGATGTTATTGGAAGCAGTAGAACCCAATGGTGCAACCTTCAACAGCCTCCTTCCAGCTTATGCAATTCGACCAGATTTGCAGCAAGCAACAAATATTCATAGTTACATAATAAGATCAGGGTTTCTTTCCAAAGTTGAAGTTGCCACCGGTATGATAGATATATACTCGAAATGCGGAAATTTCGAGTCAGCACACAAGATCTTTAATGGGATTCCCAAAAAGGACAAGGACATCATTTTGTGGAGTGCAATTATAGCTGGTTATGGAATGCACGGGCATGGTGAGATGGTCGTGTCCCTTTTCAACCAAATGGTTCAGAGCGGGGTGGAACCAAATGATGTCACTTTTACTTCTGTTTTGCATGCTTGTAGCCATGCTGGCTTGGTGGATGAGGGTTTATCTTTGTTTAAATTCATGCTTGCAGTTCACCAAATGAGTCCAAACGCTGATCATTATGCTTGTATTGTCGATCTCCTTGGTCGTGCTGGTCGGCTAGAGGAAGCTTATGAACTAATTAGAACGATGCCATTTAAACCTAATCATGCTGTTTGGGGTGCATTGCTTGGTGCTTGTGTTATACATGAGAATGTTGATCTAGGGGAGGTGGCTGCGAAGTGGCTTTTTGAGCTAGAACCAGAGAATACAGGAAATTATGTATTGATGGGTAAGATATATTCTGCAGTGGGAAGATGGAAAGATGCGGAGAATGTGAGATATCTGATGAATGAAATTGGGTTGACAAAAGCACCGGCACATAGTTGGGTTGAGGTCAGAAATGCGTAAAGTTGACGCAGTCTCTTGGTTACTCAAAAATGGAGTTTGGAGAGTACTTAACAATAGCAAATCAATAACTAACAATGAAAGATTGGGTTATACATTCAGGTATTGTACCTGTACTCAAACAGCCTAAATATCAAATGCATTTGAACTTGCTATTTGTGTTGTGACTTTTACTGAGTGACATATTTATGACAAGTCATTGCCTTGATCAGTGTATTTAATACAACAACTATTTAAGTGAGTCACTGCATTGATCCATGGCCTATTGTTGCAAATACATCAGTGGATATATTTCTGTGGGTGACTGGGTGATTTGGAAAATGGTACTTAAACCGAATATCATCAATAGTATGCACATTGTGGAATCTAACTTGATTGAGTTAACAATTATTTCCTCTTTCCCCATTTTTGATGTTTGGCACTGATTAGAATAATATTGCCATATTGGATAATTTATTTGTGAAAACAGTAACATCGGGCCTAACTTGTGACCTTAGGCCTCTTCTGGGTACCCCATGAGGCCATGGTTCAAGATGGTCTTGATATTTGTGCGTTAGCCATGATCACTTGAGCATAATATAGTAGAGAACCCCACAAAGCCATAGAAAAGGGGAAAAAAAATTTCCGTGGTCTTGGGTTGGTGCATAAATTATGATTACTATGCTTATTCTATGGAATTTTCATTAGGGCCTGTTTGGAATCACTTCTCAAAAATGAATGTTTGGGCCCAAACGTGCTTCTAGAACTAAGAAGTTGGAACGCATATTATAGACTGTTTTAATTAATTTTAAGAAGTATTTTTTGAGCCGTAAAAGCACATTTGGCAGGAGGAGGTCCCGAGGTGCTTCATCCCAAATGTGACACAAGAAGCAAATTTGGACTTTTAATGAATTTTTCTTAATTCTAGTTCCAATTCCAATTGTGTCCTCGTGATTGGGGCTTCTGCTTCTACTTGTGGCAAAACACAAAAAGCCACAACAATTCCAAACGGGCCCTTAGCATGATACTTGTGACCACCTATACAAACATGAGAATAGAAATTGAAACAAAAACAAATAGAACCATACAGTTAACAGCATGCAAATAGTGGATTTCAGTGGGAATATATTGGTACTGACTGACTGATAGTTTTATGACCTTCCAGAGGGAATCCATAGATCAACTATACTTTCAAAGCTTTGCCTCCAACTTACTGATACGATAGCTTTTACAGATATGCAATTGGGTGGGCCCACTTAGTGCTTTGGATGTTATGTGAAAGGGAGAGACTATCATAGAATATGAGGCCTGTAATGCTGGTTTAGATCATCCCTCATGAGTAGTTAAAGTTGACAGTTTTCAGAAAATGTGGGTTAAAACAATATTCACATCACACCATAACCTTCTGAGAAAATGTGGGTTAAAGCATATGTTTTGACAATATCAAGCAAAAATTTGTAAGTCCTAACCTACTCCGAGAAAATGTTAAAAAAATAAAATAAAAAGCCAATTAATCACCAGTGCATCACCTAATAAAGTTTTGCCAGGTATACTATAAATCATCTCTCATATATAAATGAAAATGAGATTAGGATTGAGGTGAGTGCTGACCAGCCTAATCAAAGTTGTGGTGAATTAAAAGTGGTAGTATTAGCAATTCAATCCCACAATTGTTTTGCCACAACTTAGAATTATCCTATATTCAAGTGTCTTTTGAGTACTTGACTAATCCTCCTTAACTACTTAAAGATAGATGTATCCATGTTTTCTTTCATGGTTCATTTGAAAATCAATGCAACTTGCATGTGGATTGCAGGAAACAACTAGCTCATATCTATCTTTTATGAGTAGCATAGCAATCAAATCTAATCTTCTAGAACGTGCCTTGTTTGGCAGGCATAAAATGATTTGTAAACGCCCCTTTTGCGATGAAGAGTCTTATGAGGTTGCTTATAAGCAACCAAGAAAATAGGAACACGCAACTCAGTGATCTCCTATTCTGGAAATTTCTCGTTTTGACAACACATTGTCAAAATCTCATTCGAGTAATAACTTAGTGGTATTCTGCGTTGATAATGTAAGATAGTTTCATGGCTAAGCAGACAAGTGTGCATCATTCGCTACTTTTTACTCTCAAGTCTCAAGTATGTACCATTTTTGGCACTTTTCCTCTGATGTACAGATTCAGGAAAGGCTTTTAACTGAAAAACGAGGCTCATGGACATGGATTACTCAGTGTTCGTATTGTTTGAAAATTATGTCCATCCATTGAGTGATAAACATTTTGTAGCATTCCTTGGTGTGGTGTTCATTTCTGATATCTTTGTGATGAAAAACTAGGATTTGGGTTGTGATTGTGTTAAAAAAAAAAAAATTATGGTTGGGAAGATTCATTTATAGTATTTTGTATGCTGTCATACCAATTGTGAGTGACCTTAGTTGTCCAATCATTAGACTTAGTTTGACTTCTCGCCTTAAATGTTGTTTGCCATTGGTACTGTGCTATTTTTTCAACCCATGTAAGCATTTTACTGCTGCATTTGTTCATTTATGACTTTTTCCTGTCATGTGAATACATTTGAAAGCTTAATAATAACATAGATATTCGTTGTTCATCTTTTTTAGCTGACCAATTGCTAATGTGAAGTTGGTGAAGGTGAAACCAGTTTTCGCAAAGCTGAAGATGAAAAAATCACTGGGAGTAACTCGGTTAATGAAGATTCGGATGGGCCAAAAAAGGAATTCGGAGGCAATACCTCCAGCATTTCTAGTTATTGGTGGGTCAACAACAATGTCATTGTTGAGTATGCTGAGTCAGACGGAGCAATCTATTTATCCGTTTTTCCTAACCACTTCGAACTTGACCACCGAGTAAGCGCATTGGTTCAATCAGATGATATATATTCAACTCTTTTGGAACATTCTCCTAGAAAGCTAGTTTTGGTTGGACCAGATCATCAAGCCGATGTTCCAGAATGGACCCCACAGGATTTCAAGAATTGTTCTGACTAATTGAACAAATCAGATGATGACTACAAGAAGAAGGTGACGGGTACTTGTCTCTTACCTATGCCAGATTCGGAATCACCTGCATACTATGGCTGCATATGTGGGGGTGCTAGAACAAAGTGTGACTGTCTCGACGAGGGTTCTATCAGATGCGTGAGGCAACATGTTATGGAAGCGAGGGTTAGACTAAGGGAAAGCCTTGGGCCATTGATATTTGAGGAGTTGGGTTTCTCTGACATGGGTGAGGAGGTTGCGAATAAATGGAGTGGGGGGACCGTCTCTCAGCCATTTTCTCTCCCCGGGAAAGGAGGACATTGTAAGTTATTTTTTTTAATGTTTTTATGCTTTAGAAACGTGCTGAGCAGAATTGGTTTGACCCTCTAAATATTGATAGTGACAATGATGAGTGGCAAAGAAATGAATTTGGAGATGATGAAGAAGAAGATGACTCCTTGGTTGAATCTCGGGTTGATCAAGATTATAGAGAGGATTGCCTTGAAGCCGTTGAAAATGAGGGAGTCATAAACAATGATTCTGAAGCGCATATAGGGAGTGTCATTGGTGATCATGGTGTTGATCCTATTTTTCAGTATTCCGGTAAGAATTCAAGAATTACGGGTTGGATCATGATATCCACACATCGCATGAGTATCAAAATGACTTGGTGACTGATGTTAGAGTTGCGGTCAATAGTGACCATTATTATGGCCGATAGCTATTTCTGGACCCTTGGATTTTGAAGTGTGGATGTTGAGTTTCTGAACAAGTGGACGAATGTGCTCTCTCTCATACACAATCTCATTGAGGATCAGTTGTTTGGAGAGGATCCCTGTAACATCAAAATATAATTTGATGCTACCCACCAACTTTATTTCTTTCAAGTTACTCGGTAAGCATCGACAGTCTGAAGCTTTTTATGACTATTGGGATTATATTTTTGTGGCAAAAAAAAAAAGTGTAAAATGGAGCGGAATATTACTAGTACCTATACCTTGTAGCAGTGTAATACCCAATTTTGGTTGTTTACATTGATATGCAGAAGCTGGAAAGCTTGGCATAGTGTATAGAGTGTTGTAAATGTCCTATGGACATCTAACTTGTGAACTTGTTTGGAAAGTTACATGGAATAAATTCTAAGTTTCTACTTTTCTGTTTCCATGTGTAGTGTGTGTTTAGGAGACTCAGACTCAGTTTGTGAGTTTATGACAGAAAGATGTCCATTGTCATTGTTTATGTGTTTCTTCAATTCAGTAACTTCTCATCTCTGTTAGATATCTGTTGCTTTGTGATTGATCTATCAAGCTCCATGCATAACTGGTATATTGGTAAGTAGGTCGAGAATCATGTGACAAAATGTGGTTTTGGTAGCAATTTATTACAGATGTCAACACTCTGGTGGTGGTTAGATTCAGTTCCTCTCTCTCTCTCTCTCTCTCTCTCTCTCTCTCTCTCTCTCTCTTTCTCTCTCTCTCTCTCTCTCTCTCTCTCTCTCTCTCTCTCTCTCTCTCTCTCTCTCTCTCTCTCTCTCTCTCTCATGTACTTTTGTTCTTAGGTACCATTGTTGTACAGGTGGACTAATCACACTTTAAAAATAGTACGGAGTAGATAAGGAAAAAAGGAAGTAATTTTCCTTTTGAGTATTTGTCCTATAATTGTGGACATCGAAACATCTTGCATATGGGGTAAGGTTACATACATCAAATTCTGATCTCCCAATACAAAAGTCTCATGCATTGACTTGTCCTTTGTTGTGTTTCTACTTTCTAGTCGAGTAATACAATTCTTTAATTACACTCCATATAATTAGGTAATCATTGACCATGTATTCATAGATTTAACAAAAATGCTAATACACACATACACACATATATCCTTGTTTCTTTTTTTCTTTTTCAGAATTAGGCAATTAGAGGAAGCTATATGATCATTGAAGGGATAAATTTGTAGTATAAATGTAAATTCTTTCTCACATTTTGCAAGTGGGTTTTCTTTTTTCTTTTTTTTCGTTTTTATTTTTATACAACAGTTTTTTTTTTTTTTCATTCAGGGGGTTGATCGAGCATGCAATGGAGGGGGCTAAGACCCAACTTGACGTCAAATGAGCTATGCTCACTTTGCTACAAGTGGGGTTATTGAAATTACCTATATTAGAATTGTGTACTATAATCATAGGATTCCACATGTTCATCACCGGTTTTTCATTCCCCCTATGGTGGGAGTCCCATCCTATACACTTTCTATTTAGACCCAAAGTTTCTTTTTTCTTCCACACTTTTAGCCCCCATCTTTGTATATTTATAATTTATACCCTAAGAGTTTTTCTACTTCCATATTTATTGTTATATATGAACATTAACAAGAAAGCATAAATATCTTTCTCTTTTTTTTTTTTTTTTTGCTAAAAGGTGATACCATTGAAAGACAAAAGAAGAAACAAACAAGGAACCACTAGCCCATTGGTGGTTGCCCTCCTAAACACCTGGAGGCAAGTCACCAAGCAGGACGGGTCCCTACAAAATTACAAGACAAAACCCAATGGGCAAGGTTGTGTGCAGCAAAATTTGCACATCTAAGAATTTTTTAAACATGCCAAAAAAAGAAGAAGAAGAAGAAAGGAGATTTCTAGCTTTCTAGATCAGAGAATCAATGAACCAAATTGGAATTGAACTCCAGCTCCTCAATGGCTCGAAAACTAGGAGACTATCACCCTCGAAGATGACTTTTCTAAAGCCCAAAGCAGTGGCCTGATTAGGGGTGTCATTTAGAACGGAAATTCCGATTCCGATCCAAAAAATTCCGATTTTGGCAACTAAATATGCATTCTGAATTCCAAATTTTTGAATTCCAAAAATTCCAGGAAAAAAATCGGATCGGAATCGGAATCGGAACTGTTTTTAGAATTCCAAAAATTTCGAAAAATTTCCGAAAATATTCCGAAATTGTATTTTCCAAAACTTTTTCGAAAATATTCCGAAATTACAACTTTGCTAGGAGTGTTCATCTCACATCGAAAAAACATAAAAAAGAGGGGATGTGATGTGCTTCTATAAAAGGCCTACAAGTCTCAAGTAAAATACCATTAAGTTGGGGCTTGAATTTCGAATTTTTCAAAAATTTTCGAAAAATTCTGAAATTTTGGAATCGAAAATAATTTTGGAAATTTCGAAATTTCAGAACGGAATTTCTATAAGCATTTTTGGCTTCCGAAAATTTTGAAATTTTTTCCAAAATGGGTGTTTTCGATCCGTTCCGACCAAAACACACCCCTAGGCCTGATCAATAGCATAGGTTGCTGCACTAGCTTCAGCAACAGCAGGGTCCACAATGGAGAACCTCCAAACATGGGCATGGCAGACGATTAGGAGAATCAAAGATTACAATTTGGCTTTGTTTGCTAAACTGGGCTGGCAAGTTTTGACTCAGGGGGAAAAAACGTGGGTGAGCCTTGTGAAAGGTAAATAAATACTTAAAGAATTAATTCTACTCTCTTCTAGTTTGTGAATTGTAGCCAGTCCTCCTGGTTACGGAAAGGTATCTTAAAAGCAGTCCCTACTCTTTCGAAAGATGTGTGCACTTTCCTTAGCAATGGCAGCAATACTAATTTATGGAGTGACCCGTGGGTGGTTCCTTCTCTTCCTAGCTTTGTGCCGGTTAGGAAATGCTCGGTTCCTCCTCCTTTTGTTTTTGTTGAGAACCTGACTTTACCTTCTAATGGGGGCTGGAATGTTAGTCTCTTGTCTAAGATTTTCATAGAAGCCTCTGTCAAAGCCATTTGCAGAATTGATATGCCTTCCGGAAGAATTTCTGATCGGCTTATGTGGGCCCCTAAAGCAAAAGGCAATTTCTCAGTTAAATATGCCTATGTTACGGATCAAAGCCTTAGGTTTGTTCCGGGGCATGAGCAATTGTTAAGCTCAATTTGCAATTGAGCTCAATAACTTGAGAGTTATAGAGAAATGGAGAAGAAGGGAAGAAAGAGAGAGAGAGCCAGAGAAGTTTAGAGAGAGAAAAGAGAAATGGAGAAGAAGGGAAGAGAGAGAAAGAGAGGCAGAGAAGTTTAGAGAGAGAAAAGGCATTCTTTATTGAATATTCTGTTGCAAAAATACAAGTAATTCCACTAATATTGTAGTACCCCATTTTTTTTTGTTTAAATTAACGATTTAGACTTCGTGTGCAATTTTAGCGAAAATTGGTCACAAGGGTATTTTGGTCATTTTTCCAATTTTATAAGTCATGAACTGAAAATATAATATTTGGAAAAAGTTGCGTAAGGTTAAATGATTTGCTATTTGTATTGGTAGTTAAGAGTTTTCGATATCTATTTAGAAGACATCTCGATTTTAGTCATTTTGAGAAAATATCCGTTTTGTATTTATACGACATTTTCTGTATTTATACTACTTTTTATGTAATAACCTACATTTTCATTGCATTTTTATATTTAAATTCAAAATTGTATTATCTGTGAGGTCACGTTTCATTGCATTTTTATTTTTAAATTCAAAATTGTATTATCTGTGAGGTCACGTTTTATAACCTTATGGCCTATTTTATTGTGCATTAAAATTTTTTTTGGGGTCAAACTGCAATTTATAAATTTAGTAACACCTGTGTTAAATTTCAAATCTGTATTTCAAAACGGTGGAATTATTTCTTTTAAACTCAAACTGTATTTTTATAAAACCAGAAAACTATTTCTAACGTTAAAATGAATTTTCTGTATTTTTGTGATGAACACCGTGTCACGAAAATACCAGTTTGGGAATTTTCAGAGCAGTAAAATTTTTACCTCTGTGTGTGTATCATTGCGTGAGCTCAACACACACGTATATCTCTTGAACAACTTGGAATCCACTCAAAATGTTAGTGCAGTGTGTGCGTGTGTTTAGTGAGTGGAGATTTTAGTGGGTGAGTGGAGTGTGCATTAGTTGGAAAGTTTGTGAGTGGAGTATACACTAGTTGGGATGTTTGTGGAGACATGCACTCATGTTATATATGCACCACCAATTCTCTAACAACTCTCATCAGACTCTCAACTCTCCAGCAACTCTCCACTGTCTTTCTTTCTCTCGGATTAATATCACACACACATTCTGCACTTCTAGCACAGAGAGCTTGAGAGAGTGCTGAGAGTTCATAATTTCAGAATTTGAAGAGCTCAATCCACCATAGCCAAAGCTTGAAATTGGAAATTCGTAATTCTTGTTCTTGTATTTCTTTCTCAACAACTTCTTCAATCTATATCACTGTGAGTATTACTAACTCACTCAAAATGTAACTCATTCCTTATTTACTGATTTAGGTAGTTAATTTTAAGATTCACCATTGATGACGTACGTGGAAGTTTATAGTTTGAAAAAAAATTGGAGATTTTCCAAACTTAATCAAAAAGAGTTTTAGAGTTGATTTAGGAAGATTATAGTCCCTAGTGACTACTGTCAAAGTATTAGCCCTTAAATTGTCCCAATGAGAAAGTATATTAGAAATTAAATCTAATATTTTCTCTTTTAATTTTAACAGTAGCAGAATTTTGTTTTTAGATTTTTGTTAGGAAAACGAAGGAAATTTAAGATTCTGCCCGCAATGTCCCAAGCAAAACTCGATTCTGCACATTTTTCGTCTAATACAATTTTCTCAGATTCTGCACCGTTTGGGCAGAAAACGAGGATTACAGTAGCAGTTTTTTTTTTGTAAAACGAAAAAAAAAAAAACTGTTTTCCAAAATATGATTTCTGTTTTTCCAGAAACAAATCTGTTTTGTTTTGTAAAATATATAGAATCTGTTTTAAGATTGTTTAAAAAAAAAATACATTGATTACAACTAATTAATAAGACGAAGCTACTGCACAAACTCGTGCCACCACTGCGCGAGCGACTCGCGCGAGCGGCCCGCGCGCGCGATTTCCGGCAGTTTCTAGTTTTGCTTGTTTTGTGGTCAGGGACTGTTTGGGATGAAATTTAAAGTACTGTTAAGGTTCTGTTTGGAAATTTATTAACACAGAATGCTATTAGTTATGTTTAAAATGATTAAGGCAATGAATTACGAATTTTCAATCCCCGTACGCGCGTTATTTCTATAATTCTGTGAATTCCTTTATGTTTAAAGTTTGATGACATTCATATGGAGTCTGTTGTGCATGCATGTGGGTGTCAGTCAGTGTGGAAAGATGTAATGACCCAAAAATTTAAAGCGTATATTAAAATATTAAAAAGTTATTTTGGTCAAAGAAAAATACCAGATTTGAGATTTACAGTATAAATTTTACCTATGTGTGTGCGTGGCTGACCACATAGGATGATCTCCCATGTGACCAAACAAGTTAGATGTGACCTAATAAATTAGGTGTGACCTAACAAATTAGGTACGGTGCTATGTGACCTAACAAATTAGGTGTGACCTAACAAATTAGGTACGGTGCTATGTGACCTAACAAATTAGGTGTGACCTAACAAATTAGGTATGACCTAACAAAATTAGGTGTGACCTAACAAATTAGGTATGACCTAACAAAATTAGGCTCTATATATACACACCTAATCCCTCAACAAAACTCACAACTCTCTAAACTCTCTACTGTCTCTCAATTATGTCTCTCTCTCTCTCTCCCAACTCTATACACACACATATTTAAAGGAGTAATTGAAACAAGCTTGGGCTGCATTTATATTTCAGAGTATTGGTAAGTAATTCGTACATATTATTTTATGTAATAATTAACTTCTATTTACCGTTTTTAGTAGTATGATTATATAGAATTAGGAACCCCTAGAAAATAACTCGGTCTGATAGAATTAGTATAACTCCTTACTCCGACCAACTATAGCTCTCAAATTTTGAGGGTAGACTCTTAAAATACCCAGGAAACTACCCTTAAAACAGTTTTTGATTTGCTTGTACCGTTTGGGTTTTATTTAGGATTCGTCTTAAAGGGTAAATTGGTCATTTCACATTCTGTGATTCGAATTTGCTAAAACAAACTTTAGATTTGGATTCTCCACAAAATTTCACTCAAGATAGACACTGATTTCACTTAAAAAAGTTAAGAAATGAGTGAGTTATGACCATTAGAAGTTTGGAATTACAATCTGCCAAACAGGACATTCTGCCCAATTTATTTCCGAAAATTTCATTTACACCCCTGAAAACTTTAAACGAACATATAAAGGCCTACCGATATCGGATTTGATCGCGGTTTCAAACTTAGTACTTCTAATTATGTTTACTTTCATCTGAAATATTAATTTTTCAGTTTCTGAAAGTTTTCCCACATTTTGATATATTTACAGAATGACCCCTAAACTTTTAAAAAGGGTATTTTTGGTTATTCTGGGATTTTGTAAACTCATTATAAATCATTTAATGATATTATGATAATATATACTGTTTTATAATTTTGTTAATTATAAAACCATAGAATAATATTATTTTACTACTTATCAATTGATTTAAATAGAGTTTTGATTATTTTATTATAACTATTGTATTCCTTAAACTATGGGAAAAATACTAATAATCTTATGACATTTTATGACCATTAAAAATAGTGTTAGTAAATAAGTTACGCCTTGTCAGATTATAAATTAAATAAATGAAATCCCTTATACTTCAGTATTATTTTGTATCATTAGGATATGACGAATAGATATTACAATTAGAAATATTGGGGTACTAAGTACGAATAACTACTAATTCCTTTATATCCTTTGGGTAATAAAATTAGTAAAAGTAACGTAATACGCAATTAATATTATGAGTTTATAAAGAATAGTTTGATGAATCAATTCTCACCCTTATGGAAATTATATATGTGCCTTACGGCTCAATAGTAACTATTTAAAAATAGTATGTTAACTTCCAAAATTCGTAGTAAATAATCTATAACTCAGAAAAATACGCCGTCAATTTCTATAGTCTCAAAATAACGTCTGGTATTATATTTAAAAGTTTGGAGACAATCCAACATTATCTAAAATACAGCTTATTTGTAGAATCCACATTTATGTAGGAAACTCTATTCTAAAGTAGGAACTGCTACGGACTCCAAATTGAGTCCAGTTAGTAATATTGAACTTAGTATAGTGTAAAGACCATTATAGTGAAGTCTTGACATAGTTTTAGCATATTTACAGAAATACCCTAGTAAAGCCTTAATTACAGTTTTACCCTTATGCTTACAACCTATGATTAAATGTCTAGTTCCTTTACCTGTATTGATGTAGGAACTGTTTCATCGTCAATTCCTAAGTCACCAAGGTGAGTGTTCGTATCCTGTATTTAATTCAACTCTATATGTGAGTGTTCGTATCCTATATTTAACTCAACTCTATATGTGAGTGTTTATTACCTTTTCTCAAACTCTATATTAACTCAATATATAATGAGTAAATTTTACTATAATATGTAAAGTATCAAAATACTATAATTATTTTCGGAACATCTTCTTGGTTCCTGGAAGGGTTTTAATATTCAAAACTTATTATTTTCAAATGTGCCAATTTATGCCAATGTCATGTATCTTTTGAAATGCCATCATTTAAGATGTTCATTTATTTAAAGTGTCGATTACCACCACAACAAATTATAAAGTATAGCCTATGTATGCGATGTGGTCCTTTGGTCCGATGAAATGAGCCCGACTGCAGGGTTGCCTTTGATCATTGTGCGATGTTAAGTAATGATGAACGTGTGCGTGAGTGGGTGGTTGGTAATTTGACATGTATGTAAAGATGCTATTTTCTATGCAAATAGAACATGTCAGTATATTTTCATTTTATGGCATGAAATTTTAATGTTATTATCTTATCTATTCTAAAAAGGTAAACCTTTTAAATAAGTATTTCAAAGGTTATGTTCATTCACTGAGCCTTCAGCTCACACTCTCCAAATATTTTTAAAACCCTTTTCAGGTGACGAAGTGACGATGATAGGCTATTACAGAACCCTTAGAAGAACAGAACATTTTGATAAAAGATAAAGATTATCTTCTTGAGGCAAATGAGGAGTAGATGATTGTTAGATATGTAGAACATTTAGAAGATTTACGCCTTCAAATGTAATAGATATCTTCAAGATTTATGTAGACTTCGATATATAAACAGAATTAAGCTATGATTGCTTCCGCTAGAGCTCTATTTAATTACGAAGAGGCCTAGAGGCCGGTCTAGAGCCCAGAATTTTGAAGTCGAATTTTGGGGTCGTGACAAAAGAGTAATGGTCAGTGTGAAAAGAGTATGAGATTGAGATTGAGATTGAGATTTGCAGTTGTGGTTGTGGTTATGGTTGAGGTTACGGCGAGGGTATCTTTGAAATGCGACGGTGGCAAATATGGACACTCCCTGACGCCCATGGAAGCGTTAAAGTGTGTGACGCCGAACTTGGACACTCACTGGCACCCATGGTAGTGCTAAAGTGTGGCCTACGGACACTCCCTGATACTCGAGTCTGGATACTGCGTGAGGTTGCTCCAGTATTTGCATGGCGGTTAGGGTATTCAAAGTGTGAGGCAATAGACACTCCCTGGTACCCCGGACCAAAGTGTGAGGCAAACTGGACACTCCCTGGCGCCCCGTTGCTAAAGTGTGGCTATCTTAGTGTTTCAAAGATACCAGGAGTAGGATAGTGGGTTGTTGGGTTTTGTCGAGAGAAAAGAGTCGGTCAGATGAGATGGTGCATCGTTCTCATACACGGTCACATATGTGTGAATTTATCTTTTAAATAATGTTGTGGTTGTTTTCTAAACGAGCTCTTTATCTTAAATATAAACTTGTGGATTTAAATGGAAATGGGAAAAAGGTAAATGAGTATGTTTTACATTCAAAGTTATGTTTTTTTTAATACTCACCAGCTTCTTGAAGCTGACGGCGTTGATGCGTCCTGGACATTCGTGTTCAGGCTTTTCAGGTTATAATCAGGAGGAAACTTATGACTACGCTAACTGAGAATGGCGGCTTTTGGAATGAGAAACTTGCTTAATGATTATATGTCTTTAAGTTATAACTGGGTTTGTAATAAGGATAACTGTAATAGACACTAAGTTATTGTTTTGTTTTAAGGCGGCTTGTGCCTTAGTAGACCCCGTACTGTAATATGTAATAAGTTAGAAAAAATTTTATAAGCCTTGATTGCTCTACTCTGATTAATGGTTTTACGTTGTTCGACGTTTGGGACGGAATCGATCCTTCAAACTGTCGCGACCTACGGGTCCATAAAGGAAATTAAACGCTTTCCATATTTATGCTACGTCGGGGCGTGACAAGATTTAGTGGTATCAGAGCCAGGTTTCCTAGATTGACCAGGCTCAGTTATTCACGCCACAGACTAGTGACACAGGTTACCTTTAAGTTTTACTAAGCTATACAACCAAGTTTCTCTAAGAATAGTCTGATTTACCAAGCTCATATTTTCCGAACAACCAAGTTCCAGTTTTAGTTTAGTACGGATTATCCTTAGTTCAGAAACTAAGTTCTAGGTTGGTTTCGTCATAGAGATGATTACACGATTGTCTTGTCACATCGACAAAAATGATAGCAATTTCCATATATTTTCAGACGTATCCATTTAGAATTAGCCGAGATGGCCATAATTTATGATGCCCCTACAGACGGATAGTAGCCGAGTTTCTAAGGAGTTAAAGCATACCATAGCCCTCATTAATAGCTTAGGCACTGACCAACTTCCTAAGTCAAATCTCGGAACAGTCAGCATGGCCCACAGCCTAGAGTATGGAGAATAAGAATAAGAATACGACCTCTTTGCTATTAGACAACCCTAGTTCGAATACGTGTTTAGTATATTATGTGTACTTGATATATATTGCATATTTGGATTTTATTGTATACTTTATGTTATAATACGAGTATGTGATATAGTGATATATACTTCTTTGAAAATTGTCGTCATTTAAATTACTTCATAGTACTGTTGCATGCATGTTTCTCATTCTACTATCACTATCATGCATAAAATGGCTGGAAGACCAAGGAGAAACAGGAATTTGATCGAAGGAGCGCCCGAGGCTGCCGATCCTACGGGAATGTTCGAAGCGTTTGTCAGACATCTGGAAAGAATCAGTAATACGAATGACAACCGCCGAGACCGTCAAAGTGGGGATAAGTTACTGGAGAGGTTCCGTGCGCTAAGACCTGAGCAGTTTGCGGGTACCGCAGAGCCCTGGAAGGCCGAACAATGGTTAAGACAAATGGACCGTATGTTCGAAGCTGTTCAGTGCAACGAGATGGATAAGAGGAGATTGGCTACATTTCAACTGACCGATGCCGCCGCAGATTGGTGGGATTCGGTGATAGCCACTATTGGGAACACAGCTGCTACAGGAATGATCTGGACCGTATTCAAAGGAAGGTTCCTAGAAAAGTATTTCCCAGCTACAGAAAGGCACAGGAAAGAGAAGGAGTTCATGGATTTAACTCAGGGGACTAAGTCAGTGCAAGAGTACACTCCTCAGTTCGAGAGGCTGTCTCGGTTTGCCCCTCACATGGTTGATACTGAGGAGAAGAAGATTCGTAAGTATAACCAAGGGCTGACACCGCAGATTCGCCGTCTGACTCTCGGTCATTTGGATAAGTCGTTTGAAGGGTTTGTTGGTTTGGCTACCGATCTGGAAGAAGATGCTAGAGTGAACCGTAAGCAGTTCGAATTTCGACCACCTCAGAGGGAAAATTTTGGGAATAGACCACCGGTGAATCGTACCCAAGGGCAGAAGAGGAATTTTGACGGGAGCAAGAAGGCACAAGCTATTACCTATCCGACTCAACCCCGAGCAGGAGAAGGAAGTAGTGGTGGAAAATGCTTCAACTGTGGCAACCCTGGTCATTTGGCTCGGGACTGCAAGGCACCAAGGCGTGCTGCTCAGCCAGGAATAGTCTGCTACAACTGTGGTGAACCAGGACACATCAGCAGGTCCTGCACTGCTCCTAAGCAGGTGACTTATGGTCAACAGGGACAGACCCATGTGATTGTTGTTATTCCTGATGCCGCCGGATATGACGGAATTGTTTATGAAGAAGGAGATTATGGAAAAGCTCAACCTGATCAGCAAGCAGTGGAAGGTACATTAACCCTGTTTAACTCCCAAGTTAAAGTTTTATTTGATACGGGTGCTGCTCTTTCATTCATATCTGTTAATACTATTCGGAGACTGGGTATTTTACCTCATCGGTTAGAGAAAGCTTTGAAGGCTACCTCACCATTAGGAGCCTCAGTCAAGTTAGGACATGTGTGCAAGGATTGTCCTCTACGGGTAGGAGACCGTGAGATCCCATCTAGATTGATTGTCCTCTCAATAAAGGAGTTCGGCATAATCCTAGGGATGGATTGGCTATCTCAGAATCAAGCAACGCTGAATTGTGCGAGGAAGAGAATTATATTCTCCAACAACGAGAATCAATCGTTTGATTTTCAGTGTAATCCTTTGGGAGATATGTTCCTCACAAGGTGTTTAGCCAACATCGAAGTCGCCAGTACAAAGTTGACAGTGTCATCCATACCTGTAGTCAAGGACTTCGAGGAAGTATTTCAAGACGTTTCTAGCTTACCGCCCGAGAGAAGTATAGAGTTCTGTATTGAGCTCATACCGGGTACGACTCCGATCACCAAGGTTCCCTACAGAATGGCCCCCACCGAATTGTTGGAACTTAAGGAACAAGTTCAAGAGCTCGAGAACCTAGGTTTTGTACGTCCAAGTACATCGCCTTGGGGAGCACCAGTGTTATTTGTGAAGAAGAAAGACGGGACACTCAGATTGTGTATCGATTACAGAGAATTAAACCGGGGTGACGATCAAGAACAAGTATCCTTTGCCTCGGATCGACGATTTGTTTGATCAACTACAAGGAGCTACGACATTTTCCAAGATAGACCTAAGGTCGGGATATCATCAGTTGAGGGTACGGAAGGAAGATATACCTAAGACTGCATTCAGAACCCGATATGGTCATTATGAATTTTTGGTGATGCCGTTTGGAATGACGAATGCCCCGGCAGTGTTTATGGATCTGATGAATAGAGTGTTCAAACCTTATTTGGATCAGTTTGTCATCGTCTTCATAGATGATATTTTGATCTATTCTAAGTCAGAAGAAGAACACGAACAACATCTACGGATTGCGATGCAGACGCTCAAGGATCACCAGTTGTATGCCAAATTCAGTAAGTGTGAGTTCTGGTTACAAGAAGTGAAATATTTGGGACACAAGGTGTCATCTTAAGGAATTTCTGTGGATTCATCCAAGACCGATGCTGTATCAAACTGGGTTAGGCCAAGCAACCCTACAGAAGTTCGGAGTTTTCTTGGACTCGTAGGTTATTATCGGAGATTCGTAGAAGGATTCTCTAAAATAGCTGCACCTTTGACTGGATTGACGAAGAAGAATCTGAAATTCGAGTGGACAGAGAAGCATGAGCGAGCCTTTCTGGAATTGAAAGAGAGACTCACTATTGCACCAGTACTAGCAATACCCAAGCTTGATGAGAAGTTCACTATCTTCAGTGACGCGTCATATCAGGGATTAGGGTGTGTACTTATGCAAGATGGTAGAGTTATCGCTTATGGATCCCGACAGCTGAAGTCGAATGAGTTGAACTACCCCATTCATGATCTGGAGTTGGCAGCAGTGGTATTTGCACTCAAGATTTGGAGACACTATCTCTACGGTGAGAAGTTTGATTTGTTCTCCGATCACAAGAGTTTGAAATACTTGTTCACACAGAAAGAATTGAACATGAGACAGCACAGATGGATGGAGCTGATCAAAGATTTCGACTTCACGTTAGAGTATCACCCTGGTAAAGCTAATGTGGTCGCTGATGCCTTGAGTCGACAGACTCGAGAAACGATCGCCCCCTTAATGGTTAGAGAATGGAGAGCATTGGAGACGTTGGCAGAGTTCGATGTACAGAGTGCTGAGGAAAAAGAAGGACAACTTTTTGGATGTCTCATTCTACAGCATGTTCTTATCGACCGCATTATTGGAGCACAGAAAGAAGATGAGAAGTTTCAGACATGGTTTGTAAAAATGTCAGAAAAGGACCCGACCGAATGGAAGGTGGGGAGTGACGGAGGGTATCGATGCAGAGACAGATTATGTGTACCAGATTGTGGGAATTTGAGAAAAGATATTCTGGCAGAAGCACATAAGTCAAGATATACAATTCACCCAGGAGGAACAAAGATGTACAAGGATTTGAAGAGAAACTTCTGGTGGGAAGGTATGAAGAAGGATGTGGCCGAATTTGTATCCAAGTGTTTGACATGTCAGCAAGTCAAAGCCGAGCATCAGAGACCGTCAGGACTGTTGCAACCATTACCTATTCCTGGTTGGAAGTGGGAGCACATAACCATGGATTTTGTAGTGGGATTGCCTCGATCTCAACAGAACCATGATGCTATTTGGGTAATTGTGGATCGACTGACGAAATCAGCCCATTTCATTGCTTATAGTATGACATACCCGGTGGAGAGGATGAGTCGGATGTACATACAACAAGTTGTGCGACTTCATGGTGCACCTGTGTCAATTGTGTCAGATCGTGACGCGCGTTTTACCTCTGGATTTTGGGAAAGTCTGCAAGAAGCTATGGGAACTTCGCTCAAGATGAGTACTGCTTTTCACCCTCAGACAGATGGGCAAACTGAGCGTGTTAATCAGATCATGGAAGACATGCTCAGGGCTTGTGTGATCGATTTTGAAGAATCTTGGGAGACACACTTGCCGTTGGTTGAATTTGCCTATAGCAATAGTTATCACGCGAGTATCGGTATGGCTCCGTTCGAAGCACTGTACGGACGACCATGTCGTTCTCCATTATGTTGGGCAGAAGTTGGTGACACGGAGTTGTTGGGACCGAATTTGGTTAGAGAAACCAACGAGAAGATTTCCTTGGTCAAGGAAAGAATGAGAACCGCTCAGAGCAGGTATAAGAGTTATGCTGATCAACGCCAAAAAGATCTGGAGTTTAGTGTTGGAGATCACGTACTCCTTAAGGTTTCACCGACCCGAGGAGTGGTACGTTTTGGTCTCAAAAGAGGTTAAATGATTTGCTATTTGTATTGGAAGTTAAGAGTTTTCGATATCTATTTAGAAGACATCTCGATTTTAGTCATTTTGAGAAAATATCCGTTTTGTATTTATACGACATTTTCTGTATTTATACTACTTTTTATGTAATAACCTACATTTTCATTGCATTTTTATATTTAAATTCAAAATTGTATTATCTGTGAGGTCACGTTTCATTGCATTTTTATTTTTAAATTCAAAAATTGTATTATCTGTGAGGTCACGTTTTATAACCTTATGGCCTATTTTATTGTGCATTAAAATTTTTTTTGGGGTCAAACTGCAATTTATAAATTTAGTAACACCTGTGTTAAATTTCAAATCTGTATTTCAAAACGGTGGAATTATTTCTTTTAAACTCAAACTGTATTTTTATAAAACCAGAAAACTATTTCTAACGTTAAAATGAATTTTCTGTATTTTTGTGATGAACACCGTGTCACGAAAATACCAGTTTGGGAATTTTCAGAGCAGTAAAATTTTTACCTGTGTGTGTATCATTGCGTGAGCTCAACACACACGTATATCTCTTGAACAACTTGGAATCCACTCAAAATGTTAGTGCAGTGTGTGCGTGTGTTTAGTGAGTGGAGATTTTAGTGGGTGAGTGGAGTGTGCATTAGTTGGAAAGTTTGTGAGTGGAGTATACACTAGTTGGGATGTTTGTGGAGACATGCACTCATGTTATATATGCACCACCAATTCTCTAACAACTCTCATCAGACTCTCAACTCTCCAGCAACTCTCCACTGTCTTTCTTTCTCTCGGATTAATATCACACACACATTCTGCACTTCTAGCACAGAGAGCTTGAGAGAGTGCAGAGAGTTCATAATTTCAGAATTTGAAGAGCTCAATCCACCATAGCCAAAGCTTGAAATTGGAAATTCGTAATTCTTGTTCTTGTATTTCTTTCTCAACAACTTCTTCAATCTATATCACTGTGAGTATTACTAACTCACTCAAAATGTAACTCATTCCTTATTTACTGATTTAGGTAGTTAATTTTAAGATTCACCATTGATGACGTATGTGGAAGTTTATAGTTTGAAAAAAAATTGGAGATTTTCCAAACTTAATCAAAAAGAGTTTTAGAGTTGATTTAGGAAGATTATAGTCCCTAGTGACTACTGTCAAAGTATTAGCCCTTAAATTGTCCCAATGAGAAAGTATATTAGAAATTAAATCTAATATTTTCTCTTTTAATTTTAACAGTAGCAGAATTTTGTTTTTATATTTTTGTTAGGAAAACGAAGGAAATTTAAGATTCTGCCCGCGATGTCCCAAGCAAAACTCGATTCTGCACACTTTTTATCTAATACAATTTTCTCAGATTCTGCACCGTTTGGGCAGAAAACGAGGATTACAGTAGCAGTTTTTTTTTTGTAAAACGAAAAAAAAAAAAAAAAAAAAACTGTTTTCCAAAATATGATTTCTGTTTTTCCATAAACGAATCTGTTTTTGTTTTGTAAAATATATAGAATCTGTTTTAAGATTGTTTAAAAAAAAAATACATTGATTACAACTAATTAATAAGACGAAGCTACTGCACAAACTCGCGCCACCACTGTGCGAGCGACTCGCGCGAGCGACTCGCGCGAGCGTACCGCGCGCGCGATTTCCGGCAGTTTCTAGTTTTGCTTGTTTTGTGGTCAGGGACTGTTTGGGATGAAATTTAAAGTACTGTTAAGGTTCTGTTTGGAAATTTATTAACACAGAATGCTATTAGTTATGTTTAAAATGATTAAGGCAATGAATTACGAATTTTCAATCCCCGTACGCGCGTTATTTCTATAATTCTGTGAATTCCTTTATGTTTAAAGTTTGATGACATTCATATGGAGTCTGTTGTGCATGCATGTGGGTGTCAGTCAGTGTGGAAAGAGTAATGGTCAGTGTGAAAAGAGTATGAGATTGAGATTGAGATTGAGATTTGCAGTTGTGGTTGTGGTTATGGTTGAGGTTACGGCGAGGGTATCTTTGAAATGCGACGGTGGCAAATATGGACACTCCCTAACGCCCATGGAAGCGTTAAAGTGTGTGACGCCGAACTTGGACACTCACTGGCACCCATGGTAGTGCTAAAGTGTGGCCTACGGACACTCCCTGATACTCGAGTCTGGATACTGCGTGAGGTTGCTCCAGTATTTGCATGGCGGTTAGGGTATTCAAAGTGTGAGGCAATGGACACTCCCTGGTACCCCGGACCAAAGTGTGAGGCAAACTGGACACTCCCTGGTGCCCCGTTGCTAAAGTGTGGCTATCTTAGTGTTTCAAAGATACCAGGAGTAGGATAGTGGGTTGTTGGGTTTTGTCGAGAGAAAAGAGTCGGTCAGATGAGATGGTGCATCGTTCTCATACACGGTCACATATGTGTGAATTTATCTTTTAAATAATGTTGTGGTTGTTTTCTAAACGAGCTCTTTATCTTAAATATAAACTTGTGGATTTAAATGGAAATGGGAAAAAGGTAAATGAGTATGTTTTACATTCAAAGTTATGTTTTTTTTAATACTCACCAGCTTCTTGAAGCTGACGGCGTTGATGCGTCCTGGACATTCGTGTTCAGGCTTTTCAGGTTATAATCAGGAGGAAACTTATGACTACGCTAACTGAGAATGGCGGCTTTTGGAATGAGAAACTTGCTTAATGATTATATGTCTTTAAGTTATAACTGGGTTTGTAATAATGATAACTGTAATAGACACTAAGTTATTGTTTTGTTTTAAGGCGGCTTGTGCCTTAGTAGACCCCGTACTGTAATATGTAATAAGTTAGAAAAAATTTTATAAGCCTTGATTGCTCTACTCTGATTAATGGTTTTACGTTGTTCGACGTTTGGGACGGAATCGATCCTTCAAACTGTCGCGACCTACGGGTCCATAAAGGAAATTAAACGCTTTCCATATTTATGCTACGTCGGGGCGTGACATTTTAATTATATTATGTATGAATATAATTATAAGAATAATAGTTATAATAAAAGATAATATTTTCCTAACTAGATTTCCTAAACTATACTACCTAACCCATATGCATTTGTGTAGGTGTCATGTGAGGTGTCTTGTGTGATGAGTGCTTGTGAGGTGTTGTGTATAATATATATACATATTGGTGGCCCTCCCCCTCCCCTATAAAATCCCTCACTCTCATTCTTTGGCAAGAAAGAAAATAGAGAAAGAGAGAGTTAGGCCGAGAGAGAAAAGAAAGAAGAAGAGAAGTGTTTGGGAGTTGCTCAGCATCATCTATATGTACCGGGTTCTGTACAATATGCTTTCTAATTCTCCGGAGTATTTCTTGTTATCTCTATTTGTACTCTTTTGCAGTTTTGTTGTGCTTTCATTTGGAATCCATGAATATGTGTTGTTATTGGTCTAAAGGGTCCATAAGTAATAAGCACCCACCAACAGGCCTCAGGGACCGACGAACTGGAGATGGGTGAGGTGAGGTGAGGTGAGGCGGCTCTTTGCTGTGTGACTTCTTTAGTGAGAGCAATTGTGTAAGCAGTTGAGTAAGTGCTATGGAACTGAATGGTTCATGAGCAGGGGGCACCTACTAACAACCTAACAAGCCAACATGCCCTAGGAACCGATGTACTGGAGACGGGTGAGGTGAGGTGAGGTGAGGTGAGGTGAGGTTGGTGGCCTTTGCTGTGTCTAAGAGGAACCTGGTATGATGCTCTTGGTATGGGCAATTGGCTAGTGTGAGCAGTTAGGTTGTGAACTAGTCAATTGATTTGATATCGTTCTATTTATTTGATAGTCATTATCCTTTTGAGCCTTTGATATTCCTGTCATATTGTATACTTCCTGGTGTGGTTTTTAGATGCAAGTAGTGCCAGTAACCGAAGCCTGGAAGGGAGATAAGGCTAAAGATGATATAGGATATCCGTAGAGAATATGGATCTGTTGGGAGTTTTAATGAAATATTGTATTTTTATTTTAAAAGAATCAAAGTGTAATTCATTTTATTTTTCAATGGAAATACGCTTTATTTTGCGGGGCGTCACAAATATGTACTGAGAGATATTACACTTGCTAAAACAGAATTATTGTTTTCTTAACAAACTGACAACCAAAATTAGCATTTGCTGAGCTGGCTGATTTACTTGTACTGAGTTGGTCGAGTGAGCTGAGTAGAACTCACTGAGTGTGTACCAACACCCTCCCCTAGAGAGGTCCCTTGTCCTCAAGGGAAAAATGAAGGAACCGTAACTTGGTCTCATCTGCAATTTACAGGTTGTATTTGCAGGAGAGGAGTGTGACCAGTGGACAAGGACCTGAGTGGCTGTCTCATTTTTCCTTCGAACCATCTTTCTATCCATAATAGCCATAGGTTGAATATGAGGTACAGTAGGTGTAGGGGAAAGATTGTGGCTCGACATGTGATTCCCAATTAACTTTTTTAACTGGGACACATGAAAGGTGGAGTGAATCTTGGCATTACCTGGTAAAGCTAGTTTGTAGGCTATAGGACCCATTATGTCCAGAATTTGATAAGGACCAAAATATTTAGGAAGAAGCTTGTGGGCAGATCTCTGGGCTACAGAGTGTTGTCTATAGGGCTGAAGTTTGAGGTAGACCCAGTCACCAATAACAAATGTCTTTCAGATTTGTGTTTATTGGCTTGTTGGGACATTCTATTTTTGAGCTCGAATCAAGTGATGTTTTAAAAGCTTCAACATTTCTTCATTGTCTTGTAACACTATGTCAACTGCTTCAACAGTGGAATCTTTTGGAAAGTAGGGTATATGTATGGGTGGAGGATAGCCATAGAGAGCTTCAAATGGGGAGGTGTTTGTAGATGAGTGAAATGTGGTGTTATACCACCATTCTGCCAAAGAAAACAATTTAACCAATGTTGAGGAGTATTACCACACATGTACCTTAGGTAAGTTTCTAGGCATCTATTAAGGACCTCAAATTAAACATCTGTTTGGGGGTGATATGAAGAAGGCAAGTGTAGACCCACTTCTTGTAATTTAAAGAGCTCCTGCCAAAATGTGCTTAGAAATATAGGATCTCTATCACTAATAATAGAGAGAGGGAGGCCATGTAATTTGAACACATTATCAAAGAAGAGTTGAGCTACTGTTTTGGCAGTGTATGGATGAGATAGAGGCATGAAGTATGCATATTTGCTTAGTTTATCAATGACTACCATGATCAAATCCTTTCCAGAAGAAGGTGGAAGGCTAGTAATGAAATCCATGCTTATATCAAAGAAGATTCGTTTTAAGGATGGGCAGAGGTTGTAGAAGACCTAGTGAAGCCACAGTTTCATTCTTACACATTTGGCAAGTTGTACATTCCTTGATAAATTGCCTAATTTGCCCTTTCAGTCCTTTCCAATATAAAAGTGATACGACCCTCTTGAGTACAGATGTGATGTTGTGGTTTACCTATATCACCTTAGTCTGATAGAGATTGAAGGGATATCACCTTAATCCATGATCGAGATGAGAAGTCTGATAGAGGTTAGGGGATATGCCACTTTAATCCATGACCGAGGCTAAAGGATATACGTGTGGTATCACCTTAGTCCAAGACTGAGACAGGAGATCTGATAGAGGCTAAGGGATGCATATTGTGAGAACGGTAATGTGGCTAGCACCTTGGTCTAATAAAGGCTAACGGAATGTCGCCTTAGTCTATGACCGAGACATGAGAGATCCGACAGAGGCTAAGGGCATGGTCACGTTAGTCCAAGACCGAGATTGAGGGTTATGTCGATGCTATCATCTTAGTCCGATAGAGGCTAAAGAAATATTACCTTAGTCCATGACCGAGACAGGGAAGTCCGATAGAGGCTACAAGAATATGCCACTTTAGTCCATGACCGAGACCAAGAGGGATACATCATGAACATAGTCCGATAGAGGCTAAAGAAATATCATTGTAGTCCAAGATCGAGACAGGGAAGTCCGACAGAGGCTAAGGGATAGGTCACTTTAGTCCATGACTGAGACTAAGAGGTGAATGTTTGTGAACGAGAAATGTATGGGCGTATTGGTCAGAATAGATTGAGGCGTTGTGGGCATAAAGTTGGGACTATGTATCGAGTTTGGTGAGTCGTAATATATTGGGCTATGGGCCAGGATAGAAAAGTGGGAAGTAAAGCTACGTGCGAGATATGGATCCGAGAGTCCATGTTATGATAGGGATTAATTGGGATGATGTGGTCATAATGAGTTGGTGCATACATAAGTACGAACAACGAGATGATTATTTAATGATGTTTTATATACTGCATATATGTGGATACTTTGCTAGCATTTGCATTCACTCAGCTTGTGTAGCTGACGGCTTTTCATGCTGTTAGATATTCGACGTCCGGCTGGCCAGGGTTATTAGATTACAGGTGAGCAGCACGTGACTAGGGGCTATGAGGATGAAGCCTACTATGACGGAGGCTACACTAGATCAGAGATGACTACTACCAGCTGAAGACTTGGAGCTTTGCGATAGATAGTTTATGTTTATATTTCAAAGACTATTGTACTAGTTAAGTTTGTAATCGACATATGTTGCCGTAATGTTTCATTTATGCTTTGGCAGATACTTATGGTTTGTAACAAGTTAGTAATGCACTATGGTTTTGTTTATCAAACTTATAATTTCCAAATGCATGGTTTGAAACATTACACTGATGGATAGACTTTATTCATGGACAATATGGTGAATTTCAACTGTCATGGCCTACGAGTCCAAAAAGAAATTTATTTTCTCTATTTTTGCTACTACAGGGCGTGACAGTGGCACGCCCCCAAGGCACACACAACACTCCAAAGGTTCAATATACCCAAAAATATACAGAGTTATAAAAAGTTTTCCTATTTAAAACTCTTATAAACATTACATTTTGAAACATGAAAATCCAGGTAACTGATCGGGGACCCAGTCGACTATTTTGGAAACTACAGAGAGTCAGAAATCTCAGAGATCCAATCCAGTCGATTGAACCATGTCTGGTCGACTATAGCTGTAGAGGATGGTGCCAAAATCCAGTCGACTATACCAATCCGGTCGATTGTACTTGTTGTTCTAGAAAGTCCTATTTTGAAAATGGATATAATCGATTAGAATAGCACTCCCAGTTGACTATTTTAGGAAAAATAGAAAACTGACTTCATCTTGTTCACAAATCCAGTTGACTGGTTTGGAAAGAGGGCGACTGCATTAGGTAGTACAACCAATTCAACAGCAGCACTAACTCTAAGCTAAAACCAACCAAATACGCACAACCTTTGATAAACGTGAATACAACAAACACAAACAACTCATATAAACATGAACTAACCATATTAAAACATTCTCGAGTTATCCAATTAGAGTTATTACAAGGTTTCAACCCAGAATAAGAACCAGTACAACATAAAACAAGTTCTACAAATTTAACGTAAAACATGAAGGTAAGCATAAATTATTCCTCAATCCCCATTCTTGCCCAGACCGTTGAATCACTTCTTCGGGTCCTCACTGACATGATCACCTACAATGGTTATTCAATAACCACTACAATATATAAGCTATATGCTTAGTGAATGATAATAATTGAAGACATGGACTAACAACAAGTCACAATCCGCCACAATACATTCAACTATAGCCGCCGGGAATACATGTGCTGTCACCCTCAATCCCAGTTCACGATTCCACCACTGAATCTCCCACGTAGTCGGTAGGCACCCACGCCTCTTCTTTCAAACGTGCAGTACTCAATAGTAGGGGCGGGCAAATAGGTCGGTTAACCGAAATTTGAACCAAACCGAACTGAAAATTCTAATTTAGTTCCGCTATTTCAATTTGAAAATTTTGTTCAGGTTGAAAACCGAACTACAATATATTATTCAGTTCTGATTTCGAAAGCAATGTTGCAAACCGAACCAAACCGAAAACCAAAATTTTTATTTGTAGTGTATATATATAGTATGCTTATCATTAAAACCCTAAGGTGTCATTTGTTTCGCAGGATTAAAGAGGGTATAGTGTGGGATTGAATTAATAGTCCCATTTAATTGAATAATACAGTGTTTGGCATGACCACTTTGCTCGGGACTAATTCTCCATTTTAACAGAATAGTCCCCCATATGGGAGACTAAATCTAATATCCATACAGGAAAGGCAAAGGCTTTCATTTTGCCAAGTGGCAATTTATAAGGATTTTGTTAATTATTATTTTTTTATTTACATATTTGTGTTAATATTTACAATTAATGATTGACCAAAAATTAAGATCCAATTTAATGTAGATTAAATTGACCTATCAAAAAAAAAGGATTGACCAATTTAATGTAGATTAAATTTGATATATTATTTATCATATACATTTGAATTGGAATTAAACAAGGATGGACCAATATCTAGCATTACAGTTATTGACCACTTTTTATCTGCATAGTCTTTTTGTTTCTTGGTTAGAATCTTCACTATACAATTACTTGATTTTGTTTATCTAATTCATGTATTTGAATTCTTATTTAACTTTTACATTTGGCTTGTTTGTTTTGTGTTTGATAGCTTTTTGACTTTAAATTAAGGAAGTAAGAAGAGCACTTTAAGCAGATTGAAGGCTATTTTCAATTATGTATTTTTTATTTTGGTATTATGCCTTTTCTATATGGTTCTTGATATAGTAGTGATACTTTGTTACAATGCGATATAACGAGATGTGCAAGACGAACGTAGGATCTAAATTTTGAATCTAATCTAAGTTACTTAGAGTTTATTAATGAGTAATGTTATGCTTTCCAAGTTCTATCTATAGTTCCTAACACGATATTTAATTGGCCCCACTATTTTTTTAGAGTGGTACCACTACTACTGCATGTGTTGAGAACCATATTTGAAATGTAAAAGTTGGGAAGCATAGCACTACTCAATCCAACACAATTATTGATGTTAAACTTGAATTCTTTTGACGTTTATGTGGCATACATTATTTTTCTGGCCAATACAAATCAGACATTTTCTTAGACTGCTCCTATTACTATTAATTTAATTTTTTGAAGCTCAAAAATCATCTATTTTTATTTGCTAGATATATATCACAATGTTTACAAAATCTAAAAAAATAAAGAAACTAATAAAATTTAAAACTTTTCCAGAAAGATGTATTCAATTAAAGGATAATGAGAGTACATATTAGCGTTTAATAACATACATTTATAAATTTAAAGGTTCAAAATAAGTTTTGATTGTAATATATTATATTTTCATTAACCGCTGCATGATATATATATATACAAATTACAAGAGAAGCAATTAGTAGAAGATTACAATATCAAATCAGATCCTAATCTAATCTCACTTTATGACTGGATACACTAACATTGATCCTATATTATGACTAAAGATATAAGCACATGTTTGATTATCTTCCAGAATCACTAATGCGCCCCCGCAAGATAGGGGCTCCATTGGAGACACCAATCTTGGATCACAAGAAAACAAGTCGTTGTCGAGATAAGGGCTTGGTAAGAGCATCGACAAGTTGATCAATGGTGGACACGCGAGAGACTTTAAGTAAACCTTTTGAAAGCCTGCCATGTACAAAATGATAATCAATTGCAATAAGTTTCATCCATGAGTGTAAGACTGGGTTCGCACAGACATAAGTAGCACCCACATTGACACCTAGTTCACAAATAAGTGATTGAACCCATGCAGCTGCAATAGCCCGATATTCCGCTTCAGTGGACGAACGGGCAACGGACCTTTGTTTACGGAAAGCCCAAGAAATGGCATTACCTCCAAGGTAAATAATGTATGCGGTAGTGGAGGTTTGGTCATCATGATTTCCATCCCAATCGGTGTCAGAGTAAGCATGAAGAATAGGAGTTGAGTTTCGCTTGAGAAAAAGACCATGGTAGATGGTGCCCTTCAGATATCGGAGGAGGCTTTTTGTTGCTTACCAATGAAGATGGGATGGCTTATGCATGAATTGGGATAATTTATTCACGGCATAGGCAATGTATGGCCTAGTGAGAGAGAGATATTGAATAGCATCAACAGTACTCATAAATTGAGTAGCATCCGTTGGGGGGGGGGGAGCCATCATGAAGCGTGAGTGAGGTAGATGATGGAAATGGTGTCAAGACCTCTTTAGCACTTGCTATATGAGTGCGATCTAAGAGATCGCAGATATATTTGTGCTGAGATAAGAAAAGCCCAGTAGGTGTAGATATCACCTCAACTCCTAGAAAATAGTGGAGAGAACCCAAGTCTTTGATAGAAAACCGACTAGACAAGGCATTAATGAATCGAGAAATAAAAGTATCATCACTTCTAGTTAGAACTAAATCATCCACGTATACAAAAAATATGCCAAGATACCTTGATGATGATAGATAAAAAGAGAGGTGTCAGATTTGGAGTTGACAAAGCCTTGGGAGAGGAGAAAGGAACTTAGCTCATGAAACCATGCACGGGTTGCTTGCTTAAGGCTATAGAGAGCCTTTCAAAGGAGAAAGACATGAGAGGGAAATTGAGAGTCAATAAAGCCTGGTGGTTGGGCCATATATACCTCTTCAGAGAGAGACCCGTGAATGAAGGCTTTGTTCACATCAAGTTGCCAAAGAGGCCAGCCCCGAGCAAGAGTAATGCAAAGAACAAGTTGGATAGTGGTTGGTTTAACAACCAGAATAAAAGTGTCAGAGTAATCAAGACCAGGGCGTTGATGAAACCCCTTGGCAACTAATCGCGCTTTGTAACGGTCAAGGCTTCCATCAGATTTCCTTTTTACTCGAAAACCCATTTGTACCCTACAAGGTTGTAGTGAGGAAAAGAGGGAACTAACTCCCAGACATGTTCCATTGCGAATTAAAGCATTGAACTCTTCGGACATTGCAGCACGCCATTCTGGGTGGCGCAATGCTTGAGAAACACAAGTAGGTTCAAGGGGTTCGGGTATAGGATGTTTGACAGCGATGTGGAGTTGTTTGGGTTTAAATATGTTACTTTTGGAATGAGTAACCGTGGGATGGTGAGGGAGTGGTGGTGGTGACAGTGACAAAAGTGGGGTAGGAGAAAGTGGTGACAGAGATGGTAAGGCCGAGTTGGAAACTGAAGTACTAGAAAAGGAAGCTTGGTGAGGATGGATATGTGCACGTGGGAAAAGGCTGAAAAGGGAGCTGAGGTGGTTGAGTAGCACATCGAAAATAGGGTAATGACTCCAAAATTAGTGGCGAGACGGTAACTGGAATAGAGGGCTCGGCCATAGATAAAGGAGGGGACGAAACAAGTGCAATCGGGGATTCAAGAGCAGGACCAAGTATAAGGGGTAGTGGATGAGACACGAGGGAGAGAGGAGTCACTGTGTGCATAAGGAAACACCGATTCATTGAACGTAACGTGACGTGAGATGAAGATACGGTGCATGGAAGGATCCAAACACTTGTATGCACTTTGGGAGAGAGAGTACCTTAAAAAGACACACGGTCGTGAGCGAGGCTTAAGTTTGTGTTTGGAGTAGGGGCGAAGCCATGGATAACACAGGCAACCAAAAACACGCAACTTGTTGTAGTTGGGCTGCTCATTAAATACGGTGTTAAAAGGCGACGATAGAGAAAGTGTTGGGGTGGGAAGATGATTAATGAGATAGGTGGCAGTTTGGAATGCATGGGTCCAAAATTTGAGGGGTAGTGAGGCTTGGTGGAGTAGTGTGAGTCCAATTTCAACGATATGATGATGACGACGCTCAACTGTGCCATTATGTTCAAGGGTACAAGGTGGGGTGGTAAGGTGAGGAATACTATTTGAGGCAAAGAAGTCCTTTACTTTTAAGATATTTGGTCCCGCCATCAGAGAAAATGGACACAATAGATGTTTTAAAATAATTTTCGACGGTGGATTTGAACTTTGGAAAAAGAGTAAAAACGTCTGATTTATGATGAAGAGGATAAAACCAAATGTACTTTGTAAAATGATCAACAAATATGATATAGAATCGATAACCATCCATTGAAGTTACTGGAACCGGGCCCCAAGCATCAATATAAATTAAATCAAGCGGACCACGACTAGTAAGAGAAGATAAATTAAATGGGAGTTTGTGGCTCTTATTACATTGACAAGAATTACAATCTAACGATTTGCTTGATGAAGACAATGGTAAAGAGCAATGCTGGACTACGTGTTGAAGAATATGTGATGATGGGTGACCAAGTCGTGTATACCAGTTGTAGATGGGAGTTTTGACACCAGCTAGAGCTAGCAATTGAGTGGATTTGGTTGGGGACTTGGGCCACTCGTACACATTGTTCTTATTCGGGTCTCGGATAAGAGTCACCCCCATGTGCCGATCCTTCACACAAAAATAAGAGGGAAAAAATTCAATAGAGGTAGAATTGGTTTTACAGAACTTAGAAACAGAGATAAGATTTTTTTGCATGGACAGAACACATAAAACGTTAGATAAAGAGAACTTATTAGATGAAGTAGAGAGGGTAGTGGTTCCTGTATGAGTGATAGGCAGACCTGACCCATCACCAATCACGATTGTATCAGGACCATCATATTCAGACTTGAGAGATAAGTTATTTGAGATCAGAAGTGACATAATGCAAAGCACCAGATTCAATGAGCCAGCTTTGGGGAAGTTGTTGGTTGGTTGTAGTGAAATGGGCAGTGGGCTCAGTTGAGTGCAGGGTGCAGAAGCAAGGGCACCTCTTAGCACTATGCCCTTGTTGTTTACACAGTTGACAAAAACCTTTGTAGCCTTGACCCAGATGACGATGTGATTGGTGGCTTTGATTGAAAGCACCACGATTGTGTTGGTGGCTAGATCTATGGCCTTGTGAACCATGATGCTAGTGAGAAGAGCCTTTGTGAGATGGCACGGAATTGGTTGTGTGAAAAGAGGAGTTAGCAATGACAATAGAATGGTCACTGTGGGCTTCTTCTCCCTTTAGAGAGTGTTCAAACTCAACCAACTTATCATGTAGTTCTTCAAAGGAGAGTGGAGTATCATGAGTGCGAATCACAGTAGCAATGGTCTTGAACTCGGATCCAATGCCGTTAAGAACGTGGATGACAAGATCGTCATCGGGAAACTGGTACACCGACAAGTGCTAGCTCATCTGAGATTGTCTTCATCAACTGTAGGTACTCGGATGCAGATTTTGACTCACGAGTTGTGGACGTGAGTCGTTCCTTTAGACCCATGACTCTGGATCTAGAGCGATTAGCATAAAGTGTTTTGAGTTTTTTCCACGCTTCATGGGAAGTGCTTGCAGAAGCAATGAACGGCACGATCGATTCGGATACCGAAGCGATGATAGCGTGTAACAGGAGCTGATCTTGGCGAAACCAAAGAGTGTACGCTGTATTTGGTGCTGCTTGTATAGTTTTTGGTGGAGACGTATACGATCCATCAATGTAACCCATGATATCATACCCAATTAGGAGGGCGTTGAATTGAGCACGCCATAAGAGATAGTTTAATGGTGTGAGTTTGAGAGGAAATTGGGCAGCGAGATTGATCGTGATCAAGGCAGTGTTCGGTTGGGTCACAGCTGCAGTAGTGGCAATGATAGGTGTATTGCTCAAATCTTTACATCAGCCATGAAGAAATATTAAAAAAAAAATGGAAAGGCAAGGAGCTGTTGAGTGTGTGATGCTCTGATACCATATAAAGGTTCAAAATCAGTTTTGGTTGTAATGTATTATATTTTCATTAACCACTGCATGATATATATATATATATATACAAATTACAAGAGAAGTAATTAGTAGAAGATTACAATATCAAATTAGATCCTAATCTAATCTCACTTTATGACTGGATACACTAGCATTGATCCTATATTATGACTAACGATACAAGCACATGTTTGATTATCTTCCAGAATCACTAATAATAAATATACGACAGTAAATTCTACGACTATTGTATAAATATGTGTACATATATATATATTCAAGGTTTTTTTTCACTTATTTGTTATATGTAATATCGCAATAAAAAGAAAGTATAGATTAACATTTTTGTTTTATTTGGGGACTGTCATGAAGATCATAAATAAAAGATAGATAAACTAATAATTTGATCCACAACTATTTTTTACCACAAAAAAAGAAAAAGAAAAGAATTACAACTCTTTTAGAACGAATCTAATCATATTTTTTTCAAGTTTATTCTATATATAAATTAATGAAACAATATGGTTAAAGTCTTATCATTTATAACAAGTGAAAACAAAATATATGAAATGCATGTACGTTGTTGTGGGACTCATTGCACACTGTAAACTACAGACTTCTGTCAAAAGTGATTTTTTTTTTTCCTTTCTGAAATATAAGCTATTTAGTTCTACTAATTTCAAAGTGAATACTATTAATATTTTTTTGTTTTCGACTCACCCGTGCATTGCACGGGGCTTATAGCTTGAATGGACAACAACATGAATTCGGGCTTTAAGAAAGTGATCACGGACCGATGGGATTCTAGGTTAACAGCCCAATCTAATATTCAATGCAATTAGTGGTTTAAGGCATATCAATCTCATTTAGGGCATAACTTTAGACATGAAAATTAAGAAAATCAAGAACAAACAACAAAAAAACTAACCCAAAAAGACTTGATTAAAGACCCAACCAACATAAAATCCAAAGGCAATCCAATGAAGTCCTAAAGAGTAGCATAATCTAAACTTGATTATATTTATTTATTAACGCACATATATCTCGCACGTATATCACGCACATGCATTTACAAGAATTGTTGGATTTTCACTGAAGATTACTCTTGCAATTTTCAAATTGGCATTACTTTTCTCACGCACTGTTTTCTCTCTCTCTACTCTTCTTCCTATGCTTGAGAACAACTTGAATTGGTGGGGGAAACATGACAAACTACTATTTTCGAATTTATTTGCATGTATATTCTCTTTCTATGCTTGAGAACAACTTGAATTACTTGGGAAACATGGCAAACTACTATTTTCGAATTGATCTGCTTGTCTATTCTCTTTCTTTGCATTTGGGAAAAATGTGTAATGATAATTCATTGGAGAAGTCTCTCTCTCTCTCTGACAAATTCATGTAATTTCATAATTATTTTGACGTGAAACCTTTGTGGTATGTGACGGTTTAAGCGTGAAACCTTTGGCCAAAAACACGCTATTATTTCCGTGCTATTTCTATCAACTAATTTAGTTATTCAAGCAAAATAAAAGACATTTAACCAAAAAGAGAAAAAAAAAATGATATGGCACAATAATACGAGAAACTTGATTTACCTCTTTTTGTATCGTTATTAATTAATGGGGCATTTACCAAAAAGGATCTCTATACACTATTTATTAAGCTAAAGTACAAATTAGAAAGTGACTTAACAAAAATGACAAAAAAGTTGACAGCTGGTGCTCGCACGGTATAAGTGCGGGCACCATAGAAGAACTCCTTCCTCACTCCACGCGCCCCCACGCGCGCCCCACGCGTTGCCACGCGCGCGTCTTCCTTCTGACACTGCTCGCACCGTGCGAGCAGATTTCGAAAAATATTTTTAAACTTTAAACATCCATAACTTTTGACCTACAATTTCATTTTTCGCAAATTTTATACCGTTAAAATCGTGTCGACGAGAGCTACAAAACTAGTACCATTGTTGATATGTTTTGAGGGAAAAAAAGTTTATGTTTTTACATACATAAATAATTAGTAAAATTTCACTTGATATATATAAAATATTAAGTGAAATTTCACTCAATACATGAAAAATTTCATGTTTTTACATATATGAATAATAAGTTAAATTTCACTCGATATATATAAAATGTTAAGTGAAATTTCACTGAATACATGAAAAATATTAAAAACTCTCTCCTAAAAAGCCCTAAGTTCAATTTTTGCAAATCTCATAAACTAGTTACCAAATAAATTAACATGAAATTGTGCTTTAAAAAAGGAGAAGCACCAAAATGGGGGCCAAACTAAGCCTTAATGAGGTAGCAATGGCTTTATAGCAATTCGTCTTTTTTTTTTTTTTAATTTTTTTATACATATAAATTTGGCATACATAAATATTAAGTGAAAATTCACTGAACTCGTACATGCTTTCTTCCTAAAAAACTTGAAGTTAAACTTAACATTCATGTACTCGTTCAGTGAGATTTCACTTAGTAGGTTAAGTAACTATCCCAAAAGTCACTAGAAGTAACTCTCTAGAGTTTAAGGTCTAATTTGATACTTACTTTGTTAAAAAGTCCCTCAAGTGTCAATTTAAGTAAAATTTCACTTAATATTCACGTATAAGTTCAGTGAAATTTCACTTAACATTTATGTATGTAAAAACATGAAAAACATGAAATTTCACTCTCTCTCTCTCTCTCTCTTTTTTTTCTCTTTCATATTAAACAATGCATATTTTATTTTAAAAAAAAATAATTCACAAATTAATTATAAAGTATAGTTTTTCGACCAAACAAATGCAAAATTCTTGTGAAATTTCACTAAAACTCTCATTAAGAACAAAGTAAACATTCGGTTTTTTTTTTTCTTACAACATATCAACTTGACATACGTGAAATATTACGTGAAAATTCAATAACCCATACACGAATATTATGTGAAAATTATATTAGGTTCGTCTGGAACATGCTATGTAAAAATAAGAGTTTTTTTTTTTCTTTTGCTAAACAGGTATCAACAATGGTACTAGTTTTGTAACTTTCGTCGACACGGTTCCAACGGTATAAAATTTGTAAAAAACAGAGTTGTAGATCAAAAGTTATGGAGATTTAAAGTTTAAAAAAACATTTTCGAAATGAATATCATATGGTACAGCCACTCATACCAGCCACTCACACGGTGTGAGTGGCTGAAACCAGACAAAAGAACGTGACGGGAGTTGGGGGTTGTGCGTGAGATATTCTATTGTGCGTGCGCTTTTAGCGTGTAAGCACTGTATTAGATTCCTTTTGTCCTTTTTAAAAAGTGGTCAAATCAATTGGAGTTTTAAACTTTTGAAAGTTATTTGAGGAATTTTTCAACAATTATCTATTAATTATATTCAACAAGTTTTTTTTAATAAATCATTTTCTTAATTATCCCGTGCATTTAAAAAAATATTTCGTGCAATGCACGGGGTTACAACTTGTTATACCATGGTGGAGGGGTATTAAATTATTAATGTCTTATATATCCCTAAGGCCAGGATTATCAATTAAATGTGACTAATTGTACTATCTTCTCCGCCATCCAAACATGGCCTACGGACCTGAACTAGTAAACTCTCAATTCTCATATTCACCTCTCACTTAGGCCGTCCGACGACCTCCTCTCCCACTCCCTCTCCCTCTCCCTCGCACAGTCCGACGACCTCCCTGTCCCTCTTCCTCCCACAGTCCGACGATCTCCTCGACGTCGTCATCCTCGGAGACTCGGAGTCCTGGACCTCTCTAGTCGCTTCTGGTGTGTTTTCAATTTTTTGATTTGAGATTTAGGTTTAGATTTGATATTTTGATTTTTTATTTGTGATTTAGATTTGATTATTTTTTATTGTGGGGTATGTTTTCATTTCTGCTCTGTGAATCCAACATTAGTTTTGAACTATTTCAAGTTTTGAACTATCTATCTGATTTCAGTACATTCGTTTCACTACATTCTAATTTCTAGGGTTTTAATTTCTCTCACGTTTCCTAAGTCAACATAAAAATAAAATAAAATAAAATAAAAAACAAATAAATAAAAATCGGTTAACTGAAATAATAAAACCGAACTGAAATTTAATTTCAGTCACCGAACTGAATTAACCGAAATATATTATTCGGTCGGTTTTCAGTCTGTTAGTCACCAAACCGAGCTGAATTGTCCCAAACCGACCGGACCCGACCGAATGCCCACCCCTACGGAATAGGCTCTGGCGGCTTGATATCCAACCCACACAATGAACAACACAAGCATCTCCATTGACCCAATTAGACAACTTAACATGCCCATATAAGTTCATCACACCATGTTATTGACATACGATTGAGCCTAATTAACCGCATGAATTTGCTCAATATTGACTAAACAAGCTAAATTATACAAGTAGACATGCTTAGCATACAAATGAACCAAAACAGGTTATGAACCCATTGAATCCCCAATTAGTATCACTCACCTTGTAGTATTCAATCCTAATTTCTAGATTATTAACCCTCTAATCGCCAGATACAAATCCTATCACAAAATTACAGATTATAAGCAAAACCCCCGAAATGGGTCGCAGAAAAACTATCACAGAACTTAACCAATTTGGAATCTACACGTTGGACTCATTTTCAGGAGTCCGAATATGCAATCAGAATTAAAATTGACCGACAAACGGCGCGACAAATTGCGTCGAAAGCTCCGTCGAATTTCTGCCGCAAAACTCTCGAAATCTCTCTGTATCCTCACCAAACTGAAGAAGGAAGAAGAAGAGCATGAGGACATGTGTCTCCCAAGACACACATCATCCAACATGTCCACCTAAAACATGTTATTGCTATTACCTCCCTCCAATTTCTAATGTGTTGCAATTACACCCCTACAAGTTTTGAAACCCATTAAATCTATCCCAAACCTAAATGGGTATGTGTCTATGTCTCGTATGGGTCCTATAAGTGGTCCCATATAATATTATGAAATTGCTAATTAGCCTATTAATTATGTAGCGTATCCAATTCGTACTCACCAAGGTACCCCAAACTAACTAACACGAAATAAAACAATTTAATAAAATATTTCACATAAGCCTTTAATAAACACATAAGCACATAAAGTGATTTCACATCACCGTCCCATCACACAGGAACTTCACAATCCACAATGGGGTTCCCAAACGAACACCCATAATTAACTCAATGGGTCAAAACCCACATCACAAATGCAATTCTACCATTATTATATAAATAATAATGTATGCTAATATAGTAATAATTAACCGCGGGAGCAGGTGTCACACAATGTCTTTTATAACCCGTTTTCCTTTTCCTTTGAGCTATACTTATTAAAGCAGAAGGTACAACAGCTTATAGCATACTTTTCACATTTATAAAGGTATTAGAGCTATATATATATATGTGTGATTATTAAAACAACTCATCCAAACCCCATTTCATTTCCTTTATAAAACAGCAAACAATGATGTATAAAACTTAAAACAGTAGGTGCAACAGTCCTTAGCATAAAAATAGAGCTGCCTTAAAACTGCTAAGTTCGAGCGCTCCTGCTCCTCCCGAGCGCTCCACTTCGTTGTCTTCCTCCCTCCAACAGGCTGTTACAGAGCATATATTCGATTTTATGAACTTAAACGATACAGGGAGTGTAATATATTATTCTCTTCGTTTTTCTGCGTAGATTATGAATATGTAATTTGTTTAACTCAATTTGAATATGTAATTAGTTTAACGCAATTCGACTCGTAACTTCACAAATATTAGAAACACTGAGAGTCAACG
This sequence comes from Hydrangea macrophylla, assembly GCA_033977485.1. NCBI lineage: Eukaryota > Viridiplantae > Streptophyta > Magnoliopsida > Cornales > Hydrangeaceae > Hydrangea > Hydrangea macrophylla. Next base: position 56,259,674 of record CM066988.1, on the reverse strand, counting down.
AAACTTCAAATCGACCATACGTCGCAACCGTTATGAATTAAGGTCCAAGATTCGAAACAGAAGCTACTGGGGTTGTAATCTTTCATTTCTAATTCACAGAATCCACTTTCGTTGAGATTTACTTGACCACCATTTATGAGCTTCTATAGCTATATATATCTATACGTATACACCCACTTTCGAACCCCCGACTTGTGCGTAATGACTTAAAGTACATTATGAATGGGTTCAAGAGACTCACCAGTTGCTTGATTTGGCGGCTCATCTTGCCGAAGAAAACCGAGAATTCTGAAACAAAACTTCAAGCTTTGAAATCAATGGCTATGGCTTCTACTGTGATATCCCTAGCTGTATTTATACTTTCCATTTGATTTTCCATAATAGTATGTGTGGTGAGAGTGATTGAGAGTGAGGGATATGAGAGACCAAGAATTGAGAGGAGCTTGAGAGATCAATGGAGGAAAGGAGGGAGTTAACCGAGAGTTTGAAAGCTTTGGGATTTCTTTGCAAGTCTGTATGTTGTATGTGTGTGTAATGTTTTGAGTTGCAAAGTGTGAACACATATTGGAAACTGGTTTGCAAGTTGCACAGTAAATGATTGTTCGTGCTGATTACGGTTCAATAATACAGCTTGTGATTGATAGCAATCAGTTCGCCAATAATATAGCTGGTTTGTTTAACCAGTTAGTTCAGTTCAATCTGGTTTGGTCAATTAGGTTAGTTAAGTTGGTCCAGGTAGTTTAAGAAAATACCCCAACCTAATTGTTAGGGATAAAAATTAAGCGACGTGAAAATATTTTATTAATGTTTCTAATCCCAAATCATAAGGTAACTTAGGGGCGCAATTTTAAGTAATAATAATACAATTAAAATTACTAAAGGTCACAAAATAAAAGGCATTGGGTTAAAAATTAACAACACAAGTATTATTTATTTATAGAAATAATACCACAACTAAAAATAATGCATAGTAATAAAATAAAAATGACATTTTATTTATTATTAGGGAAGTGAAAATACTGGTTGCTACAATTTTCATTCTCTTCAGTAGTGTCTTGAACTTTTTCTGACTTTAGGATACACCAACTAAAGACTTTCGATTCTTTTCCTGGGACATGTGGGGATTCAGTTGGACTCCATGTTTAGAAATTGACAAAATGGACATGGATGAAGCAACTCTTATTTGAAAGGAATCTCCCTTTTTACCTAAAGTTAACATTTATGTGACTTCAAACCTTTGTTATGCTGGAAAATAATTTTTAAAGAATATTTTCCATGACATTTTTATGTGGAACTCTGCCTTTAGGATCACGAATAGTCCATTGAAACTGGTGCTTGAAAGCAATCCATTGATGAGGAAGGTTGGTAATTAGTTGAACAAAAATCTCATACGTATCATTTCTTGAGCCTATACCTAGGCTTAAGATTACAATTTAAGTTAATTTAGACAAACGTTCATCTTTTTGAGTTTGATCTGCATTACATAAATTTTTATGTTTTTTTATTATTTTATTTTTATGATATTTATTGTATTTTTGTGTTATGTGATGGTGATTTTAGATCATTAGGTTAAATATACTGACTAAAGAAGAATCATGCCATGGTATTGTTCTCAGTTTTTCCGATGATTTTAAAAGGTTCCCAAATAATTGACAACTAAATCCATCTGTAAGTTTTTGGAAAATTAAATCCATGTGTATATAATTCCTAGAGCTCCTTCTAGGGCTTGTTGGAAAATTCGTTGTCAAGCTTGATTGATCGCCCTTTTGTTGTTCAAAATGAATAGTTTCATTTTTGTAATTTTCTAATTGTTCCAAAGTCTTATAAGTTGAATTAATCAAATTCAACTTTTCTCGCTCCATCTTAGAGTATCCATTCACTTGGAAACTGATTTGTTTCCATTTTCACTTTCTATTCAATAACCTAGCTACTGAATAGCTAGGTTATAAGTCCCCAATGTGACCCCCCCCCCCCCCCCCCCCCCCCCCCCCCCCCTCTTTGAATTTTTAGTAGTATTCAAGATCATCTGTTTTCGATTATCTAATAAATCACTTAATTTTACATTTATTTCAAAACTTTCATGATACCTTCACATACCAAGCATAAATCTTCGATTAATTTGTCGCTCACGCTCAATTACTTCAATTAATAATGGTAAATTCCCACATCTTCTCTTCTTCTTCTTCTTCTTCTTCTTCTTCTTCTTTATAATACAACGAGTCTATCCTCTATTCTCCATTCCTAGTCTAAAAGGAAAATATTGAAACGCATAACAGGATAACCAAGGGCGGACTCAGCACTGGGCTCAGCTGGGCTGCAGCCCAGTGCAAAGTCCTTGAATGCTGTTTTTTACTTATCTTCTCTAGCCTAGCCCATTTGTAAGAGTATCACAACCAACCCTCTTAGCCCAACCCACTTGAGAATGAATGTGTGTTGAAGCATGCACACAAAGTCCTAACAAAATGAAAATCGGTGGGCCAGAGAGAGTCAAACCATGGAGATCTTTGCATCAAGCTTGAGAAACAAATCACTAGGGCGAATTCCCTGTTGTTGAGTAAATATTACAAATATTATTTAGTTGATATAATTTTAGTTATTTCACTATTTAACTAATGAATATCTGATTGTAACCACCACCACCACCCTTAATAATGAACGATACATTAGAATAAGTATATTTTTTTGTGTCAGAAAGGAATTGTTTTTTTTCTTTTTAAGAAAGAAAGGAACTGGTTTTAGTTAGTCGTTTTGTGTGTAGTTGCTTTTAGCCATATAAAAGTTCATGCTTGACTTAAAAACACTCCATAAACTTTGTTATTGATTTTCATAAAAATAAATAAATAAATAAACTAAATGAAATTTACTATAGCAATTGGATAACAATTACTTCTGGAATAAAGTTCTGATTCTCAAATTTTAATAAGATAATTTTTTTTATTCCTTATTAGCTTAATTTGATTTTAATGTTAGCCCACCCTTGGGAAATTTCTTGGGTCCGCCCTTGAGGATAACTAATCCAAAACCAAAATATTCCGAGGACTCTTATGAATAAAAAGTTGTACCACATGGTATGTGGTACTATCGACCATAGTCACAGTATGTGATACAACTGTTAAAGCATTTGGAAGCATAGCATTACTCATTGCAGATACATTATGATTAGTTACTAAATACACACCTAATTGCTCTCTATAACTTTGATTAAAATAAAAAATAAAAATAAAAATTGCTTTCTATATCCACCATGAGGTCCTAGACTAAGACAATACAACTCCACCATACATTGGAGCCGTTTGGGGGCAGCGATTCAACAGCAATTCAACTGTCGCTAATATTAAGCAGAAAATTGTGATTTGGACTAAGCTGGAGTAGCCCAGCTTTTTGGCAATCGTGGTCAGCGCGTTGGCCTACGGTGGAGAGTGTCTAATTGACTTTATGAAAATTGACCATCTTAACCTGCTCTCTCTCTCTCTCTCTCTCTCTCTCTCTCTCTCTCTCTCTTGCTTGAACTATATAAAAAATAACAACGCAAAAAAAAGCTGCGTGCAAGCCGTGCATGCACGCAACAACCCCACTAGTATTATTAAAGAAAAGAACATTAAAGTATTAAGTGTGCACAATTATAAATTCCCTTTCTTTAAATTAAATTAACAAAAACTCTTTTGCCTTCTATAAATTATCCCCTTTTGTGTGTGTGTGTGTATACATATATATATTATTTTATTGTATTATGATATATATTGAATAATCGAATTACCTATGCCTTTTGCAAATTACTCTTTTGTTAAATTGAATTACCAAATTCCCCTTTTGCGTTTTGTAAATTATACTTTTGTATGTATGTGTGTGTGTGTATATATATATCAGTCAGGTTCTAAAGAGGGCTCCCTCTCTTTATTAAAGAGAGGGCTTCTGTTTTGGCTGTCAGATCCAGTTTTTAATCACGATCCGACGGTCAAAACAGAGGCCCTCTCTTTAATAAAGAGAGGATGCCCTCTTTGGAGATTTTCGATATATGTATGCATATTATCTGTACGTAAAAGAAAATAGCCTAACAGTTTAAAGTGTGCACAATTATAAGTTGAATAACCAAATTACCCTTATGCCTTTTGCAAATTACTTTTTTGTTAAATCGAATTATCAAAATTACCCTCATCTTTGGTAAATTATCCTTTTTGTATATACTCATATATATTTGCATATATATATATATATATATTGTGGGCTGCAAACCTACAACATGATGGTTGTAGGTTAGCAGCATACAACAACCTCTTTTGCGACGAAAAACAGGTTTGTAGCGACGAAATTTTTGTCGCTAAAGGTTCCAACTTTTAGCGACGAAATAAAAGCATGTTTTTCGTCGCTAAAAGCCTCATTTTCTGTAGGTTAGCAAATCCCATATATATTATCTATATGTTATGTTATGTGTTAGTGTTAAGAAAAGAGCCTTAAAATTTAAGGTGTGTACAATTATAAATTGAATTACCCAATTACCTTTTATCTTGTGCATACAATTCTTGAAATTTTCACAGAACTAGCTTTGTGAAATTTTCTGACATAATGATTTGATTTGATTAAGTTTAATATTATGGACTTTTGACCAAATTTAAAAAATAAGTCATCTTTTTAAACTCAATTAATTCCCACTCAAATTTGAATCTCAATTCTCAAATGACTTGTTAATACACATCATGTGTTACAACTGCTACGCCCTCAAACCAAATTTATAAAGTTTAAATATGGGAATCATAGTACTTATTTAGCATAAAATACCCAAATGAAAGCCCTAATATCTATTTTCAGAAGATCCCCAACAAGGACCGGTCAAGCTTTCACCCCATGCACTCTCTTTCTCTCTCTCTCTCTCTCTCTCTCGCTCTCTCGCTCTCGCTCTTCTTGCTTTCTTGGTCAACTTCTTCGTTCCTAGCTTCTCTCTCTATTACATTCTCACTCTACCCAATTCTGCTCTTCGTCATCTTCTTTCTTGGTCCTCTTAATATTGTTCTCTTTGTTTTCAATTTTTGATGCTTTTAACTCTTAAATAATTCATATTCATTGACTTAATTGCACTCTTCTGGAACTTAAAACAATACCGATTTCATTTTGTATTATTGTTATGATTATCTTTAAAACTGGTGTTATTCACCAAACATAGTTTGTTGTTTTCAGTCCAAACACCTGCTTAATCCTATCAAATTGACTTGTGTGTATTTGTACGTAGTATACATATATTTATATGTATATAGTTTGGAAAATTTTGATATTGGGTTAATTCTTAAATTAAAGATGGTGACAGACTGTCAGCTTCTTTCATTTAACTGGAGCAAGTGCTTATACAAATCGTACCAGACTCACCATTTACAAATAATTGGTGCCAATCAGAGTATATTACGCCGGTCTTGTTATTTGGCTGCAGGTATTTTATTTGCATCCTTTAGCTTAGTGTAGTTTGATGATTAGTTTTCCAAAAGGATCATTGTGGTAAATGTATGGTATTGGGATGCGAGGATCTTTTTTGATTATTTGTGGGTATTTGTCGGTTCCTATAATTAGCATAGCACAACCTTGTATTTTTTTTTTGTGTGTATTTTTTTTTTTAAACATTTTGGGTTTTAAAATTAAGCCTCAGCCTAATTGACCCTATAAAATTTCAGTATCTGAGAGAACGGACGGAATGAAAAGGACAATGACCCGAAGTATGATCTGGTTCGGTCAATATGCTTATGTGCAGAACTCCAAAAAAACAACCCAATGCCCTGCATCCATAATCTTAATCTATCTAATATTTACAGGGCGATGCAAGAGAAACGGAAATACCACAAGTAGGCCAGAAATATCATGGATATTTATCAAACTATTCTAGTGAATGGTCATAGAAATTCCACTTGTTGGTCCAATCAATTCCAATTTCATCAATCATTCAAACGTTATTTTTAGCGAGAGACACTGTATAAAACTCTTTTATTGCATATTTCCACGAGTTCAACATGCAAATGGGACTTTTAAAGCATTTGGCTCGTGTTTGTTATATTATATATTTGAATGTTTCTTTTGTGGTTAAAAAGAGTCTTTTACCCACACAACATGTTCAACACCTTTGCCTCTATGTTAAATGTGTTTCATTGTCGACAAAAATATTTGTTGATTTATGTCCGTAGCACTGTGGTGCTTGACACTTCCCAGCTCGTTTTGCATTTCATATGTAGAATAACGGGTGGATTACGACTTATTAGTGAGATCTATATTTGGCATTTTGGTTTCACCATGTGTACAAGTGAAGATTGAAGTATGAAGCCTATTTGTGAATATCACATACTCTGTCTTGCTCCTAGTAGGTTGGTAGTGTTTTCAGAGGGCATGACATGGGGCACCTTTGAGCGGCTTTTTCTCGACCAGGATTTCCCTGTGGTGGTCCAAAATGCTATGAGGGAAGTATTTTTCTTGCTTTAGTAAGGGGACAGAACAGTGGCGCAATATGAAGCACAATTTGCCTCCTTCGTGCACTTTGCAACTGCTAATGTTACAGATAGGGGTGGGCAATCAGTCGGTTCGGGTTCGAACTGTAAAGTTCGGGTCGGGTTGATCGGGTTCGGGTTGGCAAGAATGGTACCGATAACCGAACTGTACTAAAGATCGAAACTACAGTTCGGTTTCCAAATAGAAATTTGGTTCGGTTCGAAACTTCGGTTCTAACTTCTTCAACAAAAAAAAAACTAGAGTTGTCGGAGAATAGAGAGTCGCCGGAGAGAGAGAGAGTCGGAGAGAGTCTCTGGAGAGCCATAGCCAGAGATGAGTATGCCCACTAATGAGAGAGAGAGAGAGAGAGAGAGAGAGAAGACATGGGGATCCGGTGGTGGGCGATGGCGGGCGGTGGTGCGGGTGGAGTGAGAGAGAGAGAGAGAGGCAGTGGAAGAGAGAGAGAGAGAGAGAGAGGAGTTGAGTTGAAGAGAGAGAGAGATGCTTTCCGAAAAAAAAAAAGAAGAGAGAGAGAGTGTTACTAAATGCTACAGTAAGAGAATGAGTGAGAGAAACTGAGAAAGGGTGGGTGTTACTTGTTAGTTCAAAACAAGGCAATGACTAAAGGAGGCACGTGGGTTTTGGGTTGGGCAGTGTGAAAGGGCATTGGGGTGTGTGAGGGGATTAAATTAATATATATGATAATCTTTTTATATGCATTGGACAGTGGGATATATGCATATAATATATATATATGTGGGGCATTACTTGGTCAGTAGGAGGGTTGATGTATTATATACTCTTTTTATATTTCGGATATTCGGGTTGACCGAAGTTTGGGACACTCCTTTCGAAATCCGAACTGAACCTTGTGAGAATGGTTCGGTTTCGACCCGAAATTGTGGGCAACCCGAAATAACCGACCCATATTGTAATTAAATTTCGGGTTCGGTTAGAAACTTCGGGTTGACCCGAAGTGTGCCCACCCCTAGTTACAGACGTGGCTTTTAAGGCTTAGAGATTTGAGACTGGCTTTCGGACAATATCTGGGGTTAGGTCGTAGCGTTTGAACTACCAATGTTGTGGTGAAGGCTCTCGTTATTAAGGAAGTACCTCAAGAAGCTAAAAAGGGTAGGGAAGCCCTTCCTCCATGTAGGGGTTTTAGCTAGGACCATCCGACATCAATCCAAGAAGTCAAGGTCTGAGTCTACACAATCACAGTCTTCCTGCATTTTAGCCGAGGTCCTAGCTGGGGAGATCTCAACTGTTCAGGATGTCTCATGGTGGATCTTTTTTCATGGGTCTTGGAATTGCTATGAGTGTGGCTACCTGACCACATTCGCCTCGATCTCTCATAGTACAGACTTCTTTTCCCACGATTGGACCGCCTCCGTGCTAACCTAACTTTCCAGTACTGCAACCCCTACTTCTACCACTACCGCCACCGCTAGCACCACCATTGGCTCAGAGTGTGAAGCCGAATTTGGGAAGAATTTCCACCATCATCAAGGAAATCGTGGAGGGCATCAGCAGGCTCCAAGATCTCAAGGCTGTGTTTATTCTAGTATCATTACTACCAATGGGCATCAGCAATCATTGGAGGTATCTTTCCAATATTTAATTTTTGGGCTTCAGTTAAATTGACACACCTATCCATCATATTCATGCATTTAATCTGCATTTGCATCGGCTTTGGGCTTAGTGTGGGTGCGAACTTGTGATGGCTGACGACGCCTTGTTGATCTTATCATTATGGAGAAGGTGGGATTTGATGTCCTCCTAAGTATGAATTGGCTGTGTACTTATTGCGCTTTATCCATTGTATTAGGAGGTGTGTCACTATTTTTGAGGGCGATTGTCTATGCTTTCAAGGGAGATCATTTGGACTTTGACTTCATCATTGCATAGCCTATGTGGCAAGGAGAGTTCTCATGGTTGCTTGGCTAGTTTATTGGCCGATGAGGTTGAGGCGACTTGCAACGAGCTACACCTTATTGTTTCCGAGTGTTCAGATGTATATTCAGAAAACTTGTTGAGTTTACCACCTATTTGTGACATTGTTCACGATAGATCTCATTCCGGGCACGATGCCTTTTTTTTATTCCACTGGATCGTATGACACTGACGGAAAGTTGAAGGCACATAAAATAAAGGATTCATTCGTCCTAGCATCTCACCGTGGGGAGCTTAGATCCTCTTTGCTAAGGACAGATCCCTCCATTTTGTATCAATTATCTTAAGCTTAATTGAGCTACCGTTAAGAACAAATATCCGCTTTTGAGAATCGACGATCTACTTGATTAATCTGTGGGTCAACTTGTTTTTCTTAAACTGATCTGAGGTCAGTTGCGGATTCGGGAACAAGACATTTCGAAGACGACTTTTCGTTCTCGTTATGGGCATTACGAGTTTCTAGTGATGCCTTTTGGTTTGACTAATGCACCTGCAACTTTTATGGATTTGATGAACCGTATTTATCGTCATTTCCTTAATAAGTTCATTACTGTCTTCATTGATAATTTTCTCATCTATTCTCTGACTCAAGAGAAGCACGAGAACACATGTGTATCACCTTACAAACTTGCAAAGTTTGTATGCCATGTTTTCTATATGTGAATTCTGGCTACCAGAGTTAAATTCCGTTGTTTCTTCACATGTAGAAGCTGTGACATGGTGGGAATCGTCAAAGAACTTGTTTGAAGTCCGTAGATTATTGGGATTAGCTAGTTATTCCTGGCGTTTCATAGAGGATTTGTCACACTTGGCTGCGCTAATGACTAAACTTGCACGTAAGGGTACAAAATTTATTTTGGATGAGGCTCGCGAGCGGGCATTCCAACAGTTGAAAACGAGGTTATCTACCACACCAGTTTTGTTTATTCCAGAACGGGGTTTGGATTACACTATCTGTTATGACGCCTCACACAACAGACTAGGCTGCATTTTGATACAAGGGGTAAGGTTTTTTTGCCTTGAAGAATTGGAGGCATTACCTATATGGGGAGAGGTTTGAGGTATTCCCCGACCACAAGATCCTTAAGTATATTATGATGGAGCATGACTAGAACTTGAGGCAAAGGCGATGGATGTAGTACTTAGACGATTAAGACTTCGATTTGCAATACCATCCGGCCAAGGCCAACATTGTGGTCGATGCGCTTAGTAGGAAGACAAGATGTACTTTAGCTAATTTGTCCATATATGAGTGAACGATGTAAGAACAACTTAGGGACTTAGATGATTCGGGGAGTCGAACCACCTTGTTCACCTTAGTCGCGCAAATGGCTATTTTGAGCTGAGTAGTGGAGGCACATCAGTCTGATGGCGAGGTCGAATCCTTTCATTCATGCATTTCTAGTGGTGAGGCGATTGGTGGATGGACATTTGATTCCGAGCACTGTTTGAGATTTTGAGACCGACCTTTTATTCCTACGTCTCTATGCGGTGATGTCTTGCGGGAGTTTCATCATTCTAAGTTAGCGGTACATCTAGGTGGCACGAAGATGTACCATGAAATTCACTGTAAGTTTTGGTGGAAGAGTATGTAGTGCGACATTGCTGAGTTTGTTTCACGTTATTTGACTTGCCAACAAATCAAGGCTGAGCACCATTGACCCGCGGGCTTACTTCAACCCTTATCGAATTCGAAGTGGAAAAAGGAATGCGTTACCTTTGATTTCTTTGCAGCACTTCGTAGGTCACCGAGAAATCACGATACCGTTTAGGTTATTGTCGATTGATTGGCAAAATCTGCTGACTCCTTACTGATTTGTGTGACCGGTTTGGTTGATTCTCTTAGCTAGGAGATCGTACGATTTCATGATTTTTCAGTTTCTAACTTTCTATCCTATCTGTTCGTGATACACGGTTTCGTATCATGTTTTTGGCTGAGTTTTCGGATGGCATTGCATACTTAGTTACTCTTTGGTACGACTTTTTATCTTCAAGCGGGCAGCCAATTCGAGCGTACTATTCAAATTTGGGAGGATATGCTATGCGCTCGTTTGTGGAAATCCGAGGTAGTTGGGAGGATCACTTACTGTTGATTGAATTCTCCCACAATAACATCTGTAAAGCGAGGATTCGATGGCACCTTTCAAGGCGTTATATGGTAACCGTGTAGATCATCGATTTGTTGGACCTAGTTGGAGAGACATCCATTTTGGGCCAGACTTGGCAAGTGAAACCACCAAGAAGATCAAGGTTTTTTTGGAAGAGGTTAATCACAGCTCAAAATTGGCAGAAGAGTTATTTAGATCTCATATGACCTTTATCATTTGAGGTTGGAGATCACATGTTTCTAAAAAAATTTCCGCGGCATGGTTTGATGCGATTTGGGCAATCTGCGAAGTTATCACCTCGTTTTATTGGCCACTTTGGTATTTTTGAGAGGGTTGATTAGGTAGCCTATTGTTTGGCATTACCTCTGCAACTTTTTGGGGTCTATGATTTGTTCTTCATGCTGCATGGATTCGAACCGGATCCTTCACACGTGCTGGATTGGATCGAGTTATCACTGGAGCAAGATGCTTATTACAAGCAGCACTTCTTCATATTTTGGAGACGAAACAACATGCCTTGCTGTGTGTAGGACAGTATCCTTTGTAGGGTATGATACCATGTTGCAATAGTAATTTAGCAAACTTAGGGTTGATAATGTGTCCAACCCCTTTTATATTATTGAAGAGAGAGAAATAAATATTACACATAAGTCCTTAGACTTATTAGAAAATAAAGAGAAGGAAGGAATAAAGAAATAACTCTCAACATGTTGCATTAAGGAGTGTTTGGCTGTAGCACTTCTAGCTGGAACTTTATACATATAGTATGAAATATGGGAATAAGAGTTTACTAGTGCTACCCGCACTTGTTTATGTTTAGAAAGTATGAGAATCTAACTACCGTCTCTCTCTCTCTCTCTCTCTCCTCTTTTACCTTCTCTAACTGTTACCTTCGGGTCATGGGATTTGGGGCGCGACAATCATGGTCATGTTTTGTAGTTCCTTATTATTGCAGGGCCACCTAATTGTGCAATAAGGTGTTCAATGAAGTCGTATAGGCTATCAGAGCTTACTGAGGCTGAGGTTTATAGCCTCAAGGCTCGTCCTCGCATTGATTTCTCTTCCATTTTTAGTACGGTGAGAGTTTATGTAGTTCCCAAAAGCAAAGCCATAGAACTTCTAAAGGCATCCTTTTGTTTTTCGTATTATATCTTTGACTTGCGTAATCAAGTGGTTGGTGGATTCTGACCATCAATATTGTATCAGGTACAACCCATTGTCGATGATGTCCGCGAGAAAGGCGACACTGCAGTTAAAGAGTTGGTGTTTTCTTTTTTATTATATTAGAATTTTTTTTTTTTTTAAATTTTATCAGCATATCATATGGTTTATATTATTAATCAAGTCTTTTGGAAACCGGAATGATTTACTTTCTCTTAGATCCTTTACTAGTGATGTTTCCTCTAAGACGGCATTTATATTCTTGGGTTCTCTTTGGCAGTTATACTGTAAAGTTTGACAAAGTTCAGCTAGAGAAGATAGTTGAAAATGTGAATGAACTTCCTGATCTGGAGGTACTTTATCTATTTATTTCTAGAGCCCTTTAAATGCTAATTATTTTGCCCAAGTTAAGCAGTGTCCTTGAAATTTCTGGTTGATTCTTAGGGAGTGAATTCTAATATTTACAGTTGTCTAAAAGGAACACCTAGTAGATTAATTTGCAATATGTGACTTCAGTGAATGTAGTTTGCTAATATCAATGCTTAATTTATCCTGCTCTTTCCTTTATTCAGCTTGATCCAGCTGTTAAAGAAGCATTTGATGTGGCATACGACAACATCTATGCGTTTCATGCTGCACAAAAGTCAAATGAGAGAAATGTCGAAAATATGAAAGTAAGTATTATAAATTTGAATGCACGGTTGTTAGAACCAGTCGATTACGATTGGGTTCAAACAATCGATTCAAGTGTTATCAACCCTATGTGATTCATGATTCATAATTATGAACTCTTAAGTTTTGATTGGAAATATTTGAACATTTTGAGCTTTGATATTGAATGAGACTTCTGTTAAATTGTCATTTTGTTCATTTTAAGTATTGTACATGTGTGATTTTATGTTTACAGTATTTGAGAACAATGATTGAATGATTCGATTCAATCATTGTTCCCTATAAGCCAAGTGGCAGTGGGCGCTGCATTGGGATCCGTATTTTTAGTTTTGTGGTTTTGGTCATGGGATGCAATTGTGCTCAAGCATTTATTTCCCATTTTTCCGGGGGTTTTGCATATTGCCTGGTCTTTGTTTTATACACTATTCAGCACTGGATTATGGATGGATGGTGAATTTTATAAAATGATTTTTTTGATTCTCAACTTCTCAGCTAATTATGGTATCATTCTCACTGCCAGGGTGTTAAGTGCAAACGAGTTGCAAGGAGCATTGCTTCTGTTGGTCTTTACGTTCCCGGGGGAACTGCAGTTTTACCCTCAACTGCTCTGATGCTCTCAGTTGTATGTTGGTTAAACTTACCGTGCAAATCTCTTTGCTGGTTCATGATAAATATTTATTTGTTGATATTCACATCACCAACTTTGGTTGACATTTAGTCTATTTTGTACGCTAGCCTGCACAGATTGCTGGGTGTAAAACCGTTGTTCTTGAACTCCCCCTGCTCGTGATGGAAGCATTTGTAAGGTATTTGTTTTTAGGGTAAAATGTATTTTTGCACCTTGAAATACACATCTATTTACAGTTGGTCCTTCATCTTTCAATTGTACCACTTTGGCCTCTTAACTTTGAGGCCAATTGCAATTTCAATCTTCCGTTTGAAAAAGTGATGGAAACAAGCTGTTGAAGGGTGACATTGCACCGCTTTCGTAACTTCTTCAAGCTAAGCTAACAGAAGATTAACATTGCAATTGGCCTCAAAGTTAAGGGACCAAATTGCTACAATTGAAAGTTAAGGGATCAAATTGCGAATTGGTGTAGAGTTCAAGGGGCAATATGCATAATACCCTTGTTTTAATCTTGTAGTGAATCTTTAGTCAAGGTATCATTTGTCAAGAGCTAATATATGCTTTTATACAGGAGGTACTTTATTGTGCCAAGAAAGCTGGTGTGACTCACATTCTTAAAGCTGGAGGGGCTCAGGTTGTAAACCATCCTCTGATATTTATTGGATATCTGAGGCAGCATTCCTCACATGCGGTTTTATTATTTCAGATATAGTTCTATTTTTGATGTTTTCTGACCTTTTGTAGTCATTACAGGCCATTTCTGCCATGGCTTGGGGGACTGCTTCTTGCCCCAAGGTACCAGTTTCCACATAATGTATCTCCCATATTAGCATTGATGTAATGTTAGTGGATACTCATAGTTTGTTGTTCACACAGGTGTAAGAGCTTACTTTATCCCAAAAAACTAAAAAAACAAAAAAGAAGTAAAGAAAACATAGGTGTAGGAGCTTATGTGTTCAACTTGGGGTTTAAATGAGCATTCTTTTTATTCTGGAAGCACTTGTGCATTTCATTTGAGCTGATACATAGCAGATATTTTCCAATATTGATATTATGCATGTCAGCTTCCCATTCCAGTGGTTAGGCTTTACACATTGGTGCTCTGGCGAAAGCTTGGGCTACCGTGAAAGTAAGGGTTCAAAACTGAGGACTGGCTCTTTTTGCAAATAACTTGTTTATATCCGTGTCTATAGAATGTACCAATTTGTATTTTTTTAGTACCAAATTTTATCTCTTATAAGTCATAAACATAAAGAAAATGTTTTTATTTCCATCACAGTATTATATTCAGATTGTGTATCTGTCTTCAATAGCTGTTGGAGACTTATCAATGTTATATCATGCTCTAGTAAGACCCAAAAATAAGAAACACTAGTTCCAACATTGTGGGATTGGCATAATGGAGCGACTTAAATCTGTGTTCAGCTGTTCCGTTTCTTGAGCATTTGCCTTAACTCTCTCAAATTGGATGCATTACTGTTGGAACAGTTGTTGGTTGCATGAAAGGCCTGCCATGAATCCTTGCTGGTGCGTATTGGTAGGAAGGGTTTATAATGTAGACTATAGTACAATTTATGTGACTTCAAACTCATGCAGCCTTTGACCAAAAAAAAAAAAAAAATCTCATGCAGCCAGTGTCTAACTGTGCACAATTCCTGTGGACTAGATAGAGTCAAGACTCAAGATGGTATAGATTGCTAATTTTCATACAGGAAATTGTTATACTCTGTTAGACATCTAGCCACCTGAGATAGCTAATCGAGAACTTTTCCAAGGAGGTTCATCTCTGGTCACTTGCAAATTGTAATGTTGTGACAATGTCTTTTTAATTAACAATACAATATACCATGTGTTGTCCACTCTGTTTCCTAACTTTCTCACAAACCAATAGTTTAGCTCCCATTTTATTGTATATTACTTTACCTCAAATGTTTTAGAAAGAAGCCACCATACTAGAACATTGACTCCATTCCCATGTCGGTTGCATGTCTGGCATTTGTTCATTGTAGAAAAAATTAATGCTAAGACACATTTTTCGCATGGTCAATGCTTGTCGATGTCTGACACGGACACAACCCAAATTGAAGTGTCCATGCTACATGCACTACACATTCAACTTCTCCGGAATTGGTACATTCCCCCCTTCTCATCTCTGTCTACCCCTCTGTGTCTCTCCCATTATTCATATTATTATAGTTTGGCTAATCAGAGTGAATGGAACTCAAATGTACCTTATTGGGGCTATTGTGAGTGTCAATAGATATATTCAACTAACTTCGGATTATTGGCATTAACTAATAGTAGCTTGACTGGTATATCGGAAAGGTGATGTTGAGGGTGAGTCTCAATTGGATAAAATGGGCATTTTTGTCTGACTTGTCAAAAAACTAAAAGAGGACAAAAATTATTAAAACATGACTGAAATTAAATAGATAATGTTTAAAGGATGGAAGGCAATTTCAGAAAGGGTTTAGATTGTGATTTTTGAAGGAATGAATTGAGATTACACTATGTTTTTTTGCTAAACGAAAAAGGGGTCTCAAGGTGGGAATCATCAACCCCAGGCTGAAGATCGCCCACTTAAACACGGGAAACCTCATTGCGTGGGACCAAGGCACTGAATGGGGCGTGCCAAACTTGAACCCGCAACCTCGGACTCGGAAGGTGAGGGGAGTGAGGGCTTCCTTCCACTAGGCCACCACCTCGGTGGTTAATTGAGATTACACGAACCTTAAAGGAATAAGGGCCATCACCCAGTGGTGGTCCCATTTAGAGAGATTGCTATGATGTCTAATAGGATGCAAGTCCATAAGTACAGAAACCCGAGGATCAACATTGGGAGTTTTCTGTTTGGAACACACATTATATTGTGTATACTTATGAAATTTCCTTTAATAAACCATACTTTCGAGATGGAGGACAAGTGGTTGTGTGGTACTTAGAAAAGAAACGGCCAAAGATTGAGTCCTGTACTGAAGGCGCTTATCATAGAACTAAACCTTCGGTGGCCTTCATGAATTGAGACAAGACTTCAGTAAAGTTCCTTTAGGTACATTTCCTTAGGTTCCTCTCACAGTTTGTAAAACTATTTTTTTTAAATACATTGTTTTAAAACCGTTTTTTTGGAAATTGTGCATGAATGTGAGAGTAACCTAATGAAATGGACCAAAGGAACTTTACTGAACTGGTGTCCCATGAATTGTGAGAGAGTTGATAGCTATGTAACTATGTTCACCATTAGTTGTTAAGCAATGATATTTAATATTTCAAAATTCATCAAGTTCTATAGTCTCCACTTATATTCTAGAATAAAATATTTCTTTTCCAGACTTTAGTGGGGCGTGTATCTAAGGTGATGAAATTAAGACAGAGAAAACCCAAATCAAGTTGGGCTTGAATCTAAACTAGCTTGGTGGCCTGTAGTTGCACACGAAGAGGCCACAGTAACATACGTACACCACATCGTAGTCTGTTAAGCTTTTCAGAGAGGACAAGTGCGTATTCTTAAGTGGACATAAATAATAAGGTCCATTCAATAAATATATATATATATGTATATATATATTTTTTCAGTTCCTTAGTAACTGGTGATGTGTATATTTAATTTCTTGTTGAAGGCTAGATATTTATAATTTGCAGGTTGAGAAGATATTTGGTCCTGGAAATCAGTATGTCACAGCTGCTAAAATGATTCTCCAAGTATGCATACCCTGTTCTTCTATTTGGCACTCAGAATTTAACAATATTGAGCTATAGTGAGCCCACTGAGCGGAATCTTTTCTGCTTTTGACTTTTTTTTGTCTTCTTTGTATATACATATTCTCAATACATATTCTCAACAGAACAGTGAGGCTATGGTTTCAATTGACATGCCTGCGGGACCATCAGAAGTTCTCGTCATTGCTGACAAACATGCCAGTCCTACGCACATTGCTGCAGATTTACTTTCGCAAGTGTTCTACTAGTGTTTGAAATGTTTCCTTCACTTTTTGATGGGTAATTTGGTGTCAATTTAGTTAAAGTCGTGCAGTTTTTGTGAATGTCATATTTCACCCTGCTTGTAAGGTTACTTTATTTAGGATGGTTTTGAAGGGTCTAGTTTTAGTAGAAGATCCAGATGAACCAATTAGTTCTAGGCCGAAAGGTTGAGGTTGAGGTTGAGGTTTAGTGAACTGAGCGTCTTCTTTATTTTCTATATTTTTCTTGACTCTATACTTAAGCATTTATAGTTCATATAAATGAGTGAAAAAAAGACGTCTCAAGGAAATTGAAGCTAGGGAATTGCAGTTACTTGGTTTTACCCGGCCCACAGATGGATGCCGTGTGTCAACATCTCATAAGCACTTTCCTTACAGGATTATTCTCCCCTAAAAACTGTAAGGGTTACGTGTGTGTCACGACATTCATGAATAAGGGAGGGACCTTTGAGAAATGGACTACTCCTGCTAGGTGTCTATTTGTGGAAGACTACTCGGTATTCTGCGGCACACAGAGAGCTTAGTAGGGCAAGATCTTGGTGGCATGGCCGACTTTGCCACGATAAGGCTCTTCCAAGCCAACGGCATGACAAAGTCATTCAGGACTTTGAAGATATTGTGGATTGGTTGGCTTAAAGAGGAAGCTTGCCAAGGAGGGTCGCAACAATCTTTTCTGTGGCAAACGTCTTTGGCATTTCCCAAGATCGATGAGGCCATCTGGAAATGACTCTCGAGTTTGTCACGAGGAATAGTCCTTGTGTCATCTCGACACTGCCTCACCTATCGTTCTTTGGACTGTTTCTCTTCACACCTGATCCACTTATTCTCGAGATCCTTAGCTATCATTTGCAGATTTCTGCTCTGTAACGAACTTAACTACCTTCACGGTAACCCCAACATCCATAGGAATTATGAGTTTGTCTAAGTAATTGTAATTTGTTTAATTCTATCTCGAAAGCATAGCCATGTCATAGACTCTATCCAATTCAAGATGCCTAGGCCCACCAGCTGCAATGCTTAGAGGCTATTCTTCTTCTCTATAATGGGAGCCACAATGCTCAAACTCTTACATGTATAGTATACTTTACCCTTTCATGGTTTTTCTCTTTCACAGTTGTCTTATTTCTTATCCTTTTCTGTCTACATGGCATATTGTTTTTTTTTTTTTTTCGCGATCTAAAGAGTAGCCTTCGGGAAATGAAATTTCAAACTCAAACAACTCTATCTTATTGGCCGGCCATACGAATAGGGAACTCTATCTTATGGGTATAGTAAATTTTGTATAAGAAACTCTACTTAATGGCTTAGCAACGAGGATTTGGATCCCTTCTGTTTAGTATTTGTTATAAGTTATAACTTATTTGTAGCCAGCCTTGTTAGACATGTCTCAGTTGACATGATTGTTGACGGAGGTATTGGGAATGGTAACTGTGCAATAAATATGTTTGTTAACTGAGAGGGGAGCCTTGGTGCAACGGTAAGGTTGCTCCATTGTGACCTGGAGGTCACAGGTTCGAATCTGGAAACAACCTCTCTGCTTGCAGGGGTAAGGCTGCGTACATTTCACCCTCCCTAGATCCCGCAATGGCGGGAGCCTCGTGCACTGGGCTGCCCTTTTTTAATTAATGAAAACTGAGCAATAATGATTCTCTGCTCCCAGGATTTCATTTAACGCTCTGTTTGTTTCGATGTGAAATGTTTTCCGCAAAATATTTTTACATTTTCCAGTGTTTGGTTGTATTAATAGTGAAGTAAAATGTTTTCCACTGAATATTTTACATCCTACCATTAAAAAATGACTTGTGGCTTAAAAGGGCGCAAGTCATTTTCCGAAGCCTTCGACCGAATTGGCTGAGTTGGGAAGAGGATCTAACTACCGCTTTTCTGTTTCTTCGGACCACTGCTTTCTCTTTCAAATCTGGACAAAACAGAATGGTCCATCTCTCTCTCTCACACACTTCTTGTTTATATATGTATACATAAGAGTTCTGTTTGTGTGGATTGATTGTAGACTCTGTGAACTTGATTCAATGGCTCCCTCACATAGATTAAATTCGAAAATCAATGTGCATATAAACATATATATATACATACGAAAATTCTCTAAAGAGGGCGCCCTCTCTTTAATAAAGAGAGGGCCTCAGTTTTGACCGTCGGATTGTGTTTTCATTAAGGGCAGTGTTGTCATTTCACAGTTTTTAAACACGATCCGACAGTCAAAACAGAGGCCCCCTCTTTAATAAAGAGAGGGCGTCCTCTTTAGAGTCTGACTGTATAAACTAAATCTACGTATTGATAAGTGTAAAGAGAAAAGTGGTCATGTTCTGCAGAAAATTTTTCCAAAAAAATATTTTTTAGCATTTTAGGCAAACACCAGAAAACATTAGGGAAAAAATAGTTTTACGTGAAAATGTTTTACAAGGAAAATGCTTTCCAATGTAAAACAATCTATGTCAAAACAAACGGAGCATCTTTTTTTGGTAGTCAGAAACGGGTTTAATTATATCTAAGTTGAAATTTTTTGATGTATTCCGACTAAATCTCCAGATGCCAATTGTCTGGAATTGAGTCCGATGCTCATCGGAAGCTTTTTTTCACCTATTTCAGGCTGAGCATGGCCCTGACAGTCAGGTTGTTCTTGTAACTTCTGGGGTTGATGTGGATATAAGGGCCATTGAGGAGGAAATTAGCAAGCAATGCAAAAGCCTTCCAAGGGGAGAGTTTGCTTCTAAAGCACTCAGTCATAGCTTTACTGTATTTGCTCGCGATATGTTTGAGGTTAGTCATCTGGTTTTTGATGATGTGAGTTAATTTTACACGGAAGCTTGCTCCAACTTACAATGGCCACTTTCTTTATTTTTTATTTTTTATTTTAGTAATATGGTTTCCATTGAAAGGCACCCAAAAGGGGTGTCCCATTTACACACAGAAGCATGCAGTGGTTATACTTTTGTTTTAGATATTCATGGCAGTCATTCTTTTATTCAGTTCTGTTTTCTGAGCAATTTTCACAGCCTTTTGTGGGTTATACTTTTGTTTAGATACTCATGGGCAGTCATTTATTTATTTATTCAGTTCTGTTTTCTGAGTAATTTTGCACAGCCTTTTGTGGGCAGTACTCGTCCCCCTGTAACTAACAAAACTTGCTTGCTTTTTGAGAGAAGAGATATAACCAAAATGACTGTTTTCGTTGCCACCTTGGATAGGGTTTTATATCTCGATTTACGACAACATACACATTGCACACGGACAATTTACAACTATATGCTTTGGAAGCATTCAAGAGCATCTTGGCGGTGTTATTCAATTATCATACTAGTTCACTGCATCCTGCTTGGTTAGGCTTTCAGCTCCTTTAGGTGTAGCTTGTGTTTAGTGTTCCATTTCTGAACTCGTGTGGCGGTGGTAGAATTGATTCGTGATACCTTATTTCCTTGTGCACAAGTAGAGTAAAGTTAATTTACTGTTTTTCAATGTTTATGTTTTCGTTGTTTACTGTTGGTCCCGTTTACAAGGGGTTGTGGGAGGGATAGACTGGGGATAGACCTACTGTGGCAGAATTTTTTTAGACCAGCTGTTTCATGGACTTTTCTTAATAGGTCTAAGTACTCGTGTTGGACACTCAGATATGTGTTGGACACACACCAAGAAGCATGTTAGCTAGTTGTTTTTATAGTGAAAGTCATAAATTATTTCCCTTTTCCTGCAAATCCCTTAAAAATGGATGGCAGACAAGTGTTTAACTCTTGTTTTACTTGATATCATTTTATTTTAGAAGTTCAACAAAAATATAGCTTTATGGTCGTGCCCCTGTCCTATTCATGAATTAGGGAAGTCTGAACCTTGGAAATGTTTTCGCAGCTGAACATAGTTAGTTCGAACATGTTGTTTCACACGGCTACCGAGTTTTACATGTCATGCACTGATCCCTAAATTAGTGGACTCAAGTACATTATACCCAGAAACTTACCTAGTGTTAATCCCGTTTACACGGGTTGATAGGAGCTGTAGACCCAAACTATGACATAATTTGTTTAGACAAAGTGACTGCTCTTTCATATTCTAACGCTATGATACATTGACAATTCTTAATGGGTTGAAGTATCCAAGTTGGATACTTGGCACTCGGACATGGGTATAGGATGTGTCTGGCACTTCTGGTTGGACACACCAAGAAGCTTGCTAGCTATATGTATCATAGTATACTACAGTCTCTAATTATGTTCCTTTACCACAAAATTCCTTCAAAATGGATGGAATGCCTGTGTTAATCTCTTATTTCACATACAAACACTATTTTTTCCTGAAAATATAAGGAAAAAAAATGGCTCCTTAGATTCATGAATTTGGGAAATCCTATCCCTAGACATGTACTCCACCCGAACATTGTTCTAACGTGTTGTCAGACATCGCTATGTGAGTTTTAACATACCATCAAGCAGTGAACCCTAAAATGCTGGACCCAGTGTATTTAAAGGTATATTTCATTAATTAGTGATTAACCACATACAAGATTGAACTTATAATGCAGGTTAAAGAAAATAAAAACTGTAATATCTCAAGCATGGTTGAATTTTAGGAATGGTGGATAGTTTCAAACACAATTTTACATGGACTACATGTCTGCATGTTGATATTTATAAGCTTTTTTATTCTCTTTCATTGAATTTTCTTTTTCTTTATGTTATAATAGTACTATTCATGTTAGAAGTAATGTCTCATTGCACTTAGTAACTAAACTAAGCCCCTGGGAATTTCAGGCAATCACCTTTTCAAACTTATATGCACCTGAACATCTGATAATTAATGTGGAAGATGCTGAGAAATGGGAGAGTTTAATTGAGAATGCAGGTACAGTTCTCTGTCTTTTAATTATTGTTCATGCTTCTGTGTGTTTTACTTATCTTTCCTTTGTGTTTGTGTAAGCATAGTTGCAGTTAGCATTTAACTTGTTATTGCTTACTCTGAATGCTATTATTGCCATCAATTACTCTTGTATCTTTGTGCAGCTGATAGTATATTTCACTACTGGCAGGCTTTCTCCTATAGTTAACAGTACATTGCATATTTGTTTATGGAATCTCTCCATTATTAACTCAGTAGAATTGCCCATTTAGTCATTGATAATGTATGATGTGTTTCAAGTGTACAGTATGAGTAGGACTTCTGAGGTATATAGTTCATGCACTTAGAGCCTGTTTGGTAATGCTGTGCAGTTGAGATTTTTTCTTCAATAGATTTTGGAAAAAACAGCAAATTGCTGCTTCTGATTTAAGCTGTTTTTCCAGCTTTAAAGTGGATTCGAATAAGTTCTTGCCAAATGGACCTAAATATCTCAACAGTTGATTATTATCCACATAAGTGATTGTTGGCCCCAAATAAGCTGATCCAAACGGGTTCCTAGTAGCCCACCATCTGCAATTCATCCCTTCTTTTAGCTATATCTTTGATCAGCTGGAAGGGTCGAGATGCTTGCTTCGTGGTAAATGGAGTTTACTGCAATGTCAACAATTGCATTTGGTGTTGGCCAGGGACTAAGTTCTTTACCGACAAAGTTTTTCTTCCATTGACTTTTATATAAGATGCCAATAAGTGGGTCAGTTTCTATTAGATATTTGATTAGTTTCCTGATGCTGCTGCTTTTCAAATACTTGATTTTTGAACCACCTCTGACAACCATCCCTCCCCCCCCCCTCCAAACCAAAAAAAAAAATCTGCTTTGGTGTTGACAATATCATCTTGGAAGAAGAGAGTTATTATTTGTGTATGTTTTTTTGTTTATGTTCCAACGATTGCTTTATGCCTTTTATGCATAATATACAAAATAATTGCTTTTGACAAGATTCCAGCAATATATAAGATATGATTTAGTCTTCATTTTAAACCATATTTGTCATTCATGTTAGATGTTTCTACAACATTCTATATTTGTTGACAAAAAAAATGTCTGGATTGGACTCTTGTTGAACTTCCAGCAGAATTTTTTCTTGTGTTGGTCTTTACTGAATGATAGTAACATGGTTTTAACGGGTGAAGTTGCATTAGGTACCATCACACTCAAAAATTCAGTTCATGGGTAAGGTAAACTGGTAAAGGGATTTTTTTTTGCCTCCCCGGAAATTAAGGTGATATGGAACTGATCTAAACTGAACGTTAAGTCCAAGAAATTTGATAGTAGGTTTTCTTGGGTTAAGTCAAGTTGACCATTTATGTGGGCTCTGCTTGGTTTCTAATTTACAAAAGGAAAATGAAAATGATAAGGTGGCTATAGGCTATCTCTCTAGTGTTTTCCTTGTGTTTTTCCCCATGCTTAAATAACATTAGTAATTAAACAAACTCAAAATACAATAAGAATTCAAGAAAAGAGGAAGGGAAGTTACTCACAGGATACGAGTTTTAATTACTTTTGACCATATTCACTATTTCCTCTCAGTTTTTCTTATCAATTACACAGAAAAATGTTCTCTTCTACGGTTTCCTTTCTTTGCCCTTTAAAACCATAAACAAAACTGCGCCTTAGGATTTAGCATCTATGTATGTAATTATTTTGGCCCACTTGTTTAATAAAATCAGAGCAGAGCCTGCTTGTAAATCCAAATTGAAAAAGCGCCTTGTAAAAATGCAATGTTTTTAACTTCATTTTCCCTTTTACCATATGCACTTCTATGCCAGTGTCCCCCCCCCCCCCCCCTCTGCAATATGAGAATTGTGGTTAATACTGCATGCAGGTTCGGTATTTTTAGGGCAGTGGACACCGGAAAGTGTGGGAGATTATGCAAGTGGGACAAACCATGTTCTTCCCACTTACGGCTACGCAAGAATGTACGGTGGGGTGTCTCTCGACTCGTTCCTCAAGTATATAACCGTGCAGTCGTTGACAGAGGAGGGCCTAAGGAAGCTCGGCCCTTATGTGGCGACCATGGCCGAAGTTGAGGGGCTTGAAGCCCACAAGAGAGCTGTGACCCTTAGACTACAGGACATTGAAGCAAGACAGATTCCCATTACAAGATGATATTATTTTTTTCTATGGGGGTAATTATTGGATGACCTCTCTCTCTTACCAAATTGTGGAGGTAAAATACCACATTTTAAAAGGGGTATGGGTTTTGTTGTTTTTAACTTTGAACTCTTCAGCATTAGAGTCTATGTGAGCTCCTATTCCGTACGAAGATTTTTGGTATGAAAATTTATTCTACCGTGAATTTGACTGAACAAATATTGTAAAATAAAAATTTGTACCCATAATGATCTGAGTTAGCATGTTTTGCCATTTTGATTCTTTTAACCATGGAGCTCTTGTTAATTTTTGCGAAGTTGATGATGCTTTCGGCTTTGTTTGGTTCATGGATTTCACGAGGAAAAAGAGGGGGAAAGAAAAATTAGTTCTTATTACTTTATGTATGGGACTACTTTTCTATCTTGTTTTCCTTTTTCCTCTCTTTTCTCTCACAAAATCCATGAACCAAACAAAGCCTTAATATGCTGTTGGAGAAAAAGCATTTGGGGTCACCAAGAGGATGAAAATGGCAGCACGCTTACAAAGCTCTGGCAAAGGTCAATATTGCTATACTTTGGCTGAAGTTTGTGAGACACTAGCCAATCCTACAAGGGGCTATATATAGACTTGAGAGTTGGTTTTTGTTTGGTTGATTTTTCCCTGGCTAAATATCACCTATACATGTCAATAAAAAAAGGTGAAAATTTCTCATTTCGTCAGTTTTATATTTGAAAATTTCAGTCAAACAATGAGAAATTTCTCACTTTTGACAGATCTTGACAATTATAAAGCAAAGTGTGATATTTTTCTTACTTTGACTATAAAAAAAGTTTCTTAATTTTATGATTTTTATGTTCATAGCTTGAGTACAAAGAATCGTGTGCATCATCAAATCATTGGAATCTTACGTATCTTATCAATTTGTTGAGTTCTTAGTAAAGATGAGTATTTCTCATTTTTTTAATGTGAAAAATATTATGATGAAGTGAGAAATTCGCACTTACACAAAGTGAGAAATTTCTATAACAGAGTGTGAGAAATTCTCACTAAAGATTAAAAAAAAAATGAGAAATTCATATAATAGAATGTGAGCAGTTAATACATACAACAAAAATTTCACGCCTTATTCACAGAAATACTAAAAGTGAAAAGTATTCATTGTTAACCCAAATACATGCATAACATTTTCACTAAACACTATAAGAAGAGCTAACAACAATTTTATGCTGGTTGCTCCAAATGCAGAAAAGCTAAACCTAGTGCATTTCTTGAGTTTCAAGCCATGGATCTGTTGACAACTATCAACCATATTCGACACAATACATCCCAGAAACTTGAGAAGGGGCCCACCAAAAACTACAAAATCCCAAACATCGTCCATACCACACGTGCACGACGAACTAGTCAAATCCGATCTGCAGGTTTGATGCTGCCAACGTTTCATGTGCCAAGCCATCTCGACAATGAATTTGCGACATCTAACCAAACAGAGAAAGGCAAACACAATGCGAAAAATGCTAGACCCACATAGTGAACTACACACTTTTTTCACACACAGCTTTAAATGCTTGTACCCTGCTGTACAAGTGGGGCACATAAAAATATAAAAAATTCAAACAATACAGGGTATAAGCATTTAAAGCTGTGTGTAAAAAAAAATGTATAATTCACTATGTGGGTCTAGCATGACTCAACACAATGCACCCAACTGAATGAAGCATTTAGTACCCATTAGTGCTTTCCACTAAATACTATAAGAAGAAGACTCGGTAGTAAATCAGAGCCTTATCAGAGATATAACGCCATGGTCAGAGTAGAATAGAGTGGAGAGAGAGAGACAGTTTAATTATGAACTATATATATATATATATATGTTTATTCTGAGAATTTTGGGGTTTCAATTTCAATCCTTTAATTTTAAGGTGATGGTAGAGAGATATTTGGATGACAATCACCATATATATATATATATATTATGAAGGTATTTTGGTCAGTAAAATAGGTGAGAGCAATTCTAATTTGTTACCCAAGCAAAAATTGTGCCTCTTTTCTGCTCTTTTACTTTCTCTCTCCAAAACCCTGCATAAATCTCTCACACTGCTCCCACTGCCCAAGTCTCACTCCCACCAAATCTTTCCCTCCGTCCGTCCCAACTCGGCCTGACTCAGCCATTCCTACCGAAGCCCTACTTCTCTCTCTCTAAAACCCTAAATCCACGCATTTATCTCACAAAATGTGGATGTCGAAGAGTTCGAAGATGCTCCAGTACATCAACTATCGAATGCGAGTCACCATCCAAGACGGCCGCCAGTTGATCGGAAAATTCATGGCCTTCGACCGCCACATGAACCTCGTCCTCGGCGACTGCGAAGAGTTCCGAAAGCTGCCCCCCGCCAAGGGCAAGAAGAACGAGGAGAGAGAAGAGCGTCGTACCCTAGGTCTCGTCCTCCTCAGGGGCGAAGAGGTCATTTCCATGACCGTTGAGGGCCCTCCTCCTCCCGAGGAATCCCGCGCCAAGGCCGTTGGGGCCGCCGCCATGGCTGGCCCCGGTGTTGGACGAGCCGCTGGGCGCGGGATCACGACCGCCGCGCCACTGGTTCAGGCTCAGCCCGGTCTGGCTGGGCCTGTCCGCGGGGTCGGCGGGCCCGCCCCTGGGATGATGCAGCCGCAGATCTCGCGGCCGCCGATGACTTACCCGGCGCCTGTGATGCGGCCACCGGGTCAGATGCCACCTGGGTATCCAGCTCAGATGGGGAGGGGCCCTCCGCCCCCTATGCCGCCGCAGTTTGCTCCCAGACCGGGCACCCAGCCGCCCTCGCCATTCCAGATGCCGCCGGGGCAGTTTGGACAGCGCCCTATGGTTCCGCCTCCGCAGATGATGAGAGGACCGCCGCCTCCGCGCCCAGGAATGCCCGGCCCACCGCCTCCTCGACCTGGAATGCCACCTCCACCTGGTGGCGCTGTTCCTGTTTTTGGCCCTCCCCGGGGAATGCCGCCGCCACAAAATCATCAGCAACAGCAGCAAAATCAGCAGTAGCAGTAGCTTGGTAAGTGGTTTTCCATATATATATATATATATTATTTTTTTCTTTTCATGTGATTGTGGACTGTTAAAATGTTGAATTCCAGTACATATCTGTAGATATACAATGCCCTAGTCATTAATATGCTATAAGTTTATCATATATGTTTTTTTGCGTGCCACTGAATTTAGAATGTTTGTGAGATATACAGAGATAATGTTTAGGTCCCCTAAGTTTGTCAGCATTGTTCAATCTAGCTTTTCGTTTTTCGCTTCTCCATTGCTATGTAAAGGGGTTGACATAGATATTACTATGTTTTAGTGAATGCCTAGCTTTTTGAATTGACTGAATTTGATTCTGAGTTGGATTTTTGATTCCATTGTTTTTGCTAATACTTTACCATTTTGAATTAGTTAGGGGGCTCTACATATTTGGATTCATGCTTGTGATGGGTTGGTATGTTTAATATGTAGTTACAATTGTCCAAAGATCTCATTGTTGTATATAGGGTTCTAGGGTTTGTGCATATCGAATTAGCATGGATACATGTATACACGTGGACATGTCAAGACTGAGAGTCCTATTATGTATATTGATGTTGTCAATATCAAGATATAAAAAGTATGCTTTTATTTATGCTTTACTTTTCTAAGGATTTGTAGTGTGAAAGTAAAGGTCGAACCCACAGGGATTGGTTAACTACAGCAACTTAATTTTAAAACCTAACTTTAGTTAATTATGGAAACGGATTTTTATTTTGAATTTAATTAAACTAACAACATAAAAATAAATCTAAACTATGAAAGCAATTTAAATAGTTGTTTTTAAATAATGTTTAAGGGAACCTAGGATTGCAAATCCACCACTAGCTTCATAATAAGAATATTTATGAATTACTTTAGCTTATTACGTTGGATGATAATGGGGAATTGTAGCTACAAGCCCAATTCCTCCGACAAGAAGATAATCATGGTTCAAGCACCAACATAATCCATCTTCGGTTAGCACGAATTATCCCACACTAAACTAGGGTTGTGGTATAATCCGTCTAATCTAGGCATGGACTATTCGGATACTTGATAGCACAAATCAATAAAGCACCATCACATGTAAACAATCTAAACAAGCACAGCAAGAATAGATCATTGAGCACATCACAGTCAAAATAAATCTAAGACAAGAATAAACTTTGAAAGTAATGATTTAATCACTAGAAGTACGATTTATTTATAAAAATCCTCTAAACATGCGACTGTCATCCATACATAATAAAACTAAAATAAAAACATAAATAAAACCCTATTATTTGACTAGGGCTTCATTGAAACCCTAGATCTAGGTTTAGTTGTCCATGGAAGTGGTAGATGGCAAGAGGTTGATGGAGGAGGCCATGGAAATCCTTGGTCTTCTTCTTCTTGCTTCCCCCCCTTCAATGGCTGAAAGTATGTATATATTTATTGGCTAATGATGTGTAACCCTTTAATTGTAGTAAAATAGGGTATATATATAATTACAACAAGTTTTTGGAAGCCTTTCTAACTCGAGACGAACTGAAACTGATATATTTTACAATCTGGACGCAGTTAGGACATCTCGTTTGCACAGGAGTCTTCAGTATACTGAAATACGCAACTTTGGTTTTTACATATATCGCGCGAGCGCGACATTTGGGACTTCGCGCGCGCGGATCGCGCGAGCGATTCCCGGGTTTTCGCGCGAGCGATTCTCGGTTTTTCGCGCGCGCGACTTGGCTTTTTCAGCTTCTTTTCTTCTGCTTTTTCACCCTGTTTAACCTGATATACTTGTTTTCTTCCAAAACCTGTCAGAAAATAGAAAACGAAGTAAAAATATACAAAAACAGGATAAAAAGGTACTAACAAATGCTCGTTAAGGCGTATAAATAGGATTTGTTCTCTCCCGATCATATATGACAACTCAAAATTCAAGTAAGGTAGTAGGACACAGATTATGTATTTATCCAAATATAAATATCAAATATGCATGATAGATGTTTTTTTTAAAAGTATATCTACAATATGTATTATGTTTAATGAGCAATGTTTAATCATGATCAAATTAAGATATCTATTGATGAGTTTCCTCCCGCTGTTTTGAAGGAATGGATTCTTTCCCTTTTCTTTCAGTTTAATATGCATGACTTTTCTAACCAAACCAAACCAAACCAAGCCTTGTGTCCAGTCATTTGGGGTCGGCTGTATGAATCCTTTTTCTCCATTCTGCACGATCATTTTTTTTCTAACGAAAGAAAATTAAGATATCTATTGTTCTAAGTTTCAAAAGATTCCAATTTTTAGTTTAGAAATGATTCATAGCTTATTCTCAATTTATAAAACCTTATTATGGTTTTTATGGATCCTAGATTGTATTTGTGTAGATAAAAATCCTAATTATTTTTTTGAAAGACCCTAATCACTTTCAACTTCCAAAAGCCTTTAACTTCAAGTTTGAAAAGAATAGTTAATTAAACAAAACCAAATGGGAAAAATAAGTGTTTAGTTCAGATTTTGGAGTTTGAAAGATTTTAAAGAGAAAGGAAAATCTTGCCTTTTGAAGAATATAATACGCCATCATTCCAAATGTTTTTTTGGTGTATCAGTTACATGTACCATATTTGTCTACATTGTGCTTGACTAGAAAGAGTTAATACAAAGCGGATGAATATTTTTGATGTGTTTGACTAGTGTCAAGGCGTGTTCGTGCTTTGTAGGTGCATATGTACACAAACTTAAATGGTTTGTATTTTACCAGAACCTCAGCCAATATGGCTAGATTTTGTGGACTTCTTAACGACCATGCTAAATCCTTCTAGGTTTCTTTTATTACGTAAGTTTGGGGAAAATAGAGTTGTTCTCAAAATGGCCTCAAGGATTGTGGGTTATTTAGATGATTCCTTTTGTTAGAAATTAGGAAAATAGTTAGGTGTGTATACAAGCCGAGCTCATGCATGTTTGAGCTTGGCATGTTTGTTGAACGAACGAGCCTGAAATTCAAGCTTGGGCTTGGCATATATTAATCAAAGACCCGAGCCCGAGCCGAGCTCATGTATGCTTGAGCTTGGCTTGTTTATTAAACAAGTCTGAAATTCAAACTTGATCTTGGCGTGTATAAGCTATAGTTGGTTCAATAACCTTTTATCCAGGCTTGAGCTTGACTATTGTAAAATAATAAATGCATTTATTCAAGTCAATACACAAGTATCCAGCCTATTCATGTACTTTTTCTCGCCTACTGGCAAACCTTATTCAAACGTGTTCACAAGCTATATCGAGCCGAGCTCATGTAGGTTTGAGCTTAGCTAGTTTATTAGACAAGCCTGAAATCAAGGCTTGAGCTTGACTTGCTTATGAAAGTAGTCGAGCCGAACCGAGCCTTTATTGAATATGTTTGCCGGGGCTTGTTGATCGACTCGGCTTGTAGATGGTGTTGACAGTAAACTATTTCATTCTAAGTATTAGTTTGTTTTGTGCCTCGCCTTGATGTTTTATCTTGAAATGAAATTCTTGTTAGTCGATACTTTCCTGCAGTGAAAAATACTAACAGAGATAAAAATAAGTGGAATAAGAGGATTAATGAGGTCTGGCTTGGTTGATGATTTTGCAGTGGTTTGGTGGATTTTGAGGTGTTTCCACTGGCTTTTTATCCTTCCAATCAACTGACCGATGGGTTGTGGTTTCGTTATTATCAATTTATCGTATTATTTTTGTCCATGTGCACTTAAACTTATCTGAATCTATTTGTGATAAACTTTAGCCAAATTTGCTTTCTATGAACTCTTTATAGCAATATGTATTGAATAATTGAATGTCAATTTTTTTTTGCGTAAAATAATATACTCCCTATGTCTCATTTTATGTGTCCATCTTTCATTTTTTAGCTACTTTCCAAGCTTATCCCTGTTGATTTTGAAAATACCCAACAAAAAGTAAAAGGGAACAAAAAAAAAGTAGGGGTAATTTTGAAACAATTGCATTTATTTCAAGCAATCATTATGTTCCTTAAAAAGTTGGTATCCCAAAGATTGACACATAAAATGGGACGGAGGGAGTACATTTCAGCTGCATTTTGCTTCAAATTAACTAGATTCTCTCTTGTCAAAATGCTTGTTTCTCATTTTCCTGTCATTGCTTTGCGTTGCTTGTGGTGCATAAAGATTTGGGAATATGATGATTGAGGAATTTGGTACAAAAAGTTATGCATAGGTTGTTTGGCTGTCTGAGTTGGACAGTTGGCATGGTTCCTGTGTTTATTTTGAGTAGTAGGTTTACCGTTTACTATCCTGGTCATATGTTGCTCCATTTCGTAGTTTGTGGCTTTTATGCATCAAGCCATCAACACATCTGCAAGTTTTGTAGAGTGTGCCAAGAAAAGATAACCGAAGGCAAGAATCGTGCATTTTGTCTCGCCTCACCTTTTGATTAACCAGTTGGTTGGTACGTTTGCAGTTCTATTAGCCACTACTATTATACTATCGTTGCCGTTATATTTTGGGTAGTGGTGCGAAAAGCTATGTTACCTGGACTCTCCTACTACCCCCAAGTACCCGATCCCTGTGTCCGACGCCCGTACCCAATTCGGACACTCGGATCCTCCACAAGTGATGTTGAAAAGGTAAGTAGAAGCTTAAAATTGTGGGCAAAGAGGTTTCTAACTATTGATATTAAGAAACATAGTATGTTTATACGTTCAGAAGGTGTCCGCATACCCGTATCCAACGTTTGGACACATATCCCCGGATCCTAAGATTTGGATTTAGAGGAGGTCCGACACCTAGATACACACCCGTACCCGACACCCATACCCAAGTCTGGGTAACATAGGCGAAAAGCTCATTCAGTGGTACTGATCCTCATCCTAATTGATTAAAGACAGTCGTGAAAACCTTGTGTGTCAAAGGATCCTTGTCCATACTTTTCTGTGAACCATGTCTCCTCTCTATTGCCATGAGCTCAGTATAGGGAGTTGGAACAAGCTTGGTATCATTTCTTAAGCCATAAGGACCACAACTCTTGGGGTAAGATTTAATTATTCATCATCTTATGTTGGGACCAAGTTGGTCCCGAGATATGCTCCATTGCCAACTATCTCCTGAGGTCACTTCTCAATCTTTGTGGTCCCCTCGTAAGGATTAAAACAGTGGAGGCCTCTCATGCTGTGTATCCCTTATATGAAAATGAATTGTGGTTTGATTGGAATAGTGAGAGTACTTAACTAATATGTCCAAGTGGCAAAGCTTCAGAAGCACGTGTCTTGTGGATAACCTTATAGACACAGAGCTAAATATGATTTTCTATGATGGGAAAAGGTAGATTTGACCTGTTATTGGCTGTGGCTCTCCTTCTTTGGAGTGGACCTTAATAATTTTTATTTTGGAATGAATAGAAGATGGAAAATTCTTTCTCATTCTTGTATTATTGTGATACCACCCCCATTGCAATTTGTTGTATTTTAAACAACATGTGTCGTGGTATCTTTTTGAGATTCCATCCAAACATTCGGGATTCTTTCGTTTTTCTTAGTGTTCTAAGGCTCTGTTGGTTCGTGAATTTATTGAGTAAAATGAAAGGAGAAATGAAAACTAGTTCCCTTGTGTTTTCCTTCATGCTTAAATAACATTAAGAACTAAAAAAATCAAAATAAACTTGTAAATAAGAAAAAAAAAAAAAAAAAAAAGGAAAGAAGGGAAATGACTCACAAAATTTTAAAATGTTTTATTTATTTCTCATCTTATTATCTTTTCCCTCCTATTTTCCTCACCGTTTTCCTTACTAACCAAGCGAAGGAAAAGATTTTCTCTATGTTCTCTTTTTCTTTTCCCTCACTAAATCCATGAATCAAACAAAGCCTACATCTGCATTTTGTAATGTTTTTCACATGCGTCATGTGATGCTGAAAAGATTAGAAGAAGCTCGAACCTGATGACAAGGATGAATTTTCCTACTTTTCACATGAAAAATAGGTAGAAACTCCGTAACCAATTCCTAATCAAGAATATCATTAAAAAGGGTAATATCACTCTTTAGGAAACGTGTGGAATATTATACCTATCATATGTTTAGGTCGTGCACGTAATAATATTCAACTTTTGTACACATTTCAAGTTGAGTCTCGTTATCTTAATTTGAACTTTAGAGGGGTCCAACAATGAGACACGCACATCAGCACTTGATTTTTGTACCCGAGTCCATGTAACATGGGTGGTTGTTTGCTATGCTTGTTGTTACTGGTTGTTTATTTACTCATTCTGGGTGTTTAAGCATTGGCTAAACATTTGGCCTGGAAAACTTCCGTTGTTTACAACCTGAAAGAGTTGTATGCTATTGGGAAAGTGGTGATGTGATGAACCAAGGGATGAATGGTACACCCTTCACATTTTAAACCAAGTATACAACGGCTATGAGTTAGTTGATTGTCTTAATCAAAGTGGATTCTTACTCCATTTAAGTGGTCCTTTTCCACTTAATCTTATTATGAAGTATATACTTTGTTCTAAACACTTTATTGACCTCTTGGGAGTTAATTTAAGGAATGGCAGCAAGTGAGGGCTACTAAATCTGATAACTTGATCGGGGGTTTAAAAACTGGGGTTAGTATGAGAAGGTCCCTAGAATCATATACAGAGTCCTTGTCAAATCTTATTTAGGATTTAGCATCTGTAACTAACTGTAAGTCCAGAAACAATCTATGAAATATGAAAGTTAGCTTATAGGCTTGGTCTCCATCTATGATCAGTCTATTGTGGCCTCATTTGCTTATAAATCACAATGTGAGAGTACACGAACAAAGTTTAGCCCGAACGATTTGTTAGGGGAATGTCATAATTATGAGGCTGCATTAAGATTGTTGTTTATGCTGATCACTATATGCTAGTGGCGTGTTCCCGCAAATCTGACAAGCATGCCACATTATACGTGGCAATCCTCATGTGCTTATATATCTTTATTATTCTCTCTAGCGCAGACTCTGCCAAAAATCTACTAGGCTCTGCTTGGTTCATGGATTTATTGAGAGAAAAGAAAGGAAAACACTAACGAAACGGTTTCCTTCGTTTGGTTACTGGGAAAAATAGTGACAAAGTGGAAGCAACAGAAAATATAGTGAGAATTAAATTAAAAGCTTTGAATTTTGCATGCATGTCCTCACTTTTTCTTTGATTTACGTTTATATATTCAACATTTTTAACTTTTTATGTTATTTAAACATGGAGGAAAACACAAGGGAACTAGTTTTCCTTTTTCTTTTCCTTCAATCAATCCGCAAAGCAAACAAAGCCTTAAGAGGAATTGTATGTCCGGCCACCACTTGTGTGTATCAATGTTCTAAAACTCGGGCTAGGCAGCCCCCCACCGCGCAGAGTTTCTCCTAGGCGTTTGTAAAATTGCCTAATTTACTAGGCCGGGTCCTAGGCGGGCCTAATTTATTTTATTTTATTTTATTTTATTTTATTTCAAAACTTGTTTATATCAGTGTATGTATGTATCAGTGGCTGTGTGTATAATGTGTGCTAATTTTTTTATTTTTTATTTTTATTTCAGAACTTGTTTATATCAGTGTATGTGCGTGTATCAATTAGGGGAGATATCGGTCGGCTGTTCTTGGTTATATGTCAATATTTTCCGGCGAACCGAGAAAGTCGGTGTTAATACATGGCACACCGATTTCGGCCGGTCGTTTTGGTGTGTGGTAGTCCACCGACCAGAGATCATACCGGTTGGTGTGGTCTATATTCAGTCTGAGCTAATTTTATTTTTGCTGATAATACATATGATTATTTTGGTCTTATTTCTACTGAATTATCTTCTTTGAATTGGACCTATTAGTGTCTTTGAATTTGGCCTATTTCTACTGAATTATCTTTTAGCTGGGCTATAAAATGGATATGATAAATGACAAATGATGTTGTCCAACACCAAGCCAACACCAACCTGACCATCACAAATTCACTACAGAGTTATCAAACTAACAAAATTCAGAGAGAGACAAAAACAAGCTGAAATATCAAACTATAAAAGTTTGGTTTTTGCTTCAAATAGTAATGTTGTAGCTATTTCTGAAGCAGAATCCAAGCTATGAAATACCAAATAATATACAAGTCTCACAAAACAAAAAGACTATATCCAAAAAATATTCCAACAGTATGGAGTATGGACCTGAGGAACACTACTATGTCAAAAAAAATTCCAAGAACTCAAAACGAGAAAAGCCCCTCAAAAATCTAATAATACCATCCTAAACAAGTCCCACGGTTCCAAACATCAAATATCAATTCGTCCATACCCAACTCAAATTTAGTAGTGCCCAACCTACAAAATACAAATTATTAAAGAACTGTATTACATAGAAAATTAAATTTAAAGCGTAAAATTGCAGAAAGAGTTTAGTTACTTACTAATCATCCACATCTTGGATAATGGGAATGGTAGATTCCTTTTCCAATGAATTTGCCTCCATAAGTTCTGAAACAAAGATTCAAATTAACATTACTGTATCTAACAAATATACATAAGTGACAAATGGGGACAAAAAGTAAAAAATAGAATGAACTTGACTCAAGTTTGTCAAATTCTTCAAAATCCTCCATTGCATCTTGAAGGCTAATAGGCTTAGACGAAGACCTAAGCCAATCTTGTCCACAAATTAGAGCCTCAACCATATTAGGAGAAAGAACTACGAAAGGAATCAAGAACCCGACCACCCGTGCTAAAAGCAGATTCCGAAGCAACGCTAGATACTGGAATCGCAAGAATATGTCGTGCTATTAAAGAAAGCACATGATATTTTCTCTAATTTACCTTCCACCACCCTAATACGTCAAATCCATTTGTATCTTCTTCACAACTCTCACCAAGGTACTTTTGCAACTCAGTTTTGTTCTCCATCGAATCCGCCTCTTTCAAGTGTTTCTTAAATTGAGATATCCTACTCGATCCCTCTTTACTTTTGGACTCACTACTTGATCCCTCTATTGAGTGGATCCCTCTATTGATTGACTCCCTTTTTCTCCTCCAACACATTCTCCTTCATACGCTTCGAACAACCGATTCAATACACCTTCCACTTTTTTTGTTAACTTGTCCTCTTCGCCATAAACAAACTCAATATATCGCATTTTCCATCGAGGGTCAAGAACCAAAGCAACATATAACAAAAGATTCATATTAGCAAATTTACCCCAATATTTTTCAAAACTTTAATTTCATGTTTTCGGCCATTGATTTTAAAAACAAATTCCCTTCCTTACACTCCGCTTCAATAGTGTCTTGGATTGTTATCAATTCCATTAAAAATGCATTACAAGTAATATGCTTCGAACCCGAAAATTGTAAGGCTGCATCATAGAAAAGTTTAAGAAATTTGACAAATAATCTACATTTGTCCCAATCCTCATAAGTAATAGGGCCTACACTATCACTTACGTTTGTAGTAATAAGACTATTAAAGTTATTATCTTCCTCATCCAACCGTTCAAAAGCCTTTTGGTATTTCTCGGCTCTATCCAACATCAAATAGGTATAGTTCCACCTATTAGGTACATCTAGCACGAGTTGACATTTGTGTGGAATTTTTTTTTCGCACAAAGCTTAAATGCTTTAAGCCTTTGTGGAGAGGACCTTACACACCTCACTACGTTCCTCACCCTTTCAATAGAATCATCTATGTCTTTCAACCCGTCACGAACAATGAGGTTCAAGATATGAGCACAACATCTCATATGCATGAACTCGTGTTGCAAAATAGTTCCCTTCCTATTCTTTGTCTTTCTAATTAGAAAATCAACCATTGTATTATTTAAACTAGCATTATCAACCGTGCACGTGAGAATCTTGTCTATCCCCCAATCAAGTAAACACATCTCTATCGCCATACCAAGTGATGAACCTTTGTGACTCTCAACTACACAAGTTTAGAATTCTTTTGTGTAGTTTCCAATCACGGTCAATGAAGTGAGCAGTGAGACACATATAATTGATGTTTTGCAAAGAAGTCCATGTATCTATGGTAAGGCAAACTCGTTGCCCTTTGATGGCATTTTTCAATAATTTTTTCTCTCTTGCGTACACTTTGTAACAATCTTTAGCCACTGTTAAACGACCTGCGATCTTGTTCCACTTAGGTTGACAATCTAACATGTATATTCGAAACTCCTTACTCTCCACAAACCTAAAGGGCAGCTCATTAATTATCAATATCTCCGCTAAGGCGAGTCTACATTTTTCAGGATTAAAGAGAATAGGCACTAGTCCACTATACGTGTCTCCTTCCATTTTAGGTTTGAAGCCTAATGTAGTTTGTCCTTTATCCACCTTCCTAAAAGGATAACTTGGGCATTGGTGCTCTAAATGATTGGACAAAGAGGTTGTCCCATTTAGTTCGGGGTCATAAGCATAACTATGAGTACAGTAATTACACGACGCCCTACGTTTAGAATTAGAATTCTCACTAGACCCAGGACCTTTTCTACCAGTAAAATTATTTGTAACTTTACTCACATTGGGTGGAAGTGGAGGTTTACCCTGTCCTTCTCTGCTATCCTTGGTTGGATCAATACTTTCAGTTTCAGCAGCTATCTCTAGATCTGCACATATGAATTCACAAAAATACAAAACTGATGTTAAAAGTTTTAACCCCAAAATAAATGAAATAAAACTATGGTTCATTAGAAACTATAAAATCAGAAATAAACAAACTTGAAAGGGACCCTAAAATAAACTTGAAAGAGACCCTAAAATCAAAAATACGAACTAGAGAACTAAAATCAAACTTGAAAGAGACCCTAAAATCAAACTTGAAAGAAACCCTAAAATCAGAAATCCGAACTAGAAAGTAGATGGAAAGTAGATACCCTAATTTAGAGACATACTGAGAAAAAAAAAACCCCATAATAAAGGTAAAACACCAAGAACAAAGCCAAAAAAATCGAGTTTCAAATCACAATTAAAAGAGAATAAGAGATACACGAGTCAAACCTCGATGACGATCGTCGGCCGAGAGGTAGCGGCACTGGGGCGATGATAGTGGTTGACTAGTTGTTTGTGTCTTCGAGTTTTGCTTTTGCAAGAGGATTGAAAGATGAGAGATGAAGATAGTTGAACTTTTAGTTAAGGAGATGTGTGTGAGATACGTTAATATGATTATGTGAGAGTGGGAGATCTTTTAAAAATGTGTGAGATATGTCAGCTAAAAGAGCTCCTAAAAAGGTAAGATCTGATCACTGATGTGATTTGATCAGTATTCATATATAGTTTTATACTAGTATATTTATTCTGTGTATATATTAAGCTAAAATATCGGTCGGTTCGGCCGGTGTTCGAAAAACAAATAAGCCTACTGTGCGTCGAACCGATGCACGATTTTCCTAATTTCTAATTCTGATCACCGACCAGACCCCAATAGAACCGCTCAAAACAGTGTAAAATGGTCGGTGCTGGTCGGCCGGTTCGGCCAGTCGGTTTTTTCTGTCACCCCTAGTATCAATGGCTGTATGTTTATAATGTGTGTTCATTTTTATTTATTTATTTGTGGTTTTTATTTATTCAGAACTTGTTTATAAATTAAACTTGTAGAATTGTATCTATATTATTAATTTTGCTTTAAAATAATTTTTCCGCCTAGGCACCTGACTAGGGCTCCACCGCCTGACTGGCGCCCAGCGTGTTTTAGAACATTGGTGTGTATAGTGTTTACCCTCATAGTATTAGCTTACAACAGTAGTACTTTTTTTTTTTGGCTTTGGGGAAATTAGCTTCTTGTTATACTAGCTCTTGGTGGTTTTATTACTTGTAAGAAATTCTTATTATTTGTGATGTCTAATACAAACACCTATTGTGTGGCAGGGCTATTTTTGGGTTTGGCTGTGCTATGAAGATATTCAACCGAAGTTCTCTCCTCTTTGGATTTGCTGATGTTTTGTACTACTGATTAGTTTTCTAGCAGGTAGCACTGGTGCGTATGGGGATGCGGGTGCGAGGGATTCGCCAATTTTTTCAAAAAGTACGGGTGCGGGTGCGGTAGGAGTACTTGATTAAAATATTATAAATATGCTTTCAGATAGTATTATATACAAATTATTCTGTAACTATTAGTGCATTAGTGTATGCTCTAGATAATTGCTATTATTATTTTTTATTATTTATCTTTTAAATCTTCAAAGTTTTCAAAATTGTATGAAGAATTTGTGTTCTTTTTTAAAAGAACGCTACAAAAAAGCCCCACCCTCATTCCCAAAGAACTCAAAGGATTCACAGAGTACCCAGTACGGTAGCGCACTAAGTGCGGGTGCGGCTGCTTTTTCGAAGAGTCTGTATTTCATAGGTTTTCTACCTTGTTAGGCTACATTTTGTGGTGTTTATTATGACATGTATTTTCCCCCTGAGCAGGTTCTGCCTAACTGAATTTAAATATTACCAACTTATATTAGTGTGATTGTTGGGGTATCCGGGTTCTCATTGACATCTCTCTCTCTCTCTCTCTCTCTCTCTCTCTCTCTCTCTCTCTATAACACCCACATTTGTGTTATTGTATTTGCATTACATTGTCATGCATGATAATGTGATGTGGCGTGTCTTATGACACATGTTTGAGTGAGTTTTGACTCACGAGTTGATTTGGGTGTCTGTATTAGAGAACCCTTTGAAACTGTGGTGATTGATGATTTGTTGTTGTGACGCCTCTCTGAGTATGAGACGGTCACTGTGGAATACTTTAAATGTTTATCTGGAAATAAATGTTTACCTGTGTATTTCAATATCTGTATTATTTTCTATTTTAGGATTTATATTTGTTGTTAGTTTTAGTATCCTGGTAAGAACGAATTAACACGCTATTAATTTGGTAGGCTCACTAGCAACTTCGGAAACGTCATGTAGAAATTCGCGTTTTAGCGACCAAACGAAACTTAGTCAAAAACTTTTATAATTTTGAAGTTTCACTCGTAAAGCTATGAATAAGCTGTATAGAAAGTTTCAGAGACTGATTAGGAGTTTTGAAAACTCGTGGGGAGGTAAAAGTAATACCTGAGAGTGTTGCCTATATATAGATAGAGATGAACTTAGATTTTTCTAAGTTCTTAACCTAAAAGTTCAAGAAGGAGGTCATAGGGAGATTTTGGAGCTTAGAGCTTTGCGACGCTAAACGACGACCTTCCGTCAGTCTGTTTTCTCCTAGATTTCATATTCGAGCTCCTTGAGGTAAGAGCTTCGTTTTGATATATGTTAGGGCTTGTTTGGCCAAGTTTTCAGAAAAGTCTTTTACTAGAATTTTTCATAAAAATTGATAAATGGAATTTTGATTCATAGGAATTTTACTAGACGGACTTCTGCACGTTCTTTGTGCACGGGTTTTCTTTGGATCGTATTTTTAAGTGCGTAAATCGGAGGTGAGTGATTCAACTATATTTTTGGAATGATTTCTTGACATGTATTCATGTTTGTGTGAATAACTTGTATTAAGTCTTAGAGGTATATTGTGTAGTTCATATTGGGCATTTATATTGATAAGTAGGCTCAATAGCACGGTGATATGTTTTGATTTCCGCGAGTATGGTGATATGTATTTGAGCATGTTGCTTATTTGGGTCAGAAGGAGTACGTGGTCACCGTGCCATTTTGTGGAGCCGATATAGGCATTAAGGTCGAACGATTGAAGAGAAGAATCGTGGGTCTTACCCTTTCGCGTGGACTTATTGGCGAGGAGTCGCGGATTGGGAGTATGGACGGGCACGTGAGTCTCTGGCGACTAGTATGAAATGTATAGATGTGAATGCGGACATGTTTATCATTCATGTGCATATGTTGTTTTATTCACTAAGCGTTAGCTTAAACAAATCGAATATCTGTGGTTATTCAAATAACCATTTCAGGTGTTAATGCTGGCGAGGAATCGGAGAAGTGAGCACGTGGGTTGAGAGTTCTTTTAGAAGGCAACTTGAACGTTAATCTTGTAGTTTTGGAACAATAGGAATATTGTAATAAGAATTTTTATGGTTTTTAGTTATGTTTAACTTAGTATGTTAGAATGAATCTAAAACGTTGTAATAGTTAGTAACATATTGTAACTGTGCTTCGGTAATATGTTAATATAGTTAGGATTGTTTTTGAAGTACTTTTGGAAGTGTGCGTTTGATTTCCGTTTGAATTGAAAAGCTTTTTGAACTTGAAAATGCTGCAGAATGTGCTGCTGCCAGGGGATCAGTCGACTGGTTTGTTGAACAGTCGACTGGAGCCTCCTTCCCAGCAACTCTCTGCCTCGTTTCTTAGAGTATCAGTCGACTGGGTCCCCGACACAGTCGACTGGATCATGGTTTTCTTATGGACAGGCTGGACTTCAGTCGACCGGACTTTACCAGTCGACTGAAAATTTGAAGCACCAGTCGACTGGGTGTAGAAAGCAGTCGACTGGATGGTGTTTTAAAACCCAACTTTCTGCTGGACCAGGATCAGTCGACTGGATCCGAGGATCAGTCGACTGGACGGATTGTTTTTCAAAATGACTTGTTTATTCCGCTGCGTGTGTTCTTCAAATCAAATTTTGGGAACGTTAATGAATTGGTTTAGCCTCGGTGGCGTGCCACAGGCTCCGGTTCCGCTATTGTGGGACCGGGTTGTGACACTCTCTCTCTCTCTCTCTCTCTCTCTCTCTCTCTCTCTCTCACACACACACACACACACACACGTAAGCAGTTGAACTTCATGAAACCAGTTAGTCTCTGGTTAAGCAATAGTCGATGCACGGCCCTTCTCCAGGAGGTGTGAACTAATGAGTTATATTTTATTACTTGGATGAAGAATTTCTTCTAAAGACATTCTCACTCTTGTATTTTACTCGACTAAGTTGCAGTTTTCAGCTCTCCATGATCTTACGGTATGTTTGGTTTCGGTGCGTAGCCAGGAATTTTATTCAATGGTGTTGACCAGTAACTTAGTGCTATAACAAAAGATATTTTTGCATGTATAAATTTTTTTTTCCCCTGAAGTTACGCAAGTATTTCTAAATGTTCACAAACCCGAGTACATTAATATGATTACTTGGTAGAAAAAAAAAAGTACTCCAAAGAAAAGACACTTTTTAACAATTGTCCTTGGTGGTTTTTCATATATTGAAAATGTTGCATGATAGCCTCACGCCGTGAGGTAGATCTTTGAATGGTATTTTGTAGATAATGGGTAAAGTTTAACTACCTCAAATGACAACAACGACAGCCTTTTACTTGTTTGGCTTTTAGTTCATTGTGGCCATTTTAGGAAAACAGGGTTCAATACATATAACAGTTTGCATGTAAATTTTTTTCCTCCAAAATCTCCATGGGATCAATTGAACCCACACCCTATGTTGTAGCCCTGCCCCTATTTGGTGTGAGGAAGAGGGGAAGGAAGGAGAGGGACAAAGGAAACAGAGGAGGAAAGGCGGTAAAGTTGTTTTGGTAACACTTCCTTTTTGCGATGAAGAAACCTTGTTTTAGTGAGACGTTATTCATGCTTTCTACAGTGATACCCTCTTAAGATATGTGTAAACATCTAGAGTTGTAGTACAAGTACAAGAAAGTGCAAAAAAAAAAAAAAAAAGGTAGTAAGAATTACAATCGCACAAAAAAACACTAAATATATGTGATCTTACAACTACGAGCAAAACAATCATACGAAGATGAATAAACAAAAAGACTCT
Source organism: Hydrangea macrophylla (assembly GCA_033977485.1). Classification (NCBI taxonomy): domain Eukaryota; kingdom Viridiplantae; phylum Streptophyta; class Magnoliopsida; order Cornales; family Hydrangeaceae; genus Hydrangea; species Hydrangea macrophylla. The sequence continues at coordinate 56,217,018 of CM066988.1, read as the reverse complement.
CTAAGTCTCTTAAATCGTAAAAAATGGGAGGTTCACGTAGCCACCTAAATTTGTCCTCTTGAAGTCCCCTTCCCAAGCCCTCACAATTTAGAGGATAGTTGAAAGGCTGTGTTTTAGACGGTTTTTGAAACTCCAGTTGCCTATGTCGCTTGAGAGAACTGCACTTCTACTTGCTTCTTCTTGAAGCTCGATCAATGGGCTTAAGCGAGAATTGCACAGTGAAGCAAAACAAAGCCATCTTCAACAATCTCCACCTTGACTTGTGTTTGCACAAAGGCAAGAACTGAATTAATGGCTTCTAAATTCCTTTTGCTCCCAAAGCATTCAAATCATTTCTACGTAAATACAAATTAACCTCATTGTCGTCCTCAAGCATCAACATTCCTAAGATACCCAAGACACATTTCATTCCCAAAATGCTTTCAATACTTTCCAACACTTTTAGTATATCACCACACTTATCCCAGGAACTAACTTTAAAATACAAATTTGATAGGTCAGTGCTAATGCTAGAGCAGATTCTAACCCTTATTAATTTGTAACGGAAAAAAATCCGTTAAAAATATCAAAAACCCATAAAAAAAATTGTGAGTTGCTCTGACATTAGCCAAAATTCTAGCATTAGCATTAGCACTAGCCAATTTGATAACCTTAGCCCTATTTCTTCAGTAGAAATATACGATTTGGTCCCTAATTATGGCCATTAATAGGAATTGATCCTAACTTGATTTGGTCTATAGAAATTAATCCTTAATTTGCTATAGAAATCAATATTTAGTCTCTATTCATAAATGGTTAGTATAAATTCGGACCATTATACCCTTGTCATACATATATACATAATTGTATATATATACACACATATATATGACACATGTGAAATTCAAATAAAGTTAAATAAGACAGTTAATATATTGAGCGGATTGTTAGGAGATCATGGATAATGAATTTTATCCCAAAGATCATGCTGATTTGGGGTTCAAAACAATGCCTTTTTAAATCTGTATGTAATATGCTTTATAGTAGAAAATGATTTGTATGTTTTATTAATTCGAATCATAGAAAAAACAGATAATTTTGTGTGGAAGATTAAAGGTTGCTAATAAAAAGGTGAGAAATTCTCACAATGTAGTGCAAAATTCATAACTGTAATTCACAATATAGTGTGAAATCATGCTGAAATTTATAATCTGAGATTTTTGTGATAAGCTTATTGAAAGAAGTGACTTAGTTGTGAGAAATTTCGTATTAGATCCAATCAAAAAGTGAGAAATTTGTATTACAAAGTGAGAAATTTGTTATTAGAGCATTTGAAATAGGCCATATGATTAAATGTACTCATGTACATATGTATATATGTACCACCAGCACAAATAAGGCGTGTGAATGACGGGTATGGCAAGGGTAATCCATGGAGATCATGGATAAGAGTATAAATATTGCTAAAATCAAGAAGTTTCCTTATTTTACTCAACTTTCAAATTTGTTTGCTAATTAAGTGTCTATATTAGGACTAAATACTAAGTGCTAAAATCAAGAAGTTTCCTTATTGAAGGTTGCTGAAAAAAAGGTGAGAAATTTTCTTAATATAGTGCGAAATTCATATATATACATATATATATATAAAGAGAGAGAGAGAGAGAGAGAGAGAGAGAGAAAGAGAGAGAGAGAGAGATATGTGTATATTCAAAATACTTCCAAAATCGTGTATATGCAGTTATGGGAAACGAATTTTTAGAAGATCATGGATAAGGGGATTAATATCTCTAAAATTAAGGGATTTTGGTTTAACAGAGTAGTGTGAGAATTTCTCACTTTTTTTTTTTTTTTTTGTATATACAGTTGTGTATATTCAAAATACTTCCAAATTCGTGTTACATACAGTTATGGGAAGCGTATTTTTAGGAGATCATGGATAATGAGATTAATATCCCTAAAATCAGTTGATAATTTTCTTATTATTTAGTGAGAATTTCCCACTTATATGTGTAATTTTTTTTTTTCTCATTATTAAGTGAAAAACTTCTCAGTATGTTTGCATATCTTTCTTTTGAAATAATCATAGTTGTGTTATGTAAATGCATAATGGTATTAGCAAAAGTTTTTTTCGAGTTTTTTTAATTTAAAGTGAGAAACTTGTGGCTATTTAGTGAGAATTTCTCACTTTTGTTCAAATATATACACACATGCAGACAATATTTATCATAAATTTATCACTTCTCATTAACAAAGTGAGAAGTTCTCACCAAATAACCACAAATTTGATGAGAAATTTCTCACTTCTATTTGAAAACAAAAATTTTTATAAGACGAATTCTTTGCGAAACTTCTATTCAAATATATATACACAAACAAATTTCTCACTATTATTCTATTAGCGATCATGAAATTTTCCACATCACCAAAAAACTACAAACAAAACAAATATAATGTAGAAAAAATGAAAAGATTACAGAGGTTAAACGAAAGACTCGAGCTAGTGTTTTGGCCATTGCTGTCATGCAGTATTCTAGTCATCGTCGTCGAATCGAAAACCTTTAGTGTGAAGCCAAGCCCTAATCAAAACATTAACCGTTTTTCTCAGAAAACTCCAATGTTTGAATTGAAGCTACGTGAGATTTGTTCCAAAATTGTGAGAAATTTATATCAAATTCATAGATTGCGTAGTCGATGGTGAATCGAGCTTCTGTGTCGACGATCTTCATGAATCGCCTATGAAGAAAGGTGATGGACGTGGTGTTGCGGAGGTAGTGTCGACGATCTTCTTTCTTTCTCTTCATCAACTTTTGTTTCCCTCTTTCTCTCTTTCTCTCTCTCTCTAGTGAATTTCAAAACCTTGATTGTGGGAAGTAAATACTATATATGTGTGTATATATATATATATTTCTACATATAATTATATAGGGCTATTTTGGTCCTCAAAATAAATTAGGGACCTATTTCTAGTTTCATTTTAAAAAGGGTTCAATTTCTAGTTAGGTGTCTATAGTAGGACTATACACTAAGTTACCCTTTCTTCAAACACTTCCAAGTAGGACTTGTTTAGTTAAGGCTTGAACTTTATATTTGGGTTTACCAAAAGAAGAAGAGAAATAAAAACCTCGGGTTTGGGCCTTATAAATTGGGCCTTGCTCCATCATTGGTTTTTATTTATTTATTTATTTTTATGATAAGGATAAATCCGCTCGCCTATCATTCACGATATCGGGATTTCCGCCAATATTTTAGACAGAGCTATTGTTATTTTATTAGAGTAAAACAGGAGGCAATGCAGAAACATGCACCGATTCCACAACACACGAATTGGATAAGTCAGGGAGGTGAGTGGGTGGTAGGATTCGGACCCACGCCAAGCTCTAGATATGATTGGTCCAGCTACGAGATTTTTCCTTCCACTCTACTCACATGATCCCTGAGTGTTTCAAACCCTTGACCTTTCTTTGAGAAACCAAGAGTTCTGGCCAACTAGACTAGTCGAGCTAGTTACCCATCGTTGATTTTAGATATGCAACAATTCACCAAACTTGCTAAAACGACTTTTAATTGTTTTCTATTAAATTATGGTTGATTCATAACCACTACTTAGGCGGTTAGGCCTTACAATTCCACATCAAACGTAATTAACGTTGATCTCTTAGGGATGTTTGGAGAGGCGTACAACCAGTTTTGTAGTTTTTACAAATTCAAAGTATTTGGTAGAGGTCTTTTTGTATGCCTGGGAGTCTGTGCTCAACCTAAGACTTGTTTGGCAATGACGAGAACATGTCATGTTGAGTGTGTTATTATTATTATTTTTTTTTATTTTTATCGAAGGCTTAGTGTTATTGATCCTTTTTGTAGTACCCGTAAAATCTCTAGTACTTTATTTATGTAATTTTCTAAAATTCTAAGCATGACACTATGTATTAATTACGTGTTTTAATATTCGTGTCGCTCAATTATAGGATATATCCTATATATATTTGCTGTCTCATTAATACTATAAAATACAGGTTATATCATATAGTTCACCGTTGCTTAAAATTCATAAAGTGTAGATTTATTATATAGTTTGTGACCGCTTAAATTATAAATGTATGATATTTTATAATTTATTTGTCGGTAAATTTATTACTATGTATTATATAGTACATTCGTCGTCGCTTATATTATGACTGTAGGTCATGTTACAATTGCTATCGTTTAAATTTATAAACTATAGATCTTATCATATAGTTCGTGACCGCTTAATATATAACTATAGGGTATATCATATATTCCCTATCGTATTAATAATATAGACTACATGTTATATTATAGTTCGTTGCCGCTAATTTATAACTATAGGTTATAATATATAATTTCGTAGTCGCCTAAATTTAAGACTCTCGTATATAAATGTATCATACTTTGATATTTGTTGTTGTTTAGAATTTATAATTACAAGTTATAGTATATGTATATGTTATTTGGACCTGTTAGTATGTGACTATAAAAAATAGGATGTTATTATAATATCGATATTTTTATTTTAACCCCGGACATTAAGTAATATCCGGACTACTAATTAATGTTAGACCCGTACTGAATAACACACGAACCCGTAAATAAAAAAAATCTAATATTTTTCCAGACTGAGTGGCACTTGACTCGAGACAGAAATCATATCTCATGATTTAAAGATTTGAGAAGATTTGGAAGTACACCAAGTACAATCCCTAATACCCATTATGCAAACACCACCTGATCAAACTCTTCTCTACCCACCGGATACACACTACAACCCCTAACCCCCACTGCCACCCGTCCCTCTCACATCCCCTCATTAACATCACCCGTACACTCCCACCTCACTCCTACCTGCTGATTTCCCTCATCTACCAACCTCCCCTTAAAACCCACGAAAACAACACACCCGCACACTGTTTTTGTATGTATGTATTATATGCAAGTTGTGTTTGCCGTGTGTCTTATGTATATACATATGTAGTATGTGTGTTATGTATATTAATTATTATATGTATGTATGTGCCATGTGTGTATATACATATTATGTGTTAAGAGTGTGTGTAATTATATTATATAGAGAGATCACATGAGTTGAGAGGACCCGAGGGATATAGAGAGAGAATTAGAGAGGAGAAAGAAAAGAGAAACCCACAAACACCCCCTTCAACCTCTCTGCCCCCTCCAACTCACCTCACCACACACACATACACATAACCCCGCAACACACACAGAAGAAGAGGGAAGGAGGAAGAGGAGAGAGAGATATGCGGGAAGGTAGAGAGAGGAACCGAGATGGAGACCGAACCGAAACCGAGACCGCACCGAGAGGAAGGTAGACTTCGCAAGCCCCCTCTGTATTTTCTGCGTCTACCAGACACACTCACACAGACCCTCACACACTCACAAGGACACCCCTAAACAGGCCATAGTCCCTCGCCATTGTCGGACCACCGTTAAAGCTCGTACGAGCTCGGGTTTTCGGACCATCACCAAAACACTCAAACTCAACGCCAAAATGACCCTAACGACTTCCTTAACACCCTCGATGAATGGCTCGAAGTTTGGGTCGCGTTAGGACGACCTACGGTTCGATTATTCTTTTGAAAACGCAACTGTTTTTGCCTCCGTACGGATAGACCGTTAGGATTTAGGCTTCAAGACCTATACCATTAGATCCGGCTCGTCGAGGCACTCGATTTCGACATAAAGTTTGCGTGTTTTCGTTAAGAATTGAGTGAGTTACGGCCGTTTTAAGTTTGTGTATAAAAATATGTATATATATATATCGTGCATATATTTATACGTATATCTTGCATGTCCAGATTTTCTTTATAGGAGGAGATGACATTGGGCTTAGGCCCGTTTGGCTAGTTCAACTTATGGATCAACTTTGGAGTATTAGCAAATGAGTTTAACAAACGTACCCTTAAGCTTTAGATATGAATATACTTAGTAATTATATAATTTAATTTGTATTAATATTGCTAAATTAGCTTTTGACATCATAAATTATATGGTTAATTATTTTTGTAAATCTTTAACTATCATTGGTATTTTCAAAATTGTTAATTATTCCATAGTTAATAACTAAGGTATGTTTTAAATATTTAAATTATAGTATGGTTATAATTTGGGATTAATCAAGTATTAATACGGCTTATATTGTAAATTAGTATATTTTATATTTTAAAATATTAGTTTATTATTTGGTTAATTATTTTAATAAATAATTAACTATTGTTATTTTTTTTTCTCAATTATTAATTATTCGATAATTAATAATCGAGGATCTCTATTAATACTTGAACCTTGTTTAGGTATATGATTAGTATTTATTAATTAGTAGTCCAATATTCTTTACATACTAATTAAAGTATGCTTAACTTATTCATTTATTTGTATTTAATATATATTTAGTATTCGATAAATACTAAATAAGTTTTACTCCTTTTAAAATAGATAATAAATATCTAGTAAGGATTACCTTACCATGTTTTATAATTATCAAATTATAAAACTATACTTTGTTACTTTTAGTAATTATCAAAGAGCTACTTATTTAATGTTTAATTATTTTAGATACCAAACGAGTTCCAAAAGTTATGAGAAAAATATCACCAGCCTATTTTAAGGTCTAGTGTTTAATAAAAATGTCTCTAAGGACCGTTTGTCCTTCTAAATTATAATTTATGTTTATGGGACTCCGAAGACTATAATTATATATAAGTAGGACTTCGATAATTCGTAATAAATAAATCGTAACCCAGAAAATTACGCGGTCAGTTCCCAAAGTCTTAGAACAATGTCTAGATCATCCCCTTAAAGTTTGGTGACCTTTCGACACGGTCAAAAATACCGCTTACATGTAGGGCCCACACTGGTATAGAAAACCCAGCCTTTTATGTGACGGACTCCGATTTGAGTCTAGTCAATGGCGTTGGACTTAGAATGATGCGTAGATCACTACCTTGAGGTTTATATCCTCATTTGGTAAAATTACTATTATACCCCTATCATTGACACATACGATTCATCACCGTTATTCTATTATACGTTGTAGGACTGTGACTTATCCGCTGTTCGGAAAGTCCTAAGCTGGACAAGACATCCAGGTGAGTGTTTCTAACCTCACTCTCAATATACATCATGACTGCTAGGTACTTGTATGTATGTACCAATATGCCTTGATCTATACGTGATATATATATTATAGAATTGATTGCTATGAGACAAGCATGTTAGATGTTGCTGTGCTATATTGATGAGAAGTAAAGAGAAGAACTATATGTGATAGTCGTGATGAATAATCAATTATGGAACGTTAGCTTGTACGTTTTATACATCAATGTTGATTATATGAGCACGTTGTTGTTTTTGCTTTGATGACCATATCTAAATGTGCAAATGTGAATAAAGAGCATGTTAAGGATTTCATTTATATGCCTTACCCAATGTAGTTATGATATCAAGAATCATGTAATTGAAGAATCACATCACGGTGTCAGTACCACGCAGTCAATGTCAGTCAGTAACTCTGGCCAAGTGAGGTTGTGAGTTGAAGTAATTGGGAGTCTTGGGAAGTGTGAGTTGATATGATTGAGATTCTTGTATTGTGAGTCAGGAGTTGTTATGATTTGGAAACCTTACGAGTTAATAAAGATACGTGATAACGGGACAGTATGATTGAGATACTGGATATTGTGATTGTAATAGTAAGAGAACAGTTAGAGCTGCTATTGTGCCAGTCGTCCGTGTAAATGCCGGAGATGGTACATGCGTCTGGGTTTACCGTCGTACTGCTTAGCAGTTAGTGCTCTAATGTACTAGTCGTCCGAGTGGGTTGCCGGAGATAGTACACACGTTGTATGGGTTGCCGTCGTGCTGTATATCATGCGCTAGTCAGTTACTAATGTACCGTCCTCTGCGGTGGGATTGCCGTGATAGTACACATGGTGTGTGGGCTTGTCGCCATGCTTGCCGTTTCGCAGTTAGTATTCTGACGTGCAACTCGTTGGGTGGTGATTCACCAGCGAGGGTATAGACGATCGAGCCAATTCCGCCATCGTGCTATTTGGATTATGAGGCCGTAAGGCGACGATGTTATTATGAGGCCGTAAGGCGACGATGTTACTATGAGGCCGTAAGGCGACGATGTTATTATGAGGCCGTAAGGCGACGATGTTACTATGAGGCCGTAAGGCGATGATGTTAAGTATGAAATGAGTATCAGAGTGAGCAGTGAAAGCGTGGTTGTATTGTGAAAGCAAGTTCAGAATAAGTTATCATTGTGGGTTTTATAACCCGATGTTATCGAGTTGCATTGGTTATGGAATTTTATATTCCAGAGTTTAGGTTTGGGTTCATTGAGTACGCATTTACATGCACGAGCATAATGGAAATGAGAAAGTGATTAGTACGAATGTATTGTTATGATTTCGAGAACTAGACAAGCATGTTATGAATCATATTGATCCTGTTATTTGGTTAATGGTAGATGTTTATTAATTGCATCATATGTTAATTGATACCTTTGCTATGTCCGTGTGAGCGACGTCATTCGATAATGGATTAATCTCTTCCTAAGATTCAAAGTAATAACGTGAGATGAGTAGTTAGTGTATGTATATTGGTAGTGAATATGGTTATGAACGCCCACTCAGCTTTGTTGTAAAGCTGACGGCATATTACGCCTGGACAATCCAATGTCCAGATTTCCTTGCAGGTTGGCAAAGAATAATTCAGTCTTGAGAGTAAGATGCTAAGGAACACTGGAAGTGTAGAGCTAGACGGAAGACCAAAGATAGCCGCCAACATCGTGTATTTGTAATAGTCTGTTGTATTAGTACTGGGACCTGTGATTTGTAATTGTTTAAATTGTTCAGATTGAAGTTTAAGTTACAATTATTTTTCTCCCCTTTAATTTTATGTTGTTTATAGTGTTAGAGGACAGGACGGCTTTGTAACTCGTCATTCCCTATGGGTCCAAAAAGGAAATTTTAAATTTTCCCTATTTTTGGCTACTCCGGGGCGTGACACTTTTGAAAATCAGTGTTAAATGAATTTGATATAGAATCAATTTGGTTCAATTCTGGGTCAACTTTAAGCCTGATCCAGACTCCTATGTACTTTAAAAGTATCTACACAATTATATAATTATTTAGAATTAGTTATTCTCTAAACCATAGAACCGATCTTATACGTGCTACATAAAAAATATGCATAAAAAATGTACTTTAATGTGTTAAAGGCATGTTTGCCTGGAGAATATTAAGGTACAACTCGAACCCAGTTACCCATACATCAAGTATAACATATTTTAATATATTTGTATCTTCAATCTATTTTTATATTCAAAATGTACCTATATGTGAATCAATAATGCTATAGTTACCGAAAGATACCGACATATTGCACCGAAATTAAATCGGTGGGGACCACCATTACTCTCTCTCTCTCTCTCTACATATGTACCCCAGGCTCCACGAGCCCACAACCCAACCCACAATAATGTAAAGCACAGCAAATAGAGCTTTCTATCTATTTATCAATTGACATAACAATGTCCAAACTATCACAATGATTGTCTCAAATAGATCAAATCACACCAGAAATACAAGCACTAGCAGTGAAGATCTCTTCCTCTGCTTCACCTCTCGGCTCTCTTCATCATCAATGAAGCTCTCATACAAGTCTCTCTCTCTAAACTCAGAGACCAATCACACACACACTCTCTCTCTAACTCTCTCTTCAGAATACTCAAAACCAATGGGATCATGAAATTAGGAGGTAAAAACAGAGAGGTTTAGGTTTCAAAACCCAGAGCCTTCGTCCCCAAAAGTGACCTGCATTGGTCAGGTTCGAATCAAGAGCAAGAAAACTCTGTCGAATCAGAGTTTTCAAACAAAACCCGGTAATCAAAACCAAAAAGATGAACTGGGTGAGAATAATCATTCAAATCAGAGAGAGAAGATGATAGATCAGAGGTGGGTTTACTCCCCATCTTCTGATTAAATTTTGGTGTTTTTGGGTCTGGGTGTATAGGGAATGGCCTCTTTTGGGATGTCATCTGTTTTTTTGGTTAATGAAATCCTTTCTTTTGCAGTTCAAAAAAAAAAAAAAAGATTGAGTGTTTGTGTTCCTCCAAATAATGCTCTTTTATTGATGAGATACAGATCTGATCTTGTAAAAATGTTTAATCTTGAAAACAAAATTGTGGGAATCAAATGTTGGTGATTTTGACGTGAAGAAGAAGAAGTGAAATTTGATGAAATTGAGGTTTGTTAAATGTGAGTTTCAGAGGAAAACCAAGATGATTAAGTAAAAATGGTAAGGGAGGTTGAAGAAGAAGACCAAGAGGAGAGAGAGAAACCCAGAAGAGAGAAAACAAATTGTAGGTTAGAGTTGTGGAGTCGTGGAGCCTGGAGGTACAGATGCAAAGAGAGAGAGAGAGAGTAATGGTGGTCCCCACCGTTTTGATTTCGGTGCAATATGTCGGTACCTTTCGGTAACTATAGCACTATTGTATGTGAATAGCAGCCAAATATTTCTCTCTCCTTCCACTTCCCATGTTATTGTTTTGAACTTTTGTATCGATTAAAATAGTAAAAAGTATTGATTTGCTGGTTTGGTGGCATTACAACAATATTGCTGCAATTTGAGGACCGCAACATATGTGCTTTAACCTTTGCTGGGTGGTTTGGGAGTAAATATTGGGTGTCACGGTAATATCACGTGGGATTTTATAAAGTATTTAATAGAGGAGAGATTGTTAGTGTATGTGATAGAGTCTGGGTTGATGTGTCAAGAGATTCCCTCGAAAATAGAGGCAAGATGTTTAAATATAAGAATTTGATTGGGTTTAAATATCACATCATCTCTGTCACCATAATATTCAATATCTTTTCAAGAGAGCACTTCAGTCCTGTAATTATAGTACTGTTATAACATTTCTTACAAGGAGAGACCAGTGAAGATTCTGGATCAGAGTATCAAGAAGTTGAGGAACAAGGAAATTCCGTTGGGGAAGGTTCAGTGGAATCACCATGACGAGAATGAAGCCTCGTGGGACGTTGAAGCTGAGATGAGGAAGAAGTACCCGGAGTTGTTTCAGGACTAGTTAGTCTTGATTTCGGGGACGAAATCCTGTTTAAGGGAGGAAGGGTGTAACAACCTGCATTTTTATTTAATCTTAAATTGACATTTCCATAATTAATCTGTATTTGCATTGTCATATTTAAAATCAAATTACATTGTTTGCTTTTATTTTAATTACAATTCTTATGTGTAGAATTTATTACTTGCTTGATTTCATATTTGGAATTCTTATTGGGGCCAAACTGCAATTTTACAAAATTATAAATTTATAAATTTTAGTAATACCTGTGTTGGGTTTCAAAACTGTATTTCAAAACGGTGTTGCTTTTGACTAAATCAGTATTTTTATAAAACCAGAAAACCATTTCTTGCGATAAAATGAATTTTCTGTATTTTTGTGGTGACCACCGTGCCGCGAAAATACCAGTTTGTGATTAAAACTTTCCGCACTTTGTTGAACTTCCACAGATTTTGGAAGTGATGTAGAGCAAGATTTGACACTTGCTTTACTTTCTAATTATGGCAACTAATGATTGCCTTAGGCTTTGTTTGTAATGTATAGCTTGTGTGTGTAAATGTTGTGCCATAAGCCACATTTCCCAAACAACAACAAATTGCCCCCTACTACTCTAATTTACCCTTTCAAAATCTGAGAGTGTATATACGTATAAAAATTTGTGAACTGTGTACATTGTATTTATATGTTAATTAGAAAATCAATTTGTGGTGTGTGTGTAAAGAGACTTGGAGCCCAAGCTCATCCATTGGTCTCTCTATATATACACTCACACACACACATTCATTCCATCTTTGAAAACTAAATACAGAGAGAAAAGAGAGAGTGCAGAGAATTCACTTATACAGAAAGTTCTTAGAGAGAGATAGCTTCACATAATTTCATAGTTAGAGCTCAAGTGGGTGTTTGCTTATTAGATTATCTTTCTCAACACACACTTCATCTTTAATCTCAATGAGTATTATTAACTTACTTCTAATGTAATTCATACCTTGTTTACTGATTATATAGCTTGGGTTGAAAATCTCCATTGTTGATTTTACGTTTGGACCTCCATAGCTTTGAAATCAAGATTTTTCAATCTTAATCAAAATCTGTTTTCTAAGATAAATATGAAAGATTACATGTTGTAGATGCTATGTTTAAAGTTTTATAGCTTTAATTTGTTCATAGGAGAAAGCACATTAGAAATTAAGTTTTATCATCTTGAAATCTTTCATAAAATTCTAAAGTTATAGATTGATTCATGTAAAATTGATTATGGATTCATAATCCTTGTGAAAAACCAAAGAGATCCATATATTATATGTCCTATATGCTTCGGATTTGCCAAATGGGTCAAAAAGACCCCTTAAGACTGAAATAGGGGAAAACCAGCGAAGAAGACGAAGCCACTGCAAGAACTCGCTCGCGCGATCGCGCAAGCGAACCCTCGCGCGAGCGACCCACGAGCGCGAGGTGGCTGATTCCAGGCAGTCAGAAAAGGTTTTTATAATAAAACAAAAAATGGGCATATCGCGCAAGCGGCCCGCGCGAGCGACCTCTCGCGCGAGCAGCCCGCGCGCGCGACTTTGGACAGTTTCTGGTTTTTTCTTATTTTATGTTAAGGAATAGTTTGGGTGATGTTTCATGTACTTTTAAAGCTCTGTATGGAAAATTTACTAAAACAGAATCCTATTTGGTTATGTATGGACGATTGAAATGATGTACCACGACTTAACAATCCCCGTACGCACGTTGTTTATATAATTCAGTTATTTGCCTCATGTTTTAAAGTTTCATGACATACTTGTAGAGTCAGTTGTACATGCATGGTGAGTGTGAATGTTGGTTAGTATGGAAAGAGTAATGGACAGTGTGGTATAGTGAGTGCGGTTGAGATTGTGTTGTGGACACTCCTTGGTAAGTGAGTACCAAAGTGTGTTGTGATTGAGATTGCGGCGAGGGTGTCTTTGAAATGCGACGGTGGCAAAACTAGACACTCCCTGACGACCATGGTAGCGTCAAAGTGTGTGAAGCCGAACTTGGACATTCCCTGGCACCCATGGTAGTGCTAAAGTGTGGCCTACGGACACTCCCTGATACCCAAGTCTGGATACTGCGTGAGGGTTCCTCCGGTATTAGTATGGCGGATTAGGTATGAAAGTGTGAGGCATTGGACACTCTCTGGTGCCCTAGACGAAAGTGTGAGGCAAACTAGACATTCCCTGGCACCCCTGTGCTAAAGTGTGGCTATCGGAGTATTTCAAAGATACTAGTATGAGATAGTGGATTGTTGGGTTTTGTCGAGAGAAAAGAGTCGGTAAGATGAGATGGTGCGTTGTTCTCATACACGGTCACATATATGTATTACATCTTTCATATGATATTGTGGTTGTTTTTCTAAAATGAACTCCTTACCTTAAATGTAAACTTATTGTATTAATTGAGAATTAGAAAATGGTAAATGAGTATGTGTTACATTCAAAGTTATGTTTTTAATACTCACCAGCTTCTTGAAGCTGACGGCATTGATGCGCCCTGGACATTCGTGTTCAGGCTTTTCAGGTTTTTATCAAACGGAACATTACGACTACGCAAATTGAGAAACACTGCTGGAAAGAGAATTTACTTTTATATGTTTTAAGTTATAAACTGTTTTGTAATAAGGATGACTGTAATAGATATTAAGTTATTGTTTTGATTTAAGGCGGTTTGTGCCTTTAGAGACTCCCTGCTGTAATAATTATTAAGTTAGAAAAATATTATAAGCCTTGATCGCTCTGCTCTGATCAATATGTTTTTGTTGTTGATGTTTGGGACGGAATTGATCCTTCAAACTGTCGCGACCTACGGGTCCATAAAGGAAATTAAACTCTTTCCATATTTATGCTACATCGGGGCGTGACAGGAACTGTCCAGAATTCTTAGCTATAAGAGTTCAAGGTATGATTGGGTCACATGTGATTGAAGTAAGTTTTATTACGGATACTTTAAACACTTGGTACATTGATTCAGGTGCGACTAACCATATCTGTAATTTGTTGTAGGGGTTCAGATCAACCAGGAAATGCAGTGATAGGGAAATCGTGCTGACTCTGGGTTCTAGCGCAACCGTTTCTGCAGTTGCTAAAGGAGTAGTAGTTTTAGAGTTTTTGGACAATAGGACAATAGTTTTATCAGATGTACTTTACGTCCCTTTGATGAGACGTAATTTAATTTCAGTTTCAAGTTTATTGAATAAAGGTTATTCTTTTCATTTTGGAATAGAAGTTGTTATTAAAAGAAGTAGTTATTTTATATGTTCTAGTGTTAAAACTAATGGCTTATGTGTGATTACTCCCAACATCTCTAAAGACTCTTGTATGGAACTTAATAACTCAATGGTAATAGTACCATTTAATAGAAAAGAACCTTCCACTAATCTAACAAGGCTTTGGCATATGAGGCTTGGCCATATCAATCTAAATAGGATTAGCAGATTAGTCAAAGAAGGGGTCTTAGGCGATTTGGTTATCGAATCAATGGAAGTCTGCGAGTCTTGTTTACAGAGTAAGATGATCAAAAGGCCCTTTCCCGCAAAGGGCAACATGACCAATTCATTGTTAGAATTAGTTCATACTGATGTGTGTGGACTAATAAATATTAAAGCAAGGGGTGGTTATGAGTATTTCATTACATTTACTGATGATCACTCTAGGTATGGATATGTGTACCTAATGCAGCACAAGTTTGAAGCCTTTGAAAAATTCAAAGAGTTTAGGGCTGAAGTGGAGAAGCAATTGGGCACACATATCAAGGACATTCGATCTGATCGAGGTGGCGAGTACCTCTCTAATGAGTTTATTGATCACCTCGTGCAGAATGGGATTCTGTCATAGTTGACTGCACCTGGTACACCTCAGCAGAATGGTGTAGCAAAGAGAAGGAACCGAACTCTTTTAGACATGACTAGGTCGATGATGAGTTATTCGGAGTTGCCTCTATTCCTTTGGGGTTATGCTTTGGAAACCGCTACGTACATACTAAATCTAGTATCAAGAAAATCTATTCCCAAGACACCATGGGAGATGTGGATTGGGAGCAAGCCTTCTTTGCAACATCTCCGGATATGGGGTTGTCCGGCACATGTGCTGAAAGGAAAGATGAGCAAGTTGGATTCTAGATCGGAAGTATATTATTTCACAAGTATCCAAAGGGTACTTATGGATGGTATTTTTATGATCCAAGAGAACAGAAAGTGTTTGTTAGTACAAATGATGTTTTCTTTGAGGATGATTATATCATGAACCATAAACCTAGGGGAATGATAGATTTGAGAGAGATAGAAGGAGATCCCTCAGTCCAACTGTAGACACCCCGATTTTGACCAAACGTCAAATCCAGGGATTGGTTACCTCTTAAAAGACCGATGATGACAATGGCCAGTTACACTCGAAGATTTTCCAGGAAATTCAAAATCTTCAATTGATTCTTCAAGGCAAACTTCAAAATTAAAAATAGAAAATATAAAAAAGGAGAAGGAAGAGAGAGAGAGTTTGGGTATTCGGGAGAAACCCGAACAGTGAAGAACGTGTGAGAAACCCAGTCTGGGAGCCAGTTTTTAAGAAGATAAAAATAAAAATAATAAAGAGTTCTTTTGAAAGAGATGGGAGGACAAAATAAATAAAAAATCTTGGAAAAAGAGAAAATACAAAAAGAGAGTAGTATATTCAAAATATACCATGCACATGGTTGATACCATGCACATGGGGGATCTTAATACAAATATATATATATATAGAATAGAAAAAATTGTGTTTACACCAACATATTTTTGAAAAATCAAAAAGAGGGACAAAAATCAGTTAACCCCGGCACGCGGAAAACGCGGCGGCACTCACTGAGTGCCGCGCCGGCACTCTCTATTTGCCGCCCGGCACTCAGAGAGTGCCGCCCGGCACTCAGTGAGTGCCGCCGGCACCCGTCGAGTGCCGCTGGCTGTAACAGACTGCTTTTCTCACATGTTCTAGAAGAAATCTTTGCACATGGGTCTCCACCCCGAATTTACCCATTTATCCCTGGATTAATGGTCTATATAAACAAACTTTCACCTTCATTTTTGATAGACTTAAAAATATACTTGAACTTGAAAATCAAGAGAGAGATATATACAAGAATCATTTAGATTTTGAGAGAGAGAGAAGAAGAATTTCTTGAAGAACTTGAAGAATTTGAAGAATTTTGGGAAATCTTGGAAGGTCTTTACAAGAAGTTGAAGAAATACTTGAGGTCCTAGAGGTAACCTCTTAATCCTTGATAGAATTAGGACTATTCAATCACAAGTTCATAGTTCTAGGAACTTTTTCACATTTTCAAAACCTCTCTTCTTATCCCATTTCATCACACACCACAAAGAACTTGTGATTGAATCTCATGACATTTCATCAATTTGGATGTAATTAGCTTTGGGTTTAAGACAAATTTGATTTTAAAGAGTTTGTATCTTTAGTCTTCTAAGTAATCCTTGATTTTCCTTATTTCTATTTCATTAAGAAGGTGCATGAGATCTTCCATATCTCATTGAACCTCTTTGAGTTTGATTATTTAATTTCCTATGATCTTATGATCTATATGGAGGTTAGAATGAATCATAGTCTTAATCTACATATAATTAGTGAGATGCAAGTCCTAATCCATGACTTGAACCTCTTCATTGAGAAATCTTATGGAATCCTTACTATATTCCAATAAGGTTTAAGTAGATTTTAACTTCATTTAGTCTCCAATGACCATCAAATGGTAGGGGAAATGTGTTAATTCAAGTTTACTCCCATGGCTTGGATTAATCCTCCTCTTAGGTTTTAATAAGTCTTTCATACTTCATCTAGAACCTATGAGCATGTATGTCTCTAACTCCAATGACCATCAAATGGTAGGAGTGATAAGTTGAATTCAAACTTGGGTCCATAGGTTTGAGTTCTTGATTTGAGGATTTTGTGAAGTTCATTTCAATACTTCATCAAGATCCATAAGTATAATATGCCTCATAGTCTTCAATGACCATCAAATGGTAGAAGAAGTAGTTTGGTTTAAGCCCCAACTTCATGTTCTAATAGTTGAGGCCAATCAATAACTTGAACTAGCAAAATGAAACAGTGGGTTCATAAACTGTTTTTTGATCAAGGATTTTTAGTTTGAAATCCGACCGTTGGAATCGAATGAAACCAACGGGAAAATGTTCATAACACATTGTTTTACCACTGTGATTTTTGTTTTAGCAAGATCTTGTGATTAGAAGGGTTTGATCATGGTTTTTGTGAGCTAATCATAATCTGTCCAGAGTTCTAGAATACTTTCAGAATAATAAGTCCGTTTTGAAATTAATAGATCAGAACCTTAATTAAGTTTTTGGGGTCTCAAATAATTTTTTATAAGTACCTTAATGTGTTAGGAAGGTACCCTAAAAAGATCTAAGTGTTTCTCATTTTTTTACTATTTTTAGAAAATCATACAAGATCTCTGGACAGAGAGTTGCAGAATCCTGAGTGAGGTCTAGTATTTTCCATGTTCCCGGCGATCTAACCGTTGAAATCTTGATTTTCAAGTTGGGTTAGAAACTAGACTCACAGAGGCATGACATATCCAAAAATCAGTAAGATCCAACCGTTGAAAGTATTTTATATCCATTTTTGAACGTCGGGTCCGCTCTCTGTAAATCACAAAAAACTGCTACTGTTTTTGTCTAATCTTATTTGTTTCAACTCAAATGGTCTCTTAATGTCTTGGGACTCAAACCATGTTTTGAATAATGATAATTTAGATTAAACCCAGAGGCTTAGGGATCCAAATTAGTGAATAAATTCATGTCTCATCCTTGTTCATAATCATTCATTCATTCATGTACATTGATGCTTATAGTTAGAACTAGTTCTTGGATGAAGTTGGACTTAGTTGAATTTAATTGAACATGACCTATGATTAATTACCTTTTGATATTATATCTTGTCTAAGGCATGTGTACTAACCTTTGTTTTGTAGCGCTTTGAGGTACAATTTCTCAACCCTTCTCTAGTTTAATCTATTTTATTGATTTTAATTGATTTTTTCGACCCCATGTGCGACACCTTAGCTTAGGTTTTGCCTTATGTGTATATATGTATTAGAGACCTTTCTTAGGTTTATTTTTGCATGCATTGCACGTTTGATATTCGCGGCCGGATCCCGGGTATGTTTTCTAGTTCTCTATTGCATATCATGATGTTTGCTAGTTGAATTATGTGACTTATGAATGATATTTTACCGTTAGCAATTTTGCACCCTTTCAACATGCTTGTGTTATGTATACCTATATATGTATTAATTGAGGGCATGCTTAGATTAATAACTTGATTAAAAAGGATGTTGAGTAGAGGCCTATCGCGAGATAGGATGAAAGGGGGTGTTTTAGTCCGTCGGGCTCCTTCCCCTTTTATTCCATAATCCCCGGACCCAGTTAAATCTTTGGTTTCGCAAAAGATCGGTTTGCTTTCAAAATGGTTTCTTAATTTTCCTTCTAAAAATTAAGTGGCGACTCTTTGAATTTGAAAACCTGCGATATCCACAATCTGGCGACTCTGCTGGGGATCGAACCCAGAATCTCTGGTTTCGCAGACCAGAATTTCGGATTTTGGGTTCACTCGAGGATTAGACTTGAAAGCATCCTTTTAATCGAATTAATTAATTTTTGTGTGCCCATTGCATTGCACTTGCATGTTTCGCCAGTCGATTGCATGGAACTATGACCTTGGAGGCTCGGGGCAACCCGGTCGGTCAAGCCATCATGGGGCCGTGTGATCACCCTTGATCTCGTACCATGTTTTGGTATATGAAGCATCCTATCGGGTGTGTGTCAAGGGTCCTGTATTTGACCAAAACCCGGCCTTTGCATAGTAGTTTCCATAGAACCTTTCAAAATTAGGGAGTCAATTCTTGATTAGGGTTATGTGCTAGGGAGTTTTGTATGCCCGAAAGGGATTACTTGAGATGATGACGATGCTTACTTGATAAAAGATAAGTAACCTCTTAATCACTTTTGGGCAATTCCTTTTCATGTCCTATGACATTTAAGAATAAGCCGAATCTTGATTATAAGATTACATCTCTTGTATCATGTTTAGCTAAGCATCATTGACCTTGTATGCATCCGAATTCATGAAAAGTGCGATGATTATCTAATCGTGTAATGCTCCTACCCAAGAATCCAAAGTTCATGGTTTATGAAAATTTTTGATTAATCATCATCTTTTATCCAAAAGAAGAATAAATTGTTTTGAAAATTTTTTACCCTTTCAAAGAAAAAAAAAATGTTTAAGGTTCATTTTTCAAGTAAAACCCAAATCATTTTTCTTATTGAGAAATATTTTCATATCCTCTTTTTTTTAATAAAAGGTTCAAAATCCTTGAGAATTGTTTTTGAAAGATCTCTCCAATTAAAGAAATGCTTTTCAAATGAATTTTAAAGCGAAGTTTCAACCCAATCATCTTTTGTTCAGAAATGTTGCCTTCAAAGGAAAACTCCTTAAGAATTTGAAAGAGCCCATCATCTAGGGGAAATACTTGTCAAATGGATTTCAAAAATTCTAAAATTTTCAAACCTTGAAGGGGTAATGAGGATCACGATGAAAGGAGAAGTTAAGCGCATTTGACATGGATGAGGATTTTATGTGCTTATATGTTATATGTGCTAGGACTAGAATTTTCCTTTCTTTTGCATATAGAATAGGCACACACACATTTGCATTTCATCCGTGTGCCATGTGTACGGTGCATGCATTTAGCCGCATCAAATCATCAAAGCATGAACATTTTGTCATTGCATGCATGCGTAGCATACAAATTCACAACATCTTCTCTCCAATCAAGATCAAAATAGTTCTTCAAAATTCCTTGCCTTCTGAAAATCAATTCTGCTTGCGGCCCCTATTTATGTCATGAACCTGAGGAAGATGCTAGTGAGGTGATAGTGTTTAGAAATACGGCTGCTAAAGCAAATATGGATGCTCCTGGGGACCCAATAATTTGAAAGTCGTCTGTGACACTCCAGTTGAGACCAAGTCGAGTCCAGTCTGTAGTCGAGTTATGTTAAGTTGGAGTCAAATGTCAAGTCCAGTCGAGTCTTCTGGTCAGTCTATTATCAAGTTTATTTGCAAGTCTTTGTCGAGTTTATCGAGTCGAGTGATGTAATCCTTTTTCCCTACTAGTTGAATAAAATCTCATTCTGTTTGATTCAGTGTGCCAAGTCGTGAATGTATGGATCATTAAGCCAAGAAAGAAAAAAAGAAGAGAAAAAATAAAAATCATTTTTCAAATGATCATGGAAAATACTTTGTTAATAAATCTTTGCATTAAAAAGGATCCCCAAATGATCAAAGCAAATTCTGTGCCAAATCCAAGGAGGAGCAGAGAATTGATTAGCTTTACTTTAAGAATTTAAAGATGCTCTTGCTCAAATCTTGAAAAGACGAACTTAGGAATTTCTTGAAGCTTGCTCACCATCCCTTTTCTCAAATACCAAGCCTAAAAGATGAGCCCAACCAGTCCAAAGTCATAACTTGATCCTTGATGGTAACCAAATATTTTAAATGAACTTCTTCTTTCAAAAAAAAAAGAGAAAAAAAGAAGAAAAGAAAGAGCTCGCTAGGATGAAAACCCAAAAGGGCGCCTAGGCAAAAGTGAGAGCACAAAAAAAAAGAGAAATTAAAAAAAAAAAAAAAGAAAAAGAAAAAAAAATGAAGATGAAGGAGCTCGCTAGGATGAAAACCCGAAAGGGCGCCTAGGCAAAAGTTAGAGCAAGAATAAGATGCGTGTTGATTTCAAAATCCGAATCCTAGCCAGTCAAAATCATGAAGAGAATAAGAGATAGTGAGGTAGAGAAAAGAAAGGAAAGAGAAAAGAAAAGGCAAAGAATAAATAAGATTGAGAATTCTTGAGCACTTCAAAGTACATCATTGGTAGATGAATTATCCCAAAGCTTTGTGTTGTTCTCAACAAAGAAAATAAATTGGAAAGAGAGATTTGAAAGTATCAATTAGTATCAAAATTTTGTGAGAGGCTCATGGATAAGTGGGCCTATAACAATGCAAAAGTATCTTTAAGAAAAATAAAGAGTGATTTGGAGGGTTGCTATTGCTTTATGAGTATGGTAGAGTATGATTCAAACACGATGTGTTATGATAGTTGTAAAGATTGACTGGCTAGTGAAAAGGTGAAAAGAATCAACCGCCAAAAAAAAAAAAAGAGAATAAAAGAAAAAAATAATAAAAGGGAGATGTAGTTCATGTTCTCATCATTTTGTTCAAAAGCTACCACAAGGAATCTGTTTTAGAAAATCTGCCCAGAAAAAAGCACTCATTGGACTCAAATGAAAACATGGCTCGAAAAGCCCATAATTCTTGAATCCTTATTCTTTCAAGACCTCCAGAATCGATGAACTACGTTTTTGACCTGATTCCCACTCGGGGATACGTAGGCAGCCTACCCGGTTCGGTCACCGCCCTTGCTATGATCTGGCACTTTCTTTCAGGCCTTAGCCGAACTACTTTGGGCCTGATTCTTGTTCGGGGATAAGTAGGCGAACCTCCCAAGGTTCTCGGTCCATAACCATCCCTAAACCATAAGCATCACCCTTTGTGCCTTTGGTTTCCTTCCTTTAGACTAGGGGTAAACTTGCGTAAGTTTGCCTGAAGCCACATATATATTGCCAAACTAGGGGCAAACAAAGTTTGCCCATCAGCATTGGGATGTCCTACTTCAACCCACCGCATTCATGATGATTACCTCTAGGTTGGGAATAAATGCACTGCAGGCATCCTGCACCATCATGTTCTCAAAACCCTTGGATAAGCCTATTTGCCCTTAAGACTAGGGGCAAGCTTCATTTTCTGAACACCTTATTTAATCCCAGAAGCAAGGCCTTCGAGTCCTATTCAAACTAGGGGCAAACTTCGTTTGCCAAAATCCCTCTATGTCAGAGAAAAGTTCTTGAGTAATCGAGTTTGTTTTGAATGGATTGAAATAGATTGTCTTTTATTCTCTAAGCTAAAGCACTAATCTGAAGCACACTCTGGATAGGCAAAGAATCAGCTAACTCAAAAAGAGAACCTTCAAAGTTTAGATTTGTCGGAAAAAAACTAACATTGTAAGATGATGAATAAATGAAAGGTAAGATGATACATTGTTCACGATGAAAGCACATTGATTCATAATAATACAGAGTTTGAGTCAGTCGCTTGTGTAATCACTTCGTCAAGATTGTCCCCCCTTGATGAGTCAATAATGGTCTCAATTGTGTGGGTTTAAGATGATGAATAAAGATTTGAAGAGTCTCCATGAGTATCCCAAGAGCAATGCAAGCAGGATTTTTAAACACTATCATAACACAATGCTAAAGCGGAAATATGAAGGGTCCAAGACTAGGGGCATAGGTGGCTTCCCTCTTTTTTTTTTTTTTTTCAAATATAATAATAATAATAATAAAATAAAAATCATCATTTTACTTATTTCAAGGGTCCGCAGACGCAGGAAAGCATTTTTTCCAAAGCCCACTTTTGTGGCAATTATCTTCGAAAGCCCATTCATACGGCACCCTCTCATCCAAAACCCACTTTTGTGGTGACCACCATTATAAGCCCCACTTTTGTGGCGACCTCATCATAAGCCCATTCATATGGCATCCTCTCATCAAAAGCCCACTTTCATGGTGACCACCATTGTAAGCCCACTTTTGTGGCGACCCTATCATAAGCCCATTCACATGGCACTCTTTCATCGAAAGCCTACGTTCAGGGCAACTCTCGTTATAAGCCCATTTATGCGGCAGCTTCATTCATGAAAGCCCACCCCGGTGGCACTCTTTTAGCCAAACCAACGCTCATGACAAGTCCATACACATAAGCCCACTTCGTGGCAAACATGCCTCATAAGCCCACTTTCGTGGCAAATCCACACTCGTGACAAGCTCATTCAAACGAGCTCATTTCAGTGCTAAAAGCTCCTCGTCAGTCTAGCATCATCATTATCATCATCATCATCATCATCATTAATCAATCAAGTACTTGAGCCTTATTCGGCTCCTTTGATTCTTTGAGTCTTCGTGACTTCGATTTTGCAAAAGTTCATAATTCTTCAAGTCTGCGTGACTTCGTGTTGTAAAGTATGAATTTTTGAGTCCGCATGACTCCGTCTTTGCGAATATATGAAATTTTGAGTCTGTATGAACTTTCGAGTCCACGTGACTCTATTTGTGTAAAATATGAATTTTTGAGTCTGCATGACTCCGCTTATGTAAAATATGAATTTTTGAGTCTGCATGACTCCGTTTATGTAAAATATGAAATTTTGAGTCCGCATGACTCCGTTTGTGTAAAATATGAACTTTTAAGTCCGTGTGACTTCGTTTGAATGAAGAAATGAAATTTCGAGTCCGCATGACTCCGTCTTTGTGAATATATGAAATTTTGAGTCTGCATGAGCTTTCGAGTCCACGTGACTCTGTTTGTGTAAAATATGAATTTTTGAGTCCATGTGACTTCGTTTGAATAATAAAATATGAAATTTTGAGTCCGCATGACTCCGTTTATGTAAAATATGAGTCTGCATGACTCCGTTTATGTAAAATATGAATTTTCGAGTCCGCGTGACTCCGTTTGTGTAAAATATGAATTTTTTTGAGTCCGTGTGACTTCATTTGAATAAAGAAATGAAATTTCGAGTCCGCATGACTCTGTCTTTGTGAATATATGAAATTTTGAGTCTGCATGACTCCGTTTATGTAAAATATGAATTTTCGAGTCCGCGTGACTCCGTTTGTGTAAAATATGAATATTTTTGAGTCCGTGTGACTTCATTTGAATAAAGAAATGAAATTTCGAGTCCGCATGACTCCGTCTTTGTGAATATATGAAATTTTGAGTCTGCATGACTCCGTTTATGTAAAATATGAATTTTCGAGTCCGCGTGACTCCGTTTGTGTAAAATATGAATTTGTTGAGTCCGTGTGATTTCGTTTGAATAACGAAATGAAATTTTGAGTCCGCGTGACACCGACTTTGTGAAATATGAAATTTTGAGTCTGATTGACTCCAATTTTGTGAAGCATAAATTCTTTGAGTCTAATTGACTTTTGAATTGGTGAAATAGAAACTATTTAAGTCTGATTTAATTCCAATTTTAGAATATGGAACTGAAATGAGTCTAATTGACTCCAGATTTTGAAAAATTGAATTGAATTGAGCCTAATTGACTCCCGATTCTGAAAGTTGAATTGAATTGAATTGAATCTGACTAACTTCTGATTTTAGAATTTGAATAAAACTGAGTTTGAATGACTCTGATGAACTGAATTGAATTAAATTGAGTCTAATTTGACTCCTGATTTTGGGAATTAAAATAAGTTGAGTCTGATGTAACTCCTGATTTTGAAAATTGGAATTTTTTTTGTTGAGTCAAAATTGACTCTGATTAAGAAATTTTGAAATGTTAAAAATTAACCCTCGATTTTGAAATAGGAAATTCTTTGAGTCCGTGTGACTCCATTTGTATAAAAAGTGAATTCGTTGAGTCTATGTGACTCCATTTGCATAAATATATATATATACACATTTGTTGAGTCCGTATGACTCCATTTGTATGAAATGTGAGTTTGATTAAGTCTGTGTGATTCCATTTGTATAAGAAGTGAATTTTTGTTGAGTTCGTGTGACTCCGTGAATTTCGTTGAGACCGAGTGACTCTGTTATTGTAAAATGCAAATTTTGAGCCCAAATGACTATGTGGTTGTAAAATGCGAGTTTTCGAGTCCTAGTAACTCTGTTGTTGTGGAAATGCGGGTCCATGGATCCGAATGACTCTTTTGTTTCAAAATGTGAATTTATTGACTCCTTGTGTAAGAAAATTGAATTTTTGGATCCACGTGACTCCCTTTGAATTTGTGAGTCTGATCGGTGTTGTGAAATAGAATCTGATTCGAGTGCAATTGACTCATGTTCTAGGAATTTGAAATTATTTTGAGTCTGTTTGACTCCGATTTTGAAATTAAAAATTCTTTTGAGTATGATTGACTCATAATTTGGAATTGGGAATTCTTTTGAGTCTGATTGGTTCATGTTTTTGGAAGTTAGAAATTCTTTTGAGTCTGAATGGCTCATGTTTTTTAAAATTAGAAATTCTTTTGGGTCTGGATGACTCCCAATCTTGTGAAATAGAAATTCTTTGAGTTCGATTGACTCCCAATTTTGTAAAAATTCTTTTGTGAAATAGAAATTCTTTAAGCCCAGTTTTATGAATTTAAATTTCTTTGAGTCCGATTGACTCCTAGTTTTGTCCGATTTTGCGAATTAAGAAATTGAATCAAGTCTGATTGACTTATGATTTAAGATTTGAATTTGAAGTTGAATTTGATTTGAGTCAAATTGACTCCGGACTTGGTGAAATTGAATTTGTTTGAGTTTGACTGACTCCTGATTTCAGAAAATGAATTAAAAGAGTCTGAATGACTCCGATTTTGAAAAAAAACATGAATTGGCTTGAGTCTGATTGACTCTTGATTTTCGAAGAATGAATTGAATTGAGTTTAGTTGATTTTAAGAATCTAAGTTGATTTGAGTCTCATTGACTCCTGATTTTAAAAGAATGAATCGATTTGAGTTTGGTTGATTTTGAGAATCTAAGATGATTTGAGTCTAGTTGACTCCTGGTTTTAGAAGAATGAATTGATTCGAGTCTGAATGACTCTGATTTTGAAAAACATGAATTGACTTGAGTCTGATTGACTCCTGATTTTTGAAAAATGAATTGATTTGAGTTTGATTGATTTTAAGAATCTAAATTGATTGGAGTCTGATTGACTCCTGATTTTGAAAATTTGATTTGATTTGAGTCAGATTGACTTCAAATTGTTGGAATTTGATTTGATTTGAGTTAGATTGACTCCGAAATTTGAAAATTGAGTTGACTTTGAGTTTGCTTGACTCCAAATTGTGAGAAGTTAAGCCAATCTGATTCTTTTTGACCCTCAATTCTA
The DNA here is from genome assembly GCA_033977485.1 of Hydrangea macrophylla. NCBI lineage: Eukaryota > Viridiplantae > Streptophyta > Magnoliopsida > Cornales > Hydrangeaceae > Hydrangea > Hydrangea macrophylla. Next base: position 56,190,901 of record CM066988.1, on the reverse strand, counting down.
GAGATGAAAGTGGATACGCATCTTAGTGCTCCCAGATTTAGGAAAATTTGAAAATAAACCTTGAAAAAGAGAGTAACTCCAAAAAGGGAAAATAAGAGTCGAGTTTGACTTTGCATAGAAAAATGACACATTTGCATCTTTGGTTTTTCGCGAGCAAATCTGCGCTTATCAGATGATTTTGGGGGATTTTGAGCATAAAGCTGCTCAAATCTTTCTGCGTGCTACCTGATTCGGCTTAGCCGATCAGATGATTTTGGGGGATTTTGAGCATAGAACTGCTCAAATCTTTCTGCGTGCTACTTGATTCGGCTTAGCCGATCAGATGATTTTGGGGGATTTTGAGCATAGAGCTGCTCAAATCTTTCTGCGTGCTACCTGATTCGGCTTAGCCGATCAGATGATTTTGGGGGATTTTGAGCATAGAGCTGCTCAAATCTTTCTGCGTGCTACCTGATTCGGCTTAGCCGATCAGATGATTTTGGGGGATTTTGAGCATAGAGCTGCTCAAATCTTTCTGCGTGCTACCTGATTCGGCTTAGCCGATCAGATGATTTTGGGGAATTTTTTGAGCATAGAGCTGCTCAAATCTTTCTGCGTGCTACCTGATTCGGCTTAGCCGATCAGATGATTTTGGGGGATTTTTGAGCATAGAGCTGCTCAAATCTTTCTGCGTGCCACCTGACTTGGCTATGGAATGTAAGGCGCAAGGCGCATCTCAGTCAATCAGACGATTCTCAAAACGCATGTAGAATGTATATACATTAGTCGTGATGTTCTTAGAGTAAGACGGTGTCATAATAGGATGATTCGATGTATTTGGTGCATTTCTGATAATAGGAAGAGTAACGTGACTCGGGATCATCACGTTTGGGAGCATAAGATATAAGATTGCATAAGCATGTGCATCACGATAAGATAGGTGCATTCATCTGTGTGACTACCTGCATTGGTGTATTGTTGTCCTTTGCCCGAACTACGTCCTGGTCTGATTCCCGTTGGGATACGTAGGCAGCTCACCATTGAGCACGACCAGCATTTGGCTATCTGCGCACCTGTTTTTGCAACGCACTTTTGTTTTTACCTGGATTCGACTATTTGGTCAAAGGCTTGTCTTTCACACAGGCTTTGACATTCATTTGTGATACGCGTTGCTTCACAAGCTCTGTCAAAGAGGGGCAAACTGTAGACACCCCGATTTTGACCAAACGTCAAATCCAGGGATTGGTTACCTCTTAAAAGACCGATGATGACAATGGCCAGTTACACTCGAAGATTTTCCAGGAAATTCAAAATCTTCAATTGATTCTTCAAGGCAAACTTCAAAATTAAAAATAGAAAATATAAAAAAGGAGAAGGAAGAGAGAGAGAGTTTGGGTATTCGGGAGAAACCCGAACAGTGAAGAACGTGTGAGAAACCCAGTTTGGGAGCCAGTTTTTAAGAAGATAAAAATAAAAATAATAAAGAGTTCTTTTGAAAGAGATGGGAGGACAAAATAAATAAAAAATCTTGGAAAAAGAGAATACAAAAAGAGAGTAGTATATTCAAAATATACCATGCACATGGTTGATACCATGCACATGGGGGATCTTAATACAAATATTTATATATATAGAATAGAAAAAATTGTGTTTACACCAACATATTTTTGAAAAATCAAAAAGAGGGACAAAAATCAGTTAACCCCGGCACGCGGAAAACGCGGCGGCACTCACTGAGTGCCGCGCCGGCACTCTCTGTTTGCCGCCCGGCACTCAGAGAGTGCCGCCCGGCACTCAGTGAGTGCCGCCGGCACCCGTCGAGTGCCGCTGGCTGTAACAGACTGCTTTTCTCACATGTTCTAGAAGAAATCTTTGCACATGGGTCTCCACCCCGAATTTACCCATTTATCCCTGGATTAATGGTCTATATAAACAAACTTTCACCTTCATTTTTGATAGACTTAAAAATATACTTGAACTTGAAAATCAAGAGAGAGATATATACAAGAATCATTTAGATTTTGAGAGAGAGAGAAGAAGAATTTCTTGAAGAACTTGAAGAATTTGAAGAATTTTGGGAAATCTTGGAAGGTCTTTACAAGAAGTTGAAGAAATACTTGAGGTCCTAGAGGTAACCTCTTAATCCTTGATAGAATTAGGACTATTCAATCACAAGTTCATAGTTCTAGGAACTTTTTCACATTTTCAAAACCTCTCTTCTTATCCCATTTCATCACACACCACAAAGAACTTGTGATTGAATCTCATGACATTTCATCAATTTGGATGTAATTAGCTTTGGGTTTAAGACAAATTTGATTTTAAAGAGTTTGTATCTTTAGTCTTCTAAGTAATCCTTGATTTTCCTTATTTCTATTTCATTAAGAAGGTGCATGAGATCTTCCATATCTCATTGAACCTCTTTGAGTTTGATTATTTAATTTCCTATGATCTTATGATCTATATGGAGGTTAGAATGAATCATAGTCTTAATCTACATATAATTAGTGAGATGCAAGTCCTAATCCATGACTTGAACCTCTTCATTGAGAAATCTTATGGAATCCTTACTATATTCCAATAAGGTTTAAGTAGATTTTAACTTCATTTAGTCTCCAATGACCATCAAATGGTAGGGGAAATGTGTTAATTCAAGTTTACTCCCATGGCTTGGATTAATCCTCCTCTTAGGTTTTAATAAGTCTTTCATACTTCATCTAGAACCTATGAGCATGTATGTCTCTAACTCCAATGACCATCAAATGGTAGGAGTGATAAGTTGAATTCAAACTTGGGTCCATAGGTTTGAGTTCTTGATTTGAGGATTTTGTGAAGTTCATTTCAATACTTCATCAAGATCCATAAGTATAATATGCCTCATAGTCTTCAATGACCATCAAATGGTAGAAGAAGTAGTTTGGTTTAAGCCCCAACTTCATGTTCTAATAGTTGAGGCCAATCAATAACTTGAACTAGCAAAATGAAACAGTGGGTTCATAAACTGTTTTTTGATCAAGGATTTTTAGTTTGAAATCCGACCGTTGGAATCGAATGAAACCAACGGGAAAATGTTCATAACACATTGTTTTACCACTGTGATTTTTGTTTTAGCAAGATCTTGTGATTAGAAGGGTTTGATCATGGTTTTTGTGAGCTAATCATAATCTGTCCAGAGTTCTAGAATACTTTCAGAATAATAAGTCCGTTTTGAAATTAATAGATCAGAACCTTAATTAAGTTTTTGGGGTCTCAAATAATTTTTTATAAGTACCTTAATGTGTTAGGAAGGTACCCTAAAAAGATCTAAGTGTTTCTCATTTTTTTACTATTTTTAGAAAATCATACAAGATCTCTGGACAGAGAGTTGCAGAATCCTGAGTGAGGTCTAGTATTTTCCATGTTCCCGGCGATCTAACCGTTGAAATCTTGATTTTCAAGTTGGGTTAGAAACTAGACTCACAGAGGCATGACATATCCAAAAATCAGTAAGATCCAACCGTTGAAAGTATTTTATATCCATTTTTGAACGTCGGGTCCGCTCTCTGTAAATCACAAAAAACTGCTACTGTTTTTGTCTAATCTTATTTGTTTCAACTCAAATGGTCTCTTAATGTCTTGGGACTCAAACCATGTTTTGAATAATGATAATTTAGATTAAACCCAGAGGCTTAGGGATCCAAATTAGTGAATAAATTCATGTCTCATCCTTGTTCATAATCATTCATTCATTCATGTACATTGATGCTTATAGTTAGAACTAGTTCTTGGATGAAGTTGGACTTAGTTGAATTTAATTGAACATGACCTATGATTAATTACCTTTTGATATTATATCTTGTCTAAGGCATGTGTACTAACCTTTGTTTTGTAGCGCTTTGAGGTACAATTTCTCAACCCTTCTCTAGTTTAATCTATTTTATTGATTTTAATTGATTTTTTCGACCCCATGTGCGACACCTTAGCTTAGGTTTTGCCTTATGTGTATATATGTATTAGAGACCTTTCTTAGGTTTATTTTTGCACGCATTGCACGTTTGATATTCGCGGCCGGATCCCGGGTATGTTTTCTAGTTCTCTGTTGCATATCATGATGTTTGCTAGTTGAATTATGTGACTTATGAATGATATTTTACCGTTAGCAATTTTGCACCCTTTCAACATGCTTGTGTTATGTATACCTATATATGTATTAATTGAGGGCATGCTTAGATTAATAACTTGATTAAAAAGGATGTTGAGTAGAGGCCTATCGCGAGATAGGATGAAAGGGGGTGTTTTAGTCCGTCGGGCTCCTTCCCCTTTTATTCCATAATCCCCGGACCCAGTTAAATCTTTGGTTTCGCAAAAGATCGGTTTGCTTTCAAAATGGTTTCTTAATTTTCCTTCTAAAAATTAAGTGGCGACTCTTTGAATTTGAAAATATTTGTTTTAAAAGTGGGTAAAATTTGAAAACCTGCGATATCCACACCAACGCGCAGTTGATAATGATATAAATCAAGAAAATGCCACTTCTTTACCCATTTCCACACTGGTACCTCATCATAGTAGGATGATTATCAGTCTTCCTGATAGATACATGTTCTTAGGAGAAGTTTTTGAAGCTGTCTCCATGGAATCTGAATCTGATCTTACCACGTATGAAGAGGCAATAGCTGATGTAGACTCAGCTCATTGGGTTAAAGCTATGAAGGTTGAATTGGAATCTATGGATTCCAACCAGGTCTGGGATCTTGTAGAACTTCTAGCCAGTATTAAACCCATTGGCTGTAAGTGGGTCTACAAGAGGAAAAGATGATCTGATGGAAAGGTTGAGACCTTTAAGGCTAGGCTTGTAGCGAAAGATTATACTCAGAAGGAGGGCATTGACTATGAGGAAACCTTCTCGCCGGTAGCCATGCTCAAGTCCATCAGAACACTCTTATCCATTGTTGTATGCCTAGATTATGAGATCTGGCAGATGGACATCAAGACTGCATTCTTCAGTGGTAGTCTTGAGGAGGACATCTATATGTAACAACTAGAAGGGTTTATAGCAGGTTGGAAAGGGAACTTGGTATGCAAGTTGCAAAAGTCCATTTATGGGCTCAAGCAAGCATCTAGGAGTTGGAACATTCGATTTGACCAATCGGTCAAGTCATTTGCTTTTCATACAGAATCTGGATGAACCTTGTGTATACAAGAAGTGTGAAGGGAAAGTGGTGGCTTTTCTTGTGCTTTATGTTGGCGACATTCTACTCATTTGAAATGATGTAGCGGCATTGTCAACGGTCAAGGTTTGGCTAGCTAGTACTTTCGATATGAAGGATCTAGGAGAGGCGAGGATATTCTTGGGATAAAGCTCTTTCGGGATAGCAAGCGAAAGATAATGGGATTATCTCAAGCTGGTTATATCGATAAGGTGCTAACTAGGTTTTCAATAGACAATTCGAAGAAAGGTTTGTTATCTTTCAGGCATGGTTTAGCGTTCTCTAAGGACCAGTGTCCAAAGACACAAGAGGAGAGGAATCGCATGACAGGAATTCCCTATGCTTTGGCCTTGGGAAGTCTCATGTACACGATGTTATGCACTAGACCAGATATCTGCTTTGCCATTGGCATGGTTAGCAGATATCAATCGAATCCAGGTTCAGAACACTGGACAGCCGTTAAGCACATTCTTAAGTACTTGAGAAGGACTAAAGATTACATGCTTATGTACGGTGGTAGTGAGTTAATTCTAGTGGGATACACTGACTCGGACTTTATGTCAGATAAAGATTCGAGGAAGTCGACGTCTGGTCATCTATTTACCTTGGGAGGTGGTGCTGTAAGTTGGAGGAGCATTAAGCAGAAATGCATTGCAGACTCAACTACAGAAGGTGAGTATGTGGCTGCTTTTGAAGCCGCAAAGGAAGTTGTTTGGCTCAAGAAGTTCCTTATAGAGCTCAAGGTGGTACCAGGATTGTTGTCACCTATTACGCTTTATTGTGATAATAGTGGGGTAGTGGCTCAGTCCAAGGAGCCAAGGAACCACAGAAAGGGAAAGTACGTAGAGTGGAAATATCATCTAATCCAAGATATTGTTCAACGTGGAGATGTGAATGTCAGAAAGATTGCCACATCTGACAATCTTGCGGATCCGTTTACAAAGGCCTATCCACAGAAGGTCTTTGATTGTCATCTAGATATTCTAGGACTCAGATGTAATCCTATATGGTTGTGAGTGCAAGTGGGAGTTTGTTGGGTTTGTGCCCTCAAACCATTAATTTATATATGAGACATTGACATTTTAATATATGGATATCAGCTTTACATTTCATTGCGTATGTTTCTTTCATGAGATGATTGTTAATTTTTAAGTATCATAGTAAGTAATTCATGTGTGTATGAGATACATACAAGTGAGATACGAATCACCATTCTTTGATACTTAGAATTTGTCACAGTGGATGATGAGACTGGCTATCTCATCAGGTTTACACTGTAGCATGTTTAACTGCCATTGAATGGAGTGATGAATCTCAATCACTAGAGTGTAACTCTTAGTTAATATGCTAGTGCTTATAGTGCATTAATGGACCTGAGCTTTCCTATTGATACTCAAGACTGTCAAACAATCAATAGGAACTCATAACTTGTATAAGGTATGTGTTCTCAATCTTGAGATGATTATGAACACAGACTGTGGATATGGATGCTTTGACTTACCAATCAGTGGGGTCTATAGAAGATCAACACCTGGGTATCTTGGGTATGTCATGTTCATAGGGTTGTGAACATATATTGTCAAGATAGAATCTACCCTCTGATTCAGAGTAAGCATTCCCTTGAGAATGTCACCAAGTTGATTACTGAGAACTGCAGTCTTGTTGATAAGTAGTTATCAACATGTTTGATAATCATGAGAGGTGAATGGAACTCAGGGAATACAAGAAGTAATCATGATTCGGGTTGACAGTAACAGTTGTCTGACTACTTGAATATGATTACGAATGCTGAAGGTAAAGGGACATTAGTACACCATACAAGTCTAGTTATCGCTTCGGATATGTTCTTTTGCGTTGGAGTTCAGTTATCGTTTTATAGTGGAGTAAACGTTAACTGACCAGTTAGTTAGTTTGCTGATCAGAGAGTTTGGTCATGGTAGTTAACAAACTGGTCTGAGCCAACAATAAAGAGCATAGGAGGTCCCACTCTTAGCTCCGCTAGGATGCTTGGAAAGGCACATGAGGATCTAGTCAAGGTAGGTTCGATCGATCAAAGGTGTCTCGATCAATTGAAGTCTTGGCAGGTTCGATCGCTCAAAATCGGTTTGATCGATCGAAGTCTCGATTGATCGAATGCACTTCAATCGCTCAAACATTAGGTCGTTTCTGGGAATCTATAAATAGGGCAGCTGCGTCCAGAAAAAGACGTTCGTCATTTTGAACGTTAAAAACTGCAGAAACTATTTTAGAGCTCCCAAACCCTCCTTATCCTCTCCATTTGAGATCCCACCATCTCTAGCCTATCCGGGAAGCATTTGTAGGAGACATAAGGGTGAAGATAACCTAGTGGAGGCTGCTGCACCATCTTGGAGAAAGAAAATCAGAATTGGGTTCAAGACCTGAGGTATATTACTTCTCCCTCTTTAGTGTACGCATCTATTGAATTAACGAGTAGTAGATCCTGGGATACCAAAAGTTTGTTTTTGAAACTCAATCTTTCCGCTGCTCGTTCAAAATGAATTTAAACCTGTTTTTGAAACTCAGAAGAATTCCCATAGCTAGATGCCCTAGTTAGTTTAACTTTTGATTAAGTGTGGTATCGGGATTGTAATCCCACATTTTGGAGGAAGTATATGTAAAACTCGTATTTGAATTCCTCTCTTGTAATATCTTTCTTATTAATGGAAACCTACCTATTAATTTTAAACTGGATGTCTACCCATATTCATACTATTCGCCAATATAATTATATGATTTAATAAGTTAACAGGTTGATCACTAGATGATAAACCTTAAAATACTTCGAATTAGTGCCCCTACTAAGATAGTTTATTTTGGTGGAATAGGTAATATGAAACCTATCTACATCCCAAATAACTTCGGAGGACGTCTAATCTTTCCTGATCATATATTGCCAGTGAACCCAGACATGTATCATCATAAGATCTAGAAAATTGCTAGGGATGGGGAAAAGAAAATTTTGTGGCTCGATATGAGTAAGCATAATATTAATGACCCAAAAATCCTACATCTAGAAGATATCTATGATGCTGAGATCATCAAGAAGGTCCATGATGAGATGGTTAAGTTACTGAAGGACCATGAAGATTTCCAAAGGATGTATACTGGTGCCTATTGGATTCACTGCCTCTAGTATTTCCCCAACAACCCCTTCCTTTCAAAGGAGTACCTATAGATCAGACACAATTCCAACAACTAGGCTACCATTTAAATGATGACTTCGGGTGTCACATGATTTACCCCGACGGTATTGAGCCAACCGATCCAGAAGGATTCCTAGAAAATGTAAAACTGAATCGTCAACACATCCGAGGTGGATTGAGAGTCCAGTGCCAGGTGTTCAATATCTTTGAACCTCACCGACTTCAAGTTGAGGCCATCCATACCGTATATATCCAAGGGTTAATGCACGAAGAAATAAGGAGACTAGCAATGGATGACAATATCTTTTAGCCATTAGTAAACCAGATACTACAAGAACCCTCCCTCTACCCAGAAGACAACCTTGTCTTGGCACCTGTTGAGAATGCCCCTGTAGAAGTAGCACCCCCAGTAGTCAAGCCTGCTGCAAACCCTAAAACGTAGTCATGTTCGATGATGAACCGAGTATGTATTTGGAAGAAAAGGATGACGAAGAGGAAGATCCTGAAGAAGAAAACCCTGAAAAGGAAAATCCCGAGGAGAATTAAGAAGAAGAGGAACCCGAATAGGTAATACCCCTTCATTCTATGTAGAGCCAACCCATAGTAGAAATGCCCGTGGATGATGATGACAACGAGGAAGATAAGGGCGAAATTGACATCAAGGACTAGGACATGGATGAACCTGATTTGGATGAAGATGGATCTCATGACTCCGACATGGGAGAGATCACATCTGAGTCGGACATGGACGACTAGTTCAAGATGACCTATTATAATATGCTAGTAGTTTTTAGTCTAACTGTACTTATGTTGACTTGGGTTAATGACCCTTTTGTATATCCCCACTTTTGTACTCATGTATTCTAGGAAGACTCTTATTATGTAGCTGTTATCCTATTTATAAAAGAAGATATTTTAGTGCCATACTTATCCCTATGCTAATATTGTTTACCTATTTATTTTATAAACATATTTATAGATACTCAGGTAAACCCTGTATATAAGATTTTTAAGTAGAATACTTCTTTAGGTAAACCAGTCAACCAATGGCAGAAAGACCAAGGAGAAATCCATGCATAGAACCCTCAAACCCCGTTGGAGGAGCACAGGAACCTATTCCTGCAGGAATGGATCCCACTGGAGTGTTTGGCGCATTTGTACAATGCCTAGAACATATTGGGAATAAATACAACCCCAACAACACAACAATAACAGTAATGCCAACAACAACCTTGTAGTCCCCCTAGACCACATGAGGATCGTACGGTGTGACATTTCTGAGGAATGCGTCCAAACAAATTTAACAGAATGACTAAACCATGGGAAGCAGAACAATGGCTTCGCGGAATGGAAATCATCTTTGATACATTGGGATGTTCTGAAATTGAGAAGCGCCAATTGGCTACCTACCAATTGACTTATGCTGCAGCTGATTGGTGGGAGTCAGAAAAGGCAACACTAGGAGGAGCTGCACAGAGGATGATATGGGCGACATCCAAGAAATTGTTCCTGGAAACTACTTTTCCCAGATAGAAAGGAACCAAAACGAAAAAGAGTTTATCGATCTAGTTCAAAGAACTGGACAGTACGAGAATACATGGTATAATTCGAGCGTCTCTCTCGATTTGCTAATCATATGATCGATACCCCATAAAAGAAGAACCGGAAATACCATCTGGGACTTTCCCTACCTCTGCAAAAGTTGACATATGGCCACCTGAACCAACCATTCAAAGCTTTAGTGGGAATGGCCCATGGCTTTGAAGAAGTTACCAACCGCGAACAGAAACACTTTGTGAAACAACCACCCCCTCCAAGGTTCAATCAAGGACAGAGATAAGCCCCCGCTCGTAACCAAGGATACAAGAGAAATTAGAATGGCAAAAAGAAGCCGCAGTTAGCCCCCTTCCGTAACAAGCCAGCTGTGCCATTGAAACTGACTTCACCCTATGGATAATCAGGGGCAGTAAATGACTACCGTGGAGTCTGGTTCAACTGCCAAATCCCTAGACACATATCTAAGTATTGTCGTGCCCCAAAAAGGAATAGTCAAACAGATGTGGTCTGCTTTAACTGCAATAAGAGAGGACACCTAGCTAAGGATTATAGGGCACCCTGAGATGGTTATTATGGAGGATCTACACAAGGACAGACTCGCCTCAATGCTATCATCCTTAAAGAAGCAGGATTTGATGAGGAAGAGCAGTAGAGCCTGTAAGGTACTCTAACCCTATTTAACAATCAAGTAAAAGTCTTGTTCGATACTCGTGCATCAAACTCGTTTATTTCAATTAGAATCGTACAACGCTTAAGCTTAGTCCCCCAAACGTTGAACGTAGCCCTAAACTCCACATCACACCTGGGAGTGAGCATTAAGTTGGGAAAAATATGCAAGGACTGTCCTCTAAACTTGAAAGATCAGAATGTCCCAGCTGATCTGATAGTTTTGTCAATGAACGAATTTGACATGATCTTAGGAATCGATTTGCTCGCAAAATACTATGCCAAGTTAGATTGTGCTAGTAAATCAATATCCTTTGCAGCACCTGAAAGCAAACCTTTTAATTTCAAATGCAATCCCTTGTGTGATGTTTTCCTCACCAACTGCCTAGTTACGCTTAGAACCACGAGCGATGAAATCCCTACTGCACAAATTCTCGTAGTTCAAGATTTCGAAGATATTTTCCAAGAAGTTAAAGGACTACCACCCAAGAGAGATATCAACTTCTGTATCGAGTTGATAACTGGAACCTCACCAATATTGAAAACACCCTATTGAATGGCCCTAATGGAGATGCAAGAACTAAAGACGTAAGTGCAAGAACTTGAAGACCTTCGTATCGTTTCGTTCGTCGAAGCACTTCACCATGGGGAGCACTGGTACTGTTTGTCAAGAAGAAGGATAGAACACTTCGACTCTGTATCAACTATAGAGAATTAAACAAGGTCACAATCAAGAATTGGTACCCACTACCGAGGATTGACGATCTATTCGATCAGCTATAAGGAGCTACAACATTTTCAAAGATAGACCTATGACCCAGATACCATTAATTGCTCGTTCGACATGAGGATGTACCCAAAATGGCCTTCTGAACCAGTTATGGACACTATGAATTCCTAGTTATGCCATTCAGACTGACCAATGCCTTAGCGTTATTCATGGATTTAATGAACCGGATCTTTAGGCCTTACCTAGATCAATTCATTATCGTGTTCATAGATGACATTCTTATCTACTCTAAATCAAAGGCAAAAGACGCAAGACATGTGAAGACCGCACTTCAGACCCTATGAGACAATCACTTGTATGCAAAGTATAGCAAGTGTGAGCTCTGGCTAAAAGAAGTCAAAATTTTAGGACATATTTTCTCACAAGAAGGAATAGCAGTAGACTCATCCAAGACTGATGCTGTCTTGAATTAGAATAGACCAACCATAGCAATGGAAATTAGACGTTTCCTTGGTTTAGCTGGATACTATCAAAGATTCGTAAAAGGATTTTCCAAGATCGCAGCCCCTCTCACTAGATTTTCCAAAAAGGACTTGAAGTACGAATGGAACGACAAGTATGAATGCGCATTCCAAGAGTTAAAGAAAAGATTAACCATGACGCCAGTGCTTGTAATACCAAAGAGTAGTGAGCAGTTCACCATATACAACGATGTTTCACACCAAGGACTTGGATGTGTGCTTATACAGGACAGAAGAGTGATAGCGTATGGATCGCAATAATTAAAACCACATAAGCTTAACTATCCTACGCATGACCTTGAACTAGCTGTAATCGTTTTTGCGCTCAAGATTTTGTTACACTACCTCTACGGAGAGAAGTTCAATCTATTTTTAGATCACAAGAGCCTGAGGTACCTGTTCTCTTAGAAGGAGTTGAACATAAGATAGCGATGTTGGATGGAATTGGTAAAGGACTACAATTTCACTCTGCAATACCACCCTGGTAAAGCAAATGTTGCTGCTGACACACTAAATCGAAAACCCCATACGCTCATTGTATCCTCTCTCATGGTCGAAGAGTGGAAAGCATTGGAGACATTAGTAGAATTTGACCTCCAAACTACCGAGTCAAGTGATGGATGACTCTTTGGATGTCTCATAGTACAACCAACGCTTATAAATCATATCCTAGCAGCTCAAGGAAAGGACAAAGGATTTCATCAATGGTTCGAGAAAGCATTGGCAAAAGACCCCACCAAATGGAATATAGGAGCAGATGGAGGATTCAGATGTCACAATCGACTTTGTGTACCCAATGAGGATAACTTGAGGAAAGATATTCAAAATGAAGCACACAAGTTAAGGGTGACTGTTTATCCTGGATGAACAAAAATGTATAAGGATCTGAAGAGAAACTTTTGGTGGGATGGAATGAAAAGAGAAGTAGTAGATTATATATCCAAGTGCATGACCTACAGATAAGTCAAAGTCGAACACCAAACACCAGGAGGACTGTTACAACCACAACCAGTTCTAGGATGGAAATGGGAGCACAAAATGATGAATTTCGTTGTAGGAATGCCAAGATCACAACAGAATCATGACGCTATTTGGGGAATTGTAGACCAACTCACTAAATCGTCTCATTTCATCGCTTATAGAATGACTTACTCGATTATGAAATTGAGAAAAATGTACATACAACAAGTCTTTCGACTACATGGAGTGCCTGTGTCAATCGTGTCGGATCGCGATTCACTTCAGGATTTTGGGAAAGCTTACAAACAGCACTAGGAACTTCGTTAAAGTTAATGGAGGACATGCTCTGAGCCTATGTACTAGATTTTGAAAGTTCATGGGAAGAGAACCTAACACCGATAGAGTTCGCATACAACAACAACTACCATTTAAGCATAGGGATGGTGATTACATCACAATCAAGTTCTTATTTAACCCTATTAAAAACGTAGTATGTTGGAAGTAGGGTGTCGAGTCCACAGGGATTGGATTGCAACAATGCTTGTTGAACGCTTAATAACCAATTACCGTACAAGGAGCAATTAACAAACTAAGAAATAAAAGTGAGTCTTTTCGACTTTGAGTTTGGTTTGGTTTGTAAACAATTATACTACAATGACTATTCATCATAAAAAAAAAAGTAAATTTAAGATAAATCTAAGTTTAATTAACAATGGAGGGTCTTGGTGGAGGAGAAATTGAGGTTGGGGAGCATTCCCCCACCTTGGACCAAACAACTTATGGCTCTCATACTTGTAACACATTCTAGGGTAGAAAATTCCATTGTGACAAACTATCAAACATGTGGTAGTCAACCAACATGCTAGATAGATGTTCCAATGCAATACATGGGTATAGGGTTAGAGTTTAGAGATTTAACAACTTCCAATGCTTGACATTGGAAGTGGGGTCTCAAAACTTCAAACCGTACACCCATGAACTCTAGATATGCTATCAAGTGTGAGAGACCTACAATCAAAACACATGGGTCCAATGGTGGGTTTATGATCCCCAACCTACATGATTTAGCTACTCATAATTAAAATGACAACAAAATTTAAGAGAGGGAAAGAGAGATTATACCAACTAGAAAACATCACCATAAATGCCATAGGAAATTCAAGAGATTCTTCAATTAAAAGCTTCCAAATGTGTAATACATTCACTCATTCTTCTCTCTCTAACACTAGATGGAAGTAAATGTGGGTAGATGAGGAGTAATGGGGGAGAGTGATGAGGGGGAATTAGAGAGGAAGAGCTTACAACCTAAGAAAAAAAACTAAGTAAAATAAAAGCTAACCCTAACAAAAACTAATCTCTAACTATTTATACCCTATACAAACAATGGCAAAGTTGTAAAACAAAAAAGAAGAGATCTTCTGTGGCCGCGGATCGATCCGAGGCAAACAGACGGATCGATCCATTTATCATTTGGGGAAGCAGAATCTCCGCGCCAGAACGCGGATCGATCCCTTCACAACCGCGGATCGATCCGGGTCTTCAGGATTTGCCAGTAACTTCCTTTTAAACACGCGGATCGATCCCCTCTTTGAGCCGGATCGATCCGCCTCTTCTGAGCTTGATTACTTGCCCCTTTTCTATACCCAGATTGCCACAAAGGTTGGGTTCCACTTCACCCAAGCCTACAAAACCTACAAGAAAGAGATTATTATTATGAAAAAGTGAACAACAACAAAAAATAACAAAAGTGCAATTTATCCATTAAATCTCCCCGTGTGAGTGATAATTCGTGTCCAATAAGGGTAAAATCATGAAGTTAAAAATGCAATATTGAACACGAATCACACCCCCCAACTAGCATGTTGCTAGTCTCTTAGCAACAAAACTAAATACCAAGAGATTGAAGAATAACTTTGCACAACAATTTATTTAAAAAGAAAGATAAACCGTTTTCGTGGGGAACACGATTGCATTGAGCATATGCAACAAGCCGTTAAACCTCCACGTTACCCGTAGAGGCGGAGTGTTGTCTCCGGAGGGTTCTCAGAATGATACCCACAAACATTTTGTTTCCTCATGATAGATGCCCACAATCTAAAGCCGACACTCAACAAAGTCTCAAGAATTTTCAGAAGATTTTAGCACATAACACGCAAATCCAAAAATTCACAAACTATCAAAATTATTAGATAAACTTCATTAAGTTCAATCTTGGATGCGTGTGTGGTGTGAAGTGCATAACTACAACTATCAAGAAAATGGCAATGCTTTCATAATCCGAATTTCGTTCAAAACGCGCTTCAACTCAATTCTCACCGGTATTACACTCTAAAAATGAATCACTCGGAATGGGTAATACACTCGGGGCATGCGGGTAAAAGAGTAATGGAAATAGGAATCAAAACCACGCACATGCCAATGATGAAAAACGTAAGCGTGAAAAACGAGTAAAATTAATCTCATGAAAGATATCATTCACTAGAGGATGTGAAATAACTCAAACTACTTGTCATGATCGTCTCAAACTCCGAATCACAAAACTTAAGAATCAATTAGGACCTTGAGGGGGTTGTAAAGTGGGAAAGAGATATGATGTGAAGGACAAGGGGAAATGAAGTGAGATGTTTGGGCACAAGCTTGGGATTAATTTGAAATGCATGAATACAAATGACCGTAAGAGATGAATCTTTCACAAATGTTCTTTGAAGCCCCAAAAAGAAGTACAATTGACTCTTAGGCTCTCTTTCTCTTTTTTTTTTTTTTTTTTTTTTTTAGAGAGAGAGTCTTTTCTTTTCTTTTCCTTGTACTCTCACAACAACACGATTCAATCTCTTTTACGACTTTACAAATCCGATCTCATGCAAAGACATCCCAAGAATGTAGTCCAAATGCGTATATGGAAGGTGTATGGTTAAGTGAATGAAGGGTATGTGTGGTTGAGGTCAGAAATGGTGAAAAGGACCAAAAAATCATTTCCTCGGACAATGTGATTCTTTATTCTCCACTACAATGACAAGCAAGCATGAGTTTTTCATTCCACAAGATGACTCCTCTAATGAACAATCAACGCAAGAAAATGAGATTATCAACGACTTTTGTATGTTTTTCAAAAAGGAGAGAATTGAAGTATGCAACACTCAACAATGGAGATAAGGATCAAAATCTCACACAGGCAAAGTCTCCACAAATGTTTTGAACGATTTCCGGGTGACAATCGCATTAAGCGTCATCCTAACACATGTAGTCATGCAACGTGCTTAATAATCCAAGATTTGAAATTCATGCAATTCACTATAATCAAGATAGTTATAGAACTAAGGGGATTACCAAGTGTCACATACTAATATCAGAAGAAAATTTCAAGATAGGTGTCATCGCTCGGCATCAGAAAGAGGCAATTATACTGAAATCATTGGAGACACAAGATAATGCACAAAAATTTTTTTTTTTTGGTTAATGTATGAGAGAAGCTAGAAAGCTCTCACACCCCCCAACTAGGACTGAACATTGTCCTCAATGAGATAATTAAGTGCAAGGAGAAGAACAATATTACCGGAGGCAAGGACAGGGAGCGGCCGGTAATAAACTGTGCCTGCAAGGTTAGAATCACCCGAGAAAGAGAAAGAAAAGGAAAAGAAGCAGTTGACATGGCAAAAAGGGGAGGGAAATAAGCAACGCCAATGATCAACAAAAAAAACAACTAAAAAAAAAAGAAACAATATCCATACATCCATACTGAAGTAACCCAAAGTCACAAAGCAAAACAGAAAATGACATCATCCATACTAAAATAAGAGAACAGAAAGCATCATCAAAACAAAACCAACCCCCCAACTACTCATCATCATCCCCCTCATCACCACCATAAGGATCGGAACCACCGGTGCCGCCATAAGCACCGGAGCCACTGGCGCCACCAAAAGCACCTGGACCGCCGGCACCGCTGTAGGGGTCCGAACCACCATAAGCCCCAAAGCCGCCTGCACCACCAAAACCGGCTGCCCCACCATAGGGATCGCGAAAGTAATCCGGGACATCTGCACCTGGGTACTGCATACGGAAAGAGTCAGCCTGGAACCGCATCATCATGCTGATATCCCGTCGATAGCTCATGCTGAACCCATCGAACTCTCCCCGCAGGCTACGGACATCACTCCGTATGCCGGCAATCTCCTCTCCCTGCTGCCTCTGCTCAGTACTCATCGTCTCGAAGCGACGATGCAGATCGACCATGCCAGGTGCGTAAACCGGCTCCTCTGCCGCCTCTGCCCGAGCACCAGACGGTCCCTCCTCTACTCTAGCTCTCTTGGACGCAGATCTAACCTGTGCGTCGCTACGAGCGATCGTCGTCCCATCGATTGGAGACGGCGCTGGCTTGAGGACATCAGTCGCTAGGGCATCGCACCCATGTGAGGTGCAAAGCCGGGTGACTAGGGTAGGAAATGGGAGACTGGAAGTGGCACCGGTGTCGTTAGACGCCACTATCATGAGGTAAATGATGGTGCTCGCGAGGTCAACCCGTGCGGTGGGATCGGTAATAGCGTACAGGAGGGTACCGTGATCCCCCCTGACAGTCTTGTGGCGAGTGGGCCACACCGCTGCGGTGACGATGATATTACAGCACCGGTAGAGCTTGGTGAATGTAGAAGGGGCAATCTGGTCCCCGATCCACTCAGCTGGTCGGCCTGTGAAACGGGTAGCGTAGGTATCGTAATGAGGCCGCTGCTCCAGATCCTCCAGGTACGGCTCGGGGTTCTCCTCATGAGGAACCCCCATGAAAACGGCCAAAGTAGCCGGGGAGACCGGGATACGGACACCCCGAACATATGCCTCAAAGGTGCGAGTGCCGGTGGTGACTATGCTGGCGAAGAAAATCCTAACCCAAGTCTCATTGTACCCTTCTGAATGCTCCAACTGGGGGAGCCAGCGACGTCTCCTAAAGATCTGGACGACGTCGTCCGGGAAATCGAAGATGGCGATGGGCCGCTCAGGGAGGATGGACTTTTTGGTTTTAAAGAAATTCAAGAACCACTGCTTCTCAGTTTTGGACCTAAAGCGATCATAGCCGCGGGCCGGAGAACACTCGGTTTTGTCATACTTAAGTGGATTCGCCATTGTGCCTGCAAAATCAAAGTCCAACATTCCCAAGTAGTTAACAATAAGCACAAAATGGGGAATGATCACATGGTGTGTGTGGGGTCGTCCCGGAGACGTGAAAGTGCGGGGACGTGAATGAAATTCCCTTTTAGATGAAAAGCACGGGGAATGAACGCTAATGCATGGGAGATGGGTGAGAATGCACGTGCACGATCGACGTGCATGTGCACAGGCCATGAAATCAACAGTATAAACCGCACACAAAATTGAAAATATGCACATAAAATAGAGAAGAATGAACAATGCACGCAACCATTTTGAAAATGCACGTGTGGATTTGGGGAACGCACGATGTGATTTCAATGTGGCCTTTCGTCGAGCACCTTGTGGGCAGAATGGAAACTCTCTAAGATTAACAAGGTTAAATGCATGGATATATCCCAAACAAGCCACAATGTGGCTTGAGCACAAAACATAGTCACAATGCATGAGCAATCAACCCAAAATATAAAGAAAAGGGTGAGAAATTGAGCCCTAAGGTTGAAGTTTTCAAAATAGAGAGCAATGGGACATAACACTCAACCTAGGGTGCATGCATGATGAAAACACGAAAATCAATCGATGAGAGTTGGTAGATGCATACTTTAGATGGACGATATTGAAGATCTGGAGAATGGAAGAGCACAAGAGGGGATTTGGAGAAGTTAGGGCAAAGAGGGTTGAGAGAGTTTGAGAGAGTGTTTGAAACGTTTTAAAACAATATGGAGGAGCCTCTGCAGATTTAAACGAAACTGCCCCCCGCGGATCGATCCGAAGTCATGCCGGATCGATCCGATATTTTAAAACGTTGTTAATGTGCCTTTTTGAAAACGCGGATCGATCCGCTTGAAAAGCCTGGATCGATCCATTTGACTCAAACTCTCGCAGAATGTTTCACCAAGTTCGCGGATCGATCCGCTCAGCAGGCCGGATCGATCCATTTAAATGTGGACAAAGCAGAATGTCATCTCAAATTCCCGGATCGATCCGCTCAGTAGGCCGGATCGATCCGGTCTTTCCCAGCTTGGTCAATAAGATCCCCAGAAACATGCGGATCGATCCCCCAATTCCTCGGATCGATCCGCCCCTTGTGCTACTTAGATTTGGACTTTGAAAATTCTTATTAAAAAGGGAAAAGATCAAAATGGATGTAATGGACAAGTGCAAGAACAAAAATTTATGCCAAGAATGTAACATGGGGCATACAAAAAGAAGAGTATAGCTCACTAGAGCCTACTCAACCCTAACATTGGGGTCCTCCAAAGGAATTGACACCAACTCGGTGTCGAAACCTTCAAGAAAAGGTTTGAGCCGTTGCCCATTAACCTTAGAAATTGTCCCATTTGCGGGATCTTGAATTTCAACGGCGCCATGGTTATACACTTTGTGCACAATGTAAGGGCCAATCCAACGGGATTGCAACTTACCCGGGAATAGATGGAGCCGTGAATCGTATAAAAGCACCTTGTTACCCACCACAAAATGCTTACGCACAATGTGTTTGTCATGGAAAGCTTTAGTGCGTGCTTTATAAACCTTTGAACTCTCGTAGAGTTCACCCCGAATCTCTTCCAACTCGTCAAGTTGGAGTTTCCGTTTCTCACCACTCTCATCAATGTCGAAATTGAGTTTCTTAATTGCCCAATAAGCTCGATGCTCAAGTTCGACGGGCAAATGGCAAGCTTTCCCGTAAACCAATCGATAGGGGGACATCCCTAAGTTTGTCTTATAGGCCGTCCTATACGCCCATAGCGCATCGGTTAGCCTAGTAGACCAATCCTTCTTTGACGGATCAACCGTCTTTTCTAGGATCCCCTTAATTTCCCTATTGGCCAATTCGGCTTGGCCATTGGTTTGGGGATGATACGTGGTGGAAACTTTGTGGGTGACGCCATATTGCTCTATTAACCGAGCAAAAGGGGAATTGCAAAAGTGCACCCCTTGATCACTAATTATGGCTTTTGGAGTGCCAAATCGGGACAAAATATGTTCCTTAAGGAATTTCAATACCACCTTGTGGTCATTGGTCCGTGACGGTATGGCCTCAACCCACTTGGAGACGTAGTCAACCGCCACCAAGATGTACTCAAAATTATTGGATTTAGGAAAAGGACCCATGAAGTCTATACCCCAACAATCAAAAACTTCAATAACGAGAACGGGGTTTAGAGGCATCATGTTCCTCCGGGTAACTTTTCCGAGAAGTTGGCACCGAGGGCATGCTTTACAATAAGCATGTGCGTCTTTAAATATAGTGGGCCAATACAAACCGCTATGGAGCACTTTGAACGCGGTCTTTTGTGAAGAAAAATGACCTCCACATGCTTGGTCGTGGCAAAACGATAACACACTCGGTATCTCGTCGTTGGGCACACATCTCCTCACGATTTGATCGGCACAATACTTAAACACATAGGGATCGTCGTAAAAGAACGATCGTGCCATCACTATAAGTCTCTCTCGGTCTGTGACAGACCACTCTTGAGGTAACTCTCGGACAAGAAAATTTACTACGTCCGCATACCACGGGAGAGTAGAGACTTTGAGCAATTGCTCGTCCGGAAAGCATTCCCGGATAGGAATGGGGTTTATATGATCATGATCAAATGTCAAACGTGATAAATGATCGGCTACCACATTTTCCACCCCTTTCTTATCCTTGATGGATATGTCAAATTCTTGTAGCAATAGAATCCAACGAATGAGCCGCGCTTTAGCATCTTTCTTGGAGAAGAGATACTTAAGGGCGGCGTGATCGGTAAAGCAAATTATCCGCGATCCTACCACATACGACCGGAACTTCTCAAGAGCAAAAACTATGGCGAGTAACTCTTTCTCCGTCGTGGAGTAGTTGATTTGAGCATCATCTAAAGTGCGGCTCGCATAGTATATAACATGGGGCTTTTTGTCTTTTCTTTGCCCCAAAACAGCTCCGATGGCATAATCACTCGCGTCGCACATTAATTCGAATGGAAGACTCCAATCGGGAGGTTGCATAATTGGTGCGGAAGTGAGTAATGCCTTGAGCTTCTCAAATGCTTCTTGGCAATCCTTGGACCACTCGAAAGGGATGTCCTTAGCTAAGAGGAGACACAACGGTCTCGAGATCGCGCTAAAGTCCTTTATAAACCTACGATAGAAACCTGCGTGGCCCAAGAATGACCTAATGTCTTTGAGATTCCTAGGAGGGGGGAGGTTGGAAATGACATCAATTTTGGCTTTGTCAACTTGCATTCCCTCGCTAGACACAATGTGGCCCAGTACAATCCCTTGTGTCACCATGAAGTGGCACTTTTCCCAGTTAAGAACGAGATTCTTTTCTATACATCTCTTGAGAACCTTCTCGAGATTCCCAAGACATTCATCGAACGAATCTCCAAAGACTGTGAAGTCATCCATGAAGACTTCCAAATATTTCTCCACCATATCACTAAAGATACTAAGCATGCACCTTTGAAAGGTCGCTGGTGCATTGCAAAGTCCAAACGGCATCCTCCGATAGGCAAACGTGCCAAAGGGGCAAGTGAAGGTGGTTTTTTCTTGGTCCTCGGGGGCTATTTCAATTTGGTTGTACCCCGAGTAACCATCTAGGAAGCAGTAGTGCTTGTGGCCCGCCACTCTTTCTAGGACTTGATCAAGGAAGGGCAAAGGGAAATGATCCTTTCTTGTGACCGAATTTAGCTTCCTATAATCAATACACACACGCCACCCCGTGGTGGCTCTAGTGGGGACCAACTCTCCACTCTCATTCTCAATAACGGTAATCCCTGACTTCTTAGGGACCACTTGGGTGGGGCTCACCCATTCACTATCGGAGATGGGATAGATTATCCCCACATCCAACAACTTGATGACTTCCGCCATCACCACCTCTTTCATATTCGGATTGAGCCTCCTTTGCATTTGACGTGAAGGTTTGGCTTCATCCTCTAGATAAATCTTGTGGGTGCAAATCTTCGGAGAAATGCCCCTCAAGTCCGCTATGCACCACCCTATGGCACTTTTGTGTTCCTTCAAGACCTTCATCAATCTCCCTTCTTGACAAGGGTCAAGTTGGGACGACACCACTACCGGAAAACTCTCGCTCTCTCCCAAAAAGGCATACTTGAGCTCACTTGGCAAGGTTTTGAGCTCAAGTTTGGGTATGACAACATTAGATGGAAGAGGGAAAGTATCCCTCGGAGGTAATCTTTCGAAGTTAGAGGTCCACATGGCCTCTTAGATAATTCGCTCAACACTCGCCTCTTCCTCATCCTCTATCTCCTCATCTCTCATCTCATTCTCTCGCGCAAACTCGTGAACACACTCAACAATAGCATTATCACTATTCAAGCATTTCTCAACATGTTCGATGCTAGTTATGTTGTCATTAAGCACATAAGTATGATCAAGAGAAGAAGTGATGCAAGAATCATTAACATCGGAATCACTAGAAAAATTGAAACAATCTTGCACCAATGAATCAATGAGAGAGATTTCATAAATTTCATCACCGTCCTCCTCATCGAGATCCGGTTGCTTAAAGAGAGAGAAGATATTTACATCCACAGTCATGTTTCCAAAAGTTAAGCGCATGAGACCATTCCTACAATTGATTAAGGCATTAACAGTAGCAAGGAATGGCCGCCCTAAGATGATTGGAATTTGTGATTGCTCATTGACCACGGGTTGCGTGTCAAGCACGATAAAATCCACCGGATAGTAGAAGTTACCAACTTGAACAATGACATCTTCTATAATGCCCCGTGGCATCTTAACGGATCGATCGGCCATTTGTAAGGTGACACGGGTCTCCTTAAGCTCTCCTAGGCCCAACTGGACATACACCGAATACGGAAGAAGATTTACACTAGCACCCAAATTAAGGAGGGCTCGATCTATGTGGTGTTGTCCAATCACACATGCTATAGTAGGACAGCCAGGGTCCTTGTATTTGGGTGGAACTTCGTTAAGGATAACGGAGCTCGCATGTGCGGCCATGTAGGCACTCTTTTTGACGTTAAGCTTCCTTTTAACTGTGCAAAGATCCTTGAGGAATTTGGCATAGGCCGAAACTTGTTTAATGGCCTCTAAAAGAGGTATATTGATTTCCACTTTGTTAAACAATTCCAAGAATTCATGATTCTTGTTGTTCTCGACCTTCTTTTTGAGCCTTTGAGGGAATGGTGGAGCGGGATTCAAAAATTCTTGATCCATGAAGTCGGGGACTTTAGGAACATCCTCTTCCAGCTCTAAGTCAATAGGGGACGACGAGTCCCCCTCTTCGAGTTCGGCTTCAACTCTAACTGGGTGGATTTGTGGTTCTTGAGAGGGCTTTTGGACCTTGTTATCCACGGTTTTTCCACTACGAAGAGTAGTGATTCCCTTTAGATGTTCAATGGGACCATTGGAATTGGAGGCCCCACCATTCATTTGCCCTTTAGGATTTTGGAAGGGTTGTGCGGGGAGCTTTCCCTTATCAACTACTTGTTGATTCTGGAGCAATTGAGCCAATTGAGCTTGTAAAGCTTGCATTGATTGAGCGTGCGATGATTGCATCGCTTGTATGGATTGCTCAAGTTGGTTCATTCTTTGGGACAAGCCATGATTATGGTCCTCGAAATTTTTCTTGTGAGGAGGTACATAAGTGGGTGGAGGTTGTTGTCCCCCTTGATTTTGCACAAAAGGGGGTCCTTGGGATTGAGATACGGGAGCACCAAAATTTTGAGGTGCATACGGTGGTGGGGGTGGTTGATGCGGGCAAAATTGTTGTGCAGAGACATGGGGAGCAACACTCACCCCTTTGTTATTATGGTAGTTAAGTCCCGGTGCCGACCACCTCCCGGGAGGATTGTAGGCATCATTTTGGGAAGGATTATATCTAGGCCTAACATTCATCCCAAGTGCACACGCTTGCTCCAAAGCTTGGTTTTGAACTAGAGGAAGAATGGGGCACTCGTTGGTTGAGTGCTCCGGAGCATAGCAAAGGTAGCAATGTGACGGATTGACCGGGGCAAGGATTGGGGGAAGAGTGGGAGTCATGGTGACCTTTTGAGACTCCAAGGCTTCCACTTTCCTAGTGAGTTCCGAAATGGAGTCGGCCTCACTTGGCCCTTGGAAGAGATTATGGTTCAATGGGGCCACGGTAACCGGCAAGGTTCGGTCATGAGGGTTAGATGCACCCCAACCGCGAGAAGTTTCATAAACGTATTCAAGATGAGCCTCGGCTTGCTCGGCCTCAAGAGTCAAGAAACTCCCGGCACACATGGTTTCGATTAACTGCTTGGTATTGGGTTGTAACCCCCCATAACAAATGGAAATTTGACGGAATTTGTCGAAACCATGGTGTGGGCATTTCCTAAGGAGATCCTTAAATCTCAACCAACACTCGGCAAAGGTTTCATGTTCTCCTTGGGAGAAATTTTGGATTTGTTTAACCAATGCTTGAGTTTTGTGCATGGGGAAAAACTCCTTATAGAATTGCTTTTGTAGTTCCGGCCATGAGCCTATGGAATTTAGGGGTAGGGTCACCAACCAATCTTTTGCCCTATCCTTGAGGGAAAATGTGAACAATTTGAGCCTTATGAGCTCGGGTGTGCATCTTTGTTGTTCAAATGTCCCACATATGTCCTCATACTCCCGAATATGCTTGTAGGGGTCCTCGTTCTCTCGCCCATGAAAGTTGGGTAAGAGATTGATCACTCCTGGTTTAAATCGAAACACCCCTGCATTGTACGGGAATGTTATACAAGATGGGGAAGACACGGTCTCGGGTTGAAGGTAATCCCCGATCGTTCTCCCAAAAGTTTGATCCATTTGAGGAGGTGGAGGGGCATAAGGATGTTGATAAGGAGGTGGTTGATGCGGCGGATACCTAGGTGGAGGAGCGGGATTGTGTTGATCCCATTGCTCCCGATGGAATCGATCCATGGGAGTTTCGCCCTCGGTGGCAAACGTGGCATGATCCGAAAATGCATCAACTACCGGCTCTCGGTGGCTGGTACTGTGCGAATTTTGAGTGAATGATGGTGAGGATGTGGTAGGGGGCCGCCAAAACGACTCACTACTACTACTAGAAGAACTGACATTAGAATTCACTGCAAAGGGGTTAGTCATACCTGCGTTGCTCGGATTTGACATTGTGCAAAGCTGTTGATTTTCACCTAAAGGCTACTCCTTCAAAGACACTCAACACGAAAGCAACGAAGGTTAAAAGTAAAAGCACTATAATTAGATACTAAGCGACCTAAGGTTGTTACCAACGCCAATCCCCGGCAACGGCGCCATTTTGATTACGTCACAATCAAGTTCTTATTTAACCCTATTAAAAACGTAGTATGTTGGAAGTAGGGTGTCGAGTCCACAGGGATTGGATTGCAACAATGCTTGTTGAACGCTTAATAACCAATTACCGTACAAGGAGCAATTAACAAACTAAGAAATAAAAGTGAGTCTTTTCGACTTTGAGTTTGGTTTGGTTTGTAAACAATTATACTACAATGACTATTCATCATAAAAAAAAAAAGTAAATTTAAGATAAATCTAAGTTTAATTAACAATGGAGGGTCTTGGTGGAGGAGAAATTGAGGTTGGGGAGCATTCCCCCACCTTGGACCAAACAACTTATGGCTCTCATACTTGTAACACATTCTAGGGTAGAAAATTCCATTGTGACAAACTATCAAACATGTGGTAGTCAACCAACATGCTAGATAGATGTTCCAATGCAATACATGGGTATAGGGTTAGAGTTTAGAGATTTAACAACTTCCAATGCTTGACATTGGAAGTGGGGTCTCAAAACTTCAAACCGTACACCCATGAACTCTAGATATGCTATCAAGTGTGAGAGACCTACAATCAAAACACATGGGTCCAATGGTGGGTTTATGATCCCCAACCTACATGATTTAGCTACTCATAATTAAAATGATAACAAAATTTAAGAGAGGGAAAGAGAGATTATACCAACTAGAAAACATCACCATAAATGCCATAGGAAATTCAAGAGATTCTTCAATTAAAAGCTTCCAAATGTGTAATACATTCACTCATTCTTCTCTCTCTAACACTAGATGGAAGTAAATGTGGGTAGATGAGGAGTAATGGGGGAGAGTGATGAGGGGGAATTAGAGAGGAAGAGCTTACAACCTAAGAAAAAAAACTAAGTAAAATAAAAGCTAACCCTAACAAAAACTAATCTTTAACTATTTATACCCTATACAAACAATGGCAAAGTTGTAAAACAAAAAAGAAGAGATCTTCTGTGGCCGCGGATCGATCCGAGGCAAACAGACGGATCGATCCATTTATCATTTGGGGAAGCAGAATCTCCGCGCCAGAACGCGGATCGATCCCTTCACAACCGCGGATCGATCCGGGTCTTCAGGATTTGCCAGTAACTTCCTTTTAAACACGCGGATCGATCCCCTCTTTGAGCCGGATCGATCCGCCTCTTCTGAGCTTGATTACTTGCCCCTTTTCTATACCCAGATTGCCACAAAGGTTGGGTTCCACTTCACCCAAGCCTACAAAACCTACAAGAAAGAGATTATTATTATGAAAAGGTGAACAACAACAAAAAATAACAAAAGTGCAATTTATCCATTAAATCTCCCCGTGTGAGTGATAATTCGTGTCCAATAAGGGTAAAATCATGAAGTTAAAAATGCAATATTGAACACGAATCAGATGGCATCATTCGAAGCTTTATCTGGAAGATCGTGCCGATCACCTTTGTGTTGGGCAGAAGTTGGAGATGACAAACATCTAGGACCTTGGATGGTTCGAGAGACGAATGAGAAGATCAATATCATCAAAGAAAAGATGAAAGTAGCACAGAGCAGACAGAAAAGCTACGCAGATAAACACCGAAAGGACTTGGAATTTAGTGTTGGAGATCATGTATTCCTAAACGTATCCCCCGTTCAAGGTATTGTCATATCTGGACAAAAGAGAGGAAAGCTTTCGCCACATTACATCGGACCGTTTGAAATTCTATAACGTATGGGAAAAGTTGCCTACAGACTTGCACTGCCACCCAAGATGTCAGGAGTGCATAACTTTTTTCATATCAACATGCTAAGGAAAGTCATGCATGACCCGTCTCACGAGATCAACTTCATGAATATCGAAGTGAATGACAATGTGACTTACAATGAAGGACCAGTGAAAATTTTGGAACGAGGAACTTAGAAGCTGAGGACTAAGGAGATTCCCCTAGTAAAGTCCAGTGGAAGCATCATGATGAGCGTGAAGCCTCTTGGGAACTAGAATTGGAAATGCATGAAAAGTTTCCTTACTTGTTCAAAGTATAGTTAATTCTAACTCCGGGGACAAAATCTTTAATAGAAGGTGGATGGTAATACTCGTAAAATTTCCAATTAATAAAAGGAGCTTTCGTATTTTGTTCATATATCCAGTGTTCTATACAAATAATACGTAGTTATAATTAATAACTTAGACTGTAAGTTACAAACCCGGATTGACATTGTCACACGAACCTGTAAAATCTGTATAACTCGGACTGTACGGCATGTAGATTCAAACAAGGATAAGATCGTACTATTTTTGATATACAGGTACACCATAGGATGCTTAATGGTACAACTTGAACTACCTAATACCTATTGGGTATTTTACCTACACAAATATCCCTATACCCGCCGGATTCACCTACCACCCCCCCCCCCCCCCCCCCCCCCAAACCTTCCCCTTACTACTACCCTCAACCGCCGGCTTCTCCCAAGTACACCCTCTCAATCCATCACTCCCTATCAGTCCCTCTCCATCTCCTCCATCCTGTCAAACAAGCTATGCATATTTGTGCATAAATATATGTATATGTATAGGTAATTGTGTATATATGTATAGGACCATAGAGATGAGAGATCAAAGCACACCCAAACACTCTCACCATCTCTGCTATTTGTACTCACACATACCCATACTGAGGACTAGAAGAAGAAGAAGAAGGAAGATGGAGAAGAAAGACGCACAGGAAAGAGAGAGGAGTTGACCGGAGGAGAGAAGAGAGTGACCGAGACATCTGAGGTAAACCACACACCCCATTTTCATTTGTGTATGTACATGTCATTTAGGCATCACTAGGGCTGCATGCAAGCCCCCAAACAGAACCTAGGGCTCTGTGTATGATCTGGGCCACCATTAAAGCTCCTCACCGGAGCTCAAATTTTGGAACACCACCAAATCACCCTAAACTTATGCCAAAATCATCCTTAGGACCCCTCATACACCCCTAAGAACAGATTTTGAATTGGGACTTGTTTGGCCGGCCATATAGCCCTTTATCCCCCTAAAACCAAAAAGAATAATCCAACTGTTAGTGTGGGAAACGAATGAACTAGACCTCTAGCTCATAATATGTTAAAGAGGAGGGAATTCCGCTCCTTTTGTCATTGGAATCACCAATTTTTATGGAGTGAGAGAGATCTGCCCCCCAGAATATATTCTGGTGACCCCATTGTCCAGCGAATCCGTCTCACAAGAGAAGATGAAAGGGATTTAGGTTATAACAATTAATCTGGGTCGGGTCGGGTCGGGTAAGGATTAGGGTGGGTCAGAATGTGTGTGCAAGCGGGTAAGTTGCTAACGGGTCGAGATGTTTAAATGACCCATGGAGTCACTTATTGAAACGACAACATTTCGTTTCGGATCCTACTAGATTTGATTGGGTCGGGTATGGATCAGGGTATGGTAGCAGGTTTAGATCAAGTTTGAGGCAGATCCGTAGACTTTCAGGTCGGTTTATGTTATTAGAATAAATGGGTAACTGAGATTCGATTAGGGTCAGGTTTGAATCAACCTCGTGGGTATTCCAATTGGGTTCCTTTGTTTTTTAAACGAATAACCCGTTTATATCGGGTCGGTTCAGGTAACCCGCGAGATTTTAATTCTTAAAATTTATGTTTTAGTAATTGTTTTAAATCATTAAAAATAGTTTTATAATATTGATTAATTAGTTATTATTAATCCTAAAATATTATTAATATTCGCAATATCTGAAATTATAAGTTATATATATTATATTGATTATTTACTTGTTTTAAATAAACAATAATAATTAGTTTTATTTCAGTAAATAAATATACTTATTGTTTAATAGTTTTAAATTATTTAAAAATATTTTTAATATCACGATTTAGTTTTAAATATTCTAAAATATTATATTAAATAATACTCTTGTGTTCTACTATTGTATTGTACTAATTATATATTGTACTTATTATTTATTTAGTCAAATATATAAGAAGAATTTGTTGCAAATTAAAATAATTAGGTAATAAATATCCAATGACTATTTTAAATATTTAAAAAAATATTTTAATTATCCCTAAAGCCTAATGTCTTTATTTTATAAATTACTGACTTATAAAACCCAAACTTTGATATTTTAATTATTTATAAAGGACTCGTTTGGTTGTATTTTAATTAGTATAAATACAAAACGAACTCCAAAAATTACGAGAAAAATACCACTAGCCTATTTTCAGGCCTTATATTTAATATGAAATATTTATAAGGACCAAATGTCTTTCTAAAATATATGTTATAATTATAGGACTCAGTAGACTATAGTTATATAATTAGGACTTCGATAATTCATAATAAATAAATCGTAACTCAAAAAAATACGCGGTCAGTTTCGAAATTCCTATAATGACGTGTAGATCTATTTTATTAAGTTTTGTGACTTTTCGACTCAGTAAAAAATACAGCTTACTATTAGGGTCCACACTGGTATAGGAAATCCAGCTTTTTATACGACAAACTCCGATTTGAGTCTACTCAATGGCGTTAGACTCAGAATGATGCCAAGATCATCATGTTGAGATTTAGGACCCATCTGGCACAATTACCATTGTGCCCCTATTGCTAGCATGCATGTTAATCATCTTTCTATGTATCAATATGAATTGTAGGGACCGAAGCTAAACTTGTTTTCATAAACTCGCATTAAGGTGAGTCGTCCTAACTTACTTGGTGTATTATAAAAATACTCCATGTGTATTATATGAATATCCCGTGTGTCCTGTGTGGACATATTTGATCAGTATTGTACATGTGTAAGTTAAGATTAACTGTTTATATGAAAACGCATGTCTAAATAACTATACTCCATGCTTAATTAATAATTGTTGTTAAGATTTATGCTTGTTACGTTATATGTCATACACGCACATGAACACTCATATGAAGTAGTCAAGTCGTGATGTCGAAGTTGACATCTAACTGTTAGTCGAGGAGACTAACCCAATTATATTATCATACATGTTTGAGTGGACTGCGGAGGTCGGAGTAGTGCAGTCCAATCAATGGGGACAACGATAAATGCTATAGGGCCCTGTTTGGTGACGATAGCAAAAGTACCCATTCGAATTAATAAAGTTAATCATGAGTTGGTAGTTTATACGCTATTGGGCCCTATTAGGCGATGATAGTAAATTATCCATCTAGGTCTTGAATACAATGGTTACCATTTATGATGCTATTGGGCCCTGTTAGGCGACGATAGCACTGTAACTATTCTTTTCTTCAGGCAAGGTCACGAGGACCTAAGAGTAAAGTGATTACGCCCTTATTTTCAAAAAAAACTTCTATTGGGCCCCGCTAGGCGACGATAGCAAAGTGATCATTCTACTCTAAGCTAACGGCGTTACACTGGTAATATAACAAGGCACATGAGTTAGTGATGGTGTTTCGGTATAGTCGAATATATCAAAATTGCATTGTATTGCCACTATCTCACTCATACTATCATGTTGTAGACTTAACAAATGTCTAGTTCGAAATATTTGTTGTACTTGTATAATATTGCTCGTATTAGGAGTGATTGGTTAGATAAACTCACTTAGCCTCAAAACCTAACAGCTCTTCCTGCCCTGGACATAGTACGTCTAGGTTATAATGAAGAAGGCCATCTAGGTAACTATAAAGAAGTATATCTCGATCCTCAAAAGGGGGACTATCAGGAAGGTTTCCCTAAGGAAAACTTTTCAGAAGAGTATGCTGATGAAGGGCGTGGATATGCCAGCTGAAAAGAAGATTCTAGTCTATTATCATATTAAGATTTCCTTTACACTTTACAAACTATCTTTTGTCTGATGTAATAATTTAAGTGGCGTTAGTCGCCCAAACTTATATTTTGTGGTTTTCATTTGGAACTGTTGTAATAGCTTAGAAGCGAAACACTTAAAGTTCTCCCATGAATACCATTAGATGTTTTACAATTCCTTATTATGTTATGACCATGTTAGAATACTTGCAAGGGCTGGTCGTCTTATATAACTAGTCATGGCTCACGGATCCAGGAGGGAAAATTATATTTTCCTCTAATTTTCACTACTCTGGGGCATGACAGTGGTTGCGGAATGAACCCCGGTGGTGGTGGTGGTGGTGGGACAGTGGTTCCTCCATGAAGCTCAAAAACATAAGCCAATTGATCTGACTGTTGGTTCATGGTTGCTCCCAACTTAGTAACTCTGGTTTCCAAGTTTTCCTGATTCATACTGATGTTTCTTGGCTGATCAACTCTGACTAGATGACTATTGGTACTTCAGATCCTGACGAGGATCCCGGATGCTGACTTTGGAGATCTATACTGACTTATAGATATGAGAAAAAGGAAGTGCATCAGATTTTGACAGTGACAATTGGAAGGACAGTGATTGTGACAGTGACAAGTGTGAACTGACTCGTGTACAGATAAACCAGAACAATGTATGCAGCATAATGAAACAAGCATACTGATGGAAGCTCTAATCTATATGATACCCCTACTCCTATTATATAGTAGGTAAGCAAGTAAGGTCCTAGCCATATAGAGTGTGCTAGCTTTTCTTTCTAGTATGACCACCAAATTCCATTAAAAGGTCTTTTGGGATATCGGGGAATCAAAATTTCTTGGGAAAATAGACATGTCTTGGCAATTCGAATAGAGTTTTTGGGAGAAACAGGGGCACCCGAATGATTTGGACATAGCTTTGGGGAGAATCCATATACTTGGGTGATTGGACAGGGTTTTTGGGAGAAATATGTGTATCTGGGTGA
The DNA here is from genome assembly GCA_033977485.1 of Hydrangea macrophylla. NCBI lineage: Eukaryota > Viridiplantae > Streptophyta > Magnoliopsida > Cornales > Hydrangeaceae > Hydrangea > Hydrangea macrophylla. Next base: position 56,158,953 of record CM066988.1, on the reverse strand, counting down.
TTTGGATAGGGTTTCTGGGATAAATAAGTGTATCTGGGTGATTTAGATAGGGTTTTTGGGAAAAAAAAAAAAATATATGGGTGATTTGGACTGGATTTCTGATAGAAATAGGTTTATCTGGGTGATTTGGATATAGTGTATCTAGGTGATTTGGATTTAGAGTCTGGGAGAAACAAATGTATTTGGGTGATTTGGACGGAGTTTCTAGGAGAAACATGTATATCTGGGTGATGTGGAAAGGGCAGGTAATTGATGGTGATCATACTGTTTAGTAGGTTTTCATACTCTCATGCCTTCAGACCAACAAACAAGGTTTGCGATGTTTATCCTTGTGATCACGGAGCAAAGATCCTTATCATGGTGCCTAGGAAGGAGAACTCAATGTGATCACATGTGAGTGATTGCCCTGGGAATCGGAAGAATGAGGTTTTGTCCTGTCACATAAGTGTCTACATCACGCATGTAATCCCATTAGGGCATACATCAGTTACATCACATTATTGTATCCGAAAAGATGATAAATCAGCAGTCTTATGAAAAGGTTTTACAATAATCTATATGCAAAGGCTGGGTTTAGTCAAAGAGGGTACATAGACGAGAGTTCGGATATACCGTTAGGGAGACAGTACGGAGTTCACTCTGTCGATATACCTTTGTAGGTACTAGATCAACGGTGACATATACCCTGGCATAACAAGACCTAAACAATGTCAGAGCTGGGTTTTAGACACGGTTGGGGGGGGGGGGGGATGGGTGCAGGGCCGGCCCTTGGCACAAGCGAGCCAAGCGGCCGCTTTAGGCCTCAAATTTTTAGGCCTCAAAATTTATTATTTTTAGGCCTATTTTCTTCCTAATTTCTATGAAACTTATTATTTTAGGCCTAATTTATTCCTAATTTCTATGGAAACTTATCATTTTTAGGCCTATTTTCATCTAATTTCTACCTAATTTCTATGAAACTTAGTATAGAGGCCTTATTTTTTAGGCCTCTTTGAATGTTCACTTGAGGCCTTGGACAATTTTTATTATATCAGGGTCGGCCCTGGGGGAGGGGGGAAGATGCAGAAGTGCAATGCGCGCAGTGAACCAGACATAGTAAAAAGATGATTATAAGGATGCTTCTTAGGAGTCAAACCTCTGCATATTTTTTTTTGTTTATTTAAAAATAAACAACCCCAGCAGAGTCTCCAAATTGTGAACATGCGGCTCGGGTCCCACCTCGGGGCTTTTTCCCCTCTCTTTGGAGAGAAAGAGTTTCTTCTCTTTTTCATCTGTTTTGAAATTGATTTTGAAATCCTGGTATAGTCTAAGGAAACAGATACAATATTGAAAATCAATGGCCGAGATGTGTTCAGTGGTAAAGCCTGTGTCAATCAACGGTTGGATGACATTTTTTGTGTCAAAAAGTGAGTCAAAAAGTGTGTGTAGCACTACTCGCATAATAATAGATTTGCACAAATTGTACATCTAGTTAGGGTTTTGTGGGTGATAAGAGAGATTCGTGTAAGTTTTTAAAATTCGAGGGAGGTCCATGCAATTAGACCTATATGTGTCAAATGGGTCTGGCCGGGCCGGGCTCGGTCAAAGCGGGCCCAATCGGGCTAGAGGGCCGGGTCGGGTTGGACCACCTAACATCAAGCCGGGCTTGGGAGGGGACGGGGGTTGTCTGCCCGGACCAATGGCCGGGTCTACGCCGGTCCGGGCTGGGCCTGGTTGGGCTAGAGGGCCTCTTCCATTTTCTTCATGATTTGGCTCGGGCCTTGGCGGGCTTCGGGCTGGGTCGTGGGCACCAAAGGGGGTGTTCGCCCCAGACCGGTGGTAATAGACAGGGCTAGCGGGCCGGGGCAATCCGACCCCATTGACACCTCTAATTAGACCCTAGTTTTGGGGAGGTTTGTGTAATTTAATGTAGATGCAGTTCAATATTATCCTTTATTCCATCATGGACATTACTCAAACGTTACTGAGAAGGAAGGTCCGTATAATTTTTCAAATGTGATAGAGGTCCGTGTAATTAAGGCAAACCTCATGGAAGGTATTTGTAATTAACACAAAGAGGTTTGAAAGTGTGCAAATTATAGAGGGTTTCTTGATTTTACACATTTTTGGTTCCTGAATTTCGTACAACTAAAACATAGGCAAGTACAACATCGACAGTAGATTTAGAAATTTCATTTGTTGTCATTTATCAAATGGGAAAAAGTTTCTGTTCTAATGTCAATATTAGCACATATCTACATTAAAGAAAAGAAAATAGAAAAAACGGTAGCAAAATGGTGATTTTCGTTCACCTATTTGTTTAATGGCCGATGTTCTTTTTTCTCTTTTTTTATTTTTTTATTTTTTATTTTTATTTTTTTATTATTCAGATGGTAAGGGATGTTCTTAATCAACATTGTACCCGTTTGGGTTAATTTGAAATATTTACAATTAAAAGTTGTTTTAAAAAGCTGCAAATTTGAGACTCTTAAAAAAAAAAAGAGCTTCAAATTGGAGGCTTTTAAAAGAAATTGTTTTTATGTATCAAATTTTTTTTTATAGATTTAACATGGACTTAAAATTTTAAAAATGTTTTGAAAAGGCTAGTCTAAACTGTCACAACTTTTTAATCACTTTGAAATAAAAAGATTTCTAGCTTCTTCCTTTTTTTTTTCAAATAAAAAAGCTACGAATTGGAAGTTTATAAATTATATATATATATATATATGTTTCTTCTATTAAATTTTTTTTTACATGAAACTTTTTAATCAATGACTTATAAGTAATTGCTGACCACAAAAATGCTATCCCAAACACGCTCTTCCACTTCTTCATCTTAATCTCCTGAGGCATTAAACACCCCCCAAATTAAGGCAGTCAACTTCATCCATCAAAAAAGTGGTTTCTAGTTCCAGCCTCTCGTGGTAAAAGGAAAAATATATTCAATACGTGATTATAGTGTTTGACATGGTATTATAAGCCGATAAGAACTTTTTATATATAAGTCTATTTGTGCTCCCTATTTTTAAGGAATCCCTTCTTCAACTCAACAAAATTTGAAAATATATGAATAAGGATCAATAAGTGACATGCAAGTTACGTATATATTCAATATTTTTTTTAAGAACATGGGAGAGGACCGGAATGTTAGAACTTCAAACCAATACTTTGAACGCTAAAAACTTAAATGCCAAATTATTTGTCACTTAAACTATACATTACTTAGCCGTTTCATTAAATATATACTCGTGGTAAATGGCAGTTGGAGTGCCCCAGTCAATTATCATGTCAAGGGTTCAAATCCTCCACCTTTTCTCTCAACTCCCACTAACACACTAATAACTAACTCCTTATCCCAAAAGCTAACTTTATCCATAAAATTCTTAGGCTATCACTATTATCAAAAGATTATATATATAATGGTTATTGTCAAAATAAACTGGTTATGTGTTGGGTGTGGTTCATATTGTAATGAATCCGTTACACTAGGCTCAAGAGTCAAGGGAAAGACCCTGTGGTCCATGGCGGGGTGAAGCGTAGCCATGGAGCCGGGCCCTCTCACGATGCTGACAAGAGCTATGTGCGGTATGGTATAGTATGGTTATTTTGGAAATTTTGTCATGTTCCTATAGGAGATATATAAGTTATAACCCTAATCGTTTTGACGTAGTGTGTTGGAGTATTTTAATAAAACACATATATATACACTAATATGATATATATATATAAACTAACATATACATACATATATGCATAGTCAGTTAGATGTGCATGTGTCCACGTGTTTTTATGGTCAAAGGCTTTAGTATCTTAAACAGCGTCTTAACTACTTTAATATCCAAATGGTAAATGGCTTTTGATGCTTTACGTTGATTTTACCAAACCGCTACTACACAATCATGAGAGTTAGCAGTTTTTTTTTTTTTTTTTTTCTGAAAAGGGTAAATATGGTTGGCAGTTTTTATTGCTCAATTGTTAAATGGTTTAATGGTCAATGTCAAATATAAAAGGTTACAGAAATGTTTTGGACAAGAGAGATATATATTCATATGTATCCATGGATATGGTAGATGGTGTGCTTCTGCATCTCTTTTTTTAGGTTGCATTTCAGCAAAGCAAAAATACATAGTTATATTCGTTTTTATATTGGGTAAAGAAGGCATTAGTGGGCAAGCTTCTTGCCATATCAAGTTGTGCAGACTTGATAGGCGTACGGCAAGGGTGGTCGGGCTGTTGTATCCCGGAGACGGCGTGCTATTTCCTACTGCATCGGGTACGTATTACCCGTAAATGGAGCGTATCATCTCAAGAGAGTTTTACGCCTCATCTCGGTCACCTTATTATTGGTTCAAAAGCAATGGTGGAATTGACGGTGATGTTTTTCTATTGCAGTGGATTCTTTGAAGGCTATTTCTATATTATTCTCCAACAATTTGAGAAGATACGTACGGAGGATAATGTGAGCGGTAAGAATTCAGTTTGTCATTTGCAGATATTATTCTCATGGTTAAGGTACGTATGTTATTTAAATATATGTGTAGAGATATGTGATGGAAATAGTGGGTTATCACATTTTGATTATTCCAATATGCTTCTTACTCTTGTGAAAATTAAAGAGGCAAATTGAACTATGTGTTGCTAACATAAAATTGGGATTTCAAATATTGTATGAGGAAATATAAAAAGTGGCTTGATAAATAAGTGTTACTAAAAAGGGCATGATAAATTTTTTTTCAGAATGCATAGTTGCTACGTGTATATGAAATAGTTTTACAAAAAAACTATTTATTTGTATTAGGGTATCACAATGCTAAAAGTTACCATTGATTGGTCTAGAGGTAGAATTTGAAATATCATTGATATTAGTGGTAAAGTTTGTAAATTGTTGCAAGCAAAAGAAAATTGGAATATTTTCCAATGAGTTGGAGCTACTAACCTATTGAGCAAGATCATTGTTTATTTGATATATGCTTCATTCATTTGCTAAGACACCACATGTAGTCAACTTTTATGACTAATGTTCAGCACTCACTGAGTCATTTCCATGCACCACCACTCGGTCATACAATCAACCTAACTAAACACGTCATCACAGTCATTTCATTGGACAATCTCACGGAGAAGAAACTTAGACTGGACGTAGGAAGGGTCTTGTGCACTATCTCAGTTGCAGGAAAGATTGACACCTCTGTGCTTGTGGACATTGACGGCGAATTGTTTCCAATCAGAGTCTTTGAAGAGCCAGCTAATTATCTTTGGCTGTTTAATCGTGGCTTTAGATCTCTCAAGTCACCGTAGGTAGCCTCATCTGATTCAGTGGAGTTACCTAACAGGACCATCTGTGATGGATTGGAGGAATTAGAGCCGACCATGAATTTGCAACGGTTCAAAGGTGGTACTGCTCCAAAGACTGGTTCTCCGGCTAGGGTTCAATCGCCGGCATTGGCAAACTCTCGTAGTAGCAGGTCCCATCAGCACTCATTGCATGTATAGAGAGTGGATAACGATCCACTGCTCGAGGTTAGACAGATGTACATTTCAAATTCAAAATCATGGTTGGAAGTGGACCAACAATTGGGGTCTATTGGGCAAGATAAGCCCATTATCAGAGACTCAGTCCAAGAGGAGGGGGGGGGGGGGGGGGGGTTTGTGGGCCTATGTCCAATACAAGGATTTGGCCAAAGAAGCATACCAAGTTCTCTTAGCGAGCATGTCAGCCCAAGTTGTGATAGTAAGTTGGTCCGTTTAACTGTCGAAGATTCAATAGAAAATCTCTCGTCTGGGTGTTCACTTACGAACTCAGAAATTGTTCCTGAGACTAGTCTGGAGGATATGTGTCATTCAATGGATCAACGTATCCAGAGGAGAAGCAACAAAGCTCGCAAGAAAAGGAGGCCTCATGGATATTTAATGGCCATCATGGGCCTTAAACACAGACGATGGATTCGGAAGAAAGGGGGCAAGACAGAAAAGAAAAAGACTAGCATTGTAGAGGACGGGTCTAGTCCTTTGGATCAATCATTATCAGATGGAGACATCACCAGGAGGAACGAAGCTATCAATAGAGGAGCGTTGGAAACATGGAAACTTGCCAAAACTTTGAAACTAGTCTCTTTAAAAGATAAGGAGGGGCTGATTAGATCGATAGAAGAGCTGGATAGGAGGGACTGCAAGGACTCAGGATAAGAGACCTGACCTATTTTTGATTGTCTCTGTTGGGGTTTGTTGCTGGTTTCTTTATGTTTAAATTAGTCTCTTGGAATATTAGGGGGTTAGGACGCCCAGAAAAAAGAAGTGTCGTGGGTAGATTGGTCTGTGCTGAAAAGCCTACTTTTATGCTCATTCAGGAATAGAAGCGTGATGTGGCTGACGTGAGATTGTTGAGACAATTAGGGGGTAATAAACTCAATAAAATGGAGTTTATCAAATCAATTGGCGTAGCGGGAGGCATCATAACAATATGGGATGATTCGTCCTTTAGCCTGGAAGATATTATTCAGCATGATAGGTTCTTAATTTTAATTGGGTTTTTAGAGGATCTTCAGCTTCGCTGCACTATTTGCAATTCATATGCGCCAAATGAAGATGTTGATAGAGCTTTGGTTTGGGAGGAGTTGTTGACTCATAGGAACCAATTGGATATGCCATGGTGCATGTGGGAGATTTTAAAGTCGTAAGGTTTCCAAATGAACGCCAGGGGGGCCCTTTTAATACAAGAGTAGCGAGGGATTTTGAAAACTTCTTACAGCAAGGGGAGTTCGTCGATTTGGATCTCAATGGAAGGAAAATTCACGTGGACGAATTATAGGGTTGATGCTAGGTTGGACAGATGCGTGGTGTCTGTTGTGTGGCTTCAACGATGGTCACAATTAAAACTTTGGAGCTCACACAGAAGCATATCAGGTCACTGCCCGATTATTCTGGGTACGGATGAACTAAATTGGGGGTCCAGACCGTTTAAGTTTTTTAATCATTGCCTGGGTGATGAGGAAGCAATGAAGGTCTTGCAGGTCATATGGAAAGGCACAATTCAACAAACAAAAAATGGGGACAGCTTGGTCAGAAAATCGCAATCTTCGCGGATAGCTTTAAAAAGGCAAGCTCAGTCCAAAGGATGGCAGAAAGGTCCCAATGTTAAAGCTATCGAATCTAAATTGGAAATGCTTGACATTAAAATGGAATCAGCTTCCATATCAGTCTTAGAGATGCAAGAATTGAGAAATACAAGGCTTGAATTATGGAAAACGTTCCAAGTGGAGGAGAGCTCGTGGAGGCAAAAATCGCGAGTCCGGTGGCTTAAGGAGGGCGATAGGAATACTTCATTCTTCCATGTTGTTGCTTCGGGGAGAATGAGGTCAAATTCTATAAAGTCGTTATCAATCAATGGACAAGTCTTGTCCGAATCGGATCAGATTAAGGCGGCTGTATCGGCTTATTGCAAAAATCACTTCAAAAACGTGGTTGACTGCCCACTTTCGATGCAAAATTACGAGTTCAAGAAAATTTCAAGGGTAGATGCGGGAAGGATCAAAGAAAAGTTTTCAAAGGAGGAGGTACTAGCAGTCCTGCGGGAGTGTGACCTCAATAAGGCTCTCGGACCAGATGGTTTCAATCTCCAATTTATCTATAGTAGATGGTCTGATGTTAAAGGTGAAATCATGGCATTCTTGTCAGATTTTCATTCTAACGGGGTTGCATAGGGACATCAACATGGCGTACATTGCGCTGATTCCAAAAGTCCAGTCCCCAACGTGTCTCGGGGATTATAGGCCTATCAGCCTGATTGGTTATATTTATAAAATCTTAGCAAAGGTACTGGCAAACAGGCTGCAATCAGTGATCGATAATGTTATCGGTTGCCACCAATATGCTTTTATCAGAGGTAGAAATATTCTAGATAGCATTGTGGTGGCTTCGGAAGTGGTTCACTCAATGAAAAACTCTTTCGAAGGTGGGATTGTATTCAAAATAGACTTTGATAAGGCGTATGATTTTGTGAACTGGAAGTTTCTAATTTTTGTGCTTAAAAGCATGGGCTTTGGTAGCAAGTGGGTACAATGGATTTCCAAATACGTGACATCCGCTTCGCTTTCAGTTCTTGTCAACAGGGTTCCTACGGAGGTTTTCGATATGAAGAGGGGCTTGAGGCAAGGTGACCTGTTGTCTCCATTTCTGTTTAACATGGTCACTGAGGGTCTAAGCATGCTTGTCAAAACAGCGGAGTCATTACAAATCTTGGAAGGTGTTCCCGTTTCTCAAGTGGGTTTGACTTTGTCTCATCTACAATTTACTGACGATACACTTTTATTTTGTAAAGCCCAAGCTGAAAAAATAATCACTTTTAAGAGGTTGTTTCGCTGCTTTCAACTGGTCTCAGGTCTTAAAATAAATTTCCATAAAAGTGCCCTTGTGGGGTGTGGTGTGGAGGACTCATCATTGTGTTCTTGGGCTGCTACTAATAATTGCCGAACAGAGTGGTTTCCTCTGAAATACCTAGGTTTTCCTCTGGGGTGCAGCCCAAACAGGATTTCTACGTGGGAGTTCATCTTAGATTCTATGCATCGTAGGCTAGCTTAGTAGAAAGGCAAGCTACTCTCGATTGGGGGTCGTGTTACGCTCATCAACTCTGTGCTTAGGATCTTGCCCTTATATTTCTTATCCATCATCCTTATCCCTAAATCAGTGGCTAAGGGTATTGAAAAGATACAAAGAGAGTTCTTATGGGGAGGTGCTCTCGGGAAAGCAAAAATTCACTAGGTTGCATGGGAAAAATTCTGCAAGAGCAAATTTAATGGGGGTGTGGATATGCCGGCATTTGGGCCCACTTTTGTTTTTAAAACATTTTCTAAATTCCAAATTCAAAAACAAATGAGTCGCCACTTAATTTTTAAAAGGAAAATTAAGAAACCATTTTAAAGCAAACTGATCTTTTGCGAAACCAAAGATAAATTGGGTCCGGGGATTATGGAATGAAAGGGGAAGGAGCCCGGCGGACTAAAACACCCCCTTTCATCCTATCTCTTGATAGGCCTCTACTCAACATCCTCTTTAATCAAATCAATAATCTAAGCATGCCCTCAATTTTATGCTTTTATCTTTATTGAGTGAAATATGGAAAGAATTACTTTGAGAATCTTCTTCATTTTCTGAGTCAAATGCCAAGGTTTCTTCAATGATTTTGCATGCAGGTTCATTTTCTCACTTTTTTTCACAGTTATTAAAAAAAATCATTAAGCGGATTCAAGTAAGCAGAATCAGTCACTTTCATTGATAACAGAAAATTTAAAAGGTTTGTCTCATACTGGCCATTACAGACTTCCGGGGTAGGGGAATCCTATCACTAGACTCAAGGACATTTTGGCAAATTCCCTGATTCTATCTCTCCTCCATTTTCGGCTTCTCCCTCCTTGCTTCATTTCCCTTGACCTCTACCTTCAGTATTTCTCCCATCTGGTCTTTCCCAATCTTCACTTCCATGATCTTCTTTGGACCACTCTCCTCGGTCTTACTGCCTTCTTCATCAAAAAGGTTCCTCATAGCCAGACCATCCAATGCACAAATCCAATCTTGGACAGTAATTAGTTCTGTAGGCACTTGCAAGCATGGATCTTCATAGTCAGTGAACTCATGTAAGAAAGAGATCTCAGACCTTTGCTCCAAGTACTTATATTTGCAGTCCACCCATGGCTCTGGAGAGCCGTAGCAGGGGAAATCTTCTCCTTTCTTGATGAAGTGTGTATGCAATGCCTGACTTCCTTCTTCAAGATCCTTCCCTTTCCCTTTCTTCAAGTCATTCCCATCTAACAGCTTGGCATGGTTGACCACTTCTTCAGCATTTCCTTCTTCTTCTCCTTCGGACCACAGACCATCCGTGTCACTGTAAACCTCCTCCTCCCAGGCGGAGTTATCAGTAGGATTGTTTGGATCCCACCAATTGATTTGGATGATTTCATTGTCCATATCTTCCTCAAATGCTTGTTCTTCTTCTCCTCCTATCATCCAATCCTCTTCCTCGACTACTATAAGGCATATCCTCTGATCTTCTAGGAATTCATAAGCTTTGGCAGCTTGTCCTACCGATACGATCAACTCAGATGGGTTGAAGATTTCCTTCCCAACATCTAAGAGATTGATGTTCCGTGGTGGTGGTACATCATGATGATTGGGGAGCGGGTTCCGAGTCACATGCGGTCGAGCTGCAGGCAGAGGGGAAATGGTCTTATTATCGATCAAATCTTGTACTTCATGCCTTAACCTCATACATCGGTCAGTCGTATGGCCATGAGCTTGGTGAAACTCACAATAGAGGCTTGTATTGAAGCCCGGCGGAAGTGGCTCAAGCATTGGCTTTGGATCCAATGGCTTTAGATATCCCTTTTCCATCAATCGCTTGAGAGTGGTGGTCAATGAAATCCATAAATCAATGAACTGACGAAGTTGTCCCCCCAATCTCGGTTTTGGTGCACCCTCCTTGCTTAGAACATTGACATCAGTCGCTACCTGGTTTCCCGTGTTCCCTCCATAAAATGGTCTTCTAGAGCGGTTCCCCTGGGATTCTTCCTTCTTAATCCTTCCATCCTTGATGGCGTCTTCTATCCTTGTCCCAATTTCAAATAATTCTGCAAAGGTATGAATGCACTGGTACATGAGTTTCTCCTGGTAAACACTCTGCAGGTTCTTGATTACGATCCTTATTTGTTCCTTCTCTGATGGACGTTGGGTCATTTTTGCAGCTTTCCCCCTCCATCGTGCCAGGAATTCAGCAAATGACTCTCTATTCTCTTGTATGGTTGTTTCCAGATCCCTCACAGTTACATCGAGCTCTTGGTTGTATTCATATTGGGTGACAAAGGCTTTCACCACTTCCTCCCATATGCGACTCTTGCTTGGCTCTAATGTGAAATACCAGGATAAAGCTGCCCCAGTCAAAGTTTGTTGAAACAGCATGGCCATCATGTCAGGACTCAGACCACTTGGCTGAAAGGCCCCGATGCACATCCTCACGTGATTTCTAGGGTTGCCGGAACCATCGAACTTATCTATCTCTGGCATCTTGAAACCAACTGGCAGTTTTTCCCTAGTCCCCTCAAACAAACCCTCTAGCTCTAGCAGATAACTATCAACTCCATTGGACTTGCGGACAAATTTCTCTAGCTTTTCCACCTTCTCCTTCATCTCGATACGCTCTTTCTCAGCTTTCTCAATTTTCTCTCTCTCTGCCCTAGGTATGTCAACTCTTGGCGGTTCCGGATCTTCAAACCAATCATCTTCCATATCCCGAACAGGAGGAGGGTCGACTATCGGTGGGTCAATGACGGGCCTTTGACGGGTTAATGCTTCCAACATGGTCATCATTTGGTCCATTCTCTCTTTCAATTGTGCTATTTCTGCAGCATGTTGTTCGTGATCCATTTTTATTTCTATCTCTGGCTCTCTTCGTACTAACCTTGCACTCGAATCCCTGACCCAAACTGCCCTGGTGTCCAAAGCTATCTTGCCTACAACCATTTTTATTTTTTAATCAATTTTCAAACAACCTTATTTTTTGAAAATGCTTGGTGAAATTCTTATGAATGGCTCATATGTCACACGGATGCGATGCATGTGTGTGTGTGTGTGTGCCTATTCTATATGCAATAGAAAAGAAAATCCTAGTTCTAGCATATAAACATATAAGCACATAAAATCCTCATCCATGTCAAGTACGCCAATTTCTCCTTTCATTGTGATCCTCATTACCCCTTCAAGGTTTGAAAATTTTAGAATTTTTGAAATCCATTTGACAAGTATTTCCTCCAGATGATGGGCTCTTTCAAATTCTTAAGGAGTTTTCCTTTGAAGGCAACATTTCTGAACAAAAGATGATTAGGTTCAAACTTTGCTTTAAAATTCATTTGAAAAACATTTCTTTAATTGGGGAGATCTTTCAAAAACAATTCTCAAGGATTTTGAATCTTTTATTAAAAAGAGGATATGAAAATATTTCTCAATAAAGATGATTGGATTTTGCTCTGAAATTCATTTGAAGAGCATTTCTTCCAAAAACAATTCCTAAAATTTTTGGATTTTTTTTTTAGAAGAAAATACACCCTAGCAAAGATTAGTTTGGAGCTTTAATCAAAAGTAAACTCCAAAGATATTTTTTTTTTGGAAAGAGCAATTGAAAACTTTGGAATAAAGGTTACAAAAATCCATTCGCTTTCAAAGATGGATTTAAAATTCTTTGGGTAGAACGATCACATGATCGGATTATCACCGTACTTTTCATGAATTTGGATGCATACAAGGTCAATGATGCTTAGCTAACATGATATAAGAAGTATAATCTTATAATCAAGATTCGGCATGTTCTCCAAATGTCGTGGAACATGAGGAGAAATTGCTAAAAGGTGATTAAAAGATTATACATCTTTCATCAAGCAAGTATCGTCATCATCTCAAGTAATCCCTTCCGGGCATACAAAACTTCCTAGCATATAATCTTAACCAAGAGTTGATTTCCTAAGATTGAAAGGTTCTATAGAAACTACCATGCAAGGGCCGGGTTTTGGTCGAATAAGGGACCCTTGACACACACCCGATAGGATGCTTCATATACCAAAACATGGTACGAGATCAAGGGTGATCACACGGTCCCATGATGACTTGACCGACCGGGTTACCCCGAGCCTCCAAGGTCATAGTTCCGTGCAATCGACTGGCGAGACATGCAAGTGCAATGCAACAGGCATACAAAAATTAATTAACTCGATTAAAAGGATGCTTTCAAGTCTAATCCTCGAGTGAACCCAAAATCAGAAATTCTGGTCTGCGAAACCAGAGATTCTGGGTTCGATCCCCAGCAGAGTCGCCAGATTGTGGATATGCCGGCATTTGGGCCCACTTTTGTTTTTAAAACATTTTTCTAAATTCCAAATTCAAAAACAAATGAGTCGCCACTTAATTTTTAAAAGGAAAATTAAGAAACCATTTTAAAGCAAACTGATCTTTTGCGAAACCAAAGATAAACTGGGTCCAGGGATTATGGAATGAAAGGGGAAGGAGCTCTGCGGACTAAAACACTCCCTTTCATCCTATCTCTCGATAGGCCTCTACTCAACATCCTCTTTAATCAAATTAATAATCTAAGCATGCCCTCAATTAATACATATGTACATATACATTACACAAGCATGTTGAAAATGGTGTAAAATTGCTAACGGTAAAATATCATTCATAAGTCACATAATTCAACTAGCAAACATCATGATGTGCAAGTAAGGAACTAGAGAACTCACCCGGAATCCAGCCGCGAATATTAAACGTGCAATGCATGCAAGAACAAAATAAATCTAAGAAAAGGTCTCTAACACATATATACACATAAGGCAAAACCTAGGATAAGGTGTCGCATATGGAATCGAAAATCAATATAAATCAAATAATATAATTAAACTAGAGAAGAGTTGAGAAATTGTACCTCAAATGCGCTACAAAATAAAGGTTAGTACACATGCCTTAGACAAGGTATAATATCAAAAATCATTAATCCTAAGTCATGTTCAATTTAGATACAACTTAGACAAGAGATAAGTCCTACTTATGAATATTAACATGTATGAATGAATGCATGAATATGAACAAGAATGAGATATGAATTTATTCATTAATTTGGATCACTTAGCCTTTGGATTTAAGCAAAATTATCATTATTCAAAACATGATTTGGGTCCCAAGACATTAGGGAACCATTTGAGTTGAAAATAAATAAGATTAGGCAAAAACAGTAGCAGTTTTTCATGAATTCCAGAGAGCGGACCAGATCTTAAAAAATATAAATAAAATACTTCCAACGGTTGGATCTTAATGCGTTTTAGATATGTTATGACTCTGTGAGTCTAGTTTCTAACCCAAAAAGAAAATCGAAGTTTCAACGGTTAGATCTACGGGAATATGGAAAATACTAGACCTCACTCAGGATTTTACAACTCTCTGTCCAGAGATCTTTTATGATTTTTTAAAAGTAGCAAACGAATCTGAATTGCTTCATTCTTTTTAGGGAACCTTCCTAGAACATTGAGGTTCTTAGAAACAATTATTAAAGGTCACAAACACTTTATTAAAATCCCGATTTATTTATTCCAAAAGAGTGTTGCTGTGCTGAAATTCTGGGCAGATTGTTCTTACTTCACAAAACTCATGACCAAACCATTTTAAACATGAAACTACCTTAAAACAAAAATTGCAGTGGTAGATTACTGGGTTATTGACACTTTCCCGTTGGTTTCACTTGATTTCAACAGTTAGATTTCGAACTAAAAATCTTTGATCGAAAACAGTTTGTGAAATCACTGTTTTCATTTTGCTAGTTCAACTTTGTTGGTTGACCTCAACTATTAAATCATAATGTTGGGCTTAAACCAAGTCATTTCTTCTACCATTTGATGGTCATTGAAGACTAAGGACCTATTTAGACTTATGGACTTTTAATGAAGTTTTAAATGGACTTCACAAAATCCCAAACAATGAACTCAAACTTATGGACCAAAACTTGAGTTCAAATCATTACTCCTACCACTTGGTGGTCATTGGAGGCTAAAGACACACATACATGTAGGTTTTGGATGAAATATGAAGAACTTCAAAAAAAACCCAAGGAAGAGGTTAGTCTAAGCCATAGAGATGGTCTTAAACTTAAAATATTTATCCTACCATTTGATGGTCATTGGAGACTAAAGGAAAACAAATCCACTCTAATCTCCATGGAATATAGTATGAATTCCATAAGATTCATAGTAAAGAGATCCTAGTAAGAATACCCAAGGTTTTACTCAATTTAATAGACTTTTAAACATTCAAGTTCCATAGATTTCATCAAACTATGAAAGCTTACACTCAAATCCTCTCCCAAACATATGGTCCTTGAGGAATATAGATTTCATTCTCCTCCCAAATTAATGGTCCGTGGAGACTAAATAAGGCACAAATCTACTCAAACCTCTATGAAATATAGTAAGAATTCCATAAGGTTCTTAATAAGGAGGCCCAAGTCATGGGTTAGGACTTGAATCTCACCAATTATATGTAGATTAGGACTATGATTCATTTTAATCTCCATATGGATCATAAGATCATAGGAAACTAAGGAATCAAAACTCAAAGAGGCTCATTAAGATATGTAAAATCTCATGAGCCTTATGAGAAATAATAGAAATAATTAAGAAATCAAAGTTTATTTGGAGACACTAGGAACACAAACTCTTCAAAATTGAATTTATCTTAAACCCAAGGCATCAATTAGATCCAAATCAATGAAATATTATGAGATTCAATCACAAGTTCTAAGTGGTGTGTGATGAAATGGGGTAAGAAGAGAGGTTTTGAAAATGTGTAAAGTTCCTAGAACTATGAACTTGTGATTGAATTGCCTAATTCTACCAACTGATTGAGAGGTTACCTCTATGACCTCAAGGATTTCTTCAATCTTTAAGAAGTTCTCCCAAAATTTCTTCAAGATCTTCTCAAAATTCTTCAAATTCTTCAAGAAATTCTTCTCCTCTTCACAATTCTCTTAATGATTCTTATCTCTCTCTCTAGATTCAAGTATATGTGTGTGTGTTCATTCAAGTATATCCCAAAATGAAGATGAAAGTTTGTTTATATAGACCACCAATTCAAGGTTAAATGGGTAAATTCGGGTAGAAACCCATGTGCAAAGTTTTCTTCTAGAACATGTGAGAAAAGCAGTCTGTTACAGCCAGCGGCACTCGAAGGCTCTCGGCGGCATTCGCTGAATGCCAGGCGGCACTCTCTGAGTGCCGGGCGGCATTCGCTGAATGCCAAGCGGCATTCGCTGTGTGCCGGGCGGCACTCAGTGAGTGCCGCCGACTTTGTCGTGTGCCGGGGCTAACTGAATTTTGCCCTACTTTTTAATTTTCCACATATATATTAACATAAGCTTAATTATTGACGAATTATGTTAAAATACTTGTATTTGTAATATATTCCATTAAGAATATATCCATAATATATGCTCTAAATGCATTATTCCTCCTCTCTTTTTCCTTTTCTTTTCTTCCTTTTCTTTTCAAAAATTCCTCTTTATTTTAAAATTCCTTTTTCATCATTTTTATTTTATATTTCTTTTCAAAACTCTTCTTTTATATATATATTGAGCAAATTCTCAGACTGATTTCCTCATATGTTCTTCAATGTTCGGGTTTCTCCCGAATACCCAAACTCTCTCTCTTCTTTCTCCTTTTTATATTTTCTATTTTTAATTTTGAAATTTGTCTTGAAGAATCAATTGAAGATTTTGAATTTCCTGGAAAATCTTCGAATGTCACCGGCCATTGTCATCATCGGTCTTTTGAGAGGTAACCAATCCCTAGATTTGACGTTTGGTCAAAATTGGGGTGTCTACAGGGGGCTGGGGATTGGGAACATTCCTGATTCGAACCGAGCTTTGGTGCTCAAGTGGATTTGGAAGTTAGGGTCCATCAAATCACCACCACTTTGGAAACAAGTCCTTTGATGCAAGTACGGATGGGCACATGATAAAATCATTATGAAGATTCCCTGGAATTGAAATATGTCGCCTTTTGTTAAGTCTCTGTTTAAGCTACTCAACGGGGCTGATGTTTACGCTGACATTGCTATGGAGGGCCGTTGAAAGCTTATTGGTAATGGGGGAGATATCAGATTATGGGAAGACATCTAGGTGGGGAATGTAGAACTCAAAAATTGATTCCCGAGGATTTATGCTCTTTCGTCCAATAAATTGGGCACCGTAAAGGAGTTTGGACCCTGGGTAAACAGGATTTGGAACTGGCTTATACCATTAAGAAGACAACTCTTTGGGTGGGAACTAAGTCAATGGGATGATTGTTTGTAGTGCTTAGGCGGTGTAGTGCTGAGTGAAGTCGTTAACGACCGGTTGTGCTGGTGCTTTGAGATCAAAGGCGTGTACTCGATTAAATCTTTCCGCAGAGAATCTGAAAATAGAAAGAATCTTTCACTCCCACAAGGGCTTTCATGTTGGGGCACTGGCGTTTCCCTTAAATTTGAAATTTATTGGTGGCAGGTGGCTCAGGTTAGGGTCGCTGTCAAGGAGAATTTGTGATCTTTGGGTGTTGATGTTCAACCAAATGCTCTGTGCTATTTCTGTCAACGGGAACTAGAGATAGTTCATCACCTTTTTCTTCAATGCAAATGGTCTTGGTCCCTTTGGTGTGCAGCGTTAAGCCTCTAAGATGTCTCGGGTTGCTGTCCAAGGTCTATTTTGGAATGGTGGAATCAGTGGGTGGGCTTATGCTCGTCAAAGTCTGTGAAAAAGGGGTGGCATATGCTGTTCTTGGCTTCGACTTGGTCAATATGGTTAACAAGGAATGAAGTGGTATTCTTTGAGTATATCATTTCGTTGGAAGACATGTTTGAATTGGTTAAACAACGACTCGTTTGGTGGTTCAAAGCCTCAATTAAGGAGGCTAAGTTATCAATCGACGACATGTTGCTCAATATTAAGGAGGCATGTCGTTCTTCTATCACCATGTCCAACCAGGGTCTTGTGGAGTGGGGTCCTCCTCTAGTCAATTCTCTGAAGCTAAACGTTGACGGCTCGACCATTGGCAAGCCAGGGCTAGCTTGGGTTGGGGGTGTCCTCAGAGATCATCAGCGCACAGTTTGGGCGATGTTCTCTGCTCTAATTGGCATTCACGATTCATTTTTTGATGAGTTTAGGGAGACTTTGGAGGGGCTCAGATTATTGGATTCGGCTGTGGCGTGCAATGGCATTGATGTAATTGTCGAAAGTGATTTGGTGGTGGCGGTTACTTGGGCTAATAGCGCGGAATGTCCTTGTTGGCGTTATGTGGGAGAGTTTAATGAGATTAGGAACTTGATTGGGCGTCTGCAATTAGACAGATTAATCTCTATTGTTCATGCCAGGAGGGGTTCGAATGGCTTCGCTGATAGCCTTGCCAAGGCAGGGGTTCACAGGAGCGAACCTTGGATTGCTTGGGTTGGAATGCTTGCTCTATTTTTTCCTTGGCTAGCGTCAGGGGAGGTCAGTTTTTCTTGTTTGCCATTGTTTGATTGTTGCTCCTGCTTTGGCCTCGGGCCTTCTGTTGTGCCTCTTTGTGCTGCTATTTTTGTTCTTTTCCGGGTTTACGCATGGGCTCGTTACTTGAAATACCTGTGTATGGTGGTGTAACAACCCTAAAATTTCTATGTAAATAATTATTTTAATTATTATTTTCAGTTAGCAATATTATATGAGTGTGCCTATGTAAGACATGTGTTTGAAAAATTTAAGTGTTTGGTGGATATATCAATTAAATCATGAGTGAGCGCGTTTAGTTTGGGAGTTATATTTTATTAATTTATATTTGTTAAAAAAAAAAGTGAAGGGTTGATATGTATTTTTGTTATATAGTGTTTACAGGCCCGCGAATTTGTTAAATAATGTAATTAACATTAAAACTTAGTACCGGGGTCATGGGTACCCATTGGGCTACTCATTTTAACACTTTGTACTGCATTCTGGGCTCATATAGGTCTCTTTTGTGAGCCCACAAGAAGAAAAACGGGATTTATATATTTTTGTGTGTTTTATTGACATGTGTTGTGTGTGTAGTGTACATATATCTTATATTAAAAACCCTAGCCACCCAAAAGAAAGAACAGACGTGTGTGTGTATGTGTGTGTGTGTGTGTGTGTGTGAGAGAGAGAGAGAGAGAGAGAGAGAGAGGGAGAGAAGAAGAAGAAGAAGAAGAAGAGAAAGAAAATAAGAAGAAGAAAAGGGAGGAGAAAGGAGAAGGATTCCGGGTTCGTGGTCACGTGGGTAATCGCGGAGCATTCGTGGTTGTCAATTTTGGATTGAACTAGGCGAGTTAAACTTTGTGTATCCGAGTATATATATATATACACGTATGTATATATATGTATGTGTATGGGAGTAAATTAGTGCATGTTAAATTTAATGGTTAGAGTCAAATCTTTGTAATGGATCGATACACGTTGCTATTGTTGAAGTAATTTAGATACATTCTTTCCCTTCGTGTGACTTTGTGATCATGACATTAGGGTATTCGAAAGGGTTAGGTGAATCGTTAGTTTGATCAAAACTATAGGTGAAATATTCATGTTTGTTAGAAAATATAGGTGAAATTCGTTTTATGTGTAATTCACACAGTCGCAGAAACTTCAGAAAATTATTAGAAAATCGTGGCTTTGAATTTGAACATTCTGTCCGCGTGTCTTATGTAAAACGTGATTCTGCACAGTTTTCATGTTTTAAGTTTTTCCTGATTCTGCACCGTTTGGGCAGAAATTTAAGATTACAGTAGCAGTTTTCAATATAGTTCAACGTGCAAATTGGAGAATATGATTTCTTATTATGTGCTTTATGTAGGCTAATATTGAATGTTGGGTTGAGATTATTGTACCTGAAATAACTGACCTTATTTTGTGGTCATTTTGATAAAAAGGAGTAAAATAGATTCGTTGAATAATATATTGGGGATCTTATAATTTGATTGGAAATTATTGAGGGAAGATTATTATGGGTTAATTGATAAAACCCTTTATTGTAAGAAATCAGAATGCATCTAAAAGTTAGAGATGTGATTAGACTATGATGAGACGGAACTATGTGATAAACGTGAAATTCACAATTATTGGGATAATACGAACGATAAACAATAATTGCAACATAATTCCTTAGTGTTCACCGCTCCCCGTTGTGTGATATGTTTTGTTTTTGGTAGCTCGACTTGCTGAGTGTACCTTTTTGCCAGTGGCTTCGTGATCAAGTTGGCCTAAGCCTTATGCTCGGCTTATTTGTTAGACGTCTAGGCATATTGACTGGCCTTCTGTGTGTATACCTGGTTTGGTTGATACCCCAACCAAACTAGCACCAGAGTGGATGTTGGTAGTATGTCCGGGCACACATGGGATATAGTTAGAATGTGGAAAAATGAATGCGACGTTTGAGTTAGAATGTTGACGGTTTGTATACGGAATTGTTTGCTTGGTTTATGATCATTCAATTTGCAGGATGGTGGGCCCACTAACGTATTACAGGTTTGGCTCACCATAAGTAATGGGTAAGTATGAAATTCGTAGTAGCTTTGGATTTTTGGCAAGAAACTACTTGCCACCACATAAATGGAAACTACTCTATTGTCCAGATATGTGTGTGGAACTACCTGTCTTGACCCAAGAGTATTGTAGTGTAATTTGTTGTCTACGGGTTCAAATTGGATCCCTAAGACTTGTTGTTTTGTTTAACTCATACCAGTCATGTGACTGACCCGGGTGTGTTATACATTCGGGGGCGTTTCTATATGAAACGTAGTCGAATGTATTTGTGCAGGTTTAGTTTTTGGAGATTTTCGTTGGAGCTTCTGTTTGGGTGAAGAGATGGTCATTGTGTTGTTTATTATTGGAGTTGTACTTATTTTTGTTGTACTTGATTGTATTTTATTTTCTGGCATTGTGGGCCAGTATGTATAATTGTAATAAATATGGTATATTGGGTATTGGGAACGTTGTAGTTACTCTGACCAATGGATGTATAGGTTTTATTCTTATTTATTTTTTTATTTCCGCTGAACTCTATATGTGGACATTTTATTTATGAAAATGATGTTTTTTTTTAAATTGAAAAGTGATATAATATTTATAATGGAACTTTATTTCTTTTACAATGAAATGGATGTTTGGGAATACATGTTTAATAATAAAGAGTTTTTCTTTAAACACAAGATCACATGTCCTTATTTAAGGAGTATTAAATACTGTTTTCAATAAATTTTCTGTTAGCATATGGGAGGGTGTCGCTCTCGTGATTTTTGGTAATTGAATATTAGTCCGGATACAGGCTCTGGATTGAATATTTGGTTGTCCAAAAATCGGGGTGTGACAGGTGGGTCAATTTTGGAGCCTCAGATTCCATTGCAAATTGTAAACCTTTTATCCTTTTTCATTGAAATTCCCCACTTCAATTTTGATAATAGGAAAACATGGCGGAATTTTTATTTTTCTTTTCTTGCTTGGGTTTGGGTGGGGGAGGGTCTTTGGTGTGCGCGTTTCCCTTTGGGTGTGGAGTTTTTTCTTCTTTGGTTGGAGAGCTTCTCTCTCCTTTTGGCGTGTGGGAGTTTTTGGTGTGCATTTTTCCTTCGTGATGGGTGGCCCTCTTTTTGTTCGCGTCGTGTGTGTTTCTGTCTTTGTACATGCCCCTCATTGAATGCTTGACTTGGATTCTTCAGGGTGTGCTTGTTGGGTCCAGTTGGAGAGATTAATTTCAAATTTTGATCTACTCCAATGTCAACTTTAATCAGTTTTAGGTGTGCTATACGCCATTCGTGGAAAATACTAAGTCATGGAATCATACTGATTCCCAAAAGGTCATGGTTGCAAAAGAGAATTTGTTGTTGCTGCTCCAAATTATCATCCTATATAGCTTTAATATGTCCTCTCTGATTTTGTTGGGCTATTGGCGTTTTCGTCTGCAAACATCTTTTCAGGAGTTCTTCAGCATAAATTCCAGAAGGGACTATTTGCTTTGGAATTGTGACTTCACAGAGGGTTGGGTTCTGGTCCACAATCAGAGGTTGTGCTGTGGCAGGTTTTTTTCTTTCATGTTGTCTGCTTGGATTTGGGATCATAGATTCTAAGGAACTTCTTTGGTGTGGTCATCTAATCTCTTTAATTGAGGAGTTTCTGTGTGCTCTTGCCGCTGTTGTTTTGCCGCTTGGTCGAGTATCGTCAATAGGTGTGGGTTATTTTTTGCTTCTGTCTGCTTGCCCCGACTGGAGTAATCTCTGCAATTTCTTTAGCAACAAATCCTGAGAAGAAATTCTATTTTGGGGTGTGTTTTGTTTTGCTTGGTTTTGATTCTGAAGTGCTGATACATTTTGTTCCTTTTTTCTACAATTTGCTGTCCAAGGTGTTCAGTTGGGTGCTCAATTCGAAAGCTTTTGTTGCTGCTCTTTTGGTTGTGCAAATTGGGAGTTCTGATTGAGGAACGTTTGAAGTTGTTTGGTGCTGCCAAAGTGGGCTGGTGCTGTTAAATTCTGCTTCTTCCTGCTTCAATTCCAACAAGCAATTCAGTTTTGGTTTTTGGTCTACTTCTGGTTGTATTTGCTTATGTTGTGCTGATTTGGCTGTGCTTCTTTTTGCATCTTGTGGCTAAGGAGCCTGTGCAGAATCCTTCACAACTTTCTGATAAGTAAATTATGTCCATGCTTTACCAAGCTTGCCATATTCCAAAATTGTTGCTAGATTCTGAGATACATGTCCCAAACAAACCAAGCTTTACCAAGCTTGCCTTAATATTTCTTGTTGCTGGATTCTGTCTATGCTGCTGCAGTTGGGTGATCAACTCGAAATAAGTTTTTGTTGGTTGCTTCGTTTGGCTGTGCTGTGAGGGAGTTTTGTTTGTCAAATGTTTGAAGCTGTTTTGGTGTTGTCAAAGTGGGCTAGGTTTTTAATTCTGCTTCTACCTACTCCAAATTCAAACAAGCATTTCAGTTTGGTTTTGGTCTTGTTTTCGGGTTGGTTTTGTCACTGATGTGCTGTTTTTGGCTGTGCTGTTTCCTATGATTTGTGGCATAGGTGATCGGTTTGGAGACCATTTCATCAAGTTGGTTTTTTCAACATTTGGGTTCCTGGCATATGGCTTTTGCTTATGGGTTGTTGGAGTTTTTTGTTTCTAGTGGAGGTCTTTCAAGCTTATGGTGGATGTCTCTCAAGGGCCTTCTGTTTTGTTCCTATTTTTACATTTGTTTGGGGCTGTGTTCTGTTTTTGGACAGTTCTTTTTGGGGCGTTTTTCTTGGCTTCTATTGTGTAACTCCCTAGAAGAGATCCTACAGAGTGGGACTTTGAGTTGGTTTTTTTGGGGCTCCTTCTGTCGTTTTGAGCTACTGATGGTGCTCATGTATATTGGAGATCTTGCCTCCTAATTGTTTATAATGAAATGTGCATTTTCAAAAAAAACATGTAGTCAACTCAAGAAAAATGTTGAATATACCTGGTACACATTCTTCTTAAGATGTCCAATAAAGTTTGATTACATAGCTTGTCATCTTACCGTGTATGTTAATAAAGGTTTCTAAGACTTAGACATTACACAATATGTCATGAGCTTAGTCTACAATGAATTTGACTTTCCAGACTTTCAAAATTTTGAGACACTCAAATTTTTTGTTCTTATTTGGAATATGTATACGGTGCAAAAAAACCATTGAAGGAAAAATCAATTTAAATGAATGTGCTTATTTCGTTTATTTAGAAGTTACACTACTTAAAAAATAGTCTCCTATTATTTTTTGTGATGATAAATTTCGGAGCTACAAAAAGAAAGATCTTGAGAGAGCTTATGAGATTTTTGCTTTTACAAGCTTTTGAGAAATTATGGTCTTTAAAATATAATCTCCATATTGGGAGTTCGAGATTGTGAAAAATTATAATTTGAAGGTTCCATGCATGAGCACGCATGAAATTTTTAGGGGATTCAAATTTTTATTTAAAATGGATATAATATTTTTTGTACAACTAATGAGGATGAAAT
Source organism: Hydrangea macrophylla (assembly GCA_033977485.1). Lineage (NCBI taxonomy): Eukaryota > Viridiplantae > Streptophyta > Magnoliopsida > Cornales > Hydrangeaceae > Hydrangea > Hydrangea macrophylla. Next base: position 56,135,421 of record CM066988.1, on the reverse strand, counting down.
TTTGACTTCCAAATATTTTTGTTAATGAACCATATATATATAATGGGTTCCAATTTATGAGTTATGGTCTTTTCCGAATATTGGGGGCTTTTAAAAGATATTGAGCCTTGTATGTTAAATTTCTAACTCCTTTATAATTAAGAGTTCAAGGCTTAGTAGATGCATGAGGTGAATACCACTGATAACTCTGTTTGAAAGAAAATAATGTGTGTACCTTGGATTTAATCCAAGATGATATCATGTGTTCCCTTAGATACTATCCAAGATGATTAATTTGTGAATACCTTGGATAATCTCCAAGATGATACATTTGGGTGCTTTAATTCAAAAAGATTATTTTGTGATAGCCTTGAACATTGTTCAAGATGAATATTTGAGTGAGACACAGTTAATCCAAGATGGTTGAATATGATAGCTTTGGTTATTTTACAAAAATAATAGGATACCTTGAATTTGATTCAAGATGACATGAGTACACAATATGAAATTATAGGGATTCCTTGGAATTAACCAAGATGAAATGAGTGATTCCTTGAAGATTTTCAAGATGATTAATTGTGTTCTCATTTGAAGCAGTTGTTGATTAATTTGAATACCATTACTTGTGTAATGAGATAGTTAAATATATATGAATTATGGTTTGCTTAACCAAAGGTTTTCCATTGTACTAGAAAAGTATAGTGATGAGTTTTTTTTTGGAGTGCCCTATGAGGTGATTGGTTGTATACTATTGGCTATATGTTTATAGCAGAAGGTAGAGCTATTTGTTGAAACCCAATGAAGAATTGGGTTGGTTCATAATTTTCTATATGAAACTTGAATGTTCGAGAAAATCAATACCATTTGTTTTGATCCATTGTGTTTGTACTTTAATGTTGGGAGAGTAGAAATAAGTTCTACAATGGAAAAAAATTAAGTTTGTGGAGAAATTATTATTTATAAAAAAAATATCAAGCTAGAGAAATGATTGATTTGCATCAAGTGGGATAAGCCTAAAGCCCGATGAATGATAAATCGCCTATGAGGATACTCTGCTTAGGGACTAGAGATCCTGAGAACTAAGTTCAAAGGGAAGAACGAATCATAGAATGGTTTGATTGACATGCACTAAATTGAGCCCTAACTCATTGATTATCCCTATGGCGTAAGTGCATGGATCTCATGACGTATATGAGGTTGAGTTGTTTACAACTCTTAATGAGTTCTATAGCCATTATTGGTGGGATGTCAGAGTCATGGGAACATCCTTGATAGACTCACCTATTTGAGTGTGGAAGTGGGGTCGCTTCTTATGAGAATTTGGCTAATTCTCTAGAGCACTTAAGAAGCCGGGATTTAGCACATGGCCGTTAAAGTGTTAGCCTAGAAGCTTGGAATAGAGTGCTGAAAAATTATGTATGTGATGCAACGTCTTGTTTCCCCAAAGCAGCCATAGTTCAAGACATTGTCACTACTGTCTCTGGAGCAAGATCTGCTAAACACTAAGTGGGGATTCAAGTCATTGGCATCCTTATTATACATAATTTTTTTATCTTTACCCAATATTGAGTATTTTATTTTATTAAAATAAATAGGGGATTGTAGAGTATTTTAATAAAATACATATATATATACTACGTTGATATATATATAAACTAACACATACATACATATATGCATAGTCAGTTAGATGTGCATGTGTCCATGTGTTTTTATGATCAAAGGCTTTAGTATCTTAAACAGTGTCTGAACTACTTTAATATCCAAATGGTAAATGACTTTTGATGCTTTACGTTGATTTTACCAAACGGCTACTACACAATCATGTGGGTTGGTAGTTTCTATTGCTCAATGGATAAATGGTTTAATGGTCAATTTCAAATATAAAAGGTTACAGAAATGTTTTGTACAAGAGAGATATATATTCATATGTATCTATGGATATGGTAGATGGTGTGCTTCTGCATCTCTTATTTTTAGGTTGCATTTCAGCAAAACAAAAATACATAGTTTTATTCGTTTTTATATTGGATAAAGAAGATATTAATGGGCAAGTTTCTTGTCATATCAAGTTGTGCAGACTTGATAGGCATACGGCAAGGGTAGCCGAAATGTTGTATCCCGGAGATGGAGTGTTATTTCCTACTGCACCGGGTATTACTCGTAGAGGGCACGTATCGTCTCAAGAGAGCTTTGCGCCTCATCTCGGTCACCTTATTATTAGCTCAAAAGCAATGGTGGAATTGACGGTGATGTTTTTCTATTGCGGTATATTCTTTGAAGGCTATTTCTATATTATTCTCCATCATAGTGGAAACTTCTGGCTCTCCGGTGTGGACGTAGACATATTGCCGAACCACATAGAAATTCTCTGTGTCTCTTTTAATCTTTCTGTTTTTCATATATATTATTTGCATGTGATTGTTTCGATCTAACACTATGTGTATAAGTTTCAATTTACCACATAACTAGTTTGCTTTGATAATAACATTTACTTCTCTCAATTAAAACGGTATTGAATATTATATATCTTAGATGCTATTGCAATCAACTATGGGAAAATATAAGTTTAAGCTTAATGGTTGAGTGTAGTAGAATGAGAGATGCAAAACCTCAATTGGAGTAAGATGCACATTTGTCCTTGTTTTAAAAGAAGTGGCATTGGCATTATGGATAGGAAAAATATATATATATATAAAAACACTATGAAAGAAAGCATGTGATTCATTGCTTCGATTATAGACCACAAATAATATCATAGGCTTTGTATAGTATTTTCCTTTTTCTTTCCATTGTGAGTAGGTTAGTATATGGTCACTTTCTTGAATTATTCTTCAATCATCTTTTCGTATTCCCAAAATCATTGCAAAACATTCATTTATCTCATTGATATGTCACCATTGTTTTTAATGATCATATTATACGCTTACTTAGGCCAGATGATATCATTGACATAAAACCAAACTAGGTTTTCTAATGGGTTATCTGCCCTTGCGGAATTTTTTACTTGCCTAATAACTAAACACATGTCTTGATACAAACATATTATATGAGGAACATTATATTTACACTCGACAGAGCACAAGAAGTGAAAAAGGCATCTTGGGTCAAACCATGTGTGTGGAGCAATCAGAAAAGCAGGGTCAGTCTCGAGTATTTGGAGGTCTGTGACGAATTATTAAAAAGGAGGCCCTTGTACAGGGGTTCGAGAGCAGCGCCGCCGATGTGATTTTTTTTGGGAGGTCTACTTATACATAATTGACGATTTTTTTGGAGTCGACTTAAATATGAGTCTGTTTGTAAAACTTAAACATTGCATAGTGTCTTTTAAATTTCTAAATGGACCTATTTCTAAAACTCAAAAAATTCTTACACTAAATGTGTAATTTTCAAAATTCTATGGGCGTTTACTTTTGAGTTTTATATACATCTATATCAATATATATGTAGTTGACGGCACTAAATTAGGCCATAGAGAGGCCTAAATGTAAAATACTAAAATATCTCAAAATAAAAATGTAATCATAAAAATTTCATGTAGACCCTCAAAATTTTTAGAACTTTGGTGGCCCGGGGCGGTTATCCCTTTTACCTCTCCTTTGGGCTGGACATGCAGAAAAGTAAGTAGATGGGCCCAATATTGGGCTTGATTCTAGCCAACATAGGGGGGTGTTGGGGTTTGTCGTTTGGTTTGGGGGCGGCAAATATAACATTATGTTTTCAACTTTGGCTTAGTTTGGCCCCCACGTGGTGCTTCTCCTTTTTTAAAACAAAATTTCATGTTAATTTATTTGGTAACTAGTTTATGAGCTTTGCAAAAATTGAACTTGGAGCTTTTTTGGAGGGAGCTTAAAAGCTCTAGAATAGAGCTTTTAAAAGCTCAAGGTTGCTTTTTGGTTTCATGATGTCTTTTTGAAGAGTAGTGTGTCACTTGTATAAAATTATCAAAGAACTTAGTAATAAATTTCATAAGTTCCTTTTAAAAAAACTACGTGGGGGCCAAACTAAGCCTTACTGTTATTTACTTGATCAACTGTCAAATATGCGTTTAGCTAAGAAGCACGAGTGCTTCAAAAATGGTGCCGCACGCGCACTTAGTGCGTATGGAGTGCGAGTGCGGCTGGAGTGCGCCTTAGTGCGCGTGTAGTGCGTGTGGACTCCATGTGAGTTCTTGGTTGTGCCCGAGTGCGGCTCGAGTGCGGCAGAGTGCGTCGTGAGTGCGGCTCGAGTGCGGCAGAGTGCGTCGTGAGTGCGTCGTGAGTGCGTCCCGACACTCCGTGAGTGCGGCAACATCTGATTTTTTATATTTTTTTCCAAGGTTTCTTACATTATTTTTACAAATTTTGGGGTTCATAATACAAATATATAAAGAAAGGAGAAGTAAATATAGGTTGAGATACAGTCGCACCTTCACAAACTCACAAATCAGTACTTGTTGGGGATCGTCTCTCCGGCTAGGGTTCACGATGTCTGAATCTCTGCCTCTCTGTTCGTCTCTCTCCCCTCTCTCTGTTCCGTCTCTCTATTTCACACACACACACTCATACACACTAACTCTCGATCTATCTCACGGTTTGTAGCGGCGCAGCTTTGCGCTGGTTCTTGATCGATCGAGATCTACTCTCTCCCTCTCTCTTCAGGATCTTCTCTATCTCTGTCTGTGATATCCAGGTTTGGTTCTCTCACTCTGTTTGTTATTTCGTTTCATTCTTTTTTTTTTGGTAGTCATCTGTTTGTTATTTCTATGATTCCTTGTTGTATGTTTTTTATTCTCTCATTGTTGTTTTCTTGCTAGTTTAATTATATTGTTTATTAGTAAACAAGTAATTTATGTGTATTTTGTGTTTTAATTAGAAAAAAAATAACAATAGTAGAATATTTTGTATATACTATATAGTAATATATAAATGCTATATAAAATATATTTTTAATAATTTACATAAGTACCCCTGCCGCACGCGCACTGGTGATTTTGGGAAAATTGCCGAACTCTCCGCACTCGCGTCCCCGTACTCGCGTCCCCGCATCCGCACTGGTGCTTCCTAGGCGTTTAGTTAATTGAATCAAGATGGATAGTAAAGTCCAGTTTTTCAAAACCAACTCCCAGTCGCCTAACTTACACTACTTTTCTTTCTCCATCTCTTTATACATGCAGCCTCTCTCCCCCTCGTTATACATACAGTCAAGGGCACTATTCAAAATAAAAATAAAAAAGTTTGTTTAAATTGGAATCAATCATATGTTTATAAATTTATTTTTTCTTTATCTTTTCTTTATCAATACTAATATTTAGGTACCTTTTTTTATTGGTTGATAGCGTTTTAGATACATATTTTATTTAGAGATTGAGAAAGAGAGTGTTAAGAGAGGAGAAATGATGAGTAGAGAAAAAAAGATAGGAGGTAAATGCAAAATTTGGAAAAAAAAATTAAAAAATAAAATTGGGAGGGTTTCAAATTGGACCGTTATATAGATGTTAAAAGTTGGGAAGAGTGAGACACACATCAACGGTCTAAAGTATCCTAGTCGTCAAGGCACATACATACACATATAGATATATAGATATATATTTGTATATACATTTTCATTCCCACAATAAAAATTCATATGGATTGACTTGCTATAAGGGACTATTTCTAAATATAAAAAATGATCATGTTTAGTTATTGGACTGTTCGGAAAGAATTGGTTCTATAATTTACAGGTGAACCGGTTCTATAGTTCATGTGTTTGATGAATGTATGTTTCTAGTTTAGGAGTTCGTGTACACTCTAAGGGACTGATTGTGTGCAAGAATCGGTTATGTGGTACGAATAAACCATTTATATGTTTGGATAGCTATGTTTTAGGTACATATAATAGGAACTGGATCTTTATCCAAGTAACATAAAACTATTTTTTTTATAAACACCAATAATGGTAAAAACAGGTTCATATTTTCATTATGCCCAAATAGACCTTAGGGCTTGTTTGAGAATACTCAAATAAGACCCAGTTCAGTTCCATGCCTACTTTTATGAAAACCAACATTCTGTTAGTTTGATAAAGATTCAGTTTCAAGAGTGAGCACGAAATCCTAGGCTCAGAAGAGGCTCGATCTATCAAACACTTGTATTTAAAGAACAATTTATTTGTAAACCACATAATCAGTTCTCTGCATTTCCAAACAGTCTCATAATATCATTATAGGAGTAAGAAATTTGTTCTTGTCAAAATTATATAACCTTTGTTCTCATATAAATCAGATAAAAAATGAAACTTGAATCAAATCATACTAATTCAAAGAATTTCCGAACAAGTTTCATCTTCTATTTTATATTTAAATGCCGACATCACAATATTGGTTCTACAAAACGAAGACATTCATCAAATATTTGAATTCACAAAGCAGGTTCACTGATTACACACAGAGCAGATTCATAGCAAACAGCCCCTAAAAGACTTGGCAAATTAACAGGCATGGCGTACGCACCACTGCTCTAAAATAATATAAAGGATTCCCAGCTGTAGAAATAGTACATCATCGTTGATTTGGTCTTCTAGACCTTAATCAACGGCTTTGATTGCAGCAACATCATGATCAGACAAATCCCAACCACCCATTTGGATAAGATTTATTTTTTTCAGGCACTTTCATCACTGATGACGTTTTCAATACCAAACTGACTTTGGAGCTCGTCCTGTGTGTGGGACAGCAATTGGATGGTCTCTATCTAAAACGTGCTCAAGCGGACCATATGCTACCATAGACCTACTACGTATGAGTCAAAACGCACATTGTTGATAATATAAATTATAAACCATATCTATGCACGTTTTTATACTCTGTGTGCTTAGAAAATAATTGCCTTAAGCAAGACGGAAACATATGAAAATGACTATTGTGATGCAACCTTAGACCTGTTCATGCTACATGTATAGATTTTTCTATATACACTAGGTGCTGCACGTGTTGAATACTACTACGTAGAAATTGATAAATGAAACATAAATAGATAGATTAGCTATACACAAAATATATAAACACACCTATGTAACTTAATCAATTGAATATATGTGTGGATAAACACACAAAATTGAATAGTCTTTATTGTAATAATGTAAATTTGAATAGCCTCTATCGTAGCAAACTAACAATTTATAGATACAAAAAACCTAATCAAGATTACAGTTAAAAAAAAAAAAAAAAAAAGAAACCTAATGAAGATTGAATCTAACAAAACATCAATCCATCATCAACCCCAAATGCCAGCAACTCAAGGATTGCATTCTTTACTCTCTTTTTTTTTGTCTTTTTGTCTTTTTCTTTTCTTTTTTTTCCCCCAAGGGGCTTACCTTGGATAACCTGAATGGGTAAAATTTTGACATTGTATATACCAAACCACTACATTTGTTTCATCAAATACATGACTTGTATTTCAGACAAGTTTGCAAGATTCTACTCCTATAGGATAATCAGAACAACAACTTGATGTGGAAAGGTTCTTACTTGTAGAAGATGAAGAAATTTCATGTGTTTCTTTGCTCTATTGATTTCTTCTCTCTCTCGCCTATTTCTCTCTCTCTCTCTCTCTCTCTCTCTCTCACACACACACACACACACACACACACCCACCCACACAGAGATTAAAAATCTACCTTGAATTTTGAAAGCAAAATTTGTAGTTGAGATTCATAATCAGGCCTCAATTGACTAATTTTGTCTTCTTCTTTTTCCATTGTTGTGCCTGAAATTGCAATTCCATCAACACAAATACTATGCACAAATCACAGTTAAAAACTTAAACAAAATTAGTAGCATAAGAAATTCTATGAACCTATTTAAGAGCAGAATTAAAGTAATAAAGAAATTTATCGCAAGAACAAAAGAAAGAATTTTGATGGCTCATTTTCTTCTTCTTGGGGTTTCTCGTGGACTTCTGAAGCCGTAGTTTTGTTTCTCTTGCCCCTTTTTTTTTAGTTATAAACTTGTAGTTTGAATCGCATATGAGAGACTTAACAGAATTTTTTAAATAATTTCTTAAGTGAAAAGAAATTGGCACATTCTATATAGATAATCCCCTTCCCATCATTTCCAAAAGTACACCAAATTCTTCATACAAACAAGAAGACATCACGATGATCTAATACTGTACATGACATAGATGATACCTAAATCCATCACAAACTTTACAAGTTTACATCTATACACAGTAGTAGGAACTGCTTAACCCAAAAATAGACAATATTACTATTTCACATACATTTGCTTTACACAAAAAACATGTTAAGCATTCTATCATTAGACTCTGTGTATGAATCAAAAGATAATAGCACTTCCTAAGAGTCTAAGACATACTACCGAAAAGTGGAATCGTCTTCATCAGTTTTTAAGCATAAGGTTTAGAAACAGCTACCATGGATATATTTGATTCAGGTGGTGAAGTTGAGACAGACAAAGCATTTGGAGTGTTTGATACTTCAATTGCATCACGCTGCCCTTGTGTTTGTTCCACCATCGATGAAGCGACAACCATGTTCTCTTCTTTGTTTAACTTGTCGGCACCCACCAAAATGTTGTCATCCTGAAACAATGCTTTCTTGACGAATGGATGCGTTGATGGAGAGGCTACTGTAGCAGTAGGAGGGGAATAATTATCAAGGAAGGAGAGATTAAACATTCTTTCCATTTTCCCACTGTAATACTTTTCTTGTGGCTTTACTACAATTTTCACCTCTCCATCACTTTTACTTTTGATGAGTGAGAAGAAATATCTACTTTCGGATCCTACAAAGAGGTAAAAATATATTAGCGACAAGAATATATAAAAATGCAAAAACATGATGTAAACCCTCCTTATGAGTCTCTCATAGAATACATAATGACCAATGTAAAGCACAAATCAGCAACCGAAAATAAAACAACAATTTGAAGTTCTTATAGGTAATATAACGTAGTCATTTGAAGCGTTAACTGATGCCTCAAATCTTTAAGAGTGCTAAATGTAAATCCTGAATCACTTGTCACTCTTTGTAGCTATAGTATTAGGCATTTCCAAAGTAAGAGAATTTGTTGGTATAACTCACATTGTCTAAACTGTGCATTATAGTTATTGCTTTGCATGAAAGCACCTTTTCGGCATCTACCCCAAACATTGTCCCATGTATGGTTCCACTTGGATCAGCCGCCTTAACATGGAGGCAACACTTGTTTGTTATGCAAAAGTGAAGAAAATTAATTACCTTACTGTCGCTCTAGTACTTATAAATTAAAATTTTAAAACTTATACCATGGCACTGCATGTACACCAACACGTTTGCAGATGTTACAGTTAAAAGTATGCATGAAATGAGTAAAGGTTCTTCCATGACAAGCCTCGCAAATCATGTAGTAGAACTTTTGTGTCAGATCAGTCACTTCTAGTGTACACTTCAAAGAGTAGCTTTTCTAATATAACATACATAACACACTATGTTAATATGTTTATTTGTATAAGCACAAATACTATCCTTCAGATAAATTCAAGAAATCCATGATTTATTGATTTAGACTAATAAATAATAAATGAGAACATTACATTGTTGGAAAGATTGGCCAGAGATGCTATCGAAGTGATTTCATGAGGTGCATAGTTTCTTAAGGTATGAGTGAAGGCGTGGAAGCTTTTTGATGCCATAAATTCATTAACTTTGGCAAGATTGCTAGATAACCTGCACAATTAAAAGAGCCTCTAAAGAGTTGAGATAAATTGTTAAAGGAAAAGGTAAACGGAAAATTTTATGAAACAAAGAAGTTCTATCACGTAATACCATTGGGAATATTTGAATTACCATGTGTTTAGTTGGTGCACTTCAAGAGTATCTGGATCAATCACAATTGAACTTTCGCCCATTGTCTCCAATGTAGAGCCTAGGAAATTTGTGGGCACAGAAGCTTTTTATATGATTTTGGTAATATAGACTAAACAAGACACTTAATTACTTACCATCATAAGAAACCACTTTTAAACGCCTGGCAACAATCACCGGTTTTCTTGTCACAGCATTTAACAGGATCATACCCTCATGATCCACAAACTTGTTCCATATTGAAAAACGTATAGGCTTCATTCTGTAACACAAAATATACTTTGTGATCAAATCGGTGTCATGGACCCAAACAATGACCTCAAAACTTTCTAGTCAGTTCATTGGGATATAAATGGTAAAATGAGTAAATTTTCAATAATAAATTGTTAAGGTAAACTTTCAATAACAAATTGTTAAGGTAAATTTAAGTAACAAAAAATTTCATTTACTTAATAACATAAGGACACAAGGAATAATAGTTCAGCAAATAAGAATGGCTAAGTAGTTGCCACATAGAAATGTTAGATAGGTAGTTTCAAACATAAAAGAATGTGTTGTGTATAGTTTATACTAAACAAATGCTCACAAAATGAATCCCAAAAAAAAAGAAAGGAAAATACCAAACTATAATTAGAAATGCTGGTAATCTCAAATAACTATAATTAGTCATCTCTAATAACTAATTTAGAATGCTAACTATAATAGTAAAAATAATAAACTTTTCTTCCTTTAGTTATGAAGAAGATACCTAAAGATACATAATTAAGTAAATATACGTAGTTATGCATATGATCTAAGGGTAATGCTATGTGCACATAAAGTGTACACATAAGGACCTAGGCCATTCATATCGGTGGAGTCCGTGCCTGCATACATGGGACACACATAAATTAATGGCCCAGATCTTTATGTACATACTTTATGTGCACCAATCATTACTCATGATTTAAAAGCAATGGATAAAATTCAAAGATAAGCTACAAAACATGGTAAATGAAGTAGGCAAAGTTAATGTGAATTTCATAATTTTCAATCGTAATCAGCCTTGTATTTGTAGGCAGTAGGTGGTTGGGGTTGAAGGAAAGATAGTGAAAGGAAGGAAAACAGTATGCATAAGGAATGAAAAATGAACAAGAAAGAGTGAAAAAAAGATGAATTACTCAGTGTTTATGATAAACAGTTCTTGTATCCTTGCTCGCCCATATTCTTTAACAGGGTTGAGATGTAGTACTATTCCAATAATATCAACTGCAGAAAGAGTTAATAATTATTCTTTAATATTAATCCTCAAACAATTTTAAAATTCTTGGAACATAAATTAGAAAGAGTTACCAGCCCTAGTAAGGCTATCCTTGTAAGGGTCAAGATTCTCAAACGAGACGAAGGCATCCAATTGAGGTAAGATCATCTCAACATTTTCAGGCACTTCCATAATTAGAAACTCACCAACCACATGTAAAAGAACGTCAAAACCACGAGTGTAAAATGAAAGGCTGTCATAAATATAACAAGAAAGAAAGAACTAAACAATTAGACAACAGAGACTGCAAAATAAAGGAGCAAAAGAAAACAAAAATCAAAACACTGACTAGTAAATGATTAAAACAAGTAAATTTCATTTAAACACACAATCATTCCCAAAAATCATATCACAAACATTACATTTTGAACATGCCAGTTTTCCAAAAATCATACCACAACCTTAAATATTTTTAACCAATTAAACACTGAGCAAGCACACAAAGTCGTGATTGTCCAATCAAAACCCTAACCTTTTCTTCCCTCTTTTTATGGTTTCTAGTATTGATTTCACATTGTCTATGCAAAAATATAGGAGATAATGATTACCAAATCAAACCCCTAAATTGAAAAAAAAAAAAACCAAACCAAACCAAGCCTTGTGTCCCAATCAATTGGGGTCGGCTATATGAATCATTTTTCTCCATTCTGCACGATCAAGAGCTAGATGCTCATTTAAATTATATATATTCATATCTTGTTGCACTACATATTCCCAAGTCAGTCTAGGTCTACCTCTCCCTCTAACCATTCCAGGCACTACGATCTTATCACTCTTTCGCACAGGTGCATCTACAGGTCTTCGTTTCACATGGCCGAACCATCTAAGTCTATTCTCCCTCAACTTGTCCTCAATATGTGTCACTCCTACAGTCTCTCGGATGTACTCATTTCTAATTCTATCTTTCCTAGTCTTACCACATATCCATCTTAGCATCCTCATCTCCGCTACACTCACTTTGCTAATGTGTTGTTTCTTAGTTGCCCAACACTCTGTCCCGTAGAGCATAGCTGGCCTAATAGCTATCCTATAAAATTTTCCTTTCAATTTTACTGGTATTCTCCGATCACATAATACTCCAGAAGCACTCCTCCACTTAAGCCAACCCACTTTAATTCTATGGGTCACGTCATCACCAATCTCTCCGTCTCTACTGATCATTGAACCTAGATAGCAAAAGTGTTCCCTCTTTGGGATCTCATGATCTTCAATCTTCACTGCTTCGTTGTCTCTACTTCCACTGTTGCTAAAAGTACATTCCATGTATTCTGTTTTCGTTCTACTTATCTTTAGCCCCTTAGTCTCCAGTGCTTTTCTCCAAGCTTCTAGTTTAGTGTTGAGTCCCCTTTTAGTCTCATCAACCAAGACAATATCATCTGCGAACAACATACACCATGGGACCTCATCTTGAATGTGTCTAGTCAATTCATCCATAAGTAGGGTGAACAAATAAGGGCTCAAGGCCGACCCCTGGTGTAGGCCTACGGTAATTGGGAATTCGCTTGTTTCTCGGGCTGATGATCTAATTGTAGTAACTGCTTCATCATACATATCCTTCACCACGTCAATATAGCCCTTGGTCACTCATTTCTTCTCTAGCACCCACCAAATTAAATCTCTAGGCACTCTATCATAAGCTTTGTCTAAATCAATAAAAACCATATGTAGATCTTTTTTCTTCTCTCTATACTTTTCCATTAGTCTTCTAAGTAAATAAATTGCTTCCATAGTTGATCTCCCAGGCATAAATCCAAACTGATTTTCTGTCACTGATGTTGCGCCTCTTAAACGATGCTCCATCACTCTCTCCCATAGCTTCATAGTATGGCTCATCAACTTAATACCTCTATAGTTGTTGCATTTTTGTACATCTCCTTTACTCTTATATATAGGCACTAGGATGCTCTTCCTCCACTCATCAGGCATTTTTCTAGTCATTAAAATCCTATTAAAAGATTTTGTAAGCCAAGATGCCCCCACATCTCCCAAGCATTTCCAAACCTCAATGGGGATCCCATCTGGGCCTAAGGCCTTGTTGGTTTTCATCTTCTTCAAAGCAAAATCCACCTCAAACTTCCTTATTCTCCGATAGAATCTGTATTCTCTAGTTTCATCGTAACTTCCAGTTTCTTCTTCCATTGTGTTATCCATATGTTTTTCATTCAGCAACTTCTCAAAATAGCTCTTCCACCTTTCCTTAATCTCTTCGTCGTTCACTAATACCCTAGAGTCATCGCTTTTTATACACTTAACCTGATTAATGTCTCTTGTTTTCCTTTCTCTCGACTTAACAAGCTTATAAATACATTTTTCTCCCTCTCTAGTGTCTAGTTTGGTGTAGAAGGCGTCATAGGCTTCCATTTTAGCAACTCTAATTGTCCTTTTAACCTCCTTATTTGCACATTTATAGCTTTTGAAGTGTTCCTCACTTCTATCATTTTGCCACTTCTTAAAGCAATCCTTTTTGGTTTTTACTGCAGCTTGTACCTCTTCATTCCACCACCAAGTATCTTTAGAAGCCAAACCTCTTCCCTTCGACTCTCCGAGGACCTCCTTCGATATTCTCGTGATGCACCTTGCCATTCTATCCCACATAGTATTACTTCCATCTTCCAAATTCCAAGGTGCTTCTGCATATATTCTCTCTTAGAATATTGCTAGTTTCTCGCCTTTAAGGTTCCACCACCTAGTTCGCGGGTTTATAGGGTCTTTTCTAGTACGACATTTTCCTTTTATATGGATATCTAAAATAGTAAGTCTATGTTGAGATGTTAAACACTCTCCTGGGATGACCTTACAGTCTTTACATACTAAGCAGTCTGCCTTTCTCACAAGGAACAAATCGACCTGGCTTCTATTAGATCCACTCTTAAAGGTTATCAAGTGTTCTTCCCTCTTTTTAAAAAATGTGTTTGCTACTACAAGATCATATGCTACTGCGAAATCTAAAATACTCACCCCTGCCTCATTCTGATCTCCAAAACCATAACCCCCATGCACCCTCTCATATCCAGTTCTATCTTTGCCTACATGGCCATTAAAATCTCAACCTACAATTATCTTCTCTCTTCCCGGTATTTCTTGCATTAAAGCGTCCAACTCATCCCAGAATTGTCTTTTAGTGTGATCATCCAATCCTACTTGGGGCGCGTATGCACTAGTCACATTAATTATATCCACTCCACCTACCAGTTTGATAAGCAATATTCTGTCTCCTTTCCTCGTGACTGTCACAACTTTATCCTTGAGGTTCTTGTCAACCACGATTCCGACACCATTTCTATGCCTATCTTTCCCTGTATAGAATATCTTATACCCGGTCTTTTATACCTCCTTAGCTTTTTCTCCAACCCACTTTGTTTCTTGTAAACATACTACATTAATTTTCCTTCTAATCATAGTGTCTACTAGTTCCATAGCTTTACCTGTTAAGGTTCCTATATTCCAAGTTGCTAACCTAAGCCTATAGTTTAGACAATAAAGAAAGAACCAGAAAAGAACTTGTGATGAATTTGAACCACATCTAGGGATGGCAACGGGGTGGGTATGGAACGGGGGAACTATATCCCGACCCCGCCCCGCCTAACCAAATCTTCTCCCCAACCCTGCCCCGCTAGAAGTTGTTCTTCTCCGATACCCGACCCCACCTGCATCAAGCTAACCCGTTTCCCATCCCGACCCCGCCCAAAATGTCAGATATTGACTTGTGAGAACTGTAATGCTATCAAATGCTTTTCACTTAGACATGTACTACATTTTGAAATCCTCTGAAATTATGGTCTTTAGTTGACCATGTGTTATCTTTAGGATTCAAAGAAGTCCCTAAACGTGTACTGTCAGTAGTTACGATTAAACTAATCGGGCATAACTTTTCATCCACTTGCCATAAAGACTTCTTTCCTATTAGCACATGGTTCACTCAGAATTTGAAATTTTTGGTCATTTTGGCTTCATTTTATAGGGAAATTCCACTCATGGCTAGCACGCACACTACCGATGTGGGATAAAAGAACATAAAATGAGTGTATAGCCAGGGTATGCCGGGTTTGCTCTTGTGATACCGAACCCACCCCTAACCCGCAGTGGGTATAATATTTCTCCCCCATACCTGCCCCTACCCCATTTAAAAGTTTCCCAAACTCGCCCTATTAGGGTAGGGTAGGGTAGGGTAGGGTAGGGGCGGGGTGGGGCGGGGCTGGACAGGGCAGGGCAGGGCGCACAATAATCGGGAAAATTGCCATCCCTAACCACATCAAAACCCTGGCTTATTTGTTAGACGTCTAGGCATATTGACTAGCCTTCTGTGTGTATACCTGGTTTGGTTGATACCCCAACCAAACTGGCACCAGAGTGGATGTTGGTAGTATGTCCGGGCACACATGGGATATATGTGTGGGTGTACCATGGAGGGTAGCCAAGTGGTGAACTTAGGAAATTGAATAACGAATCGTACATAAAAATAAGAGAATCATTGTTAGTAAAATTTCCTATGGGTTAAAGAATATAAAATGTTGATTTCCTCATTTGTTGTTCTTTTCTTATGCATTGTATTGGGACGTGTAGTGAGTAAATTGTGATAATGATCCTTCCTATATCTTAGTACAAGTAGTTTTGCATATTCTTGTAGTATTTTGCTGTTATTAATCTTGTGGTTGCAGGATGGTGGGTCCACTAACATTTTGCAGGTTTTGACTCACCATGGGACGTTAGGTAAGTATTATTTTATTTAAATTCGGGTGAGAACTGCATGGCCACCACATAAAGGGAAACTACCGCTCGTCCCAATATGTGAAGTGGAACTACTCTCTTGCCCAAGTTAATATTTTGTGTGGTAGTTAAAGGGTCAACGGGTGATCCTGAAGCTATGTGTGTGTGGTTTAACTCTTACCAGTCATGTGACTGACCCGTGAGTTTTTTCTCGCGGGTGCGTTCTTGTTGGAGCGTAGCCGATCAAAATTTGCAGGGCTAGTAGGGAGATCGTGGTACTTGGCAGCAGGGGGCATGCGGAGTCTTGTGCTGTTTTCCTTATTCGTTTTTTTTTTAATTATCACTTTAGAGAGTTTAGAAATAAGATTTCTGGCATTGTGGGCCATTTAACAATTTAAGATATTGTTTAAGTGAAGTGTTTTTGTTTTTTTTTTTTTTTTTTTTTTAGATTCTTATTAAGTTTTTGGAGTTGGATTTAAATCTTGGTTTGAATTTTTGGTGGGATGTTGACCGTTGCTTTAGCTAATGTGAGTAATGATTTATTTTTGGTTTAGACTGTGTGATGTTATTTATTGCAAGCACCTTGATGATTGGACAGCTGGATATTGGTTGAGGGTTCTCTCTTGACTAATAATTGGTTGTCTGAAAATTGGGGTGTGACAGATAAATTTTTTTTTACAACAATGAACGATCAAATAAGAGGCCAAAAAAAAAACCATTAAAAAAAACAAAAAAAACCTTACAACTTGATGCTTGCTTGGGTTCCACAAACAGAGAGAAGTATAAGAAGAGTGAGAGATGGTTCAAAAAATACTCACCTGTCACAGTAATAGGTACACACACACACACACACATACACACACACACACACACACACACCTTATGTTGTCTAAATAATGTTTTCCACCTCATCATGCCAAATACAACTATCAATTCTCTATATAATACAGGTAAAAATCACACAAGACAAAAAACGAAAAGAATAGTCTAAATGATTTATTTTCTTAGAAGGTAAAGGTTGTTAATAATTTCAAAATCAAACATGCAACCAATGAAGCAACTAAAGAGGTATTTCTAGTGTTGTTCAGGTACAATCAATTTTCCAGTGTATACATAACACAACCTTAAATACTTTAAACCAAAACACTCAGCAAGCACACAAAGTCATGATTGTCAAATCAAAACCAAAACTTTCTCTTCCCTCTTTTTGTGGTTTCTAAAAAAAAATCATAGTTTATTTGGACAACAAAGACATGACCAGAAAAGCACTTTTGCTAAATTTGAACCACATCAAAACCCTAACCTGAAAACACCTTTAATATGTAAAAATCATGTGTTTAAACAACCAAAAAAAGGATAGAAAAGCTTACTATTTGAATACTTGAGAGTTATTGACTCGTTATTCACCTTCTCGTTAAACCGTCACCTCCCCTTTATTTCACTAGTTTTTTTTATAAGTAAACCTAATTTCAAAATACCCTAATATTTTTACAACAATAAGCGATCAAATAAGAAGGAATAAATCCTAATTTCAAAATACCCTAAATTTTTTATTTTTTACAACAATGAACAATTAAATAAGAAGAAATAAACCCTAGTTTCAAAATACCCTAATTTTTTTTTTACAACAATGAGCGATCAAATAAGAACGAAGTGGGAAAAAAACCCATTTAAAAAAAAAAGCAATGCCTCGATGGTTGGGTTCCACAACTTGAGA
The DNA here is from genome assembly GCA_033977485.1 of Hydrangea macrophylla. Classification (NCBI taxonomy): domain Eukaryota; kingdom Viridiplantae; phylum Streptophyta; class Magnoliopsida; order Cornales; family Hydrangeaceae; genus Hydrangea; species Hydrangea macrophylla. The sequence continues at coordinate 56,117,890 of CM066988.1, read as the reverse complement.
GCAGAAGCATAAGAACTCTTGGTAAAAAAGAATACGTACTCACCTCTCACATTGAGGAAAGTGCAGAGAGTCAGTTGTTGCTGCTGGGGAGATTTGCTGGAGTAGTGATGGTCATCTTCATCTTTTCCACTTTCTCTCTCTCTCTCTCTCTCTCTCTCTCTCTCTCTCTCTCTGGATGATATTGAGAATTTGATACACAGCCTTCCAAATTTCTATGATGTGATTACCTGCCAATATTCACATAGGACGGGCCCACATCTTAGTCTCCAATGTCACATGGCCCGGTCCCACTTCTTGGTCTTGTTCACGTCAAAGCTGGAGAACTGAGAAGGTGATAGTTTAGATGAGTTTAAAAGGTCATAAAGGAAAACAAAAGGGTAAAGAAGTCAATACACTGTAGCAATCTACAGTGATTCATTGTTCATTGCCATATTCTCTTCTTATATAGTAATAGATATCAGAGTTAGACTTCGTGATTTAAAATTTACAAGAGTCTACAAAACTTTTGATTGTTAACAACCATATTCCACTCTAAAAAGTTTAAGCTTTTATTTGAGAGATTTGAAATATAATTATTTATTCAATTGTCCCCTCAGTTGTGAACCATGTGAGTGGGCTCGTCCACGTGAAACTCTCCTTACATATGGCCCTTCATGGGTGGTCCATCCCTATAAATATATTGTATTTGTAAATGGGAAGGCGCCTTGATTCAAAAACGGGACTTTCTGGCTCCAATAAGTATTTGATGAGCATGCATCACACTCAATCATTGTTGGCGCTTCATTTGTAATTATAGGAAATTTAATTACCTAAATATCATAATAATTTCCATATACATGCAATGCAACAATGAACTAAGCACTTAATCGAGCATGATTTGCAGCTATGTCATAATACCAAAGGAGGAGGCTGATTGTATTAGGAGTGGTGGAGAGATTTAAGCAGCTAAAATCATGTTTGTTATATATTTGTTTAAGATTGGTGGAGAGAATATAATCTGTTGCTTGTGATTTGTTAGAGATTGGTGAAAATATATGTTAACATGACCCCTCAAGTGAAGCAGTGCAACCTGTTGAAGTTGTTGAAAACGAATGGTAGCAAGTCCCTGGGTATAAATATCAATTCTTTGATCATGAGTCCCAACTAAACAAATTAACAAGAACATATCCAAAAATCACATTTTCACGAGCACAATGATAGTCGACCTCCGCGTGTTTAGTGCGAGCATGATAAATAGGGTTAGAAGCTAAAGAAATTGCACCAACGTTATCATCATAAATTATTAGAGGAACAGAGAGATATCAATTCATGATAGCTCAACAAGAGTGTGAGCTAGGACCTATATTAAGATTCAATACTGGAATGAGCAATTGTAACTTATTCCGTAGCATTAATCCAAGAAATTAAGTATGGTCCGAAGAAAACACAATATTTTCTAATATATCTATGTGTATCAAGATCACTTGCCCAATCCGCATCGGAATAAAAACTAATGACGACGCACCACGTTGAAAATGAGGCTCATGATTAATGGAACCTTTGACAAATTGAAGAATGTGTTTCACTGCAAGCCTATGCAGCATGCCTGGGCAATGTAAAAATTGTCTAGCTAGATTGACAGCATAGGAAATATTAGGTCGTGTGAGAATAAGGTTTTGAAGTGCCACAACTGTGCTTTAATATATTAGATGGTCAGGCACCAACATATACAGATAATTTTGAATATAGAACAACAGGATATTTAAGAGGTTTGGAATCATCCATTTTGATGTTGTAATGGTGGTCCAAACCATACTCCGACTAATACACATTTAAGTCAATAGTGTTAGCCTTGAATTTCTTTAAGTCATTATATATGTTTGTTTTGACGATGACAAATCTATTGATAATAGAATGTTTTTATTTGTTCTATTCTAAACTATTATCAAGTTATTTTCATTTGCTAATCTCTTGAATTATGCACTTAAATGTTCTATCTTTGTTTGAGTTCATGAGATAGCATATCGTAAAGCCCAACAATGATGGAGCTCAACAAGGATCAAGCTTGAAGACTTGAAGATTTTTCATCCTTGGTTGAAGACTAGGATTTACTTATAAAGCATTTTGATCAATCACTCACAGGGGCTCAAGTAACATTAGTTGGACTTTAGCATCCTTACTCTCACACTTTGTAATAACCTGCATTTTTATTTATTTGTATTGTCATATACATTGTCTACTTTTATTTTAATTACAATTCTTATGTGTAGGATTTATTTCTTGCTTGATTTCATATTTGAAAATTTTGTTGGGGTCAAACTGCGATTTTATAAAATTTAGCAACACCTGTGTTAGATTTCAAAACTGCATTTCAAAACGGTGAAAATGTTTACTTTTAACTCAATCAGTGTTTTTATAAAACCGGGAAATCATTTCCTACATTAAAATGAATTTTCTGTATTTTTGTGGTGAACACCACGTCGCAAAAATACCAGTTTACTTTCAAAACTGTCCGCGCCATGTTGAACTTACACAGATTTTGGAAGTGATGTAAAGCAAGATTTGACATTTGCTTTATTTCTAATTATGGAAACTAATGATTAGTTAGGGCTTTGTTTGGCTAGGAAATATGTGAGTGTCTCATTCTTGTGCCAAAAGTTGATTTTTCCAAACATCTCAAGATTGACCCCTAATAGTCTAAACCACCCTTTCAAAACTCCTATAGCTGATATAATTGTGCAGGGTTTATTAAGTGAATTTAGAGAATTAGTAATGAAATTCAATTTGTTGAGTGTTTAGGAATTTGCTTGGCCACCAAGTTCCTCTTTGGGATTTCTATATATGCTACACTCTCACACACACTCCTTTGGTTCATCCTTTATTGAAGACTGAAAATTCAGAGAGAGCTTGAGAGAGTTCTACAGAATATTTTAAGAGAGAGAAGCTTAACTCCATAGCCAAACTTGTATTGGGTTTCTTGATTTAGTTATCTTTCTCAACAAATCTCTTTGCTTTTGATCAAGGTGAGTATTTTAAGCTCACTCTAAATGTAATTCTATGCTTAGTTACTGATTGTGTATATGTATAGATGAACCACCATTGCTAATTTTGTCCATGGAAGCTTGAACTTCAAAATCATAATTTTTCAAACTCAATCAAAATCTGTTTTCTTAGATGATTATGAAAGATTACGGTATATATAGACTATGTTTAAAGTATTGAGGCCTAATTTGTTCATAGGAGAAAGTATATTAGAAATCAAATTTTAACATCTTTTAGTTTTTCATACAATTAGAGAGATATGGTTTGATTCATGTTAAAATAGTTGTGGATTCTTACTCGTGAAAAATCAAAGAGAATCATATATTGCATGACAAGTATACTTACAGAATTGAAAATGGGTCAGAAAGACCCTGAATTTCTGAAACAGAGCAGTTCCAGCGAGGAAGTTGAAGCCTCTGCTTCATATTGCGCGAGCGGCCCGTGCGAGCGAGGATCACGCGAGCGGCCCGCGACCCGCGCGCACGATCTTCCTGTATTCTGGCAGAAGGAAAAGTTTTTATAATAAAAAGGGAAAATCAGGCATATCGCGCGAGCGGCCTGCGCGCTCGACTTCTGGCAGTTTCTAGCTTTGCTTGATGTGTGATAAGGGACTGTCTGGGATAAATTTATATACTGTTTGGGTACTGTTTGGGAAATTTATTAAATCAGAGTCTTAATTTGTTATGCTTGAACGATTAAAACGATGTATTGTGACTTATCAATACTTGTACGTACATTGTTCCTTTAATTCAGTGATTTACTTTATGTCTAAAGTTTCATGACATACATGTGGAGTCAGTTGTACATGCATGGTGAGTGTGAATATTGGTCAGTGTGGAAAAGAGTAATGGTCAGTGTGGCATAGTGAGTGCGGTTGAGATTGTGTTGTGGACACTCCCTGGTAAGTGAGTACCAAAGTGTGTTGTGATTGAGATTTCAGCGAGGGTGTCTTTGAAATACGATGGTGGCAAAATTGGACACTCCCTGACGACCATGGTAGCGTCAAAGTGTGTGAAGCCCAACTTGGACATTACATGGCACCCATGGTAGTGCTAAAGTGTGGCCTACGGACACTCCCTGATACACGAGTCTGGATACTGCGTGAGGGTGCCTCCGGTATTTGCATGGCAGATTAGGTAGTCAAAGTGTGAGGCATTGGACACTCCCTAGTACCCCGGACCAAAGTGTGAGGCAAACTGGACATTCCCTGGCACCCCTGTGCTAAAGTGTGGCTATCGGAGATACTGGTGTGTGATAGTGGATTGTCGGGTATTGTTGAGAGAAAAGAGTCGGTAAGATGAGATGGGTGTATTGTTCTCATACACGGTCACATATATGTGTATTATATCTTTTAAATAATATTGTGCTTGTCTCCTAAAATGAACTCCTTGCTTTAATATAAACTTGTTGAATTAATCGGGAAATGGTAAATGAGCATGTGTTACATTCAAAGTTATGTTTTTAATACTCACCAGCTTCTTGAAGCTCACGGCGTTGATGCGCCCTGGACATTCGTGTTCAGGCTTTTCAGGTTATGATATTGTTGGACCGTATGACTATGCAAACTGAGAATCCCTGCTGGAAAGAGAATTAATTTTATATGTTTTAAGTTATAAATTTGGGTTGTAATAAGGATGACTGTAATAGACAATAGTTATTGTTTTGATTTAAGGCAGTTTGTGCCTTTAGAGACCCCGTGCTGTAATATGAAATAAGTTAGAAAAATATTTGTAAGCTTTGATTGCTCTACTCTGATTATGTTTTGTTGTTTGACGTTTGGGACGGAATTATCCTTCAAACTGTCGCGACCTACGGGTCCATAAAGGAAATTAAACGCTTTCCATATTTATGCTACGTCGGGGCGTGACAGGATTTAGTGGTATCAGAGCCAGGTTATTATTTATCTCAAGATAGTTTAGCCAGGTTAGGGTTTACCAATTTAGACCCGATTCTACGATCTGTTAGCTTAAGCTTCACACACCCGATGTTAAGACAGGGAGGATACACTCAGAACCCAAACGCCTAAGATTATCTCTTTCCTGACTTAAGTTAGAACCTTTTTCAGGTATGGATCCAGCTCAGCCTCTCTTTGTACCTGACGCTTTTGGAGGGCATTGGGTTACTGTGGGAGCGATAGTACCGGCTTCTGCAATACTTTATTTCACCACTATTGGGCAGCGTGCAGCTGCTACCGTCGATTTAGATCTCTGGCACCAGATTCATGTGTTAGGACTGGTCGACTTGTCCCGTGCCCGCCTCGAGATTCTGTACTTTATCGAGATCCAGCGCTTAGTGCTTGTAGAGATGGTTTGCTGGGTTAACAGCGATGCCTTCTATTTACCTCTTGAGGTTCAGGTTGTGCAGGCTCACCTTGCACAGCTAAAGATGCCTCCACCAATCGTCCCCGCTATTGAGGATGATGGTGACAGTGACGTTGTGCTTGCTCCTATTATCGAGGACGCTGAGGAGGATGGCATAGGTTGGGACGACTTCGCAGTTGACCTTGAGAAGGCACTAGCACTCGAGCAAGCTTTGCCAGAGGCAGATGCCCCTGGACCTACTTCGTTGTTGACCTCACATAGCTGTAATTTTGGGGCAGGCCCCTCTCATGTTCAGCGACTTCATCAGGCCGAATCGCTTGACCTTTTGATGACTACCTATGGCGATGATTGACCGTTTAGATGTCGCTTTGTATATATTTACCATTTTTTGACTAGTAGCTCTATTCTCTTTTTGCAAACTGTAATTACATGCATTAGAAATTAGGGCAATGACCCCATTTTTTTGGCAATAACTCTTGCATGGACAATGTGTGTCCTAACCTATATAGATAGAGTAGGCATTGACCTGATCATACACACTTTTTGTATCAACTTGACAAGAAGTTATATATAAAATATACTCTTTTGAATATTGTCGTCATTTAAATTGCTTCATGCATGTTTCTTATCCTACTATCACTATCATGCATAGAATGGCTGGAGGACTAAGGAGGAACAGGAATTTGATCGAGGGAGCACCTGAGGCTGCCGATCCCACAGGAATGTTTGAAGCTTTCGTCATACATCTCGAAAGGGTTAGCAATCAGAATGATAACCGACGAGACCGCCATACTGAAGATAAGTTGTTAGAAAGATTCCGTGCGCTAAGGCCTGAGCAGTTTGCGAGTACCGCAGAACCATGGAAAGCAGAATAGTGGTTAAGACAGATGGACCGTATGTTCGAAGCTGCCCAATGCAATGAGATGGACAAGAGGAGATTAGCTACCTTTCAATTAACCGATGCTGTCACAGATTGGTGGGATTCAGTCATAGCTACTATCGGGAATGGAGCTGCAATGGGAATGACGTGGAATGCATTCAAGGGGAGATTTTTGGAGAAGTATTTCCCGGATATAGAAAGGCACCGAAGAGAGAACGAGTTCATGGATCTGACGCAAGGAACCAAGTCGGTGCAAGAGTACACCACACAGTTCGAGAGATTGTCTCAGTTCGCCCCTCACATGGTTGATACTGAGGAAAAGAGGAACCGTAAGTACAATCAAGGGCTGACACCGCAAATTCGCCGCCTGACTCTCGGTCACCTAGATAAGTCGTTTGAGGGATTGGTTGGCTTGGCTACTGATCTGGAAGAGGATGCTCGAGTGAACCGTAAGCCATTCGAATTTTGGCCACCTCAAAGGGGTAACTTTGGAAATAGACCACCAATGAATCATACCCAAGGGCAGAAGAGGAATTTTGATAGAAGGAAGAGGACCCAAGCTATCACCCATCTGACTCAATCTCGAGTAGGAGAAGGGAGTAATGCTGGGAAATGCTTCAACTATGGCAACCCCGGTCATCTAGCTCGAGATTGTAAGGCACCAAGGCGTGCTGCTCAGCAAGGCATAGTCTGCTACAACTATGGTGAACTAGGTCACATCAGCAAGTTCTGTACTGCCCCTAAGCAAGTGACTTATGGTCAACAGAATCAGACTGACGTGAATGCTATTATTCCTGATGCAGCTAGATATGACGGAACTGTTTATGAAGAAGGAGATTATGGAGAAACTCCACCTGATAAACAAGCAGTGGAAGGTACATTGACTCTGTTTAACTACCAAGTTAAAGTTTTATTTGATACGAGTGCTGCTCTTTCATTCATATCTGTTAATACGATTCGGAGATTGGGTATCTTACCTCATCGTTTAGAGAAAGCTTTGAGGGCTACCTCACCATTAGGAGCCGCAGTCAGATTAGGACACGTGTGTAAGGATTGTCCTTTCCGGCTAGGAGACCGTGAAATCCCGACAAGGTTGATTGTCCTATCAAATAAGGAGTTCGATATAATCCTAGGAATGGATTGGCTCTCTCAGAATCAAGTAAAGTTGGACTATGCGAGGAAGAGAATTACATTCTTCGACAATGAGAATCGACCCTTTGATTTTCAATGTAACCCTTCGGGAGATATGTTCCTCACTAGATGTTTGGCAAACATCGAAGTTGTCAGTACAGAAGTGACAGTGTTGTCTATACCTGTAGTCAAGGACTTCGAAGAAGTATTTCAAGACATTTCTGGTTTACCGCCCGAAAGAAGTATAGAGTTCTGTATTAAGCTTATATCGGGTACCGTACCGATCACCAAGGTTCCCTACAGAATGGCCCCCACAGAATTGTTGGAATTGAAAGAACAAGTTCAAGAGCTCGAGAACCTAGGTTTTGTACATCCTAGTACATCACCTTGGGGAGCACCAATGTTATTCGTGAAGAAGAAGGATGGGACGCTCAGGTTGTGTATCGATTACAGAGAACTGAACCGCGTGACTATCAAGAATAAGTATCGCTTGCCTCGGATTGACGACTTATTTGATCAACTACAAGGAGCTACGATATTTTCCAAAATAGACCTAAGGTCGGGATATCATCAGTTGAGGGTACGGAAGGAAGACATACCTAAGACTGATTTCAGAACCCGATATGGTCATTATGAATTTCTGGTGATGCCGTTTGGAATGACGAATACCCCGGCAGTGTTTATGGATCTGATAAACAGAGTGTTCAAGCCTTATTTGGATCAGTTTGTCATCGTCTTTATAGATGATATTTTGATCTATTCTAAGTCGGGAGAAGAACACGAGCAACATCTACGGATTGCGATGCAGACGAAGGACCACCACTTGTATGCCAAGTTCAGTAAGTGTGAGTTCTGGTTGCAAGAAGTGAAATGTTTGGGACACAAGGTGTCATCTCAGGGGATTTCTGTGGATTCATCCAAGATAGATGCTGTGTTAAACTGGGTTAGGCCGAGCAACCCTACAAAAGTTCAGAGTTTTCTTGGACTCACAGACTATTACAGAAGATTTGTTTAAGGGTTTTCAAAAATAGCTGCACCATTAACTGGGTTGACAAGGAAGAATTTGAAATTCGAGTGGACAGAGAAGCATGAGCATGCCTTTCTAGAGTTGAAAGAGAGACTTACTACCGCACCGGTACTAGCTATACCCAAGCCTGATGAGAAGTTCACTATCTTTAGTGACGCGTCATATCAAGGATTGGGGTGTGTACTTATGCAAGATGGCAGAGTTATCGCCTATGGATCTAGACAACTGAAGCCGAATGAGTTGAACTACCCCATTCATTATTTGGAATTGGCGGCCGTAGAATTCGCACTCAAGATTTGGAGATATTATCTCTACGGTGAGAAGTTGGATTTATTCTCCGATCACAAGAGTCTGAAATATTTGTTCACACAGAAAGAGTTGAACATGAGGCAACGCAGATGGATGGAGCTGATCAAAGATTACGACTTCACATTAGAGTACCACCCTGGTAAAGCTAATGTGGTCGCTGATGCTCTAAGTCTGCAGATTTGTGAGACGATCGCCTCCTTAATGGTTAGAGAATGGCAAGCATTGGAGACGTTGGCGGAGTTCGATGTACAGAGTGCTGAAGAAGAAGAAGGATAAATTTTGGATGTCTTATCCTACAGCCTGTTCTTATCGACCACATTATTGGAGCTCAGAAAGAAGATGAGAAGTTTCAGACATGGTTCGTGAAGATGTCAGAGAAAGATCCGACCGAATAGAAGGTGGGAAGTGACGGAGGGTATCGATGCAGAGGCAGATTATGTGTACCAGATTGTGGGGATTTGAGAAATGATATTCTGGCAGAAGCACATAAGTCAAGATATACAGTTCACCCGGGAGGAACGAAAATGTACAAGGATTTGAACAGAAATTTCTGGTGGGAAGGTATAAAGAAGGATGTGGCCGAATTTGTGTCCAAGTGTTTGACGTGTCAGCAAGTTAAGCCTGAACATCAGAGACCGTCGGGATTGTTGCAACCGCTACTTATTCCAGGATGGAAGTGGGAGCACATTACCATAGATTTTGTAGTAGGATTACCTCGATCGCAGCAGAATCATGATGCCATTTGGGTAATTGTGGATCGATTGACAAAATCAGCTCATTTCATTGCTTATAGTATGACATACTCGGTAGAAAGAATGAGCCAGATGTACATACAACAAGTTGTGCAACTTCACGGTGCACCTGTGTCAATTGTGTCAGACCATGACGCACGTTTTACTTCTGGATTTTGGGAAAGTCTGCAAGAAGCCATGGGAACCTCGCTCAAGGTAAGCACTGCTTTTCACTCGCAGACAGATGGGCAAACTGAGCGTGTCAATCAGATCATGGAAGATATACTTAGGGCTTGTGTTATTGATTTTGAAGAATCTTGGGAAACACACTTGCCGTTGGTTAAATTTGCCTATAACAACAATTATCACACGATTATCGGGATGGCTCCATTCGAAGCATTGTACGGACGACCATGTCGTTCTCCATTGTGTTGGGCAGAGGTTGGGGACGCAGAATTGTTGGGACCAGATTTGGTTAGAGAAACCAAAGAAAAGATTTCTTTGGTCAAGGAAAGGATGGAAACCGCTCAAAGCAGGTATAAGAGTTATGCCGATCGACACCGGAAAGATTTGGAGTTTAGCATCAGAGATCACGTACTTTCTAAGGTATCACCGACCCGAGGAGTAGTATGCTTCGGTCTCAAGAGAGGAAAGTTAGCTCTACATTTCATCGGACCGTTCGAGATTTTGGAACGTGTTGGGAAAGTGACTTATCGGCTGGCGTTACCACCGAAGATGTCTGGGGTTCACAATGTATTTCATGTGAGTATGCTGAGAAAGTACATACGAGATCCCTTGCACGTGGTTAGTTATGACGATATTGAGACAAGTCATAACATATCTTACAAGGAAAGACCTGTGAAGATTCTCGATCAAAGTATCAAGAAGTTGAGAAATAAGGACATTCCGTTGGTGAAGGTTCAATGGAATCACCATGACGAGAATGAAGCCTCGTGGGAAGTTGAAGTTGAGATGAGGAAGAAGTACTTGGAGTTGTTTCAGGACTAGTTAGTCTTGATTTCGGGGACGAAATCCTGTTTAAGGGAGAGAGGGTGTAATAACTTGCATTTTCATTTATTTGCATTGTCATATTTAATATACATTGTCTACTTTTATTTTAATTACAATTCTTATGTGTAGAATTTATTTCTTGCTTGATTTCATATTTGAAAATTTTGTTGGGGTCAAACTGCGATTTTATAAAATTTAGCAACACCTATGGTAGATTTCAAAACTGCATTTCGAAACGGTGGAAATGTTTACTTTTAACTCAATTAGTGTTTTATAAAACCGGGAAATCATTTCCTACATTAAAATGAATTTTCTGTATTTTTGTGGTGAACACTGCGTCGTGAAAATACCAGTTTACTTTCAAAACTATCCGCGTCATGTTGAACTTACACAGATTTTGGAAGTGATGTAAAGCAAGATTTGACATTTGCTTTATTTCTAATTATGGAAACTAATGATTAGTTAGGGCTTTGTTTAGCTAGGAAATTTGTGAGTGTCTCATTCTTGTGCCAAAAGTTGATTTTGCCAAACATCTCAAGATTGACCCCTAATAGTCTAAACCACCCTTTCAAAACTCCTACAGCTGATATATGTATATACGTATGTAATTGTGCAGGGTTTATTAAGTGAATTTAGAGAATTAGTAATGAAATTCAATTTGTTGAGTGTTTAGGAATTTGCTTGGCCACCAAGTTCCTCTTTGGGATTTCTATATATGCTACACTCTCACACACACTCCTTTGGTTCATCCTTTATTGAAGACTGAAAATTCAGAGGGAGCTTGAGAGAGTTCTACAGAATATTTTAAGAGAGAGAAGCTTAACTCCATAGCCAAACTTGTATTGGGTTTCTTGATTTAGTTATCTTTCTCAACAAATCTCTTTGCTTTTGATCAAGGTGAGTATTTTAAACTCACTCTAAATGTAATTCTATGCTTAGTTACTGATTATGTATATGTATAGATGAACCACCATTGCTAATTTTGTCCATGGAAGCTTGAACTTCAAAATCATAATTTTTCAAACTCAATCAAAATCTATTTTCTTAGATGATTATGAAAGATTACGGTATATATAGACTATGTTTAAAGTATTGAGGCCTAATTTGTTCACAGGAGAAAGTATATTAGAAATCAAATTTTAACATCTTTTAGTTTTTCATAAAATTAGAGAGATATGGTTTGATTCATGTTAAATTAGTTGTGGATTCTTACTCCTTGTGAAAAATCAAAGAGAATCATATATTGCATGACATGTATACTTACAGAATTGAAAATGGGTCAAAAAGACCCTGAATTTATGAAACTGAGCAGTTCCAGCAAGGAAGATGAAGCCTCTGCTTCATATCCCGCGAGCGGCCCACGCGAGCGAATCGCGCGAGCGACCCGCGGGCGCGATCTTCCTGTATTCTGGCAGAGGGAAAAGTTTTTATAACAAAAAGGAAAAATTAGGCATATCGCGCGAGCGACCCCTCGCGCGAGCGGCCCGCGCGCGCCACTTCTGGCAGTTTCTAGTTTTGCTTGATGTGTGATAAGGGACTGTCTGGGATAATTATATACTGTTTGGGTACTGTTTGGGAAATTTATTAAATCAGAGTCTAAATTTGTTATGCTTGAACGATTAAAACGATGTATTGTGATTTATCAATACCCGTACGTACATGGTTCCTTTAATTCAGTGATTTAATTTATGTCTAAAGTTTCATGACATACATGTGGAGTCAGTTGTACATGCATGGTGAGTGTGAATATTGGTCAGTGTGGAAAAGAGTAAATGTCAGTGTGGCATATTGAGTGCGGTTGAGATTGTGTTGTGGACACTCCCTAGTAAGTGAGTACCAAAGTGTGTTGTGATTGAGATTTCGGTGAGGGTGTCTTTGAAATGCGATGGTGGCAAAACTGCACACTCCCTGACGACCATGGTAGCGTCAAAGTGTGTGAAGCCAAACTTGGACTTTCCCTGGCACCCATGGTAGTGCTAAAGTGTGGCCTACGGACACTCCCTGATACCCGAGTCTGGATACTGCGTGAGGGCGCCTCCGGTATTTGCATGGCAGATTAGGTAGTCAAAGTGTGAGGCATTGGACACTCCCTGGTACCCTGGACCAAAGTGTGAGGCAAACTTGACATTTCCTGGCACCCCTGTGCTAAAGTGTGGCTATCGGAGTATTTCAAAGATACTGGTGTGTGATAGTGGATTGTTGGGTTTTGTAGAGAGAAAAGAGTCGGTAAGATGAGATGGGTGCATTGTTCTCATACATGGTCACATATATGTGGATTATATCTTTTAAATAATATTGTGCTTGTCTCCTAAAATGAAGTCCTTGTTTTAATATAAACTTGTTGAATTAATCGGGAAATGGTAAATGAGCATGTGTTACATTCAAAGTTATGTTTTTAATACTCACCAGCTTCTTGAAGCTCACGGCGTTGATGCGCCCTGGACATTCGTGTTCAGGCTTTTCAGGTTATGATATTGTTGGACCGTATGACTATGCAAACTGAGAATCCCTGCTGGAAAGAGAATTAATTTTATATGTTTTAAGTTATAAATTTGGGTTGTAATAAGGATGACTGTAATAGACAATAGTTATTGTTTTGATTTAAGGCAGTTTGTGCCTTTAGAGACCCCGTGCTGTAATATGAAATAAGTTAGAAAAATATTTGTAAGCTTTGATTGCTCTACTCTGATTATGTTTTGTTGTTCGACGTTTGGGACGGATCGATCTGTCGCGACCTAAGGGTCTATAAAGGAAATTAAACGCTTTCCATATTTATGTTACGTCGGGGCGTGACACACTTTAAAATGCTTTCAAGGACCTAAACATACTTAGACTAGTATTCACTTAAATTTATTTTTACAAAAGTTTTCAAGTGGCTAAGTCAAAATAAATAACTCTTTTGTAAATAGGTCATCTTTAAAGGCAAAACTGTTTTAATTGGTAAGGAACTAGATGTTGAATTTTATATAGTTGTAAAGGTATTTGAATCGAGTTTTCGAATCTTCAAACGGATCACAAATCCTAGTTTTGTGGAGGGAGTTATGGCCTTTTTAGTAAAGAGGTGTCAGTCTACCAAAATAGTCAATCTAGTCGACTGGATTGTAAAAAAATGGACTAGTTTCTGATAGGTAGCTACTAGTATAAACTTTCTAGTCAACTAGATCGATTATACAGTTGATTGGATTGTGCAGAACAGCATACCGACTAGTTTTTTAAACATTCCCAAAATTACTTTTACACTCCTTAAACACCCCCAATGGTCATATATGTTTAAAATCTATATATAGGGGTGATTTTTAGGGTTGGGTAAGCCAGGAAAATCATTCAATCATCTTGTTTGCTCATCATTCATATTTGAGCCCTAGTTTGAGTGAAAAATCAATATGTTCTTGATTCAATTGTAATTCTTGAGAGAGCAAATTGTAGTGAGTTATCATTTGTATTATCCACTCACAAAGGAGTTGTTGTATAAGCTATAATTGTATCCATCCACTCTAGAGAGAGAGAGAGAGTGAGAGAGTTCAATTTGTAATTCAAATAATTTGTAAAGAGTGGGGGTTTGTAATCCTTGCGTGCAAAGAATATGTGTTCTTCTTTGGAAGAGATTGAAGGCTCTTATAACGGTTTGGTACACACCTGTGAACTATACCAAGACAGTTTGATCTACACCCGTAAGTAGGTTGATAAAGGAATCCTCAAGAGGTTCTTGAGGGGTAGACGTAGGCCGCGGTATGAGGATTGCCGAACCACTTGAAAACTCGGTTTGCAAGCATCTCTTCCCTTCTCTATTTACTTCATTATTTATTGTGTTTAATTTGCAATTATGTTTTAAAAGGTTAATTTTTCGCTAAAAACTTATTCACCCCACTTGTAAGGTTTCCATTTTGGACCAACAATTGGTATCAGAGCCTTGGCTCTTCATTTTTCAAAAGATTTTACAATCTAGAGCTAAGATCGAATTGAAAACAACTCTTCTTGCATTTTTTATAGTGAGGGTCAATCGGCTTATAGATCACCATGTTTTCATGGCTTAAACTATGCTTATTGAAAAAATAGAATGATAATCTATTTGAATTATCAAGATTTTGATTTATGATAATTAGTGGTCAAAGGGCCTCATCTTCCTAAAAAAATTGAAAATGATATTTCTATTCCAAAAACAGAAGATGAGTATAATGATGCTAATAAGAAACTCATAAAATTAAATGCTATGGCAATGAATTTGTTATATTATTAATTGCTCAACCATTGGGGCACATCACATTCATTAGACAAGGTCACAGCGACCTATAATATCTGGACTAATCGGTAGTAGGGCATCGATGCTATCTTGGTCAACGAGGGTGATCAAGAAGCCATTGGGGCACTGAAAATAAATTAATCATGCAGTCATTGGGGCATTGCTATTCTAAAAGAAGGTTTATAGGTTAAGGAGTATCAAGAGAAGTTGTATGTCATGTAAATGGATTGAGAATCTAGAGTTGAGTCAAGTGTAGTCAAGTAAGTCTTTATCACATTAATTATTTTCCCATACTTTCAATGTTTAAACGATCGATTATACGCATTCCTCTCCTTACTATTACACTCGCTTGGCTTCATGAGCTGATGGAACACTTGCCCTGGACATTCTACCAGGAAGAAGAGTATCAAGAAGAAGGCTATAAATACGCTAGTTGAAGGAGTCGAATATCTTACGGCCTAGTCTAAGGATCAAGAAGAGTATCAAGAATATGTCTATAAATACCCTGTAAGGATCCCTATTTCTAAACATGGATCCCCGTGAATTTTTTATTTTTATTTTTAACTCGATAAGGACATTCCTTGTGCATTTAACTGGCCACAAGTTTATTTTTAAACTAAAATTTAGGTTATTGACAAGTTATAAAAGATGCTCTTCTTCCTTTGACAACTTAGCACGTGTTCGGACTTTTTTTATTGTTATTTTTATTTTTATTTTTTTGCAACTTTAAAATATCACAATGTTCAAATTACAAGTCTATTTTTAGTAAAGGTTATATATCCGTAATCTAGTAGACAAGATCCCCCTATTGACAATGAGAAGTTTTAAAAAAAAGGATAACTCTTGGAGTACATAAGAATCTCATACAAACAAGATACATAGGCTTTATGTGTTTATCTCTCTCCTAATAGGGTCCACTGACACTGTGGGATCCACAGTATCTATGTGATCCACAGAGGAGAGAGATAGACATATAAAGTCTATGTATCTTATTTGTGTGAGATTCTTATGTGCCATAAGAGTTATTCTAAAAAAAAGTCATAATAATAAGTAAAGGCAGTAATATACCCGTGAAGCACCGTAAAGGCAGTAACATACCTGTGAAGTACCATAAAGGCAGTAACACCTGCGAAAATGACCATATCCTTGTAATTCTTTGGGTGTTTTGCATGATTATTTTTTAGGTTAATTACACTTTACCCCCTATGGTTAGGGTCATTTTCACTTTACCCCTTATAGTATCGGACTAAAATGAAACTGTTAAGATTTTCTCAAAACTGATGAAAATTCTAAAATTGGCCAAAAATATTAGCAACAAATCTTGTGACGTTAATTTGGGTATTAGCCTCCTATGTGGGGGTAATACAGAAATTTAACTCACCTATGTGGGGCTAGTTTTAAATACTTAGGCCACGTTTGGATGACAGTAATTGTCGTGCCCGCCCCGAAGGCGGGGGGCGGTCCCCTCGTGGGTCGCGACCATTTTAAAAGAAAATGAAATAAAATAGGGTAAAAGGCTCAAAGCAGCGAACCAAGGCGGGAAAGGAAATGTGTGAAAGTATGTACAAGTGGGAGTAGGGCCAGTAAAAGTTCAGAGTCGCCACCTAACGTTATCGGGAGTTAGGATCCCTGCAAAGGCGATTAGAGTAATCATCTTTGACTTTTGAGAAAACAGTTTGAGAAGAGTGGGGCCCTTTTAAAAGTGTGACTCTTGATAGTCGTACGAAACCAAAGTTCTCAAAGTGGGATCGGGGACTCGATTATGTCGAGGGAAGGTATTAGGCACCCTCGAACATCCGTGACACACGGTTGCCGTTTTAGTGGTTTTCATAGTAACGGGGCGTAAGTAAGGAGTAGTATGATGCATATATAAGAAATTAAAACGCGAGCATCCGTGACACGCGGTTGCCGATTTACGTATCTCGACACGAGATAGTTTTGTAGGTATGTATTAGTTTGAAAGTATGTATACGTATCTCGACATGAGATAGTCTGAAAGTATGGTTATGGCCGCACCCAAGTATGGGTTGCATACGTATCTCGACACGAGAATCAGGCCGTACGTAGTTCTGTGCAGTGTATATGTATGGATGTTTGGTCGATCTAGACCGTGAGTGTACAAAATAGTATTTTGAGTAAAGTCGGTGTAGCTAGGAATTTTAACCTGCGCGGTGTAGTCCTAGACTTTAACCTTTGAGAAAGTAGTGAGTTGTGAGAAAGTGTTTTTGAGTAAAAAGTTGGGGTAGATCGACCATGCGACGGGTTTTTTGTATTTTTTTGTTTTTATGATTTTTTTGTCTTTTTGTTTTATGTGCCGGAAGTAAGGGTCGGTGCCCATGAAGAGTGTGAAGAGACACCTGTCTTACCTGTGCTGTTTGCAGATTCCAAGCAAAGTACCGGAAGTATGGGTCGGTGCCCATGAAGTTTGGGAAATGTGTACCAGAAGTATGGGTCGGTGCCCAGTAGTTTTGAAAAAGGTTTCACCGGAAGTATGGGTCGGTGCCCACGTGAGTGAGAAAGTGTTCTGAAAGTAAGGGTCAGTGCCCAGTGCTTTGAAAAGGTGCCGGAAGTACGGGTCGGTGCCCAGTGAAAAAAGAGTGTACCGGAAGTATGGGTCGGTGCCCGGTGAAAAAGATTGTACCGAAAGTATGGGTCGGTGCCCGTTGATGTAAAAAATGTGATGTAAAAGTTTTACCGGAAGTACGGGTCGGTGCCCTTGTGAGTGAGAAGTATCATTTTTTGTGTTTCCTGATTTTATCAACGAAAATCCATAACAAGAGATAAAGTGCAGCCGGATGGGTCATTAGATCTCCTTCCGGCTGACGCAGGATATAAAGTCCAATCAGGTGGAGTTTGAGGCCTCCTTCCGACTGGCGCAAGATATAATAGTTGGATAAAGTTCAGCCAGGTGGGTCATTAGATCTCCTTCTGGCTGACGCAGGATATAAAGTCCAATGGGTGGAGTTCGAGGCCTCCTTCCGACTAGCGCAGGATATAGCAGTTTGATAAAGTTCAGTCGGGCGGGTCATTAGATCTCCTTCCGGCTGACGCAGGATATATACAGTCCAATCGGGTGGAGTTCAAAGCCTCCTTCCGACTGGCAAGAGAAGACGGAATATCCGACCAGTGGATTTATAGGGAGACCACACCACTAAAGCATATAAAATAAAAAGAAAAGAAAAAGGCGGAATATCCGACCAGTGGATTTATAGGGAGCCCCAGACCACTAAAGCATATAATAATAAGTAAATAAAAGAAAAGAAAAAGGTGGAATATCCGACCAGTGGATTTATAGGGAGCCCCAGACCACTAAGTGTAAGAGTTTGAGGGAATTACTTGTGCAGAAGGGGCTATTGAAGCTGAGTCGGTATGTTGTTGAGAAAGAATGAAAGAATTCGGAGATTTGAAAGGATCGTCACCGAGAAACGTCGCATAAACAAGCCGAGAAGGCCTGAAGTCATATTTTGACACTCAATCGATTTGAACGGACGTCATAGTTGGGTCCGGAAGGGCCGGAAGAGTTAGAAAAGCCATAAGTCGGGCAAAAATGGTTCCGGGCTGAGTTGAGCGGGACCCGCGGGGGTTAGAACCGGCTGGGATAGCCTGAAATGGACTTATAGAATGCCAAACAGCCCTTTAAATTTAGATTCGACCAATTCTGAGGTCACTAGTGCGTCCGGAACGGCCAAATTAGCTAAGAACAAGTGTCCGTTCGTTGAAATCTGGACCCGGAGTGGAGAAAATTGGGAAAAACCAAAAGTGGAGCCACAAATGCCACATCAGCATACCACGTGTCAGTCAAAGACACGTGGCGCCTTCTGATTGGCTGGTCAAAGCTGACTGGACGCGCTGACTGGGCAGGCAGTGGACACGTGGCAGTCTATGATTGGTTGGTTGGTGGTGACGTGGCAGTGACATGTGGCAGGTGATGCCACGTGGTAGTCTGTGATTAGTCCGTCAACGATGATGTGGCAGATGATGTGGCAACACGTGGCATGCTGACTGGACTGCTGACTCAGCAGTCGTTGCCACATGGCGGCTTCTGATTTGTTGGTCAACTGCTGAGTCAGCGCTGGCTGTTACCTGCGCGTGAGGAGGCGTAACGGCGTGTTGGTGGCGCGTGAGGCGCATACAGCGTTTTCCGGTGGTCATTTGAGGTTGGGCCACCGGGATCTGGATCGTCTGTTCCAGACGAGGAGGATGGGGTTGGTGGTTTACGGCGGGGATCGCCGGAAAATCCGCCGGAGTGGCTTCTGTCCAGCGGTGGCGCGTGGATGCTTCTGGCGGCGCGTGAGGCGTCTGTGGAGGTGTTTTGGTGGCGGGACCAGCGGCGTTGGCTCCGGCTTGTTCTGGGGGACTCACTGGATGGGGAGGTGAGATGCAGAGATCTCAGTAAGGGCCTGTTTGGTTAGGTTTTCAGATTCTGCAGAGGTTCAAGGCCCTGTTTGGTTCAGACAGCTTTTCTGGGCTATCCGAGGGTCCTTTGAGACTGGGTTTGTGAGGGGAGTTGGGTAATGGAGTGGTGACAGTGGGTTTTTGGTGGTGGAGTCAGTGGTGGTGTGGTGGTGGTGATATGGCTGTGTTTGGTTAGCAACCAAACATAGCCCAAGGGTTTTGGGAGGACTTTGTTTAAGCCAAACAAAGCCTTAAAGAGAGGCTGCCCTTTTTTCTTTTTGTGCGTGGGGGGAAGCTTTCTATTTATAGAAAGTTTTCCAAAACCCTACATGGGTTTTAATCCCATGTAGGCGGAACGCGTGGTTGTAGGTTCCAACTTTCGATCAGGACCTTTGATCGATTCCGAGCTTTATTCCTTGATATTTTTCAATCTGAGCGTCCGATTCGGATGATTCGAAAAGATCTGGGCTCGGTTTAAGGTCCTCCTCAAATCCGTATGGTTGGATCGGAATTCGTTTGAAACCCGAAAACGACTCCGTTTTCTTCAGACCATCGACGTCTGATTTAGACCGTCTAAACTTTGACTATCGAAATCTTTTGATCCGACCGTCTGATCTTCCTAATTCAAGATGATTTGAATTCGTATTAACGTTCTCTTTGAATCGGTATGGTGCGATTGAGAATCTCAGATTTAGAAATGACCGTTTTGCCCTTGTCTTTCCCAATTGAGTCTTGAAACTTCGATTAGACGTCATTTCTTCTCTGATTGTCTGATTGGACTGATTCAAGTCGCCGAACCTCTGTTTTTCTTCGTATTTCAGTCATTCATATCTAGTTGAACTTTTGGTGCTTCCGGATTGACAATTGTGTTCCTTTTCCTTGATTTCGATGCACCGAAACTTTGATCAGAGCCCGATTCTCCGTCATTATCAAAAGTTGATGATTTGAAGTCCTATGGGTTGGAATTGATTCCTGCTTTGCCCTGATGTAATCAAATTCAACCTTCGGTCGTCCCAGACTTGATTCTGGTCTTGAATTTTGTGTCGAACTTCGATTCTGGTTGAAAACGTCGTCGATTATCGTAACCGGACGATCTTGGATTCTGGAACTCCTGATCGATGAGTTGTGGGCTCTGTATTGACTTTGATTTGACCTCTGGGATCCCTGTTTGGATTTTGGAGCTCTTTTCTTGATTTGTGGGCCTGGTGGGCCCCCTATGACAGTTATTTCTTTTTTTCGCAGGTCAAAATGGGGTGTCTACAGCTGCCCCTCTTTGTCATGTTTTGCGAAGCAAATTGTGACAAAGAAAAAGACAACCCATTTTGACCCTTTTCTTTTAAGTGACGAGAATAAGTAAATGACATGCCAAAGTAGGCAAGTGAGTATGAGATGCCAACATAGGGAAGTGAGCTTGAGATGCCATCGTAGGCAAATGAGTGTGAGATGTTATCGTAGACAAGTAAATATGAGGTGCCAACATAGGCGAGTGCATGTGAAATGCCATCGTAGGCAAGTGGGCATGAAGTGCCAGTGTAGGCAAGTGAATATGAGATGCCATCGTAGGCAAGTGAGTATGAGGTGCCAATATAGGCAAGTGAATATGAGATGGCATCGTAGGCAAGTGAGTATGAGGTGCCAATGTAGGCAAGTGAATGTGAAATGCCATCGTAGGCAAGTGAGTATGAGGTGCCAATGTAGGCAAGTGAATGTGAAATGCCATCGTAGGCAAGTGAGTATGAGGTGCCAATGTAGGCAAGTGAATGTGAAATGCCATCGTAGGCAAGTGAGTATGAGGTGCCAATGTAGGCAAGTGAATGTGAAATGCCATCGTAGGCAAGTGAGTATGAGGTTCCAATGTAGGCAAGTGAATGTGAAATGCCATCGTAGGCAAGTAGCTCCGCTGGGGATTGAGAGCGTTACCAGAAAGGGTGAATGACTCTGTTGGGCATCCATGTGAGAATTGAGTAGAAGAGGGATGGTGTAGTCAAGAAGTGCGTAATTGCGTAATCTCGAACTTTAACCAAGAATGTAATAAAGTGAGGGTACGGTTGAGCTCTTAAAGCTGCCTACACATCTCCTGTCAGAGAATCAAATCGTGCGTAGTTCGTACGAACCTAGGTAGATGGTGGGAGACGGTGTAGTCGAGAAGTGCGTAGTCGCGTAATCTCGAACTTTAACCAGGAATGTAGTAAAGTGATGGTATGGTCGAGCCTTTAGAGGCCTACGTATCTCCTATCAAAGAATCAAATCGTGCGTAGTTCGTACTATGATAGAATAAGAGTGATGAAAAGTGTGAGACGAGAGAGCAAAATGAGCTGTATGAGGTAGCGAAATGCCACGTGGGGCGTGATCACTGTGAAATAAGAGAGCAAAATGCCGCGTCGTGGCGTGATTGCTGTGAAGTTATAGAGTGGCAAAATGCGATTCGCGTGATTGCCTTGAATATAAGAGACGAGAATAGCAAAGTTCGATACGGGTAATTGCCGTGGAGATAAGGTCTAACAGAATGCGATGCGCGTGACTGTTGAAGATATGAGAGAGCAAAAAGTCGAGCAAGGCGTGATTGCTGTAAAGAGTTTGAGATAAGAGAACCAAAATGCCACATGGGGCATTATTGCTGTGAAGTTATAGAGTGGCAAAATGCGATTCGCGTGATTGCCTTGAATATAAGAGACGCGAATAGCAAAGTCCGATACGGGTAATTGCCGTGGAGATAAGGTCCAACAGAATGCGATACGCGTGACCGTTGGGAGTATGAGAGAGTAAAATGCCACGTGAGGCGTGATTTCTATGACGATTCGAGAGCAAAATGCCACGTGAGGCGTGATTGCTGTGAAGAGTGATGAAATTAGCGAAATGCGGTATGCGTGATCGCCGTGAAAATGTGGGGATAGCAAAATGTGATGCGCGTGATTGCTATAGAGTGCGAGAGGGTAAGAGAAATACCTGATGCTTGATGCCGATGTAAGTTGGATACCGTTGAGGGACTTATACCTGATGGTAGGTGATATGAACAGGACGCCACTTGACGGACTCACTCCTGATATTGAATGATAGACGATGACGTGAATAGTATGCCCCTTAACGGACTCACTTTTGATTCTGATGATTGATTAGGATGCCACTTGACGGCCTCACTCATGATTCCAGTGATTGATAGTGTGAATAAGATGCCACTTGACGGACTCACTCCTGATTCTGGACATAGGTAGTGTGAATAGGATACCACTTGATGGACTTACTCCTAAGCTTGAAGATGTGTTTGGGAAGCCTCTTGACGGACTCATTCCCTGTAGTGAGATTGTGAACGGGATGCCTCTTGATGGATTCATTCCTGGTTCTGATGATGAATTCTGATGCCAAGTAGTGAATAGGATGTCGCTGGAGGGTCTTATACCTGATGCCGGAAGTGAATAGTGGACAGGACACCGCTGGGGTCTTATACCTGATGCTGATTTTGATTATGGATTCTGATGATGAGTGAACAAGATGCCGCTTGAGGGTCTCATACCTGATTCCTAATTTGAGCGTGAATGGTTAGACCGGAGCGAGGCATAGATTTTTTTTGACAATCTACAGAGGAGAAGACCGGTTTGATATGTGGATCCGACCAGATGGATCAATGTGAAGTTGGCGAGTCTGAGCGATGGTTGATATCGTGGCTCAGTTAGTGGTGAGCTTTTGGGCTATTTGAGAGGATTGTTGGAACCAGTTGCCCCTGCTATAAAAGTATGCATTGTCTGCTATGCTGAAAGATATGAATGCATTTTGAAAGTTATGTCATGCTAAGTATACGTATTTACAAGAGTATGATGCATGAATCTATCATCTGTGAAAGAATGCTCATGAGTTAGTGGATATTGACCGTCCTGTCGCCTGTTGAGTACTAGAAGACAAAGTATTTGACTGTATGAGCTTAGTGCCCCAGTGATCATCCTTCAGAAGGACCCAGTTTTTCAGTATTCGATTTCTCTCGAGCTCTCATTCTCTCTGAAACCATTTTTACCTTCGGCGCCCTCACGGGTTTTCACCGAATCCGGTTATGTGATTGTTGCACTTCAGTGTATCTTGTGATTTGAAAGTATGTGGCACTCCCGTCGTTTGGAATGATGCAAGTATGTGATTTAGTGAACCCAACAAGGCCTGTGTCAATCAAAGTGGACTTTACTGGGTTGTAACATAGGCCAGGGTTATGGGTTTGAGAAATGAAAGGATCGCATGAAGGCTCAAAGTTTATTTTGAAAAGTTGGTTGAGATTCCTGAGATCACCTTATGCCCTGCTTTTTTCCTTCTTTTGATTTTGCTCTTTTTCTTTTTGTTTTCGTCTTCATCCCAATCTAGTGTGGGGTATGTTATCGCTGAGTAAAGTATGTACGGGGGAGAATTGCCCCAGTTTGAAGTATGTATCCGAGTCGGATCGTATCTTTTGTGGATTTGCTCCAGCTTTGCATTGATTCTATTTTGTTTGTTTTCTCTTTTTTTTTCCTTTTGGCATTGCCCCAGTATAGGGGGTGATCCTCAGGGGTTTAAGTTTGAAAAGAAATCATCATATGGCTCAAGTGGGCTAACGAGGGAAAGTAGTGTATAGATAGCTGAAATGATTGCCTCTAATCATTTTGACACAAGTCGAGTCGGGTTCAGAGATCACATATATGCATCGCTGAAGTTAGAGATCCTGAGAATGAGTATTTACTTTCCTGACCAGGATTGAGGGGCCCCATGTGGGCCAGTAGTGATCGTGATGACCTCTTTTGCTGAGATGTGGGGGGCAAAGATTGCCCTAGTCTATGTATGTCATGATCCTGAGAGTGGACCAAGGACTGCTCTTGAATGCCCATCGGCTGTCTGCTCCGTTCTTGTGTCCTCAGATGACATTAAGCTGTCATAGAGAAGTATGCTTTTGTCAGCTGATTCTTGTTAAGATGTGAGCATCGTCAGAGGATGAAATGGCCGATTTGTGAACTTGAGTCGTTTCTCGGCATGACCTTGTGTTGATCGTACTTTCAGGTAGGATCGAACATAGCTTTGTTACGTCCAGAAGTCTAGTACAATGTCTAATTCGTATTCAACAAGTAGTAAGCCAGTCATATCCAGCATACTCATGAGATTTAAGGAATGAGAGTAAGATGACAGTTATTGAATGATGCAAAGAATAAGTTTTGTTTTTGTTTTTCATTTGAAAGTATGCGCTTATGCAAAGCAGACAAAGCATAAATTCAATAGTATGGAGAAACTGCCCCTGTATGGCATATGACGAGGAGTAATGTTTCAGGATAGTGGGCCGAGTATTGGGTCTCTTACAAGAGTCGTCTCGAGCATGGACAGAGCTTGTGGATGTATATGGGTAGAAGTAGGCCTATTGGTTTAGCGGCTTGAAGGTTCGAACAATCGCGAATGCGCTGGTACTGCTCGGATTTGATCTCCTAGGATTTTGTCATCTGGCCCTGCTCAGGCTTGGCGCTTTGGACATGTTTGGATTCGAAATTCAGAGTTGCTTGGACTGGTTGTCCATTCGGACTTTCTCGATCCGTGGAGAAGTCGATGATGCCAAGAGTAGGCTGAGCATATAGAAGCTTCCCATGTTGACCTCTTTCAGAAATGTACCTGTGGTGGAGGTCAGAAGAAGTAGAGGTAGATGTAAAGTTAGTAAGTTGCTTCAAAGAAAAGAAACGGGGATTCTTCTCCCAGTGACTCGTTAGAGATAAGAGAGTACTGCCCCAGTATAATGTGTGTTCCCAAGGTATGAGATGCATCTGGATAGCCTTTCGGCGTCACCAAATGTCTTTGAAAAGTGGATTTGTCCTTGGGGAGTTTTATTTTTGCTTTGAAATGTGAGAACGAGTTTGGAAAAGTCTGATAGCCTTCCGGCGCCGTTTTGAAGTTTTGGAAAAGTGTATCAATCCTTGTTAAAATGTAAGGAGAGGATAAGTGAGAATGGGCAGCCCTTCGGCGCCGTTATGAAGTTTTGGAAATGTGTATCCATCCTTGTTAAAATGTAAGAAAAAGATGAGTAAGAATGGGCAGCCTTTCGACGCCGTTTATTTGATTTTGAAAAGTTTTTCCGCCCCCTGGTTTGTAAAAAGTGCAGGGGAAGATAGAGAAGGATTCGAAAGCTCGTCGGCTCCGTTTATTTTTTTTTTTGGAAAAGTTTTTCCGTCCCCAGTTTATATAAGGGAGAATAGAAAAGAATTGGGCAGCCTATAGGCGCCGTTTCGTATTTTGAAAAGTTTTGAATGCACACGTGCAGAATGTGACTATGTGGAGAGGTTGACGTCTGATGTAGACTTATTTGGGTCCGGTTCCCGAACCTTCAAACCTCCGGTGCCATAACACCTTCTCAGGTTGGTGGTTTCGAGCGGAGGAACTTTCGGTGCTGGTACCGACGGTACTACCGCAACGGCCATGCCACTTACTGATCCTCCTATCTAATCTTAAAGGGTTTCAGTTTCAGAATCGGGTTATGTCATGCTTGATGCAAGTGTGTAGTGTGTATAGAGATAAAGTATGGCATTGGCCTTGTAGTTTCAGTATGGCATTGGCCTTGCAGTTTCTTTTGAGTCGCATGTACCTGTGCGAATAAGTTGATAACCTAAAAGAATTGTAGAAGTATAGGGTAGTTAGTAAAACAAATGCCCCATTAGAATGAAAACCACCAAAGTGACGGCCTGAGTCCTTTCATGTAGATCCCCAGCAGAGTCGCCAGCTGTCGTGCCCGCCCCGAAGGCGGGGGGCGGTCCCCTCGTGGGTCGCGACCGTTTTAAAAGAAAATGAAATAAAATAGGGTAAAATGCTCAAAGCAGCGAACCAAGGCGGGAAAGGAAATGTGTAAAAGTATGTACAAGTGGGAGTAGAGCCAGTAAAAGTTCAGAGTCGCCACCTAACGTTATCGAGAGTTAGGATCCCTGCAAAGGCGATTAGAGTAATCATCTTTGACTTTTGAGAAAACAGTTTGAGAAGAGTGGGGCCCTTTTAAAAGTGTGACTCTTGATAGTCGTACGAAACCAAAGTTCTCAAAGTGGGTTCGGGGACACTACACCATTTGGACAAATTTGTAACGGACATATTTTAACATTTGTAACGGATATACCCGTTGCAAATTAGTAACGGATATATCCGTTACTAATAAGAGAAATCGTTACTTCTTCTCATTTTCATGTTTTATTTATATTTGTAACGGACAGAAAATTGTTAGTAACGGTTATATCCGTTACTAAATTTCCTAAAATTGAAAAATTTTAATAAACAAAAAGTGCGGTGGCATTTTTGTAAATCAGAGGAATAAAAATGAAAACACGGTGGCAATTTTGTAAATATACGGAATGACAAAATCCTGCAATTCAAGGTCTTTTAAAGAAGCCTCCTAAAATTTTCCCCAAATGTTTTCCCCCCCAACTCTTCCCCCTTTTTCCCACTGAAACTGAAAGAGAGCTTAGAGAGTGCCCTTCTTCTCATCGTCTCTATCTTCTCTCTTCTTCTTATCTCTATTCTCTCTCTTCTTCTTATTCTCTCACCTAATCCCACTGGAGATAGGCGACAGCCCTACCCTCACCTCGCCGCCCCCACCCTCACCGATCCCTCACCTCGTCGGCCCAGTCGCACAAACATCAATGCCGCCTCCTTCGCCGTTCAGATCTGGTAAAGGCGACAGCGTCCACCTGCATCATCCACCATCGCGTCCAGATTTGGTATGTTGTCTTCTCTGTCTCTCTCTCTCTCTCTCTCTCTCTCTCTCTCTCTCTCTCTCTGTTTGTTCCTTCTCAATGTTCAATATGTGAACATTGAGATCTGCTTGTTCATGGGTTGTGTTCAAAATTTTCAAGTAAGATCTTTGTTAACAGAAACCCTAACTTACAATGTTATATCCATTGTTAATTTATTGAATAATCAACACTTTGATGTTGATAGTTAAAGGACTAAAAATCACTAATTTGTATTTCATACATAATGGTCGGTCTGATTTGAGATGTAACTAGATTTGTGATCATCTCAGTGAAGTATCTGTTGTGTGTTTGACCTTGTGAAGGGGAAGTCTAAGAAGCTATTCTGACCATAGTCAATTAGGTATATGTAACACATATAGATATACGTATGCTTATTTTTCCCTGTTTTTGCGAGGAAGATTAAACATTAGAGAGGGATAGGCTTGAAGTTATAATTGAAGAAGATTCTGAAGTTATTGTTTTTCGGATTACTTTGTTTCTGCAAAATTTTGAGCTATTTGTTTTTTGATGGGTTGAGTGGATTTGGGTCTTTGTTGGGACTTTTTTCAGCATATTCTTGTGCTTTTTTTGGATGAGTCTTATGGTTTTTTTCCCTAAGAGTTGCTGGTATTAGGAGGTTCTATTTGGCCAATGGCCTTTGTATTTTTTCTTTGGGCTGTTTTAATAAAATCCTTTTGTTGCTTAGCAAAAAAAAAATTAAAAAAAAGGTTGATTTACTTTAATGATATTAGTTGGTTATCATTTATGGAAGCCTTTTTTTATCGACAATAATATTAAGAGTTTAAATTTGTTGGGAATATAATAGCAAATTATTGAGGAGTTACTCTACTTTTTATAGGCAATATTGATTGATAATCACATAAATATTGGGTCTCTAATTTATTGGGGGCATTATGCGGCACCTAATTAACCTACATAATAATTAGTGTTGCCCCTTATATATACATACATGTATACAATGATATATGTAATGGCATTACTCCTGTCTTTGTATTGTTTGTTGTAATTGTCCCACTGTGCATTTGTGGTTTGCTCATTCTTGTGTCTTTTAAAGCGTGCTTGCTTAGATAGAGAAGGGAGTTGCTTCTCAACATTAACCTGCAATCATTTGACTTGTTAGGATTGTAGGTTCTTGGTAAATTCCATCCGCACAGGGACACAATTGTCTAGGATTCCTTGGTCCGAATGGCACAGGTAAAGGAATTTGTATGATTGTGCACTCTTTAGAAGTCATTTCTGATGTTAAGTTAAATGTATGCTAACACAGGTTGAAGTGATACATGTTTTTTTTATTAGATTAGGCCTGTATTGTTTTGACCATTTCCCTTTTACGATGATTGGTCCGTACAAGTGATTTCATCGGTAGACATAATATTTGCATATTTGAATCTTGTGTTTCTGCAGTCATCTGCATCTTTACTTGAATAAAGTGAATGCTGCTTTTTTTGAAGCACGCAATTCCTTAAATTTCATGCTTCTGCTCCATTGCAAGATTTTATCTCCATGCTGTAACAGAATCAAAACTAGTAGTAGATACTTCAAGAGGAGAAACTCTACGGATCAAAGTACGCTCTTCTCTTTACTGGAGAATGTTTTAGTAATTACTTTCTAACTTCAGGATACTACTTTGTTCTTCTACAAAAGTGTATACATATATATATATATATGTAAACCAATCAGCTTTAGTACACTTGCTCCACTTATATTCAACTTGTTTACAAAGTAAAATATGATCACTTAGAATGTTATACCGTTAACAATGTACTTCGTTTTAATCAGGTCCAATTCTTGAAAGTGATGTCATGCTAGGAATTACTTGGTTGACATTCTGGAAGTAACTTTTTGATTTTGAGAAACAATGTTTTATTAAAATGCTTAGAGGGTCGAAAGAGTAAATGAAAACAAACCTATCTTTCTGTTCATAATTTTTTTTTTTGCTTGCAAAGTTTTGGATTTAAGGGTAAAATTTAGGAGTCATATGATATGAAGCATAGGCATTGATATAGGGCGAATATTTGACATGATGGACAAGCCAATGAAGAGATGTAGTTTTTTTTATTTTTATTTTTTATTATTATGAAGGCATTGACATATGTTCATTTATTACTCCCTCAGTCTCACGTTGTATGAAGCCAATGAAGAGATGTTCATTTATTATTATGAAGGTTTTCTCAAACTTGTATCAAATAAGAAGCAAATAGAAATATTTGCAGTAACTGATGATTGTTCCCCTGACATGCTATCTTTCTCAAACTTTCTGCCTTTTAACTCAAGTCTCTAGTTGATGCATTTATTCTTGTTACCTCTAATCTCTATGTAGGCGTTGGAAGCACTTGTGACAAATAAATAATGCTAAATCTGGGAAATAGTTTGAGTGGATCTGCAAGGAACTGCTGACCTGCTAGATAGATAGATCATCTGAATTTTTGATGAAAATAAAATGGTAAGATTTTTTCTTATGGTCCGTAGCATTTCTATTTCTATTGTTGTAGTAAAAAAAATAGCAATTTCCTCTTCCATTTAGAAAAGCTATTTACAAAGATAATAAATCTAAGAAGGTACCATTGTATCATCCTATAAGAAGGTACCATTGTATCATCCTATAAATTGTAAACTACGACCAGCCCCCTAACAGCCCCCAAACAGCCCTTAAATCAGCCTATAATCATCCCTTAAACAGCACCCGAATCAGCAATTAGCCCTTAAATCAGCCCCTATAATCAGCCCTTAAACAGCCACCAAACAGCCCTTAAATCAGCCCCTATAATCAACCCTTAAACAGCCACCAAACAGCCCTTAAATCAGCCCCTTCAATCTTCTGAGAAATCATATGGGCAAGGCCTTCCTTTGGTTGTTTTTGTTGATAGCAATACATGGCTTATTTTACAGGAAGTTAACTAGTCAGGTAATACTAGTTGGTTTCCTCTCATATGATTATATGTTGTTTATGCGTTTTGATTCACCATGCCATCATGTTTATTGGCAATGAGTTTAAAAAAAAGGGAAAAAATGTTGGGTTTCTAGAAAATGAGTTTTAAAAAAAAGGGAAAAAAAGGGAAAGTTACTATTTATGGTTTACTTATTTTAATTAACTGAATTGGTTTTCATCTATACAATAAAAGCCTATCTCCTTCTAACTTTAGGATGGATATGGGTGGCTTGATTCAATTTATCAGGTTATTGCCCCATATGATCACTATGCATACACATAAAAGTGGGAAGAGACATCTATAGACAAGAGATTGGTGATTTTGAAGACGAGTAGAGATGATATGGGAAATGACATGAATTGGGTGACGATGATTGGGGAGGAAAGACGAGCAATATACTCCAATAGAAGGTACTGTGAATCACTGTTCTTGTTTTGAGTAATATGTTTAGTTTACTAGTGTAAATGACAAAATGTTCCCACTTCTTCAGTTAAGTAGTTTTAGTTTTGCCCCTTCAGTTTGACATGCGATTTGATTACTTTTATAATGATTCAATAGTTGAGCAATCAAAACTTGCTGGTTAGCTGTTGAACAAGGGCACCTAAGATTGTAAATATTTACTGAATTTCTTTGTTTGGCATGTTGATTAATGGTAGCCTCGATGATGGTTGAGATAAACTTTAAACATGCATATAGTGCTGTTATGTTGCTTGCCTTGAAATAAACTGCTTAGTTTCTGGCTGCATGGCTAGCAAGCTTTATTACAGTGACGGTTATACATCGAGGACGCGAGGGTTAACGTGCATAACGTAACGTAACGTATCGCATCAGAGTTGGTATTTTTTTGTCACACTATTCCTTACTGTTATTGGTAAAAGATTTATTTTTTTTTTTTGCTCAGCAAGAAGGATAAATTTTATTAAGAGGACAAAAGTCCAAAGATGAAACAATTGGCAAAGCCAATAAAATCCTAACAGTAGACTCACAGCCCTTTAAAAAGCCACCAAATCTACCTCATTTGGAATTACAAAACACGGAATAACATCCACCCTAATTTGAAGACCACCAATTTACCAAAAAAAACAGCCGAAGAGCAAAAACAGCAGTCTCAAAACAGCCATCTCCAAATTTGAAGGCCACCTAGACCAAGTAATCTCCAACTCCAAAGCTGTATGCACCAATAGAGCAAAAGCCCTATATGTATCTTTAAAAAAACAGATTAGTTCCCTGGTCAGAAGCGCTATGTCCCCATGTTTGACCCCTTCCAGATGAATCATCCAAACAGCAGCAAGAGACAACACCAAGGGTGCTATACGCGGCTTGGTTATGTGTCACTTGATTGTACTTTTTTGTATGTAATTTCTTTTTCTCTTAAAATGATGTTGGTTAGGAGAGTTTTTGTTGAACTCTTAATCTCCTACAATAGCAGCAACACAGACCACATCAAGCGGCCCCGCTTAGCGGACATTGCTATTGATCCTAGGCCAAACCATGAGCACATATCCCCATGAACTAAAAAATGTACAGCAGCTTTCCAACTGACTCCCAAAGCAACACCTCCAAATTGAACATCT
Source organism: Hydrangea macrophylla (assembly GCA_033977485.1). Lineage (NCBI taxonomy): Eukaryota > Viridiplantae > Streptophyta > Magnoliopsida > Cornales > Hydrangeaceae > Hydrangea > Hydrangea macrophylla. The sequence continues at coordinate 56,086,599 of CM066988.1, read as the reverse complement.
TCAAGAGTTTTGAGAGCTTATACTCCAAAAGTAACATCAAATTTTCCTCCATATGACTCTGAACCAACTGTGCTGACCACAAGAAGAAGACAGTTTCCAGCAGCCAAGCTAAATTCCAGAGATTTTGATTTGCACCCAATGGTCCTTCACATAGAGATTTCCAAACCCGAACCCATACCTCCTGCAAATTCCAGTTCTGAAAAGACCAAAAACAAAAACAGCTGTGCGCAGCCTCACCACAAACACCACCAGCAACTTTGCTCCAAAATGCAATTTATACCCAAACAAACACTCTTCAAAGCAGCAGGAGTTGACAGAACTAAAACCATGAACAGACCAAATCGAGGCGACTGCAAAATAACAGGAGGCACAGCAAAGGAAATAGCCAGCCGCCAAATTTTGTCTAATCAAAGACCTCTAAGTTAACCCAATGCTAGGATACCTTCTGCTAGTAAGAAAGCCAAAACCATTTGTGGTAGATTCTGAGGCAATCATGGCAAAGCCTTTAGGATATTGGGCACAGAAAAGATTGATGTAAGGAATCTCATCAATTATCACATCAATGCCCCCGTTCTTAAAGTTCTGGTTTATTATTGGTAAAAGATTTATGATATATGTTTTCTTGTAGTGGAACTGGTCTTAGCAGCCCTTATTGTAGATCCGAGACACTCTAAATTGAAGTGCTTTTGCAATTACTAATTCATCACTATTTTACGAGTGTTTTACCACTCTGAAGTTCAAGCTGCAGAGGTATGCGTTGACTGATAGGATTTTATAACTTGAACATTGTAGTAAAAGAAATAAAATTAGAGACTTTAACATATTACTTTACAAGTAGATAACATGCTTCTTGACTTTAATTAGAGACTTTTTTTTTTTACTTTCTATTTACTTTGTATAGACTTTTTTTTTTTAGTTTATGGTTATCCTTCAAACATCATTACTTCAAATAAATTCAAGTTAAACTTTGTAGTAGACATTTAATCAGAGTAATGAACAATCCTAACATTCTTGTTTTCTCTAGTAGTTAAAAATTGGTATCTTCTATAGTGATAGCCCTTTCTTCTTGGTACAAAAAATTGGAAATTATGTCCTTTACAATATGCGTTGCCTTGTATAAGTAGCAGACCATGAGTTACACTTTATTTGGTGCCTTAAGTGAGTGATAAACCCATTTAGGTTAGGATTTAGTGTTTTCTATTAGACTTTAAGTTACAGTTGTGTTAAAGTAGCTTTATCATACTTATACTCGCTTTGGGATCTTAGAACCCAACCAGCAATATTTGGAAAACGCTTCAATACTTTTTCTTATGTAATTTTTGTCTTGTTTTATGAGATTTAGTTGATTTTTTTTGTGGGGTATCAGATATTTGATTTGGCTTGATTGATTAAACACACAAAGATTCTTGAGTATGTGCTTTTCTAATCCTTCCTGCATCAAAATAGTTATTATCTAACTTTTGAGATGTAATCTTCCTAATTTTTCATCTTCATGTTTGGTTCATTAAATCAGGGAGAAACGTGCAGTCCAAGCCATAATGGAGATGCTGGGATCGTCTGTCAAAGCATGACATTGTGCAGCAGCAGAATTAATCTGGTATTACTTCCGTGCAATGCCAAGATCGCATCAACAACTGCAAGGGCTACACGATCGGTGCATTACTTTGAAGCTGCCGCTATGAAGGTCTGTTTAATGTACTGAATTTCTTATTGATTTGCAAATTCATTAATATCCCTTGGATTAGTTTTTACATACCCTAGATGGATTTCCCCTGTTGCATTCATTTATAGTGGTTCTTTATTTCTTTTGGGGTTTAACAACAATATTTATAGTTTTTTTCTTCTCCATTGATATTTATCTTACTGATTGATTTCGAAGAAATTGTGACTATAGTAAGAAAGATGTTGGATGAGCTCAACTTTAGGGTGGACTAGATTTCAATTGGGTTAATATCTTTCAAAAAAAATTCAAAACTAAGATGTTTAAGAGTAGGAGAAAATTTGGAAATAACTAATTTCTTCTCTTTTTCTTTTGGAAGTTAGATTATTTTTTAGGAAAAGGAGGGTAGCCCACTGCCCAGCACAATACAGCACATGTGCACCGCATATCACACGTGCACAACAACACATCACAGCATAGTGCTCGGCAATGCATAGGAAGGGTGCCCGGCAGCACGCGTGCATTACATGGGCAGCCCCTTTTGCGACTATTTTGGCAGCCCCTACTCTGCACCCGTGCACTCACATGGAGTGCTATGGTACGCATGCAACGCAGCAACACATCACAGCACACATGCAACATAGCAGCACAGAACGCGCACATTACACGTGCACTACACACACACACACGGCAGCGCACAGCACCCGAACAGGGAGCACACGTGTAATGAGGACATATTGGCCTTTAGAGAATGTTTTTTTTGTTTTTTTGAGAATGTATTTTTTGCTGAGTCATGTACTTTATCTATGAATATAATCCTAGTTAGCTACTATCTGCTATAATATGGCCAGATAAAGTAGAAAATATCATCAGGGGGGGAAAGTATGTATCAGTAAACATAGGACTTGTCCAAGTTGTTTCCGGTGAGTAGGTGCGCTCTCTCTCTCTCTCTCTCTCTCTCTCTCTCTCCCTGAGTGTACGTGCGCACGGGTGTTGTCTTACTAGATTATTCCTTCATCCATTGATCAATGATTTACTGTCTTAAAACATCCAGAGAGTCTAGCATACGACTTAATACTGTCTTAAAAAAAATAGCCAAGGAAATAATTATTTATGTGCTATAAATATAAAGTCACTTTAGGAATGCCTAGTAATCATCGTAATTATGCAACCTCTCCTTCACTTTATCACAGAAAATGAAGTCCTGGTTGTATGTGTCTGGCACGATGAAGTCCTGTAGTGAATAAATATGAATGCATCTGGAGTTGATTCCAAGAGTTGGTAAGCCTTCATAACAGTCCCTCCTATCCCCTTGGTTGGGTCAGTGAGTATCAAATCTGCACCAAAAGCTCTCATTATGACCCTTCTCTCCAAGCTTGTATATGAGGGCATGGTCAGGCCACCCCTTTCATGGCTGCCATAAATGCCATACTTATCCCAATATTCCCCGACATTGGCTTGATCAGCACTGTCTATTATAAATTTTGTCGATAAATAAGTCATAGAAAAGTCTAATGATATATGTATTAACATCGTAAACATTATATTGTTTCACTTATGTATATGTAATTAGCTTACCTTTCCGGGTGTTATTAAATTTTTCTTCTCCGCATCATTGATCATTCCTAATGCCTGTCTGATAATTAACATAAGTCAACACCTAATGAACTAAACCATTATTCTATATATATTTCTTAAAAAAATTAGTAGGTTTTGTGGTTCAGTTACCTGAAGGTGGGTATGTGGAAGCTTGAGCATATACTTTCTTCGGTCTCTTTATCATGCTAGTGTGTAACTTAAGATTTTCTTTGATTTAGGCCGGACAACGAACTTGTTGATTCGAAGAAGTACCTTGAAGAGGTTTGCAAGCCAAAGAGTGTGAGAACTTTTCTTGAGTACCAGGTACTTTCCGACACTCTCTTCAAAGACTGCTACGTTGTTTCTTTTTCTGGTATCTTTGTCACTATGACTAGAATGTTTATTTTCTGAATTCTGGTGTAGGTTTGGCATTTACTCCTTGAGAGGAAGAAGCAATGGACTAAACTGAGATCCAATGCCTAGAAGGTTGCAGAGGAGAAGTTTGGGTCTCAATTAGACATCCTCACTTGTGTTATAAGTACTTAGTATTGTTGCAACTTTTTAAAATTGCTCATTTTTATTTGTTAGTTTAGGTTTAGATGGATGAACTCTTTAAATTTCAAATTTAGATTGAGCTCGTTGGTGTAGTAACATCTTGTTGGTTAGACATGGATGAACTATGTATTTGTTATTAATACTATGGATTATTTTGTCGTTGTTTGGTATAGATTTAAGCTTGTAATTTTTGTGTTTCATATGGATTATAATGCTTGTTAATCAGGTGGGAAAAAAAATTGGGAAACATTCAAATAAATAATTTTTTTATTTGTAATTACAATTTGTAACGGGTATTTCCGTTACAAAAATCCGTTACTTATTTTATGCATTTTGGAAATAAGTAACGGATATAACCGTTACTAATTCGTTAATAACCGTTAGTAATTTTTTCAAAAAATCAAAAAAGTTGGATATTTATCCGTTACTAAACTAATTTGTAACGGGTATAACCGTTACAAAAATTATATTAGTAACGGGTATATCCGTTACAAATATCCGTTACTAATTAGTAACGGATATATCCGTTACAAAAATCCGTTACAAATTTGCAACGCCCTATTTGTAACGGGTATATCCGTTACAAATAATTTTTGTAACGGTTATTCCCGTTACAAATCGAGCCATATGGTGTAGTGGGACTCGATTATGTCGAGGGAAGGTATTAGGCACCCTCGAACATCCGTGACACACGGTTGCCGTTTTAGTGGTTTTCATAGTAACAGGGCGTAAGTAAGGAGTAGTATGATGCATACATAAGAAATTAAAACGCGAGCATCCGTGACACGCGGTTGCCGATTTACGTATCTCGACACGAGATAGTTTTATAGGTATGTATTAGTTTGAAAGTATGTATACGTATCTCGATATGAGATAGTCTGAAAGTATGGTTATGGCCGCACCCAAGTATGGGTTGCATACGTATCTCGACACGAGAATCAGGCCGTACGTAGTTCTGTGCAGTGTAAATGTATGGATGTTTGGTCGATCTAGACCGTGAGTGTATAAAATAGTATTTTGAGAAAAGTCGGTGTAGCTAGGAATTTTAACCTGCGCGGTGTAGTCCTAGACTTTAACCTTTGAGAAAGTAGTGAGTTGTGAGAAAGTGTTTTTGAGTAAAAAGTCGGGGTAGATCGACCATGCGACGGGTTTTTTGTATTTTTTTGTTTTTATGATTTTTTTTGTCTTTTTGTTTTATGTGCCGGAAGTAAGGGTCGGTGCCCATGAAGAGTGTGAAGAGATACATGTCTTACCTGTGCTGTTTGCAGATTCCAAGCAAAGTACCGGAAGTATGGGTCGGTGCCCATGAAGTTTGGGAAATGTGTACCAGAAGTATGGGTCGGTGCCCAGTAGTTTTGAAAAAGGTTTCACCGGAAGTATGGGTCGGTGCCCACGTGAGTGAGAAAGTGTTCTGAAAGTAAGGGTCAGTGCCCAGTGCTTTGAAAAGGTGCCAGAAGTACGGGTCGGTGCCCAGTGAAAAAGAGTGTACCGGAAGTATGGGTCGGTGCCCGTTGATGTAAAAAAGGTGATGTAAAAGTTTTACCGGAAGTACGGGTCAGTGCCCTTGTGAGTGAGAAGTATCATTTTTTGTGTTTCCTGATTTTATCAACGAAAATCCATAACAAGAGATAAAGTGCAGCCGGATGGGTCATTAGATCTCCTTCCGGCTGACGCAGGATATAAAGTCCAATCGGGTGGAGTTCGAGGCCTCCTTCCGACTGGCGCAAGATATAACAGTTGGATAAAGTTCAGCCAGGTGGGTCATTAGATCTCCTTCTGGCTGACGCAGGATATAAAGTCCAATCGGGTGGAGTTCGAGGCCTCCTTCCGACTAGCGCAGGATATAGCAGTTTGATAAAGTTCAGCCGGGCGGGTCATTAGATCTCCTTCCGGCTGACGCAGGATATATACAGTCCAATCGGGTGGAGTTCGAAGCCTCCTTCCGACTGGCAAGAGAAGACGGAATATCCGACCAGTGGATTTATAGGGAGACCACACCACTAAAGCATATAAAATAAAAAGAAAAGAAAAAGGCGGAATATCCGACCAGTGGATTTATAGGGAGCCCCAGACCACTAAAACATATAATAATAAGTAAATAAAAGAAAAGAAAAAGGCGGAATATCCGACCAGTGGATTTATAGGGAGCCCCAGACCACTAAGTGTAAGGGTTTGAGGGAATTACTTGTGCAGAAGGGGCTATTGAAGCTGAGTCAGTGTGTTGTTGAGAAAGAATGAAAGAATTCGGAGATTTGAAAGGATCGTCACCGAGAAACGTCGCATAAACAAGCCGAGAAGGCCTGAAGTCATATTTTGACACTCAATCGATTTGAACGGACGTCATAGTTGGGTCCGGAAGGGCCGGAAGAGTCAGAAAAGCCATAAGTCGGGCAAAAATGGTTCCGGGCTGAGTTGAGCGGGACCCGCGGGGGTTAGAACCGGCTTGGATAGCCTGAAATGGACTTATAGAATGCCAAACAGCCCTTTAAATTTAGATTCGACCAATTCTGAGGTCACCAGTGCGTCCGGAACGGCCAAATTAGCTAAGAACAAGTGTCCGTTCGTTGAAATCTGGACCCGGAGTGGAGAAAATTGGGAAAAACCAAAAGTGGAGCCACAAATGCCACGTCAGCATACCACGTGTCAGTCAAAGACACGTGGCGCCTTCTGATTGGCTGGTCAAAGCTGACGAGGCGCTGACTGGACGCGCTAACTGGGCAGGCAGTGGACACGTGGCAGCCTATGATTTGTTGGTTGGTTGTGACGTGGTAGTGACGTGGCAGTGACACGTGGCAGGTGATGCCACGTGGTAGTCTGTGATTAGTCTGACAACGATGACGTGGTAGATGACGTGGCAACACGTGGCATGCTGAATGGACTGCTAACTCAGCAGTCGTTGCCACGTGGCGGCTTCTGATTAGTTGGTCAACTGCTGAGTCAGCGCTGGCTGTTACCTGCGCGTGGGGAGGCGTAACAGCGTGTTGGTGGCGCGTGAGGCGCGTACAACATTTTCCGATGGTCGTTTGAGGTTGGGCCGCCGGGATCTGGATCGTCTGTTCCAGACAAGGAGGATGGGGTTGGTGGTTTACGGCGGGGATCGCCGGAAAATCCGCCGGAGTGGCTTCTGTCCAGCGGCGGCGCGTGGATGCTTCTGGCGGCGCATGAGGCGTCTGTGGAGGTGTTTTGGTGGCGGGACCAGCGGCGTTGGTTCCGGCTTGTTCTGGGGGACTCACTGGATGGGGAGGTGAGATGCAGAGATCTCAGTAAGGGCCTGTTTGGTTAGGTTTTCAGATTCTGCGGAGGTTCAAGGCTCTGTTTGGTTCAGACAGCTTTTCTGGGCTATCCGAGGGTCCTTTGAGACTGGGTTTGTGAGGGGAGTTGGGTAATGGAGTGGTGACAGTGGGTTTTTGGTGGTGGAGTCAGTGGTGGTGTGGTGGTGGTGATATGGCTGTGTTTGGTTAGCAACCAAACATAGCCCAAGGGTTTTGGGAGGACTTTGTTTAAGCCAAACAAAGCCTTAAAGAGAGGCTGCCCTTTTTTTCTTTTTGTGCGTGGGGGGAAGCTTTCTATTTATAGAAAATTTTCCAAAACCCTACATGGGTTTTAATCCCATGTAGGCGGAACGCGTGGTTGTAGGTTTCAACTTTCGATCAGGACCTTTGATCGATTCCGAGCTTTGTTCCCTGATATTTTTCAATCTGAGCGTCCGATTCGGATGATTCAAAAAGATCTGCGCTCGGTTTAAGGTCCTCCTCAAATCCGTATGGTTGGATCGGAATTCATTTGAAACCCGGAAACGACTCCATTTTCTTCAGACCATCGACGTCTGATTTAGACTGTCTAAACTTTGACTGTCGAAATCTTTTGATCCGACCGTCTGATCTTCCTGATTCAAGATGATTTGAATTCGTATTAACGTTCTCTTTGAATCGGTACGGTGCGATTGAGAATCTCAGATTTAGAAATGACCGTTTTGCCCTTATCTTTCCCAATTGAGTCTTGAAATTTCGATTAGACGTCGTTTCTTCTCTGATTGTCTGATTGGACTGATTCAAGTCGCCGAACCTCTGTTTTTCTTTGTATTTCAGTCATTCATATCTAGTTGAACTTTTGGTGCTTCCGGATTGACAATTGTGTTCCTTTTCCTTGATTTCGATGCACCGAAACTTTGATCGGAGCCCGATTCTCCGTCATTATCAAAAGTTGATGATTTGAAGTCCTATGGGTTGGAATTGATTCCCGCTTTGCCCTCATGTAATCAAATTCAACCTTCGGTCGTCCCAGACTTGATTCCGGTCTTGAATTTTGTGCCGAACTTCGATTCTGGTTGAAAACGTCGTCGATTATCGTAACCGGACGATCCTGGATTCTGGAACTCCTGATCGATGAGCTGTGGGCTCTGTATTGACTTTGATTTGACCTCTGGGATACCTGTTTGGATTTTGGAGCTCTTTTCTCGATTTGTGGGCCTGGTGGGCCCCCTGTGACAGTTATTTCTTTTTTTCGCAGGTCAAAATAGGGTGTCTACAGTAATCATGGCCGATTGGGAATTAATGGGTATCTCATTCCTATCTAGATTGCTCCCATGTTTGGGTTATCAATTTAGTGGTATTTGTTATTGGTATTGCATACCCATAGGATATGAAATCCCAATGATGATAGGCACCTCATTCCCAACCTCTATGGTGGTATTTTGATGAGCAATTCTTTGGACACATAAGAATTTCAAAAAAATAAATCTACATAAACTTTATGAGTTTGTTTCTTTTTTGTGGACCCTACAGTATCAATAGATCTCATCAGGAGACCTAGACATATTATGATTTATGTGGATTATTTTCGTGAGATTCTTATGTGCCCAAATAGTTACTCTATTTTGATTCCCATTGGGTTAATTATTCTAAAAAAAGGAATGGAATACAATATTAGGTATGATATGACTTCCATAATAAATAGTTATTTATTATAAATTCGCATTAAATGCACTTGATGACTTAAATGTTTTGATTAAAAAAATAATAGATTACGGAATCAATTATTGAGATTTGCCAAACAATACTAATTGATTTATTATGCTATTGAAAACATAGGGAACTCATTTCCAATAATGGAATACTCATGTCATTCTTGATGACTGCCATCCAAATGTGACATTAATTTTTTGTGGGCTAATTTTAGAGTTAATTGTTTATGTGAGGTTAATTTTAACACTTAAACTCTCCTTTATGAGGATTAATTTTAACACTTAGTCCCCATGTAGGCTTATTTTTGACAAAAATCTTAATATTTTCAGTTTAGTCTAAAACTACAAATGGGATTAAGTATTCACTTTTGAACCACACGAGGTAAATGGAACCGGAACTAACCACATGAGGTAAAATCCTATTAACCCTTAAATTATTATTATTATTATTATATGGGCAAACTTTTCAAGATTTGGGCAATAAATGTGTCAGCTTCACCCACAAAGAAATAAAAAATAAAAAATAATCAAAAAAACAAAATCAACACCCATTTTTGTGGTGCAAATTAAATTTCGATTGTTTTCTTATTTAAATTTAGTAGTTAATATATATATTGTTTTATAGATTACGGACATATAAATTTTGTGGGAATCGATTTATATTCTCAAAGTTATAACATTTTAAAATTTGAAAAAACAAGAAAGAACTGTTTTTGGAAGCATGCTGTCAAGTTGTGTTTGGTGATCATTTTGGTCACAAAAATAAATAATATATATATATATAAATAAAAACTTTTCGGGATTGACCTGAAAAAAAATTGCTAAAAAAAGAAAAAATAAAAAACATGTTAGAAAGTGTTGATTAGCCTCCCATAATCATAACCGTTGAAAAAACATTATTCTTTTTTTCTTTGCAAAGTATATATCTCCACATATATAGAGCTAATAATTCAAGCGAGTCTCGCGCCATGACCGACGGTAATAGTTTGCATACATGTTTATACAGGTGCATGCATATATACAACTTACTGATTAAAACTTTTATGGCAGCGAACCAACTTCCAACCAAAAGTTTATTCTTCAAGAAAAAAAAAAGGAAAAAATTGGTAAACTCATAACACAGATCATAGAGGAAATGTGTTACTTTAATAACGAGATTCCTGCTAATTACCTTTTTTGGCAAATTAACAAAGAATTATTTCTAAAACTAGCTTAATGGCCGTTTGTTTTAAGACTTGTGTGGTATTTATGTATAAAATAAATTTGCTAAAAGAATGAATAAAAAAAGAATCTGAAATAAATATATATTCACCTAATATCGATGGAGATGAAGAAAAAAAAAATGTTGAAAATTAAGAACACTTGTTATGAAATTACATAATTGGAAGCAAATTGCTCATCTTATAATTAAATTGGTGTTTCTTGGATAACAAAACAACTTGAGTTATAATACATGTTAGTTATCTATCCAATAATGCTATGGTTTCCAATATTTTTTTCTCCAAAAAGTGTTTCTCGTCACATGTGGCAATGACCCCCTCTTCATAAATGGTAGAACCACTTCAATATCAATTTATCAAAATCAACTACGCCCACTATCACATGCATTGGGAAACACTTTTGAGAAAATAAATTTGGAAAGCATAACATTACTCTATGTAGTTACCTAGTGATTGATTTTTTTGCTCTATAAATACCTATCTCAAAGTCTTTGAATAGTTATATTAATCATCTAATTAAGCAATGTCATCATTCGAACCAACAACCTCCGAGTGTTTAGTGGATGTTCAGGAGCTCGCGAAAGAGCCCTTGATCGCCATTCCACAACGCTATGTTCAAGTAGATGAAGAACGTCCTTCATTTCTCTTCAATGGTGCTACCTTGCCTACAGTCCCCATCATTGACATGAAACATTTAATCGACGAAATCGAAGATCTTGAACTAGAGAAGTTGCACTCAACATGCAAAGAATGGGGCATCTTTCAGGTTTAATTTGCCTATCTAACAAATTTGACTATATATATATATACACATATGTATGGTAAATTACTCCACCATAACCGGGAGATGATCATGAGTTCGAATAAAAAAAAAAAAAAAATTTGTCTATATATCTATAGACACAGGTTTGCCCTTATATATGTATATATACACACACACATGTATGTATATATATATATATATGAAATCACAAGAACTAATTAATAATGGTTGTGATTATGTTTGTATATATAGTTGGTGAACCATGGAGTTAGCTCTTCATTGGTAGAGAAACTGAAATCTGAGATTCAAGAGTTTTACAAGCTTCCTGTGGAAGAGAAAATGAGATACAAGCTAAGGCCAGGTGATGTGGAAGGGTATGGACAAACCAAACTGAACTCTGAAGATCAAAAGGTTGATTGGGCAGATAGGTTTTACATGATTATCAACCCCGCCCACAGAAGGAAGCCACACCTATTGCCAGAGCTCCCTTCTTCCCTTAGGTGCTCTCTCTCTCTCTCTCTCTCTCTCTCTCTCTCTCTCACAATCTTTTTCCTACATACAATACACATATATGTAGGCATGTGTTTTATGTGTTAGGGTTAAAAATATTTTATCTAGATCCGACCCCTTGAACTAATGTGTTTTATGTTTTTGGGTTCAAATCCTACCGACATTAAGTTGTAAGACGAAATTGCGAAGTACATCGCTAGTTGTACTTGGTAAGCACTAATTAGACTTTTTTTTTTTGGATAAACGGATGAAAATTCATTCATTCAAACAGCAGATCTCAGAAGAGATTAGTAACGCATAAAGAAGTAGTAAAATATGAAACACAAAGATTAAAAACTTCCAAAGCCAGACTGGAAACTCCAAATCCCAAGATAAGACTGATAGTAGCGTAGCGACCGAGCTGGCTGAGGGAGAAGCGGCCAAGGAGATCCACCAACAAACAAAAATCGTCAAAACTTTGCTGAAACAGCGACTAGAGCCAACCAAAACGCCAGATCTGCAAGAGAAAAGCACCAGATCTAAACCGCCAATGTTGAAACCGTGAAGAGGAGAGCTCGAGTAGACCGCAGACCAAGAAAGCAAGAAAATTGAGGGTGGAAGCGAAACTGAACAAAAGAAAAAACATAAAACAAGCCCACAAGAGAAGGACAAAACCCTCATAGAGAAGGGACAAAACTACCATAAAGAGAGACAACACCCTCATAGAGAAGGACAAGCAAATACTAAAAGTATCAATGACTCTCCTATGGTGGGAGAGCCATGGATCAGGAGGAGCGGCCAAAGTATTTTTTATTTTATTTTCGCTAACTATACTTTAACACACAAGAAGACTACCTGTTACTGCCTCCATCTCATTTTATTTGTCAATTTTCTCATTTTTGGATGTCCCAAAACTATTGTCCGCTAAGAGTATTTACTACAACTTTTATTATACTTTCCATAATTACCCATCTTGATTTTAAAAATACCCAACAAAAAGTACAAGAGAAAAAAGTAAGAGAGAGAACTTTTGAAATTTTGCTTTAAGCTTTTTACATGTGGTTTGTAACCATGATGTTCCCTTAAAAAATATGACTTTTCAAAGGAGACATAAAATTGGAAGGAGAGAATACAATTTTAAGATCACTAAAATACCCCTAAAATATTAATTAGGGCTACATGTTGTAAGTTAATTAGATCAGCGCGCGTGGGAACCAAGTGTATAGTACTACCAGGCTCTACATCACCCGTTGTTAGGTACACTTTTTTTTTTTTTTGGCTAAAACCCGCCGCTATTAGGTACACATGTACTCATCCATGTATATAGTGTATATTATAAGGACTTGTTTGGGAATATTCAAAATATGATATGGTTCAATCCAAGTCTACTTATTTAACTGGTTCTTGTGAGAACCAAGTGTAAATTTGTTTGACACATACATGTTTCAAGATATTTAATAGACTGGGAACAGACTCTTATATAAGAAAAAGACATTCAGCAAACTAGGTTCTCACAAAAATCAGATAAAAATTAGACTTTGATTGAATTAACTAGATACTGTTTCAGACTTTCTCAAACAAACCTAAGAATCATATTCTATTCTTGATTGCAGGGACACCTTGGAGTTATACATCTCAGAATTGCAGAAGCTTGCCATGACACTTTTTGGGTTGATAGCAAAGGCTTTAAAGATTGGGAAGAGAGAGGTAGAAGAAATGTTTGAAGGTGGGATGCAATCAATAAGGATGAATTACTATCCTCCATGTCCAAAACCAGAGCTAGTTATGGGCCTAAGGCCTCATTCGGATGCTACAGGCCTCACCATCGTACTCCAAGTCAATGGAGTGGATGGTTTCCAAGTTAAAAAAGATGGAGTTTGGATTCCTGCAAGCTTACTCCCAGATGCCTTTGTTGTGAATTTAGGAGACATTCTAGAGGTATGCCTCTCACTCTCTCTCTCTTACACAATAAAATAATTAGTCAACCCCAATGGGTTAGCCTAATATTGGTTGGAATGTCAAGAGCCCGTATCTGATGATTCATATAGGGTCATGTGCTCCATTCTTTTAGGAGACACATGGTAAATAATAGCCTGACATTAAGCAAAATGTCAGGATCCACTATTTATCATGGCTCCAGCATTGGAAAACTAACTTTGCAGCAAGAGCCTCGGACTTACTCGATTTGTGTGGAGAGCCAACTTTGCCCGAATCTCTAGCATTGGAAAACTAATAAGGCTTAACTATATTTTATACTCTCTTAGTTTACCGTTTGTGTCAATTTGGTCCTTATAGTTTAGAAAGTGTCATTTTAGTCCTTGTAGTTTCATAAGTGTGTCATTTTAGTTCCTCAAACAATTTTTGTAACAATTTTTTTTACTTTCAGTGACAAAATTATTCGTCACTAAAGAACCTAATGGATTTAATTATTTGATACACTTATGAAACTACATGAACTAAAGTGACATTTTTTAAATTATAGAGATCAAACCGAAACAAATAACAAATTGCAAAGATGTAAAATATATTTAACCCAAGTAATAGTGTAGATAGTGACTCACTAAGATACCTGAATCTTACTTCCCCCAAAAAAAAATAGCAAGTTAGTATTAATTAAATAATAGTACAAGAGTAATGCCATGGTTATTAAATATGGATCCAATGCCATTATTCGGAACAACTTTTAGTTAATTAAATTGCGGTGACCCTTCTATAGTTGACGGGACATCACAGCAAATCAGTAAGGATCTAAACATTGGGCACATTTTGATAGCTGTAGCATTTTACTACTCGCATTACTATTATTTTTTTTTGTTCAATGGTATTCTCAAAAAGGTAATATTTGGAGTATAAATAAATTTGACAAATATTTATACTCACAAACTCTCTTTTTTGGGTGATAATGTGGGATCCGAATAATTTTAATAGATACCATAGTCCTACCTAAAACAAAATTAAATTATAAATATAAATATTTATGAGATTTGTTTTTATCCCTACCTTTGTTCTCAAAATTGTTAGTTAAACATTGATTTGGTCAACATTGTAGCCAGAGAAAACCCTACTATATATCATTTCAAACTTTCTGTTCTGATTGAACGTCAGTTTCCATCACGGTAGGTACCTAACAGATAGGGTATGCAGGATTCACCATTTCAACCACATGAATTTTTCTTATTTGATTTGTTTTTGCTTCACATATATATAGTTGTATTCTTTTATTTCAAACCAATATTCATCTATGTGTACATATATTTGGGATCATTGAGGTTGGTATATATATATATACTACTGTTCCACCTCTGAGGTATTGGTAATACAAAAATATCGCTTATTCTAATGTTTCGTAACAAAATCCCCTAATATGCTCTAATGTTTGGTAACATATATGTTTTCCGAGTAATATTTTATACATAATTTTCACACAATTTTTTATATAAGTGTATCTATCTCTCCTGTGTCGCTATTAGATCCATTGACATCACATGATAACACAGGAGAGAGATAAACACTTTTATAGATTATGTATAAAAGATTGTATGAAAGTTGTGTGAAGTTTTATCCATATTCCCCTAATATGCTAACCAACCGTTAAAAGGTTTACTGCAATGCTATATCAATGCTAAATGACCAATTAATACACCTTCAGCTGTTAGAATCTTTATACCCCTTACTCAGAACTAAAGTCATAAAAGACCAATGTTGTTACACAATTGAGCATGATAAAATTTTGGGTTAAATACTTTGACCTTTCTCGAGGTGAGGTCTAATTATAATGACCTCTCTTGTGTTTTTCAAAATTACATCGACCTATCTTGCTACTAGCGGTAGACTAAAGTCGTTAATTTTAATTAGAAAATACACGTTCACCTTAAACTGGGTAAACTACACTCACCTCTCCTAAGATATAACCTAATTACACGGAATTTCATTGTATTTTTTATTTTATTTTAAAATACACTGACCTCCCTTCTTGTATTCAAATCATAATATAATAAAAAAAGTTGTATTTCAGTCCATGTTTCACGATCCAACATCTATATATGCCATGATAACCGTATGCCATAATATTTTAAAAGAACAAATGCCAAGTTGATTCTTACCAATGTCTATGAGGAGGATGCAAATGCAACAACCAGGATATTAAAAGAAAAGAAGGCACATTGATGAAAACAACATAAAATAGACTAAGGCTTAGTTTGGCTACCACATGGTTTTTTAAAAGGAGCTTATGAAATTTATTACTAAATTCTTTGATAATTTTATACAAGTGACACACAACTCTTCAAAAAGATATCATGAAACCAAAAAGCAACCTTAAGCTCCATTCTAGAGCTTTTAACAGCTCCTTCCAAAAAAGCCATAAGTTCAATTTTTGCAAAGCTAATAAATTAAGTTATCAAATGAATTAATATGAAATTGTACTTTAAAAAAAGGTAAAACACCACGTGGAGGCCAAACTAAGCCTAAATAGAAGAGCTTGACTCTAAGCTTTATATTGACAACACAACTTTAGATAGGTTGATAGGAGAGCTTCGTAAAAGAATAGTTCCAGGAAGTAAAACTATAGGGCGAATTACTCTAATCTTTAAAAATCATCTGATCTTCCTTGAATTTAGTGTTTTGGTCACAATTTCCTAGAATACATTGAGTATGTTTGCCATAAATTTTAAATTCAGTTCCCAACACACGTTTAAATAGTCTCGTTTGATTTTTATTGGAAGATCTTGAAGTTGCTCCACCCTAATTGAGGTTGGTTTCAATGTCATATGTATTGAGAACCATATTTGGGATACAAAATTTGGGAAGCATAGCATTATTTATAATGTATTGATGTTCTCTAAAGACTTGTTTATGCGTCATGAAATTGTAGCCCCAATCGCTTATCTACACTATCTTATAAAAGAGCCTTATAGAGTTTCAATTTCAATTGTCCTTAATTGTCTTTTTATCAATTGTTTGCTCCTAAAATGTCATTTTGCATTTGTATACTACTAATATTCCATGCCAATGTCCCTATTAAGATTTAATATAATATACATAAAAAAAATACAAAAAAATGGGAAGTAAAAGAGAAGGAAAAATATATATAAGGTATAAAATATAGGAATTTTCAAGTGTTAAAACAACTTTATTATCGTTCCGAGAAAGCACACTATTCTTCTAATAAAAAAAAAACACATTATTTTTAGAATTTTAGGATTTCCACTAATATTCCATCCCAATGTCACTATTAAGATTTAATATAATATATATATATATATAATGCAAAATATAAAATAAAAAAAGAAGAAAAAAATGCTAGATTTGTCACATAGAATTTTGAGAGTTGATGATGTGGATAGGTTCATTGAAGTGGGATTGCTTTGGTGTTTATATATATATATATATAAATAATAGATACTATGGCATTGGTCTTAATACCACCTAGTAATTAATAGAAATATGAAAGAAAGAAGAATTAATTTGGAGTATTTATGTATTGTATGGCACAATGGTGGTGGTGGTGGTGATGTGGTGACGGATACCAAAGTCATTGGTTCTATACTTTTTGGTTGAGTTGTTTGTTCAAGAGAGAGACATAAATATATATTATTTAAATATATATGTTCAAATGGATGTATTTGTCTTTTTAGATTTTAAATTAGCAAGTGTAATGGTAAAAAAAATACAAAGGAGGTCGGTGATTTGACCTAACCTCCTCGAGGGAGGTCGATGAAATTAACCCTCTACTGTTTATATGCGTAATGTTTTTTTTAGAAATTGTTACAAGCATTTTGGGAAGAACAACACACTAATTTGATGACATCAGCAATTTCCTTTATTACTTTATTGTTTTTTTTTTTAACAAATGAAGAAATTGTGACCTAAACACTAAACTCAAAGAGACTGATTTTTAAAGATTAGAGAATTAGCCCTATAGTTTTTCTACTTCCTGCAACTATTCTTTTAGGAAACTCTCTAGGGCCGGTCCTGAGGGGAAGCGGCACACGCGGTCGCGTAGGGCTCCCTTTTAGGCAGTGTCCACTCTAAAAAATACTAACCCAAATTTATTATTTAAGTAATGAATAAATAATATTTATAACATTTATACTAATATACAAAGGACCCTTATTTAAAAATTCGAATAGAATCCTCAAAATATCAGTACCAGCCCTGAAGCTCTCCTATCAACCTTTCTAAAGATATGTTGTCAATATAAAGCTTAGAACAGGTCACTTGTCAAGCTCTACTATTTAGTAACATTTTATGTTGTTTTCATCAATGTGCCTTCTTTTCTTTTAATATCCAGGTTGTTGCATTTGCATCATCCTCGTAGACATTTGTAAGAATCAACTTGTGGCATTTGTTCTTTTTGAATATCATGGCATACAATTGCTAATAATAGTAAAATAGGGAAAAGTGAAAACACAGTTTAAAAAAAGGGGCAATTTAAAGATCTTGAATTTTGTGAATCTCTTCCACTCATATTTTCTTGAATTCTGATTACATGTTGAAGACTTTTTAATGCTTAATACTTTTTAAAATAAATTACAATTCAGAAATAGTACTGATCTCCCTTGACAAATATTGTCGGCCGGGTATAGATTCTCTCTTATTTTATTTAGGTGTTAGTTTGAACTAACGGTTGAGTACTGGTGACATCATCAAAATATATAATGTCCAAAGTACCCTTTCAATTAATATTAAAATGTCAAAAGCTACCCTAGATCTCTCTGAATTTCTTTGTCTCACCTGCTTCTCTCTATATCTCTTCCTCATATAACAATCTATGTTATCTCTCCATCCAATGAGTAAGAAATAAATGTAGATACTAATGTATCCATCTATATCAGTGTGCTATAAAGAAGGGTATTTTTGACAATTAAATAAGGAGCAACTAAAATATGGATCTCTTCCAGGGCCGGCCCTGAGATTTTGAGGGCCCTACTCGAACTTCTAAACGGGGGCCCTCTATATATTAGCACAAATATTACTAAATATTACTTGCTGATTACTTAAATATTACTCTTTTTGCATTTTTAGTTGCAAAATCACTAATTACACTTGTATAATCAATATTTTCTACCATATCCTTTTCAATGGATAACATAGCCAATCCGTTCAATCTATCTTGTGACATGGTTGATCAAAGGTAAGACTTGATCGACTTCAACTTTGAAAAGCTTCTCTCTGCAGATGCAAGAGTAACAATATTCGATAAGCAATCCATGCATTTGGGAAGCAACCATCCATTTCTTGCAAATGATTAAGCACTTCGATTGGCTTCTTTATTTCTTTTGGTAAAACGCTTCGCAACACTTTCAATTCTGGATATAGATCTCTCCCATCAATATCATAGTTGTGATCATGCTTCAAAAAAGATTCAAGGTTGGTACAATAGGCTTTCAAACTATCATCATCAATATCTTGCAACTTCTTCATGTCAAATAAAAACCCAAAAGTCTTTGCATATGTTTGAAATTGTTCAACTATACTTTTGAGTGACGAAAGCGCTTGATCCACTATATAAATGAAATAGTTAACTCTAAAAGATTCTTCAGATGATTGTGTCACAGCTTCACTAATACTCTCATCAAACTGCCTTTTTCTGTGAATGGTGCGCTTCTCACGAAACACAGGTTCAATTCCCATTGTATTCGCAATTTCCTTAGCTTCAATCATGGCCTCTGCAAATCCAGTTTCTCTATATCTTTCAAAAAAGGAAATAAGTCCTTCTAATTGATTCATAGCAACATCAATATCCATATTTTCAGCTTGAAGAGTTTTACTAATAGCATTAACAGTAAACAACATGTTATGCCAAATAATCATGCCAAACAAGAACTCAAAACTCTTAATTTCATATGTTGCCGCAATTAGCTTCACTCTTTGTTTTGGCATCGTCCCTACTATTTTCCAAGTCAATCAACGCATCTCTTATTTGTGGAGCTGGGTATTTTATTGCTTTAAGACTTTCAACACGGCTTTCCCAATGTGTTTGTGACAATGGTTTGAGTGTGAGATCCTTAACATGATGTTTCAAAACATCCCACCGTTTCGTAGAAGATGCAAACATTGAATATATGCGTTGCACCACTCCAAAAAAGGATCCCGCTTTAGTACAAGAGTTGGCCATATCACAAATTGTAAGATTAAGACTATGACAACCACATGGTGTGTAGAATGCTCTAGGATTCACTTCAAGTAGTCTTTTTTGTACACCTTTGTGTTTCCCTTTCATGTTAGACCCATTGTCATATCCTTGCCCTCTTATGTCATCAATGTCAAGCTCGAGATTGACCAATACATCCTTAAGTACGTTAAAAAGTCCCAACCCCGATGTATCATCCACCTTCAAATATTGTACAAAGAACTCTTTTACTTTTATTGGACTTGTTGAAACATCCACACATCGGAGCACAAGATACATCTGTTCTTCATGGCTTATACTGGAGTACAATCAAGTATGACAGAAAAATATTTTGCTTCTTTGACTCTTTTAACAATTGCATTTCTAGTCTCATTTGCTAACATTAGAATCAATTCATTTTGAATTTTATGACTAAGATAATGGTAATGAATTGATTCATCCTTGATACGTCGAATGTGCTCTTGCATCACTGGATCAAACTTTGCAATCATTTCAATTAGGCTTAAAAAGTTGCCATTTTTTCTCTTGATTAATCTTCTCATTGTCTCCACGAAATGCTAGATTATTCTTAGCAAGAGTTTGCACAACGGCAAGTATCCTCACTAATACTTGTTTCCAATAATCCTTCTCCTTGTTTATTTGTTCTTGCACGCTTTTATCAATGGTTTCACACTTTTTCAATCTCATTTGCAATTCAATCCACTTACTCATGCAAGTAATATGCTCTCTACTGATTTCATGACTTTTAAGCCTCTTGCTAAGATTGCTCCAATCCTTAAAACCTTCATTGGTCAAGTGAGAAGTAATTTTATCTTGCTTGAACAACTTGCAACAAAAGCAAAATACCCTATCCACAGCAACTGAGTAAACTAACCATTTCCTATCTTGCTTCTCTCCATTCAATAAATTTCGGACATAAAATGTAGAAGAGAAATGTCTATCATGCTCGTCTTTAGGAAAATTGATTTCTATGATTCTTATTGGACCTCTCTCTACTAATATGTCTATAAGATTGTGGTCAATCTTGTTCCAATTTCCGGGATCATAAATGTTTAAAGGTCCAAATTCACATTCTTCAACAAAATCTTCATTCTCGTTCAAATTTTCATTCAACTGATCATTCGTATCATGTTGATTAAGTTCTTCATTCACCAAAACCTCATTTTCGTGATTTATAGGTTGCTCATTTTCATCATTTACCGAATCGTCAACTACATTAGAAGATGTACTTCTGCTACTAATAATAAACTTTTCAAGAGCTCCTACTTGAGATCGATTCAAATTTTCAATTCTTTGTTTCTTTTTTTCTTTTTTCATGTCCAGACATATACTTTCTAGGAGGCATGGTATCAACAAGAACACAAATCTACTAAATAAAGTACCAAGATTGAACAGTATCACCTGATTTTCACAATTTCCATTACCCACTCTCCAAATTAAAATATTGAATCTTTGCAAATCCCAAATTGAATCTGTTACAAACCAATAAAAATGGAGAAAATATACAAAATTATAAACCAATAGTTGTAATACAATCCTAATCAACAAATTTAACCCACAAAAAAAACAAAAATAAAGTCTAAAAGTCTAAAATATAAAACGGAAAAAATATATATATACATATAATATATATACACAAACCTTGCGTGGACACTGGACAGGTGGACTTTTGGTGACCGGCAATTGACCACAAGATGAAGACGAAGCGAGGAAGCACCAACTCACTTTTCTTTTTTCTTTTTTTATCCACACTGACTTACTTTTCCCGATTTTGAAGATGTAGGGTTTTTTTTTTCTTAATGTTTGTGTCTTACTAATTGGGGGGATCAACCATCAATTGGACCTTAGGAATAATGGACCTATTTTTTAAGTTAAGTTTGAAAAAAATTTAAGTTATATTTGGGCCGATTTTTAAGTTTGATGTTGGGCTTTGAAAAGTAATGCTATGACTAATTTGGGCTAGTATTTTTTAGCAATAATGCTACACACACAACCAAATGCACAACTAATTACACAACCCTGCTTTAAAATATTGGACTTTGTGCTGAAAAGCATGTACACACAAAAGGGTGTACAGTGTGTGTGCAGACTTTTCAGCACAAAGTCCAACATTTTTAAGCAGGGTTGTGTAATTAATTGTACATTTAGTTGTGTGTATAGCATTACTCATTTTTTAGAGTGGGCCCTGCCTAAAGGGGGACCCTACGCGACCGCGTGTGTTGCTTCCCCTCAGGGCCGGCCCTGATCTCTTCTTCAACAGTGAGAGATCTAATTAATGGGATACTCCAAATGTAGACTGAAACGTCCTAAGTTTGCTTTGACTTTTGTT
This sequence comes from Hydrangea macrophylla, assembly GCA_033977485.1. NCBI lineage: Eukaryota > Viridiplantae > Streptophyta > Magnoliopsida > Cornales > Hydrangeaceae > Hydrangea > Hydrangea macrophylla. The sequence goes on along the minus strand of CM066988.1, from coordinate 56,064,908 downwards.
GAAAGTCTTTTTGATAACTGTCCCTTTAAACAAGGCATTGGCTCAAAAACCATGACTCAATAAATTATCAATACAAAATAAGATCAATGTAGAGCCACAAACCAAGGACAGTCTTAATGTATATTTTCTCTACTTTTTATTGTGTTAATGTGCAGATTTTGAGCAACGGACTTTATAATAGCATTGAGCATAGAGCAACCGTGAACTCAGTGAAAGAGAGGATCTCCATAGCCATGTTTTTCAATCCCAAGTTCGAAGTGGAGGTTGGGCCCTCACCGAGCCTTATAAACCCACAAAACCCTCCATTGTTTAAAAGGATTGGGATGGAAAAGTATGTCAAAGGTTATTTCTCTCGCAAGCTCAGTGGAAAGTCATATTTAGAGCACATGAGGATAAAAGATGAAGAAGACAACCGTACTTGATCATGGCAATAAGCATGTAATTAACAAATGTGTGTCTGTGTATCTGTATACATGTGCACATGCTGTTGCTATGTTAATATATCTTAAAGTAGTAGAATATGGCCTTGGAGTAATTTTAAAATGGACAATAAAAACTTTCAGTAAGTGTGGGTATTAAAGTGATTTTACAGCAATGGTATTCCAGTAATTTACTTTAGGTCCTCTGCATTGATACATCCACCTATACTTTATTTTCCACATTCACATTTTAATGAGTTTTTGTCGTTACTATTATGCCCTTATTACACAAAATGACATGCAAAGATAAATTAATAACAATGCTCCAAAAAAATAACTCTCTACACCCACCTCCATAAAAAAAAAATTCCAATAATAAATGTATAACTCAGCCATCAATCTATTATCTATACCTACCTTTGAATGACCTTTTGGCATTGTTATTATGCCCCTACATAAAATAACGACAAATAATTAAAAGAAAATATTTTTGCTCACTTAAAAATGGTTTATCAATGTTCATTTAAGTATTTTATTGACCAATGCAGTGGTGTTTAATCCTGGGTCCCACTACATTGGTGCCCAATCGGATGCTTGGGTGAGCATTGGTAAAATATTTTTTGGGTGAGCAAAAATGCTCTCTAATTAAAAATTGATGAAGAAAAATTAATATCAACACCCATCTCTACAAAATATTTGAGAGTATGTTTGTACCAGTACCGTTCAATAAATACATATACTCTACAAATGATAGAGCATATTCATATGTATATATACATATATATATATATGGATATACACACATACATATATATATATATACACACATGTATCCAAGCATAGTTTTGGTTAGGAGCTTGTAATTCTGCCCTCCTGGTTTTGACTGGGGAAATAAAGGGGTTAGTTGGGGTTTTTTGTTAGAGTCGGCTCACAGTTTGTGATTTTCATCCCACATCCTGCATTTGGGTGTTTTTGGTCGTTTCAGTTGATAGAATTGATTTGGTTAAAATTAAGTTCTTTGTTAACTCAATTAAAAATATAATAATTTGAAACTAGGGTGCCAATTCCATAAAGACTGAATTACAACTCTGTTTAGAAAGTTTTACTCACTAATTACAACCTACAAAGAAATAAATAAAAATAGGGTCAATATCGTTTTTGAGTAATACTTGGGGCACAACCAAAGCCACAACCTTTCTTGCACAACCTCTATTTTGTGTCTATCTCTCTCTTGATGGGTCCCACAGTACCAGTGACCCCACAGTGTCCACTAGGAGAGAGATAGACACAAAATGAAAGTTGTGCAAAAAAGGTTGTGACTTTGGTTGTGCCCCAAATATTACCCATCGTTTTTAATTGGCAACGAAACAAAATGCCAACCCACACGCCCACACCATATTGTTTTTAATTGGCAACGGTAAGAAAATTGTAGCCACAAAACGCGGCTTATTTGCGCCACCCGTGCCACACCTTGCCCCAGCCACTCACATCTTGTGAGTAGCTATATCTGATTAAACCTTATTTTAAAATTAATTTTTAAACTTTAAACTTCCATAACTTTTGATCTACAATTCTATTTTTTGTAAAATTTATACTATTAGAATCGTGTCGACGAGAGCTACAAAACTAGTACCATTGTGAATATGTTTCGAGCAAAATTTTTTTTTTCCTACCTTGACAATCTTGTTCTTAAAAAGTGGTGAAATTTCACCACTGCTTCACCACATTTTTAAAAGTGGTGAAATTTCATTACTATTTTGAGTACATTTTAAAATACTAATGTAATTTCACCACTATTTCAAAAGTGATGAAATTTCACCACTATTTCACTATTGTGAATTTTATTAAATTTCTCCACATTCAAAGTGGTGAAATATCACCACTTTTAATTATGCTTGTCAAACCTTGTGAAATTTATGAAACTTATCTACATTCAAAGTGGTGAAATTTCACCAGTGTTTTGAGGAAAAAGCTGTCAAGGCATGTAAAATTTCACATAGTTGTGTGAAATTTCACATATATTTTGCCACAGTTTTTCAACATGCTCGAAGTGGTGAAATTTCACCAATTTAATTTCTCCACATTTAAAGTGGTGAAATTTCACCAGTTTTTTAGGGAACAAGGCAGTCAGTGCATGTAAAAAAAATTCTTTGCTCAAAACATAACAACAAAGGTACTAGTTTTGTAGCTTTTGTCGACACTATTATAATGGTATAAAATTTGTAAAAATTGGAGTTGTAAATCAAAAGTTACGAAGGTTAAAAGTTTGAAAAACAATTTCGAAATAGGTTTTACTTGGTGTGCGCACTCACACAGTGTGAGTGGCGTGTGAGAGGACTGGAAGTGACGTGTGCCGAAGGTTCGTGTATTTTTTTGAGAAATGCTGGGGCGCGTGCACTCACATGGTGTTTACTTTTGGGAGTTTCTGGGGTGTTTGTGGCACATGTGACAACGGTAATGTTGAGTTTTTTTATTTTATTTTGTCATTTTGTCTAGAATATTTATTTAGTAAGGGACCTAAATCAAAGTGAAATAATTAGTTATCCTTAAATCACTATATTTTCCTAATTAGGGATCCCCTTCTAATTTTCCCATAAAAATAAAGATAAAGAAAAGATGATGGTTTTGTAATTCACAATTACACTAAAACTTGAATTAAAGTTACAATTATGGTTAAACTAACTAAAACGAATAATTTTTAGATTTAAGTTCACTACACCAAAAAGCCCAAACTGGCACATTTCGCATTTTTTTATTTGGCACTGTTTAAAACTGTGCCAAAATCTGGAACGGCTTTGGCCCAATCTTGCTCGGTTTTAAACTGTGCCAAATCTGGTATGGTTTCAAACAGTACCAATTTTGAAAATTAAAAACAAGAGCGTGCCACATATTAAAATGAAGATTGACCACGCTTATATTCTCTTATGACCTAAAATCTGAAGACAAAATAGAGGGGAAAAAAAGAGGAGGGAGAAAGAGATAAGATTAGGGCGACTCACCCCATCGACTCATCACCACCACCAACGCCGTCGACCCTCAGCCGCCGACGCCTCACCACCTCAACCCCCCGTCGATGCCGCATCCACAGATCTGTCCATCATCACCGCCCCTCACTACCATCGATGTCTTTCTCTCTCTCTCTCTCTCTCTCGCACACACACACACACACACATAGAACCACATCAGATCTATACCAGATTTCTTCGAGGCACACACATGCACACTTTATTCAAGCACATATACTCACATTTCTCTGTACCATATTTGGTCTGGAGGTTTTGCGTGAAGAGAAAGTTAAGGACTGCACTGAAGCACTCAAGTATTTTGATTTTTGGCTTCTATATGAGTTTTTGATCTAGGGCTTCTAAGTATTTTGATTTTTTATTTATGATTTTTATTTTTTTTGTGCTGATTTTGCAGATTTGTGATTAAATCTTGTGATTTTTAGAATTTCATCAAATCTAGTCTTCAATTGATTGTAGATACAACAAATGAGGTTATTTGGGACGAAAAAATTGGTCCCAAAATATCAAAATTGGTCACTATTATAGGTTTTGGGACGAAAATATTTTGTGCCTAATTCGTCCCTACAAGCTCGACGCTAAAGGTTTTCAAGGACGAAAAAAAAATTCGTCCCAAAAAGGTGCATAGAGGGGACAAAAACATATTTCGTCACAAAATATGAACTTTTCGCCACGGTATTTTTGTCCCAATAAACTCCATATTTTATCCCCAAACACCTATTTTTGTCCCAAAAGGTAAATTTAAGGAGACAAAATAATTTGTCCCAAATGATTGTAAATAGAGACTATTAATTTCGTCGCAAAATGTTTGAATCAGAGACGAAAATAAAATGTCCCCAACTTAGAGAAATTGTGACAATTATTTTCGTCACTGAATGTCTGAGTGAAGGGCAAAAATTTATCGTCCCCATATATGTAACCTATTTAGGGACGAAATTTTTGTTGCAATTTATTTACTTTTTTTAAAATTTATTTATAAATTGCAGGTATTAGCAACAAATTATTTTGTCATTGTTGACTTAAAAGGACGAGTTTTTGTGACGCCCCGCAAAAATAAGCGTATTTCCATTGAAAAATTAAATAAATCACACTTGATTCTTTAAAATAAAAAATACAAAATTTCTTTAAAACTCCCAGCAGGTCCATATTCTCCACGGATCTCCTATATCATCCTTAACCTTATCTCCCTTCTAGGCTTCGGTTACCGGCACTGCCTGCATCTAAAAACCATACCGGAAAGTATACAATATGACATGAATAATAAAGGCTCAAAAGGATAATGACAATCAAATACATAGAATGACATCAAATCAATTGACCAGTTTCACAACCCAACTGCTCACACTACTCAAACGCTCATACCAATAGCATCATACCAGGTTCCTCTTGATCACATAGCAAGAGACACCTCACCTCACCTCACCCGTCTCCAGTACGTCGGTCCCTGAGGCCTGTTGGACTGTTGGTAGGTGCTCCTTGCTCATGACCCTTTAGTCCCATAGCACTTAGCAATAAACACATACTCATTGATTCCAAATGAAAACACAACATAACTGCAAAAAGAGTACAAGTAGAGATAACAAAGAAATACTCCGGAGAATTTAGAAAGCATATTGTACACAACCCGGTACCTATAAATGATGTTGAGCAACTCCCAAACACTTCTCTTCTTCTTCTTCTTCTTCTTCTAACTCGAGGTGTATGTATATCTATAATTGTGTATATATATATATATATAAATCTCTCTATGTGTGACTCTTTCAAGCTCTCTATGCTAGAAGTGTAGAATGTGTGTGTTTGAGAGAGTATTTGAGTGTATAAATAGCTAAGCTTCCACTTGGAGACAATGGCCTAACAATCCACTTATTAACCACTAACTTCTAATTAATGGGTAGTTTATAAGGAATATGCAAGATGATGTAAACATACACTAATGCACCTATAACTCCACTAATATTAGTGTATAAATAACCAAGCATAATGGCCTAACAATCTAATTATTAACCACTAACTTCTAATTAATTGGTAGTTTATAAGGAATATGCAAGATGATGTAAACATACACTAATGCACATATAACTCCACTAATATTATAAATAACCAAACATAATGGCCTAACAATCTAATTATTAAAAGAGAAAATATTAGATTTAATTTCTGATACACTAAAACTGCTACTGTAATCCTCGTTTTCTGCCCAAACGGTGCAGAATCTGAGAAAATTGCATTAGACGAAAAGTGTGCAGAATCGAGTTTTGCTTGGGACAACGCGGGTAGAACCTTAAATTTTCTTCGTTTTCCTAACAAAAATCTGAAAACAAAATTCTGCTACTGTTAAAATTAAAAGAGAAAATATTAGATTTAATTTTAACTATGACTCGAAAAATCTTAACTTCCAACACGAATACCAAATCATTTAATCTCACGCAACTTTTCCCAAAAATATATTTTTAGTTCATGACTTATAAAATTGAAAAAAATGACCAAAATACCCCTGTGACCAATTTTCGCTAAAATCGCACACGAAGTCTAAATCGTCAATTTAAACATGAAAACACGGGTTACTACAATCTACCCTCCTTAATAGAGATTTCGTCCCGAAATCTAGAGATAAAAGCATTTGGTAAATAACTTCATAAATTTCTTAAAATAATGTTTAAAACAAATATAGCATATTTTGTTTTATAAAATAGCAAAATTTTTTTTTTTTTTTTTTTTTCAACCTTCTCTGACTCCTCCCAGGCGATGTAGACTATCTAACCTTGACTTAGTCCTACATTTCCGGCTGGGGACAGGCTCTGATACCATTTGTGACGCCCCGCAAAAATAAGCGTATTTCCATTGAAAAATTAAATAAATCACACTTGATTCTTTAAAATAAAAAATACAAAATTTCTTTAAAACTCCCAGCAGGTCCATATTCTCCACGGATCTCCTATATCATCCTTAACCTTATCTCCCTTCTAGGCTTCGGTTACCGGCACTGCCTGCATCTAAAAACCATACCGGAAAGTATACAATATGACATGAATAATAAAGGCTCAAAAGGATAATGACAATCAAATACATAGAATGACATCAAATCAATTGACCAGTTTCACAACCCAACTGCTCACACTACTCAAACGCTCATACCAATAGCATCATACCAGGTTCCTCTTGATCACATAGCAAGAGACACCTCACCTCACCTCACCCGTCTCCAGTACGTCGGTCCCTGAGGCCTGTTGGACTGTTGGTAGGTGCTCCTTGCTCATGACCCTTTAGTCCCATAGCACTTAGCAATAAACACATACTCATTGATTCCAAATGAAAACACAACATAACTGCAAAAAGAGTACAAGTAGAGATAACAAAGAAATACTCCGGAGAATTTAGAAAGCATATTGTACACAACCCGGTACCTATAAATGATGTTGAGCAACTCCCAAACACTTCTCTTCTTCTTCTTCTTCTTTTTCTAACTCGAGGTGTATGTATATCTATAATTGTGTATATATATATATATAAATCTCTCTATGTGTGACTCTTTCAAGCTCTCTATGCTAGAAGTGTAGAATGTGTGTGTTTGAGAGAGTATTTGAGTGTATAAATAGCTAAGCTTCCACTTGGAGACAATGGCCTAACAATCCACTTATTAACCACTAACTTCTAATTAATGGGTAGTTTATAAGGAATATGCAAGATGATGTAAACATACACTAATGCACCTATAACTCCACTAATATTAGTGTATAAATAACCAAGCATAATGGCCTAACAATCTAATTATTAACCACTAACTTCTAATTAATTGGTAGTTTATAAGGAATATGCAAGATGATGTAAACATACACTAATGCACATATAACTCCACTAATATTATAAATAACCAAACATAATGGCCTAACAATCTAATTATTAAAAGAGAAAATATTAGATTTAATTTCTGATACACTAAAACTGCTACTGTAATCCTCGTTTTCTGCCCAAACGGTGCAGAATCTGAGAAAATTGCATTAGACGAAAAGTGTGCAGAATCGAGTTTTGCTTGGGACAACGCGGGTAGAACCTTAAATTTTCTTCGTTTTCCTAACAAAAATCTGAAAACAAAATTCTGCTACTGTTAAAATTAAAAGAGAAAATATTAGATTTAATTTTAACTATGACTCGAAAAATCTTAACTTCCAACACGAATACCAAATCATTTAATCTCACGCAACTTTTCCCAAAAATATATTTTTAGTTCATGACTTATAAAATTGAAAAAAATGACCAAAATACCCCTGTGACCAATTTTCGCTAAAATCGCACACGAAGTCTAAATCGTCAATTTAAACATGAAAACACGGGTTACTACAGTTTTTGTGTCCCAATATTCTTATATTTAAGCATTAGCGACAAAATCTTTTCGTCACTAAAAGTTTCAAAAAAAATCACAAGAACCACCCCTATTTTTACGTATATAGCGTTATTATCTTGTTCTAATGACCTGCTAATGCAAAAACAATGATTTCATTGACTATCTAAACATTCACACTTGAAAAGTAAATGATAAGATTCATTTTCCAAAATCATCCAAACATTACAAAATTCTATGTCTAATATCTTTTGCTTAAAAACACTAACAATAAATCAAACACCCATTATCGCATCCACTAATGAAAAAACTATGTAAATAAATATACGAACTACTAAAAGTTTTACGTGTGCTTCTTCAATAAAGATCCAGCCCATCAGCCACACCATCAACAACCGCTCTGCAAAATAGAACAAAGATCTTAAGTTATAAAAAGAAGAATGCAATGTATCTTAATTACATAAATAATATGATAAACAAAGATTCAATATTAAGAACTTTTGCCTGTTCATTTGTACATGTAAAGAAGAATTTGTATAAGTGTCCTATTTTTCATACAAAGCATTTAGAGCGCTTGCAAGAACCACAATTCCCATTCCAAAGATAAGAAAAACACCATTCAATTAAGGAAATACAACACTCCTCAAGAGGCAATAAACACCATCTAAAGAAAAATATTAGTTCCTTTTACTTGTATGGCTTAAGGGACGTTTTCAAAGAATGATTTCTAGACACAATTTACTTAGTTCCTAGTTATACTTGACAATTGTCAAGTTGTTAAATTTGGCCTTGCCAAATTGCCCTTTCAAATCTAAGGTTTAGTTACTTTTCTACATGTCAATGATTTAACAAATATTTCACATTTCAAAACTTACCATGAAGATGTAACACCACCATATCGTGCTGCGAAGGACTCGAACATAGCCTGCATTTGACTTTTCATTTGACTCTGCATTTGATTCTGTATCTCACTTTGTGCATCCCTCATTTGATTGATCTCTTGACGTTGAGCCTCCATCTCCATCTTTTGAGTTTGTACTTGCTCAGCCAACTCATGTGCTTGTCTCTCCGCATCCTCAGCTCTCTTCTTTGCCTCCTCGACCTCTGATCGTGTATAACGGGCTGAAGAAGAAGAAGGGATGGGTATCTCTCCATGCCCAAGTCCACGAACATAACCTGATTTAACACCGAGTACCTCCTCACATATCTGGTCTGGAGTCAATGGATTAGAACCCTCTGGTGTTGTTTGAGACTGCATTTAAACCATTCGATCCTACAAATAGGCATATTCTTACAAATTTATAAAATAGATAATCATTCTAATACAATAGTAATGGAATTGAAGGCAAACTCATTTTCATTACATAATTCTTCTCAGCTTGCTCAAAGCTCCATCCATTTTCGAGGGTCCAATAGCAACGTTTGTAAAAATCAATCCGGTTAATCTCTTTTTTGGTCTCGGTTTCCTGTGTCATTTCCATAACATTAACATATTGTGTAACTGTTCTAATTTAAGAAATAAAGAATAGTGCTTACATTTCAAAGAATTAGAAAACATACAATGTCATGTCGAAGCTGGGTAAATGACTTTGAACCATTGCGGTGGATCAATTTAAGCTTTGACCTATTCTCAGCATTTTTCTTGTATCGTTTCTATATGCAAAAATAAAGAAAAAAATTTATCGATTGTACATTTGCTTAAGTTCGATATTTTGATAAGTTAAATTCTGTTTTGAACAACATTAAGTAAAGGCACGGAATATATGGAAGAAACAAAAGAAACTCAAAATTAAGATCCTAACATATGTTATTACCTTAAAGTCTTCATCATTAAATTGTTTGCAAACCTCTTCACAATCTTCTTGTGCAATACCATCATATGGACGTTGACGTGCCAAGTTATGGTTATTGATTTGTTTGTAAAAATTGTGGACTCTATGTCGATACGACTTGAATCGCATCCCTAGGTATTTTTCTGTCCCTAGCTGCACATTCCACAGTGAGAAATCCACATCAAACTTCTCCTAAAATATTGACAAATAATGGGTATATTCATTAGAATTAATTGAATAAATAACAATATTTTAAGTATGCCAATTTATGGATGAGTTATTGCAAATTAGTTGCCACTTACTACAATTCGGTCATATATGAGTTGTTTGTCTTCTTTGATCATCTTCTTCCATCCCTTGCATGTAATTGGTGCCAAAGAGCGACATATCACCCCTAGCTCAGATTTCCACGATTTCGCCCATCCACCGACTGGTGTGAGCTTTCCGGGGGGAAAAGTTATCTTAATCCTCCCGCCAATACCCTCTATAGCCTTTGCAACTGCAACCCCTCTCGTCTTACCACGTCCTTTTCTGAAAGTACTTGAAGCTACAAATGAAAATAAGGAGTAATAATCTTCAAAAGATAGTTATCTTTAAAAAGTAATAGTAAGAAAATGAACAATACATTCCTAATTTGCAGTTGTGGAAGTCTTATCGACACCATATTTTTTTCAGCTTACCAACATTTTCAACATCTTCAAGGGAACTTTGGGATGGGGTGTCAGAAGTTGGTGGAGCTACTGTAGATACTGCAATGGTCATTGTTCGTTGTCGAGTACATCTCCCAGGTGCCATTTTTGTTTCAAATACTTTTAAAATGATAACAAACACATGTTAGCAATTGCAACCTCTTAGCCAACAATTTTAAGGAAAACACACTTAAGCAAAAAAAAAAAGGAAAAGAAAAGATCACCTTATATTGTTGTGATTCTCATTCGTGCAATCTACCATTAGAATTTGTAGCATGCGAGTGGAGTAAAAAACATCTTAAACAAGTAAATTACATAAATTTCAGCACTCACAATTTATATTCGTGGAAATAACACAAGAAAGGAATCATGAAAGAACGATAGTTTTAATGTTATAATGCATTTCTTGAATTTATGGATATCATCCTAAGTACCAAAAAAGCACTATCCTATTCATCTAGGTCCGTGTCATCATCACTTAGCAAAATTCCTTCGTCATCTGTCTCATAATCGACCAATGTCTCATCTTCATCATCCTCATCAATGAAATCATCGTCTCCTTGAAGCAACTCTTCAACATTGATTTGCACAACATTGACATCAAAATACGAGGCATCTACATCGTCTCTATGTAATGGCAACTCTGATACTCCTTGAACAATCCCAATGCCTTCAGCAGGTACATTTTGCTGATAAGCTTCATCACTACCTATTAATCCATCATCTTCATCTTGCATTTCAACCTCCACTTCGGGTACATCATACACGCTTCTAGGTTATGTCTTGTGTACAACATGTAAAATTAGAACCTAGTTTAGTGTCACTGACATAAAAGACCTGCTCAGCCTGAGATGCTAGGATAAAAGGGTCATCCTTATACCAAGTCCGTGATGTATTGACGCTCGTGAAGTGCTTGTCGGTATGTATTCTTGTCTTCTTGTTACCAACATCCCACCAATCACATCTGAATAGGAAAACACGGTTGCCTCCCAAGTAGTCTAGTTCTATAATGTCGGTTAACACACCATAGAAGTTGGTCTCTTCTAATTGATGCTCTCCTATTGCCACAACACCACTATTTTGAGTCTTACAATATTTTTCACGCTCCTTTGTATGAAACCTAATCCCATTTACAATGCAACCAGTATACCTTTTAATTCAAGGATCCGGACCACAAGCTAATGAATAAAGTTGATCAGTAGCTTCAAGCGAGTTTTGTGATCGCAGCTTTTTCATCTATGCAAAAAGTATAAAGGTATATTAAGACATGTTCTATAGAAAAATATGTATTCTATACAATGTGCTTTATTTACTCTACTAATACTTACATGTTTTTCAAACCATCTTGTAAACTGTTGTTCATGTCGTTGCTGTACATTACTTCTGCTTTCTTTCTCGAGCTCGAGCATGTTCTCACTATGATTAGAGTGTGTATATAAGTAAAATACTAAGTACAGTAAAAAATAATGAACACTTATCAAATATTAATAGTGCGGCCACATAGCTGACTTACTTTGCATATTGCTCAATTTCGTTGCAATTACTCAACACATACAACCTTGCCTTGGTGAGTTCCTTTAAATTCAACTCACTACGATCCGCAGCCCCTAAAGGACGAACATGTTGTCCAAAAACAGATAACCGTTCCGGTTGTTGCCCCTGACCTCCATCATAATTACGTTCCTCTCTATTAAACTTGGTCTCAACTCCTTGGAGATACATAGAGCGAAATGTCAAGCATTCGCTAATAATGTAAGCTTCAGCAATTGAACCTTCTGGATGTACTTTATTGCGCACAAACTTCTTTAGAGTGTGTAAGAACCTATTTATAGAGATGGTCGTACCAATAAGATTAGTAGAAGTATCTAAAAGTGTAGCACATAATTGCATAACACTCAATTATTATATGTTAGACCTTACCTTTCAATTGGATACATCCATCGAAATTGCACTGGTCCAGCAATTTTTGCCTCATGTGGAAGGTGAACTGCTAAGTGCTCCATCACGTCAAAGAATGTTGGAGGAAATATCCGCTCAAGATTGCATAATATAACAGCGATATCCCGTTCCAATCGCTCTAGCATTTCTAATTGTAAGGTCTTACAACATAACTCTTTAAAGACCCTACTCTTACCTAATACCTAATGAAATAATTATGAACTTGATCAATAAATCTCGATAAATACTTAATGGCGTATTTTCTAAAACTAATAGAGGTCTTCATTAAAAAAAAAAAGCAATCACAAAGTACAATCAGTGATAACTTAAACATCCATCACAAATGAAAGCATTCGTCACCAAATGATAAAATTTTGTGGCCAAAAAATTTTCCACCAAAATCCTGTCCTTGAAAATTCTTGCGAACTTTTGCATACCAATTTGTGCAATTTTGTCACCAAAAGTATCACATTTCGTGACATAACCAATTCGTCATTAAATGATAATATTTCGTCGCCAAAAAATTTTCCACCAAATTCTTGGCGCCAAAAAATTCCCCCCAACTTTTGCTTATCGATTTGTGATGAAATAATTTTGTCACCAAAAGTATCCATTTCCAGACGTCACCACTTCGTCACCAAATGATAATATTTTGTCACGAAAAAACATCCCTCCAAGATCCTGGCGTAGAAAAATTCCCACCAACTTTTGCTTATTAATTGTGACGAAATAATTTTGTCACCGAAAGTATCGCATTTCTTGAAATCACCAATTTGTCGCCAAATGATTAAATTTCGTTGGCAAAAAATTTCCCACCAAAATCTTGGCTGCTTAAATTTCCCGCCAACTATTCGCGACGAAATTTAGTGATGAAAATTAAGTTCGCTGCCAAATGTTTCCTTTTGACGACAAATGTTAACTTCGTCATAAATGGTATCTAATAGGTGACAAAAATTATTTTGTAGTTAAAAGTTTGGTCGCCAATTCCCTGATTTATTGTAGTGAATAATGGAATACTCATGTCATTCTTGATGAATGCCATCCAAATATGGCATTAACCCTTTGTGGGTTAATTTTGGAGTTAACTGTTTATGTGGGGTTAATTTTAACACTTAAACTCTCCTTTGTGAGGGCTAATTTTAACACTTAGTCCCCATGTGGGGTTATTTTTGACAAAAATCTTAATATTTTTACTTTAGTCGAAAACTACAGGTGGGGGTTGAGTGTTCACTTTTGAACCACGGGAGGAAAAGTGGAATCGGGCCTAACCACATGGGGTAAAATGTAATTAACCCTTAAATTATTATTACTAGAATGTATCCCGAGCAGTGCGCGGGTACATAGTTCATCTAATTAATAAAAAATATTGGTGATGAATATTTTTATTATATGAGTTCAATTAAAAACAACATACTTGTAATAGTTCTTGTGAAAATTTTCGCTTAGTATATACAAAATACCATCCTCTAAAATCGATCCATTTATACAATTGATGGATGAGGCACCAAGCAATATTGAATGGAGAGGATAAAGATTTGAAGAATAAAATTTCTTGATGTACCAATTAAATGGTAATATCTGATACTATACTAATTCGTTGATGTGAAGAGAGTGGTTAAGGATTTGTGAAATGAGAACATTTTTGCTCACCCATTTTTGGTCCATCATTGCTTACCCATGCCTTTATTGGATGACACATGTCCCATTCCAGTAATTAAGTTAATAGTACAAGGGCAAAATGGGAATAAAATGGGGCATGTGCCACCCAGTGAAGCCTGAGTGAACAATGAGCCATGAAGATGGAACCATGAAGCTTGGAGCCATGAAGATGGAGCCATGAAGTTTGAAGCCTAAGAGATGCAACTATGAAGATAGTGTCATGAGAGAGAAGGGCTTGAATGATTGTGCTTGTTTAATTATTTATTTAATTTTGGCATGATCATTGCTTATGCATGTTTTATATATGTTTGATATATTGTTTGTGTTGCATGAGCAAAACCATTAGTTTGTCAAAACTAGTTTTCTTTAAATGATAAAAATGGATAAAATATTTACCAATATTATCATGGATAAAGAAAAATTATTTTGACACATTAATAAATATTAAATATTTATGGAAATGTATAAACTATGGTTTCAAAATTAAAAAATTTCCATTAGTTATTTGTAAGATGAAAATTACTCTGTGTCACAAATTGATTTGTGATCATTCCCTTCAGAGGGTATTTTTTATTGGTTACAAATGAATAAACTATTATAAAAATTCTAGTCGGAGAGGGACTTATATTTGGTATAATCCCACAGTCTTCCATCATTGGTTCATTGTAAGGTGGATAGAATACTGCGAGTCACAGATTTATCTGTGATCACTCCCTTCAGACAATATTATATTCATCGGTTACTAGATATGAATTTCCTAAGGATAGAATTAGAGAGACGTTATAGAGAGTGACCCCCCCTCGGAGGCGCTACTCGAAGCGGTTATCATTGAGTTCTATGTGATGGCACACACTAGACTAATAATTTGAATAAGAGTCTCCCCTCGGAGTTTTATTGAAATTAATTGGAGACTAAAAGTTCAGGAGTCATAGACTATTTTGCAAGAGTTTGCATAGCGGATAGTCATGATGGGTTTTTACCAATCAAGCTATGCGATTATGATCTCCCCTCGGAGGCTTAATCGCATAGTTTGATATTCTCAAGAAAATTAATGTTTTGGTTAAGGGAATTCCAATGTGTCATTTAAATTGTCACGTATATGATTTCCAATTCTTGATTTCGCTGTATGTGTTTTACATTTCAGATTTCATGATGTCTAGTCCACTTGCTACAACTTTATTTCAGAATAAGCTAATTGGAAATAATTATGTTGAATGGTTGCTTGACTTGAATGAATTATTAACTGTTGAGGGATATAAGTATGTTCTTACCATTCTCTGTCCGCTACCTCTAGACTGTGACACTCCAACAGTCTTTGTGGATCAATTTTGGTGGTGATTGAAAGTTGATGGAAAGGCTCGCAGGTATGTATTGGACTCTATGTCTGATATGTTGAAGCAGCAACATCTAGCTTTTAGTACTGTCGGTGCCATTATGTTGAATCTCAAAGAAATGTTTGGGGAACTAAGCCGAACTACAAGGCTGAGAGCCTTACAGTTAGTCATGGACACCAAAATATCGAAAGGAAAATGGTTTTAAAATGATCACTTATTTTAAAGTATTGGAAGTTCTAGGTGCCGATATTGATGGTGAAACTCAAGTTGACATGATCTTGTATTCGTTGCCTGCATCATTCACTCAAGATTTCAAAATGAATATAAAGGTTTTTTCAACGAGTGAATTGATGAGCTCTCTTGAGGCAATGGAGGAGATAGTCAAAGCAGAGTCAAATGTTGGGAACATTGAAAAGGCTTCATCTTCTAAGACTAAACCTAAGGGCATAAGTTTGAAGAAAATGAAGCAAGGCTTTGAGATGGGTGAGCCTGAACCAACTGTTGGTAAGAAGGCAAGAAAAGGAAAGGGAAAGGCTGATGCTCAGCTAAAAGGAAAATGTTTCCATTGCGGCATGGAGGGGCATTGGAAAAGGAACTATTTTGAATACTTGGCTGCCAAAGTACAAGGTACGATCAAATCATAGGTAATTGAAGTAAGTTATCAAATGGATACTTCAAATATTTGATGCATCGATTCTGAAGTTTCTGACCATATCTGTAAGTGTTGCAAGTGTTTAGACAGATAATGCAATAATTAGAGGATCAAAATTGTTTTTGGGATCTGATGCAAGAAGTTGCGATTAGATTAGTAGTTTTATTTGTAATAAAACTTTTTAGTCATCAGATTTGATTTCAGTTTTAAATTAGTGAGTAATAGTTATTCCTTTGATTTTGGTACTGAAACGGTTAATAAAAGAAGTTGTTCTTTTATGTATGTCTGATAACTTGTCAAGCAAGTATGTTATTGTTTATTCCGATTTCTCGTAAATTATCTAACGTAGTATTTCAATTGACCCACTGGTGTTTTGCAATCTAAAAGGATAGGACCTTCAAATTAATCCTATAAGCCATGACGTGTTAGATTATGTTAATCTAAATAGGATAGATAGAGTATGAAGGATGAGATCCTAAACTCATTTGGTTGTTGAAACCACTGCCTATCTGTTAATCCTATTTAGAGGGTAACATAATCATGAGATCTTTTCTTTAAAAGATCATAGCCAAAGACTTAGTAGAATTAGGGCATACTAACATATGCAGATCAATAAACATTAGAGTTGGAAATAGTTATGACAATTTCAGATACTGATATGGATTTATCTATTGCACCGTAAGCCTTAATACTTTGGAAAATTCAAAGAATTTTGGAATATGGAGTTGTTGGTAAAGGATGTCATTACCTTTTGATTCGATCAAAATGGTGAGTATCTGTCTAATGAGTTTATTATCCATGTGAGACGAGAATAAGATTCTTTTTCAGTTGTCTGCACAAAGTGTGAATTCACGGGATGGTGTAGCGGAAAGAAGGAACTGGTTTTCTTTTAGATATGACGTGATCAAGAGATGAGCTTTTTGAAGTTACTGCTACTTTTGGTATTTCTCTTTGGAAAATTCAATGTACATACTTAATCATAATCGAACCAAATCTTTCCTATAGACAATCCCAAAGTTGTGGAAAGGATGCAAATCCTATTTCACGGAAACTTTGGACAACATTGTCTGGCATTCGTGTGCAAGGGAAAGGTGAGTGTTTTGGAATTAAGATTGAAAGTATGATACTTTTGTAGGGTATCCAAAGAGGAAGATAATTCTTGAGAAAGAAGGAATAAAGGTATTAGTCTCTCAAAGCAATTTATAAATTATTCAAACTAGAATTTACTACGCCTTTATCTATTCCTATACTGGTACCTCATCGTAGTGGGAGGATTGGTAGTTAAGCTAATAGATTCTTTGAATCTGATCCTTCCAATTACAAATGGGCAATGTCTAATGGGTATTTGGAGCATTGAACCATGAATGTTGAAGGTGGAGAGATTGTACTCCAATCATGTCCGGGTATTTAGTAAATACTTTTGCCTATAGGGTGTGTAAGTATTTACAAAAGGAAAAGAGGACGATATCAGAAGGTAAAGCAATGCTATTATAGTTATGCTTGATTCCATTAGAATCCTCTTCTCCAATGCTGTAAATCTCAATTCTTAGATTTTGTAGATAGATGTCAAGATAACTTTTGTGAAACATAATTTTGACCTGGACATCTGCATACAGCAACTGGATAGTTTCATGGTTAATGGTGAAGAAGTTGTGGTATGTGAGTTGCATAAGTCTGTTGACTTAAGCAAACATACAGAGATAAGAACGTCTGATTTTGACCTAGTAGTCAAAATATTTTAGATTCATCTAAAACAAGGACATGTCTTGTGCTTACAAGATGTTTCTTGTAAAGGAAGCGTGGTGGTAATTATAGTTTCTAAATGTTGATAATATCTTTTATCATTGAGAATGATAAAGGTGTGTTGTCAATAGTTGAGGTTAAGTTGTCCAGTATACTTGATATTTGTAATCTAGGAGAGGCGAGCTGTATTCTATGAATTGTGCTAATTCGAGATCGTAAAGTTGAAGATAATGAGATTATCTCTGACTTCTAATATTGGTAAGTTACTGACCAGTTTTGGCGTAAGAAATTCTAGATAGGATTTCACCCTTCTTGGACTTGCCCTAATAATCTCCCAGGTCTAGTGTCTTAAGACGCAAGGTGAGAGAGGTCGTATGGAAGGTATACCATATGCTTTAGCCGTGGGCAGCCTCATGTATGCGACATTAGGTACTAGACATCTGTTATACCGTTAGGGTTGTTTGATAGATATTCAAACCATGTTCAGTTTGATGGATAGCCGTAGAGCATATTCTCAAGGGCTGGAGAAGAACTAGAGGGTATATGTTGGGCTATGATGTTTTAGACTAAGTTGGAATTAGCTGCACAAAATTCTGATTTTCTTATCAGATTTAGATTTTGTGGAAGTCAAAATCCGGTAGTGTCTGGTGAAGTCTTTTGTTTGGGGACATAGTACAACATGAAGATGTTGAGAGTACTATAGATTGAGTCAACCGATGATCTGAAGATCCCTTTACAAAACCTTACTAGCTAAGGATTTTGATGAGTCACATAGACAACATTTGGTGTTAGAAGTAACGTTAAATGGTTATGAGTGCAAGTGAGAGATTGTTGGGATTGTGCCCTTAAACCAGTTAGTTAGACTATGGAAATTATAATACATTTATGTATGTCAATTCATGAGATGAATGGTTAGGCTGTTATCCTTAAACATCATTGTATGTAATTCATATGTGTATAGGATTACACATGGGAGATATAAATTACTATTCCTTGTTGTTTCAAATAAGTAACAGTGGATGATAAGACCGAATAACTTATCAGGTATACACTATAGCATGATTAACTTCTATATGATAGAGTGATGAACCTCATTCACAAGAGTAGTTGACTCTAAGTTAATATGCTAGTGCATGAGTTGCATTGATGGATTGTGAGTTAAACCTATTGACAAGAAAAATCTGTCACAGTTAATACGAACTCAAACTTGTATAAGATACATATCCTTAATCCTGAGATAGTAATGGACACAAGCCGTATGCTTGGTTGCTTTGAGTTATCAATCAGTGAGGTCTTCAAGATCAACACCTGAGTATCTTGGGTGATTAAGTTTATGGTATTGGGAACATATATTATGAAGATGGAATCTACCCTCTTGTAAAGAGTAGCTCTTTACAACAGAGTAAGTATTCCCTTGAGAATGTCACCGGTTGATTACTGAGAGCTGCGCAGCCATGTTAACAAGTTGTTGTAGACATGTTTGGAAATTTATGAGTTATGATTGATACTCGAGGAATATAAGATGCATTTATCAATAGGGTAGACAGTATTGTTATTCATACATCCCAATGATAAATATGAATACTGAAAAGGTAGAAGGACATTAGTGTCATATTATACAAGGCTAGGAATTGCTAATATAAGTGTGGTTTTCTTCTTATGCACTGGAGTGCAATTATCATTATATAGTGGAGTTAATGATAATTGATTAATTATTATTCCTTCGTTAAGAGTTTGACTAGATGGAATTAATAGTTAGTCGGAGCCAGTAACTAAGAACCTAGGGGTCCCACTCTTAGCTCGAAGGAATGTTTGGATGCAAAGAAAAAAGGAAAAGGGTAGCAAAAACCAGTTTATGGGACAAACTGGTTACTGGGTAAAGGTTCCAGGAACCGGTTTGTGGGACAAACTGGTTTCTGGTAAGTCGGTTATGAAATCTTATAAATAGAGGGGTTGCGGGCAGAACTAATAAGCTGCGTATTTTCACATTATAAATGCTCTAGATCTATTTCTAAGCTTCCCTAGACCTCCTAGCTTTCTCCTAGAAGGGTTTCCACTAAACCCTAGCCTCCATGATCATTCAAGAGACATAGGAGTGAAGATCGCTAGCCTCGGACAACGCTCACTAAAAGATTTTCGAAGTGCTCAATACTGATCAAAAGTTGCTGAATTTTGGACATGAAGAAGCTGATGTCGAGACGAAGCTACTGTAAAAAATTCAAGTCAATTGGAGATCGTTTAGTCCTCTTGATGGACGCATCTTGTCGGATGAAGGTTATCGGTATTGAATCATCACAAGAATCGTGGAAGAATTCTTGAAACAATTCAACACATCACAAAGGTATATCTAACCATTTATATATATATATATAAGTGTATATGTATATATGAGTGTGTGTATGTATATATTGCATGTAATATAAACGAGAAGTAGATCTAAATTTTTGAACTGTATCTTCCCTTATGCTACGCACTAGAACCGGTTTTTTCTAACACTAGAGAGCTCAAGGAAACCACCTTGGAGGATTTCGAAGCACTCAAAGTTCTTTGGAAAGTTTAATCTTTTAGTTTTTAGGGTTCTTGGAGTCTGCGGTGCCGGCGAAGCCCTGCAGAAGTATTCAAGGGAAGTTCTTGAGGTAGGCCCCTTCTTCTTCTTCTTCTTCTTCTTCTTTGTTTTTTTACTTTATTTTTCTATTTTGATCTTTATTTTCTTAGATCTATGTTGAATTTCTTGTTTGTTCTTTGCGTTCTTCTTTTAAATTGCTTTCAATCTTTACAGTTCTAGGGTCTTTGTATCTCCTTGTTTATAGTATCCATTAAAATGAGTTATCCTAGGTAGAGCTACCCCAAAATGTTGTGGTAGCCGAAGTTGTGGAGTTGGTATTCAATCCATGGATATCCGACCCCGGAGATAACAAAGCCTTAATTGGATCTATGAGTCTAGAACTAGGGCATTCATATAGGAATCATGTAGTAATCCATATTAGTTAGGATAGTAGGCTATCCATGCTATCCCTATTTTATCTATACATAGTAGTTAATTCATAACTAGTTTAATTTATGAATTAATTCTTATCCATGCACATGCATACACTTGTACACTATCCTCACATAGATTAGTGGGTTATCCATATTAGGGATAACATCTTAATTAAGCTTACACATGCACACTACTACACATAGTAATCATGTTTGGACATACATACATATTGTCCATGCCTAGAATAGTAGGATATTCTAAGATTGTCCTCTACATATTATGCTTTATTATGCTAACTATGGTTAATTAGGATAGTTGGGAATGCTATGCTATCCCGGGTAAGTTTCCTAGATTCCCTCTTGTTTACTGCTTTCTTAGGATAACATAGAAGCATGCTTAGGTGGATAAAACACAGATTTTAATTCCCTAAATGATTACTTGTGCATATAATTCATGTTTTTCTAGGGTTTTGAGTGCGGTTTTCACGTTTAATTTGACTTAATTTCCTTTCGCATGCATAAGGGAGCGTAGTAATACGTTTAGTCCTCGAATTACTATTTTAGCACGTGCATTGGATGTAATTGCTTAGTTTCTTGCATGATTTTCTTTAATTAGTTATTTATAACATGGACATAGGATCGCATTAGTGTAATTGAAACGGTCCACATAATGTCTAGTCAAACACCTTGAAAGTTGAGTTCTCACGATGGGCGTGAGAGGGGGTGTTTTAGCACGATCTAGCTCCTTCCTCTCTCATACCTTAACCCCCAAACCGAGTTCTTTGGTGACGACGGGACAATGCTCTCTATCCAGTGGACTTGATAGATTTAGTTTTCTTGGTTTCCTTTATCAAACTAAGTAGTAACTCTATTAATGAGGATCTCTCCGGATTTAGCCTTATGGGATATATATACATGGACTACTCACTTGTGTAGCCTTGGATATGGATCATGGGCATCGACAGTTGCCTCGGGTTAGATAAAAAGCCCCATGGAATCCAAAATATGAGTAACTCAAATCGGCCAGATCGGATAAGGGCTAATGATGGGTGGTGAACCTCACTCGTGGATATTGGCATGAGATTTGAAATGGTACAATCAAACAGGCTTAATCCTTCTAGGACCCAAGCTTGGTTTGGGTACCCACAATTGGCGACTTTACTGGGGAATGAACTAGAAGGGTTAGACTCCAAAACTTTTAAGGTTATTTTAGTTTATATTATAAGGATCACATGTGAATTAGTTTTAGGAAGCTTGGGAGGACCAAAGCCAAGGGCCTGCAGCTTGTCAAATCCCCTCCGCACAGGACTTCCCTACCCTGCACGTACCTAATGGTATTAAAAGTAGTCCACGTACCACACCAAACCCTGTAATGGGGGGTATATAGGACTCTCGCTGGGGGACCCTTTTTGACTCTATCCACCCTGATGCATATAGTAACCATAGAGCCAATCCTTTAGGGCTTGACCAGATATAACAATGTGTGCACACACGCTTTACTTGCCCTTTGGGATTATGTG
The DNA here is from genome assembly GCA_033977485.1 of Hydrangea macrophylla. Taxonomy (NCBI): domain Eukaryota; kingdom Viridiplantae; phylum Streptophyta; class Magnoliopsida; order Cornales; family Hydrangeaceae; genus Hydrangea; species Hydrangea macrophylla. The sequence goes on along the minus strand of CM066988.1, from coordinate 56,042,781 downwards.
ACATGATAAGGAAGCCTATACAACACATGACACATAGCTCTGTCTAACACCCAAAGCATTCTATCCATATGAAATGCTCGTTACATGGCATCATGGCCGGCCCAAAGGGAGGGCCAAAGGGGCAACCGTCCTGGGCCACCAAAGTTCACAAAATTTTGAGGCCCTGTGAAATTTTGATAATTAGATTTTTATCTTGAGATTTTTAGTATTTTATATTTAGACATCCCCCAATGCCCAATTTAGTGTCATCAACTACACATATATTGATATACATGTATATAAAACTCAAAAGTGAAGGCCCAAGAATTTTGAAAATTACATTTTTAGTGTAAAATTTTATTGAGTTTTAGACATAGGTCTCTCTAGAATTTTGAAAAATACCATACGATGTTTAAGTTTCACAAATAGACTCATAGACCCCAAAAAATGACCAATTATGTATAAGCAAATCCTAGAAAAATTGTCAATTATGTAAAAGTAGATCCCAAAAAAATCGCCTCGCGCCCCCCGATCCCCCGTATAAGGGCCTCCCTTTTAATAATTCGTCCCGGGCCTTCAAATACTCAGAACCAGCCCTGCATGGCATGAGGATGGTTTGCGTATGTGTTATACTGGCAATGTGTATCACGAGCCCGTAGGATAACGAATCATAACCTTGTTTGTGTCTCATTCGCTAGAGTTAGCCCTGATTAAACCTAAGCTATCATAAACCTTGTCACACGTGAAATTCCAAAGCTTGGGATGGATAGGGTGACATTGGTTATGGTGGCCCTAGGATAAGAAGGGATTCTCGATGATGCGATTAGGACTTAAATGGCTATATAATAATTCAGAATAAGGTTGCTTAATTGTGTTTGCATTTCATGCATGTCATACGAAATTTAAAAAAAAAAAAAAAAAACCAAACAGCAAAAAAATGTTTTCCAAATCGACACAAGTCCCTTCTCTAAATCCATTCTCAAGAAAATCATTTTGAATATGAATTTACAAAAATGGAAATATCTCTAACCTCTTTTTCTAAAAAACTTTTTCTTAAAAAACAAAAAATTTCAAAATAAAATAGAATTTCTTGGAAGTCATTTTGAAAACAAATAAAACTCTCCCTTTATAAAAAAAACCATTTAAAAAAAAGAGAAAAAAAGGATTTATGAGTCTTGCATTTCCAAATAATATTAAAATTCCATTTTTTCAAGACAAAAAATAAATAAATTGCTTTAACGATGTGTAATTGTTTTCCCCATATTTGAAAAAAAAAACTAAGGGAAATGGTGGAACCCATGATTTGTTTTTCCCAAAAAAAAAATTATTTCAAAAGAAGAAAAGAGGGATGAACTTCCAATTTTGAATAAGAAACTGATTTGAAATAAAAAAAAATTAGATGGGAATTAAATGAATAAAATTGAATAGGGACTTGTGAAAAAAATGAATAAAAGGGAGCACAATTTTTTTTTTTTGGGGTTGGAACATGATTTTGAAATTGTGGAGACTAGTGAACATATTCCTGGAAGTTTGATGCTAATGAAGTGATGATGCTGGGAACTACTCTAGAATGGATGCTAATGGACCACTTAATGAAGAAGGATTTTCAAACGATTTGTTCATGATACACCTATGAAGTCAACGGTTTAGGTTCAGTTTTGTCTAGTCTTGAGAATTTGAATAAATTGTGCTTGTTCAAGAGTCGAATATTTGAGTTTGAGGAAAGAATATTAGAGCCTAGTGATGTATTAGCTTCTTCTAATTAAGAAAAAGAATTTTCATCTTTATTAATTTTGCTATGCCAAATTATGAGTGTGTGGATTGCATGAATCACCCAAGATATCGCAGAAGAGATTCCATATATGAACTCGAGCATTGAGAAAGTTCCTTGAAAATGTTTAAATTAGTTCATTATCAACTCCAAATGAAAGCCAAAAGCTGTCGCTCTATTCAAAGAACCGAAAGTTGATTTTGACTAAGCTCTAAGAGACATGCTCAAAACGAATCCCAAGTTTCTCCAGACCCATTTGTTTTCTATCCCATACTTGTGTCCAATCCCATCCTTCATTAAATGAGACTAAAAATGGTGCCTAGATTAAAGTGGACTTTATTCAAAGCTATGGTAATCATGTTGTATAATGCTTTTGCTCAAGTCTTGTTCTGTCAAATCTTTCTTGGATCTAAATGTGATTGGTCTTGAAATTCATTAGCTTGACCAAACATAGAAAGGTCACTTTGCCTAAAACCAAAAGTTTCATACCATAATTGAACTACATTTGACCTGATTCCCATTAGGGGATATGTAGGCAACCTCTCAAAAGGTTCAGTCTTGGCCATGCTTAAGCCTCATCTCTAGAGTCTTAACTTTATTCAAACCCTGCTTCTCGATCCCGATATTTGTCCTAACCCTTTTCTTGTTTGGAACTACGTTTGACCTGATTCCCACTATGGGATACGTAGGCAATCTTTCAAAAGATTTGGTCTTAGCCATTAACCTATGATCATTTGCCCTTATACTAGGGGCAAGCCCCGTCATGAGCTTTAAAGTCAAAATTATGTGACAGATGAATCTCTAGCTGATGAGTATCCTTTGATTTCAAACTGGCCTATGCACTTTGTTTTTCATACAAGGGGCAAGCCCTTATCCTGAAATTCATTCCAATTGTATACAAGGGGCAAGCCCTTCACTATATGGGTTTAGTTTGATTACTGAAAGAACTCATCATTTATTGATTTGCACACAAGGGTCAAGCCCCCTTTTGTCCGTTTTGTTTAACCTAGTCCAACCCTTGTCATACACAAGGGGCACGCCAAGTCCAAGTCCCTTGTCATAAGCAAGGGGCAATGTTATTCTGAGGTGATGTCTTCATGTTAGTTTAGACAAAATCGTATTTCTCTCTTTGATTAGAAATAAAAGTTTGAGGTCGTAATGTGGAGATAGTAAAGAGTGGATTACGAACATGCTCATCTCAAAGAATTAGGTGTATAGAAAAAGAATAATCCAGATCATGCACAAGGTACATCACTCATAATAACGCACTGCGTCAAAAGAAAATAGTAAGAAAATATATGATTTGATTATTTTTCGTGTCTCTAGTTGAGTTTTAAATTCAAGTTTGAGTCGTAGAGTCATAGACTTTGAAGGTGTGTCGTGAGTGTGGACGCACGGAATCGCTCGTCCACTCTTTTTGTTTTGGTTTGAGATTATTTTGAAGAAAACAAGAAGGAAAAGAAGGTTAGTTGAATACAGATACAGAGTCACCACTTGGTCTTTAAGGAACCAAGAAACCTAATTTTGACTCACCCAAATGGATAAGGGCACCGGCCCTTCATAACCAAAGAACTTGGCTCGGGGTTTTGGTACGAGAGAGGAAGGAGTCTTTGTCGCGACTAAAACACCCTCAACTCGCCCCGTCTTTCGACAGGCCTCAATTAGCATCCAAATAATCATCTTTTACTATGTTTGGTTCGACAATTAATACTATGATAGGTATATTACATCACATAAGAATCTTGAAATGGAAGATCAAAAGATAAGATATCATTCATAAGATCTAAGCCAAATATCACACGATGCAAAAAGTGAAAGATCACACAAATAAACCTAGGAAAAATTATCTAATCAAATATCAAGTAATTAAGTTTCCCTAATCTAAAGGGGACATGAATTGTTCTTGAAAAAAATAAATCAAAAAGGATCAAAGTATGCTTAGCAAGCTAGAATGATGCATGCTAATTTTTGAGAAAAGAAGACCTCTCAATCCTTGGGATGGATGAGAAAGGACAATTAGATCGAGGGGAAACATGAACGTGTGATCAAATTCATTCCTTAAGATCTTCTTAGACTAGGAGTCACAAAAGCCCCAAATCTTTGCATGGATGCAATGTATGTATCTAGAATGTGCCAAGGTTGTAGTGTGTTTTGTGTTCATGGATTCCTAGAATGACTTAGGAGTCTAGAATGTGTATGAATGAATGAAGGAAATCATCATGGGATATGTACAAATGTAGTATGAACTACTTCCTAAGACATGAGCTAATTTGGAGTGCATGTAAGCATCAAATCAAAGGATGGAAGTAAAAGTGTGCTTGCTGTGAATAGTGGACAGAACAGTGACATGATCTCTTGGAAATTGAAAAGAGGGATTAGCAATGTTTTCAATGCATGATTTTTTATGGAGATCTTCCTTATTATGTTTAGAACATAACCCAAAAATCCAATCTTAAATAACTATTACAGAATGAGAGAAATCATATAAACAATAGAGATTGTTCAGAAACAGAGTCCGTATTGTCGACTGAAATGTTAAAAAATCTTAGAAAATAAAAACAAAAGATCTAGATGCCCATATTATACACAATGTTCCTAAGACATTGAAGTTCAAGGGAAAAATAAGTTGGGACCACTCGTTTTGGAAAAGTTTTCTGTAAAACAAGTTGAAAGTCAACCTAGCTGCTGTGACAGCAGAGGCAGAATGTTTGGAATGAATGTTTGGACAAAAATGGATCCCTTTCAAGTATTTCCAAGTCAAACCAAAAATCATGGGTGTTCTATAATGAGTTAGGAAGATTTCCAAGTGTTATTGCATCCATACATTGAGTATTGAGTTCTAGAGAAATCTTTGAGCTCAAATCATTCACTGTTTTGACTCACTGTTTTAAAGATTTTGGGAAAAACTTGAGTTTTCTTTCTTGAGATCAAAATGAAAGGGTTTGAGAGGGGTTTTGAAATAGAGGTTTTGAAAGTATATTTTCAACATCAAATAGAGATTATGACCTCTTGGAATATCAAAATCAAACTCATCATCATAAACCCCCAATATTATTCGAGATATTCATTTTTATTTTGAACATAACTTTAAGGATACCTTGGAGGTATTGAAGTTATAATCATCATCTATTACACATGATTTTGAGGTCAAGAGCTACTATCCATAAGGATTCACTCACCTCAAACTTCATGTCATCATTTAGATGATGAAGAACAAGTATGAAAATAAAAAAAAATGAGGTAAGAAGAGATGAACATATATATAAACAAGCAAGTAAATAGCAATCAATAGATGATAATCAATGTAATGTTGGACTTGTAGCTTGGTGCTTCACTCATATATATTGACACTTGGACATGGAAGTAGCTTCCTAACTCAAGAGTTCTCAAGAATGGTTATTGGGAGTATTTGGAATGTGAAGTGTAAGAGAGGTAATGGAAGAAGACAAGATTAAAACTCACTTTCTTATAGAAAATCTATGGGAGAAGCTCCCTTTTCTTCTTCTTAACCTATCTCTATCTCTCTTTCTCTCTATAACTTCTATGGACTTTGCACTTGGCGCCCCCCAAGTGAAGAGAAATGGGGGATTTATATTGGCTAATTTGGGGTGGTTTTGGGGTTTTAGAAGTACTCCCATTGGTCCCAAACAACTGTGAACATAGAACTACGTCGTTTTGATTTCTAATTAATCAAAATGAACCCCAAAAGAAATTACAAAAAAACACCATTCTAGAGGAGAGTGACGCAGCGGCACTAGGCCTGTGTTGCAGCGGCACTGCTTGTCATTCATCCAGATAATCCTCTTTAGGCCACCAGAGCTTCCGGTATTCGCGAAAAGGCCATATTTCGTCAGAAATTCACAGAAAATGCATACGAATTCCAAATTGAGGTTGGGATATACCGTTGGAAAGGTAATGGAGTCCAATTTACGTATAAAATAGTTTGGGGATAGGTCACTTTATAAAGTTTTGCGGTATTCGCGATAAAAGCTGATTTGATCGCCTTTTCCACATTCGAAAATTCGTAATAAATTCATTTGAAATCCAAAAATTATGTGCGATATATCGTCGAAAAGCTATTGACCTCTAGTGTCCATGAAGAATGTTTGAAAAATGATACAACGCTCTGGTTTCAAAGTCAACTTTTGGTGAAACTGGTCAAACTTGGGATTCCCGGGAAGTTCTAGAAACCTCTGGGAGCTTCCAGAAGCTGACGTTTTCGTTCAATTTTCTTTTAAGGCTCATTTTAATACTTTCCACATGATCTAGAATGATTCCGGCGAATTTGAACGATTTCGGTAAAACTTGGTCAAACCGGTCAACGGGGACTTTCTGGGAACTTTTAGGACCTCTGGGGTCTCTGGGAGCCGACAATTTCACCCGGCCTTGCTTTAGAACTTATTTTATTGTTTTTCTTATGACTTAGCGCGTTTCCAAAATATTTGGTCCGAATCCGGGAGCGTTCGGGCTTTCAGGGGTATTTTTTTTCATTCTGAGCATTCTGAGAGATAGAACTATCTTCTAGGAGTCCTTTATGAGTTGTTTTTGATCATTGTGAACCACCAAGGTATGAGTCTCCTAAATTTGATAGTCGACAAAATGGGGTGTCTACAGTGAGCAATAGGATAAGAATTTTTGAAGTACAAGAAAAAGAAAGGAGTCTATGAGCATCTGCGTCATCTTTTGAAATGAGCCGTGTTCACAGCATTATTGCATCATCAAGCATGAACGTCTAAACTAGGGGGCAGTGTTCATGTCTCTCAAATTTCATAAATTTTATCCTCACGATTTTAAGATAATGATTGTGCAATGCATATGTGGTTCACCTTTAGTGGCTCTACAATGTTTCCCTTCTAAGTGTAGTCCACCTTTACTGGCTCTACATGGTTTTTATAGATGAACGGGTGTCTCATGCATATCATGATAATCTTATTGCATATTCATTTTTGTTTCATGCACCACACTCGTTGTTCGCCTTAAATGGCTTGACAGTGTGCTTCCTAAAGAGTAGTTTGCCTTTAAGGTTCTACATGTTGATTGATCGGGTAACCCCCGCATTTTCATTTTGATCACATTGCACGTGCATATGAATCCCCAATAGAGCAATTATTCCCATTAGCATTGCATTGAATTAGTCTTCAAAAATCTCTCGCTTTGTTGCATTGATTGTGCTGAACATGCTTTGAGTCGTGCATGGTGTCCTTCATTTGCCCTTGTTTGCACCCAAAAACCACCAAAGGTTTTCGAGCCCCGAATGGAGTGTTAATAGGCTGGCCCAGGGATTGTAAAGGCCCATCGGGCTCAAGAGGTGAACATCACATGGTTCAGAAAGACAAGGCTGTTGTTCTTAAGTTTGGCAGAGTCCGATAGGTGAAGTAGGTCATGTACTGACCAATCGGGCACTATGACAAGTAGGGTAAGCCCGATGGATGATAGTAGCAGTGTGCAGGACGATCAGACACCATACTGGAAGGAGATGGTGAAAGCTGGTTACACGAGCCCCATTGGTTATATGCATTCGTAAGATGGTCATCGGGTATGGAAGGCTAAAAGTGTGACAGATGGAGGCTTCGAGTCCGATCTGGCTAAAGATGTGACAATGTGAGCCCGATGAGCCAAACATGGAAGATGTTCTACTCTTAGCTATCATGATGATGTCATTATGATTTTAAGGAAGCAGAGTCCGTGTGGGAAAGGAATCTGCTCACGTCCAGTTGGATATAGAAGGCTAATCTCTAAAATATTGGGATTAATTCAGTTAGGATTGAGATAAGGCAAGTATTGGAGATTAAGAAGGATTCTACAATCAATTAACCTACTTGGAGCGTAAGTCAATGAGTCCTTGCCTTATCAAGATTGCTCATGGCCGTTATAAATATAGAGGCAGGCCAACCGTGCAAAGGACCCCGCGTCACATCTCAAAAAATTACACTCACAACATTCCTTCACAACTTTCAAAGCATTCAAGCCTTTGTTCTTTAGCATCCATAGCAAATAGGTCTACGCTCTTTGTTATTTTCTTTACTATTTTTCATTCTTTTGAACAATCGGAACCTGTTCTGATCTTGTTCTTTGGTTTTGTATTATTTCCAAACATTCAATAGAATATCTATATTTATTAATCATTTATGATTGTTTACTTGGTAAACTCTACACTAATTGGTTTGTGCACTTCAGTACTGCCATATGATTTTTGGTGAGGGTACTCTCCTACTCATCACACACAATCACTCTGTGAAGAAGTCAGATCGTAAAGCCTTGAGTATCACTCACTCAAGCAGATAGGAAATTAGTTTGCACGCCCGTAAAACTACAAGCAAACATTTTTTAAACATGCCCGGTGGGACCCATAGTGTCAAGACATACCTCTGAAGAAAGACAAATAGACCGAAAAAATGGACAGGATGACCTGGCCATCATTAACCCACCAGAGGATAAGAGCACTGCCCTTTCCCCAACGGAAAGTGCCTTGACTCTAGAGGCAATGTTAGAACTCATGAGGCGGACTGTGGAACCAATGAGTATAACGCACTCCTAGGTTCCATGGGAAATTTTTAAGCACTGGTTGAACAGACGATTGAGATGTAAAGAGGCCAGAATAGGCTAATTACATCAACAGAGACAACACACTCCAAGTTGGACGACCTAATTGATATGATAGGCCGACTCATAACTGCCTATGAAGCCAAGGGTAACAAAGAGCAGACCACTGGATCGGACTTTGGCATATCGCAGGTATCCGATAAGCCGAAGGATATGCATTATGTAATCTCGAATCTGAGGGAGCATAACGGTTCAAGCAAACAGCTTGAATCACAGATAGGAGAAGCTAGCGGTTCAACAGTCACCGATCCCAATAGATTGGTAATGCTAGTTTTTGTCCAACCATTAGGCCGTAACGGAGATCCAATCGGCCACACACCCCCCCTGTCCATGCTGCTGTGGGGCAAAGAGCCAAAGGTGCGTTTTGGCCTCATCAGGCCAATAAGAACCAACACCAATTACCACCTCCAATGGCACCCCTAGGGTGGTGGCTCAGCCCATCATTCCACAACCCATCAATAGGGAGCAGTTGGTGGTGGCCATACATGAAGAGTATGGCCCGTTCATGAGAGGATGGAGAGGCTGACATACAAATGGCCATACCCGCCTAAAATTGACCAAGTCAACTTTTCCCAAGGGTACAAAGTTGCAAACTTCACTCTGTTTTCTGGGAAAGTGAACAGTCCTCGGTAGAACATATTGGCTGTTTTATCGATAATGTGGCCATATGGGTAGCAATGACCCGTTAAAACTTAGACTATTTCCAAACTCTTTCACTGTATAGCATTTTTATAGTACATCAATCTTCCGGCCAACTCTGTGTAGTATTGGCAGGGAATGGAAGAATTATTCCACGGCCAGTTCCATAGGACTGAGACCAAAACATCACTAGCAGATTTGTCCAGGATGCTACAGTTAGTAGGAGAGACTGTGGAGACTAACATAGCTAGTTTTTGAAAGGCTAAATATAGGTGAAAGATGGTCTTGCCTGAAGAGGAGCACGTTAAGATGGCCATGGGGGGAATGTCCTTTGAACTTCGTAAGAGGTTTGAAGGAACTGACTTTCGTGATTTATTCGAGCTGGCCATGCAGGCTGCTCATTACGAACGTTTCCTCTTAGATGAGCAGGAGAAAAAGAACTCGTCCAAGAGAACGTACTACAAAGATCATAATTACGAGGTCCACTTAGCAGACTGTGATCTCGAAATGGAAAGTGATATGGCCGAGTTAATCTGCAAACGACCGATCGTATGTAACGTCTTAAACAAACCCATCAACAATAATGCCGCTGTAAAGAAGATGGCATTTGAGGCGGGAAAATCTACACTTTTGATATAACAATAGTTGATCAGATTTTTGATGCCCTTCTGGTTGATAAAGTGATCAAGCTTAGTGAAGGTCATCGGATCCCTAAGGCTGATGACCTAAAAAACAAAGAATATTGTAAATGGAATAATTCCTAGAAGCATTTTACTAATAACTGTATCGTTTTTCGTAATGTTATACAGGAGAATGTGGAGAAAGGAGTGTTCAAATTCTTAGACAAAGCCATGGGAATTGATGCTAACCCATTTCCTCAAATCACTAGTGCCAACATGGTAACGCTCAATTTGACCAAGCTAACCAGGCCTAGGCTAAAGGTGGACTTGACCAAGAAGGAGGAATTGCCAATGCAAAGAGAAGGAAAACAAATTGCCATTTTGGCCACTGATGGGTCAAAGGTGACAATACATGAGCTCCAGAAAACTTATCAGGAGCGTAAGGAAAAAGAGCATAAGGTCGAAATTAAAATAGCCCAATCTACCACTGACAGCTTAATACCTGACTTGCTACACCAACTTGATATGATAGAACAAGGCCTCTGCCCGAGATGCAAGGCTGATGTCAGGAATAAGGCCTCCATTCCAAGTAAGAGGCCTAGGATGAACGAGTATAGAGAGCACATCCCGAGAAGGTCCGTACACGAAAGGGTGTCATTGCCTAAGTTGAGTCAGGGTAAGCCCGAATGGAAACCCAACCCATTATAAGCCTCCCAGACTAGCGTTAGAGATTCAGGCTAGTTGGAAATTAGATGTTATAGGTCATGCTCCAAACTAGATATGCAGAGAAAAGTACCAACCTCGGACATAAGTCCAAGGATGGTACTACCACCCAGAGTAGATGAAGGAAGGTGGTACATGGCTGAACACCCCAAATTCCTAGCAGCACCTAAATACATCAAATCTCAAAAAAGAAGGTATCAACCAAGCTTATACGCATTAGCCCACAGGGTGTCCCAAGAGGGCCCGAATGAAAGACCCAATCGTACAAGACAGGCTGAGTAAGAAAGGCTATACTGGGAGAATCGGGCTCATAGTTCACCTGTATTGCCCGATTTCAAAGAAGGGGAGTTCATTTTTGATAAAAAAGTGGGTAAAGGAGCAATTCACACCACGGAGTGCTTGAAGGAAATTTTTAGGCAGGAGAAGGTAAAAGAGGGGTGTAAACCCATGATCGATGCAATGGATATAGAGTCTGATGAGGATTTTTCAGATTCGGACGCAAAACTAATCTAGTTTGGGACTATTCCTATGAGTTTGATGTCGAATATGGTGTTTACCTTGCCTATGTCCGTCATGGCTAAGCCAGACCAGCCAACAACCATGGAAGGAGATGTGATAGAAGGCCTGACCAAGGAGTTGGCCAATATAGGAGACATAATCTGGAACGGAGGAGAGACTGTCAAGCCCGAGGTAGTTGAAGCCACGAGTAAGAACGTGGATGTGACCGAACAACAGTCTGATCGGCCTAAGATAACCATCTTATGACCGAAAGGGCAGCAAACTGAGGATGGACAAAAGCCTGGAGGACCCATTAAAGTGGTTTTTGAAAGACCTACATATCAAATGTCCCAACACTTAAAACCATTGTATGTGAAAGGGCACATTGAAGGAGTCCCCATGAATAGGATTCTCATTGATGGGGGTTCCACCATCAATGTCATGCCTCAAATTATGCTAAGGGTGCTTCAGATGTCGGATGTCGGAGTTAATCCTGACCAAATTGAATGTTCAGAATTTTACGGAAGCCCCCTCAAGGACCAAAGGCATCTTGCCCTTGGGTCTGACAATAAAAAGTAAGACAGTGATGACTGCTTTCTTCATTGTCAAAACATCGGCCGCATATAACCCATTGTTAGGCCGAGATTAGATACACCCTAACTACTGTTTACCCTCTACTCTGCACCAATTATTAATTTTTTGGAAGGGAGACGAGGTTGAGGTAGTGGGAGCTGATATGAAGCCATTCGTGGCACGCATTCAAATGGCCGATGCGTTGTTGTATGAAGATAACATCGGACCAGTGAAGTTGCTAGGATGTGGAAAGATGGGCAAACCAAATACGGCCACATTTATCAAAGAAAGCATGACGTGCTTCCCTTAACTCAATCAGACGAAAGAAGTTAAGCTGGTTGATCTTAAAGAAGAAGATGTTATCAATGAGTCAATAGATTGAGATTCGAAGACAGCTGGCCCTAAAGGCCAGCATGGCCAGTGGTGTGCATATCTGGCCAATAGAAGATTGGAGTTCGGCCCAATTGATGGTATGGTTAACTTTGTCGATTGAAATCTGTGAAGAAGAAATGCCAAGGGAGGAAGAGATCCAAATAGAAGAACTGGAAATGGCTACAACAAAGCTTGATGATCTGAAGGCCGATGTTTAAGACCCATTATTAGAGATCAACCTAGGTAGTGAAGGAGAGCACAAGCCTACTTATGTCAGTCAGGTGCTAGAACCACAGTACTAGGTAGAGGTGATAGTACTCCTATATAGGTACAAAGATTGGTTTGCTTACGATTATGATGAGATGCCAGGGCTATCAAGGGAATTGGTGGAGCACTGATTGCAAATTAAATTAGGATTCAGGCCGTTCAAACAGCTACCTCGGCACATATCTCCAAATGTTACTCTGAAGGTGAAGGAGGAAATTGAGAGACTCCTGGGTGCTGGTTTTATTCGGGCTGCTAGGTATGTAGAATGGGTCTTGAATGTAGTCCCAATGGTGAAGAAGAATGGAAAGCTCAGGGTCTGTATTGACTTTAGAAACCTAAACTTGGCTATTCTTAAAGGTGAATATCCAATGCCCATGGCCGATTAACTAATTGATTCGGCTGCAAAGCATAAGATCTTGCCTTTTATGGACGGGCATTCAGGATATAATCAAATTTACATCGTCGATGAGGATGTCCCAAAGATAACTTTTCAGTGCCTGGGGAAAATTAGAACCTTTCAGTGGGTTGTTATGCCCTTTGGGCTGAAGAATCCGGGTGCCACCTATCAACGGGCAATGAATTCAATCTTCCATGACATGATCGGACAATTCATGGAAGTCTATAGTGATAATTTGGTGGTAAAGTCTGGTGATAATGCCGATCAGTTGAGGGACTTGGAAAGGGCGTTTAAAAGAATGTGGGCTCACAAGCTGAAGATGAATCCCCTTAAATGTGCATTCGGTGTTTCAACAGGGAACTTCTTAGGTTTCTTGGTACACCAATGGGGGATAGAGATAGATAAGAACAAGGCTCGGGCTATCCAAGCAGCAAAGCCCCTTAGCCAACAAGAAGGAATTATAAAGGCTACTTGGACAGATCAATTTCTTGAGAAGATTCATATGCAACTGTGCCGGAAAGACTCAAGTATGGACCCCACTACTGAAGATCAAGACCGATGAGGAATTCAAGTGAAAAGACAACCATCAACATCCTTTTAAGGGATAAAACAATACTTGTCTACTCTTCCCATGTTAATGCCACCCAAGAAGGGTAGGTACCTTAAATTGTGTATATCGGCCTCTGACTGCTCAATAAGAAGTATGTTAGCTCAGGATAATGAGCAAGGTAATGAGTAGGCCGTTTATTACTTCAGTAGGATTTTAACTCCAATCGAGAAGCGCTATGCGCCGATTGAGAAGTAATGCTTGGTATTGTATTTTTCATCACAAAAGTTAAGAACATATATGCTGCCTATTTCTACTCATATCATTAAACTAATGTGATTAAACATATGTTGTCAATACCTATCATGAGAGGCTGAATTAGGAAGTGGACCTTGGCCTTGATGAAATTTTCCATTCAATACTGATCACAGCAATCAGTCAATGGCCAGGCCATAGCCAATTTTCTTGTTGACCACCCAGACCCTAATGATCTGGGAGATTTGTCACTAGCACCTAAGGTACTAAATACGTCCATAATCCTATGGACGTTGATCTTTGATGGTTCTAAGAATGCAGAGGGTGCTGGGGCAAGAGTGCTCATTGTATCACCTAAATATAAAAAGACAAAGATGTCGTTTCGACTCGATTTCAAATGTATAATAATCAGGACGAATATGAAGCTCTTATTATCGGACCTGAGATACTCCTTAAAATGGGGCCATCATATGTACATATAAAAGGAGACTCAGGGCTGGTGATCGGACAGATATCAGGTGAATTCCAAATAAAGAGTTGGGAGCTATACCCATTTCACTCAGTGGCTATTCAACTTATGGATTCATTTGATGATATAAGTGTGAGCTATATCACTAGGTCAACAAATACGGAGGCTGATAAGCTAGCAAAAAGGGAATCGACCTTGTTTGCTAAAAAAGGTTTAGAGGATCAAGCCATCACGGTATAAGTTCGGTCACTGCCATCAGTTGCAAAGAGAGGCTGGTATACTATAACCAATTTGGTCTTGATGGAGGACGATGATTGGAAAATCCCGATCATTAAATATTTAAAACACTAAACGTTAGGGTAGACCGAAGGGTCAGACTGTTCGCAGTCCAATTTGTGGTGCTTGACGGAGAATTATTCAAGAAACCCATCGGTGATGACGTGATCTTAAAATGCCTCAGGAAGAAGCAAGCCATGCAGGTAATGGCTGAGGTGCATGGAGGAATATGTGGAGCTCATCAGGTCGGTACCAAGATGAAGTGGCTCTTACAAAGATATAACTATTACTGGCCGGGCATGTTAAAGGACTGCATCAACTATGCTAAGGGGTGTCAGGCTTGCGAAAAGCATGGCCCGATTCAGAGATGGCCATTCAGAGGATGGGCTATGGATTTGATTGGCAAGGTTCTCCCGCCCTCATCGGGCCAACACTGCTTTATTATAGTAGCTACAGACTACTTTACTAAGTGGGCCGAAGCAATACCATATAGGACGGTGACTCAGGCCACCGAAATCAAATTTATCGAGGAACATATTATACACCGGTTTGACCTACCAGAGACCATAACGGCCGATCAAGGATCTGTGTTTACAGGCACATAAACCATGGCCTTTGTAGAGAGTAGAGGGATTACCATTCTTAATTCCACTCCTTACTATACCCAGACCAACGGTCAGGCCGAGTCAATAAACAAGATCCTCAAGGGGGTCATTGAAAAAATTATAAATGAAAACCCAAGGGAATGGGATAAGTTGTTATCCGAAGCTATTTGGGCCTATCAGACATCCAAGAGGTCTAGCACGGGGGTTACTCTATTCATGCTGACCTACGGACATGATGTTATGCTACCGGTGGAGTTCATAGTCCGATTGACTAGAAGGGCATTACAAAATCGGCTTGAGCCCGTTGAATACACTGAGGCTATGATAGCTGAGTTAGAAGGGCTTGATCAAACAAGATTGGCAGCCCTAAATTTGTTAAAGGTACAAAAGCTACGTACAGCCTGAGCATACAACAAAAAGGTGAAAAAGAAGTCTTTTTGTATAGAAGACTTGGTTTGGAAGACCGTCTTACCTATCGGGGACAAGGACAATCGGTACAGTAAATGGTCAGTCAATAAGGAAGGTCCTTTCATCATTCATCAAATCAAAGAAGTGGAGCATACAGGCTACGCGACATCCATGGAACGGTCTATGCCAAATTGATAAATGGTCAATATTTAAAGTATTATTATCCTACTTTGTGGGAAACTATTAATTTGGAATATAGATCGAATCTAGGGTTAGGGTATGATCTACTTATCAATTATGAGCCTGAGAGCGAATAATCAAAAATCCATAATTGTATTAAATAAATGATGGGCACATCTTACCTACAAAGGTTCAGAACAAAAGAAAGAAAAATAATATACAAGTATAAAAGAGGAATCAGCCTCTAGGTCAACTCAAAATTCCTGTATTTTTCTTTTAAGTCTTCCCAAGTTCTTTCAGCCCCAGCCTAATCTAGTTTAGCTTTACTAAGCCGTTGAGTCCACATACGGGCAATTAGAATGTTGGCTTGTAGCTGATCGCTTCATTTATGGGCATCACCTACCAACTGGGCCAAGAGCTCGTCAACCTTTGCCAGGGTCGTGTCATTGGTAGTCACCTCAGCCTCATACTTCTCTAATTGTGCCTTGAGTGAGACAATCTGGGCTTGAAGCCAGGCATCCCGAGCAATCACTTGCACTCGAGTTGCCGTCTCGGCCTCATATTTTGTCTTGGCACCCTTGAAGAACTGTATTGCCTTTTAACGGGCTCCAAGTTAAGTTTTGGCCTCGGTCTGAACAACAGTGGCCGACTTATGTATAATACGAGAGCCCGGTAACCATTCCTGAACCTCAGTGAGTAAGGCCAATTGCCCGAAAGAAAGAGAAGGATCTCCGATAAGGGTAGCCAAGACGATATCAAGCTCAGAGGTCGGGGGAAGACTACTTAGGCCGCAGGAAGTCAGCTCAAGAACCAGGTCCTTAGAGCGCTACAAGCTCGAGGGCGACACGGTGGTAGGTGCAAGGGAACCCAAATCAAATATGCCAAGGTCTAGGCTGGTAAAGAAGTCATCAAAAGGAATAAATGGCTCTGGACCCAATGGGGTGGCCTGTCCAAAAGTTTAAAGTAAAAGGTCAATATTAGCAAAGGAGAAAAGATACGTGCCCGATAGAGAAGAATGGTACCTAGGCAGGCAATGATGTGGAGATCAGCGTGTCTTGTTATAAGACGGGCTCTCCATTTGGTTGTGAGATAGACGATGGGGCTGGTGGTTGGTTTTGTTCAAGAAGAGGTGCAATAGTGGTCTCCTCTAAGAGGGCCCTAGTGCTCACACTGGAGGTGGTTTGGATGACCTGTGGAATGGCCGGAGTATCAGCAGGAGTCCTATCCTCACCATTTGGAGCTAGAGGATCAGTAGGGGTGGATAAAGTAGGATCAACGACAACCACTTCTTCGGTATGCTCAGTGGCCGATTCCGTTGCAATATTAAGGTCAGCCTGACCCCGGGGAACATCTTGGCTGATTCCCACCATAGATAGGGATGTTTGTTTTATCTCTTCTTCTCTATTAGTCTCCATAGCGGCGTCGCCACCAGGCAAGTCTTCACTACTAGAAGAGAGTTCAACTTGCTCGGGCATGGATCCACTAGAGCAGCGTAAAGTAATACTCCACCCCACATTTGTTGTTGCTGAATGGGATACTCAGGCTAAAAATGATGTCCCTATCCACCAAGTAGCTAGAGAAAACTTTGTTGTAGGTGGCCTGGGTGCCCGGTCCCCAATTTGCAGGATTATGAGGAAGTTAAAGGAATGAGGGAAATTACAGAGAATAAAAGGGTTGAAACAAAGGGGGAGCCCGATCAGAGCATCCTTCATAAAAGAAAGGGAAACACTCCTCTAAGGAGTGGGAAGTAGGAGTAACGCCCATGAAGTGGATAGTAAAAATAGGGATGCTGGCTAGTTGACAGGCGACTGGCCAGAACTGTTGAAAATATGAGTACAACTAGAGCTGTAGGATCTAGATCGGGTTTCCACTAGCGCTGAAGCCCGAGTGAATGAAATCAGTCACTCCACGACCTAGATGGGCCTAGACCAAGGTGTCTAGGACCAAAGGTTTCCCAAAGGATAGGGCCAAAGCCAGAGTGGTGTATTCTTTAGTTATGGCCTAGCTGGTTGAACAGAAGAGATACCGGTTCAGCTAGTAAATGAGAAAGGCAGTATACTTGACATTGGTCACCTCAGATCCTTCCTTGCCCATACAGGCAGTCAGAAAACTGCCGAAAGATGTAATCGATCTATAGGACACAACCCCATCTTTGACAGTTTCTTTTTGAGGATAGATGAAGCTGGCCATTCCAACGTCCAGACCTGGGATAACCTCCTGCCCATGTGGGTGGAGCCCGAGCAGGTAGTTGACGTCTTTGACTATTGGGCCCATTGGACCACAACAGAATAGGAAACCGTTATAGGAGGATGACCATAATAGAAGGGAAGAGAAGATAAGGGATTGGTCTATCTCAAGCTTAGTCCGATTGAGCATAATAGCATCGTAGATGCCTGTCTGTCTCCATTTTTTGGTCTTGGAGGTCGATACCCTCGTTACCACTTATCCCAATCTACAGCAGGCATAGGCCAACCCCTGATTGGGTGTGTGGCTGTCCAGATCTTGTTTCAGTGGGCGGGGGTTTGGAAAAATGATTCGTTTACCACTAGAGAGAAATATGGAGTGAAAGCCGCCGAAGGGTCACCACAAAATGTGGTGCCAAGGCCACGTGCCACCGGGGTGCCATCGGGAACACTATAATGTGTAAAGCTTTCGGTGGAAATCTCTGAGGCATGGGCTTTAGCCAGTGCCCTAACTTCCTTGCATCGGTTTTATGGTGGAGAATCATCCACGAATGTTTTCTCGCCTTTGGATGATGTCGTCGGAGGTGTTTCAGGGGTCATTATAGTAGATGGTGACAAGGTTTGCCCACCGAAAAAGATGGAGGTCTTTAGAGAGAGAAGCTTTGAGTTTCTAGAGAGAGGAAGAAGAAGATGCTGATGAGGGAAAAGTGGAGAGATTCTTGAAAATCTCATTGCTTTATACACGCAGCATTAAATGAGCAGTGACTGGTGGGATTCTCGAGATCTGACAGTCTTTGCATGGTTGACACATGGCACGTTCAAATTCAAAATGTCACATCAACTAAGGGCAGGACGTTTGATATGACCTTTTAGTGGGTAATTATTTGCACCCAAAAACCGCCAAAGGTTTTCGAGCCTAAATGGAGTGTTAAAATAGGCCGGCTCAGGGATTGTAAAGGCCCATCGGGCTCAAGAGGTGAACATCACGTGGTTCAGAAAGATAAGGCTATTGTTCTTAAGTTTGGCAAAGTACGATAGGTGAAGTAGGTCGTGTACTGACCAATCGGGCACTATGACAAGTAGGGTAAGCCCGATGGATGATAGTAGCAGTCTGCAGGACGATCCGACATCATACTGGAAGGAGATGGTGAAAGCTGGTTACACGAGCCCCATTGGTTATATGCATTCGTAAGATGGTCATCGGGTATGGAAGGCTGAAAGTGTGACAGATGGAGGCTTCGAGCCCGATCTGGCTAAAGATGTGACAATGTGAGCCCGATGAGCCAAACATGGAGGGTATTCCACTCTTAGGTGTCATGATGTGGGAAAGGAATCTGCTCACATCCAGTTGGATATGGAAGGCTAATCTCTAAAATATTGGGATTGATTCAGTCAGGATTGAGATAAGGCAGGTATTGGAGATTAAGAAGGATTCTACAATCAATTAACCTGCTTGGAGCGCAAGTCAAGGAGTCCTTGCCTTATCAAGATTGTTCATAGCTGCTATAAATATAGAGGCAGGCCAACAGTGCAGAGGACCCCGCGTCATATCTCAAAAAATAGCACTCACAGCATTCCTTCACAGCATTCAAAGCATTCAAGCCTTTGTTCTTTAGCGTCCATAGCAAATAGGTCTACCCTCTTTGTTATTTTCTTTACTGTTTTTCATTCTTTTGAACAATCGAAACCTGTTCTGATCTGTTCTTTGGTTTTGTATTATTTCCAAACATTCAATAGAATATCTACATTTGATTAATCGTTTGTGATTGTTTACTTGGTAAACTCTACACTAATTGGCTTGTGCGCTTCAGTACTGCCGTAGGATTTTTGGTGAGGGTACTTTCCTATTCATCACACACAATCACTCTATTTAGAAATTAAATTGTAAAGCCTTGAGTATCACTCACTCAAGCGGATAGAAAATTAGTTTGCACAAACACTGAGCTCATTTGGCTCTGGCACGCCCGTAAAACTACAAGCAAATAGCCCTAAATGGCTCCGTAAGTACCTTTTCCCCAACGGAGTGATATCACATTTAAGTTCAATTCCTTAGCAAAATAGTTTGTCTTTTAGGGTCTGTTGTTGAGTGGTGACTTTGTGTCAACTATTCACGCCATTTGTGCTATCATCCATGCTTTCAATGCTCTCTACACTTTCTTTGCTCCTTATAATCCATGCTCTCCATAAATTCATGCTTTCTTTGCTCCCTGTAATCCATGCTTTATGCATTTATGCTGCGTTCATATGTATATATATATATATATTTGTTCTCTGCCCTTATGATGTCTGCACCATATGCACTCCTATTATTTCAGCATCTTTGAAGTGCTACATATGGAGAACTCTGCATCTCAGCCTCCACTCTCTACTCTCAGCATCTCTGCACTCTCTTCCCATCATGAAGTGCTACGTATAGAGAACTCTATATTTCAGCCTCCATTCTCTGCTCTCAACATCTCTACACTCCCTACTTAGCATGAAGTGCACCGTAAGGAAATATCTACATCTCAGCCTCAGCTCTCTGCAAACGCTCGTGATGTTCGTCGTAACTGGCTCATCACTGTGTCCTATAGGCATAGTTCACCTTAAGTGGCTCTATGGACCATTTTTGTCTCCACCTACCTCGCGCGAAGAGCTACGCACGGAGATGTCGAAAAGCCCTTGATGAGGCACCCTTGCATCGTCCGTGCTAAGGACATCCCATCATTGCATCGTCTGTGATAAGGACATTCCATCATTGCATCGTTTGTGCTAAGGACATCCCATCATTGCATCGTCTGCGATAGGACATCCCTGTTGCATCATCCGTGGTAGGACACCCTCGTTGAATCGTCCGCGATAGGATGCCCTCATTGAATCGTCCGCACTAATGACACCGTTCATGATACCCCAAGTATGTTGCATGTTAGCAGTAGTTTAAGTTTCATATCATTCATTATATTTTGCTTAAATTATTGCTTGCATGTGGTGTGTTCATTGAACTACGGTTGGTCTCATTTTTGGTGAGGAAACGTAGGCAGCTCTTTCGAGCGCGACCACTTGATTTTTGAGGTTTTCTTTGTGTGCTTGTTTGCATGTTTTGATTTTCTCGATTTTCTTCCTAAAGTCTTCCGGACTCACTAAAAGGTTGTCATGCATACATTGACATTGTCTTATGATGCGTGTTGCTTGTAAACCTCTGTCAAAGAGGGACCTCGCCTGAAGACACCCTATTTTGGTTCGTCCGTTCGATAGACACCCTATTTTGGTTCGTCCGTTCGATAGAAGGGACCTCGCCTGAAGAACAACCTGATGACTGTAATCAGTATTTGTCGGTTATGAAGCAGAACTCCGTAAAGCTCTGTGGTCTCCGAGATACGTTCGAATAACCACTAGGAAGACTTTGGAACGTTAGAAATTCAGTATAGAGACAAAAACCCAAAATAAAATGTTTATCTACGTAAAATGACTAAATTTTTTTTATTAAACCAATTACCATTACCCAAGCCAAAATTCGGATCCTGGGATGGGTGTGATCCCAAGAAATCCTTTTAGTCCTAAAATATTTTTTAAACCATAGCCCAAACCTTGTTTTTGGCCAAATAATTCCTAAATAATTTTCATACCAAAATAAGCTTCAAAGCCCATTACGAGCAGCCATTTTTAACACAACTTTTGTATTTTAATCATAACTCTTAAACCAGGAAAAGTTTGGGCCTGAAACCACTTGGGATGGATAGTACGTTTCCTGGGCATATAAATCCATAGGTCATATGACCAATTTGAACTTAAAAAGAGTGAGATATGGCCTTTTAAAGATGGCCCATAGTGCAGTGACGGGATTAAAATGCCCAAATCGGGATTTCTATCCTATTTTATTTTTGGAGACTTTTAAATACGAAAATTAATCTTTTTAGTTTGCGAAACTCTCTAAAAGGATTAGGATAGAATTTAAAAGCTTCCATATCCTAATATTTACTCCACTTAGTGAAAGACTCCTAAGTACACTTAGTACAAGCCTTTAAAGCTTGTATCTCCATCCCACATCGCTTAAACACAGAAACACAGTCCAAATCTCAAACTATAAATAGAGGCCTTCACCCTACATATTTTCTACACCTGAAAATCCTGAGAACTAGAGAGCTCAAGGAAACCCCCTTAGAGAATTCCGAAGGACTCAAAGTTCTTTAAAAAGTTTAATCTTTTAGTTTTTAGGGTTCTTGGAGTCTGTGGTGCCGGGAAGCCCTACAGAAGTATTTTGTGAGAAGTTCTTGAGATAGGCTCCTTTTTCTTTGTTTTTCTGCTTTATTTTCTTGTTTTGATCTTTATTTTCTTAGATCTAGGTTGAATTTTTTGTTTGGTCTTCATGTTCTTCCTTTATATTGCTTTTAACCTTTAAAGTTCTAGGGTAATTGTATCTCCTTGTTTGTACTATCCATTAAAGCAGAGTTATCCCAAGCAGAGCTACCCCCAAATATTGTGGTAGCCGAAGCTTATGGGGTTGGTATTCAATCCATGGATATCTGACCCTGGAGATAACTAAGCCTTAATTGGATCTACAAGTCTAGAACTAGGGCATTCATATAGGAATCATGTAGTAATCCATATTTGTTGGGATAGTAGGCTATCCGTGCTATCCCTGCTTTATCCATGCATAGTAGTTAGTTCATAACTAGCTTAATTCATGAATTAATTCCTATCCATGCACATGCATACACTTGCACACTATCCTCACATAGAATAGTAGGTTATCATATTAGTGATAACATCTTAATTAAGCTTACACATGCACACTACTATACATAGTAATCATGTTTGGACATATATATATATATATATATTATCTGATACACCCAAAATTGGCTCTATCCTATGACCAAGCGGTTCAAATCAGCAGCCACTCCATGCCCCGGTCAAATCATGCACAACTGCTCGGACAAGTATCAGCCCGAGCGATCTAGTCTACTCATCATCCCGAGCAGTTCATCCGCGACCCGGCCAACAGGTCGGGAAAATCGCACAGGCACATCCCACCGCGGGAACAGCCCATCCGGGCCCACACGCATGACCCCGAGTACCACAGGCATGATCCCGAGTATCACAGGCGTGACCCCAAGCATTACGGGCAGTTTCCTACTCAAGCTAGAAGACTAATGGAAAGTGCAAGCTATTTCCTAATCCAATTAGGAAACCTCCACAATTAATGCCAATTATGAAAAAGACCTCTCACCCCCTATTGAGGGGGGCGACTTTCTAGTCTAGACAGCACCTCTATAAAATTCACCATTATATGCATATACCCGGCCAGTATTACTGGTAGTGCCGCCCCTTTTTGTTGGCTCACCAGGCTCGCCGGTGATCTGCTAGTGAACGTGCTCAGACACATACGTGGACGTAGGTATCTTTATTAACAGGGCCGAACCACATACAAAAAACCAATCTCTCACTCTCTCTCTCTCTCCTAAAATTGCTCTACTTTACTCTTACCAAATTCTGGTATCATCAGTTTGGCGCCGTTTGTGAGAAACGACAAGTTTTCTCATCAACAAATCTCTTGACTGATCGTCATGCTACCGAAGAAGGGTAAGAAGGCTGATCAACAGTCCGACCGGGATGTTCCGCCTGCCCTGGCACTGACGGCGGCAGTCATGACATCTGAGCAGATCACCGCGACCCTCACACAACTCTTGGAGGGCCAGCGTCAAATCCAGCAATAGATCGAAGCCCTGCTAGCCCAGCAAAGTAATCCTCTAGGGGCCGGAAAACGACCCGGGAACGTTGCGTACGGTCGGGAACCGATCTTGACCAGACAACGTGCCCGAGCCAACCCGTCCCGTGTTGAGGATGCCAGAGACATCAACAGTGGGCGTACTGTCTGAAAGGAAAGGAAGGAGCATATGGCCCGGGAATCAGTCCAGGGTCACTTGGTCAAGGGCCGAGTTGTCCCTAGGCGAACGGTTACCCGAAGTCATAGCCGAGCCCGATTGCAAAGGACAACACCCCACCATGAAGAGGAAGCCTCTTCCACCAACCCGACCAGCCCCTCAGATACCGATCGGGAAGGAGTGGAAGCCTGAATCAAGGACTTGCAGAAGCAGATCGATAGAGTGGCCAAGAAGCTTGGTCAAAACCGTGTTCCGAATCAAGCCAATACCGAGACAGAGTCACCGTTCTCCAGCCAGATCATGAGGTTTGCCATCCCGCGCAAATTTAAGCAACCTCGCCTAGATCCCTATAACGGCTCGGGAAGCCCGGCCGGCTACATCCGGACCTATAAGGCTCAGATGGCCCTAGCCACCAACTCTGATGAACTACACTGACTAGAAAGGCCCGGCCATGCACTGGTTCTACTCCTTGGAGCCCCGATCGGTCCGTAGTTTCAAGTAACTCAGCAAGCAGTTCAATAATCAGTTCATCGATATGCACGAACGGCCAAAGCCTGACATACATCTACTGACGGTCATATAAAGGAATAATGAGACCCTCAAGGAGTTCACCGGTCGGTTTAATCAAGAGAAGCTTGACATCTATGATCTTGATGAAACCGCCGCTATCATAGCCTTCTGCTTGGGAGTTCAACACACCAAGTGCGCCGCGTCGTTCCACAGAAACCGACCGAAAACTTTGGTTGAGCTCTCTGAGAGGGTTGGAAAATACATTGACACTGAAGAGTTTTTGAAGACCAAAGACCCCGGGCAAGAAAGCAACGAGTCTTCCAGAAGTAAGCGAAAGCGAGATCAGCTCGGGAGTTCTGACAGTTCTTCTAGTTCACAGTGGTCTGAGTCTGGCTGCCCTGACCGACCCCTAGTTCACATCGGTCAGGATCAAGCAGTTCTGACTTTGCCTCCAGCACAGAGAAATCAGGAGCCCAACGATCCTGGTTCGACCTCCTGTCTCTATCGATCTAGATTAGCCTGACTATAGTGGTACTTGTTTGATCACCACATGAGGCTCCACCGATTGTCAGAGAGCTCATACAAAGACCTCGGGCCTAACCCTGAGGCATCCAAAGACCTAGGGCCCAATCCCGAGGCATACAAAGACCTTGGGCCTAACCCCGAGGCACGAAAAAGACCTCGAGCTCCGAACTTAGGCACTAAAAAGACCTCGGGGTCACGCCTGAGCACCGGGTTCGCTTAGGTCCAACCGACGATGGAGGCAAACCTCCTAGGTGACTGATGATGGCAAGCTTCAAAAGACCCTGCAACCACCATGTTCCAGGTCGGTTACCTACAGTTCATAGCCTCTGTAAGACCCTCGTCTTAGCGAAAGCTTGGGGGGCAAGACGGCGCAGTGAACTAAATTGGTAATCACACTGGGTATCTACAGGCCTCGCGGATAACCAAGTCAAAATCTTGGACAACCCGAGCACCTACAGTACTTAGAGGCATTAACTCCACTTAGGTCCAAACCGACGATAGAGGTGACTAAAATCACTTCGGTTGGCCGACGATAGAGGAGCAAAAAGTCCCTAAAGCAACGTGATTTAGGTCGGCTCCACCAACATGGTCAAGCTCTTCTCCCAACAGTCTTGACGAAGGCTAGCTAGGCGGAAGACAACCATCTTGGGGAGTTAACATAAAAGGACCCTAAAGCAATACGCTTTAGGTCAGCTTTTCCAAAATGGTAAAACTCTTCTACCCACAACCTTGACGAAGGTTCACGCGCAGAAGATAACCATCCTGGAGGCTAACTCAAGCAAAAAGACTCCAAAGTAGGCTGAGTCTCAACTCTCGATTACTTCCCTAGCATTCAAAGACTCCAAATTAGGACGGGTCTCAACTCCCGGTCAGTTCCTGAGCACCTAAAAGTCCTGAGCTAGGCTGGGTCTCAACTCTCAGTCAGTTCCTGAGGACTCACCAGGCTCAGAAGCCCCGAGTTAGCTTCTCCAAGCACTCAGACAGTGGCAAGTAACATCAAACTGATTTCCAAACTTGCCCCGATATAGCATCTGGCCAACCTTGGAAATGGGGGACAGCTGATACACCCAAAATTGGCTCTATCCTATGACCGAGCGGTTCAAATCAACAGCCAGTCCAAGCCCCAGTCAAATCATGCACAACTCCTCGGACAAGTATCAGCCCGAGCGGTCTAGTCTACTCATCATCCCGAGCGGTTCATCCTCAACCCGACCAACAGGTCGGGAAAACCGCACAGGCACATCCCACCGCGGGAATAGCCCATCTGGGCCCACAGGCATGATCTCGAGTACCACAAGGCATGATCCCGAGTATCACAGGCATGACCCAAAGCATTACGAGCAGTTTCCTACTCAAGCTAGAAGACTAATGGAAAGTGCAAGCTATTTCCTAATCCAATTAGGAAACCTCCACAATTAATGCCAATCTGTATCAATTGGATTATATTTCCTTATCCATGTAAGAGTAGGTCTCTTACTTCTATAAAAGAGACCTTTCACCCCCCATTGAGGGGGCCAATTTTCTAGTCTAGACAGCACCTTTATAAAATTTACCATTATACGCATTTACCCGGTCGGTATTACTAGTAGTGCAGCCCCTCTTTGTTGACTCACCAGGAGCGCCTGTGATTTGCTAGTGAACGTGCTCAGACACACACGTGGGCGTAGGTACCTTCATTAACAGGGCCAAACCACATACAAAAAACCAGTCTCTCATTCTCATTCTCTCTCTCTCTCTCCTAAAATTGCTCTACTTTACTTTTACCAAATTCTGATATCATCATTATCCATGCCTAGAATAGTAGGATATTCTCAGATTGTCCTCTATATATTATGTTTTAATGCCCTAACCATGGTTAATTAAGATAATTGACAATGATATATTATCCCAGGTAAGTTTCCTAGATTCCCTCTTATTTACTACTTTCTTAGGATAACATAAAAGCATACTTAGGTGGATAAAACACAGATTTTAATTCCATAAATGAATACTTGTGCATAGAATTCATGTTTTTCTAAGGTTTTGAGTGTGGTTTGTATGTTTAATTTGATTTTATTTCCTTTCGTATGCATAGGGGAGCATAGTAATACGTTTAGACCCCGAATTACTATTTTAACACGTGCATTGCATGTAATTGCTTAGTTTCTTGCACGATTTTCTTTAATTAGTTGTTTATAACATGAACATAGGATTACACTAGTGTAATTGAAACGGTTCACATAATGTCTAGTCAAACACCTTAAAAGTTGAGTAAAGGTCCATCCCACGATGGGGTAAGAGGGGTTGTTTAAGCAAGATCCCCGAACTGAGTTCTTTGGTGACGATGGGTTAGTGCTCTCTATCCATTGGACTTAATAGATTTAATATTCTTAGTTTCCTTTATCAAACCAAGTGGCGACTCTATTAGTGCGGATCTCTCCGGATTTAGCCTTGTGAGGTATATATACATAGATTACTCACTTGTGTAGCCTTGGATATGGATCATGGGCATCGATAGTTGCCTCGGATTGGATAAAAAGCCCCATAGAATCTAAAATACAAGTAGTCCAAATCGTTCAGATCGGATAAAGACTAATGAAGGGTGGTGAACCTCTCTCGTGGCTATTGGTATGAGATTTGAAATGGGACAATCAAGTGGGCTTAATCTTTCTAGGCCCCAAGCTTGGTTCGGGTACCCACAATTGTGTGTCATTTTTCTCTATTTCATGTTTTTGTGTGCATTTGGATTGTGTGTTATAGGTCATATTTGCAATAATTGGTATTAGAGCAAGGTCATAGACCAGTGATTCCCAATGGCAAAGGAATGGACAGTTATGATTGAGAAGTTCAATGATTCGAACTTTGATTTCTAGAAGATGCAGATTAAAGATGTGCTATACCAGAAGGATCTATACCTACCCATCAAAGTCACGAAACCAGCAAATATGAATGATGAAGATTGGGCTGTACTAGATCGTAAAGCCCTAGGAACCGCTCAATTAAGTCTGTCACCATCGGTTGCTTTGAACATCATGAAGAAGAAGACAACAACAGGGTTTTTCGCAGCCCTAGAGAAGATGTACAAAAAGCCCTTTGCATCCAATAAAGTTTATTTGATGAAGAAGCTGTTCAATATAAAGATGGTAGATGATGCTATCGTTGCCAAAAATTTGAACGAGTTCAATACAAAATAATCCAATTGGAGTCTATGAAAATTATATTTGATGATGAGGTAAAAGCCTTGTCACTTCTATCAAGTTTTCCGGACAGTTAGAATGGACTGGTCGTGGTAGTAAGCAATTCATCTGGGTCCTCAGTGCTAAAATTCGAAGATGTGGCTGGATTTCTTTTAGAAGTAGAAGCTCGTAGGAGATCTTTAGGGGAAGACTCAACTTCTAGTTCAACAATGAATGCAGAAGAAAGAGGCAGAAAATTGAATAGGGGCAACAATAAAAATTAGAACAATGGTTCTCGTGGGAACAACAGATCAACATTGAGAAAAGGGAGATCAAAATCTCGTGGATGTGATAAGAAATTAGCTGAATGTTGGGATTGTGGTGAAAAGGGCACTACAAGAAAGATTCCAGAAATTTGAAAAAATAGAAGAATGGCAACAATCAAGGGGGTAGGAACACCACAAACATTGTTGAAGATGAGGATAGTGATGCCTTAGTAGTAGACTCTTGCAGTGAGTCATGGATAATAGAATCGAGAGTTTCATTCCATGCCACCCCATACAGATGTCCTTCAGAATTATGTATAAGGAAAATTTAAAAATGTCTATTTAGGTAATGACGAGGCCTATAATATTGTTGGTAAGGGTGATGTACAGATTACTCAAACCAATGAGACAATGTTAAATTTGAAAGATGTTAGACATGTGCCTAGTTTGACAAGGAACTTGATTTCAGTTGGGCAGTTATCAGGAAATGGAGTGGTAACGTCATTTATGGTAGATTCTTAGAAGATGAGCGAAGGGGCCATGGTTTTGGCTCGTGGTAAAAAAGAAGGCACCCTATATGTCTCCTTGGGTACCTACAACAGTATAACAGTGGCATCGTCTGGAATTGATGCCAGTACATGGCATAGAAGACTTGGTCACATGAGTGAGAAATGAATAAAGGTTATGATGAAGGAAGGGAAACTACATGGGTTGAAGTATCTTGATCTCGACTTTTGTGAAGATTGAATTTTGGGAAAACAGAAGAAAGTTAGCTTACCAAGGTAGCAAGGACTCCAAAATCAGAACGACTGGATTGATCCATACCGATGTATACGGACCATCTAAGGTTCCTTCTCTTGGTGGCTCTCGCTATTTTGTCACTTTCATAGATGATAATACTAGAAAATTGTGGGTGTATTTCATTAAGCATAAATCTAATGTGTTTGGTACTTTCAAGAATTAGAAAGCTTTAGTTAAAAATGAGACAAGGTTAAAGCTAAAATGTCTCAAGTCCGATAATGGTGGTGAGTACTGTGATGATGACTTTGATTCATATTATGCTGCAAATGGGATTAGAAGACTGAAAACAATTTCGAGGAAGCCAAGGCAGAATGGAGTGGCTGAGAGCATGAATAGGACGATCTTAGAGCGTGCAAGGAGCATGAGAATAAACGTTGGGCTACCTAAGCAATTCTGGACTGATGTAGTAAACACTGCTGTGTATTTAATCAACAGGGGACATTCAGTTGCTTTGAACTGTGGTTTTCCAGAAGAGTCTTGGACTGGAAAAGAGGTAAATCTCTCTCATATTCGTAATTTTGGTTGCACTACTTATTTACACGTTGAACCTGAGAATAGGGGTAAGGATGATCCTAAGTCTAGGAAGTGTTACTTCATTGGCTATGATAATGATAGTTATGGGTATAGATAGTGGGACTTTAAAAAATAGAAATAGTGAGGATTATGGATGTGGTGTTCAATGAATCTATTTTGTACAAAGATAGACTTGGTCATCAAAAGGAGACTACTAAAAATTCAAATTTTGTAGAGTTTAAGGAGATTTCAGATAAGAATGTTTTGAAGACCCAAGATGTGAACATATAACCTACACTACAGGAAGAACCACAAACTCCCCCTCCAAGGAAGTCTACCAGAGTTAGTAAGGCTCTAATGCACTGTTCACCTTCAATAAATTTTTTGTTACTAACTGATTGTGGTGAACCAGAATGTTTTGAGGAAGCTTTACAGGTTGAGACTAGGGAGAAGTTGGAGCATACCATGGATGATGAGATGTACTCTCTTTCATTAAACCAGACGTGGGTTCTTTTCCAGTGGCCAAAGGGGAAGTCATCTTTGCACAACAAATAGTTTTATAGAATAAATGAAGAATATGATGGGAGCAATTAGTACAAGGCAAGGTTGGTAGTAAAAGGGTTTTAGCAGAAACTAGGTATTGACTACACAGAAATTTTTTCTCTTGTTCTTAAAATTTCAACTATCAGATTTGTGCTAAGTAGTGCAGCAACTGAGAACTTGCACTTGGAACAATTGAATGTCAAAACTGCCTTCCTCCATGGTGATTTGGAGGAGGACATTTATATGCACCAACCATAAGGATATGTGGTGAAAGGAAAAGAGAATCTAGTATGTCAGCTTAAGAAAAGTCTATATGGGTTGAAACAGGCCCCAAAGCAGTGGTATAGAAAGTTTGACACTTTTATGGCAAAAGTTGGTTTTAGTAGATGTCATTCAGACCATTGCTGCTATTATATCTCGTTTTGCTTTTATATGTAGATGATATGTTTGTTGCAGGATCAAGCATAGATGGGATTTTAAATCTTGAGGCACAGTTGTCCAAGGAATTTGCTATGAAGGATTTGGGAAATGCACAGAAAATTCTTGGGATGAGAATCAGCAGGGACAGGGTAAACAGGAGGTTGGAACTATCACAAGCATAATATGTGGACAAGGTTCTGAAAAGGTTTAACATGGAAAATGCTAAACTAGTTAGCACTCCTTTGGTAAGTCACTTCAGACTTTCCAAAGATCACGCAACAATCACAGATGAAGACCATAAGTACATGGCTAGAGTACCTTAGACATCAATAGTAGGTAGCTTGATGTATGCTATGGTCTGTACAAGGCTAGACACTGCTCATGCAGTGGGAGCACTCAGCAGATTTATGGTAGATCCAGACAAGGAGCATTGGGAAGGTGTTAAGTGGATTATGAGGTACCTTAGAGGCACTAAAGATGTGCATTATGTTATGATGGTTCAGACATTCGTATTCAGGGCTATGTGGATTCATATTTAGCAGGGGGATATTGACAGCATAAAGAGCACTATAGGGTATGTGTTTACTTTGGGCAGTGCAGCAGTTAGTTGGGTCTCTAGGCTATAGAAAATTGTAACTATCTCCACAACAGAGGTAGAATATGTGGCAATGGTTGAGGAATTTTTGAAAGAAATTGGTAAGGAACAAGAGGGTGTTCTCAGTTGTTCACAGATAGTCAAAGTGCAATTCATCTTGCAAACAATTCAGCTTTTCACTCGAGAACCAAGCACATTGACATCAAGGACCATTTTATTCGCTCACTTTTGGAGGATGGACAATTCACTTTGGAAAAAATTCATACAAAAGATAATCCTGCGGATGTGTTTACGAAGGTGGTCACTGTTGAGAAGCTGAAGACATGTTCAACTTCTATTTATCTTCAAGACTAGAAGACAATTATATCTCACACTAGCACTATATGTTTTGATGGAGGTGACAATGGGTTTATTTTAGATCAGCCTTCAAGTGGGAGATTGTTGGGTTTATAAGGTCTAATCCACTCTGATACCGGGGGTTTGGAGGGTGGAACCCCCGAGTTGGATGAGCAGTTGTTGAGAGTTGCATTTTTTTAGAGAAACTTTGTAACCCTTATTCTTTGATTATAGTGAACTGGTGTGAGAGGGTGTGGACGTAGGCAATCTGGCTGAACCATAGGGTACATCGTGTGTTGTGTTTTCTCTATTTCTTGTTTCTGTGTGCTTTTACATTGTGTGTTACAGGTCATATTCGCAACAATAACCAACATGATAACACCTTTATGTTAAACCATCAACCTACTAACAAACTATTACATGATTCAAGCCACCATATTTACATAAATTCCCAACAACTTAGCACAATCTTGAACTATATACAAAGTATAAGTTAACAGTTAACCAGAATTCCCCAAATACAACCTGAACTAACATATTACAAGTTCTAGTTTCAATATACAATATTAGTAGCAACTACCCTTTTCATTCCAAAAACTCCCACGCTGTCTCACCAATTCTATTTCTTCATTTATTTGATGCTCCATCTTTATCACCAACAATGGTTATGCAATGACCACTACACTATATAAGCTATATGCTTGTGAATGCGAACAATTATAACAACGAATAACGAACATGTTGAATCTCATCTTGTGCACATCACTATGGTTACTGGGAACACAAGTACCGCCCACCCTTTCACACTAGTCCGCGACTACACCATTAGTCCGCTCGACTAGCCTAGACCCACACCTTCTTTCAGGCATGTGACCTCATGACCAATTTGGGACTTGATCTCACTTCGATGGCAAGTACAATTTCCCCTTCGACCCACATTAACAACTCAACATGCTCACATAGTCATTACACCGTGCAATTTCATAAATTATACAGGAGCTATCAGCATTACTCTAAATATGTTAATTTAAGCTAACTAATCATGTTTAGAATCATAAAGATAGTCTCAAACATCTGATTATCCAAATTCTATAATTATTGACACTCACCTCTTACTTGTTGGTCCTAAATACCAGATTAAAACCCTAGCAAGTCACACGTATAATTCCTATACAAAATTTGAAAGTTATGAGCTAAGCCCAACTGAATTGTGGAAAAATTATCTTAAAAGTCAATAAGAATGGTTCCACAACGTTAGACTTACCTCCTCGAGTCCGAATATGTAGCCTATTTTGAAATTAAACGTCAAACGGCACATCGTTAGTTGAGAACTTCGTCGAATTTTGTCGTAATCCTTCGAACTCTTTGTAACTAATTTTCTTGAAATGAGGAAGAAGAGGTTGAGTTGATGAGTCATGAGACACATGTCTTATGGCATGTAACTCAACAATTTTGGGATTCTATAGTTATCATGCCTCAACGTAGCAAAGTAGGGAAAAATCAAAATTTCCAACTTTAGACCCTTAGATACGTGACTGGTTTGAGGATTGTATGCTTGTCCATACAAGAAAGAACCAAGATAAAAGCAATAAATAATAGACGGAAGCAGTAATAAAAAGCATGGTGGTTTTGGGCTTACATAATAATAGGCATCACCAGAGTCTTAAATCCATTATTACAACCCATAGAAAAGAAAAGAAAATATAATATTATCCCAGGCATGAAGCCCTACAACAAAGTATTAATGATAAGGTCTAGTGCCTCAGCTACAACAAAATATGAATAAACAAAAGCCCACACTTTCGTCAGCTAGCTTGCAAACCCATAACCTTCCTCGGTGAACTCCTTATCTAGGAAATCAGCCTTTGCAAGATCTGGACATTTGATTGTCTAGGACATGAAAGTTGTCAGCTTTACTGCAAGCTGAGTGAGTAAACCTACTACACTGAACAGGCTTAGAAAACACTTGTTAATCCATTAAGAAAGTAAAACATTCCGTTTTCTCTTCTTTAATAAAAACATGTCTTAAAGTCCTAGTTATTCTAATCTCGTGGTAAGGCGTACGTTTAGGAAACGTCAATGATAATACTCAAATCTTTAGAACCTAACTGACATTGATTGATTGATCACTTTGGACTATCGGTCCAATTTTTACAAACTCAACAATTTATTTTGAACCACAGTTTCAATCTTTATAACTCGACTCTTTGGATCACCGATCCAATCTTTGAACCACAGGTCCAACCTCTTATATACACAACTCTTTGCATGCATCTGTCACGAGTGCCGTTGGATTAGAATATCGCCGCTTTCCGGTCATGGGTTACCATCTTGTCATCAAGCCCAAACAGCTAATTGACATCTATTCTCTTGTCATCATGCCCAAACGGATGTCTGCCTTACGACCTCATTACTTGGTAATCCCAATCTTATTCCATTCGGCCTTGGTTAATTCATCATGTTGCCCCAATTGGCCACTTGCATAACATCAGTCCAACAGATATTAACCATCTCAATAACTGAACCCAAAATCTTTACTCTTTCTTGAACTGACCAAGCAAATGAACAAAACACAAGGAATAGACCGAAGGATACGATCATCTTATTGTTAACATTTTTGTGTCAGCTGCATCATTAACAACTAGTGCGCATGGTACAAGTTGTTAAAGCACATTATTCTTAGAGTCGTGTACTTAAGTAAATTGCATTAAGGTTCACATAGTTCTTGTATGGTCACATGTATATGTTCTAGTGATTGATTGCATCATGGTGCTAAGAGTGCATCTTTCTCTTTTCTCCATAAAGTGATATATTAATAAAGTACCACTCAATTAATATAAGGTACAACTTCTAATAAGCATATGCAAGTATATATATCAAATACTACTCAAGGTATAATCATGGTATAACCAAAATTAGCATAACTTAATATATACACATATAACAAACTATTGTTATAGGTACAGCTCAATCTAAAGCACTCATGCCTGGTCTGAGCGCTCACACCTAGCCCGTTCATTAGGCTTGAGCGCTCGTGCTTGGTATGAGCGCTCGGGTTAAGCAGTTCAAAATAGTGACAGTTTTAGTAACTCAAATTTCAACTTGGATCTTCATGCATGTTACATGCATGGCTCTAGATTGTTAATATGACTTATAAAAACATGTTTAGGAGTGAGTAAGACTACTCACCAAAGATCTAGATGATCTAGGTGAAGAATATGTGTGCGATCTTCAAGAACTCCAAGTACAAGCTCTAAGTCCACTTCAAAGCATGATCAAGCCCTTAATCCTCCTCTAAACTTCCTTGATCCTCAAGCTTTCAACTCCAAGACTTCATAGTAGCAGCCATGCATGTATTTTTGTGTGTATATTATGAAATAAAATACATGCAAGCATGTATATGAGTGTGTTTGTGTATGGAATGTATATAAACTCACACCCTCTCTCTCTTAAAGGAACTCTCTGGAAAATAGAGCTTTTGGACGAAATAAATGCAAGAATAGCCTTGTATTTATAGACTTTTTAAGACCCAAGGGCAAAATGTTCATTTCACCCCTTTTTAAGCTTAAGCCCTCGTGCTAGCTCGAGCGCTCGGGCCTGCTGTCTCTCAAATCCTTCTAATGTTTCAAGAGTTCAATGGCCCAACTAATAACATCCATAAGAACTATCATTAAGGTTTATTCATAAACAATCGTAACTACCATTTACGAATACAGAAATACTGAAATACATTCATATTAAAAGGGCCAGTGTTACATCTCTCCACCACCCTACAAAAGATTTTGTCACCAAAATCTGAGCTAAGACTCAATAAACAACTCCGGGTACTTCTTTCGCATATCAGATTTCATCTCCCAAGAAGCTTCGCGTTTGTTGTGATGTTTCCATTGAACTTTACCAGCAGGATCTCCTTATTCCTCAGCTTCTTGATCTCTCTCCCAAAGATTTGCACTGGTCTTTCGGTATATGTCACTCTGCTATCCACGTAGATATCCTTGAAGTCGATCTTGTGCGTTGATCCATGCACCTACTTTTTAGTATGCTGATGTGAAACATGTAGTGTAATCTGGACATCTTCGACAGCAGTGCCAATCTGTAGGCAACCTTTCCCACGCATTCAAGAATCTCTAATGGTCCAATGTAGTGAGGTAAAAGCTTCCCTCTCTTCTGTCTGAATCTCACTACTCCTCTGACTGGAGAACCTTTAACAGAATGTGATCTCTAATGCAGAATCCAGGTCTTTCTGACGCAAGTCCGCATAACTCTTCTGTCAGCTCTGGGCGGCCTTCATCTATTCCTTGATGATGATCTTTTTATTAGTCTCCCTAACCAAATCTGGTCCCAAAAGCTTGCCTTCTCCTACTTCTTCCCAACAAAGAGACGAATGATACGGTCTTTCGTAGAGTGCTTTGAATGGTGCCATTCCAATGCTTGAGTGGTAGCTATTATTGTAAGAAAACTCTATGAGCGGTAAATGTGTTTCCTCGGTGCTTTCAAAGTCGATCGCATAGGCTCGCAGCTAATCATCCAACAGTTGATTAGTCTACTCCATCTATCTATCTGTCTGGGATGAAATGCAGAACTCAACTCCAGCAAAGTTCCCATAGATGCTTACAGACTCTCCAAAAATCCGACTATGAAATGTGAATCACAATCTGACATAATCAAAATGGGCACGCCGTACAGTCGAACAATCTGCTGTAAGTACAGTCAGCTCATCTTCTCGACCGGGTACGTCGAAATGTATTGACTTAGTGAGTCGATCGACGACTACTGAAATAGCATCATGGTTCTATTGCGACCTTGGCAAACCCACAATGAAGTCCATAAAAATGTGCTCTCACTTCCATCCTAGTATCAACAGCAGTCGTAAAAGTCCTGACGGCTTCTAATATACAGCCTTGATTTGTTGACAAGTAAAACACTTTGAAACGTACTCCGCAAAGTCCCTCTTCATGCCTTCCCACAAAAAATTTCTCTTTAAATCCTTATACATTTTTGTACTCCCTGGATAAACTATCAACCTTGACCTGTACGCTTCAATCATCACTTCCTCTTTTAACCCATCATCCTTTGGCACACAAAGCCTATCTCGACACCGGAGACTTCTGTCTCGTCCAATTCTCCATTCCTCCGGATCCTTAGCTATCGCTTTCTCAAATCATTATCGCAATCCTCCATTCTTCTTCTGAGCTTCAATAATTCTACTAATAAGGGTTGGTTCAATAACTAAGCATACAAAATGTCTTCCTTCTTTCAAATTAGTAGCTTGAAAATTAAATTTAGCTAAAGTCTCCAATGCTTGCCAATCTCTGATTATCAAGGAAACAATCCTACTGTCAGATTTCCTGCTTAATGCATTGGTGACTACATTTTCTTTACCAGTGTTATATTATAAAGTGAAGTCGTAATCTTTTAGTAACTCCATCTAGCATCGCTGCCTTATATTCACCTCCTTTTGAGAGAATAGGTACTTGAGGATTTTATGATCGGAGATTAGGTTGAAGTTCTCGCCAAATAGATAATGTGTCTAAGTCTTGAGAGCGAAAAT
Source organism: Hydrangea macrophylla (assembly GCA_033977485.1). Classification (NCBI taxonomy): domain Eukaryota; kingdom Viridiplantae; phylum Streptophyta; class Magnoliopsida; order Cornales; family Hydrangeaceae; genus Hydrangea; species Hydrangea macrophylla. The sequence goes on along the minus strand of CM066988.1, from coordinate 56,006,337 downwards.
GATAGCTACTAGCTCTATGTCGTTCGTTGGGTAGTTCACCTCATGCGGTTTCAGCTGCCATGATCCATAGGCGATCACTTTTCACTCTTGCATATGCACGCATCCAAGTCCTTGATAAGAAGTGTTATTGTAAATGGTAAATCTTTCTCCACTCTCTGGGATGGTGAGCACTGGCGCAGGAGTTAACCTCTCCTTTAACTCCTAAAAAGTGCATTCATGCTTGTCTAACCATTCATACTTCGAATCCTTGTTTGTCCAGCTAGTCAAGGGCGCGAATATCTTCAAAGATCCTTCTACAAATCTCTGATAATAACTAGCTAATCCAAGGAAACTCCTTACTTTCGAGGCATTAGATGGCCTACTCAAATTTAAGACCGCATTAATCTAGGATGAGTCTACTGAAATTCCTTCGGAAAAAATTGCATGCCCCAAGAATTTAACTTTATCTATCCAAAATTCACACTTGTTGAGGTTAGCATACAACTGGTGCTCCTTATGGGTGGTTCATAACGCAATCTGAACATGCTCCCTATGTTCCTCTTTCGTCTTCGAGTAAATCAATATGTCATCGATAAATATGATCACAAACTGATCCATGTATGGTCAAAACACCAGATTTATCAGATCTATAAACACCGCAGGGGCATTAGTGAGTCCAAATGACATCACCAAGAACTCATAGTGACTATATCTAGTTCTGAAAGCAGTCTTCAGTACATCCTCTGGTCGAACAAGTAAATTATATCCCGATCGAAGGTATATCTTAGAGAATGTCGTTGCTCCCTACAACTGAACAAACAAATCATCTATCTGCAGGAGGGGATACTTATTCTTGATCATGACCTTATTTAACTCTCGATAGTCATTACAAAGTCGGAGCAATCTGTCCTTCTTCTTCACGAACAACGCTGGCGCTTCCCAAGGCGATGTACTTCGTTGAATGAATCCCAAATCTACCAACTCTTGAACTTGCTTGTTCAACTCCTGCATTTCCATCAGGGTCATCTGGTACAGGGTTTTGGAAATTGGCAATGTCCCTAGTGCCAATTTTATATAAAATCAATCTCCCTCATTGGTGGTAGTCCAACAATTTCTTGAAACCCTTTCAGAAATCCCAAAGCACAAGTATCTGGGTCACAGAGTTCTCAGTGCTAGAATACTCCATGATGGCTAGACGTCTAGTTATAAATGCGTCACCTAAGGGGTCGCAGTGAAAACTGAAAGAAGTGCTCCCTGTTAGGAGAATATAATTGACTTACTAGCATAATTTAACCTAGCACAATACTTTATAAGCCAGTCTATTCCAAGAATCATATTGAATTCCTTCATCGACAACATGATCAAATCTATAGGAAGAACTCAGTCATCTATGGTTAGAGTGCAATCCTTGCACACCTTACTCAACGTAACCGACGCTCTTATGGGCGAGATAGCATTAAGAGCATCCTTAAACATGTAGGGGTTCTAATCCCAACTTCAGAACAAGTCTAAAGGCAATAAAGGAATTCGTAGCTCCCGTATCAAACAAAACTCTAATCCAACTACTATGTAAGAAGAGAGTGCCTTCCACATTCTTTGGTGCCTCTTTCTCTTCATAGCCAACTTCTTCAAGAATGATCGCATTAAGCCTTGCTTGAGTGGTTGCTCCATAGTATCCACCTAGAGGTACTTGGAAATCTTTAGCAACATGTCCTAGTTTACCGCAGTTATAGCAGATGATGTCAGTGCAAAGATTCTTCTTGGGTGCCAGCAGTCTCTGGCAAGATGCCTTGGTGTCCTATAGTTGTAGCAATTCCTTAGGTTTTATCTGGTAACATCATGTTATCCTTGTGATGCAGTTGTTTGATTACAAGAAAAGGTCATTTGAGGCTTCTTCCCTCCATTCTAGGGCCTCTTTGTCCCTTGAAAGCGGCTCGGGGGTCTTGGCGCGAACTTTTCCTTCACAGGGGGTTAGTTAGCTAGTTGTTTGGGTCCTTAACATCCATCTTTCTCCAACCTAGATGCCAATCTCACCAATATCTCAAATGTCATATTCAGATGTCCTAACGTCATGTGGCGCAGATGGGAATTCAACCCTCTGTGATATCTCTTGATCTTCTTGTACGGAGTATCTATTTGATGCTGGGCAAAATGAGACAACCTCTTGAATTGTGTAGTATACTTGCTCACCATCATGTTGCCCTCGTCAAGTCCATAAACTCCTGCTCTCTTTGATCCTTCACCTATTTAGGGAAGCACTTCTCCAAAAACTTCTCCCTGAATGCAGTCCATGTCATCCTCTCCGATGCTTTAGCTCCCATCTTTGCTTTCTCGAACTCACACCATTCATTAGCAGCACATATGAGCTAGAATGTAGCTAAACAATGTTTCTCCTCTTCACTACACCTCATCCTCTAAAAAATACGGTCTCTATTTCTCAGCCACTTCTTAACTTGCCAGGCTTCACCGGTTCCATCGAATGTATTGGGTCACAGAGCTCCAAATCTCTTGATTATATTGTCTCTGGTGATTAGCGGTGATGATGCAGCTTGATGTTTTGCCCGATTATTGTTATTGTTGTTGCAGTTTCCATGATGATCTTCACCGATATACTCTAAGCATTGTAGAAAAGCTTTGAAAGCTTTAGTAGGATCCACGTTCTCAGGAACAAGGGCCCTTCCTTGTCGATTCCTTGCATTCCTCGTTCTGTCTTCCATATGTCAACCTATATGATCGACCCAACATTACTCTCTAGTCCTAAAAGCAAGATATGACGATTATAAGGTAAGATTATCAACACCCAAAGCAATAAACATAAATATCTAGAAAAACGATTAATCAGAAATGATAATAGGCAAAAGCATGCTACTGATATAAATATACGGCCAAAAACATTTAGAATATGGTATGGTAAGGGTATTTACATCACATTTACACATATACCACTACCATCAAAATCATATATAATATGTGCACAAAAGAAAGTGGGCCACATGCCCTGATCAACCAAAATAGAAAAAGAATCTAGATCCTAGGGATCTGATCCCAGAAGTCCTCCATATCTGACTTGAACGGAGGCAACTTATCCGCTAGAACATCAATCTCCTCTGGTAGCACTCAATCAAGCCATAAACTAAATTCATCAACCATCTCAAAGATCGGATCATCCTTAGGCTGATCGTCTGGAATCTATCTATCTGCGGGTAACTAACCTCCATCAACTACATGCTGTGGCTGAACCGGTCCTGTGGCAAAACCCTGGGGTACTTGCATCACCTCAAACTGCTCACTGTTGGCATCATCCATAGGCATAACCTCTCCCTCCTGACCATCATCCTCATCCTCATCCTCATCTTTGTCGGGGTCATCCTTCGGCTCTCCTTCATGCTCATCATCATGGTGGCCCTCATGTCCATCCTCGTCTCCCTTAGGCTCTTCCTATTGATCGTCATCATGATCCTCCTCATCCTCAGGCTCATCATCAAAATCATCCTCAGGCTCATGCTCAACTCCATCACCCTCCTCTATAGGGTCCTCTTCCTAGTCGGCGTTAACATCGTCATCATCATCCTACTCTACTACAGGTACGACTAGTATTGGAGGTACTGACTGTACTAGTGGTGGCGGTTGAGCGACATGAATTGGTGGCATGTGTGTAACTCCTGCCAAAATCTCCTAATAACATAGGATATCTTGTAGTATAGCCTCCATCTCCTGATCGACTTGTAAGAGGTTGAGTACTCAGTGTAGAGCCTTAGTATGTATCCTTTCCAAGTCCTGGACACCATCAATGTGTATAGCTCTCCAAAAGTCATCCTCAACTAGACACTGTGCATGTGATCTAACCCGCTATAGATGTAGCTCTGAATTAGCAAGCTGGAGGTGGTCGGGAAACAAGAAGTATCCTCGAAATGCGTCCTCTATGAAAACTGGCTCCATGTTGACCTAAAAATGAAACTATCTTATAGTCAATACTAGCGCAAGGTATCTTAAGTCTTAGAATGTGTAGGATAATCAACGAGCATGACTAAACCTAGTGCTCTGCTACCAAAAATCACTGTCACACCCCGACGTATCAAGTAGGGAAAAATAAAAATTTCCACCTTTGGACCCATGGATACATAACTAGCTTGAGGATTGCGTGCTTGTCTATACAAGAAAGAACAAAGATAAAAGCAATAAACAATAGACGGAAGCAGTAATAATAAGCATGTTAGTTCTAGGCTAACATACTATTAAACATCATCAGAGTCTTAAATCCATTATTACAATCCACAGAAAAGAAAAGGAAAGATAACATTATACCAGGTGTGAAGCACTATAACATAGTAATAATGATAAGGTTGGCATCTAGTGCCTCAGCTACAACAAAAGATGAAAAACAAAAAGCCCACACTTTTGTCAGCTAGCTCATAAACCATATCCTTCCTCGGCAAACTCCTCATCTGGGTATTCAACCTCTGTAAGATTTGGACGTTTGATTATCCATGACATGAAAGTTGTCAGCTTTACTGCAAGCTAAGTGAGTAAATCTACTACACTGAATAGGCTCAGAAAACACTTGTTAATTCATTAAGAAAGTAAACGTTCCATTTTTCTCTTCTTTAATAAAAACATATCTTGAAGTCTTAGTTATTCTAATCTCGTGGTAAGGCGTACGTTTAGGGAACGCTGGATGATAATACTCAGATCTTTGAAACACAACTGACATCGATTGACTGATCACTTTGGACTATCGGTCCAATCTTTACAAACTCAACACTTTACTTTGAACCATATGTTCAATCTTTACAACTCGACTCTTTGGATCACCGATCCAATCTTTGGACCACAGGCCAAATCTCTTACAAACACGACTCTTTGCATGCTTCTAACATAAGTGCCATTGGCCTAGAATATCACCGCTTTCTGATCTTGGGTTACCATCTTGTCATCGAGCCCAAACGGCTAATTGACATCTATTCTCTTGCCGTTGTGCCTAAATGGCTAATTTACATCTGCTTTACGGCCTCATTACTTGGTGATCCTAATCTTATTCCATTCGGCCTTGGTTAATTCATCATCTTGCCCCAATTGGCCACTTGCTTGATGTCAACCCATCAGCTATTAACCATCTAAACAACCAAATCCACACACTTTACTTTTTCTCGAACTGACAAAGCAAATGAACAAAACACAAGGAATAGACTGAAGGATACGATCATCTTATTGTTAATGTTTCTGCATCATCTACATCATTAATAGCTATCGCGCATGGTACAAGTCATTAAAGAACATTATTCTCAGAGTCGTGTACTTAAGTACATCGCATTAAGGTTTACATAGTTCTAGCATGGTCGTACATATAAGTTCTACCGATTAATTGCATCATCGTGTTAAGAATACATCTTTTTCTTTTCTCCATAAAGTGGTATATTAATAAAGTACCACTCAATTAACATAAGGTACAACTTCTAAAAAGCATATGCAAGTATATATATCAAGTACTACTCAAGTCACAACTATTACAGCTCATGGTATAACCAAACTTAGTATAACTTAATATATACACATAAAACAAACTATTCTTATAAGCACTGCCTAGTCCGAGTGCTTGCGCCTGGTTCGAGCACTCACGCTTGGCTCGTTCATTAGGCTCGAGCACTCACGCTTGGTTAGAGCGCTTGGGTTAAGTAGTTCAAAATAGTGTCAATTTTTGTAACTCAAATTTCAACTTAGATCTTCATGCATGTTACATGCATGGCTCTAGATTGTTACTATAACTTATAAAATCATGTTTAGGAGTGAGTAAGAGTACTCACCAAAGATCTAGATGATCTAGATGAAGAAATATGTGTGTGATCTTCAAAAACTCCATGTTCAAGCTCTAAGTCCACTTCAAAGCATGATCAAGGCCTTGATCCTCCTCTAAACTTCCTTGATCCTCAAGGTTTCAACTCCAAGACTTTATAGTAGAAGCCCTTCATGTGTTTGTGTGTGTAGATTATTGAATGAAAGATGTGCAGGCATGTATATGAGTGTGTTTGTGTATGGAATGTATATAAACTCACACCATCTCTCTCTCTCTCTCAAGGGAACTCTTTGGAAAATAGAGTTTCGGGACAAAATTAATGCAAGAATTGCCTTGTATTTATAGGCTTTTTGAGACCCAAGGGAAAAATAGTCAATTTACCCCGTTTTAATCTCGAGCGCTCCCACTGACTTGAGCGCTCGGGCCTGTTGCCTCTCAAATTCTTCTAAGGTTTCAAGAGTTCAAAGGCCCAAGAAATAACTTCCATTAGAACTATCATCAAGGTTTATTCATAAACGATCGTAACTACCATATACGAATACTGAAATACTGAAATACATTCATACACAGATAAACACAAGTAAAAGGGTCGGTGTTACAATAGTTACCTCCCCACATTTTGTTAGTTTTGCATTTATACCCCTACTAGTAAATAAAACTTATTAAAACTATCCTAAACATAAATGGGTGTTGTTTATACCACATATGGGTTCCATAAGCAGTCCCACATATTATTATGAAGTTGGTAATTAACCTAGTAATTATGCAATATGTCCAATTCGCTCTCACAAATGTACCCCTAATGGGTCTCTAACGATTAACATGCTATTAAAACAACACAACATAATCTTTAGATATGCCTTAATAAACATTTAAGCATATAAGAATTACTCCTCATATCAGTCCCATCACACGGGGAAATCTCATAACTGTCTCAAACTGGGATTGCCATTTGGCTTATCTTTGTGTTCCCAACTGGACACCCCTAATAATCTTAGTGAGTTAAAACTCACTTAACATATTTAATCACATCATTAATGTAATGTTAATATGCATGCTAAACGTAATTAATATAGCCCACGGGAACGGGTGTTACATCACCTCCCTCCTTAAAAAGGAGTTTGTCCCTTCTCGCTATGCCTTAAGCGTCAAACAAGTATGGGTATTGCTCTCGCATCTCCTTCTCCGTTTCTTCCGTGGCTTTCTCAACTGAATGATTCTGCCATAATACCATGACTAACGGAATAGTCTTTGTCCTCAATACTTTTTCCTTTCTATCAAGAATCTTGACTGGATATTCGATATATGTTAAGTTTTCTCTGATTTCCAATGGCTTCAGTTCAATCACCTGTCTCAAATCTGGCACATTTTCGTAGCAGCTATACATGAAAAACATTATGTACATTCGCTAGCTCGTGTGGCAAATCTAGTTGAGAAACCACCGGTCCAACTCTCACAATAACTTCGAATGGTCTGACATATCTTGGGTTCAATTTCCCTCATTTTCAAAATCTTACAACTCCTTTTGTAGGTGACACCTTCAAGTATACATAGTCTTCTTCGTCAAATTCTATCGATCTTCTCTTTAAGTCTGCATAACTCTTGTATCAACTTTGAGCTATTTTCAAACATTGTTCTATCACTTTGATATTTTCTATAGTTTTTTTGTACTATCTCAGGCCCTATTAACTTTCGTTCTCCAATTTCAGTCTAGCAAATTGGTGAACGACATTTCTACTTGTATAAAGCCTCAAAAGGCGCCATTCCAATACTAGATTGGAAACTATTATTGTATGTTAATTCTGTTAATGGCAAATGCACTTCCCAATCACCCTTGAAGTCTAATATACACAATCGTAGAATATCCTCCACTGGATTACTCGCTCTGACTGGCCATCAGTCTGAGGATGGAACGCTGTACTAAAACTCAGTTTAGTACCCGTAGCTCACTGTGACCCCTACCAAAACCGCGATGTGAACTTACCATCTCTATAAAAAACAATAGAGACTGGAGCTCCGTGCAAGATCACAATCTCTTGAACATACTGTTAGGAAACTGCATTCCCAGACTCCGTTGATAGTGGGTATAAGTTGGTACTGCAAAAATTTACGTGAAAGCTACAATCACCCTACAAGGGCGGAACTAGGGTTACCTTGAACTGCAAAAATGGATTGTTGTAGTAGACGAATCGAGAACAGGGGCTCGATAACAGCTCACGATCTTCTACCGTATTCCTCTGCTGCCAGAATATCAAACTGAGTGTGGGCTCTATCGAAATCCTTTTAGTTTTATACTTTCCCTTTTTACACTCTCTTTTCTATTTCGAGTTATAATACTCTATATGGAAAAACGTAAACTGAGAGGAGAGCCAAAGCAGCATATATATAGGCTATGGTAGGGACCATAAGAAGTCAACAAGGTATATGCTTCCTTATGGAGACCCCAATTCGAACTGAATTAGATTCCTATTTCCATAAATTATAATTCATACCACTAAAGAATTATAATTGCACTCCTACCCTTATCTCAAAAATACATTTTGAGCTCCATGTTATTAAATGCTTATTATCTCCCCACGTTAAGATTACAGATATCCATTAATTAAATATAATTACTGACAATCATATTTAATTAATCTCTTAAAATTTCTTGAGATTCTCTACTAAACTTATTTGATATGTCGGATACAAAATCCACCTGCAGGGTTTGACATAATAAAAATTATAAGCTTTCCCAAGGGGATATCATCAATCCCAAAAATTGAGACATGGATTCCATCATAATCCACCACACAATCAATATTGTCGCCCAATCCAATGAGATATTGACCCATTTAATGATCTCACCCTTTTAGGGATCAAAGTGTAAATATCAAATGTATGTGTCTATAAATTAACTTAGGATTTAGAGCATAAGCACTCATGATAGCCATGAGATATTAATTATCTTATAAGTCAGTATAAAGATAATTACCCCAAGTTGGTCCTGTTTAATACATAATATCATTCCACTTCTTGGATCTCGGCAAACTGATATGAAGTCCATTGTGATATTCTCCCAATTCCATTCCTATATAGGTAATGGTATTAATCGTCCTGCTGGTCTCTGATGTTCTACCTTTATCTATTGACATACCACACACTTGGCTACATGTTTTGCTACCTCCCATTTCATTCCTGACAACTAATAGACTTCTCGTAAGTTGTGGTACATTTTTGTGCTTCCCAAATTTATCGAATACTTAGTATTATGAGCCTCTTCTAGAACTGTTTCTTTGATTCCATTCACATTGGGTATACAAACCTGATTCCTGAACTTCAATATATTGTCTTCAAAAGTGAACTCCGGCTGTCTACCTTCAGGTATACCTTCATAAATCTTCTTTATGGCCGGGTCCTGGAGTTACTTTTCTCGAATTTTATTAACTAATGACGGTTGTGCAATGATTACAAACATCAAAGTACCTTTTGTTTCTAGAATTACCTCTAGTTTCAACTGTTCCATCTCCCGTACTAACTTCTCTTGAGTAGTCATGGCATAGATCAAAACTTGTTGATTTCTGGCTTAGTGCATCAGCCACCACATTGCCCTTTCCTAGATGATAATGAATAGTCATGTCGTAGTCTTTCATCAATTCCAACCAACACCTCTGTCTCATATTCAAATCTCTCTAAGTGAAAAGATACTTTAAACTCTTATGGTCAGCATAAATATCACACTTCTCCCTGTATAGGTAATGCTGCCAAATCTTTAAAGCAAATATCACGGCTGCCAGTTCCAAATTCTGTGTCGGGTAGTTGATCTTATATGGTCTCATTTGTCATGAGGCATAGGTAATTAATTGATTAGTTTACATCAAGACACATCCCAATCCTTGATGCGAAGCATCATTGTATATGTTAAATCCTTTAGTATCGAAGGAATAGTCAATATCAGCGCTGACATCAGTCGAGTTTTTAACTGTATAAAGTTTTTCTCACACTCTGGAATCTAGAAAAATGGTACATCTTTCCTCATTAATCGAGTCATAGATGTTACAAATCTTGATAAATTTTCCACGAACCTCTGGTAATAACCAACTAATCCTAAGAAGCTTCTTACCTCTGACACATTTGTTCGCGAATTCTAGTTAGCTACGACTTCAACTTTCTGCGGGTCTACTGATACACCCGACTTTGATATCACCTACCCCAAGAATGTAATTTTTGTCAACCAGAACTCACATTTCTTTAACTTCCTAAACAACTTCTTTTCTTGAAGTCATTGTAGGATCAATTAGAAATGTCTTTCATGATCTTCTACACTCATGGAATATATCAAAATGTCATCTATGAAGATGATCACAAACTCATCTGTGAAATCTTTAAATCATCAAGTCCATGAATGTCGCTGGCGCATTAGTAACCCCAAATAGTAAGACTAGAAACTCGTAGTGGCCATGACGGGTCCTAAATGCAGTCTTCTCTATATCTTCCTCTTTAACCTTCAGTAGATGATAGCCCAATCGCAAGTCAATTTTAGAAAATACCTGGGCTCTTTGAAGTTGGTCGAATAGATCATCAATTTTGGTCAACGGATACTTGTTCTTGATGGTTAGTTTGTTCAGTTCATGGAAGTTAATACACATTCTCATGGTTCAATCTTTCTTCTTGATGGATAAGACTAGTGTACCCCATGGCGATACACTAGGTTAGATAAACTCCTTTGTCTAGTAGTTTTTGTAGCTAAATATTTAATTCCTTGAGTTTTACTAGTGCCATTCTATACGGTGTCTTCAATACCAGCTGTGATCCTGAGGCTACTTCAATGGTGAATTTAATTTCTTGTTCTATTAGCTCATCTGGTTTGTCTTTAGGAAATACATCTAAAAACTCTCGTACTATTGATATATCTTCAACTTTAGTACCCGTAACATGTGCATCAATTATAGAACATAAGAATCCCTGACAATCCTGTTTCAGTAATTTAACTGTCTGAATTGTTGATACTAAGAACGATGGTACTACGACATCAATTCCTTGAAAGATAAACCCTTCCTATCCCGGTGGTTGGAAAATAACTATTTTCTATTCACAATCAATGGAGGCTTAACCAATCCATACCAAAAATTACATCAAAGTAGTTGACGGTCAATAGTATTAGGTCAACGATCAGCTCCTTATCATCTATCTGAATGTCACAAGCCTTGATAATCGAAGAAGTCATCATTGGTTTGCTAAGAGGTAAGGATACCGACAAGTTATATCCTAAGGTTCAGACATACCATTTAAGTGCTTAACAAATTCACATGCAACGAATGAATGTGTCAACCCCAAATATTTTAATATATGAGCTGGATGTGAACAAATCTGTAATATACCTGAAACCACAGAGTTGGTGGCTGAAATGTCTCCCAGTGCCAACGGATGGAATCTCCCTTGTCTTGGCTCGACCCCTTTCCCTTTATCCATGTTGGTTCTGGAATTCGCTCCGGATGTGACCATCGAACTTGAACCTTGTTGTTTCTTCATCAGGCAATCCTTTAAATGATGACCTGGTACACCACAAGTATAACATCTCCTCCTCATATCCAGATTAGAACCTCCCGTGCTCTAGATAGTGGCTTACGAAAATAATTGAGCAACATGTCCTAGCCTCTTATAGATGTTGCACACCAAGATTAGGTGGCAAACTCCTATGTGCCGTCAATTGCATGTTGGGCAGAGTGGGGTGGTCTCTCCTAAGTAGGTGCTTTCCTCTTACCTTCGTGTACTGGAGCCTGAACCTTGTAAGAATATCCTCTTGAAGTTACCTTGTCCTTTCCCCTTGTCTTCATATGTTCATTTGCCTTGCTGTCCCTGTCAAAACTTCTCAATATCTTTTTCCATAATTAAGGCCACATCTTGAACATCGGCTACATTTCGGTGTTGAAGTGTATCAACACGACTGCTAATATTATCCCTCAATCCCTCCTTAAACTTCCGAGCTTTATCGGTTTCCCTCGATACAGACCGATGTTCAAAGTGGAGCAAATAATTTTATTTGGTAGCGTATTCATTGATGGACATGTCTGCTTATTGTAGATTAGCAAATTCCTGTCCCATTTGTGCTTTTGTGGATGTCAAAAAGTACCGTTTGTTGAACTTCTTCTCAAACCTTCTCCATATCTTAGGTGGTCCTTGGGCAAGCTGATTGGTCCAACAATTTTAAGCTCCCCCTTTAAGGGTATCGGCATCATACGTAATCTTTTCACCATCGGTGTAGTCCACTGCTCAAAAATGTAATTTATGTCAATTAATCAACGATCTGCTAATGATGTGTCCAGACCTCCCTTTAATTGGATTGGATTTCTCTTATAGAATTGCTCAACAATTCCCCGTTCTTCTTGTGGTTGAGGGTTTGCTGGTCTTTCACCTATAAAAAATACCCGGTCACTAATCGATCTCACAAAATTACTCACTGCATTTTCTAAGTGATCCATCCTCAAGTGAGGTGAACGCTCCCCTGTTAGGGTCCATTTCTTACCTATCAAGCAAATCACATAATTACCATGCATGCTATGCCAATATCACATTCAACATTCATATATCAACTTTATTTCACAACATCATTATCCACATGCATGCGTGCAATGCCTCTAATTACTCGTCATAATCATGTTCACTCAAGTCATCATCTCTCGTACCCAAAGTTCTAAGCCTATTGCTCTGATAGCACTAAATGTTATGCCCCAGAACTACACATTTTATTTCAGGATACGTGGCATGCCACCGAGGCACTCATACTCTCCTAAAGGTCTATTAATAACCATGAAAACTAGAGTTATAAAAAGCTTTAAAACACTTATAAAACAATTCTTTTTGAAAGAGGGAATCCAGTTGACCGATCGGGCGTCTAGTCGACTATACATGCAGAAGTCTGATTGACTGAGGCTATGTCTGGTCGACTGTACCCCTACCTACAGAATGTCCCATTTAGAAACACAATCCAGTCAACTGGATTAGCACCTCAGTCGACTGTTTTGACTTAGTAGAGTTCAATCTGCTATAACACAAGTTTTGACAAAAATTAAACCAAACACACTCAACTTTTGGTAAATACGTTCAAACTCGACATAATCAACATGATAATACCCTTATATACAACCATCAACCTACTCTGCTAATGATAGAGGGACATTAGTACACTATACAAGTCTAGATATTGTTTTAGATTTGTTCTTTTGCTTTGGAGTTCAGTTATCATTTTATAGTGGAGTAAACGTTAACTGATCAGTTGGTTAAGTTTTTGATCAAAGAGTTTGGACATGGGAATTAACAACTAGTCTGAGTCAACAATAAAGAACTTAGGAGGTTCCACTCAGGATGCTTGGAAAGGCACATGAGGATCTTGTCAAGACAAATTCGATCGATTGAAAGAGTTTTGATTTATTAAACTCAAGACAGGTTCGATCGTTCAATTAATCAAAACAACTGTGATCGATTGAACGTGAAAGTCGGTTTCGGAATCTATAAATAGGGCAACTACGTGCAAAAATTTTTAATCGACGTTTTTTCACTCCAGGAGCTACAGAAACTATTTTAGGGTTTCTCAAAATTTTTCTATCCTCCATATTATAGATCCCACCACCTCTAGCCTCTCCAGAAGTGTTCAAAGGAGACATAGGAGTGAAGACCATCTAGTGGAGGCTACTGTACCATCAAGGAAGAAGGGAATCAGAATTGGGTTCAAGACCGTTAGGTATAAACTCTTTTTCCTCTTGTTTTACGCATCTAAGGAATTGATAAGTAGTTGATCTGGGTATACCAAAAAGTTTTTTAAACTTTGTCTTTCCACTGTGCATATAATTAAGTTTTTGAAACCTAATTTTCCCATCAATTGGTATCAGAGCCAGGCTTATTTGGATCTATAGATGCATTCTGAAACTCTAGATTAACTTGCATGATGTTTTTAGAACTATTTTTTTGAAACTGCATCACTACAGGTCTATTTCTATAGTATTTTTGCAGGAGAAAACAAATCAATGATTCCATTGAATGCATGGCAGTTTTAATCGATCGAAAGTGTTTCGATCGATTGAAACTGTGTGATTTTCAAATGATTGAACGTAGTTTGATCGATCGAACATTGTTTTATTTGATCATTTGAAGTCTGTTCGATCGATTGAAAATGATTCTCTATCCAGATCTTCATTTCACAGTTTTAAAATTTTTAGAATTATATACTTTAATTTTTATACTGTTCTGGTAAAATTTTAAATCTGTTTGTGAAATTTTAGTTCCAATCGATTGAACTAGTTTTGATCGATTGAAAGTTCTATCGATCAAACCATCTTCAATTGGTTGAAGTCTAACATAGAACCAAAGATGCTATTTTAAGTTCTAATTACTTCCATGAAGAGTTCATGGAATATGCAAGTCAATTAGGGATTCCAATGGTCATATATTTTGGTATATATGCGTGGTTGTTTATACTACTAACCCTTTTGCAGCAAGATTATTCTACTATCTCCCATGGCACTGATAATTTAAATTTTGTATTTAAGTTTGTGATTGGTGTATGTTTAATTTTGGTTTGGTTTTAAGGCATGTGTAAAGGGCGCTGCGACTTCAATCCTGCGAATAGGAATGTCGAACCAGTTTTCCTAGCCTTTTTATATTAATTGTTATTTTCTACCGTTAGATAAATTATAAGCTTCGAAAGAAGCATAGGACCAATGTAATAGAATTAGAAAATCCATGAAGATGGAGGAACAAGCCGTTGTTCATGAAGATAGAACCGGAGGCGACTAACCAAGAAGGAAGTTCTATGGGGATAGAGCCATGGGAGATTGGGGCATGTGAATGCCTTTATTTCAATTTTAGTTTTTTGTTTTATGTGTTTGGTTTGTGATTGCTATTTTATACATTGTTACTACTTGCATGCACTCAAAACAAGTTTTCGAAAACAAAATTCAAAAATTGTTTTAACTCATTAGTAAACATTGGATGTCTATGGGCAATGAGTAGAAATTTTTTTTTTCTAAAAGCAAAATCCTTATTTATTAAATCTAGTGGGAGGTGGACTTATTATTATAACTCCCACGATCTTCCATTAACGGTTCACTGTAAGATGAGTAGTGCATTCTGTGTCACCTCACCAGGGATGATCATTCCATACGGAGGGTACACTACTCATTGGTTACTAAATGTGAACTTCCTACAAATAGGATCAATCAGACGTGTTAGAGGGTGACCACCACATGGAGGCACTACTTGAGGTGGTTGCGATTGGATCCTAGTTAATGGAACACAATAGCCAAGCTATGGATAAGGCATCCCATACTGGGCATAATTCAGAAACTTAGAGATCAAATAGGTTTGGTAGTCATAACTTGTTTTGCAAGAGTTGCATAGCAGACTAGTTGTGATTAATCGAAATATCAAATATTATCCACCACACAGAGGCTTTATTCTTTCATTTCAATATTCCAACGACTTTGTTTTAAAATTAGAGTTTTAAGGATTCTTTTGTTTCAAATTGTGAAATTCTAATATCCATATTTATTTTTTCTGTTTGTTTTTTCAGTAAATCATAATGTCTGGATCTGCATTTAGTCTACTTACCACTATACTCACTCAAAACAAGTTAACTGGAAATAACTATACAGAATAGAAACGTAACCTTGACACTGTTTAAACTATAGAGGATCACATTTATGTCCTCACCACCCCATGCCCCGAAGAACTCGCTGCAAATGCTTTGGCATCTACTAGACACGAGTTTGATAAATGGAAGAAACTAATGGAATTGCTCGTTGTTACATTCTAGCCTCTATGGCTGGTGTGTTGCAACACCAGTTCCAATCGAATGACTCTACAAATGCTATAATCAAGAGCCTCAAAAAATTGTTTGGGGAACATTGCAGACCTACTAGACAGGTTGCTATGCAAAAGATAATGAGTGCAAGGATGTCGGAAGGAACTCCAGTCTAAGAACATGTTTTAAAAATGATTAGTTATTTAAATGAACTAGAGACCCAGGGTGCCAACATCGACACACAGACCCAAGTTCATATGATCCTCAATTCGATGTCACCGTCATTCGCTTAATTTAAACTTAATTATAACTTGTATCAAATGAATTTCTCAATGAGCGAATTAATGAGTTCTTTACTGGCAGTGGAAGCGGTGATCAAGCTTAGGGGCAATGTTTTGAACATTGAGAAAAGCTCTTCCTCGTCACAATCTACGTTGAAAGGTAAGAAAGGAAAGAAGAAGACTGGCATTGGTGGTCTAAGTGTTGGACCAGTCCCAAAGATTGCGAAATCCAATGGAAAAGGTAAGGGCAAGGGAAAGGTGGGTGGCCAAGGCAAAGAAAAGTGTGTCCAATGCGATGAGAAGGGCCACTAGAAGAGGAAGTATTCACAATTCTTAGCTACAAGAGTTCAAGGTATGATCGAATCATATGTGATTCAAATAAGTTTTATAACGGATACTTCAAACACTTGGTGCATTGATTCTGGTGCAACTAACCATATCCGTAATTCGTTCAAGATCAACCAGGAAATATAGTGATGGGAAGATCGTGTTATCTCTGGGATCTAGTACAACCATTTTCGTGGTTGCTATAGGAGTGGTAGTTTTAGAATATGAGGACAATAAGACATTAGTTTTATCAGATGTACTTTATGTCCCTTTAATGAGACGTAATTTAATTTTAGTTTTAAATTTATCAAATAAAGGTTTTTCTTTTTTTTTTTGGAACTGAGGTTGTCATTAAAAGAAATGGTTCTTTAATATGTTCTTGTGTTAAAATTAACGGCTTGTATGTGATCAGTCCAAGTATTTCTACAGATTATAATATGGAACTTAATAACTCAGTGGTAATTGTACAATCTAAAAGAAAGGGACCTTCCACTAATCAAACAAGGCTTTGGCATATAAGGTTTGGCCATATCAATGTAAATAGGATTAGCAGACTAGTCAAAGAAGGATCTTAGGCAATTTTGTTCTCCAACCAATGGAAGTCTCTGAGTCTTGTTTAGAGGGTAAGATGACCAAAATGCCCTTTCCTGTAAAGGCAATAGGACCAATGCATTGTTGGAATTAGTTTATACTGATATGTGTGGACCAATAAATAT
Source organism: Hydrangea macrophylla (assembly GCA_033977485.1). Lineage (NCBI taxonomy): Eukaryota > Viridiplantae > Streptophyta > Magnoliopsida > Cornales > Hydrangeaceae > Hydrangea > Hydrangea macrophylla. The sequence continues at coordinate 55,989,465 of CM066988.1, read as the reverse complement.
TAGAACACGAGGTGGTTATGAGTATTTTATTGCATTTACTGATGACCACTCTAGGTATGGATATGTGTACATAATGTAGCACAAGTCTGAAACCTTTGAAAATTTCAAGGAGTTTAGGGCTAAAGTGGAGAAGCAATTGGGCACACATATCAAGGCCATTCGATATAATCGAGGTGGCGAGTACCTCTCTAATGAGTAAATTGATCACCTCATACAGAATGGGATTATGGCACAGTTGTGTGCACCTGGTATGCCTCAGTAGAATAGTGTAGCAGAGAAAAGGAATCGAGCTCTTTTAGACATGACTAGGTCGATGATGAGTTATTCTGAGTTGCCATTATTTTGTTGGGGTTATGCTTTGGAAACCGCTGCGTACATACTAAATCTAGTTCCAAGCAAATTCGTTCCTAAGACACCATGGGAGATGTGGATTGGATGCAAACCCTCTTTGCTACATCTCCGGATATAGGGGTGTCTAGCGCATGTGCTGAAAGGAAAGATGAAAAAATTGAAAACTAGATTAGAAGTATGTTACTTTGTAGGGTATCCAAAGGGTACTTATGGATGGTATTTTTATAATCCCAGATAATAGAAAGTGTTTCTTAGTACAAATGCTATTTTCTTAGAGGATGATTATATCATGAACCATAAACCTAAGTGAAGGATATATCTGAAAGAGATAGAAGGATAGCCCTCAGTCCTACCCGCAGTTGATAATGATGTAAGATAAAAAAATACCACTTCTTTACCCATTTTCGCACCAGTAACTCATCATAGTGGGAGGATGGTCAGCTAGCCTGGGAGATACATGTTTTGAGGAGAAGTTTTTTAAGCGGTCACCATAGAATCTGAATCTGATCCTACCATGTATAAAGAGGCAATGGTTGGTGTTGATTCAACTCATTGGGTTAAAGCTATAAAGGTTTTGAGGAGAAGTTTTTTAAGTGGTCACCATAGAATCTGAATCTGATCCTACCATGTATAAAGAGGCAATGGTTGGCGTTGATTCAACTCATTGGGTTAAATCTATAAAGGCTGAATTGGAATCTATGGATTCTAATCAAGTCGGGATCTTGTAGAATTTCTTGTCAATATTAAACTCATTGGCTGTAAGTGAGTCTATAAGAGAAAAAGAGGATTTGATGGAAAGATTGAGACCTTTAAGGTAAGGCTTATAGCGAAAGGTTATACTCAAGAAGAGGGCATTGACTCTAAGGAAACCTTCTCGCCAGTAGCAATGCTTGAGTCCATTGGAATACTCTTATCCATTGCAGCATGCCTAGATTATGAGATTTGGCAGATGGATGTCAAGACTGCATTCTTGAATAAAAATCTTAAGGAGGACATCTATGCATAGCAACCAGAAAGGTTCATAGCTAGTGGGAAAGGTAACTTGGTATACAAGTTACAAAAGTATATTTATGGGCTTAAGCAGGCATCCAGGAGTTAAACATTCATTTTAACCAAGCGGTCAAATCGTTTGGTTTCATACAGAATCTGGATAAACCTTGTGTATACAAGAAATGTGAAGGCAAAGTGGTGGCTTTTTTATACTTTATGTTAATGACATTCTACTCATTGGAAATTATATAGGGGCATTGTCATCAATTAAGGTTTGGCTAGCTAGTACTTTCAATATGACGGATCTAGGAGAGGCGAGCTAAATCCTTGGGAGAAAGCCTTTTTCAGGATCGTAAGCGAAGGACAATGGGATTATCTCAAGCTGGTTATATCAATAAGGTGCTAACTAGATTTTCCATGGATAATTCGAAGAAAGGTTTGTTACCTTCAGGTCTGGTTTAGCATTCTCCAAGGACCAGTGTCCTAAGACACGTGAGGAGAAGAATTGCATGGCAGGAGTTCCCTATGCTTCAGCAATGGGAAGTCTCATGTATGCAATGTTATGCACTATACCAAATATCTGCTTTGTCGTTGGCATGGTTAGCAGGTATCAGTCGAATCGAAGTCCAGAGCACTGGACAGACTTTAAGCACATTCTTAAGTACTTGAAAAGGACTAAAGATTACATGCTTACGTATGGCGAGAATGAGTTGATTCCAGTTGGATACACTGACTCGGACTTTATGTCTAAAGATTTAAGGAAGTCGACATCTGGATAACTCTTTACCTTGAGGAGGTACTGCTATTAGTAGGAGGAGCATTAAGGAGAAATGTTTTGCAGACTCAGCTACAAAAGCTGAGTATGTGCCTGCTTTTGAAGCCTCAAAGAAAGCTGTTTGGATCAAGAAGTTTCGTATGGAACTCGAGGTGGTACCAGCGTCATTATCACCTATTACGCTATACTGCGATAACAGTGGCGTAGTGGCTCAGTCCAAGGAGCCAAGGAACCACGGAAAGGAAAGCACAAGAACATAAATATCATCTAATTCGAGATATTGTTCAACATGGAGATGTGACAATCACCAAGATTGTCACCGCTGACAAACTTGCAGATCCATTTACAAAGACCTTGCATAAAAGGTCTTTGATTGTCATCTAGATAGTGTAGGTCTCAGATGTAGTCCAGAATGGTTATGAGTGCAAGTGGGAGTTTCTTGGGATGGTGCCCTTAACCCATTACTTTATGTATAAGACATTGACATATTAATATATGGATATCAGCTTTACATTTCATTATGCATGTTTCTTTCATGAGATGATTGTTAATCCTTAAGTATCATAGTAAATAATTCGTGTGTGTATGAGATACATATAAGTGAGATACAAACTACTTTTCTTTGATACTTAGAATTTATCATAGTGGATGATGAGACTGGATATCTCATCAGGTTTACACTGTAACATGATTAACAACCATTGGATGGAGTGATGAATCTCAATCACTAAAGTATGACTCTTAGTTAATATGCTAGTGCTTATAATGCATTGATAGACCATGAGCTTTCTTTTTAACACTTAATACTGCCAATAGTCGATAGGAACTCATAACTTTAATAAGGTACGTGTTCTTAATCTTGATACGATTATGGACATAGATTGTGGATGTGACTGGTTTGACCTATTAATCAGTGAGGTCTATAAAAGATCAACACCTGGGTATCTTTGGTATGTCATGTTCATAGGGTTGTGAACATACATTGTCCAAATATAATCTACCCTCTAATAGAGACTAAGCATTCCCTTGGGAATGTCACCAATTTGATTACTGAGAACTATAGTCTTGTTAATAAGACTTATCAACATGTTTGGTAATCATGAGGGGTGAATGGGACTCAAGGGTTAGAAGACGAAATCATTCTTCAGGTTGACAGTAATAGTTTATCCGACTACCTGAATATGATTATGAATACTGACGGTAGATGGAAATTAATACACTATACAAGTCTAGACATCGTTTCGGATTTGTTCTTTTGAATTGAAGTTCAGCTATCACTTTATAGTGGACTAAACATTAACTGATCAGTTGATTAATTTGCTGATCAAAGAGTTTGATCATGGGAATTAACAACTAGACTAAGCCAATAATAAAGAACCTAGAAGTCCCACTCTTAGCTCCACCAAGATGCTTGGAAAGGCACATGAGGATCTTATCAAGACAAGTTCGATCGATCGAAAGAGTTTTGATCGATTAAAGTTAAGACAGGTTCGATCAATCAAAAGTCTTCGATCGATCAAAGGTTCGATCGATCGGAACAACTTTGATTGATCAAACATGAAAGTCAGTTTAGGAATCTATAAATACGGCAGTTGTATGCAGAATTTTTTTAATCGTCATTTTTTCACTCCAACCGCTACAGAAAGAATTTTAGGGTGGGTTTCTCAGACTTTTTTATCCTCCTGATTAGAGATCCCACCATCTCTAGCCTCTCCGGAAGTGTTCAAAGGAGACATAGGATTGAAGATCATGTAGTGGGACGCTGCTGCACCATTAAGGAAGAAGTGAATCAGAATTGGGTTCAAGACCGTTAGGTATAAACTCTACTCCCTCTTATTTCACGCATCTATCAAATTGATAAATAGTATATCCAGGCATACCAAAAAGTTTTTTAAACTTTATTTTTCCACTGTACATATAATTAAGTTTTCAAAACCTTTTTTTTTCCATCAATTGTAATAGTTAGGACTTTTGTAATATATTCAATTTGATATTATTATTGTTCTTGTTGCTTCTAGTTGACTAGTACTGTGTGGTGTGGACAATTAGTGACATTCACCCGTCATTCCCTATGGACCTAAAAAAGAAATTTTTTTTTTTCTATTTTTGCTGCTACGGGGCATGACAGGATTTTTGGAATCAGAGCTTCAGGTTATGATACTTTCGTTCACTCATTGTCCCACACCATCTGGTCCTAGCATGTTAAGATTAAGATTCCCTGAGATATAAGTTTAAGATAAGATCCTCCTTCTGGCTATAGATAGTTTCTTTGTAGGTTAGCATCATGGATCTCGAGTTCTATAAGTTTGTGACTGATGCATATGGAGGACACGTGATCCACGGGGATACAGTGGAGCTAGCTGACCCGTAAGATCTACCATGAGCGCATACGTCAGATAGCTAGTCAGTATCTGGAGAAGGATATATGGAAGGCTCACTATGTGATCGAGAAGACTCACCCTATAGAGATGCGTATGGATGATTATCATTCTGCGAGGATTGGTAGGGATATTTATCAAGAGATTGTACAGGTGATCAAGAGTAATCTAGAGATGGATGCTATAGAGCTACGAGTTATTCTTGGAGGACCTATTGAGGCAGCACTAGCAGTAGCACCACCGTCATCAGTACCCGAGGTACCCATTTCAGAGTCACTGAAGGCCGAGCCGATAGTAGATGATGACCCAGAGGAGGATACCACAAAGGACATTGATCTTGTCGATGATGATGAGGAGCCAGAGGAGAACCCAGAGCTAGTTGATGAGGATGTTATGTAGGAAATGAGAGTATGGACGATGTTGTAGTTGAGCCTGAGAAGAAAGGGCTTTCTTTCATTGAGATTCAGTGAGGAGATTATGGTGCCTGAGATACGTATGGTACCAACATTACCAACGGGGCCTATATTACACATGACATCCATTGCCAACATGGCAGCCGAGTGAGTAGCAGGGATGGTTGCACAACCAGATGGACTTCCAATATGAGAGGCTGCGCTAGTAGAAGCTATGACTATATTTGGGGATTTGCCAAGATGATTACCGATATCGCCGAGCCATCATTTGGTATTAAGGACATGGACGTTGATGAAATGATTGTCGAGGACTGGGATATTAGAGTGGAGGTAGGAGGAGCAGTGGCACCCGCAGAGGATGATCCACCTGTAGAGATGGACATTGCACTTGAGGATGATGCCCCACCAGCAAGATCGGATGCTGACGACTATTGAGTCAGGATCTGGAAAGGTTTAGATTTTCTAGTGTTATCAAGACATGTTGTCTACCAGAGTTTTGGAAGTTTGAGAGATAGCTATTGGACCATAGCTTTTGCATAGATATTAGCAGTAGTAGAAGCATCGTAAATAGATGACCGTAGCACTATATTAGCCTATGTCCCATATGGTACACAGTTTGACTAGTGTGTACTATGCGGTACATCTTTTGATATATATATGAGCAGTACTTTTGATATATTGATGGTGTGTTTGAGTTAGTATATGCTAGTTAGTAGAACTGTTAGTTCTTATTGTGTACCGCTCTATCTTGATTTTGTTTCTCTGAGAAGATTGTCAGCTAATTAATAGGTCTTTGTAGGTATACATCACTAGAGCACTATGTTTGGAGTAAGAAGAAATCCACCATAATTAGGAGCAACTATTCCCGAAGGTATGGACCCAACTAGTGTCTTTGAGGCATTTAGGCAGAGGATGGAGCAAGTAGGTGATACCTACAACCATGCTACTAATCAATGACCTGCCCAATCCCCTGTTGCACCATTTTTGCCGAGACAGATCGAAGATAAACTACTCAAACGTTTCTGTAACCTATGCCCAGAGAAATTTGATGGATTAAGAGAACCATAGAGAACCGAGCAATGGATACGTGATATGGAGCTGATATTTGAAGCCCTAGAGTACAATGAACAAGAGAAACGTTGCCTTGCTACGTTTCAATTGACTTACATCACTGCAGATTGGTAGGAGGCTAAAAGGGCCATAATCAGAATGAACGTTGCAAGAGTGATGCGATAGGAAACATTTAAGGGAAGATTTTTGGAGAAATATTTCCCAGAAGATGAGAGAGATCAATAGGAGAAGAATTTTCTTAGTTTGGTTCAAGGAAACTGGGTAGTGAGGGAATATACCACCCAGTTTGAGCAATTGTCTTGGTTCGCTCAACACATGATCGATACCCCACAAAAGAAGGTGAAAAGATTTCATCAAGGACTAAACTCTCACTTGCGCCATATGATGATTGGGCACCTGAATCAGAGTTTTGAATGATCGGTTAGACTTGCTAGGATTCTAGAGAAGGATGCATATCTAGTGTAATGACAGTTGATGGGTAGACCTCAACCATCAACAAAGGAATTCCAGAACTTGCCGCCAATGAATACCCAACGGGGAAGACCTTAGGGTAACATTCAAGGGAATAAGCGCACCTGGGATGGAGCCAGAAAGTCGTAGTAGAATTATCCTTGACCCCAGTAATATCACTAACAGGGACCATAGCCTTAGGCACTGCTTACTACCCTACCGCCAAATGACAAGGGACATTTTAATTGCGGAAAGCCAGGGCACATTGCCCAATTCTGCACAGCCCCCAGGGTTAACCACCGAACACGAGATTAACTTCGAGGATATTAAAGTCAACGACAACGTTACATTCAACGAAGGACCAGTACGAATTTTAGACCACAAAATCAAGAAGCTCAGGAATAAGGAGATTTCGTTAGTGAAGATTCAGTGGAAGCATCATGATGAAGACGAAGCTTTGTGGGAGCTAGAGTTAGAGATGCGGGAGAAGTTTCTATTTTTTGTTTTAACTCTACTACTTCTGGTTTCGAGGACAAAATCTTTTAATAAGTGATGGATGATGTAATACCCTGTATTTTTGAAGTGTCTAATAATATATAAGTTTATGTATACTTCCCTAGACCATACTAGAAGTTTCACTTTCAAGTAATCGAACTCTTTTTGAGCGATTGAGAAGTTCTTTGTTCAAGCAATCGAAATCCTACCAACCTGAATTTATGATGTGGTCTCCCCTTTAATGGATCTAATCGAGCTCAATCAATCAAAACTGGCCAACCTGCTCTCAAGTGGTTCGATCGACCGACCACGACTGGATTTTCATTCCACAGTTCACGCAAACACTGCCACCTTGCACCCTCCCTATTCTATATATATGTGACCCATTGGTGTGTGGGGGATTTCTGAACCCTGAGAATTTTGAGAGAGGGTGAGAGATTGTGTTTTACATATATATACTCACACTCCATACATATATATATATACAAACATTGATACTCTATATATATAAATACAGTTAAAGAGAAGAGGAAGAAGATAAAAGACAAAAGAGGAAGAGAAGAAGGAGGCAGAGATAGAGAAGGGGGAAGCCATTAAAGCTTAAAGCTTGACGTTTGCCAATTGCACCCTTAACGACGTTCAATGAGTCTTAAACTCACTCGGTAGCTTAGTTACCATGTTTAACGTTGGACGTAAACCAATGACCCAAACACACCCTAGTAGATTCTGGATGTTCACTGCCAGAATCTGGGGAAGATGACTTTCGAGTGATTGAACTAGGTTCAATCGATCAAACTAGGTTCAATCGATCAAACTTTACTTTTCTTCAATTGATCGAAAAGGTTTATATCGATCGAACCTCACTTTACTTAATCGATCGAAATGGCTTCAATCGATCAAACATTACTTTCTTCAATCAATCGAAATGACTTCAATTGATCAAACTTAACAGAACATGCTTGCTTCTTTTGAGGTTATTATTTCATAATGCTTAATCATTTAATGTTGTTTTCATGTTTCCATTAGGCGATACTATGGGTTACAAGGATAATGGGATCTACTGTAGTTGTGTAGATTTTGAAAAAAAATTACCTAAAATAAAAAATAACCCAAGAAGGAGAAAACAAAGAAAGAGAGGTATGGTTCATTAATTTAAACAAAAACATCTCCCAAATTATTCAGTTTTGGACAATCTTCAACTCCAATCCGTAGATCTCAAAAAAAATCCTGGAAGATACATTGAGATTGATACTCAAACATTCTACAAAGTGATGCTGAGAATGCACAACTTGCCTGTTAAAAGATAGATTTGTAGTTAATTTATTCTTATTACTTAAGGGAGATTCTAGAGAACACTTAATGTTTTTTAGGGACCTTTACACACTTAATGTTTGGTGATAACCCGTACTTGCTACTCTTTTTTTGCTATTGTCATTTCATAATAATTGGAGTTTAAACAATTTTAACTTCACAATTACAATTTATATTTTATACTCTATCATCTTAATTTCAATCGATGTGAAAGTTATTTGATTATTATGTTGTTTTGTTAAGTTTAGCTCTTTTACTCGATCATTGCTTTATGGAATAGTTTTAGCGAATCATCTTGAGGTCAGCTATCAAACATTCATGTAAATATTAATACAAAACACAACAAACCTTCTCCCATTATATGATACACGTGCAATATAAAGTAGTAACTAACAAATGGCACATAAAAATTACTATCAGATGTAAAATGTATTTTTAATTATAAATTGACACATATAAATACTGGTTGATACCAAAAGTACATCAAAATAATGCCTTATTACGTCAAATTGACACTACATAATTGAATGCATCATATACTTGGATGTATTGTAAAATGTTTCAAAACTTAAAAACTAAGAAATAGGAAGTTTATAAATGGGAAGTTTATAAATGGGGGGTGTAACACCCCCCCCCCCCCCCCCCCCCCCCGTGGGTTATATTTAATTGCATTTAGCATGCATATTAACATTATATTAATGATATGATTATATGTGTTAAGTGAGTTTTAACTCACTATGATTATTAGGGGTGTCTAGCTGGGAATAGGGATGGCAACGGGGCTGGTATGGGATGTGGGACCCCTTTTCAAACCCCCGACTTGCTTCCCCCAACCCCGCCCCATCTGAGGTGCGGCTTCATCCCGATCCCAACCCCACTCCAGTGGGTACAACCCTGACCCCATCTCGTCTACCCTGATTAGAAAGAAACTGAAATGTATTTCATCTATTTATTTAACATACATGCATACTATCATGTATATATATTACCCATATATGCATACACACATCAACACAAAATTACTCTATACCTGATCTGCAACTGAAGAGGCGATGGTCGGCTAGCAAAGACTGATGAGGAATTGTTTTGGATTGAAGGAAAAGCTCTTCTACTAGAGACTATAAAACCCCTATGAGAGAGAACTAAGCGATTGGAAAGAGCAATGAACTTGCAGTGATCTGAATTGCAAAAACCCTAGATTTTGACAAATCAAAGCCTTTGAAGTTTGATCAGGTTGGTTTGGTGATGCGTAGAACTTAGTTACCATTTTCTAGAAAGAGAAAGTCCAAAGATGAGAGGATGATAGGGATTTTGTGGTTGAGACTGGAGAAGAAAAAGTACTCCGAAAGGAAAGGAATAGAGAAAGAAGAAAGGAGTGAGAGATTTTAGGGCTAAATTTGAGAATAAAAATCAACTAAGAAAGGGAAGTGTAAAAGAGAGAAGAGAATGAGTGATTTAGGACTGAAATCGGAGAGGTGGAAGGGAAAAAGATTCAATTATTGTAATGGAATATTATTTTGGTAAAGTAAATATATTTAAAATACAAAACCTCTTTTGTATTTTTTATATATAATCGGGTATAACGGGTTTTTACTTCTTCACCCCAAACTCGGCCCGGGTCTAGAATTCTACCCCAAACCTACCCCCAACCCTATTAACTCTTTCCCAAACCCTACCCATTAGAAGTTGGGCGGGGCCCTGACCTAACAGGGAAATTGCCATCCCTAGTTGGGAACACAGAGATAAGCCATGTGGTAGTCCCAGTTTGGGATAGTTATGAGATGTATACGTGTGATGAGACAGATATGCGGAGTAATTCTTATGTGCTTAAATGTTTATTAAGGCATATGTAAATATTATATTATGTTGTTTTAAAAGCATGTTAATTGTTAGAGACCACTTTTATGGTCCGTTAGGGGTACCTTTGTGAGAGGGAATTGGACACGTTGCATAATTAGTAGGTTAATTAGCACCTACATAATGATATGTGGGACCGCTTATGGGACCCATACGTGATATAGAGAAACACCCATTTAAGTTTGGAATAATTTTAATAAGTTTCATTAATTAGCAGAGGTATAAACGCAAAACTAATAAAACGTGGTGAGGGAACTATAGAATCACAAACTTGTTGAGTTGTATGCCATGAGACATGTGTCACATGACTCATCAACTCAGCTTCTTCTTCCTCATTTCAAGCAAATGAGTTACAGAGAGTTCAGAGAATTACGACGGAATTTGACAACGCTCTCGATGACTAACAACACGCCATTTGACGTTCAATTTCAAAACAGACTACATATTTAGACTCCTTGAGGTGAATCCAACATTATGGTACCATTCTAATTAACTTTTGAGATAGTTTTTCTGCAACCCAATTTGGGAGCTTAGCTCATAACTTGCAAATTTTGTATAGGAATTGTACGAGGGACTAGCTAAGGTATTAATATGGTATTTAGGAGCGGCAAGCAAGAGATGAGTGACTATAATTATACAATTTGGATAATCGGAAGTTTGAGACTATCTTTGTGAAAGCATGATTAGTTAGCTTTAATTCACATTTTTAGAGTAATTCTGATAGCTCCTACATAATTTGTGAAATTTCACGGTGTAATGACTATGTGAGCATATTGAGTTGTTAATGTGGGTCGAAGGGATACTTGTACTTGCCATCGAAGTGAGATCAGGTGCCAAATTATCCATGAGGTTGCTTGGCTGAAAGAAAGAGGTGTGGGTCTCGACTAGTCGCGCGGACTAATGATGCGCGGACTAATGATGTAGTCACGGACTACTGTGGAAGGGTGGCTGGTACTTGCATTCCTAGAGACCATAGTGACATGTAAAGATGATATTGAGCATGCTTGTTATTCATGTTTATAATTGTTGCCATTCACAAGCATATAGCTTATATTGTGTAGTGGTTATTGAATAACCATTGTAGGTGACAAAGACAGAGCATCAAAAAAATGAAGAAATGGAATTAGTGAGACAATGTGGGAGTTTTGGGAATGACAAGGGTAGTTGCTACTAATGTTGTATATTGAAACTAGAATTTGTAATATGTTAGTATAGGTTATATTTGGGGAATTCTGGTTAACTGTTAACTTATGTTTTGTATACGATTCAAGAGTGTGCTAAGTTGTTGGGAATTTATGTAAATATGGTGTCTTTGATAATGTACTAAGAATCATATTCAGGTAGTCGGATAAACTATTGCTGTCAACCTGAATAATGATTACATCTTCCATTCTTTGAGTCCCGTTCACCCCTCACATATTGATAACTCTTATCAACAAGACTGCAGTTCTCAATAATCAACTTGATGACATTACAAAGGGGATTATTACTCTTAATCAGAGGGTATATTCTATCTTGATAGTATATGTTCATAACCCTATGAATGATATACCCAGGATATCCAGATGTTGATCTTTTATAAACCTCATTGATTGGTAAGTCAAAGCAGCCACATCCATAGTCTGTGTCCATAATCGTCTCAAGATTAAGAACACATACTTTATACAAGTTATGAGTTCCTATCAACTGTTGAAAGTATTAAGTGTTAATAGGAAATCTCATGGTCCGTCAACGCACTATAAGTACTAGCATATTAACTAAGAGTCATACTCTAGTGATTGAGATTCATCACTCCATCCAATGGTAATTAATCATGCTACATTGTAAACTGATGAGATATCCAGTTTTATCATCCACTGTGACAAATTCTAAGTATCAAAGAATAGTAATTCGTATCTCACTTGTATGTATCTCATACACACACAAAATAATATTTATTATGATACTTAAGGATTAACAGTCATCTCTTGAAAGAAACATGCATAATGATATATAAAGCTGATATCCATATATTAAAATGCCAATGTCTCATACATAAAGTAATGGTTTGAGGGCACAATCCCAACAACAATAACATCAGAGTCGCTACAGGAATATAAAAGGTCTGAAAGCAACAAATGCCCAAGTGCCTATTATTACAAAGTCCAACAGTAATGTAAAGTAGGAATATAAGCTAATGTTTATCTTCAGGTTTTCATCTGGCGTAAACATAATTATCAGTATAATAGTCTTCCCTGGTGTAACCATCTTAGGTGGGGCCACCCTCAGCATACTCCCCCTTCGGGTAATAGCCATTGTCATAAGCTCCGCTACCTGTAGCAGCAGGGGCAGGATATTCTAGATAGGGAATGTCCAGGCATAAACGTTGTCAGCTTACTTCAGCTGAGTGAATGGAAACTACCACAGGATCATTGGTATAAAGTCTTTACTCGTTATGCACAATATAAAGTAGTGATAATAATAAAATATTTTCCTCTTTTGTTCTGAACTATCATTATCTGATTCTTATTGCCTTCCAACCCTAAGAGTGGCTGTACCAACCCCGACTGGTTGGGATGATGTAATTATATCATCACAACATACTAGTGCTCCAGTTCACCGCTTTTAAGAACACTCATGAGCACCGCACATTGTTCTAATATAGCTCCTAGTTTATAGATGCGCCAATACTTCAGTTCATAGCTTTAAAAAACTCTTACTGTTCACTGCTTTTAAGAACACTTATGAGTATCGTCCATTGATAATCAATACGTATTAGTATTCTTGTTCACCGCTTTTAAGAATTCTTGCGAGTACAATACATAACGCTCACATCCCACGCAGATGTGTTCACACCCAATCCCTAACACTGACATACTTGCATTGAAAGTAACTAATACCCAATTGACTTGGTTACCATGTTATCCAATGATATCCACCATTGTACCTCAGATCTTATCTTGTTATATTGTGTTGTATTATTACAAACATTCTGAACTCGACTACAATACTCACCATGTTATCTCAATCTCATTATCATATCCCATTATCCCCGTAACCCATAGTATTGCATAATAGAAACATGGAAACAACATTAAACGTTTGCATCCTTAGTATTATCTATCATTGAGATGGTCAATTTAGTATTAAGTTAACACTTTGGTTCCAGTTTTAGTTTCTCTATCTTTCTTTGAAATCGAATTTACTATCCTGATACTAGAAAGGCAAATTCTTCTCTCTCTCTCTCTCTCTCTCTCTCTCTCTCTCTGTATATATATACATGTACACCAAATATATATATATAAACTCGTGCACTAACATGAGAGATACTTTGTCCAAACAAAAAAAGGAATGCTAAGTTCCATATTCACCAATATGGTCAAGAGTAATTTTCATGATCAAAGTAAAGAGTTCTAAGGGAAGATTAAAGAAAAGAAGAATCTTTCACGATCCCACATGAATAATAGGATAAGTAACACTATAATTGATTCCCAATAGCCCAATGGGTACAAAAGCTTCCCTTTGGACAAGGCCAAAGCCATTCTCACCCCATTCCAAGCCCCACGAGTTTTTGATAATCCAGTATTTGTCTCTTCGCAGCCAACAATAATAATAACCTGATCAGTCATATCATCAAAATTAAAATAGTAAGAGTAAGGACCCAATGGCACTCCAGGCGCATGATATAGTCCTTATATATTTAAATCATATTAGTGGAATTTAAATTTTTGTGTTTTCATTGTAAAACAACTAAGGGTTGGTTTAGTGCCCCCATTGTAATCCTCAAACAACGTGTTGGTTTTATGCCACCTTACGCATGGAACAACAGGTTGATACCTGAGGACCAGGACCAGCCTAGGGCAAAAGCGGACAAAGCAACCGGTTTGAGCCCCCAAAATTTTTGATGAATTTGAGGGCCCATTTTTAACTCCAACCGTTATAACCTTATGCATATATGTTTACAGACAAAGCCACTTTAGGCTTTCTGCCCCACTAGCTCTCAATTCTCTCACTATACAATTGAAGTTCTCTAACTTTTTGTGTGTATGTATAAATGAAGCCTAGCCTCTTTTATAGTCATCCCCTCCCTAATGGATGCATCGGATGTTCTTGATCCAATGGTAGCCAACGAGTCTCCTGAACATTCTTGAGCACTCTTGGGACTCTAACATTCTCCACAAGTTTTCACTAGGTTCAAGAGTCTTCCATTCACTCCTAGACCATAATAGCCTTACACAATCCTCTAAAGCCTTCTAGAACCTTCCACGATCTTGCAGACATGTCCCCAATCTCCTAAACTCTCTGGACTCTTCCTAATTCTTTTAGAAGCTCTCTAGGACGTGCCAAACTTTTTGAAACGTATCCAGACTACTTCGAACTACTTTAGAACACTCTGAACCCTTCTAGAATGCCCAAGCCTGCACCAACATCTTTTACGTTGAGCAATCCCATGAAATGCGACCAAGCTTTGGCCCTCCAAACTGGTTATCCATGACACTAGGCGAACATAGGTGGGTTTTTTATAAAATATTTTTTTAAAAACTTGGGGATGAGATTGTAATTTAGTAAAATAAGATTAAATTAAATCAAGTGTGTTTTTGGAAAAGATGGAAACTGTGAAATCGATTTTGTTTCGAATGAGGATATAGAAGAAGAGGGTGATGAGTGTACGAGTATGAGTTTGAGTCCGATGGAGAGAAAGTATGCGATGGATATGGAAAAGAAGAGTTAAAAACTTAGTTTGTTGATAATGTGATTATATATATATGAGAATTCTCTATATTATTAATTGTCTAAAAATAAATTTTCTGCCTAGGCCTCAGCCAGGCACCCCTCTGCTGCCTGCCTACCCTATAGCGATTTTTAGAACATTGGGCCCACCCAATCCCAAATGGTCCAAATCTTACATAAAAATAACAAATTACGGAAGTTTAGACCAATAATTCAATAGCATTCGAAGAAAAAGAAACACAAAAACATTCGAACTTGAATTCCAGAGAGTTCACTATCTATCTCTTTCTCTTTTGAACCACCAAGCATCATCACCATGACAGCCAATCACTAAAAACATGAATGCTGAAACATCACGCAGACAAGCAATGAAAGTGTTACACATTCACCATTGTCAATTGTCCCCACCGGTGAAAGTTGAAACATCACACAGGAACACTGTGAAAGTGCCCTTGTATACTGGGATTTGTTGAAATAAAAAGCAATAAGAGAAAATCTGATCTTTGTTACTTCATGTATTAAATTTTTCTTAATTAATGTAAACAGTTTTTTGAAGATAATTTGATAATTTTAATGTAGATTCTAAAAAATAAAATGTAAAAACAAAAATGTTTGAATATATATAGAGCCTCGTTTTATAGAGTTTGCTTTTGGCCCTGAATAACTTAGGGTCGGTCTGCTGAGGACTTCCATGATACTCCGTACGCAATTCATCTCGTTGTGTTATAACTTCTGATCCGTCGATGTATAATATTTCTCTAGTACTGTCCATTTGTAGATCACACTAAAATGGTTTGTTGATGTAAAATTCTATCCTCTATATAGTTAGCTTTCAGCTACTCTTTTTTTTTTTTAGGGGAGGGGTAAGACTTTCAGATAATTAATGTACGCCAAACTTCTTGGTAATAAAATTTCCTCTTTCCTAAAAAAAAAAAAAATTAAATAAAAAATCCTCTTTCCTCATTCATCTAATTCACGTCTCAATCTCAAATGAAAGAGAAAGAACAAAACTTTTATTAAATTCAACTTGACAAATGAATTAAAATTGGAAAAATTACACATACACCCCCTGTTCTTGTTATCGGTTGCACATAGAGTGTATTTAGGGTCAGTTGCACATTGACCCTGTAATTCAAAATATGACACTAATACTATTTATACTTTAATGTAAAGTTTCACCGTGAGGAAACACTAATAGTTTTTCTAAATGACTATCCTACCCTTGTTTTATTTCCTAAAAACTGAACAAATTGGGTCAAAATTAAGTATCTTTACGGTGAGATTCTACCAAGACAACACTAATGGAGGAATAATAGTGGTCATGCTCCATCTAATCAATGAAGGCAACTCTGCCTCTTGAATAAATGATTCAAGGAAACAAGAAAGCAAGCATCACGTGGTGGTGGTGGTCAAGATTCAAGAGAATCTCAAAAGAGGGAGTGAAATTATGAAACCCACTGATCATCCATGAATAAATAGTTAAAATAAACATGTTTTAAGTATGCCACTACAAATGGGTAAAACACAAGTAACTGTAAATTGACATGGCAAGCTGAGTATGAGTTAATGAACTAAACTCTTCAACTCTTGAAAGCAAAAGATCTGGCTAGGGGACTGTGCATTTCCATCTAGAGACAATTACACTTATCAATTTCTCTGTGTAAACAAAGAATATGGAAAAATAGAAAATTTAAAACGATTCATAAAAAGTGCAAAATTCCAAATGCCTGCTACAATTAACAAAATAGGGGTTTAAAATACTTTGCAAAAACCAAATTTATTTTTTTGGTTCTTTGAACCCAAGAATCATCTCCCGCAACCCCAATACATATATAGGGTATATGTAATACACACCCACACATATACATATATTAGAAATAACTTGGCACGAAACCAAAAAAATAAATAAAGAAAGAACAAAAAAAAGAAAAGAAGGAAAAAAATGCAATACTTTAAAAATTCAAATCTTTTGTGTAAAATTGTACCGTTAATTTAAACCCACATGCTATTTATTTGAAGACAGAGATTTCATGGGCACATCAATATACTATCAGTTCATTAATTTTGATTTTGAAATTAAACTGAGACGTGGTTGGATTTTTTTACAACAAATTCATTACTTTTAAACAACAAAATGATAGAAAATTATAACCCAAAAAAAGAGGTCTTTTTTTTAGCATGTTCTTTTCTTCTTATTTTTTCTTTTTCTTTTTATTTATTTTTTTTTCATTTTTTGCTTTAATGGTTTATTCTGTTGCATTGTGTAAGGTACCTAAATCCTATATTAGGTTAACTACTTAACAAACTAAGGATATATTTGATAAAACTGAAAATTTTAAGCGATTGAACTTGCAATATTGAAAACAGTGTTTCAAGTATTGGAATACACTGCATTAAGTGATTATTTTTTCAGTAGAAAATTTTCACTTAAAGGTTTCAATAGTTTTTTGGCTGCTTTGTCACACCCCGCAATAGCAAAAAAAAGAGAAAATAAATTCTTTTTTAAACATGTAGGCCATGACAGTTGAAAGTCACCACATTATCCATAACCAAAGTCAAACTATCAAAGTAATGATTCAAACCACACATTGAAAAGTTCTAAGCTCGATATATAAAAACAGAATGTAATACTAAACTATTACAAACCATGAGTATCTGCAGAAACGTAATCAAAGTACCACGACAACATACGCTAATTATAAATGTAACTATTACAGAGTCTCTGAAAACATAAGCATAAACTATTACAACAAGCTCTAAATCTTCAGCTTGCATAGTAGTTAGCACCAGCATAACCTCCATCCTCGTAGGCTCCATCCTCATAATCCCTATCTATGTATGCATCTCCTGCATACTCATAACCCTGGCTAGTTGGACGTCGAATATCCAGTGGCATAAATGCCGTCAGCTATGAAAGTCGAGTGAATGCAAACACTAACAGAGTATCTATAGATTTGCAGTATATAAAACAACAGTATCAATAAAAGGATCATCTCATCATTTATATGCACATATGCACCAGCTCAATATAGAACAACGGACGTCGTACCAACCAGTCCAATACATAACATAGACTATTAGGTCCACATTAATCAGACACATAGTCCCATACCTATGGTCTGTCAGACACCGACACACAGCCTTAACTTTTGGCCAACCTGCCCTGATATAATATGGCACGCAGCTCTGATATAATATGGCAAGCAGCTCTGATATAATAAGGCACGCAGCTCGGCACTTAGCTCCGCTATACCACAACACTTAGCTTCATCACACTACAGCACTCAGCTCCATCATAGCACTCAGCAATACTTGCGCACCCCTGCAATATCATAGCACTTAGCAATGTTACCGCACTCAGCTCTATAATCTCACAACACTTAGCTCTACCATATCACAGCACTTAGCAATACTACAACACTTAGCTCTGTAATACCTCAGCACCTAGCTCCGCTATACTATGATAGCACACAACCTCGATATGCTACTACGACATGCAGCCCTGTTAGTTTAGACAAGACACGAAGTCCTACATCACATACGCTCCAAAATTCAACACACAATCTAACTCTGTCATACATCAACATGATATGTAGTCTCAATCCTATCCCAACACCTTGGGATTCAATACCTAATATCACACGATCTTAGCGGTGCACAAATATAAATAGCACCGACCACCGCGATCGACAGATCCACTACTATGTATGTCGGCTTCTGATTTACAACATTACACCATCATCATCCAATTGGTTCTACCATTCAATACATTAAATCCATTGATCCATGTGTGTATTATTCCAAATACAGCTTCTACCAATCAACACATGATAATATACAGCTTAACAGTTCATCGAATATAAAAAAACTAAATATTTAACATTCTGTCAAGTTCGATCGATTGAAGTCCTTTCAATCGATTGACAAAAGTAAAGTTCGATCGATTGAGGATATCGATGTTCAATCGATTGAACAATGTTCGATCGATTGAGCGTTAATTTTCTTCCCAAACTAAACTGGACTTTTCGTGTACGTTTCGAGTCCGTTCTATCTTGCCGAAACACATATATAACTATGTATCTACGCTACGTAGTGAGTATAGACACTCACTAGTAAAGACGGTGACATTGGCGAGCTCGGGGTGGCTGCGGGTTCCTCGGGGTGATCTCTTTTCTCTCCTCTTTTTCTTTCTCCTTCTCTTTCTCTTCTCCTTCTGCTGCTTCTTCTTCTTCTATCTAGCCCAAGAGTGTGTGTATATAATATATACAGGTGTGTGAAAATATATATATGAGTGTGTATATATAATCTATATATTTCTCCATCATTAATCTCTCTCAAAGTTCAAAACCTTGGGAGTGTGTGTATATACTACATATATATAGAGGAAAGGGAGAATGCAGGTGGCAGAACATGTAAACTGGAAATACTAATCTCAATCGATCGAAGTGGGTTCAATCGATTGAGAACAGGTTGGTCAGGGTCCGATCGATTGAGATGGGTTCAATCGCTTGAGAAAGGGTTCCACGTCATAATTCAGGTCGACAGATGTTCGATCGCTCGAAATGGTTTCGATCGATTGAAGAAACAAAAGTTCGATCGCTCGAAAGAAGTGCGATCGATTGAAACTAAAACTTCAGGAAAGGTAACTACAGGTATATTGAATCTTATTAATGTTGAAAGTATTATAAAATTACAATGGAAGTACAGGGTATTACATAATAACAGAGATAATATGTTCAGGGTGCAACATACTTACACACGGTTAATCGGAAAGTGATAATAATAATAATAATAATAATAACAAACGGAATATAAAACGGATATTTAGTACGGGGTACAACCCGTATAAGCCTAAGGTTAACCAGAATACTAATAATAATAATATATTAATATTAACGGAATAGTAATATAGAACTACGTTCGGGGCACAACATAATAAATCGCAGAACTATAGTATACCAAGTGAGTTAGGAATTGACCGTAGGTTCGGGGTCGCGGTGTGGTTTGAGATTTCTTCGTTTCCTCTCTTTTCTTTTTCCTTCACTCTCTCTTTTTTTCTTCTTCCTCGACAACTAATGGGAGGGGGTTTTTATAGGGAAAGGGGGAGGGCTACCAATATTTATATATTATACACACACAAGACACCTCACACAACACCTCACATAATACCTCCCAAACACTCAAGCACACTACACCTCACTTAGATACCTACACAAAACTTACTCAAGTACACAACACACCTCACACAACACCTCACATAGCACCTAACATAACACTCAAGCACACAACACCTCACATAGACACCACACAACCACTTGATAGGGTTTGTTTGGGGGTTTTCTTAGGGTATAAGCATGATTGGGTAGCACTGGTATAATTACGGGTTTCGAAATAATAGTAATTATAGTGGAAATTTTATAATTACTGTCCAGGACTAGAAATTATATTAATAAAATAAAATAAAAATTACAGGTATTACATGTTTTAACAATTAAGTGGTACATTATCAAGCGCACGAAAATAAAACAAGTGCTCAAAAAAAAAATTCAATGTTTAATTGGGTTATCAAACACACCCTAAGTAACTACTTAAAGAGATAACTAATCAATCAAATTAAGTTTTAACTCTGATTTAACTCGATATGGTATAATAGTCCCCTCAAGATGAATATATCTTGAGAATGAATATTGATAATTCCCATTTTGTGAAGTAAAGTATGAAAAGGAGTAGCACCAAGTGGTTTAGTGAAGTTGTCTGCAAGTTGATGTTGAGTGTTGACATGTAAAGTTTTTATAGCACCTTGTATTTTGTCTCTTACCAGAAGACAATCTATTTCGATGTGTTTGGTGCATTCATGAAAAATTGGGTTTGCTATAATGTGGAGGGCTGCTTTACTATTAGGGATGGCATTGAGACGAGTTTTTAGGATTTCCTGTCCCTAATAGGTAGGGTATGAGGGTGGCTTACACGAGTTAGGGGTAGGTATGGGGTAAGAGACTCCAACCCGAGTTGGGGTAAGTGACAAATCCCTCGAACCTGCCCCGATTATATTGCACATTTACGAATATACCCCTGAAAGTTTTAAGTATTACCTAAAATACCTGGCTGTATCAATACTACCAAGTAATGGGATTAGGTTTTCAATCTTGCACAATCACAGATACACAAGTCATGCTTCAGTCATCACTTACGGCCGCAGCCAACAAATCGCAATCTGACTCTTCGCCGATGCCGGTGCAGGTTTCGGTGCCAATGACTCTTCCTTCTCTAATCGAATCTGAGACAGAGCGATAGAGGAGATAACCTAGAAAAGTGATAACTCAAATTAGTTTCTAATCCCAACAATTTCTTATCCTAATCTTGTGCTATGTGTGCATGTGTTTACTGTATGGGTGTGTGTGTATCACTGTACATCTGTGCATGTGTCTGATCCTAATCCGATCCCAATCTCATATGTTCATATAATGGTAGGATTGATTTTGATCATGTACATATTACTAGTTGGTTCAAATTTCTAAAGATGCTTTAGATGGTAGTACTTCATACATTGAAATATGTCAAATGTAGATAATTATAAGTCAAAGAAGACAGTGAGTAGATTTAGTTATGATTTGCATTTGCCTTTTTTATTTTATTTCTCATGTGTACTATTGGGTGCGTGGGTTACTAAGGTGTTATCGTGGTCGGGGTTGGTATAATGTACTCTCGGGGTGGGAACGGGATGGATGCATTTTTTGATAGGGCGGGGTCCAGGGAAGGTACCCCGACCCATACCCACCCCGCTGCCATCCATATTTACTGTCACAAAATAGCATAGCTGGTTGAGGATGAACAATATGAAGATCTTTGAAAAGAGAACCAATAACCAAGTTAATTCACACACAGTGGCAACCATGGATCTGTATTCGAATTCTGCAGAAGATTTAGAGACAGTTTGTTGCTTTTTAGACTTCCAAAAGACTAAGGAATCACCAATAAACACACAAAAACCTGTGATAGATCTTCTAGAATCAGGACATCCAACCCAATCAGAGTCAACAAAGGCTTGAAGCTATAGTTTTGAATGTGCACTAAAAATAAGCCTTAACCATGACTATTTTTAATGTATTCGAGGATCCTATGAGCAACATGAAAGTGAAGCTGCCTAGGCTCAGCTAGGAATTGACTTAATCTATGAATTGAGTAGATAAGATCAGGTCTAGTAATGGGGATTTACAAAAGCTTGCCTAATAGTCTTCTATATAAAGAAGGATCAGGCAGGAGGTCTAAAAAGCATTTGTAATCAAGAAGTGCTATGAAAGAAGAATCAGTTTGCTTTGTGAACAATGAATAATTTGACTTAGATTGGGAAAAACCTTGAGCCAAAAGTGCAGAAGAAAATATGGAGAGCCAAAAGTGCAGGAGAAAGAAAATTCATGTTTTGATACCATATCAAATGAAAGAGAGAGAACGGAATTTTTATTAAACTCAATTGAACAAGTGAGTTACAATAATACTGTGTATTTATAAAGAGAGCTTCACTGAGTCAACAAACTAACAAATAAGTTGTAAACTTAGTTAACTATTTAACAAACTAACTACTTAAAGAGAAAACAAATCAATGAGATTAAGTTTAACTCTGATTAAACTAGCTATGGTGTAATACCATACCTTTAACTGTTGTCTGCACTTTCCTACCACTTGCTCAAAGGGGTAATCCTCATCATGGGCTGCCCCATATATAATCTCTAATATAATCATATGCCAATTGTGGAGGTTGTGCTCTTGAATGATCCCAGTCAACGCAGTCGATAATCTCGTGAACAAGGGTGGATCTATGTAAGGGCAGCCCCCTAAGTTTTAGAAAATTCTTCACATACTCTTTAAAAGAAAGTTACATTTAAGTTAAGCCCCCCTAAAATTTTAATTAAGTCCCCTATTCTATTAGGCCTTGTTTCGTAGGCTGGATAAAATTGGTGGATATGACATGATAAGGTAAGATCAGATAAGATAGTAATTATGTGTGATAATTTGTTATGTTGTCTTGTGTTTGGAACATGCCCAAATATAAGTTCTAGATAATAACTAAATTATTATCTTGAAGGAAAAAAAGAGATCTGAAAAAAAAATGTAGATCTGAAGTAAAAAAATGGATCTGAAAAAAAAAAAAGAAAAAAAAATCTGAAAATGAAAAAAGTCTTTTTCTCCCAAGAAGTTATCTCAAACTTCTAACTCACCTAATATTCCCCCTCCTATGGGTTAGAGTTATTGCACTGTCCATGAGATAAAAAACCTAGTTCAGAACTATTTTATCATGTCCGATGGCACCACCACACGTCGGGTAAGATAAAAGTTGTATGCCTATTATCCTGACACCAAAAAGGTTTAGGGGTTATTAGGGAATTCTCTCTGTCTGAAAAAAAAAATACAGTAAATAAAATTTGACGAACTTTATTTTGTTGTAGATGGTTTTACATGAACTTGTATAGAATGCTCGAAACTCTCTAGACTTAAAGGGAATCATTGGTTTCTCTATAGTCTTTTAGAGACTTGTACAAAATATTTATTATAAGTAAGGTGACCTTCTAGAAATATTACTTTATTATGAGGTCCAAAACTTCTAAAATATTATCATGAGTTTCCATTCCATTGGATGATCGCCCCTTACATAAATCTTGGCTAGTGATTGTACTAACTATTATTTATAAGTAGGGTGGCCTTCATCAAAATTATTCAAGAATTATAAAGTTTATCGAAAAAAAAAAACTATACTTCGAAGAATTATGTAGATTATTGATCGAATAGCTAGTAAAGAGCGCATACTTATGTGTTTTCTCTACTTCTTCATATCTCTTTTATCGTCAAATATGAAAAGCATACTAAAGTTTTGTAATACGTAAAAGATAGCCCCCCTGGGCCAAATTCCTGGATCCGCCCCTGCTCCTAGATTGAATAGGTCACAGGATTTTTAAATAAAAATCCTATGTAGCGATGATGCTGCATCTGTTGTCGCAATGGCCCAACAACAATCTTCATTAGCAAAAAGTTTATAAAACAAATTAGTTCTTTGTTTATTTAGCATAGCTGGTTGAGGATTAACAATATGAAGATCTTTGAAAAGAGAGCCAATAACCAAGTTAATTCACACACAGTGGCAACCATGGATCTGTATTCGAATTCTGCAGAAGATTTAGAGACAGTTTGTTGCTTTTTAGACTTCCAAAAGACTAAGGAATCACCAATAAACACACAAAAACCTGTGATAGATCTTCTAGAATCAGGACATCCAACCCAATCAGAGTCAACAAAGGCTTGAAGCTATAGTTTTGAATGTGCACTAAAAATAAGCCTTAACCATGACTATTTTTAATGTATTCGAGGATCCTATGAGCAACATGAAAGTGAAGCTGCCTAGGCTCAGCTAGGAATTGACTTAATCTATGAATTGAGTAGATAAGATCAGGTCTAGTAATGGGGATTTACAAAAGCTTGCCTAATAGTCTTCTATATAAAAGAAGGATCAGGCAGGAGGTCTAAAAAGCATTTGTAATCAAGAAGTTCTATGAAAGAAGAATCAGTTTGCTTTGTGAACAATGAATAATTTTACTTAGATTGGGAAAAACCTTGAGCCAAAAGTGCAGAAGAAAACATGGAGAGCCAAAAGTGCAGGAGAAAGAAAATTTATGCTTTGATACCATATCAAATGAAAGAGAGAGAACGGAATTTTTATTAAACTCAATTGAACAAATGAGTTACAATAATACTGTGTATTTATAAAGAGAGCTTCACTGAGTCAACAAACTAACAAATAAGTTGTAAACTTAGTTAACTATTTAACAAACTAACTACTTAAAAGAGAAAACAAATCAATGAGATTAAGTTTAACTCTGATTAAACTAGCTATGGTGTAATACCATACCTTTAAGTGTTGTCTGCACTTTCCTACCACTTGCTCAAAGGGGTAATCCTCATCATGGGCTACCCCATATATAATCTCTAATATAATCATATGCCAATTGTGGAGGTTGTGCTCTTGAATGATCCCAGTCAACGCAGTCGATAATCTCGTGAACAAGGGTGGATCTATGTAAGGGCGGCCCCCTAAGTTTTAGAAAATTCTTCACATACTCTGTAAAAGAAAGTTACATTTAAGTTAAGCCCCCCTAAAATTTTAATTAAGTCCCCTATTCTATTAGGCCTTGTTTCGTAGGCTGGATAAAATTGGTGGATATGACATGATAAGGTAAGATCAGATAAGATAGTAATTATGTGTGATAATTTGTTATGTTGTCTTGTGTTTGGAACATGCCCAAATATAAGTTCTAGATAATAACTAAATTATTATCTTGAAGGAAAAAAAGAGATCTGAAAAAAAAAATGTAGATCTGAAGTAAAAAAATGGATCTGAAAAAAAAAAAGAAAAAAAAATCTGAAAATGAAAAAAGTCTTTTTCTCCCAAGAAGTTATCTCAAACTTCTAATCTCACCTAATATTCCCCCTCCTATGGGTTAGAGTTATTGCACTGTCCATGAGATAAAAAACCTAGTTCAGAACTATTTTATCATGTCCGATGGCACCACCAAACGTCGGGTAACATAAAAGTTGTATGCCTATTATCCTGACACCAAAAGGGTTTAGGGGTTATTAGGGAATTCTCTCTGTCTGAAAAAAAAAATACAGTAAATAAAATTTGACGAACTTTATTTTGTTGTAGATGGTTTTACATGAACTTGTATAGAATGCTCGAAACTCTCTAGACTTAAAGGGAATCATTGGTTTCTCTATAGTCTTTTAGAGACTTGTACAAAATATTTATTATAAGTAAGGTGACCTTCTAGAAATATTACTTTATTATGAGGTCCAAAACTTCTAAAATATTATCATGAGTTTCTATTCCATTGGATGATAGCCCCTTACATAAATCTTGGCTAGTGATTGTACTAACTATTATTTATAAGTAGGGTGGCCTTCATCAAAATTATTCAAGAATTATAAAGTTTATCGAAAAAAAAACTATACTTCGAAGAATTATGTAGATTATTGATCGAATAGCTAGTAAAGAGTGCATACTTATGTGTTTTCTCTACTTCTTCATATCTCTTTTATCGTCAAATATGAAAAGCATACTAAAGTTTTGTAATACGTAAAAGATAGCCCCCCTGGGCCAAATTCCTGGATCCGCCCCTGCTCCTAGATTGAATAGGTCACAAGATTTTTAAATAAAATCCTGTGTAGCGATGATGCTGCATCTGTTGTCGCAATGGCCCAACAACAATCTTCATTAGTAAAAAGTTTATAAAACAAATTAGTTCTTTATTTATTTCAAAAAAGTATAGTAAAGTAGTAAAGTAGTGAAAATTACCCAAGTCTGTCTAATCCCGAACAGGGGTCACTGCCATCTGTTCCCTCCAATCAACATCTTGTTATTTAAAATTAAAAAAAAAATGGTATTAAGCAAAAAAAAAAACACACACACACACACACAATATATATATATATATCTATAAAGTAGAAGATGATTATGGTAACCCTCTTCGACAATGTGGACAACGAACGAGATCCCCAAAAGCATGTCGACCCTAGTTAATTTTTTGAAGGGGGAAAAAATCGACAACAAAATATTAGTTACTGTACAACATATAAAATACACCAGTCGATAATACAAATTACCTGATGATATATTACTTACAGCATTTATAAGGGTTCATTACAATAATTTGACTAGTCAAATAATGTCACGCCCGCAGTAGCTAAAGTAGAGAAAATAAATTCCTTTTTGGACCCGTAGGCCATGACAGTTCAAAGTCACCATATTGTCCATAACCAAATTCAAACCATCAGAGTAATTATTCAAACCACGCATTGGAAAGTTCTAAGGTTGATATATATAATCAGAGTTCAATACTAACTATTACAAAACCAAAGTGTTTGCAGAATATGTAAATAAAACATTACAGCAACATATGCCGATTACAAACTTAACTATTACAACGGTCTCTAAAAACATAAGCATAAACTATCAACAGCAAGCTCCAAATCTTCAGCTCGGGTAGAAGTCATCTCCGGCATAGCCTCCGTCATCGTAGGCTCCATCCTCGTAGCCCCTATCCATATATGCATCTCCTGTATACTCATAACCCTAGCCAGCTGGACGTCGAATATCTAGTGGCATAAACACCGTCAGCTACGAAAGCCGAGTGAATGCAAACACCAACAGAGTATCTTTATATCACTGCATATATAACAATCATCATTAAAAGGATCATCTCATCGATCGCATGCATGTATGCACCAACTTATATCTAACAACGGACGTTGTCCCAATCTCCCAATATATAACATAGATTCTTGGGTCCACATTAATCAGACACATAGTCCTACACCAACAGTCTGTCAAATCCTGACACATAGTCCCATTTCCTTTATACGTTAACCAGACATGTAGTCCTCACTCTCTAGCCAACCTGCCTCAATGTATTCTAGCCAATTCGTCCCTAGTACATCCTGGCCAAAATGCCCAACCAATATACTCGATACGTTACGGCCAACAAGCCTAGTCGATACACTCGATACATTACGGCCAACATGCCCAGCCAATGCGCTTGATGCGATACGGCCAATACGCCCAGCTAATATGCTTGATACATTACGGCCAACATGTCCCGCCAATACGCTTGATACGTTAGGGCCAAAATGCCCAGTCGATGCGCTCATTACGTTACGGCCAACACGCCCAACCAATGCGCTTGATACATTACGGCCAACACGCCTAGCCAATACTCTCGATACATTACGGCCAACATGCCCCACCAATACGCTTGATACGTTATGGCAAACACGCCCAGCCAATGCGCTTATTATATAACGGCCAACACGCCCAGCCAATACGCTCGATACATTCTCTGGCTAACTCTCCCCAACATACTCTAGCCAACACACCCCAACACATTCTGGCCACCACGCCCCAACTTAACCAACTTACAATGAAGTCCCATATCATATAATATGTCAAGCCTGACATGCAGTCCAACTCTATCATACATAAATCCTGATACGTAGTCCTGATCCTATCCCTGCACCTTGGGATCCTACACCTGACATCATACAATCTTAGCGACCGCATTCATAAGCACCATTATAAATTGTATCGACCTCTGCGGTCGATAGACCTACTACTATGCACATCAACTTTTCATTCCAATTTACAACATTAGATCACCATTATACAATTGGTTCCACTATTCAATACATTAAGTCCATTATTCCACATGTGTATTATTCCAATACAACTTCTACCAATCAATGCATGATAATATACAGTTTAATAGTTCATCAGATATAAACAGACTAAACATTTAAGATTCTGTCATGTTCGTTCGATTGAACTCACTTCAATCAATTGAGGTAAAGCTAGATTCGATCGATCGAAGTCAATTTAATCGATTGAGCAAATTGAAGTTAGATCAATTATGAAATGACTGATCGATTGAGATTGGTCTGTGTTCAATTGCTCGAAACTTGTTTGATTGATTGAACGCTGGTTTTCTTCCCAAACAAAACTGAACCTTGTACACATGTCTAGGATCCATTCCATCTTGCTAAAACATATATATAAATAAGCATCTACGCTATGGAGTAAGTATGGGTACTCACCAGTAAAGACGGTGATTCCAACGAGCTTGGGGTAGCCACGGGTGGTCTCGGGGTGTCTCTCTCTCCTCTTTTTCCTCCTCTGCTCCTCTGTCTTCTTCTTTTTCTCCTTCCTCACCTTCTGCTCCTCTTCTCCCAAAACTGAGAGTATGTGAGGGAGTGTTTGTGAGTTGTGTGTATATATATCTGGTGTGTGTGTATATATATAAGTATGAGTGTGTATATATATAATATCTATCTCTCTCTAGCTCTCTCCAAGCTCAGTAACCTCCCCACACCCACAAAACTAACATATATATATATAGGGAGGGGAAGGGTGCAAGTGGTAGAACACGTAAACTGGAAATACAACATTTGATCGATCGAAGTGGTTTCGATCGATCGAGAACAGGTCGGTCAAGGTTCGATCGATTGAAACGTGTTCAATCACTTGGGAATGGCTCCACGTCATAACTTAGGTCAGCATAGGTTCGATCGCTCGAAAAAGGTTCGATCGATCTAATAAACAAAACTTCAATCGATCGGGAAATGTTCGATCGATTGAGACTAACATTACAGGAAAATGTAAATATCAAGATACTAAATCTCATATATATATAAAAAAAAAAAGTATAAAAGTATAATGAAAATACAGGGTATTACAGTATAGCATATTAAAGCCTAAAGTTTAATCAACAATGATAAAAAAAATTTAAAAAAATAATTATAATAATTTTGATGAATAGAAGATAAAACTGAACTAGGTGCGAGGCACAACTTGTTAAATCACGAGTTTTAACGGATAACTAATAAGATAATATTAACAATTAATAATAACAATCATAATAGAAATCATAATGCAGACATAGATTATGGGCACTACAAGCTAAGCACAAAGTTTTCTATAAATAATAAAAAAAAATGGAAGAATAATATAGGCATTAATCTAATATACCAAGTGAGTTACGAATTCACCGTAGGTTCGGGGTCTGGTGTGGCTTGAGATTTCTTCCTTTCCTTTTCTTCCTTCTTTCTTTTCTCTCTCGGCCTAACTCTCTCTTTCTCTATTTTCTGTCTTGCCAAAGAATGGGAGTGAGGGGGTTTTATAGGGGAAGAGGTCTATATATATTCATACATATATACCACACACAAGCACACAACACACCTCACATGGACACCTCACCACCACTTGATAGGAGTTATTTTGGCGGTTGCCTTAGGGTACAAGCATGGTTGGGTATCACAGGTATAATATGGGTTCAAAAATAATAATTAATCATAGTGGTACTCTTATAAATATAGTCCAAGACTAGAAATCATATTAATAAAATATAATCAAAATTACAGGTTTTACAATATGCACCTCTTATCAAAGATTTCGTCCCCGAAATCTGAGCTAGCTAGTCACTAAACAAAACCGGAAACTTCTCATGCATTTTTTATTCCAACTCCCAAGAAGCTTCGCGTTCGGCATGGTGTCTCCACTGAACTTTTAGCAGAGGAATTTTCTTAGTCCTCAACTTCTTGACTCCTCGATCCAAAATTTGAACTGGTCCTTCAGTGTAAGTCACGTTGTTGCTTCACCTCAATGCCCGTGAAGTCAATCTCATGTGACGGATCATGTACAACCTTCTTAAGCGTGCTGATATGAAATACATTATGTACTCCTGACATCTTAGGCTACAGTGCAAGTCGATAGGCTACTTTTTCCATGCATTTTAAAATTTAAAACGGCCCAATGTAGCACGGTGACAACTTTCCTTGTTTCTGTCCTAATCTGACAATGCCTCGTACTAGAGATACCTTGAGAAGTACGTGATCTCCAATACTAAACTCCAATTCCTTGCGGTGCTTGTCTGCGTAACTCTTCTGTCTGGCCTGTGCAGCCTTCATCTTTTCTTTCACAATGTTGATCTTTTCGTTCGTCTCTCGAACCATTTCTGGTCCTAGAAGTTTATTGTCTCCAACTTCTGCCTAGAACTACGATAATCGGCATGGTCTTCCATATAGTGCCTCGAATGGTGCCAACACGATGCTCGTATGATAGCTATTATTGTACGCAAATTCTATCAGTGGTAGGTGAGTCTCCCATGAGCTCTCAAAGTCAATAACACACGATCGAAGCATGTCTTCCATCACATGGTTAACTTGTTCAGTCTGTCCATCAGTTTATGGGTAAAAGGCAGTGCTCAAGCTTAATGAAGTCCCCAAAGCTGTCTGTAGACTTTTCTAGAACTCTAGAGTAAATCTTGAATCGCGGTCAGATACAATAGAGAATAGTACACCGTACAACCGCACAACTTGTTGTATGTACATCCGGCTCAACCGATCAACTGGATACAACATACTATAAGCTGTAAAATGCACTGATTTGATAAGTCGATCCACAACTATCGAAATAGCATCATGATTTTGCTGAGATCTCAACAATCCTACCATGAAGTCATAGTGATATGCTCCCACTTCCATCTGGGAACTAGTAATGGTTATAGAAGTCTTAGAGGCATTTAATGTTTCGCCTTCACTTGCTTACACGTAAGACATTAGGATACATGCTCAACAACTTCTCGCTTCATTCCTTCCCACCAGAAGTTTCTTTTCAAATCCTTGTACATCTTTGTACTTCCTGGGTGGATAGTCATTCACAAATTGTGAGCTTCGTCCGGTATAGCCTTTCTCAAATCACCTTTATCTAGCACACAAAGTCTGCCTCTACATCTGAGTGCTCCATTTGCATCAACACTCCAATTCTCGGGTTCTTTCACTGCTTTGCTTGCGAACCACTCCTGAAGTCCTTCGTTCTTCTACTATGCCTCCAAAATACGACTGATGAGGTTAGGTTCCACCATGAGACATCTAAAAAGTCATCCTTTACTTGGATTTGAGGCCTAAATTCCAGATTTAGCTAAAATTTCCAATGTCTTCCACACTTTGAGCATAAGAGAAGCTACTACTATCCTCCTAGGTTTTCGACTTAATGCATCGGCCACTACATTCGCTTTTCCAGGGTAATACTACAATGCAAAATCATAATCCTTTAACAATTCCATCCAACGTCATTGCCTCATGTTCAACTATCTTTGAGAGAACAAGCACTTCAGACTCTTGTGATTTGAGAATAGATTGAACTTCTCACCATAAAGTTAATGCCCCCAAATCTTGAGTGCAAAAATAATCGCGGCAAGCTCAAGGTCATGTGTCAAATAATTCAACTCGTGAGATTTTAATTGTCAAGATCCGTATGCGATTACCTTCCTATCTTATATTAGAACACATCCGAGTCCTTGGTATGATGCATCGCTATATATGGTGAACTGCTCACTGCTCTAAGGTATCGCAAGCACTGGCGCTTTGGTCAATATTTCCTTCAATTCCTGGAATGCACGTTCATGCTTGTTACCCATTTAAACTTCAAGTCTTTCTTTGTTAGTCCGGTAAGAGGAGCTACGATCTTGGAGAATCCTTCTACAAATCTCCGGCAGTATACAGTTAAACCAAGAAAACTTCTAACTTTCGTTTTAGTGGTTAGTATATTCCAATCCAGAACTGCGTCTGTCTTTGACGAGTCTATGGCTATTCCATCCTGTGAGACAACATGTCCTAGGAACTTGACCTCTTTCATCCAGAACTCGCACTTGATAAACTTTGTATATAGTTGATTATCTCGGAGGGCTTGTAGTGCGATCCTTACATGTTTTGCATATTCTTCGTCGGTCTTCAAATAGATTAAAATATTATCTATGAACACGATAATGAACTGGTCTAGGTAGGGTCTAAATACTCTGTTCACTAGGTCCATAAATGCCACTGGGGCTTTGGTTAATCCAAAAGACATAACCAAGAATTCATAATGCACATAACTTATCATGAAAGCAGTCTTTAAAATATCCTCGGGTCGAACCAACAGTTGGTTATATCCTGAACGTAGATCGATCTTTGAGAAAGTCGTTGCTCATTGCAGCTGATTAAACAGATCATCGACTCTAGGGAGTGGGTACTTATTCTTAATTGTGACCTTATTGAGCTCCTTATAGTTGATGCAAAGTTGTTGAGTTACGTCCTTCTTCTTAACGAATAGCATTGGCACCCCCCAAGGCGACGTCCTGGGTCGAACAAATTTGAGATCTTCTAACTCCTATACTTGCTTCTTCAGTTCTTTCATCTCTATTGGTACCATCCGATAAGGAGCCTTCGATTGTGGTAAAGTACCAGGCACTAACTCGATATAGAAGTCAATCTCTTGCTTAGGAGGCAATCCTAAAATATTTCAAAACACATCCTAAAAGTCTCGGACTACAGGAATCTATGCAATCATGAGTTTCGAACTTGAACTCTCGATAGCTGCTAGATGACTAGCGAGAAAAGCATTGCTAGAGGGGTTATACTGAAAATCAAAAGGCTAATTTCCTGGTACCAAAAAGGTAATCATCTTATTGGCACAATCCAACTTAGCACAATACTTCGTGAGCCAATCGAATCCTAAGATGATGTCAAATTCCTTCATTGACAAAATGATTAGATCTATGGGAAGCATCCTATCCTCTAGGGTTAAGGTACAGTCCTTGTACACTTTCCCTAATCTTATGATTACTCCCAAAGGTGATACCGCATTGAGGGATACATCAAGCACCTAGGGTACTAAATCCAAAAGTCTAACAATCCCGATAACCATAAATGAATTCAAAGCACTAGTATTAAATAGAACTTTAACTCGTGTGCTGAATAACATAAGAGTACCTTCTATGTTCTGCTATTCAATCTCATCAAATCTCGCATTCTCAGGGAGGATACCATTCATACGAACCTATCTAACTTGGCCCTGAGCAGTTGGTCCATCATATGCCCTACGGGGTTCTCTGCAATCCATGCTGATATGGCCATGCTTGTTGCAGTTGTAACAGAGAACGCTTGCCCTGTTGCAGTTCTTGGAAGATCGGCAGCCCTTAGCTAAATGACCTAGCTTTCCATAATTAAAGCATCCACCGGTATTGCCTCCAGTAGCAGCAGGGGGTCCTTGCGGCGGAGGTGCTTGGGTTATAGTATAGCAGTTTTGGGAAACGCAGGTTGTGGCTTCCTCGCTCTAGTCCAACTGCGCTTGTTCCCTTAGAACCGCATCGGAGGTCATGGTCCTTGGTTACCCCTGGGTGGTGGTCGATTTCCAAAATGTCCTTGCTCCCGACCATTAATATCCTCATGGCCGACTGCCATTCCTACCATGGCCTTGAAGGTTTGACCCTGATGATTCAAAGCCACCCTTGTAGTGGCAGTGAGATGCCCTAGTGATACTGCCTATTCTTCTTCTCTGGGGTAGCAATCATATAAAGAGCAAAATGGGATAATCGTTTGAACTGCACCATATACTCCCTCATAGTAAGGTTTTGTAATACCTGTAATTTCTCTACATGCAATAATACAAGTTTTATGAATTTTTATATCTGGTCTATTATTATATTATTATTTTATTTGTGTGACTGTGTCAGTGTAATGTAATTACTAATTAGACTATAATCACTGCACCGACTCGACCGTAATTAGACTTAACTTAGTCCTGTACTCAGACCCGGATAATAGAAATAATACCCGATTGCACGTAAATCGAGACTGATACTCATATCAAGAATATTTGCACGCAAACCGAGGTAGTGGCACAAAACTTGAGGTGGACCCCACATGGTCAGCCACATGGCAGCCCATGCACCACATGGAACCACCTCCCTTGCCACTTGTCCACCTCTAGGACACTTGTCCATGCATGTACACTCTAGCACATGCATGGTGACACATATCCCACCACCATCTCTATATAAACATGCTTATATTCATGTATTTCACCCTCTTAGTCACTTAAAAATCTGCATATAGAGTTAGAGAGAGCTAGGAGATGAACTCCATGGAGAGATAAGAGATACATGGAGATGGAGAAGAAGAACTAGGAAGAAGTCTCCACCATTGAGGTTGTGTTTAAGCTTCCTAAGCTCAAATCCAAAGCCCAAGCTCAATTTGAAGTTTATGTGAGTATTCTAACTCACTTTAGAACCTATATAGTATGTAGTAATATTTAGCAAGAGTTTGATGCTGTAATTTGAGGTTCTATGCAACATGCAAGTCAAATTTTCAAATCTGGGAAGCAGAAACTTCCAGCAGAATGTTGTTTAGTAAAACAAACATTTTGAGCAGTTAAAAAAATGGGAATGAGGCTAGGTTTTTTTGTGGAGAAAGCTAACTCATTTATCTACAAATAACTCTTCTATAGCTCAGTCTGAAAATCAATTCTTCATAGGTAAAATGTACATGCAACGAAGTACTTTAAATCTGAGAAACAGAAACCTCCAGCAGAATATAGTTTAATAAAATGAGTGTTTCAAGCAGCTCCGAAATCTGAATTAAGCTAGGTTTTTTTGTGGAGAAAGCTAGCTCATTTATCTACAAATAACTATTTTATAGCCTGGTCTAAAAATGACTCCTTGATAGATAAAATGCACATGCAACGCAGTACTATAAATCTGGGACAGAGCAGTCCGAAAATATAGAAATGTCTAAGTAAAATAAATATTTTGAGTAGCTCAAAAATGCAGTTGAAGCTAAATTTTTTTGTACATGAAGCTAATCCAATTATCTACAATGTTCTAGTTTTGAGTTTGATCTACAAATCAATTTATCATGCCCAAATAAATCATATCAATTCAGTCGACATAGTAAAATTAAATTCTGGCAGATTGTATAACTACTTGTATGATGTGTTTATTGATGGTGCTTGCTTTCTGGTACCTGTGTGGTTATGGATATCTTGTGCTATGATAGTGCTATCGAGTAAATGAGTATGTTAGGGGCTTCATCTATATATATTATTGGTATTAAATCCACGAGCTACACGCTAGGTTTCCGTTGTTATGAATATAGTGTGATGACCATAGAGAGTTCGTACCCAAGCTATAAGTATGTTGTACGGCACGATTATTGCGCTGATAGTGATTGGATAGGTTTCAAATGTAAGTATATTACGACATTAAATAGGATGACGGATGTATAAACGTAACTTTGAAAGTATATTCGGAAGGCCTTTAATGAACTAAATTCCGAAAAGAGTGACGAATGCGCGGTCGGTAAACCGTAAGGGTCGGTTGTGCTATGTTAGAAGCAGATTATGGTAAGGATAATTGTCGGATAGGTAATCTGGGCAGCGCAGATCAGGATAGTAAGAAAAAGGGATGTGTTGTTGAGTTGTGACGCGGTGATTCTTTGAGTGAAGACTCCTTTCGGTTCTTCGTGACAAAATAGATGTTCTTGCACGCCGTAAACGCTTCGGTTCTTCGTGAAGGAGAAGCGGTGATTCTTTGAGTGAAGACTCCTTTCGGTTCTTCGTGACGAAATGGATGTTCTTGCACTCCGTAAACGCTTCGGTTCTTTATGATGGAGAAGCGGTGATTCTTTGAGTGAAGACTCCTTTCGGTTCTTCGTGACGAAATGGATGTTCTTGCACTCCGTAAACGCTTCAGTTCTTCGTGATGGAGAAGCGGTGATTCTTTGAGTGAAGACTCCTTCTGGTTCTTAGTGATGGGATGGATCTTCTTGCACTCCGTAAACGCTTCGGTTCTTCGTGATGGAGAAGCGGTGATTCTTTGAGTAAAGACTCCTTTCGATTCTTCGTGACGAAATGGATGTTCTTGTACTCCGTAACGCTTTCGGCTCTTCGTGACGAAACGGTGATTCCTTGAGTAAAGACTCCTTTCGGTTCTTCGTGACGAAATGGATGTTCTTGCACTACTTAACACTTCGGTTCTTCGTGACGAAGTGGTTGATGAAAGATGTTTTTGGTTGATGAAAGATGTTTTGGTTGATGAAGATGTTTTGGTTGATGGAAGATGGTTTGGTTAGGAAGAGACACTTTGGGTTTGTAAATGATGTCGGATGTTGGAAATGAATGTTAGTGGCATTAAGAATGTCTAGATGGGTCTCCTGAATGGTTTGTATTCCTATCGAATACGTAGTCGGGTACGCTGCTAGTTATAATTCGACGGTGAGAACGTAAAGATCCTAAAAGACATGTTGAAAGGTAGTAAATGTATTCCTATTATGTTTTACTATATACGTTCCATTTGATTTAGCTTACTCACTCAGCTTTCATAAGCTGACGACGTTCATGTCGCTGGACATTCCCATGTCCAGCTTATCCAGGTAACGAGTACACAGATTATGATGCTACGCAAGCGGAGAACGTGGAGGAAGAGTACACCGAAGATGGTTATGGATATACTTGTTAGAGAGAAGACTAGTGGCTGTCTTTTGTAAATGTCTTTGGTGGAAAGCTCTATCAGAAGACTTGTTATAGCTTTTGTAAGGCCCTAGAGCCATAAGACTCTGATGTATCTACCATGATGTAGTAGTTAACTAGTACTGTGGCCTTTCTTTGTAATAGATCAATGTGAGCAGATGTTGGTTTTATCCTTTTGGTTACGTTGTTTATTATTAGTATTTGGTCATGGACAAATTTGTACTGCAACCAGTCACGTGCCTCAGGATCCAAGATGAAAATTTTAAATTTTTCCATATTTTGGCTACGCCGGGGCGTGACAGGTTCCCTTGCCTTAACTCAATGAATTCTCTCTCCTTCTTATTCCTCTCCATTTAAGGAAAGTAGTACTTAAGAAACAACCCTTTAAATGTGATCCAGAGCATCCTTCTAGCCGCATCTTCTCCTACTGTCGCCTTCTCTAATTCCCACCAATCGGCTGCTGCATAAGTCAACTGAAATGTTGCCAGTCGACGCTTCTTAATCTTGTTACATCCCAGGGTGTCAAAGAATGCTTCCATCTCTCGGAGCCACTATTTTTCCTGCCACAGCTCAGTATTCCCGTCAAACTTCTTCGGGCGAAAATGACGGAAACGTTCCACTATTCTGTCCTCAATTGGCCTCGGAGGCAATCCATGGTTTTTCCATTATTCCCGTTGGGGTTGTTGATCCGTTCCATCCTACGCACAAGGGCTTCAAACAGTCCAATTAGATCAGCAACGTGAGGTGCTTGGGGGGCAACTTCAATCTCTGTGGGACGATTCCAAGTATGCATTCCTGCCATCGATGTAGTAAGATTAGGTACCTATACAGACATCTGTAAGTTAGTCGACAACCTAAAATAGTCATAGAAAGGAACTTGCAACTAAACATAATAGCTATAATTATTATCACATTAATAGCATGGAGAACTCCATAGGGACGATCTCCAAAACACGAACTTAGAGCTTACCCCTATCTCAAGAAATCTTAAGGTTCAAAACTCAAGAAATGTTGCACAGTTGGTGAACGCGACTACTAAACCTAAGCTCTGAAACCAAAAATTATGTCACACCCTGTAGTAGTAAAAATAGAGAAAATAAATTCCTTTTTGGACCCATAGGCCATGACAGTTTAAAGTCACCATATTGTCCATAACCAAAGTCAAACCATCAGAGTAATGATTTAAACCACGCAATGGAAAGTTCTAAGGTTGATATATATAATTAGAGTTCAATGCTAACTATTACAAAGCCAAAGTGTTTGCAGAATATGTAAATAAAACATTACGGCAACATATGACATTTACAAACTTGACTATTACAGCGGTCTCTAAAAACATAAGCATAAACGATCAACAGCAAGCTCCAAGTCTTCAACTCGTGTAGTAGTCATCTCCAGTGTAGCCTCTGTCATCGTAGGCTCCATCCTCGTAGCCCCTATCCATGTATGCATCTCCTACATACTTATAACACTGGCTAGCTAGACATCGAATATCCAGCGGCATAAACGCCGTCAGCTACTAAAGCCGAGTGAATGCAAACACTAACAAAGTATCTTTAGATTACAGCATATATAAACAACATCATTAAGAGGTTCATCTCATCATTCGCATGCATGTATGCACCAACTCAATATCCAACTATGAAAGTCATCCCAATCTTCCTATACATAACATAGACTCTTGTGTCCACATTAATCAGACACGTAGTCCCATACCAACAGGGTGTCAAATCCCAACATACAATCCCAATTCCTTTATACGTTGACCAGACACGTAGCCCTCACTCTCTGGCTAACCCGCCTCGATGCATTCTGGCCAATCTGCCCCTGGTACATCCTAGCCAACATGCCCAACCAATATGCTCGATACGTTACAACCAACATACCCAGGCGATACGCTCTATACATTATGGTCAACACGCCCAGCCAATGCGCTTGATACGTTATGGCCAACATGCCCAGACAATATGCTCGATACATTACGGTCAACACGCCTCACCAATATGCTTGATTCGTTACGACCAACAAGCCCAACCAATGCACTCGTTAAGTTACGACCAACACGCCAGCTAATGCGCTTGATACATTATGGCCAACACGCCTATCTAATATACTCGATACATTACGACCAATAAGCCCCGCCAATATGCTTGATGCGTTACAGTCAACATGCCCAGCCAATGTGCTCATTACATTACGACCAACACGCCCAGCCAATATGCTCGATACATTCTCTGGCCAACTTGCCCCAACACACTCTGGCCTATAAGCCCCAACACGTTCTGGCCACTGTGCCCCAACTTAACCAACATGACACGAAGTCCCATATCATATAATCTCTCAAGTCCCGACACACAGTCCAACTCTATCATACGTAAAACCTGACACGTAGTCCTGATCCTATCCAGCATCTTGGGAACCCACACTTGACATCATACAATCTTAGCTACCGCATTCATACGCACAATCATAAATAGTATCAACCTCCTCGGTCGACAAACCCACTACTATACACGTCGACTTTTCATTCTGATTTACAACATTAAATCACCATTATTCAATTGGTTCCACTGTTCAATACATTAAGTCCATTGTTCCACGTGTGTACTATTCCAATACAACTTCTACTAATCAACACATGATAAGATACAGTTTAATAGTTCATCAGATATAAACAAACTAAATATTTAACATTTTGTCATATTCTATCGATTGAACTCACTTTAATCAATTGAGGTAAAGCTGGATTTGATTTATCTAAGTTAATTCGATCGATTGTGCAAATTAAAGTTAGATCGATTGAGAAATGTTCGATCGATTGAGAATGGTGTGTGTTCAATCGCTCGAAACCAGTTCGATCGATTGAACACTGGTTTTCTTCCCAAACTGAACTGAACCTTGAACGCAGGTCCAGGATTTGTTCCATCTTGCCAAAGCATATATATAAATACGCATCTACGTTACCGAGTGAGTATGGGCACTCACCAGTAAAGACGGTGATGCCGACGAGCTCGTGGTGGCTGGGGGTGGTCTCGAGGTGGCTCTCTCTCCTCTTTTTCCTCCTATGTCTTCTTCATCTTATCCTTCCTCTCCTTTTGCTCCTCTTCTCCCAAAACTGAGAGTATGTGATCGATTGTTCGTGAGTTATGTGTATATATATATCTGGTGCGTGTGTATATATGTATGAGTGTGTATATGTATAATCTATATATCTCTCTCTAACTCTCTCCAAGTTCAGCAACCTCCACACACCCACAAAACCTACATATATATATAGGGAGGGGGAGGGCACAGGTGCCAGAACACGTAAATTGGAAATATCACGTTCGATCGATCGAAGTGCGATCAATCGAGAATAGGTCGATCAGGGTTCAATCGATTGAAACGTGTTCAATCGCTTGAGAAATGGTTCCACATCATAATTCAGGTTGGTAGAGGTCTGGTCGCTTGAAAAAGTTTCGATCGATCGAATAAACAAAAGTTCAATCGATTGGGAAATGTTCGATCGATTAAGACTAACATTACCGGAAAATGTACATATTAAGATACTGAATCTCATATATATTAAAAAAAGCATAAAAGTATAGTGAAAATAAAGGGTATTACAGTACAACATATTAAAGCCTGAAGTTTAATCAACAATAATAAAAATAACAATAATAATAATAATGAATAGAATATAAAACTGAACTAGGTGCGAGGTACAACTTGTTAAATCACGAGTTTTAACGAATAACTAACAAAGATAATATTAACAATTAATAAAAACAATCATAATAGAAATCATAATACGGACTTAGATTAGGGGCACTACAACCTAAGTACAAAGTTTTCTATAAATAATAAACGGAAGAATAATGCAGGGCATTAATCTAATATACTAAGTGAGTTAGAAACTCACTATAGGTTCAGGGTCTGGTGTGGCTTGAGATTTCTTCCTTTCCTTTTCTTCCTTCTCTTTTCTTTCTTCTCTCTCGGCCTAACTCTCTCTTTCTCTATTTTCTTTCTTTCCAAAGAATGAGTGAAGGGGGTCTCTATATATTCATATATATATATACCACACACAAGCACACAACACACCTCACATGGACACCTCACCACTACTTGATAGGGATTGTTTGGCTGTTGGCTTAGGGTACAAGCTGGGTTAGGTAACATAGGTACAATTGTGGGTTCAAAAATAATACTTAATCATAGTGGAACTCTTATAAATACAGTTTGAGACTGGAAATTATATTAATTAAACAAAAATGATACACGTACAATGCTTTGTACAACGTTTTGCACAATAGAGGTATGCATGCAATAAGAGATAAATTTGTGGGGGCCCACTTTCACTTAAAAAACATTGCCTCTTATTTGGGAAATGAATTTCCTCCCAAATTGGTCTGAAGAAAGAACGAGAGAGAGAGAGAAAACACGCAGACGGCGACCCAAGCTATAGCGGCGACGGCGGAATCGATGACAGAGGTACACTCTCTCTCTCTCGTTATGTCTGATTGCATATATATATGTTCTATATATATGTATATATCCACAAAAAAACTCTTCTCTCTCTTCTGTTCCCAGGTTTTTGAAATGTGCACTCAAAATCTATGTCCACAAGGGCACTTCTCGGTCTCGTTTCAACTACCAGGCCCAATTGATCATCAACAATTTAGAGGTGTTTTTGGAGTTGATGGAATTCTTGAAGGAGTTGTAAAGAAAAGGCCACCGCCACTTTAACGAATATATGTCCAATTAAATTCCCTTTTTCAGGGTTTGAATTGGTGTGTTGTAATTTATGGGTTCGTTGTTGAATTCTATATTCCCTTAGATTCTGTAAGCTCCTATGTGGCTCTACTATCAAAATTGTTGTTGTGGTAGAGAATTGATCATTTTCTCGATGTAGTACATCCAAAATAATGTTCTCGGATTGTTATTCATGCTTAAATTCTTGGTCATTATTACAGTTTGATCAAAGAAATTTACAATGATTTTTCTTTTCTTATGCATAAATGAGATATTGAAGTTTGACCCTTTGTTTTTGTCACACTTTGCTCTGATCCATACATTTTGAAGTCTGATTGATTAGTCTAGTTATTGATCCATTTGTTCATGACAAGGAACCATGGATTGCATTAGTCTAGAAATTTCTGAATGAACTTTTGAATCCTTGCTCGAACAGAGAAATTATTGTATGGTCTTGGACCATTAGCTCGAATAGTAGAGGTGGTGGTCCGCACCAAACAAAAATGGACAAGTGGACAAAAAATAGACAGTGTAGCTCGGTGACTGCAAAGCGGCATTTTTGTTTGGTCCGGACCACCCCCTTAGTTGTTCGAGCTAATTGGTCAGGATTATACAATTATTTTGCTTAATCCTGAATGGATTGTTTTGGCAAACACATGCTCATATCTCAAATCTCAAACTGCTCAGCCCAAAAAGGTAAAAGAACATAGCTTAATTAGGCCAATTTTTTGTCAACCAACTTGGCACTAAAGGTTCTCCAAGCCCCCAAAATTCCACTTGAGACTGATATCAAACACTCCTAATCCTACTCCAGTAGCATCAAACTGGTAATTTAGATATCTGAAATGAGAAGTAAGAGAAAGGGAGACCTAAATGTCTTACAAAGTAGAACTTTGAACACAACATACATAAGAAAGAGTAATGCTATGCTTCCCAAATTTCTATCCAAAGTGCTTCTCAAATTTCTAAGTCAAAACTTTAATGCTATGCTATACATTTATTGATGTGAGAAACAGGTTGCTAGCCCTTGAAACAATAATTAAGCTTATGTAGAAGCAATCAAATGCAGTGAAAGAATTTCTACCCCAAAAAAAAATCATGCACTAAAGTTCCATTTCAAGATATCCACTTTTCAATCAAATTCAATTTGAAAATCAATGAACAAAGCACAAATCAACTTTTCACTCTCTATCCTTCAGAAGTTTTAGATTTAGGTTTCCTCAATTGAAACAAAAAAGAATTGCATAGCCAAATGATACGAATAATCTCAAAACTGTAAATAAAAAAAATGCCATTTCTCTTCACAATCCTCTTCTTCTCTTTCTTCTTCTACTAATCTCCATACCCTTGAAGCCTTTTTCCCATCTCTGCAAGTTCTCTCTCTGCAACCCCAAACCCACCAAAACAGCACAACAAAACCCTAAAATCCAATCTTTAAATCCTCTTTTCCAACCATGAATTAAGACCCCAAATAGAGATAAACCCAAAACCCCCCAAAACACATCACTATCTAATTTTTTTTCCCCAAAATCAACCACAGCACCAACCCACACACCATCATAATCCCAATAAAACCCAATCTCCCATTTCGCTTCCTCCTTCACCCATCAAACCCTCCCCCTCCAAAGACCTTTAAAAACCCTAATCCCCCACCATTTCCACCCCCATATTCTCTGAGCACAAATGCTAGTGGTTCTGGTAAAATGTTGAGTTTGATTGCAATGAAATTGATTGCCGATTCCACCGTCGCCGCCGATTCTGCTGTCGCCGCCGTAGCCCGGGTCGCCGTCTGTGTCTTCTCTCTATTTCTCTCTCGTTCTTTCTTCAGACCAATTTGGGGGGAAATTCATTTCCCAAATGAGAGGCAATATTTTTTAAGTAAAAGTGGGCCCACAAATTTATCTCTTATCGCTTACATAGCCCTATTATGCATAATGTTGTACAAAGCATTGTACGTGTATCATTTTTGTTAATTAAATATAATCAAAATTACAGGTATTCCAAATAAATTGAATGGGCAATTTAAAATGTAATTAACCATTATAAAAGTACTATAAAAGTACATAGAAATAATGTATTTTATTGTTAATACTAATGGAAATTGATTATTAAATCAAATTTGCACAGCGCAAAATAACTTTCAGAAACTTTTGAATCTCAGAATCTACTACTCATATGAATCTAGTATTATGTTAGAGAGAAGAGTACCTTTAGGTCTTGAACCCAATTTAGAATATGATCAAACTTCAATTAAATCTTCTTCTCAAAAAATCCAGCAGCTTCCTCTAGATGATCTTCACTCTTATGTCTCTGTTGGATCCTCTCGTGAAGACTAGAACTTGTGGGAGTTCAACTAGAAGAGAAAAGGCAAAGGGAATGCTATAAAATTGATTCTGGAGACCTAGGGCTTCAAAAACATCAAGTTTGATATTTTGGACATAGGTCTTCTATTTAAAAGTATTTCAACCGACCTAAGGTCCAATCGATTGTCATAAATGGTAATCGATTGCCTTACCAATTGATTAACATAGATGGCAATCGATTGCCATACCAATCAATTGGCTGGATACTAATCGATTGCCTTCTTTACCTCCTGAATTCTTTACATCCTTTGAGTTAAGAGTGGGACCTCCAAGGTTCTTTATTGTTGGCTCAGATTAGTTATTAATTTCTATGATCAAACTCTTTGATCAACAAATCAACTAACTAATCAGTTAATGTTTTCTTCACTATAAAACGATAACTGCACTCCAATGCAAAAGAACATATCTGAAGATATAACTAGACTTGTACAGTTGTAGTAATGTCCCTCTACCATCAACAATCAAAATCATAATCAGGTAGTCGGATAAACGGTTACTATCAACTTGAATGATGATTACATCTTGTATTCTGTGAGTCTCATTCACCTCGCATGATTACCAAACATGTTGATAACTACTTATCAATAAGACTGCAGTTCTCAGTAATTAACTTGGTGATATTCTCAAGGGAATGCTTACTCCTTATCAAAGGGTAGATTCTATCTTGACAATGTATGTTCACAACCGTATGA
The DNA here is from genome assembly GCA_033977485.1 of Hydrangea macrophylla. Lineage (NCBI taxonomy): Eukaryota > Viridiplantae > Streptophyta > Magnoliopsida > Cornales > Hydrangeaceae > Hydrangea > Hydrangea macrophylla. The sequence goes on along the minus strand of CM066988.1, from coordinate 55,944,998 downwards.
ACATGATATGCCCATGATACCCAAGTGTTGATCTTTTATAGACCTCACTGATTGGTAAGTCAAAGAAGTCATATCCATAGTCTGTGTTCATAATCGTCTCAAGATTGAGAACACGTACCTTATACAAGTTATGAGTTCCTATCGACTATTGACAGTCTTAAGTGTTAATAGGAAAACTTAGGTCCGTCAATGCACTATAAGCACTAGCATATTAATCAAGAGTTATACTCTAGTAATTGAGATTCATCACTCCATCCAATGGTAGTTAATCATGCTCTAGTGTAAACATGATAAGATATCTAGTCTCATCATCCACTATGATAAATTCTAAGTATAAAAGAATAGTAATTCGTATCTCACTTGTATATGCTTCATACATACACGAATTACATACTATGATACTTAAGGATTAACAATCATCTCATGAAAGAAACATATATAATGAAATATAAAGCTGATATCTATATATTAAAATGCCAATGTCTCATACATAAGGTAATGGTTTGAGGGCACAATCCCAACAAACTCCCACTTGCACTCATAACCATTCAGGACTACATATGAGACCTAGACTATTTAGATGACGATCAAAGACCTTCTAGGGCAAGGCCTTTGTAAACGGATCCACAAGATTTTCAGCAGTGGCAATCTTGGTGACAGTCACATCTCAACGTTAAACAATATCTCAAATTAGATGATATTTTCGTACTACGTGCTTTCCATTTTTGTTGTTCCTTGGCTCCTTGGACTAAGACATTGCCCCACTATTATCGTTGTATAGCGGAATAGGTGACAGCGATGCTGATAACACCTCGAGCTTCATAAAAAACTTTTTGAGCCAAATAGCTTCCTTTGCAGCTTCACAAGTAGCCGCATACTCAGTTTCCATAGTTGAGTCTGTAATGTATTTCCGCTTAATGCTCCTCCAACTAACTACACCACCTCCCAAGCTAAAAAGATGTTTGGATGTCGACTTCCATAAATCTTATCTGATATAAAGTCCAAGTCAGTGTATCCCACTGTAATCAACTCATCCTTGCCGTATATAAGCATGTAATCTTTAGTCCTTTTTAAGTACTTAAGAATGTGCTTAACAGTTGTCCAGTGCTCTAGACTAGGATTCGACTGCAATCTACTAACCATGCCAATGGTAAAGCAGATATCTGGTCTAGTGCATAACATCACATACATAAGACTTTCCACTGCCGAAGCATAGGGAATTCCTACCATGCAATTCATCTCCTTCTGTGTCTTAGGACAGTAGTCCTTGGAGAATGCTAAACCATGCCTAAAATGTAATAAACCTTTCTTCAAGTTATCCATGGGAAACCTAGTTAGTAGCTTCTCGATATAACCAGCTTGAGATAATCCCATTATCTTTCGTTTACAATCCCGAAAGAGCTTTATCCCAAGGATATACCTTGCCTCTCCTAGATCCTTCATATCAAAAGTATTAGCTAACCAAATCTTAATTGATGACAATGCCAATGCATGTACATCACTCTCAATGAGTAGAATGTCATCAACATAAAGCATGAAAAAGGCCACCACCTTACCTTCACATTTCTTATATACACAAGGCTCATCCAGATTCTGTATGAAACCAAACGACTTGACTGCTTGGTCAAAACGAATGTTCCAACTCCCAGATGCCTGTTTAAGCCCATAAATGGACCTTTACAACATCCACACCAAGTTACATTTCCCACCAGCTATTAACCCTTCTGGTTGCTGCATGTATATATCCTCCTCGAGGTTGCCATTCAAGAATGCAGTCTTGATGTCCATCTGTCAGATCTTATAATCTAGGCATGCATCAATGGATAAGAGTATCCTAATGGATTTGTGCATGGCTACCGGCGAGAAGGTTTCCTCATAGCCAATACCCTCTCTTTGAGTATAACCTTTTGCTACATGCCTTGCCTTAAAGGTCTCAACATTTCCATCAAATCCTCTTTTCCTCTTGTAGACCTATTTACAGCCAATAGTTTTAATATTGGTAGGAAGTTCTCTAAGATCCCAGACATAATTAGAATTCATAGATTCCAATTCAACCTTTACAACTTTAACCCAATGAGTTGAATCAACATCATCCATTGCATCTTCGTACGTGGTAGGATCAAATTAAGATTCTATGAAGATCACTTCAAAAACTTCTCCCAAGAACATATATCTGTTAGGCTGGTTGGCCATCCTCCCACTACGATGAGGTACTAGTGAAAAAATGGGTGAAGAAGTGGTATTTTCTTATCTTACATCGTTATCAACTATTGAAGGAATAGAGGGCTCTCCATCTATTTTTCTTAGATCTATCCTTCATTTAGGTTTGTGGTTTATGATAAAATTATCCTCCAAGAAAACAACATTCGTACTAACAAACACTTTTTGTTCTCTTGCATCATAAAAATACCATCCATAAGTACCCTTTGGATACCATACAAAGTAACATACTTTCGGTCTAATTTCTAATTTGCTCATATTTCCTATCAGCACATGAGCTGGACACCCCTATATTTGGAGATGTTGCAAATAGGGCTTGCGTCCTATCCACATCTCCCGTGGTGTCTTAGGAGCAAATTTGCTTGGAACAAGATTTAGTATGTACGCAATGGTTTCCAAAGCATAACCCCAAAGAAATAATGGCAACTCAGAATAACTCATCATTAACCTAGTCATGTCTAAAAGAGTCCGATTCCTTCTTTCCACTGCACCGTTTTGTAAAGGTATACCAGGTGAAACTGTGATAGAATCCCATTCTGTACGTGGTGATCAATAAACTCATTAGAGATGTACTCGCCACCTCGATAAGATCGAATGGCCTTGATATGTGTGCCTAATTACTTTTTCACTTTAGCCCTAAACTTTTTGAACTTTTCATAAGTTTTAGACTTGTGCTGCATTACGTAGACTGGTCATTAGTTAATATGATGAAATACTCATAAACACCCTGTGTTCTATTATTTATTGGTCCACACACATCAGTATGAACTAATTCGAACAATGCATTGGTCCTCTTGCCCTTTGCAGGAAAGGGCCTTTTGGTCATCTTATCCTCTAAACAAGACTCACAGACTTCCATTGGTTTGAGAACCAAATTGCCTAAGATCCCTTCTTTGACTAGTCTGGTAATTCTATTTAGATTGATATGGCCAAGCCTCGTGTGCCAAAGCCTTATTGGATTAGTGGAAGGTTCCTTTCTGTTAGATGGTATAGTCACCACTGAGTTATTAAGTTCCATAATAGAATCTTTAGAAATAATTGGAGTTATCACATACAAGCCATTTGATTTAATACCAGAACACACAAAAGAACCATTTCTTTTGATCATAACTTCAATTCCAAAAGAGAAAGAATTTTTTTATTAGAAAGTTCTAAAATTGAAATTAAATTACGTCTCCTTAGAGGGATATACATTACATTTGATAAAATAAAAGTCTTGTTGTCTGAAAATTTTAAAACTACTACTCCTATAGCAACCGCAGATACAATTGCACTAGAACCTAGAGTCAATATGATCTCCCCATCATTGCACCTCCTAGCTGAATCAATGCAACAAGTGTTTGAAGTATTCGTTATAAAACTTATTTCAATCACATGTGATTCGATCATACCTTGAACCATTGTAGCTAAGAATTATGGACAGTTCCTCTTCTAGTAGCCCTTCTCATAGCATTGGAAACATTTTCCCTTGCCTTGGCCACGCACCTTCCCCTTGTCCTTGCCTTTTTCCCTTGGATTTTGTAATCATCGGGAGCTGTCCAACACCTGAACCACCAGTGCTAGCCTTCTTCTTCCCTTTCTTACCTTTTGGTGCAGATCGGGAAGAGGAAGAGATTTTCTTAAAGTTTAGAACGTTGCCCCTAGGCTTGATCACCCCTTCCGCTACCAGAAGAGAACTCATCAATTCGCTCATTGAAAAATTCATTTGCTTCATTTTATAATTAAGTTTAAATTGAGCAAATGATGGTAACAGTGAATTAAGGATCATATCAACATGGGTCTCTATGTCAATGTTGGCACCCTAAGTCTCCAGTTCATTTAAATAGCCAATCATTTTCAAACATGTTCTTTGACTGGAGTCCTTTCTGACATTTTCGCACTCATTATCTTTTGCATGGCTACCTGTCTGCCAGGTCTGCCATGCTCCCCAAATATTTTTTTCGAGACTCTTGTAATGGCATTGGAAGAATCATTTGATTGGAATTGGTGTTGCAACACACCAGCCACAGAGGCCAGAATGTAGCAACGGACCATTCTATTCGATTTCTTCAATTTATCAAACTCGTGTCTAGTAGCAGCCGAAACATTTGCAGTGGGTTCTTTGGGGCATGGGGTGATGAGGACATATATGTGATCCTCTACAATTAAAACGATGTCAAGGCTATGTTTCCATATATTCTGTGTAGTTATTTCCAGTTAATTTGTTCTAAGTGAGTATAGTGGCAAGTGGACTAAATGTAGATCCAGACATTATGATTTACTGAATATCAAACAGAAAAAATAACTATGGATATCAAAATTTGACAGTTTGGAATAAAATACTCCTTAAACTCTTATTTTGAAACAAAGTAGCCGGAATGTCAGAACGAAATAACAAAGCCTCCGAGTGGCGGCCAATACTCGATCTTTTGATTAATCATGATTTTTCCACTATGCAACTCTTGCAAAACAAGTTATGACTCCCAAACCTATTTGATCTCTAAGTTTTTGAATAATGCCCCGTGTGGATCCCTTATTCATAGCTTAGCTAGTGTGTACCATTAACTAGGATCTAAGCACCACTGCCTCAAGTAGTGCATCTGTGTGGTGGTCACCCTCTAACACGTCTGATTTATCCTATCCGTAGGAAATTCACATTTAGTAACCAATGAGTAGTGTACCCTCCGTATGGAATTATCACCCCCGGCGAGGTGACACAAAATGCACTACTCATCTTATAGTGAACCATTAAATAGTAGATCGTTGGAGTTATAATAATAATTCCCTCTCCCACTAGATTTATTGATTAAGAATTTTGCTTTTAGAAAAATTGTCTCTTCACATAACCCATAAACATCCAATGTTTACTAATGTGCCGAAGACGGTTTTTTAATTTTATTTTAGAAAACTTGTTTTGTATGCATGCAGCAACAATGTAATGAAATTCCAATCACAAACAAGCATATAAAACAAAAAATTAAAATGAAATAAAGACGTATAAAAATGCCTCTATCTCCCATGCCTTTATCTTCATAGATCCATCTCTTGGTTTGATCGCCTTCGGCTGTACCTTTATGGACAACGGCTTCTCGCTCCATCTTCATAGACTATCCTAGAGATTACATTTGTCCTATACCTCTTTCGAGGTTTACAATTGATCTAGGAAAACGAAAAAAATAATAAACGAAAGGCAAGGAAAATTGGTGCGACTCTCCTTTTCGTAGGAATGAAGTCGCAATGCCCTTTACGTATGCCTTTAAACCAAACCATAAATAAAACAAACTGGAGTTGTAGTTTGAAGTTATGGCATTTCAAAGTTTTAAAAAAAATGGTATTGTGATGGATACTGATGTGGCATGAGCATCATGTTTCATGTGTGAAATGGGGATAACCTTGTCAATTACCTTGTTATCTATCATCTTTAGAAAATACCTCTTTTACATTATGTATATTAAACTTTATACATTTGTGTCCTCAAAATTTTAATTTGGCTTTTAAAGAAATATCAGTTCGTTTGTCTATGAATACTTATGGAATGATTAGTTTGTCTATGAATACTTATGTTTTACTCCTTTAAATAACTATAAGTGAAAACCGTGAAAGAATCACAAAGTGGGCTTTGCCCAAATGGTGTGACCTTTCTAGTGGGGAGATTGAGGATTGAGGATTCGACTCCCCTTAGGGGAAGTATTTGATTGTCACCCTGTTTGTTCTTCAGTCAATATGAGTGGCCCTTGTTGGGTTTTGTTGTGGGTCGTTGTGTGACTTTGGGGTTGGGTTGAGTTGGGTTAAATGGGTGGGTGTGTGTCCAGCCACAATCCAAGTAACTATATATATGTAAATGATTTTTATAAAAGAATAAAATAAAATATAAATTTGGCCGGGGACGCAGCCATTATATCCCAACTAAGAACAAATCCCGACTCCGCTCTTGGCTGGCCGGCCGCTCATTGGGTTTTTAACTTGTAAGTTGTAACATAGAAATCAAAGCTTTTCCACTGGTTTGGGTTGAGTTACCTCCGGCTACGTACTACAGTGAGTATTGTTGTCCGAGAGTGCTTATTAAGAGCAAACTTTTGTTCGTATGTTATTGTTTTGTGATCTTCTATGACACTTTTTCTTGTGATTTAAGTTGTGTAACATATCCCAATTAATTTGGAACTAACATATTTTAATTTGATTTCAAAATGTTATAAAGTAAATCCGAAAATGCAATAACTTTGGAAAAATTCAAAGTGCACTTTAAAGTTAATTACTACATGTTGGGATTAAATTACACAATTTTGAGATCAAAACCACTAGGATGTATGATATAAATATGACTAATTTTGGGGACACAAAAGGAGGTCCAACTTAACTTAATTCATAGGATATTAAATCCTTTTATGAGCATCTCTTTTTGACCATTTTGTGTCCCTAACATAACCCTATAAACATTCAGTAAGATACATCATAGAATATTTCTGGTTTTTATTTCCTTCTTTTGTTATTTCCACATTTTTTTCATGCGAAAAAAGTAAAATTAAGTTGACATCAAATAAGGGGAAAAAAGAGGATAAACATTAGAACTACATAGTATAGTGTGATATTTATTAATGTGACCCAATAAAGAAGCTAGTTAATAGTAAAACTTTTCTCTCAACATGATTAGTTTAATTATTGATTTGTTAAAATGGTGGTTATTAATTTAGTAATGTTGTGGTTTTTAGCTTTCAGATTTTGTTGTTGATTTTTTAAATGAAGTTGAAGACGTGTTTGATAATGTTTTTTATTTTTATTATTTTGAAAATTTTAGCAAAAAACGTGTTTTGGTAATCATAAAATTTGGCCACAATACAGAAAAATATTTTCAGACTTTTAGTTTCAGTTACCAAAATTGCCTAAGATATTCTAATGTCAATTGTATATTTGAAAAGACTTTAGTTTTTTCTTTTCTTTTCTCTTCTTTTCTTTTTAATTTGGTTAACTATATTTGTAAAACAAATACATTAGGAGGTCACCAAAAGAAAAAATTTTCTAGGTATAATACCCACTTGTTTTACTTAATAAAAAAAATCGAAATAAAATATTATTCAACAATTGGTTGAGTGGAATTGGATCATATTCATTTTAATACCCACTTGTGTTACTTCCGGAAAAACATAGAAATAAAATATCATCCAACTTTTAGAGAAGGAAAATGGAGAAGCATTGAGAATAGAAGGTGGTTGGGAAAAGAGAGGGACACTTTCAATTAATAATTGATAAAATTAATTGCAAAATTTTTTTTTTTAAAAAAAGTGTAAAATAGAAAAGAAATAAAAAATAGAAAATACAGGGAATGCTATGTGGCAAAATGAGAAATGAATGAAATAAAAAAATGAAAAATGAGAAAATGCCACATGGAAAAAAATCATATAAAATACCAAGTGGCAATATGAGAAGAAGGGAAATAGTTCTCTTTTTAGATATAGTAATAGATGATTTGCACGGTAGGACAATATAGTCATTTAGATGTAATAACTTAGGATCCAAGTATCTCTCAAAATATACCAGCCATAATCCTGGGTCAAAATAGTTATTTAGTTTTATCACAAAATCAGTAGACTCGAAGTAACACTAAATTAGAAACAAAATAAAAGCAACAGAAGCGTCATAGTTACACAGAAAAACCTCTCTCTCTTTCTGTCATCTCTCATCATTGTTTCTCTCTCACTCACTCTCTCCCCATAAAATCTTAAACTTCTCTCGCTCTACACTTTCACTTCCGACCACTAGGAGTCCTCGAGATCCTATTCAAGGCTGCGACGAACGCAAGGACGGAGCCAGGAATTTTTTTTTGAGGGGGTTGACGAACATTACAACAAATCTGACCTGTAGTGACGAAACTTTTACCTGCAAAATTAATTTTGTCACTAATAGTGTATTATTCGTAACGAAATTATCGTTCGTCGGCAAAAGTGTTTACCTTTCGTGACGAAATCAATTCGCAGGTACAAGGCGAGCATTCCGATGAAATTTTTTTTCATCACTAAAGTACGTCGCTAATAGTTGGCGGGAATTTTCTCCTGCCCAAAATTTGGAGGGAAAATGTTAGGCGTCGAAAAATTATCAATTAGTGACAAAATACTTTTGTCGGGAATTATTTTACTTTTAGTGACAACTTTTTTCGTCGCTAATAGTTGGCGGGTTTGGGGGTAGTGCCCCCTAAATTATTTTGGGGGATTTATTCATACATATTTCAGAATGAGATAATGCAAATAATTTTTAAAGCGGAACTTAATTTTATATATGTATAATAAATTTTGCTTTGGCTTTTATAATGTATAATAGATAGATATAGTAGACATAATAGATAGAGAAAATGCCATGTGCCATAATGTGGAAATATTTTGTTATTTCTCTTTTATATACTATAGAAATATATACTTATCTGTTATCCAAAAATGAAGTAAATACATATAGAGTGCAGTTTTGCTCACCTTTTGCTCACCCTCCTTTCCCATTGGCTAATGGAATGGGGCCCAGTACTTTACACCATTATTTAATTCTCATATAATCATGGGTCCAACTGTATTAGCCAATGGGAGAGGAGGGTGAGCAAAGGTAAGCAATTTTGGGGTGAGTAAAAATGTATTCATACATATATATTTATGTTTATGTTTATACATTTATATATGTCTGTGTGTGTGTGTGTGTGTGTATAAAGAGAGAAGGAAAATGGAGAAGCATTGGGAATAAAAGGTGGTTGGGCAAAGAGAGAGACACATTCAATTGATAATTGATAGAATCAATTACAAATTTTTTTTAAAAAAAGGTAAAAAAAAAAAAGTAAGAAATAAAGAATAGAAAATGTAGGGAATCATATGTGGAAAAATTCGAAATGAATGAAATAAAAAAATGAAGAAATGCCACATGGAAAAAAAATCATATAAAATAATTCTCCATTTAAATATAGTAATAGATGATTGTACGGAGGGGCATACAGTCATTTAAATGTAATAACTTAGGATCCAAGCATCTCTCAAAATATACCAGCCATAAATCCCAAAGTCAGTAGTCTTGAAGTAACACTAAATTAGAAATAAAATAAAAGCAATAGAACTGTCATAATTACAGAAAAAACCTATCTCTCTCAGCACTCATCACTTCTTCTCTCTCTCTCACTCTCTAAAATCTTAAATGTCTCTTGCTCTACACTCTCAGTTCTGACCACCGGGGGTCCTCGAGATCCTATTCAAGGCTGTGACGAATGCAAGGGCACAGCTTGGAATTTTTTTTGAGGGGGCAGACGAAGCTATGCGGATGTTCGCTTAAATTTTGTTAGGGAGTTTTTTTTATACATATTTCAAAATGACGTAAGAAAAGATGATGAGACACATATGTATAATAGATTTTTCATTGGGTTTGTTTGACTAATGCAAATAATTGTTAAAAGGGTAAATTTAATTTTATAAATGTAAAATAGATTTTGCTTTCGCTTTTATATATGTATAATAGATAAATAGATATAGTAGATATATTAGATGGAGAAAATGCCTTGTCCCATAATGAGAAAATATTTTACTTATTTATCTTTTATATATTGTAGATTATGTACTTATATGTTATCTAAAAAACAAGTGTATATGTATTCATGTTTATACATTTATATATATATATGTGTGTGTGTGTGTGTGTATGTGTGTATATATAGAGAGAGATAGAGAGTAGGAAAATGGAGAAGTATTGGGAATAGAAGGTGGTTAGGAAAAGAAAGGGACACATTCAATTGATAATTAAAAAAAAACAATTGCAAAATTAAAAAAGTTAAAAAAAAAAAAAAATAAGAAAAGAACAAAAAATAGAAAATGTAGAGAATCCTATGTGGGAAAATGAATGAAATAAAAAAAATGAGGAAATGCAGCATGAAAAAAAATCATGTAAATTGCCAAATGGCAACATGAGAAGAAGGGAAATAGTTCTCCTTTTAGATATAGTAATAGATGATTGCACAGCAAGGCAATATAGTCCTTTAAATGTAATAACTTAGGATCAAAGCATATCTCAAAAGATATCAGTCATAATCCAGGGTGTGTGTGTGTGTGTGTGTGTGTGGTTGTGCATGTGTATATAGAGAGAGAAGGAAAATAGAGATCTCTCTCTCTCTCTCTCTCTCTCTCTCTCTCTCTCTCTCATTACTCATCACTGTTTCTCTCTCTCACATTCTCTCTCTTAAAGAATTTTATCTTGAATCTATATCTAGATTGCTTGCTTCTAGAAACTATCATCCCCATACTCTAGAACATCTACAGTATTCACTTAATAGTGTTATTTCAGAGATAAGATCTCTTAATCATAAACTGTTCATTCTTGCTTGCTAGAAGCGTCTTGTCCCCTTTTTGGTATCAGAGCCATAAGTGTTGTCTCCTGTTGAGCCCTTGTATTACTGTTAGGACATAATTTTATCCTAAGTTGCATAGGTCGAATAGGTCCGCTGTTGCCAGGTAGGCGTTAGGACTGGTTTTTGGTAATTATACCTTAAATGAACAAGACTTTCTTGAAAGAAAGTATGATTTCAGGATGAGGGTTTTCTAAAATCCATCCTGTTGGTGGAGTAATCTCAGACAGGTCAAGGTGATCCATACTTTAATACTGATGAATTTCCAAAGGATGACGAGGATTATGGATTCGAGACGCAATTCAATCACTAAAGTTACTTTTAATAAAGTAATACTGACAAAATACTTTTATTAAAGTAAAGATAGCTTTTAAAAAGCATTCACGTGCTTAAAATGATTCTTTTGACTGTGGCCGACAAGCTTTATTAAAGCTACTTTTTCAGATTAAATCTGAACCATCCACGTATTTTGAAGATAAGAAGGAATCTTGCAATGCTGTCCAGCTGTGCATTCCAGAGCCTTCCTTCTTTTCTATTTAAGCAGCTTTCCCCCCTCAGTGTTGGGCATCCTCGAAAATCCTCTGAAGTCTTTCTTATGCTTCTTTTCTCTCTTTCTTTTTCCTTTTGTATATATTTGAGTGTGTGTAATATATGTGTGAAGTTTCATTTTGCTTGTAAGATAAGTGTGAGTTTTGAGAGTGCTTAAGTTTGAAGAAAGCAAAAAGCTCTTATAGCTGAAGCTGGTGTGCACTGTAAAGCTTCGCTTTCATATGTAAGTTTGTTTTGTAAGTTTATTTTATGAGTCTTAAAAGTGATTTACGTTATCTTTTTTTTCTTAAAGTTTCTATTAGAAATCGTTATATTCAAGTCATTGAAAGGCTAGAATCAGTGAATGCTATCCCTGAAATTGAACTCCAACCTTTAAAAGATAGAGTGGTTCAATTAAAAACTGAAATTGATTTTTATAATGATCAATTAAGACTTATTGCCTTTTAAATGAGAGATAGACTTGATATAAGATTACAAGTTAGAACTTTGAATGATCTTAAAGAATTTTATCTTGAATCTATATCTAGATTGCTTGCTTCTAGAAACTATCATCCCCATACTCTAGAACATCTACAGTATTCACTTAATAGTGTTATTTCAGAGATAAGATCTCTTAATCATAAACTGTTCATTCTTGCTTGCTAGAAGCGTCTTGTCCCCTTTTTGGTATCAGAGCCATAAGTGTTGTCTCCTGTTGAGCCCTTGTATTACTGTTAGGACATAATTTTATCCTAAGTTGCATAGGTCGAATAGGTCCGCTGTTGCCAGGTAGGCGTTAGGACTGGAACTTGGCTGGAACTTGACTGGACTGTAGCAAAGGATATAAATTATTCACAGTTTTACAATGAAGACATTAGCCAAGGTTTTTGGTAATTATACCTTAAATGAACAAGACTTTCTTGAAAGAAAGTATGATTTCAGTAACATAAAAAATATGGATGAAGTTTCAATAGAAAGCTTAGAAGAAGCTTTAAAGAATTGGAAAATGCCTAAAATGCCGATAGATAGCCTCTATCATCGGAAAGCTTTTAATCTTTCTAAATCTTATAAAATAAAGACTGTTGAAAGTTCTCATCAAATATTAAATGAAAGAGAAAGTTTCATGCTTCTTAGTACTCCTCAAACCATTTCACAATATTTATCTGATGGATATAAGTTTTTACATATTGGAATGGTTCAAGTAAGCATAAAACCCATGACGTTGCCTGAGGTGAGTTAAAAACATTTCTTTAAACTCACTTTGTTTTTCTTCAGAAAACTCTTTTAAAAGTAATCTGTATTTTTTATTTTCTGGTCTTAGATAATCTTTATTTAAAAGATCTCTATCTATTTCAAAATCTGAAATAGCATTTACAGAAAATCCTCCAGTATTCTCATTTTGATAAACAAGTTTAGGAATTTGAGAATCACTCTTTTCAATACCTTGAATTTTAGGTTCTCCAATATTAATCATGGGTTCTTTCCCCGGCCTTCTTCTAAGACTATTCGTTCTTCTGATCAATCGAGAAGATGAACCAGTAGTCATAGAATAAGCTAAGTCAACAGAATTTCTTGATGGACATTTTAGAATAACATTTCCATTTTCATCCTGAACTATTTCTTGAGGTTCAAAATTCTTTATATTATTTGAGGATGAGGGTTTTCTAAAATCCATTCTGTTGGTGGAGTAATCTCAGACCATTTAATCATTCTGGGTGCAGACACAAATGACTTATCTAAATTTTAAGCATGGATTACTCCACCATTTAATCATTCATTGATAAGAGTTCTGTTTCAGGCATGGGTTAAACATCGTGATGTGAGAGAATAGAGATGAACAGTTGTGTATTATTATAGAAAGACAATTCAACAGCATGTATTGCTCAGGTATGGGGTTAGTAAGGAATCTCTCACCTTATTTTATGGAGTTAATCTACACTGTGATAGTACGAGATTATCTTTAAACAAAAAAAACCTTACTGAATATACGATGTATATCGGGTAGTTGAAGAATCTTTCAACTTATTGTACGGTATTGAGACGATTAGATGGTTGAGGAATCTCTCAACCTATCTTACGGTATGTATTGGATGGTTGAGGAATCTCTCAACCTATCTTGTGGTATGTATTGGAGATTGAGAAATATTTCAATGGGTTATAAGTATTGTAGTTGTTGAGGAATCTTTCAACTGAACCTGGTTTCACATAGTATAAGAATTAGTAGAGAATGGTATCGGATTTATGGTATAAGTGGAAATGTTGGGATTTGAGGATTGACCTAAGTGAGTGCTTAAGAATAGAAATGACGGAGATTGCTTAAACAGATTGAATCCACAATTAGTAGAAGTGTAGTTGATGGTAGAATCTTGGGGTAGTGTGCAGGCGGGTTGGTCAAACACTCGTGAATGTGATGATAAGGATTGAAGGATGACATATGTCAGAGAAGAAATTGTAGAATTTCTTGATGAAAGAGAAACGAATAGAAATGAATAGTAGTAAGATTTCCTTGGTGTTTGAGGTGGTGTGTCAAAGGAAGTAGAATAAAGGACTTAAGATTATAGGACATGAGGTGAAAGATAAGTATGATTGATTGAACATGATAAGAGATTCAGAGAAATCAAATTGATATTGGATATCATAAAGATAAGAGGATCTTGGTAGGGAATCCTATAGAGAAGGTCGTTATTACAATGAGTTGTGGTGCAGATAACCCTGAACCTTGGGTGGTTCGATGAGTTTCGATATTTTCGAGCACTTTTTTTGGGTGGTTCTAGAATGGTTGGGAAGTAGCTCCAAAATGCCTTGTGAGTTTGGAGACTCTTCAGGATGTTAAATGGAGGAGAATATGGTCCAGGGGTAATTTGACCGATCGAAAGGGGCAGTTCGACCGGTCTAACTCCCCTTCTGCCCAAAATCGTGATTTCGAAAATATTTTTCGTCGACTTTTACAGAAACAGACATAAATATTTCTAAAAATTCGAATTTGCGCGCCATTTTTTGCACTGGAACTGGGACTCAAAGAGCTATCTTTTGATATAGAATTTAACCATTTTTCTAAATGACCATTATCCCTTGGGCTATTTTGTCACAGTAAAGTTTTTTTATGATGTTTAATACATGTTTTCCTTGTTAATTAGTGTATTTCAAATAAAATGAAAGATCTTTTTATGCTTTTAAAACATCCTTGAGTGTTTGAAGTGAGTTGTGGTCAACAAAAAGTTGGAGTACGATAATTATTACGACATTGAAGAAGAGCAGTTGTGGAAATGATAAAGGAGTAAAGAGACTTTGGGTAAGTCAATATAGAGAAGTGAAAATATAAATTGGGAAGATAAAGCTTTGATGAGAAGGTGAATAGGAATGGAAGAGGTGGGATGAAGAATTAGTAGTACGTTGAGTACATTATTGGATATGATAGTGGGAATGTAAAACGGTTAGAGGACAATAATGGATGCAATGGAATGCTATCTCAGTTGTCCTGGATTCCAACGAGGTCGGAGAGTTTTGAGAATATCGGATTTTACCCCAAGAAAATTTTAAAGTGTTTGAAATGTTTTTGTTGAGAGAGAGAGAGAGAGAGAGAAAGTGAAGGCCTACCAAACTAGGTTAACCAACACAAATATATATATATCAATCAAAGAGTAATATAGAGTAAATACAGAAATACCCATAAACACTAATACTTATATTCTAACACTCCCCCTCAAGCTGGAGCATAGATATCTATTATGCCCAGCTTGTTACAAAGATCATAGAACGGTCCTCTACTTAGTACCTTAGTAAGAATGTCTCCTTGTTGATCACTAGACCTAACAAAAGAAGTAACAATCTACTTCCTCATAACCATATCTATGATAAAATGACAATTAACCTCAATATGTTTGGTCCTCTCATGAAACACGGGATTACTTGCAATATGCATAGCTACCTGATTATCACAATACATCTTCATAGGTTTACTACTGGCAAATTGTCACGCCCCGAAAACCGAAGCGTGAGGAAAGAGGAAAGATAGAGAAAAAAGAAGTAAAATCCAATCACAAATGCGGAAGCGACTTTAGAAACACACGGGGATTCCTACAAGGATGACTTACTAATACGTAAATCCAAAATGGACTTACAAGTCGACGAGTCAAATGAAGGCAAAAGTATTTGAACATTTGATTAAAAGACTATCCGAACAAGCACTAGTTTAAGGAATACAAAAAAAATTGATAAAGGACCATTTTTGAATAATTGCTGAATTTTAAAACATCTGTAAGTAACTATATCTTTGAAATTTTCACATTCTATCCACACTATTTCATGTAAAATTCGATTCTGCACAACTTTTGTCAAATAGCATATTTTCCAATTCCTCACCGTTTGGGCAGAAAACTGAAATAACAGTAGCAGCTTTTTTTTATAGCAACTTTGACAGCATTTTGACAACATTTTGAAATGTTCCCAACTATGCTAAATCCTCAAGATTAAACATCAATACATGACTAAACAAATCCTAAACAACATACAACATGAGTCTAGAACAAACGGAACTTCATGTACTCAAAATTTACTAAAATGGAGAAGTGAAAGAGATAAAGAGAGGAAGAAGGTGAGAGGGAGAGATTGGGAGAGATAGGGAGAGAGACGGAGGGAAGGTATTCTAAACACACACACACACACATACATGTGTACTTTCACATTCGGAAACATTTTAAAAATATATATATACATAATTCCAACATAAGTAAAAGAAAAGAATATTTAAGAAATGGAACGAGATCAATGAGAAGGAGAAAAAAAAAAAGGAATGAGAGAGATTTGGAACGTTTAAATATTTGAAACATTTTTGGAATTAAAAGAGGGGTTTGATCCGACAAGGACCCACGTACAAAACGAATTAAATTACTACAAATGAATTCTCATAAAAGCAACCACCCAAACCAATCTGGCAAGGATCCAAATACAAGGGAAAAACAACAATGGACATGTAAATCAAAAAAGACAAGAACTTAAAGAGGTTCAACGACCTCGGAAAGTAAATACATCATCATAAAGTGAGTTTAACAATTGAAAGAAATAACTATGAAAGCAAGGGCTAACTCTTGTCCCATCAAAATAAAAGAAGCTTCTCAAATACAAGAGATGAGAGCCTAAGCCCACAAAATTTTGTAAAACCTTAATACTCTAAGTTTCAAAGCATTAAACATTTACAACCTTCCAAAATGACTGAATCAACAAGAGAGCTATCCATATACATAATTAAGTATGAGTCTTTGAAGTAGAACAAGAGTATCAACGTCTACGCGTCGGGTCACATATGCCCTTTTCCCTTATCAAGCTCACCTGAATAAAATGTTTTGTCGTTTTTATGAGAACGACGGCTCGTAGAAAACATTGTAACAAGTCTATATGCTATCCATGGGTAAAATGAAATGAGGTGGACTGAATCGCCACCACGGCTACAATGAAATGATTGTAGCCTCACGGCTATGCGTGATATATGCACATCTCTCTCGTTACCGGACTATGAGCCACCCACGCATGGAGTGTAGCATACCAACTTCCGGGATCTACCCGAATATAGCTGGAGTTTGAATGTTTCTAAGGGTCATTCTCCCTATCTCACATCACAATCCATATCCGGATTTTCTTAAATCAAATTCCCTCACATGGGGTTTTTCTCTTTTTTTCAAACAAAACATTTATGTCGTGATACATGAATGCTTGTCGATTAAGCCTCATTGCATATAATGTTTAAAATGACATTATGGATGATCCACTACAATAAATTAAGCAATAATTCTAGTTCATTACACCTAATATCAAGGGTCTCAAAGAATGTAGTAAAATTTCATAACTTGACAATCATAATAAGGATTTCTATGCTAACGTCCTAGCATGCTTTTACATATAAAGGGAGCATCCTAAGCACGTCTAGCATCACATAATCAAATATAGTACAACCAAAGGATGTAAGTCACAATTTGGTATAAAACTCTAAATTTACAACTTTGGGGAAAATCCTAATGCATGTGTCTAAGTTCTCTCCTACCATATATACATGAACTCAAAACATCTTAGACAAGCATAACATATGGAAATGCAACAATGTAAATCTACCTCAAAGCTTAGCTTCCAAAAATCAATGGCAACTCAAGAGAGCTAAGTAAATCCAAAATAACTTCAATGCTTGTGCTAGGATCTTGAAGGATGCTTCAAGTATGCACCACTAATCAAGAATAACCCAAGGTTAGGATAGAAATCATGAAACTAGCAAACCCTACGTTGTTAGAGATTGGGAAAACTTACCCACATTAGAAATCTCCAAAGAAAAATGGTTAGGTATGTTAAGAGGTGCTCTAAAGACTCCAAGGAAGCTATGAAAGAGAAGAGAAGTTCAATCAAAACCCAAAATTTCAAAATCTAATGAAACCCTAGAATTTGAGGGTTTTCTAGAATGCTTACCAAATGATGATTCCAAGCTCTAGGATGATTAGAGATGCTAGATAATGAAATTTTTGACAATCCCTTGAAATCTTGAAGAATGAAGCTTGAAAGAAAAGGAGAACTATGAAGGTTTTTGTCTCATGGAAGGAGAAGAAGAAGAAAAGAAGAGAAAGAAGAAAAACTAACGTGAATGAGGGGAGAAGAATGTTTAGCCGGCTATAGGGGAGTGGGGTGGGATCGACTCTCTTGTATACTCCAAAAATGAAATATTTGGTGTTCCCACGGACAGTCTGACCTAACGGTGTAACCCCAAAATTAAATAAACATACCCATATGAACAGAAAATAAATTTTAAAGCACATGAAAGGTAAAATAAAATAATTTAGTAATGCTCTGGAATTAAAAAATATAGTCAAATAAAATAATGGTCCACAACAGGAAAGGCAAAATTACCCCATTACCCTTTATTAGAAATTTTGAAACATTACAGTCTACCCCCCTTAAAAGGATTCCGCCCCAAAATTCGGAATGGCAATCACGCAAAGGGAGCAACGACTTGCTCAACCTTAACAACAACAAGGGAAGATGCACAGCAAAACACATAGCATGTAAAGGAGCTTATACTACTCGGGAAAAAGATGAGGATAATTCTTCCTCGCTTCATCCTCATCCTCCCAAATCGACTCGGAAATACCATGACGATTCCACTGAATTCTCACCAACGGAATAATCCTACCTCATAGTACATGGTCCTTTCTCTCAAGGATCTGGATAGGTTGTTCCTCATACGAAGCATCTTCACTAAGAGGCAAATCAGTCCAATTAAGTACATGCGATGGATCAGGATAAGGCTTACGGAGCGGATCAGGATTATACCGACGAAGTATCAAAACAAGGAACACATTGTGAACACTCGATAACTATGGCGGAAGTAGAAAACGATAAGCAACGACGCCAATCCTCTCAAGGATCTCAAATGGCCCAATAAACCTGGGTGTCAACTTACCAATCTGACCAAATCGTTGTATCCTATGACGGGGTGAAATTTTTAGAAACACAAGATTACCAACCTCAAACTTAAGTGGTCGACAATTACGATCGACATACAATTTTTGATGACTCTGAGCTGAAATCAACTTCTTACGAATTACTTTAATCCTTTCTGAAGTCTCTCTAACCATATTAGGACCATGAAGGATAGTCTCACCTACCTCACCCCAACACAAAGGAGATCGACATGGATGGCCATACAATACCTCAAACGGTGCCATCTGAAAACTGATGTTGGATGTAACTCGGCTAACAGAAACTATTATTCCCAATTACTACTAAGTGTCACAACACTACTCTCAACATGTTTTCCAAAATCAATAGGAATAGAAGGAGCTGAATACCCCATACTTACTGCAAATTCTGCCAGGAAGGAAACATAACCTTCGTATCATGGTTAAATGTATCGACACTGATACACTACGGCGTCTCACGATCATACGGACGTGAATCATACTAAGGAAAACTACGATGTCGGTCCAAACGATCTACAAGGATCCAAAAGAGTGTTGTCCTTACGCAAAGTTCTTAGAAATTCTGTAACAGGCAATTAAAAATAGTTATAACAAACCTATGATTCTTTGGTGTCGGTCTTCACTTACTGGCAAATCAAACAAATTTAACATGGATCTCTTTAACCCTTTCCACCAATACTGGCGACATAAATCATGGTATATCTTTGTGCCTCCCGGATGTGCGGCAAAACGGGAATGGTGAAACTCTTTCAACACATCTCCACGACAAGCAACGGGAACGAACACTCAATCTTGAGGTCCCAAACTTCTAATGTCACCAAAAGTCCAATCCTGTCCTAAGTCTCCGATAAACATACGAAATGTCAAGGCAATGGTCTCATCATCGAGTTTCTGTACTGCTAACAACTTCAAGTCAAAACTTTTGTTTACACATTCAAGTCAAACGAGGAAATTTGGGCAAAAGTCTCCGAACCACAATTCTCAAAGTCATCACAACGTCTTAGTATTCTCAACTCTTGCACCGGTAAATACACTAGGGTACACGTAAGTCTCAACATTTTCCACTCTTACATAGGTAAGTAAGCTAAGTAATAGTCATACTTCTCGATCACGATATTGGCCCAGCTTGGGTGGCAATGCAATTGAAGTCATAGTCCGCTTATGTATCAAGGTCACCCAAAGTTACATTTATAGTCACAGTTATAATTACCCAACGGCATGTGCGTACGACTAACCCTTTTTGCAGCAAGATTAATCCGATATCTCCCATGGCACCAAGATCAATTATAAAGTATTGTATTGTTTGAGATTGGTGTATGCTGTATTTAATTTTGGTTTGGTTTTAAGGTATGTATAAAGGGCGCTGCGACTTCAATCCTACAAAAAGGAATGTCGCACCGGTTTCCCTAGCCTTTTTTATTTTCATGTTGTTAATTTCTATTTCTAGATAAATTGTAAGCTTCAAAAGAAGCAAAGTAGTAATGTAATAGAATTAGAAAACCCATGAAGATGGAACTTGAGGCGATCAAACCAAGAAAGAGGTTCTATGGAGATGAGCCATGGGAGATAGAGGCATCGTTTGGATTTTATTTCATTTTAGTTTTTTGTTTTATGTGCTTTGTTTGTGATTAGCATTTAATTATATTATTACAACTTGCATGTACATAAAACAAGGTTTCTAAAATAAAATTCAAAAACTGTTTCAACACATTAGTTAACTAGATGTTTATGGGAAATGTGTCAAAATAAGTTTTTCAAAAGCAAAATCCTTATTTACCAAATCTAGTGGAACAGGATCTTATAAATAACACCCATGATCTTCCATTAATGGTTCATTGTAAGATGAGTAGTGCATTCTATGCCACCTCACTAGGGGTGATCATTCCACACTGAGGGTACACTACTCATTGGTTATTAGATGTAAACTTCCTATGGATGGGATCAATCAGACGTGTTCAAGGGTGACCACCATACGAAGGCGCTACTTGAGGCGGTTGTGATTGGATCCTATTTAATGGTACATACTAGCTAAGCTATGGATAAGGAATCCCATACGGGGCATTATTCAGAAACTTAGAGATCAAAAAAGTTCAGGAGTCATAACTTGTTTTGCAAGAGTTGCATAGTGGACAAGTCATGATTAATCAAAAGATCGAGAATTGACCACCACACGGAGGCTTTACTCTTTCGTTTTGATATTCCAGTGACTTTGTTTTAAAAATAAGAGTTTTAAAGATTTTTTATTTCAAACTATCAAATTCTGATATCCATATTTATTTTCTCTTTTGATTTTTTCAGTAAATCATAATGTCGAGATCTACATTAGTCCACTTGCCACCATACTCACTCAAAACAAGTTAATTGGAAATAACTACACTGAATGGAAATAAAACCTTGACATCGTATTAACTGCAAAGGATTACATATATGTCCTCACCACCCCATGCCCTGAAGAACCCGCGATAAATGGTTCGGCAGTTGCCGAATGCGAGTTTGATAAATGGAAAAAGTCGAATAGAATGGCCCGTTGCTAAATTCTGGCATCAATGTCTGGTGTGTTGCAATACCAATTCCAGTCGAATAATTCTGCTAGTGACATTATCAAATTCCTAAAAAAGAATTTTGGGGAGCATGGCAGGCCTGCCAGGCTGGTAGTGATGTAGAAGATAATGAATGCAAAGATGTCGGAAGGGACTCCAGTCAAAGAACATGTTTTTAAAATGATTAGAAATTTAAACGAACTAGAGACCTTCGGAACCAACATCGATGCACAGACCCAAGTTGATATGATCCTCAATATGCTGTCACCATCATTTGCTCAATTTAAACTGAATTAAAATATGAATAAAATGGATTCCTCAATGAGTGAATTAATGAGATCTTTACTAGTAGTAGAAGGGGTGATCAAACCTGGGGGCAATGTTCTGAACGTTGAAAAAAGTTCTCCTTTCTCCCGATCTACGCCGAAAGGAAAGAAAGGGAAGAAGAAGGCTGGCACTAGTGGTCCAAATGTTGGACCGGTCCCTAAGATTGCAAAATCTAAGGGATTAAGTAAGGACAAAGGGAAGGTGGGTGGCCAAGGCAAAGGAAAGTGTTTCTAATGCAGTGAGAAGAGCCACTGGAAGAGGAACTGTCCAGAATTCTTAGCTACAAGAGTTCAAGGTATGATTGCATCACATGGGATTGAAGTAAGTTTTATTATAGATACTTCAAACACTTGGTGCATTGATTCTGGTATGACTAACTATATCTGTAAATCGTTGCAGGGGTTCAGATCAACTAGGAAATGTAGTGATGGGGAGATCGTGCTTCTCTAGGTTCTAGCGCAACCGTTTCCGCAGTTGCTGTAGGAGTAGTAGTTTTAGAGTTTTTGGACAATAAGACAATAGTTTTATTAGATGTACTTTACGTCCCTTTTATGAGACGTAATTTAATTTAAATTTCAAATTTATCAAATAATGGTTATTCTTTTCATTTTGGAATAGAAGTTGTCATTAAAAGAAACATTTCTTTAATATGTTCTGGTGTTAAAACTAATGGCTTATATGTGATTACTCCCAATATTTCTAAAGACTCTTGTATGGAACTTAATAACTCAATGGTAACTGTACCATCTAAAAGAAAAGAACCTTCCACTAATCCAACAAGGCTTTGGCATATGAGGCTTGGCCAATCAATCTAAATATGATTTGCAGACTAGTCAAAGAAGGGGTCTTAGGCGATTTGGTTCTTGAACCAATGGAAGTCTGCGAGTCTTGTTTAGAGGGTAAGATGACCAAAAGGCCCTTTCCCGTAAAGGGTAATAGGACCAATGCATTGTTGGAATTAGTTCATACTAATGTGTGTGGACCAATAAATATTAGAGGACGGGGTGGTTATGAGTATTTTATAACATTTACTGATGACCACTCTTGGTATGAATATGTGTACCTAATGCAGAACAAGTCTGAAGCCTTTTGAAAAGTTCAAAGAGTTTAGGGCTGAAGTGGAGAAGCAATTAAAAGCATATATCATGGCCATTCGATCTGATTGAGGTGGGGAGTACCTCTCTAATGAGTTTATTGATCACCTCATACAGAGTGGGATTCTGTCACAGTTGACTGCACCTGGTACACCTCAGCAGAATGGTGTGGCGAAGAGAAGGAATCGGACTCTTTTAGACATGACTAGGTCAATGATGAGTTATTCGGAGTTACCTTTATTCCTTTGGGGTTATGCTTTGGAAACCGCTGTATACATACTAAATCTAGTACCAAGCAAATCTGTTCCCAGGACACCACGAGAGATGTGGATTAGGCGCAAGCCTTCTCTGCAACATCTCCAAATATGGGGGTGTTCGGTACATGTACTGAAAGGAAAGATGAGCAGATTGGATTCTAGATCGAAAGTATGTTACTTCGTAGGGTATCCAAAGGGTACTTATGGATGGTATTTTTATGATCCAATAGAACAGAAAGTGTTTATTAGTACAAATATTGTTTTCATGGAGGATCATGAACCATAAACCTAAGGGAATGATAGATCTGAGAGAGATAGAAGGAGAGCCCTTAGTCTAACCTATAGTTGATAATGATGTAAATCAAGAAAATACCACTTCTTCACCCCTTTTTGCACCAGTACCTTGTCGTAGTAGGAGGATTATCAGCCAGCCTGATAGATTCATGTTCTTAAGAGAAGTTTTTGAAGCTATCTCCATAGAATCTGAATCTGGTCCTGCCACATACGAAAAGGCAATAGCTGATATTGATTCAGCTCATTGGGTTAAAGCTATGAAGGCTGAATTGGAATCTATGGATTCCAATCAGTTCTGGGATCTTGTAGAACTTCCAGCCAATATTAAACCCATTGGCTACAAGTGGGTCTACAAGAGGAAAAGAGGATCTGATAGAAAGGTTGAGACCTTTAAGGCCAGGCTTGTAGCGAGAGGTTAGACTCAGAGGGAGGGCATTGACTATGAGGAAACCTTCTCGTCGGTAGCCATGCTCAAGTCCATCAGAATACTCTTATTATCCATTATTGCATGCCTAGATTATGAGATTTGGCAGATGGACGTCAAGACAACATTCTTGAATGACAATCTTGAGGAGGACATCTATAGGAAGCAACTGGAAGGTTCATAGCTGGTCAGAAAGGTAACTTGGTATGCAAATTACAAAAGTCCATTTATGGGCTTAAGCAGGCATCCAGGAGTTGGAACATCCGAATTGACCAAGCGGTTAAATTGTTTGGTTTCATACAGAATCTGGATGAACCTCATGTAGACAAGAAGTGTGAAGGAAAAGTGGTGGCTTTTCTTGTGCTTTACGTTGACGACATTTTACTCATTGGAAATGATATAGTGGCATTGTGAACGGTCAAGGTTTAGCTAGCTAGTACTTTCAATATGAAAGAACTAGGAGAGGCAAGCTATATTCTTGGAATAAAGCTCTTTCGAGATTGTAAGCGAAAGATAATAGGATTATCTTAAGCTGGTTATATCGATAAGCTGCTAACTAGGTTTTCAATGGATAATTTGAAGAAAGGTTTGTTACCTTTTAGGCATGGCTTGGCGTTCTCCAAGGACCGGTATCCAAAGACACAAGAGGAGAGGAATCGCATGGCAAGAATTCCCTATGCTTCAGCAGTAGGAAGTCTTATGTATGCAATGTTGTGCACTAGACCGTATATCTGCTTTTCTATAGACATGGTCAGCAAGTATCAATCGAATCCAGGTCCAGAGCACTGGACAGCCATTAAGCACATTTTTAAGTACTTGAGAAGGTCTAAAGATTACATACTTATGTACGCTGGTAGTGAGTTAATTCCAATGGGATACACTAACTCAGACATTATGTCAGATAATGATTTAAGGAAGTCGGCGACCGGCCATCTCTTTACCTTGGGAGGTGGTGTTGTTAGTTGGAGGAGCATTAAGCATAAATGCACTGTAGACTCAACTACAGGAGCTGAGTATGTGGTTGCTTGTGAACCCGCATAGGAAGCTATTTGGCTCAAGAAGTTCCTTATGGAGCTCGAGGTGGTACCAACGTTGCTGTCACCTATTACTCTTTATTATGATAATAGTGGGGCAGTGGCTCAGTCCAATGAGCCAATGAACTGCGGGAAGAGAAAGCACTTAGAGCGAAAATATCATCTTATCCCAGATATTATTCAACGTGCAGATGTGACTGTCACCAAGATTGCCACCGCTGACAATCTTGCTGATTCATTTACAAAGGCCTTTCCACAGAAGGTCTTTGATCATCATCTAGATAATCTAGGTCTCAGATGCAGTCTTGTATGGTTGTGAGTGCAAGTGGGAGTTTGTTGGGTTTGTGCCCTCAAACCATTACTTTATGTATGAGACATTGACATTTTAATATATGGATATCAGCTTTACATTTTATAAGATGATTGTTTAATTCTTAAGTATCATAGTAGGTAATTCATATGTGTATGAGATGCATAAAAGTGATATATGAATTACTATTCTTTGATACTTAGAACTTGTCATAGTGGATGATGAGACTGGATCTCTCATCAAGTATACACTATAGCATGATTAATTACCATTGGATGGAGTAATGGATCTCAACCACTAGAGAGTGACTCTTAGTTAATATGCTAGTGCTTATAGTGCATTGATGGACCTGAGTTTTCCTATTGACACTCAAAACTGTCAAACAGTCGATAGGAACTCATAACTTGTATAAGGTATGTGTTCTCAATCTTGAGACGATTATGAACACAGACTGTTAATATCGCTGCTTTGACTTACCAATCGGTGAGCTCTACAGAAGATCAATACCTGGGTATCTTGGGTATGTCATGTTCATAGGATTGTGAACAGATATTGTAAAGATAGAATCTACCCTCTGATTCAGAGTAAGCATTCCCTTGAGAATATCAGCAAGTTGATTACTGAGAATTACAGTCTTGTTGATAAGTAGTTATCAACATGTTTGGTAATCATGAGAGGTGAATGGGACTCAAAAAATACAAGAAGTATTCATGATTCAGGTTGACTGTAACAGTTATCCGACAACCTAAATATGATAACTGATCAGTTGGTTAGTTTACAAGTCTAGTTACCGCTACGGATATGTTCTTTTACGTTGGAGTTCAGTTATCGTTTTATAGTGGAGTAAACGTTAACTGATCAGTTGATTAGTTTACTGATCAAAGAGTTTGGTAATGGGAATTAATAACTAATCTGAGCCAACAATAAATAGCCTTAGGCGGATCCACTCTTAGCTCCGCTAGGATGCTTGGAAAGGCACAAGAGGATTTTGTCATGACAGGTTTGATCGGTCGAATAGGTTTCGATCGATTGAAGTCTAGGCAGGTTCGAGCGATCGAAAGTAGTTCGAGCGATCGAAAGTAGTTCGATCGATCGAAGACACTTCGATCGGTTGAAGGTTAAAGTCGGTTTTGAAATTCTATAAATGGGGGCAGCTGCGTACAGGGTTTAATAATCGTCGTTTTTTTGATAAGAAAGTTGCAGAGAGTGTTTAGGATTTTTCCAAGCCTTCTTATCCTCCCGTTAGAGTTCCCACCATCTCTAGCCTCTTCGAGAAGCATTCATAGGAGACATAAGAGTGAAGACAACCTAGTGGAAGCTACTGCACCATCATGGAGAAAGAAAAAATCAAAATTGGGTTCAAGACCTGAGGTATAATTTCTTGTCCCCTTCTTATACGCATCTATATAATTAACGGGTAGTAGATCCGGGCATACCAATAAATTTTTGAAACTCAATCTTTCCACTGCGCGTTTAAAATAACTTTAAACTTGTTTTTCCATCACTTATAACTTTGCTAAAGGTTGAAAGGATTGGAATATGGTTGAAGCGTTATGGCTAAAGGTTGAGTGATGTCTTAGCAAAATTCTGTTGTTAGAAGGAATTCTGCTAAAGGGTCATTCGATCGGTTGAAGGGGGTCGTTCCACCGGTCCAAATGACCCCTGCATGAAACATTTTTCTACCCCTTCTGGAAATTATTTAAATATTTTGGTTGGTTCTTATGGTATCTTTAGGACCCCTTTCAACATAAATTCTTCAAAATAAAATTACAGTTTCAAATTTATATGGATTTTACAACTCGGAGGGCATTGTTTCCAAATATTTTGAATACTCAATGTTGTTTTAAGTTCCTTTTTTTTGGTGCTATAATTTTTTAATGAATTGGATGAGCCTTGGTGGTGTGCCATGTGTCCTATTTCCGCCCGTAGCGGGATGGGTTGTGACATATTCATTTACAACAAGGGTTAACTATAAAACTTTCTTCGAGTGAGACAGGCTCAGGCGCTCCCACGGCCTCAGTCCTCGCATTTCTTCTTTCCTTTCTTCTTCTCACCTTCAATGGACTAAATCTCCACTGCTCAGTTATATGCTGAGTGCACAATTCTTAACAAATGTATATGGAAATTCATGTTTGAAACATCTCAAAACACATCAAATAGTCTCTAAGGAGAGAGATGCATACTCATCTGGTATACCGGCAAGTCTTAAGTCTTAAACTACGATGCCAATGGTAAGTCCAAAGTTTGTTAACCATTGCACCCAACTGCTTTGACCAACATGATTTTCATACGTGTTCGCAAGTAAAATTAACATGCCTAAATTAACACATGAGTTTTGCCTGGATCCACATATCACTCTTGATATTCAAAGCATCCAAAATTTCCTATATAGCATAAGTTAATAATTCATACCTTAAGCTATAATTCTATAACTTCGAGAGAAGTACAAGGAGTCCAAATATATGAGGAATCTCCGATTACAAGTGAATCCTACGAGTTTTTATATATTTTTCAAGAAAACACAAAATTAGGATTTTCGTAAAAGTTTACAAAACCCGATCTAATAAGTATTAAAACATAGCTCTTACCTCAAAATGCAATTTTGGTTGAAAACTAATGGACAATCGATCTCCATTTTGTGTCGTGAAGTTTGAAGCACCAAATCTCCTTATCTCCCTTTCTCTCTCACTTTTGGTTTTGAGATATTTATGAAAATATCTCACCACCACTATTTATAGAAAAAACTCTCAGAATTTATGGTTAACTCCCCCACGAGTTCTCTAATCTTCCAATTATTCTTCAAAACGTCTAAAACGTCTAAGTTATCGTTTAATGAGTGAAAATCTATAAATTAAAAAAAATATATTTTCTAAGTTTCGTTTGGGTCCATAATTATGTCACAAAACTATTTCTGTGAAATTTCTAGATAACCTATCTTTTATGTAAAGTGTCATTTACATTATTATCAAATCTTCCAAATAGATCATAAACATGATCTAAACTATCAGTAAACATACAATACATGTATATTTACTATTCATGCAAATTAGGTAAAGTCAAATAACATTTATTTATATAAATGTCATTTAATCATACTAATTCCTCATTAATTACTAATGATGCCTAAATTTGGTTAACAGAGAATAAGAAGAATGAGATGAGAATTTGTACGTGGTTTGGCCCTATTAATGAAGAGACCTACATCCACGTTGTGTGTCGGAGCACTTGCGCTATGAAATTAATCAACTGGGGATCTTTGGTGAACCAACAATGGGACTGGAGCTACCAGTGACCGTCCGGGTATGTATATATGAGTAAATTAAACAAGACTGCAATTCTATCATGTAGGAATATTATCCCCCTTGAAGGGGGTGAGTGGTCTCTTTTATAGATATAAGTTACCTCCTCGTACAAGGTAAGTAATCTGATTAAGTAATACAATTTGATAGTGATTGATTAGCATGAATCATGGGAGTTTCCTAACTGGATTAGGAAAGAATCCCCTCTTTCCATTAGTCTTCTAGCATGCGTAGGAAACTATCTGGATTATACTGGAGATCGTCATTGGGCGTGACCAGGTGGCACCTATGACGAACCGAGTCCGTACAATGTCCCCGACCTATTGGTCGGGACCGGATAGTACCGGGTGAACCGCTCGGGTCGGCAGAGGCTAAGCCATTTACCTTCACTGAATATTTTTGTACATATCAGTTGACCCCCATTTTTGAGGCTAATGTGATTCTCATCTGATGAGGGTTAAAAGTTGTATAGCCTAGTATACCATCTGGGAAGTAGCCCGGGGAATTGCTCACGTCCAGATTGGCCGACACAACCGCTCGGGGTCTAGACCAATTAGTCAGCTCGAGGACCTAGGGTTGGTACTAGCCACGTGTCAAGGGGTGGTTGGTCTGGTCAGGATCCAATGAGACTGGTATAAATGTAACAGAACAGTTGCATCTTAACTAAACCATCACATCATGTATTTAATGCGCACTCCTTTTGAGGCATCGCTTGGGCAGCCCAAGGCAACAACTGGTGATTGTTTAGGCAGGAGCTTTGCTGGACTGTTGGATCTGAGTTCATCTAGACCATCCATGCCCTTTAGAAAAGAAGCACTTGGGCATTTTTACCACTTTTGCTATCCCTCTCCTGAACCTACCGAGTGCTCTAAAAGAAAAAAACATCTGGTCAAGACTTCTGAGCTCTTTTCTGCCCCTTTCACTTATAAGTCCTCATTCCCACATTCTTACAGTTCATTATACTCTTCTATCTCTTCTTTTCTATTTATTGCCAAGTGAAGTTAGAGAATAGGAATCCGCTAGGGCTTGCGAGGGAGTAGGATTTGTTCTTTCTCAGATTCATCCTCTTCTTTAGGTCAGGTAGTTCCCCCTCCTTGGTGGAATAGTTAAACCGATTGGGGAGTCTAGGCACAGTACTGACCGAGTATTACCTTACATTGAGAGCCTTGTATCTCCTGCCCTATAGGCTCTTAGCCTTACCCCCCTTGTACCTTAGGTTTGGGGCTTCTGACCCCTACTCAGGCCCCTACTTCTCCATCCTGCCGTAAGAGCTCTAGAAATGTGCCATTCCGGCTTCAACTCATCTTTTCCATCGAAAGATAAGTAATCTAGGTCAGGTACCCCGGACACCAGTTTAGACCCTCCTTCAGTGACTCCCTCAGACCACCATAGCGAAGGGAGGATTCCTACATGGGTATCTAATGAGGAGCTTGACTAGGGGCTTCAGGTAGCCTCTAGGTTACAGAGGTCAAGTGATGAGGCCTCGGTCTCTAGGAGTCCCAGTATGGTGTTCTCGTGCGAGGGAATTATTAGCAATCTGCTCGTCGATGACCTAGAGCTATTTAGGGACAAGTACGATAGTAGGGCACACCAGTGCTGGTTGAGATTTGTCACCTTTTACGAGGATGACTTTATAGTGGGCCTTCATCTTCCCCTCTACTCGGTCGCTCAGGACGTGTTGATTTACCTCGGGATTGCTCCCAAGTAACTTCCCCAACGGGTGGAGATTCATTATAGGGGCCATTCATCTTTGGTCCCAAGTCATCGGGTATGAGCTTACCCTTCAAGAGTTCTTCTGGACCCACCGGCCATTCCCACTACATGGGGAGGTCGGTTTCTTCTCTCTAGGGACCTAGCAGGGGAAAAAGATTATTGACAAGTGCCTAAGCAATGACAAGGGATAGAAGAAGAAGTTCTTCCATGTATCCATCCTCGGGCTATGTAAGGACACCTCGGTAATTCAGCTGAGGGCCTCTTGTGTAGGGAGGCTAAGGAGTAAGCTCCCATATTACATCTGCTCTTCATTCTACTTTGTTCTTTCTGTTGGACTAACTGAGGTGGTCCTTTTTGCAGTAGGAGCAACTGACTCGCCAAGTATTCCTAAGAAGTTCCAAGACAGGATCAGGGCTTTGGCTGAGGAACCGACCAACATCGCTACTGTATTAACCCAAATAAGTGATTGAAAGGTAACATATAAGCCCAGCCAGTCCTTCGAAGCATCTATTTTTGGCCCAATCATTGCGAGTACGTTCTTCATCTATTCTTTGAATTACCTTTCTGCTTGATTGGTTCCGTATGTAATTGATTTGTCTTTTCTTGGCTTTATAGAGATGGCTTCGAGAGTTATGGCTGCTCTGAAGGAGAAGGAAGTTGCCCTGGCCATACGGGCAGGGCAGAGGAGGAAAAGGCAGGGCCTCGCTGAGGGCCAATAACTAAAGAGGACTCGTCAGGGGCCCCGAGTAGAGAAGGAAGCAGTCAAGACATCAGCTCTTCGAGTTAATGTTGTTGCGCCCTTAAGGCACCCTACTAACGCCATACCGGTAGGGATGTCAACTCCTCGAGTTGAGGTCGATGCACCCTCTAGTCTAGATGACATCCCGACCGGGATCCCAATGGTGGAGACGACGGACGACGTCCGGGCGAGGGTCCGACCTGGGCTACTGTTGAGCCAAGGTGATAGGTACACCGAGTTGGTCCCCGTGACCTTGATTGGGTGGCTATATAGCATAAGCCACATGGTAAGTAACTTTATGCACATTTTTCTTTATTTTTCTATCCACAGGGAGTGATGGCTTCTATTTCTTTATTGCAGATCGGTTGCTTGGTGGCAGGGGCAAAGGCTTACCTGTTTGGGGTAGCCAAGAGACTTGCCATTACTGAGGCTGCCCTGTCTGCAGAGAAGGTAGCACGGGAGGCTTTTAACTTCTCCCTCGCTGTGGAGGAAGAAAAAATAAGTGCCGTAGCTCCTGGACTTAGGGGCAGTCTAAGAGGAATTGGCGGCCGAGCAGGCGGCCTCGAAGGATGTAAAATCCGAGAAGGCGATCGCAAAAGCTAAAAAGGTGGCTCTAAATAAGGTTGTCACCGCTCAGGAGGCAGAGGCGAAGGACGCGAAGGAAGAATTCAAGGCCGGATTCCTCTAGGGCTACACTGACCTTTCCTAGAGGGCGATCTCGGACCATCCAGATTGGGACCTCTCAAGCTACTCCTAGGCTGAGTCAAACTTCTAGAAGGACGAGGAGGTTGCTGAGGAGGCCCTTGCTGAGGCTGCCGGGGAAGAGGCTGAAGCTAACGCTGCCGGTGGAGAGGTCAGGAAGACTGATGATGTTGTGATCATCGTGGATGACCAGTAGTGATGTGTATATGTATCTTTATATATATACAAATATATATATTTAGGGAGGCTACTATAATTATCCCCCAAGCAATGTATTTTCCATGTTTAGTAATGAAAAAGGCCCACTGAGGTTACTTTTTGATATACAATCTACACTTGTACATTTTTGCTTATTTTTGTTTGCAATTGCATTTGTCCGACCAGTTGTTAGTCTTGTCAAAAACCCTACCTTAGTGAAAGGTATAAGACTATGACTGGTAGGGAGCATTTAGTCTTTTAGGGACATGTAGTGCTTTTAAATTTCCCAAGCCATTGATGGTTAGGAGATTTGCAAGTCTATAGGTCTCGCTCCCTGAGCCCTGTAGGCACCTAGGAATGTTCAAGGGTTAATTCTAAGTCCTATTAGTGCTCAGTGTGGTTTCTTATTTTAGTTGAATATTCCCCCTACCCCCTAAGCTTTTGCTAAGGTGGGCGTGTGCTGAAGAAATGACTGTAGGTAACTGACCTAGAATGTTGGTAGTTCTAGTGTCTTTTAAAGTTTTCTATCATCAGCCACCTAGAGGGATTTGCCCCCACCGTAGGTTATGGACCTAAGTGAAACCAATGTCTCGGGCATGATCTAGAGGTCTTGTGGTGCCTCGAGTGTGATCCTAATGTCTTTTTGGTGCCTTGGGTATGATTCTGAGGTCTTTTTGGTGCCGCGGGGGTCATCCCGAGGTCATTTTGGGGCCGTGAAACATTGGTAAGGAACATTCATTGCAAGATAAACATTTTATTTATTTAAAAAAAATTACTTGAAAAGGAGCTACAACTTGTGTAAAGAAAATCCTAACCAATATTGATCCCCACTTTACAAAAAGTACTTCCACAGATGCTCAACATTCCAGGGGTATGAAAGGTCCTGTCTATCCAGCGTCTGCAACCAGTAGGTTCCCAGTCAGTTAACCCGGGTAACTTTATATGGGCCTTCCCAATTTGGTCCCAATTTCCTGTGACTCAAAATTTTGGTAGATTGGTTTACTGCCTTAAGGACGAGGTCCCCGACCTGGAAACTGCAATCTTTTGAAGTACTGAGAGACCTGCTGCTTGTATGCTGCCACCTTTAGGTATGCTCGGTCTCTTTTTTCTTCTATCAGGTTAAGTTCCCCTCTGAGGGCTTCTTCGTTGCCTTGCTTGCTAAATTTTGCCACCTGGTGGGTTGGTAGTCTGAGCTCTGTGGGGACCACTACCTCGAAGCCATAGACGAGCGAGAAAGGTGTTTCTCTTATTACCACTCGGGGATTGGTACGGTGGCCTATAGAAGGGTTGGTAGTTCATCAGCCCAGAGTCCCTTGGCTTGTTCAAGCCAAGTTTTAATGGATTGTAGAATTGTTTAGTTTGTTACCTCGACTTGTCCATTTGCTTGAGGATACTCGGTAGAAGAGTAGTGATTTGATATTCCATAACCCAAGCAGAATTGCCTAAATACCGGTATGTCAAACTGTCTTCCATTATCGCTGACTAATACCTAGGGAATGCCAAACCTACTACGTATATTTTTTTCCACAAAACCTTCCATTTTCTTCTCAGTTATGGTTGCCAAGGGCTCGGCTTCGGCCCACTTGGTGAAGTAATCTACCGTGATGATGGTAAACTTAACTTAACCTTTTGCCATGGGGAGCGGTCCGACTATGTTGATGCCCCACTGAGTAAATGGCCAGGGGCTGAGGATCAGAGTTTGGGGCTCTGCTGGACGATTGATCATGTTCGCATGTCTCTAGCACATGTCGCATCACTTGAAATACTCCAAGGAATCCCAGACCATTGTGGGCCAGTAGTGGACTTACAGTAGTGCTCTACGGTAGAGGGCCCAACCTCTAACATGGTTTCCACATACCCCCTCATGAATCTCGAACAAGAGCTCTTGTACTTAGGCAGGATGGATGCATCGAAGGTAGGGGATGGAAAATCCCCTCTTGTAGAGTATGTTGTTAATGAGGTGATACCTTGCCGATCGGTATTTCACCCGCCGAGCTTCATCCTTCCTAGTTGGTAAGCTTCTGGTTGCGAGGAACATCTTAATAGGATCCATCTAGCTGGGTCCCAAGTCGATCGGGTCGACCTCTATGCCTCCCAAGTCGGACACACTGGGTTCAAGTAAGTACTCTTGACTCAAAAGACGATGCAAGGTGTCCTACCCAGTTTGCCTGTGTGTTATCTTTTCTTGGGACTTGCATGATGGAGAACCCTTGGAATTTTCTGACAATTAATCTAACAAGGGAAAAGTAGGTCACCATGTTGTCTTCCCGAGCTTCATACTCCTGATTGACTTAATTGGCAATGAGCTGGGAGTCGCTATACACTTAGACTTCTTGTGTATCCATCGAAATAGCCATTTGCAGCCCGACTAGTAGAGCTTCACATTCGGATTCATTATTAGAAGACTGGAATCTGAACCTCAGGGCATACTCCAGCTGGATCCCATCGAGTGCAGTCAGGATGATCCCTGCCCATTGCCCTGCTTATTGGAGGAACCATCTACGTAGAGCACCTAGGTCGGGGTGTTAGAATATAGCCCGAGCGATAACTCAGGTGGGTTAAAATCTTCGACTGGGTCTTCCGGATACATGAAGTCAACGAGGAAATCTGCTACTGCCTGCCTCTTGATGGTTGTTCTAGGTCTGTAGATGACTTCAAATTCTTCCAACTCTAGCGCCCACTTCATGAGTCTTTCGAATATTTCAGGTCAGTATAGAATCTTGCATAGAGGCTGATCCATTAGTACTACTATGACATGGGCTTGAAAGTATGGGCAGAGCCGTCGAGCCAAAGTTATGAGTACAAAGACGAGCTTTTCTACACGAGAATAGCGACTTTTTACACCCTGGAGGGCCTGGCTTGTGTAATAGACCGGGTACTGTATCCCGTGCTCTTTCCTGATCAGTACCGAGCTTACCATCGAAGGTTATACTACCAGGTAAAGAAATAATTCCTCTTTTGTACGAACATTGAGAGCAAGGGAGGCGACGCTAAGTACTGCTTGAGTGCCTGAAATGCCTCTTCATACTCCTCTGACCATTTAAAGGCTTTGCGGAGGATTTCGAAGAATGGCAAGCACCGGTCGGTCCCTTGGGATATGAATCTATCTAGTGCTGCCACTCGTCCTAGTAGGCTCTAAACCTCCATGGTAGACCTGGGTGACCGCCTGTTGATAATTCTTTGGATCTTCTCTGGATTGGCTTTGATTCCTCGTCGGCTGGCCAAGTGTCCCAGGAACTTGCTGGGCGAAACCCCAAAAGCGCACTTCGCCGGATTCAACCTCATCTTGAATTTTTTTAAGATGCTAAAAAGGCCCCGGCCAGGTGCTCGAGAGGGTTTGGCTCTTCCCGAATTTTGACCAGGAGGTCATCGACATACACCTCCATCATCTTTTTGATCAGATCTTTGAACATATGGTTGACCAGGTGCTGATAAGTTACCCTAGCATTCTTGAGATTAAAGGGCATCACCTTATAGTAGTAGGTTCCTTGGTCGGTGATGAAAGAAGTTTTCTCTTCATCGCAAGGATGCATTCGAATCTGATTGTACCCGGAGTATGCATCCATGAAGGAGAGAAGTGAGTGACAAGCCATGAAGTCTACAAGGAGGTTTATCCTGGGTAGTGGATAATAATC
This sequence comes from Hydrangea macrophylla, assembly GCA_033977485.1. Taxonomy (NCBI): domain Eukaryota; kingdom Viridiplantae; phylum Streptophyta; class Magnoliopsida; order Cornales; family Hydrangeaceae; genus Hydrangea; species Hydrangea macrophylla. The sequence goes on along the minus strand of CM066988.1, from coordinate 55,909,889 downwards.
CTTGGGACAGGCCTTGTTGAGGTCGGTAAAGTCCACACACATCCTTAACTTGCTATTGCTCTTCTTGACTAACACCACATTGGCCAACTAGTCGGAGTATAGCACTTTTTAGATCGACTTTGCTTTGAGGAGCTTTTTGATATCCTCGTATATGACAAACTTTTTTAAGGCCATTCCCCTCCTCTTTTGCTTGACCAGGCGGTGGCTCGGGTCAACGTTGAGTCAGTGAGACATGACCCGAGGATCAATTTGAGGCTTGTCCTTGTGGCTCCAAGTAAATATGTCTTGGTTTTGCCTTAGAAAGTGGACTAGCCTTTCCCTAAGATCTGGCTCTAGGAATGTGCCGATGCTGACAGACCGATCGGGGAATTCGGGGTCTAACACCACTTGGTTGAGTTCTATAACTGGGCTTACTCCATCCCTAGTGTCCCTTGGGTCTATCTCCTGAACGTTTAGCATTTCTGAAATTGCCTCCCTATATAAAGAACTACATAGCAACTCTGGGCAGTGGCCTGATCTCCCCTCAGACTCCCCGAACCCTGTAGGGTCAGGGACTTGATGGTTAGATTGTATGTAGACACAAATGCTCTGGCTTTGTTGAGTGTCAGCCTCCTGAGGATAACATTATAAGCTGACAGGGCCTCCACCACGAATAAGTTAGCGAGCACGGAGGTCTACTGTGGGTAGGTTCCCATTAGAATGGGGAGCTAGATCATCCCAAGTGGTTATGTGCTTGATCCATTGAATCCTACCAAGGGGGTGGCCACTTGTCAAAATCGGTCCCTGGATATCCCAAACTGATTGAAAGCTGAGGCGAACAGCATGTCTGAGGAGCTACCTGTGTCTATGATCACTCTCTTCACCATATAATTGGCTATAGAGAGCGTTACCACCAGTGGATCATCTTGGGGGTAGTGCAGGTCTCGGACATCATCGGACGAGAAAGTCAGGACATCATTCGATGGGGCGTTGGTGGGTTGGACTTGCAAGACATCCGCTCGAGACGCCCGAGCATGCCTCTTCCAAACCGAATGTGAGTCTCCTCTGCTCGATGTTCCCCCAGAGACCACATTGATATGGCCGAGGGGTTATTGCTACTTGGGAGCTCGGGTATCTTACCTCCGTTGTCTATCCGCGGTGACAAATTCTGCTAGATGGCCCTGCTAGATGAGTTTTTTTATGGCAATTTTGAGCTTGAAATAGTCCTCCGTAACATGGTCGTGATCTTTATAGTACCAGCAATACTTGTTTCGGTTCCTCTTCTTGAGCGGAGTCTTCAGCTTGGTGGACTTCTTGAGCAACCTTTGTGTCTCAGTAGCTACCATGACCTCTTGGATGGGCCGGGAGAGTGGTGTGAAGGCGATCGGGGTCTGCTCCCGAGCTCCTCGTTGCTGATTTTGTTTTTATTTCTTTCCCGAGCCTTTTTCTGGAGCCTGCCATTTTCGTTTGGCTCCTGGGAAATCATCTTCTGAGAAGTTTGCGCATTTAGACTTTAAGAACTCCTCAGTGTTGATATATTTCTCGACCGTCTCCGAGAGTTTCACCAAAGTTGTCGATCGGTTGCAGTGGAACGACGTGGCAACCTTAGTGTTCTGGACTCCCGAGCAGAAGGCTATGATTGCGACCATCTCATTCAGATCATGGATCTGGAGCTTCTGCTAGTTGAACAGGTCGACGTTTTCCTTCAACGACTCTCTTTTTTGCTGCTTGACTGTAACACCCTGTATTTTATTTTCATTAATATTGCATTTCATTTCTATGAGTATTTGTTTTCATTTCTTTTTGATATATGTATCTGGGGTCAAATTGTAATTTCCATAAATACAGAAAAATGTTTTCTATGGTTTCAAAATCGATATCTATATTTTTGTACAAACCGGGAATTTATTTCCTACACTAATAAATCTTCTATATTTTTATTTTCAACCCGAAAATACCAGTTCAGGTTTTAAATCTGCGTCTATTTCGCGTCTTGGGTGTGGGAGCACGTGAGCTCAACCACACCGTGCATTTTCCACTTGTTGCTTAGAGGCCACAACAGTGAATTTATATATATGTGTATCAGTGTCTCTCTCTCACTCACAGACTCCCATTCTCTCCCTATTCTCTCAATCTCTATCTCAATTCTCTCTACTCTCTCAAGATCACACACGCACATACAGATTATATAATATATATACATACACACATACATAGTTATATATATATATATATATATCAAGATCAAGAGGAAGAACGGAGGAGTAATTTCTAACGACAGATTATTCGGCGGAATTCTCGGTCTCAAATTCTCTGTTTAATTAACCTCTGTGAATAATTTAAACTCACTCACAATGTTTATATATGTATAATTCAGTGTATATGTGTGTGTATATGTGTATATATATGTGATACACCATGGAAGCTTAAAATTGGAGTTTTGTAAAACTCAACCAAATTCAATTCCGTGAATTGATTATGGAAGATCTTTGTCCCAGTAGGCTACGGTTCAAATCCTACGTTTTAATTCATTCATATTGCGACGTACCTTTAATTTAAAGTTTTGACACCCTTACTTTAATCGCGAATATCTAGAGATACAATCCGTATTAGTTAAAATTGATAGCGTATTTGTAATCTACACGGAAAATCGAAGAGATTCATATATTACATGTCTCGGTTGAAACAGAATCTGAAAATGGGTCTGTAACAGCTTTCAAAATTGAAAACAGGGGAAAAAAACGAAGAAGATGACATTCTGCAACAACTCGTGCGCGCGACCTGCTCGCGCGGCCCGCTCGCGGGAACCATTCCCTCCTTCGCTCGCGCGACCCGTCCTCCCCCTTCGCTCGCGCGACCAGCTCGCGCGACACCCCCTCTCCCTCGCTCGCGGGATCCGCTCGCGCGAGGTGGCAGTTTTGGCAGTTTGTATAATTTTTGGTAAGGGACTGTTTGGAAAATGTTTTGGGAAATTTCAAGGAACTGTTTGGAAAATATATTGTTTTAAAGGTCTATGTTTTAAGAATTGTACGAACAAAAACAACTAAGGCCGAAATTTATGCTCGTACGATTATCCGGCTTTGTGATTAATTAATAGTGTTATTTATGAAACATTGACATACATATTAGGGTCGAGGTTGTGTCAACATGCATGTGTGTGAGAAAAGGTGAAAAGAGTAAAGAGTGGCGGTCTGGTGTGCGACCTCAATATCAATCTGATATTATTCCTGGTATTGGAGGCGACAGTGTTGAGTTACGGCTTAGATATCGATCGGATATTATTCCTGGTATCTAGGGCGCTTGTTTCGGATATCGATTGGATATTATTTCTGGTATCCGAAATGATGGTATTGAGTTACGGCTTAAATATCGATCGGATATTATTCCTGGTATCTAGGGCGCTTGTTCCGAATATCGATCGGATATTATTCCTGGTATCCGAAATGATGGTATTGTGTGCGGATTAGATATCAATCGGATATTATTCCTGGTATCTGAAGCGTTGGTATGATGTGCTGTTTTGGATATCGATCGGATATTATTCCTGGTATCTGAGGTAATGTTTTGGTTGAGTCGATTTTTGTTGAGAGAAAAGAATTAGAAAGATGAGATGTTACATTGTTCATGCACGGTAGCATATTTATTGCTTACTTTATTCCCCCGTGACTTATGTTGGAATTGGAACCTTGAATCTATTGCTTTTAAAGTTATTTTGCACCGTTGTTTATTTGCTTATATATACATTGCGAGCAATTGTTTATTTTGCTAACCAGCTTTCATAAGCTGACGGCGTCGATGCGTCCTGGAATCTATGTCCAGATTTTCAGGGTCAGGAGCAGCCAGGGTATTTCGACTATGCTAGTTAGAGGCAGGGGACTTTCCAGGAGGCTGCTTTATATTTCCTATGTCTTTTATTTTGGAGTTATAATAGACCTTATGATAGATTTGTATAAGGCGTTTTGTGCCTAAGATTATGACTGCTGTAATAGTTTAGTAAGTTTGAATTTTCAGAGTTTATGTTTATTAGTATCCTTTGCTCTAGAAATGCTGTTAAGATATTTGTTGCAGGGACAATTGGTCATACTCACTTGTCACGACCTATGAGTCCATATAGGAAATTAAATGCTTTCCTGAATTATGTTACGTCGGGGCATGACATGCTTTTTGGTATCAGAGCCAGGTTATGGCTCGACCAATTGTCCAGGACACCTAGGATCTCCTGTTAAGATAGAATTAAGATAAGATGGTTCGACTTCATTCCGTATTTAGTCGCTTTCTATCGTTTAGAATTTTCTTTCTTCCCGAGAGTTTGACCGTATTTCGTTGATTGATGGATAGGTACCGTTCTCTCGATCAGATGGCTGGAATAAATCTCAGGAATTCTCCCGCTATTGAAGATGCACCCCCGGTAATAGATCCAACTGGAATGTTTGAGGCTTTTGTAAGAAGATTGGAGAGGGTTAGTGATCAGAATGCAAGGAACAATAATCAGAATGGGAATCATAACGGGAATGGGAGGCAAGCCCACCAGACTAGAGACAAACTTCTCAAGGAGTTTCACGCTCTGTGACCTGAGTATTTTGCTGGGACTGATGAACCCTGGCAGGCGGAAGAGTGGCTACGCCAGATGGAGCGTATCTTTGAGACCATAGAGTGCACGGATCTGGAGAAGAAGCGTCTAGCTATCTTATGCAGCGGCTGATTGGTGGGATGCTGAAAAGGCGACCATAGGGGAAGAAACTGCAAGGAGAATGTCGTGGGTGGTGTTTAACGAAAGATTTCTCGAGAAGTATTTTCCTGAGGAAGAGAAGGACAAGAGAGAGAAAGAGTTTATGGAGTTAACTCAAGGGAATCTGACTGTCCGAGAGTACACTACTCGATTTGAGCGTCTGTCTCGCTTTGCTCCACATATGGTGGACACACCCTAGAGGAAAATCAAGAAGTATCACCGGGGTCTCAACTTGTCTCTTCGACATCTGACTATGGGGCATTTGGGCCAGTCATTTGAAGCCCTGGTGAGATTGGCTACGGGGTTGGAGAATGATGGTTGTCAGAATTCAAAGCCATTTGGAAATCGACCTCCGCAGAAGGGTTATTCTGGACCAAAACCAGGGTACCCTCAGGGACAGAAAAGGACCTGGGATGGAGGGAAGAAACCTCAACAGACACAAGCAGTACAACAGTATCCGCCTCGAACAACAGTAGGGAACAACAACAATAACTGCTTCAATTGTGGTCATCCCGGTCACCGAGCTAAACATTGCAGACTGACTAGGCGTGTTGATCATCCGGGGATTGTGTGCTATAATTGTGGCATGCCAGGTCACATAAGTCCAGAATGCAAGGCTCCTAGGAGAGGCAATTACGATCAGCAAGGACAGGCCGGCCTGAATGCTGTTATTCCCGAGGCTGCTGGTTATAAAGAAACAGGGTATGAAGGAGGTGCTTATGAGGAGGGACTGCCTGAGCAACGAGTAGTGGAAGGTACTCTAGCCTTGTTTAACTCTCATGTTAAAGTTTTATTTGACATGAGTGCTACACATTCCTTTATATCTGTTAAGACTGTTCGGAAGTTGGGTATAGTATCGCAACGTTTAGAGGAAGCTTTGAGTGCTGTCTCGCCCTTAGGGACCACCGTCAAGTTATTACATGTATGTAAGGATTGTCCTCTACGGTTAGGAGACCGTGAACTTTTGGCAAAGTTGGTGGTTCTGTCGATGAAGGAGTTCGATATAATCCTGGGAATGGATTGGCTCGAGAAGAATCATGCAAAGTTGGATTGTGCAAGGAAGAAGATCACATTTGCGGACAATGGGAATCGACTCTTTGATTTCCAATGTAACCCTTCAGGTGATATGTTCCTCACCAGATGCCTAGCAAACATTGAGGTTGTCAGTGCAGAGGTGACAGTGTCATCAATACCGGTGATCAAAGAGTTCGAGGAAGTATTCCGAGATATTTCAGGATTACCACCTGAAAGGGGCATAGAATTCTGTGTGGAATTGGTGCCAGGCACTCGACCTATAACCAAGGTTCCCTACAGGATGGCCCCTACAGAGTTGTTGGAGCTGAAGGAACAAGTTCAAGAACTTGAGTAGTTGGGTTTTGTTCGTCCAAGTACTTCACCCTGGGGAGCACTAGTGTTATTCGTGAAGAAGAAGGATGGGTCAATGAAGTTGTGTATTGACTACCGAGAACTGAATAAGGTTACTATCAAGAATAAGTATCCTTTACCTAGGATAGACGATCTGTTTGATCAGTTGCAAGAAGCCACGACCTTTTCTAAGATTAACCTACGGTCAGGGTATCATCAGTTGAGGGTGCGGAAGGAAGACATACCCAAAACTGCTTTCAGGATGAGGTACGGACACTATGAGTTCTTAGTGATGCCATTTGGGATGACGAATGTTCCGACTGTGTTTATGGACTTGATGAACAGAGTATTTAAGCCATACTTAGATCAGTTCGTTATTGTCTTCATCGATGATATTTTGATCTATTCGAAGTTAGAGGAAGAGCATGAACAGCATCTACGGATCGCGTTGCAGATTCTCAAGGATCACCGCCTGTATGCTAAATTTAGCAAGTGTGAATTCTGGCTTCAGGAAGTTAAGTTCCTCGGGCATGTGATCTCACAATAAGGAATCGCATTTGACTCCTCAAAGACCGATGCAGTGGCGAATTGGACTCGGCCGACCAATGCTACAGAAGTTATAAGTTTTCTGGAATTTACCGGTTACTATCGGAGATTTGTAGAGGGTTTCTCAAAGATAGCAGCCCCGTTAACTGGTTTGACCAAGAAAGATTTGAAGTTTGAATGGGCTGATAAGCATGAACGCGCTTTTCTAGAATTGAAAGAGAGATTGACAACAGTATCAGTACTTGCAATACCAAAGGATGGTGGGAAGTTCACCATTTTTAGTGACGCCTCGTATCAAGGATTGGGATGTGTCCTTATGCAAGACGGGAAGGTCATAGCCTATGGCTCACGACAGTTGAAGCCAAATGAATTGAATTACCCAACTCATGATTTGGAACTGGCAGCAGTTGTGTTTGCGCTCAAGATCTAGAGACACTACCTCTATGGGGAGAAGTTTGATTTGTTCTCGGACCACAAGAGCCTTAAGTATTTGTTTACTCAGAAGGAGTTGAACATGAGGCAACGTCGGTGGATGAAGCTGATTAAGGACTACGACTTTACATTAGAGTACCACCCTGGTAAGGCTAATGTAGTCGCTGACGCCCTAAGTCAGAAACCTCAAGTAATGATTGCTTTTTTGATGATGAGGGAATGGAAAGCTTTAGAGACAATCGCAGAATTTGATATGCAGATTTCTGAGGGAAGTGTCGGGCAACACTTTGGATGCCTCGTAGTACAACCAACACTTGTGAGTCGAATTATCGAGGCCCAAAATGAAGACGAGAAATTTCAAGCATGGTTCGTCAAGATGTCAGAAAAGGACCCTACAGGATGGAAGGTTGGGACCGATGGAGGATACAGATGTCGAGGTAGATTGTGTGTGTCGGATTCAGGGGACTTGAGAAAAGATATTCTCGAAGAAGCACATAAATCGAGACTGACAGTACACCCAGGAGGAACAAAGATGTATAAAGATCTGAAGAGAAACTTTTGGTGGGAAGGGATGAAACGAGAAGTAGCCGAGTTGGTGTCTAAATGTTTGACTTGTCAACAAGTGAAGGCCGAACATCAGAGACCCTCGGGATTGTTACAACCCCTGCCTGTTCCAGGATGGAAGTGGGAACACATAACTATGGATTTTATGGTTGGATTACCCCGATCACAACAGAATCATGTCGCAATTTGGGTAATTGTGGATCGTCTGACGAAGTCTGCACACTTCATCACGTACAATATGACTTACCCAGTAGAAAGGATGAGTCGAATATATCTACAGCAAGTGGTGAGACTGCATGGTGCGCCTGTGTCTATTGTATCAGACCGCGATGCACGTTTTACCTCAGGATTTTGGGAAAGTTTACGGAAGGCTATGGGAACTTCGCTCAAGATGAGTACTACTTTCCATCCTCAGACCGATGGACAGACCGAGCGTGTTAATCAGATTATGGAAGATATGCTGAGAGCTTGTGCAATCGATTTTGAAGGATCTTGGGAAACGCACTTACCGTTAGTTGAATTTGCGTATAACAACAGTTATCACTCGAGTATTGGGATGGCACCATTGGAAGCCTTGTACGGACGGCCATGTCGATCTCCGTTGTGTTGGGCTGAAGTGGGAGATACAGAACTTTTGGGACCAGATTTGGTGAGAGAAACCAATGAGAAGATTTCACTGGTCAAAGAAAGAATGAAAACTGCACAGAGTAGGCATAAGAGTTATGCGGATCGACGTCGAAAGGATTTGGAGTTCAGTGTCGGAGATCATGTACTCCTTAAGGTTTCACCTGTTCGGGGAGTAGTGCGTTTTGGTCAGAAAAGAGGAAAGTTGGCACCTCGTTTCATCGGACCGTTCGAGGTTCTGGAGCGTGTTGGGAAAGTGGCTTATCGACTCGCGCTGCCGCCAAAGATGTCTGGTGTTCATAATGTATTCCATATCAGTATGTTGAGGAAATACATTCGGGATCCCTCACATGTAGTAAATTTTGATGATATTGAGACAAGTCAGAATGTTGTCTACAAGGATAGACCCGTGAGGATTCTTGACCAGAGTATCAAGAAGCTGAGGAGAAGAGACGTTCCTTTAGTTAAGGTTCAGTGGAGGCATCATGACGAGAGAGAAGCATCGTGGGAGTTAGAGTCAGACATGAGGACTAGATATCCCGAGTTGTTTCAGGACTAGTTAGCTCAGATTTCGGGGCGAAATCTCTGTTAAGGTGGGTAGAGTGTAACACCCTGTATTTTATTTTCATTAATATTGCATTTCATTTCCATGAGTGTTTGTTTTAATTTCTTTTTGATATATATATATGGGGTCAAATTGTAATTTCCATAAATACAGAAAAATGTTTTCTATGGTTTCAAAATCGATATCTATATTTTTGTATAAACCGGGAATTTATTTCCTACACTAATAAATCTTCTGTATTTTTATTTTCAACCAGAAAATACCAGTTCAGGTTTTAAATCTGTGTCTATATTGCGTCTTGGGTGTGGGAGCACGTGAGCTCAACCACACCGTGCATTTTCCACTTGTTGCTTGGAGGCCACAACAGTGAATTTATATATATGTGTATCAGTGTCCTTCTCTCACTCACAGACTCCCATTCTCTCCCTATTCTCTCAATCTCTATCTCAATTCTCTCTACTCTCTCAAGATCACACACGCATATACAGATTATATAATATATATACATACATAGTTATATATATATCAAGATCAAGAGGAAGAATGGAGGAGTAATTTCTAACGACGGATTATTCGGCAGAATTCTCGGTCTCAAATTCTCTGTTTAATTAACCTCTGTGAGTAATTTAAACTCACTCACAATGTTTACATATGATTAATTCAGTGTATATGTGTTTGTATATGTGTACATATATGTGATACACCATGGAAGCTTAAAATTGGAGTTTTGTAAAACTCAACCAAATTCAATTCCGTGAATTGATTATGGAAGATCTTTGTCCCAATAGGCTACGGTTCAAATCCTACGTTTTAATTCATTCATATCGCGACGTACCGTTAATTTAAAGTTTTGACACCCTTACTTTAATCGCGAATATCTAGAGATACAATCCGTATTAGTTAAAACTGATTGCGTATTTGTAATCTACACAGAAAACCGAAGAGATTCATATATTACATGTCTCGGTTGAAACAGAATCTGAAAATGGGTCTGTAACAGCTTTTAAAATTGAAAACAGGGGAAAAAAAACGAAGAAGATGACATTCTGCAACAACTCTCGCGCGCGGCCCGCTCGCGCGAACCATTCCCCCCTTCGCTCGCGGGACCCGCGCGCGCGACCCATCCTCCCCCTTCGCTCGCGCGACACCCCCTTGCCCTCGCTCGCGAGGTCCACTCGCGCGAGGTGGCAGTTTTGGCAGTTTGTATAATTTTTGGTAAGGGACTGTTTGGAAAATGTTTTAGGAAATTTCAAGGAACTGTTTGGTAAATATATTGTTTTAAAGATCTATGTTTTAAGAATTGTACGAACAAGAACAACTAAGGCCGAAATTTATGCTCGTACGTTATCCGGCTTGTGATTAATTAATGGTGTTATTTATGAAACATTGACATACATATTAGGGTCGAGGTTGTGTCAACATGCATGTGTGTGAGAAAACGTGAAAAGAGTAAAGAGTGGCGGTCTAGTGTGCGACCTCAATATCGATCGGATATTATTCCTGGTATTGGAGGCGACAGTGTTGAGTTACGGCTTAGATATCGATCGGATATTATTCCTGGTATCTAGGGCGCTTGTTTCGGATATCGATTGGATATTATTCCTGGTATCCGAAATGATGGTATTGAGTTACGGCTTAGATATCGATCGGATATTATTCCTGGTATCTAGGGCGCTTGTTTCGGATATCGATCGGATATTATTCCTGGTATCTGAAATGATGGTATTGAGTGCGGCTTAGATATCGATCGGATATTATTCCTGGTATCTGAAGCGTTGGTATGATGTGCTGTTTTTGATATCGATCGGATATTATTCCTGGTATCTGAGGTAATGTTTTGGTTGAGTCGGTTTTTGTTGAGAGAAAAGAATTAGAAAGATGAGATGTTACATTGTTCATGCACGGTCTCATATTTATTGCTTACTTTATTCCCCCGTGACTTATGTTGGAATTGGAACCTTGAATCTATTGCTTTTAAAGTTATTTTGCACCGTTGTTTATTTGCTTATATATACATTGCGAGCAATTGTTTATTTTGCTCACCAGCTTTCATAAGCTGACGGCGTCGATGCGTCCTGGACTCTATGTCCAGATTTTCAGGGTCAGGAGCAGCCAGGGTATTTCGACTATGCTAGTTAGAGGCAGGGGACTTTCCAGGAGGCTGCTTTATATTTCCTATGTCTTTTATTTTGGAGTTTTAATAGACCTTATGATAGATTTGTATAAGGCGTTTTGTGCCTAAGATTATGACTGGTGTAATAGTTTAGTAAGTTTTAATTTTCGGAGTTATGTTTATTAGTATCCTTTGCTCTAGAAATGCTGTTAAGATATTTCTTGTAGGGACAATTGGTCATACTCACTTGTCACGACCTACGAGTCCATATAGGAAATTAAATGCTTTCCTGAATTATGCTACGTCGGGGCGTGACATTGACATTCAGCAGTTGAATATTTGGCTATGGTTGGCCAATCATACCTATGAACTGACCAACAAATAGCATGCTAAGCTCCTTGAAGTCATTAATCGATCGGGGCTTTAGCGAGTGGAACCACTATAAGGCTAGTCCCTTGAGGGTACTGGGGAAGGCCGGGCAGAGTAGTTCATCAAAAATTGGTCATTAGTGCCATCTGAGCCTTATAAGTTCGGACGTGGTCGATCGGGCTTTTAGATCTGTCATAAGAATCAAGATGAGGCTGCTTGAATTTGTGTGGGATCGCAATGTGAACGGTGACTCGGTCTCAGTATTGGTATAGTCACGACTCTATTTTTGAATCAACTTCTCGACTTGCTTCTGCAGGTCATTGATGCTAGCTTCAACATCCTCCCGACCGGTATCGGTCTGGTAGGTCGGGTCGGATGATGAGGCTTCTTCTTCAAAGTGCGCCATCCTCAGGGATAGGGCTCAGCTATGACTCTGATCGATCATATGCCTAAGTTTGCTACGGCTCTTAGCTACGCGGTCCTTAGCCGATTCCTAGTTCCCTCGCGCATTTCCCTCCCCTCTGGCCATAGACCTGTTATTGATGATCTCTCTAGCATCCCCCGTGCAATTCGGGTTGTCCAGGGCACGTTGTCGGGTCTGTATGGGGGCCCGACCTTGCTCTCCGATCAAGGGTATGCTAGAGTAGTATGGGCTCATCGTCAGATTTGTATGGGTTCTCGACTGCACTCATCGTTCCTGTGAGGTATAGTTGCTTGAGGGGGCTTATTCTATTGGGCCAACAGAGCTTCGATTTGCATATGCGCCTAGCGCTAACCTTCCAGAAGCTGTGTAAGGGCCGCGGTGATCTACTCTGAGGTCATGGAAGCCGCCGGTTGCCCGGCCTATGAATTCGCCTGACCTGTTGGTGAATCAGTTTTCTTACCCTTCTTCAGCGGCATGGTGATTAGTCAAAAGATTTGTTTATCTTGAGAAATCTGTCGAATTCCCACAAACGGTGCCAAACAGATGATGCCTAAAAATGGTTAAGAGAGAATAAGAAGAATGAGACAAGAATTTGTACGTGGTTCGGCCCTATTAATGAAGAGACCTACGTCCACATTGTGTGTCAGAGCACTTGCACTATGGAATTAATCAACCAGGGGTCTTTGGTGAACCAACAATGGGACTAGAGCTACCAGAGACCGATCGTGTATATTTATATGAGTATATTAAACAAGAGTGCGATTCTATCATATAGGAATGTTGTCTTCCCTAACGGGGGTGAGTGGTCTCTTTCATAAATACAACAGACCTCCTCATACAAGGTAAGCAATTTGATTAAGTAATAAGAAGAATGGTTAAGAGAGAATAATAAGAATGAGACAAGAATTTGTGTATGGTTCGGCCCTATTAACGAAGAGACCTACGTCCACATTGTGTGTCGGAGCACTTGCACTATGGAATTAATCAGCCAGGGGTCCTTGGTGAACCAACAATGGGACTGGAGCTACCAGAGACCGACCAGGTATGCATATATGAGTATATTAAACAAGAATGCAATTCTATCATATAGGAATGCTGTCTCCCCTAATTGGGGGTAAGTGGTCTCTTTTATAAATACAACAGACCTCCTTGTACATGGCAAGTAATCTGATAAACTAATACAATCTGATAGGGATTGATTAGCACGAATCATGGGAGTGTCCTAACCGCATTAGGAAACAATCTCATCTTTCCATTAGTCTTCTAGCCTACGTAGGAAACTGTGTGGATTATATTGAAGCTCATCATGGGGCATGGTCAGGTGGCACCTGTGACGAACCGAGCTTGTACAGTGTCCCCATTCTATTGTCAAGACCGGGTGGTACTGGGCGAACCGCTCGGGTCGACGGAGGCTAAGCCTTTTACCTTCACTGGATATTTTTGTACATATCAATTACCAAATTCTAGTGTCCTCAATTGACACCCACCATTGACCCACGGTCAACCTCATCCACAGTTATCAATTAATATTAATAATTCTCATCGTTTAACTATGCATTTTAAAATGAGTGTATTTTCCGGGATGGGGTTTGACACGTAGGAACTTGGAAGGCCATAGGCAATGTTTTTAAAACCAGACTATTCATCGAACTGGAAAAAATGATGGGGATACAAATTAGCTGTTCAACCGTTGGGTGAATCGGAATCAAACCGTGACATTATAATTATATAATAATTATATTTAATATTTATATAAAAATATAAATAATGCTATAGAAATAAAGCACATAAAAATATGTATATATATGTTAACAAACAAACCACTACTATTTCAAACATTAAAGCTCATCAATTCCAAAATAGAAAGTAGTACTCGAATAACTATTGTACGTATTTCTTGCTATCAATCTAAGTTTTGACTTGGTCAAAGTGAATTTTGAGTTTAAAGGAAGAGTAAAATTTCAGGCACACCCATTTCCACAACCTCACCCCCCACAATCTGATGTGGCAACAATGTAGTGGGAGTATTATATGTGAGGTTGTGTTAAATGGTGGGTCTCATCCCACTACATGGTTGACACATCAGGTTGTGGGGGGTGAGGTTGTAGAAATGGGTGTGCCTGAAGTTTTACTCTTAAAGGAATGAGTTTGAACAAATTGACATTATGACACTTAAAGAGGGGTAGAGAGAGGGGAAGTAGATTTGAGGTCGGTGTATAGCAAATGAGGGGTAGAGAGAGGAGAAAAAGGATGTGATTTTGTGACTATCTAAAACCCAAGAAGCCTTAAATTCTAACTAATTTATTTTAAAAGTCATTAAAAATATTGACTGATTTTGTTTGGTTTTTCAAATAGTAATTTAGTAACTATGTAAGGAACCATTTGCGGCCCCTTTTACTCTTTTTTTTGCCTCCTTTACTTCTCTGTTTTTCCCGCTTCTTTTCCTTCTTCTCGCCTGTTTTGGACTCACTTTCAGCCTCTCTTCCCTTATATAATGGGTAGTTCAGTAGAGGAAATGGAAATGGATGAATTGTAATGATTTGCTTTGAGTTGTGGCTTGCAACCAGTAAATTGCATTTGTTTCCTTTTACCTCTTCTTATTTTCCTCTGATTTCGTTCTTCTATTTATTTTCTTCATAATTCCATTGCTTGTTTACTGTTGATTTGGATCGGGTCTTTACATTTGGTATCAGAGCTAACTCATATCACCATAGGAGAACCTTCACACCCATCAAGTCTCGTTTGGAAGTGAAGATAGATTCACAAATGGAGCAATTGAAGCGTGACCTAGAGCAGAGCATACAAACCAATCTGCAGAAGATTCTGGCAATAGAGATTCAACAGGCAATGGCACAATTTTACATATCTTCAACATCCAATATGGTTTCTTCTACCAAATCCAAACCACCCGAACCATCTACTACCATCATCTGCATCTCTATACCCAAAAATCCATCCACAGACTACCCAATAACTCAATTATCAGCACCCTTAATTTCACATTCACCAGCAACACAACCTCCTCAAATTTCAATTCCATTCATTCCTTCCAAAATTTTACTAGAAGCAAATCAAACACCCCATAAACCTCGGCATATACCCCCTTTCTCCATCTCTAATTACTTTGAGCCACTAATTTTTCACAATTTGCAACCTACCTTACCTTCAACTCAGCTCCCATTCGATCCCAACAGTTCCTTCCCAACACATATGAACTCTCTCTCACCTTACAGCCCTGGAGCTCACAACCGAACACCTAAACTGAATTTCCCATCCTATAGCTACTTCAAATACTACTATATTCCAAAAAAAGAAGAAGAAGAAGAAGAAGAAAGTGAACCAGATTCAAGCTTGAGGTCAAGCTTGCTTGCATGGGGATGGATTGTAAGGAACCATGTGCAGCCCCTTTTACTCTTTGGTTTCCCTCCTTTACTTCTCTGTTTTTCCCGCTTCTTTTCCTTCTTCCCACCTGTTTTGGGACTCATTTTCATCCTCTCTTCCCCTATATAAGGGGCAGTTCAATATAGGAAATGGCAATGGATGAATTGTAATATTTTGCTTTAAGCTGTTGTTTACAACTAGTAAATTGCATTTATTTCCTTTTACCTTTTCTTCTTATTTTCCTCTGATTTCATTCTTCAATTTGTTTTCTTCATAATTCCATTGCTTGTTTATGGTTGATTTGGATCGGGTCTTTACAGATTATCTAAAAGCCAAGCATCAAAACCTTCTCCTATTGTAAAGTTTGTATATCTATTTGTATATATATGAGTGCTTTGAAATAAAAAAATTTTGTTTATCTATGGAATTGTACGACTCTTCAGATATTAGAACTTAAATTATTCCATCTGTCCCTTAAAAATAGTCCACATTTTCTCTTGGGGATGTCCCAAAATTATTGTCCACTTTCTTAAATTGGTATACAATTTTACTTACGAAGTACTTTATAAAACTACCTTTCTTGAAATCGACATTAAGAAAAAACTAAAAAAGTTATTGTAATGATTAGGGCAATTGTGAAAAGTATGTGTAGATTTTTTTCATTCCCTTATTCCAAAGAATGGACTATTTTTAAGGGACAGATGGGGTGTTAAGGTTCGCATACATATGGACATATATGTATTGAAACACGAAGGACTATAGTTTGATTTTAATTTGATACTTACAAAATGAATCTATACAATTGGAAGATAAGAAGGTTTAATTACCATTGAGAAGAAATACATGCATGAACATTATGATTATTTCATTCGATATTCTTTCTTATTCCTTCCTATATATGTGTGTGTGTGTGTGTGTGTGTGTGTGTGTGTGTGTGTAGGTTTATGTCTAGATCAACACTTATGGTTCAAAGAGCAAAAGAAATGTAACCAAAAGTTTCCAGTCCACGACAAATATATACTTTTTTTTATGATTATTACCATGCCAATTAATAATCAACAAGGCAGCTACAAAGCCACCACACAAAATTTGTTACGCCCCGATGTAGCAAAAATAGGGAAAAATAAATTTTGATTTTTGGACCCGTAGGCCATGACTGGTGAATATCACTTGATTGTCGACACACAGTTCTAAAACATCAGGGATAAGAATGCCGTAACTAGAATACTAAACTAAATATTAAACAAACTTAAACTTAAAGAATCTTATTACAAAACTCAACATAGCAGTAAACTTAAATCCAAGTCTCAAGGCACACTTGCCAACTAAAAAGTGCGTAGCCAAAACATAATATAAAAGAACAACTAATCTAGCCCTATGCTTCAAGTGGCATACATGGTGTCATCAGCTTGGTGGTAATCCCCTTCGATCCCTTCTTCGGTGTGACCATCCCACCCATAGCCTTCCTCTGGGTACTCCTGATAGTAGCCCTCGTCAATGGGCATCTCACCTATATAGGCTTAGGTCTGGAAAGCTGGATATGGGTATTTCTAGTGGTATAAACACCATCAGCTTGGGGAAGCCGAGTGAGTAATAAACTAACAGAGTATCAAAATAAGAAGTCTTTAATAGCAGTTGCATTAAGGAATTGTTCTCTCGACGCTTTTGTTCTAACGTGTTCCGATACACTATATGCGACTCAATTACCTAACTTACACTGTTATAGACTATGTGTCCATATTATTGACTCATTCTCCCATGCATGTCCAACCATACGTTGCTTGGACGGAAAACTCCCTTTCCCAAGATCTTGATTTGCTTTTCGATATCATAGTAATGGTCAGCCTGGTACGAAACCTCAACTATCCGATTCTCGTAACGTAATGGATAGTCTGGTATGAAACCTCAGCTATCCCATTCTCTACAACGTTTCCTGGTACGGAGTACCGGCCGTTACATATTTACAACGTGCCTTAGTATCATCATACCGGCCGTTCTGCATAAACAATGTGCCTTGGTATCATCATACCGGCCGTTCCACATAAACTACGTGCCTTAGTATTATCATATCGGCCGTTACACATCTCAATCATCATATCTCTTTCCACAGTCATAGTTATCACATGTCACAACGGATCATGATCTACACAAGAAGACTAAACCCAGCATAACTCGTAATTTCCTTAATCTCTTAACTCATACCATATAAACAGAAAATTAGTCTCTGTGACTAAAATGTACCAAACTATCCATATCGGCTTCTCAGTATGATCATTCTTATATTAACGATTTAATTATTCACTCACATTAGATTCATTATTTAAACATGTAGCTTCATATCATGTTGAAGTCTCAATCTATATTAGAACAATAGTAAAAAGCTCTGATAGACATGCGATTCACATAAAATAATTAGACATGGTTTATTAAAATACTGCGTCAGTACAATCGACTGGATTGACTCAATAATCAATTAGGAAAACTTAAGTGCCAATCAATTGGGCTTACTGGCAATCGATTGGTATCCAAAGGATGCCAATCGATTGGGGAAAATCACTAATTGATTGGGACAAAGTTCAATCAATTAGTCAAAGTGCCAATCGATTGGTACTTTATCTTCTTCACAGTGAACATACTGAATTTATACCAAACTAAATATAAACATTATGGATCCATTATATTCATACAAAAACTCATAAAAACAACTCATAAGGCTACTAAGTCAGTTTGAGGACTCATAACTATGTGTAGGTGTGGTGGTGTGCTCAAGAAGCTTGAACTTTAAGCTTTAATGGTGATTCCTTGTTCTTCCTTCTCTGTCTCTCTTCTCTATCTCTTTCTTCCTCCTCCTTCTCTATCTTATGTCTTTCTCCTTCTCTGAGTGAGAGTGTGTGTATGTATGAGTGTGGGAGGGTTTGAGAGTGTATATATGTGTGCATATAAGAAAATATATATAGGTGTATGGAGCTTAAGGATTCAACCAAACAGGTCTAGGTATAAGTTTGGATCAGTATATATAGGTAAGGGCTCGTATGCACAAGCAGATGCTGTCATCCTCGCAGAAAATGCTTGGAGACCAAGTTCAGTGATTGGCATTCGATTAGAACTAGTGGCAATCGATTGGGACTAAGGCGGCGAAAGGCAATCGATTAGTATATGTAGCAATCGATTGACATCCTAAAAGTGTCAATCGACTGGGATATCATGGAAATCGATTGGTGCTTAAAGCTTATCAAAGATAGGTTAAGACAAGTATTAGCATAGAAGTCTGCTATTGCCGAGCTTCTATAGGAGGAAACTCACCTTACTAGTCACAAGACCTCCCCTACCAATACAGTCCTAGTAGTTCGTGGAGGGTCTTCTTTCAGTAATAAAAATCAGCAACATCAACCACAACAATCTAACTCTTTTGTAATCCTTTGTAACTATAGCAAACTCCCTGGTCACCTTCTCTTGGACTGTCCTACCCATGTTTGCAAGCATTGTAAGATGATAGGGCCTAATCACTATCAAAGTGACTGCTTTAAGAATATCGACAAGACCGTTTGTAACAACACGTCTCGAGGGGTCAATCTAGGTGAGTTACAAAGGTTCAAATAAGTCTACTACCACAGTTGTCGAGAGTCCATCAGTCAATGTCCCTATTATGGTCTTCTCTTCTGCCCATCTTGAGAACCTTCTGAAACATGTTTTGTCACATTTTGGTAATGTACCCTCCACAGCCATGTCTGTCACTCCATGTACCTCTTCTTGGTTTTTTGATTCTGCCTATTGTAATCATATGACACCCGATTCCACCATCTTTTCCACCAAAGATTCCACTATTTACACACCAGCCATCCACACTGCTAATGGTTCTCATATGTCTGTCAATCATATTGAAGATATCTCCACCTCTTATATATCTCTCCCTGATGCCTACTTTATTCCCAACCTCATAATGAATCTCATTTCTATTGGTCAACTTTGTGATCTTGGACTCACTATAATTTTTTTTACGTTTGGTTGTCATGTGCAGGATCCAAGGACAGGACAGATAGTAAGACTGGATGCCTCTTTGAACTCATCAGCCTTCATATTCCATCAGACCTAAGTTAATCATTTCAAAAGGAAGCCTCTACTACATCTACTTCTTCTCTTAGTCCTTGGCATGCTCAATTGGGACATGCTTCTGTTGATCGTATACAAACTTTAGTGTCTAGTGGTCAACTAGGGTCAGTCAATAAAGACAATTTTGATTCTCTCTTATCAAATTGCCAAATAACCAGCATTGCCTTTTAATAAAAGTATTTTTGTTTCCTCTGCACCTTTTGACTTAATACATTCTGATATTTGGGGACCTTTTCCCACTACCACTATGGGGGGATCTAGATACTATGTGATTTTTGTCGATGACTATTCTCGTTATACATGGATTTATCTTATGAATAGTCATTCTAAATTACCACAGATATATTTTAACTTTGCTAACATGGTTAAAACACAATTCTTATGTCATATCAAAATCTTCCATGCTGATAATGCTACCGATTATAAGGACTCTAAAGTTCTTCACTTCTTTCGTTAATATGGAACACTTTTTCATCAGTCTTGTCCTGGCACATCCCAACAAAATGGGCATACTGAATGTAAACACAGACATATTCTCAACAATGTTAGATCTCTACTCCTCTCTGCATCATGTCCTAAACATTTTTCGGGGGAAGCTGCTCTTATGTTTGTCTATACCATGAATTGTATTCCATCTCCCACTATAGAAAATCAGTCCCCCTATCAACATCTGTATGGCAATTTACCTGATTATACCACTCTTAAAACCTTCGGTTACGCATATTTTATTCTCCTTCAGTCTCATAAACGTACTAAGCTTGAACCTCAGGCCCGCCTATGCTATTTTTTAGGTTATAGCATTGAGCACAAAGGTTATTGGTGCTACGATCCCTCCTCAAAACGTCTCCGTATATCTTGCCATGTTGTCTTTTGGGAGCATGAAATGTTCTCACCCATGTCCCAGTTTTACCTCTCACCTGCTAGTACTCCCGTTTGAAAGGAAAATAGGTTTCAAAAACTTATTATATGCACAGTGGAAAAACAATGTTTAAAAACTTTTTGGTGTGCTCGGATCTACTACTTATCAACTCCATAGATGCGTAAAACAAGAGGGAGAAGATATTATACATAATAGTCTTGAATCTAATTCTAATTCTCTTCTTCCTTGATGGTGCAGCAGCCTCTACTAGATGGTCTTTACTCCTATATCTCCTTTGAACGCTTCTAGAAAGGCTAGAGATGGTAGGATCTCTAATGGAAGGGATAGAGAAGGTTTGGAAACCCTAAAATAGTTTCTATAGCTCTCTGAGTGATAAAATGACGACTAAAAAATTCATAATGTAGCTGCCCTATTTATATATTTCCAAACAAACTTTAAGCCTTCGATCGATCGAAGTAGCTTGATCGATTGAAGCACTTTTAATCGATCGAACTTGTCTTAACTTCAATTGATTGAAACTCTTTCGATTTATCGAACTTGTCTTGACAACATCCTCTTGTGCTTTTCCAAGCATCCTAGTAGAGCTAAGAGTGGGACCTCCTAGGCTCTTTATTATTGGCTCAGACTAATTAATTCCTATGACCAAACTCTTTGATCAGCAAACTAACCAACTAATCAGTTAACGTTTACTCCACTATAAACTATAACTGAACTCCAACGCAAAAGAACAAATCCAAAGCGATAACTGGACTTATATGGTATACTAATGTCCCTCTACCGTCAGCACTCGTAATCATATTCAGGTAGTCAGATAAACTATTACTGTCAACCTGAATCATGATTACTTCTTATATTCCTTGAGCCCCATTCACCTCTCATGATTACCAAGCATGTTGATAACTTCTTATCAACAAGATTGCAGTTCTCAGTAATCAACTTGGTGACATTCTCAAGGGAATGCTTACTCTTTATCAGAGGGTAGATTCTACCTTGACAATATATGTTCACAAGCATATGAATATGACATACCCAAGATACCCAGGTGTTGATCTTTAAGACCTCATTAATTGGTAAGTCAAAGCAGCCATATCCGCAATCTATGTTCATAATCGTCTTAAGATTGAGAACACGTACCTTATACAAGCTATGAGTTCCTATCGACTGTTGACAGTCTTGAGTGTCAATAGGAAAGCTCAAGTCCGTCAATACACTATAAGCACTAGCATATTAACTAAGAGTTATACTCTAGTGATTGAGATTCATCACTCCATCCAATGGTAGTTAATCATGCTACAGTGTGAACCTAATGAGGTATCTAGTCTCATCATCTAGTGTGACAAGTTTTAAGTATCAAATAATAGTAATTCGTATCTCACTTGTATGTATCTCATGTATACATGAATTACTTACTATGATACTCAAGGATTAACAATCATCTCATGAAAGAAACATACATACTGAAATGTAAAGCTGATATCCATATATCAAAATACCAAATGTATCATACATAAAGTAATGGTTTGAGGGCACAATTCCATCACCATTTTCTTCACTGATCCTTCTACTAACCTATTCCCTGACACCATTGATACAAATTTGACTCTATCCCATTCATCCTCCCTTGAGCTACAAACTCCAACACCTATACTTCAAACCCCAAATGAAGAAAATGAACTTGAGTCATTCAGCTTATGCTCTCCTGAGTTGCCTGCCCTACCTGATGAATCTGTACTAGCTTTCGATGATCATCCTCATCACAGTGACCGGGTAAGAACACAATCAGTCCATCTTTGTGATTTTTTATTCTTTCTACCATTTTATCCCATCATGAGCCTCAGACCTACAGTGAGGCTTGTTTTGACCTATTTTGGCAGAAAGCGATGAATGACAAATTGCAGGCATTGGATCAAAATCACACATGGGACTTAGTTGATCTTCCGAATGGGAAAAATGTTATGGGGTATAAATGGGTTTATAAGGTCAAGACCCACTCTGATGAGTCCATTGAATGCTACAAAGCCTGTCTGGTTACTAAGGGATTTACACAGGAGTACGGTATTGATTATGAGGAGACATTTACCCCTGTTGCTCGCCTTACTTCAGTTCATAGCCTTCCTTAATGGCGAACTTAGTGAAGAAGTTTACATGCGCCCTCCTCCTGGTTATCATCATTCTGCTCATCAGGTCTGTAAACTTCATTGAGCTCTTTATGGTCTCAAACAAGCTCCTCCCATATGGTTTTCCAAATTTAGCACTATTGTTGGAAACTACGAGTTCACTTCTAGCTCCCATGATTCTGCTCTCTATATTTGCAAGACTAATTAGAGACCTATTATAATCCTTTTCTATATCAATGATATGGTTATTACAAAGGAAAATGCAATTGGCATCTCAAATCTCAAGGCATATCTCAGTCAACATGTTGAGACGAAAGACCTTGCGAGACTTAACTACTTCTTGGGACTCAAAATCACTTCTACTACTGACGGATACTATCTCTCCCAAGCAAAGTACTCTTTTGATTTTCTTTCTCGTGCAGGTCTCACTGATAATAAAACCAGTCCTACCCCTCTTAAGCTCATTCCAAGCTCACCCCTATCGATGGAACTCCTCTTGATGATCCCACTCTCTATCACCAGCTGGTAGGGAGTCTTGTCTATCTTACAATTACTCCACCAGACATTGCCTATATCGTCCATATTGTAAACCAGTTCCTTTCTGCTCCCTGCTCATCTCATTTTATAATTATGCTACATATTCTCAAATATATCAAAGGAACTATGTTTCTGCCCATTCTTCACTTGAACTTCATGCCTATTTTGATGCTAATTCACTGATCATTGCTTTACTACAGGTTATTGCTTCTTCCTTGGTGACTCTCTTATTTCTTGGAGAAGTAAAAAACATATTATCATTGCGCTTTCTAGCACAGAAGCAGAATATAGTGCCCTAGCTGATGCTACCTAAGAACTCCTCTATCTTCATTGGTTACTTGAGGACTTAGGAGTTGTTCACTCCACCGCCACTACTATCTACTGTGACAATTAGAGTACTATTTAGATTGGTCATAATGATGTTTTCCACAAATGCACAAAACACATTGAGATTGATTGTCATTTTGTGCGTCATCATCTAATTAATGGCACCACTCAGCTTGTATTTGTCTCTTTCATTGATCAAATTGCTGATATCTTCACCAAAACTCATTCTCCAGGCCGCCTTCAAGATTTAGTTTCCAAACTCAAGTTGATATCCATTTTACCACCTTGAGTTTGAGGGTGGCTGTTAGCATATATTATGTAATAATGCCATATACTGCATAAATCATATAATTTCCTTATGACTACATTCCTAATTTAGATTAGGATTATTCCCAATATATGCTAGGCTTAGAGAGCTACAAAAAGACTCCTTTGTATTCTTTATAAATCATCCCTTACACAATAATATTTGTGTTCCTTATAATCTCTCTCTCTCTGCTTTACACTATTACCATTTTCAGATTTGATTCAAGGGTTTTAGGTGTTCACTCATCTAGTTGATCAAAAATGAATTCTCATGTTCTGTACCTCGAGGGGTAGTGCCCCAGGGAAGACCTATTTCATCTTCATGGCCCAGTGCCAGTATTGGTGCCCCTATTAAATATAATTGCTCAGTTGCTGCCATGGCAGCTCGCTTGAATGAAAGAAATAGAAAAGAAAGAAATGCTTATTTAAGGTATGAACATGCTAATTAGGCGGAGGTATAAACTCACTACTATCAACATCCAGGGCATTGTAAGTAGTTTGGACTGCTTATGTTTACTTTCACTAACTCTTGTACATAGGAAATAAGACTCAATCTTTTTACTGTAAATTTTTAAGCCGTTTTCTCTCACTCATATAACTATCTGATTAATTCATCAACCTGAATGATGAATGAAAAAAATGAAAATATCTAATCAAATCATTTAACCTCTTTCCTAGAAAGAAAGGAAATTATTAAAGTTTATGTCTCAACGAATCACACGTAGAGATATTGATAACACACATAGAGTTAATGGTATTTCATAACTAATTGATTGGGCTGCAGGTTATAGACCACCTAAAAGGGAATATTTATTATTTGACCTATATCCTGACATAAGAAGTCTAATGGGAGCAATACTTGAAATGGCGATCAATAAAAAAAATACCGATATTGAGATCGAGCGGTGAATCGAGAATAAAAACTCTTGGGGTTACCTCTCCTGATGGTAAGTTCATAGCAGCTTTAGTGCTATCAATTACTTTCTTTCCTGTTGTTGGAATACCCACTGCTCGAGTACTCGTAGGAATTTGTTCCTCCATTGTCGGTCTTCTTCTTTGGCTAATTGTTCAATCAAGCGGTGCTTTAGTTTTCATTGTTTCTGGTGAGTTCATATCTGTAGTTGTGCTAGAAGAAAAGAAGGGACGTAGAGTCAGTACTAGTACCGTTAGCTTGTGCCGAGTCAAATCTGCTCTGCTTTTTTTTTTGTTGCTGTATAAAGTGAACACCTAAAACCCTCCATTCAAATCTATCAAGATCTCATAGTTTCCTCTCTCACACACATATATATAAGTTTATATGTGTATTTATATATTTATTGAGGGATATAGATCTAAAGAGAGAAAGGTGTTTGAGAGAAAGATACCTGAGAGGGATTACCATATAAGGCGGGCAGTCCGTGGAGGCGACGATCATGGAGTGGCAGTTGTGGGACAAAATAGTGGTGGTGTTTGAGGCGGTGGAGAGGTGGAAGTTGTCACTCTTTAGTGAAGAAGAGATGGAGAATTTGAGAAAAGTAGATCAGGTAGAGGCAGAAAGAATAGGTGAGAAGGGAAAGAAAATAGATAAAAACGAAACTTCAGAAGGGGAAAAAAGGCAAATAAAATGAGGAAAAAGGAAAATTACACGTGGCATGGTTGAGAGGAGGAGAATTACCTCAGGTTTTAAATATGTTAATAGATTCCTCAAAATTTTCAAAGGTAGTCAGAGCAATTGAGAATCAAAAAATGGTCAATTTGGCAACTAGATTTGTCTACAGCCAAGTTTATCCTTTTTCTAATTTTTTCTCTTTGTCAATTTGATTGTTTTAGTGTTATCTTTACTGAGTTGTTTATTTTAACTTTTTGATCATTTTTTAGATTTGTTCTCAACTATGTTTTTGACAATTAGTGTATGCAATAAGGTTTTGAAGATTATTTTTAATTTCCAAACATTCTGAGAAGAGAGAAAGGGAAATTTTGGTTAGGATTTTGAAGGTTTCACGTTTGTTCAACCCCACAATTCATGCCTAGATTAGAGCTATTTTAATTTCTCTAGAGATTATGATCTAATTGTATATGGTAAATTGCTTTGTGATTTGGTAAATTGCTTTATGAACTGGTTGTTGCTGTGATTGGCTGCAAGGGAAGAGATAATTTGGTACCAGGATTTTTTCTTTGGATACTGTTGTAATGTCCTCGTGCTAATTCATTTTTCTTTGGACAATGCTATGGACACACCCAAAACACATACCTAAGTACCCACTCCACTCATATCACTCTGGTGGCCCCCACATTGACAGTGGACCCCGTAGTCTCTTTCTCTCTTCCCATTGGTCCACCTTAGGGTGTGGACTTCGGTGTGTGGGTTTTGGGTGTGTCCTAAACTTTAACCTTTTTCTTTATTATGAGTGGTTGTCATTTTTGTAGGTATGAATGTGTTAAGTATTGTTGTTTTTCTCTCTTTTTTATCCCCTTAGTAAGTTATTTCATTTTGTGTGCTTTTAAGAGGGAGTCTCTTGTTACCTTTAGTGTTTCGAAGAGGTTGTATGGGGTCATCCCATGTTTTGTCACCTTGACATCTTCGATCTCAGTGGTGCTTGGTTAGTTATTTTTTATTGTTTTCATCCCCCTATTTTGCTTGTTTTCATCATGGATCCCGATTTTGATAAACTATTTTTGAATCTGGACCTTACTTGTAACAACCTGCATTTTCATCTAATCTTAAATTTATATTTCCATAATTAATCTGTATTTGCATTGTCATATTTAAAATCAAATTATATTGTCTACATTTATCTAATTTTAATTCTTATGTTTAGAATTTATTACTTGCTTTATTTCATATTTGAAATTCTTATTGGGGCCAAACTGTAATTTTACAAAATTAGTCATACCTGTGTTGAATTTTAAAAACTGTATTTCAAAACGGTGGAAATGTTTGTTTTTGACTCAATCAGTATTTTTATAAAACTAGAAAACTATTTCTTACGTTAAAATAAATTTTCTGTATTTTTGTGGTGAACACCGCGCCGCGAAAATACCAGTTTATGTTCAAAACTGTCCGCGCTGTGCTAAACTTCCACAGATTTTGGAAGTGATGTAAAGTTAGATTTGACATACACTTTATTTTCCATTTATGGAAACTAATCATTGACTTAGGCCTTGCTTGGCAATGCTTTGTGTGTTTGTGTATTGTTGTGCCATAAGCTGGAATTACCAAACAACCTAAGCTTTCCCCCTACACACCTAAACTTGCCTCTTCAGATTTTGTTGGAACATATATACGTATGTAATCTGTGTATTATAGTATTTAGTTAATTAAAAAAATAAATCATTTTGTTGAGTGAACTTGAGAGTTCTTGGAGCCCAAGATTGTGAGGTCTTTATAAGCTCATACACACTTCACAATCTGCACATTTTGATAAACATATAGAGAGAATTTCATAAAGGAAGAGAGAGAGAGCTTGAGAGTTTATACAAAATTTTTAGAGAGAAAAGCTTCAAAACTCCCTAGCCAAAGCTTGGAGTGGAGTTCTTAATTCTTGTATCTTTCTCAACAGTTACTTCAATCACAATCACAGTGAGTATTTTAAACTCACTCTTAAATGTAATTCATGCTTTGTTACTACTTGGGTGTATGTAATTGTTAATCACCATTGTTGATCTTAACCATGGAAGTTTGAACTTCAAAATCACCATTTTTAAAACTTAACCAAAATGAGTTTTTTAGAGATGATTTAGAAAGATTATAGTCCCTAAAAGCTACTGTCAAATTGTTGGACCCTAATTCGTCTATATGCGAAAGTATATTAGGAAATTCAGTTTTGACAACTTTTAATTTTTCACTAAGTTTGAGAGCTATGGTTTGAATCATGTTAAATTGATTTCATATTCTTAATCCTTGCTGAAAAACAAAGAATTTCATATACTACATGCCCTATTTGCTTGAGGATTTGTAAATGGGTCAAAAGACCCCTTGATTTTTGAAACAGGGGAGTTTCAACAAAGAAGATGAAGCCACTACAAGAACTCGCGCGAGTGGATCGCACGAGTGACCCCCTCCCCCCACCTCACCCCCGCGCGCGCAAACTGTGTGGTTTCAGGCAGACAGAAAAGGTTTTAAAAAGAAAAAGGAAAATTTAGGCAGATCGCGCGAGCGACCCACGCGCGCGATCTTCCTGTATTCTGGCAGAAATAAAAGTTTTTACAATAAAACGGAAAATGGGCATATCGGGCGAGCGACCTTCGCGAGAGCGGCCCGCGAGCGCGACCTTGGACTGTTTCTGGTTTTTACTTATTTTATGTTAAGGAACTGTTGGGTGATGTTTTATGAACTTTTAAAGCTCTGTTTGAGAAATTTACTAAAACATAATCCTATTTGGGTATGTTTGGACGACTAGAACACTGTATTACGACCTATCAATCCCCGTACGCACATCATTTATATAATTCAGCAATTTGCCTCATGTTTTAAAGTTTCATGACATACATGTGGAGTCAGTTGTACATGCATGGTGAGTGTGAATGTTGGTCAGTATGGAAAAGAGTACTGGTCAGTGAGGTATAGTGAGTGCGGTTGAGATTGTGTCGTGGACACTCCCTGGTAAGTGAGTACCAAAGTGTGTTGTGATTGAGATTGCGACGAGGGTGTCTTTGAAATGCGACGGTGGCAAAACTGGACACTCCCTTACGACCATGGTAGCGTCAAAGTGTGTGAAGCTGAACTTGGACATTCCTTGGCATACATGGTAGTGCTAAAGTGTGGCCTATGGACACTCCCTGGTACCCGAGTCTGGATACTGCGTGAGGTTACCTCCGGTATTTACGAGGCAGATTAGGTACTAAAGTGTGAGGCATTGGACACTCCCTGGTACCCCGGACCAAAGTGTGAGGCAAACTGGACATTCCCTGGCACCCCTGTGCTAAAGTGTGGTTGTCGGAGTATTTCAAAGATACTGGTGTGAGATAGTGGATTGTTGGGTTTTGTCGAGAGAAAAGATTCGGTAAGATGAGATGGTGCATTGTTCTCATACACGGTCACATATATGTGAATTATATCTTTCATATGGTATTGTGGTTGTTTTCTAAAATGAAATCCTTACTTTAATATAAACTTATTGGATTAAATGAGAATTGGAAAATGGTAAATGAGTATGTGTTACATTCAAAGCAATGTTTTTAATACTCACCAGCTTCTTAAAGTTGACGGCATCGATGCGCCCTGGACATTCGTGTTCAGGCTTTTCAGATTATGACTATGCTGGGCCCTATGATTATGCAAACTGAGAATGGCTACTTTGGAAGATAGAACTGTTATCAATATCCTATGTTTTAAGTTATAAACTGTTTTGTAATAAGGATGACTATAATAGACGATAGATATTGTTTTGTCTTAAGGCGGCTTGTGCCTTAGTTGACCCCGTATTGTAATATGTAATAAGTTAGAAAATATTTGTAAGTCTTGATTGCTCTGCTCTGCTCTGATTATTATGTTTTTGTTGTTGACATTTGGGATGGAATCGATCCTTTAAACTGTCGCGACCTACGGGTCCATAAAGGAAATTAAATGCTTTCCATATTTATGCTACGTCGGGGTGTGACAGGATTTAGTGGTATCAGAGCCAAGTTAA
This sequence comes from Hydrangea macrophylla, assembly GCA_033977485.1. Lineage (NCBI taxonomy): Eukaryota > Viridiplantae > Streptophyta > Magnoliopsida > Cornales > Hydrangeaceae > Hydrangea > Hydrangea macrophylla. The sequence continues at coordinate 55,880,912 of CM066988.1, read as the reverse complement.
CTAGTTTGACCAGGCTTGGTTATTCACGCCACAGATTAGTGACATAGATTAGCTTTAAGTTTTTACTAAAGCTATACGATCATGGTTAAGTCATGTCTGATTCACCCAATTTAGATTTACTAAACAACCAGGCTCCAGATTTTAGTTGATTAGCACCGATTGTTCATAGTTCAGAACTCGTGATCCAGGTTTTCATCATAGAGGCGATGGTACATGTTTTGTCACATCGACAACAATGTTAGCAGTTGCCAAATAGCCTCGGATGCATCTATATAGAATTTAGCCAAGTTGATTATGACATATGAATACCCTATAGGCAGATAGTAGCCGAGTTCTTAAGAAGTTGAGGTAAGCCAAAACCCTCATAAATAGCTTAGACACTGACAAACTTCTTGAGTCAAATCTCAAAACAGTCAGCATAGCCCATGGCCTAGAGCTAGGAAAGAGAATAAGAATACGACCTCCTTGCTATTAGACAGTCCTAGTACGAATACGTGTTTGGTGTAATATAAATACTTAGATTTTATTATATGCTTATGCTATAATACGAATATATTACATAGTGATATTAACCCGTTAGGCTGCGTGTAGGAGCATAGATGGCCGAGTTGTCTCAGACAATTGAGAACCAATCAAGCGGGCAATCCCAGTTGTTATCCCCAGAAGTCAACCCCATCGGTTTGGTCGAGTCACTTATTCTGAGCTTTTGGGAGGTGGGTAATAGAATCACAGTAGGTCAATTACGAGATCATCTATACGAGAGTTTCCTTGCGAAATCATCTGAGCTACAGTAAGGCAAGAGGAAGTTCCAAGACATGGTGACTCCCGTTGAGAACAAGGGTACAAGCAGGCCAAGCGGCCTCTGTGGTAATTGCAACCTACTAGGTCACAGTTGGTATGATTGTGATGACACTCAATGGATGGAACACGATAGTTTGAGTCACCTCCGTAAGGAGAAGAATGCACCAAAAGCGGAGAAGAAGAAATGGAAAACCAAACTTTAGGTCTGTTTTAACTGCCAGATGCCCGGGCATTTTGCTAAAAGATGTGCTTTACCCAAGAAGGTGACTGCGGCACCCCCAGCCATATGGCTCGAGACTACAAGGCACCTAAGCGCATCGCTCATCCGAATATAGTCTATTATAACTGTGGTGAATCGGGTCACTTCAGCAAGTTATGCACTACTCCCAAGTAGGTGACTTATGATCAACAGGGAGAGACTCGTGTAAATGGTGTTATTCGTCATACCGTTGGATATAATGAGACTAGGTATAAAGAAGGAGATTATGGAGAAGCGCAGCCCGATTAGCAAGTAGTGGAAGGTACTTTAACTCTATTTAACTCCCATGTTAAAATGTTATTTGATAAAGGTGCACTTTAATTCATATCTGTTAATACAATTCAAAGATTGGGTATCTTACCTCATCGTTTAGAGAAAGCTTTGAGGGCTACTTCACCATTAGGAGCTGCAGTCAGATTAGGACACGTGTGCAAGGATTATCCTTTATGACTAGGAGACTGTGAAATCCCTACAAGGCTGATCGTCCTATAGATGAAAGAGTTTGACATAATCCTAGGGATGGATTTGGCTCTCTCAGAACCAAGCAAAGTTAGAAATGTACGAGGAAAAGAATTACATTCTCCAACAGTGGGAATCAACCCTTTGATTTTCAAGTTAACCCTTCGGGAGATATGTTCCTCACAAGATGCTTAGCTAACATTGAAGACGTCAGTACAGAGATGATAGTGTCGTCTATACCTGTAGTAAAGGACTTTGAAGAAGTATTTCAAGATGTTTCTGGTTTGCCGCCCGAGAGAAGTATAAAGTTCTGTATTGAGCTTATACCGGGTACTGTTCCAATCACCACAGTCCCCTATGGAATGGCCCCCATCGAACTTTTGAAATTGATAGAAAAGTTCAAGAGCTTGAGAACCGAGGTTTTGTGCATCCAAGTACATCGCCTTGGGAAGCACTAGCGTTTTTTATGAAAAAGAAGGATGGGACATTTCAGTGGTGTATCGATTATAGAGGACTGAACTGAGTATGAGTATTCCCTTACCTCGAATCGATGATTCATTTGATCAACTACAGGGAGCTACAACAATCTCCAGGATAGCAGTACTATTGAAGGAATTGACAAAGAATTATTTGAAGTTCGACTGGACAGAGAACCATGAGCGCGCCTTTCTAGTGTTGAAAGAGAGACTCACTACCGCACCGGTACTAGCTATACCCAAGCCTAATGAGAAGTTCACTATCTTTAGTGACGCATCATATCAAGGACTAGGGTGTGTACTTATGCAAGATGGTAGAGTTATCGCTTATGGATCCAGACAGTTAAAGCCGAGTGAGTTAAACTATCCTATTCATGATCTGGAGTTGGCGGCAGTAGCATTCGCACTCAAGATCTGGAGACACTATCTCTACGGTGAGAAGTTTGATTTTTTCTCTGATCACAAGAGTCTGAAATATTTGTTCACACAGAAAGAGTTGAACATGAGAACAACGCAGATGGATGGAGCTGATAAAAAATTACGACTTCACGTCAGAGTACCACCCTGGTAAAGCTAATGTGGTCGCTGATGCTTTAAGTTGGCAGACTCGTGAGACGATTGCCTCCTTAACGGGTAGAGAATGGCGAGCATTGGAGACGTTGGTGGAGTTCGATGTACAGAGTGCTGAAGAAGGAGAAGGACAACTTTTCAGATGTCTTATCCTATAGCCTATTCTTATCAACCGCGTTATTGGAGCTCAGAAAGAAGATGAGAAGTTTCAAGCATGGTTTGCGAAGATGTCAGAGAAAGATTCGATAGAATGGAAGGTGGGAATTGATGGAGGATATCGATGCAGAAACAGGTTATGTGTACCAGACTGTGGGGATTTGAGAAATGACATTCTGGTAGAAGCACATAAGTCAAGATATACAATTCACCCAGGAGGAACGAAAATGTATAAGGATTTGAAAAGAAATTTTTGGTGGGAAGGTATGAAGAAGGATCTGGCCAAATTTGTACCCAAGTGTTTGACGTGTCAATAAGTCAAAGCCGGACATCAGAGACCATCAGGATTGTTACAACCGCTACCTATTCCTGGTTAGAAGTGGGAGCGCATCACGATGGATTTTGTAGTGGGATTGCCTTGATCGCAACAGAATCATGATGCCATTTGGGTAATCGTGGATCGACTGACTAAGTTGGCACATTTTATTGCTTATAGTATGACGTACCCGGTAGAAAGAATGAGCTGGACGTACATACAACAAGATGAACAACTTCACGGTGCACCTGTGTCGATTGTGTCAGACCATGACGCACGTTTCACCTCTGGCTTTTGGGAAAGTTTACAAGAAGCTATGGGAACCTCACTCAGGATGAGCACTGTTTTTCACCCACAGACAGACGGACAAACTGAGCGTGTTAATCAGATCATGGAAGATATGTTTAGGGCTTGTGTTATTGATTTCGAAGAATCTTGGGAAACACACTTGCCTTTGGTCGATTTTGCCTACAACAACAAATATTACACGAGTATCGGGATGGCTCCATTCGAAGCATTGAACGGACGATCATGTCATTCTCCATTGTGTTGGGCAGAAGTTGGGGACATAGAATTGTTGGGACCAGATTTGGTTAGAGAAACCAACGAAAAGATTTCTTTGGTCAAGGAAAGGATGAGAACCGCTCAAAGCCGGTATAAGAGTTATGCCGATCGACGCCGGAAAGATTTGGAATTTAGTGTTGGAGATCACGTACTCCTTAAGGTTTCACCGACCCGAGGAGTAGTACACTTCGGTCTCAAGAGAGGAAAATTAGCTCTGTGTTTCATCGGACCGTTCGAGATTTTGGAACGTGTCGGGAAAGTGGCATATTGACTGGCGCTACCACCGAACATGTCTGGGGTTCACAATGTATTTCATTTGAGTATGCTGAGAAAGTACATACGAGACCCCTCGAACGTGGTTAGTTATGATGATATTGAGACGAGTCATAACATTTCTTACAAGGAGAGACCTGTGAAGATTCTGGATTAGAGTATCAAGAAGCTGAGGAACAAGGACATTCCGTTAGTGAAGGTTCAGTGGAATCACCATGATGAGAACGAAGCCTCGTGGGAAGTTGAAGCTGACATGAGGAAGAAGTGCCCGGAGTTGTTTCATGACTAGTTAGTCTTGATTTCGGGGACGAAATCCTGTTTAAGGGAGGAAGGGTGTAACAACCTGCATTTTCATTTAATCTTAAATTGACATTTCCATAATTAATCTGTATTTGCATTGTCATATTTAAAATCAAATTATATTGTCTGCATTTATCTAATTACAATTCTTATGTTTAGAATTTATTACTTGCTTTATTTCATATTTGAAATTCTTATTGGGGCCAAACTGCAATTTTACAAAATTAGTCATACCTGTGTTGGATTTTAAAAATTGTATTTCAAAATGGTGGAAATGTTTGCTTTTGACTCAATCAGTATTTTTATTAAACCAGAAAACCATTTCTTACGTTAAAATGAATTTTTTGTATTTTTGTGGTGAACACCGCGCCGCAAAATACCAATTTATGTTCAAAACTGTCCGCGCTATGCTAAACTTCCACAGATTTTGGAAGTGATGTAAAGTTAGATTTGACATACACTTTATTTCCATTTATGGAAACTAATCATTGACTTAGGCCTTGTTTGGCAATGCTTTGTGTATGTGTGTGTGTGTGTTGTTGTGCCATAAGCTGGAATTGCCAAACAACCTAAGCTTGCCCCCTACACACCTAAACTTGCCTCTTCATATTTTGCTGGAACATATATACGTATGTATATCTGTGTATTATAGTATTTAGTTAATTAAAAAAATAAATCATTTTGTTGAGTGAACATGAGAGTTCTTGGAGCCCAAGATTGTGAGGTCTTTATAAGCTCATACACACTTCACAATCTGCACATTTTGATAAACATATTGTTTGCTAGTAGTTATGCGCGGGCGTGCCAGAACCAAAAGTGGTTCAGTGAGTGCAAACTAATTTCCTATATGCTTGAGTCAGTGATACTCAAGGCTTTTAGACCTGACTTCTAAACTAAAACAATTGTGTGCGGCGAGTAGGAAAGTACCCTCACCAGAAATCCCTTGGCAGTACTGAAGCGCACAAGCCAAATAGTGTATGAGTTTACCAAGTAAACAATCACAAATGATTAATAAAATACAAATTTTATTAAATGTTTGGAAAATACAACCAAAGAACAGACTCAGAACAGACTGATTGTTCGTGAGAACGAAAATAGTAAAAGAAAAATAACAAAAGAGGGTAGACCTATTTGCTATGCTTGCAGAAAGAACATAAAAGTTGAATGCTTTTGAATGCTGTTGAATGCTTTATTGAATGCTGTTTTCGAGAATGACGCGGAGTCCTTTGCAGCTTGGCCTGCCTCCATATTTATAGCGGCCATGATTGAATTCTGATTAGGAAAGGACTCCTTAGCTTGCGCCTTAAGCTACTAATTGATTGGTTAATTGAAGAAATCCTTTTATATCAATGATTCCCTGCCTTATCGTTATCTTAATTGAAGCAATCCCACCATCTCAGGGATCATCTCGCCTAAATCCAGCTGTTGGTGATAAGATTCTTTCCTAAACGGACTCGGATTTCCCCAGATCTGGAGTGACGTCACAAATGGCAGCTGTCACCAGAACCGCCTTACCTCTATTCCCATCGGCCTCATTACTGTGACTGAAGACTCATCAGACTCATGTAATGTTTTTATGCCCGATGACATCTCTCCAGGTGCTCACGTCTGATCGGGCTCACGTCACCAACCTTTATCACTTTCAGTAGATATGGTGTCCGATAGTTGGTACATTCATGTCCTCTATCTCCTCATCGGGCTCCCGTTCTGACAAATGCCCGATGAAGTCCCTTATGCCCGGCGTCTCAATCGGTCTCCAACGTGTGTCCTGCTCCATTGCTTCCACCATTGATGCCCGATAGACCACTGCAGGTCTGATGCTGCCTATCGGGCTCCATCCCATGAAACATCCAAGTTGCCTTCTCTAAACTTCTGGTGACGCTTCCCCTAAGCCCGATGTCATCATCTACTCCGGACCAACCGGTGTCTGAAATGCCCATGCCCGACTATCTCTAGGCCCATATCCTCATATCAATCGGGCTAAAAAACCTTTGGCGGTTTTTAGGTGCAAACAATTGCCCCCCAAAAGGTCATATCAAACATCCCGCCTTGATTGATGTGACATTTTAAATTTTTAAACTGGCCACGAGTCAAGCACGCAACAACTTGTCAGATTATGGAGAATCCCACCAGTCACTCCACATTTAATGCGCCATGATGGCGCCGTGATATTTAAATATCACCCATCTTTCGAAACTCCCCACAACGGCACAACCTATTGGCATTCTCTCTTCTATCCCTTAAGCATAACACAGAGCTTCTCTCTCTAAAACCTCCATCTTCTCCGACGACCCATTTCTCCCATAAATGGCTCCTAAGACTGCTCCGGCCACCACTAAAGGCAAGAAGACTTTCGTTGATGCTCCTCCACCACAAAACCGATGCAGGGAGGTTAGGGCTTTGGCCAAAGCTCACGCCACTGACATATCCACTGAATACCTCACCCCTACAGTTCCTCCGACGGTTCTCCCGTCGCACCAGGCTTAGGTGCGGCGTTTCTTGGCCACCCTCCGGCGGCATTTCTTCCTTTCTTCTCTCCCGTAGGAAACGAATCGTTCCTACAAGTCCCTACTCATTGGACCAAGGTCCAGACTGCAAACCAACCGATTCGAGGATGGCCGACACCCGCCGCTGATTGGGACAAGTGGGTAACTAGGGTTTCGGCCTCTATGGCCGCTATCTGGAAGCAAACGGGCATTCACGACGCCATACTACTCAGTCGGTCAAGAATAGAGATAGACCGCCCTCTTCTTCTCTCTGCCTTGCTATTCTGGTCCTCATCTTGCAACGGCTTTCTTTTCCGCTGCGGACCAATGGCTCCCACCGTCAAGGACATTAGTTATCTGCTCGGCCTCCGTCCCCACGGACAAGAGATCATTCCCGGGCTTAATGTTGGGACGGCCAGCTTTGCCTATCCTCAACAAGAAGTTGTACGGGACGGGGCCGTTTTTCATAGGCCGATTACAGCCTTTGGAGGCTTTCTTTCCGCTTGTATTGGGGCAGATGACACGGAGGTGTCCGACGCAGAACATACTGCCTTCATCATCTACTGGCTCAATAAATACCTCTTCTGTTCAGCCAGCCAAGCCATCACTAAAGAATACACAACCCTGGCCTTGGCTCTTGCATCAGGACAGCCGTTGGCCATGGCTACGCTGGTCTGGGCGCACCTGGTCAGAGGTATAACGGATTTCGTTCATTCGGGCTTTAGTGCTGGTGGGAGCCCGATGTGGATACTGCAATTGTGGCTTCACTCGTACTTTCCTGAATTCCAACCCACCATCACTCCCTTGGCCGACGTTCCAATCTCCGCTGTTCAATTCATGAACGTATCTCCTTCTTTACACTCTTTTGAAGAGTGTTTTACTTTCTTTTACCAGGGTTGCTCCCCTCGGGACGTCAATCTCTTCACCCCATTCTTTTCCCTTCAATTCTCTTCTTTTCTTCAGCTTTCCAATAACCCTTCCAACTGGGGTTCGGGCACCCAGTCTACTTATAATGAGATTTTTTCTAGCTACTTAGTAGCTAGAGACATTATTTTTAGCCCAAGCATCCCATCGGCCAACAATAAATGCGGGGCCGAGTACTACTTCGCTCCTCTATATGCCCGCCAATTCGGGCTTACTCAACTCGTGCCCGTTCCTCCTGGCATCACCGTCAACGTTGACTGGGTTGAACGCGGCCTTATTGTTAATGACGGGCAAGTGAAGAAGATAACAGAGAGGTCAGACCGGCTCAAAGCCGCGTTCAACTTTACACCCTTCTCTGCCCGGCCAATTGTATCAGAGGAATTCACCCAGTGGTGGGATGAACGGGCTCGAAGCATATTTTCCAGCACCGCTGCTGAGGCCCTGGTGCCTTTTACTGCAACATCGGCCACTGAGGCTGATGTCCCTGTACCGGCAGCAGCTCCAACCCGGCGTAAACAAATCGCCAAGAGACCGGCTCGCAAACCAACTTCGGGCAAGGGTCCGTCTCAAAAGAAACAAAAAACAACACCGGCCTCCATCCAGGTTTGCTCTTCCCTTTGCTTCGGTGATTGAGCCCGAATTCTTTTTATTCACTATTAATCATTTTATTCTATCTTTGCAGCTTGCTGACGAAGACTCGGGAGAGGACCCACTTTCACATCTCACTCAGACTCTTCCCCCAACTCTCCCTACATCACCGGCCTCTACAACGGCTTATCTAGAACGAGTGGCCGTTCGGGTGATGCCACTTCACATCGTGCCTCCTCTAACTCCTTCAAGCGGAGACGAGGACCTTGCTGCCTCCATCCAAGCTCCGGAGCAAGTCGTCCTCTCTTCCAGTACTGAGGACGTGGCCGATGCTGGAGCTACCGTCGAAGCTGCTGCGGACGAGGTGGACTAACCCGTCCCTTCGGACACTGAAGTCGGGCAAGCGGAGCCTACCGTCGCCATAAGTCCTCCTGTTCCCACACTGGCAAGATCGGTAGTGGCCGAGGTTATTCCTCCTGAAACATCTGCCACAGAGGCCGGAGCTGAGGTCCCGCAGCCAACGGTGGCTTTGACAAGTCCTGAGACGGAAACCGGTCAACCTTCTTCTCCGCAGCCAACTCCTTCTCAACCAAGTGAGGTCGATATTCGGGAAACGATCTCGGCCTCCCTTAGTCCTCATACCCAGGTATTGCACCATATCGCAAAGTACCTTCTTTCTTGAACTTGTATCATTTTTCAAAGACCATTTCTGACCGTATTTCTATTGAACAGGTCGACCCCACAGGTCCAGTGCCCATCATTCCTTTCAACGATTTTTTCTCGGGCCTGGACCTAGGAGCTTTTGACCTTGGCCCCCTCGAGCCCGAAGCAGTCTCACCTTCCATACTTCAACAAGCCAAGGACCTACTCTTCGGGCTTGCTGACCAAGAACTTTCCACTCGTCCTGCTGCGGCTGACGTTGACACCGCTTTGAACACCCTCATGGCCGATCCTACTCTTTCAGACGGGCAGCTATCATTACTCGTAGAGATCAAAGAAAGACTTCCCAGCGCCCGTCTCATGGACAGAACGGCCTCGAAGATTCAAACGGATGCAGAACTTCATTTGGGCTCCCGGCAGAAAGCATTGAAGTTCTTGGAAGGGGCCAAAGCCAAGTTCGAAGCGGGAAAGGCCTCCCGGGCTCAGGTTCTAGCTAAGGGTACTTGGCTGCAGAACCGAATTGCTGTACTGAAGGCTCAGCTCGCCCAATGTGAGGCTGAGGTAGTCACCAATCACAACGCCCTCGAAAAAATTGATGAAGCCTTATCTTCACTTGGCGGCAATGCTCAGAAGTGCAGTGATCAACTGCAAGCCAGTGTCCCGATGTCCCAGGCATGGGCCCAAAAGCTGGAAAAAACCAAACGAGATCGGTCTGGAGCCGCCAAAACCTGGGAGGACCTGAGGGCTAAGCTTAGGAACTTTGAGTCAGCCTAGAGACCGACTCCTCTTTTGTACTTATTTTTATTCATATATATTTGTAAGTAAGCTGTGCTCAGCGTTATCAATACAAACAACATTTTTGTTACTCGGGCTCAGGGTCGTAATTAATGAGTTGGTCGTATTCTAACCCTGGATTTGGTTTATAGTTCAAATCGATAGTTTCCCACAGAGTAGGGTAATAAGACTTCAAGTATTGACCATTTATTAATCTAGAATGAATACCTCCATCCATATCCCGCAATCTGTAAGCACCACCATTCTTGACTTGATGTATAATGAACGGACCCTCCCAGTTGACCGACCATTTACCGTACCGATTATCCTTGTCCCCGATAGGTAACACGGCCTTCCATACCAAGTCTTCTGTACTAAAGGACTTCGCTTTTACCCTCTTGTTATACGCTCGGGCGGCCCGCTGCTTCTGCACTTTTAACGAGTCTAAGGCCATGAGCCTCGTTTCATCAAGTCCTTCCAACTCAGCTATCATAGCCTCTGTGTACTCTACGGGCTCAAGCTGGTTCTGTAAAGCTCTCCTGGCCGATCGGACTGTAACTTCCATAGGTAACATCTCGTCATGCCCGTAGGTCAGCATGAACGGTGTAACCCCGGTGCTGGACCTCTTAGACGTCCGATAGGCCCACAGTGCCTCAGACAACAACTTGTCCCATTCTCTAGGGTTCTCATCGATCATCTTCTCAACGATCCCCTTAAGGATCTTGTTGGTTGACTCGGCCTGACCGTTAGCTTGTGCATAATAGGGCGTAGAATTAAGAATTTTGATTCCCCTACTCTCTGCAAAGGCCGAGGTCTCTGTCCCTGTAAACACTGATCCTTGGTCGGCCGTGATAGTCTCTGGTAGGCCGAACCTATGGATAATGTGTTCTTCAATGAATTTTATAACAGTGGCTTGTGTCACCATTCTACAAGGTATGGCCTCGGCCCATTTAGTGAAGTAGTCCGTTGCCACTATTATGAAACAATGCTGGCCTGATGATGGCGGCAAGACTTTGCCAATTAGATCCATAGCCCATCTCTGAACGGCCATGGTTTTATTATTGGTTGGAGCTCCTTAGCCGGTACATGCTGGATCGGGCCATGCTTCTGACACGCTTGGCATCCCTTTGCATAGCTGATACAATCCTTCAGCATGCCTGGCCAATAATAGTTATATCTTCTCAGTAACCATTTCATTTTTGTACCGGCCTGATGAGCCCCACAGATCCCTTCATGCACTTCGGCCATCACCTGCATGGCCTGTTTCTTGCCTAAACACCTCAAAATCACGTCGTCACCGATAGGTTTTTTAAACAATTCTTCATCGAGTATCACAAATCGAACCGCGAACAGTCTAACTTTCCGGTCTACCCTGACATTTGGGTGATTCAGGTACTCGATGATAGGCCTTCTTCAGTCGTCCTCCTCCATCAAGATCAAATTGGTAGCAGCGTACCAACCTCTTCTCGCAACGGAAGGCAGTGATCGGACATGAACCGTGATAACTTGGTCTTCCAAAACCTTTGTAGAAGACGAGGCCGATCCTGTCTTAGCCAGCTTATCGGCCTCGGTATTCGTAGACCTAGGGATATAACTCACGCTAATATCATCAAACTCGTCCATGAGCTGCGTGGCGACAGAATGAAACGGGCATAATTCCCAACTTTTTATCTGGAACTCTCCTGATATCTGCCCGATCACCAGCCCTGATTCTCCCTTTATGTGTACGGACGATGCCCCCAACTCAAGGAGTATCTCTAGTCCGATAATTAATGCTTCGTATTCGGCCTGGTTGTTTGTGCACTTGAAATCGAGCCGAAATGACATTTTTGTTTTCTTATATTTGGGTGATACAATGACCACACCTGCCCCAGCACCCTCTGCGCTTTTGGACCCATCAAAGATCAACGTCCATGGGACCAAGGAAGTGTTTAATACTTTAGGTGCTGGTAGCAACTCTCCTAGATCAGTTGGATCTGGGTGATCAGCCAAGAAATTGGCTATGGCCTGGACTTTAACCGATTGCTGTGATCGGTATTGGATGGCAAATTCCATCAGGGCCAAGGTCCATTTTCCAATTCGGCCTCTCATGATTGGTCTTGACAACATATATTTTATCACATCGGTTTGACATATAATATAAGTAGAAACGGGCAACATATACGTTCTTAACTTCTGTGATGAAAAATACAATGCCAAGCATAATTTCTCAATCGGCGCATAGCGCTGCTCGATTGGAGTTAATATTCTGCTCAAGTAATAAACGGCTTGCTCATTTCCTTGCTCATTATCCTGAGCTAACATACTTCCTATAGAGCAGTCAGAGGCCGATATATACAATTTAAGGTACCTACCCTTCTTGGGTGGCATTAAAACTGGGGAAGTTGTCAAATATTGCTTAATTCCCTCAAAGGCCTGTTGATGGCTGTCTTCCCACTTGAATTCTTGATCGGTCATTATCTTCAATAGTGGGGTCCATACTTGGGTCTTTCCTGCACAGTTAGAGATGAATCTTCTCAGGAAATTAATCTGCCCGAGCAGCCTTTGAAGCTCTTTCTTATTGGCTGGTGGCTTTGCTGCCTGTATTGCCCGAACCTTATTCTTGTCCACCTCTATCCCTCTTTGATGCACCAGAAATCCTAAGAAGTTCCCTGCCGAGACGCCGAAAGCACATTTGAGAGGGTTCATTTTTAGTTTGTGAGCCCGCATTCTTTCAAATGCCTTTTCTAAGTCTCTCAAGTGATCAGCGTTGTCGCTCGATTTTACCACCACATCATCAATGTAAACCTCCATGAAATGCCCGATCATATCATGGAAAATTGAATTCATCGCCCTCTGATATGTGGCTCCAGCGTTCTTTAGTCCGAAAGGCATGACAACCCATTCAAAGGTTCCAATTGCCCCCGGGCACCAGAAAGCTGTCTTCGAGACGTCCTGCTCAGCAATGTAAATCTGGTTGTACCCTGAGTGCCCGTCCATAAAGGACAAAATTTTATGTTTGGCGGCCGAATCAATCAATTGATCGGCCATGGGCATAGGGTACTCGTCTTTTGGGGTAGCTAGGTTTAGATTTCTGAAATCAATACAGACTCTCAGCTTACCATTTTTCTTTACCACTGGGACTACATTCGATACCCATTCCACGTACCTGGCTGTCCGAATGAAGCCAGCTCCTAAAAGTCTCTCAATTTCTTCTTTTACCTTCATCGTGACTTCAGGTGACATGCGCCGTGGGAGCTGTTTAAACGGCCTAAAACCCGGTTTAATTGGCAAACGGTGCTCCACCAATTCTCTGGATAGTCCGGGCATCTCATCGTAATCCCAAGCAAAGCAATCCTTGTATTTATGCAAGAGAGCAATGATATCGGCCTGGAACCGCGGTTCAAGCACCTGACTCACATATGTGGGTTTGTGTTCTCCTTCATTACCCAGGTTGATCTCCAATAGTGGATCCTGCACGTCGGCCTTCAAGTCATCAAGCTTGGCTGTGGCCGTTTCGAGTTCATCCATCTGAATCTCTTCCTCTATTGGCGTTTCTTCTTCATAGATACAATCGGCCAGATTAATTATTCCGTCCATAGGGCCGATCTCTAATCTTCTATCGGCCAGATATGCGCACCATCTGGCCATGCTGGCCTTGATGGCCAGCTGTCTTTTAACTTCAATTGGTCGTAGATCCATCGAAGTCTTCTTGTTCATTAATCTCTACCGGCCTTGATTCTTCTGTCCGACTGAGATTGTGATAGCCAAACTTTAAGTTTGGTAGAACTTCTTTACGGAATGTGGCTGCATTTGGTCTACCAAGTTTGCCGCATCCTAGTAATTTGATAGGTCCGATATCATCTTCGTATAATACTGCATCGGCCGTCTGCACCCGGGCAACGAATGGCTTTGTATCGGCCCCAACCACTTCTACTTTGTCATCTCTCCAAAAGATCAACAATTGATGGAGAGTGGAAGGGATGCAGTAATTGGGATGGATCCAATCACGGCCAAGCAACGCGTTGTACGCGGCCGATGTCTCAACGATGAAAAAAGCTGTCATGGTCGTTTGGGTTCCAACAGTCAGCTCAAGAGGCAAGATGCCCTTTGTCTTAGATGGTGTGCCCGTGAAGCTCTGAACATTCATCTCGGTCGGAATCAGTTTCGACTCAGATTTTTGAAGAATCCTCAGCATTATTTGGGGCATAATGTTGATTGTAGATCCCCCATCAATCAATATTCTATTCACGGGGATCCCCTCAATGTGACCTTTTACGTACAACGGCTTCAGGTGCTGAGACATTTGATAGGTAGGTTTTTCGAAAACCACCTTGACTGGCCCCGCTGGTTTCAGCCCCTCTTCAGTTTGGATCCCTTTCGGCCTCAAGATGGTTATCTTAGGTCGATCGGTTTGTACATCGGTAGCGTCCACGTTCTTGCTCGTAGCCTCTACCACCTTGGGTCTGACGGTCTCTCCACCACCCCAACACAAACTTTCTATTACCTCCGACTCCTTGGTCTGGCCTTCTATTACGTCACCTTCAATGGCCGCTGGCTGATCCGGTTTGGCCATGAATGACATGGGAAGAGTAAACACCATATTTGAGGATAGATTTTTCGGGATTGTTCCGAATTGAATTAGTGTATCATCCTCATCTTCATAATCATCGGCCTCTTCCATTGGGTGGGCCGATGGCTCACACTTTTCTTGTTCAAAAAGTTTCTTTAAGCGCTCTGTGGCATGCATTGCCCCTTTGCCCGCTTTCTTGTCGAAAACGGGCTCATCTTCTTCCATGGCCGTTATCTGTTTGCCAGCCCTATGCTGCGGGGACCTTGGGGAATCCTGGACGTGACCCTTCGACTGCTGCCGTTCCCTCTCGGCCTGTCTCAGCCTCTGATACCTCCTCTTCTGAGACTTGCTGTATTGAGGCATCGCTGGAAATTTTGGATGCTCCGCTCTATACCATCTCCCATCACTCACTCTTGGTGGGAGTATCATTCGGGAGCGAATGTCCGATGCTGCAACCCTTTGCGAGGCACTCATCGTTGGTCGTGATCGATATTCCCTTCCTTCCATATGACTCGAGCTAGGCATACCGCTTGCTGGCGGCGGCTTCGGCTTCCACTCGGGCTTTACGCGTCCCTGTTTGGGCAAGGAAAGCCTCTCATGCACGGATCTTCTCGGGCTGCACTCTCGTCGTTCCTCAACTCTAGGCCTTTTGCTTTGGCTGGAGGCCCCCTTTTTAATCTCAGCCTTGCACCTCGGACACAGGCCTTGTTCTATCAACTCTAGTTGGTGTCGTAAATCTGTGATCAAACTATCCGTGGTTGATCGGGCTACCTCAACATCAGCCTTTAGTTCTGCTTCCTTGCGTTCCTGGTATGTCCTTTGAAGCTAGAGAATAGTCACTTTCGGCCTATCAATTTCCGAAACGGCAATTTGTTTCCCTTCCCTTTGCTTCGGGACCTTCTCGCTGTCGGTCAAATCTATCTTGACCTTTGGCCGTGTCAGCTTAGTCAAATCGGGCACTACCATATTGGTTCCAGTGATCTGTGGGAACGGATTCGCATCAACTCCCATAGCTTTGTCCGAAAATTTGAACACTCCTTTCTCCACGTTCTCCTGTATCACATTACGAAAAACAACGCAGTTATTAGTGGAGTGTTTCCAAGAATTATGCCACTTACAATATTCCTTATTTTTTATATCATCGGCCTTAGGGATCCGATGACCTTCACCTAGCCTAATCACTTTTTCAGCCAAAAGGGCGTCAAAAATCTGATCGGCCATTGTTATATCAAATGTGTAATTTTTTCCTGCCTCGAACGTCATTTTTTTAGCAGCGGCGTTATTATTGACAGGCTTGTTCAAGGCATTACACACAATAGGCCGCTTAGAGATTAGTTCGGCCATGTCGATTTCTGCTTCGAGGTCACAATCTGCTAGATGGACCTCGTAGTTGGGATCTTTGTAATATGTTCCTTTAGAAGAACTCTTTTTTTCCTGTTCATCAAGTAGGATACGCTCGTAACGGGCGGCCCTTGAAGCCAGCTCGAATAAATCACGGAAATCGGTCCCTTCGAACTTTTTGCGAAGCTTGAAAGACATTCCGCCCATAGCCATCTTTGCGTATTCTTCCTCGGGCAATATTGTCTTACATCTGTACTTAGCCTTCCTAAATCGGGCTATATAAGTTTCAACGGTCTCCCCCACTTGTTGGAGCATCCTAGATAGATCTGCCAACCATATCTCGGGCTCAGTCCTATAAAACTGCCCATGAAACAATTCCTCCATTGCTGGCAAGTTTCTTACTGAATTGGCCGGGAGATTGACATACCACAAAAACGCTATGCCCGTGAGCGAATTTGGGAACAACCTTAGTTTTAAAGGGTCACTATTGCCTGCATGGCCGCACTGCACAATGAATCGGCCTATGTGCTCTACCATGGTATGCTCACTTTCCCCAGAAAATAGGGTAAAGTTCGGAACTTTATACCCTGGTGGGAAATTAACTTGGTCAATTTCAGGCGGGTAAGGCCGTCGGTATGTCGGCCTCTCCATCCTTCTCATGAACGGGCCATACTCTTCGTGTATGGCCGCCACCAACTCTTCCCTGTTAATAGGCTGCGCAGCGGGTCGGGCATTCACCAAAGGGGGTGGTGGTTGCTGGTTGTTATTGGCCTGACGGAGCCAAAAATCATCATTATTCCTTTGCCCCCCAGCAGCGTTACCTGGGGGCGCTTGTTGGCCGTTTACCTCTGGGTTACGGCCATTCGTTGCATTTACTTCAGGCTGAGCCCCTGTTACTGGGGTTGTTAGTGGAGGTGGCAACTGTTGATTATTATTGATCTGGTGGGTCCAAAACCCGCCATTGTTTCTCTGCCCCCCAGCAGCGCGGACTAGTGGTGGAGTACGGTCGAACTGGGTTTCAACACGGCCTCCTGTCTGGACAAAGCTCGGCGTCGCCGATCCACTGGGATCGGTGACCACCACGCCACTGGCCGTTTTGTTATGTAATTCGGGCTTCTTGCCCGAGATGTTACCCTCCCTTAGGTTTGGACAGACATAGAGTGGGTCTTTTGGTTTGTCGGACTCAAGCGGCGTACCAGAGCCCAATCCCGAGCCTGAGCCTGATCCCGAGGCCTTTTGGTTGTTATTGACCTCAAGAACGGCGCAAAGCTGTTGTATCTGAGTAGCCAGGGCGTCCAGCTTCACGTGGGTAACCCTAGTCTCCATGACCAACTCAGACTGTTCTCGGCGTATATCGGCAGTTTGCCTGACCACATTGTTGAGACCTGCCATTGACCCTATCAAGGTATTATAGTCCTGCCTCAAGGGATCAACGGTGGCTCTCATAGTTTCCGAGATTGCTTCGATAGTAACGCCACCGTCGTCCGGAGAATGACCAGTGCTTTCCTCCATAGGTGGATCAACGGCCGACTCGTCTTGGCCGTTTTTGCCGATCTGCTTATCCCTCTTTGGCGGCATGACTTGACACTATGGGTCCTACCGGGCGTGCCAAAATGTTTGCTAGTAGTTATGCGCGGGCGTGCCAGAACCAAAAGTGGTTCAGTGAGTGCAAACTAATTTCCTATATGCTTGAGTCAGTGATACTCAAGGCTTTTAGACCTGACTTCTAAACTAAAACAATTGTGTGCGGCGAGTAGGAAAGTACCCTCACCAGAAATCCCTTGGCAGTACTGAAGCGCACAAGCCAAATAGTGTATGAGTTTACCAAGTAAACAATCACAAACGATTAATAAAATACAAATTTTATTAAATGTTTGGAAAATACAACCAAAGAACAGACTCAGAACAGACTGATTGTTCGTGAGAACGAAAATAGTAAAAGAAAAATAACAAAAGAGGGTAGACCTATTTGCTATGCTTGCAGAAAGAACATAAAAGTTGAATGCTTTTGAATGCTGTTGAATGCTTTATTGAATGCTGTTTTCGAGAATGACGCGGAGTCCTTTGCAGCTTGGCCTGCCTCCATATTTATAGCGGCCATGATTGAATTCTGATTAGGAAAGGACTCCTTAGCTTGCGCCTTAAGCTACTAATTGATTGGTTAATTGAAGAAATCCTTTTATATTAATGATTCCCTGCCTTATCGTTATCTTAATTGAAGCAATCCCACCATCTCAGGGATCATCTCGCCTAAATCCAACTGTTGGTGATAAGATTCTTTCCTAAACGGACTCGGATTTCCCCAGATCTGGAGTGACGTCACAAATGGCAGCTGTCACCAGAACCGCCTTACCTCTATTCCCATCGGCCTCATTACTGTGACTGAAGACTCATCAGACTCATGTAATGTTTTTATGCCCGATGACATCTCTCCAGGTGCTCACGTCTGATCGGGCTCACGTCACCAACCTTTATCACTTTCAGTAGATATGGTGTCCGATAGTTGGTACATTCATGTCCTCTATCTCCTCATCGGGCTCCCGTTCTAACAAATGCCCGATGAAGTCCCTTATGCCCGGCGTCTCAATCGGTCTCCAACGTGTGTCCTGCTCCATTGCTTCCACCATTGATGCCCGATAGACCACTGCGGGTCTGATGCTGCCTATCGGGCTCCATCCCATGGAACATCCAAGTTGCCTTCTCTAAACTTCTGGTGACGCTTCCCCTAAGCCCGATGTCATCATCTACTCCGGACCAACCGGTGTCTGAAATGCCCATGCCCGACTATCTCTAGGCCCATATCCTCATATCAATCGGGCTAAAAAACCTTTGGCGGTTTTTAGGTGCAAACACATATAGAGAGAATTTCAGAGAGGAAGATAGAGAGAATGAGAGTTTATACAAAAATTTTAGAGAAAGAAGCTTCAAAACTCCATAGCCAAAGCTTGGAGTGGAGTTCTTAATTCTTGTATCTTTCTCAACAATTACTTCAATCACAATCACAGTGAGTATTTTAAACTCACTCTTAAATGCAATTCATGCTTAGTTACTACTTGGGTGTATGTAATTGTTAATCACCATTGTTGATCTTAACCATGGAAGTTTGAACTTCAAAATCACCATTTTTGAAACTTAACCAAAATGAGTTTTTAGAGATGATTTAGGAAGATTACAGTCCCTAGAAGCTACTGTCAAATTATTAGAGCCTAGTTCGTCCATATGAGAAAGTATATTAGGAAATTAAGTTTTGACAACTTTTAATTTATCACTAAGTTTGAGAGCTATGGTTTGAATCATGTTAAATTGATTTCATATTCTTAATCCTTGCTGAAAAACAAAGAATTTCATATATTACATGCCCTATTTGCTTGAGGATTCGTAAATGGGTCAAAAGACCCCCTGATTTCTGAAGCAGGGGAGTTTCAACGAAGAAGATGAAGCCACTGCGGGTCTCTAAAGAATAACTTGGATTCATTATATGATGGCTTGTCGATCTCTCCGAGTAAAACATTAGTAGTCCCGAGTACAACTGAAGGTGATGTCCAAAACCCATTAAAATTGATGAGTGTATATCAAAATGACAAAGAGTTAGAGGATGATCCTTCTCCGATTCCCGAGACAGAGTCGGGTAATAATACGATGGTGGTTGACATTACTCTGGCCGAACCAGTCAAGGCAAGATCATTGTAGAAGTACAGGGTTCGTAATGTTGCTAGCATGGAAACCTCGCTACTGAATCTTAGGTCTTCATGAAAGAAGCCCAAACGAGCACTTATTTTGTTGGATGAGGATGGTACCAGCTATGATGATCATAAGAAGGCAAAGGTTGACTCACTCATTTCTTTATCCTATTTCTTTCCCAGAGGCGGTGGTTAGGCTCCAACATTGCCTAGATCAATGAACATTTTGTGTTGGAACTGCCGGGGGCTTGGGAACCCTCAGGCAGTTCGTGGCACTTCGTGTACTTCACCAATTGGTGAAAGTGGAAGATCACATAATGGTTTTCCTATCAAAAACTTTTCGTCTGGTTCTCATATGAAGGTTATTAGTAGGATTGTGGGTTTGAGAAATTGCATTTCTGTTTATGGTATTAATTATGGGGGTGGAATAGCGCTTCTTAAGGATGGCTCTTTGGTGGTTTCTCTTCAGAGTATGTCGGTCCATAATATAGATGTTGTGGTTGAAGAGGGTACTAGGAAATTCTGGTGGAGGTTTACGGTCTTAGATGGGCATTCTGATGCATCCAAGAGATGTCTCACTTGGAACTTGCTCAAACAGCTGAAGTTATCCTCGGACCTTTCATGGCTTGTGGGGGGAGGTTTTAATCAGGTTATTTTTCATGGGAGAAGGAGGTGGAAATGTCATTGGCCTGGGACAGAATATGTTTCGCGATGCCCTTGATGTTTGTGAACTCCATGATCTTCAATTCAAAGGCAATATTTTCACCTAGCAACGTGATTAGGGGTGGGGAATTTTATCCACGAACGACTTGACCATTTTGTCTCAAATAATTGGTGGAGTTCCCAGTTCCCGAGAGCTATAATCTATCATCGGGTTGCTCCCATATCTGACCATGCCCCTATTGTTATTCGGTTACTTAGCCCTCATGCTAGACCGGTCAGAAATAAGAGGCGGTTTAGATTTGAAGCTGTATGGTTGTGTCATGATCAGTGTGAGGATGTGGTTTTGGGAGCGTGGAATGGTGGTTTAGTTGAAGATGATATTTTGGAAAAGATCAAGTCGTGTGGGGCTAATTTAGAATTATGGAATCGTGCTACTTTTGGGAATGTCCATAGACAGCTAAAGGACAAGCATAAGGTCCTAGCTAAGTTAAGAGGGAATCCAATTGCCCTTAAAGACTTGGTGGCCGAACAAGTCATATCTTTAGAGATTAATGTTCTTTTGGAAAGGAAAGAAATTTTGTGGAAACAACGCTCGAGCCAAGCTTGGTTGAAAGAAGGTGATCGTAATACAACATATTTCCATAAAAAGGCTTATCAGCGCCAGACGAGGAATTTCATTAAAGGTTTGATGGACAAGGATGGTGTTTGAGGAGACACGAAGGATCATATCCAAGAAATGGTGAATGACTATTTTCTTGAAATTCACATCTTCATATCCTACAGATTTGGATGATTTGCTTTCATCGATTGATCCCAGGGTTTCAGAGGAGACTAATGCTCAACTTACTAGACCAGTTTATATGGAGGAAGTGAGGAAAGCTTTGTTCTCGATGGGCCCAATGAAAGCTCCGAGTCTGGACGGTATGTGTGCTTTGCTTTGGTGAATAATTTTTTTGTTCATGGGGTTCTACCCAACAATATCAACCATACTCACATTGTTCTTATTCCAAAGATTAAGGATCCTAAGCGAGTGAGCGATTTTTGGCCGATCTCTCTTTGCAATGTAATTTATAAGGTCATTTCTAAGGTGGTGACAAATAAGCTAAAATCATTTCACTTGGGATTGTTATGCAAAATCAAAGCGCCTTTGGTCCTGGTAGATTAATTTCAGATAATGTCCTTATTACTTTTGAGGCTCTGAACTATTTGAAATCCAAGACTGAGGGGAAAATTTACCAATGGCTTTCAAACTTGATATGAGCAAGGCCTATGACCTCCTTGAATGGGATTTTGTTAAAGGGACACTTCTGAGACTGGGGCTCTATGAAAGGTGGGTGGATTTGATCATGAATTGCATCCAATAGCTGTCTTATACAATTTCTTTAAATGGGGAGCTTTCAAATAGTTTTTTGCCGACTTGTGAACTTAGATAAGGTGACCCACTTTCCCCGTATTTATTCATTTTATGTGCTGATGCTCTCTCTTCTTTTCTTAGTCGTGAAAGCTCCAGGGGAAATATTGGGGGGGGGTGAGATTTAAGAGAAATAGCCCCTATCTCACTCACTTATTTTTTGTAGATTATCGTCTCCTTTTTTATTGTGCAAAGGAAGGGGAATGTCAACATTTGATTAATATTCTTCATAAGCATGAGGTTGCTTCGGGCCAAAAAGTGAATGTTAATAAGTCCAGTGTTTTCCTAAGTCCAAATACACCAGTGGCTGTGTCCACTAACATAAAGGAAATTTTGGGGGTTGATTCACTGACAGCTCACGAGAAGTACTTGGGCCTTCCATCTCTTATCGGTCATTCCAAGAGGCAAATTTTTGTGAGTATCCAGGGCCAAATGGCTTGTAAAATTAAAGGTTGGAAGGAGAGATTACTGTCTAAAGGGTGAAGGGAAGTCTTAATTAAAGCGATTGCCCAGGCAATTCCTACCTTTGCCATGTCATGTTTTCTACTTCCCTTTTTTATTTGTAATGAGATCTCAAGTCAATTAGCTCGTTTATAGTGGGGTAGCTCGGGTGATAAATAGAAAATTCAATGGGCTTCATGGGAAAAATTGTGCAGAAGTAAAAAAAGAGGGGGGTATGGGCTTTAGGGATTTGCTTGTTTTCAACCAAGTTCTGCTTGCAAAACAGCTTTGGAAATCGATTATCCCAAATGCCAAATTCCTTATTTTTCCATGTTTTTAAAGCTCATTATTTTCCCAATACTGACTTGATGCATGCAAAGTCGGGCTCACATCCATCTTTTACATGGAGGAGATTTGGGGGGCTATGGATTTATTTAGAAGGGGTTACCGGTGGAAGATTGGTGATGGAAGTCGCGTTCGAGTGGGTTTTGATCCATGGATCCCTATCCCACATTCCTTTTTACCTGTTTCTCATTTACGGTACAAAATGAAGCATAGTAAAGTTTCAGATCTTATTGATGGGCACTCAGGCACTAAGAATGTTTCTGCTATTCAGAATATTTTTTTGACACATGAGGGCAATGCTTTTCTCAATCTTCCTATTCACAGGATAGCACATGGGGACTCTCTTATTTGGCATTGGGTTAGATGAGGCTTATTCACTAGTATCAGCTTTCCATGTGGGTGTGCAGATAAAAAGGGAGGAGGTTAGGAAAGGAGATTCGTCGGGGCAAGGCAATGACTTTCAATGGCAAAGACTATGGGACTTGCCGATTCCCACCAAAATAAAAGCCTTTGGCTGGTCCATTTTTCATGATATTGTCCCATAAACTTGAACCTGACACAGAGAGGTGTGGACTTGTCGCCTAGTTGTATTCGGTGTGGAGAGGTAGAAACTATGACACATGCCTTGAGTGGGTGCCGGTTTTCTAAGGATGTGTGGTCTCGCCATTTCACCTAAAGTCATACAAAGTTTGGGAATCATTTGAGAATGGGAGATTGGCTTGTTCAAGTTTTTCAAGTGGATTCAATGGATCGAACCTATTTATTTGTGATCACTGCTTGGGTAATTTGGGGTGATAGAAATAAAGTGGTGTTTGATGGTGAGGGAACTACGGCCACCGGGGTGAGTGATTTTGCTTAACGTTACTGTACTGAATTGACACAATTGCATGAGTCGGGTTTCTAGTAGTGGAAGGTTGAGCTTGGCGGAGTGGGCTTTCCCTCCCCATGATCAACTAAAGCTCAATGTAGATGGTGCACGACTTGCGAAGTTGGGTGGGTATAGAGTTGGAGGTGTGGTTCGGGATCATAGTGGCCATGTTGTTTTTTGGGTTTTCTTTGTTTGGGCATGGTTTATTGGACCCCGCTGCATGTGAAGCCATGACAGTGTTACAGGTGTGTGAGGTGGTTGAAGAAGTCGGTCTTTTTGTGATGTTACTAAACTGGATGCGTTGAATGTGGTTAACCTTCTTCAGGTTTCTGGTCCTTGTCTTTACCCCTTTGGTCATATTATCGAAGCTTCTAAATAGTTTTTCTCCCGATTACATGTTGCTGATATTTCTTATGTGCATCGCGATGGCAGCAAGGTGACCCATAAGCTTGCACATTATGCGAAAGTTCATTGAGCGGATGTCATTTTCTTTGATGCTTTACCTCAATGTATTCAATCTTTGGCATTGTCTGAACTTGTAACTTCTTGAGTTATGAATTGAAATTCTCACTTTTCCATCGAAAATAAAAGGGTATTTTCTTTCCTTCTCTTATGAAACAAGCAACAAAAAAATATTAGTGGGCAATATTAGGAACCCAAAAGGGTCACAAAGAGATGCTCACAAAAGGATGTAGCATCCTATGTGGCACCCATAGGTCAATATTAAGACACCTAATTTCATATTTTCACTTTTCATGCTCCAATATTTATAAGATTATTATTTGAACTGTGGTCCACGATGACTGTATGATTTTAGAGATAGTTGACTCACATGAACAATCGATAATGGTTATTCAACGTCCAGGTTCATTACAATAAAAACACTACATGTATTTCGGATTTCATAGGTAAGGCCCTTCTTTGCCCTAAAGCTTCTCTGAACATTGGTGAGCTCTTGCTTAATTCCATTTGAACACCATCCTCACATGCAGGTTTGAATTACCCATTCTATGTATTTGGCTTAAGAGTGTGTTCACTTTGTTACAGAAAATTAATTCATGAAAACCCGTTA
This sequence comes from Hydrangea macrophylla, assembly GCA_033977485.1. Lineage (NCBI taxonomy): Eukaryota > Viridiplantae > Streptophyta > Magnoliopsida > Cornales > Hydrangeaceae > Hydrangea > Hydrangea macrophylla. Next base: position 55,856,933 of record CM066988.1, on the reverse strand, counting down.
TTTGATATCCTTTGGGGTAAAGTTTATAACGTTCAATTATTTGGAGATATTTCGTAGATATTAACAAATTTAACAACTATAAACAAACCCATGAATTAAAGTTGTCATATTATGTGGTTATTGTATTTAACATTCTTTTTGGCTTTCTATGTTGGACAAATCTCATGTGTTTTTTTTAATGGATAGCACTTTCACACTTTTACTTAGGTACTGGTGGTATTGTTCACTCTCATAGAAGCGGGTTCATGAATCAGTTCTTTAAATTTGCTTAGGGCTTTGTACTATAGCCCACATCAGTATTTAGAGTTCGTCGTCTAATTTTGTACCACTGTAGTTACTCAATTATGTGTATTTTCTTTTTCTTTTTTTCCCCTAATTTTCAATTTTTCCAGTAATGTGCATAGAATTAATTGATGAATATGTTCTGACAAATTTAATGTATAGTCACAAGCACTGCTACTATTCACTTTATAAAGTTTAGTTAAATTTATAGTTGTACTTTTTGTTAATGGATTTGTATAGCAAACAGCTCGTGCATAGTACGGGTTATCGACTAGTATATATAAATACCAAAGCAAATGACCTTCTATTAGACTATCCACATCACCATCCTCCCCTTCAGAAAAAAAAATCCTATGCTGTATTTCCTTGATTTTTCAAAATTTTTTTTCATTTCTTTCTAATTCTTCTTCTTCTTCCTCTTTTATTCATTTCTTTTATAAGGTTTTGATATTCTCAAAATCAATAATGAGAATGTTCCATCCCAAGAAGCCTCAAATTCCAACTAATTAATTTTGAAAGTCATTAAGAAATATTGATTGATTTTGTTTGGTTTTCCAATTAGTAATTTAGTAACTGTTTAATTGGGAACTGCACATATCTATTATCTATACTATATCTAAAAGTTAATCCTAAAACCATTCCCTTATTGTGCAATGTGTATATGTATTTGTATATATATGAGTGCTTTGAAATAAAAAAAAAAGGGTCAATTACATATTAGGACAGTTTATAGAAATTATGTTTGTTTATGGACAACTTAAAAAAAATGTGTATCAATAGGTCCCTCAATTATTATTAGACGAAAATACCCCCACCTTCTTCTAGCTCTAATCTCTCACGTCTGTCTCTCTGAAGGAACGACTCCAGTCCAAACACACACACACACACACACACACACATACACACACACACACACACACACTCTCTCTCTCTCTCTCTCTCTCTCTCTCTCTCTCTCTCTCTCCATTCCCACTGTCGCGCCTTCACCAACTCGTCCATCGTGCTGAACCACCGGCGCCAATTTCGTCCATCGCTCAGGTCATAGCTATTTCTCTCTCTCTCTCTCTCTCTCTCTCTCTCTCTCTCTCTCTCTCTCTCTCTATATATATATATATATATACTGATTTGTATATACATCTTATATATAAATTTGGGGGATTTCTGGATTATTGTTTTTGAGATTGTGAATTGAGTGAGATTCAAACTCTTAAACCCTAACACTGATTTGGGCCAAAAGCAGTCATTTAACTTAATTAAAAGTCCGATTGAATAGGTAAACGATTGAGCCTTCATCGTTTTGGAGTTGTTTAGTTTAATGTAATGCAGCAGTTGATGCTTTCTGTGACAATTGATGTTTGTATCCTGTGGCAATTGATGTGGTAAACGATTAATCTGCTCTGTCTGATAGTGAGATGATCTTACAAGGTTTTCTATGACAATTGATGTTTGTATCATGTTGCTAGATTTATATGTAATTGACCCTCTTTTTTTTTATTGAGTTGGTTTGTTCTTGTTTGCAACTTTTTCAATCTCTGTTGAACTTGAGTACTTGAAATTTCCTTAACAATATACCAAAAATTTTGGGTTGATTGGTTTCTCTTGATTGTGCCTTATGATGGACTCTTCTATTGACCCACCCAAAGTACCTAAAATTTTGGGTTGATTGGTACCACTGAGTTTTCTCAACATCGAGTACGTTAAGGACATATAATTGTTCCCCTGCTATGGCTATTTGAATTCTTGTAAAAGCTCTCTCTATGCTCTATCTTTCTTGAAGTTGTGACTGCAAGTTTTGAAGAATAGTCATCAGAACATGTAGTAATTCCAAATTATAAAAAGGGCAGCCCAGTGCACAAAGCTCCCGCAATGCGAGGTCCGGAGAAGGGTCGAACCACATTATGAGAATTGAAAATAAAATCCATATATTCAAAGCACTCTAAAATTAATAGGTACAACCAATAATCATGATGATCATACAAATCTGTGACTCTAGAATAAATTGGAAACAAAATAAGGTGACTCTGCTCAACCAAATGGCTTTGACTTAAAATCTTCAAGTAATACCTCATTACTATGAAATTAATATCAAGGTTGCTTCACTGTTCCATAATTGTTGCTGCTTTTGCCAAACTTGCTACAAGCCTACAAGTAACAAGATATGTGTATTACAACATATCAAACTATTTACAACGTACTGGCTCTTTCAAGTCAACCAAAAAGCAACTACACAAAAATCAAACTATTTACAATTGGCTCTTTTCAAACTTGTATCACAACAGACGTTCAAGTTACACTTTGGTGATCAGTGGATTGATACCCTCAACTTGTCATTGCAGATTGTGAAGATGGCAAAAACAGGTACATTTTACAACTATTTATTTGAAATTGATTTACTACACGCAATTGTTTATTGGAACTGAAGTACATAGAACTAGCTTATGTCATGAACTAATGAAAAACTGTACAATTATTAATGTACAACACTACACACATGTACTTGTGAAAATTGTCAAATTCACCACGTATGTGATATCATATAATTGCTATATTTCTCAAAAATTTGGGATGCTTATGTTTCAAGCCTAAAGTCATAATTTTCAAACGATGAATTAAGTGAAATTTCACCTCACCACTCAGCAATGACGAAATGTAAAAGAACAAATCGTATTTTTGTTCAATGATAAACATAAAAATGGTGAAATTTTAACACCTACTCATGTTCGTTTTCAAAAACTAGGAAAAAAAAATCACATGTGATCTGAGGGTGAAAAAATCATACTGTTTGAGTCAAATTTGTTCACATGATGAAAATTTTGAAACTGTGGTGAAATTTCACCACCTTTTAAAACAATGGTGAAATTTCTCCACTGTTACAACTTGTTATTGCTGTTGTAGTTTTCACCTTTTAAAATGGTGGTGAAATTTCACTATTGTTTCATTGCCATTGTTAAATTTTGTAAACTTGAAATCACCACTCAGTAATTGTGAAATTTCAAAGCACAAATCTTATTTGTGTGCAATGATTTATTAGCATAAAGTGGCTTCTAAAACATTGGTAAAATTTTACCATAGTGTGATCTGAGGATAAGAAATCATATTATTTGAGTTGAATTTGTTCACATGATGAAAAGTTTGAAACTTTCACCACTATTTTTACTCTGCCATTAGCCATTGCTGCTCTGGCAATAGCATTGTTAAACTTCTTAAACTTGAAATCACCATTGTTAAACTTCTTAAACTTTAAATCAGCACTCAGCAACAGTGAAATTTTGAAGTGTACACGAATTTTGATATCGTCAACACACTGTAACAAGCACCAACATCGTAATACACAAAGCTTTAAACTTTCATCAAGTTTTTAGCATAACTTCAACAATATTTTTTAATGGAAATTTTGTTGATATGCAGTGATGATTGTGGCGTCATTGTATGTCCTGTCATGAGCAAGCTTTTCAAAGGAGAGAAAGTTGGTGCATATTGCAACACAAAAGAAATACAGACTGATATGGTAAAAATGTTCCTTAACATGGAGCACCATACGTGGAATGAAGAGCTATAATCTCATTCAGAGTATGAAAAGTATTCAGAGTCAGGACGATCCGAAAAAAATTGATAACCTGTCAGCACCAACTTTTAGCTTAGGGCATAGTCTTGAATGATATTGCATAGTTGGACAAATCATCTATAAATTTTTGTTCTTATAAGACAATAGTTTGATATAAAGCTAGTTGTTTGGGAATTGGGATCAATGATTACTTCATCTTGCATGGTTTCCTGTAGGTCTAGCTATTCAAGTTAGTGGTGAAATTTCACCACGTTTTGACCTCCTTTTAAAACAATGGAGAAATTTCACCAAGTTGTAACAGAAGTTTTTATACTTGAATTTTCACAAAGTTTTGACCGACTTTTTAAACCAGTGGAGAAATTTCACCACGTTTTGGCTGCCTTTTTAAAAGAGTGGTGAAATGTCATCACGTTTTGACCTCTTTTTAAAAGAGTTGTGAAATTTTACCACGTTTTAACAGAAATTCTTATACTTGAAATTTCACCATATTTCGACTACTTTTTAAAAGAGTAGTGGTAAAATTTTACCACATTTTGACCTTTTAAAATAGTGAGAAATTTCACCAAGTTTTAACAGAAGTTCTTATACTTGAAATATCACCATGTGTTGGCCACCTTTTTAAAAAAGTGGTAAAATTTCACCATGTTTTGGCCGCATTTTTAAAATAGTGGTGGAATTTCACCACGTTTTTAAAAGAGTGGTGAAATTTCACCACGTTTTGACCTCCTCTTCAAACAGTGGAGAATTTCACCAAGTTTTAACAGAAATTCTTACACTTGAAATTTCACCATGTTTTGACCGCCTTTTCAAAAGAGTGATGAAATTTCACGAAGATGTAAACGTCCTTTAAAAGAGTGGTGAAATTTTACCATGTTTTGACCACTTTTGAAAAGAGTGGTGAAATTTCACCATGTTTTGAGCTCCCTTTAAAACAGTGGTGAAATTTTACCACGTTTTGACCTCCCTTTAAAAGAGTGGTGAAATCACCATGTTTTGACCGCTTTTGAAAAGAGTGGTGAAATCTCACCATGTTTTGAGATCCCTTTAAACAATGGTGAAATTTCACCATGTTTTGACGTCCTTGTAAAAGAGTGGTGAAATTTTACCATATTTTGAGCTCCTTTTAAAACAGTGGTGAAATTTTGCCACATTTTGACCTCCTTTTACAACAGTGGAAACATTTCACCAAGTTTTACGTTCCTTGAAATTTCACCATGTTTTGATCGCCTTTTTAAAAGAGTGATGAAATTTCACCATGTTTTGACCGCTTTTTTAAACTGTGGAGAAATTTCACCAAGTTTCGACCGCCTTTTAAAAGAGTGGTAAAATTTCACCATGTTTGGACCTCCCTTTAAAACAGTGGTGAAATTTCACCATGTTTTAACAAAAGTTCTTATCCTTGAAATTTCACCAAGTTTTGACCGCCTTTTTAAAATAGTGGAGAAATTGCCCCATGTTTCAACCACTTTTTAAAACAGTGGAGAAATTTCACCACGTTTTTAAAAGAGTGGTAAAATTTCACCATGTTTTGAGCTCCCTTTAAAACAGTGGTGAAATTTCACCACGTTTTGACCTCCTTTTACAACAGTGGAGAAATTTCACCAAGTTTTAACAAATGTTCTTATTCGTAAAATTTCACTATGTTTTGGCCGCCTTTTTAAAACAGCAAAGAAATTTCACCACGTTTTTAAAAGAGTGGTGAAATTTCACCATGTTTTGAGCTCCCTTTAAAACAATGGTGAAAATTCACCACGTTTTGACCTCCTTTTCCAACAGTGGAGAAATTTCACGACATATATAAAAGTGGTGAAATTTCACCACGTTTTGACCGCCTTTTGAAATAGTGGAGAAATTTCACCAAGTTTTAACAAAAGTTCTTCTGCTTGAAATCCAATTCCTTTTGATCTCCCTTTAAAACAGTGGTGGTGAAATTTCACCATGCTTTGACCGCCTTTTTGAAAGAGTAGTGAATTTTCACCAAGTTTTAATAGAAGTTCTCATTCTTGAATTTCACCTTGTTTTGACCGCCTTTTTCAAAGAGTGGTGAAATTTCACCATATTTTGACCGCCTTTTGACAAAAGTGGCAAAATTTCATCATGTTTTGAGCTCCCTTTAAAACAATAGTCAAATTTCACCACTTTTTGACATCCTTTTACAATATTGGAGAAATTTCACCAAGTTTTAATAGAAGTTCTTACTAGAAATTTCACAATGTTTTGACTGCCTTTTTAAAAGAATGGTGAAATTTCACCATGTTTTGACCGCCTTTTAAAAGAGTGGTGAAATTTTACCATGTTTTGTTTCCTTTTAAAAGAGTGGTGAAATTTCACCTCTTTCACCATGTTTTGACCACCATTTAAAGCAGTGGTGAAATTTCACCGTAGTTTGACCGCCTTTTAAAAGAGGTGAAATTTCACCAAATTTTGACCACCTTATAAAGAGTGGTGAAATTTCACCATGTTTTGTTTCCTTTTAAAAGAGTGGTGAAACTTCATCACGTTTTGACCGCCTTTTTAAAAGAGTGGTGAAGTTTCACCACGTTTTGACTTCCTTTTAAAATAGTGGAGAAATTTTACCAAGTTTTGACAGAAGTTCTTATACTTGAAATTTCACCGTATTTTGACCGACTTTTTAAAAGAGTAGTAAAATTTTACCTTGTTTTGACCACCTTTTAAAAAAGTGATGAAATTTCACCACATTTTGACCGCCCCTTTAAATTGTGGTGAAATTTCACCATGTTTTGACCTTCCTTTCAAAGAGTGGTGAAATTTCACCATGATTTGACATCCCTTTAAAACAGTGGAGAAATTTCACTGAGTTTTGACATCTCTTTAACACAGTGGAGAAATTTCGCCAAGTTTTAAGACAAGTTCTTATACTTGAAATTTAACCATGTTTTGACCGACTTTTTAAAAGAGTTGTGATATTTCACCATGTTTTGACCGCCTTTTAAAAGAGTGGTGAAATTTCACCACGTTTTGACCTCCCTTTAAAACAGTGGATAAATTTGACCAAGTTTTAACAGAAGTTCTTATACTTGAAATTTCACCACATTTTGACTTCCCTTTAAAAGAGTAGTGAAATTTCACCACGTTTTGACCTCCCTTCAAAATAATGGAGAATTTCACCAAGTTTTAACACAAGTTCTAATACTTGAAAGTTCACCATGTTTTGTCCGTCTTTTTAAAAGAATGGTGACATTTCACCATGTTTTGACCGCCTTTTAAAAGAGTGGTGAAATATCACCACATTTTGACCTCCTCTTAAAATAATGGAGAAATTTCACCAAATGTTGTGAAAATTTTGAAACTCTTGACCACAATCATAATTTCGCAACTTTGATAATCACAAATTTTACCACGTTCATGGTTTAGTGCTCAAACAAATTCTTTGAAAAAAGACATGAGAGCAATGTCTCAACTTCACAAATTTCACCACGTTTTTTTCACCAGAGAATATTTCATCGGGGGCGCTGCCCCCGAACCCCCGTCTCAACCCACTACTCGATGCATATCCATTGAAATTGGAGTGTGAATGATACTATAATATGAGTATCCATGCAACTTATAACACCATAAGACAATTCATTTTCCATTTGTGCATATAGAAATCACCGAAAACAACAAAAATGTTGAGCTAACATTTTCTTTTATTATTTTCTACTACTTCCAAGTAACTAAGGGCCAACTTGCCATACTTTCTGCTTCTGCGATTCAATAACCAAAAAAAAAGATGTAAGCTTGTAGCCAATCACAAATATTTTTTTGGCACATTGTGATTATATCGTTAATTATAAATATACAATCAAGATTCATTGACACTTATTATAGTTCCACCAACTTTACACAACAAGAGTTTATACAACTAAAGGTTATTATTTGCTAGAATGAAAACGACATTAAAAATTGAAATCAGGTTCTTTTCTTGCATCCTGAGAAGAGATCTTCAGCCAACTTGAAGGGGGTCCTCTTATACGGAAGAGCTGAAGAAACAAAAAATTAAATAAATAAACTCAATCAACAAGCAATTACAACAAACAACTTCGAGAAAAACAGAAGATTGAATGATCCTACTTATTACTGTGTAGAATGCCACTATGTTGCTCATGTTCACTGTGCCATCTCTGGGGTAAATATTAATTAATTACCCAAATTCTATTTGTAAAGTATTGGAGGATTGTTGTCGTCACTCTTTTTCATGTCTTGAGTTAATTACTTTTTTTTTCCTTACAGATTTTACCTTATCTGCAAAAAGAATCATCATTAGGTGTCAAATTGAAGTTGGAGTGTGATGCAGGGGAAGAGGAAGTGGTAGCCACTTCTCTAGGCGATGGAGAAAATTCACAACGTTTTGACCTCCTTTTAAAACAGTGGAGAAATTTCACCACGTTTTGACTTCCCTTTAAAACAGTGATGAAATTTCACCAAGTTTTAACACCATAAGACAATTCATTTTCCATCCAATCAAATACAATATTAAAGTTCAAGGAAAAAAAAACTAAAGTCATAATGGACTGGAAAATAATACTCAGCAGCAGGGGATTTGCTCTTTTTTTTAATTTTTATGCTACTTGGACTATGTATATGCACATGTTTACTGCAGCTAGTATTGGATTTTCTTTGTGTGTGTTGCAAACTGTCACAATGTTCAACATGCATATACGTTGACATGGGCGGGCGGTGGACTTACAGGCTATTAACATGCTTAAAATAAAATCTCGAGTTTATTCTAAAGTTAATAGTTTAACATGTATATATGTTCTAAGTTTCTGTTACTCCCGCAAAAGTTACCCTATTTTAAATAGTTTGTGGATGCTGGGTAGTGCTTGTAAGCTCTATTTTTTGTGTGAGTTTATTTGTACATAAGAAAGGTATTTAGCTACATTATCATCATGGAACTTGTTATTATATTATGAACACTTCACACTTGTTTTTGCTTTTTCTTTCCTAGGAAATTGAAGAGAGAATAAAGGATTGTCTCCGGTCATGTTTGAAGATTTTGTAACGCTATTCCAGATAAATTTGGAAGAGGTACTTTGCTTAGGGTGCGTTTGATAAAACTGAAAATTGAGAACTGAAAATTAAGTGCTAAATTTTAAATACTGAAAATTTTAAGCGCTTGAAGTTTTATTCCTTAAAATAATGTTTCAACTATTGAAGTAGAATGCATTCAGTGATTATTTTCAGTAGAAATTTTTCACTTAAAGTTTTCAGTGGTTTTGGAGCTACTTTGTCAATTAAGTGATATATTATCAAACGCACTAAAAAAGAATAAGTGCTGAATCTTTTCATTTTCATCACTTAATGGGGTTATCAAACACTTAGCCTTATTTGTTACTTAGTTGGGTTATGGTCCTCTATTCTATGAAACTGTATTATTGAAAGAATTGAGCAGAGCCCTTCGAGCTTGTAAGCAATTAAGGATTTGTTGTAGTGAAATCTATCTTTTGTATTTGCTGGTATATTCCAATTTCGGCAAGACTTCATTCTTCAGAATAAGCTCTAAATAGTGTAGTTTTACGCTTAAGAGACTTGAAGCGTGATATGGATTCCAGTACTCAAAATGGTCATTTATACCTCTGAAAATCTTGGTATATCTCCAAGGGTGAAAACAGGAATTAATAGGCTTTAAATTTGAATCTGTTCCGAATATAGGTGGTTCAACAAATATAATAAGCTGTTTATATTGGGAAAGAATATCGCTCGTTCACTGGGTGCCCGTTGTTCGGTTCATCTATGATGATGTTTCTTGCAGTCCAAAGTGGTTGCAATAACACAATACAATCAAGTTCCTATATATACTTGATTAATAAGTTGGGTTTTGATCTAATCTTTATCTTCATAAATAGTGGCTAGTTGAAGAGTTTCCACAATTCCCTTTTTCTGAATTACAATTTTTTCACATACTATTACTATTATTATGTTGGGCATGGCATATTTTTAAATATTTGTAAGTTGTATCTCTTTCTTGGGTTATTTCAGGAGGGTCCATTGCCTCACAATGACAGCTTGCGCTATCAGCCACTGGATGTATACCCTGAGCCACTTCACAGAGGTTAATGGTCTTAAGATTTCCTTTTGTGGGTGTTGTGGTTACCTCCCATGTATACAAGTTTGGAGAAGATATTTCTCTCTATTGACAAGCAAACTCAGTAAATTGATTACAGCCCCTAAGAGTTTTGGTTGAAGCCCAGTTTGTGAATGAGCCTCCAAGTCTCAAGGGTGCCATTACAGTATTGAAACGAGTCTCAAGGGTGCCATTACAGTTCGAGTTAGCTCTCAGATTAATATTGATCGGATGTATCAATAGACTTATATTGTATTTTCAGTCTGATTGATCGGATCTCACACATACACACACACACACACACACACACAGACATATATATATATAGTATTGCGGAAAGCTAACTCAAACTAAAAATCAAATTTGAATTCGAACTTGAATTCATACTCGTCGATTGATCGGATGTATCAATAGACTTATATTGTATTTTCAGTTCGATTGATCGGATCACACACACACACACACACAAACACATACAGAGATAGATATATATATAAACACTAACCTTCGAAGACAGTGAACTCAGCCCTCTCATCGCCGGCGACAAATTGAACTCATGGTTTGTCACGCCCCGGAACGGCAAAAATAGAGAAAAATAAATTTCCTTTTTGGGTCCAAAGGCAGCGACGGGTGAAGTCACATGATTGTCCACACCACGCAGTACTAAGCAACAAGCAGTAATAGAGTAACAAGAATGAAGTCTAGGTTCTAATCACAACGTAACATAAAGTCAACAGAAGTTACTAACTATTACACATCAGAGTCTCGAATCAAATATAAAACAGCGGAAGTACAATTACCAAGGCAACATATGCCTGACTACAAAAAGGTTCTAAAACGGTAAAACAATTAGCTACAATCCTAGTCTAGTCTTCAGTTGGCGTAAAGGTAGTCCTCGGCGTAGTAGTCTTCTTCAGTCTGACCTTCGACGGGGAAATTCTCCATGGGGACGTCGTCACTAGCATGGTAGTCTTCTCCGACGGGCCCTCCACCTGTATAGTCATAACCAAGGTGCGCTGGAACGTAGAAATGTCCAGCGGCATAAACGCCGTCAGCTTAATGAAAGCTGAGTGAGTTAGATACTAACAGGGTATCAACTATTGAAGTTATTACAAGTTATAAACTGTAACCAAGTTAGAGCTCAATGAGGGTAACTCCTTTACATCAAACCGATTATCCGATTACTAACATCTTACTCATTTTAAGATCGACAACGCGTCCTGATAGGGAAATAGACTCGACAGTAGTTCAACTCTATAACACACCATTGCTCATCCACCGCTTTTAAGAACATATGCACAGTTCACCGCATGTCATGGATACCACGTTAGTCCATCCCCCGCTTTTAAGAACATATGCACAGTCCACCGCATGTCAGGGATATAACGCTTTAAACAACAGTACATCATTCTATGCCACGACTTAGCGATGTCTACCAGTGATCACGGTCCACCGCATGTCATAGACACCTTCGTCTGTCTACCGCTTTTAAGAACATATGATTAGATCATCTGGCTATCTTAGGGCAAATGGTCCGGTCCACCGCAGTCGTAGACACCTTCGTCTGTCTACCGCTTTTAAGAACATATGATCGACCAAAGCCCGCCCACGCAAGGTTCCCGATTCTTAGCAAACCTACTTAAGTTCAACTCTATTACCGATACATGACAATCCCAATGTGGCCCGACTACTCTGAAAGAAATGAACGTTGACTCCAAGGGTTCACAACTATTCCGTTATTAAACATCATAAACATCATCCGTTAATCTTGTTGTTACTACGATCCTACGCTGCATTAACTCATTATCACATCTGTATTCCAATAATAAAGCATGCTGGGAAGTACTGAACAATAAATAAACAACTAAACAGTTATTATAAGAAAACAGTATTCTGAAGCTTCCAATCGATTGGTATAGAGGTCAATCGATTGGTATAAAAGTAGTGTCAATCGATTGGTAAGAGTTCAATCGATTGGGTCACAATCCATGCCAATCGATTGCACAAACTGTCAATCGATTGGTACCTGAAAGATGTCAATCGATTGGTAAGAGTTCAATCGATTGGTACCTGAAAGATGTCAATCGATTGGTAAGAGTTCAATCGATTGGTACCTGAAAGATGTCAATCGATTGGTAAGAGTTCAATCGATTGACACTTCGTCTTCTTCACAGTGAAGACTGCCCAGCAACGTATAAACGGGAATACATGATTTATACTCCATTTCTTCATTCAAAACACATTCTAACATCAATATATAGCTACCAAGTGAGTTTAAAACTCACCTTAGGCGTTAAGGGCGTGTTTGGTTGGGTGTAATGAAGCTTGGAGCTTCAATGGTGGCTCCTCCCTCTCTCTCTAGTTCTCTGTCTTCTCTCTTCTCTTTCTCCTTCTTTTCTTCCTCTTTCTGGTCTTCTTCTTCTTCCTCTTCAATCTCTCTCTCTGTGTGTGTGAGTGAAATGGTATATATATGTGTATATATATATGAGTGTATATATATAACATACACACACAAGACTCTCCCTCTCACTCTCTCTGATTTCTGTAAACAGAAATCCGCCCAAAATGGGCTGGTATATATAGAGAGGAAGTGTTCACGTGGCCTCTCCCCAGCCAGAGCAAAAGAATCTGCCCAGCTGCCTCCAATCGATTGACATCAGTGTCAATCGATTGACATAATCAATCGATTGGTATAAAGTTCAATCGATTGGTATCCAAAATAAGGCAATCGATTGGAAAACTTGTCAATCGATTGGTATCCAAATTATACCACGGGTAAGGCCAGGCTCATACAAGTATTAAAAGAAACATACAGGGTCTTATACATATAATATATTACAAAAATACAGGGTATTACATGGTTGCCGTCTTCTCCCAATGCCGTGACTTCTCTTTGTCGTTCCTCTCGTCGCCTCTGTCTTCTCCCGTCGCCTGAGACAAATTGAATCGCCTTCTTCTCCCGACGCCGAGGACTCTCTATGTCATTCTTACTTCTGTCTCTATCGTTCTCTCTACTAGGGCTGGAATTGGGAATTAATTGTGTAGGGTATAATTGTCATTAGATAAAAGTAAAATGACACTAAGGGACTTCAAAATACACATTTGTTCTAATGAGACACCGAACTAAACATAGAAATACTTACTTGTCTTTAAACTAATAAAATTCCTTAACTAGGGATCAAAATCTAATTTTCCCTAAAAAAAAAGTGCTTATCCATGGAATTCCCTTATATGTATTTATGTGTGTGTATATATATATGTATATATATATATAAAGAGAGAGAGAGAGAGAAGCATTTGGGAATAGAAGGTGGGTGAAAAAACAGAGGGACACATTGTCATGACCCAGTCTCGCTTAGTAAGATATTATCTAATTTAGGTCCAAGCCCTTACAGTTTTGTTCTTGGGCCATTGCCTAAAATGCCTCTTACTGAGGAGACTTGGAACCGCAAATATATAGCACAATACATTTTCACACCCAGGCAATGTGGGACGAACTTCCCATTGTGTATAACCTGCTAGCACTTACTGCAGTCACAAAGGCACCTACAGCAGCCCGACCACAACACCAGGGTCGTTACACATAATCAATTGAAAATTGATAAAATCTATCACAAAAATTTTAAAAAGGTTATATGTACAAAAATATCCGCTCAAAGATAACCCTCGCCACCTCAGCAAAGAGAAGTCAAGTCACCTTGAACTCGGGCCTACTGCTCACACTACCCGAGGCCGTTACACAGAACCGCCCGGGATGGTCAACAGCCCGGGCATTCGCTCCAGATTGGCCCCATATGGGCGCGCCTCTAGAAGGCATGGTTGCTTGTCAGACAATTACCTATCCCAGCTTGAAGACTAAGTGGAAGGAGCAATTAGATTCCTAAACCGCTGAGGAAACTCTCCTAAATTCGTTTAAATCAGATTGTAGATAGATTAGGTTTCCTGATCTGCAGACTTACCTTGTACGAGTAGCCTCTTGTATCTATAAAAGAGGCCCCTCGCCCTCAATGAAGGGGATCGCATTCTGACTCCAAAGAATAGCGCATAGACAACTTACTATTACGCATAAACCTGATCGGTTTCTGGTAGTGTCACCCACTTTGTTGTCTTACCAAATGCCACCGGTAATCTGCTAGTGAAAGCGCACTGACGTAACCGTAGACGTAGGTCACCATATTAACGGGGCAGAATCACATATAATCCCTTGTGTCTCTCTCTAAACCTCTCTTCCCCACTTTCGGCATCATCAGTTTGGTGCCGTCTGTGGGAAACGCTATTTTTTTCACCAAAAAATTTCTTGACTGATCAACATGCCACTGAAGACGAATAAGAAGAATACCGCCTAGGCCGGTCAGGAGAACTTGCAACTCGAGCAGCAGGCTACCTCCATGACCTCCGAGCAAGTAATAGCAACGCTCGCGCAACTTCTGGAAGGCCAGCAGCAAACCCAGCAGCAGATCGAAGCGCTATTGGCCCTACAGGAAAAGCGTCCTCAATCCGAGGACTATCCCGGGAAAAGTGTCCCTGACCGAGAGCCCTCACGAGTTCGGAACCATACCCACTCTGCGCCGGTGTCCCCGTCGGATTGGGAATGCGTTAAGGATGGTGATCGTAGCAGAGCGCCCAGGCGTACCAAACGGAAAACTTGGACCAGTCCTCGCCGGGTGGAAGATGCTAGAGGCATCATCAACAAACGACGCACCACTAGAGGAGAGGAATCAGGACAAAAGGCCCGGAAATCAGCCAAAGACCCTCCGGTCAGGAGCTGGGGATATCTTAGGCACACAATTACCCGGAGTCAGAGCTGGGTTCTATCCCCAAGGATGACACACTTCGAGGAGGAGGCCTCATCATCGGACCCGACGTACCACTCGGATATAGAGAGGAAAACCGGGCGAGATGTAAAGGCTCAGATCGAGGACTTGCAACAGCAAATTGAAAGGTTGAATCGAAATTCTGGCCAGGATCTCACCAACACAGAGAACGAGTCGCCCTATGCCGCCCAGATAACAGGATTTCCCATCCCGTGGAAATTCAAGCCGCCACATCTTAGCTCCTATGGTGCTGGTTACCACGGTCAATGAGTTATTGTGCCTGGCCTTTCCTATCACTCTTAAAGGGCCAACTGTGTAGTAGTTCCATGCTCTGAAACCCCGAATGATTGATAACTTAAAGACGTTGAGCAAGCTCTTCATCAGCCAGTTTGTGGGGATGCTCGAACGGTCACAACCGGACACCCAACTGCTAACCGTCAAACAACGAAAAAGGGAATCCCTAAGGGAGTATGTGGACCGTTTCAACCAACATAAGCTCCAGATCCATAATCTAAATGAAACGGCAGCAATCCTGGCCTTTTGTTTAGTAGTTCAACACACCAGGGTTGCCACGTTATTTCACCGCGATCGACTGACCCTGCTGGAGCTCTTAGAGAGGGTTAGAAAGTACGTCGACACTGAGGAATTCCTCAAGGCCAAGCGCGCTAGTTTGGCAAAAGACGATTCCTCGGGAACAAAGCGGAAGCGCGATGCCTCAGAGAAGGGCTCGGGAAAGAAGATAAAACAAGATCAGCCTAAAAGTGGTCGGGATCAACCCCCGATCAAGCTCACACCTCTTTCTCGGCCTATTCATGAGATTATGGCTGCCACCGAGACCTGATGGCTCCTCCAGGAGCCGGCAAAGCTGATAAGTCCGCCCGATAAGAGAAACCGGGATAAGCTTTGCTGCTTCCACAAAGACCACGGACATGACATAGAGGATTGCTTTAAACTTAAGGTCGCCATTGAGAAGCTGATTGAGTAGGGCCATCTAGCCGAGTTCGTGGCAGTAGATAGACGACCTCAGCAAGACACCCGGGCTCCCGAGCAACCGCAACCCCTCTGGCAAATCAATGTAATCTCCGGAGGACTTCGGGCAGAAGGGACTCATAGTCGGCTAGGAAGAGGCATACTAGGGCATCCCGATCAGATGTTTGACATGTCCACTCCACCGACTCCCTCCACCCACCGACCGACGTGTTAACATTCTCATCTGAGGACATGCTAGGCCTGTATTGCCCCCATGATGATCCACTGGTGGTGATGCTCTCCGTGGCAAACTATGTGGTTGAAAGGGTATTGTGGACACGGGCAGCTCCTTAAATATCATGTTTGCCTCAGCATTCGATCAGATCGGGATATCCAGGGAGCAGCTCTGACCAGTGGCCACTCATCTGGTAGGTTTCAGCAGATCTAGCAGACAACCGCTCAGTATCATAGAGCTCTCGGTTCTTATAGGGACTTACCCCAGCAGACATATGTGCTGGCAAACTTTGTAGTTACAAAAGCTTCATCTGCGTACAATGCTATCCTCGGGAGACCAACTCTCAACAAACCCAAAACGGTTATGCCAAAGTACAGCCTGGTGGTCAAGTTTCCAACTCCCCAGGGACCTGGAAACTTATAGGGAGATCAAGCGATCGATCGGAGCTACTATGTTAGCTCCCTACGCAGAGAGGCCGTCACTGAAACATTGAACATTCATGAAATAAACCCGAGGGATCAAAGAGATGGAGTAGGTCCGGTGGAACAACTGGAGCAAGTGGTGCTGGACCCGGGGTTTCCCGACCGGTTCGTTAGCATTGGCACTTTCTTAGAACTAGGCCTCAAGGGGAAGTTAATCTAATTCCTGCAGCAGAGCCAGGATGTCTTCGCCTGGAGCCATAAAGACATGCCAGGGATAGATCCTCGGGTCATGTCTCATTGTCTCAACATCAACCTGAACTACTGGCCAGTCAAGCAAAAGAGACGGGGTATGGCGGTCGAAAGGCAGGCAATGGTATGTGAAGAGGTCGAAAAGCTCCTAAAGGCGAATTCCATTTGAACGGTCCATTATCCCGACTGGTTAGCAAGCATGGTTCTAGTCAAGAAAAGCAACGGGAAGTGGAGAATGTGCGTGGATTTCACCGACTTGAACAAGGCATGCCCCAAGGATTGCTACCCATTGCCCAGGATAGACCTTCTTATGGACTCCACAGCCGGTGATGCACTCCTCTCGTTCATGGATGCCTACTCGGGATACAATCATATCAGCAGGTATACCGGAGATGAAGAGAAGAATTCCTTCATCACAGATCAAGGAACGTACTGCTACAAAGTGATGCCCTTCGGCCTCAAAAATGCTGGGGTAACCTATCAACGCCTGGTTCATCACATATTCAAGGATCTCATCGGGAAGTCCATGGAGGTCTACGTTTATGATCTTTTGGTTAAAAGCCGGGATGAGTCCGACCACCCCGAGCATCTAGCCGGTGCCTTCAGCATTTTGAGGAAGTTTGGGATGAGGTTGAACCCAGCCAAGTGCTTGTTTGGCGACTCATCCGGGAAGTTTCTGGGACACTTAGTCAGTAGACGGGGTATCAAGGTAAATCCCGAGAAAATCCAGGCCATCATCAACATGCGGTCACCCAGGTCGACCAAAGAAGTTCAGAGTTTGACCGAGCAGGTCGCCGCATTGAATAGAATTGTCTCCCAAGCTACCGACCAGTGTCTCCCATTCTTCAAAATGCTCCGTAAGGCCTTTCAGTGGTCGAAAGAGTGCGAGGAGGCATTTCAGGAACTCAAGAAGTACCTGGCATTACCCCCTTTACTCTCATCACCCGTGCCAAATCAGGAATTGTTCTTATATTTAGCAGTGTCCTCCTCAGTAGTTAGCTCAGCTCTTATCCGAGAAGAACACGGGATACAATTCTCGGTCTACTACAGCAGCAAGGCACTACAAGGCACGAAAAGCAAATACTCCCACATAGAAAAGCTCACCTTTGCCCTCGTCACTTCTGCCTGGAGACTTCACCCGTATTTATAAACCCACGCAATCGTAGTCCTCACAGATCAGGCTCTCCGTCGGATCCTGAGTAGGCCTGAAACATCCAGAAGGCTCGTCAAGTGGGCCTTGGAATTTGAGGAATTTGAAGTAACCTACAGACCCCGCATAGCGATCAAAGGATAGGCTATTGCAGACTTTCTTGTGGAGTTCACATACCCGGAGGACCCAGTTGAAGAGCTCAACCCTCCTGACCTACTGCCCGGCCTACAGTCAAGTGTCCCAACTTGGGTACTATACATGGACGGGTCTTCCAACAAACAGGGAAGCGGGGCAAGGATCATCCTGACTACTCCAGATGGAATCCATATTGAGTATGCACTGAGGTTCGGATGTCGTGCCTCTAACAACGAGGCCGAGTATGAAGCCTTGTTGGTAGGATTACAGTTGGTTACTTCAATGGGTGCGCAGCAAGTTCAAGGGTATGGCAACTCCCATCTCGTGGTCAATTAGGTTAATCAGGAATACAAAGCCCGGGAAGAGAATATGGTAGCTTACCTGGCCCTCGTCCGAACGGTCTCGAAGAAGCTTAAGGGCTTCTCAATCACACAAATTTCGAGAGAAGAGAACACCAGGGCCGATCGGTTAGCCCGCCTCACCTCGTCCTCCGAGTCAAACTTGCCCGAGATAAGGATAGAATACTTACCCGAGCCAACTGTGATCAACTCGAAAGACATGGAGGTTGGACCGTTCGCCTTGTGCCACAGCTCGATGGATCCGATCACAGCATTCCTCATAACTGGCATGCTGCCGGACGATAGGAAAGAAGCCCGCTGGGTCAAGTACCAAGCGGCAAGATATCACGTTGCTGATGGAATCCTCTATAAAAGGGGGTTCTGATGGAAAAACCGATTTAAATTAAAAGTTTAAACGCGATGGAAAAATCGGTTTAAATTAAAAGTTTAAACGCGCAGCGGAAAAGTCAAGTTATAAAAACTTATTGGTAGCCCAGGATCTCACTACAACAAAAATGGCCTATAGAGACATTTATTTTGAGACAAAAAAATAAAAGTGTCTTTAGAAGTTACTTGTAACGACACATAATTTTCCGTCTCTACAAATGAAAATATTTGTCTTTAAAAGTTACTTGTAAGGACACATAACTTTTTGTCTCTACAAAAGAATTAATTGTCTTTAGAAGTTGTTTGTAAGGACATATGATTTTTTGTCTTTAAAAGAGAAAATAAGGGTCTTTAGAAGTTATTTGTAAGGACACATAATTGTCCGTTTCGAAAAAAAAACATGACTTTAGAAGTTACTTGAAAAACACATAACCTTCTGTCTTTACAAAGGAAAATAAGTGTATTCAAAGTACAAAATAATAACACTGATTAATTTTTTTCTTTATAAAGAGAGAATTGCCTCAATAAACAAATAAATAAATAATTTAACATAACAAGAAAAATGGCATGTCCCAGCGTTTAAAAATATACCTTTAATTACTAACATTTTTTAAAAAAAATTAAGTGTTGTTAATTATCAAGATTTTAAAGAGCGATTGCAAATACCAGTGCTTGGTAGTTAAATGCCAATACTTAACATCATTTTCATACAAAGTATCGATAAATAACGGTATTTATAAAACCGTTGCCGTTAATTAACGGCATTTGAAATTTTAACGTTTGCTCTCAGTCCTACTTTATAAAACGACGTCGGTAATTCTGTCTAATTTTTTTTTAAATCTTTAATGTTATTTAAACATTAAAGAAAACACAAGGGAAAATATACAGCCCAATTTAGGGTGGCTTCCGCTTTGCGATTGCGATTGCGATAGCTTTGAAATTACTTTTTTTAGAATAGATTATAATAGTCATGATGTTTGGGTAATGTATTATAAAAGTGGTTACGGTGGAAGAAAATATTATGTAGGTGTTTGGTGACATAAATATAAGGTGATTTTAAATGTTCAAAAAATAATTATGCCCCTGGACTGAATTGATATTCTATTTGTATTGGATACATAATTATTTTCTTAGTGCTCCATATTATTAAATTTAATAAAAATTAATTACTTAAATAATAAATTAAATAAATGCATTCAATAATAATAACTATAGTAATATATAATATAAAAATAAGTAAATATATTACTAATGGTGTTTAATACTTTAAACATATGTTAATAGTACATGATTTTATTATATACAAATAAATAATTTTCGTACCTGTAGTTGAAAGTTCAGCATTTGGTCAAGCGGAATCAAGACAGCTACACATTCAATGAGGTCTAAAGTTCAAAACTTGGTAGACTGTTAGGAAAAAAAATTAGTGTATTTTCTAGTGACACTCATAGAGACACAAACATATATATGTGTTAGTAAAAGTAGCTTCTAGTGACAATTCTAATGACACTTTTGTTTTGTCATTACTCACAAATATATGTCACTTCAAAAGTAACATTTAGTGACACTTTTAATGACACTTTTTCTTTGTCGTTATAAAGTAACCTTTACTGACAATTTTACCAACACTTGGGTAAGTGTCTCAATAAGGCTTAGTGACAACACCTATTATGACACTTAAGTAAGTATTGGTATAACAACTAGTGACACATTTTGTGGCCTATTGCAACACTTTTTTCTGTCTTTAAAGGCCTATTTTGTTGTAGTGTCTACTACCCGTCAATTCCATAGATGCGTACTAACAAGAGGGAGAAGAAATATACCTCAAGTCTTGAACCCAATTCTAAAAACTTCTTTCTCCTTGATGGTGTAGCAACTTCCACTAGGTTGTCTTCACTCTTATGACTCCTGTGGATGCCTGCCGGAAGGAATAGGGTTGGTGGGAACCCTAATAGGGAGGATATGGAAGGTTTAGGGAAACCTAAATAGTTTCTACAGCTTCTACATATAAAAACGATGATTAAAAACATTCAGTAGGCAACTGCCCTATTTATAGATTCCCATAATCGACCTAACCTTCGAGCGATCGAAGTGTATTCGAACGATAGAACCTTCGATCAATCGATCAACCCTCGAGCGATCGAACCTGCCTAGACTTCAATCGATCGAGACTCCTTCGATCGATCGAACCTGCCTTGACATGATCCTCATATACTCTTCCAAACATCCTAGAGGAGCTAAGAGTAGGACCTCATAGGCTCTTTATTGTTGGCTCAGACTAGTTTGTTAATTATCGTGACCAAACTCTTTGATCAGCAAACTAACTAACTGGTCAGTTAAGGCTTACTCCACTATAAAACAATAACTGAACTCCAAAGAACATATCTGAAGCGATAACTAGACTTATATGTTGTACTAATATCCCACTACCTTCAGCATTCGTAATCATATTCAGGTAGTCGGATAACTGTTACTGTCAACCTGAATCATGAATACTTCTTGTATTCCTTGAGTCCCATTCGCCTCTCATGATTACCAAACATGTTGATAACTCTTATCAACAAGACTGCAGTACTCAGTAATGGACTTTGTGACATTCTCAAAGGAATGCTTACTCTGAAACAGAGGGTAGATTCTATCTTGACAATAGATGTTCACAACCCTATGAACATGACATACCCAAAATACCCAAGTGTTGATCTTTTATAGACCTCACTGATTGGTAAGTCAAAGCAGCCATATCCACAGTCTGTGTTCATAATCGTTGCAAGACTGAGAACACGTACCTTATACAAGTTATGAGTTCCTATTGACTGTTTGACAGCATCATGTGTCAATAGGAAAGCTCAGGTCCGTCAATGCACTATAAGCACTAGCATATTAACTAAGAGTGACACTCTAGTGATTGAGATTAATCACTCCATCCAATGGTAGTTAATTATGCTATAGTGTATACCTGATGAGATATCCAGTCTCATCATCCACTGTAACATGCTTTAAGTATCAAAGGATGGTAATTCATATCTCATTTGCATGTATCTCATACATACACGAATTACCTACTATGATACTTAAGGATTGAAAATCATCTCATGAAAGAAACATACATAATGAAATATAAAACTGATATCCATATATTAATATACTAATGTCATACATAAAGTAATGGTTTAAGGGCATAAATCCAACAAACTCCCACTTGCACTCACAACCATACAGGACTACATCTGAGACCGAGACTATCTAGATGACGATCAAAGACCTTCTATGGCAAGGCCTTTATAAACAGATCAGCAAGATTGACTATGGTGGCAATCTTGGTGATAGTCACATCTCCACATTGAACAATATCTCAGATAAGATGATATTTCCGCTCTAAGTGCTTTCGCTTTTCGTGGTTCCTTGGCTCCTTGGACTGAGCCACTGCCTCACTATTATCACAATAAAGCGTAATAGGTGACAGCGACGCTGGTACCACCTCGAGCTCTATAAGGAACTTCTTGAGCCAAATAGCTTCCTTTGCGGCTTCATAAGCAGCCACATACTCAGCTTCTATAGTTGAGTTTGGAATGCATTTCTGCTTAATGCTCCTCCAACTAACAGTACCACCTCCCAAGGTAAAGAGATGACCGGACGTCGACTTCCTCGAATCTTTATCTGACATAAAGTCCGAGTCAGTGTATCCTACTGGAATTAACTCACTACCACCGTATATAAGCATATAATCTTTAGTCCTTCTTAAGTACTTAAGAATGTGCTTAATGGCTATCCAATGCTCCGGACCTGGATTCGATTGATACCTGCTAACCATGCCAATGGCAAAACAAATATCTGGTCTAGTGCATAACATCGCATACATGAGACTTCCCACCGTTGAGGCGTAGGGAATTCCAGACATGCGATTCCTCTCCTCCTGTGTCTTAGGACACTGTTCCTTAGAGAATGCTAAACCATGCCTGAAAGGTAACAAACCTTTCTTCGAATTATCCATTGAAAACTTAGTCAGCACCTTATCGATATAACCAGCTTGAGTTAATCCCATTATCTTTCGCTTGCGATCCCTAAAGAGCTTTATCCCAAGAATATTGCTCGCCTCTCCTAGATCCTTCATATCGAATGTACTAGCTAGCCAAACCTTGACCGATGACAATGCCGCTACATCATTTCCAATGAGTGGAATATCGTCAACGTAAAGCACAAGAAAAAACCACCACTTTCCCTTCATACTTCTTGTATACACAAGGTTCATCCAGATTCTGTATGAAACCAAATAACTTGACGGCTCGGTCAAATCGGATGTTCTAACTCCTGGATGCCTGCTTAAGCCCATAAAGGGACTTTTGCAACTTGCATACCAAGTTACCTTTCTGACCAGCTATAAACCCTTCTGGTTGCTGCATATAGATGTCCACCTCAAGATTGCCATTCAAGAATGCAATCTTGACGTCCATCTGCCAAATCTCATAATCTAGGCATGCAATAATGGATAAGAGTATTCTGATGGACTTGAGCATGGCTACCGGCGAGAAGGTTTCCTCATAGTCAATGCCCTCCCTCTGAGTATAACATTTCGCTACAAGCCTAGCCTTAAAGGTCTCAACCTTTCCATCAGATCCTCTTTTCATCTTATAGACCCACTTGCAACCAATAGGTTTAGTATTGGCTGGAAGTTCTACAAGATCCCAGACCTGATTAGAATCCATAGATTCCAATTCAGCCTTCATAGCTTTAACCCAATGAACTAAATCAACATCATCCATTGCCTCTTCGTATGTGGCAGGATCAGATTTAGATTCTATGGAGACAGCTTCATAAACTTCTCCTAAGAACATGTATCTATCAGGCTGACTTATAATCCTCCCACTACGACGAGGTACTGGTACGGAAATGGGTGAAGAAGTGGTGTTTTCTTGATTTACATCATTATTAACTGTGGGTTGGACTAAGGGCTCTCCTTCTATCTCTCTAAGATCTATCCTTCCCTTAGGTTTATGGTTCATGATATAATCATCTTCCAAGAAAACAACATTTGTACTAACAAACACTTTCTGTTCTCTTGGATCATAAAAATACAATCCATAAGTACCCTTTCGATACCCTACGAAGTAACATACTTCTAATCTAGAATCCAACTTGCTCATCTTTCTTTTCAGCACATGTACTGGACATCCCCATATCCGGAGATGTTGCAAAGAAGGCTTGCGCCCAATCCACATCTCTCGTGGTGTCCTGGGAACAGATTTGCTTGGTACTAGATTTAGTATATATGAAGCGGTTTCTAAAGCATAACCCCAGAGGAATAATGGCAACTCAAAATAACTCATCATTGACCTAGTCATGTCTAAAAGATTCTGATTCCTTCTCTCCGCTACACCGTTCTGCTGAGGATTACCAGATGTAGTCAACTATGATAGAATCCCATTCTGTACGAGGTGATCAATAAACTCATTAGAGAGGTACTCGTCACCTCGATCAGATCAAATGGCCTTGATATGTGTGCCTAATTGGTTCTCCACTTCAGCCCTAAACCCTTTGAACTTTTCAAAGGCTTCAAACTTATGCTGCATTAGGTACACATATCCATACCTAGAGTGGTCATCAGTAAATGTTATGAAATAATCATAACCACCCCTTGCTCTAATATTTATTGGTCCACACACATCAGTATGAACTAATTCCAATAATGCATTGGTTCTATTGGCCTTTGCAGGAAAGGGCCTTTTCGTCATCTTACCCTCTAAACAAGACCAGCAGACTTCCATTGGTTCGAGAACCAAATCGCCTAAGACCCCTTCTTTGACTAGTATGCCAATCCTATTTAGATTGATATGGCCAAGCCTCATATGCCGAAGCCTTGTTGGATTAGTGGAAGGTCCCTTTCTTTTAGATGGTACAGTTACCACTGAGTTATTAAGTTCCATGCAAGAGTCTTTAGAAATATTGGGAGTAATCACATACCAACCATTTGATTTAACACCAGAACATATAAAAGAACGATTTCTTTTAATCACAACTTCAGTTCCAAAATCAAAGGAATAACCATTATTCGATAAATTAGAAACTGAAATTAAATTACGTCTCATTGAAGGGACGTAAAGTACATCTGATAAATTAAAACTTTATTGTCTAGAAATTAAAGCTACGACTCCTATAGCAATCGCAGAAATGGTTGCGCTAGAACCTAGAGTAAGTATGATTTTTCCATCACTGCACCTCCTGGTTGATCTGAACCCCTGTAATGAATTACAGATATGGTTAGTCGCACCAGGATCAATGCACCAAGTGTTTGAAGTATCTGTTATAAAATTTACTTCAATCACATATGATTCAATCATACCTTGAACTCTTGTAGCTAAGAATTCTGGACAGTTCCTCTTCCAGTGGCCCTTGTCGCCGCATTGGAAACACTTTCCTTTGCCTTGGCCACCCACCCTCCCTTTGCCCTTACCTTTTCCCTTAGATTTGGTAATCTTAGGGACCGGTCCAACACTTGAACCACCAATGCCAGCCTTCTTCTTCCCTTTCTTTCCTTTCGGTGTAGATCAGGAAGAAGAAGCACTTTTCTCAACGTTCAAAATGTTGACCCCAGGCTTGATCACCCCTTCTGCTGTAAGTAAAGAACTCATTAATTCATTCATTGAGAAATTCATTTGATTTATATTATAATTAAGTTTGATTTGAGCGAATGAAGGCGACAGCGAATTGAGGATCATATCAACTTGGGTTTGTGCATCGATGTTGGCACCTAGGGTCTCCAGCTCGATTAAATAACCAATCATTTTTAAAACATGTTCCTTAACTGGAGTCCCTTCCGACATCTTTTCACTCATTATCTTCTACATTGCTACCTGTCTGGCAGGCCTGCCATGCTCCTCAAACATCTTTTTCAGGGATATGATAATGTCATTGGCAGAATCGTTCGATTGGAATTGGTGTTGCAACATGCCAACCATTGAGGCCAGAATGTAGCAACGAGCCATTCCATTCGACTTCTTCCATTTGTCGAACTCGCGTCTGGCAGCTACCGAAGCATTTGACGCGAGTTCTTCAGGGCTTGGGGTGTTAAGGACATACATGTGATCCTCTGCAGTTAACATGATGTCAAGGTTACGTTTCCATTCAGTGTAGTTGTTTCCAATTAACTTATTTTGAGTGAGTATGGTGGCAAGTGGACTTAATGCAGATCCAGACATTATGATTACTGAAAATCAAATAAACAAAATAAATATGGATATCAGAATTTGACAGTTTGAAATTTTAGAATCCTTAAAAAACTCTTGTTTTAAAATAAAGTCGTCGGAATATCGAAACAAAAGAATAAAGCCTCCGTATGGTGGTCAATGTTCGATCATTCAATTAATCATGACTTGTCCGCTATGCAACTCTTGCAAAACAAGTTATGACTCCCGAACCTTTTTGATCTCTAAGTTTCTGAATAATGCCCCATGTGGGATCCCTTATCCATAGTTTAGCTAGTGTGTACCATTAACTAAGATCCAATCACAACCGTCTCAAGTAGCGCCTCCTTGTGGTGGTCATCCTCTAACACGTCTGATTGATCCTATCAAAGGAAGTTCACACCTAGTAACCAATGAGTAATGCACCCTCTGTATGGAATGATTACCCCTGGCGAGGTGACACAAAATACACCATTCATCTTACACTGAACCGTTAATGGAAGATCATGGGTGTTATTAATAAGACCCTCTCCCACTAGATTTAGTAAATAAGGATTTTGCTTTTTGAAAAAAAAATTGTTTCCACACATTACCCATAAACATCCAATGTTTACTAATGCGTTGAAATGGTTTTTAAATTTTAGTTTAAAAAACTTGTTTTACGTGCATGCAAGTAGTAACAATGTAAAACGCCAATCACAAACCAAGCACATAAAACAAAAAACTAAAATGAAACAAAGGCATTCATATGCCTCTATCTCCCATGGCTCTATCTCCATAGAACCTCCTTCTTGGTTTGGTCGCCTCCAGCTCCATCTTTATGGACAATGGCTTACTCCATCTCCATGGAATTTTTAATTCTAATACCTTGGTCCTATGCTTCTTTCAAAGCTTACAATTTATCTAGAAATAGAAAAATAACTATAATATAAAAGGCTAGGGAAACCGGTGCGACTTTCTTTTTCGTAGGATTGAAGTCGCAGCACCCTTTAGATACGCCTTAAACCAAACCAATGAAAAAACATAATATACACCAATCTCAAACAATTAAATACAAAATTTAAAAGTCTTGGTGCCATGGGAGATAGCAACTAAGCTTGCTGCAAAAGGTTAGTCGTACACACATCCACGCATATATAACAATTGGAACCGCTAATTAATTCACACAGTACATAAACTCTTTATATACTGAATTAGAACTTAAAACAGTATCTAACTTCACTGTCACAGTTCGATCGATCGAAGACTGTTCGATTGCTTGAACCTTCGATCGATTGAACACTGTTCAATCACTTGAACTTTCTATTTCACAGAATGATTTGAAATTAAAGCATACAATTTTTAAAACATTTAAATCTGTGAAAAGAACAACTTGACAGAGAATCTGTCTCGACCGATCGAATGTCATTCGATCGATCGAACATATCCAATGTTTGATCGATCAAAACCTGTTCGATCGCTTGAGCATAGAGCCCTTCAATCGATCGAACCTACTTCGATCGATCGAATCCAACATGCATCCAATGCAATCACAGATTTGTATTTTGCTGCAATAACGCTGCAGAAATAGATCTGTGATGATGTAGTTTTGAAAACAGTCCTAAAATCTACATGCAAATCAAAACTAGTGTTCCAAAATGCATCTATAGATCCAAACGAGCGTGGCTCTGATACCAATTGATGGAAAAACCGGTTTAAATTAAAAGTTTAAACGCGATGGAAAAACTGGTTTAAATTAAAAGTTTAAACGCGCAGATAAAAAGTTAAGTTACAAAAACTTATTGGTAGCCCAGGATCTACTACCTGTCAATTCCATAGATGCGTACTAACAAGAGGGAGAAGAATTATGCCTCAGGTCTTAAACCCAATTCTGAAAACTTCTTTCTCCTTGATGGTGGAGCAACTTCCACTAGGCTGCCTTCACTCTTTTGACTCCTGCAGATGCCTGCCAGAAGGAATAGGGTTGGTGGGAACCCTAATAGGGAGGATAGGTAAGGTTTAGGGAAACCTAAATAGTTTCTACAGCTTTTACATATAAAAACGATGATTAAAAACATTCAGTAGGCAACTGCCCTATTTATAGATTCCCATAATCGACCTAACCTTCGAGTGATCGAAGTGTATTCGAACGATAGAACCTTCGATCAATCGATCAACCCTCGAGCGATCGAACCTGCCTAGACTTCAATCGATCGAGACTCCTTCGATCGATCGAACCTGCCTTGACATGATCCTCATATACTCTTCCAAACATCCTAGAGGAGCTAAGAGTAGGACCTCATAGGCTCTTTATTGTTGGCTCAGACTAGTTTGTTAATTATCGTGACCAAACTCTTTGATCAGCAAACTAACTAACTGGTCAGTTAAGGTTTACTCCACTATAAAACAATAACTGAACTCCAAAGAACATATCTGAAGCGATAACTAGACTTATATGTTGTACTAATATCCCACTACCTTCAGCATTCGTAATCATATTCAGGTAGTCGGATAACTGTTACTGTCAACCTGAATCATGAATACTTCTTGTATTCCTTGAGTCCCATTCGCCTCTCATGATTACCAAACATGTTGATAACTCTTATCAACAAGACTGCAGTACTCAGTAATGGACTTTGTGACATTCTAAAAAGGAATGCTTACTCTGAAACAGAGGGTAGATTCTATCTTGACAATAGATGTTCACAACCCTATGAACTAACATCCCCAAGATACCCAGGTGTTGATCTTCTATAGACCTCACTGATTGGTAAGTCAAAGCAGCCATATCCACAGTCTGTGTTCATAATTGTTGCAAGATTGAGAGCACGTACCTTATACAAGTTATGAGTTCCTATTGACTATTTGACAGCATTAAGTGTCAATAGGAAAGCTCAGGTCCGTTAATGCACTATAAGCACTAGCATATAAACTAAGAGTGACACTCTAGTGATTGAGATTAATCACTCCATCTAATGGTAGTTAATTATGCTACAGTGTATACCTAATGAGATATCCAGTCTCATCATCCACTGTGACAAGCTTTAAGTATCAAAGGGTGATAATTCATATCTCACTTGTATGTATCTCATACACACACGAATTACCTACTATGATACTTAAGGATTGAAAATCATCTCATGAAAGAAACATATATAATGAAATGTAAAATTGATATCCATATATCAAAATGCTAATTTTATACATAAAGTAATGGTCTTAGGGCATGAACCCAACAGGTTCACTACCCTTATCTCTGTTGCATCCACCCTGTCCAAGTCCAAGCGGTGTTGCATGAAATCCACAAGGGAGTTTGCGGGAACCACGTTGGCAGCTGAGCACTTTTGCGAAAAGCCTTGCTGTATGGTTATTACTAGCCAACGATGGCCCGGGATTCCCAAGAGTACGTAAAGAGGTGCAACAAGTGCCAGAGATACTCCCCGATGGTCAACCGACCAGGAGAGCTTCAGACACCAATCCTCAGCCTCTGTCATTCGTTCAGTGGGAATCGACATTGTCGGTTCCCTCCCTATGGGAAAAGGATAAGTTGAGTTCGTTGTCATCGCCGTGGACTACTTCACCAAGTGGGCAGAGGCCGAGCCCTTGGAAACAATCACCGAGAAAAAGATGAAAAGTTTTATTGAGAAAAACATCCTCTACAGGTTCGGCATTCCTCGGGTTTTGGTCAGCGATAACGGTAGACAGTTTGACATCTTGGTATTCAGGTAGTTCTGCTCGGGATATGGGATATCGAATCACTACTCCTCTTCTAAGCACCCTCAAGCCAACGGCCAAGCCGAAGTGACAAATTGGACTATTCTACAGTCAATTAAAATAAGGCTTGAAAATGCTAAGGGCGTATGGGTGGAGGAATTACCGACCCTACTGTGGGCCTACCACACCACCCCCTGAGCGACAATAGGCGAGACACCATTCTCACTAACCTATGGCATGGAAGCGATAGTCCCCACGGAGCTTAGGTTGCCTACGTACCAGGTGGCAAATTTTAGCAAGCAGATCAATGAGGAAGCCCACAGAGCAGAGCTTGACTTGGTACAAGAAAAAAGAGACCGGGCATATCTAAAGGTGGTAGCTTACAAACAGAGGGTCTCCCGATACTTCAATAGCAAAGTCAAGCACCGGAAGTTCTAGGTTGGAGATCTCATTCTGAAGGCGGTAAACTAGTGTACCAGAGTCCCAAGCCATGGTAAATTAGGACCGAACTGGGACGGACCGTACAAGGTTACCCAAGTCAACCGACCGGGAATGTACTAGTTACAAACTCTGGACGGACACAACCTCTCTTACCTCTGGAACGTGCAGCATCTCCATAAGTATTTCCAGTGAAGCATGACAATTGTGTTGGCTAGGAACCATGTAGCTCTACCAGAGCAGTTCTATTCATATAAGTAATAAAAATTTCTTTTTCCGCCAAACAACTCTTCTCCGTACTTGCTCACTCAAAAGACCTCGGGGTAAGACCCTAGGCATCCAAAAGACCTTGGGTCCATAACCCGAGGCACAGGCTTCGCTCCGGTCTAACCGACGATGGGGGCAACACCCCCTAGGTGGTTGATGATAGCAAGCCTCAAAGGACCCTGCAACCACCCACGTTCCATGTCGGTTTCCTACTGTCTCTCCCTCTATACACCTGCCTTAGCAAATGCTTAGGGGCAGGGGAATACTAGGCTAAATAAGAAATCACACCGGACACTAACAGGACTTGGAATCCTAGGACACCTAACATTTCTAAGTACCTACAGTTCCCAGAGTAACTGCTCGGATAGTTAATAGGTCATAAGCCTACACTATACCCGAGCAGGACCTACATAACAGGTCCCTGAAAGACCAAGTATTTTCTACCAGTTACAGTCCTAAACCTTTAGCTAAGGCAAGGATTGAGATTGGCTAACAACCGATCGGGTATTGGCAAACACAAACAGGCATACAAGTATGGAGTAATAAATAATTAATGCAAAAAGATGGCCTCGATGGACCTTGTCATTAATTAACAAAGACAAATTTTACATTACCTAGGGGGAAAGTTGTAGTAGTCTCCCCGAAAAAAAAAAACAAAAAGCAAAAAAACAAAAAAAAAAAAAAAGGTGGGGGGGGGGGGGGGGGGGGGGGGGGGAAGCTAAGGGTTGTCTACATCGACCACATCCACCCTCTCTATAGCTTCCCCTCCAGTCTCCCCCTCCGAGGCAACCTTTTCCTCCACAACCCCCGGGGCGGCGGCCCCCTTTGCAGCAGTGGGCTACAGGTCCCAGTAGTCAGAATCTATCCCCTCTTAAGGGGAAGTATCCCACTCTAAGTGGTCCCGGACCAGCCGCCGCTTCAGGTCCTCGTAGCCCAGGAAGAACCCGTCATTAAAGGTCTCCCCCGAGGACCCAGAGGCCGCCACTGCCTCCAGCAGTGCCTTCTCCTGGGCCTCCGCCGCCGCGTGGGCAGCCCAGGCGATCTCCAGCTCAGCCAGAGCAACCGCCAACTCCCCTTGGCCTGTCCCCAGGTTTAGGACCAAGCCCTGGACCCTATTCTTCTCCACGGTCAGGGCCCTCTCCTTCACTTTTAGGGCCATTTGCCCCTCCACCAGGGCATCTTCAGCATCGGTGGCTCTCCTGGCCAGGGCGGACAAGAAAGACTCCACTTCTGTAGCCATGCAGCCGACCTACAAAATCAAAAACAAGGAGAACCGGTCAGTTTGAGTATACGGGATAAATAAAAAGCAACGCAGTGTGATGGAAACACTTACAAGGTTGGAGAGGATGTATAACCAACCTTGGAAGGCCTGGGCGGACAGGTTGCCAAACCGCTCCACTTGGCTAGGGAGAAGGCATGACTTGATCCTCTCCCGGATCTTTGTTGACTCCTCCAACGGGGTCCCGGACGGTATGTCCGCCCGGGAAATTGATGTCTCTCCCACCACAACCACATAGGGAAACGACGTCTCCCCGGGGCTCTACTGAGTCGCTAGCCCTCGCCTGAGCCACCTGAGTGGGCGGTCACTGCCGGTGGCCTTAGTAGCCAGCCTCTTTCCAGCTGCCGCCATCCGAGCAGCCGCGACAGCCTGCGCAGCCCTCAACTATTCCGGGTCTCTCCTGGGGGCCATTTCTGCAAAAGGAAAAGGGCAAAAGGTCAGTAATTAGAGAATATGAAAGTAGCGGAGGATGACAGAAGCCAAGAGTCAACCGAATGCTTACCCGGGATGATCGAGGGAAAGATGGGAGCTTCAGCGGGTTGGTCCGGTCGGTGGTTACCTCTCCGATCTCCCGAACGGGTCAGCATGTCCCAAACGTTGACGGGTCGGTCAGCCAAGGCGCGAATCTTCTCCTAGCACTCTTTAGGAATGCTCATGAGCTCGGTTGACCTCGCTGCACAATAAGATCACGAAGCAGTTAGTCCCATGATCAAAACAGGAAATTGAACAAGATTATGAGGGACATAAGGTGTTCTTACCCCTCAACTCCCCCGCCCAAGAAGTCCTTAGTTGGTCCCCTGGGGCTTCCTCACAGAGTCCGGGGGTGGACACTTGGAAGAACTTATTCTTTCACCCCTTGTTATTGCTCGGGCAGTTGATGATGATTTTCCTCCCCTGCCGAGCTCCAAGAGAGAAAAACCTGACCTCCACATATATATGGAACGGTCAGTGGATCTAGAAGAACTCTTAGAGGGTGAGTTCGTCCCCGAAGACCTAGGGCCATAGTGAAATGCACCCCATCAGGAATCTCTATCCGTTCAGGGCTAACTGCCCGGGAGCGATCCCGAGGTAAATCAGGGCATCCCGGGCGATCAGGTGGAGAGAAATATGGAACCCAACTCTATAAGGGAGTCCTCGTATAAAGTAACGAAACCTTGATGGTAAAGATGGGCCCCGCCGATTTGGACAAATAGAGAGCAACTGTCGGGAATGTCGTATCTTTCCTTAATCTGAGTAAGATCTGGGGAACGCAAGATGGAGGGAATGAACTCGCAGGCGAAGGCTACGTCAGGGTTAGGGCCCCCCGGTATCTCATCACCCAAGCCCCTCGAAGCAGAAGCCATCGGAGCCTTCTGGTCTGACTTGTCGTCCAAACCACGAACGGGGATCCTACCCTCGCTATGATGGTCAGAGGGGGCAGTAGAGGGCATATCTAAAATGGTACCAGGGGTCCTAGACCTAGACTCTTCGTCTTCTGATCGGGAGGCAGAATCAAAGTCGGAGTGACTCATTTCTAGTACTCCTGCGCTAGGTTGGGGGAGTAAACGATGACCTAAGAAGGGGTCAGAGACTTCAAGTCGAAGGTATAGAGGAGGCAAGGTCACGCGTCTAAAGGGTAAGGCATATAAGGCTTTCAAGGAGAGATGGCACTCAATCAGTACTACCCCGACACACTCAACTCGGTTCAATTGACCTACTGTACCACCTGACCTAAAGAAGAAGCAAAACCTGAGGAAGAAGAAATCTCACTCCCGTGTAAGCACAAGTAGGTTCGCCCCCTCCAGCGTCGCTCAAGAAAAGAAAAGAAAAGAAAAGGGGAAGAAGGAGCACAACAAACTGAGATTGGGGAGAGGAAACTTATAAAGATTAAAGAAGAAAGGAGCTCTATCAACCGTTCGGGAACTTTTGCTCTCAAATCGCTCGGTATCTCTATCACTTAGTAGCAGGAAAGGCTGAAATAGACAAGTGCTCCTTATATATATAGCACGGACAGTCCAAATCAGATCAGATCCAATGGCCAAGAAGTCTTCCCACCAAAACCTGTTGACAAGTGTCACCTCGGGCACTCGGAACATTGCCTCAAAAGACGCGCACATTTAATGCCAGACCTGATGGTCCGGTTATGACGTGACTGTTCGGTTACGTTCATACCAGCCTCGCTGGATCCTGACCTGGCTAGTGACCAATTGACATATGGCAGAAGTCGGTCCTGGGCCCACATAGCCACCGCTCGGTCCAGACCTCGGAAGACCAGCTCGACCGGTCACGCCCCAGGTAGTATCCCGGGGCCAGTCTCCAAACGGATTTACAGAGCAGTACTAATTTTCAAACCTCATCTAATAAAGCACCCCATCAGTTTTGAAATGGGGGGCAGCTGATATGTACAAAAATATTCGGTCAAAGTTAACCCTCGCTACCACAGCAAAGAGAAATCAAGTCACCTTGAACTTGGGCCTACTGCTCAAACTTCTCGGGCCGTTACACAGAACCGGCCGGGATGGTCAATAACCCGGGCATTCGCTCCAGATTGGCCCCACATGGGCATGCCTCCAGAAGGCCTGGTTGCTTGCCCAGCGGGCAACCAGATAGTTACCTATTCCACCTAGAAGGCTAAATGGAAGGAGCAAGTAGTTTCCTAAACCGCTGAGGTAACTCTCCTAAATTCGTGTAAATCAGATTGTAGATAGATTAGGTTTCCTGATCTGCAGACTTACCTTGTACGAGTGGCATCTTGTATCTATAAAAGAGGCCTCTCGCCCTCATTGAAGGGGTTCGAATTCTGACTCCAAAGAATAGCACATAGACAACTTACTGTTACG
The DNA here is from genome assembly GCA_033977485.1 of Hydrangea macrophylla. NCBI lineage: Eukaryota > Viridiplantae > Streptophyta > Magnoliopsida > Cornales > Hydrangeaceae > Hydrangea > Hydrangea macrophylla. The sequence goes on along the minus strand of CM066988.1, from coordinate 55,822,646 downwards.
CATAAACTCAATCGGTTTCTGGTAGTGCCGCCAACTCTGTTGGCTCACCAAACACCACCGGTGATCTGCTTGTAAAAGCGCACTGACGTAACCGTGCACGTAGGTCACATCATTAACGGGGTCGAACCACATACAATCCCTTGTGTCTCTCTCTATACCTCTGTTACCAATTTTCGGCATCATCAAAAGGTAAAAAAGAAAAGAAAAAAAAAAGAATGTAGGGAATCCTATGTGGCAAAATGATAATTGAGTGAAATAAAAAAAAATGAAAAATGTGGAAATGTCACATGGAAAAAAAATCATATAAAATGTCAAGTGATAATATGAGAAGAAGGGATCAATAGTTATCTTTTAGATAGAGTAATAGATGATTGCACAGTAAGGTAAAATAGTAATTTAAATGCAATAAGTTAGGATCCAAGCATCGGTTAAATTATACCAGCCATGATCTAGGGTCAAAATAATCATTTTGGTTTATCCCAAAGTCGGTAGTCAATAAGTAACACTAAATTAGAAACAAAATTAAAGCAACGGAACCGTCATAGTTGCTCTCATCGCTCATCACTGCTTCTCTCTCTCTCTCGCCACACTCTCAGTTTCGACCACCGGTGGTCCTCGAGATCCTATTCAAGGTTGCGACGAATGAAAGAGGGGGCATTAAGCCCGTCTCACCTATTTTTATACACTGGGGATGTAAGTGTATTTATTCCTTATTCGTTTTCCAACTTACCTATTATACGGTTGATTCTTCTCATATTCCTACTTTCATTGAACTTCATTAAAAATTTTCAGAGCTTTTAGGCGGGTGAGCTAACTATTTCTTGTGTAACTAGACTGAGGGCTCGATAAAAGGGTTATTTAATTTGAATGTGGAGAATAAATTTGCTGACCTAAATTTATTCACTCATTACTCATTCAAGCACTTCACTGGGTGAGCAAGTGGGATCCACCCCTTTACATGGGTAAAATGAAGAATGAATTAATAATGTCAAGTAATAGGTCTTACTTGCTCACTCAATGAGATGCTTGAATGAGTAATGAGTCTGCAAACTTTGGGTGAACAAATTTGTTCTCTCAAAATGGGTCTTTTCTTTCACGAGGGATGTATTTGTGAACACTTCTTTTTTTTAAATAGTGATTTATTCGTGGATATAAAGGATCGTCGGCCGCGAGGTGGGTGACTACTAGGTGGGCAACACCCACATGCATGGCACTAACATGAACAATTTTTATTTATTTATTTTTTCAAAATGAAAAAAAAAGTGTGATCCTGCCAGTACCATGTGGGTGCTGCTAACCCAGCACTGCCCACTTCGTTGCCGACGATCCATGCTCATATCTGACCAAATTTCAAAATGGATAGTTTCAATTTGGTCAATTCATTCTCATTAGTTTCAAATCTGAATCAATTTGCCCTGACCGTTATTATCCATCAAGCAAAGAAAAGGTGGCCCATCACATGTCCTGCACATGATACAAACTCAAGGGCAAGTATGATACACAAACAACCGTGTCATCCCATGTGTCATCTCATGGATTAATTTAAGTATGGTAGGTCCTACTGCCACATGAGATGCCATATCTATTTGTGAATATTTTTTTGTGACCCTTTTATGACCCTAACAATTTCCTAAAACATTTGTACGATATATCATAGAATTTTCTTATTTTTATTTCATGGGTAAATTACACGGACCTCCCCTGAGGTTAGGTCAAATTACAGGGACCTCTCTCGTGGTATGCAAAATTACACTGACCTCCCTTGAGGTTTATAGTTGGGTAACACTGACCCCCCTTCGGTTACACTGACCTCCCTTGTGGTATGCAAAATTACACTGACCTCCCCTGAGGTTTGACAAAATTTCACAGACCTCCCCTCTAGTTTGAATAATTGAACTCCGAATTGGGTTTTGGATTTTCATTGTCTGTTGTAATTAGTGGGCTATTTAATTCTTGTAGTTTGGAGATTTTATAGAATAAACATTTGGAGTGCAGTTTTGCTCACCCCAAAATTGCTTTATCCAACTCTCCCATTGGTTAATAAAAAGTCATAGGTCCCAGTACATTAACCAAATGAAGAATTGGATGAGCAATAGGTGAACAATTTTGGGGTGAGCAAAAATGTTTTGATCAACCAAATTCATTAATTAACAAAAACAACTATTGAGAAAAAAACAAATCTTCAAGAAATAAACTAATATGGACATCGAGAAAACATCTTTAAAAAAAAGGAAAAATTGCAAATTACACCCATATAGTTTGAGGGTTGTGACAATTTGATCCTTGTGGTGTCAATTTTGGCAATTTACATTCTATAGTTTGAAAATTGTGCAAAATCCACCCAACTACGAAAAAACCAAGATCACAATTTTCAAAATTGTGCAAAATCCACCCAACTACAAAATTGTTTTTGTTAATTAATGAATTTGGTTGATCAAAACATTTTTGCTCACCCCAAAATTGTTCACCTATTGCTCATCCAATTCTTCCTTTGGTTAATGTACTGGGACCTATGACTTTTTATTAACCAATGGGAGAGTTGGATAAGCAATTTTGGGGTGAGCAAAACTGCACTCTAAATGTTTATTCTATAAAATCTCCAAACTACAAGAATCAAATAGCCCACTAATTACAACAGACAATGAAAACCCAAAACCCAATTCGGAGTTCAATTATTCAAACTAGAGGGGAGGTCCGTGTAATTTTGTCAAATCTCAGGGGAGGTCAGTGTAATTTTGCATACCACAAGGGAGGTCAGTGTAATGGAAGGGGGTTAGTGTTACCCAACTATATACCTCAAGGGAGGTCAGTGTAATTTCGCATACCACGAGGAAGGTTTCTATAATTTGACCTAACTTCAGGGGAGGTCCGTGTAATTTACCCTTATTTGATTCTTTTGTTATTTCCACGATTTCTTTATGCGGAAAAAGTAAAATTAAGTTGGCATCAAATAAGAAAAAAAAGGAGTAAAAGTTGGAACTGCTTATAGTGTGATATTTATTGATGTGATGTGACCCAATAAAGAAGCTAGTTAATGAAGTCGTATAAATGAAACTTTTCTCTCAACATGCAGCTAGATGATTAGTTTAATTGATGATTTGTAAGAAATGATCGTTATTAATTTAGGAGTAATTCTTGGGATACAATTTTTATATAATTTTTACACAACTTCTTAAAAGATGTGTCTATCTCTCTCATGTGTCAGTGTGGGGTCTAGTGACATCACAAGAGAGAAATATACACATCTTTTAAGGAAGTTGTGTGAAAGTTGTATGTCCCAAGAATTACTCTTAATTTAGTAATGTTGTAATTTTTAGTTTTCAGATTCTTTTATTTATTTATTTTTATGTTGTTGATTTTTTAAATGAGAGCTAAAGACGTGTGTGATAATTGTTTTCATTTTTATTTTTGAAAACTTTAGCAAAAAACTTGTTTGGTAATCATTAAATTTGGCCAGAAAACAGAAAAATATTTTCAGATTTTTAGTTTCGGTTACCAAAATAGCATAAGATATTCTAATGCCAATTGTAATTTGAAAAGACATTAGTTTGTTTTGTTTAGTTTGGTTATATTTGTAAACCAAATAAAGCATTAGGAGGTCACCAAAAGAAGAATTTTCGAGGTACAGTACCCAATTTTTTTTTAATTAATTTTTTTTTTTTTGAGAGAACAATACCCACTTGTTTTATTAGTTAATAAAAGAATAGAAAAATATTTGGTTAGGGGCGGTACCAAAGAGAGGGTAAAGGAGGCTTAAGACCCCTCTCAACTTTTGAAAATTATTTGATGTAACCTCCAAAATATAAAATTGTACAGTTAAGCTTCCCTAAAATTTCAGGAAAGCCTTCTATTTTATGAATATGTGTGTTTTTCTGTTGATTTTTGTAGAGTTTATAATGCCAAGCCCACCAAAATGTATATTCAAGTATATTATAATGTACACATTGCAATGTTAATTGTAATCCAACCCATCCAAAACAAAGAACAACTAAACTAATATTAACGCAATCGTAATCAACTCCTCCTGAATATTTAGTCAAACGCAATTTTTTTTCTCACTTTTTAACTTAATCGAATAGCAATTGATTTAATATCATTTTTAGCTTTTTAAAAAATTCTAATGAAATTGTGTATAAATATAACCAAAAAATTGCATTGGGGCCGCTGTCCCACTAATCCCCGAAAACTTAGCCCCCTTGTCACTTCCAAATTTTGCCCATTTTAAGGCCCCAAATATTAAATTTTTTGCATCTGCCCTGATTATGGTTACATAATTCTATTTTATGTTGCCCAACATTTCATGCATTACACTTTGTAAAATTTGTTTAATTTTTTTTCTCAAAAAAAAAATATATTTTTTATTTTTTGGTCATAGAAAAATTGGATTAAATGAAGAAAATCCCATTTTCAAAATAAATTATAAGGATTGGACAATAGGTCAATATTGTCATTTAAATATAATAACTTAGGATCCAAAGCATCTAATCCAGGATCAAAAAAGTCAATTTTTACCTTTTTATCCCACGGTAGGAAGTAAAAACGAAACAATATTAAACCAACGAGGCTTTTAGGTTTCATAATTCTATTTTGGTCATAGTTGCAGAGAGAAAAACCCCTCATTACTCATCACTGCTCCTCTCTCTCTCTCTCTCTCTCTCTCTCTCATCACTCATCACTCATCACTGCTTCTCTCTCTCTCTCTAAACTCTCAGTTCCGACTACCGGGGTGTCCTCGAGATCCTATTCAAGGCTGCGACGAACGAAAGAGGGGGCATTAAGCCCTTCTCTCTCATCAACCATCGTAGCAATCATCGACCGGCGAATCAAAGTTTTTTCTTTCTTTTTCGGTGAGTTTTCTTAAACCCTAAACCCCCATTTTTTTTCCCTGATCAAGTGTGTGTTGTATACGATTTTATTTATTTATTTATACCCACCAGTTCTGTTCTGCATTTGATTTTTAATTTTTTTTTTCTCGTATTCAGAGTAAAGAAGCATTCAGTGTAAAGAAGCATTAATGTATTTACAAAATCAGTTTGTCATTTGTTGAGTAATTTATTATTATTATTATTTTTTATTTTTTATTTTTTTACGGTTTTGGCGGTTTGCAATTAATTCTGATTGTTTTTGATGAGTTATGACTTGATGATCTTTAATGATATTTTTCACAATTTGTGAACTCACGGCAGTTGATTAGTTGATTCTTTATGAATCATTTAATACCCATTTGGATAATTGCATTCATACATGAAAGTTTGTTCTTTGTAGTTCAACTAGTACTCACTTTTATTCGGTTTGTTACTTACCACTTAAGACTAATCCATAGTTTCCGTTGTGATTATTGCGCTGTCATTGATTTATCGCTAATTATTGACCATTTAATTATGAGTAATGCTATTCTTCCCAAATTTGTATCCCAAATTGTTCCCAAGCACATGTGGAACCATTTTATGGAAAGCGAAGCATTACTCTTTAATAATGATTGGGAAGCATTTAAAGAAATCTGCATTTTCTTTCATTACTTTGAACACTAGGGTCTAGGTAGCCGTAGTACCAGTGCGGGGATGCAGGTGCGAGGGATTCGCAAATTTTCCAAAAAGTAAGGGTAAGGGTAAGCGTGTGGCGGGAGTACTTGGATATTATTAAAAATATATTTTATATAATAGTATATACAATTTTTTTGTAACCATTAGTGTATTGGTGTATAAGCTAGTTAATTGCTATTATTATTTTCTATTATTTATCTTTTAAACCCCCAAAGTTTTCAAAATTGTATGAAGAACTTGTGTTTTTTTTTTCAAAAGAATGCAACAAAAAATCCCCAGCCACACTCCAAAAGCACTGGTGCGGCGGTCTTTTTGAAGAGTCCGTGCCTCATTCACTAGGGTAGTATGGTACATGCTATTGATCCTAGTCTTTTGCTATATGTTGGTAGTATTTTTATTTTTTTTGTTGGGTGAGAAGAAAAATATGCAAGTTACTGGTGTTTCTGGTTCAGTGATTGTTGCATTTCCTCTTTTACTGTTAGCAGTCCTTTCTGGTTTTGGCAGATTAGACAATGTTTTGCTATGTTTACAGTCTAATCTAAATAGTCCATTCTTATATTGTCTGGGGTTAATGTGGAATGCTAATGGTGCATCTCTTCAGCTCCTGCAGTTCCCCACTATGATTGCTACCAACAACATATCGATGAAGAACTCGAAGATTAAAGTTCCCCCCAAGCGAATTGAGGATGAACCTATGAGGCGTTCCCGTGAATTTGGACACCAGTTGTTCGAAAATGATAAATGCAGTGGCAATATTTCCGTGACTAAAAATAAGAGTGCGATGAAGAAGTCACAGAAGTTTTTACTTGATCCTTCGGATGGCACAAAATTATGTTATGCTGATACAATTAAGGTGAAATCCGCTGCACCAAGCTCACACAAGCGTCCATCCCCATTGGTGGAAGACTATCAAAGAAACAAGAGGCGAAAGATGGATCGCGTTGTGACACAGCAGTGTTCCACTGTTCTGAAAATGTTGATGACTCATCCAGCTGGGTGGGTTTTCAATCAACCAGTGGACCCTGTGAAATTGGGAATACCTGATTATTTCTCTATAATATCCAAGCCTATGGATTTGGGAACAATCAAAGCCAAATTGGAGAAGCATGTGTACTTCAGCGTTGATGAGTTTGCAGCTGATGTTAGAATCACTTTTGCTAATGCCATCCACTATAATCCTCCGAGTAACAATGTCCATCTGATGGCTAAGGAACTAGATAACGTTTTTAGTACAAGATGGAAGTGTTTGGAATCAAAATGGAGTTGTGAGAGCACGAATTCTGGGCTCACTACTGCTGGAAGAGTAAAGGATACTAGTCATCCAAGGTTCAACTTTCAGAAAAAATCTCCATTAAGAAAGTCGCCCAAGAAGTTGATGTCAGCTGAGGAAAAGCAAAAGTTAAGAAAAGTGCTTTTCGAAGTATCAAAGAGAAAGGTCCCACAGCATTTGTGGAGAGTTCTTCAAAAATTTGGTTTCAATTGCAAGAAAGAAGAAAAGATCAAGGTGGACGTGGATATATTAGATGACGAAACTTTGTGGGAGTTCAAAAGAGTGATTAAGAGTTCTTTAGCTACAAGAACTGCAAAAGTAAGTAATTTTTATATGAGTACGAATCAAATGTGCTGAGTGTGCCTGATACACATTTGTATATCCTACCTTTAGATTTTTCTTATCTGGCTTCTAATTTTCATCATTCAAAACATAGTGTCTTCTATGTTATCTGATTGATGTATATATTTTGTTCACAGGTAGAGCCTGCTGAAGTGACTGAAAGTGGCGGGTACCAGTCACTCGGGAAGAATGTCCTAGGTGTGAATTGGCAGACTAGAGTTTCTGCTCTATCTTCAGAAGAATCATTGGCACAAGAAGGTCGTGATGGTTGCAAAAAGGTACGTTTATTATTTTCATCAATTTATTATTAGATTTATTGTTTGCTTTCTATGCAAAACTTTTGTTTTAACGTTTGTGTGTAATTTTAGGACCAAGACACGAAAAATTCCTCAACATCCCAGTTGGTCAAATCAGATCCAGGTTCTGATGGTGAGTATTTGGTTTCTTATGTACCGATGTTTTATGAGTGTTTCTTGATGATCAGAAGTAGTAACTTGCTCTCTGGAATTATCTCAAGGTGCTGTGAATTCTTTGGGTGAAGAAAACGTATATTCTTGTCCACAACTTTCGACTGTTGGTTCAACTGCTGCTTGTGAAGAAGGTTAGTTGACTGTTAGTAGTGTCCAGTGGTGTCTTAATCATGGTAAAAGAATCGGTCTATTTATACGAGTTGATTTGAATTTCATACATACAATTCACGGTTAAATATGAGTCATGATTCATAATTTTGAACTTTAAAGTTTAAGTTTTAATCAGAAAATAGTCAACCTTTTGAGACTTGATATTGCATAAAACATGTATTAAAATTTAAAATGTTGTTTTATTTTGAAGTATTGGACATATGTTTTCTTGCATTAATACAACATATACATATATGTTAATTTTTTGAAAAAAAGTGAATGTTACGATTGATGAATCATAATGTTTGAAAAGCGATTCACGATTTGACAATAATTAAGTTTGTAAGAGCGTTATCTACGGATTTCATTTCATTTGTGCTCTTTGTTTATTTGGTTTTAGGTTTGAACCTAGTTATTGATGTTCAACTGTCACCTAAGAAGGCTCTCCGTGCTGCAATGCTCAAAAGCCGCTTTGCAGAGACAATTTTGAAAGCGCGACAGAAGACCCTTGATCAGGTAATGCCTTCCAATATTTTCTATTAATATTATTCATGTTATTTCTCTATGCTTGAATTAGCTTATTTGGGACCTAAAATCACTTATTTGGGATTATTGAGAAATTTGAGCTTGTTGGGCAAACACTTTCTCATTTTTTCCGTAAGTCGAATCCACTGTGAAAGCTGAAAAATCTGCTTAAATCAGAAACAACAATTTGCTGCTTTTCCTAAAATCTAGTATTCCCACAACAATACCAACGAGCTCTTAAAAGTTGTAAAATGGTTTGTTCTGAAACGTTTATTTCATGTAATTCAGGGTGATAAAGCTGATCCAGTAAAATTGCAGCAGGAAAAGAAAAGACTGGAGAGGCTGCAGCTTGAAGGTGATTATTTAAACTTCATCGTTGTCATGTACAGATGTATTCATTCACGCAGAACTATACATAAGGTTTTCATAGAAATAAGTATTTTTTTTGGGTTCGAGTTAAGCTGTAGAGCTTTTGATAGTGTAGTCAGGGTAACGACGACTTTTACAAAATCACTCTAATCTGTCTTTCTGTACCAATCTGAAGAAAATAGAACAGATTGTGAATCTCATTCTATTTAAAGGTTGGACAGAAACTTATGATACAAAGAACTGGTGCACTTAGATAAAGCTGAAAATTAAGCATTGAGTAGTTTTAATAATTACTAATGCTTATAAATTTGTAGATTTAGTGTTATGGGTTAGCTTGCATCTAGATTAGATTAAAGAAAAAAACTTGTATTAAATGCTCTTCCGATGGTGTGTTCAGCATTTAGTCATCTCTTGCTCAATATTTCGACCTCTTTTTAGCTGCCATTTCATTTTAGTGATAAAATGTGTTCTTTTGTTAAAACCAAGTTTTAACTAGTGACTAAAAGAGTAGTTTATTAAGTTAAGAGAACCCCTTATTATATATATATATATATATATATTTTTAAGCAATATGCTATAAATCATTGAAGGAACAAGAGTTGGAAACAAGGTAAATAACTTGCGACATGTTTAAAGCTCTACATTTGTGTGTGTCACAGACCCAAGAACACATCCCCCCCCCCCCCCCCCCCCCCCTCCTTTTGGTGATTAGTTGGTTGAATCTTCGTTTTGACTACAAGTAGGTTTTGATTGCTCATTAGCCCATTTAAATCACACATTTTATTGTGTTTCACTTTTTAAAGCATCATCTAACTAATATATTCGGTTGGATCTTTGTTTTGACTACAAGTAGGTTTTGATTGCTCATTTGCCCATTTAAATCACACATTTTATTGTGTTTCACTTTTTAAAGCATCATCTAACTAATATATTCGGTTTTGTTTCCACGTTACAGAGAAGGCCAGAATTGAAGCCCAAATTAGTGCTACTGAAGAGGCCTCACGAATGAGGGCTGAAACGGAACGAAAATTACAGCGGGAGAGAGAAAGAGAAGCTGCTCGACTTGCAATGGACAAGGTTTGTTCTCGTCTCGTCATCTTCTTTTTATAATTCCATTTTCTCAAGTAGAGAAGTTTATATATGTGACAGACAAGTGATCTATTGTCTTCCTTCTCTCTACCCAGATGGAAAAGACCGTGGAATTCTATGATGATAATTTGTTCGTTCTGAAAGATCTGGAGAAGCTAAGTGGTTGTTCGCTGTCTGAATGTCTCCGTCATACTGAAAATAGGTCCCAGTTGGTACTTGGTGCACTCAAGGGAGGTCATTTCAAGAATCCCTTAGAACGACTCGGTTTGTACATGAAGGAGGATTATTTAGAGGATGACGATGAAGACGGGATTCTGAATGGGAATTTGGAGGAGGGAGAAATTCTTTCGTAAATTTTTTGGCTTCAAGATTGTTCTGTTCTTTTTTCCAGCTCTGCTTGTGTGTATAGGCTGTGTGGTTGGAGCGAAAAAGAGGACGCCTGATGTAAATAATTATTCTTTTAGGCTCTGCTTGGTTTATGGATTTAGTGATACAGAAAAGAAAGGAAAATTCTACTGAAAAGGTTTTCCTATGTTTGGTTTCCTTTGTTTTCCTTTTTCTTCGGTGAATCTGCAAGCCAAACAAAACCTTAGGGTTGAGGAATTTTTGTTCGGGATATTGTTGGGGAGTATGTATTATATAGGATCAAGGGAGCTCACTCTCTCTCTCTCTCTCTCTCTCTCTCTCTCTCTCTCTCTCTGTATGTATGTAATTAGAGGAATAAGGCAACTTACTATACATGAGATCAAAGCTTAGTAAAAGTAGTTTCTGTGGTTATCTTAGCTGTCTGATCAACTTGTACATATATTTTTGTCAATGAAATTATAATCAGTTGTATACAATTCTGAATTTATAAGGCTGACTGATTCCACAAATTGTGGTAGAAGTATTGTGATTGCTTTGGATGATGGTGTGCTCCTCTTACTATATCTTAATCGGCTCCTGCAGACTAAATTCTGTTATCTTATTCTGTGCATTGCCTCCATTAACTTTTAGAACTTTTCTCAGTTTAGTCAATTCTTTAATAGCTTACTACAAATTGTCGGTGCCAGTGGCACTAACAAAAAACTCAGTTTGTTTAAATTTAAATTAATAATATAGTTATAAAAATAAGTTATAATTTTATACAACACTTATTGAGGAGTTGACAATAAAATACATTTGGTACATGAAAAATACCGACGGCCGTTGAATGCGCATAGTCTTAACGGAGCAATTGTGACACGAATCGATGAGCACTCTAAAAGAAGATAGGTAGACCTTCCTCTTTTAGACTATGAACCATACAGAAATATGGAGGGACAAAAAAGGCCATGTCAAATCAATAAAATAAAGAAAAAAGAAAAAGGAACTATAGTAATTTTGTAAAGGGAAATTCTAGGGTACCACTATAGCCAAAGTAATAGTGGTATTCATATTCTATCTACACCTATTTACTTTCCAAAATTACTCTTCTCTTAGGAGAAGGAAGGGGTAATGTGGTGGACATGCGGCTCCAGAATGTGTTTTGAGAGGCTCTTGATACCTGTGAACTTTATGACTTGCACTTTTGAGATAATGTATTTACTTGGCAAAATGATCGGCGGCTTGGGAATTTTATTCAAGAACGTCTTGATCGGCTCGTGGCTTCTTCTCAATGGTTTGATCGTTTTTCGTTTACGGTTGTGTACCACCTCGTTGCTCTTGCTTTGGATCACATCCCCATTATCATTTGTTTTCATGGTAGTAACCATAGAAGCTTTCGACGTCATCGTCGTTTTCATTTTGAAGCTATGTGGTTGACTCATGGACAGTGTGAAGATGTTGTGTCTAATTCTCTTGGGTTTATGGTAATTTTGGAGAAGCTATGTGGTTGACTCATCACAATTTTGGAGAAGATTAAGACTTGTGGTGCTGAGCTTGAGTTGCAGAATTGCACTACTATCTGAAATGTTCGTAAGCATTTCAAAGTTAAAAAGGGATGCTTTAACTATACCTAAAGGGAACCCAGCTGGTTTAAAAGAATTGGATGCCGAGAAAGCTATTTCTCTAGAGATAAACAAGCTTCTTGACGGGAAGAAACTTTATGGAAACAATAATCAAGGCAGTCCTGGATGATGGAAGGGGATCGAAACACCTCATATTTCGACAAGAAAGCTTCCCAGTGCCAACAGAGAAATCTTATCAAAGGTTTAGTGGACATGCATGAGTCTTAGGGGACCTCACAAGAATACATGAAATCGGCTACTATAGGGTATTTTGAAACTATTTTCACGTCCTTTCACCCTTCTGGGATGGAAGATATTCTTGTCTCTGTGGAGCCCTGTGTTACCGATAAGAATAATGCTAGTTTGGTTCTTTCGATTTCTATGGGGGAGGTGAGGAAAGCTCTTTTCCAAATAGGACCCACGAAAGCTCCTGGACCAGATGGTATGTGTGCCATTTCTACCAGTGGTTTTGGCATACTGTTGGCCATGATGTGTATAAGTGTGTGTATTCTTTCTTCTCTCATGGCTCTCTTCCGGATGATATCCATCTTACCCATATTGTCCTCATTCCCAAAATTAAGAATCTGCGGCGGGTTAGTGACTTCAAACTCTCTGTAATTACAAGATTATCTCGAAGGTACTGGCTGATCGACTTAAAGTCATTCTCCCTGGAATTATTTTCCAAAATCGGAGTGCTTTTGTTTTAAGAAGATTAATCTCTGACAATATGCTTGTTGCTTTTGAGGTGATTCATTTACTTGAATCTAAATCCAAGGGAAGGAACTGTCAGATGGCTTTTAAGTTCGAAATGAGTAAAGCTTACGACCATCTTCAGTGGTCATTTACTGAAGGGACTTTGATTCGACTGGGCTTCTGTAGGCGATGGGTGGATCTTATTATGGCATGTGTTAGATCGGTCTCTTATTCTATTTCAGTTAATGGAGATCTCACAAATAGAGTTTTGCTCACTCGAGGTATAAGGCAAGGTGACCCGATCTCTCCTTACCTTTTCATCCTATGTGTTGATGTTCTTTCTTGTTCGTTAAACCTTGAATGCTCTAGGGGAAACATTGGAGGTGTCAAGGAGCCGAGGAGTGGCTCGTGTATTTCTCACTTATTTTTCGTAGATGATAGTCTTCTCTTTTGTCATGTTAGAGAGGACGAATGCCATCGATTGATGGGCATGCTCCATCGATACGAGGAGATTTCTAGACAAAAAGTTAATGTTAATAGATCCAGTGTTTTTCTTAGCACAAACACCCCAGATGATGTGGCCTCCAATATTAAGGCCATCTTGGGTGTGGATTCCCTCGGGGTCAATGAAAGGTATCTGGGTTTACCATCTGATACATACAAACATATATTCAGTCAAAGTCAGCCTCTGCCACCTCAGCAAGGATTGCCAAGGTATTCGGTAATGATGCTCACCACACAAATATCCCGAGCTGTTCATCTAGGACCACCCGGGACCTACTAACAAGTCGGATGCAAGATGCAGGGTCACCCCATGATAAGCGCAACCCGGGCAGGTCCACGACGCGCTCCAAGAGGTTCCAAGCAGTTTCCTACCTCAACTAGAAGACTAATGGAAAGCTTAGATAGCTTCCTAACTTAATAAAGGAACTCCCATGATTTGTGTTAATCACTCCTTATTTGATTAAACTGTCCTTATCGGGCCACTTACCTTGTATGAGTGGCCTCTTGTATCTATAAAAGAGACCACTCACCCTCTTCAAGGGGGGTCGCATTCTTATTCCATAGAATAGCAATACACAACACATATACGAATGTACCCGACCGATCTCTGGTAGTACCGCCTTCCCACCACCTTCCTTGTTGGTCCACCAAAGGCTGCCGGTGATTTGTTAGTCCTAGTGCTCTGACACACACGTGGATGTATGTCTCCTAATTAACCGGGCTGAACCACACTCAAATCTCTCTTGTCAACTTTTTACTTTTTCTAACCAAATTTTGGCATCATTAGCTTGGTATCGTCTGAGGGAAATTGACAGATTTCTCCATAAACAAATCTCATGACTGATCGTCATGCCTCCAAAGAAAAACAAGAAGATTGCTTAGCCGTCGGATCAGGTGGATCCACCGACCGACCAGTCAGTGGTCTCTATGACTCATAAGCAAGTCATTACGCCCCTAGAGCAACTTCTAGTTGGTTAGCGCCAGACCCAGCGACAAATCGAGGCTATGTTAGCCCGACCAAATAAGCCCTCGCAGGCCGAGGTGTAACTCGGGAACGACGAGCGTGGTCGGGTGCCCCAGCGTACCAGACGGATGGTCTATACTGCATCGACGTCTCCCCAAGAGGTTGAGCTGTTTGGGAATGATAGCGTGGCTGTGACCCCGTTAGGAGAGCAGCTTTTTTGCCCACTTCTCTGACAAACTTGGCAACGTGTGGCTAGTCAAAACCCCCCGGGACCCGGGACATTATCAACACCAGGCACGCTACCAGAGGGGAAGGGCAACAGCGACAAGCTCGGGAATCAGTCCAGGACCGCTTGGTCAAGAGCCGAAGTGATCTTAGGCACATGATTAGCCATAGCCAGAGCCGAGCCCTGTCCTTAAAGACAGCGCACTTTGAAGAGGAAGCCTTCTCATTCGACTCGACCTACCGTACCAAGCCTATACGCAACAGCAAGCATACCGAGCTTGGGCACGATGGCGGTCGAGAGGACGTAGAGGCCCATGATCAATGACTTGGAAAAGCAGATATACAGATTAAGGAAGCCAGGTCACAACTACACCAACACTGAGACTGAGTCACCATTCACCGAACAGATTACAGTATTTACCATCCCACCCAAGTTCAAGCAGCCTCATCTTGACTCATACGACGGTTCAGGAAGCCCGGTTGACCATGTTCGGACATATAAGGCTCAGATGGCACTGGCAACCAACGCTGATGAGCTACATTTCTTGGCTTTCCCTAACACTCTAAGGGGCCCGACAACCTTGTGGTTCCACTCCTTGAAGTCCCGATTGGTTGACGACTTTAAAGAACTCAGTAAGCTCTTCGTTAGCCAATTCGTAGAAATGCTTGGTAGACCACAGCAAGACCTCTAGCTACTTACTGTCAAGCAACAGAAGGGCGAGTCCATGAAGGACTATGTCGATCGGTTCAACCAGCAGAAGCTCCAGATCCACAACCTGAATGAGGCAGCTACGATTACCGCCTTTTGCTCAGGAGTTCAGAACACCAAGGTGGCCAAGTCCTCCACCATAACCGACCGACCAGTTTGGTAGAACACTCGGAGAGGGTGTGAAAGTACATTGATACTGAGGAGTTCCTGAAGTCTAAACACACCTGCTTCGCGGGGATGAGTCCCCAAAATCCAAACAGAAACACAAAGGTTCTGAAAAGGGCTCGGGAAGGAAGCCGAAGCAAGATCAGCAATGAGGTGGTTGGGATCAGGCCTTGATTGGCTTCATACCTCTTTCCCAATCTATCTAGGAAGTCATGGTTGCCGCCGAGGTTCATAGGTTGCTCAAATAACCAACAGAGTTGAAGAGCCCACCCGAGAAGAAAAACTGGGACAAGTATTGCCGGTACCATAAAGATCATGGTCACGACACTAAGGACGGCTTTAAGCTAATGATTGCCATCGAGAAGCTAATTGAGTAGGGTCACCTCGTCGAGTTTGTCACCATAGATAGATGACCTCGGATAGACTCATGAGCTCTCGAGCAGCCGCAACCCCTCGGTCATATCAACATGATCTCTAGAGGAACATCGGGCGGAGGGGACTCACAATCAGCCAGAAAGAGGTATGCTCGGGACACCCGAGCGGATGTCATGCATGTCCAACCAGCCAACTGTCCACCGACCGATGTGTTGATGTTCTCCTCCGACGATGTCAAGGACCTGCACTGCCCCTATGATGATTCGCTGGTAGTGACACTCTCCATAGCCAATTACATGGTAAAGAGGGTGTTAGTGGACACAGGCAGCTCATCAGATATTTTGTTCGCCTCAGCCTTTGACCAGTTCGGGATATCAAGGGACAGGCTCGGACCGGTGACCACTCCCTTGGTCGGATTTAATGGTTTGAGTACATAACTGCTTAGGATGATCGAGCTGTCGGTCTAGAGGGGAAGCTACCCACAGGAAGTCTCAGTGATGGCAAACTTTGACACTGTGGAGGCTTCATCTGCATATAATGTCATCCTGGGAACGCCAACACTCAACAAGGCCAAGGTATTGTGTCGACATACAACCCAGTGGTCAAGTTCCCAACCCCCCAGGGTCTGGGAAGCCTGAGAGGAGATCAAGCAACCGCCCAGAGTTGTTACATTAGCTCCCTGCTCATAGAGGCCATTACAAAATCACTGAATGTCCAGGAGATGGACCCAAGGGATGCCAGGGACAGAGTAGGCCCGATAGAGGAAGTAAATCAAGTGGTTCTGAACCTCGAGTTCCTTGACCAGTCCATCAGCATTGGCACTCTCCTAGAACCAAGTCTCAGATAAAAGTTAATCCAGTTCCTAAGAGAGAGCCAAGACGTCTTTGCCTGGTGCTACAAAGACATGCTAGGAATAGATCCACAGGTCATGTCCCACCGCCTCAACATTGAACTGAGTTCTCGGCCGATCAAGTAAAAGAGAAGGGGCATGGCCCCCGAAAGACAAGCAACAGTGCGTGAAGAAGTCAAAAAGCTCCTCAAGGCGAGGTCAGTCTGGGAAGTCAAATACCCTGATTGGCTCGCCACCATGTTGTTGGTCAAGAAAAGCAACGAAAAGTGGAGGATGTGTGTGGACTTCACCGACTTGATCAAGACCTGCCCCAAGGACTGCTCTCTACTCCCTAGGATAGACGTCCTTGTGGTCTCCATAGCCGGTCACTTATTCTTATCTTTCATGTCTCGGTTTTGTTTCCACGTTACAGAGAAGGCCAGAATTGAAGCCCAAATTAGTGCTACTGAAGAGGCCTCACGAATGAGGGCTGAAATGGAGCAAAACTTACAGCGGGAGAGAGAAAGAGAAGCTGCTCGACTTGCAATGGACAAGGTTTGTTCTCGTCTCATCATCTTCTTTTTATAATTCCATTTTCTCAAGTAGAGAAGTTTATATATGTGACAGACAAGTGACCTATTGTCTTCCTTCTTTCTACACAGATGGAAAAGACCGTGGAATTCTATGATGATAATTTGTTCGTTCTGAAAGATCTTGAGAAGCTAAGTGGTTGTTCGCTGTCCGAATGTCTCCGTCATACTGAAAATAGGTCCCGGTTGGTACTTTGTGCACTCAAGGGAGGTCATTTCAAGAATCCCTTAGAACGACTCGGTTTGTACATGAAGGATGATTATTTAGAGGGTGACGATGAAGACGCGATTCTGAATGGGAATTTGGAGGAGGGAGAAATTCTTTCGTAAATTTTTTTGCTTCAAGATTGTCCTGTTCCTTCTTCCAGCTCTGCTTGTGTATAGGCTGTGTGGTTGGAGCGAAAAAGAGGACGCCTGATGTAAATAATTATTCTTTTAGACTCTGCTTGGTTTATGGATTTAGTGATACAGAAAAGAAAGGAAAATTCTACTGAAAAGGTTTTCCTATGTTTGGTTTCCTTTGTTGGGGAGTATGTATTATATAGGATCAAGGGAGCTCTCTCTCTCTCTCTCTCTCTCTCTCTCTCTCTCTCTCTCTCTCTGTATGTATGTAAATAGAGGAATAAGGCAACTTACTATACATGAGATCAAAGCTTAGTAAAAGTAGTTTCTGTGGTTATCTTAGCTGTCTGATCAACTTGTACATATATTTTAGTCAATGAAATTATAATCAGTTGTATACAATTCTGAATTTATAAGGCTAACTGATTCCACAAATTTTGGTAGAAGTATTGTGATTGCTTTGGATGATGGTGTGCTCCTCTTACTATATCTTAATCGTCTCCTGCAGACCAAATTTTGTTATCTTATTCTGTGCATTGCCTCCATTAACTTTTAGAACTTTTCTCAGTTTAGTTAATTCTTTAATAGCTTACTACAAATTGTCGGTGCCAGTGGCACTAACAGAAAACTCAGTTTGTTTAAATTTAAATTAATAATAAAATTATAAAAATAAGTTATAATTTTATACAATACTTATTGAGGGAGGAGTTGACAATAAAATACATTTGGTACATGAAAAATACCGATGGCCGTTGAATGCGCATAGTCTTAACGGAGCAATTGTGACACGAATCGATGGGCACTCTAAAAGAAGATAGCTTAGATAGGTAGACCTTCCTCTTTTAGACTATGAACCATACAGAAATATGGAGGGACAAAAAAGGCCATGTCAAATCAATAAAAAAGAAAAGAAAAAAGAAATAGGAGCTATAGTAATTTTGTAAAGGGAAATTCTAGGGTACCACTATAGCCAAAGTAATAGTGGTATTCATATTCTATCTACACCTATTTACTTTCCAAAATTACTCTTCTCTTAGGAGAAGGAATGGGTAATGTGGTGGACATGCGGCTCCAGAATGTGTTTTGAGAGGCTCTTGATACCTGTGAACTTTATGACTTGCACTTTTGAGATAATGTATTTACTTCCCAAAATGATCGGTGGCTTTGGAATTTTATTCTAGAACGTCTTGATCGGTTCGTGGCTTCTTCTCAATGGTCTGATCGTTTTTCATTTACGGTTGTGTACCACCTCGTTGCTCTTGTTTTGGATCACATCCCCATTTTCATTTGTTTTCATGGTAGTAACTGATACGCCCAAAATTATGGGCAGTTTCCTACTCAAGCTAGAAGAACAATGGAAAGTGCATCTATTTCCTAATCCAATTTGGAAACTCCCACAATTAATGTCAATCAATCCTAATACAATTAGGAAACTTACTTGATTGGTGTCAATCACACCCTAATAGGATTATATTTCCTTATCCATGTACGAGTAGGTCTCTTACATCTATAAAAGAGACCTCTCACCCCCCATTGAAGGGGCCAACTCTTTAGTCTACACAGCACCTCTATAAAATTCACCATTATACGCATACACTCGGTCGGTATTACTGGTAGTGCCTCCCCTCTTTGTTGGCTCACCAGGCCCGCCCGTGATCTGCTAGTGAACGTGCTCAGACACACCCGTGGACGTAGGTACCTTCATTAAC
The DNA here is from genome assembly GCA_033977485.1 of Hydrangea macrophylla. NCBI lineage: Eukaryota > Viridiplantae > Streptophyta > Magnoliopsida > Cornales > Hydrangeaceae > Hydrangea > Hydrangea macrophylla. The sequence goes on along the minus strand of CM066988.1, from coordinate 55,803,816 downwards.
AGGGCCGAACCACATACAAAAAAAATAGTCTCTCTCTCTCTCCTAAATTGCTTTACTTTACTGTTACCAATTTTTGGCATCATCAGCTTGGCGCCTTCTGTTGGAAACGACAATTCTTCTCATCAACAAATTCTTGACTGATCAATATGCCACCAAAGAAGGGTAAGAAGGCTGCGCAGCAGTTCGACCGGGATGTTCCTTCGGCCCCGGCGTCGACTTCAGCAGTCCTGACATCTGAGCAAATCACCGCAACCCTCACACAACTCTTGGAGGGCCAGCGTCAAATCCAGCAACAGATCGAAGCACTGCTAGCCCAGCAAACCAATCCTCCAGTGGCCGGGAAACGACCCAGGAACATTGCGTACGGTCGAGAACCGATCTTGACCAGACAACGGACCCGAGCCAACCCGTCCCATGTTGAGGATGCCAGAGACATCAAAAGTGGGCGTGCTGCCCGAGAGAAAAGGCAGGAGCATATGGCCCGGGAATCAGTCCAGGGTCACTCGGTCAAGAGCCAAGTTGTCCCGAGGCGAACGGTTACCCGGAGTCATAGCCGAGCCCGATCCCAGAGGACAGCACCCTGCAATGAAGAAGCCTCTTCCACCAACCCGACCAGCTCCTCAGATACCGGTCGGGAAGGAGTGGAAGCCCGAATCAAGTACTTATAGAAGCAGATCGACGGAGTGGCCAAAAAGTTTGGTCAAAACCGTGTTCCGAATCAAGCCAATACCGAGACAGAGTCACCATTCTCCAGCCAGATCACGAGGTTCTCTATCCCGCGCGAATTTAAGCAGCCTCGGCTAGATTCATGCAACGGCTCGGAAAGCCCGGTCGACCACGTCCGGACCTATAAGGCTCAGATGGCCCTAGCCACCAACTCCGATGAGCTACACTGCCTAACCTTCCCCAGCACTTTGAAAGGCCCGGCCATGCAGTGGTTCTACTCCTTGGAGCCCCGATCGATCTGCAGTTTCAAACAACTCAGCAAGCAGTTCATCAACCAGTTCGCCGGTATGCATGAGCGGCCAAAGCCAGACATGCAGCTACTGACAGTCAGACAACGGAATAATGAGTCCCTCAAGGAGTTCACCGACCGGTTTAACCAACAGAAGCTTCAAATCCGCAATTTGAACGAGACAATCGCCATCATCGCCTTCTGCTCGGGAGTTCAACACACCAAGTGCGCCGCGTCGTTCCACAGAAACCGACCGGAAACTTTAGTTGAGCTCTCTGAGTGGGTTGGAAAATATATTAACACTAAAGAGTTTTTGAAGACCAAGTACACTGGGCAACAAAGCAACGAGTCTTCCAGAAGTAAGCGAAAGCGAGATCAGCCCGGGAGTTCTTACAGTTCTTCTAGTTCACAGAGGTCTGAGTCTGGCAATCCCGACCAGACCACCGGTTCACAGCAGTCCGGGTCAGGCAGCACCGACCGGATCTCCAGCTCACAACAGGCATGGTTCGATAGTCCCGACCCGACCTCCAGTTCACATCGGTCAGGATCAAGCAGTTCTGGCTTAGCATCCAGCACATAAAAATTAGGAGCCTGACGATCCTGATCTGACCCCCTGTCTCCATCATTCTAGATGAGCTCGACTATAATGGTACTTGCCTGATCACTACGTGAGGCTCCACCGATTGTCAGAGAGCTCATCCAAAGACCTCGGGTCTAACCCCGAGGCATATAAAAAGACCTCGGGCCTAACCCCGAGGCATCCAAAGACCTCGGGTCTAACCCCGAGGCACTAAAAAGACCTCAAGCTCCAAACTCAGGCACTAAAAAGACCTCAGGCTCCGAACCCAGGCACCAAAGACCTCGGGGTCACGCCCGAGGCACCGGCTTCGCTTAGGTCCAACCGACGATGGAGGCAAACCTCTTAGGTGGCTGATGATGGCAAGCTTCAAAAGACCCTGCAACCACCATGTTCCAGGTCGGTTACCTACAGTCATAGCCTCTGTAAGACCCTCGTCTTAGCGAAAGCTTGGGAGGCAAGACGGCGCAGTGAACTAAACAGGTAATCACACCGGGTATCTACAGGCCTCGCGGATAACCAAGTCAAAATCTTGGACAAACCGAGCACCTACAGTACTCAGAGGCATTAACTCCACTTAGGCCCAGACCGACGATAGAGGTGACTAAAATCTCTTAGGTTGGCCGACGATAGAGGAGCAAAATGACCCTAAAGCAACGTGATTTAGGTCGGCTCCACCAACATGGTCAAGCTCTTCTCCCACCAGTCTTGACGAAGGCTAACTGGGCGGAAGACAACCATCCTGGTGAGCTAACATAAAATGAGCCTAAAGCAATACGCTTTAGGTCGGCTTTTCCAACATGGTAAAACTCTTCTACCCACAACCTTGACGAAGGTTCACGAGCAGAAGATAACCATCCTGGGAGCTAACTCAAGCAAAAAAGACTCCGAAGTAGGCCGAGTCTCAACTCTCGGTCACTTCCCGAGCATTCAAAGACTCCGAATTAGGCCGGGTCTCAATTCCCGGTCAGTTCCCGAGCACCTAAAAGTCCAGCGCTAGGCAGGGTCTCAACTCTCAGCCAGTTCCCGAGGACTCACCAGGCTCAGAAGCCCCGAGGCAGCTTCCACAAGCACTCAGACAGCGACAAGTAACATCAAACTAATTTCCAAACTTGCCCCGATATAGCATCTGGCCAATCTTGGAAATGGGGGGCAGCTGATACGCCCAAAATTATGGGCAGTTTCCTACTCAAGCTAGAAGACCAATGGAAAGTGCATCTTTTTCCTAATCCAATTAGGAAACCCCCACAATTAATGTCAATCAATCCTAATACAATTAGGAAACTTACTTGATTGGTGTTAATCACACCCTAATAGGATTATATTTCCTTATCCATGTACGAGTAGGTCTCTTACATCTATTAAAGAGACCTCTCACCCCCCATTGAAGGGGCCAACTCTTTAATCTACACAGCACCTCTATAAAATTCACCATTATACGCATACACCCGGTCGGTATTACTGGTAGTGCCGCCCCTCTTTGTTGGCTCACCAGGCCCGCCGGTGCTCTGCTAGTGAACGTGCTCAGACACACCCGTGGACGTAGGTACCTTCATTAACAGTGCCGAACCACATACAAAAAAATAGTCTCTCTCTTTCTCCTAAATTGATTTACTTTACTGTTACCAATTTTTGGCATCATCAGTAACCATAGAAGCTTTCGACGTCATCGTCGTTTTCATTTTAAAGCTACGTAGTTGACTCATGGACAGTGTGAAGATGTTGTGTCTAATTCTCTTGGGTTACTGGTAATTTTGGAGAAGCTATGTGGATGACTCATCACAATTTTGGAGAAGATTAAGACTTGTGGTGCTGAGCTTGAGTTACAAAATTGCACTACTATCTGAAATGTTCGTAAGCAATTGAAAGTTTAAAAGGGATGCTTTAACTAGACCTAAAGGGAACCCGGCTGGTTTAAAAGAATTGGATGTCGAGAAAGCTATTTCTCTAGAGATAAACAAGCTTCTTGACGGGAAGAAACTTTATGGAAACAATAATCAAGGCAGTCCTGGATGATGGAAGGGGATCGAAACACCTCATATTTCGACAAGAAAGCTTCCCAGTGCTAACAGAGAAATCTTATCCAAGGTTTAGTGGACATGCATGAGTCTTAGGGGACCTCACAAGAATACATGAAATCGGCTACTATAGGGTATTTTGAAACTATTTTCACATCCTTTCACCCTTCTGGGATGGAAGATATTCTTGTCTCTGTGGAGCCCTGTGTTACCGATAAGAATAATGCTAGTTTGGTTCTTTCGATTTCTATGGAGGAGGTGAGGAAAGCTCTTTTCTAAATAGGACCCACGAAAGCTCCTAGACCAGATGGTATGTGTGCCATTTCTACCAGTGGTTTTGTCATACTGTTGGCCATGATGTTTATAAGTGTGTGGATTCTTTTTTCTCTCATGGCTCTCTTCCGGATGATATCCATCTTACCCATATCGTCCTCAATTCCCAAAATTAAGAATCTGCGGCGGGTTAGTGACTTCAAACTCTCTGTAATTACAAGATTATCTCGAAGGTACTGGCTAATCGACTTAAAGTCATTCTCCCTGGAATTATTTTCCAAAATCGGAGTGCTTTTATTTTAAGAAGATTAATCTCTGACAATATGCTTGTTGATTTTGAGGTGATGCATTTACTTGAATCTAAATCTAAGGGAAGGAACTGTCAGATGGCTTTTAAGTTCGAAATGAGTAAAGCATATGACCATCTTGAGTGGTCATTTACTGAAGGGACTTTGATTCGACTGGGCTTCTGTAGGCGATGGGTGGATCTTATAATGGCATGTGTTAGATCGGTCTCTTATTCTATTTCAGTTAATGGAGATCTCACAAATAGAGTTTTGCTCACTCAAGGTATAAGGCAAGGTGACCCGATCTCTCCTTACCTTTTCATCCTATGTGCTGATGTTCTTTCTTGTTCGTTAAACCTTGAATGCTCTAGGGGAAACATTGGAGGTGTCAAGGTGCCGAGGAGTGGCTCGTGTATTTCTCACTTATTTTTTGTAGATGATAGTCTTCTCTTTTGTCATGCTAGAGAGGACGAATGCCATCAATTGATGGGCATGCTCCATCGATACGAGGAGATTTCTAGACAAAAAGTTAATGTTAATAGATCCAGTGTTTTTCTTAGCACAAACACCCCAGATGATGTGGCCTCCAATATTAAGGCCATCTTGGGTGTGGATTCCCTCGGGGTCAATGAAAGGTATCTGGGTTTACCATCTGATGCATACAAACATATTCAGTCAAAGTCAGCCTCAGCCACCTCAGCAAGGATTGCCGAGGTATTCGATAATGACGCTCACCACGCAAATATCTTGAGCTGTTCATCTAGGACCACCCGGGACCTACTAACAAGTCGGATGCAAGATGCAGGGTCACCCCATGATAAGCGCAACCCGGGCAGGTCCACGACGCGCTCCAAGAGGTTCCAAGCAGTTTCCTACCTCAACTAGAAGACTAATGGAAAGCTTAGATAGCTTCCTAACTTAATAAAGGAACTCCCATGATTTGTGTTAATCACTCCTTATTTGATTAAACTGTCCTTATCGGGCCACTTACCTTGTATGAGTGGCCTCTTGTATCTATAAAAGAGACCACTCACCCTCTTCAAGGGGGGTCGCATTCTTATTCCATAGAATAGCAATACACAACACATATACGAATGTACCCGACCGATCTCTGGTAGTACCGCCTTCCCACCACCTTCCTTGTTGGTCCACCAAAGGCTGCCGGTGATTTGTTAGTCCTAGTGCTCTGACACACACGTGGATGTATGTCTCCTAATTAACGGGGGCTAAACCACACTCAAATCTCTCTTGTCAACTTTTTACTTTTTCTAACCAAATTTTGGCATCATTAGCTTGGTATCGTCTGAGGGAAATTGACAGATTTCTCTATAAACAAATCTCATGACTGATCGTCATGCCTCCAAAGAAAAACAAGAAGATTGCTTAGCCGTCGGATCAGGTGGATCCACCGACCGGCCAGTCAGTGGTCTCTATGACTCATAAGCAAGTCATTACGCCCCTAGAGCAACTTCTATTTGGTTAGCGCCAGACCCAGCGACAAATCGAGGCTTTGTTAGCCCGACAAAATAAGCCCTCGCAGGCTTAGGTATAACTCGGGAACGATGAGGGTGGCCGGGACCCCATACAAACTTGGCAACGTGCCCTGGCTAGTCAAAACCCCCCGGGACCCGGGACATTATCAACAGCAGGTACACTACCAGAGGGGAAGGGCAAGAGCGACAAGCTCGGGAATCAGTCCAGGACCGCTTGGTCAAGAGCCGAAGTGATCTTAGGCACATGATTAGCCGTAGCCAGAGCCGAGCCCTGTCCTTAAAGACAGCGCACTTTGAAGAGGAAGCCTTCTCATTCGACCCGACCTACCGTACCAAGCCTGTACGCAACAGCAAGCATACCGAGCTTGGGCACGATGGTGGTCGGGAGGACGTAGAGGCCCATGATTAATGACCTGGAAAAGCAGATATAAAGATTAAGGAAGCCAGGTCACAACTACACCAACACTAAGACTGAGTCACCATTCACCGAACAGATTACAGTATTTACCATCCCACCCAAGTTCAAGCAGCCTCATCTTGACTCGTATGACAGTTCAGGAAGCCCGGTTGACCATGTTCGGACATACAAGGCTCAGATGGCACTGGCAACCAACGATGATGAGCTACATTGCTTGGCTTTCCCTAGCACTCTAAGGGGCCCGACAACCTTGTGGTTCCACTCCTTGAAGTCCCGATTGGTTGACGACTTTAAAGAACTCAGTAAGCTCTTCGTCAGCCAATTCGTAGAAATTCTTGGTAGACCACAGTAAGACCTCTAGCTACTTACTGTCAAGCAACAGAAGGGCGAGTCTATGAAGGACTATGTCAATCGGTTCAACCAGCAGAAGCTCCAGATCCACAACCTGAACGAGGCAGTTGCGATTACCGCCTTTTGCTCGGGAGTTCAGAACACCAAGGTGGCCAACTCGTCCACCATAACCGACTGACTAGTTTGGTAGAACACTCGGAGAGGGTGTGAAAGTACAATGATACTGAGGAGTTCCTGAAGTCTAAACACACCTGCTTCACGGGGATGAGTCCCCAAAATCCAAACAGAAACACAAAGGTTCTCAAAAGGGCTCGGGAAGGAAGCCGAAGCAAGATCAGCAATGAGGTGGTCGGGATCAGGTCTTGATCGGCTTCATACCTCTTTCCCAGTCTATCTTGGAAGTCATGGTTGCCGCCGAGGTTCATAGGTTGCTCAAATAACCAACAGAGCTGAAGAGCCCACCCGAGAAGAGAAACTGGGATAAGTATTGCCGGTACCATAAAGATCATGGTCACGACACTAAGGACGGCTTTAAGATAATGATTGCCATCGAGAAGCTAATTGAGTAGGGTCACCTCGTCGAGTTTGTCACCATAGATAGATGACCTCGGATAGACACCTGAGCTCTCGAGCAGCCACAACCCCTCGGTCATATCAACATGATCTCTAGAGGAACATCGGGCGGAGGGTACTCATAATCAGCCAGAAAGACGCATGCTCGGGAGGCCCGAGCGGATGTCATGCATGTCCAACCAGCCAACTCTCCACCGACCGATGTTGATGTTCTCCTCCGACGATGTCAAGGGCACTGCCCCTACGATGATTCGCTGGTAGTGACACTCTCCATAGCCAATTACATGGTAAAGAGGGTGTTAGTGGACACAGGCAGCTCATCAGATATTTTGTTCGCCTCAGCCTTTGACCAGTTCGGGATATCAAGGGACAGGCTCCGACCAGTGACCACTCCCTTGGTCGGATTTAATGGTTTGAGTACATAACTGCTCGGGATGATCGAACTGTCGGTCTTGAGGGGAAGCTACCCACAACAAGTCTCAGTGATGGCAAACTTTGTGGCTGTGGAGGCTTCATTAGCATATAATGTCATCCTGGGAAGGCCAACACTCAACAAGGCCAAGGTATTGTGTCGACATACAACCCAGTGGTCAAGTTCCCAACCCCTCAGGGTCTGGGAAGCCTGAGAGGAGATCAAGCAACCGCCCAGAGTTGTTACATTAGCTCCCTGCTCATAGAGGCCATTACAAAATCACTGAATGTCCAGGAGATGGACCCAAGGGATGCCGGGGACAGAGTAGGCCCAATAGAGGAAGTAAATCAAGTGGTTCTAAACCTCGAGTTCCTTGACCAGTCCATCAGCATTGGCACTCTCCTAGAACCAAGTCTCAGATAAAAGTTAATCCAGTTCCTAAGAGAGAGCCAAGACGTCTTTGCCTGGTGCTACAAAGACATGCTAGGAATAGATCCACAGGTCATGTCCCACCGCCTCAACATTGAAATGAGTTCTCGACCGATCAAGTAAAAGAGAAGGGGCATGGCCCCCGAAAGACAAGCAACAGTGCGTGAAGAAATCAAAAAGCTCCTCAAGGCGAGGTCAGTCTGGGAAGTCAAATACCCTGATTGGCTCGCCACCATGTTGTTGGTCAAGAAAAGCAACGAAAAGTGGAGGATATGTGTGGACTTCAGCGACTTGATCAAGGCCTGCCCCAAGGACTGCTATCTACTCCCTAGGATAGACGTCCTTGTGGACTCCATAGCCGGTCACTTATTCTTATCTTTCATGGACGCCTACTTGGGATACAACCAGATGAGCATGCATCTTGGGGACGAAGAGAAGACCTCTTTCATCACCGACCAGGAGACGTATTGCTACAAAGTGATGCCTTTCGGCCTCAAGAACGTCTGGGCAACCTATCAATGCCTAGTTAACCATATGTTTAAGGATCTGATCAGAAAAGCAATGGAGGTATATGTTGACGACCTCCTGGTCGAAAGATGAGACGAGTCTGACCATCTCGATCACCTGGCCGAGGCCTTCAGCATCTTAAGAAAGTTTCGAATGAGGTTGAACCCAGCCAAGTGCACATTTGGAGTCTCATTTGAAAAGTTCCTGGGGCATCTGGTAAGCTGGCGGGGAATCGAGGCAAACCCTGAGAAAATTCAAGCCATCATAAACATGCGGTCACCTCTGTCAACAAAGGAAGTACAAAGTTTGACCGGACAGGTGGCAGCATTGAACAGATTTGTTTCCCGAGCTACCGATCGGTGCCTGCCATTTTTCAAAATCCTCCGCAAAGCTTTGCAATGGTCAAAAGAGTGCAAGGAGGCGTTTCAAGAACTCAAGGAGTACCTAACATCGCCCCTCTACTCTCAACACCCTGTACGAAAGGAGGACCCATTCTTATACTTGGCGGTGTCACCCTCAGCGATAAGCACGGTACTTATTTAGGAGGAGCACGGGATACAATTCCCGATTTATTACACTAGTCGAGCGCTCCAAGGCGCAAAAAGCCAGAAAGCCAGTACTCCCGCATCGATAAGCTCGCCTTTGCCCTCGTCACCTCTGCCCGGAGACTCTGCCCATACTTTCAGGCCCATGTCATCGTGGTCCTCACATATCAACCTCTCCGTCGGATCCTGAGTAGGGTTGAGACATCCGAAAGGCCCATCAAGTGGGCATTGGAATTGGAAGAATTTGAAGTAGTCTACAGACTCCGGATGGTAATCAAGGGGCAGGCAGTGATAGAATATCTTATGGAGTTCAAATATTCAGAAGATGCAGTTGAAGAGCTCGACCCACCTGGTCTACTGATTGACCGGTCTATAGCCTAACATCCTAACCTAGATACTTTATGTGGACGAGTCTTTCAATAAAAAAAGGCAGTGGGGGCAGGGATCATCCTAACCACGCTTGACAAGATCCAGTTCGAGTATGCACTAAGGTTCGGGTTTGAGCTTCTAACAACAAAGCGAGTATGAGGCCTTGTTGGTTCGGCTGCAGTTGGCTACTTTGATGGGCGCACAACAAATCCAAGGATACAGTGACTCCCAGTTGGTCATCAACCAAGTCAACCAGGAGTATGAAGCTCGAGAAGACAACATGGTGGCCTACCTGGCCCTGGTTAGGTTGGTCACCAAACAGCTCAAAGGCTTCTTAATAAAACAGATCCCGAGAGAGGAAAACACAAGGGCCGATCGATTAGCGCGTCTAGCATAATCTTTCGAGTTGGATCTACCTAGGATAAGGGTAGAATACCTATCTAAGCCCAGTGTGTCCAACTCAGAAAGCATGGATGTGGACCCGGTCGATGCAGGGCCCAACTGGATGGATCCTATCATGAAGTTCCTCACCTTCGGATATCTGTCTAACCGGAAGGATGAAACCCATCGGGTCAAATATCGGGTGGCTTGATACTATCTCGTTGACGGCATCCTCTACAAAAAGGGGTTCTCTATCCAATATCTTCAGTGCATCCACCCACTCAGGTGCAAGGAATACTGTATGAAATCCATGAATGAGTGTGATCGAGCCATGTTGGAGGCTGGGCACTCTCCTGAAAGGCCCTGCTACAAGGTTACTATTGTCCTAGGATAGCCTAGGATTTCCAAGAATATGTCAAGCGGTGTAACAAGTGTCAAAGACAAGCTCCCATAATCAACCGCCCGGGATAGCTCCAAACCCCAATCCTTAGTCCGTAGCCGTTTACCCAGTGGGGCATCGACATAGTCGGACCCCTTCCCTTGGCTAAAGGCTAGGTCAGATTTGCCGTTATCATTGTGGACTATTTCACCAAGTGGGTAGAAGTCGAGCCCTTGGCAACAATCACCGAGAAGAAGATGGAAAGTTTCGTTGAAAGAAACATTCTCAGCAGGTTTTGCATACCCCAGGTACTAGTCAGTGATAACGGAAGACAGTTTAACATACCTGTGTTCAGGCAGTTCTACTCAGGGTACGGAATATTGAATCACTACTCCTCCCCCGAACATCCCCAAGCCAACGGCTAGGCTGAAGTAATGAACCAAACTATCCTGTAATCTATTAAAACAAAGCTCGAAAATGCTAAGGGACTTTGGGCGGAGGAACTACCCTCCCTTTTGTGGGCCTATCGTACCACTCCCCGAGAGGCAATAGGGGAGAGCCCGTTCTCCCTCACCTATGGCATCGAGGCGGTGGTCCCCACAGAAGTCGGACTACCAACATACCGGGTGGCGAATTTCAGTAAACAGGTTAATAAGGTAGCCCTCAGAGGAGAGCTCGACCTGGTGGAAGAGAAAACGGACCAGGCGTACCTGAGAGTAGTAGCTTATAAGCAACGAGTCTCACGGTATTTTAACAGCAAAGTCAACCATCACAGTTTCCAAGTGGGATACTTAGTCCTCAAGGTAGTAAACCAGTCTACCAAAGTCTCGAGCCACAGAAAATTGGGGCCAAACTGGGAAGGGCCCTACAGGGTTACCCAGGTCAATAAGCCGGGCACTTACTGGTTACAGACTTTGGATGTACTAGATCTGTCTCACCGTTGCAACGTGCAACATCTCCGCAAGTACTTTTAGTAACGCATGGATATACACGGATTAGCATTGGTTAGGAACTTATTCTTTAACGCACCGTAGCTCTTTCCGAGCAATTATTATAGTTTTCGAAAGAAATTAAGATTTCTTGTTTTTTCTGCAAAAAATGTTCCCTTCAAGTATTTCGTAGACCAAAGACCTCAGGACCACACCCGAGGCGTAAAAGACATTGGGATCACACTCGAGGCACAAAAGACCTCGGGATCAAACCCGAGGCATTAGTTTCGCTTAGGTCCATAACCTACAATAGGGGTAAATCCCTCTAGGTGGCTGATAATGGCAAACTTCAAAAGACCCTGGAACAATCAACATTCCAGGTCGGTTATGTACAGTCACTTCCTTCATCGGCGCCCGCCTTAGCAAAAGCTTGGGGGGCAGAGGGAATATTGGACTAAAACAGGAAACCACACCAAGCACTAACAGGACTTGGAATCAACCCTCTAATATTCCTATGTACCTACAGGGCTCAGAGTTTACCAGACAATGACAGGAATACAACTCCTACACTATCTTGGACGAGACTCGCAGGCTTGTAATTTCCAAGTCAAGTACTCGGGAATTTAAGGCATTACCAGCCCCTACAAGACCTAGCATCCCCTACCGGTCACAGATTCAAACCTTTTGTTAAGGTAGGGTTTTTGTATGACTCACGACCGAGTGGGCATGAGCAATTATGAATAGACACAGGCAGAAGTACAAAAATGCAAATAGTCACTACAAAAGGAGAACTCGGAGGGCCTTTTAATTACATAAAAAAAATGTACAATGCTTGGGGGGCAATTATAGCAGCCTCCCTGTAAAAAAAAACACATAAGTACAAGATATCTATAGATCGGGAACTATGGGTCATCCACGACCACTATATCCTCAGTCTTCCCGACCACCCTCCCCGGCATAGCTTCCTCGAATGGTGTGCCCTCAACAGCAGTACTCTCATCGGTGGCGGATTGCACTTCCCAATAGTCGGAGTCCATCCCCTCGTAGGTTGAGATGTCCTACTTGGGAGGGTCTCGGGCCAACCTTCTCTTCAGGTCCTCGTAGCCCTGAAAGAAGCCATCATCAAAGGCCTCCTCAACAGACCCTGCAACTGCTGCCTCGGATAGAGCGTTCTCCTGAGCTTCTCTCTCCGCTAGATTTGCCCAGGCGGTCTCTAGATCTGCCAAGGCGGTTGCCAACTCTGCCTGTGCGGTTCCCAGGTCTAGAGCCAAGCCCTTAACCTTGTCATTCTCCACGGCGAGGGCTGTCTCCTTAGCCTCCAAAGCTTCCTTCTCATTCGACAAGGCAGCCTCAGCAGTGGCTGCCCTCCCAACCAAGGTGGGCAGGAAAGCCTTGGCTCTTACAGCTATATAGCCAACCTTTAGAAAACAAACATAAACCGGACAGTTATTAGCACACACGAAAAGGTCAACGAAGGAAGAAAGCAACAGGGCGGAGTTACTCACAAAGTGAGAGAGGCTGAATAGCCACCCTTGAAAAGCCTGGGGTGACATTGGTACACATCTCCATCTGGCTCAGGAGAAGGCCCGGCCTGACCCTCTCACGGATCTCCGCTGACTCTCCCAGCGGCATCCCGAACAGTAAATTCGCCCCGGGAGCGGTGTCCTGCACTACCACCACTCGGGGAATCAATGGCTCCCACTGTTTCTGATGAACCGTCAGTCCTTGCCTTTGCCGCTGGAATGGCCGATTGCCAATTGCAGTTTCGGCAGCCGGTCTCTTCCCCCTATCTACCATCCGGGCGGCAGCCGCAGCTTGTCAGGCCCTCAACGTTTGGGGTCTCTCCTCAGGCCTATTTTTGTAAAAGGGAGAATCATGCGATGAGTAACTAGACAAGCAGTAAAGATAACCAGGTAGATAAATTTACCCGAGCGACAAGAGCTCACCAGGAATAATTGGAGGAAATATGGGTGCTTGGACGGGCTGATCTGGCTCATAGGCAACTTTTCGATCTCCTGACCGGGTCAGCACATTCCAGAAGTTTGTGGGCAGGTCTGCTAAGCCCCTTATGCTGTCCTAGCAATCATCAGAGATGCTCGGTGGATCAGTCGATCCCACTGCAAATAGAGCACGAAGAAGTTAGTTCCATGATTGCAGTAAAAGCAAAGGAAAAAAGAAAAAAAAAGGGATGCAGGACGGGCTTACTCCTCAACTTCCCTACCCAGGAAGTCCTCAGTTGAATTCTCGGGGCCTCCTCATAGAGCCCAACGATGGACATTTGGAAGAATTTATTCTTCCACCCCTTGTTGTTGCTCAGCCAGTTGACGATGATTTTCCTCCCTTACTGGGCTCCCAGAGAAAAGAATCCGACCTCCCTATGTAACGGGAACGCTCAGTGGGTCCACAGGAACTCTTGGAGGGTGAGTTCGTACCCGAAGACTTGGGGCCAGAGGGAGATAAACCCCATCAGAAACCTCCAATTGTTCGGGGCCAACTATCTTGGAGCGATTCCGATATAGATCAAAATGTCCCGGGCGACTGAATGGAGGGGGATACAAAAGCCGGGCATAAAGGTGTCCTTGTAAAGGGCACGAACCCCGACTGGTATATCTCAGCCCTACCGGTGAGTGCAGTTAAGGTACACTGGTCAGGGATGTCGTATTTATCCCTGATCCACTCCAAGTCAGCAGCACGCAAACTGGTAAGAATGAACTCACAAGCGAATGCTACTTCAGGATTGTTCAGGGTTGGCACCTCGTCGCCCGAGCCTCGAGAGATAAAGGCTACTGGAAGTGCCTGAACCTCCTCATCATTCAATACCTGGATAGGGATGCTACCATCACTATGCTGATCAGACGGATGCTTGGGCTCCTTCCCCTCTCGTACCAAGACCCCCGAACCTAGTTTCTGGTAATGAAGGGCGAGTAGCCTTATTCAATTTTGGGCGAGTCAAACTTGGGTTTCCTAATTCCCGATAAAAATTAGGTGGCGACTCTTTGTCTCTAGGACCGCGTGAAGAAGTTCTAGTTTTCCCTGAAGTGTGCTCCTTGGGATCTGTCCCGGGACACTATCGAGGGAAGACGCTAGGATCACTTCATCCGAGCGCTCGTGTCCGCACTTGTCACCCACAAACTGATGGTCAAACCAAAGTAGTAAATAGAACTTTGTCTACTTTGTCAAGGGCTATTATTAAAAAGAACATTAAAATATGGGAAGATTGTTTACCACATGTTGAGTTTGCTTACAATCGATCTGTTCATTATACTACTAAATTTTCACCATTTGAAATTGTATATGGGTTTAATCCATTAACTCCATTAGATTTATCTCCTTTACCTCTGACTGAGCGTGTTAATTTAGATGGCCAAAGGAAAGCTAGCTTTGTTAAGCAGATTCATGAGAAAGCCAGACTCAACATTGAACGAAGAACGGAGCAATATGCAAAGCAAGCAAATAAGGGACATCACAAGATTATTTTTGAACCCGGAGATTGGGTTTGGTTGCATATGAGAAAAGAGAGGTTTTCGGCTGAAAGGCATTCTAAATTGCTTCCTCGAGGAGGTGGACTTTTCCAAGTTCTAGAGTGCATCAATGACAATGCATACAAGCTAGATTTGTCAGGTGAGTACAGTGTAAGTGTAACTTTTTATGTTACTGATTTGAGTCCTTTTGATGTAGGTGATGATTCGAGGATAAATCCTTTTCAAGAGGAGGGGAATGATGCAAATCATGGCACAACTTCAAGGGAACCAGTTCAAATTCCAATTGGTCCGGTTACGAGGGATAGGATAAAGAAGTTCAAAGAGGCACTCAACGGGCTAATCCAAGAAGTTTGGTCTCAGGAAAATTCGTGGAGGCCCATTGAGCTTGGTCCACAAAGATGTATCAACTTAGTTCAAGTTCTAGAAGAATAATCCAATACTTCAAGATTGTGAATTCAAATTTAGTTTTTCTAAATTAGAATTAGATTGTCATTTTTCTTTATTGCTTAAACTGCTAAATTGTAGACTTGCATGCTGACACGAAGAATTTTCTATGTGCGCTTGTGTGCTATACCCAAGTGTAGGTAATCGTGCAAGTAGTAAACTGGATTAAGTCCAAGTCGATCCCACAGGGAAGGTGTGAAACTAATTACTTAGTTTATTCTCAAACAAGGAAAATAAAATTCAATAATTCTTTATACGATGTAGAACACAAAGTTCCACAATTTAACAACTACTAAACATTGAAACAATTAAACTAGATTAACTAATTACTAACTAATTAACTAAAGCAGTGATTGAAAAAATGTTTTTCTTAATTAAAAAGGAATGTTGGGATTACACGAATCCACCGCGACCTAGCCATCTACCATGCAATTACATTGAAGCTCAATGGAGTACACTCTCTACAGTATTCCGTACTTCTCTTGAGATAAAGAATCTATAGTCCTTTCATGACCGGGACTATATCATCACATTTACGTTTGAAATACACAAAGGCGGTTTAAAACAATAGTTTAGACTCTCACCTACAAAGGTATTAGCATTGAGGGTGGTTTGCAAAATATATTGAAGGAAAATGCCTTAAAGCTTAAAGTTCATAGACTGTTTTGACAAACAAAGCGTTTTGGGACAATTTGATAACAATCCAGTAAAACAGAAAGTCTATGAATACTGCATAGAATGTTCTCAAGAATCAGAATGTTCGATCGATCGACACGCTTTCGATCGATCGAATATCTTCATCTCTCGATCGATCGAAGTGACTTCGATCGATCGATAAAGTCTCTGGTCCGATCGATCGAACAACTTCGATCGATCAAACACATAAATTAATCTACTGCATGGCAGAGACCTGAGATCACGGTTTCATCGTGATCTCCCAACCCAGGGACTACTCAGACATGGTCTGGATTGTCTCAGTATTATTTTTAACGTAAAACTTCATTAAGGGTGTGTTTAGTTGAGATTTAAGCATTAAAACTATGTAAAACAATGGTGTATACTTATCTAGCATTCAAAACTATTCGTCTAACTGATGATAATACCACCGACTAAGTGATAATACCACCTGGAAGTGTAACTCTTATTAAACTAACGAAGAATCAATCCAACAATCAATCACCAAGCTTGTGATCCTACAAAACAATGTAACTCTCTATATTTCTTTCTAAAAACTGATAAAAAACAATGTGTGCGTCCATAAGGACGTTTACAAAATAAGTTTATATAGTGAAACCTAATGCCTAGGGTTAAACATGCATTCTGCTGCGTGCGCGTATAATCTGATAAAAGGCATGTTCGATCGATCGAACCATTCTCGATCGATTGAACTTGTGGGGACTTCGATCGCTTGAACCTCTCTCGATCGATCGAACCCTCGATCGATCGAACGGTCTTCAATCGCTCGAACTCTATATTTCAGCTTTTACATGTCTTCTTCAGAATTCAGCATTTCCCTTCATCGTTATCTTTCAACTCTTCACACAGCAACTGCAGTCTGCACAAATTCTAGCTAAAACACACACTTTATCATAGTTTAATCAATAGGTGCATAAACTAGCATTGTAATTCAAATTGCAAATAAATGGAGGAATTGTAAACTAAATCCATACTTTTTCTTCTTTTAGCGCGGTTGTATTTTACAAATACCCCTGCTTGTCACAACCCCCAACTAGCGAATTGCTAGTCCCTAGCAAAAGAGTGAAAATAAAAACAAGCTAAACTACAATTGTAATAGAAAAACTAAAATAACTAGATCCAGATTAACTACACTAAAATGACAAGAAAGAAAACTACCTAACTCACTTTCGCAAGAACCGCGGTTGCATTTAGCTAATGCAACAAGCCGTTAAACCCCTAGGTTTCCCCTAGTGGACGAGTGTTGTCTCGTGAGGGTTTACTGTGAATATACCCACAAAATTCTCTGATTAAGCTCAAAAAGATATAGAATACTTTTAAACAATCTCTCTTACTCAACTGTTAATTTAGCTCCACGAATCATATCATCCTCATTCAAACCATGAAAAAATTTCACATGTTCCTCATGTCACCAAGATAAAAATAACATAAGCATCACATCCATGTATCCGTGTGTGTGTGAAATTAACAGCTATACATCAACTTTATTTAGAGTTGTTTAAACTATCATACTCTCAGAACTCGTAGTTTCAACTCAATCCTCACATAGTTATTACACTCACAACTGAACATCTCGCAGAAACTTGGTGAATGATAATCGCACAGGGTATGAAAGCTTAGATAGGAGTAATTTTTCGGATACTAGTGCTTTCATACTCGACTCTATAGAAGACGAACAGTTTAGAGTGTACAGTCTCATGACAGGAATACTACTTACTAGAGGAGCGAAATACCGTGGATAAGCCAAATTACACTTTCATGTTGAAACTAAGTTATTGAAAATCATTAAGACTTTGACTTTTTGATTTTTTATTTAGTAGGGTAGAAATTAGAGAGGTAAGAAGTCGTACATCTTTATCATGTGACTATATTCAGTAATTTCTTTACTTTCTTCCAACCATCCTCTCTGTACATATCATCATCCATTTTATTTTTTTTTTTCATATTATTATTATTATTTTTTTACTTCTTCTCCTTTCCTATTTTTTTTTTTTTAAAAGAACCTGGAAGTCATTCTCACCACTATTCCCTCCTTATACTGCAATAATTCAATCACAATGGGTATGCAATGGGGTATATTTAGGTCAAGGTATAAAGTCAGGAATTTCGAATTTCATAATGGATATGGCAGGATCTGTTAGGCGAGGGGTTAAGGACAGCACATATTTAGAGATGTCAATATAGGTAAACGGAGAAGGTAAAGAATAAATACGATGGCTTAATTCATTTTCTCAACTTCTTAATTTTAACACTTAAATGTTCATTGAGTCTAATTGGTAAATCCTGAACGTTCTCCTCTAACAAGCAGCCAAAATGAAGAAATAGAGACTAGTCAGCGAATTTAAATTGACATTTTCAATGAAAACAATTCGAACTTGATGTGGTAATTCCCTCAGAATTGAAAATTGGTTTCAAAAGCTCACTAAGGGTAACTAGTTTTCACTACTTCATTCTTTAAAGCATAAAAGTCGTATTAACTTTTATTTAAAGTTTTCTGCATAGCTATTAATACGTGCACATAAGTTGGATACAAGAATAATCAACATATGCAACTATCCTAGAGAACTAGAAAAAACGCGTGAACTTAATTCATAAAAAGATGAGAATAAAATGGTTGTGTCATTGCTTGACAACAGCTAAATTGAAGTGAAAATTCAAAATTATTCTACCCATTTAATTCAAAGACTTGAAAGACTTGGTTAATAATTTGAAAATTTATATTAAAATTGAAATTTTAATAATAATTCTACCCATTTAATTCAAAGACTTGAAATACTTGGTTAATAATTTGAAAATTTATATTAAAATTGAAATTTTAATAATAATGGAGATTGTATGATGTTAGCCAATAGATAGAGTGATCCAGATTGCTACGTAGAAAATATGCACAGGTGATTATCTATCTATATCCCACCCCCAACTGAAAATCGCAATGACCTCAGCAAGTGATTTTCAAAATAGATAGAGAGATAGCACCTGAAATATCATCATAAGCATCGCAACAGTAACAACCTGTCCAGAAAGCATACATACTCCAAGCAGCACAGATCAAGAAGATATAAAATATAAAGCATCAGAGCCAAACATAAAATAGAACAAATCACTGGAAATATATTAAATTGAACGAACAGGACAGCAATAAAAATATATATATGCCATATCAATAAAAATCCAATTCACCAACCAACCACCAGTAATGTCCAAAACAACCATACAAACCAAACCAACCACAATAGTCCAACAGTATACAAATATCCTCAACAAACAACCAAAAATACCCTAACACCACCATACAGTCCAAAATAACTAAATAACCAAAGAACCGAAAATACGGATCCAAAAGGAACTAACCCTCATCGGCGACATCCGATAATATCTCGATGAACACATCAGGGGCATCCCCACCACCACCCTCGGGAACAGTCGTAGCGGTCACTGGAACACTCGCAATCGTGGTGTCTAGTGTAGATAAAGCTGTGTCACCCACAATCGGAGGAGGTGGAAGTGGTAACTTTGTAGCAGGTGGTGTCGCCGATGTGGATGGATCAGTAGGTGGTGCAGAAACAGGAGGATCAGGCATAGATGGAGCTGCTGAAGTAGATGGCGCGGAAGGATCAATCGGAGGACCAGTGGGCGGTGGTGCAGCAGCTGCGTGGACAGACTGATCGACGCCAATCTGGATCAGGATCGCCTCTAGCAAAGTCATCATCTGGTCAAACTTACCCTCAAGTCTAATCCGAGCCTCTCTCTCCTCTAATAATAATGCGTGAATAGACGTGAGAGGCGTAGAAGAAGACTCTCCCTGGGCGGGAGCCTGAGACCTCTATCTCAACTCAAATCGGGCAACCTCCTCCACCGGGTCTCCCTCCTCATCAGAATCATGCTCCTCAGCCTCAGTAGGCGTCCCAGAAGCTACATCCTCGGTCTCTGTCCCGCCACGTCTCCACTTCGCTCCTACTGTCGCTTTTCCTTTCCCTTTTCTTTTCCTCTTTTGGACGTCAGAGCAGCGAGCGGCGGTCTCCCCAAATAGACTTTTGGGAGACTACGAGACACCAGCAGGAAGAGGAACTAGACCACCCTGGGTCACCAAGCGATGGATGCCCCAACCGCCTTTCAGGTGCTTCTTCGCCGAAATATAGCGCGTAGGCTGCACCAAGAACTCAATATACAAGCGAGGGAGGCAAACCCGTCTCCCTGTCCCGATACAAAAAAGTGCCCTCACATACCAAGCTGCTAACTTCTCGTGGTAGGAGGTCGGAAAAATGCAATTGCAGAGGACAATGTGGAGCATGTGATACTGATCAGTCAGAAGCTGATCCTCAATATGCGATGAGCCGTTCCAGAACTGCACGGCACCGCCGGTGATCTCTCGGACTATGGTGGCGGAGGGGATCTCGGGAGTACCCACGCGATGAGGACAATCACACTCCAGCTCCTCGGGGACTCCCAAAGCAGTAGATAATGTGGCAGGAGTGATGACCATCTCTTGGTCGTGGAAGAAAGATCGATAAGTGTATGGTGCGGCCGGGTCCTTGATCATCGTGGCGCAAACCTCGCGTACCCACGAAACATTGACCTGTTTGGGTTGGGTCAACATCTCGTACCAATGCTGCATGTCCTTGATTCTGGCCAAGAACCAAGGAGAAGAGAGCCAGGTCGACTCTAAGGGTCTCTCAATCATCACCTTGCGGTGACTGAAGAAGCGCGTGTATATCCCCTGATCAAATAGATTCCAGAACCCATGATCGGGTACCGGATCTGGTATAGACAAGTCGAATGATTTCTCCCGGAAATAGCCTGTGGCAGGATTCATAATGCGTGACTTGAAATTGAAAAAGAGAAATAATTGAAAATAGGAAAATAAAACACAACATAAAAACTGCCACTGCTTTAGTTTGATCGATCGCTGCTTGGTTCGATCGATCGAAAAGTTATGGGTTCGATCGATTGCCAATTTGTTCGATCGATCGCAAAGCTATGGGTTCGATCGATTGAAATGTGCTCGATCGATCGAACACAGCGAACACCACCGTGAACAAACACCAACGGGAAGAGCCCAAAAAAGCCAGAAACCAAGCAGAATGAGCAATACATGGTTGAAAAACCAATGGGGGGCACCCCCCATGACAATTCGAAAGAAATAATCGAGAGAGGGGGATAGTGGGCTTTACCTCGGGTCTCAAATGGAGAATGGAGGAGAGGGAGGATGATGGTGATGATGAAGTGTCCCACTGAGGTCCGTGAATAGTGGGAGTAAGAAATCGCCGCGGGTACCTCTGTCGTCAATCGATCGAGAGTGGTTGAGGGAGTGAGAAACTGAAGAAGTGTCTCAGCGACACCTCGTTAAAATACAGGTTTCGATCGATCGATAACGTTTGATCGATCGCACCTTCGATCGATTGAATCCTTCTCAACCGATCGATGTGATGACATTCTTGATCGATCGAGACACGTTCGATCGATCGAGCATAGAAATTCCACAAGATCCTTGAATTGTGAAATTACACACCCCCAACTCACCAATTTTAATTTGGACATACAGAATAGGGATAAAACGGTACATTGCCAAAATATATAAGCCAAAAACGTCAACCTGAGAGTAGATAATTGCAAATTTATATAAATAAATCCTTAAAATAGCATCCCTGTGCAATATTATTGCCCCCACAAATGGTATTGAAAACCTTATTGAAAAAGAAAACTAAAATAAAAACTGAACTTAAAAACACTTCGTCTAGGAATACACTCCAATTTATGAAAGAATATATGAATTGAACACAAAACAATTGGAGTGAAACACTATTCTTCAAGCAGAAAGATATCTTCCTCCACAGCTTCTTCCGCCGCCAAAACTTCAATTGTAGAGTCTAAACTTGATGATTCCCTTTCCCAGAACAGTCGAAAAGCAACAAGGACATCATCAAGCAAGGCTGAAATCTGTAAGGAATTGATATCACAAGCAAGAGGTGAACTGCATGGAGACAAGGATAAAGGAGTATGATTGCGCAACGGACTTTCCTCTTGCGGCGGAGTATTCGGAGACCGTATGTATGGCCCAAACCCATGAAAGAGTTGATGTGGAAGGTATAGCGGTGAGAATGGTAGATTCATAGTGATCTTCCTGACAAAGGGAAACAAAAACGAAATGGAGAAAGTAAGTTAACAAGAGCAACAGAATGAAACAAAAAATAGAGATAAATAAAGCAAAACAAAAAGAAAATGAAAGGAAAGTGACCCAAAATTCACTTCACTATTGGCCAGATATCTCCAGATACACTAGCTGGTAGAGGGCATTGAAGCCTGAATAGCAAGTAACTGACATACTCATAGATGTAGGGAACCACATGGAAGACCAAAAAGTCGTCAATATATGTGAAAACCGCATTGTGGCGTTCAGGCACCACATCTTGTAGGTCCTCTTCTTCCCATGGCTCCCACATTGAGTCATTTTCCCATTGTTCCAACAGTGCGTCATCCACTTCTCCAACAGCATACCCTTCAGGTTCTCCTTCCTCTCCAAAAAGGTCCATATGCTCGAAAGGGTTAATTTGGAAGAAAGCACGATCATAAGGGATGTATCCATAGGTCAGGTCCACCACATCATCTGCCCCTGGTCCTTGATAAGGAGATAAGTAGAATGCTATCTCGTCGGCAGTCCAAGGTGGGTTCTGATATTCAGAATTAGCCCATGACCCTATAGAATGAACGTCGTCATCCTGCATTTTGATATCCTGTAAGGGAAAGACTGCACGAAATAGCAGATTAAGAATAGAGGTCACATTAAAAAAAATAGAAAATGAAATGCAGGAAAAGAAAAAGTACAGCAACATTGGGAGAACGCCCTTGAGCGTTTTAGTTTGAAGAATAGTCGGGCTCATCCAGTTGGATGTGCTCGACTTCGAGTTGAAAATCTTCTAAGAACAGTTTTAATCTTTGGCCATTGACCTTGAAACTTTCGTCGTTCTTAGGGTTAAATAGTTCAATTGCCCCGTGTGGAAAGACAGATTTGACTGTGAAAGGTCCTATCCACCGAGATTGGAGTTTGCCTGGGAAGAGATGAAGGCGTGAATCATATAATAAAACTTTCTGCCCCGGCTCGAAAGACTTGCGAATGATCGTTCGATCGTGGCGCGCCTTCAACCGTTCCTTGTGGAGTTTGGCATTGTCATATGCATCTCGACGGATTTCTTCCAGTTCAGCCAATTGGAGTTTCCGGAGATGTCCTCCCTCCTTAATGTCGAAATTTAATGCGCGTGTTGCCCAATAAGCTTTATGCTCAATCTCAACAGGGAGGTGACATGCCTTACCATACACTAGCCTATATGGAGACATTCCCAGATTTGTCTTGTAAGCAGTACGATACGCCCACAGAGTGTCAGTCAATTTATAGGCCCAGTCTTTTCTGTTGAAACTAACCGTTTTTTCAAGTATATGTTTGATTTCATGGTTGGCTAACTTCGCCTGCCCGTTTGTTTGTGGGTGGTACGCTAGAGCGATTTTATGGTGCACCCCATATTTCTTGAGTAGTGCTTCCAAAGGCCTGTTACAGAAATGCTTGCCTTGGTCACTTAATAATCCTTTTGGGGTTTCGAAACGTGATAAAATATTTTCCTTAAGAAAAGACACGACCGTTTTATGGTCATTGCGTCTCGTCGGTATTGCTTCCACCCATTTTGATACGTACTCCACAGCTAGGAGTATGTATTCGCAGTTATTTGATTTAGGGAACGGGCCCATAAAGTCTATGCCCCAACAATCAAATATTTCAATTGTGATAATAGGGGTTAAGGGCATAGAATTTTTTTCTTGAAATAGTACCTAGCTTTTGACAGCGTTGACACGATTTACAGAAAGAATAAGTGTCCTTAAATATGGTGGGCCAATAAAATCCGCTGTGTAGGACTTTTTGTGCGGTCTTTTGGGAAGAAAAATGGCCACCACACGCTTCAGAGTGGCATGAGGCTAAAATTATGGTTATATCCTCATTAGGGACGCAACACCTGATGACCTGATCGGCACAATACTTGAATAAATAAGGGTCATAGAAAAAGAAATGGCGTACGAATGAGAGGAACCGCTTCCTGTCTTGATTTGACCAATGTCTAGGAGTTTCTCCTGCGGCCAGGTAATTTACTATGTCTGCATACCAGGGTAAACCCAAGACTGCCATAATTTGCTCGTCTGGGAATTCATCTTTGATTGGTATGGGCTCAGTATTGTCTGTGAATATCAACCTAGATAGGTGGTCAGCAATCACATTCTCTACTCCCTTTTTATCCTTGATAGTGATATCGAATTCCTGGAGTAGGAGTATCTAACGGATAAGCCTTTGTTTCGCGTCTTTCTTAGATAACAGGTACTTGAGGGCCGAATGGTCTGTAAAACAGACTATTGGGGACCCTATCAGGTAAGACCTGAATTTGTCCAGAGCGAAGACTATTGCCAGTAGCTCTTTTTCAATAGTTGTTGATCGGGAGAGAACAAGTCCTATTTATACGCCTTAACGAGCATTTGTTAGTACCTTTTTATCCTGTTTTTGTATATTTTTACTTCGTTTTCTATTTTCTGACAGGTTTTGGAAGAAATCAAGTATATCAGGCTAAACAAGGTGAAAAAGCACAAAGAAAGAAGCTGAAAAAGCCAGGTCGCGCGCGTGAGCCGCGCGCGCGAGAAACTGAGAATCACTCGCGCGATCCACGCGCGCGAAGTGCCAAATGTCGCGCTCGCGCGATATGTGTAAAAACCAAAGTTGCGTATTTCAGTATACTGAAGACTCCTGTGCAAACGAGACTGCCTAATTGCGTCCAGATTGTAAAATATATCAGTTTCAGTTCGTTTCGGGTTAGGAAAGCTTCCAAAACTTGTTGTAAATCTATATATACCCTATTTTAATTCAATTAGAGGGTTGGAAATTCATATACACACATTCTACAACCATACTTCCAGCCATTGAAGGGAGGGAAGCAAGGAGAAGAAGAAGAAGACCAAGGGTGTCCATGGCCTCCTCCATCAACTACTTGCCATCTACCACTTCTATGGCAGCCTAGACATAGATCTAGGGTTTCAATGAAGCCCTAGATGAGTAATAGGGTTTTATTTATGTTTTTATTTTAGGTTTATTATGTATGGATGATAGTCACATGTTTAGAGGATCTTTATAAATAAATCGTACTTCTAGTGATTAAATCATTACTTTCAGAATTTATTCTTGTCTTAGATCTATTTTGACTGTGATGTGCTCAACGATCTATGCTTGCTGTGCTCATTTAGATTGTTTACATGTGATGGTGCTTTATTGATTTGTGCTATCAAGTATCCGAATAGTCCATGCCTAGGTTAGACGGATTAGATCACAACCCTAGTTTAGTGTGGGATAATTCGTGCTAACCGAAGATGGATTATGTTGGTGCTTGAACCATGATTATCTTCTTGTCGGAGGAATTGGGCTTGTAGCTACAATTCTCCATTATCATCCAACGTAATAAGCTAAAGTAATTCATAAATATTCCTATTATGAAGCTAGTGGTGGATTTGCAATCCTAGGTTCCCTTAAACATTATTTAAAATAACTATTTTAATTGCTTTCATAATTTAGATTTATTTTTATGTTCATAGTTAAATTAAATTCAAAATCAAAACTCGTTTTCATAATTAATTAGATTTATGTTATAAAATTAAACTGTGTAGTATTCAATCTCTATGGGTTCGACCTTTACTTCCACACTGCAAATCTTTCGAAAGTAAAGCATAAGTTAAGCATACTTTTATATCTTGATACTGACAACATCAGTTGTATAGTTCATTTGAGCTTCGTTGAGTGTTCGGCTGGCATAGTAAATAACATAAGGTTTATCGTCCTTCCTCTGTCCTAGGACTGCGCCAATGGCGTAGTCACTAGCATCGCACATTAACTCGAATGGCAAACCCCAGTCGGGTGCCTGTATTATCGGTGCAGAGGTAAGGTGTTCCTTTAGTGCGTCAAAAGATATTTGACAGTTATCCGACTCAAAAGGTGCATCTTTGACTAGAAGTTGGTACAGTGGTCTAGAGATCGCACTAAAGTTTTGGATAAAGCGTCGATAGAACCCAGCATGTCCCAAAAAAGAACGGATGTCTCGGACTGTTCGAGTGACAGGCAAATTTGAAATTATATCGATTTTTGCTTTATCGACTTGGATACCTTTGTCAGAGATAATGTGGCCAAGGACAATTCCTTTGGTCACCATGAAGTGACACTTTTCCCAGTTTAATACTAGGTGTTTGTCCTCGCATCTCGCTAACACTTTCTCAAGGTTTTCTAGGCAGTTATTGAACTATGGCCGAACACTGAGAAATCATCCATGAAAACCTCAAGTATCTGTTCGACCATGTCACTGAATATGCTTAACATACACCGCTGAAAGGTAGCAGGTGCATTGCATAATCCAAAAGGCATGCGGCGGTAAGCGAACGTACCGAACGGACACGTGAATGTTGTTTTCTCCTGATCTTCAGGAGCAATTTCAATTTAGTTGTACCCACTGTATCCATCCAAGAAACAATAATACTTATGACCCGCCACTCGTTCTAGCATCTGATCCATGAATGGCAATGAAAAGTGGTCTTTCCGGGTCACTGTATTTAACTTGCGGTAATCAATACACATCCGCCATCCAGTGGGGACGCGTGTTGGTACTAGTTCACCGTCTTTGTTTGGGATAACCGTTATACCAGCCTTTTTGGGCACCACCTGGGTAGGGCTGACCCAAGGGCTGTCTGAAATAGGGTATATTATCACAATGTCTAGAAGTTTTAAGACTTCTTTTATTACTGCTTGTTTCATGTTTGGATTCAGACGCCTCTGCATTTGTCGCGAGGGTTTAGCGTCTTCCTCCAGATAAATCTTATGGGTGCAAATAAATGGGCTTATGCCTTTTAGGTCGGTAATAGTCCATCCCAATGCTCCCTTATGCAATTTAAGCATTTGAATCAACTTATCCTCTTGTTCTGGATTTAAAGTAGATGAGATTATAACAGGATAAGTCTTCTTAGTTCCCAGAAAAGCGTATTTGAGCTCTTTTGGAAGCTCCTTTAATTCCAAATTAGGAAACTGAAAATTCGAAGGCATACTTAACTTGGTTTTTGGAGGTAAGGGTTCATATGGTGTGACCCACATGCACTCATCTCTATCTTCTACCTTGGTTTCCATCATGAGGCATGCATGATTTAGGGTAGCATCCAATGGGGTAGAATCATTAGGTTGATAGGTGGTGTCGAATTTTGACACAACTACCTCCAAGGGATCTTTGTACTCTACCAAATCAGCCTCATCTTCGATGACCGTTTCGATGCAGTTAACTTCTTCGTCATCTTCGTATTCTTTAGGTCGGGGATTTGAGAATATCTTGACATTTAGAGTCATGTTCCCGAATACGATGGTCATGATACCACTTCTTATTTTGATTATGGCATCTATGGTGTTGAAGAATGGACGTCCAAAAATTACCGGGATTTGTGCACCTGGATTAGATACAGGTTCAGTGTCCAAGATCACAAAATCGACCGGGAAGACAAATGAATCTATCTACACTAGAACGTCCTCCAATATTCCTCTAGGATATTTGACCGACCTGTCTGCCAGTTGTAGTGCAACTCGGGTGGATTTGAGCTCACCCAACCCTAGTTGTTTATATACTGAGTATGGCAACAGGTTTACACTAGCTCCTAAATCAAGGAGTGCGTTGTCTATCCTTTGATTCCCAATTCTGCATGAGACAGTTGGGGTGCCAGGGTCTTTTAGCTTCGGAGGCAATTCATTTTGAATGATTGCACTTGCTTGGTAAGCAACGTAAGCATGTTTTTTCACACTTTGCCTCCTTTTGACCGTGCATAAATCTTTTAGGTACTTAGCGTAAGCTGGCACTTGTTTGATTGCATCGAGAAGTGGGAGATTAATTTTAACTTGTTTGAACATCTCCAAAAACTCCTAATTCTTTGCCTCATTCTGGGGCTTCTTAAGCCTTTGAGGGTATGGCACAGGGAAAGGGCATTTAGGTAATTCGTCAATGACAGGCTCCTTTCCAGGCCTTCTCTCAACTTCTTCTACTTCTTTAGAAGTGTCCTTGTTTGGTTCTAATGGTTTGTCATTAGTGGACGACTCTTCTTCTTGAGTAGATGGTTTGCTCCTTATTACCACTTCCTCCTCTTCATACTCCTTGGGAGTAGAATGAGGCATGTTTTGCCCTATGACTTTGCCGCTTCTTAATGTAGTCACGGCTTTTGCCTGTTCATGGTTAGGAGGGCCATTATTGTAACCCTTAGGGTTTGGAAGTGGTTGAGCAGGGAATGTGCCACTCGAACCCTCTTGTCGTGCATCCATCCTCTCTAATGTCGCAGACATTTTGCTCATCATTTGAATTAACTGTTGCGTTAAATTCGCGTTTGAGAGTGGATCTTCCTCTTGCACCTTCTTGTGAGGTGGCACATAAACATTTGCTTGTTGATTATGTGAGGGTTGAGCGTTGTTGTAGTTGTTTGTTCTATTCTGATTAAATGGCTGGGACTGCCTATTGTATTGCCCTTGATATTGATTATTGGTATTATAGGGCTGTTGTTGTTGAAATTGGTTTTGGGTCCCAGTGTTGTTTTTCCAGTCAAACCCGGGGTAATTCCATCGATTGTTATTATTTTGTGAATTATAGTTGGTGTAGGAATTCCCCGCCCCCCCTATACCCTTGCATGGCATTCATTTCCATGGGGGGTTGTTCTTGAAAGTATGGCACATTGGGACAGTATTGAGTAGTGTGTCCCAGCATATTACATGTACCACATGGTTCTTCAGGCAAAAACTGCCTAGAACTCTCTCCTTTCATCCCCAATTCTTCCACTTTCTTTGCTAGTTCTTCATACTTGTTCATAAGATGATCCTCACTTTTTAGTTGATATAAACTTTTCTCTTCGACACAGGAGATCTGTGAGCGTGGGACATCATCTGAATTTGACCATTCATGGGCGTGTTCAACTAGCCACTCAAAATGAGCTTCAGCCTCCTCCGTGTTTTTACGAAGAAATGGCCCTGAACTCATGGTTTCAACCAGTTTCTTAGTTTTCCCATTCAACCCTTCATAGAAATAGCTTATGGTTCGCCATTTCTCGTACCCATGATGTGGGCATGAGAGTAGCAAATCCTTGAAACGTTCCCAGGTTTGGGTGAATATTTCATTGCTCTTTTGTTTGTAAGAGTTTATTTGTCTTTTAAGCTCGGTGGTCATGCGAGGTGGAAAGAATTTCTTTAGGAAAGCAGTGTTCATCGCATGCCATGTATAGATTAATTGGGTTTTAAGGTGAGTAACCACGCTTTTGCTTTATCCTTCAAGGTGAAGGGAAACAACATTAGACGTGTTACATCTACAGGACAATTCTGTGAGAAAGTTTTGCTAACATCCTCAAAGTCCTTGACATGTAGATATGCCTTCTCGCTCTCGATTCCATAAAAGGTAGGAAGAAGTTGAATCATTCCATTGCGAAATTGGAATTCGCCTGCATGAGGTGGAATGAGAATACAAGATGGCGTAGGCGCGTGTTCGGGTGTCATGAGGTCACACAAAGGACGCAGTGAATCGTCAATTGGTATGACCACATTATCACCATTTTCACTTTGATTATCTGCCATAGAATCGATTGGTGTAACTATGGGGTTAATCGAACTAGATGAATTGGATAAATAGAACGGGTTTCCAAAAATTCCCTCGATGGAATTATCGGACATAAAGGGAAAGATCCTAAGAAATTTTTAATCTAAAGAACGAAAGAAAAAGAAAAACAGAAAAAAGATAAGGAAAGATTGAGTTAATCGAAGCTTTAGCTTATCGCCTTCCCCAGCAACGGCGCCAAAAACTTGACACGAAGAATTTTCTGTGTGCGTGCAAGTAGTAAACTGGATTAAGTCCAGGTCGATCCCACAGGGAAGGTGTGAAACTAATTACTTAGATTATTCTCAAACAAGGAAAATAAAATTCAATAATTCTTTATACGATGTAGAACACAAAGTTCCACAATTTAACAACTACTAAAAATTGAAATAATTAAACTAAATTAACTAATTACTAACTAATTAACTAAAGCAGTGATTGAAAAAATGTTTTTCTTAATTAAAAAGGAATGTTGGGATTACACGAATCCACCGCGACCTAGCCATCTACCATGCAATTACATTGAAGCTCAATGCAGTACACTCTCTACAGTATTCCGTACTTCTCTTGAGATAAAGAATCTATAGTCCATTCATGACAGGGACTATATCATCACATTTACGTTTGAAATACACAAAGGCGGTTTAAAACAATAGTTTAGACTCTCACCTACACTGGTATTAGCATTGAGGGTGGTTTGCAAAATATATTAAAGGAAAATGCCTTAAAGCTTAAAGTTCATAGACTGTTTTGACAAACTGAGCGTTTTGGGACAATTTGATAACAATCCAGTAAAACAGAAAGTCTATGAATACTGCATAGAATATTCTCAAGAATCAGAATGTTCGATCAATTGACGCGCTTTCGATCGATCGAATATCTTCATCTCTCGATCGATCGAAGTGACTTCGATCGATCGACAAAGTCTCTGGTCCGATCGATCGAACAACTTCGATCGATCGAACACAGGAATTAATCTACTGCATGGCAGAGGCTTGAGATCACGATTTCATCGTGATCTCCCAACCCGGGGACTACTTAGACATGGTCTGGATTGTCTCAGTATTATTTTTAACGTAAAACTTCATTAAGGGTGTGTTTGGTTGAGATTTAAGCATTAAAACTATGTAAAACAATGGTGCATACTTATCTAGCTTTCAAAACTATTCGTCTAACTGATTATAATACCACCGACTAAGTGCAGAATTTAAATGAACAATAAATAAAGAACCTGGAAGTGTAACTCTGATTAAACTAACGAAGAATCAATCCAACAATCAATCACCAAGCTTGTGATCCTACAAAACAATGTAACTCTCTATATTTCTCTCTAAAAACTGATAAAAAACAATATGGGCGTCCATAAGGACGTTTACAAAATGAGTTTATATAGTGAAACCTAATGCCTAGGGTTAAACATGCATTCTGCTGCGTGCGCGTATAATATGATAAAAGGCATGTTCGATCGATCGAACGAACCATTCTCGATCGGTTGAACTTGTGGGGACTTCGATCGCTTGAACCTCTCTCGATCGATCGAACCCTCGATCGATCGAACGGTCTTCAATCGCTCGAACTCTATATTTCAGCTTTTACATGTCTTCTTCAGAATTCAGCATTTCCCTTCATCGTTATCTTTCAATTCTTCACACAGCAACTGCAGTCTGTACAAATTCCAGCTAAAACACACACTTTATCATAGTTTAATCAATAGGTGCATAAACTAGCATTGTAATTCAAATTGCAAATAAATGGAGGAATTGTAAACTAAATCCATACTTTTTCTTCTTTTAGCGCGGTTGTATTTTACAAATACCCCCGCTTGTCACATGCCAATTAGGGAACTTTATTTTTTCCTTTAGTTTCATTTTATTTTAGTCTTGGGCTAATTTATTTTAGGCAGAATATCTCAAAATCTTTAAAGCCCAATCTGTCAGCTGCATCTATTTAAACAGCTGTAGGTTTTTGTAATAGATAGTTTTCTGATTGAATAAAAATTAGTGAGAGTATTCTCTTTGATTCTCAAAGAACTTTTTGAACTTATCAAGATTTGTCTTGTGGCGTTCAATCACAACCTATCAAACGGCCCTCCATCACCATTTGTGGCTTCTTCATTATATCGAAGTTCTTGTCTCTATTGTAAACAACGGGTCAAGGTTTTCATACGAACTGATTAGGGTGTTCTGGGTTCCATATTTGAGTTCTGGTCTTGTCATCCTTGTCGAGGTTCGTATCAGCAATGTTTCATTCCAAAGGCCCGTAGAGCTATCAATAAGGATATCAATAGTGCAATATTTAAGCTCGTCCGAAAGGGGAGAGACCGGTTTGAAAAAAATGTGGACTTGGGATCCACGGGTCATGACCCACATGGACACTATGACCATTGCCAATATGCCACCAAACACCTGGCTTAAAGTGCAAAGCACCCCAAATGCTCCTCCAAGTGTAGGACAGGTATGGTCCCAATTTGGACTGCAACAAGTCTACATTTGGAAAATATCTAGATTTATAAACCCGAAAGAGGATAGAGTCTCAAAATTTAGTTAATCGCCAAAATTGCTTGGCAAGCATGGCTTGACTAAAAATACCCAAATCTTGAAATCCCAATCCACCATCCTTTTTTGATTTGCATAGCTTCTCCCTTGACGCCCAGTGAATTTTCCACTTTTCCCTCGAGCTATACCCTACCAAAACATAGCAAGATGACTAGAGATATTATTATAAATTGAGACCGGAAGCTTAAAACACAACGTTGCATAAGTTGGGAATGCTTAGGCCACTGCTTTTATAAGAATGTATCGACCCCCTTTGGACAAAAGTCTCTCTTTCCATCCTTTGATCTTGGAAACCACGCGGTCTTGAATACTAGCAAAGATATGCTTCTTTGATCTCCCAATCAATGATGGTGATGATGCCAAAATTTGGCTGGAGAAAGTAAGAAGTTGACAAGAGAGATTTAAGTGTGGTTCGGCCCCGTTAATCAGGAGACCTACGTCCACGTGTGTGTCAGAGCACTTGCACTAACAAATCACCAGAAGCCTTTGGTAGACCAACAAGGAAGGCGGGTACTACCAGAGATCGTCCAAGTATATGCGTATATATGTTGTGTATTGCTATTCTGTGGAATAAGAATGCAATCCCCCTTGAAGGGGGTGAGTGGTCTCATTTATAGATACAAGAGGCCACTCGTACAAGGTAAGTGGCCCGATAAGGGCAGTTTAATCAAATAAGGAGTGATTAACTCAAATAATGGGAGTTCCCTAATTGAGTTAGGAAGCTATCTAAGCTCTCTATTAGTCTTCTAGCTGAGGTAGGAAACTACCTGGAACCTCCTGGAGCACATCGTGGGACCTGCCTGGGTTGCGCTTATCATAGGATGACCCCACATCATGCATTTGACCTGCTGGTAGGTCCCGGGCAGTCCTAGATGGACAGCTTGGGATAGTTGCATGGTGAGCGTCATTATCAGATACCTCGTCGTTCCTTGCTGAGGTGGCGAAGACTGACTTTGACTGAAAATTTTTGTACATATCAGCTGCCCCGCAT
Organism: Hydrangea macrophylla; assembly: GCA_033977485.1. Lineage (NCBI taxonomy): Eukaryota > Viridiplantae > Streptophyta > Magnoliopsida > Cornales > Hydrangeaceae > Hydrangea > Hydrangea macrophylla. Next base: position 55,771,082 of record CM066988.1, on the reverse strand, counting down.
TTTTAAAGCTAATGTGATGCTACATTAGATGAGCATTGGAAATCAGTACAACTCGCATGAACCGTCCGGGACATTGCTCGGGACACTACTCGGAAAAGGACCGGTCGCCCCGGTCGTTCGAAGGTTGGACCAAACGGTGGCCTCGGAAACCTGGGGTCGGTAGCTGCCATGTGTCAAGGAACGATTGGTCTGGTTGAGATCCAATGAGGCCGAAACTTAACAGTCGCATCGTAACCGAGCCGTTGTGTCATGCATTAATTGTCGGCGTCTTTTGAGGTGTCACTTCTCGTGCCCGAGGTGACAGTTATTGGACGATTTAGGCAGGAGTTGTGCAGGACGGTTGGATCCGATTCGATCTGGATCATCCGGGCCACTTATATAAGGCGTACTTGTACATTTATGCAATTCTTACTATTCAGAGATAGAGATTACTGAGCGGTTGAAGATAAAAAGTGTCCGGTCAAGCCTACCGAGCTCCTTCTTGCGTCCTTTTCTCGTAAGTTTTTGTCTTTCTAGCCTTAAGATTTCACTGAACTTCCCTTTTTTTCTGGGTAATGTTCCTACGCGAGGCTGGAGAATGGGAACCCTTTAGGATTTGCGAGGGAGTGGGACTTTTTCTTCCTTAGGTTTTGCTTTTTCATTAGATCAGGCGGTGTGACAAAACTTTTGAACCAATTGGGTTATCCATGTGCACGAGTGTCACCTTACCCTAAAGAACTTGTATAGCTTGCCTTTTACGCTTCTAGTCTTGCCCCCCCTGTATCTCAGACTTGGAGTCCCGGACCCTTACCTAGGTGGCCAGTTATTCCCTCGCCCAGTTGTAGGAGCCTTAGAGATGTGCCATTCAGGCTTTGACTCGTCTTCCCGAGAGGAGGACGAACAATCGCAGTCAGGGACCCCGGACGCAAGTTTAGATCCTCCTTCTCATATGTGGCAAAAAGAAATGTTCTTGCAAGACGGCTAGTGTCTTAGTAACTCCAAAGTGTCCCATTAAACCCCCACCATGTGATTCCCTCACTAACAAATCGCTTAATGAACAATTAGGCACACATAACTGATTCTCCCAAAATAAGAAATTTTCATGCCTAAAGAATTTACATATGGCTTCGTCTCACAATTCCTATACTCTTTACGAAAATCTTGGTCTAATGGATATAATTCTTTAATGTGTTCAAAACCAAGCAATTTTGCATCAGTAGTAGAAATCAATGCATACCTGCGAGAGAGGGCATCAGCAACGATGCTTTCCTTACCTTGCTTGTTACAGATGACATATGGAAATGTCTCAATGAACTCTACCCATTGTGCATGCCTCCTATTCAACTTATGTTGTCCTTTCAAATGTTTCAAGGATTCATGATCGGTATTAATCACAAACTCCTTAGGCCAAAGATAGTGTTGTCGTGTCTCCAATGCTTGGACTAACACATACATTTTCTTGTCATAGGTAGGGTAGTTAAGGCTGCCCAACTCAGTTTCTCACTATGGAATGCAATTGGTCATCTTCCTTGCATGAGAACTGCGCGTATGCCAATACCTGAAGCATCACATTCAATTTCAAATGTTTTAGTAAAATATGGTAGAGCAAGTAAAGGAGCATGAGTTAATTTTTCTTAAGTAATTGAAATGCCTTATCTTGTTCTTCCTCCCATTTGAATCCAACGTTCTTCTTGATGACTTCGGTAAGCGGTGCGGCTATGCTACTAAAGTCTTTCACAAAATTCCAATAAAAAAACTAGCAAGCCCATGAAAACTTTGAACTTGGCCTACACTCGTGGGCATTGGCCATTCGCGAATAGCACGAACCTTTTCGTCATCGACCTGTACTCCTTGGCACTAACAACAAAGCCAAGAAACATAAGCTTATCTGTGCAAAAAGTACACTTCTTAAAGTTAGCAAATCACTTTTCCTTTCTTAGGACGTCCAAAACTGATTTCAAGTATAGAACATGGTCATCAAAGTTTTTGCTATAAACGAGTATATCATCAAGATAGACAACAAAAAATCTGCCTATAAAAGTACGCAAGACATGGTTCATTAATCACATAAAAGGGCACGGTGCATTAGTTAATCTGAATGGCATCACAACCACTCATATAAACCATGTTTTGTTTTAAAAGCAATTTTCCATTCATCTCCTTCTTTCATTCTTATTTGAGGATAACCACTTTTTAGATCAATTAGAAAATACACAAGCACCATGCAGTTCATCTAACATATCATCTAAGCGAGGAATAGGGTGTCGGTACTTTACTGTGATGTTGTTGATGGCTCAACAATCAAAGCACATCCTCCACGTCCCATCCTTCTTAGGAACTAAAATCACCATAACGGCACACGGGATCATGTTTTCTCTCACGTACCCCTTTTCCATCAATTCACTAACTTATCTTTGCAACTCCTTTGTCTCCTCAGGATTAGCTCGGCAGGCAGGTCGATTTGGAATGAAAACACCAGGTACGAAGTCAATTTGGTGTTTAATCCCTCAAGTAGGTGGTAAACCGTGTGGAATCTTTTCAGGCATGATGTCACCAAATTCCTGCAAAAGAGAAACAGCAGAACTAGGCAAAATGGGGTCAATCTCGTTAGTGTTCAAAATGCCTCCTGGTACAATAGTATAATCATAGGCTGATTTAGAAACATCTCTCTTTTGATTTCACTCACTTTTGCATAGAAATATGTTTTTCTCTCTATTTTTATCTCTCTAGCTGATTCTTCTTGCTTTTTTTCTTCTCTCTCAATTTCCTCGACCTCTCTTTTTTCTTCACCCAAATTTTTACTCACTTTCTTTTTCTCTTTCTCTTTCTCTTTCTCTTTTTTTTGAGCACTCTCCTTTTGTAATCTCACTTGATCCTCATATACTTGTTGTGGGGTTAAAGGTACAAGAGTGATAGAACGTTGATTAAGTACAAATGAATATTTGTTCGTAAGGCCATCTTGCTTCACATGCCTATCAAACTGCCATGGGCGCCCTAGCAACAAGTGTCATGCATGCATCAGTACTACATCACACATCACTTCATCTTCGTAATTACCAATTTGAAATGCCACTAACACCTGTTTGTTCACCCTCAACTCACTACTATCATTTAACCATTGCAACTTTACTGCCTAGGGTGCTTCAATGTGGGCAACCCTAATTTCTCCACCATTATTATGCTTGCAACATTAGTACAACTACCACAATCAATTATCACACTACATACCTTGTCCTTAACATAGCACCTAGTATAAAAGATGTTTTCTCGCTGCACCTCCTCAACTTCTCTTGCTTGCACACTCAATGCTCTCCGTGCCATCAATGTCAATGCAGTTGGAGTGACGTACTCCTCCTCGGGAATGTCCTCCAACAGTTGCATATCACCAATGTCAGAATTGTCATCCTCAGTTTCAATATCACCATTGTCTCGCATCACCATAACCCGCTTGTTTGGACATTGACTTGCTATGTGCCCCCTGCCTTGGCATTTAAAACACTTAATGTCACGATTTCTATGAGTAGAAGAATCGGATTTACCTTGATTTCCATGTCTGGTCAATTCTCGTTTTTGCTCAGTTTTTTGCTTCACCATAGGTTGCTTCTCATCTTTCTTCCAATGATTCGGTTTCTAAGCGGATGTACTTGGAATTTGTCTTGGACGTGTGCTACCCTTCCTCTTGAGTTGGTTCTCAATTTTTATAGCCATGTGTACCATATCCTCCAACTCCAAATAATGTTGCAACTCCACCACATTAGCAATTTCCCGATTCAAACCAACCAAGAATCTAGACATCGTAGCCTCTCGATCCTCATCTACATTTGCTCGAATCATAGCGACTTCCATCTCCTTATAATATTCCTCCACACTCCTATTACCTTACCTAAGACTTTGCAACCTGTTATACAACTCCCGGTCATAGTAGCTTGGAATGAACCGCTTCCTCATCACCATTTTCATCTCCTCCCATGTCTCTATTGGATGCTCCCTATTTCTCCTCCTATTCAGCACCAATTGATCCTACTTAATAATAGCATAATAAAAAATTCAATAGCAGCAAGTTTTACTTTCTTAATCTCGGAGTAATTGTGGCAACCAAATACTAATTTTCGCCTTCTTCTCCCATTCAAGATATGCTTTCGGATCAGTCTTTCCTTGAAATGAAGGAATCTTCATCTTAATACTACTAAATTATTATCTTCCCGATTCCTAGCTTCTCTAAACCGCCCACCATATCTCCTATGATTATATATTGACTCCCGATCATCTTCTTCATCAAAACCTCCCCCAAAGGACTCCTTATCTTCAACTCTCACTCCCCATGGTTGAACTCTCTCTTTTCTCTGTACATTATGAACATTTTGTGGCCGCCCTTGTGGTGTTCCCTCTTCTACCCTATCCAACCTATCATTTATATGCTCCAATTCTGCCCCCATCATCCATCTCGCCTCCCCCATTAACACTTGAATTTGTAGATTCAGAACAGCCGGTTGTTGAACCTCTTTGTTTGTCTTTGTTCCTTGATTGTGAGCTATGATTTCTATAAAAACATATAAGAAAGAAAATTGAACAGATCCTCACTACACTCCCTCACGTATTTCACTCAATAAATTTGACTTTTACCCTTTAATATGCTCACCTCTCTTGCCTTTTTCTACTCATAGTAATTCTCGATTGGTTCTTATCAAACTAATCAAACAAGAATCAAATTTTCCAGTGGCAGTTCACAAAGTTTATCCCATGGAATTCAGATTTCAGATGCAAGAGCACAACGATCACAGAAGACTAGACTAGGTTTCGAACATCACAAATACCAAATTTTTTTTGTAATATTTTTTTTCACACTATGGAGTAAGATCAATTTCAGAATCCTTAGACCATCAACAATGCAAAAGGAACAAAAAATTTTTAGACGAGTTTTGGTATTTTTTTGTTGCTCCTGGACCCTATCTCTTCTCTTTCCTTTTTTTTCTCCTTTCCTTTTTTTTTTTGCTCCTAGACCCTATCTATTTTCTTTCCTCCTTTTTTTTCTCCTTTATTTATGCTTCCAGACCCTATCTCTTCTTTTTCCTTTTTTTTTCTCCATTTTTTTTGCTCCCAGACCCTATCTCTTCTCTTTCCCTTTTTTCTCCTTTTTTTGTTTCTTTCTTGTTTTTTTTTGAATAATCAGGGAGACTTCACAGTTCACATATTTGATTCAAAAACCCTAATTCATGAAAAAAAAGACCACAATGACAAAGATCACAAAGATGAACAAACACAACGTAACAAGAGAAAATTACATATCAGATTTGCAAACCCTGAACACGAAATTCCAGATCGTAATCAAACACTTTTTTTTCTTCTTTTTTTTGAAGATTGACAAAACAGATTAGGAACCCTAGATCATGATTGGGCAAGAACACGAAGTGAACAAGATCACAGAATGAAACAGAATACGAATTGAACAGAAACACAAAATAAATATAGATAAATCAGACCTAATTTAGAACCTGCTCTGATACCAAATGATATGAACCTCGCCAAGGATGACAAGACCCGAACTCAAATATGGAACCCAAGAACGCCCTAATCAGATTTGTATGAAAACCTCGACCTGTTGTTTGTTATTACAACAAGAACCTCGGTATAATGATGATGCCACAAACAGTGATGGAGGGCCATTTGATAAGTCGTGATTGAACGCCACAAGACAAATCTTGATACGTTCGAAAAGTTCTTTGAGAACCAAAGAGAATACTCTCGCTAATTTTATTCAATAGACGAGGCTTACAGATTGGGCTTAAAGATTTTGAGATATTCTGCCCAAAATAAATTCACCCAAGACTAAAATAAAATGAAACTAAAGGAAAAAATAAAGTTTCCTAATTGGCATGCAAGCCTACAATTCAGCAATTTAAGCAATAAAGAAAAATGACAATCTAATTCTAATTTAGGAAAACTAAATTTGAATTCACAATCTTCAATTGCTGGATTATTCTTCTAGAACTTGAATTAAGTTGATAAATCTTTGTGGACTAAGCTCAATGGGCCTCCACAAATTTTTCTGAGACCAAACTTCTTGAATTAGCCTGTTGAGTGCCTCTTTGAACTTCTTTGCCCTAGCCCTCGTAACCGGACCAATTGGAATTTGAACTGATTCCCTTGAAGTTGTGCCATGATTTGCATCAATTGTTTTGTGCACATTTTTTGCCACATGAGGTTGATATGATTCTTGGTAATCCTATCCACGTTGGTGCTCCAATTGACACTCTAATCTAGCACTAGGATAAGATGGGTGTGTTCTTAGTTCGATCGGCATACCACGTGGGCTTGGAACTTAAACAGAATGAAATGGGAAGGGGTACCACGCCGGGATCCTCTGGGGGCTTCTAGTGGAGGCGTCTATGGAATCTCCCAATACCAGCAAAAATTAAATCATTTGGTTGGTCCGTCCTCCATGAGCTCTTACCGTGTAATACAAACTTGATTCATAAAGAAATAACCATTTTAGCCCGCTATTTTCGGTGTGGTAAGGATGAAACTGTGACCCATGCTCTAAAGAATTTCCGCTTCACTCGTGATGTTTGGAAACTACATTTTGAAGAAAGCTTTGCCTAATTTGTTAATCGTATTAGTATGGGTGATTGGTTGGACCATTTTTTGGCTTCTAAACCAATTGATATGGTTGCCAGATTTTTATTTACTTCATGGGCATTATGTGTCACATCCCAGATTAGCCAAAATAGGAAAATTTTGAAACATTTTCTCTTTTGGTCCCATAGACACGTGGCAAGTTGAGATCGCATGATTTTCCACAACATAAAAGAACCAAGACAATAACAATAAACAATAGTGAAATAGCAATATTAGACATTGATGGTTCTGAGCATACTTAAATATTAAACATCATAGTCTTAAACTTCAAATATTACAACCTTACAGAAAGGGGAAAAGAAAAGATAATAGTATTACAATAAATAATATGTCTGGAACCTAGTGCCTCAATATAAATAAAAGATAACTGAAACTAAGAGTCTTCAACTCTTCCATCTAGCTTGCGAAGTCGTAGCCTTCCTTGGCATACTCCTCCTCTACTAGATAGTCAGCCTCTGTAAGATCTGGACATTTGATTGTCTAGGACATGAAAGTCATCAGCTTGAATACAAGCCGAGTGATGCACATAAACAGGCTCAGAAAATATTTGTTAATCCATTAAGAAAGTAAAACATTCCTTTTTATTCTTTTAAAACATTATGTTTAAGTCTCGCTTAATCTCAATCTCAACATGTTACGTGCGTTAGGAAACGTTCAACGATATGTTCAGACTTGACGCGATTGACTGATCTCGGCACCACTTTTGGACTACTTGTCCAATATTTACCAACTCGACTTTACTTTGAACCACAAGTGCAATCTTTACAAACTTGATTTTACTTTGGACAACATGTCCAATCTTTACCAACTTGACACTTTACTTTGGACCACAGGTCCAATCTTAACCAACTTAACACTTTGCATGCATCCGAAACAAGCGCCATTGGCCTGTAATATCTTTGCCTTATGACCGTTAGGTTACCCTCTTGTCATCACAGCCCCAAAGGCCACTTACTTGACATCTCTGTCCAAATGGCCTTGTGGTAACCCCAATCTTATTCCAATCAGCCTTGGTTAACTTGTCATCTCTGCCCCATTAGCCACTTACTTAACATCTCTACCCATATGGCATGTTAACCATCTCACAATTGAACAGGACAGTACCGAAAAGGTACTACTACTACTACACTTACCACTATTGCTCCATTGGCTACAGTGACATTTTAACAACATCACAGAATTCATTACTCTTTCTCGAACTGATCACACAAATGAAACACAAAAATTGGACTAATGGATACGATCGTTACATTAACAGCGTTATCGTGACTTCCTTATAACCAATCGACGCACATGGTACAAGTCATTAAAACATCTTATGATTGGATTATCATTCTTATACTTAATGCATTAATGATCTCAGAGCTCACGTATACGGCACGTATAAGACTTACAGTCCGTCACATCTTATGCTTAAGAAAACATGTTCTTTCTTGAAACAGTAGGCTTGAGCGCTTGGCAGAGCTCGAGTGCTTGCCTCCATGAAATTTAGAATCCTTCTTTCTTTTATTACAAAAGTTGTTTATTTCCAAAGTACTACTAATTCAACACATGGTACAACTTCCTAAATTTACATACAAGTATATATATATATATCAATTACAACTCAAAATACAATTAACACTAATCATAGTACTATCAAGCATAGTATAGATCATACTAGAATCAACATACAAACAAGCAGATTTCCCCATACTACAAGACTCAAGCGCTCAGGCCTCTCGAGCGCTCCTGGCTGGCTTATTTCGTAAGCTCGAGCGCTTGGGTTTGACAAGTTCTAGTAGTTTTGTAAGACATAACAGATTTCCTTTTCTAAGTCTTTGCATGTCACATGCATGGTCATAGATCACAATTTTACTTAAGAAAATATAAATTTGAGTGAGTAAGAGTACTCACAAAGGATCCAGATGGTCAAAGGTGCTATGATGATGAAATATGTGTGTGTATAGATGTTGACCTTCAAGAACTTCCAAGTGCAAGCTCTAATGTAGTAGTTGATCGCCTTCCATACTTTGATCTTTAAGATTCCAGCTCCACAACTTCAATGTAGTAACAATGCATGTGTTTGTGTGCGTATGAGAGGTTGGATAATGCATTTAAATGACCATACAAGTGTATTGGTGTATGAATGCATAGAAATCTCTCCTGAACTCTTTCTCAAAGCTCTCTGCTTCCCTTTGGTTGTAAGCATAATAAATGCATGAAATGATCTAGTATATATAGACTTTCAAGACCCAAGGGCAAAGTAATCTTTTCACTCATTTAACAGCTCGAGCTGCTCCCATCTCGAGTGCTCTAATGGTCTGAGTGCTCATGGCTCCTATTTCTTTAATCTTTCTAAGGCTCAAATATCTAAACATCCGTATGACATGTAACCAGAGTTTATATATATATATGTATATATACGATTGTAAACTTATATATACGGGTACAGAAATACATTAATAAACTGAGTAATTACAGATAAAAGGTCGGTGTTACATCTCTCCACTACCCAACAAAAGATTTTATCCCAAAATCTGAGATAATACGTACTAAACAGCTCTGGGTACTTTTATCTCATAACGAATTCCATCTCCCATGAAGCTTCGCATTCGTCATGGTGATTCTACTGAACTTTTACTGGCGGAATCTCCTTATTCCTCAATTTCTTGACCTTTCTTCCCAAAATCCGCATTGGTCTCTCAGTGTATGACACTCTGCTATCCACTTCAATATCCTTGAAATCAATATTGTGGATTGATCCATACATGTACTTCCTTAACATGCAGATGTGAAACATATTGTGCACTCCAAATATCTTCGACGATAGTGCTAATCTATAAGTGACTTTACCCACGTGTTCTGAATCTCGAAAGGTCTAATGTAGCAGGGTGGAAGCTTTCCTCTCTTCTGTCCAAACCTCATTACTCCTCTTACTGGATAAACCTTCAACAAAACATGATCTCCAACACAAAACTCCAAGTCCTTTCAGCACTTGTACGCATAACTATTCTGTCTGCTCTGGGCTGCCTTCATCTTTTCCTTCACTATATCGATCTTTTCACTAGTCTCCCAAACCATTTTAGGTCTTAAAAGCTTGCCTTCTCCAAATTCGACCCAACAAAGAGGTGAATGACACGATCTCCCATATAGTGCTTCAAACGATGCCATTCAGATGCTTGAATGATAGCTATTGTTGTAAGCAAACTCGATTAGCGATAAGTGCGTCTCCCAAGAATTCTCAAAATCAATCACATATGCTCGCAGCGTATCCTTCGATACTTAATTAGTTCATTCAGTTTGTCCATCTGTCTGGGATGAAAAGCAAAACTCAACTTCAGCGAAGTACCCATAGTTGCTTGTAGACTTTCCCAAAATTCAGCTATAAATCGTGAATCACGATCTAAAACAATCAAAACAGGCACACCATACAGTCAAATAATCTGCTACAAGTACAGTTAGCTCATCTTCTTGACTGGATAAGTCATGTTATACGTGATGAAATATGTTGACTTATTGAATCAATCCACGAGTATCCAAATCGCATTGTGGTTATGTTGCGACCTCGGTAATCCTATGACAAAGTCCATAGAAATGTGCTCCCATTTCCCACTTTCATGATGGTATTAGCAGTAGTTGCAAAAGTCCTAATGGATTTTTTCACTCAGCTTTGACTTGTTGACAAGTGAAACATTTTGACACATGCTCAGCAACGTCTTTCTTCATACCTTTCCACCATAAACTTCCTTTTAGGTCCTTGTTCATCTTCGTACTCTTTGGGTGAACTGTAAACCTAGACTTGTGCACTTCTTTCATTACTTCTTCTCTTAAACCATCATATTTTGGCACACAAATTCTATCTTGTCATTGAAGTCCTTTGTCTTGTCCAATTCTCCATTCTTTTGGGTCTTTAGCTGATGCTTTCTCAAACCTTTGTTGCAATCCTTCATTCTTTCTTTGAGCTTCAATAATTCGACTGATAAGGGTCGGTTCAATGACAAGGCATCCAAAATGTCTTCCTTCTGTCGAGTCAACGATTTAAATATCAAATTCTGCCAAATTTTTTAGTGCTTGCCACTCCCTAATCATCAAAAAAGCTAGTCTGTTACGGGGTTTCCTACTCAAAGTGTCAGAACTACATTTGCTTTACCATGGTGGTATTGCAAAATGAAGTTGTAATCTTTAAGCAGCTCTATCCAGTGTCATTGCCTCATATTCAGCTCCTTCTGAGAGAATAGGTACTTGAAGATCTTATGATCAGAGAATATATCAAACTTTTCTCCAAACAAATAATGCCTATAGATCTTAAGAGCGAAGATAATGGCTTCTAGCTCCAAATAATGTGTTGGGTAATTCGCCTTGTACAGTTTCAGTTGTGGCGATCCATAAGCGATCACCTTACCTTCTTGCATAAGCATGCATCCTAGTCCATGATAAAAAGCATCAATATAGATAGTAAATCTTTCTACACTCTTTAGTATGGTAAGCACTGGCACTGAGGTCAACTTATCCTTCAACTCCTAAAAGGTGCGTTCGTGGTTGTCTGTCCATTCAAACTTAGAATCTGATCAGGAGTGAACAAGTCCTAATTACACTCCTTAATTCACATTTGTTAGCACTTTTTATCTTATTTTTGTATACTTTTACTTTGTTTTCCATTTTCTATTAGGATTTAGAAGAAAGCAAGAGTTCCAAGCTTATTAAGGAGAAAAAACAGAAAGAAAGAGCCAAGAAAAGCCACCTCTCCCAAAATCGCGCTCGCGCGATCCGTACAAAAAATCAAAAATGCGTATTTTTGAGTGCTGAAGATCCCTGAGCGAACAAAACTGCCTAATTACGTCCAGAAAGTAAAATACAGCTGTTTTAGACGAAGTAGGTTTACAAAAGTCTCCTAATACCTCTACAACTATATATAGATCAATCAAAAGCAATTAGAGGGAGAGACACATTACCACACATCAATACATACAACTTTGGAGGTAAGAGAAGAAGAAGATTTAGTTTACAGGTTTCTGATGGCTACAATCAACTTCATCTCAATGATTTCCTCAATTATACGCAACTAAACTTCTCTTCTAGGATTTCAATGAAACCCTAGCTATGTAAAGGGGGATTTCTAGCTTTCTTACTTTAAGATTTTATGTAATTAGAGAGTAATTGTATGTTTGAGGATTTTTTTTATATATAATCGAATTTTTAATGATAACAATCAAGAGTATTTTGGATTTATTCTTATATTAGATTCTTCCTTATGCTTATTGAACCCAATGTTCCTTGATTTCTATGATTGATAGGAATATTTACATACAATAGTGCTTATGTGATTGTGATGTTTATATCTTTTATAATTCATGCTTAGGAAAGTTGAGTTATGCTATACCCTAGTTATAGGTAGATAATTCATGTGAACCGAAGATGAGTTATGCTTAGGTTAAACTAGTATTATCCTCTTGTTGATACTATTGGATTTGTAGCTACGATAGATTATAACTATCCAATTATAAAACTTAGAGTAGAAAGTATAGACCCCCAATGCATAGTTAGTAGTGGATTTGTAATCCTAGATCCCATCTACACATATTAAAATCATCTTGAATTTTACATTCGTTTATTTAGTTTATTTTAGAATCTTATTTCCATAATTTCATAGTTAGTTAATAGTAGGAATTAAATCAACAACCAATCAAACTTTTGTTTTCTATAACTAAATAGATTTAGGTTTTCTTAATTAACAGAAAAAAGTAATCAATCCTTGTGGGTTTGACCTTTACTTCCGCACTACAAAACCTAGAAAGTAAAGCATACTTTATATCTTGATTCTGACGAGATTAGAATCCTTTCTGGTCAAACTGGTCAATGGTGTGGCTATCTTCGAGAATTCTTCACCTTTAAAAGATTATTTTACTCCCACAACTTACAGACCACCGTCGTGCATTGAATTACCGAAAATGACTGAATCTCACTTTGAGATTATGTCATCGACCATTGCACTCCTCCCATCGTTTCACGATCGCATTAAGGAAGATCCCTACCATCATTTAGGTTAATTTCAGGATATCTGTGCTACATTAAAAATTCATAAATTAACAGATGATGAGCTAAAGTTGTATCTTTTCCCATTTTCCTTTAAGGATAAAACGAAGTATTGGATCCAATCCTTGGAGCCAAACTCTATAAGAATATGGGATGGGTTGCATATTGCATTCCTACAGAAGTTTTTTCCCATCACTTGAACAAATCAAATTAGAAAATCTATAATGAATTTCACGATGCAAGATGGTAAAACCTTTTATGATATGTTGGAACAATTTAAGGAACTTCTACGCTCTTGCCCTCATCATCAGATACCTAAATGGCAATTAGTACAGGTTTTATACGAAGGGCTTGTGCTCGTTGTTCGCAACACAGTCGATGTTGTTTGTGCAGGAACGTTCCTCCACAAAAGTACCAACGAAGCTTGGAAGATATTCAAAACCTTAAATGAAAACTCAATGCACCAAACTGTATCTGTACACCCCGAGGGGTATCTTCCACCATAACCAAAAAGAGAGGCTAAAGTTGAGGCAGGCCATTCATTTAAAATTCAAGAATTATCTAAGAAATTGGACCAACTCATGATGATGGGTCATATGCTAAAATATATCAGTTATGTTCTGATCCATCGCATTGTACACTTGCATGTTCATCCACTTCACAATTTTTAAAATTTGTAGAACAACATATTAATGTAGTTCAACAATTCTAAAGACCCAATTATAACCCCGCTGGTTATAAACCGGACACGACATGGAGACCTCACCCAAACCTCTCATGGAAATCTAATAGTGAAGGACCATATTCAAAACCTGAGACGACAAACTTTCCAAATGCATATAGGCCTTAACCTAATCAATACTAACAACCTCCCTTCCGTGCTAATCCTCCTAGGGATAAATCTTTTGAAGAGAGTGTGTTGGCATCTTTGAAAAACTTAGAGGCCCAATCTCAATCGCAGTCTCAACTCATTAACTCCTATATGCAACCTATCGCTAAGTTAGAATCCCAAATAGGGAACTAGCTAATACCTTAAACTGTTGTAATGAAGGAAAGTTACCGAGTCAATCGGTTCAAAACCCTAAAGGACAATCTGAGGTAGATATGGCCAGTGTCCAAGTGAATGCGGTGTCAATAAGAACAACTATGCATCTTGAGGAGGTTGTACCTACTCCTGAACCTAGAAAGGATAAAGGAAAGAAATTAGTAAAGAACATGATGGGAATAGTAATACATCCATGAAGGATTCTACTCCTTCGGTACCTACTACATCTAAAGTAGTAAATGCATTGAATTACGTACCTAGGATGCCATTTCTCCAAGCGTAGATGGCCCATCTCACTTTTCGAAAAAGGGAACACGACCGGAGGATATTCTAGAGACGTTTAAAGAAGTAAAAATTAATATTCCATTGCTCAATGCCATTAAGCAATTACCTCCATATGCTAAATTTCTAAAGGACTTATATACTCAAAAGAGGAAATCTAGAATTCATTTATCTAAAAAAGTCTTTTTAACGAAGAAGGTTAGCTCTATGTTTCAACACGACACACTCAAATACAAGGACCTGGGTACACCAACAATCGCATGTCATATAGGTGACAAAGTATATCCACCAGGCCCTTCTTGACCTTGGAGTGAGTGTGAATTTACTCCCTTATTCCGTATATGAACATTTGGGCTTAGGAAAACTTAAACCAACCATTGCTACCTTAAATCTAACAGATTGTTCAATTAAAGTTCCACGTATGGTGATAGAGGATGTGTTGGTAGAGGTGGATAGATGTTATTACCCGATCGATTTCATTGTGCTAGATATTGAACCAGTCCTTGATGCTAGTAAACACGTCCCAGTTATCTGTGGACGTCCCTTCTTAGCTATAGCCAATTCGATTATCAACTGTAGGACTGGGGTAATGGATAACATGTTTGGAAATATGACCATTCATCTTAACATATTTAACGCATCGAATCAACCTTATAGAGATGACGAGGAAGCAGACTATTATGCAATAGATTTAATTGATGAATTCGTAGAATAGACGGTAACTTTTATATTAACTAAAGAAGCCTTGGAAGCGTGTTTATCTCATTTTAACTTTAATGATTTTAATATTGATTCAAATATAGAAGAATTAAATAATTTATTGGAATTGGTGCACACGACTAGTGTACTTCCATGGATGCCCAAAATAGAGGCCCTACCACCTCTCGTGCATGAAGCTGCATTACCATCAATTGAGTGTCCCCCGACACTTGAACTTAAACTGTTATCGAACTCTTGGAAATAGGCATTTCTAGGACCTAATACGACACTTCCGGTCATAATTGCATCAAATTTAACTATGATTCAAGAAGTACGACTATTATAGGTCCTAGGAAATCATAAAAAGGCGATAGGGTGGACAGTAGCCGATTTAAAAGGAATTGACCCGTCTATTTGCATGCATCAAACTAACTTAGAAGAAAATGCAAAACCACCTAGAGAGATGCAACGACGTCTTAATCCTAATATGAAAGAGGTAGTCATGAAAGAGGTCATTAAACTCTTAGATACAGGTTTTATTTATCCGATCTCTGATAGTAATTGGATCAAACCCACATAGGTTGTTCTAAAGAAAATGGGCATTATAGTTGTGCCAAGTGAAAAAAGAGCCCTCATACCCACCCGTCAAACTATTGGTTGGCGGGTATGCATTGACTATCGTAAATTGAATACTATGACTCATAAGGATCATTTCCCTCTTCCATTCATTGATCAAATATTGGAACGTCTATAAGGTCAAAGCTTTTATTATTGTCTAGATGGATACTCTGGTTATAACCAAGTACCTATCTATCCTGACGACCAAGAGAAAACAACGTTCACATATCCCTTTGGCACCTTTGCTTATCGTCGTATGCCGTTTGTTTGTGTAATGCACCAGCCACTTTTCAATAGTGTATGATGACAATTTTCTCAGATATGGTTGAAAAGTTTTTAGAGGTGTTTGTGGATGATTTCTCAGTTTTTGGCCCTACATTTGACGAGTGTTTTCAAAACCTTACGAAAGTCCTCGCCCGTTGTGAGTAAGCGAATTTGGTTTTGAGTTGGGAGAAGAGCCATTTTATGGTTCAAGAAGGAATAATATTGGGTCATGTTGTATCAAAATGGGGTACAGAGGTTAATCAAGCAAAAATTAAATTAATTGACAAACTTCCACCGCCGTCTTCCATCCGTCAAATCCGTTCATTTCTCGGTCATGCCAAATTTTACCGTAGGTTTATCAAAGATTTTAGCAAAATTTCAAGACCCTTGTGCAATTTGCTCGCCAAGGATGTCCCGTTTGTCTTTAATAATGAATGTCTTAGGGCATTTGAAATGTTGAGATCTCTACTTTCCACAGCTCTAGTGATCCAATCCCCTGATTGGTCACTTCTATTTGAACTTATGTGCGATGCTTCTGATTACGCCGTGGGAGCTATTTTAGGGCAGAAAGTTAATAAAGTTCCTCATGTGTTATATTATTCGAGTAAAACCCTTAATGATGCGCAATTGAATTTTATGACTACTGAAAAAAATTGCTAGCGGTCGTGTTTGGCCTCGATAAGTTTCGTTCATACCTCTTAGGGTCCAAAGTTATAGTTTATACTGACCACGCTGCTTTGCGTCATATTTTAAATAAGAAAGAAACTAAACCTTGTCTAATTCGTTGGATCTTACTCCTTTAGGAGTTTAATTACGAAATAAGAGATAAAAAGGGTTCTAAAAATGTTGTCGCAAGTCACTTGTCACGAATCTTTGTCGAGTCTAACGATACTACTCCTCTCCAAGATTCATTTTCGGACGAACAATTATTTGCCCTATCTGCCATGAAACGTCCTTGGTTTAGCGACATTGTCAACTTTTTAGCTTCGAGATATACCCCTCATACCTGGTCTACCCACGATAAAGATCATTTCTTTTCACAAATTAAACCTTACTATTGGGACGACCCACTTTTATTCAAGCACTGTTTTGATCAAATTATATGACGTTGTGATCCGGAGAGTGAGTTCAACTCTATTATAAACTTTTGTCACTCTTTAGAATGTGAAGGTCACTTTGGTGGCCGTCGTACGGCTGTTAAAGTCCTCCAAAGTGGGTTATAGTAGCCAACCCTGTTCAAGGACACACATGAATTTTGTCAAAAATGTGTACGTTGTTAACAAATAGGTAATATGTCCCATCGCGGTGCGATGCCTCTAACTCCAATCCTTATTATTGAAATATTTGATGTGTGAGCCATTGACTTTATGAAGGAAAAATAGGTTTAAAATTGTTTTTAAATGTGCAGCAGAAAGATTAAGTTTCAAAAACTTAATTGGTATGCCCGGGATCTACAGTCAATTCCATAGATGCGTATTAATAAGAGGGAGAAAGGTTATACCTCGGGTCTTGAACCCAATTCTGAAATCTTCAACCTTGGTGATTCAACAGCCTCCACTAGGTTGTCTTCACCCTTATGACTCTTGTGGATGCTTCCCAGAAAGACTAGAGATGGTAGGGTCTCTAATAAGGAGGATAGGAAGTTTTTGGAAACCCTAAATAGGTTCTGCAGCTTTCGTATAGGAAAAACAACGATTATTTATAGATTTCCAAAACCGACTTTAAACTTCGACCGATCGATGTGGCTTCGATCGATCGAACGTTCGATCGATCGAACTACTTTTGATCGTTCGAACCTGCCTAGACTTTAATCGATCGAAACCTATTCGATCGATCGAACCTGTCATGACAAGTTCCTCTTGTGCCTTTCCAAGCATCCTAGCGGAGCTAAGAGTGGGACCTCCTAGGCTCTTTATTGTTAGCTCAAATCAGTTGTTAATTCCCATGACCAAACTCTTTGATCAGCAAACTAACCAACTGATCAGTTAACGTTTATTCCACTATAAAACAATAACTGAACTCCAACGCAAAAGAACATATCCAAAGCAATAACTAGACTTGTATGATGTACTAATGTCCCTCTACATTTCAGCATTCGTAATCATATTCAGGTAGTCAAATAACTGTTACTGTCAACCTAAATCATGAATACTTCTTGTATTCCTTGAGTTCCATTCACCTTTCATGATTACCAAACATGTTGATAACTACTTATCAACAAGACTGCAGTTCTCAGTAATCAAATTGGTGACATTCTCAAGAGAATGCTTACTCTGAATCAGAGGGTAGATTCTATCTTGACAATATATGTTCACAACCCTATGAACATAACATACCCAAGATACCCAGGAGTTGATCTTTTATAGACCTCACTGATTGGTAAGTCAAAGCATCCATATCCACAATCTATGTTCATAATCATCTCAAGATTGAGAACTCGTACCTAATATAAGTTATGAGTTCCTATCGACTGTTGACAGTCTTGAGTGTCAATAGGAAAGCTCAGGTCCGTCAATGCACTATAAGCACTAGCATATTAACTAAAAGTTACACTATAGTGATTGAGATTAATCACTACATCCAATGATAGTTAATCCTGCTACCCAGTAGCATTAGGGGTTAAAGCTACTGGGTCCCATCCTCTCAACTAGACATTCCACCTTGTTAGTGGAATTTGTTTGTAAGCTTTTGAGCCAAACAAAGAAAAGCTTAAATTTCTACTCCTAAGGACACTATGAAAATCTCGCATGGTAATTTTGGCTATGGAATTCTTCCTATGGTTTTCTCTTCTTTTTTTTTCTCTGTGTTCACGCCCACCCCCCCCCCCCCCCCCTCTCTAATTCTTCCTCCAGTGGATGTTATTTATAGATGAAGATGCTTTGAAGGAAGATGAACATTCATCATTAAGTTTGTCACTTGAGCAGGGCAATCCATGGAGATGAAAGTGAGACTTGCCATATTCGTGAATCATCAATAGTCTTTGTCCTGACAGACTATCACTTCTGTTTCAATCTGCACAGAGAGAGAGAGAGAGAGAGAGAGAGAGAGAGAGAGAGGAAGAACAATTTTCCTATCTGTTACATATATATGTAGAAACGTCATTTTCAGGTAATAAATGCCTTACTTTTTCTTCATGGTTAGTTTTTTCTTTCTTTGTCTTTTTTGGTTTTTTTTTTCTAAGACTAGTAGTTTGGAGTTTTGATAATATGACTTTGGCTAAAAAAATCAGCACGGGCGAGTGGAGATGAAAATAATCCCGTGTTTTTTTTACATTAGTGAAAGGGAAGTTGATAATCATTTTTGGATTTTCTCTTGATTTTTTGCTGGTTTTGATAGTTTCATGCAATGATGGGAGAAAATTCATATCTCTCTGCTCGGACCTATGATTGACCTCAAATTTACGGTCACGCGTCGCTAAGTCGTCGATCTATATTTTCTATTTCTAGACCAACTTTAAATTTTGAAGTTTAAAATGACAAAAAAAATGCCCTTTCATAGTTATTCTTCTTCCAGTGGATGTTATTTATACACGAAGATTCTTTGAAGGAAGATGAAGATTCGTCGTTGAGTTCGTCACTTGAGCAAGGCAATACATGGAGATGAAAGTGAGACTTGCCATTTTCGTCAATCTTCAACAGTCTTTGTCCTGACAGACTATCACTTCTGTTTCAATCTGCACAGAGAGAGAGAGGAAAAACGATTTTCCTTTATGTTACATATATATGTAGAAACGTCATTTTTAGGTAATAAATGCCTTACTTTTTCTTCATGGTTAGATTTTTCTTTCTTTGTCTTTTTTGTTTTTTTTTTCTAAGACTAGTAGTTTGGAGTTTTGACAATATGACTTTGGCTAAAAAATCAGCACGGGCGAGTGGAGATGAAAATAATCCCGTGTTTTTTTTTACATTATTGAAAGGGAAGTTGATGATCATTTTTAGATTTTCTCTTGATTTTTCGCTAGTTTTGATAGTTTAGTGCAGTGATGGGAGAAAATTCATACCTCTCTGCTCGAACCTCTAATTGACCTCAAATTTTTGGTCACACGTCGTTAACTCGTCGATCTATATTTTCTATTTCTAGACCAACTTTAAATTTTGAAGTCTAAAATGACAAAAATGCCCTTTTCACAGTTGCTCTTCTTCCAATGGATGTTATTTATAGACGAAGATACTTTGAAGGAAGATGAAGATTCGTCATTGAGTTCATCACTAGAGCAGGGCAATCCATGGAGATGAAAGTGAGACTTGCCATTTTCGTCAATCTTCAACAGTCTTTATCCTGATAGACTATCACTTCTGTTTCAATCTGTACACAGAGAGAGAAAGGAAGAACGATTTTCCTATCTGTTACATATATATGTAGAAACGTCATTTTAAGGTAATAAATGCCTTACTTTATTTCTTTCTTTGTCTTTTTTGGTTTTTTTCTAAGACTAGTTGACAAGAGAATTTTTCTGTGTGCGCTTGTGTGCTATACCCAAGTGTAGGTAATCGTGCAAGTAGTAGTCTGGTTAAGTCCAGGTCGATCCCACAGGGAAGGTGTTAAACTAATTACTTAGATTAATCTCAAAAAGGGAAAATAAAAATCAACTTTTTAACAGAATGCAGAATACAAAGTCCCACAATTTATCAACTACTAAAGATAAGACAATTAAACTAATTACCAACTAATTAATTAAAGCAATGATTTAAAACATGTTTTTCTTACTAAAAGGAAATGTTGGGATTACACAAATCCACCGCGACCTAGCCATCTACCATGCAGTTACGTTGAAGCTCAATGGAGTACACTCTCTACAGTATTCTGTATTTCTCTTAGGATAAAGAATCTATAGTCCTTTCATGACCGGGACTATATCATCACAATTAAGTTTGAAATACACGAAAGTGGTTTAAAACAATAGTTTAGACTCTCACCTACAATGGTGTTAGCATTGAGGGTGGTTTGCAAAATATATTGAAGAAAAATGCCTCAAGGCTTAAAGTTTACAGACTGTTTTGACAAACTGAGCGTTTGGGGACAATTTGATAACAAATCAGTAAAGCAGAAAGTCTAGGAATACTGCATAGAATGTCCTCAAGAATCAGAATGTTCGATCGATCGATGCACTTTCGATCGATTGGACTTCTTCATCCCTCGATCCCTCGAACTGACTTCGATCGCTCGACTGTATCGCTGTTTCGATCGATCGAGATTTTTTGATCGATCGAACACATGAATTATTCTGCTGCATGGCAGAGGCTTGAGATCACAGTTTCATCGTGATCTCCCAACTTGGGGACTACTCAGACATCGTCTGAAGTGTCTCAGATTCGTTTTTAACGTAAAGTTCCATTAAAGGTGTGTTTGTTTGTTTTTTTCACAACGAATCTATGAAAATTAATTATATAGCTATAACTAACATGCAAGACTACGAAATAACAGATTAAACTTCTATAAACTAAGTGCAGAACGTAATTAAAGTAACCTGGAAACGAAAACTTATATTGAACCAAGAAGAATCCAACAAGTAATGTATATACTTGATGAAAACCTACAAAAAATGACAAAGTAAAGCTCTCTACTCTCTATAAACTGATGAAAATGAAAGTGGGCGTCCTTATGGACGTACATAATACGAGTATATATATACTTAAGACCTAATTCTAGGGTTAAAAACCCGCTTCTGCTGCGTGCGCGTAAAATCTGATAAAAGACATGTTCGATCGATCGAACATCTTTCGATCGATTGAACTTCTGGAGTCTTCGAGCGCTTGAACTTATACCGATCGATCGAACCTTCGATCGATCGAATGGTCCTCAATCGATCAAGGTTCACTTGTCATCATTTACTTGTTTTCATTAGAATTCAGCACTCCCTTTTATCTTTCTCATCTAATTCTTTACACAGCAACAGTAATCTGCACAAACTACATCTAAAACAAACAACTTATCATAGTTTAATCAAATTGTGTACAAACTAGCATTGTAATTCAAATTGCAGATAAATGAAGGAATTGTGAAATAATTTAATACATTTTCTTCTTTTAGCGCAGTTGTATTTTACAAATACCCCCGCTTGTCACAACCCCCAACTAGCGATTTGCTAATCCCTAGCAATAGAGCGAAAATAAAAACAAGCTAAACTATGACTATAACAGAAAAACTAAAATAAACTAGACCCAGATTAACTAAACTAAAATAACAAGAAAGAAAACTACCTAACTCACTTTCGCAGGAATCGCGGTTGCATTCAGCAAGTGCAACAAGCCATTAAACCCCTAGGTTCCCCTAGTGGACGAGTGTTGTCTCGTGAGGGTTTGCAGTGAATGTACCCACAAAATTCTCTGATTTTAAGCTCAAAAAGATATAGAATAACTTTTAAAAACCCCCTTACTATTCAACTATTAATTTAGCTCTACAAAACATATCATCCTCATTCAAACCATGAAAGAAATGCACATGTTCCTCATGTTGCCAAGATAAAAACAACATATGCGTCACACCCATGTATCCGTGTGTGTGTGAAATTAACAGCTATACATCGAACTTTATTTAGAGTTGTTTAAACAATCATACTCTCAGAACTGGTAGTTTCAACTCAATTCTCACATAGCTATTATACTGAAAAATGAACATCCCACAGAAACTTGGCTAATAATGATCGCACATGGTATGAAAGCTTTCATAGGAGTGATTTTTTGGATACTAATGCTTTCATACTTGACTCTATAGAAGACGAACATTTTAGAGTGTATAGTCTCACGAACGGAATACTACTTACTAGAGGAGCGAAATACCGTGGATAACTCAAATTACACGTTCATGTTTAAACTAAGTTGTTGAGAATCATTAAGGCTTTGACTTTTCGGTTTTCATTTAATAGGGTAGAAATTAGAGGGGTAAGTAATTGCACATTTTCAGCATGTGGCTGTGTTCAGTAATTTCTTCACTTTATTCCAACCATCCTCTCCATACATATCATATATATATATATATATTTTTTTAAATATTCTCTTTTTTATATATATATATATATGGGGGCTGCTATCTTACAACACAATGGTTGTAAGTTAGCAGCATACAACAGCCCTTTAGCGACGAAAAATATACTTTTAGCGACAAAATTTTTGTCGCTAAAGGTTCCAACTTTTAGCGACAAACAATTTCGTCGCTAAAAGTCTATTTTTCGTCGCTAAAAGCCTCCTGTGTTGTAAGTTAGCAAATCCCTATATATATATATACACGGCCCTTCCCACTACTACTCCCTCATCATACTTCAACAATTTAATTACATTGGGTCTACAATGAGGTATATTGAGGTCAAAGTATACGATTAGGGGTTTAGAATTTCATAATGGATTCGACATTATTTACTAGGTGTGGGGTTGAGAACAATGCATATTCAGAGATGTTGATATAGGTAAATGGAGAAGGTAAGGAGCAAATACGATGGCTTAAATCATTTTCTCAACTTCTTAATTTTTTTTACACGTCAATGTTCATTGAGTTTATTTGATAAATCCTGAACGTTCTCCTCTACTAAGAAGCCAAAATGAAAGAATTAGAGACTATTCAACGAATTTAATCGGCATATTCAAGAAAAATAATTCGAATTTTAATGTGATAATTCCCTCAGAATTGAAGATTGGATTCAAAAGCTCACTAAGGGTAACTAGTTTTCATTACTTCATTCTTTAAAGTACGAAAGTCGTATTAACTCTTTATTTTAAGTTTTCTGCATAGCTATTAACACGTTCAAATGATTTGGATATAAGAATAATCAACATATGCATTCATCCTAGCGAAACTAGAAAAACGTGTGAACTTAATTCATAAAAGGATGAGAATAATATGGTTGTGTCATTGCTTGATAACAGAATAGAAGTGAATATTCAAAATTATTCTACCAATTTAATTCAAAAACTTACTTAATTGTTTGAAAATTTTGCAAAGTTGATGAATGTGAAATTTTTTTTTTTTATAATTTACTTTAGTTGCTACTGGAAATTGTATGACATACGCAATATATAGAATGGTCCAGATTGCTACGAACTAATGTGCATAGGTGATTATCTATCTACATCCCACCCCCAACTGAAAATTGCAATGTCCTCAGCAGGCAATTTTCAAAAATAGATAGAGAGATATCACCTGATATATATCATCATAAGTATGGCAAGTGTAACAACCTATACAGAAAGCATACAAACTCCAAGCAGCAGAGATCAAAAGAATATGAAATATAGAACATGGGATCCATGCTTAGAATGGAACTAATCACTGGAAATATAATAAAGTGAAAGAACAGAACAGTGATAAAATGTACCATGCAACTAAAATACAAAATATACAATGCATCCAACAATACAAAATATCCCAACAGTATCCAAAAATATATCCAACAACCAACCAACACATCCAAATCCAACCACAAGGACCAAAATATCCAAACAACCCAATAACTAAAAACAATCAACAACACCCATCCCCCAGAAACTAGACATCATCGGCTACGTCCGATAATATCTCAATAAAAACATCAAGACCATCCCCACCGCCACCCTCAGCAATAGCCGGTGCCGCTGGCTCACTCGTGATCGTGACAGCTGGAATAGATAAGGGTGTGTCGGCCACGATAAGAGGAGGTGGAAGTGGTATCTCCGTAGCAAGCGGTGAAGCCGATGATGTAGAAGCTGCAGGATCAATCTGGGAAGAAGGGTCGGCAGATGATGGATCGGTGGTGGATGGTGGAACTACAGCAGTGGTAGGTGGGTCGGTGGAAACGGCTGGAGCAACTGTAGATGGATCGCTAGGTGGTGGTGCAGAAGCTGCATGAACTGCCTGGTCGACTCCAATCTGTATCAAGATCGACTCCAGTAGAGTCATCATCTGATCAACCTTACCCTCAAGTCTAATCATGGCCTCTCTCTCCTCCAATAGCAACTCGTGAATAGTCGGGAGAGGCGCAAAAGAAGACTCTCCCTGGGTATGAGTCTGAGATCTTTGTCTCAGCTCAAATCTGGCAACCTCCTCCATGGGATCATCCTCCTCATCAGAATCACGCTCCTCAGCCTCTGTGGGCGTCCCAGAAGCAGCACCCTCCGTATCGGTGCCTCCTCCTCTCCTCCTCTTCTCTCCAACCGTCGCCTTACCTTTACCCCGCCTCTTTCTCTTTTGCGCCTCAGACCGGCGGGAAGCAATCTCGCCAAAATGGCTACGAGACTGGGCAGTCACATCACCGGCCAATGGAATGATACCCGCATGCTCAATCACCCTGTGAATGGCCCAAGCACCCTTCAGGTGCTTCTTGGCCTGAATGTATCGAGTAGGGTGCCTCATAAAATCGATGTAAAGGCGAGGCAAATAGACAGGCTGTCGTGTCCCGATCGCATATAATACACGGGCGTACCACGCTGTAATCTTCTCCCGATAAGAAGTCACCAAGAGGCAATTGCTGAGGGCGAGGTACAGCATATGATAATTATCTGTGAGGTAGAAGTCAGGAATAAGAGCCTCGCCATCCCAGCCCAGAAGAGCACCCCCAGTGATCTCTCTAATAATAATAGTCGGGGAGAGCAGCGGCGTGTCGGGGCGATGCGGACAAACATAATCAGGTACCTCGAGTACCCCAAGAGCAGCAGAGATAGTGGTCAGACTGAAAATGATCTCCCGGCCACGGAAGAATGAGTGGAGTGTGAACGGAGCAACTGGATCCCTGATCATCGTAGCACACGCCTCCTGGATCCAGGACAGATTAACGTGCTTAGGCTGGGAAAGGAGCGTGTACCACTGTGGCATAACGCGTAGCCGGACTAGGTACCAAGGAGTAGCCAGCCAAGCTATCTCGAGGGGTCGCTCAAGCATGACCTTACGCGACTGGAACTATCTGGTGAACCATACCCGGTCTTCTTCATTTCTGAACCCATGATCGGGTATAGGGTCGGGTAAGGTTAGGTCAAATGGCTTGGATTTGTGATACCCAGTGATAGGGTTCATTGTGTAGCCCTGAAACAAAAGAAAAAAACAAAGAAACATTAAAAACAGGAAACCAGAAAGGAAAATGAAACTGTCACACTTCGATCGATCGAAGCATATTCGATCAATCGAGAACATTGCAGGTTCGATCGCTCGAGAACATTGCAGGTTCGATCGCTCGAGAATTGTTCGATCGATCGAACACAGCGAAGTGGCAGTCTCGAGCGATGAGAACGGAAAAGACCCGCAAACAACAAATACAGCAAGACAAAGAAGAAAAAGAGTAAAATACTTAATAGGGGGCACCCCCATATGAATTCGAAATAGAAAGAGCAAAGAGGGGGTTCTCGGGGCCTCACCTCGAGAGACGCATCGAGAAAAAGATGAGGGTGATGATCAGCGTGCCCAGTTGCTCCGCAATTAATGTGGTTGTAAGTGGGAGGTCCGAAAATGCGTGCGTCGCCCTCTGCCTTCAATCGCTCGAGGAAGGAGGGAGAGAGAGAAGCTACTGAAGTGTATAGATGACGCTTCATTTAAATACAGGTCTCGATCGCTCGAGATGGTTCGATCGATCGAACCCTCGATTGATTGAGCCTTGCTGAAGCGCTTGAGGTCTGATACTCTCGATCGATCGAGAAACGGTCGATCGATCGAACTCTAAAATTCTACAAGATCATAAAATTGATAACTTAAACACCCCCAACTAACTAATATTGGTCTGGACATACAGAATAGTGATAAAATAGTTCATTGGCAAGACATTTAAGCCAAAAACATCATCCTCATAGTGGAAAATTGCAAATTCATATAAATAAATCTTCATAAAAGCATCCATTTGCACTATTCTTGCCCCCAACATGGTCTTTAAAACCTTATTGAAAAAGAAAAACTAAAATAAGGCTGAAATTAACAAAACTGTGTCTAAGAATACACTCCAATTGATGAAAGAAATATGAAATGACATAAAACAATTGAAGTCAAGCACTATTCTTCAAGCAGGAAGATTTCTTCTTCCACAACCTCCTTCTCGGCCGGAACTTCAAATGTAGTGTCTGAACTTGATGATTCACTTTCCCAGAACAAGCGGAAAGCAGCAAGGACATCATCGAGCAAGTTCAAACTCACTAAGGAATGAATTCCACTGACAACAGGGGATCCGGATGGAGACAAGGATAACGGAGTGTAATTGTGCTTCGGACGTTCCTCTTACGGCGGAGTACCCGGGGACCTTATATATGGTCCAAATCCATGAAAGAGTTGATGTGGAAGGTACAACGGTGGAAATGGTGGATTCATAGTGATATTCCTGACAAAGGGAAACAAAAAGAAACGAGGAAAATAAATAAACAAGAGCAAAAGAAAGATCAAATAGGAAGAATTAAACAAAGCAAAACGAAAAGAAAACGAAAGGAATGTGACCCAGAGTTAACCTCACTATTGGCCTGATATCCCCAGGTGCACTAGCAGGTAGAGGGCGTTGAAGCCGGAACAACAAATAACTCACGTGGACATAAATATAGGGAACCACTTGGATGACAAGGAAGTCATCCACATATATGAATACAGCATTATGACATTCTAGCACCACATCCTGTAAGTCCTCTTCTTCCCATGGCTCCCACATTGAGTCATTTTCCCACTGTTCCATTAGGGCGTCATCGACTTCCCACACAGCATAACCCTCTTGTTCTCCCTCATCATCAGGGAGTTCCATGTGCTCAAATGGGTTGATCTGGAGGAGCGCAGGATCATATGGGATGTATCCGTGGGTTAAGTCAACAACGTCTTCGGCTCCTAGCCCTTGGTATGGAGATAAGTAGAATGCTATTTCATCAGCAGTCCACAGTGGGTTCTGATATTCGGAATCAGCCCATGACCCTATCAAGTGAACATCGTCATCTCTCATATTGGATAGCCTGCACGAGATAGAAATGGAATAGCAGATTATGATCAAGATCACACTAAAAAAGAAATAGATAAACAAAAGAACAAAACAAAACGAGAAACAGTAAAAAGGAAAAGGTACAACAACATTGTTAAAAATGCACTTGAGCGTTCTAGGTTGAGGTATAGTCGGGCTCATCCAGTTGGATGTGCTCAACTTCTGGTTGGAAATCTTCTAAGAGCAGTTTTACCCTTCCATCGTTCTTAGGATTAAATAACTCAACGGCCCTATGTGGAAAGACAAACTTGACTATGAAGGGTCCTGTCCACCGAGATCGGAGTTTT
The DNA here is from genome assembly GCA_033977485.1 of Hydrangea macrophylla. Taxonomy (NCBI): domain Eukaryota; kingdom Viridiplantae; phylum Streptophyta; class Magnoliopsida; order Cornales; family Hydrangeaceae; genus Hydrangea; species Hydrangea macrophylla. The sequence continues at coordinate 55,743,358 of CM066988.1, read as the reverse complement.
CCTGGGAAAAGATGAAGGCACGAATCGTATAGTAAAACTTTCTGTCCAGGCTCGAAAGATTTTCGAAAAATTGTTCTATCATGGCAAGCCTTCAACCTTTCCTTATGAAGTTTGGCATTGTCATATGCATCTCGTCGGATTTCTTCCAGTTCTGCCAACTGGAGTTTCCGGAGATGTCCTCCCTCTTTAATATCGAAATTTAATGAGCGTGTCGCCCAATATGCTTTGTGCTCAATTTCAACGGGAAGGTGGCATGCCTTACCTAACACCAGCCTATATGGGGACATTCCCAGATGTGTCTTGTAGGCAGTACGGTATGCCCAAAGAGCATCAATCAGTTTATAGGCCCAGTCTTTTATGTTGAAACTGACCGTCTTTTCTAATATGTGCTTGATTTCACGGTTAGCCAACTCTGCCTGCCCGTTTGTTTGTGGGTGGTAGGCTAGAGCAATCTTGTGATTCACCCCGTATTTCTTGAGTAGTGATTCCAAAGGCCTATTGCAAAAATGCTTGCCTTGGTCACTTATTAGGGCTTTTGGGGTTCTGAAATGCCATAAGATATTTTCCTTAAGAAAGGACATTACCGTTTTATGGTCATTGCGTCTCGTCGGTATCGCTTCTACCCATTTTGATATATATTCCACAGTAAGGAGTATATATTCACAGTTATTAGATTTAGGAAATGGGCCCATGAAGTCTATGCCCCAACAATCGAATATTTCAATTGTAATGATGGGAGTTAAGGGCATTGAATTCCTTTTCGAAAGTGCGCCAAGCTTTTGACATCGTTGGCACGATTTACAAAAAGCGTAGGCATCTTTGAACCCATGGGCCAATAGAAACCGCTGTGCAATACTTTGTGTGCGGTCTTTTGGGAGGCAAAATGGCCATCGCAGGCTTCAGACAAGAGGCCAAAATTACAGTTATGTCCTCATTCGGAACGCAACGCCTGATGACCTGATCAGCACAATACTTAATTAAGTAAGGGTCATCAAAAAAGAAATGGCGTGCGAATGAAAGAAACCTTTTCTTGTCCTGACTTGACCAATGGCTCGGGGTCTCTCCTGTGACGAGGTAATTTATTATATCCGCATACCAAGGCAAATTGGAGACAGCCATCAGTTGCTTGTCTGGGAATTCATCTTTTATAGGTACAGGCTCAGTGTTGTCAGTGAATGTCAACCGAGATAAATGGTCGGCGACCACATTCTCTACTCCTTTTTATCCTTTATAGTGATATGAAATTCCTGGAGTAGGAGTATCCAGCGGATAAGCCTCTGTTTCGCGTCTTTCTTATATAGCAGGTACTTGAGGGCCGAGTGATCTGTAAAACAGACTATGGGGGACCCTATTAGATAAGACCTGAATTTGTCTAGCGCGAATACTATTGCCAATAACTCTTTCTCAGTAGTCGTATAATTCATTTGAGTTTCGGTAAGTGTTCGGCTGGCATAGTAGATTACATAAGGCTTGTTGTCCTTCCTCTATCCTAGAACTGCACCAATGGCATAGTCGCTAGCATCGCACATTAACTTAAACGGCAAACTCCAATTGGGTGCCTGTATTATCGGTGCGGAGGTAAGGTGTTCTTTTAGTGCATCAAAAGATATTTGACAGTTTTCTGATCATTCGAATGGTGCGTCTTTGACTAAGAGTTGGCACAGTGGTATGGAGATTGCACTAAAATTTTGGATAAAGCGTCGATAGAATCCAGCATGTCCCAGAAAAGAGCGGATGTCTCAGACTGTACGAGGGACAGGCAAATTCAAAATTATATAAATTTTTGCTTTATCGACTTGGATACCTTTGTCAGAGATAATGTGACCGAGGACAATTCCCTTGGTCACCATAAAGTGACACTTTTCCCAATTTAGTACTAAGTGCTTGTCCTCGCATCTCGCTAACACATTCTCTAGGTTTTCTAGGCAATTATCAAAACTATGGCCAAACACTGAGAAGTCGTCCATAAAGACCTCGAGTGTATGTTCAACCATATCACTGAATAGGCTTAACATGCATCGCTGAAAAGTGGCAGGTGCATTGCATAAATCGAAGGGCATACGACGGTAGGCGAATGTACCGAACGGACAAGTGAAAGTCGTCTTCTCCTGATCTTCAGGAGCTATTTTGATTTGGTTATAACCACTATATCCGTCCAAGAAGCAATAAAATTTATGACCCGCCACTCTTTCTAGCATTTGATCCATGAATGGCAATGGAAAGTGGTCTTTCCGGGTCACAGTATTCAACTTTCGGTAATCAATACACATCCGCCATCCAGTGGGGATGCGTGTTGGTACTAAATCGTCGTCTTTGTTTGGGATAACTGTTATACCAGCCTTTTTGGGCACCATTTGGGTTGGACTAACCCACGAGCTGTCAGATATAGGATATATTATCCCAATGTCTAGAAGTTTTAAGACTTCTTTTTTCACTACTTCTTGCATATTGGGATTCAGACGCCTTTGCATTTGTCGCTACGGTTTAGCGTCTTCCTCCAGATATATCTTATGGGTACAAATAGATGGGCTTATGCCTTTTAGGTTGGCAATAGTCCACCCCAATGCTCCCTTGTGCAGTTTGAGCATTTGAATCAACTTATCCTCTTGTTCAGAATTCAACGTGGATGAGATTATCACAGGATAAGTCTTTTCAGTCCCTCGAAACGCATATTTGAGCTCTTTTGGAAGCTCCTTTAATTCTAGATCGAGAAACTGAAAGTTCGAAGGCATGGTTAACTTTGTTTTCGGAGGCAAGGGTTCATATGGTGTGACCCACATGCATTCATCCCTATCTTCCTCCTTAGTTTCCATCATGAGGCAGGCATGATTTAAGGCAGCATCCAATGGGGTAGAATCGTTAGGTTGATAAGTAACGTCGAATTGTGACACAACTACCTCCAAAGGATCTTTGTATTCTACAAGATCAGCCTCTCCCTCGATGACTGTTTCGATGAAGTTAACTTCTTCTTCGTCCTCGTATTCTTCGGGTCGGGGATTTGAAAAAATCTTGACATTTTAAGTCATGTTCCCGAATACGATGGTCATGATACCACTCCTTATTTTGATTGTGGCATCAATGGTGTTGAGGAATGGACGTCCAAAGATCACCGGGATTTGTGAACATGGATTAGACACAGGTTCGATGTCCAGAATCACAAAATCGTCCAGAAAGACAAATGTATCTATCTGTACCAGAATGTCTTCCAGTATTCCTCTAGGATATTTAACTAATCTATCTGCCAATTGCAATGCAACTCGAGTGGGTTTGAGTTCACCCAACCCTAGTTGTTTATATACTGAATAGGGCAGTAAGTTTACGATAGCTCCTAAATCGAGGAGTGCGTTGTCTATCCTTTGATTCCCAATCCTACACGAGATAATTAGGGTGCCAGGGTCTTTAAGCTTTGGAGGCAACTCATTTTGAATTATTGCGCTTGCTTGGCAAGCGACATAAGCGTGTTTCTTCACACTTTGCCTCCTCTTGACCGTGCACAAGTCCTTTAGATACTTAGACTAGGCTGGCACTTGTTTGATTGCATCAAGGAGCGGGAGATTAATTTTAACTTGCTTGAACAACTCCAAGAACTCCTGATTCTTTGCCTCGTGTTGAGGCTTCTTGAGTCTTTGAGGGTAAGGCGCGGGGAAAGGGAATTTTGGTAAATCATCCTTGATGGGCTCCTTTCCAGGCCTTCTCTCAACTTCTACTTCTTTAGGAGCATCCTTGTTTGATTCTAATGATTTGACATTAGTGGACGACTCCTCTTCTTGAGTAGATGGTTTGTTTTTAGTTACCACTTCTTCCTCTTCATACTCCACGGGAGTAGAATAAGGCATGTTTTTCCCTATGACTTTGCCGCTTCTCAAAGTTGTCACGGCTTTTGCCTGTTCATGATTAGGGGGACCATTGTTGTATCCCTTAGGATTTTGGAGTGGTTGAGCAGGAAACGTTCCACTCGACCCCTCTTGACGTGCATCCATTCTCTCTAATGTCGCAGACATTTTACTCATCATTTGAATTAACTGTTGTGTTAAATTCGCATTAGAGAGTGGTGTTGGAAAAACAGGTTTAAATGGAAAGTTTAAACACGCAGCGGAAAAATCAAGTTATGAAACTTTATTGGCATGCCTGGATCTACTACTCGTCAATTCTACAGATACGCACAAGAGGGGACACGAGTTATACCTTAGTGTCTTGAACCCAATTCTGATCTTCAACTTTCAGCAGCCTCCACTAGATGATCTTCACCCTTATGACTCCTGCGGATGCCTGCCAGAAAGACTAGGGTTGGTGGGAACCCTAATGGAGAGGATAGAGAAGGTTTTGGGACTCCAAAACAGTTTCTGCAGCTTCTGACGTTCAAAACGACGAACAACCTTTTCCAGAACGCAGCTGCCCTATTTATAGATTCCCAGAACCGACCTAGACTTCGAGCGATCGAAGTGCCTTCGATCGATCGAACATTCGATCGATCGAACCATCTTCGATCGATCGAACCTTCAGACTTCAATCGATCGAGACATCTTCGATCGATCGAACCTGTCTGGACATCATCCTCAAGCATCTTTCCAAGCATCCTGGCAGAGCTAAGAGTGGGACCTCCTAGGCTCTTTATTGTTGGCTCAGACCAGTTTGTTAATTACCATGACCAAACTCTTTGATCAGCAAACTAACTAACTGGTCAGTTAAAGTTTACTCCACTATAAAACGATAACTGAACTCCAACGCAAAAGAACATATCCGAAGCGATAACTAGACTTGTATGGTGTACTAATGTCCCTCTACCGTCAGCATTCGTAATCATATTCAGGTAATCGGATAACTGTTACTGTCAACCTGAATCATGATTACTTCTTGTATTCCTTGAGTCCCATTCACCTCTCATGATTACCAAACATGTTGATAACTCTTATCAACAAGACTGCAGTACTCAGTAATCGACTTGGTGACATTCTCAAGGGAATGCATACTCTGAAACAGAGGGTAGATTCTATCTTGACAATGCATGTTCACAACCCTATGAACATGACATACCCAAGATACCCAGGTGTTGATCTTTTATAGACCTCACTGATTGGTAAATCAAAGCAGTCATATCCACAGTCTGTGTTCATAATTGTCTCAAGATTGAGAACACGTACCTTATACAAGTTATGAGTTCCTATTGACTGTTTGACAGCCTTAAGCGTCAATAGGAAACTCAGGTCCGTCAATGCACTATAAGCACTAGCATATCAACTAAGAGCTACACTCTAGTGATTGAGATTAATCACTCCATCCAATGGTAGTTAATCATGCTACAGTGTAGACTTGATGAGGTATCCAGTCTCATCATCCACTGTGACACATTCTAAGTATTAAAGAATAGTAATTCGTATCTCACTTGTGTGCATCTCATACACACACGAATTACTTACTATAATACTTAAGGATTAACAATCATCTCATGAAAAGAACATACACAATAAAATGTAAAGCTGATATCCATATATTAAAATGTCAATGTCTCATACAGAAAGTAATGGTTTGAGGGCACAAACCCAACAAACTCCCACTTGCACTCATAACCATTCAGAACTACATCTAAGACCTAGACTATCTAGATGACGATCAAAGACCTTCTGTGGCAAGGCCTTTGTAAACGGATCAGCAAGATTGTCAGCTGTGGCAATCTTGGTGACAGTCACATCTCCACGTTGAACAATATCTCGGATAAGATGATATTTCCGCTCTACGTGCTTTCCCTTTCCGTGGTTCCTTGGCTCCTTGGACTGAGCCACTGCCCCACTATTATCACAATAAAGCGTAATAGGCGACAGCGACGCTGGTACCACCTCGAGTTCCATAAGGAACTTCTTGAGCCAAACAGCTTCCTTTGCGGCTTCACAAGCAGCCACATACTCAGCTTCTGTAGTTGAGTCTGCAATGCATTTCTGCTTAATGCTCCTCCAACTGACAGCACCACCTCCCAAGGTAAAGAGATGACCGAACGTCGACTTCCTCGAATCTTTATCTGACATAAAGTCCGAGTCAGTGTATCCCACTGGAATTAACTCACTACCACCGTACATAAGCATGTAATCTTTAGTTCTTCTCAAGTACTTAAGAATGTGCTTAACGGCTGTCCAGTGCTCTGGACCCGGATTCGACTGATATCTGCTAACCATGCCAATGGCAAAGCAGATATCTGGTCTAGTGCATAACATCGCATACATGAGACTTCCCACTGCAGAAGCATAGGGAACTCCTGTCATGCGATTCCTCTCCTCCTGTGTCTTTGGACACTGGTCCTTGGAGAACGCTAAACCATGCCTGAAAGGTAACAAACCTTTCTTCGAATTATCCATTGAAAACCTAGTTAGCACCTTATCGATATAACCAGCTTGAGATAATCCCATTATCTTTCGCTTGCGATCCCGAAAGAGCTTTATCCCAAGAATATAGCTCGCCTCTCCTAGATCCTTCATATCGAAAGTACTAGCTAGCCAAACCTTGACCGTTGACAATGCCGCTAACCCCAAAGCATAAAGGTAACTCAGAATAACTCATCATTGACCTAGTCATGTCTAAAAGAGTCCGATTCCTTCTCTCCGCTACACCATTTTGCTGAGGCGTGCCAGGTGCAGTCAACTGTGACAGAATCCCATTCTGTACGAGGTGATCAATAAATTCATTAGAGAGGTACTCGCCACCTCGATCAGATCGAATGGCCTTGATATGTGTGCCCAATTGCTTCTCCACTTCAGCCCTAAACTCTTTGAACTTTTCAAAGGCTTCAGACTTGTGCTGCATTAAGTACACATATCCATACCTAGAGTGGTCATCAGTAAATGTTATGAAATACTCATAACCACCCCTTGCTCTAATATTTATTGGTCCACACACATCAGTATGAACTAATTCCAACAATGCATTGGTTCTTTTGCCCTTTGCAGGAAAGGGCCTTTTGGTCATCTTACCCTCTAAACAAGACTCGCAGACTTCTATTGGTTCGAGAACCAAATCGCCTAAGACCCCTTCTTTGACTAGTCTGCCAATCCTATTTAGATTGATATGACCAAGCCTCATATGCCAAAGCTTTGTTGGATTAGTGGAAGGTCTCTTTCTTTTAGATGGTACAGTTACCACTGAGTTATTAAGTTCCATACAAGAATCTTAAGAAATATTGGGAGTAATCACATATAAACCATTTGATTTAACACCAGAACATATAAAAGAACTATTTCTTTTAATCACAACTTCAGTTCCAAAATGAAAAGAATAACCATTATTCGATAAATTAGAAACTGAAATTAAATTACGTCTCATTGAAGGGACGTAAAGTACATCTGATAAAATCAAAACTTTATTGTCTAGAAATTCTAAAACTACGACTCCTATAGCAACTGCAGAAACGGTTGCGCTAGAACCTAGAGTAAGTACGATTTCCCCATCACTGCACTTCCTGGTTGATCTGAACCCCTGCAATGAATTACAGATATGGTTAGTCGCACCAGAATCAATGCACCAAGTGTTTGAAGTATCCGTTATAAAACTTACTTCAATCACATGTGATTCAATCATACCTTGAACTCTTGTAGCTAAGAATTCTGGACAGTTCCTCTTCCAGTGGCCTTTCTCACCGCATTGGAAACACTTTCCTTTGCCTTGGCCACCCACCTTCCCTTTGCCCTTACCTTTTCCCTTAGATTTTGCAATCTTAGGGACTGGTCCAACACTTGAACCACCAGTGCTAGCCTTCTTCTTCCCTTTCTTTCCTTTCGGCATAGATCGGGAAGAGGAAGCGCTTTTCTCAACGTTTAAAACGCTGCCCCCAGGCTTGATCACCCCTTCCGCTGCCAATAAAGAGCTCATCAATTCGCTCATTGAAAAATCCATTTTATTCATATTATAATTCAGTTTAAATTGAACGAATGATGGCGACAGCGTATTGAGGATCATATCAACTTGGGTCTGTGCATCGATGTTGGCACCTAGGGTCTCCAGCTCATTTAAATAACCAATCATTTTCAAAACATGTTCTTTGACTGGAGTCCCTTCCGACATCTTAGCACTCATTATCTTCTGCATAGCTACCTGTCTGGCAGGCCTGCCATGCTCCCCAAACATCTTTTTCAGGGATTCGATAATGTCACTGGCGGAATTGTTCGACTGGTATTGGTGTTGTAACACATTAGCCATAGAAGCCAATATGTAACAACGAGCCATCCCATTCGACTTTTTCCATTTATCGAACTCGCGTCTAGCAGCAGCCGAAGCATTTGCAGCGGGTTCTTCGGGGCATGGGGTGGTGAGGACATATATGTGATCCTCCGCAGTTAACACGATGTCAAGGTTACGTTTCCATTCAGTGTAGTTGTTTCCAGTTAACTTGTTTTGAGTGAGTATGGTGGCAAGTGGACTAAATGCAGATCCAGACATTATGATTTACTGAAAAAACAAAATAAATATGGATATCAGAATTTGACAGTTTGAAATAAAAGAATCCTTTTAAAACTCTTATTTTAAAACAAAGTCGCCGGAATATCGAAACGAAAGAATAAAGCCTCCGTGTGGTGGTCAATGTTCGATCTTTCGATTTATCATAACTTATCCGCTATGCAACTCTTGCAAAACAAGTTATGACTTCCGAACCTTTTTGATCTCTAAGTTTCTGAATAATGCCCCGTGTGGGATCCCTTATCCATAGCTTAGCTAGTGTGTACCATTAACTAGGATCCAATCACAACCGTCTCAAGTAGCGCCTCCGTATGGTGGTCACCCTCTAACACGTCTGATTGATCCTATCCATAGGAAGTTCACATCTAGTAACCAATGAGCAGTGTACCCTCCGTATGGAATGATCACCCCTGGCGAGGTGACACAGAATACACTACTCATCTTACAATGAACCGTTAATGGAAGATCGTGGGTGTTATTTGATAAGACCCTCTCCCACTAGATTTAGTAAATTAAGGATTTTGCTTTTGAAAAATGTTTCCACACACTACCCATAAACATCCAATGTTTACTAATGTGTTGAAAAACGGTTTTTGAATTTTATTTTAGAAAACTTGTTTTAAGTGCATGCAACAATGTATTATACGCCAATCACAAAACAAGCACATAAAACAAAAACTAAAATGAAATATAGACATTCAAACAATGCCTCTATCTCCCATGGCTCTATCTCCATAGAACCTGCTTTTGGTTTGATCGCCTCCAGCTCCATCTTCATGGACAACGGCTCCTTGCTCCATCTTCATGGATATTCTAATTCTATTACATTGAACCTATGCCTCTTTTGAAGCTTACAATTTATCTAGAAATAGAAAAAAACAACAACAAAATAAAAGGCTAGGGAAACCGGTGCGACTTTCCTTTTCGTAGGATTGAAGTCGCAGCGCCCTTTACATATGCCTTAAAACCAAACCAAACTTAAAACAACACACCAATCTAAAACATTCAAACACAAAAATAAATGCTCTTGGCGCCATGGGAGATAGCGACTAACTTTTGCTGCAAAAGGTTAGTTGAACACACATCCACGCATATATATAACAAAATATAACTATTGGAACCCTTAATTGATTCACACAGTATATAAACTCTTTACATACTGAATTAGAACTCAAAACAGCATCTAACTTCTCTGTCATAGTTCGATCGATCGATCGAAGACCGTTCGATCGATCGAATCTTCGATCGATTGAACACTGTTCAATCGCTTGAACATTCTATTTCACAGAATGATTAAAAATTTTGCAGAATACGTTAAAATTAAACTTTTAATTTCAAAATACTTTTAAAACTGTGAAACAGAAAACCTGACAAAGAGTCTGTCTCGATCGATCGAACTCTATTCGATCGCTCGAACAACAGAAGGTTTCGATCGATCGAAACCTGTTCGATCGCTCGAGTACAGAGCGTTCGATCGATCGAACATTCTTCGATCGATCGAACCCATCTTGCATCCAATGCAATCACAGATTTGTATACTGCTGCGATAACACTGCAGAAACAGATCTGTGACGATGCAGTTTCGAAAGCAGTTCTAAAATCAACATGCAAATCAAAATAGTGTTCCAAAAACGCATCTATAGATCCAAACGAGCGTGGCTCTGATACCAATTGTTGGAAAAACAGGTTTAAATGGAAAGTTTAAACACGCAGCGGAAAAATCAAGTTATGAAACTTTATTGGCATGCCTGGATCTACTACTCGTCAATTCTACAGATACGCACAAGAGGGGACACGAGTTATACCTTAGTGTCTTGAACCCAATTCTGATCTTCAACTTTCAGCAGCCTCCACTAGATGATCTTCACCCTTATGACTCCTGCGGATGCCTGCCAGAAAGACTAGGGTTGGTGGGAACCCTAATGGAGAGGATAGAGAAGGTTTTGGGACTCCAAAACAGTTTCTGCAGCTTCTGACGTTCAAAACGACGAACAACCTTTTCCAGAACGCAGCTGCCCTATTTATAGATTCCCAGAACCGACCTAGACTTCGAGCGATCGAAGTGCCTTCGATCGATCGAACATTCGATCGATCGAACCATCTTCGATCGATCGAACCTTCAGACTTCAATCGATCGAGACATCTTCGATCGATCGAACCTGTCTGGACATCATCCTCAAGCATCTTTCCAAGCATCCTGGCGGAGCTAAGAGTGGGACCTCCTAGGCTCTTTATTGTTGGCTCAGACCAGTTTGTTAATTACCATGACCAAACTCTTTGATCAGCAAACTAACTAACTGGTCAGTTAAAGTTTACTCCACTATAAAACGATAACTGAACTCCAACGCAAAAGAACATATCCGAAGCGATAACTAGACTTGTATGGTGTACTAATGTCCCTCTACCGTCAGCATTCGTAATCATATTCAGGTAATCGGATAACTGTTACTGTCAACCTGAATCATGATTACTTCTTGTATTCCTTGAGTCCCATTCACCTCTCATGATTACCAAACATGTTGATAACTCTTATCAACAAGACTGCAGTACTCAGTAATCGACTTGGTGACATTCTCAAGGGAATGCTTACTCTGAAACAGAGGGTAGATTCTATCTTGACAATGCATGTTCACAACCCTATGAACATGACATACCCAAGATACCCAGGTGTTGATCTTTTATAGACCTCACTGATTGGTAAATCAAAGCAGTCATATCCACAGTCTGTGTTCATAATTGTCTCAAGATTGAGAACACGTACCTTATACAAGTTATGAGTTCCTATTGACTGTTTGACAGCCTTAAGCGTCAATAGGAAACTCAGGTCCGTCAATGCACTATAAGCACTAGCATATCAACTAAGAGCTACACTCTAGTGATTGAGATTAATCACTCCATCCAATGGTAGTTAATCATGCTACAGTGTAGACTTGATGAGGTATCCAGTCTCATCATCCACTGTGACACATTCTAAGTATTAAAGAATAGTAATTCGTATCTCACTTGTGTGCATCTCATACACACACGAATTACTTACTATAATACTTAAGGATTAACAATCATCTCATGAAAAGAACATACACAATAAAATGTAAAGCTGATATCCATATATTAAAATGTCAATGTCTCATACAGAAAGTAATGGTTTGAGGGCACAAACCCAACAAGTGGTTCTTCCTCTTGCACCTTTTTGTGAGGTGGCACGTAAACATTTGGCTGTTGATTATTAGGGGGTTGAGCTTGGTTGTAGTTATTTGCTCTATTTTGATGGAATGGCTGGGACTGCCTATTGTATTGCCCTTGATATTGATTATTGTTATTGTAGGACTGTTGTTGTTGATATTGGTTTTGGGTCCCAGCATTGTTTTTTTAATCAAACCCGGGGTGATTCCATCTATTGTTATTATTTTGCGAATTGTAATTGTTGTAGGAATTCCCCGCCCCCCTATACCCTTGCATGGCATTCATTTCCATGGGGGGTTGTTCTTGAAAATACGGCACATTCGGACAGTATTGAGTAGTGTGTCCCAGCATGTTGCATGTGTCGCATGGTTCTTCAGGCAAAAACTGCCTAGAACTCTCTCCTTTCATTCCCAATTCTTCTGCTTTCTTAGCTAGTTCTTCATACTTATTCATCAGATGGTCCTCACTTTTTAGTTGGTATAAACTTTTCTCTTCTACACAGGAAATCTGTGAGCGTGGGACATCATCTGAATTTGACCACTCGTGGGCGTGCTCAGCTAACCACTCAAAATGAGCTTTAGCTTCTTCCGTGTTTTTACGAAGAAATGGCCCTGAACTCATGGTCTCGACCAATTTCTTAGTTTCACCGTTTAATCCTTCATAAAAGTAGCTGATGGTGTAGACACCCCATTTTGTCGGCTATCGGATTTAGGAGACCCATAGCTTGGTGGTTCGCAATGATCGCAAAAGACTCGAAAGGACTCTCGGAAGTCAGCTCCATCTCTCAGAATGCTCAGAATGACCAAAATGCCCCCGAAAGCCCGAAAACTCCCAGATTTGGTCTCAGAGTTCTGAAAACATGCTATGTCGTAAGAAAAGCGATAAAAAGAGTTTTAAAGAGAAATCAGATGAAATCGTCGGCTCCCAGAGACCCCCGGAAGTCCCGGAAGTTCCCAGAAAGTCCCCGTTGACCGGTTTGACCAAGGTTTGACCAAGGTTTGACCAGGTTTGACCAAATTTGACCGAAATCGTCCGAATTCACCAAAATCTTTTTAAATCATGAGAAAAGTAGTTTCAAAAGAAAATCGAACGAAAACATCGGCTCCCGGGAACTTCCGGAGGTTTCCAGAACTTCCCGGGAATCCCAGGTTTGACCAGTTTGACCGAAATTTGACTTTGGAACCGGGGCGCCGAAACAATTTTCAAATATTTTTCATAGATACTAGAGGTCAATAGCTTTCCAACGGTATATCGCACATAATTCCTGGATTTAAAACGAATTTATTATGAATTTCCAAAGGCGAAAAAGGCGATCAAATCGGCTTTTATCGCGAATACCGCAAAACTTTTCAAAGTGACCTATCCCCGAACTATTTTTTATGTAAAATAGACTCCATTACCTTTCCAACGGTATATCACAATCCCAATTTGGAGTTCGTACGCATTTCCCGTGAATTTCGGACGAAATAGGGCCTTTTCGCGAATACCGGAACATCAGGGGGCCTAAACAGCATTATCCAGACGAAGGGAGGAGCAGTGCCGCCGCGGCACTCTCCCCCAGAACAGTGAGTTTTTGTAATTATTCTTGTGGTCCCATTTTGATTAATTAAAATCCAAAACGACGTAGTTTTATGATTTCAGATGTTTGGAGCCAATGGGAATACTTTCTAAAACCCAAAACCACCCCAAGTTGGCCTATATAAACACCCCATTACTCCTCATTTTGGGGGAGTCAAATGTGAGTTTTGAGAAAGTTTGGGAGAGAAAGTTGTAGAGATAAGGTTAGAGTAGAGAGAAAAGAAGCTTTCTTCTTTGATTTTCAAAACAAAAGTGAGTTCTAACTTTGTTTTTTTACTTCATTACTTCCATTTATTTCAACATTCAATACTCCCAACCACCATTTTAGTGAGCATTCAAGAGAGTGGAAGCTTCTTCCATGTCTAGTGTCAATACATATGAGTGAAACACCAATCCACAAGTCTTATGCTTCATGAATATCATCTATTGATCATCATTTACTTGCTTGTTTATTTATTGTTCATCTCTTCTTATCCCATTTCTTTTTTATTTTCTTTATTTACTTACTAGCTCATCATCATCTAAGTGATGACATGAAGTTTGGGGTGAGTGAATCCTTATGGATAGTAGCTCTTGACCTCAAAAACATGTTTAATAGATGATGATCATAACCTCAATACTTCCAAGGTATTCTTGGAATGTATTGAAGTCATGTTCAAAAAATAAAATAAATCTCTCCAACAATCTTGGAGATTCTTAATGATGAGTTTGATGTTGGTATTCTAAGTGGTCATAATCCTTATTGAGTGTTGAAAATATGTTTTCAAAACATCTATTTCAAAACCCCTCTCAATCCCTCTCATTTGGTTTCAAGAAATAAAACTTTGTTTTCCTCAATATCTCCAAAACAATAACCCAAAACAGTGAGCTGTTCAGATTCAAAGATTTGTTTTGAATTAAATACTCAAGTTATGATGATGAAACCACTTGTAAAACCTTCCAAATACATCATAGTTTGTCCCTAATTTTTCCCATCAATTATAGAAATGTGAAAGTATTTGTTTTGGATGTGAGAAGTTCATATTCATAATCTGCCTCTGTTCTCACAGAATGTTCACCCAACTTCTTGCACTTATTCTGGACATTTTCATCACTGTACATATATCTTTTCTATTTTTTTTATAAAACTTGGGTGTCTTAGGAAACTTTTGGTATATAATGGGTCATTATAAACCTTTTCTTTGATTTATGAAAAATCATACAAAATCAGTCAACAGTGCAGCTTTTGTTTCTGAGTCATGTGCACATTCTGATTTATTTCTTTTAATCTGTGATAGCTATTGATGTTTGGCTTTTTGGGTAGTTTTCTAGACACAATAAGGATGATCTCTGATTTTTCTTACATTTTTCTAGGCACGTTTGACCTCCCATTATAATGTTACAAAGTAATACATGCAGTCTGTCCACTATTCACAGCAAGCACATTTCAACTTTTATTCTTTGATTTGATGCTCATATGCATTCCAAATTAGCTCATATCTTAGGAAGTAGTTCACACTACATTTGTATATATCCCATGTTGATTTAATCCATTCATTCATGCACATTTTAGACTTCTAAGTCATTTTAGAAATCCATGTACACAAAACACACTACAACCTTTGCACATTTTTAGGTTCATACAATACATTCATGCAAGATTTGGAGGTTTTTGTAACTCTCAATCTAAGAAGATTATAAGGAATGAACTTGATCACACGTTCATGCTTCCCCTCGATCTAATCATCCTTTCTCATCCGTCCCGGGGATTGAGGGATCTTCTTTTTCTCAAAGAATAACATGCATCATACTAGCTTGTTAAGCATATTTTGATTTCTTTGTTTATTTGTTTCAAGAATAATTCATGTCCCCTTTAGATTAAGGAAACTTAATTACTTGATACATGATTAGACGATTTTTCCTAGGTTTATTTGTGTGATCTTTCACTTTACATTGCATGATATTTGACTTAGATCTTATGAATGATATCTTACCTTTAGATCTTCCATTTTCAAGTTTCTTATGTGATGTAATATACTATCATAGTATTATTTGTCGAACCAGACATAGTATAAGATGATTATTTGGATGCTAATTGAGGCCCATCGAAAGACGGGGCGAGTTGAGGGTGTTTTAGTCGTGACAAAGGCTCCTTCCTCTCTCGTACCAAAACCCCGAACCAAGTTCTTTGGTTATGAAGGGCCGGTGCCCTTATCCGTTTGGGTGAGTCAAAATTAGGTTTCTTGGTTCCTTAAAGACCAAGTGGCGACTCTGTATCTGTTTTCAACAGACCTTTCAATTTCTTCCCTTGATTCAAATCAATTTCAAAGCAATCTCAAACGAGAGAGAAGTGGTCCGATTCCGCGTGTCCACAGATGGTTCGCCATTTCTCGTACCCGTGATGTGGGCATGAGAGTAGCAAATCCTTGAAACATTCCCAAGTTTGGGTGAATGTTTCATTGCTCTTTTGTTTGTAAGAATTTATTTGTCGTTTAAGCTCGGTGGTCATGCGAGGTGGAAAGAATTTCTTCAGGAAAGCAGTGTTCATCGCATGCCAGGTGTAGATGGAGTTTGGCTTCAAGGTGAGTAACCACGCTTTTGCTTTATCCTTCAGAGTGAAAGGAAATAGCATTAGACGTGTCACGTCTATAGGACAATTCTGTGAGAAAGTTTTACAAACATCCTCAAAGTCCTTGACATGTAGATACGCCTTCTCGCTCTCCATTCCATAAAAAGTAGCAAGAAGTTGAATCATTCCATTGCGAAATTGGAATTCGCCTGCATGAGGTGGAATGAGGATACAAGAAGGCGTAGGCGCATGTTCAGGTGTCATGAGATCGCACAAGGGACGAAGTGAATTGTCGATTGGTACGACCACATTGTCACCATTTTCACTTTGATTATCAGCCATTGAATCGATCGGTGTAACTATGGGGTTAATAGAACTAGATGAATTGGATGAATAGAATGGGTTTCCGTAAATTCCGTCGATGGAATTATTGGACATAAAGGGAAAGACCCTAAGTAGTTTTTTAATCTAAAGAACAAAAGAAAAAGGAAAAACAGAAAGAGATAAGGATAGATTGAGGTAATCGAAGCGTTATCTTGTCGCCTTCCCCTGCAACGGCGCCAAAAACTTGACACGAGAATTTTTCTATGTGCGCTTGTGTGCTATACCCAAGTGTAGGTAATCGTGCAAGTAGTAGTCTGGTTAAGTCCAGGTTGATCCCACAGGAAAGGTGTTAAACTAATTACTTAGATTAATCTCAAAAAGGGAAAATAAAAATCAATTTTTTAACAGAATGCAGAACACAAAGTCCCACAATTTATCAACTACTAAAGATAAGACAATTAAACTAAATTAAACTAATTACCAACTAATTAATTAAAGCAATGATTTAAAAAGTGTTTTTCTTACTAAAAGGAAATTTTGGGATTACACAAATCCACCGCGACCTAGCCATCTACCATACAGTTACGTTGAAGCTCAATGGAGTACACTCTCTACAGTATTCCGTATTTCTCTTAGGATAAATAATCTATAGTCCTTTCATGACCGGGACTATATCATCACAATTAAGTTTGAAATACATGAAAGCGGTTTAAAATAATAGTTTAGACTCTCACCTACAATGGTGTTAGCATTGAGGGTGGTTTGTAAAATATATTGAAGAAAAATGCCTCAAGGCTTAAAGTTTACAGACTGTTTTGACAAACTGAGCATTTGGGGACAATTTGATAACAAATCAGTAAAGCAGAAAGTCTAGGAATACTGCATAGAATGTCCTCAAGAATCAGAAGGTTCGATCGATTGACGCGCTTTCGATCGATCGGACTTCTTCATCCCTCGATCGCTCGAACTGACTTCGATCGCTCGACTGTATCGCTGTTTTGATCGATCAAGATTTTTCGATCGATCGAACACAGGAATTATTCTGTTGCATGGCAGAGGCTTGAGATCACGGTTTCATCGTGATCTCCCAACCTGGGGACTACTCGGACATCATCTGAAGTGTCTCAGATTCGTTTTTAACGTAAAGTTCCATCAAAGGTGTGTTTGTTTGTGATTTTTACAACTAACCTATGAAAATTAATTATATAGCTATAACTAACATGCAAGACTACGAAATAATAGATTAAACTTCTATAAACTAAGTGCAGAACGTAATTAAAGTAACCTGGAAACGAAAGCTTATATTGAACCAAGAAGAATCCAACAAATAATGTATATCCTTGATGAAAACCTACAAAAAATAACAAAGTAAAGCTCTCTACTCTCTATAAACTGATGAAAATGAAAGTGGGCGTCCTTATGGACGTACATAATACGAGTATATATACTTAAGACCTAATGCTAGGGTTAAAAACCCGCTTCTGCTATGTGCGCGTAAAATCTGATAAAAGCCATGTTCGATCAATCGAACATCTTTCGATCGATTGAACTTCCGGAGTCTTCGAGCACTTGAACTTATATCGATCGATCGAACCTTCGATCGATCGAATGGTCCTCAATCGATCGAGGTTCACTTTTCATCATTTACTTGTCTTCATTAGAATTCAGCACTCCCTTTTATTTTTCTCATCTAATTCTTTACACAGCAACAGTAATCTGCACAAACTACAGCTAAAAAAAACAACTTATCATAGTTTAATCAAATTGTGTACAAACTAGCATTGTAATTCAAATTGCAGATAAATGAAGGAATTGTGAAATAATTTAATACATTTTCTTCTTTTAGCGCGGTTGTATTTTACAAATACCCCCGCTTGTCACTTGTAGTTTGGAGTTTTGACAATATGAATTTGGCTAAAAAAATCAGCATGTGCGAGTGGAGATGAAAAAAATCCCGTGTTTTTTTTACATTAGTGAAAGGGAAGTTGATGATCATTTTTGGATTTTCTCTTGATTGTTCGCTGGTTTTGATAGTTTTGTGCAGTGATGGGAAAAAATTCATATCTCTCTGCTCGGACTTCTGATTGACCTCAAATTTATGTTCACGCGTCGCTAACTCGTCAATCTATATTTTCTATTTCTAGACCAACTTTAAAATTTGAAGTCTAAAATGACAAAAATGCCTTTTTCACAGTTGCTCCTGTTGTTCGTTGCTCTTTTTACTTTATTTTTTATTTATATTTTTTTTTCCTTTTATTGTGTTATTTCAACTTCATTTTCACCTTAGCATATAAAATATATGAAAGCACATAATTACACACATTTGAGTGACATCATCATTAAATCATATTAATTTCAAAATGCATGTAAAACTAGGGATTTGGGGATTAAATGAGCAATATATCTATTATATTAGCACATGAATATGCAATATTCATTGCTTATCATAGTTTCCTCAAGAACAAGATGTTGTAGTCCACAAAACAACGGTGTGTTGGACATAAACTTATTTTTCGGATAACGTATGCATATGTGCTTCGATCTTAAATTTAGTTACTGTCTATTAAAGTTTCTTATCCATAGTTTCCAATACAAGAAAGGTGGAGGAATGCTCCTCAACCTCCGTTTTTCCCAACCTTTCCACAACTTAAATCTAAAAATTCCTCGTTTTATTTAGTTTAACCTTAATCGTAATTTCAATTCAAGTTTTAGTGTAATTGTGTCCCAAAACCATCATCCTTTCTTTACCTTTATTTTTATTTCTTTCTTTCGTGCGTTGTAATTAGTGAGTAAAACTTCCCAAACGGAGTTGTAATCCAATCCCTGCGGAATCGAAATCCTACTTCCAAAATACTACATTTTTAATAGGGTTAACAAAGAACTTAGTTTTGATTGAATCAGTCCTATCAGATCAAAAATTAAAAACACCCAAATTCAGGATCTAGAATGAAAAGCACAAACTGTGAGCACACTCTAATAAAAAACCCCAACTAACCCCTTTATTTCCCCAATCCACGCCAGGAGGGCAGAATTACAAGCTCCTAACCAAAACTATGCTTGGATATATGTGTGTATATGTATGTATGAGTGTATATCCATATATATATATGCATATGCTCTAACATTTGTAGAGATCTTCAAATGTGTCTCTTCCTTTTGAAAAAAAAAAAGAAAATTTAATAATCGTTGCCAAGAAGTGGGGGGTGGGTGGGAGGGTCTATCTCGACATGTGCTTTCCTTTGGGTTTTCTTCTAAATTATGGAGTGCTTCTTACTCCTTTCGGGGTGTGTTTTGGCGTGCGCATTCTTTCGTGTTGGGGGTTTCATGTCGCGTGTGTTTACATGATTTTTGAATACAGCTGTGGGGAGTAACAAGCAAGAATTTGTTATGTTTTTCACAACAAGCTGTGTTTTGTCCATTGCCTTTTTTCATCTTCATTAAAGTCATTTTGCAGTGCTGGGGATATAGCACAATGCTTACTGTGGAATCATTGTTTGGTCTTGTCCTAAAAGATCATAATATGCCGAGCAGATGGTTATTACGCGAAGGGGATAATCTGATGGACGTTCTGATGGAGGTTCACATAGAATTTGTCCCGTCTTTCACAGATTGGTACCAATTATGGGATGAGTTATTTAAACGGCTTCAAGATGAGTTTGGGGCTGACTTAATATATATTCTGTTTGGGTTTCTGGTTTGGGAGTGGTATTGTTACGGGAGGGTGCTAAGTTGGAAGGATCTATCAAGCTTTTACCATCTGCTGGATTTTCATAGCAGTGAGTGTGGGTTTATTGGTTTTTGCATGCGGGTAGAGGTTATGTTAAAGTATGTTATATTTCATTTATCTGCAGTCTGGTGCTAAGTTGGTTGTGCTGTTAGGGCGGTTTGATTAAGAAGTGTTTGAAGATGTTTGTTGCTGTCAAAATTGTGTCGGTGTTGTCAAGATTCCACAGCTGCTATTGCCAAATTGGTGTTGAATCTCTTTGGATTTTAGCCCTCATGATAAGGAATGAAAAAGATCATGGGTTAAGCACTATTTATTTTGTAAGGGAGGAAGTAAATTAGGGTAGGAGGGAGAGCTAATGCCTATATACATTGAGATTGTTAGGCTGTCTATTTGACTGCTCTTTTAATTTATCACTATGGGATCTTTGGGCTATTTTTTGGTTACTGATGCTTGGATTCGGTTAGTATCAAGTGGTAGGGGCTCTAGATTGTAGATGTAATAGGCTGAGCTTGGTGTACCCTTGTCCTTGGTGGTCTCATTCATAAAACTTGATTGCTATTTCAAAAAAAAAAAACTATGCCCATGGGATTGTCAAATTATTTTCGTGGGTTATGTTCTAAAATTTGGCCAGAATGGATCAAGGGATTGCTGTGTTCGAATTTGATCTAGGCGAACAGTGATGACGTCTTCTTTCGGGCAGTGGTTTACAAGGAATATGACAAGATTGAACCTTTCAGTGTAGAGGCTTTTGGTGTGCGAATGTATTCCTCTTACAAAATGTTATTGAGTGCTGGTCTTGATTGTATTCAAATGGGTGCATTGATATGTATGTCTCGAATGGAATCATATGCTGATCTCTTGAGTCTTGGTCAAGATTTAAAGTAGTTGGGGTCTCTGTCTGAGATGCTGATTGAAGCTGATATGGGTGTCAATGATTGATGCATATTTTAAGAATGAGTTGGTTTCTTTATGCTAATGTTAGTATTCCTTTTGGGGCTATCCTTGTGTTGAATTTTTCTTTTTCATCAAATGTCTTTTCTGGGTTTTTCAAGGTTGTTTCTGGGTGGGTTGCTATAGTAGGTATCTTTTGTTTTGTTTGGGGTTTTTGGGGTTGAATCTGATTAGTTCTTTCTGTAATTGGGTGGTAGTGTTCTATCATGTTTGGGGTTTTGGGGATGGATATGCTAAATACTCAATGTAATTGGATGATTTCTCTTTTATGGCTTTTTTGGCTCCTTGATAAAATTGATCAGCTGTTTAAACAAAAACAATTGTAGAGCATCGATCTGTATTTTTTGAACGGTATTGGTACAGCATATAAATATACATACAAATATGAAGATTTGACTACAATGTATATATGAACACACACATAGTATATACGAAAATTTGAGAAGATTAATTAGTTAAGAGTTATAAATATACTCTCAAATATTTTGTAGAGATAGGTGTTGATAGTAATTTGTCTTCAACAATTTTTCATTTTTTTGCTAGAAACATTATTTGTCCTTACTTGTTATTTTATGTAGGGGTATAATAACAATGTCAAAAAGTCATTCAAAGGTGGGTACAGAGAATAGATTAATGGTTGAGTTATATGTTTAAATATTGGAAAAATATTTTATAGGAATGGGTGTACAAAGTTGTTTTGTTTGGAGCATTGCTATTAATTTATTTTTGCATGTCATTTTGTGCTAGGGCATAATAGTAACGACAAAAATTTATTAAAATGTGGATATAGAGAATAAAGTATAGGTGGATGTATCAATGTAGAGGACCTAGAGCAAAGTACTGGAATACCATTGCTGTAAAATCACTTTAATACCCCCACTTACGGAAAGGTTTATTATCCATTTTAAAAATTACCACAAGGCTGTTCGACTACCTTAAGATACATTAACATAGCAAGAGCATGTACATATGTATACATATACAAAGACACACATTTGTTAATTACATGCTTATTGTCATGATCAAGTATTGTTGTCTTCTTCATCTTTGATCCTCATGTGCTCTAAATATGACTTTCCACTGAGCTTGCGAGAGAAATAACCTTTGACATACTTTTCCATCCCAATCCTTTTAAACAATGGAGGGTTTTGTGGGTTTATAAGGCTCGGTGAGGGTCCAACCTCCACTTCGAACTTGGGATTGAAAAACATGGCTATGGAGTGTGAATATATTAAATAATCAAGAAAACAACAAAGGGAAAAGAGAAAAGAGAGTTAGCGTTTCTCATAGCACAAAAATTGAATGAATGAATACAATAGAAAAGAAGAGACAATAATAGTATATCTAGGTATACAGTATTACCCTAATAGAAAGTAAAAGACTAAACTACCCTAAAGCTAATAAAATTAATAATTCTAATAGCTAACTCTAATACCCTCCCCCCCCCCCCCCCCCTTAAACTTACGATGCTGCAGCAAGAAGCATAGAGAGTTTGCCAACTAAACAACGAAAACGCTGAATCGGATGTGACTTTGTAAACAAATCAGCAATATGTGCGGAAGAAGAAACATAAGGCAAAGTGATAGTTCCATATCTACACCATATGGCCTCATTACTAACGGATATTTCCGTTGAAAAAAACATTACTAACGGATATATCCGTTAGTATTTTAGCGTTAGTAATATTACTAACGGATTTACTATCCGTTAGTAAAATTAATTTTACTAACGGATATATCCGTTAGTAAATCCGTTAGTAAATGAAGGGATTACTAACGGATATATCCGTTAGTAAACTACGTACTAACGGTTTTTTTCATCCAAGATTTATATTGAATACTAACAGGTTGTCAACTATTACTAACGGATATATCCGTTAGTAATTGTCCAAAAAATTTAAAAAATATTAGCGGATTTATCCGTTAGTAAAATGCGTAAACCTTAAAAAAAATATTTATTTATATGCTTCCTAATTTTTTTTTCACCTAATTAACAAGCATATTAATCTATACCAAACACCAAAAAAAATAACAAGATTAATCTATATCCACCCCTAACTAACATCTTTATACCCAAAACAAAAATAATACATAATAATCATAAGTAAAGAGTTCATACATATCTAACAAAGTCAGAAATTTAAAGAGTTCATACTTAGTTAATTTCAAGTAGATCCAATCAAAGCTTTTGACTCAAGGATGAACACAAGATCCATGACCATTAAAAGAATAATTACAACTTGCTATGTTTAACATCTCCATTTGCTAGCTTTGAAGATTTTGAGTCCCAGAATGACTTCAACAACTCATCAAAGCAGGGGTTCTGAGCTCTTCAATGGATGCAATGCTCGGTAGATTGAACGACCTCTTTATTGGCATCGAGGATGACGGTTGATCCACCTGTTCATGATTAAAACAAAAATATTGGGAAGTTGCTGAGAATTGGGAAACTTGCCACCCCTATTTTATTTGAATAAATCAACTTGCTCCATAAAGTTAATATTTTTTCTATCGTCGAGACTGCCCATGCCTAAAGTCTAGACCACCAATAAAAGTCTTTTTCTATCGAAGCAGTTGATTTATTTTTCACAATGATTTCGAGGAGGTTCAAAACATTTTCGAGGTTAAGAAAACCTTAGAGATCGAAATTAGCCAAAAGATTAAAAAAAAAAAAAAAAAACTTATGCCTGGATCTCGGTAAACTGCAATTCAACCATTAAGGCTTGTAATGTGACAAACCCAAAATACACTTGAACATAATTATGTAGATTGACTTACTGTACCATACTTGTGACAATTTATTCAATGCAAATAGGACACGATGATTGTACGCTGAACCAAGTGGTATTATCTAATTTAGGAAGATTCCATACGATGATTGTGGTTGGTGGGGCCAACATAGGAATCTAATTAACTTTATGTTTTTACAAGAAGGCACTATAAAGTTTTGAATATTGAACTTCTACTCCACTAAAACAGTTTTGAATATTGATTGAACTTTTACCTGATAATAACGGCCATTATAAAGGTAATAGCAGGGAGGACATTGACTGTGGCAGCTGCAATGTTGCTGACGTGTACTTCATCCCCAACACGTACAAGTTCTGATCAATCACTGGCCTGTTAATCAAACGGTGGAAAACAATTTACTCATGTGTCATCGATCACTCCTTATTGCACACTAAAACTTTGACACTTGCAAATGAATATATAACAAAATGCATGGTTGTGATTAAATTAAGAATTTATTAGAATTATTTCGAGTAAACAAATTTCATTACTGCTACAAATATTGATGTCCGTACGTACTAGGTTACTACTATCTCTCTCTCATTTTTTTTTCTTTTAAAAAACCTAAAGTGAGTATACTAGCTAGTAGTATTATCACTTTTAAAGTTTTATGGACAAAGCAGCTTTAGGATTATGGGTCTGTTTTGGGCAAGCCTTAGCTTAGATTTGCCTTGATTTCAAATGTGAATAAACAAAAGCCTTGTTGTTTGAACATTTTACACACATAGAAGTGTATATATCACACATACATACATACACATACACACACATGGGTTCTTTTAGAGAATTACTCTAATAAACCAAGCACCATTATCTTTAGGAATATCGAGACTGTCATCTTTGGCCTCATTTTCCTGTCACAATTAACAATACAAATTTAGTCTAGCTCAATTAATTACGTACACCCGATCGATAAAGAAAATCATAAACTTAATAAAAAAATTAAGAAATTACGTACAAGAAGTGTAATTCTACAGTTACACTGAGCAGAGATTAGGTTTGTGTTATCATATTGATCTGTACTTCAGAAAGAATACCTTGTGTCCTAATAACCCATGTCTTTTATGGAAAATGTAAAGAGAAACTTCAGAGAACAAAATTGAGGATATTCATATTCCATTGCTTACTAAGATATGTACTCCACCAACCACTCCAGGCTCTGTCAAAAAAATGCACAAACTATTAGGACCTTCTCAACTAATTTGAAAACATCTACATAATTTATTTTTCGTAGATGGTCCAACAAATCGAAAAGTTTCTTGCAGAACTAAAAAAATTACAACGTTAAAAATTAAAAAAGTATAATAGGTTCTAGTTCTTACCTTGATGCATCCAGGTGAATCATCATCTTTTGTCCCGCCATGAGTCTACAAACACAAATCATGAAATCGGTAAATTAAAACTCAAAAGCATTTCTCAATTCTGATTTCTATTAGATGGAAAATAGGGTGTAGTTTAGATATCACATAGATGCAGAATGGCAATAAATTGCAGTAAGATAAATAGTATACGAGATAGAAGTATAGGTTGCCACAACTGCTACATAAATCTGTAAAAGATATAATAAAATGCGATACGAGAAAATGATTAAGACCCTACAAATGTGTCATAATATGTAAGCATATAGGTAATTGATGGCCTTGATCATGAAATCGGAAAATTCAGTCTTACAAGCATTTGTCTTTGTGAACTCAATTTGATGTCAAATAAGGCTTCGTAGCATTGATTTATATAACTTATGGAACAGAATTAATAATTTATTCACAGTATGTACAGATTGCCAATAATACTACTAGAAACTGTAAAGTACACCAGTAATTTTGAGACCATATGACATCTTGTCAACGATTAACAGTAAGAACTAGCATTCTTATTCAACCGAAAACTCAAAAGAAGATAACAGTTACAGTTTAATGGAAACAAATATGCAGTATTTAAGCACAAAAGATACAAGTAAATGAATGAGACCATGCAACTATGTCATAACGACATATGTATATAGGTAATGCCCAAATTGAACTAATCTAGAGAAGACTAAAGTCAATATCTGAAACAGATCAAGGATATTATATATACTGATATAGTGATATATATATATATATATATGTATACCTCCAAGACCCGGTGGCAGGACATGTCTTGATTTGCGGCTAGAGAAGCAAGAATGACAAGTCTAGCTGCCACGGTTGAGGGCCAGTAACAGAGCTGCCCATGGCCTAGCATTGCTACCACAGCCAAGTATTTGGAAGTCTTTTCCACCTCTTCATTAGCTCTTGCAGCTTTCAGGTAAAACCTATTTCAATTTTAGGAATAGCAATGATTAGTTTATTATATGAACTCTGCCTCGAGATTCAAACAAAACAGATGACTGATTAAAAAGCAGACTTGTTATGTCTGTTTAAATTGGTTAACTAAAACAGATGACTGATTAAATTGGTTAGCTAAAACAGCACCAGTAGTCTCAGAGAGATACTACACTATCCATGCTAAAGTGATGTCACAATCAAGTAACACAATCAGTAAGGATTTTTCAACTAGTAAGTATGACAACAAATGGAGTCATTTAGAACTCGTTTGGGATCTCTGTCGGAATAAGAGATTTTTCTAAAAAAAATTTATTTGTTTCCCTACAGTGATTTCTGAAAATGTTGTTTAGAGCGTGTGGTATCACAATGGGAATTAAAAACAAATTCTAGACAAGAATGTTTGGTAATCTAGCCGAAAAATCTGTAATTAACCCTATTTTCTAGTAATTGAGATACATGATTTTAATCCTCAAGGCAACTTACTGGAGCACAGTTTTGTAACTCTATATTCTGGGGCTAAACAGGCAGAGCTCAACATGACAAATTTGACAACCTAAAATGAGCTGCCAATCTCAGCAAGATAACTGGAAATTTTATTAATTTTTCATCTCTGAAATTTGGATCCTTTTATTCACATCCATTACTAATGGATAGAAATTTACACCAAAATCTAGGTTGCAGAGTATAGTAACTTTTGGAACAGATATCTCCCAAGAAAAAGAGAAACAACTTGTAAACGAAGCAACCGCTGAATAAACAGACAATCTTCCTATTTTTCTGCAGCTGACAGATCAGAACGCACACTAAAATCATTCAATAGACAATGTTGGTGAACTTGTTCTGCAGCTGACAGATCAGATGGAATATTGCACGTAGAAAATAGAAAAGGGTATGAGATGCGAAAAACTCCTTTTTTAGCACCAATATAGTGACATAATGCAGTTTTAGCAGGAAATATAGATCCAAAATGGTGTCTAAGTGGAACTTTAGAAAGGAATATAGGGTGCTTTTCCGCTCCCCTACCTTTCTCAATAGTCAGATCATCGCATGAGCCGACAGTCCGTCTATTAGTCTAACAGAAGTAGATAGTTGGAAAAGTTGAGGTACTAAAGTGACACAGCAGCTAAACTACAAGTGGTGAAAAGTGTAATTCACTCAAAACTTAAATAGATGACCATAAAATACATGAAGCATAGGTTTTTTTGTTTTTTCTGTTTATTTTTTTTTTCACGTACATAGTACGGAAATTCAACCACCTAATAGAATTTATACGGAAATTCAAACAGTAAAGAACAAAAAGACTATGAAGGACAAAATCTTGAGCTGACCTCTTCATATTTGCAAAAAGTTCTTGAAGAAGCTATTTGCTTAGTGTAGAAATAGTCATCAAACGAGGCCAAAGAAAACCACTGGCAGCCAATAGAAGGCACCTGCACCAATACAATGCTTGAGATTCATATTCAGGGACATATCATTCAGTTCTTAAACAGAACTCAAAGTTCCATCCCAATTTCGACTTTGAGTACCAGATATTCCATGTACCTTATCTACAAAAAGAATAAAACACCACGACAATTTGGTTACTTAGTCAAGTTGGCATGCATTCATATAGTTAAAAAAAAATTGTCTCTGTATGTATGAGATGGGTTCACGAGTGATATTGGATATTAGAACTTGGCCTACAAAGTAATTAAGGTTGTTCCTATTAGAAACCAAACATAATTTTTTTGCAAATCACATTTCTCTTTGATTTAGCAATCTATCCTTAATGGTAATGGCCCTGTATCTGTTTTTATCAAAATCTAAATAGGCACTGTCAAAGGGTCTTCAAAAGGTCATTTCTTTACACTGTAGATCCCACTTCAATACATATAAGCATATTCTTCTTAACCAAACACTATAAAAATGAGAAGAGAGTTTACGTCCCAATATGAAAATTTAAATAAAAAAATCAATAATTACGCTGCAAGCATTTTATGTCAAAAGAAGCACAAAAAGTGTGTAATTTCACCCATCAATTTTGGATACTCCATATAAGTTCAATGAACTTCCTTGTAAAGGAAAATCAATGCCATAGTTTTTATTAAGACAAATATATGTACAAAATTATTGTTCAAAAGGAGAAACAACAAATTCATTACAGGTAAAGAAGTTCCAGTACCAACAAGAATAGCTTTTAACAACTTCCTTCTAAGCTTATAACTACATTACAGTTATACAACAAGCCCCTGCAACCACTAGTTGCCAATCAAAATCATAGGGAATAGAGTAAAGGTTCTACCCAATTGGACAGGAAAAGAAGTTGGATCAGCCCTCATGAATATGAATGAGATCATTCACAATTTATAAAATATTTTAATTTACAAAATAATCAACTTGAATTTAAGGGGAACCACAAATTGCAATCACGAAATGTAAGGGGAACCACAAATGAAAGCCCAATCGCAATTCTCAAATGGAGCCTAAGCTGGAATGCTAGAGCCTAGAGCTTTCAGAAGACCGTGGGTATTTGGTAACAATTACTTCACACAAGGTTGTACAATTGAATTGGCCCACAATATTCACACAAGTAATGAATGGTTGCCTTGTTTAAGAATGGTTTGTTAGCATCAAATTTAATACATGTATGGATAGATATGCATATATATCATATATTGATGTGAATAAGAAATTCATTTTTGGTTGTGACTCACCTCAACTTGATTCTGCAAGGACTTAGATCTGCAATTTGAATTGTCAAGTTGCTGGAAATTTCACAGTCAGTCCCTTTTTACAAGCACACTGTATTACATAGGTAATCACTTTTTACATGCCAAAGTTGTGTTTTGAGCAATGAGTAATACTACAAAAAGTCAAATACGGCACATACATAAATGTGATTTAACAAAAAAAAGTGTTAGTCTAATTTACTTCTTTTTTTTTAATGAAAAAAAAAGTTATATACAATGTTTACTCCTTTTTTAAATGAAAAAACATTCGATTGTATCGTCATGCGCTTCAGATTATTGGGGCCATCTCAAACTTCGATGTAATTTAATCTTAAACTAGGCATTAGGCATCCTATCACCAAAAAAAAAAGAAAAAGAAAAAAAGAAGGCACTAGTCATCATGACAGAAATCGCCAAATGCAAACAATGGGCAGTATTGGCTTCCCTTATATATGATCCTACCCATGTAAATTTGTTCAGAACCAAACAATGCTTCAAGAAAATGTTATTGTTGTGGACTATTTGACTTCACATGCACATAACATGTGTACTTTCTAAAGTCGGGACTCAAAAAAATTTTACATTGCTGAAAATGACAGCAAAAAAACACTAACTTTGGCTTCATTTACAAACATATTCTACAGATAGGCTGTTTATGTAGCCAACCTAGCAATCTCAAGTAGTATATTAAGATATTCTGCAGAATGTATGGAAGGCTCTCCGTAGAGCCCTAGTTAATAGTATTAACTACAATTTGGGACTGCAAAATTTTGAAACATACCCTACCTAAGCAAACCGTACAATTTGGGACTGCAAAATTTTGAAACATACCCTACAATTTGGGACTTCAAAATCCTTGGTCCCTATTTTCAAAGGAATCCTTCCCTACCTAAGCAAAATTTTGAAACATATTAGTTAGGTTAGAGATAGTGATGTGGAATCCCCATTTCATTCAATATTTACTCCTACGCTACACCCCTTCCCCTCCCAAGAGAAAAGAAACACATATCCAATTGTAGACTTCATTTTAGGTGTACCAATTGACCCTCTACCATATACCAATCAATGCTTTAACACCACCAAGGTCAAGGGCTCTAAGGTTGGTATCAAAACCAAGTATATGTGGATATTCGTTGTGTTTTTTTTTGTTGGCGACTCATGTATCGGAATAAAAGATTACAATTTTTAGACTGGCAGTGACTTGAGCTTGCATTTATTCAATTAACTGTCCCCTAACAAACACTGACTCCAATATAGATAATCATAACCATATATTTACTGTTGATTATGGAACATAAAAATGCATATATACAAGAACCTATGTGAGACTTCAATCCAGAATTTATGTTCATTTTTATCTCATACTTAGGTGGGGAAAGGGTTGAAGGGGAAGCAGATATAACAACCTTCTCTCACAAGATTTAATTTCTTTCAAATGCAAAGCCAATTTTTACACCTTGAAAAATTACCGCACTCATAAGTAATTGTTTCACAGTCAGTCCCTTATTTTGGTTACAATTAGAGGCTAGATGACCAATGCTTAGCTTCAATTCAGTCAGGGGGGTTGAACCCACACCCTTGGTGCATTGGAGGGACTTTAAAGCCAACACCCTTACAACAATATCTTTCTAAATGGAACCATTAAAAATCATTAACTTCATAGTTAGCATCCTAATGAACGTATGAGTGCAGTCATTGCGTTAAAGGCACCCAATTAAAAATCGTTAATCATATCAAACTTCTACTAGGCCTAGGTCTTGACACCAAGTGAGTTGAATAGTATGAAAATTTTGTAAAATTACAAATTTACTGCTCAAATTTCTTTGCACTTTGTGACAAGGTATACTACCATGGTCTCTTTTTAAAGTTATCTACCTTGTTTGTGTAATTGTGCCAGTGGCTAGCATAATTGCTCATTCAAACTCTTCCCAATTGATAAAATCTTATTTCTAGCATAAATATTCAAAGTAACATACTAGTACACAAAATAAAATCAAAAATCAAAAATCAAACTCACAGGAAAACATTACTATAAAATTCCAAACTCATAACTAAGTCAATCTAGCAAAAAGTAAAACTAAAATTATTAGATTGCTTAACTAATTAAAGTAAAATAGTGATGAACAAATACAATTTTAATGCCTTCAACGGAATTCAAAATTTCTGATTCAATCCACTCCGAATATAATTTCTAATCAGAATTTAATAATCTGTGTATAACTTAGATATGGAGTCGTAGCCGTCATTTGTAACATTTGTTTCAGGGACCTCTTGATTATGCATGTTCATCAACCAAAATTCACACACTAAATCTGAACTCCAAGATTACCAATTTATTAATGAACAGAGAAGGAAAAAAAACAAAAAAAAAAGTTATGAATTGAGCAAAATTGAGTTTACTATCAGAACATCAAACCCTACTGCAACAGTAAAAAAAATACCATCATCAAAATCCCAAATACCAAACCCATACCATACCCACCAATATAACATGCATATATCAAAAATGGATCTAAAGAATCAAATACCTTGTGATGCCTTCTGCGAGCACAATTTCTTCGATCTTTGACTTCCGAGCACTAACTAGGAGTTGCCTGAAATTTCAATAACTAGTTATTAGACCAAAACAAGCCAATCGTATCCGCTTGTACATCAGCTATTAGACCAAAATATTGTACCTACGGTTCAGAAGAACGAAGAAGGAAAAGAAAAAGGAGGAGGAGGAGGAGAAGAAGGATTCGAATCGTTGGGTGATCAGAATCGTGTACCTACACAAGAAGGACCGGCGAAAGGGAAAGGGAGAAGGACCTGCGAGCGACGACGGGCCGGTGAGGGGGCAGATCGCCTCTGTCTCTCTCTCTCTCTCTCTCTCTCTCTCTGCGTGAGTGTTTTTGGGGGTTTGGGGAAAGGATTAGGGCAAGGCAACTTTTTGTTTTACTTTTATTTTTATTTTTCTTTTTTTTCTTCTTTTTTGTATTATTTATATTTAATTTCGACATAAAACATTTCTAACGGATATATCCGTTAGTATTTTTTTTAAAACCGTTAAAAAATATATAAGTCTATCTGAAGGGTTATTACTAACGGATTATCCTCATTTCTAACGGATATATCCGTTAGAAATTACTAACGGATATATCCGTTAGAAAGCTTAAAACATGTCCGTTAGAAATTAGTCCATATGGTGTAGTATTCTTAAGGTGATGACGAGTAATGAGACAATCAATCTCTATATGCTTGGTTCTTTCATGGAAAACTGAATTATGAGCTGAATAGCACTTTTATTATCACAATACATAGGTGAAGGGCAAGGAAAGGAGACACCCATATCTGTAAGTAGTCGGTATAACCAAATAATCACACGTGTAGTCAAAGCCATAGCACAATACTCAGCTTCTGTGGAAGACAGAGCAACAACATCTTGCTTCTTGCTCTTCCAAGAAATGAGAGAATCACTCAAAAATATGAAATATCCAGTAACAGACTTGCGATCTGTAGGATCACCGGCCCAATCAGCATCAGAGTATGCACGCAGCTCCAAGGAAGAAGATGACGAAAGTAAAAGACTTTGAAACCGAGTGCCTCTCAAGTACCTCAAAATACGATGAACAGTAGCCCAATGAACTGTAGTAGGGGAAGTAACAAACTGACTAACAACATGAACAGCATGAGCAATATCCGGACAAGTAACAATAAGGTAAACTAAGCTACCAACAATAGTGCGATATAAGGTAGGATCAGGCAAAGGAACACCATCAGAAGGACAATGAAGAACATTAAGCTCCAAAGGGGTATCAACAATCTTATTATCAGTGAGGCGAGCACGCTCAAGAATGTCACCTGTATACTTAGACTGAGAAAGAAGATAACCTTTTGGAGAAAAGGCCACTTCAATCCCCAAAAAATAACGTAGTGGACCTAAGTCCTTCATTTCAAAACAACGAGCTAATTCAGACTTCAACACTGCAATCCCATTAACATCATCACCAGTAATAATCATGTCATCAACATACAAAGAAAGCATAATACGACCAGTAGTGGTACACCTGATAAAGAAAGCTGAATCATACTCACTCGAGGAAAACTCAAATGCGGTAATCATAGTGGAAAACTTCTCAAACCAAGCTCGAGGGGCTTGTTTAAGACCATATAAGACTTTCTTAAGCCTGCGAACTTCACCAGGGTCATGATGAACACCCGGAGGAGGAACCATATAAACCTCCTCTTGGAGGTCTCCATTCAAGAAAGCATTTTTAACACCCATCTGAGTTATATGCCATTGACGAACAGAAGCAACTGTAATAATAGCACGAACAGTAGTCCTTTTAGCAACAGGAGCAAAATTATCCTCGTAATCCATACCATATTGCTGGAAAAAAATCCTTGGCAATCAATCTTGCTTTGTACCTCTCAACAGACCCATCTGACTTGGTTTTGATTTTATAAACCCAACAAGAACCAATAGTGCTCTTACCAGAAGGTAAGGTAACAAAACTCCAAGTGTCTGTCTTATATAATGCAGAGAGTTCCTCTATCATAGCCTGCTACCAAAGAGGATCAAGAGCTGTCTCTTTATAGGACAGAGGCTCAGAGAGATCATGACTGAAGTTAAAAAGGAAGCAAAAGAATCCGAATAACAAGAATAAACAAAATCAGGTGATTGAGTGGACTTGCGAGTGCGATCAGGATAGCGAGGAGGTTCCATAACCTCAGCAGGTGCTTGGGTGGCCTCTGGAAGGGAGGTAACATCAGGTGGCAAGGTATCAGTATCAGCAGAAGTAGAACCATGAGGTAAGACAATATCAGTGGTGCATGGGGCTCGAGAGGGCACACTATCAGTATCATCAGAGAATGGGTCAAGATGGATGAGATCAGATTTAGTCAACTCATGATGATTTTATCAGGAATAGAAAAGAAGGGTATGTGCTCGAGAAACACAACATGGCGAGAGACATATAGTTTCTTTGTAACTGGGTCAAAGCAATGATATCACTTTTGACCCTCACCATAACCTAGAAAAACACAAATACCAGACTTTGGTGATAATTTAGTATGCTCTACACGAGGTCGAAGGACAAAACAAGTACAACCAAACACCTTTAAAGAAGAATAATCAAGAGCATGCCCATACAATTTTTCAAAAGGTGACAGACCTGAGCAGTGAGAGGACAAAATTTTATTAATTAGATTGACAGCAATAAGGACAGCCTCTCCCAAAAATCACTAGGGACATATGCAGAAAACAAAAGAGAGCGAGCAATTTCATCAATATGCCAATGTTTCCTTTCAACAACACCATTTTGCTCAGGAGTGTCTGTACAAGAGGACTGGTGAATAGTTCCATCTAAAGCAAGCAACTCATGAAATTTATGATATGTATACTCTCCACCTAAATCACATCTAAAATATTTGATGACAGCAGAATGTTGAGTTTTGACAAAAGCACGAAAGGTATTGTAAATATCAAAGAAGTCTGAACAGTGTTTCATAAGGTAAACCCAACAGTAATGAGTGCAATCATCAATAAATGATACATAATATCGAGACCCCCTCTTGTAGTAATGGGAGAGGGTCCCCACACATCAGAATGAACTAAATCAAATGGTGCAAGAGAATAAGAAATACTTCTATTAAAAGGCAAAGCTGAAAATTTTGCCAGTTTACAACCACTACAATCAGAAACATCGTGAGTTTGTAAATCTCCTAATTGTCCTGTAGAAGCTAAAAATTTTAAACGAGAGGCTGAAACATGACCAAGGCGGGAATGCCATAAATAAAAACTAGACGAAGATGAACTCAAACGAAAGGATGACAAGTCAACACTAGAAGCTTCAACCACTGGTACATTAAGCTTATCCAAGATGTATAATCCATCTTGCCTATGGCCTATCCCAATCAGCGTCTGAGACTATGGATCCTGCACATGACAACAAGTAGAAGAAAAAGAGACTAAGTAACCTACATCATAAAGCTGACCAATAGAAACAAGATTCATAGTAAGTTTGGGAATGTGGTAAACACTAGAAAGAGATACATGAGGAGTGACAACAGACCCAACACCTGTTAATGGCATGGGAGTACCATCAGTAGTCATAACAGGCAAAGAAGAAGCAGGACATAAGGATGCAAAAGACGACAAGTCAGGTGAGATATGATTAGAAGCTCCAGAGTCTAAGACCCAAATACCGGAGGACATACCTAAAGACATACCTAGTGAAGAGGTGTCCATAGCATGTGGCTATGTGGCAAGGAACTTCTGAAATTGCTCAACAAGGGAGGTCATGGACGGAGTGGAAGGGGAAGGGGAACCGGGTCCAAATGAGTTGGATGGTGGTACAACTGCTGCAGTGTTCGGCTATGGAGGCCTATACGAATGCTACTGAGATTGGTTGTCAGATTTCCAATGAGAAGGTTGAGGTTGCTGTTGTTGTGGTGGTCGACCATGTGAAGGTTGGTTGCTGCTATTGGGCTGGTTTGCTCAACCCAACCTAGGACACTGAGCCTTCCAATGACCCTTATCCTTACAGTAGCTGCATACATCACTACCAGCTCTAGAGTAAGGCTTATTTTGATTGTTGTATGGTGGTCGAAAAGGGGCTGCTAAAACAGACGGAGTAGATTCAGGGAGAATTCCCTTGCCAGACAGAGTTTTGAGACGTATTTCCTCGGCTACTAACTCATGGACAACAGATCAACTGACGGAAGTGGGCTACGATGGAGAATGGACCCACGAAGGCCCTCAAAATCATCACATAGAGCCATCAAAAACTGAACTAGACGTTGTTCCTCCCTACTAGCGATATATGGTGAAAACACCCGCAATTCCGGCGACTCCATAAGAGCCAACCGATCCCAAAAATCTGTCATTTTAGAATAGAACTCCTGAATACTCAAATTTTTTTGTTCAAGGGCATGAATATCACACTCTAATTGGTACCTTTTCGACAAATTGGACTGTATAAACAATTTAGCCAAATGATCCCACACCTCTTTTGCATATTCAAACTTTGCCAATAGCATACCTATCGAGGAAG
Organism: Hydrangea macrophylla; assembly: GCA_033977485.1. Lineage (NCBI taxonomy): Eukaryota > Viridiplantae > Streptophyta > Magnoliopsida > Cornales > Hydrangeaceae > Hydrangea > Hydrangea macrophylla. Next base: position 55,707,771 of record CM066988.1, on the reverse strand, counting down.
CAATCGAGTTGTTTATCCAAGTAATGATTTTTGAATTGTTTGTCTCCCAAACATCTAGCAATTCTACAAATTGATCAGCCTGTTCATTCGTAGGTTTACTAAAATCTCTATTGATATAACCCCACATCTTCTGCCCCTTCAGAAAATTTTTCATCACATAATTCCAATATGCAAAATTCTTTCCATCGAGTTTAACACTAATCGTTTGAAGCGAATCATCGCATTCAGCAGCCATTATGAAAACGAAGCAATTAAATAACACAAAACAAACGAACCAAAATCAAAAACAGATCCAAAAACACAAAACAAATGAACCAGAATCAGGGACAGATCCAAAAACGAATGCGAATAAGTGTGAGATCGATCCAAATACGAATCTAAATCAACGAGAAATAAAAAAATGAACCAGAATCATCCAAAAAAAATTTTGTGGATGAGATTCGAATCTACTCTGATAATTTGTAAATATATTAAATAATCAAGAAAACAATAAAGGGAAAAGATAAAAGAGAGCTAAAGTTTCTCATAACACAAAAACTGAATGAATGAATACAATAGAAAAGAAGAGACAATAATAGTATATCTAGGTATACAGTATTACCCTAATAGAAAGTAAAAGACTAAACTACCCTAAAACTAATAAAACTAATAATTATAATAGCTAACTCTAATATGGAGATCCTCTCTTTCACTGAGTTCACGGTTGCTCTATGCTCAATGCTATAATAAAGTCCGTCGCTCAAAATCTGCACATTAGCACAATAAAAAGTAGAGAAAATATACATTAAGACTCTCCTTGGTTTGTGGTTCTACACTGATCTTATTTTGTATTGATAATTTCTTGAGTCATGGTTTTTGAGCCAATGCCTTGTTTAAAGGGACAGTTATCAAAAAGACTTTCAACAAAAGTCAAAGCAAGTTTAGGACGTTTCAGTCGACATTTGGAGTATCCCATTAATTATATCTGTTGGATCTAAACAATCACACGCAAACAATATATGAAAAATAAAAAGATTAAAGAGACACTGAATTATCACGCGGTTCGGTAATGTGCCTACGTCCACACCGGAGAGCCAGAAGTTTTCCACTATCAAAAGCGATTTAGGGTTACATCATATATATGTCCTATAGGTACATGGCAAAATACCCACAGGGCCCTCCCCTTGACTCTTGACCTAGTGTAACGGACCCATTACAATATGAACCACACCCAACAAGATCTCTCACTGTTGAAGAAGAGATCCATATTTTAGTTGCTCCTTATTTAATTGCCAAAAATACCCTTCTTTATAGCACACTAATATAGATGGATATGTTAGTATCTACATTTATTTCTTACTCATTGGATGGAGAGATAACATAGATTGTTATAGGAGGAAGAGATATAAAGAGAAGAAGGTGAGACAGAGAAATTCAGAGAAATCTAGCGTATATAGCTTTAGACATTTTACTATTAATTGAAAGGGTACTTTGGACATTATTTATTTTGATGATGTCACCACTCAACTATTAGTTTAACTAACATCTAAATAAAACAAGAGAGAATCTGATACCCGACAATATTTGTCAAGGGAGATCAGTGCTATTTCTAAAGTATAAAGGTAGGCAGGTGTCATGGGCCTTTCCTCAAGGGAGGTAAATATAATTTATTCTAAAAGGTATTAAGCAATAACAAGTCTTCGGAAAACTCTTTGGTACCCAAATGTGGTTTTGTTGTATATACAACATACCACCAAGACACTTGTCAAGCATTGATTGGATGAAAGTGTACTTTATGACATGCATTAAATAGGGGGCAACCGGTTATCACAGGTTGTCATGTATTGCACAACGTGTTTGTTCCTTAACCACATATTATTGTTCCTTGATCATCAATGTTTGTTCCATACCTTCAAAGTCACGATTTATTGTTCCTTTAGAATCATGGAACAAATATTTTTGATGAAGGAACTTTTTATTTTAGGTTAGTTGTTCTTTATAACATATAACAATACGTGTATTTAAAAGTGTTGGAAAAATGACTAGCATTTAAGTTTTTAGTCTTAAAGGTTTGCATTAATCACTACCATCTAATTCAATTAAATAACCCAACTACCAACTTGGGTGTATGGGAACAATTATTGTCATTGTGATCACATAAGTTTGTTATGAGACTTTTGTATGTTTGTTCCATCTTTAATGAGGTTTACCTACCTAGTACTTAGTTTTAAGGTTGGTTGTTGCATTTAAGGTTGGTTGGTTGGTTAATTTTTCCTCTCCACTCCTATTATCTTATCTGAACTCACTCAACCATCCCTCTCAACACACACTCTCACTTTCACAACATCTTCTCCCCATTTCAACACTCTCACTTCAACATCCCTCACCCTCCACCAAGTTGAAGTTTAATTTGCAGAAGACAACCAAAGTTCAAGTTTATTTGGAGAAGACAACTTACTTAAGCTGAAGTTATAGTAAAAGGTATTTTCCTAATCTTATTTAGCATTGTAAATAGTATTTTCATGCCTTAGAAGAAAAAATTTCATCATAAACTTTCGTTTCGTATATTAGGAACAAAGTTTTTGTTTCGAAAAACAAAGTTTTATGATAAAGAAACAAACATTAGTGATCATGGAACAAAACTCACTGTCATAGAACGCATAGTTATGTTTCCCGGAACAAAATTTGATGATGAAGGATAATTCTTAACATCGTAGAACAATAGTTTATGTTAAAGGAATATGACTTTCTTAGTCATGGAACAAAAGTTTATTATGCTGTGGAACAAATATTTATGATAAAAGGAACTATACTTTAATGCTTAGGAACAAAACTTTGAAATCATGACGCAAACTATTGTTATCATGGAACAAATATTTATGCCGAAGAAACTATACTTTCATGCTTAGGAATCAAACTTAGAATTCATGGAACAAAAGTTGTAATCATGAAACAATTTTTTTCTTATGACGGAACAAGACTTTTTTGCTTAAGAACAAAACTTTGAAATCACGAAACAAAATTTTGATATCAACTGACCACACTCAAATATCCTTAGGATGAGAAGAGGTAGAGGTGGAGGGAGAAGCGGAGGAAGTGGAAGAAGGGCTCCTTCAATTACCGATGTATGGCATGCATATTGCTCTTATACAGATCCTAATAGGCAGACTTGGTATGGTGAAAGACGTCCTTTTGTTAGCACTCCAATACCTTATAATTTACCTTTCACAAATGTTGGCCACATAATCATTGGTGACGCTCACGCTCGACTGCCAAACAATGCAGTTGTTATTGGAGATGATCTACAATGGACAAGATTGTTTAGCATAAGGTGTGAGTACGAAATATATTGTCGTTGGCACGGGCTACCAGTACCAATTTCTCGTGGTCCTAATTTAATGCGAAATCCATATCGGGATGATGATCGGGTCATAAATTTGTTGAAGCAAGAGATTCAACAGATGAAACGACGATTGCAACGTGTTCACGCAATAGAAGATGCAAAAAAGTATTATGACCCCCCTATCTTTGCTATACAGGATATTGAAAATGATCCATACTACGCTGATATTTATCCCAATCTACCGGATTATCGTGAGGACGATGTTGATGGTGATTTTCAGCGTTTTCTTCCTGGGTGTCTAGTGAGAGATAACGGAGAGTCTGTTTGTTGTTATGAATACTATGGCGATCTAGATGCTATGTTTAACGATTAGTCATTGTACGACATGCATGTAATACGGAGTATGTTTAGTGCATATCTATTTAAGGATGTCTGATTGTGATCATATAAGTTCTCTTAGATTCTGAAACAAAAATTTATGATTAAGTTTGTTCCAAAAATTGTAGGTTATGTTTGATGCTGAAACAAATATTTTATGATTATGAAACAATTATATATGGTCATGAAACAAACTTTTAAAGTTGGACCTTACATCTGAAACTTTGTTTCTTCATCTTAATAATTTGTTTCCTGACCATAACAGTTTGTTCCACAAATTGTAGGTCATGTTAGATGCTGAAACAAATATTTTACGAAAACGAAACAATCACATATGGTTATGGAACAAAATTTAAAAGTAGGGACTTACTTCTGAAACTTTGTTTCTTCATCTTAATAATTTGTTTCCTAGCCATAAAAGTTTGTTCCAAAAATTGTAAGTTCTGTTAGATGCTGAAACAAATATTTTACGAAAACGAAACAATCATATATGGTTATGGAACAAAATGTTAGAGTAGGGACTTACTTCTGAAAGTTTGTTTCTTCATCATAATAATTTGTTTCCTAGCCATAAAAGTTTGTTTCAAAAATTGTAAGTTCTGTTAGATGCTGAAACAAATATTTTACGAAAACGAAACAATCATATATGGTTATGGAACAAAATTTAAAAGTAGGGACTTACTTCTGAAACTTTGTTTCTTCATCTTAATAATTTGTTTCCTAGCCATAAAAGTTTGTTCCAAAAATTGCAAGTTCTGTTAGATGCTGAAACAATTATTTTACGAAAACGAAACAATCATATATGGTTATGGAACAAAATGTTAGAGTAGGGACTTACTTCTGAAACTTTGTTTCTTCATCGTAATAATTTGTTTCCTAGCCATAAAAGTTTGTTCCAAAAATTGTAAGTTCTGTTAGATGCTGAAACAAATATTTTACGAAAACGAAACAATCATATATGGTTATGGAACAAAATTTACAAGTAGGGACTTACTTCTGAAACTTTGTTTCTTCATCGTAATAATTTGTTTCCTGACCATCAAAGTTTGTTCCACAAATTGTAGGTCATGTTAGATGCTGAAACAAATATTTTATGATTACAAAACAATCATATAAGGTTATGGAACAAAATTTAAAAGTAGGGACTTACTTCTGAAACTTTGTTTCTTCATCATAATAATTTGTTTCTTGACCACAAAAGTGTGTTCCACAAATTTTAGGTCCTGTTAGATGTTGAAACAAATATTTTATGATTATAAAACAATCATATATGGTTATGGAACAAAATTTAAAAGTAGGGACTTACTTCTGAAACTTTGTTTCTTCATCGTAATAATTTGTTTCTTGGCCATAAAAGTTTGTTCCACAAATTGTAGGTTATGTTAGATGCTAAAACAAATATTTTATGATTATAAAACAATCATATATGGTTATGGAACAAAATCTTAAAGTAGGGACTTACTTCTGAAACTTTGTTTCTTCATCATAATAATTTGTTTCTTGACCACAAAAGTGTGTTCCACAAATTTTAGGTCCTGTTAGATGTTGAAACAAATATTTTATGATTATAAAACAATCATTTATGGTTATGGAACAAAATTTAAAAGTAGGGACTTACTTCTGAAACTTTGTTTCTTCATCGTAATAATTTGTTTCTTGGCCATAAAAGTTTGTTCCACAAATTGTAGGTTATGTTAGATGCTAAAACAAATATTTTATGATTATAAAACAATCATATATGGTTATGGAACAAAATCTTAAAGTAGGGACTTACTTCTGAAACTTTGTTTCTTCATCATAATAATTTGTTTCTTGACCACAAAAGTGTGTTCCACAAATTTTAGGTCCTGTTAGATGTTGAAACAAATATTTTATGATTATAAAACAATCATTTATGGTTATGGAACAAAATTTAAAAGTAGGGACTTACTTCTGAAACTTTGTTTCTTCATCGTAATAATTTGTTTCTTGGCCATAAAAGTTTGTTCCACAAATTGTAGGTTATGTTAGATGCTAAAACAAATATTTTATGATTATAAAACAATCATATATGGTTATGGAACAAAATGTTAGAGTAGGGACTTACTTCTGAAACTTTGTTTCTTCATCGTAATAATTTGTTTCCTGGCCATAAAAGTTTGTTCCACAAATTGTAGGTTATGTTAGATGCTAAAACAAATATTTATGGTTATAAAACAACTTTTAATGGTTATGAAATAAAATTCTTAGTTAAGAAGTTACTTCTGATAAATTGTTTCTTAATCATCATAAGTTGTTCCGGGACCATAAATGTTTGTCCATAAAATTGTAGGATCTCTTAGATTCTGAAACAAATAATTATGATTTGGAAACAAATGTTTATGGTTATGAAGCAAACTTTTAAATTAAGAAGGTACTCCTGAATATTTGTTTCTTCATCAGCATAAGTTGTTCCCGAACCTTAAACGTTTGTTCTATTCCATAAATTGTAGGTTCTCTTAGATTCTGAAACAAATATTTCACGATTACGAAACAATCATTTATGATTATGGAACAAAATTTTAACTACATGAAATTTCTTATTTCCAGGGGACAATGGCGGGTGGTTCATGTTCCAAAGGCAAGGGTGTGTATGTTGATTTAACGAATGATGAGGACATCGATATTAATGGTGGAAGCTATACAACTACAGATGAAGAAATAGAAAACTCATTTGGTGGGTTTCAGTGCTCTGTAGGTGGAGCTGAACACAACATTGGTGCAACGAGTAACACTAATAACACAGAAGACTCATTTGGTGGGTGGTTTCAATGCTCTGTAGGTGGAGCTGAACACAACATTGGTGCAACGAGTAACACTAATAACACAGAAGACTCATTTGGTGGGTTTCATTACTCTGTAGGTGGAGCTGAACACAACATTGGTGCAACGAGTAACACTAATAACACAGAAGACTCATTTGGTGGGTTTCAATGGTCCTTAGGTGGAGTTGAAAGCGATTTTTGTGCAACAGACGGGACGAATAAAGCCATGTCAAATTTGACTGAAGCAGATGTGTTCGCGTTGAAATTCAATTCCGAGGCAGAAGCATAAATTTGGTACAATTTATATGGAAAAGTCAAGGGTTTCAGTATCAGAAAAGATAACAGAACTGTTAACAATGAAGGTATTGTTCTCTCTAGAAGATGGTATTGTTCTAAAGCGGGTTTCAGACAACAACTTCATTTACAGAGGCAAGACAGACTGAGAGAGCCAAGGGCACTTACTAGAGTTGGATGTACTGCCACGCTCCGTATCCGATTGATGAAGAATGGGTCAGAATATGAGGTGGTAGATTTTGTTAAAAAGCATAATCATCCTCTAGCAGCACCGCCTTGCGTGCCCTTCCTGTGGTCACATCGCAAAGTAAATTCTCCCGATAAAGCGCAAGTGAGTTCGATGCGTGCCGTTGGAATCAAACCAAGCAAGATTATGGACTTAATGGTATGCCAGTCAGGCGGGTATGAAAATGTTGGTTTCACCCAAAAGGACCTATACAATCATGTTAACGTTGCTCGAAGGGAAGAAGTTAGTGATGGTGATGCCGATGCCGCTTTGTGTTTGTTACGTGCTTTCAAAGACAAGGATCCATCCTTCGTTTACAAGTACGATGTCGATGATGAAGGCCAATGTCTGTTGTAACAGATGGAGACAAGGCTATGCGTAGAGCAATTCAGCAGATTCTCCCTTTATCACACCATCGTTTATGTCAATGGCATATACAACGAAATGCTGTGACAAATATACGAATCCAAGGCTTTGCTTCAAGATTTAACCACTGCATGACAAATAGGTGTTCGCCAGAAGACTTTGAAACAGCATGGCTGGCGTTACTCGATGATTTTCAACTTCACAACAATAGATGGATGATGGACATGTATGAAGCACGTTCAATTTGGGCGGAGGCATTTTTGAAAGAACATTTCTTCGCAGATATGACAACCACGCAGCGGTGCGAAGGTATTAATTCATTTGTTAAATATTTTGTGAAGAGTAAAATGCGTCTTTATGAGTTTGTGAGAATTTATGAGAAAGCGTTAGATCGGCTTCGTAACAATGAGGCAAAGGCGCACAACGACACAGATCAAACAAAGCCAGTTTTGACAACAACTTTGCATCACCTAGAGAGACATGCTGCTGATATCTACACTCGTGCAATGTTTTTCAAGGTTCGAGATGAAATTTTGGAACAAGCCAAATTTTTTGTTGTGGAGAGGATTCTAGGATTGGGTTACATCAATTTTTACTTATCAGAGTACGCACGTCCAACAGTGAGGTTTAACGTGTTGTACTATCCCGAGGAGAGCAAATTTGAATGTTCGTGTTTACTTTTTGATGGGATGGGGATACCCTGCCGCCACATGATTGCAGTAATGAAAGTTGAGCACGTGCTGGAAATCCCTAAAAGTTGCATCTTGCAACGATGGCTAAAAACGGACAATAGTTCTATCGAATCCTCGTGCCTTAGACTGCCAGACGCTGAAACACAGACGGCGCGCCTCGCTGTTCTTAAGTCTAGTTGCAATGAGATGTCGTATTTTGCGTCCCTCACTAATGAGGGCTGGACTGAGCTTCGTGGAAGAATTACACAATGGACAGTCCTTATGAAGGACTTTTGGAACAATCGCAATAAGGGGAAAAGTTGCAAAAGGCCGCACGGTGTGCGTGATCCAAAGGTGGTCGAAACAAAGGGAACTAAGCCTGCCAAAAACAGTAAACAATCAACACGAAAATGTAGCAATTGCAGGTACAATCACATGCTTCATTCCACCAAAACATACATCACTGGTTGCCATTGTACATTCCAGCATACATAAATACATTATACACTGCAACTTGTAATTCCACCAAAAATACATCACTGTTTGAGGGGGTACCTTCCAACCAACATAAATACATTATACATTCAACATGTCATTCCACCAAAAAAATACATCATTGGTTGCCATTGTTTATCCCACCCCACTTTACATGATTACAAAAACAAAAAAGTTTTACCAATGATACCAAAACCCAGTACTTTACTTCAGCGCAAAAACCTTCATAAACCTGCATACAATCAAACATAGTAGATTGATCACATTTCAATTCGTAATCACCAGTTCATTTGGACACACAAGACCTAGATGCCCAAAGTTACAACCGCGTTCATCTACTATGGATCACGAGCAACCTCGTTCATCAACTCTGGATCACGATCAACCAACACAGAGAAATTCAACAAATGCATCGATCTCCACCCAAACATTCACACATTTGGATAGTTCTATTGGCATTCATCCGCCAGATGAATTCCAATTCGACTTAAATTGCACTGATGATCAATTCATGCAGCAAATTAATGAGACAGATTCAAATTTTCCTGAGGTAATTAATTCTCATTTTCATATATGTTTCTTAGGTTTGGTTTGTTGTCATCATATGTTATTGTCCTATTTACATATATTGCAGATTAGCAGGGAGACCACGTGGGACATTGATTACAACCATAATATCCATTGGGATAATTATTAGTCACAGAATGTTTTACCTTTTTAAAGGTGGTTGTATCCTACTCATCTACACCATAAGCTTCAATAGATGCTCTAACTTGCTCGCGTAAAGTGTTATATCTGCTATTGACTAGGTCAACCAGTATTTTGTTCCGAGCTTCAATGGGTTTGAACTGCAACAAAGTTAATATGTAATTTATAATGGATAGGTTCAACGATGAATGATGTAGTAATCTTATTATTCAAAACTTGGCAATATTTGTGCTTACCAAGAATTCTACCCCGGACCGTAAATTTTCAACATACATGTAGTTGATGACATAAATGCCACAATCGTCCCTACGTTCATCACACAATGAGGGTTTTGTTAAACAATAAAGTAGGTTACAAAATGACTCGCAAAACTTATAATGTAAATTCTTACGGGGTTGTCTGTTGTGGATTCCACGAGCATAGTTCGATGGGGAATTCTTTGATGGCCATGTCGTATGAGTTGCCGTAATAGCTACTCATTACTTTGTCCAAAAAATTCACCTATTCAAAGAACAATAGCGCACTCAAATGTTGGGCCAAGAATGTGGATACACATCTATTCAAATTCCAAATGTACACGAGGGGGTATGGGATACTTACAAGTTTTTTTACCATATCGTGGCGACTGTGGTTTGCCTTGGCACTTTTCAAGGAGTCAAGTATACCTACTTTCTTCTCTTCTATGTCGATCATACAACAGAACCAGTGCGCACCCCCATGGTTGATCGGGCAAAATATCTGTTTTGAAATTATAAAAATATAAGAACCCAATACAAATATGTAATGCATTGTAAATTTAGCATATATCGTATGAATGTACCTTCTTGACACACTTAACGTCACCAGTGTATCTTTGATGTCCAAAAAAAGTCATCCCCTTATGGACATCTTGGGTCCCATCTATTGCCGTTTGCTATATATGTATCAAATGAAAAAAGTCAAAACTAATAACTTATCATTGATATTTAAGTATTTCAATAAATAATAATTTGGGTAATACCGCTACGAATGTGGGGAGAAACCAACGTTCTTGTTGACCATCCGGCTTCTTCTTCTTGGCTCGGTAAGTTAGCTTGCCGACAATACTGTTTATTACCTATAAGAGTTAGAACATTGACACTCCAATTACGTAATTGTGATGTACTCCATCCGAATCTTAGAAAAAATTTGATATATGCTATCATACCATGTCATTTACCCACACACCATCCCTTAGGCACTGCAGATTCTGTCGGTCGGCAAAGTCAAAATCAGAACGGACAATAACATCACTACATAGAGTATTCACAATCAACTCTAGTTAGTTACATACAAAATAACTCATTGTTATCAATGTTTAATATTATAACCATATTTTATACTTACCTCGCTGGAAGTTTAGTATCAAACACAAATTTGATTATCTTTTTCTCAAACGGGGTAAAATCCGAGATCGTAAGCCTAGCAGGTATTTGAGCTTGCCGCTGTGGAAGGATGTCCACCTCTGTGGTCATCAATGGTGGTTTTTTGGATGCAACTCTCTCAAGATTGAAGTACGGAGACTTACAATATTTGCTTGGTGCCCTTTTTGATGGATCTCGAGTTGTCATCTGCGGGCATATAGAATGCTCATCACGAGGTGAACTTGTGAGGTCATGTCGGTCAAACTCAATCGAATCACCCAAACTCCCCTCCTTGCATGGCGCTTTCAATTGGGAAATCATCTCTGGACTGTCTTCATCGGGAACTAATGTAACTTTTCCATGTGGCGAAGAACCATTCTCGGACATGGTTATCATCACCTTAAATGGGGTTCTCAAAAAGTCATCATCTCTCTGTAGAGGCATGCCATCCACAGCTGGAGTATCGGAAAGTACAAGCACCGAGTGTTCCCCCGCATTCTCATTTTTTTTCGATTGATCGGGAGTCTTTTCAGTCGACCTCTGTGGTGGGGACATGTGACTATCCAAAATCTGACATTCATCGTTTCGACCATTATCATGACCCTTTGGTGTTGCTGTGGATGATATATCCAAACAATCTTCTGTCCCTCGATTACGGACATCCACCGCACGTAATGGACTCCTACGACTACCCAATCCCGAGTCCGAGTGTAACGGGCTCTTTGGACTGCACACATCCAAATCAATATCAAGTCTCTCTTTGGCCTGACTAGAAAACACCGGACTTGTCCCTTGTTTTTGTGATGGTTCTCTAACCAACTGCTCTGACACTGCTACCCTAACCAATTCTGGTACAATTACCTTTATCTCTTGTTTGAATGCATTAAACTCGGATAGAAGCGTGTTTGACAATGTGAATAGCTGAACTTTAACCCCTTCCAACTCCTTCTCAATCCATTTAAACCTATGTTCTTGTCCTGAGGTTGAAGAAGTCACTATTGTTGTTGGTTGAATTATGTCTTCCACGTCCTTCAAATTACGTGCCGGTGCCATTAAATCAACCAATTCCACCTACCATTCCAAATAAACATCAGTTGCGTAATTGCTAACAATATTTGTTCGTCATAAAATGATATACATTTTTCTTGGACAGCAAAATGCTATACCTTTTTCTTGGACAGCAACCCTTTACCATATATGAATTTGCACCGATCCTTAATTTGATCATTCCCCCAAAAACGAAGTCTGGGGGATGATTGGGTGTCCGAAGTGGCCCTCGGTACCCCAACTGGAATAACACGCTCGAAGTAAAAAATCTACAATGAAAAAAAATGTAAGGTGTTAATGCATATGACTAAGCACAATAATTAAACGAGGCAAAGCTAAGAGGCTTACCATCAAGAAGAACACACAACCACCAACATAGCACCCTCTTGAGCCCTTCTCCTTATAATTCCTGACACTCATCTCAAGATTGTTCAACAACAACCTTGCCCAATTAATTTTTCCCAATGACGAGGGATCCTTGAGAATATGCATCAAACTTGACCTGATGCCGTGCTTTGTGCCAGGGCAGCACAAGCATCCCAATGCCAACAAAGCAAATCTCACCCTAAAGACCTCACCGGCATCTACTAAAGACCTTAGTTCTTCCTTCAGTTGGCTCACCTTCAATTGTCCATCAACAAACCCGTACTGCTGGCAAAGTTTAGAGATGTCCTCATTGGAGTTTTCCGCATTCACTTCTCTACCGACCGACCTAAGGCCCAATATATTATGAACATCTACTGCCCTGATGGTCACCTTTGTGCCGTGTACATTGAGGCTACAATCTACTGGATCAAATTTCCTCACGAGCCACCCACAGAGCTCGCGGTCTAAGTGACTGCAATTTAAGTCCAATAGACCCTCAAAACCGATTTCTTTTACCGCTTTCTTTTGGTCCTCTGTGAGATTCTTTACAATCTCTATAATGGTCGGCAAGGATACGCGCGTGTTAATCGTGTATTCTTCCGTCTATTTTATGGCACAAAATTAATTCACTTGTTAGTAACAGAAAATTGCCTCGTGTTTATGTAGACTATAGAGATTTTGTGATACCTTCATTTTCTTCCTCGACTTTTGGGGTACATCTCCAGGAATTTGCCTCTTTAACTGCTTGTTTGCCTCCTTTGCCACTTTGGCCTTATCCACGTAGGGTCTCTTATCATCATCACTCATTGCATCCCAAGCTTTACCAATATCTCGCTTAATCTATACAAACATACATACATAACCAATGTGTGAAACAATACTCATTAGCAAAATGTTCGTGTAAGAGATCCTACAAAAGGAATTATTAACTCACTGCATTTGTTATGTTGCACTTCTTCACCTTCAACTCCGCAACTCGTTCATGGCTACATATAGAAGAAATCGTAAACATGTACCAATGCTTTCATGAATGTATTGCTCTTCTCATACATATAAAATATCAACTACGACTTACTTATACAAAAAGAAGGCGGATTCACATGCTCGTTTGGGTATATCAACTTCGGCACCCTGTATTTTGCTCCTCTCCCTACATTCACATGATAGTTCAGTTAAAATACGATATTTACATACTAGTTCTTTGTATTGTAAGAGTCTTTAACCAATATTTTCCTACGTACAAATATTTAATTGTTCCATACATACCCCTCATCCTCTTTAGATACTTTCTTCAGTGGGCTTCTTTTCTTCTCCGGAGTATTCACAGAGGTGGGCTTCTTTACTAGTTTACCCTTTTTCCAATATGTAGCTTTCGGTTTCTTCCTACATACATATAGGTCATGTTCAAGATCACAATGGAATAAGGTTTTGTATTACAAATCATAAATAAATTGATTTCTCCACAACATTATATGCAAAACATACCCCATTTGTAGGAAGGCGAAGTGCTGCAAAAAAAAAAACCACTTAGTAACTCCAAAATTAAAATGTAGCCGAACTTGATTTCAAACTCAAAAGCAGATGAAAAGCAGATAACTATGTGTATAAGGAAACCACCACTCATCAATATATGTATCCGATGTTTCCCACCTTTTCTACTGCCTAATAGTATAAAAAAATTATATGATCCATCCAAGGTATGTGTACGCAAAGTTTAAGTGAACATGTAGAAATGCAAAACGGTGGACCTTATCACTTTTTTCTTTTATTTTTTTATACACCTCCATATTCAGTTTCAAATTCATAGCATAAACATAATTTAAGCACAAACTCTATAAAATCATGCCCACTTAATTGTAATCCGGGCCTATAACTGCTAAAAGAAACCAAATAATAACATTTCATTCTCATACCTTTGTCAATCTCTCTCGTATTATTGATAATTAACCTGACTTCCTAAGTTAACATTTGTCGCATTATAGACTTAAGTAAGCCTTCAATTTTTCCTATTTACCATCCTTTTATAGGTATAAAAAGAAATTTCAGGACAAAATGTAAAGAAATGAAATGTTTGCGCATGTATTAGGCTTGAGAGGGAGGATAAAAATAACATTCAGATTTTTGTAAAGGATAAGTTAGACATTTTATAAAAGTTAAACAAACAAGTCAATTTTTTTGCTTGGCCATCAAATAGTTGAGTAAATAAGGAAAAGTGACTGTTACTTAGCCCCAAACCCAAAAAGGGAGATCTGAGTAGTTTTTAGTTACACTAAGGATGTGTATGATAAAACTGAAAATCAAGTGCTAAAAATTAATCACTTGTTCCAGACACAGTCCAAGTTATAGGTACACTAATCGTTGATTCCTATAGGGAACCTCGAATTGCCTATATCTTATTGTTACTTTGGTTTCACTGTTGCCAAACCTACCTACCTCATCTACATTTGTAAGCTGTCATACATTCAAGGTGGATGTTAATTCATCTTTGTTTCACTAATTTGTTGCCAATTAATCATTGTTGTCCAGTTTATATAGACATTTGACCACTACCTTTGTGAATTTTGTACATGCCTCTCATCCTACCCTTTTTGCTCTTGTGCTATTTTTATGTATTTCTCAACCAACTTAGATATAATTTTTGGCAAATTGGGGTCAAGTGTTTGTGTTCAAATTTCAAAATCATCTAGGACACCAGTACATAACACACACTATATAATACTTGACACAAATTAACTCAGAGTCAGTTTTTTCCCCAAAAATAACCCCTTTCATTTTCTTGTTTTCTGGTCTAAGAGCAACTAAACACAAGGTAAATATCCCAAAACACTGAAGTATTTAGGCTTTGCTTTCATAAAACTGAAAATTAAGTACTGGGTTTTAAGTGATGATAATTAAGCTAAGGCAATAGTTGACCATTACATCTAAGTTATCAAACACAAGTCAGCAATCCTAAGGTTGTCCAGTACATCTGTTGCGAGGTAAAAGATCTCAATAACGATCAAAACTAAATCCAAGGGACAACTCCAAATCATCTCAATTCGATCACCAACCCCCAAACAATTCCCTATAGTTCTGAACTTTATAAGACAAAAATAGCCAAATCGACATTCTTAATTATAGTATCCTCTAATGATAAAATAAAATAAAATAAATTAGTATCCTCTAAATTCATTCCATGGAATAACTGCTATGCATTTTTTTTTTATAAATTTTAACTAATAATCATTACGTAGAACGAGTCGGGTAGAAAAAAAAAAGGTAAAACTTTCAAAAGATTGTTATTAATTACATCGAAAGACCTAAGAGACAATCGTTGACAATCGCTGGTATTAAAGCCCTCATTTCATGTCATTGATGCACATGTGAAAAATAATATATATATATATATATATAAATTCCTCGACATTCAACTATGCCCAAATTGCCATTCAACTATGCCAAACCAGTAACAACTTTTTTTTTTCTACTTTCTCGGTGTAGGTCTTCCATTTCTCAGAAAATCAAAACCACAATCACACTAAAAACCTAAATTTCTCCAGAAATTAACTTCCTGAATTTCTTAATTAAGAGATGGTTAGATTGTACCTTTTGCAAACGATCAGAGCTATGGAAAGAACTGCTCGGGACAGAGTCAAAGGCGAAGACTAGAAAGAGAAATCGATTTCGAGACAATGACTGAGAGGTGGTCGCCGTGTCGCCGTGGGGTCGCCGAAGAGGGCAGCGGAGAGAGGGAAGAGATACAGGTGGATTTGTGGCTCGGTGGGGTCACTGAGGGGTCACTGTGGGTATGGAGAGAGGTAAACCGTGAAAGGGGAGACAGGAAAGAGAGAGAGATGTGGATAGGTGGGTTTGTTCATACCATGGAGGGAAGAGGAGAGAGGAGAGAGGTGAGATGGAAGATCAGTGAAATAACCGGCTGAATAGGTGACCCTTATCAATGTGGTTTTGGTACAAAATCAGCCATGGTTTTTTATTTTAAATTCTTCTTGCACGTGGATGGCTGGGATCATCCTCACTTATGATCCAATGGTTGAAAATTATTTTGTTGTATATACAATGAAACCACTTTGGGGTACCGAAGTCAGCGCCCAAGTCTTCAACATGTAATCAGAGAATTCAAGAAAATACGAGTGGAAGAGATTCACAAAATTCAAGATCTTTAAAATTGCCTTTTTTTTTTCAAACCGTGTTTTCACTTTTCCCTATTTTACTATTATTAGCAATTGTGTGCCATGATATTCAAAAAGAACAAATGCCAAGTTGATTCTTACCAATGTCTATGAGGATGATGCAAATGCAACAACATGGATATTAAAAGAAAAGAAGGCACATTGATGAAAATAACATAAAATAGACTAAATAGTAGAGCTTGATAACTGACCTGTTCTAAGCTTTATATTGACAACATATCTTTAGAAAGGGTGATAGGAGAGCTTCCTAAAAGAATAGTTGCAGGAAGTAGAAAAACTATAGGGCTAATTCTCTAATCGTTAAAAATTAGTCTCTTTGAGTTTAGTGTTTAGGTCACAATTTCCTCATTTGTTAAGAAAAAAATTTTTAAGTAATGAAGGAAATTGCTGATGTCATCAAATTAGGGTGTTGTTCTTCCAAAAATGCTTATAACAATTTCTAAAAAAATAATACCCATATAAACAGTAGAGGGTTAATTTGACCTCTCTCGAGGTTAGGTCAAATCACCAGCCTCCTTTGTATTTTTTTACCATTACACTAGCCAATTTAAAATCTAGAAAGTCAAATACATACATTTGATACATATTTAAATAGTATATATGCATGTCTCTCTCTTGAACAGTATAAAGAACTCAACCAAAAAGTATAGAACTTAGCAATGACTTTGGTATCCGTCAGCACATCACCACCACCACCACCACCACTGTGGCATACAATACATAAATACTTCAAATTAATTCTTCTTTCTTTCAGATTTTCTATTAATTGAGTGATTGGTGCTACAATTTCATGGATGCGTAAACAAGTCTTCAGAGAACATCAATGAATTATAAATAATGCTATGCTTCCCAAGCTTTGTATCTTAAATATGGTTCTCAATACATATGACACTGAGACCAACCTCAATTATGGTGGAGCCAGTTCAAGATCATCCAATGAAAATCAAACAGGACCATTTACACGTGTGTTGGGAACTGAATTTGGGATTTATGGCAAACATACTCAATGTGCTCAAGGACATTGTGACCAAAACACTAAATTCAAGGAAGATCAGACTGATTTTTAAAGATTAGCGTAATTAGCCCTATAGTTTTCTACTTCCTGGAACTATATTTTTTGGGAAGCTCTCCTATTAACCTATCTAAAGATGTGTTGTCAACATAAAGCTTAGAACATGTCACTTGTCAAGAACTATTTAGTCTATTTTATGTTGTTTTCATCAATGTGCCTTCTTTTCTTTTAATATCCTGGTTGTTGCATTTGCATCCTCTATTAGTAGTATGCCCTAAAAGCCAATTAGATTGGAGTAGTAGTTTAGGAATATTACATTATAATAACAGTTCATATTAATAAAGGGCAAGTTTATTATTTATCATTATTGTTGTTTAACTTTGATATGATAAGTCCATAGAATTAAAGTTGAGAAGGTATGTACTTAAAGAGTTAAGGAACAAGACCATATACTTCTCAGTTGCTTTATTCTAAAATTGTTCTTAGTTGTACGATTATTAAATTAGGCATTGGATAATCCGGTTAGACTAACATGTGCCATGTTTATTTTGATAAAATATGACTAGTCTTAAGTTGTCAGTGTGGGGACACTGGAACAGACATATGGGTGCTTGTTATAGAACAAGTTCACTGAATATGATCAACTATTTAGAATATCCAAATGGAGTTTTACTTATCACTTTACCATTTGGACCTATTTGTAATTTACCGTTAGTATAAATATTAGTAACGGTTTTTTTCCGTTGTAAATTGCACGTGGAGAATATTACTGACGGATTTTGTAACGGTTATAAACCATTACTAAGTCATTAATTGTAATGGCTAAAACCTTTACTAAACATAATTATAACGGTTATACAATCCAAATTTTGACCGTTAGTAATGGATATTGTAACGGTTTTAACCGTTACATATCCAAAAATTAGTAACGCTTTATAGTTGTTACTGAATGTAATAGTAACGCTTTTGTGATTCCACTTTTGACACGGTTATATCCGTTACACATTTTAATAAAAAATAAAATAATTATCATTATTTAATATGCTCCCCAAAATTTTTTTTTTACACCTAATTAACAAACATAATAATCCATGCAAACACAAAAATAACAAGCTCAATCAATCTATACCAAACACAAGTAGAATACAAAATGTTTCATCTTACAAATCTTTGTCTATACCCAAACTCTTAGTTTAACTACATTACATTTTACACATAAAATTAACTCAGGAAAGATAAAATACGAAAATCTCTTTATGTCCACAACCAAGTTCATCAACCTAACTAATTGCTTCAATCTCTTCCTTCTTTACTTCTTTTGAATAATCACCACCCTGCTTTTCACCATAATCGATGATGGTGTTAGAAAAAGAAATCACAAAAGAATAGTAACCAAATTATTTTAATAAATAAGGGAAAGTCGATGTAAAACTCACCATATTGTTTGATATAACACCCAATTTAAAAATCTTGTTTGAAACACCTACAAAGTCAATGTTGAAAATTTCAAATTCATAACTCGAACAATGTAATCGCTTATATGTACAAGTTCCAAATGATGTAAGAAAACACACCATAGTGTTAACCTCTGCTATCTTCACTGGCATTGGTTCTAAAAATATCAAAAGAATCCGTATGGTACACTACTTACTAGAAAATTTTATGGAAAACTAAATGTTCCATATTTTCAATTATTTTTATAAAGTGCAAACTTAGGCTATTACAAAAGAATTCGTATAAATAGAAATGTACTCAAGAAATAATTTATTAACAATAAAAGTTCAAGCACATTCTTCAAAGTTTCTATAACTAGCATGTATCCCGCGCAATGCGTGGGCACATTGCTTGTGATCATATTACATAATCCATAAATCTTTATATGTACACCAAAGGTTTGGATATCTACTAAGATCATGGATTGATACTTATGCTTGGGTAGGGGCAGTAATGTTGGTTTTTCCGTGCATATTCAATAACGTGCCTCAAACTCCAGGACTAACAGTAAGAATTCAATCGTTTCTAATTTCTAACATGCCAAGGAAGAACTACCAACCGTAACGTACGAGGTAAATATCACGTTAGGGATAAAATCTAGTTTATAAGACAAGCAAAATAAAACATATGACCAATGTCCAGGTTATCAAGTCCTTGCATAGGAGAACAACAATGAGAGATTTCACTTTCCTTGGGCCTTAATAATAAGTAGCGAGCACCCATATATCTAGGCCTCTTGTTTAGAACAAATTCTTTTTTATTGTCTGTAGTATTTGTGTAGTGTATATATACTCTGCAATCATGAATCGTTCTTGAGATTTCTGGGTCTACGACTGGTCATAAAAAGACAATAACAAGGGGACATTAATTATATGGAATCCACATCATAATTGATCAAGTAACTTTTCAAAGCAAGAAATAAAAAATGAAAAGATTTAACCTTGTCAAGTGTCCCCCTCGGGAAGTGATGCATGTTCTCAGTACTATTTGGTTCATGGAGTTACAGAGAGGAAGGAAAGGGAAAAACTTAGGAAAACTCTTTTCATTTTTTGTTAATGAGAAAAATAGCGAGGACTGCGGAAATAGGAACGACAATAAAGAAATAAATATGTGAGTCACTTCCATCCCCTTTTATAATCATTGATGTTATTCAAGTATGGAGGTAAACAAAAAGGGAACTAGTTTAAGATTGCCTATATAGCATGAATCTCACCTGTGAGAGAACAGAACATATGGAGGATCCCGTTGTCTGCATCACATCTACTGCTGAGCAAACTGCTGCCTTCACAGTCTGAATATATGCCTATAAAACCAAAGATCCAATTAAGGGTTCAAGCATACCAAGTTTCAAAATTCAACTATGATTATTCTCCATGAACTGACATACCCTTGCCCCTCTAGTAACTGGAAGAGTAATGTGCTTGCTTGCAGATCATTAATAGCTCGAGACAAAGAAATAGTGTGATCGCTTTCAACTGAAGTCCAGTCATCAAGGTAGGCCACCTAAGCCGAAGGTGACATTACACAACTATTATAGCATAGGTAGTTAAAATAAAAATAGAAAACAAATAGATAGAGATAAAGAAGTGAAGATTATTTCTCGAAAGATATGGACATGGCAACGAAACTTGAAAGATAACAAAACCTACATCTATATAGTACTTCTCGTGTTACTAAACTTGTAAAACCATTTCAAACAACTCTTCAAATTTCCACGAGAAGCCAATAGTCTGAATGAACACTCAACAACTGCCAATGTTTAGTTAAAATACATACTCTCAAGCTTAAAACTACAGTTTCTCACTTGTCAGTCCAAACTTAATTGCCCTTTGGTCTTGTTTTGAATGGTAAACCCAAGCAACAACAAATTTAAGTGGTAATTAATTAGAGATGTGTTTGATTTTATAGCTTTTACAAACTCGAAATTGTAGCCATAAGGATAACCATCACGGTGACTCACACATAGGCTGTTACTGGTGCAAAACAATATTTATAGTGAAACTTTTATGGCTTCCCTCTAAATCCCCAAAATAAAACAATACATATGTGCTAATGGAAGATTGACATATATTTTGATTTCAAAATTTTCTAATGATTTGCAAATTTATTGGATGACTTAAATGGTGGATTCCAAATTAAACAATCACACATGGTGGGGTGAAATAGACTAGGACCCCACTGAGTCTCCACAACAGACACAATCACACAAATGCTTACTAAAGAATAGACATAATGCGCAAATGCTAATCAATAAAGCATACTTCAATGAATAAAAACTTCTCTACTTCGTAGTCCAAGCTAAAAATTCACATTAGTTTCTATGAATCTAACTTAAAGTAATGGGAAATTAAAAGAATCTTCAAACTTATTGATTTAATCATGATTCTAATATGCAAATTGTATGTCTAAGCCTTAGATTAGAGTTTTAATAACTTTCAATGCCACATCTTGGCTTGAAAGGTCTTTGAGCTCCCAACTTGCATGGTGGAAAAAAAATAGAAAGGGAATTAAAAAGAAGAACCATTATGAGCAAAAGAAAATAATCAAAGCAATATTATATATGCATGCGTGTGCGTGTGTGCACATATATGTGTAAATATAAGTTTGTATCATAGCCTCACTATCTTAAGGCTCCAGTTTATTAAAGCTTGTAAGATATATACATAGCCTCACTATCCTAAGGCCTTAAAGAACAAAAGCAACTATATATTAAGAGAGAGAGAGAGAGAGAGAGATATATATATATATGTACCAAGAGATTGAGAGACTCCAGTCCATGTATAAACAAATAAGGCTTCACCACAGATTCTCCAATCCACTAGAGCTACAAAAACCTAGTTACAAGTACATAAAGCAAGAACATATATATTTAGGTAGCCAAGAAGAACTGATAGTTACAAGAAGAATATAAAGCAATGAAAAAGTAAGTCAAAGGCACTGAAGTTGGTCAACTGAAGTTTTCGTTTAGGCTCGACAGTGCCCAAAATCCCAACGGTGCCAGAAAATTGCGAAACACCCATATTCGATTAGAAACGGGCCAATGAGCAAAACTTAATACTTTGTATTAAGCCCGGGGTTTTTTTAGGCAAATTCCATTGTCTAGGCCTCCGTTTTCACGTTTTTCTATTTTCTTGGATTATATTTTTTATTTTAGAGTTTGTTTCCTTTTAGGATTTGACTTTATTTGGTTTCCTAATTTGATTTTTAGAGTTTGTTTCTATTTTTCTCTCTTATATATCTAACTTTGGGACTTGTAATCAAAGCATGCCTTTTTCTTTTTAGTCTCAGGATCACACACACTCTTTCTCTCCCTCCCTCTATCCACCCCTTAGCCCTATGAAACAAACGTTGCCTAAATCTTTGGTAACCAATTGCCCGTGCCTTGTGTTAATATATAAAAGATAGAAAGTTCAGGAACAGTTTTCCTCAATTGCATACAAATTCAACTAAGAAATAAGGAGATTCAAAAAAATTAAAGCACGCAACCCTTAAAACAGAGCTTTTGTAACTAGCCACTGACAAGATGTCAACCTTCAGTTACATAAAGCGAGTCAAACCCAAGACAATTGCAATAAAAAAGCCTGGGTGGTTTTTTCTGATTAAAAAGGTCAAAATTAAAGCACCTGCACGTAATGCTAGCACAATAGTTTTAATGATTCTTGAATAGCAGCATGTGCCTAGATTAGGTGACAATCATTGTTCTCTTGCAATAAACTTGTCATTTCATTTTCCATAAACACACTCATTTTTCCATCTACGGAGTGGTTTATAAAAAATGTGAACAAAAAGGCATTTTGATTTCTAACTACAAAGTTTAGCTTTTTAATCTACTAAAAACTAAATTTCATAAAAGAGTTTACTCCGTGTGCAGCATAACAAATTAAGAGTAATAAAAATAGCTAGGTTAGAACAAATTTGTCCATCATAATATTAATCATAAAATGCTATACATGTACTTCAATATCATAATTCTATTGTGACACACACACAGACACAAGCAAAATGATACACTACATTTTGGAAGGGAGTGAGCCCAAAAAGTCTGAACCCCTATGCATTTCCACATGAAATTCACAACGTATTTTTGACAGCGAATCTACTTGTATCAAAACTAAAAGTTGCAAACAATTAGTTGTCCTACTTAAAATCATAAAACAGAAAACCCAATCTTAACATATAAATAATTAGATGCCCTACTCTATGAGACCGTTCACGTTTGAATATAGACCAGAGTTTCGAAAATGCATGGAAGGTGACGAAAACTTTGACCAGATTCTGATTTTTATGACAGAGATTTCAGCCCCAATCTACACATTGAACACAAATTTGCACATAATCACACAGCAAGTTGTCATCAGTCCCAAAAATTGATGGATTATTTGGGACAAAGTAGACTATAGAAAATAGAAAAAGCATACGCCACCAACACATTCAACATAGACTATAGACTATAGATTTCAACACATTCAACATAGACTATAGATTTCAGCCCCAATCAACACATTGAACACAAATTTGTAGCACATAATCACACAGCAAGTTGTCATCAATCCCAAAAATCGAAACCATTGATTTTTCTAGGGCACCGTTGATTTTTAGAGAGAGAGAGAGAGAAGAGAGAGAGAGAGAGAGAGAGGGGGGGGGGGAATGAAGATGAGATTCACATACTAGTGAAGGCGGTGCTAAACGGTTGTTGCAGTGCTGAACGGCGGTGGCGGGGTCGGCATGGTGCCCTGGGCAGTGGTGCTGAACTAGCGCCCTTTTCTCTCTCTATCACCCTCTTCTCTTCTCTCTTTCACAATTTGAGATGATAAAATGTTGGGTAAAAAGCATTTTGTCCGCTCAAACTATACACGCTTTTACAATTTACACCCCAAATTTTAAAAAGTTGCAATGTCCCCCTGAACTATCTTGAGGGTTGCAATGTCCCCCTAAACTTCAAAAAGTTGAAATGTCCCCCCTGAACTATCGCCTGTGTTGCAATGTCCCCCCTAAACTATCTTTCGTGTTGCAATGTCAACCTGCCATCACATTCCGTCAAGAAATGTGATGGAATTTGCTCGTGTGGGACGCACATGCTAAATTTCAAAGGCATTTATGACATTTTACTATCCCCATCTAAATTAACAATCATAAAAATTATGACAAATTACACTTTAGTCCATCAAACTATACACCTGTTTTCAATTGGATCCATAAACTAATTTTTTTTTTCAATTGAGTCCTTGAACTTCAAAAATTCATTCAATCATACCCAAATTCTAACACTGTTAGCTTAAATTATTAGATATTGTCACGTATGTTGCGCGTAATGCTTACCTGTCACATGCTAGGTTAAGAAAAACACGAAAGATTATGAATAGTGCAAAAAATCCCATTCAATCTGATCCGAAAATCGCATTTGATCAAATTCAAAAACACTCTCGACTAGATCCAAAATCGCATTCAATCATACCCAAAATCGCATAATTTTTAGCCTTTCACAATCTCCCGTGCTTGTCTTAACCTAACATGTGACAGGTAATCATTACGCGCAACATAAGTGACAATTTCTAATAATTTAAGCTAACAGTGTCAGAATTTGGGTCTGATTGAAAGATTTTTTGAAGTTCAAGGACCCAATTGAAAAAAAAATAGTTTATGGACCCAATTGAAAACAAGTGTATAGTTTGATGGACTAAAGTGTTATTGGCCCTAATTTTTATGATTGTTAATTTGGATGAGGATAGTAAAATGTCATAAATGCTTTTGAAATTTAGCATGTGCGCCCCACACGAGCAAATTTCGTCACATTTCTTGACGGAATGTGATGGCAGGGTTGACATTGCAACACTAAAGATAGTTAAGGGGGACATTGCAACACAAACGATAGTTCAGGGGGGACATTTCAACTTTTTGAAGTTCAGGGTGGACATTGCAACCCTAAAGATAGTTCAGGGAGATATTGCAACTTTTTAAAATTCAGGGTGTAAATTGCAAAAACGTGTATAATTTGAGGGGGCAAAATGCTTTTTACCCTAAAATGTTTTGTTTCTAGGGCTTAACATTTACTCATTTTTAATTATATTAAAATTTTCTTTTTCTTTTTTTTTTTTTTAAACCAGGTCAAATTTGTGACATAATTAAACCGTTACTAATAATTTTATAACCGTTACAAAATTAATACAACAGAAATGAAAATTAGTAACGCTTTTTTCAGATTTGTAATAAATTAAACCGTTACAAAATTGTAACGGTTAAAACCGTTACAAATTTTAAAAATTGTCCGTCACAAATTTGCCCAAATGATGTAGTGTATCTATCAATGGATTGTTCTTAGTGACAGTGGTATAAGTAATCCTTAGACCTTTAGACCTGATACATTACTGTTGTCTTGTGTGTGAGTTGTTCTGCTTTAACGTGCACGGTGTTTATGTTTTAATCAAAGGCATATTCTTGCACTGTTGGGTATAATAAGTCATACATGGAGACATGTAAATGTACAACAAGGAATCTATCACTCTCAAAGTGAGAGAGTGAATGTTCTATGTGATCTTTTATGATATATCTCAAGTAAAGCTCCCTGACCAGGGCAGGGTGGGAATTAGAAGAGAGTTTTCTAATTTCACCAAATAGAGAAATATCAAATAGGTTGAGAACATATGATTAAATTGGGGTTTGATAAATATGTCCATTACCCAAAAGATTTAATTGAGACAGGTGTGATAGAAGGATTGAATTGTACACTAAGTGTTAAGGAAAAGGTATTATGTGTCATGATACACTTCTCGGTGTCACTCATAACTAGTGGAAGCCCGAAAATAATAGATATTAATATTAATTATTTCTATAAGGGAGAATTAGAAGATGTTCTAATTAAAATTAATTAGAAAGGTTTCTAATTGTAATACTTTAAAGTATTAGTACCTACTACCAGATAAGTATGAACCTAAGGGGTCACACACAACAGGGCAATGTATAATTAGAAGAAGTTGTGAGGGTCCACTTGATATTAAGTTGTTAATATGAAAGTAGTATAATATTACTAGTAGTTTATATTTGATTTAAGAAAGTATTCCAATCAAATATAATTTCCTAATTAGATTAGAAAAGGGTCTTATAGCATTATTATATATATGAGATTTGGAAAACTAAAAAGTTTGTAGCACACCCAAGTTTCCCCCAAAAACTTCAAAACCCAATTGTAGAAATTTTGTGACGTCTACTTCTTTCAACTTCTTCACTTTATTAAAGGAAGTCAAAAGGTTCTTCTAGTGTGTATTGATTGTGTGGATACTTTTAGAGATCGGACGTTTGGACGATTTGGTGAACTGTTCGTGGGACGAAAGGAATTAATATTTTGTAAAGCATGATTCAAGGGTAACTATTCGATTAACCCTCTATGGATGTATGTATTTTGAAAATATCATAGACTTGATTATGGGTTTAGTAAACCATTAAATTTCTGTTTTCCGTTGCGCGAACCTTAAAGGGTTCCACATGGTTTTCTTTCAGTGATATCAGAACCTTAGTTTATGATTAATACAAAATATCTAATTATTTTTATTGTATGAATTTATTATAAATAAATCTATGATTTTGGGACTATACCTTTTGTATTAGATTCAAAACAAATTTCCAATCCTCTTTAAATTATTTTATTGATTAATACATGTACATATATATATGATATATACGAACATGTTAGTCAAGTCAGTAGTATATATAATATATACATCAGTTTTGGACGAGCAGAAGTTAAGCACGTTTTTCAAATACCGATGCAATAGAGGCCATATCCGGTCGGTTACTATTCCGTACAACAAAGATGGTGTTGATTGAGCTTATTTTTTTTTTATAAAGAACTATTTAAATCAGATTAAAATTCTAATGTGATTATGATAAGTCCCAAAATAAAATACTATAGTAATGACTTATTATTTTATTTTACATGTGATGTGAATGGCTGTAAAAGATGTTTATGTACTAGACCTAAATAATTGAGCTATGTGATTGGTTTATTTATTCAATGTGATTGAATGGTTTATTATTTTGGGTTTGTAATTATTAAATGGGGCTTGCATACCTTCCTCCTCTTTCTCGATGTAACTTCTATCTCCCTCTTATGTACCTCCCCTTGATCATGGATCAAGGGTTTTCTTTTTAAAGCCATGTAAAATTAAATTTAGAGACGAAGATCATAAGATTACAAGAAAGACAAGATCGAGTAGACAAGGTGTCCAATAAAAGAATGAAGACTATCTATTATTGTTTCAAGCTTAGAGCTTGAAAGCATGTGATATTTAATAATGATTACAACCCCCATAGACCTAGATTCAACTGAGAGGCTCAAGTTGAATCACCTTAAAAGTCCGTAATCATCCATGACCCCCTTTTACGTGATAATTGATGGAGCGGTTTCACCATATATTTTGTATGTCCATATTTTAAAATTGTTTTAAACTTTAATCCAATTGTTGTCTTGAGGATACTCCGTTAAACTAAAATTTTAAAATTGTTTTCTAAATTTAATTAGTGGGAGTTTCGTATGGATATATTAAAATATAAATGATGAAATATTTACTTTTCTTTTTTGATGAATTTATACGTGATAACACCATAAAATTCCCTTCTTGTTATAATATTAAGTTGTAAGCGAAGAGACATTATGAATGTCTTATTGTAGTCTTCCACCATTATAGGTGACTGTATTTTCTTATTTGCGTTTGTTGGCTATAGATATGTGGGGACTACTCATTCTAAGAAAAGCCACTCATACTATTTAAATATATGATATTATGAGATGAGGGGTTAGTGGGATCCAAGAAACTATTATGTGAGAGTCTCATTAGTGAATCATACTTGTATGAATGGTGGGTCCAACTGAACTAAAATATATGGATCAAGAAACTATTATGTGAGGTTCATAATTTTAGAGGCTAAATGATGATTGGAACTTGCTTAAGAAGCAATAGGTAAGAAGTTACCTTCTTATCAAAGGTAGTACAACTAAGAAACTATTATGTGAGGTTGTACTAGTTTTGGTGGGACCCCAATCCCAACTACGAATTTTCATAAATAAAGATTCCCAAATTTCTTTAAAGGGATGAATAATTTGAAAAGAATAATGGGAGGTACCATTATGATTTAAAGACCCAAAATCTAATGGATAATAAAATTGAATTTTATTTTATGCTTATAAATTGCTATTTATCTCCTGTAGATCACCGCTAAAAATGTCAAGCTTCAATCCCCTCAATAAAATTCAAGATACCAACCGTTTGACTGGACCAAACTTTGATGATTGGTTAAGGAACTTAAAAATCATTCTTTAAAAATCATTCTTACTTCTGAAAAATTGCCTATGCCTTGGATGGGCTAATGTCGGAATCTTTTCCAGAAGGATCCACTGAGAAAGAGCATGACACTTTGAGAAAGTGGCAGGAAGATGAAATAAAGGTGAGATGCTACATGTTAGCATCCATGAGCAATGAGCTTCAGAAGCAGCATGATTCATATAAAAGCTCAACCTCTATTCTTATTCACCTACAAGAGTTGTATGGGGGACATAGTAGAACCGCAAGGTTCAATGTTTCAAAAGAACTCTTCCAAGACAAAATGGCAGAGGGGCCACCTATAAATGAGCATGTGCTTAAGATGATCGGTTACATTGAGCAACTCAAAAAGCTTGATGTAGGCATGGATACAAATTTGCAAATAGATTTGATCTTACAATCCTTGCCAGATTCATTTTCGCGGTTCATTATGAGCTTCAACATGAGAAGGATGACAGTTCTATTGCATGAGTTGCTAAATAAGTTGAATACTGCGGAAGGCTTCATCAAGAAGATAAAGGGATCTGCTCTTGTCATTCATGAGGCTTCTATTTCCAAGTCCAAGCCCAAGGGTAAAGGAAAATGGAAGTGGCAGAAGTCCAAAATGAAGGCAAAGGGCAGGATCAAGAAAGGCAAGCTCACAAATGATAAAGATAAAGGAAAGTGTTTCTTCTATGGCAAAGAAGGACATTGGAAGAGGAACTGTAAAGAGTACCTTGCTTCCATAAAAGACAAACCTTTTGAAGGTATGTCTAATTTGCTTTTTTATAGAAACTAACCTTTCAGTTAATTCTGTTTCTTCTTGGGTATTAGATACCGGAGCAAGTTCTCATATTTATAATTCGTTGCAGGGATTATAGGGAAGCAAAAGGCTGAGTAGAGGACAGGCTGCTCTTCGAGTGGGAAATAGAGCAAGTGTTGCTGCATTAGCTGTAGGGAGCTACTATTTAGCATTACCATCTAGCGTAGTTTTAGAATTAAAGGATTGTTTAGTTATGCTAAATATTATTAGGAATATTATTTTTATTTCTGCTTTATCTAAAGATGGTTATAAATTTGTTTTCGAGAAAAATAAATGTTCATTTTATTTAAATGATGATTTAGTTGGTTCCGGCATATATTTGAATGGTCTTTATTTCTTAAACCTAGATAATGGTATTAACTATATTAAGCAAGCAAAAGATAAAACACCAAAGAGACCTAGAGATGAAGTTAATCCTGCTTATATGTGACATCTTAGATTAGGTCATATTAGTGATGATAAGATCAACAAGTTGGTTAAGGATGGACACTTTGGTTTATTGGCTTATGAAGCTTATCCAACTTCTGAATCCTGTCTCATGGGCAAGCTGACCAAATCACCCTTTGTAGGACATGGGGAAAGAGCTGTCAAGATACTAGGATTCATTCACACTGATGTGTGTGGTCCTATGAATTCAATTGCAAGAGGAGGTTTTTCATACTTCATAACCTTCACCAATGATCACTCACGGTTAGGGTATGTATATTTAATGAAATAAAAATCTGACTCTTTTGAAAAGTTCAAAGAATTCAAAAATTAAGTAGGAAATTGGGAAAATATTAAAGTTCTTCGATCAGATCGAGGAGGTGAATACTTAAGCAATGAATTCTTGGACCATCTCAAGGAAAATGGTATTTTATCACAATGGACTCCACCTGGAACACAACAATTAAATGGTGTGTCCGAAAGGAGAAATCGTACCTTATTGGATATGGTACAATCCATGATGAGCTACGCAGATTTACCAATATCATTTTGGGGATATACGCTTCCAACAGCAAGACATATACTGAATAGGGTGCCATCCAAATCTATTCCTAAGACACCACATGAGATGTGTCATGCGAAGAGGCCTAGTCTTAATTACATTAAGATCTGGGGTTGTGTCACGCCCTGAAAATCGAAGCGCGAGGAAAGAGAGAAAATAGAGAGAAAAGAATTAAAACCCAATCACAAATGCGGAAGCGAGTTTGGAAACCCACAGGGATTTCTACAAGGATGACTACTAATAAATAAGCCAAAATGAACTTACATGTTAACGAGTCCAACAAAGATGAAAGCATTTGAAAATCAAATTAAAAGACTAACCGGACAAGCACTGGTTCAAGGAGAGAAAGAAAAATACATTAAATTTAATAAAAGATCATTTTTGAATAGTTGCTGAATTTTAAAACATCGGTAAGTAGTTGTTCCTTTGAAATTTTCATATTCTATTCGTGATGGTCCATGTAAAATTTGATTCTGCACAACTTTTGTCAAATAGCATTTTTTCCAATTCCTCACCGTTTGGGCAGAAAACTAAAATAACAGTAGCAGTTTTTTTTTTTTTTTTTTTTTTTTTTTTACAGCAATTTGACAGCATTTTGAAATGTTTCCAATTATGCTAAATCCTCAAGTTTAAACATCAGTACATGATTAAACAAGTCCTAAACAACATACAACACGAGTCTAAACCAAAAAGAACTTCATGCACTCGAAATTTATTAAAAACGAGAAGTGAAAGAGATAAAGAGAGGAGAAATGGGAAAGGGAGAGATTAGGAGAGATTAGGGGAGAGAGAAGTTTTAAAACATTTTCCTTTAAAAGCAATATGAACAACTCCGGCAAGGATTTAATTTAAATGCAATAGGTCCGGTAAGGAAAAACCAACATAATCGAATCCGGCAAAGATTCAAATCAACACACATACATAAAACTTTAAAAGAGATGCTACGATCTCGGAAACATAACTATATAATACAAATAAGTTTAACAAGTAGGAAAAACAAGGACTAACATTTGTCCAACAAAATTACAACAAGACTTCCCAATAACAAAACATGGAAGTCTAAGCTCAAGAAGTTTTGTAATAAAATTAATACAACAATTCCCTTTGTAGTGACCCGAAATTTTAAAACATATATTAAAATTTAATTTTAATTTTGTTAGAGAAAAATACCAGTTTTGGAATTTAGCAGTACAATTTTTATCCGTGTGTGTGGTTAAGCTTGTGAGCTCAACACACACAAGAACTCCTCACTAGAACTTGGACCCAAAGAAATACAATTTGTGCACTGTGTGTGCGTGTGTATACAATTTGTGTGTGTAGGAAGCTTATGCCTCACAATTCTTGGGGACCAAGAATTTCAATTGCTATATATGAACACACAACCCCAACAACTCCCAGCAACTACCTCTCTATCTCTCAAATCTCTGTCTCTCTCGTTTCTCTCTCTCTCCCACAGTTGATACATATATATATATATGCAGTGATATATATAGTTACATATTAAAAGAGTTTGAATCCAAACTTTTGGGTAATCAAATTAGTATTGGAATTCTTTATAGCTCTCTGAAATTTGACTTTTGGGTAAGTTTTCAAATCAATTCCACATATTGATTTCAGTTTATATAGCACTGTAGATATATATATATATGTAGATAGTTACATGTATATATACAAACACATATACATTCAAGGAAATTCATGGGTTGATTTTAAAATCAAAGCTTGGATTCATTTTCTCTGCACTTCAATGTTTTGTAATACTAGGTAAGATTTTAACATCAATTTTAAGTTTGAATTTAGTTTAATTGTAGAGCTGCTGCTATACATATATATATGGATTATATATATATCGTTAAAGGTCCGAAATTAGCAGGCAGAAAAACAGTCACAGAAATTTGATTTCTATATATCAAATAAAAGGCCTCGATCCCACGAGGCTCCCTTTCGAATTTCAAAAGCTAATTCGCAACGGTTGCGACGAACAAGCAAATTAAAGTTTTGTCGCCTTTCAGATTTTTGATAAAATCGAGAGCTACGTTTAATTTCTTGAAAAAATTGATTTCGTATTTGAAATCTACGTGGAAAAAGGAAGAGATTCATATGTTGAAAGCTCTGTTTTGGTTAAGTTTTCAAAATGGGTAAAAATTTAGCCTTTAATTTCAAAACAGGGGAAGAAAAGAGGAAGAAGACGACTCAGTGACATCTCGCGCGCGCGACCCGCGCAAGCGAGAGGTCGCGCGAGTGGCCCGCGCGCGCGACCAGGCTATTTTTGAAAATTGTTTTTAATTAACCACGTGACCTTAGTAAGCTTAACTCGCTCGAGCGGTCCGCGCGAGCGAAGTCCCGCGCGCGCGACCTCGGGCAGTTTGTTGAAAGCTCCTGTTTTCTTATACTTGAGCCAGTTTTGAGTTAAGGGACCTTGTACCCTATGCTTTAAGAGTTGTACTTTACTTTAATAGTAGTTGTACTTGTGCTTAAAGGTGTTGTACCTCAATGATATACGCGCATTATTATATATCGAGATTTGTAACAGATTGAGCAGTTCCAGTTTCTGTTCTGATTAAATTATTCAGACTGTCCTCGGTGAACGGTAGTTCCGTATAACCCTCAATAAAGTTGTATAACATGTTAACAGTGTATTTATATGTTTATATGAACTGTGATGCTTTAAGTGTTTACTTGAGATGCTATGCCTTAAGTGGTTAATGAGTTACTATGCTTTATGTGTTTACTTGGGTGATTTTCAGCATGTCTATTGTGTTGCTTTAAATAATAGCATGCCTTGATAATTTGTCTTATGAAATATTGAATATGTCTGGATGCTTAGAGCTCGCATATGTCATAGCATTTCATAAGCATGAGCATGATCACGAAAATCACGAAAATGATTTTGGGATGAAAGACCTTAAAGGCTTTCGATTTTGAAAAAGGAAGATCTTAGAGACTTCCAGTTTTTGAAAAAAAAGGGAAGACCTTAGAGGCTTCCATGCATAAAACCCTCTAGGAGGGATTTTGTTTTGAAAGATAGAAATCCCGGATTTGTGGGTAGGCGTGTGAGATGGGTACCACTAGGAACTCGAATTGCGGGATGTGCTGCAAGAAACCCCCGTAACGGTAAAGGCTAGGCCTCCGTGTAATTCGTAAGGCCCAAAGTCCCGCACGTATGAGGCTAGGCCTACGTGGACGGGAAGCCCATGGTCCGGGTAATGATATTGACGATTGAGGGTGAGTGTTTGAAAATGCACGAAAAGTGATTTTCATACATGACATTGGCATTCATTGCACTCACGCATGTTATATAACAGATGTTATTGTGCGGTTATATGACTATACGAGCCTTTTGGCTTATGGACTATCAAACCTTTCCTTTTCAGGTGATATAGACAGGGGTAAGGCTCCCGAGATTTGATGAACTTCGCTTTGTTTGAAGGTCGAGTTATAGGCTTTTAATTTAATTGATGGTTCAAAGAGCATGTTATGATTTAATTGGACAAGTGTTAGTCCACCTGCTTTTAAATAGCATGATAGCTTAACTCTAATTTTTTCGTTGCTTATCTTGAAAACGATTTGTTTCAAGAAAGGATAGTTTTCAAATGAAAACCCGATTTCTGTGTTATTAATGTTTTCCAAGTGATGAATATAATTTTCAAGCCCGGAGTAGAGTTTACTCGTAAAGATCCCGTTAAGGGAAGAAATTGTGAGATCATGATACTTTGTATTCTTAAAAACCTTGGGTTTTTATTATAAGAGTTCCTAACGTTTGAGAAAAAGATAGTAAGTCATTGTATCACTTTTCGATATGTGAAACCAAGTTTGAGTTTCTATTTAAAGGTTGTTTTATAAAGCTGGTGAAGAAGTCTGATAAATGTTTACCAGATCTGTATGTTTTCCGCTGCACTGTTGTTCATTTGATGAACTGATAAAGATTTCCTGTTAATGTCTTTTAAGTCGACAATCAAAGTTTTTCAAAAGACTAGTGTAATGCTTCCGCTATAGTTTTA
The DNA here is from genome assembly GCA_033977485.1 of Hydrangea macrophylla. NCBI lineage: Eukaryota > Viridiplantae > Streptophyta > Magnoliopsida > Cornales > Hydrangeaceae > Hydrangea > Hydrangea macrophylla. The sequence goes on along the minus strand of CM066988.1, from coordinate 55,673,932 downwards.
CTCAGATCCGTGAATCTTTAAAGATTTTGTTTTTCCACCAAAGATTTTGAAAAGCTATTCTATGCTCCCGCAGTAACTCTCGGAGTCTAGGACTCGAGGCGTTGTAAAATGGTATCAAAGTTTTGAGGTTTCAAAGTTTAAATATTTTAGAGCTTCCGAGTTTAAATGATTTTAAAGTTTAAACGTTTGATTTCCTAAAGAGAAAGTTTTCAGGTAAGCTTCGGGTCTATGACTCGGAGCATTACAAGTAAGTTTAGTTCTTCCGCTCTTGGTTATTATTTTATTATTTTAGCACCCCCTCGCCTGCGGGACGGCGGGGCGGGGCGCTACACCCTTTTAGAGCACTAAACTATTACAAACTTCCCAAAAGACTAAAGTTCACATGAGAACTATCCATTTACACATCTAAGCACGAGTTTTCAAAATAGAACAAAAATATCATCGTCTACGTGTCGGGTCACATATTCCATTTGCCCTTATCAAGTTCACCTAAAAAATATTTTGTCGTTTTTATGAGAACGACGACTCGTAGAAAACATTGTAATAAGTCTATATGCTATCCATGACTAAATGAAATGAGATGCAATATATCGCCACCGCGGCTACAATGAAATGATTAGAGATTCAAGACTATGCGTGATATGTGCACACCTTTCTCATTATCGGACCATGAGCCACCCACGCATGGAGTGTAGCATATCAACTTCCGGGAGCCAATTGAATATAGTTGGAGTTTGAATGTTTCTAAGGGTCATTCTCCCTGTCTCACATCACAACCCATGCCCGGATTTCTTAAATAAAATTCCCTCGCATGGGGTTTTTCTCTTTTCAAAACAAAACGTTTATGTCATGATAATGTAACGCTTGCCGATTAGGCCTCAATGCATATGATGTTAACAATGACATTAAGGATGATCCACTACAATAAATTAAGCAATAATTCTAGTGCATTAGACATGATATCAAGGGTCTCAAGAATGCAGTTAAATTTCATAATTTGACATTCCAACAAGAATTTCTAAACTAACATCATAGCATCCTTTTACACATAAAGGGAGCATCATAAGTACAATTAGCATCACATAATCAAATTTAGTACAACCAAAGCATGTAAATCATAATTAGGCATACAACCCTAAATTTACAACTTTGGAAAAACCTAATGCATGTGTCTAAATTATTCTCTTAACATCATTCTAATCACATTTAACACTCCAAAATCACAACTTGCACAACCAATGCATATAAATCATATTTAGGCATAATAACTCTAACATTACAATTTTGGGAGAAAATCCTAATACATGTGTCTAAGTTCTCTCCTAGCACATATAAATGAACTCAAAGCAATTTAGACAAGTATAACATATGAAATTGAAACAATGTATATCTACCTCAATGAAGATTTTCCAAAATAAATGGAAGAGCAATCAAAACTTGAGAAAAATCAAATAACTCCAAATGGCTCCAAGAAGATGAAAAGAGAGGTCCTAGGAAGCCCAAGAACCCTCTGCATGTACTACCCATCAATAGAACTCCATGGTTGAAGATGAGAAATCTTGAAGCTCTATGTGATTTGGGTAAACCATGATAATGGCCACCAAAACGAATTTCGAAGGTATCACTAGAAAGTTCTTGAAAATCTAAGCTCTAAAATGTGAAATAACAAAACTCACAAAAATCACTCTTTGATGGTCTATTGGAAGCTTGAAAGTGAGGATCCATGGAGGTTTTGTATACCCAAATATACATATAGAGAGAAGGAGGAGAAGAAGAGAAAGAGGGAGAAAGAAAAGAAAAAAAAAATAAAAGTGAGGGGTGGCCGACCATTAAGAGGGGGAGTGGGGCCCATAATTTTTTTTTGCCTTTGTTTTGCATTTAAATGATTTGTAGAGATATAATGCATGTGTGTGTGTGTGTGTGGTCTAGTTTTACACATCTAAATTAAAACATGTACCCACTTTGACACCAAGATAATAAATAAAAAAATATTATAATAAAATAAAATCAAATCAAATAAGAAAAGAAAATAAATAAATAAATATAGTGACACAAGTTAAGGTAAATGTAAATACTACACCAAAATACTTAACGGCTCACACATAAGCTTTTAAATACAATTTTACCCTTAACTAAAATTTTGAGCTATGACAGGTTGTCCAGCCTATGTTAAGAAACTAGAAGTGGACAAATTGGAATCTAGGTCAATAAAATGTAGATTTGTGGGCTATCCGAGAGAGTCATTGAGATATAATTTCTATCACCCAGGCGAACAAAAGGTGTTTGTTAGCAAGTTTGCTGTATTTCTTGAAAAGGAGTTTATTCAAGATGGAGGCAATGGGAAAGTGATAGAATTAGAGAAAATGTCATCTGAACAACAAACCAACATTGACCAACATGAGGAAGAGTCCTCAAACCCTATTACAGTAGCACCTTCTATCACACAACCTCCACGTAAGACTAGTAGGACTCCCATACCTAATCAGAGATACTTGGATCTCCATCAAGGTGATGAGGAACTCTTTCATTGTGGAGACAATGGCGATAAGAGTGGTCCTACTAATTACAAAGAGGCAATGTCAGACAAGTTGCCATGAAATCAGAAATAGATTCTATGTACTCCAACCAAGTCTGGACTTTGGTAGATCCACCACAAGGTATTGTACCTATTGGGTGCAAATGGGTTTACAAAAGAAAGATAGTCTCGGACGGAAAGGTAGAGACCTACAAAGCTAGGTTAGTGACAAAAGGTTACAAACAAAAACAAGGAGTTGACTATGAGGAAATCTTTTTGCCAGTAGCCATGCTAAAATCCATCCGGATTGTACTTGCTATAGCTACACACTATGACTATGAGAGATGACAGATGGATGTAAAGACCGCTTTTCTCAATGGTCAAATTGAGGAAGAGATTTACATGGAGCAACCGGAAGGTTTTATATCCTGTGGTGAAAACCACAAAGTGTGTAAGCTGCAGAGATCCATTTATGGACTCAAGCAGGCATCTCAAAGTTGGAACATCTGGTTTGATGAAGCGATCAAAACATTTGATTTTCATCAAAACAGGATGAACCATGTGTGTATAAGAAGCTTAGTGGGAGAGTGATTATGTTCCTGATTTTGTAAGTTGATGACATCTTACTCATTAGGAATGATGTAGGAATGTTATTATCAGTCAAACAATGGCTTTCACAAAACTTCTCCATGAAGGATTTGGGAAAAGCATCTTATATACTGGGTATAAAGGTTTATAGAGATAGATCTAAAAGATTGCTTGGTTTATCCCAGTCCTTATGCATAGATAAAGTGTTGAATAGATTCAACATGGCAGATTCCAAGAGAGGGTTGCTGCCCTTCAGACATAGAATTCATCTCTCAAAGGATATGAGTCCTAAAACTCCAGAGGAAAGAGAGGTCATGAGCAAAGTACATATGCTTCAGCAGTGGGAAGTCTCATGTATGCCATGCTATATACTAGACCTAATATCAGTCATGCTGTAAGTGTTACAAGCAGATATCAGTCTAATACAGGTATGGATTACTAGATTGTAGTGAAGAACATCCTTAAGTACTTGAGAAGAACTAAGGATATATTCCTTATTTATGGAGGAGGAGAACTGAGAGTTGATGGTTACGCAGATTCGGACTTCCAATCTGATGTGGATGATAGAAAATCCACATCCGGGTATATGTTTACCCTTAGTGGGGGCACTGTTAGCTGGCACTACACCATATGGCCTGATTTGTAACGGGAATATCCGTTACAAAAAATTATTTCCCGTTACAAATAGGGCATTGCAAATTTGTTACGGATATTTGTAACGGATGTATCAGTTGCTAATTAGTAATGGATATACCCGTTACTAATACAATTTGTGTAAGGTATATACCTGTTACAAATTAGTTTAGTAACGGATAAATTTACAAGTTTTTTGATTTTTTTTTTAAAAAATACTAACGGTTTGTAACGAATTAGTAACGGTTATATTTGTTACTAATTTAATAATTTCCACAATGCATAAAATTAGTGACGGATTTTGTAACGGATATTATCGTTACAAATTTTAATATAATATAAAAAATAAATAGTTTACATGCTCCCTAATTTATTTTTATGTTTTTTTTGAACCTAATTAACAAGCACAATAATCCATACAAATATAAAAATAACAAGCTCAATCAATACCAAACACAAGTAGAATCCAAAATATTTCATCTTACAAATCTTTGTCCATACCCAAGTTCTTAGTTTAACTATATTACATCTTACACATGAAATTAACTCAAGAAAAACAAAATACACAAATCTCTTTATGTCCATAAATAATTTCATTAACTTTAACTTCTTACAATTGCTTCAATCTCTTCCTTCTCCATTGCCTAGGATCATCACCACCCTGTTTTTTCACCATAATTGATGATGGTGTTAGAAAAAGAAATCACAAAAGAATAATAATAATATTATTTTAATAAATCAAGGAAAGTGAATGTGAAACTCACCATATTGTTTGAGATCACACCCAATTTAAATATCTTGTTTGAATAACATGTATGTAAAAATATGTTAGAGGAGCAATAAAGTATACATCTTAGTACATGAACAAAACAATTTAGTCTAGCCCACAGTCCACTCCCTTGTTACTTATATGGCTTTAAACTCTATTTTAGTTGCGTCTTTCACAAATTCACCTAATTTAGCCCAGCCCACATCCAGTCCCCTTATATGGCTTGTTATCTCAGCTCATCTCTATCTAATCTAAATACTATTAAGATCTGTTGTGGTCATGTCCCATTCCAAAGAACTTTAAGTTTTTTAAATATGGTGATTGTAACTTTTTAAGACATCTATGAATATGTCTGTTGATGGTCATTATCGAATCTGTAATCATAAGGCTAGTAGTAAATGCCAGACTTTGTGTTCTTTTATAATCCAATCCTGTAGCATTGATTAAATGCCTTAAATAATAGTATACATAACTACTTAATTAAAAGAAAATATCACTAAAAATGGGACAGAGATTTAAATCTTAGATACCCAATGATTACCCCACATAATATAATTAAAATCTTAACATTATTACTAGTATTATGCAATACTGCCCCACAATAAAGCCCAGATCAGTGCAATTTACAAACAAGAATTGGCTATTCCCAATGTTTTCCATCTTTTTCTTTCGTAAAGTTTTGAGCACAAACCTTTCCTCGGCAATTGTAATATTAACATCAAGTTTAGAAATTGCATATAAGAGAATAAGCCTGGGTTACCTCAAACCTCACCAATGGCCTATCTCTTCTGCCTTCACAATACCCACAGCTTCTGCCTTCAGCAATGGCCTATGCAACCTCGAGAGGGAAAAGAAAAGAGAAATTATTATCTTTTAGATATTCCCAAAAGTGTTGTATTGTGAGGTTATCAATGAATAACAAGAAGATATTTTTTTTTGGGGGGTTGTCTTAATATTTGGTGTAGAAAAATGGATAAAGAAAAAATGCAGAGCTATAAATAAAGCTAATTAAGAGTATTGAAGTCATGGTCATAAATGAATTCTTGAGCCAGGTCATGTTACTTCTAGAGTTTCTGGAACTATTTGGTTAAGACCAACAAAAGATCTGGGGGTTCAAATATGTAGAATCAATAATACAGTATTACATTGGTATCATGGTAACTCAAACTTAATTTAAAAAATAACAAATATAACAAGTGAAGTAGATTATGTCCATTAGAGTACCAAAAGGAAACTCTTATTCAAATATTTACTCAAACTTGAGTGAAACTTTCAACCATAAAAACGCATAGTGAAAGGGGGATTTCTACAATATAGCTGAAAAGTGTATAAAGTTCAATCAATTTTAATGTGAATATGCTAAAAAAAAAATCTGATCATAGAGCTATCAACAATATCTCCATGTTGATTTCCCAAAGCCCACCTCATTATCAAAACCACAACCCTAATACTCTCCAAACCTTATCAGCATTAAACCCTAATTTTCTTCACTTAGCTAGGGGTTCTATTTAGATCTTCTAATTGAAAGAGAGAGGAAGAAATATAAGGAAGAAAGTAAAAGAAGAAGAAGGAAGAAGAAGAAGAAGAAGAAGAAGAAGAAGAAGGAAGAGGAGAAGAAGTAGAAGAAGGAGGCCAGATGTTTACCGAGAGAAGTCGGCGGTTGCCTTGGGTCGGCGGCAACCGTGGGTCGACGGCGGCCTTGGATTGCAGCGGCGTGGCTGCGTCCGGTGGTGGTTGGACGGCGAGTGTATCCCCTTTCTCCTTTCTCTCCCCTTTCTCCTTTTCTCTCCCCTTTCAACTTTAGATCTACTTTTTATGTTAGAGCCCGATCTTTTGTTAAGACAATTCTGTTCATTTTATTTTTTATTTTTTTGAGACCATTTTGTAATGGATATAAATGTTACAAATTTAAATACACCCGTTACATAAATTAACCAACCAAAATACTGGCAATCAGTAACATTTTTACAGAATTTGTAACGGATATATCCGTTACATATTTGTAATGGGTATTCCCGTTACAAATTATAAAACTTGTCCGTTACAAATTTGCCCATATGGTGTAGTGTGGAAGAATTGTAAGCAAGATACAACGGCAGATTCCACGACCGAAGTAGAATATATTGATGCTTCAGAAGCAGCAAATGAGAGTGTATGGATAAGAAAGTTCATCAGTGAACTAGGAGTGTCCAACCATTGAATCACCTCTGCCTCTGTACTGTGATAACAAAGGGCCATAGCTCAAGCCAAGGAACCAAGGTCTCATCAGAAATCCAAACACATTCAGTGTCGATTCCATATGATTAGAGAAATCATTAGTAGAGGTGATGTGGAGATACAAAAGATAGCATCAGCAGATAATATACCAGACCAATTCACTAAGGCCTTAACCCAGCAGCAATTGGATCACCACCTTGAGAGTATGGGTATGAGATACATGGTCGATTGGCTTTAGTGCAAGTGGGAGATTGTTAGTAGTATGCCCTAAAAGCCAAGTAGATTGGAATAGTATTTTATGAATATTACATTGTAATAACAGTTTCATATTAATAAAGGGCAAGTTTATTATTTATCATTATTGTTGTTTAACTTTGATAAGATAAGTCCATAGAATTAAAGTTGAGAAGGTATGTACTTAAAGAGTTAAGGAACAAGACCATATACTTCTTAGTTGCTTTATTCTAAAATTGGTCTTAGTCGTATGATTATTAAATTGGGCATTGGATAATCCGGTTAGACTAACAAGTGCAATGTTTATTTTATTTGATAAAATATGACTAGTCTTAAGTCATCAGTGTGGGGACACTAGAATAGACATATGGGTGTTTGTTATAGAACAAGTTCACTGAACGTGATCAACTATTAAGAATATCCAAATGGAGTTTTACTTATCTATCAATGGATTGTTCTTAGTTATAGTGGTACAAGTAATCCTTAGACCTGAGACATTACTGTTGTCTTATGTGTGAGTTGTTATGCTTTAACTTGCACGGTATTTATGTTTTAATCAAAGGCATATTCATGCACTGTTGGGTATAATAAGTCATACATGGAGACATGTAAATGTACAACAAGGAATCTATCACTCTCAAGTGAGAGAGTGAATATCCTCTGTGATCTTCTATGATATATCTCAAGTAAAGCTCCCTGGCCAGGGCAGGGTGAGAATTAGAAGAGAGTTTTCTAATTTCACCAAATAGAGAAATATCAAATAGGTTGAGAACATATGCATGATTAAATTAGGGTTTGATAAATATGTCCATTACCCAAAAGATTTAATTGGGACATGGTGTGATAGAAGGATTGAATTGTACGGTAACTGTTAACGAAAAGGTTCACTATTTTTCAGACTGTCTAGTGTGTGTCATGATACATTTCTCAGTGTCACTCATAACTAGTAGAAGCCCGAAAATAATAGATATTAATATTAATTATTTCTACAAGGGAGAATTAGAAGATGTTCTAATTAAAATTAATTAGAAAGGGTTCTAATTGTAATACTTTAAAGTATTAGTACCTACTACCAAATTAGTATGAACCTAAGGGGTCACACACAACAGGGCAATGTGTAATTAGAAGAAGTGGTGAGGATCTACTTGATATTAAGTTGTTAATATGAAAGTAGTATAATATTACTATTAGTTTATATTTTATTTTAGAAAGTCTTCCAATCAAATATAGTTTCTTAATTAGATTAGGAAAGGGTCTTATAACATTATTATATATATGAGGTTTGGAAAACTAAAAAGGTTACTAGCACACCCAAGTTTCTCCCAAAAACTCCAAAACCCAACTGTAGCCATACGGTCCAAATTTTGTGACCTCTACTTCTTTCAACTTCTTCACTTTATTCTAGTATGCATTGCTTGTGTGGATATTTTAAGAGATCGGACGCTTGGACGATTTGGTGAACTATTCGTGGGATGAAATGGATTAATATTTTGTAAAGCACGCTTCAAGGGTAATTATTCGATTAACCCTCTATGGATGTTGTATGTATTTTGTATATATTATAGACTTGATTATGAGTTTAGTAAACCATTTAATTTTTGCTTTCCGCTGCGCAAATATACACCAAATTAGGAATGAATCCATTTAAAATGAGTCTATTTATGTATAGGCCTATTTTAAAGTGTTTGGTTGACAAAATGGGCCAATTAAAAAAATCAATCAATTTGGGCTTACAATACAATATCAAAATCAGTTCATTTCACCTAAAACCTAAAATTGCACAATTTTCAAATTAAGCAATTTCACTTGGCAACTTCCGATCATCTTCTTCCATTGACAGTTCCGACAAACCAGAGGAAGGTGAAGGTACGTCTTTCTCTCTCTCTCTCTCTCTCTCTCTCTCTCTGTTCGTATATATACACAGAGATTTTTTCACCTCTCCTCTCTCACCTTCCTCTTCCTCTCTCACGGCTCTCTTCTCTATCTCTCTGTCTGTGTATATATATATGATGATGCCAAAAATTAGTAAGAAGGATTTAGAGAGATAAAAAGACAAGAACAAGTTGTATGTGGTTCGGTCCCGTTAACAAGGTGACCTACGTCCTCGGTTGCGTCTGCGTGCGTTCACTACCAGATCACCGGCGGGCCTGGTGAGCCAACAAAGAGGGGCGGTACTACCAGTAATATTGGTCGAGTATATGCGTACAATGGTGAATTCTCTGTTCTATGCTTGTTAGCTAGAGAGTTATTCAGATCCCTGTAGATAGGGTATGTGGGCTCTTTTATAGGTGCAAGAGTCCACCCATACATGGTAAGTTAGTCAGATTAGGAAGCCTAATCTGATTACAATTGATTTGCATGATTTGGGGAGAGTTTCCTAAGCGGTTTAGGAAACTGCCACATTCCCTCTTGTAGCCTTATAGTTGGTTTAGGAAACTACTGGTTAGGCCGGGTCCACGGGATGCCGCGGTCTTTCATGCTCGGCCTGTTGGTACGAACCGCACGGTCCTGACGAACACCTCAGGATTGCTTGGCTATTGGCGCCTTTACCGAAGTAACCAGCACCTCTCGGTGACTTAGCAGACCGACTTCATAGCTGGATCATTTTGGACATATCAGCTGCCCCCCATTTTCGGAACTGACTAGATGCTTCATCGGGTGAGGATCGAAAATCAGTATCGCCTTGGAAACCGTTCGGATATCCTCCGGGAATTCTGCTCAGGATGGGGCCCACCTTCCAGATCACTCGATGGAATAACAGACCGGTATAGGGAGGAGCCCGGGCGTTGGTGTTGTCACGTGTCAGGGAGTAATTGGCCTGGTCAGGATCCATCAAAGTCGGTTCGGATGTAACCGAACAGCTGCGTGGTAACTGGACCGTCACGTCATACATTTAATGTGCACGCCTTTTGAGGTGACCTTTTACATGCCCGAGGCGACAGCTGTCTGACGGTTCTTGGCGGGAAAACTCCTGAGCCGTTGGATCTGATTGATCTGGACCGCACGTTATTCCTATATAAAGAACACTTGCTCATTTCTTCAATTCCTACTGCCAAGTGATAGAGATTACCGAGCGGTTGGAGAGCAAACAAGATCCCGAGCAAGATTCCCGATCCCTTTTCTACGCTAAATTTTGTAAGTCTCTCCTTTCTGTCTTCAATTCTTCACTCTCTTCTTCTTTTCTGAACGAAGCTGGAGGGAGCAAACCCACTTAGGTCAGAACGGGCATGGGATTTTTTCTTTTTTAGGTTCTATTATTTCTTCCAATCAGGAGGTACTTTAGGGCAGTTGGACCGAACGGGTGTTCCCGGGAGAGTCTTGAGAGAGTGTTACCTTTCATCTAGAGTCTTGTATGACCTGCCCTTCAGGTTGTTAGATCTGCCTCCTTTGTATCTCAGGCTTGGAGTCCTTGACCCATTTTTAGGTCGTCGTCTGCCTCCTAGGTCCATCGTAGACTTAGATATGTGCCACTCCGACTTCAACTCGTCATCCCGATCGGAGGACGAGCAGTCACGATCGGGAACACTGAGCACAAGCCTAAACCCTCCCTCTTCGGCCCCCTATAATCAGCACAGTGAGGGAAGGATCCCTGCCCGGGCGTCTCACGAGGAAACGCACTGGGACTCCCTTGTGGCCTCGACGTCTCGGGGGTCGGGCGATGAAGGGTCTGTACCGAACAGTCCTGGCATCGTCTTCGCATGCGAGTCGATCATCAGCACCCTGCGCGGCCCTGATTTGGGTCGGATCAGGGAGAGATACGATATTCCTGGCCCTTTCTCTCTGTCAGTCCACGACGGCGGGGCTCACTTCCACGAGTCGGGCTCGTTACCTTATACGAAGCTGCTCTTATGGCTGGCCTTCGCCTACCGCTCCATCCTATTGCCCGGCACGCACTGATCTACCTCGGGATCTCCCCCAGGCAGCTCGCCCCGAACGGTTGGCGGTATCTGATGGGGTCCATCTTGTGGCCTCAAGTTCTTAAGTACGAGCTCACCCTACAGGAGTTCTTTTGGACCCACCGGCCGTTCCAAGTTCACGGGGAGTCTAGTTTCTCCTCGCTTGGGGCCAGGCAGGGGCAAAAGATAATAGTCAACTGCCCGAGCAACAATAAGGGATGGAAGAAGAAATTCTTCCAAGTATCCACCTTGGGGCTATGTGAAAAGGCACCGGGTGTACAGTTGGGGACCTCCTGGGCAGGGAAGTTGAGGAGTAAGCCCAATCACTTTCCTTTCATGATTAGTCTCTTTATTTTACCATGACTAACCCGTTTGTATGTTTGCTTTGCAGTGGGATCAGTTGACTCGCCCAGTCTTCCTGACGAGTTCCAAGCGAGGATCTTGTCTTTGGTGGAGGACCCGACCGACATTAATAAGGTGCTGACCCGGTCGGGAAGTCCGAAGGTTTCTTACGAGCCCCAGCATCACTTAGTAGCTCCCATATTCCCGTCGATCATTCCTGGTAAATTCCATCACTTGACCTTCATCACTTGACCTTTCGGTTATTTTTTATTTGGTACTTTGCTGAGTTCTCATGCGCTCTTCTCCTGTTTTACAGAAATGGCTCCCAAGAGTGCGGCGGCTTTGAAGGAAAAAGAGGCGGCCCTGATGGCTCGGGCCGGCCAGAAGAGGAAAAAGCAAGACCCCGCCGAGGGCCAGCCCCTCAAAAAGATCTCTTGGGGGATCTCGATTCGGGCGGAGAAGGAGGCTGCTGCGACCTCGACGCTCGGTGTTACCATCGCCACGCCATCACCTCTTCCTCTTGCCGCCAAGCCGTACGGGGTCTCCTTCCCCAGCATGGAGGAGACAGCTCGCGCGGGCCCCTCCTCGAGGCCGGCGGTCAAGACGGCGGACGACGTTCGCAGAAGGGTCCGGTCCGGGCTGCTGCAGAGTCAGATCGACAAATGCACTCTGCTAAGTCTCGAGGCCATAATCGGTTGGCTCTACAGCATCAGCCACATGGTAAGTCATTCTGTAACATGAACATTAGCTTTTCTTCCATACGTATACTGACGTTGTTTTGATCTTGCAGATTGGCTGCATTGCGGCAGGGACTGAAGCTACCCTTCCCGGAGTTGTCGAGAGATTGGCCACTGCGGAGGTTGACTTGTCTGTGGAGAAGGCTGCCCGGGAGTCTGCGGAGTTTGCTCTCTCCGTGGAGGAGGAAAAATCCCGGACAGCGGCCCTGGAGCTGGAGGAGACCCGCGACTCTCTCTCAACCGAACAGGCTACCCATAAGGTTTCCGAGATGAAAGCTACAACCGCGGAAGCCGGGAGGATCACTTCCGATAAAGACCTGGCGGCCATGACGGCTATGCTTTCTGAGCTCACTGTCGCTCGGGACGCTGAAGCCAAGGATGCCGAGGAGGAGTTCGAGGCAGGATTCCTTACTGGCTACGCTGATCTGGCTAAGCGGGCTGCTGCCGACCACCCCGACTGGGACCTGTCTGGCTACTCTTGGGCAGAGTCCAATTACTGGAACAAGGGCCAAGCCGACACCGAGGTCGTTGCTGAAGCTGCACCGCTCGGGGACCCTGCTGTAGAAGAGCAGGCCGCTGGGGAGGAAGAGGTGGTCTTCGTGGACAACCCATGACCCTGTTGTTGTTTTTTTTTTATTTGTGGGGGAGGCTACTATAACTGCCCCCCAGGCTTTGTACAGTTTTTTATTAATGAAAAGGCCCTCGAGGTCACTTTTCTTTCCATTAACTGCTCACTTTCCATTAACTGCTCACTTTTGTCTGGACTGTGCCTGTTTGTGATTGCTAGTATCCACCCGATTTTTAGCCGACCTAAGCCCCTGCCTTAGCAAATGGTTAAGGACCGTAACCAGTAGAACACCTAGTCTTCTTGACCTATTTTAAAGGTAATTGCCTAGTGTGCCATAGGAACTTGTCCTGTTTAGCGTCCGGGATGTCCCGGTGTATTATAGGAATACCCTGCATTACCATCCGGTGTGTCCCGGTGTATTATAGGAGTATCCTATTTTACCGTCCGGGGTATCTATCTCTAATCACTGTAAGTGCTTAGGAATATCTTCCAAGTTCTTTTAGTGACCGCTGTGATTTCCTGTTTTGGCCTAATATTCCCCTGCCCCCCAAGCATTTTGCTAAGGCGGGAGTGCAGGAATGAGTGGCCATAGGAAACCGACCTGGAACATGGGTGGTTGCAGGGTCCTTTGAAGCTTGCCATCGTCGGCCACCTAGGGGTTTGCCCCCGTCGTCGACTGGACCTAAGCAAAGCTTTATGTAATTTCCTGTTTGGGTCTGGTATCCCCTTACCCCCCGAGCATCCTGCGAAGGCGGGGGCGTGGTGAGGAGTGACCGTAGGAAACCGACCTAGAAAATGGGTGGTTGCAGGGTCCTTTTAGGCTTGCCATCATCAGCCACCTAGGGGTTTGCCCCCGTCGTCGGCTGGACCTAAGCGAAGCCGGTGCTGCAGGATGACCCCGAGGTCTTTTGTTCCTGGGTTCAGAGCCCGAGGTCTTTTTGTGCCTGGGTTCAGAGCCCGAGGTCTTTTCTACCTCGGGGTTAGGCCCGAGGACTTTTCTGCATTGCACGGGGTACTGACAGGAGTAAATTTGCAAAGTAAACTATTCAATTTTATTTGAAAACAAAAATCTATAGTAGTTGCTCAATTAGAGCTACAAAAACAAATTTTTCTACCAATACTAAATTCCCGTGGCCAAGTGTTACTAATAGTACTTGCGGAGGTATTGCATATTCCAAGGATGAGAGAGATCGTGCCCGTCCATGCTCTATAGCCAGTAAGTTCCCGGTCGGTTGACCCGGGTTACTTTATACGGGCCTTCCCAGTTTGCCCCCAATTTCCCATGGCTCGGGATTCGGGTGGGCTGGTTCACTGCCTTAAGAACGAGGTCTTTGACTTGAAAACTGTGGTGCTTCACCTTGCTGTTGTAGTATTGTGAGATCCGTTGCTTATAGGCTGCCACCTTTAGATAGGCTCGGTTTCTTTTTTCCTCCACCAAATCTAGTTCTGATCTGAGAGCGTCTTCGTTATCCGGTGCACTGAAGTTAGCCACCCGATATGTAGGCAACCCAAGCTCTATGGGGACCACCGCCTTGACTCTGTAGGTTAAAGAGAACGGCGTCTCGCCTATTGCCGCTCGGGGTGTAGTGCGGTAGGCCCACAGGAGGGTTGGTAGTTCTTCAGCCCACAGCCCTTTGGCGCCTTCAAGCCTTGTTTTGATTGACTGCAAGATTGTCCGGTTTGTCACCTCGGCTTGACCGTTGGCTTGAGGGTGCTCGGGGGAGGAGTTATGATTTAGTATCCCGTAGCTCAAGCAGAACTGCCTGAAGATAGGGGTGTCAAATTGTCTGCCATTATCACTGACCAGGACCCTGGGAATGCCGAACCTACTAAGAATAGTCCTTTCCACGAAGCTTTCCATTTTCTGCTCGGTTATTATCGCCAAGGGCTCGGCCTCCGCCCATTTAGTGAAGTAATCAACAGCGATGACGGCAAACTTGACCTGCCCTTTTCCCATCGGCAAGGGACCGACAATGTCGATTCCCCACTGGGCGAACGGCCAAGGGCTATGGATTAGTGTTTGGAGCTCTCCCGATTGATTGATCATAGGAGAGTATCTCTGACACTTATCGCACCTTCTGACGTACTCTTGAGAATCCCGGGCTATGGTTGGCCAGTAGTAACCTTGCAATAGGGCCTTCCTGGAGAGTGCCCGGCCTCCGATGTGATTCCCGCACACTTCTTCGTGGATTTCAAATAATATCGCTTGGACCTGTGCGGGGTGAACACAGCGGAGGTATGGGATAGAGAATCCCCTCTTGTAGAGGATGCCGTCAACAAGGTGGTATCGGGCCTCCCGGTACTTGACCCGGCGGGCTTCTTCTTTCTCGTCTGGTAGCACACCTGTCATCAAGACTGTCATGAGCGGGTCCATCCAGCTGGGTCCCAAGGTGACCGGATCTACTTCCATGCCTTCTGAGTTCACCATACTTGGCTCGGGTAGATATTCTGTCCGTATCCCGGACAAGTCTGACTCAGAAGATAAGGCAAGGTGAGCCAACCGGTCAACCCTGGTGTTTTTTTCTCTGGGTATCTGCCTGATGGAGAATCCCCTGAGCTTCTTGGAAACCGCTCGGACAAGGGCCAGGTAGGCTATCATGTTGTCTTCCCGCGCTTCGTACTCTTGGTTAACCTGGTTGACCACGAGCTGGGAGTCGTTGTATCCTTGGACATATTGTGCACTCATAGAAATGGCCAATTGTAATCCGACCAATAGGGCTTCGTATTCGGCCTCGTTGTTGGAGGCACGGAACCCAAACCTTAGCGCATATTTGAGCTGGATACCGTTGGGGATAGTTAGGATGATTCCTGCCCCACTACCTTGCTGATTCCTGCCCCACGTGCAGTACCCAGGTAAAGATGTCAGAGTGTAGCCTGGGCGGTAGGGTTGGTGGCTCAGACTCTTCAACCGGGTCTTCTGGATACGTAAACTCAACCAGAAAGTCTGCTATGGCTTGTCCCCTGATGGCCGTCCGGGGTCGGTAGACCACTTCAAATTCTTTCAACTCCAAGGCCCACTTGACAAGCCTCCCGAACGTGTCGGGGTGGCTGAGGATTCTGCGGAGAGGTTGGTCTGTGAGGACCACAATGACATGGGCCTGAAAGTACGGACGGAGCCTTCTGGCCGAGGTGATGAGGGCAAATGCCAGTTTTTTGATACGAGAGTATCTGTTCTCTGCGCCCTGTAACGCCCGGCTAGTATAGTACACTAGGAACTGTATCTTGTGCTCTTCCCGAATTAGTGCCGAGCAAACCGCTGATGGTGACACTGCCAAGTATAAAAATAATTCTTCCCCCGGCAGAGGAGGGGACACCAAGTACTTCTTGAGTTCCTGGAACGCCTCTTCGCACTCTTCTGACCATTGAAACGCCTTGTGGAGGATTTTACAGAATGGCAGGCACCGATCGGTAGCTCGGGAGACAAATCTGTTCAGTGCGGCCACCCGTCCAGCTAGGCTCTGAACCTCCTTCGTCGACTTGGGCGACCGCATGTTGATGATGGCTTGGATCTTTTCGGGGTTTGCTTCAATCCCCGATCTGCTGACTAGATGGCCCAGATATTTCCCGGAGGAGACGCCGAAGGTGCATTTTTCCAGGTTCAACCTCATCCTGAATTTTCTCAAAATGCTGAAGGCCCCGGCCAGATGCTCAAGGTGGTCGGACTCGTCCCAGCTCTTGACTAGCAGATCATCCACAAATACTTCCATAGACTTCCCAATCAGGTCCTTGAACATGTGGTTGACCAGGCGTTGGTAGGTGGCCCCGGCATTCTTGAGACCGAATGGCATAACCTTGTAACAATACGTACCCTGGTCAGTGATGAACGCAGTCTTTTCCTCATCCCCAGGGTACATGCTGATCTGGTTGTACCCCGAGTAGGCGTCCATAAACGAGAGGAGTGAGTGACCGACCGTGGAGTCCACAAGGAGGTCTATCCTAGATAGCGGATAGCAATCCTTGGGGCAGGCTTTATTCAAGTCGGTGAAGTCTACACACATCCTCTACTTCCCGCTGCTTTTCTTGACAAGTACCACATTGGCTAGCCAGTCGGGGTAGTGGACTTCTCGTATGGAGTGGGCTTTGAGGAGCTTCTCGACCTCCTCACTCACTGCTTTCTGTCTCTCGGGGACCATGCCCCTCTTTTTCTGCTTCACTGGCCGGCAATCTGGGCTGACATTGAGTCGATGGGACATTATCCGGGGGTCAATCCCGGGCATATCCTTATGACTCCAAGCAAAAACGTCCTGATTTTGCCTCAAGAACTGAGTTAATTTTCCTTCAGGCTGGGCTCCAGTAGGGTACCAATGCTGACCTTGCGATCGGGGTACTCGGGATTCAACGTCATTCTTTCTAATTCTTTCACCGGACCTACCATGTCACTCTGGTCTCGGGGGTCCATCTCTTGGACGTTTAATATTTCAGTGATAGCCCCCGGTGCAAAAAAGCTGACATAGCAACTCCGGGAGGTAGTCTGATCTCCACACAAGCATCCGGGTCCCTGAGGAGTTGTGAACTTCACCATTAAGCTGTAGGTGGAGACGACCGCCCTGGCCTTGTTGAGGGTCGGCCTCCCAAGAATGACATTATAGGCCAACGGGGCTTCTACGATCACAAAATTGGTCAGCACGAAAGCCTGCTGAGGGTAGGTCCCCATTAGAACTGGAAGCTCGATTGTTCCGAGCGGTTGTGTACTGGAGCCATTAAATCCAACCATGGAGGGTAGTAACCAGCCGGAGCCAATCCCTGGACATCCCAAGCTGATTAAATGCCGACGTGAACATAATGTCGGATGAGCTGCCCGTGTCCACCAGCACCCTCTTGACCATGTAGTTGGCTATAGAAAGTGTCTTAACTAGCAGGTCATCATGGGGGCAGTGGACGCCCTGTAAGTCGTCGGAGGTGAATGTAAGAACATCAGTGGGCGGGGAGCCGGTGGATTGGACCTGCCAGACATTCGCCCGGGATGCCCGAGCATGCCTCTTTCGTGTCGACTGTGAGTCCCCGCCGCCTGACGTTCCTCCGGATATCATGTGGATTTGGCCAAGTGGTAGTGGCTGATCGGGAGCTCGGGTGTCCTGCCGGGGTTATCTATCTCCTGTGACAAACTCCGCAAGGTGTCCCTACTTGATCAGCTTCTCTATTGCTATCTTTAACTTAAAGCAATCCTCCGTTTCATGGCCGTGGTCTCTGTGGAAGCGGCAGGACTTGTCCCGATTCCTCTTACCGGGCAGGGCTCTGCATTTTGCTGGCTGCTGAAGCAACCTCTGCGCATCGATGGCGGCCATGACTTCTTGTATGGGCCGGGAAAGGGGTGTGAAAGCAATCGGGGGCTGACCTCAGACATCCTTCTGATCCTGCTTCGGCTTCTTTCCCGAGCCCTTCTCAAATCCTTCACGCTTGTGCTTGGCCTTCAAGGATTCGTCTCCCGCCTGGCTGGCGCACTTCGTTTCAGGAACTCCTCAGTGTCTATATACTTTCCGACCCTCTCCGAGAGCTCCACCAGGGTTTTCGGTCGGTCACGATGAAAAGACATGGCAACCTTAGTGTGTTGAACTCCCGAACAGAAGGCCATAATTGCGGCCGTTTCATTGAGATTGCAAATCTGGAGCCTTTGTTGGTTGAAACGGTCCTCATACTCCCTCAGGGACTCCTCTTTGCGCTACTTGACGGTCAGCAGCTGAGTGTCCGGTTGCGACCGGTCGAGCATCCCGACAAACTGGTTGATGAACAGCTTGCTGAGGGCTTTGAAGTCATCGATTGTCTGGGGCTTTAGAGCATGGAACCACTGTGCTGCTGGCCCTTTGAGGGTACTAGGAAAGGCCATGCACAGTAGCTCATCCACCATGGTGACCAATGTCATCTGAGCCTCGTAGGTGCGGATGTGGTCCACCGGACTCCCTGTGCCGTCAAGGTGAGGGGGTTTGAACTTCTGCAGGATAGGGAACTGCGTCACTCGAACGGTGTATGGTGATTCTGTCTCCGTGTTGGTGAGGTCGTGGCCGGACTTGCGGCTCAACCTCTCAATGTGCTATTGCAGTTCCTCGAACTGGGCCTTTACGTCAACCCGCCCGGTTCTCCTCTCTATATTCGAGAGGTAGGTCAGATCGGATGACGAGGCCTCTTCCTCAAAGCACGTCGACCTTGGGGATAGGGCCCGACTTCGGGTCCGAGTAATCGTGTGACTAAGGTCCTCCTGGCTCCGGGTCGGAGGGTCCTTGGCTGATTCCCGGGCCTTCCGTCCTGGCTCCTCCTCTCTGGCCGCACACCGCCGGTTGATAATAGTTCTGGCGTCCTCCAGCGGCGAGGATCGGACCGAGCTCGCCTCTGCGAGCGCCTGGTTGCCTAGCTGCGCTCACCATCACTGAGGTGTTCCCAGTCCGGTGGGGACACCGGGGCGGAACGGGCTCGCCTTCGCGCCCTAGCGATATCCTGAACGGGAGCGCTTTTATCAGGCTGATCTTCTGGTGCAGGACGCTTTTCATGTCAGGCCAAAAGCGCCTCCATTTGTTCCTATGTTCACCGCTGGCCCTCCAAGAGTTGCGCCAGTGCTGCCGTTATCTGCTCTGTGGTCATGGAGGCAGCCGATCGCCCGGGCTGTGAATCCTCCTGACCAGGCTGGGTAACGGGCTTCTTACTCCTTTTAGGCGGCATGTTGATCAGTCAAGAATTTGTTGGTGAAAAACTCTGTTGTTTCCCACAGACGGCGCCAAACTGATGATGCCAAAAATTAGTAAGAAGGATTTAGACAGAGAAAAAGACAAGAACAAGTTATATGTGGTTCGGTCCCATTAACAAGGTGACCTACGTCCACGGTTGCGTCTGCGCGCGTTCACTAGCAGATCACCGGAGGGCCTGGTGAGCCAACAAAGAGGGGCGGCACTACCAGTAATACCGGCCGGGTACATGCGTACAATGGTGAATTCTCTGTTCTATGCTTGTTAGCTAGAGAGTTATTCGGATCCCTGTAGACAGGGTAGGTAGGCTCTTTTATAGGTGCAAGAGTCCACCCATACATGGTAAGTTAGTCAGATTAGGAAGCCTAATCTGATTACAATTGATTTGCATGATTTGGGGAGAGTTTCCTAAGCGGTTTAGGAAACTGCCACATTCCCTCTTGCAGCCTTGCAGCTGGTTTAGGAAACTACTGGTTAGGCCGGGTCCACGGGATGCCGCGGTCTTTCATGCCCGGCCTGTTGGTACGAACCGCACGATCCTGACGAACACCTCGGGATTGCTTGGCTATTGGCGCCTTTACCGAAGTAACCAGCACCTCTCGGTGACTTAGCAGACCGACTTCATGGCTGGATCATTTTGGACATATCAATATATATGTATATACACCCATTATATTGCTGGTAAGCCCTAGTCTCCACTGATCTCAATCTTTTTTCTTTGCAGATCTAGAGGTTTGTTCTGAAGTAAAGGAATATCATCCTGCTGGTTAGCCCTAGTCTCAACTGTGTAATCAATTTCATTTTTTTGTTGATTTTGTATGTTGCATGCATAGATTTGAAATTTCTTCATATAAGCAAAATCTGAGATTGCTTATTTTGTTTGTTGGTTGCATTTGAAATTTCTTCATATCAGTAAAACATCTTGAATGAACACGAAATCCACCTAATTTTCTACTGACCCAAAAAAAATCCATGGACTTTCTTTGACTTGGTACTTACAGGAATGTATCATATAGTTGGTGACTTGGTGCACTTTCTTTGACTTGGTACTTACAGGAATTATAGAATAGTGCTTCATGTATGTTTTAAATAGTGCTTCATGTATGTTTTGAATCTGTGGGATTTTAGTTTTGAATAGCTTTCCATTTTAGGCTCTGCTTGGTCCGAGGCAAAGGGGAAAAAAAAACCGAAGATAGCTTTTTTTTTTGCTTTTTTTATTAATAAGAAAAAACATTGATGAAAATATGAAGCAAAGATTAATAAGAAAAAACATTGATGAAAATTTGAAGCAAATGATTAAGATAAGAACTATCAGCCAAACACTATATTTAACATTTATGATAAGAACTTCCTTTTTTTCATTATTACCTTTGTTATACATTTGCAAATAGCTTACACATAAGGCAAAGCCTCCTGAGAGTATAAGAATTTGAGTGTTAGGAGATTTAAATCATTCAAGCCTCCTTGGGTTGCATGGGAAATAAAAGAAGAGCACTAATACTAAATTTCACATATACACTAATACACTCAGTGTATGTTAGTAAAAGACTATGCTACATACTTCAAATATCATATGGAAGTCCTAGGAAAGTTTCTCAATAATGTCTATGACAGTATATGTGAAAACTAAACCTTTTAAGGGCCTAATTCAGTAACCAACAAAGCTTATAAAAATGCAGCTGTAACACACACACGCGCGCGCACAGAGTCATATACTACACACACTCCTATATGTATATACTTGTGTCTATATCCTGCAATGAATAAATTTTATACACTACCATTACAAGCCTCTCTCTTGTTACCTGATCAGAGGCATATATCCAAATCTTTCCATTACCGTCATCGGATTCATATATCCAAACTTTTAAAAGACACTTGCACTCATTACCCTCATTGTCTTTTTTTTAAAAAATCTTTTTCTACAATAGTTTGCTGAAATAAGGGATTCTAACTGTCTATTCAAAATTCTTTCTGATCATGATTTAATTCATGTTTTGCAGACTGTTTGGGTACAGGATAGTATTGACTCTCACTACACCAAACAGGACAATTTGTAACGGACAACTTTTAACATTAGTAATGGATATTACTCGTTACAAATTTGTAACGAGAAATTTCCGTTACTAATTAAAACATCCGTTACTAATTTACACTGAATTGCTATTTTTAATGTTGTAACGGATTTGTAAAAAGTTTGTAAGGGATAATTACCGTTACAAAATATGAACAATTACATATTTAATTTTAAAAAGATTGTAAGTAACCAAAAACAAGCGGGAGTCAAATACCCAAACAAAACCTAGCGGGAATAAAAAACTCATCTCTTCTTCTCTACATACTAGCGACCCATGGTCTCCAAGCCCTAACCCCCTTCTCCACCAGCGGCGACCCATTCTTCTCCCTTTCTCTCCACCAGCGACTCCCCTTCTCTCCACCAGCGACCACCACTGGCCACCCCCTCTCTAATCTCTTCAATTCTCTCACCCCTCAGTCGCCCCCTCCTCTCTCTCACCCCCCTTCTCTCCACCAGCGACCACCACTGGCCACCCCCTCTCTCATCTCTTCAATTCTCTCACCCCTCAGTCGCCCCCTCCTCTCTCTCACCCCCCTTCTCTCCACCAGCAACCACCACTGGCCACCCTCTCTCTCATCTCTTCAATTCTCTCACCCCTCAGTCGCCCCCTCCTCTCTCTCACCCCCCTTCTCCTCCACCAGCGGCGATCCCCTTCTCTCCACCAGCGACCACCAACAGCCACACCTTCTATCATCTCTTCTCTCACCCCTCAGTCACCTCATCCTCTCTCTCGGCCCCCATCCACCAGTAGTTCCCTCCTACTCAGCCCCTAGCCGGTAATCTTCTCTCTCTCTCTCTCTCTTTCTCACACACACACATATACACATACACACACTAGCCCTAAATATTTGTGAGGTTTGTCAGATGTATCTCTAATTTCTCTCTCTTGTATATATATGAGCAGTATATATAAAAGGAGAACGACGAGAACTCGAGCAAAAGCGGCCGCCCCTTCTGTGTACCCATTAGCTTGCATAATCCTTTTCTCTCTCTACACCCCCAACTACTTCTCTCTCCCTGTATCTCAGGTAATTTTCCCATCTAGGTTTTTAAATTTTTTTTTTAATTTCTTTTAGTTTTCTGCAGTCATTTGTTGATTTAGGTTCAAGCATATTGTGGGTGATTGCTAATTTTTTTATTAGTATCAGTTGTTTGGTCTTTTGTTGTTTTTAGCCCTTGCCCCAAGTCTGGTGTGGTTGTTGGTTTGCATTGAGAGTTTCTATTCAGTCTCTGTTTTGGTTGGTCATTTTAATTTGGCTTTTAGTTGAAAAACTTGTGTAAGATTTGCTTGGTTGTAGACTTCAACTAAGAGCATAGGTAAATTATAGCTGTGATTGGTAAGGTTTGCAGGGAAGTTTTAGAAAAGTATTGTGAAAATCCAAAGAGACTGTTTGAAGAAGTTTTTTTGGGTCAAATAATGTTTAAAGGTCAATGACCCAATTAACCGAAGAGTGTGAAGAGTTAGACTAGGTCAACAAGAAATGTTCAAGTCCAACAAGAGAAGGATTTATTATCTACTAAGAATGTAAAATATACCTGATTTTGCATATACAAATTAGGAAAAGTCAATGGTCCAATTAAACATCACCAAATAAAGAGCTTAGGCCAGTTATTTATGAAATATGCTTGGGCTAGGTCCCCACAGTTTATGAAAGTAAGTTGAGTTGGCTACCAAATTCGGATGGCTTGTATATGAACTTGAGAATATTTTTTGCATTCTAGATTGTTTGGGTTGGATTAGGATCTATTTAATCATCCACAACCCCACAAGTATGTTCAACCCAATAATAAAAATCTTTAGTGAAAGTATTAGATTGCTCACATTTTATGCTAATCTCTCTAAATTTCCATCAACAGTTACCCAACTCTTTTAAGCATTGAATATTTCCACTTTTTTTTTAATTTCTTAATCCTTTTAGACCCCAAAAGAAATTTTTTCATTGATAGTGATAATATAATAGTATATAGGTGGTAATGATTTTAAATGTTTATATTTTGTGTGATGTTTAATCATCAAAAGCAAACAAAATGATTGTAAACGCCCTTTAATAACAAGCTACTATCATGACCTATCAATTAAGCTATAGTAGTTGGAGGCTAATTTTTTAATCCAATTTAATTAACTAGCTATGACATCAATGAAAAATCAAACATGAATCAAAATTATTCATCTGTCATCAGTGTTTAAATTGTTGATATACAACGTTAGTTAAAGTAAAAACTTTATAAAACAAAGAGTAAACCAAGTGGGTCGAGTCGTACCGCAGGTCTCGTGAGGTGCGGAGAGTTTACTTGCGTAAGCGATGAATCATTGCATGGGTCCTTTTCATACCCATACCCAAAAAAGAAAGAAATTAATTGAGAATTTGTCAAAATAGATTAATTAAACTTATCTCAGTGGTATATATATTTTTTGCAATTGTAAAAGTCAAATGCTCGATATATTCAATTGTTTTTTGGAGCTAAAAATGGTGTTAAGACCTCTATAAATTTCTCAATTTTCTAACCATATTCAACATTATCTTTATGTTGCATATGTATATGGAGGAGTTTGACACTTTCATTCAGTGTACCAAAAGCAATGCCGCCTCGAATAAACATAATGCTTGAGATGAGATATGGAGTTGTTTGACACTTGCATATGTTGCATATGTATAAGGTGTTTTTTTTTTTTCTTTCCTTTCTTTCTTTTTATTTTATTTTTATCAACATGTGTTGCATGTATATGGAGTTTTTCTTCCATGCTTGAAGAATCCGATCCCATTGAGAGCTTCAGCTCTATTCTTTGACCCGCTTCCACAAAGGTTAAAAAATATTCATTTTTTTGGTTCAATGTCCATTGTTCAATTTATTTTTTGACTTCTCTTAAATCCATCCGTTGATTATTATTCAGATTTGTATCTTAAGAGACAATGGTTAGGTCATTGCGGATAGAGAGAAGAATTTAACAAGGGAATCAAACAACAGTTTGTTTCCTTACCTTTTAGTACTCAGGAATATTGGTAGTGTTACTGATTTTATTTTAGGATGGATGTATTGTAGAGAGCTTAGCTATGTCCTCTTTGCATTTATAGCTCAGTCTGTGGCTGTTATTTGATTGATTTTGATGTATAATAATAGTAAGTATTGTTTCGGACGGCACAGTGCTGGGAATCTATGTGCTCACCTTATTTACACGAGCGAAAACGCGTGTTTTGCCCTCTACCGAAAATGGTTTTCAAATTTTTGTTTATTTGCTTTCAGGTTTGGCCTCAAATTTGCAAGTGTTTCTAGTTAAATTAAAACAAATGCAGAGTTACCAAACCCGATCTTTTTGTTAAGTTTGCATTGTTCAATAATTTGGGGTTTATAAACTTTATATAATTTCATGCACTTTTATTTAGAAATCTTTAACAATCTTGCTGAATGGACTTTTGCAAGGACCGGATAGAAAGAGCTACAAATTTAATTCAGCCATCGTTGTCTACTTCTTTATGCACTTATAAATAAGAGAGAATGAAACCAGTGAAAGTGGAGTAAAATGATGTTTAGCCAAACGACAAGGTGGAAGAAATAAATGAAGAAAAAAAAATACACATAGGGTCTGTTTGGAAAAGGTTAAAACTGGATCTGGTTCTGTCTAGTTTTTCACTTTTTATATGGACGTTTCTTTATGGGACGGAATGGAACCCTTTTGGTTAAATGATTCTGAGTCAGTACTGTTTGTGCTTTGTGATGAAGAATATTTTTGGCTATGCTGCCCATGAAGTTGGTTCATGTTCTACATTACTTCATATATAGATACGCGTTGTATCTGTTATTTATTCGTAACACTAATTACTCAAAAGAAAAAAAAACATAACATTTTTGTTAAAATAATTAGTCTAAGTTTATATTGATTACGTTTAATGTACCCTTAATTGTTCTCTTTTTTATTAGATTTATTCTCTCTTTTATTAGGACCATCTCTTGGCTATATAAAGACATCCTATTGTAATGTTTGAAACAACCTTAATACAACTTTTTCAATTTTCTCAATTGTATCAGAGTTATAAGCTCTTGGACCTTGACTACAACTCTATCTTGTGATTTAAGATAATCTTGGTTTGTTAAAGAACCAATTTTAAATGAGTTATTAGTCTAGATATGACCTTGAAACTTACCCAGAAACCATAATTGATTTTACTATTTATGATGTCATCCATGTGTTTGGTTGAAGTTATAGTAAACCCAACTTATTATGCATACTATGTTATAAAATTTCAGAAGGATTTGTTTTATTTTGAGGGTGACATTTGTTTTTTAAGTGAGCTTGTTTTGATCAGAGCTCATTAGAAATGGTTTTTGGGATACTTGGGAACTTACTTCATGATACCATTCAAAATGTCATTCAAGTGTTTGGTTAAAGTTCCTCTTAAACTCACATTACATACACCCTTTGGATAAAATTATAAAAGGACTGCTTTAGCTTATTAGATTCAAAGTTGTTTTCTAAATTTTTGGTCTGTAAAGCAACACGAATGCTTTCAAAATGCTGAACTTGAAGTACCTAATTTTAGTACCCCTTAAAAAAGTACCTAATCTTAGCTATATACTTTGTCCATTTTTGTTTATTGACGTGAGTTTCAAAAGGCCTTCTTTTTTGGGATTTGATGCTAACAGATCTTTGTACTGAAGGACTTCATAAATTAGCATTGGACCATTTTTGGTTTTTTATTTTTTTTCAAAATTATTCTTAGACTAAAGAAATTTATATAAAAACCAAATAAAATACATCAATAGCTTATGTCTTACCACAAGGAGAAGTTTTGGAGGTCCCTTGTGTTCTCTATAGGGGAGCTGTTTTGGAAAGCTATAGAAAAAATGTTCCAAACTGGAGTAAAAGATAGTTACGTAGTCCTGTCCCCATGATAATGTTTTCTACTGCATAAAAATTCACAATAGGAAAAAGTAAATATCATGATACAGTGATACCTCACGTCATGCTTACTATAGATTTACTTTAACTTGGTTCCATGTCATCATGGTGACCCCCAAGTGTATCACTTGAAAGATTAATAAAGGATAAAAGCTTTTAACAATTTCACCAAAATTGGGTGAGCAAAAATGCTCTCGACTTTTAATTGACAATCTATAGAGTAGCTTACAAAAGTTCCTTTGAATTTTGGGTGATGGTTTTCTTGTTCTCATTCTTTTTTTGATGATCAAAGGTGGATTAATGTACGTGTGTCTCTCAAATTCATCGTAGTTATAGCATCTCACATTTCAATTTTTCTCAAATGTCAACCTAATTAGAGCATCTCACATTTCAATTTTCTTCAAATATATGTAATATATACTTTCAAGAGCCATATGTCACATATAATAGCTCTTTTTGCATAAAGGTTAGAGCGTCTTCGCGAAACTTTTCATATATATATATATATGTGTGTGTGTGTGTGAATCATTTCGAATATTGAGTACACAGCAGTCTATAAATAAACAAGAAATGAGTTTGAACTTAATTTGAAGATGAGCCAAAAGACTACAAATGTGAAAGGTGTATATATATGTGTGTGTGTGTGTGAATCATTTCGAATATTGAGTATACAGCAGTCTATAAATAAACAAGAAATGAGTTTGAACTTAATTTGAAGTGTAAAAGCGGGGATTTTTTTTGTAATTTAATACGAGTTCACCTTTTTTTTTTTAGAATTTGAATTTTATTTTTTCACTGAAATATATCTCTTAGTTCTCTCATTCATTAGCTATTTTCTGTGTGTGGAAGTCATTTCCCAGTATAGAAGAGACATGACTGGCTTGCTCTGGAGATGGCAACTCCACCTAATTGTACATTGCATTTTGGGATTCGATTAGGTGGTATGCAAATGTTGTTATATCGTCTGCGTGTTCTCTAGGTTTGAACTTATGATTTATTCAGTGCTGGTCCTGACAGTTTAG
Source organism: Hydrangea macrophylla (assembly GCA_033977485.1). Classification (NCBI taxonomy): domain Eukaryota; kingdom Viridiplantae; phylum Streptophyta; class Magnoliopsida; order Cornales; family Hydrangeaceae; genus Hydrangea; species Hydrangea macrophylla. The sequence continues at coordinate 55,646,763 of CM066988.1, read as the reverse complement.
TGGCCCGAAGCAAAATTCGAAAATGGGCGCCCTCTACAAATAATCGTAAAAAGATTTTATTTGACATGTACCAACATAGGTTATATATAGTACGCTATTATTTTAAGTGGGGTGGCTTGTGCTCAGGACCGGCCCGGGATTTATTGTAGTTTTAGAATGGTTTGATCTAGGATGCTTCTAATTTCTTTGAGAAGTCCGCAGTTTTTTTTTTTTTGTTTTGAGTTAATGTAGTTACAGTATTGTTTTATAGAAGCTGTTTATAATCTTCTTGAATCTACTTATTATAATCTTCTTGAAGTTATTGTTTCAAAGCTACTTCTGATGCCATTGAATCTATCTTATTTGTTGTTATGCCTTTCCTATTGCTTGTCATGGTATTTTTCAAAAGAGGTTTTTATTTATTTATATGTAAATATTACTATAATTTTTGTGTGCTTGAACTAGCATTTTTGTTTTATTTTTCTTAATGTTGAATTGTTGAATTGATCAATGAAACTTCTTTTATGTTAATAAGAATCATGAAAAGTAATCTTTTGAGTGAAGTGAGATTTCAAATCTTGACATAAAAAGTTAACTTCAACATAACAAAGAAAAGGACATAAACCCTCAAAAATATTTGAAAAAAAGTTAACTTCTCAATGAGCATTCAAATTGTTTCACTCATTAAACAAATTTGTCTCTTTTTCAATGTCGTATTGCAGAATGTCACAACCCATTAACAAAGAATGGATGTATGAAAACAATAGAGTTGGGCCGCTATATACAAATGGGGTTGAAGAGTTTCTTGAATTTGCGTGCGCAAACATTGCTGATGGGTTCACAACTTTGCCTTGCCCTTGTGTAAAGTGTCGAAATGGGGCACGACATAAACCATTAGATGTCAGAAACCATCTCGTTAGGAATGGTATAGATAGGCGATATTGTGTATGGGCTTTGCATGGTGAAAAGCCATATACGAATTTGATACATCATCCACCAGTAGAAGATGTTCATCGAGAAAACATTGAAGAAGAAAACATCGAGGTTGGAGGGCTTGGGATGGAGAATCTTATTGACGTTTCTTACGGAATCCAGAACGAACCTCCTGAAGATGATGGCAGAGGCCAGGATGGAGTCTCAGAAGAACCATATGTCGGTAATGAGAGATACAATGAATATAAAAGATTATCAACTGAGAAATTGTACCCTTCATGTGAGGGCCCTGAGACAACTCTTTCTGCGATTGTGGAACTACACAACATTAAGAAGCAATTTGGTTGGTCGGGAAATAGCGTAACGGCACTTTTGTCCATCCTAAAAAGGTGGCTCCCAAAAGAAAACACTTTACCAGAGAAGTATCCACACATGAAGAGTATGATGAAAGACTTGGGGATGAAGGCAAACTTTATTCATGCATGTGTGAATAATTGTGTTTTGTATTGGGAGACTAATGAAGATAAGGAGCAATGTCCTCAATGTGGAGAACCGAGATATTCTGTGAGAACAAAGAAGGGGGGGAGAGTTTGCAAAGAACCTTTGAAAGTATTGAGACATTTTCCTTTGATTCCAAGACTTGTGAGATTATATACTATACCATGGATAGCGCACGAGATGACATGGCACAATCGATCGAAGAGATCATCAGATTATTTGCGGCATCCATCTGATTCTCCTCAATGGGGAATGTTTAAGAATAAATGGCCAGAATTTGCTGAAGAAGGGCGCAACGTTTGGCTTGCAATTGCTACCGATGGGTTTAATCCTCGTGGTATTCAGTCATCTAGTTATAGTTGTTGGCCAGTCATCACGGTGCCTTATAATCTCCCACCTTCATTGTGCATGAAACGAGAGTTCCAAATGCTTTCTTTGCTAATTCCTGGGCCAAAGGCACCGGGTCAAGACATTGATGTTTTTCTTCAACCTTTAGTACAAGAGTTGAAGCAGCTATGGGAAAAAGGAGTGCCAGCTTTTGACATGTACAATAAGCAACCTTTTACGTTGAAAGCTATGCTAATGTGGGGGATTCATGATTTTCCTGCGTATGGAAATTTATCTGGGTGTGTAACACATGGTTATAAAGCATGTCCTGTTTGTGGAGATGACACTCAATCCATCCGACTAGGTCACAGTAAGAAAATAGTTTACACAAACTACCGTATCTTCCTTAGCATGGATCACCCGTTTAGGAATGGTAGGTGTTCGGGGTATAGGTCAATTGAACATAAACATCCCCCTCTTCGGTTAAATGGAGATGCACTTTTAGAGAAGTTATGGCAGATAAAGTACACTCCTGGCAAGATCCCAAAAGTTTTGGGTAGGAAAAGGAAGACGTGCAATGAGGATGATGGTGGTGGTAATGTTGAACCTACAGAGGCATGGTATAAAAGGTCCATCTTGTTTAACTTGGAATACTGGAGCTCGCATCAAGTTCGACATGTTCTTGATGTGATGCACACCGAGAAGAATGTGGCGGAGCATTTAATTAGCACAATCCTTGGTGATAAAATCAAAACAAAGGACACAATAAATGCACGTTTGGATATGAAGGATCTTGGCATACACAGTGGCCAGTGGATGAGAGTAGATGACAACACAGGTAGTCAGATAAAACCAAAAGCATCATTTCAGTTGGATAAAAATGATAAAGAACAATTTTGCCAAATCTTGAAAGAATTGAAGCTTCCTACTAGTTTTTCATCTAACCTGAGCAACATTGTAACTCTTAACCCACCGAGTTTGCATTCATTGAAGTCGCATGATTATCATGTTATTGTTGCATATTTGTTGCCCGTATTGCTTCAACATGCCTTTCCAAAATATCGAGATTTGCGCAGAGCTATCCAACAGGTGAGCTTATTCTTTAACCTATTATGCTCAAAAGTCCTAATTCGCAAGGATATCCAAAAAGCCAAATACATGGTTGCAGAGGCATTGTGTGTGTTGGAAAAACATTTTCCACCATCATTTTTTGATATTAGTATCCACCTCATGGTGCATCTAGCTGATGAAGCATTGATCTGTGGCCCTACCGGACCTCGGTGGATGTATCCTTTTGAGCGGTAAACTTTTTTTCTTGTAGTACAATTCCATACATACACTTTTGGCTTGTTAATGGCTTTATTAACTTACACATCTATATATACGAATAGGCAAATGAAGGAATTTAAAGACATACCTAGCAATAAGAGGTATATTGAAGGATCCATTGCGGAGTCATATGTTGTTGGAGAATCCGTTAGATATTGCATGGAGTACATGCCAAACCCACTCGATGGGAATCACAAACGAACTCGTGAAGTCTTTTTAGAGGAAAACGGCGAGTTCTCTGATGAAGGGCCTTTGCTCGACAGTTATAATGTAAAGTTGGAACCTAAACAATTTCAACAAATACGTCGATGGGTATTATTTCGCCTTGACGTTGCCGGACTCGAAGAATACTACAGGTTCGAATTAGCTAGAACATATTTATTGAAATACACATCTATAATTACTAATATCAAAACTTGTATCTATAAATTTCAGTGAGTATAAAGCAATTTTGGAATCCACTTGTTGTGGTAAAGGAAAGGGGATTACAAAGACAGAAGTAGAGTTACAAACTGATTTCATCGATTGGTTATATAAAAAGGTATCCTTTCATTAACAAACATGGTTAAAATATGTCCTTAGTTAGGTTCAAAATTGTCCTTAATTATGAGTTTGTTTCCATTCCACAGTTGGTATCTTCTGAGGAGACGGAGACGAAGGCTGTTTTGTGGCGTCTAGTTCAAGGGCCTTCCCACACGGTTAAAACATACAGAAAGTACCGCGTTAATGGTTTTGTATTTTCTCCCAAGTATCACGATGACACTGTTGTCACACAAGATAGCGGTGTTTGTATGAAGGCATGGACTAAGTTTAGGGCTAAGAAAAGTGATAAAAGGCTCAAGGATACTTGGACTATGTGGTATGGGGTTATCAAACAAATAATGGAGTTGGACTATATAATATTTAAAGAGGTAGTGTTTTATTGCGATTGGGTAAAGGTGGAGGACAAGACCAATGGTTGTAAACTCTGCCCTAACTCTAACTTAGTTATGGTAAATTTGGACAAGTTAAAGAGTGTCAGTAGCGAGCTAGATGAGCCCGTCATTCTCGCTTCCGAGGCGAGTCAAGTCTTCTATTCGCAAGATATTAGAAATCCCAATTGGTGGGTGGTTATACATTCACCGAAGAGATTGACCAAGCGAGTAGATGAGTTAGAGATACCAATGGTCTTCCAACATACTCTTGAAGACCAACCTCATTTGGAAAGCCTGTTGAAGTTGCAGGACTCTACCTAGCTTTTGGTTCTTGCATTAATTGCTATGAGTGTTGATACTGTACTAGTTTTTGGATTGTAATACTTTATTGTAAATCTTTCATTTATAGCTTTTGGATTGTACTAATTTTTGGATTGTACTAGTTTTTGCATTAATAGCTTTTGGTTCTTGCATTAATTGCTTCTTGAGATTGTAATACTTTTATTACTTGTAAAACTTTCCTTTTGTTAGCTAATATTGCTCGTGAATTAACACATTCTTTTGAAATTATAGGCATTCAAAATTATGTCAACAAGTGCAGGAAATTCAAACCCAAGTTCATCCCAACCTTCTTCTTCAAGAATCAAAGGCCCAAAGGGAAAAATGAAAGTCACAATTGAAGCTGACGGGTCAGTTGTGGGTGAATACGCAAAGGTATGGAGTTCTCGTACGGGTGATTTTGTGAGATCTTACATTCCAGTTAGCTACAAAGATATTAGATCAGTCCCAAAGAACTTCAAAGATGATGTTTGGAATGCTTTGATGGTAAACTTTTGTTTGTATACTCTTTCGTTAATTAGTTGTTTTAGTTATTTTATTTATGTGTAATATTATACATTAATACTTTTTTTGTTGTACTATTAGGTTGAATTTGAATTAGATGTTCCACCAGATGTGGCTCGCCCATTGGCAGAGAAGTCGTGGCCCCAAAAATTTAGGTCTCACAAAAGTACCTTGCGGGCCCTTTTGAGGAATAGTGATCCAACACAAGTTGAGCCAATTGGTATTGATCCAAATCATTGGAAAAAATTTGTGGAAAATGAGAGTGATCCAAAAAAGAAGGAGCAAATTGTTACAAACAGTAACAATCGAAAAAAATTGGATTATTCCCATTGTCTTGGGCGTCGTTCCTACGCTCAGAAACAATACTTAATGGTTTGTATCATTTCTTACACTTTTGTTTTGTTTTTTAACAACTATTTTTTTTTATCTAACTCACTAAATTTCAATGTCTAGCAACAACAAAATCCTGGAAAACAAGTTCGTCGTGTAGACAAATGGCTAGCGGCACATGAGCGTAGTGATGGGACTGTGTTGGAGAGTGCTAAGGGTAGATATGTGAGTGATATATTTGATTGATTATTTGTTACTTTAAATTTTAGCATGATTTTTTTTATTTATTTATTTTAATATTACAAGTTTCACATTTGTATACTTTAGGATGAAGTAAAGGCGGCTGGAAATAGAAGAAAAACCAAAAGCTTGACGGACGAGGCATGTAATGATATGTGTGAAGACCTTGACAGTGATGAGTTAGCAGAAGTATTTGGGAAAGAAACCAAAGGAGGGGTTCGTGCTGTGGGTACTCATGTCTCTAAGAAGCAACTAATTCAACTTGGGGTGGCAAAATCCAAAATTGAACAAAAAGGTAAAGCAAATGAAGAAGCTTCCTCATTCAAAGAAGAAATCATCGCAAGACTTAACAATTTTGAGGATGCAATGATGTCTTTTTTTTCGAAAGCATCCAATGTGAGTACTCCGCCATTGGTGTCTACGCCCCTAAGTGATCATGGATCAAATTCTATTAGCCGTCCTACTCATTTAGGTCAAAACTTGAGTCATGTTTTTGCCACGACAGACGTTCCAAATTCTTCTCATTCTATGCCTACTCCCACCGACAAACCCCCGGTTATTTTACTTGACAAATTTGGGAATGAATTAGCAAAAGGATATGTTGTGACAGATGCTCATGCTAATGTGTGTCACTCCAAACAAGTTGGTCTTGCGGAGAAGAAAGTTTATATTGAGGAAGTGATTGATCCCAATGCTCGTGTGTGGGACCCTCCTCAAGGTGGCTACGAAACTTTGGCGGGTTATGTTCAAGGGGGATTTGTGATTTGGCTCGAGGGTTGGTTAAAACATGTTTGACTTCGTCCAACTTAGTTTCTATAACTCTTTAAATTTCGGATATGGTTTGTTATAGTTAGTTTAAGTTTTTGTTGGATGGACTCTTTAATATGAGACGGTTAAATTGTGCTTCTTGGTTAGATATGGCCGGATGACCTCTTGACTTATAATGATTAGTATTGGATTATGTTGGGTATGAATTATGGATTATATTTGTGGGTTTGGCATGGATTATGTTTGTTCTTATTTGGTATAGATTTGAGCTTGTTATTTTTGTTTTTCATATGGATTATTATGTTTGCTAATTAGGTGGGAAAAAAAATAATGGGAAGCATATAAATAAATTATTAATTGTATATTTCATTAAATTAGTAACGGATATATCCGTTACAAAATCCGTTACTAATTCGACTTTTGTAACGGATATATCCGCTACAACATCCGTTACTAATTCAACTTTTGTGACGGATATATCCGTTACAACATCCGTTACCAAATCGACTTTGGTAACGGATATATCCGTTACAATTTCCGTTACCAATTCGACTTTAGTAACGGATATATCCATTACAACATCTGTTACTAATTCGAATTTAGTAACGGATATATCCATTACAACATCCGTTACTAATTCAACTTTAGCAACGGATATAGCCGTTACAAAATCTGTTACAAAAAATTAATTAGTAACGGATATAAGCGTTACAAAGTCCGTTACGATTCATTTGCAACGCCAGTTTTGTAACGGAAAATATCCGTTACTATTATTATTTGTAACGGAAATACCCGTTACAAATTGCGCAGTATGGTGTAGTGTCTCTTCTTTCTTCTTTTTTTTTCCCCTCATGGATTTATGTTAGACATAGATTTATGTTCTAGTTTTGAGTTAGAGCCAACTTGGGTTCCTAACACTCGGTCACAATCAAAGACTCAAGTGCATAGATCTAGTAGGTAGCCTAAAACTCTAGTACTAGACTATGATCTTAACAACTTACACACTTTATCTTGGGTTGCATGTAGTGACCATATAGGATAGATGTTCAAAAGCATTGCATCTTATATACAAAGCTCATCTAGCAGTTTCTGGTTTCTTATTTTTCTTAAACTACAGGATTAGAATCAAGAAGGGTAATATCATATGCACCCTACCTTTTGGAAAAGCACCAGATATGATGTATCACAAGCCTTTGTTTGACAATGCACCAGATTAAAGTTCAGGATGTAATTGAAAAAATAATGTGTGGTTATTCAACACTCAAGAGTAATAGAAATTCTCTTGATAAATATATATATATATATATATTTTGTTTTTCTTTTTGTTTATTTAAGGGTATATTAAGCTATGACTTGGGTATTAAATGTTTCCCTTTATTTTGCACTCGTCTTCTTATTGCTTTACATGATAGACAAGCACAAAATGTCAACTTCACAAGATACAACACAGACACAAAAGAGTAAGGCAGAGTGGGTTCCATCACGAGATACGTATTTGGTGGATCTGTTTATTGACCAATACAATTCTTCAAAAGGGTGTCAAAATGGGTTCACAAGTCGACAGTTTAAAGCTGTTACACGAGCATTTAATGAAAATTTCAATACGGATCTAGAAGAAGCACAAATAAAGAATCGTTACACTATTTTGAAGAAGGAGTATGGCATTGTAAAAAGTATGCTTAATAGTAGTAGTGGTTTTGGATGGGATGGTGTTCAAAAAATGCTTACGGCGTCAGACAAAGTCTGGGCAACATACCTTACGGTACGTAGTGTTCTTGTCCTACAAATGAATATTGACATTATAATTTAAACATTGAAGATAAGATTACAAGGTGTAAATGGTAGGCACATAGCGATGCGAAACCTTTTCGACGTAAGGGCTTTCCTTTGTATGAGTAGTTATCAATTATTTTTGGAGGTATTTTCTATAAATACTTTTCATAGAATTCTTAAGAATCAACTACGATTAGTGACACAATTTTAACATAGGTCAACGTGCTACTGCAAAATATCAAGTATCAAGTGCCCAAGCAGTATCTGAAGAGGGAAATAGCCCAAATCCCCCAAGGAAATAAACTACTGTAACCCGTGATGGATCAAGTTCATGTTCTGACTCGATCTTTCAAATTGATAGTGACAAATCAAAGAAACGGGTTTTCGATCCTCCAAAATGTTCGGGTCAAAAGAGAAGTGTTCGCCTTAAGACCGGAGATAAGATAGCAAATTCTTTTTCTGAGTTGGCCACGGCTTCTAAGATGAGAGCTATGCATAAAGTTCAAGAAAATGACATCACATTATAATAAAAGTGTATTGAAGAGTTGCAAAACATGGAAGAACTAAATGAAGGTGACATTCTCAAGTCTGTCAATGTTTTCAAGGATGATAAGAATGCAATTGCTTTCATGACACTTCAAGGCCCTCTACGTTTAGCCTTTTTGAGATCGTTACGGCAATGATATGTGATTTAAAACTGTGAATTTGTTTTTGTGGGTTGGAAATTGTGGACGAATTTTTATCTTTTGCTTTTTTAGACTATTAAAGGCTTGCTAATCTTGACCTTCTTGTTAATGTTGAATTTGAGTATGTGGATTTAAAACTGTGATTGGTTATTCACAAATGTGGTTCTTGTTTGGCATTTGACTTTTGCAATTTGATGTGCTTTCTGAGGTTACTTGCTTGGAATTGAAAGGTGCTTTAAACCTTATACTTATAACTGACAGGCTTTTAGGATATGGATGACTCGGATGAAGAATTTCAAGAAATGGTAGAAATTGGAGCAGCATATGCTACATTGTATTATGTGAGTAGGATTAAAAAAAGGCTATGTCGCAATTCAGGTCTTAGTGATGCAGCGTCTGTTGATGAAATACTTAATGGTCATCAATCACGTTGTCGTGAGGTTTGTCGAATGGACTTACCAAATTTTCAAAGTCTGTGCCAATTAATGCGAACAGAAAGTTTACTTCATGATAGTGGGCATGTAAAGATTGAAGAACAAATGGCCATGTTTCTCTTTACAGTTGGTCATAGTGCTGGAAATCGCTTAGTTCAGGAGCGATTTCAACACTCTGGAGAGACTGTGAGTCGATATTTCAATCAAGTTTTATATGCTCTGAAACGGCTCTCTAGTCGATTCATTCGACTTCCTCAGATAACTACTCCAATGGAAATTTTAAGAGACTCCAGATTTTATCCTTATTTTAAGGTAAACTAGTTCAAAATAATATCTTGAATGTTTATTTTCTTTCTAATGTGAATGTATTTATAATAATTTGAAATAACTGTTGTAGGATTGCATAGGAGCCATTGATGGCACTCATATCTCTGCAATTGTTGGAGCTGACGATCAAGCTTCATTTCGAGATCGATGGGAAAAGTTGTCTCAAAATGTGATGGCTTCTTGTTCGTTTGACTTGCAATTCCTACATGTTTTGTCAGGTTGGGAGGGGTCCGCTGCAGATGGGCGTATCTTAGGAGCGGCAAGGGAGAAGGATTTCAAAGTGTCTGGAGCTTCAGTCCAATTTCTATGTTTGTTCATGAAGTGCTTGATTTGCGTCAATAAAATATTTGTTTGTTTTCTTGTTATTATAGGAAAAAATTATCTTGTTGATGCTGGATACACATATTCACCAAACTTCATTGCACCATACCGGGGTGTTAGATATCATTTAAAGGAGTTCAGTTCTGGTAATCAAGCTCCACAAAATGCAAAAGAGTTGTTCAACCACCGTCATGCTTCTTTAAGAAATACAATTGAAAGGATATTTGGTGTACTTAAGACATGATTTCCTATTTTAAGGATGTCACGTCCTTATCCATTTACCACTCAAGCCAACTTAGTAGTTGCACTTTGTGTTTTACATAATCATATTAGAGTTGAAACTGGTGGTGATGATTGGGCTTATGCAGAATACAATCGTGAAGTACTAAATGAGACACAATCAGAGACTCGATCACAAGGATTGGTAAATGGGCAACTGTCAGCTAGAAGACAAGATCGAGAGGCAAAAAGAATACGAGATTCTATTGCTCAGAACATGTGGGCTGATTATGTGACTCAGCAATGTTCATAATATTTTGTTTTTTTTTTTTTTTTTTCTAATTGGGTATGAGAAACTGTTAGTTCTTTACTTATGATATGTATGACTTTGATATGTTATTAATATACAGCTAGTTTTTTTAATTTTTTTTTATTTTTAATATATTTTTTTTATTTATGCGTGGATGAGGGGGGATTTGAACACTCATCACTTGGGTTGGTTTGGGATGATGGACTTTTGACACCAGGGTAGGACCATAGTCCTAATATGCCGCTAGTTGATAACATGGTTGCATTGTGGAAAAAAAAAAAAACGAGGCCAAGATAATACCCCTAAAGTAAATAAGAACAATTTTCATTGTTTCACACCATAGAAACTAAAAAAGAGTTGAGCATAATGTTTAAATTGGACATTTTTCAATTTTAATTATTGCTACCAAACACTCCTAAATTAGATCATTTCAAATGAAACTGTTTTTTCTTTAGCCAACCAAACAGACACATGAATTAGAATTAAATCATTTACGAATAGATAAATTTCAAATGAACCAATTCAAAATACAATGATTCAAAAAATAGGACAATTTGTGCAACCAAACAGGCTCTAAAGGATTCCACATGATTTTCCTTCATCCTCCTAGTAGACATTGGTAAGAATCAACTTGGCATTTGTTCTTTTTAAATATTATGGCATGCAGTTATATCATGGCATATATAGATGTTGGATCATGAAACATGGACTCAAATACAACCCTTTTTTATTTATTTATTTATTTTAATTATATTAGGATTTGAATACAAGAAGCTCCATGTAATTAGCCTATATACTAGGGGTGGCAATTTTTGACACGACAACCCATTTTACTGAGACAACCCGAACACGACACGACATGACACGATTAATTTAAAATAGTTTGCATTATAGATAAATAGCACTCGAAACTAAAAATCAAACCCAAAGCACACAACCCAATTAATGACACGATTATGACACGAGAACCCGAATTGCCACCCCTACTATATACCTTAGGTGAGGTGAGTGTAAATTACCCAGTTTGGGGTTAACGTGTATTTTCTAATTAAAATTAACGACTTTAGTCTACCACTAGTAGCAAGAGAGGTCGATGTAATATTGAAAAACACAAAAGAGATCAGTGTAATTAGACCTCATATCGGGGAAGGTCAGAGTATTTACCCAAAATTTTATCATGCTCAATTGTTTAATAATATTGGTCTTTTATGACTTTAGTTAAGAGTAAGGGGTATAAAGATTCTAACAGCTGAAGGTATATTGGTCATTTAGCATTGATATAGCATTGCAGTTAACCTTTTAACGGTTAGTTAGCATATTAGGGGAATATATATGTTACGAAACATTAGAGCATATTAGGGGATTTTGTTACGAAACATTAGAGCATATTAGGGGATATTTTTGTATTGCCGATACCTCATAGGTGGAACAGTAGTATATATATAGTGATGATCAGGTGCGGGTGTTAAGGGGCGGATCACTTTTAGCGACGAAAATATCGCTTTTAGCGACGAAATTTTTCGTCGCTAAAACAATTATTTTTAGCGACGAAAAATTTCCTCTAAAAGCGATATTTTCGTCGCTAAAAGTGGTCCGTCCCAAAGTCCGTCTTTTAACACCCGCTTAAGATCCGGACTGTATATATATACCAACCTCAATGATCCCAAATATATGTACACAGAGATGAATATTGGTTTGAAATAAAAGAATACAACTATGTGAAGCAAAAACAAATCAAATAAGAAAAATGCATGTGGTTGAAGATGGTGAATCCTGCATACCCTATCTGTTAGGTACCTACCATGATGGAAACTGACGTTCAATCAGAACAGAAAGTTTGAAAATGATATATAGTAGGGTTTTCTGGCTACAATGTTGACAAAACTAATGTTTAACTACCAATTTTGAGATTACCATTAAGCCAAAAAAAAAAAATAATAACACGAGTAGTATAATGCGACAGCTATCAAAATGTGCCCAAAGTTTAGATCTTACTGATTTGCTGTGAGGTCCCATCAACTATAGAAGGGTCACCGCAATTGGATCCATAATTAATAACCATGGCATTACTCTAATACTATTAATTAATTAATTAATACTACCTTGCTATTTTTTTTGGGAAGAAAGATTCAGGTATCTTAGTGAATTACTCACTATGTACACCGCCACTTGGTTAAATATTTTTTAAGCTTTTGTAGTTTGTCACTTGTGTCAGTTTAGTCTCCGTAATTTAAAAAATGTCACTTTAGTCCTTGTAGTTTCATAAGTGTATCGAATAAGTCCAATGAGTCCATTAGTGATGAATAATATTGTCACTGAAAGTAAAAAAATTTGTCACAAAAAGTGTTTGAGGAACTAAAATGACACACTTATGAAACTATAGGGGCTACAATAATACTTTCTAAACTACATAGACCAAATTGACACAAACGGCAAACTATGAGAGTGTAAAATGTAGATAAGCCGTATCAATTTCCTAATGCTGGAGATTTGGGCAAAGTTGGCTCTCCACACAAATCGAGTAAGTCTGAGGCTTGTGCTGCAAAGAGGTCTACATGTGTGGGAATTCAAACTCAAGACCTTATGTCCCAAATAGAAGCACTTACCCCGACTAGTCCTCTGCTAATGAAATACCTGCAAACAACCCCCTTCTCTCCGAAACGGGAAAGCAAGGGCAGGCAGGGCAGGAACCCGACACACGAAAGCAAGAAAGCGAGACAAGACCCGTCACTCTTCTTTCCTGTCTTCTTTTAGCTCTTTTAATTAAGTAGGAACCACCTTTGCTGAGCCCTAGCCCGGTAAGCCGCTGGAATGAGTAATAGCATTGAAAAGTTATTCAGTCAGCCTTGTTCGAAAAATTGTATTGATATAATTGAAAATAAACAAAAACATGTTATGGATTACAACATATGAAACAGGAAAAAATAGAACTTGGACAGAAACAGAAAATTGAAACTGCCTATAGAAATAAAAATTACAGTAAATAAACTAAAACAGAAACTGGAAAATTGATCAAACTGAGGCTTGTGATATTTCACAGTTTCCTTAAAATAGATTCGCCGCCTCACCAGAAGTGCTTGAGGATATGTCCGGCGTCTGTCGCCCATGATACAGTGGCAACTAGCAGATGACAAGCACTGTGTCGGACTTCTCCAGCAAACTAACTATGTCTATAACTCTCTCTAGAAAAAGAAAATGGGAGGAATAAGGAGAAGAATAGTGTCTCAAAAAATTGTGTTTTGACTCAGGGTAAGATATACTGTATATAGGGGGATATAATAGACGAATTTAATCTGTGATTTATCACAGAGTCTTTTCAGTCTCTGTAACTCTTTCAGAAATCCCAAAGGTTTCTGCAATGCTAAACATGTGCAGAAATCCCAAGTGTCTCTCAATACAGAAATAGAAAAAGCCAAAACTTGAGGGGTCTAAAAAGAAATATTGTCGCACCCGCACCCCTGACCCAGTCGGCCAGTCGGGCGGCGGAGGCAGCGCGCGCGTGTGTGGAGTAAACCCAAAGGGCCTTAAGTCCTCCCCCTTTCACAAAACTGGGAACCCCTTGGGGCCCAGACGCAAGCATGAAGTAGCCTCAGAAATACACTAAAGACTACTTCTATTTTTCCTATGTGGGATAAGGCAAGTTGTGAATCTTTTTCATTTCAACAACTCGTTGTAAGGGGCAACCTTTGAGTATTAATTTCTTATTCACCCATCAATAGTTTTAAACCTGTGAATATCCAAACTTCATCTCCTCATGCAGAAGATCACAAATCCACAAGGACTCCACTTAAACTCTAAGTGAGTCCCACTTTTATTTGACCCTAAAAATTGGCCAAAACTCAACTTTAATCCAACAATCCCCCACATGAATGAAATTAATCGAAACGATGTGAGACAGCGAATACTCGAGAGAGCTCGAGAGAGAAAGAGATATATATATATATATATATATAGAGAGAGAGAGAGAGAGAGAGCACTACGGATCACTCCTGCTAAAGGATAGATAGCTTTTGGCTTTAAACCTTCCCTTGTGATAGTCTATCAGATTTACTGGCTAGCCAGTGAACATGTAGTCTTGAACTGATTACCGTTAGTGTAAACAACCGACAAACTTCACCCAAGAGCTTTCCAAACATAGTTTAGTTCTTACACTAGTGTTCATTTTGGCCTTGAACACTCGCTTGATTCAGTGAATGTTTATCAAAGAATTTGGCCTTTCTCAAATTCTTTTAGAAGCGGCCCCACTTCACATTCATATAGGTGACATATTTAGAGTATCCTGCTATACTCCGCTTGGTTATACCAACGCACATAGTCATTAAAAGCTAAGCTTAACCCCAACCATACAGGTATCATTATTGTATCATAGAAATGGGCAGGAGAGCATTTCTCCTCAGTGATTCTCCTAAAGTACATGGAATTAGGTTGTCCCTTTGAACCTAGATCTTGGGATCTCCTGTCAACTAGGTTGGGTTTCTATTTCGGTACCTTGTAATGTCATAGGCTTTAGTCCCATTCCTCTAGATGATTTATTAACTCACTCTCGATTTAACCCTTTGGTTAGCGGATCCGTAATATTGTCCTTTAACTTTACATAGTCAATCGAGACAACCCACTTGAGAGTAGTTGTTTAATGTTATTGTGTCTACGACAAATATGTCTAGACTTACCATTATACATATTACTTTGTGCCCTTCCAATAGCAGATCGGCTATCGCAGTGTATACAAATGGCTGGCACAGGTTTTGATCATCTAAGAATATCTTCTACAAAATGGCGAAGCCATTCCGTCTCTTCAACTGCCTTGTCCAGTGCAATGAATTCAGATTCCATTGTCGATCTAGCAATACAAGTTTGTTTTGAAGATTTCCATGACACAGCAGCACCGCCAAGCGTGAAAACATATCCACTTGTAGATTTTGAATCTTTTATATCGGATATCTAGTTTGCATCACTATATCCTTCCAATACAGCTGGATATCTCAAGTAGTGCAATCCATGATCACGTATATATCGTAAGTACGGCAGTACCCTTACTATCCCTTTTCCAGTGTTCAGCACAAGGATTACTAGTGTATCTACTAAGTCTACTAACTGAATAAGCAATGTTAGGCCTTATACAACTCATTAGGTACATCAAACTTCCTATCACTCGAGAATATTCCAACTGAGAAACACTCTCACCGGTATTCTTAGATAGGTATAGACTTAAGTCCATACGCGTCGTGGCTATACTTGTATCAGACTTGTTGAACTTCTCCATAATGTGACTGTGACAGAACAAGTCCATTAGTATTTCTAGAGATCTTGATGCCTAATATAACATCAGCAAGTCCCATATCTTTCATGACAAATTTAGAATTCAACATTTTCTTAGTAGATTTAATGATCTTATCGTTACTACCCACTATGAGCATCTCATCAACATATAGACATAAGATGACATAGCCTTCATTCGTGTCTTTGACATAAACACATTTATCACACTCATTGATTTTAAATCCACTAGAGAGTATAGCTTTGTCAAATTTTATATGCCATTGTTTTGGAGCTTGCTTTAAGCTATACAATGATTTGACAAGCTTGCACACTTTATTTTCTTACCCTGGAGCAGAAAATCCTTCAGGTTGTTCCATATAGATTTCTTTATTCAAATCTCCATTAAGGAATGTAGTATTAACATCCATTTGATGTATTTCGAGATCTCACAAAACTGCGATTGCAATAATCATATGAATGGATGTTATTCTTGTAATAGGAGAATACGTATCAAAGTAGTCTAGACCCTCCTTTTGTCTATACCCTTTAATGAAAAGCCTTGCCTTATACTTATCAATAGTACCATCCGTCTTCATTTTCTTTTTAAAATCCATTTGTAACCCAACGGCTTACAACCAAGAGAAAGATCTACCAGTTCCCAAGTATGGTTTTGTAGGATAGAATTAATTCCACTCTTGATTGCTTCATGCAATAATGGACCATCTGGCGATCTAATAGCTTCATTATAGCTTTGAGACTCACTTTCTAACATAAGTTAGAAAGTCTGCACCAAAAGATTTTGAGGTCCTAGCCCATTTCCCACGTCTTGGCTCAACATCTACATTCTCTTCTTGGGTTTTACAAGTTTCCCCAATAGTCTCAAATGTGCATTTTTTAGAACTATATTCTTCTTTACAAGGAAATGTGTTCTCAAAGAACGACGCATTTTTTAGATTCCATGATCGTGTTCTTGTGTATATCTGGGTTTTCAGATTTATGTACAAGAAACCGATACGCACTACTATTATGTGCATAGCCAATAAATAAACAATCAACAGTTTTTGGACCTATCATCTCTTTGCTAGGAGTAGGTACAAAACCTTTGCAAGACACCCCCACATTCGTAAGAATTTATAGGAAGGTTTTCGACCATTCTACTATTTATCTGGGGTTTGATCAACTTTCTTTTGAGGTACCTTATTTAAAATATAATTTGCAGAGAGAATTGTCTCCCCCCATAAGTTCTGTGGCAATGCAGAATTGATTAACATAGCATTCATCATTTCTTTTAAGGTACGATTTTTCCTTTCAGCAACTCCATTTGATGGAGGTGAATAAGGCGAAGTGGTTTGGTGAAATAATTCCATGTTGTGCACAATACTCACCATATGATGCTACATATTCACCACCCCCTATAACTTCTTAACACCTTAATCTTCTTGCTAAGTTGATTTTTAACCTCTGTATTGTATAGAATGAACTTATCCAAAGCTTCATCCTTAGTTTTTAGCAAATACACATAACAATATTTAGTGCAATCATCAACAAAAGTAATAAAATACTTATTACCACCTCTAGATTGAACCATTTTTAAATCACATACATCAGTATGGATTAATTCCAATGGTTTAGTGCTTCTTTCAACTTATTGAAACGAAGCCTTCATTAATTTTACTTCAACACAAGTTTCACATTTCTGACTTGTGTCAATATGGAAGTTTGGTATGTGGTCTTATTTAATTAATCTTCGTAAAGAATTAAAATTAACATGTCCTAGTCTACCATGCCACAAATTTGAAGACTCAAGCAAGTAAACAGAAGAGGTACTCATTTTATTAATCTTTAGGAATACAGTTGCTGCATTAAGTTTGAACATCCCATTAAACCCCTTTCCCACATACATTCCCGCTTTGGTCAACACCACCTTGTCTGACTCAAAGACCATTCGGAAGCCATGCTTGCTTAGGAGAGATCTAGATACCAAATTCTTGCGAATTTCTAGTACATAAAGGTTTTTCAGCACAAGGTCCAACCTTGTGCTACACATTTGTATAATTGATTATACAATTCATTGTGTGTCTAGCATTACTCCTATCCTCCTTTAGGAGAGAGATGTCTAGTCAGTGGATTGTCTGCCTTTATCCACTGTGGACATTTTTTTTTTGGCAAAGCTCTATCATGACAATATAGTATGCAAGTAACTCGAACATTTAAATTAAAAACTTCTATGAAAGAAATAAACTGACAAGGGGAGGAAGAAGTATGCTTAATTAGAAAAATGAAGGGGCATTCTTTTCTTTTCGTTAAAAAAAAAGGTTAAATTGCATTTTCCACTCTCTAGCTTTGAGGTCAATTTTACTTTAGTCTCTAAACTTGTAAGTTTTTCAACTTAGTCCTTCAAATTTATAAGTGTTTCAATTTAGTCCAATAACAAGTGTTTTATCGCAAAAAGTGGTCTTTAAGAACGAATTGTTTGCTTTTTGCGATGAAATATTTATAATTGGACCAAATTGAAACACTTATCGAATTTGGAGGACTCAATTGAGAAATTTTAAAGTATAGGAACCAATGTGAAATGCAATTAATCCACAACTAAATCATGAAAAAAGGAAAGGAATATTGTCTGCTTTGACTATTATACTATTGCATAGCAAAAGATTTTAGGGCAACATAGTCCAATGTGGAGAAATCTCTCTTCTCTCTCAACCTGGTCACTTGGGGACCAGTATGAAATGGTGGGCCTGAGAGATGCCTCTTTCGAGTCTTTCCCCTTTTCCTTCTTCAACTGCATTTCACTCTCACGCAAAAAAAAAAAAAGAGTTTTTCCCCTGTTACCTCGTCCCTTCTTATTTTAGTTCATTCCATTATTTTTTCAAACAAAAAATGCCAACCGGAACGAAGCTTCTAAAGCCACGTTTGTTTCACAGGTAGGATTAGGAGGGATTGAACTAATAGTTCATTTTAATTGAATAGTCCGGTGTGGTATAAATAGTCCCAGAACTAACAAATAAAATGCACTAATTGTCCAGTCCTGAACTTGACAGCCAAACGTGGCCTAAGTGAATTGTTCATGTTTTGAAATTCCATCTCTAGTTGGGGGTTTGGTTTGAAAGTTAAAAAATTTGTGCGGGTTCACCTCTCTCGACCAGTGCAGAAATAAGGTTACTAATATAAAGAGAGAGTTTGTTCCTATCCATATTCGACTTAAATTTGAGAAATGTGTACATTATTGAAAAGAAAAATTTAAAGCCAACGTTTTTATTCACCCCCTTGCATTAGAAATGTTATGGCCCCTCTTCTATTATTGTTGTTTCTCAAATTTTCTGGTCAATAAGCCTGACATTGAAAACCCGTGATTGTGCTTGATTCGTGGATTTAGTGAATTAAAAAAAATAAGAAAATGCTAAGATTTTTGTTTATGAGAAAAATAGAAGAAAAAACATGATAAATAGTAAAATGAAAAATCTATTTTGCAACTCATAGAATTTTTTTTTTTTAATTTGCACTAAAGTTTAATTTTCAAATTTTGAAAATTATTGGAGCAAAAGAGAAAGAAGTAGGGAAATCAGAAATGGCATTTTCCACTTGGTTTATTTTCTTAACCCTTTTCTTTTTTTAATCTACGAACCAATTACAACTAACGGAATACATACTTTTCAATAAGCCTTACAAATAAATTTGCCATTATTTTTCAAAAATAACAAATAAAAATTTAAGAAGACTAAATTCTCATACAATCTCAATTTAATTGAAAGTCAGTCGATCAGGGACGGACTTATTAAGGGGCAAAGAGGGACTCAATTCCCTAAAAATATAGTATATATATCTTTAGACTTCAAATTCAAAAACTCTCCATTTATTAGAATTTGAGTTTTGAAAAAATCTACAATACAACCAAGTATGATACATTTAACTTCTTAGTCTAAATTTGTAATAATAATTTGTCATTTTATAATATATTTGGTGTCAATCAGTGTTAATCTTTATAATGAGTTATTTGAAAGTGGTGCCATTTGTAGTTACAAATTATAATTGTTAGTAAAATCTCTTAAAGTATTTTAACTTTGATGTCTATATCACACAATGGGAAAAGATTTCTCAAGTTTTCTACTAATTTTTATAGCAATAACTTAATTATGTCATCTACACAATTAATATGAATAAATAGACTAAAAAAAAATCATCTATGGAGCACTACCCCCGAACCCGGCAAACTCGGCTAATTCAGGTGCAACTTCTTAGTTTTACGCCGAGTCCCCCGAGTTTTTTGTTAGTGCCACTGGCACCGACAATTTGTAGTACGGTATTAAAGAATGAAAAAAAAAAAAAAAAATTTGAGAAAATTATAAGTGGAACTCCCCAAGTTCTTAAAGATAATAGAATTCTGTCTAGAGGAGACAATTAAAATAGTAAAAGGAGCAAACTATTATCCAAAGCAATCACAATACTTCTACCACAATATGCGGAATCAGACAGCTCCTCATATATTCAGAATTGTATATATAATAAAATACACAATAATTTCACTGACAAAAATCTAAGTACTTTTACTAACCTGAATACATAATAAGATACCCATTTCTTTCAATCCTCCCCCTAATTCGAGTAAGTTAATAATGGAGTCTCCATAGAAACTTCTTTTACTAACCTTTGATCTCATTTACTGTAAGTTGCCTTTGGGCATACAAAAAAGTAAAAAAAACCAAAGTCTCTAGTTGTTACACACACACACACACACACACACACACACACACACAATGAAAAGAACTCCCTTGATCATATATAATTCATACTCCCGAACAAAAATTCCTCAACATATATAAGGCTTTGTTTGGCTTGCAGATTCACCGAAGAAAATGGAAAACAAGGAAACCAAATATAGGAAAACCTATCCCGCAGAATTTTCCTTTCTTCTCTCCCACTAAATCCATAAACCAAACAGAGCCTAAAAGAATAATTATCTACATCGGGGGTCCTCTTTTTGCTCCACCCACACAGCTATATACACAAGCAGAGCTGAAAAAAAAGAACAGGATAACCTTCGAGTCAAAAAATTTATGAAAGAATTTCTCCCTCCTCCCAATTTCCATTCAAAATCGCGTCTTCATCGTCATCCTCCAAATAATCATCCTTCATGTACAAACCGAGCCGTTCTAATGGATTCCTGAAATGACCTCCATTAAGTGCACCAAGTATCAATCGGGAACCTTTTTCCGTATGACGGAGACATTCGCGCAGTGAACAACCAATTAGCTTCTCAAGATCTCTCTGAATCAACAAATTATCATCATAGATCTCCACAGTCTTTTCCATCTGGGTAGAGGGAAGGAAGATATATACACTATAAGTCAGACATGTTATATATATATATATAGGGGGCTGCTAACCTACAACATGTTGGTTGTAGGTTAGCAATATACAACTGTCTCTTTAGCAACGAAAAATAGGCTTTTTGCGGCGAAATTTTTGTCGCTAAAAGTTTCAACTTTTAGCGACAAAAAATTTCATTGCTAAAAGCCTACTTTTCATCGCTAAAAACCTCATTTGCTGTAGGTTAGCAAATCTCATATATATACATATATATATATAGCTTCTACATAAGAAAATAGAATTATAAACTATAAAGAGAAGATGACGAAGACAAACCTTGTCCAATGCAAGTCGAGCAGCTTCTCTTTCTCTCTCCCGCTGTAATTTTCGTTCCGTTTCAGCTTCAGCCCTCATTCGTGAGGCCTCTTCAGTGGCTCTAATTTGGGCTTCAATTCTGGTCATCTCTGTAACGTGGATATAAAAAACAAATACCCTGATTTAAAAACTAAATGTGCAAATACAAGCAGATATATTATGTAGATGATGCTTTAAAAAGTGAAACACAATAGAATGTGACATTTAAATGGGCAAATGAGCATTCAAAACCAACTTGTAATCAAAGCAAAGATCCAACTAACTTATCCAAAAGGGGGGCAAAAAAGTCTCTTTTTCCCTGATTTTTTTTTTATTGAAAAAAAACAAAGAAATTACAGCTTGAAAGATATAAATAACCTCAAATTTTTGACATGGGGCTATTGAAACACTCAAAGTATGACAGGGGGATGTAAAACACGCAAATCAGAGCTTTAAACATGTCGCAAGATATTTACCTTGTTCCCAACTCTTGTTCCTTCAATGATTTATAGGTTTATAGCATATTGGTTAAAAAAAAAAAAGAGAGAGTGTTCTCAAAACTTAATTTACTTCTCTTTAGTCACTACGTAAAACTTATTTTTTTATAAAAGAACACATTTTTTCAGTAAAATGAACTGCTAACTAAAAAGAGATCGAAATATTGAGTAAGAGATGACTAAATGCTGAACACACCAATTGAAAGTGCATTTAATATAAGTTTTTTCTTTAATCTAATCTAGATACAAGCTAACCCATAATTCTGTAAATCTACAAATTTATAAGCATTACTAATTATTAAAACTACCCAGTACTTAATTTTCAGTTTTATCTAAGTGCGCCAGTATTTTGTTTCATAAGTTCCTGTCCAACCTTAAATAGAATGAGATTCACATTCTGTTCTATTTTCATCGGATTGGTATAGAAAGACAGAGATTAGAGCGATTCTGTAAAAGTAGTCGTTACCACGACTACCTTAAATAGAATGAGATTCACAATCTGTTCTATTTTCGTCAGATTGGTATAGAAAGACAGAGATTAGAGCGATTTAGTAAAAGTAGTCGTTACCACAACTACTCACCCACACTATCAAAAGCACTACAACTTAACTCAAAACCCCAAAAAAAAAATTATTTCCCAAGTTTCTCTCTCTTTGAAAAGCTTGAATGTAGCTAGGCAACATGCACATAGTTATACTTGAATGAATAAATCTGTAGATTCTGTACATATACAATGATGAAGTTTTAATAATCACCTTCAAGCTGCAGCCTCTCCAGTCTTTGCTTTTCCTGCTGCATTTTTACTGGATCAGCTTTATCACCCTGAATTACATGAAATAAACATCTCAGAACAAACAATTTTACAACTTTTAAGAGCTCGTTTGGTATTGTTGTGGGAATACCAGATTTTCGTCTAATAGATTTTAGGAAAAGCAGCAAATTGTTGTTTCTGATTTAAGCAGATTTTTCAGCTTTCACAGTGGATTCGACTTTCGGAAAAAATGAGAAAGTTTTTGCCCAACAAGCTCAAATTTCTCAATAATCCCAAATAAGTGATTTTAGGTTCCAAATAAGCTAATTCAAGCATAGAGAAATAATCATGAATAATATTAATAGAAAATATTGGAAGGCATTACCTGATCAAGGGTCTTCTGTCGCGCTTTCAAAATTGTCTCTGCAAAGCGGCTTTTGAGCATTGCAGCACGGAGAGCCTTCTTAGGTGACAGTTGAACATCAATAACTAGGCTCGAACCTAAAACCAAATATACAAAGAGCACAAATGAAATGAAATCCGTAGATAACGCTCTTACAAACTTAATTAAGCCAATTGTTGTCAAATCGTGAATCGCTTTTCAAATATTATGATACATGAATCGTAACATTCACTTTTTTTCAAAAATTAACATATATGTATATGTTGTATTAATGCAAAAAACCATACGTCCACTACTTAAAATAAAACAACATTTTAATGAATGTTTCATGGAATATCAAGGCTCAAAATGTTGGATGTTGTCCGATTAAAACTTAAACTTTAAAGTTCAAAATTATGAATCATGAATCAAATTTAACCGTGAATTGTATTGCGTTGTATAAACTCAAATCAACTCGTATAAATAGACCAATTAGTTTACCCTGATTAAGACACCACTGGACACTACTAAGAGTCAACTAACCTTCTTCACAAGCAGCAGTTGAACCAGAAGTCGAAAGTTGTGGACAAGAAAATACGTTTTTATTCACAGCACCTTCAGATAATTCCAGAGAGCAAGTTAATAATACTTCAGATCATCAAGCAACACTCGTAAAACATCAGTTCATAAGAAACCAAATACTCACCATCAGAACATGGATCTGATTTGCCCATCTGGGATGT
Organism: Hydrangea macrophylla; assembly: GCA_033977485.1. Lineage (NCBI taxonomy): Eukaryota > Viridiplantae > Streptophyta > Magnoliopsida > Cornales > Hydrangeaceae > Hydrangea > Hydrangea macrophylla. The sequence continues at coordinate 55,623,236 of CM066988.1, read as the reverse complement.
TGAGGAATTTTTCGTGTCATGGTCCTAAAATTACATACAAACGTTAAAACAAAAGTTTTGCATAGAAAGCAAACAATAAATCTAATGATGAATTGATGAAAATAACAAGAACACTGTCCAACGTACCTTTTTGCAACCATCACGACCTTCTTGTGCCAATGATCCTTCTGAAGATAGAGCAGAAACTCTAGTCTGCCGTTTCACATCTAGGACAATCTTCCCGAGTGACTGGTACCCGCCACTTTCAGTCACTTCAGCAGGCTCTACCTGTGAACAAAAATATACATCAATTAGATAATATAGAAGACACTATGTTTCGAATGATGAAAATTAGAACCCGGATAAGAAAACACTAAAAGGTAGGTTATACAAATGTGTATCAGGCACACTCAGCACATTCAATTCGTACTCGTATAGAAATTACTTACTTTTGCAGTTCTTGTAGCTAAAGAACTTTTAATCACTCTTTTGAACTCCCACAAAGTTTTGTCATCTAATATATCCACGTCCACCTTGATCTTTTCTTCTTTCTTGCAGTTCAAACCAAATTTTTGAAGAACTCTCCTCAAATGCTGTGGGACCTTTCTCTTTGATACTTCGAAAAGAACTTTTCTTAACTTTTGCTTTTCCTCAGCTGACATCAACTTCTTGGGCGATTTTCTTAATGGAGATTTTTTCTGAAAGGTGGACCTTGGATGACTAGCATCCTTTACTCTTCCAGCAGAAGTGAGCCCAGAATTCGTGCTCTCACGACTCCATTTTGATTCCAAACACTTCCATCTTGTACTAAAAACTTTATCTAGTTCCTTAGCCATCAGATGGACATTGTTACTCGGAGGATTATAGTGCATGGCATTTGCAAAAGTGATTCTAACATCAGCTGCAAACTCATCAACGCTGAAGTACACATGCTTCTCCAATTTGGCTTTGATTGTTCCCAAATCCATTGGCTTGGATATTATAGAGAAATAATCAGGTATTTCCAATTTCACAGGGTCCACTGGTTTATTGAAAACCCACCCAGCTGGATGAGTCATCAACATTTTCAGAACAGTGGAACACTGCTGTGTGACAACGCGATCCATCTTTCGCCTCTTGTTTCTTTGATTGTCTTCCACCAATGGGGATGGACGCTTGAGTGAGCTTGGTGCAGCGGATTTCACCTTAATTGAATCAGCATAATACAATTTTGTGCCGTCTGAAGGATCAAGCAAAAACTTCTGTGACTTCTTCATCGCACTCTTATTTTTAGTCACGGAAATATTGCCACTGCATTTATCATTTTCAAACAACTGGTGTCCAAATTCACGGGAACGCTTCATAGGTTCATCCTCAATTCGCTTGGGGGGAACTTTATTCTTCGAGTTCTTCATCGATATGTTGGTGGTAGCAATCATAGTGGGGAACTGCAGGAGCTAAAGAGATGCACCATTAGCATTCCACACTAAGACCCAGACAACATAAGAATGGACTATTTAGATTCGCCTGTAAACAGAGCAAAACAATGTCTAATCTGCCAAAACCAGCTAGGACTTCTAACAGTAAAAGAGGAAATGCAACAATCACTGAACCAGAAACACCAGTAACTTGCATAGTTTCTTCTCACCCAACAAAAAAAATAAAAATACTACCAAACATATAACAAAAGACTGGGATCAATAGCATGTACCATAATACCCTAGTGAATGAGGCACGGATTTTTTGTTGCGTTCTTTTGAAAAAAAAAACACAAGTTCTTCATACATTTTCAAAATTTTAAGGGTTTAAAAGAGAAATAAAAAATAATAATAATAATAGCAATTAAGGGTTTGAAAAATTGGCGAATCCCTCGCATCCCGCACCCGCACCGGTGCTACCTAGACCCTAGTGCTCAAAGTAATGAAAGAAAATGCAGATTTCTTTAAACGCTTTCCAATCATTATTAAAGAGTAATGCTTTGCTTCCCATAAAGTGTCATTAAATTTGGGAATTTTATGGCTACATTCCCCGAAAAGAAAAATGCCATTAAAGATCATCAAGTCAATAACCCAAATCAAAAACATACAGAATTAATTGCAAATGGTCAAAACCCTAACAATCAGAATTTATTGACCGTCAGATCGTGTTTAAAAAACTGTAAAGTGACAAAATTGTACTTAATGAAAACACGATCCGACGGTCAAAATAAATGCCTCTCCTTACTAAAGAGAGGATGCCCTCTCCTCTCCATAGCCTGACTGTATATATATAATATATATAATTACTCAATAAATATATATATATATACTCAACAAATAACAGACTGATTTTGTATGTACATTAATGCCTTACACTGAAGACGACCAAAAAATATAAGCAGAACAGAACTGGTGGGTAAAAATAAATAAAATCGTATAAAACACACACTTGAAGCAGGGAAAAAAAATGTGGGTTTAGGGTTTAAGAAAATTCACCGTAAAAGAAAGAGAAAACTTTGATTCGCCGGTCGATGATCGCTAAGATGGTTGATGAGAGAGAAGGGCTTAATGCCCCCTCTTTCGTTCCTCGCAGCCTTGAATAGGATCTCGACGACCCGCGGTGGTCGGAATGTGGAGAGAGAGAGAGAGAGAGAGAGAGGGAGAGAGAGAGAGAGGGGTTTAAGATTTTAGACAGAGAGAGCAGTGATGAGTGATGAGAGAGAGGTTTTTCTCCTGTAGGCTGTAACTATGACGCTACCGCTACGTTGGTATTTATGATGTGGGATAAAGGTAAGAAAATGACTTTTTTACCCCAGATTAGATGCTTGTATCCCAAGTTATTAAATGACTATATTATAATAGATAATACTTGGGATACACCTAAAGATAATTTTTGAGACATAAGCTAAAAGATGTATTACCTAGATGTATTGTGTCTTAAAAGTTGTCTTTAGGTATGTCCTAATATTTACTCTGTCATAATTTATTTTAGAATTAATGGAATTTTTTCATTTAATCCAATTTTTCTATGATAAAAAAAAGGAATAAAACAATAGCTTTTTTTTTTAGAAAAAAAAAATTTTAATTTTACAAATGCTATCCATGAAATGTTTGGCAGTATGAAAATAGAATGATGAAATTGTAATTAGGGGTAGATACAGAAATTTGATGTAGGGGGCTTGACATGGCCAAAATCTAGAAGTGGCAAGAGGGGCTAAGTTTACGGGGATTAGGGGCAGGGCTCCGAGGTGATTTTTTTATTATATTTATACACAATTTTGTCAGAATTTTCTAGAAAGCTCAAAAGGATATTAAATCAAGAGTAATATTTGGGGCACTAACAACATCCACAAACACTTACTAACACACTCTATCTCTCTCCTAGTGGCACTGTGGGGTCCGCAGTGGACCCCGCTGTACTACTAGGAGAGAGATAGATTGTGTTAGTACTTGTTAGTGGATGTTGTTAGTGCCCCTAGCATTGCCCTTAAATCAATTGATGTTAGGTTAAGTTAAAAGTGAAAAGAAAATATGTTTGACCAAATGTTCGGGAGGAGTAGATTACAATTGCAATAATATTAGCTTAATTGCTCTTTGTTTTGGATTACAATTAGCATTGCAATGTGTATATTATAATATAGTACTTCAATGTACAATTTGGTGGGTTTAGAATTACAAACTCTATAAAAATTATCACAAAAACACAAACACTCATAAAATAGGGGACTTTTCTGAAATTCTAGAGGGCGGTTTAAGTGTACTATTTATTTTTTTAAGGGTATATCAAACAATTTCAAAAGTTGAGAGGGAACTTGAGCCCTCTTTGCCCTCTTTTGGAACTGCCCGTGACCATAATAGTGTGAAAATGAAAATATATAACCCAATTTCACTCAACCAAATGTTGAATAATATTCTATTTCTATGTTTTTTTTTCTTAAGAAATATAATACAAGTGGATATTTTACCTCGAAAATCTTCTTTTGGTGACCTCCTAATGCTTTATTTGGTTTACAAATATAATTAAACAAACTAAAAATAAAAAGAAGAGAAAAGAAAAGGTAAGAAAAAAAAAAACCAAAGTCTTTTCAGATATACAATTTACCTTAGAATATCTTAGGCCATTTGGTAATGTTGCCCTTTTTTATATATATAAATTATAAAAATCATAACGAAAGATCTGAAAGCATTTTTCTGTTTTCTGGCCAAATTTTATTATTACCAAACACGTTTTTTTGCTAAAGTTTTCAAAAAAAAAAAACACGTCTTCAACTTTCATTTAAAAAAAAAAAAAAACAACAAAAACAATAATAAAACTAAATCTAAAAACTAAAAATCACAACATTACTAAATTAATTACCATCATTTTTTACAAATCATCAATTAAACTATTCATGTTAAAGAGAAAAGTTTCATTTATACTACTTCAATAAGTAGCTTCTTGATTGGGTCACATTAATAAATATCACACTATACATAGTTCTAACTTTTACTCTCTTTTTTTTCTTATTTCATGGCAACTTAATTTTACTTTTTTTTTTGCATGAAAAAAGCGTGGAAATAAAAAAAGAAGGAAATGAAAACAAGAAAAAATCTATAATATATCTTACAAAATATTTATATCATACATCATGGTAGTTTTGGTCTCAAAATAGTGTAATTTAGTCCCAATATGTTAGCACATTGGTTTTTTTCAAAGTTATTACATGTTGCGATCTACTTGTAATATTTTGGGACCAAATTAAAATATTTTAGTTCCAAATTTATTAGGATGTGTGACACAACTAAAATCAATAGAAAAAGTTAGAAGATCCCAAAACAATAACATACAAATAAAGATATTAGCTCTAAATAAGCACTCTCAACAACAATTGCCACGGTAGTACGTAGCCGGAGGTAACTCAACTCAACCAGTGGAAAACCTTGATTTCTTTGTTACAAGGCAAACATCCAATGGGTCAGCCAAGAGCGGAGTCAGGATTTGTTCTTATAAGTTGGGACACAATGGCAGCGCACTGGTCCCAATTTGTTTTGATAGAAATCTTGTATTTTTTTTTAAGGGTTATAAGTGGATCTTTCGCGATTTCACTTAAAATTGTTTAAAGGAGTATAACATAAGTATTCCTAGACAAACTAATCGTTCCATAAGTATCCATAGACAAATTAAGTGAGATTTCTTTAAAATGACAAATTAAAATTTTAAGGACACAAATATATATAATATAAAATACCTAAGATAAAAAGAATAATTTTAGAAAGATAAGAGAGGGTACATGCAGTCCTCCACTCCCCGAGACCCATGTAGCTCTGCCCCGGGGCCAGGGTTTTTTTTTATTATTATTATATGAAGCCCCGGGGCCAGCTTGTAATGCTGTGGTTTGTGAAAAAAATTTAGGTAGTTTTTTTGGTAAAAAATTATTTAGGTAGTTCAAACATGTATCCAAATGAGAGACCAAATGTAAAAATTTTGTGATGAAAAACAAAGAGAAAGGAAAACGAGAGCTACATTCTCCAGCAATAACTAAATAAACTGAAAATGGTAGACATTACATGGACATGGATTTTTAGACAAAAGATTCTCCTTCGCAGAGCTCCAAATTAAAACCCCAAATTAACAAACTTTCTTAGTCAGATCCGGTACCCAAAGTTCCAAACAAGTCTCTTTTAACTTAAGTTCACAATTTCTGGCATGGATTGTGAGCAGCGAAGTCGGCGTTGTTGGGTGGGTAGCACCCACGTGGTACTGGTAGGACCATGCACTTTTTCTTTTTTTTTTTTTTTTTTTTTTTTTTTTGCATTTTGAAAAAATATCAAACACAAAAAAAAATTTATGGTCCTGTCAGTACCACGTGGGTGCTGCCCACCCAGCTGCCACCCATCTCGCAGTTGACGATCCTTAACCCACAAATACATTCCCATCAAAAAAAACAAACAAATACATTCCTCGTGAAAAAAAGACCCCTTTTGAGCTAGAGAACAAATTTGTTTAACCAAATCTTGCTTACTCATTACTCATTCAAGCATTTTATTGGATGAGAAAGTAAGAGCCTCTACTTTCCATCATTAATTCATTCCTCATTTTACCCATTGAAAGAGTTGAGTCTCATTTACTCACTCAATAAAGTGCTCGAGTGAGTAATGAGTAAATAAATTTTAGGTGAACAAATATTTATTCTCCATATTCAAATTAAATAACCTTTTTATGTAGCTCTCAATCTAGTTACACAAGAAATAATTAACTCACGCGCACGAAAGCTCTGAAAATAAGGAAATTCAATGTTTTTGCAATCAAGACTGCTCACTCCTTGGCCTTAGTCACATTATTTTTTAAGGTGATTACAGCATTGTTTGTAGAGTGTAGTTTTGCTCATTTTAAAATTACTCACACTTTGCTCACGCTCATCTCTCATTGGTTAGGGTTCAGTACTTTACACCATTAATTAATTCTTATTTAATTCTAGATCCCACTGTATTAGCCAATGGGAGAAGAGGGTTAGCAAAGAGTGAGCAATTTTGGAGTGAGAAAAATATATTCTTGTTTGCGTAGCTCTTGCTTGGGACCCTACGCAGTCAGAGTGGGTGTTGAACAATTGATTCTTCAAGGAAGGGAGCTTTTGGTTTCTTGTTTTGATTTCTGGTCTATTTCTTTTGTTCCTAGATTTGCAAACTTTGTTGCACATAATTTAGTCAGGAGTAAGTTTTGGGACAATGAAATGGTGCACCGAATGATCGGTTCCCTCCAATTCGGTGGGACCCTGGCATACAGGATGTGGGGCTCACCGAAATGGAGGGCACTGATCATTCAGTGCACCATTTCGATGCACTATTTCAGTGCCTGTAGCATTGTTGTTTAGTCAAATGAGCATGTTCTTGTATGATTTTTAGCCCTATTCCAATTGACGATCTTCCTCTGGTCGTTTTGGGGGAAGATCCTCTAAAGAAATAGGGGTTTGTAAGAGTTGGAATTTAAGAAGAATAAGTCATGTAGTAGGCCAGTTGGAAGAAGAAAAGGGTTAAACATTTACACCCCTTGTGATTTGGTTGATTTACACTTATTTTTTTGTGTTTAAATTTTGGCACTAATACCTTCTGTAGTTCAGACTAAAATGCAACTCCCCCCCCAAGTCTTCATAATAGTGTCAAGAACAAAGTTTGTTTACTTCAATTCGTTTAGGGAGAAACATATTATTTTGAATTGGGTGAGAAAATCTTTACATTTTTTAAGATTTTCTTGATATAGGTCATATGCTTGATCCAAAGAAAATGATACATGACTTTTTTTTTTAATATGACTTTCCTGGACAAAAGAGTCATTTTACCCTTCAAATTAGGGCTCCTAAGAATAAAATCATTATTGTGAATGGAAATTGTTGCACTTTAGTCTAAACGCAGGGAGCATTATATTAGTGCCAAAATTTAAATAACAGAGGATGAAAATAAGTACAAATCGGCCAAACAAATGTGTGTAGAGTTATATTTAACCCAAAAAATAATAATAATAATATTTCCTTGTGCACTCGTGTGGCCCACAAATCCTTCCTAATCTGGAAATTAGTGTTTGAGAACTATCGGAAAGAATACTTTCTAAAAGGCAAAGTCGCAATTGGCTTATTCTCTTTAGGAAGCTGATTGATATTCAGTGGATTGTTTGGCTTTATCCTCTCTATCATGATAATCGATCTAACATGTGTTTTATATTTTAATATACATTAATAGTTTGTAATATTAAAATGTGTACGAAGAGAATAATAGATAAATGTGTAAGTCATTATTCAAAGGATACCTTTTAGGTCAAAGATCACTTCCCTTTAAGAAGTGTATAATTAGGATACTTATTGGAAATATGTGCCTAATAACCAAAGGGTGACATATTTTAGAAGAGGCACCAAGTGGTCAATATAAGATAAGTGATATTATTCATTTGATATATGAGATAATTCTAAGTACACATTCTCACATATCATTTTATATGTCAATTAAAAACTATTTTCCTAGAGACTTTCCTGAAAATCTTCAGAATTGCTATCTGATAGATTTTCAGGTTTTGTGTATCCTGAAGGGGATATGTTAGGAATCCTGTAACAAATTCTTTGTGAGTGGGAGCAAATAATTCCTTAAAAATAGTGTTCCAAACGCGCCTCAAATTCTTACAGATTCATGTTTATTTGTTGATTCTTCTTCCATGACGACCCGACCCCAACAATTTTAAGGAGTTATTTATATTGTTTTTTTTATTTAGGACGAATCAAAGATTGTTACAATTGAAGTGCTAGATAGAATCTAAAATTAGAGGCGCTTTCTAGAGATAAGGAACTTTGTAAACAACGATGTGGAAAGTAATTCACCTACAGATATGCAAATTGCAATTTACATGGAGTACCCTGAATAAATACGGCTCGGATCGTTAAACATGAGAGGAATGATTGAAGACCACATAAATTTTAATGATCCGAGTATAGAGTACAAACGGATGGCTTCCTGTATACATTGTGTTCTGAATAGTTGGGAACAGGTCTGTGTATATATCAACTCTATATCAATATATGTCTAAAGTGCAACTGTTGAATATTGAGTATATGTTATAGAGCACATGCCACTAAGTTTATTAAATGATTATACGTAGCGGATAATCACACATAAGTTCTTAAGTAAGGAAGTATAAAGTAGATAGACCGTCATATTTGACATAGATTTTGTAAAAGAATTTATGCTATAATGGGTATCCCAAGATATAGTTTTGGCGCATGTTTAGTTGCATGAAATTTAATACAAATACTAAAAATCTATTTATAGTGGGGGCTAATCTTTTGAGATTGAAAGAAGTTTGCGCACTTTTGAATAAAGTAATAGAGTGACTGATAATTAAATTGGAATGAATAGAATTGTGGCCACAACTGATCAGTCCTCAATTTCTGTATAAAGTGCGACTTCTAAATGATTTACTCTAGAAGGCTTAGCAATTTTTATGGCGCTAAAGCTTTGATATACTTTTACAAGAAATAAAAATGTGAAATTGTTGGAATAATTTTTATTGCTAACATAGTTATTTGATCAAGATAATGGATCAAATAAAGAATTTTGTAGCTAGCTAATTAATTGGACTGTGAAACCATGTTGATAGAAGTGAAAAGGAGGCTGCAATCATTTGACTTTGTACAGGAAACATCTAGTGGAATAGGACTGAAACTCGATTTTTCTATTAGTCACCTATAATGGTAACCCGACTTTATTTTAGAATATCACTAATTGCAAGGTTTAATGGGTAATAACAAGCTACTGTCATGTGACTGTTTGGACACTGAGAAACTATTTATAGTCCATTCCAGGATGATAAGTGTTGATTGCTACGTTTTAGGAGGATGAGTTTATATACTCTTAATGAAGTACAGATTATCTAAAGTGTCTATAGTAGTAGGGGCACATTGATAGAACTTCACCTATGTGAACATAAAAGTGGTGCCGCTTGTAGCAAGAATTTGAGTTTATTCTTGTAAATAATTTCACTGCACCAGAATAGCCGATTTATCACTGCTCAGGGAGGTGACAAAGGGTCTTTGTCGCTGTTCTACCTTGACAATTCCGGGGGTGACAAAAAGTGTTTGTCATTGCTCGTAGTAGTGACAATTTCGTTTGTCACTGCCCATTTGAGGACCCCTTGAAGGGGTATTCCTTCTCTTTGACAATAATTTTAAATTTGTCACTGCTAGTAGCGGTGACAATGATTTTAATTTTGTCACTGCTAGTGGTGGTGACAATGTTAGTGACAATAATTTTTATTTTGACATTGCTCTGAGCGGTGACAATGTAAGAGACAAATGTTGGTGACAATTTATGATTTTGTCATCGTTTTTAACTGCAACAAATATTAGTGACAATTTATTTGAAAGATTTTACCTGTACAATTGCAATCCAAAAATGATTTAACTGTATACAACAATTGTAATCCAAAAACGATTTAGCTATAATCAACACAAGTTGCCAAACACCATTTGTTCAAATTGAAATAAAAATTAAACACACAATTCAAAAGTAATAAAAATAAAATAAAATAAAAAAAGATTACTACAAATTACGGTCCGAGGAGTTGTCGTTGAAACAATCACTCCAGTTGCAATCGTCTTTGCATTTGACAAACTAAATATATTACAACTTGAAGATGAATCTGGTGTAGAGAGTTGAGTTGCTTGGAGTGAGAGCTTGGCATGCGTGACTGGGATATGAGACCACTTAAATTGTTCAAAGTAGAGATCCAAACTCACCAAGTCAAGTACTGGCTTCAAATGGCATCCTACAAATATAAGCACATAGCTAATAAAATATATGAAGAAAAAAAAAAGCCAAGGAAAGAAAAGGCATGGAGTGAATGGATATGAAATTTGCAATTCTAAAATCATAAATCTTTCCTAGAAAAAGCCACAAATCAATAAAACACAACAATGATAGTAGTAACAAAACTTGTAACACCTTCTATTGCCTACCTTAAACAAAATTTGGGTTATAACCTCATAGTGACGGAGTAGTTAGAATTGGTTAATCCACTTTTTACAACAATGGCTAGTGACATATTAATTGGCCAGTTACAATAGTGGGGTTTCGTCTCTAGAGTTTTCCTCTATACTTAAATGGCTCCTAAACTTCAAAAAATCAAAATTTATTTTCACAATTCTTTTCCTTCATATTTTCCTCATTGTTTGAACTTTGAGTTACTAACCCAACAAAGAAAAGTATTTCCTGATCCAATGATTAATACGTAGCTCACTACATGGGCACTTTGGGTGACCCTCCTTAACATTAATAGATTTTTGGGTAAATTACACAAACCTCCCATGAGGTTTACCTTAATTACACGGACCTTCCCTGAGGCTTCAAAAATTACACGGACCTCCCTCGAGGCTTGTAATTAGATAACAAAACGCCCCCTGCCCTAACGGTCGTTAGTTTTTTTTACATTAGCCTCCCCTAAAAATTACAATTAGCCCCCCTAATATTATAAAATTGTCGTACTATGTTTTTGGGTTAATGTTTTTAGCATTAATTTATATCATCTACACAAAATACATATAAATGGGTCAAAAAAAATTATTTCCCAGAACAAACCTCTGTCAAGCCCCCCTGTATTAATTTTCTACATCCGCTTATACCCATATGCTTCAAAACTGGACACTTAACCCCCTGTGATTGTGGACTAAAATGGAAATGTTATGATTTCACTTAAAACTGACGAAAATTCTAAAATTGGTTAAAAATAAAAACACTTAACCCTTTTGTGATGTTAATTTTGGGGTTAACGCTCTTTGAGTGAAATCATAACAGTTCCATTTTAGTTCACAATCACAAGGGGTTAAGTGTCCACTTTTGAAGCATAGGAGTAGGGGCGGATCTAGAAAATTAATACAGGAGGGGCTTGACAGAGATTTGTTCGGGGGAAAAAATTTTTGGACCTATTTATATGTATTTTGTATAAATGATATAAATTAATGCTAAAAAATTAACCCAAAAACATAGGAGGGAGAAGGGATTTTATAATTAGCACAAAAATATAAGAGAACTGGGGCTTAGTATGACAATTTTATTATATTAGGGTGGCTAATTGTAATTTTCAGTGAAGGCTAATGTAAAAAAAACTAACGGACCGTTAGGGGAGGGGGCGTTTTGTTACCTAACTACAAACCTCGAGGGAGGTCCGTGTAATTTTGAAACCTCAGGGGAAGTCCGTGTAATTAAGGCAAACATCAGGAAAGGTTTGTGTAATTTACCCTAGATTTTATATAGCACTGTTTCTAGCCCAAGTGAATTTCATTGTTAGAAAATGTCTATTTCCTCTATATTCCATAACCACCATGAATCGAAAGTGGACACAAAAAGAATAAATCATTCTTGTTATAAAATCGAGAAACAATATAGGGATTGAGTGAGCACAAACCTCAATTTAACCTCATATTTTAAAAACAAAACATTGGGCATCACATATTAGTTTAAGCAAATCATATTGTAAACAAATAATCAATGCTCCTGTTTTTCAGAAGTAGAAATAAGTTTAACCGAAAAGAAAAAAGAATAAACAATAGGAATAAGGAAAATTGAAACACTGGATAGTGGACAGAGAACAACTAAGCAACACATAATGATTAAAAACAAGACAATGAAGACCCAAACATAGAGATCATACCTCATCCCTCGCACCACAATGAAACAACACCATTACCAAACAAATGAAACATGGTAAGAAGTAGAACAAATTGTAACCAGAAAATGACAAACATGTAAAAATCAATGACTAATTACCAATCAGTGGTTAAGAGTTACAGCTCATTTGCTAATCCTCACATGGAGATCTTCCTGCGATTTCTCGATAAAATCCAAAGATGTTCTGCATGAAAGTTGTTCTTTTTTTCATAATCTTTCTACCCTTAAAATTTCAGAACATTTACCCAAACTGTTTGGGAGATATGGCCTAAAAATAGTAGCTAAAATAAACTCAAAAACAGTTATTTTGGCAGCTTGCAGTAGCTGTAGTATTTTGGCCACAAATTTTCAATCAAAATTCCAAATCATTAAAATCTTAATATTCTGGAAAGAAGACATCTAGACCTATAACTTTGTAGTTTTGAGAGTTTGATCATTCATTCATCTTGTGGAACAAAAACAAATTGAAAGTATAAAACTCGGAATAAAAAGTAGCAGTTTTCATACTGACAGTGTGTTATTAAAATGAACTTTTCTCCTCACTCGGAACTTCAAATCATGCCCCGTTCACAACTGTGGAAAGATAACTCAGAGAGCTACAATGTTATATTGTAGTTCTGAGGAAAAACTTAAACTGATTTTTATCTAGGGTAAAGATGGCCAGAAAGTCAGACCAAAAATGTGTGCATTGCGCGTGGACGTGTGCTGCCTGTGCGCGTGTTGTGCGCTGTCGTGCGTGTGTGCATTGCACGCGTGCTTGCTGTGCACGTGGGCTACTGTGATGTGCACATGTGCTGTGTGCGGTGCACATGTACTAAGTGTTGTGCACATTATGTGCACGTGTGTGCATTCCATGAAGACATATAGTCTACTATGAGCACATGTGTGCATAGATAACCCCAAGCTGGACATTAACAATATTAATCAGTTAATAATAAAGAATGGTGCAATTTTGTTATTTTAGCAGTCCCTAAGTAAGCTGTCAAAAGGTTTAACAAAATCTTAAATGAAGCCAAACTACATACGCAACCTCAACTAAGAGAAGAAATCCAAGGAAGCATTTGAGAAGCATTAAAGCATAAGGGAACACACCTTAGGTAAAGTAGTAAGCGACAATGTTACCCAGACTCGTGTACGAGTGTCGGGTACGTAGATGTATCCGAAGGTCGGACTTGTCAAACTCCCAAATATTAGGATAAGGGGACTTAGCAAAAAAAAAGGATCCATAACGGGGTACGGGTACGGGGACATGTCTATATTTAAGTAAATATTATAAATTTATATAATAGTTTTTCATATTATGCAAGAAAAAAAAATCAAGCATTTTAATTTTAATACTTTTAAAATAGGGTGATAGTTTAAATACTTTAAAAATAGGGTCATAGTTTAAAAATAATCTAAATATGATAAGAAGACTTGAGTCTAGAAAACAATTTTCCTCTTTAGATTATATTTTTTATAGCAAGCCATGTCCGACATGGTACGAAACAAGTCCGACACATAACCCATGTTGGTATCCTTGTCATACCCACATCGACACTGATACGGCACTTTTGATGCCAAGTCCAGGTAACATAGGTAAACGGTGCTAGTTTTTCAAAGTCCACAAGATCATTTACTGCAGTCTTCTTCTCAAAGGTCGGCATGTCAGATCATTCTTTGTTGTCATCTTTATAGTCGTTCCTTCTGGTAAATGCAACAAAGAAAGAAAGAAGATGCCTGAAACCAATTATTTTTTGCTTTCTCTTGAAGTCAACCTTGAGCCAATATATCAAGCTTTAAAGCCTTCATATTTGACTTCTCGTGGTCCTCCCTCTTCTCTAAACGTATAAATTGGCCAATTGTTCTCTCTTCCTAAGTTCCTATCATCCTTTTCCATTCAATTCTTCAACAACACTAACAACAATAAATGAAGTGCAGTTGCTCATATAGCTATTTGGGGAAATAATTTTAGGAGTTGTCAACATACTTGTTATGTAAGCATTTAGTTACTAAAAGGATTTGGTAAATAGTAAGCTAGATATCAAGACAGATCTTAAAGAACATGCACTCTGGAAAACCATGTATATCATATAAAAAATTATTAAAGTATTGAGACAAGAAAGACACAATCTAAGGAAACATTCTGAGAAAGAAAGTAAAACATGGAACATATCGTTGGTGCATGATTTTGCTGGACAGCATCATCTGCACTCACCAGAACAATGATGATACATTAGAAATGCTATAGTAATTTCTAAGTAAATCGACAGTTCTGGATAGAGGACGTGTAACATTAGTTCATAATCAATTGGACACCATCTTCCCGCCAACCAAACAGGTAAATAAACCAAATAAATAAAATTTAGTAAAAACCAAAAGGTTAAAGTAAAGCATATTTGAAAGTGTTCAAGCATTAAGAGAGAAAAACGAGAGACTTGTACCTTCTCCAAAAGGTTCAAAGCGAATATGTCCAGGTCTGATTACGGCAGGGATAACCTCATCTTCCCCATCATTGTCTTGGTTTGGGAACAATGTCATCAAACCTTTTTCTGCAATAGATTTTTTACACCCCTCTTCTGCATCTGGCTTTATATCATTTAACTGTAAAAATTAAGACCACGAGTTGTCAATGGGAAATGTTATGTTGGGAGGGTTGGAAAACAAGTCTAAGTTTTTATACCATGTTCAGTATTGAACAATACCTTTGTTTGAATAGAGGGAAAGATAGAACAAGCCCTAAATGCCAAAGTACTTCTTTACTTTTAGTTTTAACAAGTTCTAGCAACCATTACCTCTTGGCCTTCTTCCGCCGAGCACTTCTACTAGGGCTTTGATAGAAAAGATCATGCAAGCAATACGTGAAAAGCCCTAGTTGTTCATATAACAAAGAAGAACCAGCAAAACAATTTATCAGGTGAGGTCCAATTGAAATTAAACGATTAGATAATGCCAGTTTTGCATTTATAGTTCAATTTCGGCGCTGCTTAGTTGTTTGGGAACTATTTAGGGGCTGTTTGGGGGCTTTTTAGGGGGCTGTTTAGGGGTAGTTTACGAACCCATTTTGGGGCTATTAGTATAGACATGCCTCAAACACATTTTGTGGGAAGCACAATGGAATATCAAAGCAAAAATTGATTAGATAAAGTAAAAAATGTATTCCAGTAGTTAGAGCAAAATAATCAAATACAGAACATGTTCCAGGATTACAGTTCAAAAAAAGGCCACCCTTGGATTTGGATTTGGATTTGAGTGAAGGGCATCTAGAAAAAAAATAGTGTTGAACATAAGTATAATAAGGTAAAACTATGGGTTTTTTTTAATCGGTTTGGAAGTCAGACTCCAGTGCAACCAATCTGTAAGTCAGACTCCAGTGCAACCAACCTAGAAGTGGAAAACCTTTTGTCGCCATTCCTGGCAAAAGCCTCAGCACATTTCTTGTTTCTTCCTCTTACTGCCATATAGAAGCAAAATAACTATGCTGTAGCTATGTGTTATAAACTTATAGCTAACATATATAATTCCCAAAAAGTATAGATGTAGGACATTAGTTCCCAAACCTGTTGGAGATATATTTGGATCTTTGGAGATATATCTTAATCTAGTCAAATCCCATTCAAATCCCATGATTTGATATCACTTATGTTTAAGGATTTGATTGTAATATGATTTTATTTCCTATGATTTTTATTTCCTTTTTAGTTCTCTAGCTTGTATATAAATATTGGACCTTACGGTTGAGAAATACAAGAAATTACTTCTCAATATTGGATTTCTTCTTGGTATTAAAGCAGGTCGATTTGGCCAAAAGTTCAAGTGCTTCCGCATTTTCGGCGGATGGCCTTATGCCGTCCGTCCAGCCTTTTGAATTGTTGTGAATTTTCTTTATGACTCCTTTGGTCCCTTCTCTTATATTACTCCTACTGCTGCCATTAATTCAGCTGCTTTAAGGGCCTATTTGGCAGCCCCTATGGTCATTGTCCAGCCTGTTGGAAAAATTATATTAACATAAATAGATTCTGGATTACAAACAGAGGCAGTATAAGAAATAATCTGATAACACAAAAATTGAAACTGCTTATAGAAAACAAAATTACAGTAACTAAAAGAAAATAGAAACTAAGGATTGATCAAATCGAGGCCTCTGCTAGTTCACAGTTTCCTTAAAACAGATTCGCCGTCTCACCAGAAGTGCTTGAGGATATCTCCGGCGTCTGTCCCCAGGATACAACGGCAATAACCAACAGTAGACAAGCACGGTGTTCGACTGCTCCGGCGGACCAACTATGTTCTGTGTCTCTCTCAAGAAGGAATATTGGAAGGAAGGAAATAGCTCTTGTTTTTCTGACTCTCAATTTCTGAGGAGAAAGTTCAGAATATATAGGACTAAGGGAAGAGAGCATTCATTGGATGTACATTATGTATTTGTGGATTCATCCATGTATATACATGATTCATCTATGAATGTGCATTATCCATGAATAAGAATAAATGCATTCATGTATGTACATTTCCCATGCATGTATATTATAATAAATGCATTTATGTACATTTCCCATACATGTACATAATAATATGTATTCAATGGATTAATTTCTCATTCACTCAATAATAATTTTGGACATGTAAATATCCAAAGTTCGTCTCCTCATGGAGGAGATCATAAATCCACAAGGACCCCATTCAAACTCTAAATGGGTCCCACATCTATTTGACCTCAAACATGGCCAAAATAAGTTTTATCCAACAATCCCCCACATGAATGAAATTGATCGAAACGATGTGAGACGACTCGACAAGAGAGAGCACAACGGATCACTCCTGCAAAGGATAGGTAGCTTTTGGTTTTGAACCTTCCCTTGTGATAATCTTTCAGATTTACTGGTTGACCAGTGAATGTGTAGTCTTGAACTGATTGCCATTAGTGTAAACAACCGACAGACTTCACACAGGAGCTTTCCAAACATAGTTTAGTTCTTACACTTGTGTTCATTTTGGCCTTGAACACTCGCCTGGTTCAGTGAATGTTTATCAAAGAATTTTTCCTTTCTCAAATTCTTTTAGAAGCGGCCCCACTTTACATTCACATAGGTGACTTATTTAGAGTATCCTTCTATACTCTGCTTGGTTAAACCAACGCACATAGTCATTAAAAGCTAAGCTTATCCTCAACCCATATAGGTATCACTGTTGTATCATATAAAACTACTATCACGATCTGATACAATCACAACTGGGACTCCACGTAGCCTTATAATCTCTTTCATATACAATTCCGCTAATTTGGACGGCTTAGTAGTCTTAATTGGTAGGAAATGAGCTGACTTGGTTAATCGATCGACTATAACCCAAATCTTGTCATCCTTGTTACGCGATTGCGAAAATCCAGAAACAAAGTTCATCGTGATCTCGTCCCACTTCCATTCTGACATAGGTAAAGGTTGTAATAATCCCGCGGGTACTTGTCTCTCTGATTTGACCTGTTGACATGCCGAACATTCAGATACAAATTTAGCGACTTCACGCTACATACCCTTCCACCAGAAGTTTTTTTTCAAGTTTCTGTACATCTTATTACTTCCCGGGTACTCTTTCAAGTCTTTTACATTCGGTACACATAATCAATTTTCCAGTTTCAACGTTCCTCATTCCATCACAAAACTAGGTCGTCTCCTAAAAGGTATCTCGTCCCTCATTTTGCACAAATAGACATCGTTAAATTGTTCGTTCTGGATCTCATTAATAATATCTGGGTGTGCTATGATCGCCCTCATTAAACCATCATTGGTCCTTGGAATCACATCTAATTCTAAGCGTTCCATCTCTTTTATCAATTCTTTTTGTTGTGTTAGCTCATCGGCTAAATTCCTCGGCGTCTTCCGGCTTAATGCATCGGCTACTACATTCGCCTTTCCTGGATGGTGCTCAATCGAAAGATCGTAATCCTTCATCAACTCCAACCATCTTCGCTGTCTCATATTCAAGTCCCGTTGGGTGAAAATGTATTTCAAACTCTTGTGATCCGTGAATATCTCGTACTTTTCCCCGTACAAGTAGTGTCTCCAAATTTTCAAAGCATGAATTACCGCGGCTAGTTCAAGATCATGAGTCAGATAGTTAACCTCATGTGTCTTCAACTGTCTAGAAGCATATGCAATTACTTTACCACCTTGCATAAGCACACATCCCAACCCTTTGTGTGAAGCATCACTATAGATTACAAATCCTTCAGTTCCAGATGGTATTGTCAATATCGGTGCTCTCGTCAAACGTGACTTCAATTCTTGGAAACTGTCTTCACATTCCTGACTCCATTCAAAAATAACACCATTTCTCATTAACTTCATCATCGGCAATGAAATCTTCGAGAAATGTTCAATAAAACGGCGGTAGTATCCCGCTAATCCCAAGAAACTTCAAATTTTGGATACGGAAGTAAGCCTTTGCCAATTTGATACAGCTTCTACTTTGTGAGGATCAACTTAAACTCCATTCTTATCAATCACGTGACCAAGAAAAGTAATGCTAGGTAGCCAGAATTCCTATTTCTTGAATTTTCCAAATAATTGCTTTTCCCGCAGTCTCTGAAGTATCAATCTTAAATGATTCTCGTGTGTTATCTCACTTGGTGAATAACAAGGATATCGTCGATGAACACTATCACAAAATCATCCAAATAGTCCTTAAAGACTCGATTCATAAGATCCATGAACGCAGCTGGTGCATTGGTAACTCCAAATGGCATAACTAAGAACTCATAGTGTCCATAACGTGTTTTGAAAGCTGTTTTCTCAACATCTTCGGCCTTCACTTTCAACTGATGGTAACCCGATCTCAGGTCTATCTTGGAGAATACTTGTGCCCCACGAAGTTGATCAAATAAGTCATCAATTCTAGGTAACGGGTACTTGTTCTTAATCGTTAACTTGTTTAGTTCCCGGTAATCAACACACATCCACATTGAGCCATCTTTCTTCTTTACAAACAATACTGGAGCTCCCCACGGCGATACAATTGGTCGGATGAAACCCTTGTCAAGTAGCTCTTGTAGTTGAATTTTTAGCTCTTTCAATTCTATTGGTGCCATTCTATACGGTGCCTTTGATACGGGTCTTGCGTCTGGTATAACCTCAATGGTGAACTCAACCTCTCTCTCAATAAGAACATCTGGTAGATCATTAGGAAATACATCTGGATATTCTCGTACTATCGGAATGTCTTCTACTTTTAATTCGGTCGCTGAGACATCAGTCACTGAACATAGAAATCCCTGACATCCCTTTTTCAATAACTTTCCCGCTCGGATAGCTGAAATCAAATACGGCAGCGGTATAACCCCACTCTCTTGAAAGCAAAAGTTCCCATGTACCGGTGATCGAAAATTAACATCCTTCCGTTTACAGTCTATGGTGGCTTGGTTAAGGGCTAACCAATCCATCCCCAATATCACATCGAAATGGTTCACCACAATCGGTATAAGGTCTACGGTCATTAACTTCTCGCCTAGTTTGATCTCACAGTCTTTATATATCGCAGATGTCACTACCGGTTTACTAAGCAGCACGGCAATGGATAAATCATATCCTAGTGGCACGGACTTAACATTCAAATGTTCAACAAAGTTATAAGATACAAACGAATGCGTAGATCCCGAATCAACGAGTATGCGTGCTAAGTGCGAACATACAAGCACCATACCTGAGACCACTGTATTAGTAGCAGCCACGTCTCCAGGGTTCATCTGGAATGATCTTCCCTGACGTTGCTCCGTCCTTTGTCCTCCTTCACTCGACTGCTTAGGCTTCGAACCACTAGAAGCCATAGAACTTGTCCCTTGTTGAGGACACTTCTTTGGGCAATCGATCCTTTGCTCGGTGTCCTAAGGTACCACAATCAAAGCACTTGAGTTGCGGATAAGTCGCAGAACTCACACTGTTTTCCCCTATAGATCTGTTCTGAAAGTTGGTCAGAAAACATCGACCGGTGTGTGGTCGGTTGCAAAGCAGACACAACGGTATATTACTTGGTACTCTCCTAGAATCATTAAAACCAGAACTAGAGCCTCGTGAAAACGACTTCTTAAAAGATCCCCCCTGACTTCGGTCACCACCCTCATGACTTCGCTTTCCTTGGTGATTTTGTCTCGATCTCTCTATTCCACTTTCGGCTACAAGCGCCATCTACTGTACTGCTGCAACAGTCGAATGCTCGTAGGTCTCTACTCTCAACCGGATATTATCCCTTAAACCCTCTTCGAATTTTCTTGCCCTATCTTCCTCTTCGGGCACTGAACCCTTACCAAACCTCAACAACGCGTTATACTTAGAAGTATACTCTGTTACAGTCATATCTCCCTATTTTAGGTTATCAGCTCTCTCTTCTTTGCATTGTAGGTGGCTCACGGAAAGAATCGGCGATTGAATTCTGCCTTAAACCCTTCCCAAGTAATCGGTGCTCCTTGATCTAAAACGTTTACCCACCAGTTCTGAGCTTCACCTCTCAATACGTCACTTGCGTTCTCAATCTTTTCCCTATCTGACATCGGAATAGATCGAAAAATTCATTCCATGTCCATGACCCAATGTTCTGCCAATGTTGTATCAGGTGTCCCATGAAATTCCATTGGTTTCTTTCGAGCGAATTGTTCGGATACGGATCTTATACTTCTAGTTTCGGGTGCATGCACTACAGTTATTGGTTCCACTTCGATTTGGGGCGTGGGAGGCAGTCGCTCCGCTATATTCTGTATCATTTCCCCCATATTCCCCATCATTTCTGCCATTTCATTCATATGTCGAGTGTGTGGCGATAGATTTCACTCTTCGTCACTCATGATTACAATCCTGTAGTTCTCAATGCATAGACACTATGCATGTACAACAATAGCAATAGTATGTATGTAAAACAACATACATATACATCAAACATCTGTAATATGTATGGATGCAATCTAGAACATGTGTTAAATCACTCAACACTCCACTCATCGTTGAACGTTCCCAAAGTTTTGTTACCTATTGCTCTGATACCACTAAATGTCATGCCCCATCCCACTACACGTGGAAATAGGACACGTGGCACGCCACCAAGGCTCATCCAAACATCATATAACTATACGCAGCAGAAAGAACTTTAAAACAATCCTGAGTAATTTAAAACTTTAAGAAACATTACCCTATGAGTTGAAAAATCCATAAGAATCAGAGTTATAAAAAGTTTTGGCCATTTGAATCCTTTCAAAAGAAAACAGTTTTGAAAACAGAGGTTCAGTCGACTGTGCCTAGCAGAAACCAAAACCCTAAATTCTCAACAAAGGTCCAGTCGACTGATCAGGGAACCCAGTCGACTGCACTGGTTACTATTTGGATCAGTAGCTAAAATCTACAGTAGTTCAGTCGACTGATCAAAGGTCCCCAGTCGACTGTGTTATGCAGAACCAAAATGCAACATTTTTAAAAGGGGTCCAGTCGACTGATTGATGGTACAGTCGACTAGTTTTGCCATATATAAAAGCAGTAGCCAAAATCAACAGTGACTCAGTCGACTGATCAAGGGTCCAGTCGACTGTTTCCATTACTATTCACTTTCAGTGTCTAAACCCCACAGGATTCAGTCGACTGATCTAGGGTCCAGTCGACTACTCCCCTGCTGGGCAGCCCTGTGATGATAATACTAAAACATGCTTCTCTAATATCCACACCAACCACAATCACAACCAATTCTAACATTTAAAACATAACTATAGATGTTCAATTACAAAATTTCCAACTATGAAACTAATCCATGATTCTATTACAACGTTTTACAATTTACAAATCCTTACACAAGATTAGGATTAAACCAAAAACATATACAAGTGTGGTTCCCCGGCATTCCTCGGCCTCACTCCTCACGATTCTTCTTGTCTTTCTTCTTACCTGCAATGGAGTACATCTCCACTGCTCAGCTATATGCTGAGTGCACAATTCTAAATGTATGGTTATATGACAATTCATGGTTTAAGCATCTAAAACACATAGAAATAGTCTCTAGGGTGAGTGGTACGCATTCATCTGGTCGATGCCGTAGGAGGCCCACCTCTCCCACGCATCTCATACACTGGTTGGACCTTCCTCCATACCAGGTACCGTGTCCTGGTTGGGCCCACCTCCAATCCAAACACAACCACAATTCCAATTCCATCACAATCACAATCAAATCACAATCCTCAAGGTTCGAGTAGCTTACCCCGGATGAATTTGCACCAAACTCCCCGTTGACCCAAGTAGACACATAACATGCTCACATAAACAGTTCTACGTGCTTTTCACATAATTTCACATGCATAATTAACGGGCCTAATTAATACATGAATTTCGCTCGAATCCAAAGATATCAAAGTTGATGTTCAAAACATGAAAATCCATATATTTCATAGATCTAGAATTTATACCTTGTGCGATTCTCTTCAAACTTTGAAGGATTGTCTAGGGGCTAAACAAATGTCGGATTTTGAATTTGAGACAATTCGTACAAGTTTTACTGGGTTTTTCCTAAAAGTCTAGAATTAAGATTTTTACAAAAATTGGCCAAACACGGCCTAATTAGTATCAAAACGTAGCCCTTACCTCCACGAGTTCAAATATGAAATCTGGAGAAAATCAGACGGACGAACGGTCGTCGATCGGCGTCGCAAAGCCCGTTGGCTCCAATCTCCCTTCTCTCTCCTCTCTCTAGATATTTTTGGAAAGTTGTTGGATGAGAATGAATCTCATCCACATCCACTACTATATATAGGCAAACTCTTCGGGAATTGCGTTTACCTTCCCACGAGTTCCTCAAACTGCTAATTAGCTCTCGAAGCTTTGCACACGTTCATTTTATGCCTTTACGAGTGAAAATTATAAATTCCAAAAGTTTTCGACTAGGTTTCGTTTGGTCCAAAATAACGTCCGAAAACTAAATTACGTGGAATCTCTACACAACCTACCTTTTTATTTAACGTGTCACTCACATTCTCACCACAGTTTTCAAAATGATATAACAATATCAAAGATTACCAGAATTTCCACAACACAGATAAAATTACTATTCATAAAATACCAGATAGGTCAGATAACATTTAAATCATATAAATGTCATTTAGTCATGCCAATGCAACTGTGAAATTCCATGTTCTCGTGTCCTCACTGACACCTCACCGTTGACCCACGTCAACTCAACTCAACTCAAATTATTAATAACATTAATAATTTCAAAATCTCAAATTATGCATTTTCAAAATCATAAATTTCTGGAACGGGTGTGACAATTCTTGACCTTCTTTGGTGGCAATCTACAATCAGAAGCACGATGTCCAGTTTTGCCACAGTTGTAGCATTTTCCTTGAAACTGGAATTTAGGCTTCTTGGCGATACCACCTTTTGGCCCCATCTTGTACCCTTTTCCAGAAGGAATTTTCTTCTTCCCACAAGAACTTTGACCATGCTCAACCATATTAGCTTTGGCCCCAAAGTTCCTCAAATTCTTATCAGCCCCTTTGTTGTCTTCTTCAATTCGAAGCCTGACGATGAGATCTTCAATCTTCATCTCCTTTCGCTAGTGCTTCAAATAATTCTTGAAGTCCTTTCAAGCAGGGGGTAACTTTTCAATTATAGCAGTTGAAAAGTTTCGCTTAAGGTCATCCCTTCAGCATGGATTTCATGCAAGATCACTTGCAACTCTTGAACTTGACTGATCACAGTCTTTGAGTCCACCATTTTATAGTCGAGGAATCTCCCCACTATAAATTCTTAGACCCAGCGTCCTTAGTTTTGTACTTTCTGTCTAAGGATTCCCACAGTTCCTTAGCAGAGTGGTATTAACACTATACACATTAAATAGTGTATCGTGTAAGCCATTCAACACATAGTTTCGGCACAGAAAGTCCGAGTGCTTCCAAGCCTCAATGGAAGAAGCCGGCCACTTGCAAGACGATCTCCTAATTTTGTTCATTTTCATTAGGCATAGGAGCCTCTTCATTCAAGAACCTCGTAAGGTTCAAGGTGGTAAGGTAGAACAACATCTTTTGCTGCCACCTCTTAAAATCCACGCCTTGGAATTTCTCGGGTTTCTCCTCATGGTTCACAGGAACCTGGACTGAAGGAACCTTCACAGGTATTGAACCAATCACCACGGTATTGGAACCAGTAGCACTGTCGGTCACAGTAGGGTTCACAACAGTGTTCACATTCTCATTTTCCATTTCAGAAAAATAATCAAAGGAGAAAAGAAATTAAAACTAATAATTTTACTTTTTCCTCTTAATTTTAACAGCAGCAGAATTTTGTTTTCAAATTTTTATTAGGAAAACGAAGGAATTTTTCAAATCTGCTCGCATAATCCTATGAAAAACACGATTTTGCACACTTTTCGTCTAATGCAATTATCCTTGATTCTGCACCGTTTGGGCAGAAAACAAGAATTATAGTAGCAGTTTTTGTAAGACTGTTTTTTTAAAAATAATTCTATTTTTCCAAATCCGAATCTGTTTTGTTTTTAAGAATCTGTTTTAAGATTGTTGGAAAAATTATATTAAACATAAACAGATTCTGGATTACAAACAGAGGCAGTATAAGAAATAATCTGATAACACAAAAATTGAAACTGCTTATAGAAACAAAATTACAGTAACTAAAAGAAAACGGAAACTGAGAAATGATCAAACCGAGGGTTGTGATAGTTCACAGTTTCCTTAAAACAGATTCGCCGCCTCACCAGAAGTGCTTGAGGATATCTCCGGCGTCTGTCTCCCAGGATACAGCGGCAATAACCAGCAGTAGACAAGCACGGTGTTCGACTGCTCCGGCGAACCAACTATGTTCTGTGTCTCTCTCAGGAAGGAATATTGGAAGGAAGGAAATAACTCTTGTTTTTTTTTCTGACTCTCAATTTCTGAGGAGAAAGCTCCGAATATATAGGACTAAGGGGAGAGAGGATTCATTGGATGTACATTATGTATTTGTGGATTCATCCATGTATGTACATTATGAATCTATAGATTCATCCATGTATATACATGATTCATCTATGAATGTGCATTATCCATGAATGAGAATAAATGCATTCATGTATGTACATTTCCCATGCATGTACATTATAATAAATGCATTCATGTATATACATTTCCCATGGATGTACATAATAATATGTATTCAATGGATTAATTTCTCATTCACTCAATAATGATTTTGGACATGTAAATATCCAAAGTTCATCTCCTCATGGAGGAGATCATAAATCCACAAGGACTCCATTCAAACTCTAAAATGGGTCCCACGTTTATTTGACCTGAAACATGGCCAAAATTAATTATTATCCAACACAGTCGCCGGCCAACCCTTCCCGGCCTTGTCCACTCACCGGCCAGCTCTCTCGGGCCTTGTCCAGGCCCTTATGTGCCCATCCAACTGCGGCCAGCCTTCTCGGTCATGTCCAGCCCACTAGAGCCTCGTCCGCATCTTTTGGCCAGCCCAGTCAGCCGTCCTGTGCAATTCATAGCCATCGGCTTCCTCCTCTCTCTTGTACAGCCTATGTGTGGCGCGCCTCTCTTCTTTGCGTAGCGTTAGTGCTACCTTTCTCGTTGAGGGTCTTCTTTGTACAGTGTTAGTACTGCCTTTCCTGTTGAAGGTCTTCTTTGCACAGCATTAGTGTTGCGCCTGTCTTCCCAAAGGCATGTTAAAGGCATGTATGGCTATCGATGGTTTTTCCGATGCCATTCTAGTTTGGGATTTGCTCTCGTTATTTTTTGAGAGCATTCTTATTCGGTTCACCGGTGTTTTTCGATGCCATCTTTGTTCGGGCTTCCAGTGTTGTCCAGGACCACTCTTCCAAAGACTTTCAAATTCTCATCTTCCGAAGCTTTCAAGTTCAAGTTGGACACTTCAAAAGATTTCCGTGCCTCAACTTGCGGGGGAGTGTTGAAGATATATTTGGATCTTTGGAGATATATCTTAATCTAGTCAAATCCCATTCAAATCCCATGATTTGATATCACTTATGTTTAAGGATTTGATTGTAATATGATTTTATTTCCTATGATTTTTATTTCCTTTTTAGTTCTCTAGCTTGTATATAAATATTGGACCTTACGGTTGAGTAATACAAGAAATTACTTCTCAATATTGGATTTCTTCTAAACATGTTGATCAAAAGTCATAACCTCCATTAGTTCATAGGATGTTGTAAGGGATATCATATTCATATCCATAACAATTGCAAAAGAGGGTTTATTATTTGGGGCGGTTTTCAGTTCTATTTATGGGCTGAAAATAAAATAAACTCAACAAAACATGGGCCGTTTAGGGGATATTTTCAACTCTACTTGGGGGCTGAAAATGCAGCAAAATAGGGTCTGTTTTCAGCTCTACTTAGGGGCTGATATATTCAGCTAAGACAATTATAGTTGGGCCGAAAAATAATCAGTGGTTCAGTTTTGATTCATTTATTAATTCAATTTTCCAAATCTGCAGGGGTTCCCACCATAAACATATTCATATCTAAAAGTTATTTGAGTATTACGTGGAACATGAAACACAAAGGAAGCTAATGCTTTGTAGAAATTTAAGCAGAGGTCAAGTCCTCAGAATCCAAAGATGTCGTATTTTTAACTATTTACCAAAAACAACTGTTTGGTGTTGACTCTCCTAGTTATAGCAACATGCTATACTCTGTGATGTGATTCCGTACACATTGTTGTGGTGCCAGAAAACCAAAGATCTAAAGGTTCTGCTTACAAAGAGCTTATTCAGCTTCAATCTAATATCTTCTTCTTGTTTTTTTGGAAAATAAGCATCAATCTAATGTCAAAGCTATCTTAAATCAACGAACTCTTTCTTCCATGTTGGGTGCAACATATCCACATTAAGCTCTCTCTATGTACTAGCATCCATTTCAGCGAGCACTAATCTTCAAATATAATGTTATCTTCCACAGAATTACTCAAAACATAGATACCCCATTCTTCACAGAGAGAAACTGACCATAATAAATACTGAGCAGTGCTGCATGTTTAAACTTCTTTCATTCCACCCAAGTTACAAAAAAGTGAGGTAATGGAGAGATTTTCTTCCGTTCCTCCAAATCAAGTTTGAAGGTTACTCTGTCAAACACTTCTGAAATTAATTGATGAGAAGATAGTTCTTATGTACGCAAATGCAACCTGATAATTTTGTCATATGTATCTTCTGGGTAAGGATATTGTCAATGTAATATGATATTGTCAATGTAATTAACATGATCAATGTTGACAAAATTCTGTGCAAATGAATCCCAACTTCCCAAGGCATCTGAATCACCAATATAAGCTTACAAACTCACCATGGAAAGTGTTCACAGGTTTGTTGGCCTCTTTAGGTGTAGAAAAGTAGAAAAATCCAAACCCCTTGCTGATTCCTTTATCATCTTGCTTAGTTTTGCAGAAGTGATTGCGCCACACTAACTGAGGTGTTCTCGCAGCTTATACTCGGTGACTACATCATCGATATTCTTGACATAGATGTTTGAAGCCTGAAATTTACAAGAGATAAAAGAAAAGGGACAAAAAAAAATGATGAGAACTTCTGCCAAAGTACTTCCTCCTTGACATCTCCATCCAAGTTATTCACGTACAGATTTGTATATTTAGCATCAGGACTCGGCAAAACCCGATTAGTTCTTTTCAAAAAATTACCAACATACCTATACCATTGATGAACTTGTTATTTTGTTAATGTAAATAAATGAAGGATTAGCACCAGAAGGTGAAGATAAAAAAATAAAATAAAAGTAACATGATCACAGCAGCAAAAATATAAAAATGAAAGCAGTTTTCACATACATCTGCTTCCCTCCAACAGTGGAGCCATTAAGCTTCTCAATAACGGCTAGCATTTGCAGATTCCTCGGATTCAAACTAAACAAAGCATATCCTTTACTCTTCCCATCCGAGTCAGATGTGGCGAGTTTGCAAGACAATATGTTCCCAAATTTCTGAAACATTTCTTGAAGCTTCAGGTTATCAATTGACTCAGGTTCTGCAAAATACCCAAAAACAAGGTTTACATTTAAAACCCACGTTGAGGAAAACATTAAAGCTAACAAGCCAATCTCACTATTCATGATCTTTTCATCCAATTGAAAAACATGCATACCTTGATAAAAACATTCCCAACTCCACTTCTCCTCACACCAGGATCACGGTGTGACCACATAACCCTTATAAGGGTAGAATGATTCTTTACCTCAATAGCACGAATTGCTACTCAGAATAAGAAAAGAAATAAAATTCAAACTCAGCAACAACTACATCAACAGAATCCATGAAAAAATCCACTAGATTAGAAACTGAAATAAAAAATAAAGAATAAAAAAAATCGAAATGCCTCTCTCTAATCACACTATATATCATAACAGAGTATACCAAAATAACGAATCACAATAATACAATGATACTTGGTATGTATACAAAAGATCTCCAACTCAACCATTTTTTGTTAAATTTTGCTTGCATATACTGTACATATATATAGGTAGAGATATAAATAGATATACATATATATAAGACCAAACACACACACACACACACACATATGTAAGATTAATGGAATTTAAATTATTATTTTGCCTTGTAGTGACACACACCCCTATACAAACATATGGCAGAAATAAATAATATTTTGTGAAAACTTGTGTCTGAAGCTTTGAAATGCTAAAAGACTTAAACAAATCGAGAGAGAGAGAGAGAGAGAGAGAGAGAGAGAGAGAGAGAGGGAACAACATTACCTTATTTTGAATGGAAACATTGTCGTCTTGTTCTTCTTCTTCCCTCACAACCACACAACACCAAGAACAAAACGCAGATCTTCCATTATCGGATCGCGAGATAAGATGTCAAGCAAGCTAGAAATTTCATCGATTTGGTTCAATGTATAGATATAGATGTCATATATATATATGTGCGTGTGTATGTATGAGAGGATAGAGAAATTTAAGGTCAGCCCAAGGTGGGGGGAGGGGGGAGGGGGGGGGGGGGGGGGGGGGGGGGGGGGCTGGGGGAAGGGGATCAGATCTGTTTCTCTCTACCTCTGCTCTCTTCTCTAGGGATTTTGGAAAAAGGTTTTGATTTAGGGTTCAATGGTGGGTTGAAGAGAGAGAGAGAGAGAGAGAGAGAGAGAGAGAGAGAGATGAAGAAGAAGATGAAGAAGACGAGAGAGGGGGGAGTACTGGGAAAGGTGTTTTGGTTAGGTTCATCAGAAGAAGAAGAAGAAGAAGGAGATGAGGGAGGGGGAAGACCAGGGAAGGGTTGCGGATTTTTTCGGGGAGGACTGATATTATTATTGTTTATTTTATTTTATTTTTTTTGGCAAAGAGGGATATGGAAAAATTAGGGGGAAAGAAAATTCCCTCTAAAATATTTCATTTGGATCAATTTTGTTACCGTTAATGACAATGACTATTGTACCACAAATATTGTCACCAATTCGCACTTGTCACTGTCGTTAACAGTGACAAATTTGTCACTGCCAAAACAGTGACAAAGTTGGCAAAATTTAGGGTGAAAAAATTCGCTGTTCTGTTGTTGTGAATTAATGTTCATGACACCATGATTTAGCACATGGCCATAATAGTGCTAAAAGATAGGAAAGTCTCAAAAGAAATTGGATACTTTCATGTGTATGACATTTCCAGTTTGGACATAAAGAAGATGTGGTTTAATCGACTAGACACCATACACTTCGTTAGAACTTTGAAATGTTTACACTAATTGAAGGTTTAAATCGAAAGATACATTCTTGTATGCATGTCTTTATGCTTTAACTGACTGGTGGTTTTAATATTACAATCTAGTGGGGGATTGTTGTATATTTTAATATACATTAATAGTTTCTAATTGTAGATACCCCAATTTTGACCGACCGTCGAATTTAGGAGAGTGTCACCTCCATGTCCAATGATGATAAGGACCGAAAAAAAATTCGAAGTATTCCAAGCTCTTCAGAAAGTTCTCCAAACGCGATAAAATTTCACAGAAAGAAGAAAATACCAGGTATTTAGGAGAATTCAGGTGTAAAACACCATTTTCGGAAAAGATCTTCAAGAATAAGTTTCTTTAGGAAAAAGGGAAGAAAGAAAAGACCTAAAAATGGAAGTTCTGCAGAAAAATGGCACACGGCAGATTTCCGCGGCATTCAGTGAATGCCGAGCATCACTCACTAAGTGTCGAACGACATTCAGTGAGTGCCGGCCCGGCACTTATTGAGTGCCGCCGACATTTTCTGACTGCCGTTTGCTTTTAAAGTCCGTATTTTGTGGTACAATACGTATGTGTAGGCGGATAAAAACAAAAATCTGATAAAGTAAGGTTGACAAAAATACGGCAATCAATAATTTGCCGCGGCATTCACTGAGAGCCGCGCGGCAGTCACGAAATGCCGCGACGGCAGTCGCGGAGTGCCACGGCGGCACTCACGGACTGCCGCGGCGGCACTCACGGACTGCCGCGGATAACTTTTGAATGCCGCCCTGGGCAGCAGTCTGTCTAATTTTAGGAAGTACGTATTGTACCACCAAATGGGATGATTACACCTGTCTTTTGCTCCGAATTCACTAAAAATACCTAGGTATTATTGTCTATATAAGGAGAGGTATCTTCATTGGAAAGGAGAGGGAACCAAGAGAAAAAAATATTGAGAGATTTTGAGAGGAGTTTAGGAGAACTTTTGAAAGAAGAACATTTGGGTAGAAGAGAGAACATTGGGAGGAGAGTTTAAAGAAGAGCTTGGAAGACCTTCAAAATATAGAAGTTTGAGGATAGTTGGAGGTAATACTCTACTCTTGTTAGTTTTCTTTTATGGATTTAGAGCACTTGCTCTCTTAGTTTCCTTGATTTCATTTCCCCTTTTTTTGTTTATACTTTTCTCTTGAGATTCTTGGAGATCTTCAATATCTCTCTTGAAAGCTCTTGAGTTTGATCTTTTGAATCTCATGTAAGATTATGCTTCACATGGGAGTCAAAGTTTGATCATCACTTCACTTTGTAAACAAATAGATGGATCCAAGTCCATATTCATGACTTGGATTCTCTAACTTGGTATTTCATGGGGTCTTCTTTGATTCTTCTTCTCTTTTTCTTGTTTGTGTTCTTCTCTTGAGACTCTTGGGGATCTTCCATATCTCACTTGAATCTCATGAGTTTGATCTTTTAGTCTCATGTAAGTTTATGATTCACATGAGATTTAAAGTTGATCATCATTTTAGTAAGAACAAGTAGATGAATCCAAACCCCTACCATGGTTTGGGTCCTCTAAGCTTGAGTTTTCATGGAGTCTCCTTATATTCCTTGAAAACTCATGAGTTTTAGTCATGTCTTGATCTCCAATGACCATCAAATGGTAGGAGAAGTGGTTTGGTTTAAACCCAACTTCATGGTTTAATAGTTGGGGTTAACAAATAAAAGTTGAACTTGACAAATGAAAACAGTGAGTTCACAAACTGTTTTTGATCAAAGATTTTTGGTTCGAAATCTAACCGTTGGAATCAAGTGAAACCAACGGGAAAGTGTCTATAACTCAAAGTTCTACCACTGAAATTTTAGTTTTAAAGAGTTTTCATGTTTAAAATGGTTTGGTCATGAGTTTTGTGAAGTAACAACAATCTGTCCAGAGTTTCAGCACAGTGACACTCTTTTGAAATAAGTAAACCAATGCTTTAATAAATTGTTTGTGACCCAAAATAATTTTTTCTAAGTAGATTAATGTGTTAGGAAGTCACCCTAGAAAGAACAAAGCATTTCTGATCTTTTTTCTATTTTTAAAAAATCAAACAATATCTCTGGACAGAGAGTTGTACATCTCTGAGTGATGTTTGGTGTTTGTCCTTTTCCCAGAGATCTAACCGTTGAAACTTTGATTGTCTTTTTGATTTGGAAACTAGACTCACAGAGGCATCTTGTGTCCAAAATTCACCGACATCAAACCATGGGAAGCATGCTTTTTCATTTTTTTAAAGTTCTGGTCTACTCTCTGCAATTTTCAGAATTTTATGACACATTTGACCAACTTTGTAAATAATGGCCCAAATGATTCCTCTATGACTTAGGGCTTAAACCATATCTTAATAACGATTAATTAGGCTTAAATCCAGAGGCTAAGTGATCGAAATTAGTGAATAAATCCATGTCTTACCCTTGTTCATATTCATTCATGTACATTAATGCTTGTAATTAGAACTAGTAATTGGATAAAGTTGGATTCCATGCTTGCTAGATCTAAGCTAGAGAATTAGGATTGATTGTTTGATATCATGTTATTATGCGAAGCATGTGGACTAACCTTTTTTTTTGTAGCGCTATTAAGGTATGATTTCTAGGACTCCTCTTTAGTTTATTTTAATTTCTCGATTTTATTGATTTTTCAATCTCATGCGCGACACCTTAGAATTAGGAATTGTTTTACTTGTATATATGGATTAGAGACTCTTTTCCTAGGTTTTATCTATTTGCATGCATTTGCACGTTTAATATTCACGGCCGGATCCCGGGTAAGTTCTCTAGTTCCCTATCTGCATATCATATTGCTTGCTACTTGAATTATGTGATTTTTGAATGATTTTTTATTAATTGCAATTTTACACCCCTTTAGACATGCTTTTGTAATGTATATCTATACGTATGTATTAGTTGAGGGCACATTTAAATTAATAATTCGATTAAAAGGATGTCTAGTAGAGGCCTATCGCAAGATAGGATGAGAGAGGGTGTTTTAGTCCAACGGGCTCCTTCCTCTCTCATTCCATAATCCCCGGACCTAGTTAATCTCTGGTTTCCAAAAGATCGGTTTGCTTTTAAATGGTTTCTTAATTTTCCTTTTAAAAATTAAGTGGCGACTCATTTGTTTTGAATTTAATTTTGAGAAAGTATTTTAAAATAAAAAGCTGTGGGTAAAAGAAAGAAAACTTGCGATATCCACAATCTGGTAACTCTGCTGGGGATCGAACCCAGAATCTCTGGTTTCGCAGACCAGGTTTTTGATTTTGGGTTCACTCGAGGATTAGACTTGAAAGCATCATTTTAATCGAATTAATTAATTTTTGTATGCCTGTTGCATTGCACTTGCATGTCTTGCCAGTCGATTGCACGGAACTATGACCTTGGAGACTCGGGGCAACCCGGTCGGTCAAGTCATCATGGGACTGTGTGATCACCCTTGATCTCGTACCATGATTTGGTATATGAAGCATCCTATCGGATGTGTGTCAAGGGTCCCTTATTTGACCAAAACCCAGCCTGTGCATGATAGTTTCTGTAGAACCTTTCAATCTTAGGAAATCAACTCTTGATTAGGATTATGTGCTAGGGAGTTTTGTATGCCCATAAGGGATTATTTGAGATGATGACGATACTTGCTTGATGAAAGATGTATAATCTTTTAATCACCTTTTAGCAAATTCTCCTCATGTTCTGCGGCATTTGGAGAACATGCCGAACCTTGATTATAAGATTTTATTTCTTATATCATGTCTAGTTGAGCATCATTGACCTTGTATGTATCCAAATTCATGGAAAGTACGGTGATAATCCGGTCATGTGATCCCCCTACCCAAAGGTTTTTCTCAAGATTTTCGATTACCTTTTCAAAAAATCTTTTCCTCTTTTCAATTAAAAATTCCCAAATTACCCTTGTTAAGGCGTATTTCACTTGATCATCTTCAAAAGAAAAATTCAAAAATCCTTGAAAATTATTTTGGTAGAAGAATGTTCTCAAAAAGCACTCTCGAGGATTGTTTTCAAAGGCCTTTTTTTAACTACCCAAACAAAAAAAACGCTTTTCAAATAGATTTTGAAAATTTTGAAATGACCAACCTCTGAGAAGGTAGTGAGGATCACAATGAGAGGAGAAATCAGCGCACTTGACATAGGTGAGGATCTTATGTGCTTATGTGTTTATGTGTTAGGATTAGGATTTTCTCTTTTTTTGACATATAGAGTAGGCACACACACACGTGCATTTCATCCGTGTGCCATATGTGCGGTGCATGCATTCAGTTGCATCAAACCATTGAAGCATGAACATGTTTGTCACATTAACCAATATCATTGCATACATGTAGCATACAAATCCACAACATTTTCCTTCCAATTAAGATCAAAATAATTCATCAAAATTCCTTGCCTCCTGAAAATCGATTCTGCATGCGGGCCTTTTCATGTCGTGAACCTATAGAAAGAGTGGAACAACCAGATCCCCTAGCGAGGACACTTCTAACCTCTTGGGTTCGTCTTCTTGATTTTAGGAGAACATGGACCATCATCTTGAGATTGATTCGCCAATGGCCTTAAGAGGTTTGGAAGAGAGAGTGAACAAGCTGCAAGCCACTATTGAGCAACAGAACTTAAGGGTGAATCAATTGGAGAGGGTAACGCTTGAGCTCTATCAGTTACTCAAAAAGCAAGTGGGTTTGAATGAGGTAGTGATGAACAAATTGGAGAAAGGAATAATGGATCACCCGGCCGGGCACCAAAATCCACATCCAAGTCCAACCAATCACCAAAGCGCATGTCCAAATCCAACCTATCCCCAAAGTCCATACCCAAGCTCAACCATTCACCAAAGCCCATATCCATGCCCAATCCCAACAAACCAAAGATCTATTCCAAGCCCACATCTCAACCCAAAAGGCAACTCAAGTTCAAAGTCGAATCCGAAATTAAGCCGAACCGGCAGGTCAAGAATATTCACCAACCTTGGCATGACATTATCCATGGCCCTTGGTCACCTCATCAAGAGTGGTCACCTCAATCCCCTGGATCCAAGTCCACCATCAAATCCCTTACCTCGCAAATATGACCTATCCTTGTACTGCATCTATCACCAGACTCAAGGCCATAATACCAATTCTTGCTCGAGACTCCGCCATGAGATCCAGGATCTCATTGATCAAAAAATCATCACTCCTCTGCCAAATCCACCGAGTGACCTTTGGCATAATGATCTTGACTTGCAAGCTCTTCACTCTCCAACCTCTCAATACCAGCCATCACTGAGAACCCTCAAAGGATTTGCTACATCTATGAGTGCGCAACAACCAACTGGCCCTGGCCCAATCAACAAATGTGGAAAAGGCATTGACAACACTTGGTATGAGTCAGATGAATACTATCCTACTAAAAATTGGGCCATGAATGCGGATGATATTTCTACACACATGCTGTTGGAGGAAGGCAAACCCGGAGGTTCAAATGATGATAGTGAAGTGATAGTGTTTGGAAGTACTGTTGTTGAAGCAAATGTGGATGCTCTCGGGGACCCAATAAATTGAAAATCTTCTGTGACACTCCAATTGAGACCATAGTCGAGTCATGTTGGAGTCAAATGTCAAGTCCAGTCAAGTCTGTGAGTCAGTCAGTTATCTAGTTTATTTTTCAAGTCTCTTCATCGAATCAAGTGATGTATTCCTTTTCCCTACTAGTTGAATAAAATCTCATTTTGCTTGATTTAATGTGCTAAGTCGTGAATGAATGGATCATTAAGCCAAAAAAAAAAAAGAGAAGAAAAAAAAAAATCAAAAATCACTTTTTCATTCGATCATGGAAAATACTTGGTTAATAAATCTTTGCATTGAAAATGATCCCCAAGTGATTAAAGCAAATTTTGTGCCAAAACCAAGGAGGAGTAGAGAATTGGTTAACTTTACTTTGAGAATTTAAAAATGCTCTTGCTCGATCTTGAAAAGATAAAATCAGAACTTGAAGCTTGCTCACTCAAATGCCAAGTCTAGAAGATGAGCCCAACCAATCCAAAGTCATAACTTGATCCTTGATGGTAGCCAAATGCTTTAAATGAACTTCTTCTTCCAAAATAAGGAGAAAGAGAGAAAAGAAAGAGCTCGCTAGGATGAAAACCCGAAAGGGCGCCTAGGCAAAAGTGAGAGCACAAAAAAAGATAAAATAAAAAAGAGAAAAGAAGAATAAAATGGAGAACAAGATCGCTAGGATGAAAACCCGAAAGGGCACCTAGGCAAAAGTTAGAGCAAAAATAAGATGCGTGTTGATTTCAAAATTTGAATCCTAGCTAGTCAAAATCATGAAGAGAATAAGAGAGAGTGAGGTAGAGAAAAGAAAGGAAAAAGCAGAGAATAAATAAGATTGAGAATTCTTGAGCACTTCAAAGTACATCATTGGTACATGAATTATCCCAATGCTTTGTGTTGTTCTCAACAAAGAAAAGAAATTGGAAACGAAAAGAGAGATTTGAAAGTATCAAGTAAATTTTTGTGAGAGACTCAATGGATAAGTGATAAGTGGACCTAAAACAATGCAGAAATATCTTTGAGAAAGATAATGAGTGATTTGGAGGGCTGATATTACTTTGTGAGTATAATAGAGTATGATTAAAACACGATATATTATGAGAGTTGTAAAGATTGACTGGCTAGTGATAAGGTGAAAAGAATCAACCGCCACGAAAAAAAAAAGAAGAAGAAGAAGGAAGAAAAGAGGAAAAGAAAAAAAATACATAAAAGGGAGAAGTAGTTCATATTCCTGTTCAAAGGCTACCACAAGCAACCCATTTCAGAAGAGCACTCATTGGACCCAAATGAAAACATGGTTTGAAAAGTCCACAAATTCTTGAAGCCTTATTCCTTCAAGACCTCCAGAGTCGCCGAACTACTTTGGACCTGATTCCCACTTGGGGATAAGTAGGCGAACTTTCCAAGGTTCTCGGTCTATAACCATTCCTAAACCAAAAGCATCACCCTTTGCACCTTTGGTTTCCTTCCTTCAGACTGGGGGCAAACTTGTGTTTGCCTGGAGCCATATATCTATTGCCAAACCAGGGGCAAACAAAGTTTGCCCATCAGCATTGGGTTTCCCGCTTTAGCCCACCATATTCATGATGATTACCTCTAGGTTGGGAGTAAATGGACTAAAGACATCCTGTACCATCATGTTCTCAAAACCCTTGGATGAGTCTATTTGCCCTTAAGACTAGGGGCAAACTTTGTCTGCCAAAAAACCCTCTATGCTAGTGGCAAGTTCTCAAGTAATTGAGTTTGTTTTGAAAGATTGAAATAGAGTGCCTTTCATTCTATAAGTTAAAGCATTAATTCAAAGCACATTCTAGATGGGCAAAGAACTTGCTAAATCAAAAAGGGGAAGTTTTCAAAGTTTAGATTTATCAGCAAAGCACTACCATTTGTAAGATGATGAATAAATGAAAGGTGAGATGATACATCATTCACGTTGAAAGCACGTTGATTCATAATAATACAGAATCTGAGTCAGTCGTCTTGTATAATTGGCTTTTGTCAAGTATGTTCTCCTTTGATGAGTCAATAAATGGTCTCTATTGTGTGGGTTTAAGATGATGAATAAACATTTGACAAGTCTCCATGAGCATCCCAAGAGCAATACGAGCAGAGGCTTCGAACACTATCACAACATGATGTTCAAGTGAAGATATGAGAATAGTCCAAGACTAGGGGCAAAGGTGACTTCCCTCTTTTGACAGAATCGATGTGTTTCTTCCAAAGGTTCGCAAATGCAAAAAAATCATTTTATCAGCTCCGTTCAAATTCTTTGAGTCTCGTTAGAAAATAATTTGAATTAAGTCTGATCGACTCCTAATAAGTGGAATTCAAACTTGATTTGAGTCAAAATGACTCCAGATTTTGGTAAAATTGAACCTATTTGAGTCTGACTGACTCTTGATGTGGAAAGTGAAATAAATGGAGTCTGATTGATTTCTGACTTTGAAAATCTGAGTTGAATGGAGTCTGATTAACTCCCGATTTTGAAAAGTGGAATTTTTGTTGAGGCGATTTGACTCCAATTTTGAGATTTGAGATTCTTGTTGAGTCAAAATTGATTCTGATTAAGAAAATTTGAAATGTTAACCCCTGATTTTGAAATAAGAAATTCCTTGAGTCCGCATGACTCCATTTGTATGAAAAGTGAATTTTTGTTGAGTCCGTGTGACTCCGTGAATTTTATTGAGTAAGTCTCCTTAAGTAAGTCTCCTTACAAGGTTGAATTGATTTGAGTCTGATTTACTCTTGATTTTTTTTGAATAAAATTTACGTAAGTCTCCTTACAAGGTTGTTGATCTCCACTTTTGCAATGTACGTCCCTGAGTGGCTTTTGACCATCATTTTTTGCAATGTAATGAGTGGCTATTGACTAATATCTTTTCTTCTCTAAGCATAAGTCCTCAATGGCAGCTTTCTGCAACCTTGCATTAGTCCTCAAATGGCAACCTTGCATTAGTCCTCAATGGCAACCTTGCATTAGTCCTCAATGGCAACTTTGCATTAGTCCTCAATGACAGCATCATTAGTCCTCAATGGTAGCTTAATTTGTGTTAGTCCTCAATGGCAACCTCGCATTCGCGTTGTTCCTCAATGATTCTTTGAGTCTCATTCAAACTCCCGATTTTGAAAATTCAAATTTTTCTGAGTCAAATTGACTCTAATGTTGTAAATTGAAATTCTTTGTGTAGTCGAAGTGATTCCGATTTTGAAATTTGAAATTCTCTTTGAAAATTTGAATTCGTTCGAGTCAATTTGACTCCCAAATTTTTAAAATTTGAAAATTCTTTGAGTCTAATTGACTCCTGATCTATCCAAATGTGGTTGCCCCACTTTTGGGAGTGTAACATATTTACATTCTCGGTTCTTGCAACATATTTGCGTTAACCCTCGATCCTCGTAACATATTTGCGTTGATCCTTTGTTTGAGAATGTAACATATTTGCACTCTCGATTCTCGCAACATATTTGCGTTAACCCTCAATCCTCGTAACATATTTGCGTTGATCCTTTGTTTGAGAATGTAACATATTTGCACTCTCGGTTCTCGCAACATATTTGCGTTAACCCTCATTTTGGGAATATAACAGATTTGTATTCTTGGTTCTCGCAACATATTTGCGTTAACCCTTGGTTTGATAATGTAAC
Source organism: Hydrangea macrophylla (assembly GCA_033977485.1). NCBI lineage: Eukaryota > Viridiplantae > Streptophyta > Magnoliopsida > Cornales > Hydrangeaceae > Hydrangea > Hydrangea macrophylla. The sequence goes on along the minus strand of CM066988.1, from coordinate 55,584,189 downwards.
ATATTTGCACTCTCGGTTCTCGCAACATATTTGCGTTAACCCTCATTTTGGGAATATAACAGATTTGTATTCTCGATCCTCGTAACATATTTGCGTTGATCCTTTGTTTGAGAATGTAACATATTTACACTCTCGGTTCTCGCAATATATTTGTGTTAACCCTCATTTTGGGAATATAACGGATTTGTATTCTCGATCCTCGTAACATATTTGCGTTGATCCTTTGTTTGAGAATGTAACATATTTACACTCTCGGTTCTCGCAACATATTTGCGTTAACCCTCATTTTGGGAATATAACGGATTTATATTCTCGATCCTCGTAACATATTTGCGTTGATCCTTTGTTTGAGAATGTAACATATTTACACTCTCGGTTCTCGCAACATATTTGCGTTAACCCCCACAATCAAATCAAAAGCATCTTCATGACCCCCGTAACGGGTTTTGCATCAGTCAAGAATCAGGTAATCTTCTCTGACTAAGGCGTCACGTAATGTGCGTCATGCGTAGAAAAGACATGATAAGCATGACGTTTGCATAACCAGGTCTATTCAGGAATCAACATTACATGGCATGCGCATCACGATAGGATAGGTGCATCCATCCGTATGGTTACTTGTGCTTGTATATGTTTGGCTCCTTCCTGAACTACGTCTTGGTCTGATTCCTGATGGGATACGTAGGCAGCTCACCTTTGAGCACGACCAACATGAACCGTTTGTGAAGCTGGTCAAAGGCTTGTCTTCACTAAATTCGACAGCCTGGTCAAAGGCTTGTCTTCACACAGGCTTTGACATTCACTTATGGGACGCGTTGCCCCACAAGCTCTGTCAAAGAGGGGCAAACTATAGATACCCCAATTTTGACCGACCGTCGAATTTAGGAGAGTGTCACCTCCATGTCCAATGATGATAAGGACCGAAAATAAATTCGAAGTATTCCAAGCTCTTCAGAAAGTTCTCCAAACGCGATAAAATTTCACAGAAAGAAGAAAATACCAGGTATTTAGGAGAATTCAGGTGTAAAACACCATTTTCGGAAAAGATCTTCAAGAAAAAGGGAAGAAAGAAAAGACCTAAAAAGGGAAGTTCTGCAGAAAAATAGCACACGGCAGATTTCCGCGGCATTCAGTGAATGCCGAGCCCGGCACTTATTGAGTGCCGCCGACATTTTCTGACTGTCGTTTGCTTTTAAAGTCCGTATTTTGTGGTACAATACGTATGTGTAGGCGGATAAAAACAAAAATCTGATAAAGTAAGGTTGACAAAAATACGGCAATCAATAATTTGCCGCGGCATTCACTGAGAGCCGCGCGGCAGTCACGAAATGCCGCGACGGCAGTCGCGGAGTGCCACGGCGGCACTCACGGACTGCCGCGGCGGCACTCACGGACTGCCGCGGATAACTTTTGAATGCCGCCCTGGGCAACAGTCTGTCTAATTTTAGGAAGTACGTATTGTACCACCAAATGGGATGATTACACCTGTCTTTTGCTCCGAATTCACTGAAAATACCTATGTATTATTGTCTATATAAGGAGAGGTATCTTCATTGGAAAGGAGAGGGAACCAAGAGAAAAAAATATTGAGAGATTTTGAGAGGAGTTTAGGAGAACATTTGAAAGAAGAACATTTGGGTAGAAGAGAGAACATTGGGAGGAGAGTTTAAAGAAGAGCTTGGAAGGCCTTCAAAATATAGAAGTTTGAGGATAGTTAGAGGTGATACTCTACTCTTGTTAGTTTTCTTTTATGGATTTAGAGCACTTGCTCTCTTAGTTTCCTTGATTTCATTTCCTCTCTTTTTGTTTATACTTTTCTCTTGAGATTCTTGGAGATCTTCAATATCTCTCTTGAAAGCTCTTGAGTTTGATCTTTTGAATCTCATGTAAGCTTATGCTTCACATGGGAGTCAAAGTTTGATCATCACTTCACTTTGTAAACAAATAGATGGATCCAAGTCCATATTCATGACTTGGATTCTCTAACTTGGTATTTCATGGGGTCTTCTTTGATTCTTCTTCTCTTTTTCTTGTTTGTGTTCTTCTCTTGAGACTCTTGGGGATCTTCCATATCTCACTTGAATCTCATGAGTTTGATCTTTTAGTCTCATGTAAGTTTATGATTCACATGGGATTTAAAGTTGATCATCATTTTAGTAAGAACAAGTAGATGAATCCAAACCCCTACCATGGTTTGGGTCCTCTAAGCTTGAGTTTTCATGGAGTCTCCTTATATTCCTTGAAAACTCATGAGTTTTAGTCATGTCTTGATCTCCAATGACCATCAAATGGTAGGAGAAGTGGTTTGGTTTAAACCCAACTTCATGGTTTAATAGTTGGGGTTAACAAATAAAAGTTGAACTTGACAAATGAAAACAGTGAGTTCACAAACTGTTTTTGATCAAAGATTTTTGGTTCGAAATCTAACCGTTGGAATCAAGTGAAACCAACGGGAAAGTGTCTATAACTCAAAGTTCTACCACTGTAATTTTAGTTTGAAAGAGATTTCATGTTTAAAATGGTTTGGTCATGAGTTTTGTGAAGTAACAACAATCTGTCCAGAGTTTCAGCACAGTGACACTCTTTTGAAATAAGTAAACCAATGCTTTAATAAATTGTTTGTGACCCAAAATAATTTTTTCTAAGTAGATTAATGTGTTAGGAAGTCACCCTTGAAAGAACAAATCATTTCTGGTCTTTTTTTATTTTTAAAAAATCAAACAATATCTCTGGACAGAGAGTTGTACATCTCTGAGTGATGTTTGGTGTTTGTCCTTTTCCCAGAGATCTAACCTTTGAAACTTTGATTGTCTTTTTGATTTGGAAACTAGACTCACAGAGGCATCTTGTGTCCAAAATTCACCGACATCAAACCATGGGAAGCATGCTTTTTCATTTTTTAAAGTTCTGGTCCGCTCTCTGCAATTTTCAGAATTTTATGACACTTTTGACCAACTTTGTAAATAATGGCCCAAATAATTCCTCTATGACTTAGGGCTTAAACCATATCTTAATAATGATTAATTAGGCTTAAATCCAGAGGCTAAGTGATCCAAATTAGTGAATAAATCCATGTCTTACCCTTGTTCATATTCATTCATGTACATTAATGCTTGTAATTAGAACTAGTAATTGGATAAAGTTGGATTCCATGCTTGCTAGATCTAAGCTAGAGAATTAGGATTGATTGTTTGATATCATGTTATTATGCGAAGCATGTGGACTAACCTTTTTTTTTTTGTAGCGCTATTAAGGTATGATTTCTAGGACTCCTCTTTAGTTTATTTTAATTTCTCGATTTTATTGATTTTTCAATCTCATGCGCGACACCTTAGAATTAGGAATTGTTTTACTTGTATATATGGATTAGAGACTCTTTTCCTAGGTTTTATCTATTTGCATGCATTTGCACATTTAATATTCACGGCCGGATCCCGGGTAAGTTCTCTAGTTCCCTATTTGCATATCATATTGCTTGCTACTTGAATTATGTGATTTTTGAATGATATTTTATTAATTGCAATTTTACACCCCTTTAGACATGCTTTTGTAATGTATATCTATACGTATGTATTAGTTGAGGGCACATTTAAATTAATAATTCGATTAAAAGGATGTCTAGTAGAGGCCTATCGCAAGATAGGATGAGAGAGGGTGTTTTAGTCCGACGGGCTCCTTCCTCTCTCATTCCATAATCCCCGGACCTAGTTAATCTCTGGTTTCCAAAAGATCGGTTTGCTTTTAAATGGTTTCTTAATTTTCCTTTTAAAAATTAAGTGGCGACTCATTTGTTTTGAATTTAATTTTGAGAAAGTATTTTAAAATAAAAAGCTGTGGGTAAAAGAAAGAAAACCTGCGATATCCACAGTAATGTTAAAATGTGTATGAAGAAAATAATAGATAAATGTGAAAGACACCATTCAAAGGGTGCCTTTTAGGTCAAAGGTCGTGCCCTTTAAGAGGTGTCAAATTAAGATACCTGTTGAAAATAGGTGCCTAATAACCAAAGGGTGCCATCTTTTAGAAGAGGCACCAAGTGGTCTATATAAGATAAGTGATATTATTCATTTGATATATGTGATTAGGGGTGTAAATCAGTCGGTCGGTCGGTTATTTTCGATTGTTTTGGTGTATAAAAACCGACCAATAGGGGTGTAAATCGGTCGGTCGGTCAGTTTTTTAGGGGTTCGGTAAGTTTTGCGGTCGGTTTTAGTTTGTACATGTATTTAGAAAACTGACCAATCGATTTTCGGTTAGGTCAGTTTGCGGTCCACGGTTTTTTCTTTCACCCCAATATGTGATAATTCTAAGTAGACATTCTCTCATATCATTTTATATGTCAGTTAAAAACTATTTTTTTTAGAGGCTTTCCTGAAAATCTTTAGAATTGCTATCTGATAGATTTTTAGATTTTGTTATATCCTGGAGGGGATTTGCTAGGAACCCTATAGATAATTCTTTGTGAGTGAGAACAAATAACTCCTTAAAGATAGCATTCCAAATGCGCCTCAAAATCTTACAAATTTCATGTTTATTTGTTAATTCTTCTTCCATGACGACCCGACCCCAACAACTTGTTCATTGAAAACTTCTATTTGAAACTTCTATTTGAAGAAATGAATAGACAAGTTGAAGGAAGAAATATGCTTAATTAGAAAAATGAGGGGCATTCTCTTCTTCTGGTATAAATAATAGTGATGATGTCAAAATTTGGTAAGAGTAAAGTAAAGCAATTTAAGGAGAGAGAGAGAGAGAGACTATTTTTTGTATGTGGTTCGGCCCTGTTAATGAAGGTACCTACGTCCACGTGTGTGTCTGAGCACGTTCACTAGCAGATCACTGGCGGGCCTGGTGAGCCAACAAAGAGGGGCGGCACTACCAGTAATACCGGCCGGGTGTATGCGTATAATGGTGAATTTTATAGAGGTGCTGCGTAGACTGAGAAGTTGGCGGCCCCCTCCATGGGGGGTGAGAGGTCTCTTTTATAGATGTAAGAGACCTACTTATACATGGATAAGGAAATATAATCCTATTGATATAGATTGGCATTAATTATGGGGATTTTCTAATGGGATTAGGAAATAGTGTGCACTTTCTATTAGTCTTCTAGCTTGAGTAGGAAACTGCCCGTAATGTTCGGGACCACGCCTGTGGGCCCAGATGAGCTGTTCCCGCGGCGGGATGTGCATGTGCGGTTTTCCTGACCTGCTGGCCGGGTCGTGAATGAACCGCTCGGACTGATGCTTCTGAGGAGTTGTGCATGATTTGCCCGGGGCATGGACTAGCTGCTGATTTGAACCGCTCGGTCATAAGATAGAGCCAATTTTAGGCGTATCAAATAGTAAAATCATGAAAAAATGAAAGGAATATTGTGTGCTTAGACTATTACACCCTTGACATAGAAAAAGATTTGTTTTAGGGCAAAATAGTCCAGTAAGAAGACCCTACTCAGTTGTGGACCAGTAAGAAATAGTGGGCGTAGAGAGATGCATCTTTCTTCCTTCTTCCTTGTTGTCACGCCTCGACGTAGCATAAATAAGGAAAGCGTTTAATTTCCTTTATGGACCCGTAGGTTGCGACAGTTTGAAGGATCGATTCCGTCCCAAACGTCGAACAACAAAACATAATAATCAGAGTAAAGCAATCAGGGCTTACAAAAATTATTCTAACTTAAAGAATATTACAGCACGGGTTATCTAAAGGCACAGACCGCCTCGAATTAAAACAATAGCTTAATGTTTGTTACAGTCATCCTTATAAAACAAAATAGTTCATAACTTAAAACAAATAAACTTAAAGCATATAATAAACAGTTTCTTTATTCCAGAAGCAGCCATTCTCAATTAGCATAGTCGTATGATTCCTCCTGATTATAACCTGAAAAGCCTGAACACGAATGTCCAGGACGCATCAACGTCGTCAGCTTCAAGAAGCTGGTGAGTATTAAAAACATGACTTTGAATGTAAAGCATACCCATTTACCTTTTTCCATTATTAAATTACAGAAAGAATTCACTTTATAAAACAACAAGGAATATAATAAAAGTCGTTCATTCATAAATACAGATACTCGTGAAATGAGATAATGCACCACACTCATCTCGCCGACTCTTTTCTCTCGACAGCCACAACAACCCACTATCCTACTCCTGGTATCTTTGAAACACTCAGATAGCCACACTTTAGCAACGGGGCGCCAGGGAGTGTCCAGTTTGCCTCACACTTTGGTCCTGGGTACCAGGGAGTGTCCAATGCCTCACACTTTGAATACCCTAACCGCCATGCAAATACCGGGGCAACCCCTCACACAGTATCCAGACTCGAGTTATCAGGGAGTGTCCGTAGGCCACACTTTAGCACTACCATGGGTGCCAGGGAATGTCCGAGTTCGGCTTCACACACTTTAACGCTTCCATGGGCGTCAGGGAGTGTCCATATTTGCCACCGTCGCATTTCAAAGATACCCTCTCCACAATCTCAACCACAACCACAACCACGACCACAACCACAAACTCATACTCAACCACAACCACAACCACGACCACAAACACAAACTCATACTCTTTCCACACTACCATTACTCTTTTCCACACAGACTGACACCCCTATGCATGTACCACTGACCCACATGAATGGTATGCACTTAAACAAAAACAAAAAATGCTGAATTAAAGGAACAACACGCGTACGGGGATTAATGAGTCATACTACAATGTTTTAATCATTCAAACATAACCAATTAGAGTTCTGATCAACTAAATTCCCAAACAGAGCCTTAACAGTACTAAAAAGTTGAACCAAACAGACCTTAAACACAAAACAGACAAAAACAGAAACTGTCAGAAATCGCGCGCGCGGGCCGCTCGCGCGAAGTGTCGCTTGCGCGGGCCGCTCGCGCGATATGCCCATTTTCCTTTTTATAATATAACTTTTCTGTCTGCCTGAGAAAGCCAAGGTCGCGCGCGCGGATCGCTCGCGCGAAGGGGTTCTCGCGCGACCAGCCAAATTTTCATTTATATATATAAACTTTCCTTTCTGCCTGGGGAAGCATACCTCGCGCGCGCGGGTCGTTCGCGCGAGGGGTCGCTCGTGCGGGCCGCTCGCGCAATTCCTCGCGCGCGCAATCGCGGCGCGAGATGAAGCTGAGGCTTCATCTTCTCCGCAGGAACTGTTCTGTTTCAGCAAAACAGGGGTCTTTTTGACCCATTTCCATTCTGTGAGTTACTAGGCCTTATAGTATATGATTCTCTTTGGTTTTTCACAAGGATTAAGAATCCATTATCAATTTAACATGAATCAATCTATAACTCTCCAATTTTATGAAAAACTAAAACATGTCCAAACTTCATTTTCAATATACTATCTTATATGAACGAATTGGGTTCTAAAATTTCAGACATATCATCAATGAGGTATAATCTTTCATAATCAACTCTAAAAACAAGTTTTGGTTTAGGTTTGAGAAATCATGATTTTGAAGCTCAAGCTTCCATGGACGAATTTAGCAATGGCATTCCAACTATACATACACAAAATCAGTAATTTAAGCATAGAATTACATTGGGAGTGAGTTAATAATACTCACTGTGATTAAGAGGTGAAGTAATTGTTGAGAAAGAAAGACCAAATAAGAATATTGCAATCCAAATCAAGCTTTCAAGCTATGGAGGTTAAGAGCTCTCTCTATGCAATTCCTGAAATTCTCTGTGTAATCTCTCTCTCTCAAACTCTCTGTGCTCCTCCAGATATGAGAATGTGTGTGTGTGTGTGTGTGTGTGAGCTTCAATATATAGAGCTTAAGAACTTGGGCTCCAAGTATTTTTAGGATTACACTACTAATCAAGATTTGTTTTAACCAATTCTCTATCTACTCTCAATCAGCAGCATATAACCATACGTATTTACATAATACACAGTTGATATGCCCCAAGTTTAAGCCAAAGGCCATGGATAGGTGTATAGGGGTCAAATGGGGTTGTTTGGGAAACTCTAGTACATGCACCAATAGATACACACAATATAAGCACACCCAAACAAGGCTTCACCAAATGATTACTTGCCATAAATGGCAATAAGGCATAAGTCATATCAATCTTTTACGTCCATGTCACAGACTGTGCAAGTTTAACGCGGCACGGACAGTTTTGCTCCTAAACTGGTATTTTCGGGGCGCAGTGTTCACCACAAAAATACAGGAAATTCATTTTAACGTAGGAAGTGATTTTCTGGTTTCATAAAAATACAGCTTGAATCAAAAGTAAACTTTTCCACCGTTTGAAATACAGATTTTGAAATCCAACACAGGTATTGCTAAAATTTATAAAATTGCAGTTTAACCCCAAACAGAATTCCAAATGTGAAATAAGGCAAGGAATAAATTCTACACGCAAGAATTTTAATTAAATTAAAAGCAGACAATGCCAATTGAATTTAAATATGCCAATGCAAATACAATTAAATTAAATAAAAATGCAGGTTATTACATCCTTCCTCCCTTAAATAGGATTTCGTCCCCGAAATCAAGACTAGCTAGTCCTGAAACAACTCCGGGTACTTCTTCCTCATATCAGCTTCAACTTCCCACGAGGCTTCATTCTCGTCATGGTGATTCCACTGAACCTTCACCAACGGAATGTCTTTATTCCTCAGCTTCTTGATACTCTGATCTAGAATCTTCACAGGTCTCTCCTTGTACGAAATGTTATGACTCGTCTCAATATCGTCATAACTAACCACGTGCGAGGGGTCGCGTATGTACTTCCTCAACATACTTATGTGAAACACGTTGTGAACCCCAGACATCTTCGGTGGTAGTGCCAGTCGATAAGCCACTTTCCCGACACGTTCCAAAATCTCGAACGGTCCGATGAAACGCGGAGCCAACTTCCCTCTCTTGAGACCAAAGCGTACCACTCCTCGCGTCGGTGATACCTTAAGAAGTACGTGATCCCCAACACTGAATTCTAAATCTTTCCGGCGTCGATCAGCATAACTCTTATACCGGCTTTGAGCGGTTCTCATCCTCTCCCTGACCAAAGAAATTTTCTCGTTGGTTTCTCTAACCAAGTCTGGTCCCAACAATTCTGAGTCCCCAACCTCTGCCCAACACAATGGGGAACGACATGGTCGTCCGTACAATGCTTCGAACGGAGCCATACCGATACTCGCGTGATAACTGTTGTTATAGGCAAATTCTACCAACGGCAAGTGCGTCTCCCAAGATTCTTCAAAATCGATCACACAAGCCCTGAGCATATCTTCCATTATCTGATTAACACGCTCAGTTTGTCCATCTGTCTGAGGGTGAAAAGCAGTGCTCATCTTGAGCGAGGTTCCCATAGCTTCTTGTAGACTTTCCCAAAATCCAGAGGTAAAACGGGCGTCACGGTCTGACACAATCGACACAGGTGCACCGTGAAGTCGTACAACTTGTTGTATGTACATCCGGCTCATCTTTTCCACCGGGTATGTCATACTATAAGCAATGAAATGAGCTGACTTCGTCAATCGATCCACGATTACCCAAATAGCGTCATGATTCTGCTGCGATCGAGGTAATCCTACTACAAAATCCATCGTAATGTGTTCCCACTTCCAACCAGGAATAGGTAGCGGTTGCAACAATCCAGACGGTCTCTGATGTTCAGCTTTGACTTGCTGACACGTCAAACACTTGGATACAAATTCTGCCACATCCTTCTTCATACCTTCCCACCAGAAATTTCTCTTCAAATCTTTGTACATCTTTGTTCCTCCTGGGTGAACTGTATATCTCGACTTATGTGCTTCTTCCAGGATATCCTTCCTTAGCTCTCCATCACCTGGCACACATAATCTATTCCTGCACCGATATCCTCCATCGACTCCCACTTTCCATTCTGTCGGGTCTTTTTCTGACATATTCATGAACCATGTCTGAAACTTCTCATCTTCTTTCTGAGCTCCAATAATGCGGTCGATAAGAACAGGCTGCAGGATAAGACATCCGAACAATTGTCTTTCTCCTTCTTCAGTACTCTGTACATCGAATTCCGCCAAGGTCTCCAATGCTCGCCACTCTCTAACCATTAAGGAGGCGATCGTCTCACGAGTCTGTCGACTCAGGGCATCAGCAACCACATTGGCTTTACCCGGGTGGTATTCTAACGTGAAGTCGTAATCTTTGATCAGCTCCATCCATCTGCGCTGTCTCATGTTCAACTCTTTCTGTGTGAACAAATATTTCAAACTCTTGTGATCGGAGAATAAATCAAACTTCTCACCGTAGAGATAGTGTCTCCAAATCTTGAGTGCAAATACTACTGCCGCCAACTCCAAATCATGAATGGGATAGTTCAACTCATTCGGCTTCAACTGTCTAGATCCATAGGCTATAACTCTGCCATCTTGCATAAGTACACACCCCAGTCCTTGATATGACGCGTCACTAAAGATAGTGAACTTCTCATCAGGCTTGGGTATTGCTAGTACCGGCGCGGTAGTGAGTCTCTCTTTCAACTCCAGAAAGGCTCGCTCATGCTTATCTGTCCATTCAAACTTCAGATTCTTCTTCGTCAACCCAGTTAAAGGTGCTGCTATCTTTGAGAATCCCTCAACGAATCTCCTGTAATAGCCTGCGAGTCCAAGAAAACTCCGAACTTCTGTAGGGTTGCTCGGTCTAACCCAATTTGATACAGCATCGGTCTTGGACGAATCCATTGAAATTCCTTGAGATGACACCTTGTGTCCCAAAAATTTCACTTCCTGCAACCAGAACTCACACTTACTGAATTTGGCATACAACTGATGGTCCTTGAGCGTCTGCATGGCAATCCGTAGATGTTGCTCGTGTTCTTCTCCTGACTTAGAATAGATCAAAATATCATCTATAAAGACGATGACAAACTGATCCAAATAAGGTTTGAACACTCTGTTCATCAGATCCATAAACACTGCTGGGGCGTTCGTCATTCCAAACGGCATCACCAGAAATTCGTAATGACCATATCGGGTTCTGAAAGCAGTCTTAGGTATGTCTTCCTTTCGTACCCTCAACTGATGATATCCCGACCTTAGGTCTATCTTGGAAAATGTCGTAGCTCCTTGTAGTTGATCAAACAAATCGTCAATCCGAGGCAAAGGATATTTGTTCTTGATAGTCACACGGTTCAGTTCTCTGTAGTCGATACACAACCTGAGCGTCCCGTCCTTCTTCTTCACAAATAACACCGGTGCTCCCCAAGGCGATGTACTTGGACGTACAAATCCTAGGTTCTCGAGCTCTTGAACTTGTTCCTTCAATTCCAATAGTTCTGTGGGGGCTATTCTGTAGGGAACTTTTGTGATCGGTACGGTACCCGGTATAAGCTCAATATAGAACTCTATACTTCTCTCGGGCGGTAGACCAGAAACATCTTCAAACACTTCTTCGAAGTCCTTGACTACAGGTATAGATGACGCTGTCACCTCTGTACTGACGACTTCGATGTTGGCTAAACATCTCGTGAGGAACATATCTCCCGAAGGGTTACATTGAAAATCAAAGGGTTGATTCTCATTGTCGGGGAATGTAATTCTCTTCCTCGCACAATCCAACTTCACTTGATTCTGAGAGAGCCAATCCATTCCTAGGATTATGTCGAACTCCTTCATTGATAGGACAATCAATCTAGCAGGGATTTCACGATTTCCTAACCGTAAGGGACAATCCTTGCACACGTGTCCTAATCTGACTGCAGCTCCTAGTGGTGAAGTAGCCTTCAAGCTTTCTCTAAGCGATGAGGTAAAATACCCAATCTCCGAATTGTATTAACAGATATGAACGAAAGAGCAGCACCCGTATCAAATAACACTTTAACATGGGAGTTAAACAGAGTTAATGTACCTTCTACTCCTTGCTGATCAGGTTGAGCTTCTCCATAATTTCCTTCTTCATACGCAGTTCCGTCATATCCAGCGGCATCAGGGATAACAGCATTTAAGCGAGTCTGACCCTGTTGACCATAAGTCACCTGCTTAGGAGCAGTACAGAACCTGCTGATGTGACCTGGTTCACCACAGTTGAAGCAGACTATCACTTGCTGCGTAGCACGCCTTGGTGCCTTACAATCACGAGCCAAATGACCAGGGTTGCCACAGTTGAAACACTTTCCACTACTACTTCCTTCGCCTACTCGGGGTTGAGTCGGATAGGTAATAGCCTGGGTCTTCTTGCTTCCGTCGAAATTCCTCTTTTGCCCTTGGGTACGGTTCATTGGTGGTCTATTCCCAAAATTACCCCTTTGAGGCGGTCGGAATTCAAATTATTTTCGGCTTACTCGAGCATCCTCTTCCAGATCAGTAGCCAAACCAACAAGTCCTTCAAACGATTTATCCAAGTGTTCGAGAGTCAGGCGACGAATCTGCGGTGTCAGCCCTTGGTTATACTTCTGGATCTTCTTCTCTTCAGTATCGACCAGGTGTGGAGCAAACCGAGATAGTCTTTCAAACTGTGTGGTGTACTCTTGCACCGACTTGGTTCCTTGCGTCAGATCCATGAATTCCTTCTCTCTTCTGTGCCTCTCCGTAGCCGGGAAATACTTCTCCAAAAATCTCCCCTTGAACGCAGTCCACGTCATTTCCATTGCAGCTCCATTCCCGATAGTGGCTATGACCGAATCCCACCAATCTGCGGCAGCATCGGTCAGCTGAAATGTAGCCAATCTTCTCTTGTCCATCTCGTTGCACTGGACAGCTTCGAACATGCGGTCCATCTGTCTTAACCACTGTTCCGCCTTCCAGGGTTCCGCGGTACCCGCAAACTGTTCGGGCCTTAGAGCACGGAATCTCTCTAGCAACTTGTCTCCCGTTTGACGGTCTCTTCGGTTCTCATTCGTATTACCGATTCTTTCTAACCGTCTGATAAATGCTTCAAACATCCCTGTAGGATCAGCAGCCTCGGGTGCTCCCTCGATCAGGTTCCTGTTCCTCCTGACTCCTCCAGCCATTCTATGCATGATAGTGGTAGTAAAATGAGAAACATGCATGCAACAGTGCTATGAAGTAATTTAAATGACAACAACATTCAAAAGAGTATATCTTATATATATAACTTCTGTCAAGTAGATACAAAAAGCATGTATGGTCAGATCAATGCCTACCCTATCTGTATGGGTTAGGACGCATGCAAGAGTTAATGTTACAAAAATGGGGTCATTGCCCTATACTCTAATGCATGTAATTACAGTTGCAAAAAGAGACAGAGCTAATAGTCAAAAGTAGTTAATATGTACAAGTCATAACTAGAACGTCAATCATCTCCATAAGCGGCTATCAGGAGATCTAGCGAATCGACAGGGCGAAATCGCTGAACAACGAACGGTCCAACCCCGTCATAGCTGTGAGAGGTGGACGATGAAGCAGGTACAGGAGCATCTGCCTCATCTACCATCTCCTCAGGTAGGGCTAGCTCAAGTGCTAGCTCAGCCTCGAGCTCAGCGGCAAGATCATCTAGACCTATGCCATCCTCTAAAATCTCCCCACCTACTGGGACCACATGAACAACCTCTGCATCGTCCTCAGCAATGGGAACCACCGGCGGAGGCATCTCCAACTGAGCCAGATGGGCATGCACGATCTGGATCTCGAGGGGAAGGTAGAAAGCATCGCTATCGACCAACCTCAGAATCTCGACCAAAACCAAACGCTGAGCCTCTGTGAAATAACGAAGCTCTAAACGGATACGGGTCAGGTCAACTAGGCCTACCACGTGAACCTGGTGCCATACCTCAGATACTACAGTCGTTGCGGCCAACTGCTCTACGGCCGCCTGATATAAGTCGAGAAAGGCTGGGATCACTGCCCCAGGTATCACGAAGTGTCCTCCAAATCTGTCTGGTACATATAGTGGGGGAGCTGGATCCATACCTGATAAAAAGGTACTACTTAAAGTCAGAATAGAATAATCTTGGGCGTTTGGGTTCTGAGTCTATCCTCTCTGTCATATCATCGGGTGTGTAACACTTAATGGAATGTGGAATCGGGTCTATACTGGTAAACCCTAACCTGGCTAAACTATCTTGAGATAAATCATAACCTGGCTCTGATACCACTAAATCCTGTCACGCCCCGACGTAGCATAAATAAGGAAAGCGTTTAATTTCCTTTATGGACCCGTAGGTCGCGACAGTTTGAAGGATCGATTCCGTCCCAAACGTCGAACAACAAAACATAATAATCAGAGTAAAGCAATCAAGGCTTACAAAAATTATTCTAACTTAAAGAATATTACAGCACGGGTTATCTAAAGGCACAGTCCGCCTCGAATTAAAACAATAGCTTAATGTTTGTTACAGTCATCCTTATAAAACAAAATAGTTCATAACTTAAAACAGATAAACTTAAAGCATATAATAAACAAATTCTTTATTCCAGAAGCAGCCATTCTCAATTAGCATAGTCGTATGATTCCTCCTGATTATAACCTGAAAAGCCTGAACACGAATGTCCAGGACGCATCAACGTCGTCAGCTTCAAGAAGCTGGTGAGTATTAAAAACATAACTATGAATGTAAAGCATACCCATTTACCTTTTTCCATTATTAAATTACAGAAAGAATTCACTTTATAAAACAACAAGGAATATAATAAAAGTCGTTCATTCATAAATACAGATACTCGTGAAATGAGATAATGCACCACATTCATCTCGCCGACTCTTTTCTCTCGACAGCCACAACAACCCACTATCCTACTCCTGGTATCTTTGAAACACTCAGATAGCCACACTTTAGCAACGGGGCACCAGGGAGTGTCCAGTTTGCCTCACACTTTGGTCCGGGGTACCAGGGAGTGTCCAATGCCTCACACTTTGAATACCCTAACCGCCATGCAAATACCGGGGCAACCCCTCACACAGTATCCAGACTCGAGTTATCAGGGAGTGTCCGTAGGCCACACTTTAGCACTACCATGGGTGCCAGGGAATGTCCGAGTTCGGCTTCACACACTTTAACGCTTCCATGGGCGTCAGGGAGTGTCCATATTTGCCACCGTCGCATTTCAAAGATACCCTCTCCACAATCTCAACCACAACCACAACCACGACCACAACCACAAACTCATACTCAACCACAACCACAACCACGACCACAAACACAAACTCATACTCTTTCCACACTACCATTACTCTTTTCCACACAGACTGACACCCCTATGCATGTACCACTGACCCACATGAATGGTATGCACTTAAACGAAAATAAAAATGCTGAATTAAAGGAACAACACGCGTACGGGGATTAATGAGTCATACTACAATGTTTTAATCATTCAAACATAACCAATTAGAGTTCTGATCAACTAAATTCCCAAACAGAGCCTTAACAGTACTAAAAAGTTGAACCAAACAGACCTTAAACACAAAACAGACAAAAACAGAAACTGTCAGAACTCGCGCGCGCGGGCCGCTGGCGCGAAGTGTCGCTCGCGCGATATGCCCATTTTCCTTTTTATAATATAACTTTTCTGTCTGCCTGAGAAAGCCAAGGTCGCGCGCGCGGATCGCTCGCGCGAAGGGGTTCTCGCGCGACCCTCGCTCGCGCGACCAGCCAAATTTTCATTTATATATATAAACTTTCCTTTTTGCCTGGGGAAGCATACCTCGCGCGCGCGGGTCGCTCGCGCGAAAGGGTCGCTCGCGCGGGCCGCTCGCGCGCGAGATGAAGTTGAGGCTTCATCTTCTCCGCAGGAACTGTTCTGTTTCAGCAAAACAGGGGTCTTTTTGACCCATTTCCATTCTGTGAGTTACTAGGCCTTATAGTATATGATTCTCTTTGGTTTTTCACAAGGATTAAGAATCCATTATCAATTTAACATGAATCAATCTATAACTCTCCAATTTTATGAAAAACTAAAACATGTCCAAACTTCATTTTCAATATACTATCTTATATGAACGAATTGGGTTCTAAAATTTCAGACATATCATCAATGAGGTATAATCTTTCATAATCAACTCTAAAAACAAGTTTTGGTTTAGGTTTGAGAAATCATGATTTTGAAGCTCAAGCTTCCATGGACGAATTTAGCAATGGCATTCCAACTATACATACACAAAATCAGTAATTTAAGCATAGAATTACATTGGGAGTGAGTTAATAATACTCACTGTGATTAAGAGGTGAAGTAATTGTTGAGAAAGAAAGACCAAATAAGAATCTTGCAATCCAAATCAAACTTTCAAGCTATGGAGGTTAAGAGCTCTCTCTATGCAATTCCTGAAATTCTCTGTGTAATCTCTCTCTCTCAAACTCTCTGTGCTCCTCCAGATATGAGAATGTGTGTGTGTGTGTGTGTGTGTGAGCTTCAATATATAGAGCTTAAGAACTTGGGCTCCAAGTATTTTTAGGATTACACTACTAATCAAGATTTGTTTTAACCAATTCTCTATCTACTCTCAATCAGCAGCATATAACCATACGTATTTACATAATACACAGTTGATATGCCCCAAGTTTAAGCCAAAGGCCATGGATAGGTGTATAGGGGTCAAATGGGGTTGTTTGGGAAACTCTAGTACATGCACCAATAGATACACACAATATAAGCACACCCAAACAAGGCTTCACCAAATGATTACTTGCCATAAATGGCAATAAGGCATAAGTCATATCAATCTTTTACGTCCATGTCACAGACTGTGCAAGTTTAACGCGGCACGGACAGTTTTGCTCCTAAACTGGTATTTTCGGGGCGCAGTGTTCACCACAAAAATACAGGAAATTCATTTTAACGTAGGAAGTGATTTTCTGGTTTCATAAAAATACAGCTTGAATCAAAAGTAAACTTTTCCACCGTTTGAAATACAGATTTTGAAATCCAACACAGGTATTGCTAAAATTTATAAAATTGCAGTTTAACCCCAAACAGAATTCCAAATGTGAAATAAGGCAAGGAATAAATTCTACACGCAAGAATTTTAATTAAATTAAAAGCAGACAATGCCAATTGAATTTAAATATGCCAATGCAAATACAATTAAATTAAATAAAAATGCAGGTTATTACACTTGTGAATTTCACTCTCACAAACAGAGAGTTTTTCTCATCTTCACCTTCTTACTTTAAACATACCTTTAGGTTCTGAAATTCCATCTCTAGTTGGGGGTTCAGTTCCTAGGTTATAAAATTTGGGACAGATTCATCTGTCTTGACTAGTTCAGGTTTCAGGTTGTTACTATAAAGAGATAGTTTGTGCTTAGCCATACTTAGACTTAAATTTGAGAGATGTGTAAATTGTGCAAAAAGGGAAATTGAGGGCCAACATTTTTTTTGTCAACCCTTACATTTGAAAGGTTGATGTTTTCCCATGCCATTATGGTTGTCTCTGAAATATATCTAGATCCCGACATTGAAAATCCATGATTGTGACTGATGCATATGGAATTAGTGAATGAAAAGAAAATGCTAATGTTTTTCCTGTAGTGAGAAAAATAGGAACAAGGAAAAAACATGATTAAAAATGAAATAAAAACACTTTTTTACTACTCATCACCTTCAATTTATATGATATTCCATTAATTCAAAATTTTAAAGGAAATTTTAGTCAAAAGTTATCTAAAATAGACTTCGTTAGTATTAGGTCTAACCCGTTTTTTATTTTATTTTAGTGAAAAGTCCACATGTTACAAAAGTTATGTAAAATTAATTCACATCATTTTTTTTAACAAATTGAACTATCTAGTTATATGAAATTTTACATAAAAAAAAATAAAAATAAAATTAAAAATAAAAAAGTTATGTGAATTTCAATTAACTAGTACTAAAACATAAGGACTTGATCCGATTAAGTTTTACTAGTCATAGATTTTTACGAAGAAAAAAAAAATATAGATTGTCCTTTAAACTTAATTAACCTAGCTAAAATGAGGGACTTTTCACTAAATTTTTAATTTTAAAATTTTGAAAATTATTTGTATAAAAGAAAAGCACTAGAGAAATGATGCTTTTTGTTAGAATAGTATGTTGAAAGATATCAAAAATTGAATTCTAGTGACTTCAAGGTGTATCAAAAGACACTATCTTTAAGGTGATAATTGCCCCCACTCGTAGAGTTTGTTGCCTGGTTCTAGTAATTCACCTTCAGGATACAATAAGTCAATAAAAATCTGCAGACAACAAATCTGAAGATTTTTCCTTATAACTTTTCCTGCAAAATTATGTATTTGACAGTAAATTCAGTAATGGAGAACGATAAGAGAAGGAAAGATTTAAAAAAAAAAAAGTTTCTAGATTTGTCATTTATTTATAAGCATGAAGGATCAACATTGGTGGTGTCTTCCCTTAATGTTTGCAACACTCTGTATAGACACCCATTTGAATAGATGTATTGTTTTCATTCAAATTGGTGTTATACAGATACAAACTCAAATGTCAAATGTAACTAACTTGAGAAATTATCCAGTGTTTTGTGATCCATTTTAGCAAATCAAAATAACCCACAGACAAACTATTACCAACACTTTCTTAGTCTTTTTCTTCCTTAATCTACACGCATTCTATAAAAGTATCACACTGGTTTGTGAGTTCTACCTCAATGAGGAGACTGAATGCATTAAGGGAAATATATACACACAGAATCATAAATACAAGATCACCTAACCATTTCCTACCCAATCTCATAAATATGAGATCAGACAACATATCTAAACTCTACAACCTAGGAAAGAAAAAATAAGACATAGGTGGAGACTTTTCTATCCTAATCTATACAAAATAATAAAGAAGTAAAAGAGAGATCCTCTCTACTGAGATAAATATATCACAAACATTAATACTCCCCCTCAAGTTAGAGTGTGTAAAGTGATAACGCCCAACTTGCCAAGTAGATTATGAAATTGATCTATGCCCAATGGTTTAGTGAAGACATCTGCTTTTTGAGCTGAAGAATGGATGTATCTAGGAGAAATAAGCTTAGATTGAATTTTCTCCCAAACAAAGTGACAATCAAGTTCTATATGTTTAGTGCGTTCATGAAAAACTGGGTTGTTGGCGATATGTAGCGCTGCTTGATTGTCACAATACAAAGTAATTGGAGAAGATAGAGAAATGCCGAAATCAATAAGTAAATACTTTAACCACTGTAATTCACATGTTAAAGTAGCCATAGCTTGATATTCGGCTTCAGCAGAAGAACGAGAAACCGTTGCTTGTTTCTTAGTTTTCCATGAAAGAAGATTGGAACCCAAAAATGTGCAATAACCAGTCGTTGAGCGGCGAGTGACGGGGTAACCTGCCCAATCAGAATAACAATAACCTTGTAAATGGAGACTACTGGAAGAAGATAGGAAGATGCCCTTGTTAATGGAACCTTTCATATAACGAACTACCCGGTGAGCGGCATCAAGATGAGCACTTCGAGGAGAGTGCATAAATTGGCTTAAAATATTAACGGAATAGGTAAGGTCTGGTCTTGTAACAGTAAGATATATAAGGCATCCGACCAAGCATCTATATGAAGTGGGATCAGGAAGAAGGATGCCATCCTCAGGTGAAAAGTGAAGGTGTTGTTCCATAGGGGAGGCAGAGATACGACCTCCAATCAAACCAGTATCCTTTAGAATTTCTAATGCATATTTCCGTTGAGAGAGAAAAATTCCTTTCTTTGAACGAGCAACCTCAATACCAAGAAAATATTTTAATCGACCTAAGTCCTTGATGAAAAACTTTGCCTCAAGAAATTGTTTGAGGTTTTTAATAGCCACATCATCATTACCTGTGATAATAATATCATCAACGTAGACTAGAACAAAAGTAGAATAATCACCTTTATGATTAGTGAACAGAGAGTAATCTGACTTAGATTGAGAAAAACCAGCCATGAGGAGTGTAGAGGAAAATTTAGCAAACCATTGTCGGGACGCTTGCTTTAAACCATAAATGGATTTGTTAAGCCTACAAACCCGTGTCTCCCCCTGGCGAGCAAAACCAGGTGGAAGTGTCATATAAACTTCTTCGTCAAGATCCCCTTATAGAAAAGCATTGTTAACATCAAGTTGATGAAGAGACCATTGCTTGACAGAAGCAATGGAAAGTAAAACACGTACAGTCACCATCTTAGCAACTGGGGCAAAAGTATCATGGTAATCCAAGCCTTCAATTTGAGTAAAACCCTTGGCTACTAATCGAGCCTTATGACGCTCAATCATACCATCAGAGCGATACTTAATCTTGTACACCCATTTACAACCGATGGGCTTTTTGTTGGGAGGAAGAGAAGTAAGACTCCAAGTTTCATTTTTTTCAAGGGCTTCAATTTCTTTTTCCATGGCGTCACGCCATTGTGGTAATTTTATTGCGTGGGAAAAAGTTTTAGGTTCATCTGTGGAACAAATGGTGGAAAGAAACACTTTGTGTGTAGCTGAAAAAGAAGATTTAGATATATATTTATGGAGAGGATAGGATGTACCTGCCAACTTAGAATCGGATGGAGAGGGTAAGCATTCAAGAGTAGCGGCAGAACAATGGTAATCAGCTAAGTAAGACAGAGGTCGTCGTGTGCGACTAGGTCTGGCAGTAGGTAACATCTCTATAGAAGAAGGAATGGAATGTGAATCCTCACCCGGAGAAGATGTAGAGGTAGATATATCATGGGTAACTAAAGGTGGAATATCAAGATTGATATGGTTGACAATGGGCGTATGGTAGGAGGGATTGTCATTTAAAGGTAATGGTATCACTGGATCATTTTGTGGGGAACTTGATATGTCAATATCACGAAATGGAAAAATTCCTTCATAAAAAGTAACATTGCGAGACGTGTAAATGGTTTTGGTAGCGATATCAAATATTCGATAACCCTTTTGAGCATGGGGATATCCAATAAATACACCTGGTTTGGCCCGCTGATCAAATTTATGTTGAATGTTAGTGTTGTGAGCAAAACATAAGCTACCAAAAACTCTCAAGTCGGAATAGTTTGGTTTAGATCCGAACAAAATTTCGTGAGGTGATTTGTTAGACAAAAGAGGAGTTGGCATTTTATTAATGAGATATGTGGCTGTGAGGACACATTCTCCCCAAAATTTTAAAGGAAGGTGTGCTTGAAAACGAAGAGCACGTGCCACCTCAAGAAGGTGGCGATGCTTACGTTCAACAACACCATTTTGTTGGGGATTTCCAACACAGGTTCGTTGATGGATTATGCAATGGTCAGAGAAGAATTTTTGCATATTTTTGGAAAGGAATTCAGTGCCATTATCTGTATGAACTAATTGTATAGTTGGAAAAAGTTCCTCACCACTACTAGAATATATGACATTTATATGAGAATGAAATTGAGTCTTGATCATGGAAGCAAAAGCTTGCAAAATAGTTTTAGTCTCAGACTTGAGATGCATGAGATAAATCCAAGTACAACGACTGAAATCATCAACAATGGTTAAGAAATATCTTGAGCCATTCAAAGAAGGTTGACAAAAGGGACCCCATATATCACAATGAATTAAAGTGAAAGGTTTTTTTGTAGTAATAGAACTAGAAGGAAAGGGCAAACGTGCTTGTTTTGCTTGTGGGCAAATATTACAAGCTTTATTTTCTGAACAAGAAATAAAAGGACATCCTTAATCAAAGTTTTCAAAGTGCGATAAGATAGATGACCAAGTCGCCAATGCCAAAGGTCAATTGAAGGGGGCTTGATCACTGCCATTGCTGATGCTGCTTGGAAATAGTATAGCCCTTCATGAACGTTACCCTGTCCAATCATCCTCTTCGTTGATAGGTCCTGAAAAATGCACTTGTGAGAAAAAAAAAGTCACCAAGCAATTACTAGCCTTAGTAAGTTGGCTCACAAATAAAAGATTGAACTTGAACGATGGAATATAAAAAACATTTTCAAGTTTAATGGCCGGAGAAATATGAACAGTCCCAATATGTGTTATAGGGGCATTCGACCCATCCGGAAGTTGAACAAATGATGAAGTAAGACATGGCTTATAAGAAGAAAAGGAGGACATGGTATGGCACATGTGGTTAGTGGCTCATGTATCAATAATCCATACTGAATTAAGAGGCACAGTCAAAGCAATACCTGCTAGATTAGCATTGGAATCTATGCTACCTGAGGAAAGCATGGCCAAAAATTTGTTATACTGTTCCTGTGTGATAACAGGAGATGTCTCCTTCTCATTATCTTTGGATTTTTGGGTTTTAAAAGGTGCATCATGTTTCTTGGGAGGGTACCCATGAAGTTTGAAACAACGATCCTTAGTGTGGTTGTCTCCCCCACAGTGATCGCAACGAAGGCGCAGCCTTTGATTTGAGGAACCACCACGGTTGGAATAATTGCCACGGTTGAAATTGCCCCTATGATTGGCAGCAAGAACTGCAACATCTGGGATAGGAGATGATAAAGAATGTATCTCTTGTTGTTTCTCTTCTTGACGAACAAGAGAATAAATCTTTGTCATTGATGGGAAAGGTTCCATAAGGAGTATTTGACTCCGTAGTGGTGCAAATCGTTCATGAAGTTTTTGCAAAAAATCCATCGCTTTGTCTTGTTGGAGTTGATCTAAAATCGCCTTTCCATGTCCACAAGTGCACGGTTGGACCGAGGTGAGGGTACCAAGCTCATTCCAAAGTGATTTGAGCTTAGTAAAATAAGACGAAACTGACAAGTTGTCTTGTTTTATTTCAGCAATGGATTGCCTTAATTGATAGATTAGAGGAGCATTTGATTAAGAGAATCGCTCCGAAAGGTCCAACCAAATTTCTCTCGCAGTATCAGCGTACAAGATGCTGGTGCGAATCTCAGCTGAGACAGAATTAAGGATCCATGAACCAACTAAATCATTGCATCTCTCCCATTGAGAAAGCTCAATGGGATCAGTTGGTTTTTGTAAGGTGCCATTGACAAAACTGATTTTATTTTTGGCACGTAAGGCCATTGTCATGGCACGAACCCAAGTACCATAATTATCACCCGACAAAGGAGGTGTAACTAGCACCATAGAAGGACTGTCTGAGTGATGAACAAGGAAGGGATCATTAGAGTTGGATGACTCAACAGATTCATTTGAAGCATTACGAACAACTGAATCTGTCATGGTAAAGAAACTGAGATTTGGAAAAACAAATTATTAAAAGGGAAAGAAGAGAGATTAGTAGAGAAACGCTGTAGATGGATTGAAGGTAAAGTGCTCTGATACCATGTAAAAGTATCACACTGGTTTGTGAGTTCTACCTCAATGAGGAGACTGAATGCATTAAGGGAAATATATACACACAGAATCATAAATACAAGATCACCTAACCATTTCCTACCCAATCTCATAAATATGAGATCAGACAACATATCTAAACTCTACAACCTAGGAAAGAAAAAATAAGAAGTAAAAGAGAGATCCTCTCTACTGAGATAAATATATCACAAACATTAATACATTCTAACTCTTCTAGAGTCGCAGCTTACAAATAAAAGCTTGCCTAGCATCATTGTTTGGCTTGTCGAGGAGGATGATAAATAATTCTCCTAGTTGTGACTTTTTTTAATGTTGTTCATAAAGTTTGCCATTTTTCTAGAAATAAAAACAAAACGGGATTAAAAGTACCCATTCACACTCTCAATCAAATCGAAAATCAGTATATGACCTAAGTTGAGTGGGATAAAAAAATTACATACCCTAAAGAATTACGGAAACCAAGAGCTCTCAGCCTGTCACTTAAAAGGCCTATAAATAATTTTACCTTTGAAAGAAAAGTTTACTTATGAATCCGGATCAAAAAAAAGACTCAGATCCGTCTAATTGAGTCAAATCCGGATCTAGACCCAATTCATGGACAGGCCTATCATTGCCACACCCACCCCATAAAAAGGACAAAAGACTTTGGAGACTTACCTCATTTACTTTTCTTATTATTTTGAAATACAGTTCAAGAGTACAAATCTGTCTATGCGACATATATTTGACATACAAGTGGAGCCACTTAATCCTGACAATCTAGGTCTGCACCTGCCAGCCCAACCAATCCATCTGATATAATGGGATTTGAGTTGATAAAAATTTCCAGGCAGGTCATATATAGGTTGCCTAAAAAAATGGCTGTCTTGTGCACCACGTTTTGAGTGGTAGAATAGCTTTTCAAAAGGCAATTATCAATTCTGCAGGAGTTTGTGTAATTAAAAGACAAATTGATTTTGGAATCTCATACAGATTACTTTTTGAACGTGAAATAAGAAACTGGGAGGGGCCAGTTTTTGGTCAAATTAGTGCGGTTTGACCAGCATTTTGCTTCCACTAAATGATAATTTTATCCCTTATATTTTTGCTCACCCTAAAACTGTTCACTCTTTGATTACCCTCCTTTCTCATAAGCTATAGCACAAGGGTACAATTGTCTTTTGGGCATCCAAAATAACTTTTGCAATTATATAACCAAATACTTGCATAATCTATTATGTCATCATATCCACTTTTACAATACATCATACAAACACCACAAAGCTCCACAATCTATTTTGATCATAATCTATTCTAATATAAAAAATCGCAATCGCAAAAACTTAAACTGGCCCAACAGGCCCAAAGTCGTCAGATAAAATGGGTTGAACTGGGTCCAGGATGGATTATTACCAACGCCGCCCATAATTAGAACTTAAATATCAATCCCTAACTTATGGCTTCTCTCACAACCAACCCTCCTCTGAACTCTCCAAGCTCTAGCTGCGCTTCATATCTATTTCTCCATTCAGCCAAACACTTACACCACCATTATGATCCTTCTCTCTCTCTCTCTCTCTCTCTCTCTCTCTCTCTCTCTCTCTCTCTCTCTCTCTCTCTCTCTTCCCTGTTAGCTATGTGGAGGTGGAGAAGGAGAAAATATTGAATATAGCAGTGCCACCAGTGTGTCACCAAACAATTACAATCTCCTAATTAATCAAATGGGCACCCAGAGAAATTATTCAGTGTGACCGCCACACCATGACAGCATGCTAATATGGCGATACATCTGCTCCTATTTCCTAGGGGTCATGATCTGAAAATAGGGGAATGCATATGGTATAGATTAAAAAGTCAAGCCACATCAAGAGGTGTGACAATTACACTGAATATTTTCTCTTGACACATGGCACTTCGTCATTTGATTGTGATACCTCGTGTCAGTCGTGTGGTTTGTGACGTGGCATCCCCTAATATTCAATACAACAATGCTTAGGGCACTAACAAATCTCACTAACACTCACACCCATACTCTCTCTCGTAGTGGCACGTTTGATGGTGGGGTAAATTAGTATGTATTACATATGTCTGTACATGTGTATATATTCAACCCAACCCAAATCTGACCCAGTCCATAACCACATGAATCCATCCGTTTGTCAGATCCAGTGCACTTGTGAACCACACAACCGGTTCTACGCCTTCCCGCGCCTTAAGAATCTTTATGAAACCAAATCCAAGAAATAAATCCCTCTGCTATATTTAAAAGCCAAACACCAATTTCACAAAGTGCATAAAAACAACCAGATGAGGAATTTTCATAAAAAGATTTGAGAACTAGGAAAAATTGTAATGACCTTATACCAAGATGATTTAGAAGATTATTATTCGGTATCATATACAGATTTCAAAACTTAATTTTACCAATGAAGAGTAAATGTAAAGAATGGAAAAATAGCTTCACCAATTGAGGGCAAATAAGTTCAATTCAAACATAGGATTCTAGAAAAGGTTCTCTTGTGGCTCCCACAGATCCATTGTTGAAGTAGTAGTACAAAGCTAATTGTACAATCCCTAGAATGGTTCCAATTCCATTTGGGACCTGATTTTCATTCAAAAAGAAAATGAGTAACATATAACATACCAACCCATTGGGTTGGATCTACCAAAGCATTGGAAACAGAGTTGGTAATGAAACATAGAGATTTTAATCCAAAAAAAAAATAGGTGTACTTGGATATCCAACTATGGAGAGATTGTGATCTTATATGCTTTACAAAAAAAAAATATTGGGTATGTCTAGATAACATTTCCAAAACTATTGTGATCAAAAGTGGCGGAGCTACACACAATTCAGTGACTACAGAAATTTTGTGGAACACAAAAAATACATCTGTCGTTATATGATTTAATACTTCTTTTTCTGTGATGACCTCATTGAAATAAAAGCCAAATAAATAGAATGGTAGAAATTTTTATAATTTTGACTTTGTTGAAAACTATTTTGTGTAAAAATAATTTGTTTTGGTATTAAGTTCTTGATTGACACCATTGAAAATTATTCCTGGCCGCGCCACTGTTAGTCAATTACAAATTTACAATTATATTATCATTCTCATTTTCTGATTATATTGACGATGTATTTTATTATAGCATTTTTTCACTGTAGATGAGAACATGAGTTGGAGAATAACAGAACTAGATGCTCCATCTCTACCCTTCTCCTTTTCTCTTTCTAAAAAAAAGTACTATAGATGTACAACGAAATCCACAACGAATTGCACAAACGTGCAATACAGTGTTGGATTTTGTGCTGAAAAGTTTGTACACACAAAAAGGTGTGTGCAAGCTTTTCAGCACAAAGTCCAACACTATACTGCACGTTTGTACAATTCGTTGTGCATTTCGTTGTCCAAAAAGGTGTGTGCCAATCTAACCTAGCTAGCATGGTCACTATATATATATATGTATATATTTCTTCATTGGTCCGCCCACTGCATGTACTAATAGTCGTGCTATTACTGTTACATTAAAAAAAAAATTTCATAGATTGATAACAAAACGAGAAGCAAGAATATAAGAATACACAAAATTCAAAGGACGTATAAATAACTTACAGAGATGAATGGATCATGCTTAAACATTCCATAGGCAAAGAATGAGAGACTCATCAAAAAGGTCGATAGCGAGAGAGAGAATGGCATGTACTCCACGCTCTTTGTTTTGATGACCAAATTCTGTCAAAAATACAAAACAATTGTCATAAACAAAGAAATCAACTAGAGAATGTAATGTGAGTAATCAAAAAATAGAGTAGGGGTAAAATGTGTCAATTGTGTACTCACAATAACAAGTAATGGAGAAGCGAACATGGAAATGAGAGAAGCTACGGTCAAATATCCAACAAATAACTGGCGAGTAGGAGGTTCAAATAGTCTTATGCTCGCAAATACTACGATACCAAATACAGCGAATACTGCTACCAATATTCCAGTCATCTTCGCCTCCAAACGCCATCCCTCATAGGCCAATTTAGCGGAAGTTCTTGCAGTAAACAACTTGCACATATACATGCGCACATATCTTATAAATATAGGTGTGTTATTGAATTCTTAAATTTTACGACTATGATTATGACATTTTCAAATTTAAATTTTACGCCTGGTTAGGACAGTTTTTGCTTTAGCGCTTTGGCACATCTAGCTTGTTGTGATGATGACTAAATTGAAATGTGAAATTGTTCTCTCTTTAAATTATGCGAAACTTTAAAATAATTTTTGGCGTGAAATATTTCACCAAATTTGAAAGTTGAAATGTTCATTTTGTCCTTGTTGATTGATGTTAGGGACCATTACACCATTTGGTTCATAGAGTTTGGGAAGGAAAAGAAAAAAAAAATTCTAATATACTATTTCATCGCCTTTTAATTTTTCTCAATTTTATAACTATTAATATTACTATAGACTTTGGGTTTTTTTTTCCCTTCCCTAATATTTTTTTCTTTTCTTTTCTTTTCACAGATCCACAAAACAAGTAAATTATTGATAGAAAATTCTCTTTAAAAAAAAAAGAATTATTGATAGAAACTTAATTGCTACCTTTTTGGCTTTCTCTGCATATGCGATGAAGAGGGTAATGTACATTAGTTGGAAAATGGCCCCAACTGAATTGACTGTGGCAACCAGTATTACTCCAGGAGACATGATCGGGAGAGAACTAATCCTAAATATACGCCTTAACGAGCATTTGTTAGTACATTTTATCCTGTTTTTGTATATTTTTACTTCGTTTTCTAGTTTCTGACAGGTTTTGGAAGGAATCAACTAAACCAGGCTAAACAGGGTGAAAAAGCAGAGCTAAAGAAGCTGAAAAATCCAAGTCGCGCGAGCGACCCGCGCCCGCGAAATCCAGAAATCGCTCGCGCGATCCGCTCGCGCGAGAACCCCAGATTCGCTCGCGCGATCCGCGCGCGCGAAGGTCCAATTGTCGCGCTCGCGCGACCCGCTCGCGCGATATGTGGAAAAATCAATGTTGCGTATTTCAGTGTACTGAAGACTCCTGTGCAAACGAAACTGCAGAATGACGTCCAGATTGTAAATTACATCAGTTTCAGTCCGTTTCGAGTTGTAAAGGCTTTCAAAACTTGTTGTAAATCTATATATACTCTATTTTACTTCAATTAGAGGGTTGGCAATTCTTATACACACATTCTACAACCATACTTCCAGCCATTGAAGGGAGGGAAGCAAGGAGAAGAAGAAGAAGACCAAGGGTTTCCATGGCCTCCTCCATCAACTACTTGCCATCCATCACTTCCATGGACGGCTAGATCATAGATCTAGGGTTTCAATGAAGCCCTAGACGAGTAATAGGGTTTTATTTATGTTTTTATTTTAGTTTTAATATGTATGGATGACAGTCACATGTTTAGAGGATTTTTATAAATAAATCGTACTACTATTGATTAAATCATTGCTTTCAGAATTTATTCTTGTCTTAGATCTATTTTGACTGTGATGTGCTCAACGATCTATTCTTGCTGTGCTTGTTTAGATTGTTTACATGTGATGGTGCTCTATTGATTCGTGCTATCAAGTATCCGAATAGTCCATGCCTAGGTTAGACGGATTAGATCACAACCTTAGTTTAGTGTGAGATAATTCGTGCTACCCGAAGATGGATTATGTTGGTGCTTGAACCATGATTATCTTCTTGTCGAAGGAATTGGGCTTGTAGCTACAATTCCCCATATTCATCCAACGTAGTAAGCTAAAGTACTTCATAAATATTCCTATTATGAAGCTAGTGGTGGATTTGCAATCCTAGGTTCCCTTAAACATTATTTAAAACACTTTTAATTGCTTTCATAGTTTAGATCTAGTTTTATTGTTATTAGTTTAATTAAAATCCAAATCAAATCCGTTTTTCCTAATTAATTAGACTTAGGTTTTAAAATTAAAAGCTGTAGTAATCAATCTCTGTGGGTTCGACCTTTACTTCCACACTGCAAATCTGTTGAAAAGTAAAGAATACTTTTATATCTTGATATTGACAACATCAAGACACAATGGGCAACCCATACCACAGACATACCAAACAGTTCAATAGTGCATATACATAGGGCAATCCTGAGAACTGTTATGTTGATTGGTTTTTTATTATTCTTCTGAATGTTGGTCTGAAAGAACAAAGATAAAATTATATGTTAGTAACTTTTTTTTTACTTTATTTTTTTTTTCTCTCTTTTCCCATTATTTTAAAATGAATGTTTGGACAACTTAAATGGGTGAGACAAATAGCACAAAGGCAAATAAGTTCCCTGCAATCAACAAAATTGACAAATTTGATTATTTGGAAATCCTCAAAAAAATTGCTCAGGAATCTTATGTGAACTGAATCAAATTTTCAAAACTTTGTAGGATCTCCAAACATTTCCTTAAGAATAGATAGAATTTAAGCTCTGATTTTGTCCGATTAGTTTTTCCACGTGATTATTGTTGTAATATTTTAATAAAATAATAATTTACAAAATAATATTTTAATTATTGTGTGAAGTTAATGTATTTAAACATCATTTTATGAAACAGTTCAAATGTTTTGTAACCAACCAGACTTTATGCAACCAAATGGACTTAAGTTTTTGCTAGATTGTTTAAATTCCCTACAGTTACTAGTTGTCAATTATATTTCATAACTTTCGCCGTTTCTTTTGGTTGGTCAGAAGGAGTTAATGTCCTTCTTGAATGAATATATAAATTGGTTCACCTATAAGATATACATATATATATATCATACATATAGCTACAAAAAAAATGATGGATGAGAGATACCCCTTATATATTTTTTATTGTTCTTTCAGCGCTTAAGATTTTTCTACAATGGTTGTTAGGATTTCCTTTACAAAGGAAAAAGCTACACTTAGAAAAGAAGTAGAAATTAAGAGACAAAGTGATACACAAAGAAATGATCTTCTCTTACGAAATTCAGAGAGTTTTCCAAATTTTTTGAGTTACCAAACAACAATATCAGAAAAGATGTTTAGTATACCAGATTTTCTTGGTGCAAAGAAAAATCTGAGACAGAGGAGATTTTGGGCTGTTTTTTCATGGGGACGACGTGGCAAGTACGAACTGATTGCACACTTTGGGCAGAGTCGCGAAATATCTTAAAAAGAGCGAGATCCGCGACTCGGCCCAAGTAGTTTTTTTTAAAGAGGCCATCGATCCAATAATTCCGTTCCCAACCTTTTTTTTTCAGTTTGCTATTGGTCTATGTGCATACACGTACTTGTGTAGTGCTCCTAAACATATACGTGGTTGCTGAACTATATATATGTGTGATTCTGTTTCATGTTGAATGCAATACTTGGTCCCAAGTCAAAATCATTTGTTGCAATGCCAAATAGGCCCTTACATGAATCACTACCAAATTGGTGCAACCAGTTGCATCCACTCACAGTGGTATAGTTTGCCTATTCATCTAAATGCTATGTAATTTGGAACAAAGCTAAACAGCCTCTATGTGTAACAGTGCATGCGTGGTTTCATTTTGGTTTGGTTGAAGAGTCATAGTTCATAATGATAAGACACACCTGTGGATATCGCAAATTTTCTTATCCACAGCTTTTTCTTTTAAAGTTCTTTTAAATTTCGAATTCAAAACAAATGAGTCGCCACTTAATTTTTAAAAGGAAAATTAAGAAACCATTTTAAAGCAACCGATCTTTTGCGAAACCAAAGATTAACTAGGTCTGGGGATTATGGAATGAGAGAGGAAGGAGCCCGTCGGACTAAAACACCCTCTCTCATCCTATCTTGCGATAGGCCTCTACTCAATATCCTTCTAATCGAATTACTAATTTAAACGTGCCCTCAACTAATATATATGTATAGATATACGTTACAAAAAGCATGTCCAAAGGGGTGTAAAATTGCAATTGATAAAATATCATTCAAAAATCACATATTTCAAGTAGCGAGCAACATGATATGCACTAGGGAACAAGAGAACTTACCCGGGATCCAGCAGCGATATTAAACGTGCAATGCATACAAACAAAAGAAAATCCTAAAAAAGAGTCTCTAATCACATATGCATATAAGGCAAGATCCTAATTCTAATGTGTCGCGCATGAGGTTGAAAAATCAATAAAATCAAGAAATTAAAATAAATTAAAGGGGGTCCTAGAGATCATACCTTAATAGCGCTACAAAACAAAAGGTTAGTCCACATGATATACAAGATGTGAAGTTAGAAATAACAATCCTAAATTTCTAGCTTAAATGTATCCAATTAAATCTAAAGCAAACAAGTCCTAATTACAAGCATCAAGCCACATGGATGAATATGTTCATGAACAAGAATAAATTATGAAATAATCAGTGATTTAGATCACTTAAACTTTGAATTCAAGCTTAACTAATCATTATTGAAATATGGTTTGAACCTTGACTAATCATGGAAAGTACATCTAAGCCATTATTCACAAGATTTGATGAAAACTAGTGCAGAATTCTGGAAATTGCTGAGAGCAGATCATAACTTTAAAAAATGAAAAAGCGTGGTTCCCGTGGTTTGATCTTAATGAATTTTGGACAAAAGATGCCTCTGTATGTCTAGTTTTTAACCCAAAAAGGAAATCAAAGTTTCAACGGTTGGATCTCCGGGAATTGGACAAAACCAGATGTAATACCCCGTATTTTATTTTCGCTTTTTAATAATAAAAAAAAAAAATACCATATTTAAAATTTGAGCAGTATAATTTTACCTGTGTGTGTGTATCATAGCGTGAGCTCAACACACACAAGGGTACCTCATGAACATTTGGAATCCACTCAAATAATTTTGTGCAGTGTGTACGTGTGTTTTTGTGGTGGGTGTTTGTGAAGTGGAAGATGTGTTGGAAAGTTTGTGAGTGGAGAATAATGTGGAGTGTGTTTTGTGAGTGGAGGCCAAGCTTTTGTTTCATTATTTATACACTACTTACCTCTCAGTCTCTCCACTGCCTCTTTATTCTCTCTATCCCTCAACTCTCTGATTGTCTCAACAATCTCAAATGCTTTCTCTTAAGGTCATGTTTGGCTAGTTGTTAATAAGAGAAAATAAATGAATCAGAAAATATGTAGAGTTCGGGAATTGCTCAACATCATTTTTAAGGTACGGGGTTGTGTACAATATGCTCTTAAATCTCCGGAGTATTTTCCTTGTCATCCCTATTTGTACTCTCTTTGATTTAAGTTGTCTTTTTATTGAAATCCATGTCTTTTTGGTTAAATAATATTAACATATTATTTTGGTTAATACTATGGAACTAAAGGGTACATGAGCAATGAGCACCTACCAAGATCCAACAGGCCTCAGGGACCGAGGAATGGTGACGGGTGAGGTGAGGTTGGTGTCTCTTATTGCTATGTTACCAAGAGGAACCTGGTATAATGCTCTTGTGGGTGAGCGGGTAAATTGTGTGAACGGGTGGATTGAGTGATTGGTCTATTTTATTGATCCGTTGTGGTTGTTCATTGTACTTTTGAGCCCTTATTATTCCTGTCATATTGTATACTTCCCCGTGTGTTATTTTAGATGCAGGTACCATTGGTAGCAGTCAAATTGGAGTACATTAGAGTACCGTGTGGGTTGGAGTTATTTGGGTCCTAGCCGTGTAAACGAATTAAATTGTAATTTTTGGACACTCAAGTGTAAATATTTTTGTTGTTTTAAAATACACTTGGCTATTTACAATTTTAATGTAAATATTTCTTTTATTTTGGTAATGAAAATCGGGGCGTCTCAAATGGTATCAGAGCCTGTACCCAGCCGGAAATGTAGGACTTAGTTCCACATCGCCTGGGGGAATCAATGAGGGTAGTACTATTTATTTGTACTATTTGGATTTTTGTCTATATAAAAAATTAAAAAAAAAAAAAAAAAATCTTTTGAAATTTCAAGTTGTTTGTCAAAATATTTATACTTTAATTTCGCGGACGAAATTCTTTTAAGGAGGGTAGAGTGTAATACCCCGTATTTTATTTTCGCTTTTTAATAATAAAAAAAAAATATACCATATTTAAAATTTGAGCAGTATAATTTTACCTGTGTGTGTGTATCATAGCGTGAGCTCAACACACACAAGGGTACCTCATGAACATTTGGAATCCACTCAAATAATTTTGTGCAGTGTGTACGTGTGTTTTTGTGGTGGGTGTTTGTGAAGTGGAAGATGTGTTGGAAAGTTTGTGAGTGGAGAATAATGTGGAGTGTGTTTTGTGAGTGGAGGCCAAGCTTTTGTTTCATTATTTATACACTACTTACCTCTCAGTCTCTCCACTGCCTCTTTATTCTCTCTATCCCTCAACTCTCTGATTGTCTCAACAATCTCAAATGCTTTCTCTTAAGGTCATGTTTGGCTAGTTGTTAATAAGAGAAAATAAATGAATCAGAAAATATGTAGAGTTCGGGAATTGCTCAACATCATTTTTAAGGTACGGGGTTGTGTACAATATGCTCTTAAATCTCCGGAGTATTTTCCTTGTCATCCCTATTTGTACTCTCTTTGATTTAAGTTGTCTTTTTATTGAAATCCATGTCTTTTTGGTTAAATAATATTAACATATTATTTTGGTTAATACTATGGAACTAAAGGGTACATGAGCAATGAGCACCTACCAAGATCCAACAGGCCTCAGGGACCGAGGAATGGTGACGGGTGAGGTGAGGTTGGTGTCTCTTATTGCTATGTTACCAAGAGGAACCTGGTATAATGCTCTTGTGGGTGAGCGGGTAAATTGTGTGAACGGGTGGATTGAGTGATTGGTCTATTTTATTGATCCGTTGTGGTTGTTCATTGTACTTTTGAGCCCTTATTATTCCTGTCATATTGTATACTTCCCCGTGTGTTATTTTAGATGCAGGTACCATTGGTAGCAGTCAAATTGGAGTACATTAGAGTACCGTGTGGGTTGGAGTTATTTGGGTCCTAGCCGTGTAAACGAATTAAATTGTAATTTTTGGACACTCAAGTGTAAATATTTTTGTTGTTTTAAAATACACTTGGCTATTTACAATTTTAATGTAAATATTTCTTTTATTTTGGTAATGAAAATCGGGGCGTCACACCAGACATCACTCAGCATTCTACAACCTTCTGTCCAGAGTTCTTGCACGATTTTCTACAAATAGCAAATAAATCAAAAATGCTTTGTTCTTTTTAGGGTGACTTCCTAACACATTAATCTACTTAGAAAACATTATTTTGGGTCACAAACACTTTATTAAAGCATTGGTTTACTTATTTCAAAAGAGTGTTACTATGCTGAAACTCTGGACAGATTGTAGTGACCTTACAAAACTTATAACCAAACCACTTTAGACGTGAAACCACCTTGAAGCAAAAATTACAGTGGTAGAACATTGTGTTATTGACACTTTCCCGTTGGTTTTACTTGTTTTTGACGGTTAGATTTCGAACTAAAAATCTTTGATCAAAAATAGTTTGTGAACTCACTGTTTTCATTTGTCAAGTTCAACTTTTATTTGTTAACCCCAACTATTGAACCATGAAGTTGGACTTAAACTAAGCCATCTTCTCCTACCATTTGATGGTCATTGGAGACTAAAGACCTTTATATTTATAGATTTCAAGTGAAGTATGAATGGACTTCATGAAATCTCAAGATAAGGAATCTAAACCATTGGGATGGGCTTAGACTCAAAACCACTTTCTCCTACCATTTGATGGTCATTGGAGATGAAGATATGACTATACTCATGAGTTTCAAAGGAATATGGAAAGGATTCCATGAAATATCAAGTTAGGGGACCCAAGTCATAAGTATGGACTTGAATCCATTTATTTGCTATATAATGAAGTGATGATCAAACTTTGATTCCCATGTGAAGCACAAGCTTACATGGGATTCAAAAGATCATGTTTAAGAGATTTCAAGAGAGATATTGAGAATCTCTAAGAGTCTCAAGAAGGAAGTATGATCAACAAAAGAAATGGAGCAAAGAAAATAAAAAGGTTTGAGGTTTAAAGATTCAAGAAAAGGAAGAATGTAAATAGACAACTTATGGTTAGAGGATCACCTCCAAACTATCCTCAAAGTTTCTCTCCTTTGAAGATCTTCCAAACTCTTCTTCAAGCTTTCCCAAACTCTCTCTTGTCTTTCAAAAAATATGTTAGTATAGTGGTGGTTATCTCTCATGTATTGTGTTGTATATCTCCCCTCTCCTCAAGGAAGATCCTCCCTCTTTTATAGACAAAATTACCAAGTATTTTTAGTGAATTCGGAGTAAAAGACAGGTGTAAATGTCTCATTTGGTGGTACAATACGTACTTCCTGAAATTAGACAGACTGCTGCCCAGGGCGGTAGTCAAAAGTAATCTGCGGCAGTCCGTGGGTGCCGCCGCGGCACTTCATGACTGCCGCTGCGGCATTCAATGACTGCCGCACGGCACTCAGTAAGTGCCACGCCAAATTATTGATTGCCGCGTTTTAGTCAGCCTTACTTTATCAGTTTTTTTGTTTTTACCCGCATATACATACGTATTGTACCACAAAATACGGACTGTTAAAGCAAACGGCAGTCAGAAATTGTCAGCGGCACTCAGTAAATGCCGGGCCGGCACTCACTGGATGCCGTTCGGCACTCACTGAGTACCGCGGAATACTGCCGTGTGCCGTTTTCTGTTGAACTTCCCTTTTTAGGTCTTTTCTTTCTTCCCTTTTTCTTAAAGAAACTTATTTTTTGAAGATCATTTCCAAAAATGGTGTTTTATACATGAATTCTCTCAAATACCTGGTATTTTCTTCTTTCTGTGAAATTTTATCGCGTTTGGAGAACTTTCTGAAGAACTTGGAATACTTCGAATCTTTTCGGTCCTTATCATCATTGGACGTGGAGGTGACGCTCTCCTAAATTCGACGGTCGGTCAAAATTGGGGTGTCTACAGTTTGCCCCTCTTTGACAGAATTTGTGGGGCAATGCGTCCCACAAGTGAATGTCAAAGCATGTGTGAAGACAACCTTTGACCAGACTGTCGAATTTAGGTAAAACAAAACGCGTTGCAAAAACGGCTTTATGTTGATCGTGCTCAACGGTGAGCTGCCTACGTATCCATTCAGGAATCAGACCAAGACGTAGTTCGGGCAGGAGCCAAGCATACACAAGCACAAGTAACCATACGGATGAATGCACCTATCTTATCGTGATGCAAGTGCTATGCAATGGTATTTTTCGAATTGACCTGGTCATACAAGCGCCATGCTCATCATGTCTTCCCCACGTACGACGCATTTTACGTGACGTGTTAGTCAGGGAAGATCAC
This sequence comes from Hydrangea macrophylla, assembly GCA_033977485.1. Taxonomy (NCBI): domain Eukaryota; kingdom Viridiplantae; phylum Streptophyta; class Magnoliopsida; order Cornales; family Hydrangeaceae; genus Hydrangea; species Hydrangea macrophylla. Next base: position 55,547,689 of record CM066988.1, on the reverse strand, counting down.
CTAATTCTTGACCAATGCAAAATCTGTTACAGGGGTCACGAAGATGCTTTTGATTTGATTTCGAGGGTTAATGCAAATTCGTTGCGAGGACCGAGAATATAAATCCGTTACATTCTCAAAACAAAGGATCGACGTAAATCTGTTATATTCTCAGAACGAGGGTTAACGCAAATTTGTTGCGAGAACCGAGAATGTAAACATGTTACATTCCGAAGGATCAATGTAAATATGTTACGAGGATCGAGAATACAAATCTGTTATATTCCCAAAATGAGGGTTAACGCAAATATGTTGCGAGAACCGAGAGTGCAAATCTGTTACATTCTTAAGGATCAACGTAAATATGTTACGAGGATCGAGAATACAAATCCGTTATAATCCCAAAATCAGGGTTAACGTAAATTTGTTGCGAAAACCGAGAGTGCAAATCTGTTACAATCTTAAGGATCAACGTAAATATGTTACGAAGATCGAGAATACAAATCCGTTATATTCCCAAAATGAGGGTTAACGTAAATTTGTTGCAAAAATTGAGAGTGCAAATCTGTTACAATCTCAAGGATCAACGTAAATATGTTACGAAGATCGAGAATACAAATCTGTTATATTCCCAAAATGAGGGATCGACGTAAATTTGTTACGCGGATCGAGAATATAAATCTGTTATATTCTCAAAACGAGGGTTGACGCAAATTTGTTGCGAAAACCGAGAATGTAAATATGTTACACTCCCAACCAGAGGATCGACGTAAATTTGTTACGAAGACCGAGAATGTAAATTTGTTATATTCTCAAAACGAGGCTTTACACAAATTTGCTGCGAAAACCGAGAATGTAAATATGTTACACTCCCAATCAGAGGATCGACGCAAATTTGTTACGAAGACCGAGAATATAAATTTGTTATATTCTCAAAACGAGGGTTGACGCAAATTTGTTTCGAAAACCGAGAATGTAAATATGTTACACTCCCAACCAGAGGATCGACGTAAATTTGTTACGAAGACCGAAAAAATAAATTTGTTATATTCTGAAAACGAGGGTTAACGCAAATTTGTTGCGAAAACCAAGAATGTAAATATGTTACACTCCCAACTAGAGGATCGACGTAAATTTGTTGCGAAGGCCGAGAATATAAATTTGTTATATTCTCAAAACGAGGGTTCGAGCAAATTTGTTGCGAAAACCGAGAATGTAAATATGTTACACTCCCAACCAGAGGATCCACGTAAATTTATTACGAAGACCGAGAATATAAATTTGTTATATTCTCCAAACGAGGGTTGATGCAAATTTGTTGCGAAAACCGAGAATGTAAATATGTTACACTCCCAACCAGAGGATCGACGTAAATTTGTTACGAAGACCGAGAATGTAGATATGTTACACTCCCAACCAGAGGATCGACTTAAATTTGTTGCGAAGGCTGAGAATATAAATTTGTTATATTCTCAAAACGAGGGTTGACGCAAATTTCTTGCGAAAAACGAGAATGTAAATATGTTACACTCCCAACTAGAGGATCGACGTAAATTTGTTACGAAGACCGAGAATATAAATTTGTTATATTCTCAAAACGAGGGTTGACGCAAATTTGTTGCGAGAACCGAGAATGTAAATATGTTACACTCCGAACCAAAGGATCGACGTAAATTTGTTACGAAGACCGAGAATATAAATTTGTTATATTCTCAAAACGAGGGTTGACGCAAATTTGTTGCGAAAACCGAGAATGTAAATATGTTACACTCCCAACCAGAGGATCGACGTAAATTTGTTACGAAGACCGAGAATATAAATTTGTTATATTCTCAAAACGAGGGTTGACGCAAATTTGTTGCGAAAACTGAGAATGTAAATATGTTACACTCCCAACCAGACGATCGACGTAAATTTGTTGCGAAGGCCGAGAATATAAATTTGTTATATTCTCAAAACGAGGGTTGACGCAAATTTGTTGCGAAAACCGAGAATATAAATATGTTGCACTCCCAACCAGACGATCGACGTAAATTTCTTACGAAGACCGAGAATATAAATTTGTTATATTCTCAAAACGAGGGTTGACGCAAATTTATTGCGAAAACCGAGAATGTAAATATGTACACTCCCAACCAGAGGATTGACGTAAATTTGTTACGAAGACCGAGAATGTAAATATGTTACACTCCCAACCAGAGGATCAACGTAAATTTATTACGAAGACCGAGAATATAAATTTGTTATATTCTCAAAACGAGGATTGACGCAAATTTGTTGCAAAAACCGAGAATGTAAATATGTTACACTCCCAACCAGAGGATCGACGTAAATTTGTTACGAAGACCGAGAATATAAATTTGTTATATTCTCAAAACGAGGGTTGACGCAAATTTGTTGCGAATACCGAGAATGTAAATATGTTACACTCCCAACCAGAGGATCGACGTAAATTTGTTACAAAGACCGAGAATATAAATTTGTTATATCCTTAAAACGAGGGTTGTCGAAAATTTGTTGCGAAAACCGAGAATGTAAATATGTTACATTCCCAACCAGAGGATCGACGTAAATTTATTATGAAGACCGAGAATATAAATTTGTTATATTCTCAAAACGAGGGTTGACGCAAATTTGTTGCAAAAACCGAGAATGTAAATATGTTACACTCTAAACCAGAGGATCGACGTAAATTTGTTACGAAGACCGAGAATATAAATTTGTTATATTCTCAAAACGAGGGTTGACGCAAATTTGTTGCGAAAACCGAGAATATAAATATGTTGCACTCCCAACCAGAGGATCGACGTAAATTTGTTATATTCTCGAAACGAGGGTTGACGCAAATTTGTTGCGAAAACCGAGAATGTAAATATGTTACACTCCCAACCAGAGGATCGACGTAAATTAGTTACGAGGATCGCCATTGAGACCTTATACAAAGTTGCCATTGAGGACTAACACCGATAATGCTGCCATGGAGGACTAATGCAAGGAGAAGCTGCCATTGAGGACTAACGCTTATGAAGAAAAGCTGCCATTGAGGACTAATGCAAGGAGAAGCTGCCATTAAGGACTAACGCTTATGAAGAGAAGCTGCCATTGAGGACTAATGCTTATGAAGAGAAGATGCCTTTGAGGACTAATGCTTATTCTGGAGTCTTCTTATGCTCAGAGAACCAAATTTAGATATTCGGAGTTACTTCGGACTTAAAGAATTGATTTCACAAAATATCGAGAGTCCACAAACTCAGAGAGTTGAATTTACAAATCTTTGGGGAGTTTTTTAGACTCGAGAATTTTGAACGGAGCTGATAGAAAGAATGATTTTCTGCATTTACGGACCTTTGGAAGAAACATATCGGTTCTGTCAAAAGAGGGAAGTCACCTTTGCCCCTAGTCTTGGACTCCTCTTATATTGCCATTTTAGCACCATAATGTGATAGTGTTCGAAACTTCTGCTTGTATTGCCCTTGGGATGCTCATGAAGACTTTTCAAATCTTTATTCATCATCTTAAACCCACACATTTGAGACCATTTATTGACTCATCAAAGGAGGACAGACCTGACAAAGCTAGTTACTCAAGATGACTGACTCAAACTCTACATTTATTATGAATGAATGTGCTTTCATCGTGAATAATTTATCATCTCACCTTTCATTTATTCATCATCTAACAATGGCAGTGCTTTGCTGATAAATCTAAGCTTTGAAAACTTCTCCTTTTTGATTTAGCGAATTATTTGCCCATCTAGAATGTGCTTCAAATTAGCGCTTTAGCTTATAGAATGAAAGGCACTCTATTTCAATCCTTTCAAAACAAACTCAATTACTTGAGAACTTGCCTCTGGCATAGAGGGTTTTTTGGCAGACAAAGTTTGCCCCTAGTCTTAAGGGCAAATAGACTCATCCAAGGGTTTTGAGAACATGATGGTACAGGATGCCTTTAGTCCATTTACTCCCAACCTAGAGGTAATCATCATGAATATGGTGGGCTAAAGCTGGAAACCCAATGCTGATGGGCAAACTTTGTTTGCCCCTGGTTTGGCAATAGATATATGGCTCCAGGCAAACACAAGTTTGCCCCTAGTCTAAAGGAAGGAAACCAAAGGTTCAAAGGGTGATGCTTTTGGTTTAGGAATGGTTATAGACCGAGAACCTTGGAAGGTTCGCCTACTTATCCCCATCAGGTCCAAAGTAGTTCGGGCAAGGCCTGAATGAAAGATAGCATGAGATGATGGGGTGATGACCGAACCGAGTAGGTTGTCTACGTATCCCCAAGTGGGAATCAGGTCAAAACGTAGTTCATCGATTCTGGAGGTCCTGAAAGAATAAGGCTTCAAGAATTGGTGGGCTTTTCGAGCCATGTTGCCATTTAGGTTTAGGGAGTGCATATCACTTGTGGTAGCCCTTGTGTAGCATGATGAACTACTTTTTCCTTTATTCTCTATTTTCTTCTTCTTCTTTTTTTCTTCTTTTCTTTTCTTTTCTTTTCTTCATTTTCATTTAACGATTGATTTATTAACCTTTTCACTAGCCAGTTAATCTCTACAACTCTCATCACGCTTTATTCAGACTCTATCATATTCACAAAGTAATATCAGCCCTTCAAAGATATCTCTGCATTATTTTGGGCCCACTTAGCGTTTGAGCTTGAAGTTGATAAGTTTCACTTTTCATTTTTAATTTCTTTTCTTTGTTTAGAACAACACAAAGCCTTGAGATAGTTCATATGCCAGTGATCTACTTTGAAGTGCTCAAGAATTCACAATCTTATCTATTCTCTGCCTTTTCTTTTCTCTGCCTTTTCTCTACCTTACCTTCTCTTATCCTTCCCATGATTTTGACTGGCTAGGATTAGGATTTTTAAAATCAACACGCATCTTATTTGTGCTCTAACTTTTGCCTAGGCGCCCTTTTGGGTTTTCATCCTAGCGAGCTCCATTTTCTTTTTCTTTTTCTTTTTCTTTTCTTTTTTTTTTTTTGGAAGAAGAAGTTCATTTAAAATGTCTGGCTACCATCAAGGACCAAGTTTATGGTTTTAGACTGGTTGGGCTCATCTTTTAGGCTTAGTATTTAAGAAAAGGGGATGGTGAGCAAGCTTCAAGTTTCAAGTTCATCTTTTCAAGATTGAGTAAGAGCATCTTAAAATTCTTAAAGTAAAGCTAATCAATTCTCTAGTCCTCATTGGATTTGGCACAGAACTTGCTTTGATCATTTGGGGATCCTTTTCAATGCAAAGATTTATTAACAAAGTATTTCTCACGCTCATTTGAAAAAGTGATTTGATTTTCATTTTTTTTCTTTCTTGGCTTAATGATCCATACATTCACGACTTGGCACACTGAATCAAACAGAATGAGATTTTATTCAACTAGTAGGGAAAAGGATTACATCACTTGACTTGATAAAAAGAAAGATTTGGAGAATAAACTCGACAACCGACTGACTCAAAGACTCGACTGGACTTGACACTTCACTCCTACTTGACATGACTCGATTGCCAAACTAGACTTAACTTGGTCTCAACTAGAGTGTCACAGACGATTTTCAATTAATTAGATTTTCAAGAGCATCCACATTTGCTTTAGCAGCAGGAGTTCCAAACACAATCACTTCACTATCATCATTTGAACCACCAGGTCCGTCTTCCCCCAACAGTATGTGTGCAGAAATATTATCCACGTCCATGGCTCAATTTTTAGCGGGAGAGTATTCATCTGACTCATACCAAGTAATACCTTTTCCACATTCGTTGATTGGGCCAGGGCCAGTTGGTTGTTGAGCACTCATGGATGCAACAAACCCCTTGAGAGTTCTTAGTGATGGCTGGGATTGAGAGGTCAGAGACTGAAGGGCTTGTAAGTCAAGATCGTTATGCAAAAAGGTCACTCGGTGGATTTGGCAGAGGAGTGATGATTTTCTGATCAATGAGATCCTGGATCTCATGGCGGAGTCTTGAGCAAGAATTGGTATTGTGGCCTTGAGTCTGGTGATAGGCGCAGTACAAGGATAGGTCATATTTGCAAGGTAAGGGATTTGATGGTGGCCTTGGATTCAGGGGATTGAGGTGACCACTCTTGATGAGGTGACCAAGGGCCATGGATAATGTCATGCCAAGGTTGGTGAATATTCTTGACCTGCCGGCTCGGCTTAATTTCAGATTCGACCTTGAACTTGAGTTGCCTTTTGGGTTGAGATGTGGGCTTGGAATAAGTCTTTGGTTTGTTGGGATTGGGCATGGATATGGGCTTCGGTGATTGGTTGGGCTTGGATGTGGATTTTGGTGCTTGGCCGGGTGATCCATTATTCCCTTCTCCAATTTATTCATCACTACCTCATTCAAACCCACTTGCTTTTTGAGTAACTGATAGAGCTCAAACGTTACCCTCTCCAATTGATTCACCCTTAAGTTCTGTTGCTCAATAGTGGCTTGCAGCTTGTTCACTTTCTCTTCCAAATCTCTTAAGGCCATTGGCGAATCAATCTCAAGATGATGGTCCATGTTCTCCTAAAATCAAGAAGACGAACCCAAGAGGTTAGAAGTGTCCTCACTAGGGGATCTGGTTGTTCCACTTTTTCTATAGATTCATGACATGAAAAGGTCCGCATGCAGAATCGATTTTCAGGAGGCAAGGAATTTCGAGGAATTATTTTGATCTTAATTGGAAGGAAGATGTTGTGGGTTTGTATGCTACATGTATGCAATGATATTGGTTAATGTGACAAACATGTTCATGCTTTGATGGTTTGATGCAACTGAATGCATGCACCGCACATATGGCACACGGATGAAATGCACGTGTGTGTGTGTGTGTGTGTGTGTGTGTGTGTGTGTGTGTGTGTGTGTGCCTACTGTATATGCAAAAGAAAGGAAAATTCTAATCCTAACACATAAACACATAAGCACATAAATCCTCACCCATGTCAAGTGTGCTAATTTTTCCTTTCATTGTGATCCTCTTTACCCTCTCAAAGGTTGGATATTTCAACAGTTTTGAAAAAAGCATTTCTTTAAATGATGAGATTTTTCAAAAACAATTCTCAAGGATTTTGAATTTTTTTATTTAAAAATGAGGATGTGAAAATGTTTCTCGATAACGATGATTGGATTGAAATTTTGCTTTAAAATTCATTTGAAGAGCATTTCTTCTAAAAACAATTTCCAAAATTTTTTGGAAAATATACCTTAACAGAGGTCAGTTTAGAGCTTTAGTCAAGAAGCGAACTCCAAAGATTTTTCGAAAAGCGATTGAAAACTTTGGAATAAAGATGGCAGAAATCCGTTTGCTTTCAAAGATGGATTTAAAATTCTCCGGGTAGAAGGATCACATAATTGGATTATCACCGTACTTTCCATGAGTTTGGATACATACAAGGTCAATGATGCTTAGCTAAACATGATGTAAGAAGTATAATATTATAATCAGGGTTCGGCATGTTCTCCAAATGTTGTGGATCATGAGGAGAAATTGCTAAAAGGTGATTAAAAGATTATACATCTTTCATCAAGCAAGTATCGTCATCATCTCAAGTAATCCCTTCCAGGCATACAAAACTTCCTAGCACATAACCCTAATCAAGAATTGATCTCCTAAGATTGAAAGGTTCTATGGAAGCTACTATGCAAAAGCTGGGCTTTGGTCAAATAAGGGACCCTTGACACACACCCGATAGGATGCTTCATATACCAAATCATGGTACAAGATCAAGGGTGATCACACAGTCCCATGATGACTTGACCGACCGGGTTGCCCCGAGCCTCCAAGGTCATAGTTCCGTGCAATCGACTGGCTGGACATGCAAGTGAAATGCAACAGGCATACAAAGATTAATTAATTTGATTCAAATGATATTTTTCAAGTCTAACCCTCAAGTGAACCCAAAATCAAAAATTCTGGTCTGCGAAACCAGAGATTCTGGGTTCGATCCCCAGCAGAGCTGCCAGATTGTGGATATCGCAATTTTTCCAACCCACAACTTTTTCTTTTAAAGTTCTTTTAAATTTCGAATTCAAAACAAATGAGTCGCCACTTAATTTTTAAAAGGAAATTAAGAAACCATTTTAAAGCAACCGATCTTTTACGAAACCAAAGATTAATTAGGTCCGGGGATTATGGAATGAGAGAGGAAGGAGCCCGTCGGACTAAAACACTCTCTCTCATCCTATCTTGCGATAGGCCTCTACTCAATATCCTTCTAATCAAATTATTAATTTAAACGTGCCCTCAACTAATATATATGTATAGATATACGTTACAAAAAGCATGTCCAAAGGGGTGTAAAATTGCAATTGATAAAATATCATTCAAAAATCACATATTTCAAGTAGCGAGCAACATGATATGCACTAGGGAACAAGAGAACATACCCGGGATCCAGTAGCGATATTAAACGTGCAATGCATACAAACAAAAGAAAATCCTAAAAAAGAGTCTCTAATCACATATACATATAAGGCAAGATCCTAATTCTAATGTGTCGCGCATGAGGTTGAAAAATCAATAAAATCAAGAAATTAAAATAAATTAAAGAGGGTCCTAGAGATCATACCTTAATAGCGCTACAAAACAAAAGGTTAGTCCACATGATATACAAGATGTGAAGTTAGAAATAACAATCCTAAATTTCTAGCTTAAATCTATCAAATTAAATCTAAAGCAAACAAGTCCTAATTACAAGCATCAAGCCACATGGATGAATATGTTCATGAACAAGAATAAATTATGAAATAATCAGTGATTTAGATCACTTAAACTTTGAATTCAAGCTTAACTAATCATTATTGAAATATGGTTTGAACCTTGACTAATCATTGAAAGTACATCTAAGCCATTATTCACAAGATTTGATGAAAACTAGTGCAGAATTCTGGAAATTGCTGAGAGCAGATCATAACTTTAAAAAAATGAAAAAGCGTGGTTCCCGTGGTTTGATCTTGATGAATTTTGTACACAAGATGCCTCTATGTGTCTAGTTTTTAACCCAAAAAAGAAATCAAAGTTTCAACCGTTGGATCTCCGGGAATTGGACAAAACCAGACATCACTCAGCATTCTACAACCTTCTGTCTAGAGTTCTTGCACGATTTTCTACAAATAGCAAAAAAATCAGAAATGCTTTGTTCTTTTTAGGGTGACTTCCTAACACATTAATCTACTTAGAAAAAATTATTTTGGGTCACAAACACTTTATTAAAGCATTGGTTTACTTATTTCAAAAGAGTGTTACTATGCTGAAACTCTGGACAGATTGTAGTGACCTTACAAAACTCATAACCAAACCACTTTAGACGTGAAACCACCTTGAAGCAAAAATTACAGTGGTAGAACATTGTGTTATTGACACTTTACCGTTGGTTTCACTTGATTCTGACGATTAGATTTTGAACTAAAAATCTTTGATCAAAAATAGTTTGTGAACTCACTGTTTTCATTTGTCAAGTTCAACTTTTATTTGTTAACCCCAACTATTGAACCATGAAGTTGGACTTAAACTAAGCCATCTTCTCCTACCATTTGATGGTCATTGGAGACTAAAGACCTTTATATTTAAAGATTTCAAGTGAAGTATGAATGAACTTCATGAAATCTTAAGATAAGGAATCTAAACCATGGGGATGGGCTTAGACTCAAAACCACTTTCTCCTACCATTTGATGGTCATTGGAGATGAAGACATGACTATACTCATGAGTTTCAAAGGAATATAGAAAGGATTCCATGAAATATCAAGTTAGGGGACCCAAGTCATAAGTATGGACATGGATCCATTTATTTGCTATAAAATGAAGTGATGATCAAACTTCGATTCCCATGTGAAGCACAAGCTTACATGGGATTCAAAAGATCATGTTCAAGAGATTTCAAGAGAGATATTGAGAATCTCTAAGAGTCTCAAGAAGGAAGTATGATCAACAAAAGAAATGGAGCAAAAAAAATAAAAAGGTTTGAGGATTAAGGATTCAAGAAAAGGAAGAATGTAAATAGACAACTTATGGTTAGAGGATCACCTCCAAACTATCCTCAAAGTTTCTCCTTTGAAGATCTTCCAAACTCTTCTTCAAGCTTTCCCAAACTCTCACTTGTCTTTCAAAAAATATGTTAGTGTAGTGGTGGTTATCTCTCATGTATTGTGTTGTATATCTCCCCTCTCCTCAAGGAAGATCCTCCCTCTTTTATAGACAAAATTACCAAGTATTTTCAGTGAATTTGGAGTAAAAGACAGGTGTAAATGTCTCATTTGGTGGTACAATACGTACTTCCTTAAATTAGACAGACTGTTGCCCAGGGCAGCAGTCAAAAGTAATCTGCGGCAGTCCGTGGGTGCCGCAGCGGCACTTCATGATTGCCACTGCGGCATTCAATGACTGCCGCGCGGCACTCAGTAAGTACCGTGCCAAATTATTGATTGCCACGTTTTAGTCAGCCTTACTTTATCAGTTTTTTTTGTTTTTACCCGCATACACATACGTATTGTACCACAAAATACGGACTGTTAAAGCAAACGGCAGTCAGAAATTGTCGGCGGCACTCAGTAAATGCCGGGCCGACACTCACTGGATGCCGTTCGGCACTCACTGAGTGCCGCTCGGCACTCATTGAGTGCCGCAGAATACTGCCGTGTGCCGTTTTCTGTTGAACTTCCCTTTTTAGGTCTTTTCTTTCTTCTCTTTTTCTTAAAGAAACTTATTTTTTGAAGATCTTTTCCAAAAATGGTGTTTTATACCTTAATTCTCTCAAATACCTGGTATTTTCTTCTTTCTGTGAAATTTTATCGCGTTTGGAGAATTTTCTGAAGAGCTTGGAATACTTCGAATCTTTTCGGTCCTTATCATCATTGGACGTGGAGGTAACGCTCTCCTAAATTCGAAGGTCGGTCAAAATTGGGGTATCTACAACACCTCTTCCCCATTACAGTGATACACGTGTATGTATTATATCTACAATTGATACTTACATGCCTTATATATTTAGTCCACTTTTATTTAATGTTCTAACAATTGTAAGACGAGTTCTTCTGCTACGAATTCCTAGACCATTATCTTAGTTCCCCGATCATAACAGGCTCTTATTTTAAAATTTTAAGATCTTCACTTTTAGCCTAGTGTAGACACCCCGATTTTGACCAAACATCAAATCTAGGGATTGGTTACCTCTCAAAGACCGATGATGACGATGACTGTGACGTTCGAAGATTTTCCAGGAAATTCAAAATCTTCAAAGTTGTTCTTCAAGTTAAATTGCAAAATTGAAAATAAAAAAAGAGAGGGAAAGACAGAATTTGGGTATTCGGGGGAAACTCGCACGGTGAAGAGCGTATGAGAAACCCAGTCTGGGAATTTGTTTTAAAAAAAAAAAAGAAAGATAAATTTTTTTTTTTTTTTTGAAAAGAAATAGAAGGATAAAATAAAAAAGGGGTTTAAGAAGAAAGAAGAGAAAATAAAAGAAACATAGTATATTAAAGAATATACCATGCACATGGGTGCATACCACCCACATGGGTGCATTTTAGTGCAAATATATATAGATATATAGAGTTAACTATAAAAAAAATTAAGTTTTGATTAAGATTCCTCTTGAAAATTAAAAAGGAGAACAAATTCAGTTAGCCCCGGCACGCGGAAAACCCGGCGGCACTCACTGAGTGCCGCGGCGGCACTCACGGGTTGCCGCCCGGCATTCAGTGAGTGTCGCCCGACACTCAGCAAATGCCGCCGGAAGCCGTCGTTTGCCGCGGGCTGTAACAGACTGCTTTTCTCACATGTTCTAGAAGAAAACTTTGCACATGGGTTCCCACCCGAATTTACCCATTTAACCTTGAATTGGTAGTCTATATAAACAGACCTTCATCTTCATTTTGAGGGACTCCCACATATACTTGAATCAAGAGAGAGAAATATAAGAGTTTTATACATTAGAGAGAGAAGAGAAGAGAAAAGGAATTTCTTGAAGAAGTTGAAGAAGTTGAAGATTCTTGGAAGAACTTCACAAGAGATAAAAGAAACCTTTGAGGTCTTAGAGGTAACCTCTCAATCACTTGGTAGAATTAGGCAATTCAATCACAAATTCATAGTTTTAGGATCTTTACACATTTTCAAAACCTCTCTTCCTACCTCATTTTATCACACACCACCAAGAATTTGTGATTGAATCTCATGATAATTCACTAATTTGGGTCTAAAATAAGCTTTGGATTTAAATGAATGTTTGGTTGCAAGGAGTTTGTCCTCTTGATTTTTTTAAAGTGAACTTTTCCTTTGAAGATTCATACATTTTCATGTATATTTTCCATTGAGTCTTTCTTTTTATTCGATTGATCCTTTTGATCTCCTATGATCTTATGATCCATATGGAGATTAAAATGAATCATAGTCATAATCTACACATAATGAGTGAGATTCAAGTCTTAACCCATGACTTGGATCCCATTATTAAGAATCTTATGGAATTCTTACTATATTCCATAGAGGTTTATGTAGATGAGGATTTCATTTAGTCTCCAAGATCCATTAATTTGGTATGAGAATTAATTAGATGATTCCATATTCTTCATTGATCATATATTTGAGAGAGGAATTGGAGGTAGATTTTCATAGTCTAAATTTAAAATAAATAGGACCTTAGAATTTTCTTGCTAGATCTCCAATTATGAGATCCATGGTGGGAATTCATCAAGGTTAAATCTAAGGATTTCTTCCTACTTCATTAATTTGTCCCAAGAATCATAATCATAGTTGGTTTTAGTCCTTTCTAGGATCATGGGTCAAGTTGGTTCTAAAATATGAACATTAATTCCACAACGGTGCAGTGAATCCATAAACCAATTGTGATCCAAGATTTTTATAAAATCATGGTTCATTGGAAATTGGATGAGACCAATCGGAGGATGTTCATAACTCATTTAAGTACCTTTGTGATTTTTGTTTTAATGAATCTCCATGTATGAGATGGTTTGGTCATGTGGTTTCAAGATAAACAACTCTCTATCCATAATTTCAAAACAGTAAACCCGTTTTAAAATTGATAGATCAGAACCCTAACCACGTTTTCTTGACCTCAAATAATTTTTTCTAAGTAGTCCAATGTGTTAGAAAGATACCCTAAAAAGATCTAAGTGTTTCCCATTTTTTTACTATTTTTATAAAATCGTACAAGATCTCTGGACAGAGAGTTGCAGATTCCTGAGTGATGTCTAGTATTTTCCTTATTCCAGGAGATCTAACCGTTCAAACCTTGATTTTCTTTTTGGGATAGAAACTAGACTCACAAAATCATATCATATCCAAAAATCATTAAGATCCAACTGTTGGAACTATGGTTTTTCTACCTTTTAAAATCTGATTTGCTCTTTGTAATTCACAAAAAACTGCTCCTATTTTCATCTAATCTTATTGATTTCAACCTAAATGGCTTCCTAATGCCTCGGGACCTAAACCATGTTTTTTGAATAATGATAATTTAGCTTAAATCTAGAGGCTAAGTGATCCAAATTAGTGAATAAATTCATATCTCATTCTTGCTCATATTCATTCATTCATTCATGTATATTGATGCTTATGATTAGAACTAGTTCTTGGATAAAGTTGCACTTAGTTGAACCTAATTGAACATAATCATGGATTCCTTATGAGCATGTTGGGATTATATCACCCCTATATGGACATTACATTGGCTCCTAGTTGAGACTTGTATATCTATAGAAGTGCTATGGCTCCAACTAATCAAAAGGAATTCATTGTTTTATCAATTCTTCATTTACTTGATTGATCTAAGCTAAATGTTTAGGATTGATTATTTGATGTCATATTATTATGTAAAGCATGTGAACTAATCTTTGTTTTGTAGCGCTTTTGAGGTACAATTTCTCAACCCTTCTCTAGTTTATTTTGCTTATTGATTTTATTGATTTTCGACTCCATGTGCGACACCTTAGCTTAGGTTTTGCCTTATGTGTATATATGTGATTAGAGACATTTTCTTAGGATTTCTATTTTGTATGCATTGCACGTTTCTATATTCGCGGCTGGATCCCGGGTAAGTTTCCTTCTTCTATATTTGCACATCACATTGCTTACTACTTGAAATACGTGGCTTATGAATGATATTTTGTCGTTAACAATTTTGCACCATTTTCAACATGCTTGTGTAATGTATTATTTATATATATGTATTAGTTGAGGGTATGCTTAGATTAATAATTTGATTAAAAATGAATGTTGAGTAGAGGCCTATCGCGAAATAGGATGAAAGGGGGTGTTTTAGTCCGCCGGGCTCCTTCCCCTTTCATTCCATAATCCCCGGACCTAGTTTATCTTTGGTTTTGCAAAAGATCAGTTTGCTTTTAAAATGGTTTCTTAATTTTCCCTTTTAAAAATTAAGTGGCGACTCGTATTTGAATTTGAATTTGAAAATGTTTTAAATGTGGGGTCCAAATGCCGGTATCCACAATCTGGCGACTCTGCTGGGGATCGAACCCAAAATCTCTGGTTTCGCAGACCAGGATTTATGATTTTGGGTTCACTCGAGGATTAGACTTGAAAGCATCCTTTTAATCAAATTAATTAATTTTTTGTGTGCCCGTAGCATTGCACTTGCATGTTTAGCCAGTCGATTGCACGGAACTATGACCTTGGAGGCTCGGGGCAACCCAGTCGGTCAAGCCATCATGGGGCCGTGTGATCACCCTTGATCTCGTACCATGTGTTGGTATATGAAGCATCCTATCGGGTGTGTGTCCAGGGTCCCTTATTTGACAAAAACCCGGCCTTTGCATGGTAGCTTCCATAGAACCTTTCAAAGTTAGGAAATCAATTCTTGATTAGGATTATGTGCTAGGGAGTTTTGTATGCCCGAAAAGGATTACTTGAGATGATGACGATGCTTACTTGATGAAAGACGTGTAACCCCTTAATCATTTTTGGGGCAATCCCTCTTCATGTCTTATGACATTTGAGAATATGCCAAACCATGATTATAAGATTACACTTCTTATATCTTTTAAGCTAAGCATCATTGACCTTGTATGTATTCGAATTCGCGAAAAGTACGGTGAAAATTCGATCATGTGATACTTCTACCCAAAGAATTTTAAAATTCATCTTTGAAAGCAAACAAATTTTTACAATCTTTATTCCAAAATATCTTAATTGCTCTTTCAAAAAAAAAAAATCTTTAGTGCTCACTTCTTGATTAAAATTCTAAGTCAACCCTTTTGAGGTATATTTTCACATAATCCAAAAATCTTGGGAAGTGTTTTTGGGAGAAATGCTTATCAAATGAATTTCAAAGCAAAATTTTGATCCAATTGTCTTTGTTGGGAAATGTTTAACATCCTCGTTCTCAAAAGAGTTCCCAAGAATTGTTTTCAAAAGATTTTATCATCCAAGAAATACTTCCCAAATAAATTTCAAATTTTCAAAATACTTAAAAAGGGTAATGAGGACCGCAGTGAAAGGAGAAATCGGCGCACTTGACATGGATGCGGATTTTATATGCTTATGTGCTTATGTGCTAGGACTAGAATTTTCCTTTCTTTTGACATATAGAATAGGCACACACACACACACACATGCATCGCATCCGCATGACATATGGGCCATTCATGAAAATTTCTTAAAAGGAGCATTTACAAACAAAAATGGCAAAATAAAGAAAATTTATTTGATTTTTGAAATAAACACATAAAAAGAATAAAATGTGGTTGTAGGTAAAAGATAGAATCAGCTACGAGCACAGTCTGGTACAGGGACCCTACTGCAGGGTTAGCAAGAAGAGAGATGGCACAAGAAGCAAACGCAAGGGAAATAGCAGAGTTGAAAGCCATAGTGGAATAGCAGACAGGTCAAATGGCTAGGATAATGACCATGATGGAAACACTAGCGCGGCAGCCACCAGTCGTTGATCCTTCCCCGGTTAGGGATGAAGATTGGTTTGATGATGTAGACAGGGCTGAAATGCCAAGGGTAGAAAGGGAAAAGATAGAGAAAGAAAGGGCTGAGAAAGAGAAACTGATGACTGAGAAGGTAGAAAAATTGGAAAGGGTGGTCCAAAAGGCTCAAGGAGTAGACACTTATTCACTGGAACTGGAAGGGTTGTATGAAGGAGTCTGTGAAGTATTGCCTGCAGGATTTAAAATGCCTGTGTTCGATAAATTTGATGGGACGGGGAACCCTCGTAGCCATATCAGGATGTGCATAGGGGCTTTTCAGCCAAGTGGCTTTAGCCCGACCATGATGGTTGTTCTGTTTCAACAGACGTTAACTGGAGCTGCTTTATCCTGGTACCTTACATTAGAACTTGGTAAGACTAGAGTGTGGGAGGAGGTTTTCAAAGCATTCGTAGCCCAATACGAGTATAATCAAGATTTGGATGTTACTGTGAGGGATCTAGAGACTACCCGACAGGGGAACAAGGAATCTTTTGTTGAATATCTGAGCCGTTGGAGGGGGAAAGTAGCTAAAATGGTACAGAGGCCAACCAAGAAAGAACAGATCCGGATGCTGATGAAAAATCTCCAACCCGTCTATCAAGAGAAGATGAGGTTTCAGTCCATCAACACCTTTGCTGAAGTGTTCGACATGGGAACCAGGATCGAGGATGCAATACAAGAAGGGTTGATCAAAAGGGAAGAACCAGTGAACAGGTATAGGCGTCTGAATTATGGGACATGAGGAGGGCATTTAGGAGGTCATTCAGGACCAACAGACGTGAACGCGTTGAGTGAACCAGAAAAGAAGTACGATACAGCCAGGAGTTACCCGAAGAGGGGAAGGGATAAGCCTTTGAGAAGGTTTTCAGACTTGGGAGTGTCATTGTCCACCGCTTTGGATAGGCTACTAGCAAAGGATCACCTCCATTTGTTGAAACCATGGCCAAGGCCGAACCCACTGCCTCCAAACTTCAGGGCAGATCTCTATTGTAAATTCCATCAAGAACAAAGGCATTCAACTGATCGATGTTTAAGGTTGAGACATGAAATTCAAGATTTGATAGATAAAAAGGTGATATCCGAACCACCCACTGATCTGCCGAATGTCACTAAGAATCCGCTTCCAAATCATCATGCAGTGCCGCCGCCCAGAATCTACTATTTGGAAAGCGAAGGGAATTCGTTCGATCCATCAACATTGATCACCAAGTTGGGATGCCCAAGGAAGTTTTATCAGATGCCGGGGGATTTGGACGTCTGTACTTTGAACGGACTGGTAGACGGAAACAAAGAAGAAGCAATAGGAAAAGCTACAATTGCAGATTGGTGGGCACCTGAACCTGAAGCGGATAGTTCTATCTGGTATAAAGGAGACGACAGACAGAGCATCGACATAAATAAAGAGGATCTTTGGTATGAAAGTGAAAAGGAGGAAGAGAATCTGGAGGTCATTAATGCACAGGATGATCTTTGGTTCAGAGAAGGGGTCAGTCATTTAACACGATCAGGAAGGCATTTTAAGCCACACAAACTTGAGGAAGATCACCCAGGCCAAGAATTATATAAGGGAAAAGGGAAACTAAATGATAAAGAAAAGAAAGATAGGGTTTTGAGACAGATGAAGAAGACACAAGCAAACATCACCATTTGGGGGTTGTTAATTGCCTCCAAGAGTCATAGGCAAGCGGTCCTTGATGCTCTCAATCAGTCAGATGTTTCCATCAACATTACCTCAGAGGATCTCGTTGGCATGATCAACAAAAGCTCCACTCTCGCTATTTCCTTTACCGAAGCTGACTTACCTCCTGGGGGACCCGCTCACAATAAGCCATTGCACATCACCGTTGAGTGTCTAGGAAATTCTCTGCCGGCTTGTCTCGTTGATAACAGATCTGCATTGAATGTATGCCCATTTCGAACAGGTAAAAGGATGGGGCTTGATGAATCTACATTTATACCTTCAGAGCAAAAAGTAAGGGCCTATGACAATACTCAGCGAGCAGTTATGGGGATCATCTTTCTTAATCTCTTTATCGGAACAAAGGAAAAAGAAGTCAAATTTCAAATCATTGACATTCCTGCGTCATTCAATCTGCTTCTAGGGAGGCCATGGCTGGACAGTTTGGGTGCCATCCCGTCGACCATCCATCAGAAAGTTAAGTACATTTGGAAGAATAAGGTTTACGATAATTTGGGGGATAGTTGGATGCACGTGTTCGAGGCTTCATCCAGCGCCCCGATTCTGGAAGTACAAATGTGAGAGGAGGAGACAAGCTTGGGTGGGTTCGAGTTCATCAATGTAATAGAGGATAGCAAACCAAAAGAGTTCCTGCCGCTCTACTTCAATCAGTACGCAAGCCCGTTGGTAGCCGGAATCATGAGAAAGATGGGATTCTTCTCGGGGTTGGGTTTAGGTAAGAAGCATCAATTGCCAGAATTTCTGAACATCATCTCACAAACACACACCCGTGGTTTAGGGTATCAGCCGACAAAGGAAGAGATGAAGAAAAAGAAGAAATCGGCTGACGGGCCAATGGATCCTTACTTGAAAACACTCAATGGGTACTTTATGAAGGAAGGGGAAGATTTTCCATTTTGCAGTTTCCCAGAGCCGTGGTTGGATTATAAGGAAAAACGTGTGAAACCGGGATTCGAGATTTTCTTTGCACATGATTTCTCTGATTATGAGGACCCTTACCTGCAAGTGCCTGCAAAACCCACCAAAGTTCAGGATTGGATCTGTACTCTGGATAGCTCAGCCATGAAGAATCTGCTAAAAGAAGAAAATGGAAGAATCGGAAAAGGTAATTCTGGGAAAATTGTGAATGAAGATGGGAAAGGTCGAGATGAGGAAGAAAACAAGGAAAATAAGGCAGAAGAGAAGAAGCCTGAACTAGAAGAAGAGCCAGAAGAAGAGGAGATGGAAGAGATTACTCAGACAGGGGAACAGGAAGATCATTTCATCGCTGATTTGGGAGGAGGAAGCAAGAAGGAATGGGTCTTTGAGTCTAGTGATAAGTATCCCCCTCACCCAGAGTCTGTATTGGCCCAAATGAGGCGTCTTTCAATTTCTATGTCTGTTGTAATTGTTCCCAAGAAAGGTAATGAGAATGTGACTAATTCTGCTTACTTGACTGCGCATAATAATAACTGTGATGCATGTGATGAATGTGATGAAATACCTCATGAATTGCAAAAATTGATCGAAAAAGAAAATGAACCTACATGCAAAATCATGGAAGGCACTTTAACCATTAATTTAGGAAATGAAGATAATCCACAAAATGTTTCTATTGGCTCCACACTTAGTAATGAGGAAAGCAAAGAATTAATCAATCTATTAAATGAATTTAAAGATGTCTTTACATGTTCATATGACGATATGCCAGGAATTGATCCAGAAATTGTCCAACACCATATTCCCCTTTTCCCAAACTCAAAACCCGTAAAACAAAAATTGAGGCGAATGAGGCCTGAATGGGCGCTTAAAGTGAAAGAGGAGGTTGAAAAGCAACTGAGAGCTGGATTCTTGATCATCACCGAGTATCCTGATTGGGTTGCCAATATTGTACCGGTCCCCAAAAAGGATGGTCGTGTCAGGGTTTATGTAGATTTTTGAGATTTGAACAAAGCTAGTCCTAAGGACGATTTCTCTCTACCCCACATCGATGTATTAGTGGACAATACCGCAGGGCATGAACTTATGTCTTTCATGGACGGGTTTTCAAGGTATAACCAGATCTTAATGGCACCAAAAGATAGAGAGAAAACAACTTTTATCACACCTTGGGGGACTTACTGTTATAGGGTCATGCCATTTGGGCTTAAGAATGCGAGTGCGACTTACCAGAGAGCTGCCACTACGTTACTACATGATATGATTCATAAAGAAGTGGAGGTATATGTGGATGACATGATAGTAAAATCTAAGGAAAGAGGAGGGCATTTGGAGGCGTTAAGAAAATTCTTTGAAAGGCTAAGAAAATTCAGAATGAGGTTAAATCCGCAGAAATGTACCTTTGGGGTCACCACTGGGAAGCTGTTAGGGTTTCTGATCACACAGAGGGGAAGTGAGGTAGATCCGACCAAAATTCAAGCTATAACTGAAATGCCATCACCGAAGAATGAAAAGGAGCTGAGGGGATTCCTAGGGAGAATACAGTTCATCAGCCGCTTTATATCCAAACTCACCATGACCTGTGACCCATTGTTTAAGTTGTTGAGAAAGGGGGGAAAGTTTGAATGGGATAGCCAATGCCAAAAATCCTTTGAAAAGATCAAAACCTACCTTCAAAACCCACCTGTCCTGTCACCTCCAAAACCTGGGAAACCTTTATTGCTATACCTATCCGTAACCGAGAACTCAATGGGGTGCATGCTGGCCCAAGAAGAGGAAGAGGGGCGTGTGGAGAAAGCTATATATTACCTAAGTAAGAGGATGACCGGGTATGAGTTGAACTATTCGCCATTGGAGAAAGCTTGTTGGGCTTTGGTGTGGTGTACCTGTCGCCTTAGGCATTACATGTTAGCCTTCCCTGTCACCCTGATATCCCGAATGGACCCACTCAAATACCTCTTTGAAAAACCCGCTCTAACCAGTAGGATATCCCGATGGACCATGATACTAGCCGAATTCGATATCAGATATGTTACTTCCAAATCTGTCAAAGGGAGAGCCGTCGCCGAATATTTAGCCGACCTTGCCATAGAATCCGAAAAAAGGGGAGAATTTGAATTTCCAAATGAGGAAGTGATGGAAGTAAAGGAGAACCTGTGAAAAATGTACTTTGACGAAGCAGCCAATCAGATAGGGTACGGGGTAGGAATCATCCTCATATCACCTAGTGGGGCCCCCACCCCATTGGTCATTAAGCTCAAGTATAATTCAACCAATAACACGGCAGAGTAAGAAGCCTGTATAATTGGGATGAAAGCAGCCTTGGCCCTAAGAATTGAAAAGATCGATGTTTTCGGGGACTCTAATCTAATAATATCACAAGTAAGGGGTGATTGGAGAATAAAGCATGAGAAATTGAGACCTTACCATGAATGCTTGGAAAGCCTGAAAGTACAATTCAGAAAGATTTCGTTCTACTACCTCCCCCGTGAAGAAAACCAATTGGCCGATTCCCTAGCAACCCTAGCCTCAATGATCCAAATCCCTGTAGGAATCTCCATGATCCCTTTATCCATAGAAGAAAGAACCCGACCTTCGTATGAAACAATCGCCGCCATCGAAGAAGGAGGAGAGGTTGAGATACCATGGTATGCAGATGTTTGGAGCTTTATTGAGAAAGGAGAATATCCCGCAGGAGCTTCAGAGAAGGATAAGAAAGCAATTCAGAGATTTTTGGCTTAATTTGTAATCTATGCGGGAAAGTTGTGGAAAAAGTCCTACACCGGCTATAACTTAGAATGTCTGTATGGAAGGGAAGCGCAAAAAATGATGGAAGAAGTACATGAAGGAGTCTGTGAGCCCCACATGAACGGACACATGTTGGCCAAAAAGATAATTTGACAGGGATACTATTGGACGACTCTAGATAAGGATTGTTGTGAGTATGTTAGGAGATGCCATAAATGCCAAGTTCACGCAAACCTAATGCATACCCCACCTTCCCAACTCTATAGCATGACCACCCCTTGGCCGTTCTCTGTGTGGGGTATTGATATCATCGGGGAAGTAGTTCCGAAGGCTTCAAACGGGCACCGGTACATAATTGTGGCAATAGACTATTTTACCAAATGGGTGGAAGCGGCATCATATGCAACTCTGAGGGCGAAAGATGTGGTGAATTATATCCAGAAGAATATAGTCTGCAGATACGGGGTGCCAAATGAGCTTATTTCTGACCATGGGAGTCATTTTCAGGGAGAAGTTATCCCACTCCTAGAGAAGTATAGGATTACCCACCATCAATCCTCACCATACAGACCCCAAACAAATGGAGCAGTAGAAGCTGTAAACAAAAATGTAAAAGCAATTCTGGGGAAAATGACGGATATATACAGGGATTGGCATGAAAAGTTACCATTTGCTTTGTGGGGATATCGAACTTCCGTGAGAACCTCAACCGGGGCTACGCCGTATTCATTAGTCTATGGGATGGAGGCTGTTTTGCTAGTGGAAGTCGAAATACCGTCTTTAAGAGTTTTGGCGGAGTGCGAGATAACCGAACTTGAATGGTTGTGGGAGAGATATGAGGAATTGATGTTGCTCGATGAAAAGAGGTTGGCTGCTATAAACCATACTCGGGGATATCAGAAAAGGATAGCTCGTGCTTTCAACAAAAAGGTTCGCCCAAGGAAGCTTGCTGAGGGCGACCTGGTCCTCAAAGAACTTAAAGCGCCTGTTTATGACCCCCGAGAAAAATTCAAACCCAACTGGGTCGGACCATATATCATTAAGACACTCCTCTCCGGGGGAGCTGCCTATCTCATGGACTTAGATGGGGTTGAGTTTAAACAACCAATCAACCTTGATCGCCTCAAGAAATATTTTGCTTGAAACCTTATCTTTCAAAACCTCCAGAGTCGATGAACTACGCTTGACCTGATTCCCATTAGGGGATACGTAGGCAACCCGCTGTGGATATCGCAGTTTTCTTTCTTTTACCCACAGCTTTTTAAAAATCAATTTCAAAAATAAATGAGTCGCCACTTAATTTTTAAAAGGAAAAATTAAGAAACCATTTTAAAAGCAAACTGATCTTTTAGAAACCAGAGATTAACTAGGTCCGGGGATCATGGAATGAGAGAGGAAGGAGCCCGTCGGACTAAAACACCCTCTCTCATCCTATCTTGTGATAGGATTCTACTCAATATCTTTCTAATTGAATTATTAATTTAAATGTGCCCTCAACTAATATACATGTATAGATATACGTTACAAAAAGCATGTCCAAAGGGGTGTAAAATTGCAATTAATAAAATATCATTCAAAAATCACATATTTCAAGTAGCAAGCAATATGATATGCACTAGGGAACAAGAGAACTTACCCGGGATCCAGCAACGATATTAAACGTGCAATACATACAAACAAAAGAAAATCCTAAAAAAGAGTCTCTAATCACATATACATATAAGGCAAGATCCTAATTCTAATGTGTCGCGCATGAGGTTGAAAAATCAATAAAATCAAGAAATTAAAAAAATTAAAGAGGGTCCTAGAGATCATACCTTAATAGCGCTACAAAACAAAATGTTAGTCCATATGATATACAAGATGTGAAATTAGAAATGACAATCCTAAATTTCTAGCTTAAACCTATCAAGCATGAATTCCAACTTTATTCAATAGCTAGTTCTAATCATGAGCATTAAATGTACATGAATGAATGAATGTGAACAAGAATAAGACATGGATTTATTCACTAATTTGGGTCACTTAGCCTCTGGATTTAAGCTAAATTACCATTATTCAAAGTATGATTTGGGTCTCAAGACATTAGGGGCCATTTGAGTTGAAATAAACAAGATTAGACAAAAACAGTAGCAGTTTTTTATGAATTACAGAGAGCAGATCATAACTTTAAAAACTGGAAAAGCGTGGTTCCCGTGGTTTGATCTTGATGGATTTTGGACAGAAGATGCCTCTGTGTGTCTAGTTGTTAAGCCAAAAATGAAATCAAAGTTTCAACGGTTGGATCTCCGGGAAATAGACAAAAACCAGACATCACTCAGCATTATACAACCTTCTGTCCACAGTTCTTGCACGATTTTATAAAAATAGCAAAAAAATCAGAAATACTTTGTTCTTTTTAGGGTGACTTCCTAACACATTAATCTACTTAGAAAAAATTATTTTGGGTCACAAACACATTATTAAAACATTGGTTTACTTATTTCAAAAGAGTGTTACTATGCTGAAACTCTGGACAGATTGTAGTGTCCTTACGAAACTCACAACCAAACCACTTTAGACATGAAACCACCTTAAAACAAAAAATGCAGTGGTAGAATATTGTGTTGTTGACACTTTCTCGTTGGTTTCACTTGATTTCAACGGTTAGATTTCGAACTAAAAATCTTTGATCAAAAATAGTTTGTGAACTCACTGTTTTCATTTGTCAAGTTCAACTCTTATTTGCTAATTCCAACTATTGAACCATGAAGTTGGACTTAAACTAAGCCATCTTCTCCTACCATTTGATGGTCATTGGAGACTAAAAGACCTTTATATTTATAGATTTCAAGTGAAGTATGAATGGACTTCATGAAATCTCAAGATAAAGAATCTAAACCATGGGGATGGGCTTAGACTCAAAACCACTTCCTCCTACCATTCGATGGTCATTGGAGATGAAGACATGACTAATACTTATGAGTCTCAAAGGAATATAGAAAGGATTCCATGAGATATCAAGTTTAGAGGACTCAAGTCATGAGTATGGACTTGGATCCATCTATTTGCTTATAAAATGAAGTGATGATCAAATTTTGACTCTCATGTAAAGCATAAGCTTACATGGGATTCAAAGGATCATACTCAAGAGATGTCAAGAGAGATATTGAAGATCTCCAAGAATCTCAAGAGAAAAACATAAACAAAAGAAATAGAAGAAAGATCAAGGAATTAGAAACAAGGACTTCCAAGTTTACTTAACAAACTCTAAAACTTAATCAAGAAAAACTAAAAAAATTACTTGAAGATTAGAAGCTCAAAAGAAATAAAATACAACTAAGATTAGAGGGTCACCTCCAAACTATCCTCAAAGTTCTTTTCCTTTGAAGATATTCCAAGCTCTTCTCCCTAGTTCTCTAAACTCTCTCTTTTCTCTCCCAAAAAATTGGTGTAGTGGTGGTTATCTCTCATGTATTGTGTTGTATCTCTCTTTTGAATTGTGTTGTATATCCTCCTTTGTGTATTATTTTTTTGAATTGTCCCTCCTTAAGGAAGATCCTCTCTCTTTTATAGACAAAATTACCAAGCTTTTCTCAGTAAATTCGGAGTAAAAGACAGGTGTAATCATCCCATTTGGTGGTACAATACGTACTTCCTGAAATTAGACAGGCTGCTACCCAGGGCGGCATTCAAAAGTTATTCGCGGCAGTCCGTGGCTGCCGCCGCGGCACTCCGCGACTGCCGTCACGGCATTCCATGACTGTCGCGCGGGTCTCAGTGAGTGCCACGCCAAATTATTGATTGCCGTATTTTCGTCAACCTTACTTTATCAGTTTTTTTTGTTTTTATTCGCATACACATACGTATTGTACCACAAAATACGGACTTTAAAAGCAAACGGCAGTCAGAAAATGTCGGCGGCACTCAGTAAATGTCGGGCCGGCACTCACTGAACGTCGTTCGGCACTCACTGAGTGCCGCGGCATACTGCCGTGCGCCGTTTTCTGTTGAACTTCCCTTTTTAGGTCTTTTCTTTCTTCTTTTTTTCTTAAAGAAACTTATTTTTGAAGATCTTTTCCGAAAATGGTGTTTTATACCTGAATTCTCCTAAATACCTAGTATTTTCTTCTTTCTGTGAAATTTTATCGCGTTTGGAGAACTTTCTGAAGAGTTTGGAATACTTCAAATCTTTTCGGTCCTTATCATCATTGGATGTGGAGGCGACGCTCTCCTAAATTTGGCGGTCGGTCAAAATTGGGGTGTCTACAGTTTGCCCCTCTTTGACAGAGCTTGTGGGGCAATGCGTCCCATAAGTGAATGTCAAATCATGTGTGAAGACAAGCCTTTGACCAGACTGTCGAATTTAGGTAAAACAAAATGCGTTGCAAAAGACGGCTTCACAAGCGGTTCATGTTGGTCGTGCTCAACGGTGAGCTGCCTACGTATCCCATCAGGAATCAGACCAAAACGTAGTTCAGGCAGGAGCTAAACATACACAAGCACAAGTAACCATACGGATGAATGCACCTATCTTATCGTGATGCAAGTGCCATGCAATGGTATTTTCCGAATTGACCTGGTCATACAAGCACCATGCTCATCATGTCTTCCCCACGTACGACGCATTTTATGTGACGTGTTAGTCAGGGAGGATCACCTAATTCCGTGACTGATACGAAGATCTATTACAGGGGTCATGATGCTTTTGATTTGATTTCGAGGGTAAACGCAAATCTGTTGCGAGAACCGAGAATATAAATCCGTTAGTCGAGAATATAAATCTGTTATATTCCAAAAATGAGGGTAAACACAAATCTGTTGCGAGAACCAGGAATATAAATCTGTTATATTCCAAAACGAGGGTAAACGCAAATCTGTTGCGAGAATCGGGAATATAAATCTGTTATATTCCAAAACGAGGGTAAACGCAAATCTGTTGCGAGAACCGGGAATATAAATCTGTTATATTCCAAAACGAGGGTAAACGCAAATCTGTTGCGAGAATCGGGAATATAAATCTGTTGCATTCCGAAAATGAGGGTAAACGCAAATCTGTTGCGAGAATCGGGAATATAAATCTGTTATATTCCAAAATGAGGGTAAACGCAATATCTGTTGCGAGAACCGAGAACATAAATCTGTTAAATTTCCTGAAATCTTTTTTTAATTTTCAAAAATTGGGAGCCCACGGGCTCAAATATTTTCACTTTTCAGGAATTGGGAGCCCACGGGCTCAAATCTTTTTCAATTCTCAAAAATCGGGAGCCCACGGGCTCAAATCTTTTTTTTAATTTTCAAAATCCAGAGCCCATGGGCTCAAATCTTTTTTCAATTTTCAAAAATCGGGGCCCACGGGCTCATATATACTCTTAAATTCTGAAATTTGTAGCCAATTTAAACCTAAAAACGACCCCGAGGGCCAAAAGTGTAATGAGGGCAAATTTTGGGGGCCTCAAATTCAATTTTCGGGACTCGATTTGAATTTTGGGGGGAAAATGAAGGATCTTTGAACCGACTTAATCGCGGCACACGCGGATTTTCGCGGCAGTCCGTGACTGCCGGGCGGCACTCACGGAATGCCGTTGCGGCAGTCAGTGAGTGTCGCGCGGCAGTCAGTGAGTGCCGCGCGGCAGTCCATCAACTACCGCGCACGGAAAACTGAGTGCCGCGTTTGAGCGGCAGTGGCTAAAACCGTCGGGTTCAATTCATTTTTCTCATTCTCTCGATCTCTCTTGAACTCGAAATCCCTCTGGAGAAAATTTTCCTCTTCCTTTCCTTACTTAGATTGATCTACCAGGGACTTATCAGGTTTGTTCTACTTGACCGAAACTTGATTAATCTCGTTTATTTCCTTGTTTTTCTAAAATTTTCGCGAATCTAATGCTCGAATTCTCTCTTTTCTTTGACAGATCATGGCGAGTGGTTCAGGGCGCAAAAGGAAGGCCAAGTATACGGCCACTCATCATCCAGACGCCACACTCTTGCTCTGAGACCCGGATGAGCACCTGTCTTCCCGCGCGTTCAAACGCGAGGTAAACGCTCCCCTTTCCCTTTTTTAATTTTCTTTTCTCCTGTTAAAATTTTACGCATGTATAGTGAATCATAGCTTTGAACATCTCATTTTAGATACCAATGCCATGGTTGTAGCTTTTTCATGAGTACTTTATTCAAAAGTTTGCATTTCATTTTACTTTTCTCGAACTTCGTGAATATCATGCTCGATGAATCACAATTTATCATTCTCACTCGTATTTACTGAACTCGTGGGTTTTCTTGAGCGTTCCTAATGCAATTTATTAAAATTGATTCTTGACCGCTTGTGATCACATACTTCTCTTTAAAACTACACACAAATTTCTTTTACACCTTTACATGTTTATATATGCATGTATTCCCAAAAATGCGGACAAGCTATTCTTTTCTTTTCTTTTTCTTCGAAACCTTGCTAGGGCATTGGGTGCTTTCACTTATTTCTTTTTGTGAACCGAACGCACACGAGTGCCCTGTTTGTGAAGTTTCTACGAGTATTTCCAGATTTTTTATTTCTTTCCTTTTTATGTCGCATTTCCTGGTCTTTTTGCTGCCATCTGTTTATTAACCTTTTCTTTTATCCAATTACTAATATCAAAATTTGTGATTCTTTCTTGCAGTTGCAGCCTAAGGTGCTGAAGGGGCATGGCAGCCTCGCGCATGGGTATGAGTGGTATACACAATTGAGTGAGACAATGAGGGCTTTGGTGGATGCAGCCGGGTTTGAAGA
This sequence comes from Hydrangea macrophylla, assembly GCA_033977485.1. Classification (NCBI taxonomy): domain Eukaryota; kingdom Viridiplantae; phylum Streptophyta; class Magnoliopsida; order Cornales; family Hydrangeaceae; genus Hydrangea; species Hydrangea macrophylla. The sequence goes on along the minus strand of CM066988.1, from coordinate 55,519,673 downwards.
CTTCGTCAAACTCTTGACGAAGAGCTCCAACGACTTACGGCAGATACATGCACTGGCCGAGCGGTGGTGGGATACCGCCAGTACCTTCCATTTTGACTTCGGGGAGATGACGATGACTCCCCTAGACTTCTCGATGATCACGGGGGTTGCCTTCGGCGGAGAGCGCTTACGGTATCTGATGAATCAAGAGTGGGACCAGGTGGAGCCATTGTTGGGAGTGTTCCCGGAGGAGTCTTTGGTCACAGCCCGATGGTTTATGGATACATTTAGGGCCCAGCCGGGTTTTACCGACGAGCAGATGGCCTAGGGCTTTCTCATGTATATGCTGGGGTGCTCTCTGCTGAGCCCCAAGGGTGATCGGGTCGACGTTTCCCTGGTAGTGTCCCTGGAGCATCTGGACCGGGTCGAGGAGTATGATTGGGCTGGTGCAGGACTAGCCATCTTATACAGGCACATGGGTGACATCTCCCGGGACAGACCGACTTCCATCAGTGGCTATTGGAGAGCGTGGGAGGTATACCTTTTCTATATTTCATTACTTATTGCATTTTCAGAAATTTATTTAAATTGTGAGACTAACCTCCCTTTTTATTATTGCAGATTTGGTCCCATGAGTATCTCCGTATGATGTCTCTTGAGACACGCAGCGCTGACGCCCTCATCATGCCCCAAGGGCTGAAGTGGGCGAAGGATAGAGTCGGGCGGAAGACCGGGGCCCACGACTTCGTTTCGTTCAGGAACTTCCTAACGAGCCTGAGGGAGCAGCACGTTCATTGGCAGCCCTAGCTTAGGGTGCTTCCTGACGCTCGAGCGAAGATCCGAGAGTCGGCTGGATATGACCCGACGAGGCGACTCCTTGATGGGCTAGAGGGCCAAGCGTGGTACTTAGGAGAGAGGGTGACTAGGCAGTCACTGGCGGTCCCGGGATTCTTTGTGCCGTTCCCTCCTCCCGACTCTATGAGAGCCATAGACACCCTCCAGGGTAGCGATCTGACGGTTGCTCTGATGGGCTTGGGTATTCATGACTTTGTGGATCCCCCCCACAGGATATGCGGCGTTCCGCGCCGCTAAGCTGATGCCGAACTTCCCTCTGATGGAAGTGACTCGGGTGAGCAAATGATTCCTTTATTACTATTTTTTTATGAATTTCCTTTTATTCTTTATTCATGCTTTATTATTTTTCGTTTGCAGCCTGTTCCTGCCGCGGCTCGTCCTCCTGCCTTGTCCGAGTGGGATTGGACCATGTCGACCGTCTCGTTTGGCGAGCCCTTCTCGACGATGATCCCCCGGCTTTCACAGGGTGCCCCTACTATTCCCCTTCACTATAACGTCGTCTCGGGCGGCAGTGGGTTCTCGGGCGAGAGTGGATGGTAAGAAACTTATCCCTTTCTTTCACTTCAACTTTGATTGCCTCTCCTTTTGCTAATCTTTATTCTTGGCTCTTGTTTTTAGGCTGAGGGAGCTCGGGCGACTGTCGAGGCTCAGTTGAGGGCCCAGGTATGATTTTTATTCCTTTTATTCTCAGTATTTCATCCATCATTTCAACAGTTTCTGGACTTATCCTCTCTTATTCCAGACGGAGGAGATCAGAGTCCTGTCCCAGCAGGTAGGGCAGCTCCAGCAGCGGCTTCAGCAGTTCGGCATTCCCCTCAGCGACACCCCTGGGGATGGCGGTACTGGACGAGGCATGGGGCGAGGCGGTGGTAGCGGCGCTGGACGTGGCAGAGGCGGCGGTGAAGGCACCAGTAGCAGCAGAGGCAGAGGCAGAGGCGGCGGTAGCGGCGGACGTGGAGGGAGCGGTGGAGGTAGCGGGACAGAGTCGGAGGAGGAGCCCGTCAGGCGTACGGCCCGCCAGACTCGCAGCCGGGGCCGAGGCTGATCCTACTTTTTCTTCTTTTTTATTTTTTATTTATTTTGAGTGTTTTGGGAGGATTTACACTTTTATTCCGATGATTGTATATACATACACTTTATTTTGATGGCTCCTTAGGATAACCGGTAGGGTAGGTACTTGGGTATCTTTTTCATTCTGTTTATTCACCGTATGTGTGACCATAGCTTAGTCCTTCTTTTGCCGTATGTGGGACCATGGCTTGGTCCCGTCCTTATTTTAATTTTGAATGCTTTGATTTCTCCTTTTCTTATTGCGAAATGAAAGTGAATGAATGAATGAATGAATGTATTGATCTTTGTTGCACGTGCTGCATAATGCGCACATTTTATTGTTTTCTATCTAGTTTTTTGTTTGCAGGTGGGCTAAACGTGTTACAAACAAACCCTGGCCAATGACAAACCCAGAACGGCACTCGGTTAGGTCTCCGCGGCACTTAGTGAGTGCCGCGACGGCAATCAGTGAATGTCGCAACAGCACTCAAGGACTGTCGTGCGGCATTTCATTGAGTGTCGTTGTACTTTATCGAGTGTCGCGGGTAGGTAGGCAGCTTTATTCCCCTATTTATACCCCTTCTTTCTCAAGGCTCCACAAAACACTTCTCTTTTCTTCTTTACTTTCTTCCAAAATGGCCCCCATTAGCTCCCAAATCCTTTTCCCTTGGATGGATACCCTTTCCAGCGTTGATAGGCTCAACTTTGAGTGCTTCAGGCTGAATGATATTTTCTCTTTCCGACGGATGAATTTGAATGAGGGCCTACTTCGAGCTGCCATCCAATGTTGGGATCCTTCTTTCAACGTCTTTCGTTTTGGCTCTCAGGAGATTTGCCCCTTGTTTGAGGAATTCAGCGCCATTCTTCACACTGATTCTTCTGCTGAATTGACGGTTCCTCTAGTCCAGGCCGGGTATGTTCGGGATTTAGCCACTCTTCTCCACACATCTCGAAATGCGGCGGGCTCCTTTATTTGTGACAGGCAGATTGATTTTGAGCACCTTTCTTCCGTTTATGCTCCCATAGGGGACCCTTACGATGGTGAGTATCAGATCATCCGACGTAGTGCCCTGTCAATTGCTATGCTCTCTTACTTCCTCTTTCAGTCATCTTCTGACACTTTTATACACATTGCCTGCGGTTTGCGGGAAATGAAAAGTGTTGTTATGCTGGTCCTTGGTGAAACTCTGATTGGATTGGGCCATGCTCATGCTACCGGGGCCACGTTACCTGCCAGGGCACCTTTTGTTTTACAGATTTGGCTCATGGAGCATTTGGATCTCTTTATACACCCTTCCCATCTCCGCTGGTCACTTCCTTACGATCGTATGGAGATTCACAGCTTATTCCAATCCGCCGATGTATGGCTTGGTTGGCTCCAGGGCCTCTCTTCTAGTGATATTTGCTGTACGCCTTCCTGGGCGACCTGTCATCTGGCTGCCGGGTTTGCGTACTACTACTTTCTACATTCCCGATCGGGTTGTCCGTCAGTTCAGACTTTTGCAAGATACTACTGAATCTGTGACTGCTGATTTCACCAGGGGGTCCACTTTGCGCCCTGCAATCGCGAAGGCTTTCATCGAGGCTTGGCACAACAGGATGGCTGCTCCGTGCCCGAGGATTCCTGCTCCGACTATGCCTATTGTCCAATACCTCCTAGAGATCCAAGCCTTGGTTGCGAGACGAGCTTGACAGACACATGCATAATAAAGTAGACGAGAACAGGGAAAAGCTTGCCATTTTACAAAACTTTCTGACAGACCCTGCCTACTCCTTTTACGCTTTTGAATGTGATTTTCCTTATTATTATTATTATTATTATTTTTCAAGAAGTGTTGTTATCTTTTAGGAAAGTTCTAACATGCTTAATCAAAGTGCTCACTCCTTCGATTAATCTTTTATGGAGAATTCTCCTTTCAATGTCTTTTCTTGGCTCTCTACTTTTTCTTTGCTTAAAGCTTTACTCCTTCTATATCATGAATTCTCATTTGTTTCTTTATAGTACTTATTTGATAGCCAGATGATCCAAAAGGGGGTCTTGTATCTGGGTTCTTTGGCTAGCAAACGAAGTTTGCCCCTGGTTTTAGGGCTTCGAAGTGGTTCGGGGCAAACGCCAGTTTGCCCCTAGTTTAGCAAAAAAAAATTTAAGTGGACCGAGGGCTTTGGAGAGCCCGCCTACTTATCCCCAAGCGGGCGTCAGGTCTCAAGTAGTTCGGCTTAAGGCTGCAAAGAAGAGTGCCAATCAGGCAATTATTTACTGACCGAACCGAGTAGGTTGCCTACGTATCCCCTAACGGGAATTAGGTCAAGCGTAGTTCATCGAGGTAGGAGGTTTCGAAAGAAACGGTTTCAAGCAAAGTATTTCTTGAGGCGATCGAGGTTAATTGTTTGCTTAAATTCAACCCCGTCCAGGTCCATGAGATAGGCCGCTCCTCCGGAAAGGAGAGTCTTAATGATGTATGGCCCGACCTAGTTGGGTTTGAATTTTCCTCTGGGGTCATAAACAGGTACTTTCAGTTCTTTGAGGATGAGGTCACCCTCAGCAAGCTTCCTTGGGCGGACCTTTTTGTTGAAAGCACGAGCTATCCTCTTCTGGTACCCCCGAGTGTGGTTTACTGCGGCTAGCCTCTTCTCATCGTGTAACATCAACTCCTCATACCTTCCTCGTACCCATTCCGATTCAGTGACTTCGCACTCTGCCAAAACCCTAAGAGAGGGTATTTCTACCTCGACTGAGAGAATGGCTTCCATCCCGTAGACCAATGAGTATAGCGTAGCACCCGTTGAAGTTCTTACCGAGGTTCGGTATCCCCATAAAGCAAACGGCAGCTTCTCATGCCAATCCTTATATGTATCTGTCGTTTTTCCCAAGATTGCTTTAACATTCTTATTTGCTACTTCTACTGCTCCATTCGTCTGAGGCCTATACGGGGATGATTGATGGTGAGTGATCTTACACTTTTCCAAGAGTGGGATAACCTCTCCCTGGAAATGACTACCATGATTGGAGATAAACTCATTCGGGACCCCATACCTGCAGATTAAGTTTTTCTCGATGAAACTCACCACGTCTTTGGCTTTCAAAGTTGCATACGAGGCTGCCTCTACCCACTTTGTAAAATAATCAATCACCACGATTATGTACCGGTGCCCATTAGAAGCCTTCGGAACTATCTCACCAATGATATCGATCCCCCACACGAAAAATGGCCAAGGGGTGGTCATGCTATAGAGCTGTGACGGCAGGGTATGCATCAAATTTGCATGAATTTGACATTTGTGACACCTTCTAACGTATTCGCAACAGTCTTTGTCCAAGGTCATCCAATAGTACCCCTGTCGAATAATCTTCTTTGCCAGCATGTGCCATTCATGTAGGGCCCACACACTCCCTCATGTATTTCCTCCATCATTCTTTTAGCTTCCTTCCCATATAGGCACTCCAGATTGTACCCGGTGTAGGATTTCTTCCATAGCTTATCTGCTTAAATCACAAATTGAGCGGTGAATCGTCGAATCGCTTTTCTGTCCTTTTCTTAGGCTCCTTCGGGGTATTCTCCTTCTTTAATGAACTTCCACACATCCACATACCACGGTATTTCCTCTTCGTCTTCCATGGCCGCGATCATTTCAAATGACGGTTGGTTCCTCACTTCTATGGATAGCGGGATCATGGCAGTTTTGGAGGGGATTTGGATCATCGAGGCTAAGGTAGCCAAAGAGTCGGCTAGTTGGTTTTCTTCACGAGGGAGGTAGTAAAAAGAAATCTTTTGGAACTGCGCTTTCAGACTTTCCAGATAGTCATGGTAAGGTCTCAGTTTCTCATGCTTTACCTTCCAATCTCCTCGGACTTGGGATATGATCAAATTAGAATCTCTGAAGACATCAATCCGTCCGATTTTCAAAGCCAAGGCTGCTTCCATCCCAATTATGCATGCTTCGTACTCCGCGGTGTTGTTGGTTGAGTTATACTTGAGCTTGATAGCTAATGGGGTAGGGGCCCCATTGGGTGCTATGAGAATGATTCAAACTCCGTAACCTAATTGGTTGGCTGCTCCATCGAAGTACATTTTCCACAAATCCTCCTTTACCTCCACTATTCCCTCATCCGGGAACTTGAATTCTCCTTCGTCCTCGGATTCTGTGACGAGGTCGGCTAAAAACTCAGCAATAGCCCTTCCTTTCACAGACTTGGTAGTGACATACCTGATGTCGAATTCGGCTAGCATCATGGTCCAACGGGAAATCCTACTGGTCAAGACAGGTTTTTCGAATAGGTATTTTAATGGGTCTATTCCGGATATCAGGATTACAGGGAAGGCTAGCATATAATGGCAAAGGCGACGGGTACACCAAACCAAGGCCCAACAGGCCTTTTCCAAGGGCGAGTACTTAAACTCTTATCCGACCATTCTTTTGCTCAAGTAATAAATGGCCTTCTCTACGTGCCCCTCTTCTCCTTCTTGGGCCAACATACACCCCATCGAATCTTCGGATACGGAGAGGTAAAGTAGCAGGGGTCTCCCAGGTGAGGGTGGTGATAGGACAGGTGGGTTTTGGAGGTAGGTTTTGATCTTGTCGAAGGCTTGTTGGCAAGGGGCGTCCCATTTGAATTTCTCTCCTTTTCTAAGCAGTTTGAACAGTGGGTCGCAGGTTAGGGTGAGTTTGGAAATGAAGCGGCTGATGAACTGTATTCTCCCCAGGAAACCTCTCAGTTCTTTCTCATTTTTTGGTGGGCCATTTCGGTTATGGCTTTTATTTTGGTCGGGTCTACTTCGATCCCCCTTTGGGTAATAAGGAACCCTAACAACTTTCCTGTGGTAACTCCGAAGGTACATTTCTATGGGTTTAGCCTCATTTTGAACTCCCTCAATCTCTCAAAGAACTTTCTCAAAGCCTCTAGGTGCCCTCCCCTCTCTTTCGATTTCACAATCATATCATCCACATACACCTCCACCTCTTTGTGGATCATGTCGTGCAGTAAAGTGGTGGCAGCCCTTTGATAGGTCGCACCTGCGTTCTTGAGTCTGAATGGCATGACCCTATAGCAATATGTCCCCCACGGAGTGATGAACGTGGTTTTCTCTCTATCCTCGGGTGCCATGAGGATTTGATTATACCCAGAGAATCCATCCATGAAAGATAGAAGCTCATGTCCCGCAGTGTTATCGACAAACACGTCGATGTGGGGTAACGGGAAATCGTCTTTAGGGCTTGCCCTGTTTAAATCTCGAAAATCAACGCAAACCCTAACACGACCGTCCTTCTTTGGGACAGGTACAATGTTGGCAATCCACTCAGGATACTCGGTGACCATCAAGAATCCAGCCTTTAATTGCTTTTCAACCTCCTCTTTTACTTTAAGTGCCCATTCCGGCCTCATTCGCCTCAATTTTTGTTTTATGGGTTTTGAATTGGGAAAGAGAGGGATGTGGTGCTGGACTATCTTTGGATCAATGCCTGGCATATCATTATAAGACCATGCAAAAACATCTTTGAATTCATTTAATAGATTGATTAGTTCTTTGCTTTCTTTATTACTAAGTGTAGAGCCGATAAAGACATTTTGAGGATTATTTTCATTTCCTAGATTAATCATTAGAGTGTCCTCAATGATTTTACATGCAGATTCTTTTTCTTTTTCAATTAACTTTTGCAATTCATTAGGTATTTCATGATCATCACATTCATTAAGCGCGTTCGAGTTGGCAGAATCAGTCATGTTTTCATTGATTTTCTTTGGAGTGATTACAACAGACATAGAAATTGACAGACGCCTCATTTGGGCCATTACAGACTCTGGGTGTGGGGGAATCCTATCACTAGACTCAAAAACCCACTCTATCTTGCTCTCTCCCCCCAGATCAGTGATGAAGCATTCTTCCAGATCCCCCGCCTTGGTAATTTCTTCCATCTTTTCTTTCTCGGCTTTCCCTGATCTTCTCCACTCTCGGCTGCTTCCTCCACCAGACCTTTGGCGTATTCACCTTTGGCTTTTCCAGGATCCGCTTTCATAACCTCCGTGCTTCCCTCATCCAGCAGATTTTTCATGACAGAGCAGTCTAGCGCACCGATCCAATCCTTGGCAGCAATGGACTTTTTAGGCATTTGTAAGAACGGGTCTTTGTACTCGGAAAATTCATGGGAGAAAAAGATCTCGAACCCTGGCTTTAGACTTTTCTCTTTCTGGTCCATCCATGGCTCTGGGAAGCCACAGAAGGGGAAATCTTCTCCTTCCTTCATAAAATATCCATTGAGCGTCTTTTGGTAAGGGTCTAGCGGCGCATCGACGGCCTTCCTCTTCGTCCTCAATTCCTTCTTTGTCGGCTGGTACCCCAGGCCGTGAGTGTGAGTCTGAGTAGGGATTCTTGGAAACTCAGGCAGGCCCTGAAGGTTCTTCCCCAGTCCTAATCCTGGAAAGAAACCCATCATCTTCATGATCCCTGCGACCACTGGACTGGCATACTGATCGAAATGGAGCGGTAGAAACTCTCTCGGCTTTTCTTCTTCCAACATGCTGATGAACTCAAACCCTCTCATTTTGTTTCTTCTTCTTGCAGCTGTAATTCTAGAACCGATGCGCTTGATGATGCTTCGGGCGAACGAACCCAGCTGTCCCCGAGGATATCACAGACTTTATTCTCCCAGACATACTTAACCTTCTGATAGATTGTTGACGGTATAGCACCCAAACTGTCCAACCAAGGCCTACCTAGGAGCAGGTTGAAAGAAGCGGGGATGTCGATGACCTGGAATTCAGCTTCTTTTCCAAAAGGGCCGATAATGAGACGAAGAAGGACTATCCGCATGACCGTTCTCTGGGTGTTGTCGTAGGCTCTTACCCTTTGCTCCGATGGTGTAAATGTCGACTCATCTAGGCCCATTTTCTTAGCCGTTCAGAAGGGACACACGTTGAGAGCTGATCCATTGTCAACCAGGCAAGCAGGCACGATGTTCCCCAAGCATTTGACAGTGACATATAATGGTTTGTTGCGAATGGGCCCTCCCGGAGGCAAGTCATTTGACGAGAAGGTAATAGACGAGGTCGGAATTTTGCCGATCAGCCCTATGAGGTCCTCCGGGGTGGTGTTAATAGACACGTCAGATTGGTTCAGAGCGTCTAGGACCGCCTGCCTATGGCGTTTGGAGGCAATCAGCAACCCCCAAATGGTGATATTGGCCTGAGTCTTCTTCATCTGCCTTAGAACCCTGTCTTCTTCCTCTTCTTCTTTCATCTTCCCTTTTTCCTTGTCCAATTCTCTCCTAGGATGATCCTCCTCTAGCTCATGTGGTTTAAAGTGTCTGCCAGACCGAGTTAAATGACTGACTTCTTCCCTTGCCAATAGATTGTCAATTTCTGAATCAACTGTTAAAGTACCCTTCACCACCTCTGTTTCTTTGTCGCTCTCGTACCAAAGATCATCTTCTACCTGGCTTTCATCTTGATCGTCATTCCCTTTAACCCACCAGTCTGATTGTCCTATTTCATTCTTTCTCGGCTGATCCTCCAAAGCACAGATTGTCGAATCCTTGGGCAGCTGATATGGCTTTCTTGGTGTCCCAGCCTTAGTGATTAGCCTAGACGGATCGAAGGTTGCTTCTTCTATCCCCAAGAGGTAAAGGCCTTGTGGTGGTGGCACACCTCGATGATTCGGAAGCGAATTTCTAGTAACATTCGGTGCTTTGGTGGGGGGTTCCAAAATCACCTTATTATCAATGAGGTCCTGAATCTCGAGCCTTAGTCTCATACACCTATCCGTTGAGTGACCCTCCTGCTGATGAAATTTACAGAAGAGGTCCCCTTGGAAATTTGGCGGAAGTGGACTTGGTGGAGGTCGGGGTTCCAGCTGACGGAGATGCCCTTTGGCTAACAATCTATCGAGGGCGGTTGACAGTGACACTCCTAAATCTGAGAACTTTCTTGGTGCTTTATCCCCTCCTCTCCTTGGTGCTATGTCGAATTTCCTTTCTGGTCCATTCAGTGCATTGACATCGATGGGGCTAAAGTGACCCCCTGTTTGTCCTCCGTTGGACCCATAGTTTGGCCTCCTGTACCAGTTTGGTTGCTCCTCCTTCTTGATTACCCCTTCTTGGATTGTATCCTCTATCCTTGTCCCGACATCGAAAACTTCAGCAAAGGTGTTGATTGACTGGAATCTCATCTTTTCTTGATACACTGGCTGTAGATTCTTCATCAGCATTCGGATCTGGTCCTTCTCAGACGGCCTTTATACCATTTTAGCTGCCTTTTCCCTCCTTCTGCTCAGGTATTCGGCGAATGATTCTTTGTTCCCTTGCCTAGTGGTCTCCAAATCTCGGACAGTGACATCCAAATCTTGATTGTATTCGTACTGTGCCACAAATGCCTTAATCACTTCTTCCCACACCCTGGTTTTGCTTGGTTCGAGAGTAAGATACCAGGACAGAGCAGCTCCAGTCAAAGTTTGTTGAAATAGGACTGCCATCATAGTTGTGCTCAAGCCGCTCAGCTGGAAAGCCCCAATACACATTCTTATATGACTGCGAGGATTTTCGGTGCCGTCAAACTTATCAAAGACCGGCATTTTGAACCCGGCGGGCAACGTCTCGTGGACCCCGTCATACAGGCCTTCTAACTCCATTAGATAGGTATCAACCCCCTGAGCCTTGCGCATCACCCTTTCCAACTTCTCTATTTTCTCGGTCAGTTGCTTCTCTTTCTCAGCTTTCTCTTTGTCTCTGTTGGCCCGTAGTGCATCAGTCCATTGTGCTTCCTGATCATCGAACCAATCTCCTTCTCCTCCTCCCAAAGGTGGGTCTATAACGGGCGGAACTACATGTGGTGGTCGACGATTCAGTTCTTCTATCATCCCCATCATATGGTTCATGTTTTCCACCTGTCGCCTCATTTGCTCTGCTTGTTGTTCTACCAGTATTCTTAACCCGGCCATTTCTTCGTTGTTTCTTTCTTCAGCCATGTCAGCGTATTCCCTTCTAACTAGCCTCGCCGTGGGGTCTCTAAACCACGCTTGGTTTGCTATTTTTGCTCCTACAACAAATTTTGAAATGCCCTCTTTTAAAACCCTTTTTATCTTCATTTTATCACACAAAGTCATTTTAAACAAAAACTTTCCTTTCGTATATCACACGGATGCAATGCATGTGTGCGTGTGTGCCTACTCTATATGCCAAAAAAAAGAGAAAATCCTAATCCTAACACATAAGCACATAGGCACATAAGATCCTCACCCATGTCAAGTGCGCTGATTTCTCCTCTCATTGTGATCCTCACTACCTTCTCAGAGGTTGGTCATTTCGAAATTTTCAAAGTTTATTTGAAAAGCATTTTTTTTTTTTTGGGTAGTAAAAAGGCCTTTGAAAACAATCCTTGAGAGTGCTTTTTGAGAACATTCTTCTACCAAAATAATTTTCAAGGATTTTTGAATTTTTCTTTTGAAGATGATCAAGTGAAATATGCCTTAACAAAGGTAAATTTGGGAATTTTTTTTTAATTAAAAAGAGGAAAAAATTTTTGAAAAGGTAATCGAAAACCTTGAGAAAAAAAACCTTTGGGTAGGGGGATCACATGACTGGATTATCACCGTACTTTCCATAAATTTGGATACATACAAGGTCAATGATGCTTAGCTAGACATGATATAAGAACTATAATCTTATAATCAAGGTTCGACATGTTCTCCAAATGTCGCAGAACATGAGGAGAATTTGCTAAAAGGTGATTAAAAGATTATACATCTTTCATCAAGCAAGTATCGTCATCATCTCAAGTAATCCCTTCCGGGCATACAAAATCAAATCAAAATCTGTTTTTTCTTAAATTAGCTAAATTTAGGTTTTAAAATTAAAGCGCGGTAGTTAATCAATCTCTGTGGGTTCGACCTTTATTTCCACACTGCAAATCTTTAGAAAAGTAAAGTATACTTTTATATCTTGATTTTGACAAGATCAATATTTGGCGCCGTTGCCGGGGATTGCAAATTACTACCTTTAGTTTTAGAATCTTAGTTTAGTTAATTCGTAAATATTATATTAGGTTTTCTTTTTCTTATTTTTTGTTTTATTTTGAGTCACTAACTTTTCTTTTTATTTTGTAGTTTCTCGAGTCGTCAAAATTCTAACGTTTTCGAGTGGATTATTTTGAGTCACTAACTTTTCTTTTTATTTTGAGTCACTAACTTTAAACCACTGTATGTCAGGGCGCTGTGACGCACTATTTGCATTAGTTTAGGGTTAATTGCACTGCATTAGCTAGGAAACCCGGGGCGCTGGGCTTGACGCGATCATTGCATTACAGGATAATATTCATGCATCACAGTAGTTGAGTGCTTGTTATCTTAGTTGCATGATTGTTATTTGTTTTTTTTATTTATTTGAGTCAGTGTTTGTTTTTAGTTTATTTTCTTTTTAATTTATGTTTGGTACACGTTCTAGTAAACCTGAATTACAAACTTTTGATCCTGAACTTGAACATACCCTTAGAATTAGTAAGTCTTCAACCCAAGCTCCGAGAGCTCAGTGGAAAATAGACGACGAATCGACTCCAGAACCATCGTCTCTATTTCAGGCCGAAATTCAAAGTACCCTTAAAAGTTTAAGAAAAACTCAAACTTTGAACATAGAACCTATTCCAATGGCCGACATTGGAAACAACGCAAACAATGGAAATAACCTTAATATACCTCTACCTCCTCCGCTTAAAGACTATTTCATTCCTACGGCATATACACCCCAGGCAAGCATAGAGTTACCGGAGGTGACGACATCTCACTTTGAGATAAAGTCATCTACCATCGCACTATTACCATCTTTTCATGGCCGTATTAAAGAAGACCCTTATCAGCACTTAGGTGATTTCCAAGATATATGCTCTACTTTAAAAATCCAACATTTCACCGATGATGAATTAAAACTGCGTCTCTTCTCATTCTCTTTAAAGGATAAAGTGAAGTATTGGCTTCAATCACTTGAGCTGAACACAATTAAAACTTGGGAAGCCTTACATACGGCATTTTTACAAAAGTTTTTCCCAATCACAAGAACTAATCAGATAAGAATATCCATAACAAACTTTGTGATGCAAGATGGGGAATCACTTTACGACACGTGGGAAAAATTTAAAGAATTGTTACGCTCGTGTCCACATCATCAGGTTCCTAAGTGGCAGTTGGTACAGGTTTTTTACGAGGGACTTATTCCCTCTGTCCGTAATACCGTTGATGCCGTTTGTGTGGGTACCTTCCTACACAAAAGTGCCGACGAGGCCTGGAAATTTTTTGAAACATTAAGCGAGAACTCGATGCATCAGACTGTGTCGGTACGTGCTGAGGGGTATCATCTGCAACCTAAACATGAGGTAAAGTTTGAGTCAAGTCACTCAATAGAATTTCAGGAACTATCTAAAAAACTTGACCGACTTTTAACAATGAACCAAATGATAGCCCCACCCGCTCATGAAGTATGTGCAATATGTTCTGATCTGTCACATTCTATCCTTGCATGTCCATCGGCGAGTCAATTTCCAGAATTCGTGGAGCAACACATTAATTCTATTCAACAATACCCACGAAATAATTATAATTCGACTACTAATAATCCGGACGCGCCATGGAGAAACCATCCTAACTTCTCGTTGAAAAATAATAATAATAATAATAATCCTAATGAGGCGACTAATTTTTCTAACGCATATTGACCTCAGTTTCAACCTAATCAATACCAACAACCGCCTCCTAATCCGAGCCCTCCAAGGGGTAACGCTTTCGAGGAGAAGGTGTTGGCATCCCTTAATAAAATCAAAACACAAGTCCAAGCACAAGCACAAATAGTGCACTCTCATACACAATCCATTGCGAAACTTGAGTCCCAAATGGGACAGATAACTACTGTAGTGAGTCGTAGAAACGAGGGTCAGTTGTCTAGTCAAACTATTCATAATCCTAAGGGACAATATGAAAATGGGTGTTCGAGTGAGCACGTTAATGCCGTTTCAACTAGGACGACTATTCGGGAAGAGGAAGTAACTGAAATTCTGGATGAGGGTGAGAAAGATATGAATAATAACTCGACTAAAGAAAAGGGGGAGGAGACAAGTAAAATTCGAAAAGAAAAAGAACCGGTCCCAACTAACTATATTCCAAAGTTACCTTTTCCCCCTAACGTTGAGGGACCCTCACATTTGTCTAAGAAAGGGTCAAAGGTTGAGGATATACTTGAGGTATTTAAACAAGTTAAAATTAATATTCCATTCCTCGATGCTATAAAACAAATTCCCACTTACGCTAAATGTCTAAAAGACCTTTGCACTTAAAAACATAAATTGCGTAGTCATACTCCGAAAAAGGTCTTTATCACGGAAAAAGTAAGTTCTATTTTTCAACACTCACCTCCAAAGTATAAGGATCCTGGTACGCCAACTATTTCATGTGTCATAGGTGACACTGTCATCCATAGGGCTCTCATTGACTTAGGTGCGAGTGTTAATCTCTTACCTTATCATGTTTACAAATAACTAGGACTAGGTGAACTAAAGCCCACGGCCGCTACTATTCAATTAGCGGATCGTTCCGTCAAAGTACCTAGAGGAATCATCGAGGACGTCTTAGTTAAAGTTGATCAGTATTTTTATCCTGTCAATTTTATGGTCCTTGACACCGAACCTGTCCTAGATGCTAGGAAGCACACCCCTGTTATTCTGGGTTGTCCATTCTTAGCGACTGCTAATGCGCGTGTTAATTGTCGAACAGGGGTGATGAAAGTGTCATTCGAGAATTTGAACTTAAAATTAAACGTGTTTAATGTTGTCGATCAACCTTCCAAAGACGATGATGATCTATGTATGGAGGGTAGTGAGGTTATACGGAATATTGAACTTACTAATGAATTGCACATGGGTGAGGAAAATAATATGGTTAGTGATGAGCAGATGAATTCGAATAATTTGGACCCTAACGATGAATTTACTCGGAAGGTGAGAAATCGATGTGAACATGAGCAAGATGAACCGTTTAATGAATTGACTCATAGCGATGTTATTTCTGCTTACCACCGGGCTCTTCCTGACATCTTGAGGGGTACAAAGTCCGAATTACGACCTCCTTAAATCTTGAGCTAGAATGGTATAGCTGAAGACGTAAAAGACAGCGCTTCTTGGGAGGCAAACCAAGCTTTATTTCGTCTGTTTATTTTTTTTTTTGCATATTTTTGGGTCGTTTTGAGTCCTTTTTGAGTTTTCTGAACAGGTTTGGGGGTCGGAGTAAAATTATTTTGCACTTATTTACATTAAAATAAAGAAAAAGAGGAAAAGACCACAGTCGCGCGCGCGACCCGCTCGCGCGACATATCGCTCGAGCGGCCCGCTCGCGCGAGATTCTCCCATAGACAAAATTTTCAATTTTTTTTATATATAGCCTCAGTATCTACTCGCACTTGAATTCGCGTGCGCGAGGGGTCTGCTCACGCAAGCTTGTGCCTTAGAAACTTTTCTAAAAATAATAAAAAAGAGAACTCAGGTTTACCTCGCGGAGGGATTCGCTCGCGCGAGGTGGGGATTTCCCACTTTTTCTTGTTGTTCTTTTACCTTCTGTTTTCCGCACCTGGTTAGTTATTTTCTTTTCTGTTTGTTCTTTTCAGTTCTTTTCATTTAAGTTTGTCTTTGTTTAGATAGTTTTGTTTCTATTTGTTTTCTTTTCATTACGTTCTTTTACTTATAGTTTAGTATCTAATTAAAAAAAAAAACTTAAATGTTAGCTTTTATTATTTATTTGTTTGTTTAATTTTCTTTTGTTAAGAAATAACAGGTAACGTTAAACTTTATTGACATATTCCTTTGTGTTCACCTGTTTGTGATTGCCGAGATCAAGGTATTATCGTTCCTTCTTTACGTACTCTCCTTTATTTCGTTTTGTTGTTTCATTGGGGACAATGAAAGGTTTAGGTTTGGGGGTATGCACACGCATGCACATTATACTGCAATTTTTCAAAAATTTTAAAAAATTTCGATTCTTGTGCTTAAATCAACGATGCCACCTACAATTTTGTAATCTCTAGTCGATACTTCTTGTTATATAACTATGATTGTTATAGAATGGTAAACAAGAGAAGATGTGGTTAAATATTTGCTGAAGTCATGATATGACGTTTTAGGTCATGTATCGTTCGAATCGTAGTTTTATATCATAGATTTGCACATAAACCTATGCACTACACGTAGTCGCTTGAATACATGTTTGATGTGAACTATAATATGATTCGGATTTCTAGATAACACAAGGTGGAGACTAGACCCGGTGAGCTTTTGAGCCTATCTTTTCTTTTTAGAGGGTTATAAATACATATTGTGTTTATCGAATTTCATTGAAATAGCGCATTAACTTGTTGTTTAGTCTCATTAGTCTTGTTTTGGTGGATAGTCAAGTTAAAATATTTGTTACCATGCTAAATAATCTTCCGTCGTAAATGTTGAAGAACCATATAACCATGGGACATGATTTTAGGCCTTCTTTGTTTACTGACCAATAAATGATAAATTTCCTTAGTTCTCCCTTTGAGCCATTAAAATGCCATTTTTCTTTAATTACCATTATCCTGTTTTTGCTCCAATTTGGCCAACTTGGAGTTCACCCCTGAAAGATTGATCAACTTTTAGTGGTGTCAAGGCGATGTGTGATTGAGAAGAAGAAGAAGAAAATAAGATGATGTTTGGGGTGGTTGCTTTGTTATTTATTGATTGATTATTCAGAAAGCAACGAAAAGAAAGGGAAAAGAGAGAAAAGTAAAGAGAGGGTGGTAGAAAAAAAAAAAAAAAAAAGGTTGAAAAAAATTTGAAAAGAAGGGAATGAAAAGATGAAGTTAGTAGAAGAAACGAATGAAAGAAATCGAACATGCCTTACAATGCCATTCTAAAACTACCTAATGAATCCTTTCTATCCTTTTTCACTGCCTGAGCCACATTACAACCTTTGAAAAGTCCTATTTGATCCTAGGAAACATGGTTCGGATATAAAAACGATGGGAGGGGGATTAAAACATGGTAATGATTAATTTTTCTTGACTATTGGTGTCCTATCCATGAGACTACTGTTCTTTCGTGTCATGCGTCTTTTTCGAGTCATATGTGAGCATTTCTCGTTTTGAAAACATATTTCCTTTGCTCCCATATATTAGATAAATTACACATGTTTCTGAGTGTTTCATTTTAGAGTGTAATTAACATTGTGAGATTCGTAGTCGAAGCATAGTTAGATGGTTATCCGAGTTATATTCCAAGTTCATGACATATGCGTGTTCATTTGACTACCACATCACACACGTGCGATTTTATGAGAAACTCTATTGATTTATACGATGTATGTGCTTGAGATTATTTTTCATGACTTAGGTGGATGTTTGATTCCGTTTCTTCTTGTTCGTTATTCTATTTCAATCATCGTTTTATGATAAGGAGTATCGAATGTTGTTTTTTCGTTTTAGTTAAACTTTTCTTTACAAGTTAATAAAGATGGTTGTGGGTGACTTGTTGACGAGAACCCTCACGAGACTTCACTCGTCCGGCTAGGGACACCTAGGGGTTTAAAAGGCTTGTTGCATATGCTAAATGCAATTGTGATCCATGTGAAAATGGAGTAGTATTTGTAGTAGTAGTTTTATTTTTATGTTTTTCTTTGCTCGAGGACTAGCAAAGTGTAGGTTTGGGGTGTGATCGGCGACGAATAGTTGCCGTTTATAGTTCTAAAAATACGCTTTGTTAGCCCATTTCATGTAGTTATTAGTTATTTTTTAATATGTATTCTAAATTTTGTAGGATTTGGAGCTTTAACTTGAAAATGCACAAAAATCCAATGATTAGTGGCTTTGGAAGTCAATCTGGGCTCAAACGGTGATTCCGGTGAAAGCTGAATGCAGTAGCATCCTTGGAAAATCGCATTTTTGACAAGGAATACTTCGGATTTGAGAACTTTCTCCAGAGATATAAAATGTAGATCTTCGAATTACGGACACGTAGCTTTAAACGGCGAGTCAATCCGAGTTTCGAGCAAAACGTTATCGCAATTTTACGAAAGTCGCTCAGTGCAGCGAAAAGGACCTCGCACGAGCGGGTCGCGCGAGCGACCTGTGAAAAAACCAAAAACGCGTATTTTGTAAAATTAAAGTGCCCAGCGAAGGTGGTTTGCGCATATGACGTCCAGAAACGTAAAAACAGCTGTTTTAGTGCGATTTGGCTTAGGAAAGCTTCCTAAATCTTTCCAAACTCTATATAAATCCTATTCTAAATCAATTTTGTGGTTACACACTATTATACACATCAATATACAGCTATAACAGACATTATTTTCAGCCATTGAAGGGAGGAAAGCGAGGAGAAGAAGAAGAAGACCAAGGATTCCCATGGCCTCCTCCATCAACCTCTTGTCGTTCATCAATTCTATGGCCGCTTAAACCTAGATCTAGGGTTTCAATGAAACCCTAGCTAAGTAATAGGGTTTTATTTATGTTTTTATTTTAGTTTTATTATGTATGGATGACAGTTACATGTTCCGAGGATTTTTATAAATAAATCGTGCTTCTATTGATTAAAATCATTACTTTCAAAGTTTATTCTTGTCTTAGATCTATTTTGATTGTAGTGTGCTCAATGATCTATGCTTGCTGTGCTTGTTTAGATTATTTACATGTAATGGTGCTTAAATTGAATTATGCTATCAAGTATCCGAATAGTCCATGCCTAGATTAGACGGATTATGCCACAACCCTAGTTTAGTGTGGGATAATTCGTGCTAACCGAAGATGGATTATGTTGGTGCTTGAACCATAGTTATTTTCTTGACGGAGGAATTGGGCTTGTAGCTACAATTCCCCATTATCATCCAACTTAATAAGCTAAAGTAATTCGTAAATACCCTTATTATGAAGCTAGTGGTGGATTTGCAATCCTAGGTTCCTTAAACTTATTATAAAAACAAATATTTAATTACTTTCATAATTTAGATTTACTTTTATTATAATTAGTTTAATTAAAATCAAATCAAAATCTGTTTTTTCTTAAATTAGCTAAATTTAGGTTTTAAAATTAAAGCGCGGTAGTTAATCAATCTTTGTGGGTTCGACCTTTACTTCCACATTGCAAATCTTTAGAAAAGTAAAGTATACTTTTATATCTTGATTTTGACAAGATCAGGTACACTAGACCTATGCCCAACATGCTTTCTCTAAAGGTGAATACTTCAACTCGTATCTGGTCATTCGCTTACTCAAGTAATATACGGCCTTCTCCCCATGCCCCCTTCCTCTTCTTGGGCAAACATACACCCCATCGAATCTTCGGATATGGAAAGGTACAGCAACAAAGGTTTCCCGGGCGAGGGCGGTGATAAGACAGGTGGGTTTTGGAGGTAGGCTTTGATTTTATCGAAGGCTTGTTGGCATAGGCTATCCCACTCGAACTTTTCCCCTTTCTAAGCAATTTGAAAAGCGGGTCACAGGTCAAGGTGAGTTTTGAGATGAAACGGCTAATGAACTGAATTCTACCCAAGAACCCGCTCAACTCCTTCTCATTCTTCGGTGGCTTCATTCAACTATGGCTTTTATTTTGGTTGGGTCCACCTCTATTCCCCTTTGGGTGATGAGGAATCCTAACAGTTTTCCAGTCGTGACTCCGAAAGTGCATTTTTGTGGGTTTAGCCTCATTCTAAATTCTCTCAACCTCTCGAAAAATTTCCTCAATGCCCTCAAGTGTCCTCCCCTTTCTTTAGATTTCACAATCACATCGTCCACATACAGTTCTACCTCTTTATGGATCATGTTGTACAGTAATGTGGTGGCAGCCCGCTGATACGTGGCCCCCGCATTCTTAAGCCCAAACGGCATGACCCTATATTTTGATTGGAGGTTCAGTTTTTTTCCAGTTTTTTCTGGGTCTTTCATGGCCCCTTGATCAGTTAGGCTGTTTTTTGCATCCTCTATGGTGATTGCTTAGTGTGTGCTGCAACACTGTTGATCCATTTCCTAGTCCCTCTGGTTGCTATCATTATTGCGGGTATTTTTTTTGAGTTGATTCATGATGACGGATTTAGACAAATCCAACGTGAATACACAAGTTGTACGGAGTGATATTGTGCCTCCTACTGATAGCCCGAACGTGAAACTTACTACCTCTTTATTTAATGGCTAGAACTACCTAGCATGGTCCGGATATGTGATGATGTCCTTGAAAGGCAGAGGCAAGATGGGGTATATCAATGGCAAGATTAAAGCACCGCCCACTGAGGATGCTTTGTATGACAAGTGGGAGATGGAGAACTCCACTGTCATGATGTGGCTTTGCCACTCTATGGTTCCTGTGATTGCTGAAGGTTTTCTGGACATGGCGACTGCCCAAGATATTTAGGAGACCATGGCCAACACTTATTCCCGAAAGGGAAATTCGGCTCAAATTTTTTAGCTCCGCCGTTTGATTGGACGTTCAGAACAAGGAGAGTAGAGTGTTCTTCAGTACTACACAGCTTTTTCCACTAATTGGAAACGTTTGGATCCTGTGTGCAGCCGTGTTTTGGGAATGGAGCCTTTGCCTTCTCTTCAGGAGGCCTTTGCCAATGTACAGAACGAGGAAAGCCGTCGTTCTGCTATGCTTCCGCCTGTCTCTACAGAGAGATCTGCTCTCATTTCAGCTCCTCGGGAGGATGGACACTGTACTCGTGATCTCTCTAGTGACTCCAGTTCATTGGATAAGTCTAAGCAGTTATGTGATTATTGCAATACCAAGTTTCACACTAGAGATATGCTATAAGCTTCATGGTTATCCACCGGCAGTCGTGGAGGTCGTTTTGGCTCCTCTAGAGGTTGTGGGGGGCGGTTTAATGGTCGTCGTTCCCTACTCATCACACTGTCGCTGCTGATTCTCCAGCTCTGGTTCCAGATCCGCGAGCTTCGCCTGGTGTGTTTACTGCTTCCGAGTTAGAAGAGGCCTTTCGGGGTTTAATGGCTCGTCGTTCTTCCGCGGCTACTTCTACAGGTGCTTCCTCTTCATTTGCCCAGACAGGTAACTTAGTCACTTCTGCCTGAGCATGCTTATCTCATTTGTCTTTTCCTTGGATTATTGACTCTGGAGCTTCAGACCATATGTCTAGCTCTTCCGATTTATTTTCTGTTTTTACTCCTCATTCAGGTCAAGACAAAGTTCGCATTGCCGATGGCACCGTTTCTTCTGTTTCAGGAAAGGGTGTCATTCATGCAACTCCCTCGCTACCTCTATCATCAGGTCTTCATATTCCCAGTTTTATTTCTAATCTGTTATCTATTAGTCATATAACTCATGATTTGAACTGCAGTGTAACCTTTTTCCCTTCTCATTGTGTTTTTCAGGACCTTACCACAAGGAGGATGATTGGCAGTGGTAGAGTGGAGAATGGCCTTTACCTTCTGGATGGAGGAAGCAAAGGAGCTCATCATACTACTAGTTCTGAGAATAAGCCGGACGACATTTGTTTATCACATAAGAGATTATGTTAGGAAACTGCTTTCCCAGAATCCGTTGACAGTGCGTATAAGTTGGTACTGCAAAAAAATTTCATGAAATCTATAATAACCCTACAAGGGCGGAACTAGGGTTACCTTGAACTGCAAAATTGGATTACTGTAGTAGACGAATCGAGAACACGGGCTCGATAACAGCTCACGATCTTCTATCGTATTCCTTTGCTGCCAGAATATCGAACTAAGTGTGGGCTCTTTCGAAATCCTTTTAGTTTTCTGCTCTTCCCTCTTTACGTTCTATTTTCTATTCCCAGTTATAACACTCTCTTTGATTGCTATGACGATTCAATCCTGATCACATTGATCCGACAAAGATGTGTTCGTCATGAGGATCAAACGATCTCCGATTTACTTGAATTTTTAACAGCAGCTCCGTCTCGACGTCAGGAACGTTGTGTAAAAAATTCAGCAACTTTCAATCAGTATCGAGCAGTCCGAAGCTCTTTTAGTGAGCGTTGTCCGACGCTAGCGATCTACAGTCCTATGTCTCTTGAATACTCACAGAGACTAGGGTTTGGTGGAAACCCTTCTAGAAGAAAGCTAGGAGGTCAAGGGAAGCTTAGAATATGAAATCATGCAACCTGAGAGAAGAGCCAAGGCAGCATATATATAGGCTACGATAGGGACCATAAGAAGTCAATAAGGAATAGGCTTCCTTATGGAATTAGGAAACCCTAATTCGAACTGAATCAGATTCCTATTTCCATAAATTATAATTCATACCACTAAAGAATTATAATTGCACTCCTACCCTTATCTCAAAATATATTTCGAGCTCCATGTTATTAAATGCTTATTATCTCCCCATGTTAAGATTACAGATATCCATTAATTAAATATAATTACTGACAATCATATTTAATTAATTTCTTAAAATTCCTTGAGATCCTCTACTTAACTTATCTGATATGTCGGATACAAAATCCACCTGCAGGGTTTGACATAATCAAATCTTATAAGCTTTCTCAAGGGGATATCATCAATCCCAAAATTGAGACATGGATTCCATCATTAATTAATAAACACCACACAATTAATATTGCCACCCAATCCAATGAGATATTGACCCATTTAAGGATCTCACCCTTTTATGGATCAAAGTGTAAATATCAAATGTACGTGTCTACAAATTAACTTAGGATTTAGAGCATAAGCACTCATAATAGCCATGAGGTATTAATTATCTTATAAGTCAGTATAAAGATAATTACCCCAAGTCAGTCCCGTTTAATACACAAAGTGTACCAGCATAGTGAGTTGAAACTATACCGTTTCCCGTAGTCAAGACAAACCTACTACAACACCATGCTGCAGTCCTACCGATGGTGTGTCCAATCCCATCTAAGACTGTAAACCAAAATCTTACATTCTATAATATCTGATGGCCTGATCTTCCGTGTGTAAGCCGAACTCTACACACCAAACCACCTACTATATAGAATGAGAGACACACATGCATAATATTAAATAAATAATATAATACAAACATTGCCCACACAGATTCTCATAAAAATGGATCAACTGATTTTATTAAATGAATAATAAATCAACTACATAAAGCATGGCTTTTAGTATATATCCCTAACAATCTCCCACTTAGACTCAAAGCCATGATGCGACACACCTCACTCCTATCCCTTCTACATGACTGTCAAAAGTCTTGGCCGGTAAGCTCTTGGTGAAAGGATCTGCCAGGTTATTTGCTGATGCTATCTTGGTCACTTCAACATCACCTCTTTGCACGATCTCTCGTATCAGGTGATACTTACGCTCAATGTATTTTCCCTTCTTATGGGCCCTTGGTTCCTTTGAGTTAGCAACCGCTCCGCTATTATCGCAATAAAGGGTAATAGCCGATTGTACCGCAGGTACCACTCTTAGATCCATAAGGAAGTTTCTGAGCCAAACGGCCTCTTTAGCTGCTTCCGAAGCAGCCACATACTCGGCTTCCATGGTAGAATCAGCAATACATGACTGCTTGATACTCCTCCAAGTAATGGCTCCACCTCCTAGGGTAAACACATATCCTGAGGTAGACTTTCTGGAATCCCTATCTGACATGAAATCAGAATCTGTGTACCCATTGGGTACAAGACTATCTGCTTGGTAAACTAACATATAGTCTCGAGTCCTTTTCAGGTACTTGAGAATATTTTTTACCGCAGTCCAATGTTCTTGCCCTGGATTAGACTGATATCTACTAACCATGCCAACAGCAAAGCAGATGTCAGGTCTAGTACATAGCATAGCATACATTAGGCTTCCTACTACCGAGGCATAAGGAACTGCCTTCATCTTCTCTATCTCATCAGGTGTCTTAGGACACTGATCCTTAGATAGAGTAATTCCATGTCTGAAGGGAAGGAATCCCTTCTTGGAATCTTGCATGCTAAACCTTGCAAGAATATTGTCAATATAAGTGCCTTGTGACAAGCCCAACATCCTATTCTTGCGATCTCGCAAAAGCTTGATCCCTAGGATATGACCGGCTTCTCCCAAGTCCTTCATATCGAATTGATTGGATAACCATACCCTTACAGAAGATAATACCCCCACATCGTTTCCGATTAGCAAGATATCATCCACATATAGTACTAAGAACACCACCACTCTTCCATCATGTTTCTTGTACACACAAGATTCATCCGCACATTGATCAAAACCAAAAGACTTGATTGCTTGATCAAAATGGATATTCAAAGACCTAGATGCCTGCTTAAGTCCATAAATGGACTTCTTAAGCTTGCACAACATGTGTTCTTGGCCCTTCGCAATGAACCCGTCTGGTTGCATCATATAGATGCACTCGTCAAGATTTCCATTTAGAAATGCTGTCTTGACATCCATTTGCCAAATTTCATAATCGAAATGTGCAGCAATGGATAAGAGAATCCGGATAGACTTCAGCATTGCCACCGGCGAAAAAGTTTCCTCATAATCGATTCCTTCTTTTTGAGTGAACCCTTTCGCAACAAGCCTTGCTTTAAAGGTTTCCACCTTACCATCTGCTCCTCTCTTCTTCTTATAGATCCACTTACATCCAATGGGTTTTATTTCATTAGGTGGTTCTACAAGATCCCAGACTTGATTGGAGTACATGGACTCCATTTCAGACTTCATAGCCTTTTGCCAAAGATCTGCATCTTTATCTTGGAGTGCTTCATTGTAGTTACAGGGGTCGGTACCTTGTTCATCAGGGACCCGGTCATAAGACTCTCCCAAGAACATATACCGGTCAGGTCGAATAATAATCCTCCCACTACGACGAGGCACAACCCGTGTCTGTGCATCACTGATATTTCGTTGTGAAGATTCTGAACCTAATACACCATTATCTACACGTTGTACTGGTTCAGGAACCTGCGTGTTAATGGTTGGTTCAGGATCTACACGAGTTTTGATAATCCTCCCACTACGACATGGTAATGGAATATCGATAACTCTTTCTTGTGGTGTTTCTTCTCGTACCGTTGGTATCGAAGAAGTATGTCTCGGTGTCTTTCCTCTCATTTCCTCTAGAACAATACGGCTTCTGGGCTTGTGGTCCATAACATAGTCCTCTTCTAAGAATGTGGCATTGGTGCTAACAATAACCTTCTGATCCTTAGGACTATAAAACAGACCACCTTTAGTTCCTCTTGGATACCCAACAAAGAAACATACTTCTGTTCTTGATTCCAACTTTTCTGCGTTCCCTTTCAGCACATGTGCTGGACTACCCCAGATCCGAACATGCCGCAGACTAGGCTTTCGCCCAGTCCACAATTCTGTGGGAGTAGTAGGTACTGACTTAGATGGTACCAAGTTTAGAATGTATGCGGCTGTCTCTAATGCGTGTCCCCAAAAGGAAATTGGTAAATCCGAATAACTCATCATAGATCTTACCATGTCCATAAGAGTCCTGTTCCTTGTTTCTGCCTCACCGTTCTGCTGAGGCATACGGGGTGCAGACAATTGGGATGTAATCCCTTGCTCCAATAAGTATTCCCTAAACTCTCCCAAGAGGTACTCTCCACCACGATCAGATCGTAGTGTCTTGATACATTTATTTAGACGCTTCTCCGTTTCAGCCTTGAAGTCTTTGAATTTCTCAAAGCATTCAGACTTACGCCGCATCAAGTAAATGTACCCATACCTTGAGTAATCATCGATGAAAGTGACAAAGTACTCAAATCCCCCTCTTGCTTGGACAGTCATAGGACCACACAAATCAGAGTGAACCAATTCCAACGGCTCTTTAGCTCTATAGCCCTTGGCTGAGAACGGCCTCTTGGTCATTTTACCTTCCAAGCAGGATTCACAGACTGGAAGTGCCTCCACTTCCAATGAGCCTAATGGCCCATTTTGAACCAGTCTTTGAATCCTTTTCAAATTAATATGACCAAGGCGTAAGTGCCAAAGATGCGTTTGGTTCATCCTCGAAGGTTCTTTTCTCTTAAACGGCAAACTATTTGTGTTATTCAATTCATTAAGTTGCAGCATAGGAGAGATAGGATTTATAATATAAAGATCATCCACCAATTGACCAGAACAAATAAAATGTTTATTTTCTTTAATAACTACTACTTTATTAAAATGAACTGAATATCCATTCTTTACTAAACTAGAAACTGAAACTAAATTCCTTCTAATAGAAGGTACGTAAAAGCAATTTCTTAATATTAAATTCCTATCTCTACCAAAACTAAGATGTAGATCTCCTACTGTAACTACTGCTACTCTCGTAGCATTTCCCATATATAGATAAATCTCTCCATCACTGAGCTGCCTGGTTCCCTGGAACCCCTGCAAAGAATTGCATACATGATCAGTGGCTCCCGTATCTACACACCAGGTACCGGTAGATCGGACCGCTAAACACGATTCAACAACTAGTAAATGAGATTTACCTTGATTGTTCTGTCTGGCGAGATAAACTGGACATTGCTTCTTCCAGTGTCCTGGCTGCTTGCAAACAAAACATTTGCCTTTAGGCTTTCCCGGTTGTCCTCGTGGCCTTTGGATTGGCGGAGGACCCGCGGCCTTCTTTTGAGCCTTTTTCATTTTCTTCTTGCCTTTTGGCTTTGAAGTAGAACCTTTCTCAAACACAAGAGCACTCCCTGACTTTCTGTTGAGACCCTCAGCTGCCTGAAGTTCTTTAAGCAGCTCCGCCAAGGTATATTTAAATTTATTCATGTTGTAATTGAGGCAGAATTGCTTAAAAGACTCTGGCAGTGACTGGAGTACGATATCGACCTGGGTTTCCCCGTCAATTTCAGCTCCAAGGATCTCTAGTTCATTAAGAAGAGATATCATCTTAAGAACATGATCCCTTACAGGCGTCCCCTCAGCCATGGTTGTGTTCATCAAGTCTTTCATAGCAACCTGCCTAGCAGCACGACTTTGATCCCCGAACATCTCTCGGAGGCTCTCCATCATGTCATAGGCACTGGTCATTGACTGATGCTGATGTTGCAGAACATTTGACATGGATGCCAAAATGTAACACCGCGCCATCTCATCAGCCTTGACCCATATCTTGTGAGCCTGGGTTTCCTCAGCGGTTGCCCCCTCACCAGGTTGCTCAGGACATACTTGAGTAAGCACAAACTTGTACTCTTCAGCAGTTAACACAATATCCAAATTCCTTTTCCAGTCTATATAGTTTGGTCCAGTAAGTTTGTTTTCTTTAAGTATAACAGCAAGTGGATTGAAAGTACCCATTTAAAAGCCTGAGAATCACACAACATAAATAATTACGTTTGGGAAAAAATTACTATGGATTCGATTTGAAAATATTGGTTCCCTCTACCATATTTGAAAGGAATCTGCCAGCAACCTGATACACCGCGAATAGTATGACTCGATGGGAAGCCATATACTATCCATCATTTGTTCAGATAGACAATTGCCTTTTAATTTTACTATCCAGGCAATGTACTTTGCCTAATAAAATTAAACTACTGACTTGCTTTGGTCCTATAAATAATAACAGTGACTCAGATGGAGAGGATATTATTATTTATAGCTAAGTGTATACCATCACTTAATTCTAGGTCAAGAGTTCTGTGAGGAACACCTCTGATGGAGAGGTGACCCACACCAACAATCACCCAAAACATTCTTTTAAAGAAGTTTGTATTGATGATTCCACAATCAACTACGTCCGATAGGGAGGATGACACTAGAGCCATCACACAAAATTAATCATATCATCTACAAACCAGTGATGGGGACCATGGGATTTATACTTGATAAATTCCCTCTCCCACTTAGAATTTAAAAAAATTGAGGGTTATAATTTTTTAGAAAAACTTTTAATTTAATTAATAAAAAATGATGGAATGACAAGGATTAATTCATCCTTACTTGTGAAACCCACATGTGTAGATAATAAAATCATTCTATTCTCATGATTTTAGAAAATAAGTACTTATGTTTTCAAATTATGGAATTAGTTTTATTTCTAAATACACATGTAGTTGTCCATCAATTTAAATTAATATAAATTAAACATGCAGCTAGACATCTAAAATAGGTCTAGGAACAATTATCCATGTTGTCCTATTCATTAAACATGAAACAATAATAATCATTCAATCACACATAAATAAGGAAACCACAATAAAATAGGAATCCCACTATTATGGTCAAGCAGCAACTCTTGTGAAGAAATCTTCATTGAACCCGATCAACTCTATGTCGCAACTACGCAACTGCCTTCCAGAACTGTTTTCTGAAATAGCCTCCAGAAATTGCCTCTAGATTGCTTTTTGAAACTGCTTGTAAACTATCTTCACGGATTTACTTGAGATATATTACACAAACCCTATGCCTCCATAAAGGAGTTCACATACTATTTCTTTGCAGTAAATTAACCACACATCAATCAAGCGTGGGATCCAATACACATAAATCCTATGCCTCCATAAAGGAGTTCACATGCTATATTAAAACAGCAAAATTAACCACGGATAAAACCATCGTGGGATCCAATCACACAAAATCAGTGACCATAATAGTGGAATAAGAACGCTGCAAAACAAGGGTTAGCACAGCTCTACGTTCTATCCATCCATCAAAACACGCATAAGATCTGTTTTATTGGACAACATGGTTGCCTCCAACCTATACGCAGAATCAACGTTGCTTTGATACCACTGTTAGGAAACTGCTTTCCCAGAATCCGTTGACAGTGCGTATAAGTTGGTACTGCAAAAAAATTTCATGAAATCTATAATAACCCTACAAGGGCGGAACTAGGGTTACCTTGAACTGCAAAATTGGATTGCTGTAGTAGACGAATCGAGAACACGGGCTCGATAACAGCTCACGATCTTCTACCGTATTCCTTTGCTGCCAGAATATCGAACTAAGTGTGGGCTCTTTCGAAATCCTTTTAGTTTTCTGCTCTTCCCTTTTTACGTTCTATTTTCTATTCCCAGTTATAACACTCTCTTTGATTGCTATGACGATTCAATCCTGATCACATTGATCCGACAAAGATGTGTTCGTCAGGAGGATCAAACGATCTCCGATTTACTTGAATTTTTAACAGCAGCTCCGTCTCGACGTCAGGAACGTTGTGTAAAAAATTCAGCAACTTTCAATCAGTATCGAGCAGTCCGAAGCTCTTTTAGTGAGCGTTGTCCGACGCTAGCGATCTACAGTCCTATGTCTCTTGAATACTCACAGAGACTAGGGTTTGGTGGAAACCCTTCTAGAAGAAAGCTAGGAGGTCAAGGGAAGCTTAGAATATGAAAAATTGCAACCTGAGAGAAGAGCCAAGGCAGCATATATATAGGCTACGATAGGGACCATAAGAAGTCAATAAGGAATAGGCTTCCTTATGGAATTAGGAAACCCTAATTCGAACTGAATCAGATTCCTATTTCCATAAATTATAATTCATACCACTAAAGAATTATAATTGCACTCCTACCCTTATCTCAAAATATATTTCGAGCTCCATGTTATTAAATGCTTATTATCTCCCCA
This sequence comes from Hydrangea macrophylla, assembly GCA_033977485.1. Taxonomy (NCBI): domain Eukaryota; kingdom Viridiplantae; phylum Streptophyta; class Magnoliopsida; order Cornales; family Hydrangeaceae; genus Hydrangea; species Hydrangea macrophylla. Next base: position 55,490,285 of record CM066988.1, on the reverse strand, counting down.
TGTTAAGATTACAGATATCCATTAATTAAATATAATTACTGACAATCATATTTTATTAATTTCTTAAAATTCCTTGAGATCCTCTACTTAACTTATCTGATATGTCGGATACAAAATCCACCTGCAGGGTTTGACATAATCAAATCTTATAAGCTTTCTCAAGGGGATATCATCAATCCCAAAATTGAGACATGGATTCCATCATTAATTAATAAACACCACACAATTAATATTGCCACCCAATCCAATGAGATATTGACCCATTTAAGGATCTCACCCTTTTATGGATCAAAGTGTAAATATCAAATGTACGTGTCTACAAATTAACTTAGGATTTAGAGCATAAGCACTCATAATAGCCATGAGGTATTAATTATCTTATAAGTCAGTATAAAGATAATTACCCCAAGTCAGTCCCGTTTAATACACAAAGTGTACCAGCATAGTGAGTTGAAACTATACCGTTTCCCGTAGTCAAGACAAACCTACTACAACACCATGCTGCAGTCCTACCGATGGTGTGTCCAATCCCATCTAAGACTGTAAACCAAAATCTTACATTCTATAATATCTGATGGCCTGATCTTCCGTGTGTAAGCCGAACTCTACACACCAAACCACCTACTATATAGAATGAGAGACACACATGCATAATATTAAATAAATAATATAATACAAACATTGCCCACACAGATTCTCATAAAAATGGATCAACTGATTTTATTAAATGAATAATAAATCAACTACATAAAGCATGGCTTTTAGTATATATCCCTAACAATTAGGACATCATTCATTCCATTTAGTTAAACATATGTTCCCTTCTTTAGTTAATAAACCTATTTCTGAGTTTTATTGTGAATCTTGTGAACTTGGGAAATATCATCGGACATCTTTTGCTCTGACTTTTACTAAAAGTTTAGTTCCTTTTTCTTTAATTCATTTTGATGTATGGGGTCCTTCTCGTATTAATTCTTTAAAAGGTCATCGTTGGTTTGTGAGTTTTATTGATGATTATTCACGCACTACATGGCTTTATCTTATGAAGGAGAAGAGTGAAGTGTTTTCTATCTTCAAATCCTTCTATTAGATGGTTTTAACTCACTTTGGTACTGGTATAAAAATTTTACGTTTTGATCAAGGAGGTGAATATATTGATTCGGGTCTAGGTAAATTTTACATCCAAGGGTATTTTACATCAAACTTCTTGCACCGATACTCCACAACAGAATGGAGTAGCGGAACGCAAGAATCGTCATTTGCTTAATGTTGCTCGCTCTTTGATGTTCACAGCTAATGCCCCTAAGCCATATTGGGGTGAAATTGTCTTAACAGCAGCTTATCTGATTAATAGGCTTCCTACCCAGGTCCTCAATAAAAAAAGCACCCATTTATCTTCTGATTCATCCTTCTTCCAGTTTTTCTATTCCTCCTTGGGTCTTTGGTTGTGTGTGTTTTGTCCATAATAGCTCTCCTTCTAAGGGGAAGCTAGATCCTAGAGCCATTAAATGTATTTTTCTTGGGTACTCTCCTACTCAAAAGGGGTACAAGTGTTATAATCCTGATACTAGAAAGTGGTATGTGTCTATGGATGTCACTTTCCATGAATCTATACCTTTTTTCACATCTTCCAGAGTACCTCTTCAGGGGAGAAGGAAAATGAAGAGACTCTGGGACATATCTTTCATGTCTTACCTGAAATTTCTAGTGAGGAGAAGGTTAATGAGGAACCCATAGTGTTAGGAGTGGAAGAAGAGGAAAAGGAACCAATAACCCCCAGACAGAATGAGGATAATGAAGGTGCAGTAGAGCATGTTACTTCGAAGGAAAAAAATTGTTAGTGTATTCTAAAGGCACATAGAGTAAGAACAAGGGTAAGGAGGTAGAGGCCAGTACTCCTATTCCTCCACTGCCATCTTCTTCAACTGGTGACGTCTCTGATATTTCCCCAGGTAACACTGATAACTCATTTTTCCTAGAGTCTGATGATCTCGATGTTCCTATTATTGTTAGAAATGGTGTTAGATCTTGTACTCAACACTCTATATCTAACTTTGTGTCTTATTCCCACTTGTCTCCTACTTATTGTTCATTCTTTTTTAATATTGCCTCCGTTTTTGTTCCTAATCATGTCTAGGATGCTCTCGGAGATCCCAAGTGGAAACATGCCATGGATGAAGAGATGAATGCTCTTCATAAAAGTGGCACGTGGGAGTTGACTAAGTTACCTATGGGCAAGAGAACAGTGGGCTGCAAGTGGGTGTATGCACTGAAGCATAGGGCAGATAGTTTTATTGAAAGGTTTAAAGCTCAACTCGTCTTGTTGACAAGGGTTTCACTCAGACATATGGAGTGGATTATCAGGAGACCTTTGCTCCAGTTGCGAAGATGAACTCTATTAGAGTCCTTTTATCTCTTGCAGCCAACTGTGATTGGCCTCTTCATCAATTCGATGTGAATAATGCATTCTTACATGGTAATTTGGAGGAAGAAGTGTACATGGATATTCTGCTTGGATATGCAAACTCAGAGATAGAAGGTAAAGTATGTAGGCTCAAGAAGTCGTCGTATGGCCTAAAGCAGTCACCAAGAGCCTGGTTTGAAAGGTTTACACAGGCTGTGTAGATATGGGTTCAAACAAACTCAAGCCGATCATACGTTATTTATCAAACACTCCTTTCATGGTAAGACTACTGCACTGATTGTGTATGTGGATGACATTGTCCTTACAGGTGATGTCATGGAGGAAATGCAGCGATTAAAAGAGTATATGGCAAAAGAGTTTGAAATAAAAGATCTGGGAGAGCTAAAGTATTTTTTGGGAATTGAAGTGGCCAGGTCTAAGCATGGAATATGCATCTCTCAGAGAAAGTATGTTCTGGATCTCTTGAGTGAAACTGGGATGCTTGGAAGTAGAGCATTGGAATACACCTATTGAACCAAATCAGAAATTGAGTGATGATAAAAGTGGAAAGATGGTAGACAGGGGGAGATATCAACGATTGGTAGGAAAACTTATCTATCACATACCCGTCCTGATTTTTCATTTCCTGTAAGTGTGGTTAGTCAGTTTATGCACGCACCTTATGAGAGACACTTAGATGCGGTTAACATGATATTGAGATATCTTAAGTCGGCTTTTGGCAAGGTTTTATTTTTTGGTAGGCATGACCATTTCAGAATAGAAGCATATATTGATGCGGATTGGGCCCCGGTTATGTGACAGACAGAAGGTCTACTTCAGGGTACTGTGCTTTCGTGGGAGGTAACCTCGTTATGTGGAGAAGCAAGAAGCAAAGTGTTGTGGCTCGGTCTAGTGCAGAGGCCGAAATTAGAGTAATGACTCAAGGGGTGTGTGAACTCCTGTGGTTAAAATTGCTATTGAAAGACTTGAAGGTGGAAACTATGAAGTTGTACTGTGATAGTAAGTCAACTATTAGGTAGTCATCAAAAATACCCAGTAGGAGTTGGTCTCCGCCACCTCAGCAGGAAATGCCAAATCATCCGGTAAATGCGCTCAACACGTAGTCATTCCGGGCGAAGTATCTCAAACCGCCCGATCACTAATAACTGTTCGGACATTCGACGGGGGCCCACCTCGCGTCGGGAGGCAACTAAGCACGTCGCAGGATGTAACCCAGAAGGTTCCAGACAGTTTCCTATCTCAGCTAGAAGACTAATGGAAAGAAGAGATAGTTCCCTAATCCGCTTAGGAAACTCCCACAATTTGTGCTAATCAATTGTAATTAGATTAGACTGCCTAATCTAACCGCTTACCTTGTACGAATTGTCTCTTGTATCTATAAAAGAGGCCACTCACTCCCTTCACAAGGGGAGGGCATTCTTATTTTCACGGAATAGCAATGAACTTCTATACGCATACACTCGGCCGGTCTCTGGTAGTGCCACCCATCTTTGTCGGCTCACCAAAGGCCTCCGGTGATCTGTTAGTACAAGTGCTCCGACACACACGTGGACGTAGGTCTCTTAATTAACAGGGCCGAACCACACTCAAATCTTTCTTGCATATTTCTTCTTGCTCTATTACCAAATTTTGGCATCGTCAATATATATGGGGTGTGACTAATTGCCAACCCTAAGTTTGGCATAATCCTATTGTTAACAATTCTCACTGCGACATATCTATTAAATAGAATGCCTTCTAGGATCTTGGATGGGAAATCCCCTTTTGAGACCATGTTCTCCGATACAAAGGTTTTTTCTCTCCCTTCAAAGGTGTTTGGGTGTGTATGCTTTGTTCATAATCATGGTCCCAATCGGGACAAACTTGATCCTCATGCTTTTAAATGTATTTTCCTTGGATATTCCCGCACTCAGAAGGGATATCTTTGCTATAGTCCCACTTTACTTAAACACTTTGTGAGTGCTAATGTCACATTCTTTGAGGACATTGCATATTACTCTACTGTCGGGGTTGTCTCAATAGCAGGAGCCACTTTCTGTGGACCCTGTGGTTCCTTCTATCTTCCCCGACCATCATAGTATGCATCCTTATCCTCGGCATTATATTAGTCGCCGTGCATGGACTATCTTGGCTGCTCCTGCCCATACTCATGGTGGGTTCAACTATCTTGGATCTTCCACCTCCCTCATCGTCGGCCTATGAAGCACGGACGCGGGTACTTGTGCGGGGTACTTTTATAAATGCTAAAAATATATTTTTATATATAACTATTCTACCACTACATTCTGTAATTTTCATATATTTATACTAATTAAGCCACAAATAACAATCAACAAGCAAAAAAAGCACATTAAACATTAGCCAAAGCTTGCACAGTTGCACATCGTCATTCAAGAATAAAAAAATTAACAAGCAAAAAAAAAAAACAAAAAAAAATTAAAAATATCACCCAGGCGCACTCCAAAAGAGTCCCTCCCGCACCCACGCCGCACTCAAAACACCAGAAGAACTTACGAAGCACTCAGCCGCACCCATAGCCGCACTTGCCAAGCATTAAGTTCCCCTGCGGCACCATTTTGAAGTGTCCATGCATCATAGTTGTCGGCAGATCCACCTCTTCCGCATCATGCCTCTGATCTTGATCTCCCTATTGCCATTCGGAAAGGTAAACCTACGTGTACTGAACATCCCATTTCTAATGTTGTCTCTCTTGATCGCTTGTTTTCTTCTTTTAGAGCTTTTTCTTTATAACTGTCATCTACTGCTATTCCAAAGTCTTATAGGGAAGCTCTCCCTCATCATGACTGAAAGAAAGCAATAAGGATGAAATGTGTGCTCTAAGATTGAATCACCCTTGGGGATCTTATTCCCACTCTTGTTGGGGCCCAAGTAGTTGGCTGCAAATGGGTTTTTGCTATTAAACAAAACCCTGATGGTACTATTGATCATTTGAAATCTCGCTTGGTTGCCAATTTACTCAGACCTATGGCATTGACTACACAGCGACCTTTTCTCCCTTGCCAAGTTGAATTCTATTTGTATTATTATCTCTCAAGCAGCTTCTCTTGGTTGGCCTTTTCATCAGCTTGATGTCAAAAATGCCTTTCTTCATGGCGATCTTGCAAAGACTATTTATATGGCTCAGCCACCTAGGTTTGAGTCCTAGGGGGAGTGTGCTTATCATCTCAAGAAATCTATTTTCGGCCTCAAACAGTCTCCACGAGCTTGGTTTGACAAGTTCAGTAAGGCGGTTGTGGCACATGGCATGACCCGCAGTCAAGCAGACCACTCTGTCTTCTTTAATAAGACAAGCATTGGCATTGTGATTCTTGTTGTCTATGTTGATGATATCGTCATCACAAGGAGTGACAAGAAAGGCATGCACACTCTTATTCATCATCTTGGCTCAAGTTTTCTTACCAAGGATTTGGGGCAACTTCGTTACTTTCTTGGTATTGAGGTAGCTAGGTCAAATGTGGGTAATGTCTACCTCAAAGAAAATATGCTCTTGATATCTTGAAAGAAACATGTTATCTTGGCTCCAAACCGGCCTTTACTCCTATGGATGTGAACTTGAAACTAAAACTTGATATGGGTAATCTTATTGATGATCCAGAGATGTATAGGAGGCTCGTAGGTAAACTTATTTACCTCACTATCACTCGTCCTGACATCTCATATGCTGTTAGTATTGTGAGCCAGTTCATGACCACCCATCGGGTTCCTTATCTGGATGCTATCATTCGCATCTTAAAGTATCTCAAAAATGTCCCAGGACATGGACTTCTCTATCGACCTTCAGGACATCTTCGCATTGAGGGATATACCGATGTTGACTGGCAGGCTCACCATCAGAAAAAAAAATCTCCCACTGGCTTCTGCACCTTCATTGGCAGCAACCTTGTGGCTTGGCAAAGTAAGAAACAATATGCGGTTGCTCTATCCAGTGCTGAAGCCGAATATCGGGCAATGGCCCATACTACTTGTGTTAAACTCACATGGTTGAGAACTTTGTCAAGGGAGTTTGGCTTTCCTGTGTAGGACCCAACTCCTCTTTATTGTGACAATCAAGCCGCCATCCATATTGCTAATAATCCAGTCTTCAACGAGAGAATTAAGTATATTGAGGTTGATTGCCATTTTGTGCGTGCAAAAGTGGAGTCAAAAGAAATCTCGATTCCGTTTGTTCCTTCCAACTGTCAACTTGTAGATATGTTCACCAAAGCACTTTCCAAAGGTGCCATTGACTCTATATGTGGCAAGCTGGGAATGATTGACATCTACTCTCCAGCTTGAGGGGGAGTAATGTTAATATTATATTTATCACGGTCCAATGGATAGCATGATCAAAGGAATTGATGAATTGTAGCTATCAAGATTTGTAACTGATAGGGAATTAAAGTCTAGATTAGATTTTCCTTTTTCTGAGCTCTTGTTATTTTTGTATAAATAGAGGTTCATCCTCCCGAGGATTATACACAGAAAATATTTTCTTCTCTAACTTTTCTGACACCAACTACGTGAAAGACTGCAATAAAACATTCTAACTAAATTTGGATAGGGAGATTCGTCAATATCTACAAAGTCCAAAAAACCAACCTTACGAAAGAGCTCCTTAAATTTCCACGCGCCAAAGTGTTCCCTATTTACTGTCCTTCTTGTATTTACAGTCTTTTTGTTATACGAATCTCACTTCCCTTCTACTTGCGGAGAAACGAAGGGGCTGGCTTTCGCAACAGCCATCTTCCACTTTCCTTGTCGGGTCTTCCTTTCTCGGATGTGGTTGTACCCGATCGTTTATTGGGAGTCGTCACTTTTGTATTTGTGTAACGAAACACTTACATAATATATATATACATATTCTATCGCCATAACCACTTATACAATACATTATCCAAACACCACAACTATCAAAATATATTTTGACCATAATATATTTAAACGAAAGTTATCGCAATCGCAAAGCACAAACTACCCAAAAGGCTCGTGTAGGATAGCAATCCCCATAGATATAATATAGATTTTACAAAGTTTTCTTTTAATAGTCTAATTTGTTAGGTTAACATGGACCTTCCCTCACTGAACAAAATGCGAAGCAAAAATCATTATCTAAATCTAAACCTTAATTTTTTTTTGCCGACCAAAATACCATATAGATCCAATATGAACAGACTGAACCCTAATAGCGCCGATTTTGAGCTTTATTTCGGAACAGTTGTATCCCTCGCACGAATACAATTCTTCCTCACACAGCGAGCTCATCTCAGATCAAACAGTCACACTTGACCTCCAAAGGTATGACCTTTAGATTTTTTACTTGTTTTCTTGATAAATTTTTTCCCTCCTCTTAACCTTCGGACCTCAATTCATGTGTTACTGAAAGTAGGATATCGATGTGTGTGTGTGTGTGTGTGTGTGTGTGTGTGTGTGTGTGTGTTTTGGAGTAATGCTATAGACACAACACATTGCACAACACAAAGTACAACAGGGCTTTAAATGTCTGTACCCTATGCTGTGTAAGTGGTACATAGAAAAGTGTGAAAAATCCAAACAACACAGGATACAAGGCATTTAAAGCCCTGCTGTGCTTTGTGTTGTGCAATGTGTTGTGTCTGTAGCATTACTCTTTTTTTTGTTCCTTTTTCAAGTACAAGAAATTGTTTTCATGAATGCGTCATTCACTAAATTCTCACTCACATAACGAGCTTATCTCTGATCAAAAAGCCACACTTGACCTCCAAAGGTATGACCTTTAGAGTGGGTTTGAATGCAAGCTAGAAAATGGGTTGAAAATATTTTTTTTCTAAGGAATTTTTTTACATGGAATTTTTTTTCCATGGAAATTGATTTGGGGCTGTTTGATTGCAATTATTTTCTGGCTGGAAAATCTAGTTTTGCTGTTTGATTGTCACTATTTTCTAGTTGAAAATAGTATTTTCTATGGAAAATAACTTTTTTGAAGTTTGATTGCAATAATTTTCCATGGAAAATTAATATATTTCATTGAAAAACCTAACTTTTTTTTCAAGCAATTAACCAATGAATCACACATAAACAGTTTGAAAAAAATACAAATTCAAGCAATTGAGACAAACAATCATAGAAGTACTTTTTTTGCTCCTAACTTCATTGAAACTTGATGGCCCAATGGAAAAAACCAATACTCATCAAAGTAAAATTAGAAGTACTCATCGAAGTAAAAAGTTTTCATGATTGTTTTAATGTACTAAAAACCAAAATCAATTTGGTGGATCTTGTCTAATAAGCTTACAATAGACCCTAAAACGCATAAAAGCATCATCATTAATCCCAAGGAAGAGCTGTCCAGATTTTCATCTTGCTCAAACAATTGCATAAGCTCCATTGTGTCCCCCTCCTCTATGCCCAATTCTCAAAGTTTCTCTAGGATAGCTTGCCCATTGACATGTCTTTGAGTTTCTTGCTTTTCAAAAGTGATGGCTTGCTTTTCAAAAGCAATGGCTATCTTTTCGGAGGACTGGGCAATATACGCAAGGGCTAAAGCAGCATCATCCATGACATGCCCACGTCTACGTCGATCTTTCGAGCCTCCCCCTTGCACGGCTCGCTTGGATGTGCTTAATGACTTGGTTGTGCTTCCTCCATTTCATTTTCATCCTCTAAGCCGATCCACCGAATTGTTGATATCGGCTTCACTCACTGTGGGAAAGTCATTCCCCATGACTGCCCGGCTAGGAAGCACGAGTGCGGCGGTCTGACACCCAGTGCGGGTGCGGCTGCCTTTCTGAAGAATCTGTGATTCCTAGCTGCCCGGTCACCTGTTGAGGTGTCGCTGCTGAAAATGGCAACCAAGTCATAGTAACGAGGACATAACTTTCCCTTCAAATTTCTTGCATCAGGCTTCTCCTAAAACAACATAAAAAGGGGAATTGAAAATAACAATGCATAAAGTAATTACCCCATTTGTAATAAACCAATTTGTAGTAGTTTAAAGTTGGAAAAATAAAGTAACAAGAAGAACCAATCACAACCCATTCTTGAGTGGCAGAGGAGAACCAACAAAAGACTCCTACCAATGCTTCTAAGTATAATAGCTATGCTTCTCAAACAAAATCAATATTAACTTCCAAGACAATCCAAGTATTTTCCCATTTCCTCATAACATGCAAAATGACTCGTGAACATAAATTTGTAATCTTTGACATAAATATTCTGAGATCTGACACTATTGTCACTATAACACTGTAAAATCGATGAGATATTTTCTTAAGATATTAAATTGAAGTCACAAGATTCACAACTCGCAAGAAAGAAGGATGTGGAAACCTCTATAAATCTATATATCTATACCCTATATATATAAGTATTAGTTGATATAGAACTTGACCAATGTAAGTTTCTTTTATATCTCTAGATCTTAGTTGATCAAGAGATGTTTACATATTTTGTGCTCATATAAGAAGAACATCCAACATAACATGCATGTAGAAGGGCACACGTGAAAAATCAGCCCAGACTGTAACTTTCTTCTTTCTGCTCTAAAATAGCCTAATGTTCTCAAACTTACAATTACATGCTTTTAAACTGAAGCAAGTATAAGATAAACCCACTATCATGTTCAGCAGCCTTGATCGCAAGATTAACTTTTTAACAAACTAATAATATCATGTATTATGCCCAGTATTATGTACCTAAAAGGTACAATCCATGTTACCCAGACTCAGGTACGGGTGTCGGGTACAGACTCGGGTACGGTGTCCGGGTTTGTCCAGTTTTCAAAGATTTTACACTATTTTGAAGGGTCAGAGAGAGAGAAGTACTGTTATCCGGGTGTTGTGTCGGGCACGAGTACTCCATGCATTATGAAGGGTCTGGGTAACATAGACCATGATAACTTGTAGGAATTATTTACCTTAAGGTATGCCTCCCAAACAAGAGGATCTGCTGTGAGAGAGAAGTACCTTTATCCAGGTGTTGTCTCGGGCACGAGTATTCCATGCATTATGAAGGGTCTGGGTAACATAGACCATAATAACTTGTAGGAATTATTTACCTTAAGGTACGCCTCCCAAACAAGAGGATCCGCTATGACTCGGCCGGTCGAGTCCAATCCAAACCCGCTACCACTCTTCAACAACTCCGTGATATTCGTGCAATCTTTCTTGAGAGTCTTCAATCTAGCCCTCACATTCTGAATGATTACAACAGCATGGCAACATTCATGTACTTTTTGTCTAACCTTTGATAGTTCTTCAGCCTTGAATCCATTTTCCCCTTGTCTTGGCCCTGCAAGTACCATATCTAGAAGAGAGTCAACTAGTACTTTATCAATTTCGTCGGTTCACCGAAGCTGTCCTTTTTTTTGCTCGCAATCTTACTTGAGAGGAGGCTGGAGTGATTTCCTCAATCTTAGGTTGAGAAGAGCTTGAGACCGTAGTAGGCCTAGGAACATGAAATGACCCTCGATTTACTGCTCGTCGACTTGTCATATTAACTGTATTACTTAAAAAAATATGTAACATGGAACTAGCAAAAATTAGTATAAACAAAAATTAACAAGGATAAGTGCTTCAAATGCACGAACAGTTTATGACTGGTACAACTTTACAAAAAGTAACTAACCATCCTCAACATTCATAAGTAGTTAAACAACTTGCTAGCTTGAAATCTGAACTAAAAGGGGCACAAACTAATTGTAATTTGTAAATGTTAATTCTTCAATCGAATTCGGTCCCCGCATAATTATTGGCATCGAATTTAGCCCACATAACATTAGCCATTACATTCCTCTGATTAGTCCAAGCTGCTTTAGATGTGATAGTGATGTTGGCATTAGTGGATGCAGTGTCAGGTACATCGACGTGTGGGGGGTTAACTTCATCGGCGTCGCTAACCTCATCATCACTACAGAGATCATCTGTATCATCAATTCGCAAGAAGTTGTGTAAGGCACAACATGCAAGGACTATCTTCGCTTATGTTTCTATATCATGGAAGGGTTGATGTCTACGATTGGCAAACCTCTTTTTCAACAACCAGATAGTCCTCTCAACAACATTGCAAAGAGATGAGTGTCGAAAGTTAAACAACTCTTTGCAATTTTCAAGTAGTAGACCCGCAATGTCTCTACGATGATAGTGCGTACTGCGATATGGTGTAATAAGGTTTAAAGGAACCCCACGTTGGCAAAATTGTATTTACCTATTGATAAAAAGAAATGTTATTAGATAGTTACATAAGGTTACTATGAGAGGCCGGGGGATGTATAACATATCGAGAGAAACTGTTAACCTAGATCCTCGTTGTAAGATTACACTCCTCAACAATTGATCATCATGTGCTGATCCCTCTCAAACGGCAAGCACATATGTAAACTTCATATCAAATGTACATGCTACCAAAACGTTTTGAGATATAACTTGTTTTCTATTTCGATACCTAGGTTGTTCCTCCACAGGGACGTTTGCAGCAATGTGAGTACCGTCTATGGTACCCACAACATCCTATAAGAAATACAATTTGTTTTAGGAGCACTACTAGACCCACACAGTGAACCACACATTTTTTCCACACAGCTTTAAATGCATGTACCTTGTGCTGTATAAGTGGGGAACAAAAAAGTGTAAAAAATTCAAACAACACAAAGTACAAGCATTTAAAGCTGTGTGTGGAAAAAAAGTGTGGTTCACTGTGTGGGTCTAGCATTTTCCTTGTTTTAGTACTAAACATCTAAGGTTGTTAATATAACCTTATTAGTAATAAACATCTAACCTGAAAGTAATGGAACCAATCTTGGACATTATCCTTATCGTTGGGGGAATTCTGAAGCATTGGTGACAACAACTCTATAGGGCGTAAGACATTCATTTAACACTCTTGTGGAAATAATAGCTCACCATTTTGCCAGACCTAAAAATGTAAAACTTCCAACTCTATTGTGATGGTCGAGGCCAACCGTGGTTAGAAAAATAGCCACTTGCTCTTCAACACTCATAGATCGGCTATCAGCCAACCCACAAGCACGTAAGTGATTGCACAATGTTACCCAGACTCGGGTATGTGTGTCAGGTGTGGATATTAATCCGGGAGTCGGGCTCGGTAGACCCCAATATTTAAGGATAAGGGGACTCCACCATAAAGGATCCAATATTTAGGTACGGGTACGAAGACACATCAAACAAGAAATAGAACAAGACATTCTTAAAATTAGCTGAATTATTTGTAGTCATTGCTCTAAATATATATATATATATATATATATTATATTTTTACATTTATAAAACATATAAGCATAGCATTATTCTAATTTTATTATTATATCACACATGATTTTGACAGAGTTTAAATAATCTTTGGAAAAGTAGCTCTATTTAGAGGTCTATAAATGTCATCACTAGGATATGAGGCTATTAAATGTACTGACAACCTAAATATGATAACAAGACCTTGAGTCTAGAAAACAGTTTCTCTTTAGATTGTATTTTTGATAGCAAGCCATGCCCGACATGGTACGAAACAAGTCCAACACATACCCATGTCGGTATCCTTGTCATACCCACGTCGACACTGACACGGCACCTTTTATGCCAAGTCCGGGTAGGCGGGTAACATAGTTCATCCTAAGTTGCTCGTGACAAATCTTGTAACTGGAGTGGAACATTCGATTTAGTGCTAACTCTCTGTCAGCACTCCAATTCCTATTAGGAGCCCTACGGAGAAGTCGGTTACGATGGTAACGCCTCATAGTAGTGTAGATCACTACGGCTTGCATGACCATCGTCCAAAACACAGCCACCAGTTGATTTTGGATCGGTGCTCTCGGCATTTTTAACTTATATTAGCACAAATGAATAGAAAGAGAGGGAGAAAAAAAGGTAGTTGGGGAAAAAAAAGTTCTCATCACAATAAAAAGAAAGAAAGGAAGAAAAAAAAAAGAGTTTCTAAGAAGGTAGTTGAGTGTTTTGTTGTTGTTGGCAAGGCTCAATCAATTGAACTATGAAATTGAAGTTTCTTAAACAACTACTTGTGAAGTTAAATGATAGATGTACATACAAATGATCAAGTTAAACAGATTATTACTCCCAAAAACTAAATTTTTTAAAGGGATTGAAAAATTACTTTAATAAGCTTCAAAACTTTCCATTTTATCATGGTTCAAGCACTCAGAAGAAAATAATACAAGACCACTAAATTTATCATGGTTGCAAAGATAGCAAAAAAAAAAAAAAAAAAGGTCAACTGAAAATGAGGACAAACCCAGATAACTTATCTTATCCATTCATGATATAATAGCATTGGATCCCAAGCGCTTTTAACAAACATTCCATGTTTTTCAAGTTGTTCATGATTGCCAGTCAAATGAATGATATATTGGATATTTGGATCTCAAGCACTTTTAACAAACATTACATGTCTTGCTCTATTATGTCACAAGAATGTGATTCGATATGTTTGAGTTATAGTTATAATGGTTCTTTAGTTGCAATCAGTAGCTCTATCTTAGTCCAACTCTGTTTTTGTTGTCCTTTTATTAAACTTCAATGTTTTTAGTTTTATTTCACTTGGGATGGGTTTAAGAAAATGCTATTATATAGAAGTTATGTTGTCCTGGTTAAATTAGGACCAAAATGGGTGAAATAAATGGTGAGAGTTGTCCGATTGACGACGAACTTCGACGAGAATTTTCACCGGGGCACTGTGGAAAGTCGAAAGAAATCTATATTAGAGAGAGAGAGTACTGATTCATATACAGCTTTAGAAATACAGATTCGAGATACATATATAGATTTAGAGATACAGATTCGAGATACATATACAAATTTAGAGATACATACATATGCATATCTATGTCGATTTTGATCTGTATATGTATATCTATGTGTATATGTATACAGATCTGTATCTGTATAGCTATATGTATACACATTCGGAATGAGAGAGAGAGTACCGATTAGAGATGCTTCGGCGATGGTGAGCGGCAGTGGAAGAGTAGCGTAGAGAGAGAGAGATAGAGAGGTCAAAAGAGTTGAGAGAGAGTGTCCCGATTTTGGATGGTCAAATTTTTTTCCATGGAATTCATTTTTTGAGGGGGATAGCAGGAATTATTTGTTGGATAAATATGTGTGTTTGGCCATGTTTAAGGGCTAATAAAAGTGGGATTCACTTAGAATTTAAGTGGGGTCCTTGTGGATTTGTGTTGTCCTCCACGAGGAGATGAAATTTGGATATTCACATGTCCAAAACTATTGATGGGTCAATGAGAAATTAATGGTTAAAGGTTGCCCCATACAAGGAGTTGTTGAAATGAAAGAGATTCACAACTTGCCTTGTCCCACATCGGAAAACTAGAAGTAGCCTTTAATGTATTTATAAGGCTACTTCATGTTTTGGGTTTGGGCCCCAAGGGGTACCCAGTTTTGTGGAAGGGGGAGGACCTAAGGCCCTTTGGGTTTACTCCACACACGCGCGCGCCGCCGTCCGACCGGCCGAGTCGGGTCGGGGGTGCGGGTGCGGCCCGCATAGAATATTTCTGTTTTTTCCAATCTGTATCTTGGGTTTCCTGAGAGAGCACAAAACATAAAAAGTTCGCTGGAGCACAGGCCTCAGTTTGATAATTTTTCTATTTATTTTTCTGTTTCTGTTCAACTGTAATTTTCCTGTTTTCATTACTTATAATCAGAATCTGTTTCTGTTTCTAATTATATCAGTGAAATTTTTTCAACAGTTTTGAAGATGAAATATTTCCAACATTATTTTCCTCAAAAATGAGGGAAAAGAGGGTCACGTGACCCTTATTCATGTGCTACTGAAAGTAGGATATCGATTTGTGTGTGTGTTTTTTGTTTTTTTTTTTTTTCCCTTTTTCAAGTACAAGAAATTGTTTTCATGAATGCGTCATTCACTGAATTCTCACTCACACAGCGAGCTCATCTCAGGTTGATAGCAAGGCAGTAACCCCTAACCAAGAGAAACCCCCATGGCTGCTCTTCGTTGTATGCTTGAGAAAGTGGGTAGAACTGGTTTTTACAACCATGGTGTGAGATGGACAAAGCTAGGGGTTTTTGGTGCTGTGAATGTGAACAACAACTACCAACATCTGTTGTCTCGTCATTCCTCTTTCGGGAGGCAGTGCCCTAATTGCTTGAAGCTTGCTCAACAGGTTCGAGCGAGTGAGGTATTCATTCCCGCTTTTGTCACCTCTCCATATCTCCTATCTACACATATAGATATGTGTATCTATGTATACTCGAACAGGACTATACTAATAATGATGCGTTATATTATATTCTAATCGCATGGGTTTTCTTATTATTATTATTAATTCTTATATGTTAATAACAGGGGTTTGATTTGCCTCGCGGTTTCAATTGGGGTCCTCCTCTCCACGGCGTAATTCAAGAGTACGAGGGATCTTTGGATGATCCCGCTATCACAAAACCTGCCCTTTTTGCTGTGGAACAGCACAACAAGCAACAGGTTTGGATAACTCAACAATCACTGCCCCTTTATCCGGCTATTGATCATCTGGATAGTTGTCTGTGATGTATAATTGTGCTTTCTCCATAGCCAGGGGTTAAAATGCAAAGAACCTATCATGATACACTCCTTATTTTGTGTACTATTCCTGTACTCAAGAGTTCAGGCCCTAATTCAATTAAAATTTGCACATTTTCTTTCATAGAATACAAATCTTGAGTTCGTGAGAGTGGTGAAGATCAACCATCAGCTCCTTGGTGGTAGGCTGCATTATATTACCTTGGAGGCAATTGATAATGGAGTCAAGAATACTTACCAAGCAAAAATTTTGCGTAATGCTACACGGAAATGCGTTTGGGAGTTAAAATTGTTTAGGCTCGCTCCTGACAAGCCAACAAACTTAATTGATAAGCAAGGTAAACTACAAGTCTCGGACCTTCAACCTTTTACCTCGATTAAAAATCCTTGAGCATTGATCTTAAAGCTGTATCTGAAAATGACAGCAATTCATACTATTTTTTTTTGCTTATCCATGCATGTTCATCTCTCTCTCGGCTGGCATTATCTCTACACTTGGAAATGGGAGTAGAATCGTCATTCCTCATAAAATGTTTACTTTCTTTGATGGGGTGGGGACGATTGTCGTGGATACAGATGTTCCTTTTCTTTATTGTTGTGGGGCTTTACATAAAACTTTGTCTATTAGTTATCTCTTAACGACTGTTGTGATTCTATTTTGCTTTGAATAGTTTGAGGGTTTTTAGTAATCATAGATAGAGGTTTGTTCCTTTTCTTTATCATTTTTGGACTTCAAATAAAATTTTGACTATTAGTCATCTATGTATTCTATTTTAGTAATTGGACACTCTAGCTGATATTAGTTATCACTTAACGACTGTTGTGATTCTATTTTGCTTGAAATACATATATCATATATGTATCAATTATGAAATATATACATGCATGAAATACAAGGCTTACACTAGTATCGATTATGTGTTGCACATATATATATATATATGTATATGCAATTAGTGGAAATAATTCATTTTACTAGGGCATGGTTAACTTAATTAGTCAAATGTGTAACACCCCTAAACTGTGCTCACCATAATAGTTGTTTTAAGTCGGCACTCATGTAAATGGAAGGCAAACCATTTCCATTATGTTCAGACCATTGTGTTATTCGAATTATGATATAACCATTTCACTATGGCATTCTTAGCTTAATTAGTGTTCAGACCATGTTGTAACACACATTATGATCTCCCTCCGTATTTTATCACATCTTTATGTGACTTTTTAACACAAGCCTAAAACCCCTAATGTATGAGTTTTCACTCTTTTCCGTGGATTAGTTGCCAATGTTAAGATTTTTTTTTTCGTCGGGGGGGGGGGGGGGGGGGGGGGGCTGTCATCTGTGTTGGATATGAATCATCTTGAACCAATTTAGCCGCTTGTTCTATAAGGTAGTCATTCCTTCATAGTCAATCTTCCGAAAGTTAGTTAATGGGGTTGCAAAGTTATTACTTAATAGAATTATTAAGTGTTAATTTTGTCTAGTTCTCCATTTCAGATTGATGCAGGACAGATTGGAGACCTGCTGTTCGGTGGGCTATGGATTGTAGAAATGGCAATTAGGTATAGAACTAGGTAAAGAATGGGTCTAGGTTGTTTAATTATGGTTTGGAGGAGAAAGAATGAGAGAATTCAGACAATATGCAATTGGAAAATAATTTAGGAATTCTAATAGACACATTAATAGTCCTAGTCAAGTACAATGAACCATGGGGCAAACACATATCATAACTGTGAACAATGTGTTCTTGGAAATAAAATATCATGAATCTAATACAATGAATCTAGTAGACTTAATTAATATTAAGCATGTATGCAAGACTAGGGCGGATAAAAGAGGAGGGTTAGTGCGTTAGGTAGCTTGACAGTCAGCACGTAAAAACACTGTCAGTTCTTTATGAAATGAATCCTAGTATAAATATACACGTAAACACTAGGGCGTTCTCTTTAAGTGGCGAGTTGCTCCTACCTTCAGGCGTTTCAAAAAATGTGCAAGGGGCACTGCATCGGCGCCCGAGTGCGGTGTTAAATAGGCAAGGATTCCCGTGCTCCTCTGGACCACCGCGAGTAAAGAAGCTAGTCCAGGACTGTAGGCTTAGATTAGTAACTTGGAATATATGAACCTTAACAGGTAAAGCTATGGAATTAGTAGACACTATGATTACAAGGAAAATTAATGTAGTATGCTTACAGGAAACGAAGTGTGTAGGAGAATGCAAAGGAGGTAGAAAATACTGGCTATAAGATACTCTATATTGGGAAACATAGAAATAGAAATGGTGTTGGAATCATAGTAGGCAAAAACCTCAAAGATAAGGTCGTAACAGTCATGGCGAAAGGAGACAGACTATTGCTAATCAAACTGGTAGTTTGGAGAAGATATAATCAACGTGATTAGTGCATACACACCCCAGGTAGGATTGGATGAACTCACTAAAAGACAATTATGGGATCAACTGGACATACTAATACATTATACACACACAACCACTGAATACATAAAAAACCATAAAAAATAAAAATTAACACACATTATACACACCACCACTGATACACACACATACACTGATATAAACAAGTTCCGAAATAAATAAAAAGTAAAAAAAATTAACACACATTATACACACACATGCACTGATATAAATTGACTATGAGAGGACTCGGTAAACGTTTAATTTTTGGTTTTTTTTTTAATATATATATATATATATATATGTATATATGAAAATTACGCCTAGCCGCCTAGGACCCCGCCTGGCAAATTAGGCGATTTTACAAACGCCTAGGGGAAACTTCGGGCTAGCCCGAGTTTTAGAACACTGGAGTGGAGTAAGAGCATTTTAGTGCCCATCTATAAAAATAAAGGAGATGTACAACAATGCAACAACTATAGAGGTATTAAATTGATGAGCCATACTATGAAACTGTGGGAGAGAGTGATTGAGCATCGACTAAGAGGTGTAACAACAGTGTCAGAAATCAGTTTGGATTTATGCCTGGGAGGTCAACTATGGAAGCGTATACCTATTAAGGAGACTAGTGGAAAAGTATAGAGAGGAGGAGATTTGCATGTGGTTTTCATTGATTTAGTAAAAACTTATGATAGGGTGGGTGCCCATGGATTTAATATGGTGGGTGCTAGGGAAGAAGGGAGTGCCCAAGGGTTATATTGACGCGATAAATGATATGTATGATGAAGCTGTGACTACAATAAGATCTGTGGCTGGAGAAACAAGTGAATTCCCAATTACTGTAGGCCTACACCAAGGGTCTGCCTTGAGTCCTTATTTATTCGCCCTAGTTATGGATGAATTGACTAGACACATCCAATATGAGGTAACATGGTGTATGTTGTTCGCAGATGATATTGTTTTGGTCGATGAGACTAAAGGTGGACTCAACACTAAACTGGAAACTTGGAGAGAAGCACTTGAGACCATGGTTCAAAGTCGCGGTATCGGTCGCGGTATCGGATCCCGTTGTGATGACTCGGTGTCGCGGCGATGCGGCCTGATATCGGGCGATACGCTCCGATACGCTAGATTTAAGCTTCAGAAAAATATGAAAAAATTATGGAAAATTCTAAAATAATAAGAATAGCATAATTGGCCTAATAGATTGTGGCATTTTACACAATGTACCATTTAAGAAGCACATCTCATTCAATTCAGACATTGCCGATCTAATGTCTAATAATTGTACACACATAATTGGATCTAAATTGTTCAATACTACCTAATAATACATATATTATAATAACATGCTACATCAATGCCACATGGAGTGTCGTGGGGGTTGGAAATCATCATCGTTATTCCCTTGATTATTGAACTCAGTATGTGGATATGGAAAGTGAAGGCGCCCAAATAGAATAGAGGCATAATCTGAAGGTTCAGGTTGAGATGACTGGCTGGATGATTCATAATATGGGTTTTGTGGTTGAGAAGGATTGACAGGCTTTGTAGGATGATAGTATCCAGCTCCTCGATACTCAACACTACTACTCGAGGATCCATCATGATGCTGCCCCAAATCATAACCACTATAGCCTCCTCCACCACCGGTGGCAGTGCTAGCTGATGTATCCCGATGCCTCCTACGAGCACGATCATAATACCCACCAGTACTGGTACTAGTAGATCTCTCAAGCTGTCGTATTGGTGGTAGGTGGCCCATACTACCAGCGCTACTACTTGAATATCCAAGATCACCATGAAAACCATATCCATATCCTGTACTAGCATGGTTTGGTTGCCCGTATACTCCATATCCTCCGTAATCCTGAAATCCTATCCCCATAGCACGCATTTGATTGTCAATACCTAAACTATCATTGTGTCCACTAGAAAAATCATCACCACTAGAAATTTCAGTTAGCCTAGCCAAATGTTGACGTTGTGCATCTATTCCCGGCCTATATCCATGGTCTGTGTCTTGTGTGACATAATACTCATCATCTCCACGGAGCAAGCTAGAATGACCACCCCCACCACCACCACCACTGCCGCCACCATAATCACCACTGTCATCATCACCACCTCTTCTTTCAGTGTCACCATCATCATCATCATCATCATCATCATCATCATTATTACCATCGTCACTACTGGAGCTGGAACTAGGAAAAATTGTTCGAGTGCTCTGTGCAACACCCTTTCCTTTTTTTTGGACCAAAGATTGCTTCGGCCTTGAAGGAACATGAGGACTATATTCTTCTTCTTGTTCATCTCCTCCTAGTCGACCTTCATCAATATTTTGAATACCTTCATTATTAATGTTGATACTTTTTATTTGTGTGCACTAATCCTACTTAATACCCTAAGATGTATAATGAAAAATAAATAAATAAATATAAATGTTGATACTTTTTTTGTGTGTGCACTAATCCTACTTAATACCCTAAGATGTATAATTGGAAAAAAAAAAAAAACAAATAAAAAAATTAATGTTGATACTTTTTATTTGTGTGCACTAATCCTACTTAATACCCTAAGATGTATAATGAAAAAAAAAAAAAAATAAATAAATATACATGTTGATACTTTTTTTGTGTGTGCACTAATCCTACTTAATACCCTAAGATGTATAATTGAAAAAAAAAAAACAAATAAAAAAATTAACGTTGATACTTTTTTTTGTGTGCACTAATCCTACTTAATACCCTAAGATGTATAATGAAAAAAAAAAATAAAAAAAAAAATATAAATGTTGATACTTTTTTTTTTGTGTGCACTAATCCTACTTCATACCCTAAGATGTATAATTGGAAAAAAATAAAAAAATAATGTTGATACTTTTTTTTTGTGTGCACTAATCCTACTTAATACCCTAAGATGTATAATGAAAAAAAAAAATAAATAAATAACTATAAATGTTGATACTTTTTTTTTTGTGTGCACTAATCCTACTTCATACCCTAAGATGTATAATTGGAAAAAAATAAAAAAATAAATGTTGATACTTTTTTTGTGTGTGCACTAATCCTACTTAATACCCTAAGATGTATAATGAAAAAAAAAAACAATTAAAAAAATAAATGTTGATATATATATATATATTTTTGTGCACTAATCCTACTTAATACCCTAAAATTTTTCTTTAGTGTGTACTAAACTTACTTAATACCCTAACATATATAATGTGTATATATATATGTATAGAAACTCTCTGATCTACCTAAAGACCAAACCACAGACCAAAATAAAAACCTAAATCAAACCCCCTCCAGTCTCCACACACTCGACACACATACACACACACACAATCAGATCACACACAAACTCACACACACAAAATCAGATCGACACACACAATCACACTCGACACACACTCGACACACACAGATCGATACACACACACAATCACACTCGATACACACACACAATCACACTCGATACACACACACACACGCAGATCGCGACTCACACACTCGATACACACACACACAGAGATCGCGACACACACACACCTACAAACAGATCGCGACACACACACACGCATAGATCGCGACACACACACACACACACACAGAGATCGCGACACACACACAGAGACGACGAGACATACCTTCGGGTCAGTGGAGTTCTTCACAAATCAGATCTAGAATTTGAGAGAGAGATGAAGATGGATGAAGATTGACCAAGATCTGAAACTTGAGAGAGAGATTAAGATGAAGAGAAGCTTGGAGTTCTCCTGCAGAGTAGCTTATGGGATTTCTGACAGAGCAAAAGGTATGTGGTACCCATTTTTTGCTTTCTTTCTCCTCAATCATTCACGTTTCGGACGATTTGTGCCGAGTTCCCATTATCTCGTCCGTATCGGCCGAGATAACTCGCGATACGTAATTTTTTTGATTCGACTTTGACTCACCGAGTCATATCGTATCGGGACCCTGCGAAACCGAGTTGACTCGGCCGAGTTAACTCGGTTTTGGCCGAGTTTTTGAACCATGCTTGAGACCAATGTTTTAAAAATCGGACCGTTCATCAAACCGGAAAAATGATCGGGTCACGGGTTACCGGTTCAACCGTTGGGTGAACCGGAATCAAACCGTGATGTCATAATTACGTAATAAATATTTATTTATATACTTTAATATCGATATGAATTTCTTGTAAAAAAATATTGATATAAATTGAAATTAAAAAAAAAAATTATACCCAAAAATGTATTATTTGAATAATTAGAATTTTACGAAGAAAAAAAAGCTCAAATTCTAGAAATATCCAAATTCTCAGCACCACAGTTTTGTGAGCCTTGTCTTGACTTAGCCCAAATCCATTCTTCATTTGCATATGATAATCACGTGCCACCTATTGAGATTTGAGGGCAAACTAGAAATTTTACCTTTTTGTCCTATTTAACCTAAAAGCCTGATGCATACTTGTTACCTGTTGGCATGTTGCTTTACATTACATATGTTCTCTTGTATAAAGGAAGCGGCGGCAAAATTGAGGAGCTCTGTTAGTCTCTCTCTCTCTCTCTTGCTATGGCGACTAGGAGACGGAGTCCTACTTTTCTTACAGAAAAATACCCAGAGCAGATGGGATAGGAAGAGGGCTAAGAGAGAGAATGTGGGAAGAGGGAGAAAGAGAAAGAAGATGAAGACTGCATATGCAGATTTGAAGAAAGAAGATGAAGATCTAAAGAATGGTGAGGAACCGGGCGGTTTGACAGAACCGTGGACGGTTTTCAACCGGTCGGTCTGGACGGTTCTTTCATTCTAGAACGGTTTTCTAACCAAGGACGGTTCCCGATTTCAACCGCCCCATTTTTAGGACCGGTCGACGGTCCGACTGGTTCGACCGCCTGGTCCGGTCGGGGTTTCAAAACATTGCTTGAGACTAAAGGACTTAAAGATAAGTAGGACAAAAACTGAATATATGGAATGTAAATTTAGGACAAAAATTGAATATATGGAATGTAACTTTAGTAACAGTAGAAGTAGAACGAGTGAAGATCGAAAATCAAGAGTTACCAAAGAAGGAACATTTTCGATATTTAGGTTCGATGATCAGTCAAGATGGAGAGCTTAGAGATGATGTGACCCATAGAATTAAAGTAGGCCGACTCAAGTGGAGAAGTGCTTCGGGCATACTATGTGACCGACAAAACCCGCAAAACTGAAAGGAAAATTTTATAGGACAACTATCACGCCAGCAATGCTATACGGAATGGAATGTTGGGCAACTAAGAAACAACACATTGGCAAAATGAGTGTAGCTGAGATGAGGATGCTAAGATGGATGTGTGGTAAGACTAGGAAAGATAGAATTAGAAATGAACACATTCGAGAGACGGTAGGGGTGACACACATTGAAGATAAGTTGAGGGAGAATAGACTCAGATGGTTTGACCATGTACAATGAAGACCTGTAGACGTACCAGTGTAGAATAGCGATAAGAGTGCCCGGAGATGTTAGGGAAAGGGGAAGACCTAAGCTGACCTGGGAAATTGTAGTGAAACATGATATGAATATATTTAATTTAACCGAGCATATAGCTCTTGCTCGTGCAGAATGGAGAAAAAAGATTCACACAGCGACCCCAATTGATTGGGACTTAAGGCTTGGTTTGGTTTGGTTATGTATGTAAGACTAATAGACAATGAACCTAAAATTTATAGTGTAAAACGTATGACTCCAAATATGACCTAATTGGCCAAAGAGATGACTCTCTAGTTACTTTGAATCCTTTGTTCTGCATCGTTCTCCCCTGGTTAGGTTAAATTCACCTCGAGTTTCGATGTGGTGAAGAATAAGAAGTAGAATATCGAGTTTGAACCTTGAATGTAGAAGTATACAATTTTGTTAGTAGTTCAAGATATTGAAAGGGGCATTTTGGAAGACTATGCTTTTATTTTTTGCAATAGTGATGTTCCCTTAATAAGTTGGGCTCTCAAAATTGGACTCTAAATATGGGATGGAGAGAGTAAATGTTAAGAATATAAATGCAAAGTAACAAAATATGGAATTGGCATTAAATTATCATATCATATGAAACGAACGGGCCTATTGCAGCCTACTAGCTAGCTAAAACCCAAAAAAAAAAAAAAAAAGAAGGAAAAAAAAGGTAAGGCTTGCTTATTGTTGTCCAATCGTCAAAAAATAGGGGAGACTTGTAAAAGTATGTGTATAAAGAGGAGTGGTGAGCAGCTTAAAACTTGCGTACTTGCATGGAGGTAATTCGAGCCGAGCTTATTTTTGAGCTTGAACTGAGTTTATATTGGAGCTTAAGTTTAAGCTCGATTTTTCAAGCTTAGTCGAGCTCATTATCTGTCAAGCAAACGAGCTTGAGCAAGGTCCTAACTATTCGAGCCGAGCTCGAGCTCAACTAAGCTCAGCTCGTATACACCCCTACTTGCAACCCCAACCACCCATAAACTTCCATATTTGCATGCAATGATCAAGCACCAAAACGGTCCCCTTTCCACCGTAAACCACCTCAAAAGCTCTCTTATTTATATTTTACATATTCTTGTTCCTGCGAGTACTAAAAGCTTGTATTCTTGCTCTTGTTAGTACCAAAGGCTTTTAGCCGCAAGTGTTCTTCCATCTTTCTTTGTTCGTTTGTAAACTATAATCGCATCTAGTTAGAAGAGATTAAATCTCACTATTACCTTCTATTTATCGCCATTAAATATAAAGGACACAAGATGCTGGAATGTGTTGACCCTTTCTAACACCCAATGAATAAGACATAACCACATCTTTAGATACCCACCCAACCCATTGACTCCCTTTAAGTCATATCCACCAGTTGACGCCGCAAGTTTTGCCTCTTTGTCTAGACCTAGGGATATATGGCTCGACACTATCTTGTTATTTAGTTCCCTTTTCTCTTCATAGAGAGAAAAACTCTCCCTGTTTTGGTAGATGGTGGTTAATCTCACTCCCAAGCTCTCATTATTAAAAACTCATCTGAATCTTCTCCAACAGTTAAAAGCGATGAAAAATTTAGCTTTTGTAAGGAAACTTGCCAACTTACTCCTGATAAAAGCAAGTCTTCCATTCATGGAAACAGATTGATGCTTCTTGCTTGTTCGCCTTCTCTAAAATTTCTTAACAAATCTCTTAATGTCACTTCTACTAAAGTTTACCTTTTTAACCCGAAAGTGCCTTAAAATGCAATGGGACATACCACAGCTAACAGCTTCTTGTCAGCATGACAAAAAGGGATTAAATAATGATAAATTCCCCATTGGGAAGAATTATAGAAACAAGGTCTGGTGCGACGTTGTTCCAGTAGAGGTGTGTCATACGTTGTTGGGACATCTTTGGTAGTATGATGGAAAGACCCAACGGATGAAGAAAAGAACATCAATACCTTCAAGAGAGACAAGCTAGAGATAATTGTCTCCTTAAAAGGATGCAAAGATGCCTAGAAACGTTGACCAACGCTCCATCCAAAATACAATCCAACAAATATCTGTCATGATCCTTAATGAGCATGAATTTGAGACAGAATTGAACGGGACTCGAGTTGTGTGCCTTTT
This sequence comes from Hydrangea macrophylla, assembly GCA_033977485.1. Lineage (NCBI taxonomy): Eukaryota > Viridiplantae > Streptophyta > Magnoliopsida > Cornales > Hydrangeaceae > Hydrangea > Hydrangea macrophylla. Next base: position 55,464,333 of record CM066988.1, on the reverse strand, counting down.
GGTAGGTAAAAAAGTAAAACTAGGTACTACAGTTCCAAAGGAAATCCAACCTTTACTTGATGAATTTAAAGAGGTCATTTCTTGAGGAACTTCCAAATGGTCTCCCATGAATGAGGGACATCCAACATTGCATGGATCTAACTCCTGGTACAAGTCTACCTCATTTACCTCATGAGTGTAAGAGCCCATGAGAGCGGCTAGTTTTTTTATTCCTTGTATTTGGTAATGTTTATTTTTGTTTTCAATTTTAACCTTAAGATGTGGTGGGTGTCCACATCACCCAAAGTTATCTCATGCAGATCACATGATATCTCAAGTGATATACATGTGGGGGAAGCTGAGGGCTATATACACATTGGTTTTGGAAACATGAGGGGTCTATTGGTTGGCAAGGTAGTAACACGTGAAAAAGTGCAGCTGAAAGGAAAAACTTTGATATTCTTTTTTATATGAACGCTAACCATAAACCCAATGGGCCCGATCTCCCACGTGATGGCACGACCAGTGTCTAATTTTGTGAACTTTACACAATAACAAAAGTAACCAAGTTGATCGAATTATTATCTAAATGTACAGTATTGTAATAAGTTTTGGTACACTATGTCCTTGAAAAATGGGTCGGTAAATGAAAATGCAAATGAATATGCTACTATTAACCAAAAGAAAAGAAGGAAAAAATGAGGTCCATTTGTTTAAGAAATTTCACAATTCAAGTCATTTAGTTTCCATTTTTATTAACTTGTTGTCTACTTAAAACCCTTTGAGAAAGGGCCTTAGTAATGTATTCAAAATTTTCTATTAGTTTTTACTTTCTGAATCTATCTCGTTCTTTTACTTTTTTGGGATTCCTTTATTCTTTACTATATAGTGATATTGTACGCACACAAATTTTTGCACCATCAACTCCATAGTTTAGACGCTATAATTGTTGGGCACTTCACATTGTTCCTTAAACCAAGCCACCTTGTATGGTTTAGACAATTGCCCGGTCTTCAATGCAAGTTTGTCAACCATCTCTGGGGAAACAAAGTTTTTGGTACTTCTGCTACCAGTAATAGCTGAACCATGGTTACCTGGATTGCAGATCGATTCAGTACGAGGAACGGGGTCGGGAAGGTGGATCGCTACGTGCTATAAAATGTGGTACGGTGGGGGTATACTTTTTTCGATCTTAAGAGGGAAAGTAGTATGATAGATTAAAACGTAAAATGATTTTTTAATCATTTTATTGCCATGTTCTAAATGAGAAAATATGAGCGATGTGAATTTTGTACTGTGGTAAGTACACTGCATTCTGGTGGTTTTATTATAATATTAGGTGATTTAAAGCGGGAAGGCCCAAATTGGCGTTCCAATTCGCTAGTGTACCATGTTTCGGAATGAACGTGCCAAAACGGGGATCGCTAGGGTCTGATAGTTTTTTGATAACACTGAGCGGAGCACAACTTCCCTCGGGCACAGTAGTGCGAAAGAGACTTCCCTCAACCATGTATCATTGATAGGGGCCTTGGGACCTATCACGACACGATGAATAACAAGAAACTGACCATCTGCATTGCATCACCATCTACTTCCTCTATGTGAACTCCAATTTTGTCTTCCACAAAAGTTTCTTTTAATTCTAAGTCACTCACGAATAGAATCACCTACATATTGATATATTAAGTTTGATAGGGGCACAAATTTTCTCGTAGGACACTGCAGATCTACGTTCTAGTTGACAACATTTAAAGCAGTTGAATGTGGGTGGTTTTGACCCAAGAATACCCTTGCCATTATCGATTTGACTTTGACCGACTTTAGTGGTATTGTGAGGGACTAAATTTTTAATGTCACTTGACACCTTACCTACTGCTTGAGTTCTCCTAGTTGAATTGTCATTCTGAACTATATCAATCTTACGAGTTGTGGATCGCTCAAGTTGTTTTTTGTAGCGATATACTTCATCTACTTGTGTCAAATCATGAAGATCAACTTGATTTTAAATAGGAAAGTGTAATCCCGCTACATAACTAGGGGATCAAGTCGGGCTCAAGGATTGGCTAGGCTCGGCCCGTGCTACAGAGCCGTCTTCCCAAGCCTGCCTAACTCAAAGTGGCCCCCTACCTGTCCCTGCCAAAGCCCTGCCTATGGTGAAGTCACTATGATCGGGTTGCCCAAGTTGTCCGAGTTAAAAAATTTAGTCCCTCGACATAAATTGGATATTGTTAATAGTGTGTATTATTGTATATGTGTTGTCCCACATCGCTTAGCTAGTGAATTAGTCTAGGTGTTGGAAGCCTATATATAGGCTCTTGTAATCTTCTTTTCATTCATTCAATATATTGTGATTACACACCTTTACATGGTATCAGAGCAGTCGTTCTTGGGTTTGCTAATCTTGCCGATCCTTAGTTAGGATTCGAGAGATCATTGTCATTGCCGGATTTCCTTACGAAGTTCGAGAGTCTCTCCTTTTTTTTTTTTTTTTTTTTCAATCAGCAGCAGCCCACTCACAGTCAAGCAGCCACACATAACAGCCCTAACACAACCAAACCCTAACCACACATAGCAGCCGCAGCAAACAAAAGCAGCCGCAGCCCCAGCCCTTCAGCCCACCCTCCGGCACCCTTGCCTGACTCCGGCGACCCTCCGGCGACCCTCCGGCAGCCCTCCGGCGACCCTCCAGCAGCCTATTGGCTCTCTTTTTCAAGGTTTTTGACCTTCCAGCAGCTCCGGCGACCCTCCAGCAGCCTATTGGCTCTCCTTTTCAAGGTTTTTTGGCTCCGATCTGCCTCTGTGGTAAGTTTTTGGCTTCGTTGAGCTTCCGATCTCTTTCCGTTTGTTTCATTGAAGATCTAGATCTTCATGGAGTCCAAAGCTCTTCCTCAACTCACCACTAGGAAGTTGAATGGATCCAATTTTCTCCAATGGTCTCGGGCTGTCAATATTGCCCTCACTGGCTTGGGTTTTGATGATCACCTTACCGAGTCTTCTCCCACCACCGACGACAAGGCCATCAAGACATGGAAACAAATGGATGCCCAAATCGTTGCCCTCCTTTGGAACTCTATGGAATTACACGTTGCGGATATGTGTGGTCACTTGGGCACCTGTAAGGACATTTGGGATTATGCTCATCTATTATTTTCCAGCGATCTCACTCGGATGTATGATCTCTCCTTTCAGTATTTTCAGTTGCAACAAAGTGATCTCTAAGTTACTGATTATTTTGCCTCCTTCAAACGGTTAGTGGAAGAATTGAACAGTGTTATTCCTATTACTACAAATGCAAAGAAACAGCAGGAACAACGGGAGCAAATAGCCGTAATGAAATTTCTTGCTGGCTTAAAATCTGATTTTGAGCCTGTTCGGTCCCAGATTCTAGGGGGTGCCTCTTTGCCTTCTCTTGCTGAGACCTACCAGCGTGTTCTCAGGAGTACATCCCGTGATCAGGGTTTTAATTCTTCTGTTACTGATCATTCTGCCTTAGTTACTCAGGCTCCACCACCCACTGCTGGTCGGGGTGATGGTAATCCCCGTCGTGGCCGTGGTGGTTACCGTGGTGGTTATCGTGGTGGATATGGGGGCTGTGGTTGTGGTGGTCGTCCTCATTGCACTAATTGTGATAAAGATGGTCATTACAAGGAGACATGTTGGGATCTCATTGGTCGCCCTGCTCGATTTGCACATGCTGTTATTTCTTGTGATGCTTCGTCATCTTCTCATGCTCCTGCTGTGGGTGATCCGATTTCCATCTCCAGTGAAGAGTACTCTCAATTCCTTCAGTTCCAGGCCTCTCAGCATGCCTCTGCTCCTAGTACCTCTCTTGCTCAGAAAGGTACCTCCACTGCTTGTCTTACTTCCCGTACTCGTCCTTGGGTAATTGACTCTGCTGCCACCGATCATCTCACAGGTATATCCACCCTTTTTTCGTCTCTTGAACCGTCCTTATCTTTACCTCCCGTTACTTTGGCAGATGGCTCTTCTATGCCCGTTGAAGGCATAGGGACTGTCCAATTATCCCCGTCTTTGTCCTTATCATCTGTTCTTTTTATTTCTCGTTCACCCTTCAATTTGATATCTGTTGCGAAGTTGACTAAAGATCTTAATGCTTGTGTTTCCTTTTTCCCTGATTCTGTTCTTATTCAGGATTTGACGACTCGGAGGACGATTGGCGTAGGGTATGAATCCGATGGTCTTTACTACTTTGATGAATTGCCTACTTCTTCTACTCCAACAGCGTGTCCTGCCACTGTGTCTCCTCACCAGATCCACTGCCGTCTTGGTCATCCTTCCTTGGCCAATCTGAAGCTATTAGTACCTAGTTTAAGTCATTTATCTACTTTAGAGTGTGAGTCCTGTCAATTGGGGAAGCATCACCGTGTCCAATTTGCTCCCCGAGTTAATAAACGTATGTCTAGTCCATTTCAATTAGTGCATTCCGATGTTTGGGGTCCACGCCGTATTACCTCTGTTAAGGGGTATCGGTATTTTGTTAGTTTTGTTGATGATTTTTCCCGAACTACGTGGCTTTATTTAATGAAAAATCGTTCTGAGTTATTTTCTATTTTTTCTACATTCTGTAATGAAATTAAGACTCAGTTTAATGTTCCTATTAAAATTCTCCGTAGTGACAATGCACAAGAATATTTTTCCCATCCATTCACTACATATATGGCACAATATGGCATGCTTCATCAATCCTCATGTGTTCATACCCCTCAGCAAAATGGGGTTGCAGAAAGAAAAAACCGTCACTTATTAGAAGTCACCCGTACATTGTTATTTGAGATGAGGGTCCCCAAGTGTTTCTGGGGAGATGCAGTTCTTACTGCTTGCCATTTAATTAATCGTATGCCGTCTTCCATCCTTGATGGGGGCACACCCCATGCCACTTTGTTTCCCACTACCCCACCTTTCCCCGTTGCTCCACGTGTGTTCGGGTGTGTCTGTTTTGTGCATCAACTTACTCCAGGTACTGATAAATTGGATCCCCGTGCTATCAAGTGTGTTTTCTTAGGGTACTCCAGAACAAAGAAGGGTTATCGTTGTTATAGTCCTTCCTTGCGTCGCTTCTTTGTTTCTGCTGATGTTACCTTCTTTGAATCCACTCCATATTACTCTGAGTCTCACTCTATTACTGATCCTGACTTTATGGTACCCCTTCCCCTTCCCCTCATCCTACCTCCCAAAGCTGGGTTGGACCGTCCTGACCTCCAGACATACACCCGCCGTCCTCAGAATGTTGAGACTATTCCGGATTCAGCTACTACGCCTGAGGCCTCTGTGTCTTCAGATCCGCCTCCGTCAGACTCAGACCTTCCGATTGCTCTCCGGAAGGGTAAGCGTACTTGTACTTCTCATCCTATTCAAATTTTGTCTCTTATGATCATTTGTCTCCTACTTTCTCTTCTTTTGTTGCCTCTTTGTCTACTTTCTCTCTTCCTAAGTCTACTGCAGAGGCTCTTTCCCATTCAGGATGGAAACAAGCTAGGAGGATGAGATGCTTGCCTTGACAGAAACTGGTACTTGGGAATTGGTACCTCTTCCACCTGGGAAATCTGTAGTTGGGTGTCGTTGGGTGTTTACTGTTAAAATGCATTCTGATGGCACCCTTGATCGGTTGAAAGCACGTCTTGTTGCCACGGGCTATACTCAGGTTTATGGTCTTGATTATTCCGAGACGTTCTCTCCGGTTGCCAAGATTGCTTCCGTTCGTCTCTTTATCTCCCTTGCCGCTACTTATCACTGGCCGTTACATCAATTGGATGTCAAAAATGCCTTTCTAAATGGCACTCTTTTGGAGGAGGTTTATATGGAGCAACCACCTGGGTTTGTTGCTCAGGGGGAGTCTAGTATGGTTTGTCGGTTGAAGAAGTCCCTATATGGTCTGAAACAGTGCCCTCGTGCTTGGTTTGGAAGATTTAGTGAAGTTGTTGCTGAATTTGGTCTCCAGCGGTGTGGTGTTGACCACTCTGTCTTTTATAAGCACTCTTCAGCAGGTAAAATCCTACTTGTTGTTTATGTTGATGATATTGTTATAACTGGAGATGATTCCAAGGGAATTCAGGAGTTGAAGCACTTCTTGCAAAAGCAGTTCCAAACTAAAGACTTGGGACAACTTAGGTACTTTCTGGGCATTGAAGTGGCTAGATCTAGTAAAGGGATTTGTCTCTCTCAAAGAAAGTATGTTCTTGATCTCCTCTCTGAAACAGGCATGTTAGGGTCCAAGCCCTTGGATTCTCCTATGGATCCTAATACTAAGTTGTTACCAGATCAGGGAGAGCTCATTGATGACCCAGGACAGTACAGACGTCTTGTAGGGAAGCTTAATTATCGAACAGTAACTAGACCTGATATTGCATTTGCTGTGAGTGTAATTAGCCAGTTTATGGATTGTCCTCGAACAACCCATTGGGATGCAGTGATGCACATTTTGAGATATCTCAAAGGTGCTCCAGGACGTGGTTTGTTATACAAAGACCATGGTCACATACAAGTTGAAGGTTACATTGATGCAGATTGGGCAGGTTCTCCTAGTGATAGGAGATCCACTACTGGCTATTGTATTATCGTTGGAGGCAACCTTGTTTCATGGGAAAGCAAGAAACAAACTGTGGTAGCTCGGTCTAGCGCATAATCGGAGTATAGAGCCATGGCCCACACTACTTGTGAGCTAGTATGGATGAAGCATTTATTAGAGGAACTTGGGTTAACTCAAACTACTCCAATAAGTTTATTTTGTGATAATCAAGCTGCAGTTCATATCGCTTCTAATCCCGTTTTTCATGAAAGGACAAAGCACATTGAAGTCGATTGTCACTTTGTTCGAGGGAAGCTTTTGGAAAATGTTATTCATATAGTGCATGTGAAGTCTGCCGATCAGTTAGCCGACTTGTTTACTAAAGCATTAGGAGGGATTCGAGTGAAATATATTTGTAACAAGCTTGATGCATATGACATGTATGCTCCAGCTTGACGGGGAGTGTTAATAGTGTGTATTATTGTATATGTGTTGTCCCACATCGCTTAGCTAGTGAATTAGTCTAGGTGTTGGAAGCCTATATATAGGCTCTTGTAATCTTCTTTTCATTCATTCAATATATTGTGATTACACACCTTTACAGATATTGTGAGCGAGGATGATGATGATAGTCAGGTAATTGAATCTTTCACTAGTGCAAACAGTCTCTTTGCTTGCAGGGGTAATGCTGGATACATCTCACCCTCCCCAGACCCTGCAATGGCGGGAGCGTCATGCACTGGGCTGGCCTTTTACTAGTGAGGACGAGGGGTTTTTTTTTTTGCAATCAGTGGTTTTGGTTTCTAAGTGTTTATATTTGTAAGTGTAAATCTATATGACTGTCATAATGGAAGCAATTGTGAAGATAGTAAAGTTAGTTGATGTAATTATTGTTTATTACTTTTAGGAAGAAGAGAGATTATTCTTTAAACCAATTACAAAAATGAGAGAAATGACAATGGAGAAACCCATTACGAAACCAATTATAATCGTAGAGAAGTACCATCGCAGAAGGAAAGAGCCGAGAGAGATCGAGCTACGAGGGAGAGAGCAGAGGTTGAGAGCCAGAGAACCAAGATGTGGAGTGGGACTGTTTTATTGAGAGCGTGAGACGGTGAGACTGCTGAATGAGGAATAAGATAGTTTCTTTTAGTGTTTGTATCCAATGGTAAAGATAAACGAGGTGTGAGATCCTGTGGTTGAAATATGGAAGATATTATATGTAAAGTATATGTTGCTTATTTTCATAGCCACTCGAATTTAAGTCAAGCTTGAAGTTTTTAGGCCCAAGCCCGGGTAATTCTCGGGTTGGGCTCGGGCTGGCCCATCCGACTTACACCCCTATCTATAACGACTAAGCTTTGCTCCTCGTCTTTATTTATCATTTTGTGCTTGGAGCAAATAAAACCATTTTGTATATTTATCCACGAACCGATTATATTGTCGTAAATTGTTTAACTTCCTAAAATGTGTACGACGGTAATTAGACGTGAGGAATTATCCTCGAAATGCCTCTTTCATGCAATCCCATGACCTAATCTTTTCTTTGCCCGTGCGATTCCTATTATTCTGGGCTTGGTTCCACCAAACAAGAGCATGCCCTGTGAGTTTTATACTAATAAATTTAACCTTTAATCATCGGGCATGTCTTTCTGCTCAGAATTGATCTATCCTATCGACCCAATCCAGGAACTCTTTGGATTTGTAGGCGTCCCTCAAATTCACCTATCGACTTTAATACCAGGATTCCACCTTCTTTTTATAGGTCTAATGTGTCTACCCTGATCCTAATTTCTATCTGTAGGTCAAACATGCCTATCAACTACCCTTCGTTCTCTACAACCTCTAATGGGAACAACTTCAACTTCGTTAGAGCCATCCTCTTAATCACTCTCTTGAACTATATCTCTAGGTCTCCTAACATTCTGTAGATTAGGTGGCTGTTGGATTCAAGGGCAGAGGTATATGCCTATCAACCATAGTAGTCAAATCGGGATTCGTATTGAGAATCGAAATGAGACAAGTGAATCGAATCGGGATTCGCGAATTGTGAATCGAAAGATTCGGTAACAAATTAAAAAAATGTATTAAAATGATTAAAAAAAAACTAAGTAGCATAAACAGTAATAAAAAAGAACAATTACATAATGATGTACAACACATCTATTGCATGATAAAGTGAGAGAAAGGCGTGCTTGTTTATTAATAAACCCTAGAAGGCTTGAACATATATATTATAAGACAAATGCTTTGCTTCCCAAATTGTTTCCCAAATGCTTTGTCATAACTTGTACTACATGCTGTGACAATGATTGGTACATGCCACTGCATGTGGTGCAACTTATAAAGCATTTGGGAACCAATTTAGGAAGCATAGCATACTCATATATAAGGGTTTGGGACCACTTTTCTTTTACAAAAGAAATGAAAAAAGAAAGAAAGTTGAAAACCTAAACAAATTTGGTCTGCAGCCCCTAGATGGCTTAAGCATGTTCGCAATATGTATTTATTGTATACTTGTACTCCAATATATATGCAGTAGATACTGGGTTAGCAGCCACTTCGAGTGAGCAACTAGTTGGGTCGGTAGCCAATTCTTCAAATATGATGGTTCAAATGCTTCGTTGGGCTTTGTATGCCAGAAATTAGGGGGAAAAACCCCCCAAAAGACTAAAAAATACTTGAAATATAGTTGCATACCAGAATCGAAGATCAAATGTTTAACCCTCAACCAACCATATGTTAAACCCACGGAATAACCACACAATTGTAATCAGCCCTAAATTACAATATTTCAACCAAAAAAAAAAAAAAAAACTCGGGATGGGGAAGCTTTTCCCGAACCCCCATGTCAGTTTGTGTCCTCCAGTCGCTGTCTCCGTGTCGTGTCGTCTCCGTGTCACATATCCGTATTCATGCTACATTGCCCTCCACTAAGATTGAATCCTGACTTCGCCCCTGGTTGCATCCACACATAACTCATGCACTATTTCGGTAAGTTGGTCAGTTTGGGCACGCATTTGTAGCATCGTATTCGGGCACCGCCCTAGCTCCTCCTAGGCCAATTTTTGGAACACTGGGTATGCCATGCATACGGGCAATCTTCTTAAAAAAATATATGAGCTATATGAGATGCATGAGATGTTTTTTTGACATGGAATGAAATGGGCTATATGAGATGCATATAAGATGTTTTCTTAGAAAATCTATCAAACTACCTCAAACATCAAATCTACCTTCCTATGCGTCTTGGGCAACCATAAGATAAAATCCATACTAACATCTTTCCAGTAGGGATGGCAGCGGGGCTGGTTTGGTACGGAGTAACCCCTTCCCAACTCGTACTCCTATTAAGAAATTACTTGCCAAACCCGTCCTTACCCTATTAGTAGCGGAGTCGGATTTGGTAGGTTTCGTGTCGGGGCGGTGACGGTTTTACTTGATCCATTCTGGAAGAGAAAAAATGCTACCTCGTGATTGTGGACGTGGTTACCAAATGATCATGTTTGGCTGAGTTATGATAAAAAAATGAATTGTGGTTCTTTTTCTATTGGTTTGGACTGACCGATAATGTGTGAGATTGTCTTTGTGATGGGTGGTAATTGGTTATGGTGCTGAGGTTTTTTCTAGTTCTATATGGGTGCCTTGATTGGTATTTGGTTTTGTTTGTTTCTTGTGGTTAATTGGGGTCAGAAAGTTGTGGGAGGTTTTTTTATACGTATTTCGGAATAGAGGATGGAAAGTGTTTTGTTTATCCTTTTTGATAGTGTAATCTGGGCGGGACGGGTTTTAGCGGGTTTATTTAAAAGACTGGCACGTGTGACATCGACCCACATATCGAATAGCGTCTCTCCTTAACCCAGGCCATAAATAGCTATGCTCTACGAGACTATGGTATTTGTTTGCCGAAAGTGACGACTTAACCCACCATCATGTGACTCATGATTGAGTCTCTTCGCATATATACATGATCTATGACATAGGGTGCAGAGGAATTGGTACCCAATTGAATGCATGACACCCAAATGGGTGAAATGTGTACTTGTGGAAGAAAGAAGACCACTTAACATGCCTTTTATTCAAATTCTTTTGGGATTTCAATTATTTTAAGGCCTCATGATCAGAGTTGAAGACAAATTCCCTCTGGATATGGTAATGCCTCCTGTGTTTCAACGCTTGAACAATAGCATAAAATTGCAACATAAGTGAATATTTCTATTGTCTCTCGTTTAGCTTATCACTAAAGAATGCTATAGGACTCCCTTCTTGACTCAAGATGGCTTCTATTCTTACGTAAGAGGCATCACAATCACTTCCAAGACCGCCTCAAAATCTGGAAGTGCCAACACTGGGCAACTTTCTCTGCTTTTGGGATCCATTTGATTACAACCTTTTTAAGAAAATTAGTTATGGGGGCAATCAAGGTACTAAAATTTTGAATCAGTATCAATTGAAATGACTACACCACCCTATTTTATTACGTTATCGATGTAAATATAGGTATTTGCTTGGCTATCCATGCTTCTCTCTCTTCCCGGTGGCATTAACAAACACTTGTAAATGGGATTTGGATTTGAAAAAGTTAATGGGCTTATAATGAATAGTGGCTTTATATATAACATTTGTAGAAATAGGGTTATTCTTTGTGATATATTAGTGATGGCTATAAAACTTTGGTTCTTAGTCTTCTCATGGCTAAAAAGGGTAGTCCAGTGCACGAGGGTCCCGCCATTGCGGGGAGGGTGAGATGTATGTAGCCATGCTATTTCCATATTAGAACCCGTGACCTCCAAGTCTCAATGGAGTAACATTACTGTTGCGCTAAGGCTCCCCTCTAGTCTTCTCATGACTCATCTCTAGAAATTGGACACTTTTAGCATGTATGTTTGCCCATTTTTTATTTTTAGCTTCAACATTTATCATTAGTTCATTACTGGTTAGAGGTTTGTTTTCTCCCATTGGATTGTAGCCTTTCATCTGTATTTCCTCTTTATCTTGCTTTAGTAATATAATCATTTTGGTAATGTAATTTCTCTCTTTTATGCATTTTTTTTTCAATTTTTTTTAATTGCATGTATGCAAACAATACAAGGCTTACATTAGTACGGGTTATCTGTTGATATGGGTACAATGGAAGGCTTAGCTTGATTAACCACCAAGTATTACCAGAAAATGTGCTCACAGGAGGTGTATTAAATCGCCACTATGGAAGAAAAACCATATCCTTTGTGTTCAGACCATTTTTTGACACATTTTCATTTCCCTGCCTAAACTCTTGTTGTCCCTAATATGTGAGCTTTCACACTTTTGTGTGGATTAGTTGCCAACATGTGAAGCCATTTCGAAATTCTATCATTTTTTTAATGTTGTCGTGTGCATTGCATTTTAATAATCTTACACAAATTTTAGCTACTTGTTCTATGAGGGAGTCATCCGTTTAGAATAAACATTTTGAAAAACCAGATTCACAGGAGACAAAATTAGAACATAATATATTACAAGGTGTTATTTAATGTCCTTTGCAGGTATTGGTGCAACCGGTGAAGATGCATTGGCCATATATTCTACTACTACTGCTACGTCACTACTGGAGCGACAGACAAGTTGCTCAATCATAAATGCCATGACTGTGCTCCGTAATCTCCCAGATGTCAAGTCATGTGATGACATTTTTGTGTTTGGCTCGGATTTTCTCCTTATAGATACCAATAGGGAAATGTTCCTGAATGGACTTCAGACCGATCAGGAACGTTTAGCATGGTTGCAATGGCAGCTAGCACTTGATCGTGCATCTCAGTCACAGATATATTGCACGGTTCTGTTATGTGATTGTTGCGGATGATTTGTTTATTCTGGAGAGTGGACTATATGTTTTAACATTTGGAACGAAGAAGTATTGTTAAATAGTTGTGGTAAAACGCTATTTTAGTTATGTGATTGTTGTTCTCTCAGTATCATTATATTCCTGTGTGTAAATTAGAATGTTTAAATCCTTTAATTTAGGGATGTAAAATTGGCTTGGTAAGCTTGGAACGCATGTCTACCTGTCGTAGTGGTTCATACAACAGTTTTAAATAATTGTGCATTTATAGTTGACTATTGTTTATTTAATAAAACATCTATTTAACTGGCATTTACAATACTTCAAAAGCATGCTTATTGTAAGAAATGCAGAAGGAGTTGGTCTTCTCGAGTAATTTTTATTTTCAGCGAGTTTACTCTTCTCTGTGTGTGTGTGTGTGTGCTCGTGTGTTCGTACCAATAAATGGGACAGAATGTTAGAAACCTAGAACAATGTCATGGATTGAATGCATTTGGTAAAACGTTAAAGTTGTTGGCATTAGCTGTTTCTAGTTTTCATTGCATCATTAGAATAGAGTTGTTGGATTCCATGAATAAAGGCTATTTACGTAATTTGAGGATGCAAAAGACTGAAGTTGTCTTTATTGGGAATTGTATTCCCCTACTAATTAGTTACCTTTTTTCCTACAATTTGTTTGTGTTTTTGCAGGTGATTGGAGCTTTAGCTGATTAGCAAAGCAGAAGAAAAGGAGCTCAACTGAAGCTTACGTGATTTGCTACTTTTTTTTTTTCCCCTTCTCACGAGGGCTAGAGTTGGAATGTGTTCCATCCAGATCAATGGAGGGATTGTCTCTCTTCTGAATTAAGGTATTTGTACTCTAGTGTATATACTTTCGGTCTGTGATGGTAACTTATTATGGGTCCGTAGAACTTCCACAGGAGACTAGTGTAACAACCCTAATTTTCTAAGTACTTTTAGTAATTTTTATATTATTATTTTTCGAGTATTAGACATTAACTGTGTGTATGTATCTTAGTGACACCTAATAAAAATGTTGAAGTAGCGTGTACGGGTAGTTAGTATGTTAAGTAATGTGCTTAACATAGAAATTTAGTGCCTGGGGTCATGGGTACCCATTGGGCTAATCATTTGTCACATTAGAATGCATTTTCGGGTCCATATAAAGCCTTTTTGTGAGGCCCTCAGATAAAAAACGGGATTTACATGTTTGTGTGTGTTTTATTTATAAGTGTTGTGTGTGAAATATATATACACATATATTAAACCCTAGCCCCCATTTAACAAAAAAAAAGGGAAGAGGAGAGAAGAAACTAGAGAACCGACGTATGTGAGAGAGAGAGAGATAGAGAGAGGGAGAGAGATGGAGGAAGAAGAAGAAGAAGAAGAAGAAGAAGAGAGGAACCTCAACCTTTGGTTTGTGTAATCATCATCAACCTTGAAGCCCTAAATTGGTGAGTTAGCTTGTTATTTTCTTTCAATCTCGTTTGATTGAAATTTAAATAGATAGAATATTAAATTAGTATGGTTATGGATTATGAGATTTAAGTATTTTTTTTTACAATGATTGAAGTTGTGATTTGAGATTTATAGATGAGCATTGAATATGCATTTGAGCAATTATTCAATTTTCGGATTTGGGGTTTTCACGGATCAGATTTGAGTAGAAAATTCATAATAAATCATACGTTCCAGTTTTCTTGATTCTGTTCGCATAGGGCTGTAGGAAACGCAATTCTGGACAACTTTCGTCTAATGATGTTTTTCCCAATTCTGCACCGTTTGGGCAGAAAATTTATATTACAGTAGCAGTTTTATGAATGTTAAAATAAGTGTTTTTGCCATATCACATTTTTGGTGTGATTTCATGTTCGTTAATATGAATTAATTTGTTTGTACTTAGGGAGCTATGAGTTCTCATGTATAGTTGAGTTTTCTAAAATTGTGACTGTGCAATTTTGTAAGAGTTGTGAATCTGTGTGAACATGTAGCTGTTAATATGATTTTAACGGGAATTTGATTTGAGATATATGAATATCTTATAAAGTTGAGTTTTGTGAAAAACATGGATGTATGAACGTTAGAAAAGTCCTTATAGTTCACCACTACTCCTTATAATTTTAGGCGGCGACTTCGTGGATGACCCGTCCTTGTGTGATTAGACGGCGACTACGTGGATGACCCGTCTCTTCATTTTTAAGCCTTATGCCCGGCTTGTTGGTCTATTTCATGTGTATTTAGATATTGTTTTATTGACGTCAAGAACGTAAGGACTAGCCTTTCGGTGGATACTCAAATCCCAGTGATACCCCATGGGAGTTGGGACCGGAGTGGGAGTTAGTATTACGTTAGGAGACACATGGGATATATGTGTAGGCTGAACCATGGATGGGTGGCCGAGGCGGTGAACATAAGGTGTAATTTGAATCGAATATTATGTGTTTTTTTTATTTGCGGATTTACAGTTGTAATGTGGTTTATGATTTTCAGTTATATGAAATTCTATGAATTGGTAGTCGTGTAGTTTTCAGGATTTTAAATAATTTCGGTGTTGTGCCCGTTAGCTGAAACCTAGCATTCTATGTGTAACGTACTATTTTTGGGAACGTAGTAATTTGATAATAAACTGGACCAGATTAGTAAATTGAATATTTTGGATACTTAGATTCATAGTTTATGGCCGTTTCGCGTAAACTGAAGTAAAACGACGATCCGAACAACTTTCGTGTTTTACACTTTTTCTAAAAACGTCATCTTGACACTATTTTCATCGATTTTCAGAATCTGTTGAACATCGTCTATGTAAGAGCTGAATTTTAATAATTAATTTCTGAATTATCTATTTAGAATTTATGAACGAGGACGCGAGTCATTCCTTGAAAATTTTATTCTTGACATTTTTCGTGTTTTAAGTTTTGTCTAATTTCCGTTCTTTGTTAGAGATAAAATCATTTTAATTAATAACACCTTATTATTGGTTTATATTATTGTGTTAAGTTCTATTTGTACAGGATGGTAGGCCTACTAATGGTTTGCAGGTATCGGCCTACCATAGTTAAGAAAGGTAAGTATTTAATTGTTTTTATTCGGGTAAGAAATTACTTGCCACCACATAAATGGAAACTGCTCTATTGTCCAGATATGTGTGGAACTACCTGTCTTGGCCCAATAATGTTGTAGTATGATTTGTAGTCTACGGGTTCAAGTTGGATCCCTAAGACTTGTGTTTTGTTTAACTCATACCAGTCATGTGACTGACCCGAGTGTGTTATGCATTCGGGTGTGTTTCTGTTTGAAACGTAGTCGGATGACATGTGCAGGATAGTATAGCTGGAGTTCATTGTGGAGCAGCCGATCTGTTCGTGAAGTTGAAGATACTTTTCTTTTTATTCTTTAATTACTATATGATACTCTTTTATTTAGTTGGCATTGTGAGCCATGGTTGAGAACTTGTATCAGATGTAGGTATATTTCAGTTGTATTATTGGACTTTTGGGGACGTTTATAGCAGATCTGAGCTGAGATAGTGTAGTGTTGAAATTATTCCGTTTATTATTATAACTAGATACTTTTATTGTGTTTCAATGGAGGAAATTATATTATTTTTATGTAAAAGGGAAACGTTTGGTTTTTATTTTGTAATAAATGAGAATGGGGAAAATTTGAAACGTGGATTTTTCTTGTAAAGTTTTTGGGAATGAATTTGATGATAAATGAGTTTTGTTTAAATAGAAATCATGTGGTTTATGAAAGTAATTAAAATCAGTTTATCTTAAAATAGTCTTTTAAAATTGGGTATGGGTTGTCACCCTTAGATTTTTGGGTGGTTGAATATTGATTAGAGTATGCATTTGATTGAATATTTGTCTTTTCAAAAATCGGGTCGTGACAACTAGGACAATAATGCTTATTATGGGTCTGTAATGTTGACCTATTGTTATCTTATTCGATTGTCCAACTTATGGTGTTTTATTTATATGCTTCAGACATTACTCGTTTCTTTTGTATATATAGGTGTCATTTTGCTACAATCTACTTTCTGATGTACCAATTTTCGCATAGTATTATGAATTTCTCATATGACCGAAGCTATTCTTTCTTTTTTCCCATTTCTTTTGCCAAGTAATCTCAACTGATTACTCTTGTTAAGCATCTATCCTTTTGACCAAAAGAATATAAATGTTTAGATTTTAATATAAAATATGTGAACGATTCTTACTTTACCATAAAACTCGAAGTTTTGAAGTTATCATCGTGGACCTTCTCCTGGTACGGCAAGATTCATCAATTAAATCTTTTAAAAACTATTCAATCCGTACAATTTATTTTTTGTGGGTGCAACGATCTGTACACTTGGATAAAATCTAGAGATTCAAAAGAAATAGTTTTTACTTTACAATAAATCTCCAAAATAATCTAATGCGGATTTTTTTTTAAAAACATTATATGAGTGCAATGCAAGAAGTATGTAGATAACATCAAATGTTTATAAATAATTTCTAATAAGGAACCAATCAATCCAACTAAAGAGACACATTTGGATAACACAAAAATTGGTTGTGATTCAAAGAATTAGTTCTAAATAGTTGTGTTTGTATAGTTACTTTTTCGTTGCATGGTCTGCCTCTGTCATAGTAACTGTAAAGCTCCGGAATCAAAGAGAGCGGGCAACGGGGTAGAAGAGAGAGAAAATGAATAGAAATAACTTCAACCAAGCTTTTCAACGAATCAGAGAATGCGGAAGACTTTATTTAAATCCTACGGGGGATCCTAATTAACAATATGTAAATAAAAACTCATAAGTAAGGAGTTAGAAGAAGAGAGGTGGAAGAAATGCAGCTTCCCTTTTGAAAATTGTTTGTAAAATAAGGTTTTCATTCTTTGTTAACCCCATGGGTAAAATGGTAATTTTACATTTTTGGTCAAATTTCATGTCAAATGATAGCATTTTGACTATAGAAACCAACGTTGAAAATGATGCACGATTCCGAGTTATAACGAAAAAGTTATGCGCGTTTTAAGGAAATTTTTCAGGAAAAAATGGGCATCAGGGGAACAGTCGACTGTTCCCCTAGATCAGTCGACTGTAAAGTGCTGAGAGCTATATTTTCAATGCCAAAAAACACTCCAACATTACCTCTATCAACAGGGTTTAGGTGTATGAACATGGGGCTTTCCCAAACACTTCAAAAAGCATGTTTTAACACCTCTAAACATGGTATAAGTGAGTGTGGATACCACAGGCTAACTACGCTTTTTAAAAAATAATTTTCAAAACAAGTACAAAGAGCCCCACTTAATTTTTTAAAAAGGAAAAATTAAGAAACCATTTTAAAAGCAAACTGATATTTTTGGAAACCAGAGAAAACTAGGTCCGATTATGGAATGAGAGGGGAAGGAGTTCGGCAGACTAAAACACCCCCTCTCATCCTATCTCGCGATAGGCCTCTACTCAACATTCTTTTAATCAATTTATTAATCTAAGTGTGCCCTCAACTAATATATAGATATATACATTACAAAAGCATGTTGAAATGGTGCAAAATTGCTAACAATAAGAGGCATACAAAACCACATAGTTCAAAATAACATGCGATATGTTATGCAAATAGGGAATTAGAAAACTTACCCGGGATCTAGCGGCGATATTAAACGTGCAATGCATATGAATAAATAAAAAGCCTAAAAGGGGTCTCTAATCCATATATACAAATAAGGCAAATCTTAATTCTAAGGTGACGCGCATGAATGCAAATAGGGAATTAGGAAACTTACCCGGGATCCAGCTGCGATATTAAACGTGCAATGCATACGAATAAATAAAAAGCCTAAAAGGGGTCTCTAATCCATATATAAATATAAGGCAAATCCTAATTCTAAGGTGTCGCGCATGAAGTTGAAAATCAATAAAATAGAAAATAAAATAAACTAGAGAAGAGTCAAGAAATCGTACCTCCATAGCGCTACAAAACAAAGCTTAGTCCACATGCTTTGAATAATATATAATATCGAATCCTAAATGACATACCCAAACTTTTAGCTTAAAATCTATCGAACATGGAATCTATTCATAAATTCCTTCTAACTAGTTGGGAACACATCATCTCTATAGATATGCAAGTCTCAACTAGGAGCCAATGTAATGTCCATAGAGATGGTATAATCCCAACATAATCATAAGGAATTCACAACTAGGTTCAATTAAATGCAACTTATCTCAAAAATAAGTCCTAGCTACAAGTATCAACATATATGGATGAATGCATGGATATGAACAAGAACAAGCTATGAATTATTCATTGATTTGGATCATTTAGCCTCTGGATTTAAGTTCAATTAATCATAATCAAAGCATAGTTTAAGTCTTAGGTCATGGAAAGAACATTTGGATCATTATTTACAAGGTTTATCAAATCCATAACAGAATTCTAGAAATTACAAAGAGCAAACCAAATTTTACAAAATAGGAAAGGCATAGCTCCTATGGTTTGATTTCAATGATTTTTGGATACAAGATGCCTATGTGAGTCTAGTTTCTTACCCAAAAAGAAAAATCAAAGATCAACGGTTCAATCTCTGGGAAATGGGTAAAACCTAGACATCACTCAGGGAACTATAACTCTCTGTCTAGAGATTTTGTATGATTTTTTAAAAATAGTAAACAAATCATAATCACTTTGATCTTTTTAGGGTATCTTATTAACACATTTAACGTCATGAAAAAAATTATTTAAAGCTTAAAATACATGTTTAAGGCTCTGATTCACTTGTTGAAAAAGATGTTACTGTTCTGAAATTCTGGACAGAATGTTATTGTTTCACAAAACTCATGACCAAACCATGTTAACTATGAAATCTCATCAAAACAAAAATTGCAGTGGTAGATTTCTGTGTTATGAACACTCTCCAATTGGTTTCATTCAATTCCAACGGATCAAGATTTAATTAAAAATCCTTGATCAAAATTAGTTTATGAATTCACTGCACCATTGTTGAGTTCATCATTTTTTTTTGACTAAATCTATCAATCAAACCATGGAAGTTGGTTCATCCTAAGGCAAACTTCTCCTTCCCACTGATGGTCCTTGGAGATATAAAAAAATGACTAATCCATGTGAGTCTTAATGGAACATAGAAAGGATTCCATAAGACTCTAAATTAGAGGACCTAAGTCATGGATTGAGACTTGGACCTTGCTAATTATATGTGGATATGACTATTCTCATTTGAATCACAAGTTCATAGATAATTTAAAGGCAAGACCTACTCAAAGGAATCAAATGAGATATTGAACATCTCATGAATCCTAAGAGAAGAATATAACAAAGGAAATGAAACCAAAGTTTAAATGATTATCCAAGTTAGACTTCTCTTTATGACTTTTTTTTTTTATCTCAATCCAAAGGCTATTGGGATCCAAACCAAGTAAAAAATGGAAGTCCAATCACAATTCTAGTGGTGTGTGATGAAATGAGGTGAGAAGAGAGTTTTTGAAAATGTGTAAAAGGTCATAAATAGTTCTGTGAATTGTGATTGAGCTTATATTAAGAACTAATTAAAATTAGAGGTTACCTCCAATTATCCTCAACTTCTTTGTGGTTTGAAGGTTTTCCAAAGTTTTTCAAAGCTCTTCTTCTAACTCTTGCTCCTTAATTCTCTTAATTCTTTCTCAGATTCTCCTAATTATCTCTCAAAATCCAAGGATTCAAGATTAAGAGAAAAAAAGATCCTCTTTAATGGGATATTCACTCCCTTTATATAGACAAATTTTAAAGGGTTATTTTGGTAATTTTAGGGGTAAAACCCTAATCCCGGATGTACTTTTGAAGGTACAAAATGTACTATACTAAAGCAAACTACTGGAAAAACATGGCAGTTAGTGGAGTTTTCCGCGGCACTCAGTGAGCCCCGGAACGGCACTCACTGACGGCCGACACGGCACTAACCGAACGCTGCTACGGCACTCAGTGAATGCCGCAGACAACTCCGCAGACTGTTGTCTTTTTATTTTCGCGACATTTAAAGATTTTCGCGGCATTTTCGTGATTGTCGGTGCGGCTTTCACTTACTGCGGGTACGGCAGTCTGTGAGTGCCGCAGCGGCAACCCATGACTGCCGCGGTCCTCTCCGTGTGCCATTATCTCATCCTTTTCCTTTTCTTTCCTTTCTTTCTCTCATTTTTCAATTTTATTTAAATCGAAGAGTCTTTCGAAGAGCTTGAATCGCTTTTGGAAAATCCTAAATTAGTTGGACACCGTCATCATCGGACTTGGAGGTAACACTCCCCTTAATTCGACAGTTGGTTAAAATCGGAGTGTCTATAGTTTGCCCCTCTTCGACAGAGCTTATGGAGCAATGCGTGTCACAAGTGAATGTCGAAGCCTATGTGAAGACAAGCCTTTGACCAAACTGTCGAATTTAGGTAAAAACAAAATGCGTTGCAAAAACAGTCACCTAAATGGTCCATGCTAGTCGTGGTTAATCGTGAGCTGCCTACATATCCCTACGGGAATCAGAGCAGGACGTAGTTCGGGCAATGGACAAACACACACTCACAAGCACAAATAGTCATACGGATGAATGCACCTATCCTACCATGGCGCACGTGTTCATGCAATGACGGCTGTCAATGCGTTTCCATGCTTCATGCTTTCAAATTATGTAAACGCAATGATGCTATTTCGATGTGTCTAAATGCACTCCATGTCCTATGCTACTTAATGCTTGCGGTCACTTCAACTATCTTCGTGACTTGGAGTCCCTTTGACTAATGAGTTGGTCCTCTTAGGGACCCGCGGCAGTTTTGGCCAAATGAACGTGATCAACTGGGCGGCGCTTCGCGACTTAGGCCCTGGTGTTGATACGGGGTTGCTCTAAATATCCGCAGCCCTTCAGCCTCGTCGGATATGTTTGTTCTAAATATATGCGGGCCTTAGGCCCCTTCGGATAAGTTTGCTCTAAATATCTGCAGCCCTTCGGCCCCGTCGGATAAGTTTGCTCTGAATATCCGCAGTACGTCTGCCTCGTCGGACATGTTTGCTTTGAATATCCGCAGCCCTTCGGCCCCTTCGGATAAGTTTGCTCTGAATTTCTGCAACACTTCTGCCTCATCGGACATGTTTGCTCTGAATATCCGCAGCCCTTCGACCTCGTCGGATTTGTTTGCTCTGAATATCCACAGCCCTTCGACCTCGTCGGACATGCTTCCCATCTCAAACTTCAAAACCAGGAGTCGGTCAGACTTGATTCTACTTAAAAATCAAGAGTCAATCAGACTCGAATCAGTTAAATTTTCAATCGGACTAAAATCTTTTCAATTTTCACATCTTTTCCAAGATTAGGAATCCAACAGACTCAAATCAAATTCAATATCCAAAATTGGGAGTCAGATAGACTCAAGTCAATTCAGATTCTCAACCTTGGGAGTCCAAAGGACTCAAATACCTTCAAATTTCTATTATTGGGAGTCGGTTAGGCTCATTTCATTTCTAAATTCAAATCTTAGGAGTCAATCAGACTCTGATCAATTCATTTTTTCAAAATTGGGAGTCAACGAGACTCAAGTCAATTCATGCTCTCCAAAGTCGAAGTCATTCAGACTTGAATCAATTCATCTTTTCAAAATTGAGAGTCAATCAAACTTAAATCAATTCATTCTTCTAAAATCAGGAGTCAACCAGACTCAAAAGAATTTTTTTAAATTTCTGAAAACGGAAGTCAATTCGACTCAAAGAATTCCAATTTTCAAAAACCAAGGGTCAATCAGACTCGCTTCAATTCTCAAAATCAGGAGTCATTCAGACTTGAATCAGTTCATATTTTCATAATTGGGAGTCAATCACACTCAAATCATTTCGGAATCTAGAGTCAAACAGACTCAATTTAATTTATTCTAAAAAATTCGGAGTCCATCAGACTCAGATCTTTTCAAATTTCCTAAACTAGGAGTTCAACAGACTCAAATTATTTAAATTTCAAAGTTTCGAGAGCTAATCAGTCTCAATTTTCCGAGATTGGAAGCCACACGGCCTTAAAAACTCATTTTCGGGGACCAAATCGCCAAAGGCGGGCAATTTTTGGGGTTTGAGTTCAAAATTTGGGATTTATTTTGAATTTTGGGGGGGGTGGGGGGGGGGGGGGGGGGGGTGGGGGGGTGGGGGTGGGGAACCACCAATTCTTCAGCCGCCATAGTCGTGGCACACACGCAGGAAAGCAGAAGTCCATGACTGTGTTGCGGCACTCACGGAATGCCGCGGCGGTACTTAGTGAGTGCCGCACGACACTTTAGTGACTGCCGCGCACGTTTCCCGAGTGCCGTTCGGGACAAGCAGACTGTTAGTATGCTGTATTTTCTCTCATTTCTCTTCATTTCACAATTCTCTCCAAATCGAAGCTCTCTCTGGAGATTTTTTCAAAATCACTCGCAGTGATCTAAAGGCTCAAAAGGTTAGCTCCCCTTGGTCAGAACCTTGTTTTTCTCCTTATTTTTTTTTTGTTTTCCTTGGTTCCTTTCAAAATTTTAACGCTTGTCTTCCTCTCTTGACAGGTTGATTGTTATGGCTAGTGGCTCAGGTAGTTCGAGCAGGAAAAAGAAGAGGTATAGGGCCACCCCTTATCCTGACCCTACTTTCCTACTCCGCGATCCTAGCGAGCACTTGTCTGTTCGAGCGTTCCGACGTGAGGTATATGCTCTTTTTCATTCCTCCCAAATAGATTTTTTTTATTATTCCCAAGAACGCAATGTATAACGATCAAATTTTGCATGTCCTTTTTATCGAATGGCCCTGCAAATGCTATGTTTGTATGATTTTTTGAGCGTCCCCAGTGGCTCATTTTTATTCTTGTTCAGTTTTATTATTATTATCTCTTTTATTTTTATTTCATTCTTTCCTTTCATCCGTTTATCTACTGACATTAAACTCTTGTAACTATTGCAACTTCAGCCCGATATACTGAAGGGGCATGGTAGCCTTGCCCACGGCTACGAGTGGTATCAGTTGCTTAGCGAGACTGTACAGGGCTTTGTTGATGTTGTCGGCATCGGAGATTTCGTCAAGCTCTTGACAAAGAGTTCGAACGATCTCCGACAGATACACGCCCTTTCAGAGTGATGGTGGGACACCACCAACACCTTCCATTTCGAGTTTGGGGAGATGACGCTGACCTCGTTTGACTTCAGTATGATCACTGGGATCCCTTTCGGGGGGGGGGGGGGGTGGGAGTGCTTGCGGTACCTGGATATAGTGACAGAGTGGGACCAGGTACCCATGCTACTGGGAGTGCTCCCGGATGAGCCCATGGTCACGGCTAAGTGGTTTATGGACACATTCAGGGGCCAGGAGGGCTTTTCAGATGAGCAGATGACTCGTGGTTTTATTATGTACATGCTTGGGTGCTTGTGGACACGCGGCCTCTGGGAGTCCACCCCTTCTTCCGGGGTTTTGGAATTGATTTTCCTTTTTGAAAGAAATGTTTGATTTAAAAAGGTCTGTTGAAAACAGGTACAGAGTCGCCACTTGGTCTTTAGGGAACCAAGAAACCCAATTTGACTCACCCAAATAGATAAAGGGCACCGGTCCTTCATAACCAAAGAACTCGGTTCAGGGTTTGGTATAAGAGAGGAAGGAGCCTTTGTCACGTCTAAAACACCTTCAACTCGCCCTGTCTCTCGATGGGTCTCAATTAGCATCCAAATAATCATATTATACTATGTTTGGTTTGAGAGTTAATATTTATGATAGGTATATTACATCACATAAGAGATTTGAAATGGAAGATTTAAAGATAAGATATCACTCATAAGATCTAAGCCAAATATCACACAATGTAAAAGTGAAAGATCACACAAACAAACCTAGGAAAAGTAGTCTAATCACATATCAAGTAATCAAGTTTTTCCTAATCTAAAGGGGGCATGGATTGTTCTTGAAACAAATAATCAAAGAAAGCAAAGAATGCTTAACAAGCTAGTATGATGCATGTTGATTCTTGAGAAAAAGAAGACCTCTCAATCCCCGGGGTGGATGAGAAAGGAAGATTTTACCGAGGGAGAGTATGAACGTATGATCAAGTTCATTCCTTATAATCTTCTTAGATTAGGAGTCATAAAAATCCCAAATCTTGCATGTATGCAATGTATGATCCTAGAATGTGCAAAGGTAGTAGTGTGTTTGTGTTCATGAATTTTCTAAAGTGACTTAGAAGTCTTGAATATGCATGAGTGCATGAAGAAATGATTGTAAGATATGTATAAATGTAGTATGAACTACTTCCTAAGACATGGGTTAATTTGGAATGCATGGGAACATCCAATCAAAGAGTTTAGGTTAAAACATGCTTGTTGTGAATAGTGGACAGAACGGTGAGTTGATTTTGTAAAAATGGAAAAGTGAGGTTAGAAATGTTTTTAATTCATGATTTTTTTTATGGAGATCATCCTTATTGTGTATAGAACACATGCCAAAAAGCCAAATTACTATTGAAGTTACAGATTGAAAGAAATCATATGAACAAGAGAGGAGGTTGCTTAGATACAGAATCCGTACTGTCGACTGAAATGTAGAAAAATCTTTAAAATGAAAACAAAAAATTTGGAGGCCCATATTACAAAAAGTTCCCTAAGACACTGAAGTTCAAGGAAAAAGTAATTTAGGACCACTCTTTTTGTAGAGTGTTTTGAAAAACAAGTTGAAAGTCAACCAAGCTGCTGTGACAGAGAAAACAGAATGTCTGTATGGAATGTTTGGGTCAAAATGGAACCCTTCCAAGTGTTTCTAAGTCAAACCAAAAATCATAGGTGTTCTCTAATGAGTTAGGAAGACTTTACAAGTCATAGGATGATCATCCATTAAGTATTGAACCCAGAATATTATTTTCAAGTAGAAGAACTCATTGTTTTGGGGGGTTTTTTGAGAAAACAAGGTTTGCTTCTTGGAATCCAAATGTTGGGGTTTTAGAGGGGTTTTAAAATAGGGGTTTTGAAAGCATATTTCCAGTACTCAAAGAAGGTTATAACCACTTAAGAAACCAACATCAAACTCATCATCAAGAACTCCCAATATTACTTACACAAACATAGTTTTGTTTGATATGACTTCAAGAATACATATGAATGTATTGAAGTTAGAATCATCATCCATCAAGCATGTCTTTGAGGTCAAGAGCTACTACCCATAAAGATTCACTCTCCTCAAACAACATGTCATCTAGATGATGATGAACTAGTAAGTAATAAAAGAAAAATAAAAAGAAATGAGGTAAGGAGAGATGAACATTTATATAAACAAGCAAATAATAACAATCAATAGATGATAATCAATGTGATTTTGGACTTGTAGATTGGTGTTTCACTCATAGATATTGACATATGGACATAGAAGTAGCTTCCTAACTCAAGATCGCTCAAGAATGGTTGTTGGGGAGGATTTGGATGTGAAGTATAAGAGAGGTAATGGAGTAAGAACAAGGTTGGGAACTCACTTCTTTATAGAAAATCAGTGGAAAGAAGCTCACTTTCTCTCTTCTAACCTATCTCTATCTCTCTTTCTCTCTACAACTTTCTCAAGCTTTGCACTTGGCCCTCCCAAAATGAAGAGCAAAGGGGGGTTTATATAGGCCAATTTGGGGTGGTTTTGGGATTTAGAAAGTGCTCCCATTGGTCCCAAACATCTGTAAACAAGATACTACATCGTTTTGACTTCCAATTATTCAATTTGGATCCCCAAAATAAATTACAAAAATGGACCTGTCAGGGGTTGAGTGCCGCCGCAGCATTGGCCATGTGCCACCGCAGCAGTGGCCCAGTGCCGCCGCGGCACTGCTACTCAGATGCCCAAAAAATTGTATTTAGGCCCCCAGAGGTTCCAGTATTCGCGAAAAGGCCCTATTTCGTCTGAAATTCACAAAAAATGCGTATGAACTCCAAACTGAGCTTGTGATATACCATTGGAAAATTAATGAAGTCTAATTTTCATTAAAATAGTTCGGAGATAGGTCACTTTGAAAAGTTTTACAGTATTCGCGATAAAAGCTAATTTGATCGCCTTTTCACCTTCGAAAATTCGTAATATATCCGTTTTGAATCTAGAAATTATGTGCGATATACCGTTGGAAAGCTATTGACCTCTAGTATCCTTGAAAAATATTTGAAAAATGATACAGTGCTCCAGTTTTAAAGTCAACTTTTAGGTCAAATCGGTCAAACCAGGGACTTTCAAGAAGTTCCGGGAACCTCTGGGAGCTCCCAAGAGCTGACGTTTTCGTCTGATTTCCTTTTAAAAGTTTTTTAGTACTTTTTACAGGATCTAAAATGATCTCAAAACTTTCAGGTGAATTCGGATGATTTTGGTCAAACCCTGGTCAAACTGGTCAACGTGGATTTCTAGGAACTTCTAGGACTTCCGAGGGGTCTCTGGGAGCTAACGATTTCATTCGATTTTATTTTAAAACTCATTTTGTTACTTTTCTTACGACGTAGCGTGTTTTCAGAACTCTGGGTCCAAATCTGGGAGTGTTTGGGCTTTTAGGGGCATTTTGGTCATTTGTGCCATTTTCTAAGCATTTTGAAAGATAGAACTAACTTCCAGGAGTCCTTTTCGAGTCTTTTCAATCATCGTGAACCACCAAGCTATGGGTTTCCTATATCTGATAGCCGACAAAATAGGGTGTCTATAGTTTGCCCCTCTTTGGCATGAACTTGCGAGGCAACGCATGTCGCAAGCGAGTACCAAACATCTGTAAACAAGATACTACATCATTTTGACTTCCAATTATTCAATTTGGATCCCCAAAATAAATTACAAAAATGGACCCGTCAGAGGTTGAGTGCCGCCGTGGCACTGGTCATGTGCCACCGTAGCAGTGGCCCAGTGCCGCCGCAGCACTGCTACTCAGATGCCCAGAAAATTGTATTTAGGGCCCCAGAGGTTTCGGTATTAGCGAAAAGGCCCTATTTCGTCTAAAATTCATAGAAAATGCGTACGAACTCCAAACTGAGCTTGTGATATACCGTTGGAAAAGTAATGGAGTGTAAAATAGTTCGGAGATAGGTCACTTTGAAAAGTTTTGCGGTATTTGCGATAAAAGCTGATTTGATCGCCTTTTTACCTTTAAAAATTCGTAATAAATCCGTTTTGAATCCAGAAATTATGTGCGATATACCGTTGGAAAGCTATTAACCTCTCGTATCCATGAAAAATGTTTAAAAAATGATATAGTGCTCGGTTTTAAAGTCAACTTTTAGGTCAAATCGGTCAAACCGGGGACCTTCAAGAAGTTCCGGGAACCTCTTGGAGCTCCCAAGAGCTGACGTTTTTGTCCGATTTCCTTTTAAAACTTGTTTTAGCACTTTTCACAGGATCTAGAATGATCTCAGAACTTTAAGGTGAATTAAGATGATTTTGGTCAAACCCTGGTCAAACTTGGTCAAACCGGTCAACGGGAATTTTCCAGGAACTTCTGGGACTTCCGGGGGTCTCTGGGAGCTAATGATTTCATTCGATTTTATTTTAAAACTCATTTTGTTACTTCTATTATGACGTAGTAAGTTTCCAGAACTTTGGGTTCAAATCTGGGAATGTTTGGGCTTTCAGAGGCATTTTGGTCATTTATTCCATTTTCTGAGCATTTTGAGAGATAAAACTAACTTCTAGGACTCCTTTTCGAGTATTTTAAATCATCGTGAACCATCAAGCTATGGGTCTTCTAAATCTGATAGCGGACAAAATGGGGTGTCTACAGTGTTCCCTGTTGAGCACCAAGGGCTACCGGATCTCTGTCGCGCTGGTGGGGTCCTTGTAGCACATTGACCGCATCCATGAGTATGACTGGGCCGGCACAGGACTGACCATTCTGTACAGACATATGAGGGAGCTTCCTCGAGACCGTCCAGCTTCCACGGGTGGCTTTTGGAGGGCGTGGGAGGTACACTTCTTTTCTTTCTCTTTTTTCTTTTTAATTTCCTATTTAATCTTTGCATTTCTGATTATTTGAATCTCACGCCTTTTTATTTCTTTTCTTTTCAGATCTGGTCTTATGTGTACCTCCATATGATGCCGCCTTCAACACGACTAGCAGACGCTCTTGCCATACCCCAGGGGCTGAAACGATAGAAGGAGCGCATTGGGCGGAAGACCGTGGCCTATGACTTTATCGCGTTCAGGAATTTCCTAACAAACCTAAGAGAGCCGCACATCAGATGGCAGCCCTGGGTTGACGTTCTTGCTACCCTCCCTCCAGATAGGCTGAGGTCGGCGGGTTATGACCCGATGAGGCTGTTATTGGACGGCCCAGATGCTTGAGAGTGGTACCTAGGGGAGAGAGTGACTAGGCAGTCCCTGATGGCTCCCGGGCTCTTCGTGGCGCATCCTCCTCCTGCTTCTATGAGAGCCATAGAGACCCTCACCGACAGTGCCTTAACAACTGTCCTGAATAGTTTTACCATTCGGGACTTCGTGGATCCCCCCAGGGATATGACGCCTTCCGCGCCGCTAAGCTGATGAAGAACTTCCCTTTGATGGAAGTGACTTGAGTAAGTATACGATTCTCTCATTCTCCTTTGGGTTTTCCTTTGTTCTCTATTTAAAATTTCTTTTGGTTCTTGTAGCCCGTCCCTGCTGCCGCTCATCCTCCTGCCCTACCTCAATGGGACTGGACCATCCCGACTGTCTACTTTGGTGAGCAGATTACGATGACGATTCCACGATACCGCCAGGGTGCTCCCACTGTCCCGCTCCAGTATAATGATGTCCCCAGGGATTATGCTGAGGAGGGTCTGCTATATGCTCACAGCGTGAGGCAGTGGGTCCATGAGAGAGATTGGATGGTAAGAAAAATGGTATTTCATGTTTTTCATTCTTAGGCTGATCGGTGTTATCTCTTAACTTTCTAATCTTTTATTCTTGGCTTTTGATTTCAGGCTGAGGGGGCTCGGGCGGCTGCTACAGCTCAGCTGAGAGCTAAGGTAAATCATTACTTCCATTTTCAGCATTTTACTTATTCTTAACAGTTTCTGGATTTCACTTTCTTTTCTTTTAGGAGGAGAACAGGGTCCTGACCCTGCGAGTGAGGGAGCTGGAGCAGTAGCTCGAAGTGGGCTCGAGTGGAGCACATGGAGGCGTCGGACGAGGTGGAGGCGGTGGTCATGGTGCTGGGAGCGATACCGGATCGGACTCGAGGCCGAGGGAGGGGTTGACCTATATTCCTTTATCTTTTTGGTTTTTTTTCTTTTTTTTTTTTTTCTGAAATATACACACACTTGGATGACTGTATATATATTTTTATTTTTGATGACGGCTCTTGGATAGCCAGGATTATTATTTATTTGGATAGGATAGGCATCTGCATGATCATCTCTTATATCTTTGCATGCTTTTATTTGTGACTGCGACCATAACTTAGTCATGCATTTTATTCCTTGCGAATGCTGCTTTACTTATTCTTGTGACTGAGACCATGGCTTGGTTATGCATGAATGAACGCTCATGAATGTGATTACGAATTTATTATTTATTTTTGTAAATGATGAATGTGACCATGGCTTGGTCTTGTGTACGTGATGCGATCTGATGCACACGTTTTATTGTATATCTAGTTTTCTTGTTTGCAGGTTGGGCTGAAAACATTACAAACAGGTTCTAGCCAAAATTAGCTCTGTGCGGCACTAGATTATACTTTAACGGCACTCACCGAGTGCCGGAACGGCAGCTGGTGACTGTCGTGCGGCAATTATCGACTACTGCGCGGCATTTCTGGGAGTGCCACTGGGTTCTTTGAGTGCCGCTCGGTGTTCTGGGCAGATATATTTCTCCTTTTTCATACTCTTTCTCCCCTAAAACTCCGCAAAACACTCTCCCCTTCTTCTATTTTCTCTTCAAATGGCCCCAATTGGCTCTCAAATCCTCTTCCCGTAGATGGATACTCTCTCGGGTATTGACAGGCTTAACTTCGAGAGTTTTAGGCTGAACGACCTCTTCTCTTTTCGGCGGACGATCTTGGATGAAGGCCTTCTTTGAGCTGCTATCCAGTGTTGGGATCCCACATTCCACGTCTTTCGCTTTGGCCACCAGGACATCTATCCTTTGTTCGAGGAGTTCAGTGCTATTCTCCATACTGATCCTTTTGCTGATCTGATGGTTCCCCCCGTGTAAGCCGGCTACGTTCAAGATTTGGCCACCCTTCTCCATATATCCCGTAATGCTGCGAGCTCTTTTGTTCATGATAGACAGATCGACTTTGAGCGTCTTTCTTCAGTCTATGCTCCCATTAGGGACCTTTGTGTGTATCAGATTATACGACGTAGTGCGCCATCCATTGCCATGCTCTCTTATTTTTTCTTTCAGTCGTCTTCTGACGTCCTTATACCCATCGCTCGTGGCTTACGAGACATGAAAAGTGTCGTCATGCTGGTCCTTGGTGAGACTTTGATGGGATTGGATCACGCCCATGCTACTAGGGCCACGTTATATGTCGGGGAACCCTTTATCTTATAGGTTTGGCTTATGAAGCATCTGGATCTCTTTATCCACCCTCTATACCTTTGCGGGTCACTTCCTTATGATCGTCTGGAGATCCATCAATTATTCTATTCTGACGTTGCATGGCTCGACTGGCTTCTAGGTCTCTTCTTTGACGACATCTGCTGGGTCTGCCCGCAGTGGACTTACCGTTTTGTTGCAGTATGACTTCTCGGGCGACCTAGTATCTGGTTGCCTGGTTTGCATGCAACCACCTTTTATATCCCTGGTCGTGTGGTCCGTCAGTACGGACTTCTTCAGGATGTTCCTGAGGATATCATTGTAGACTTTACGAGGAGTTCTGCCATACGCCCTTCTGTTGTGAAGACTTTCATCGAGGCTTGGCATGACAAGGTGGCGGCTCCTTTCTGGAGAGTTCCTGCTTTAGTTATGCCCACGGCTGAGTACTTTCTGGGGATTCAGACTTTAGTTGAGAGACAGGCTTCTTCGACAGACACAGGTGAAAATGTAATAAAATAGACAAAACAGGGAAAGCTTGCTTTTGACAAAATTTCTAACAGACCCTGCCTATTCTTGCTGCGCTTTTGAGATGTGATTGTATCTTTCTTCTAAACAATGTTCTTGTATTAGGAAATGTTCTAACATGTTCAATCAAAGTATTCAATCTTTCGATTCGTCTTTAAGTTATGAAGACCCTCCCTTTTAATGTTTCTTCTCAGCTTCTATTACTATGGCTTTGAAAATTGCTTGGAGTTTTAATCGTTCTATACCATGAATCCTCATATGTTTCTTCACAGTACTCATTTTGATAGCCAGGATATCCGAAGATGGGTTAGGGTAAATATCTGGGTCCCTCGGGTAGCAAACGAAGTTTGCCCCTGGTTTTGGGGCTTTCTTGTGGTTTTGGGAAAACATAAGTTTGCCCCTATTTCATCATGGAAAAACACAAGAGACATGGTTCTATTCTTGGTTTTATTTGGACCGAAGGCTTTGAGAGCCCGCCTACTTATCCCCGAGTGGGTGAATTACAAAAATTAATCGAAAAGGAAAATGAATTTGCATGTAAAATAAAAAAGAACACTCTAACAATTAATCTGGGAAATGAAGATAATCCCCAAAATATTTTTATCGGCTCCACACTTAGCAATGAAGAAAGCAAATAATTGATCAATCTATTAAATAAATTCAAAGATATTTTTGCATGGTCTTATAGTGATATGCCAGGTGTGGATCCAAAGATAGTCCAACATCACATCCCCCTCTTTCCTAATTCAAAACTAGTAAGACAAAAATTGAGGCAAATGAGGCCTGAATGGGCACTTAAAGTGAAAGAGGAAGTTGAAAAGCAACTAAAAGTTGAATTCTTGATGGTCACTGAGTATCCCGAATGGATTGCCAACATTGTGCCTGTCCCAAAAAAGGATGGTCGTGTTAGGGTGTGCGTTGATTTTTGAGATTTAAACAAAGCAAGCCCTAAATATGACTTTTCTTTACCTCATATTGACGTACTGGTTGATAACACCGTGGGGCATAAGCATATGTCTTTTATGGACAGATTCTCGGGATATAATCAAATTCTCATGGCACTGGAGGATAGGGAGAAAATCACGTTCATCACTCCTTGGGGGACATATTGCTATAGGTTAATGCCATTTGGGCTCAAGAATGTAGGAGCAACATATCAACGGGCCGCCACCACATTGCTACACAACATGATTTATAAGGAGGTGGAGGTATACGTGGACGATATGATTGTAAAGTTTAAAGACAGGAAGGGACACTTAGAGGCGCTAAGGAAGTTCTTCGAGAGATTGAGAAAGTTTAGAATGAGGTTGAATCCACAGAAGTGCACCTTTTGGGTTACCATCGGGAAGCTGCTAGGATTTCTTATCACTCAAAGGGGGATAGAGGTAGACCCGACCAAAATAAAAGCCATCAGTTAAATGCAACCGCCGAAAAATGAAAAGGAGTTGAGGGGATTCTTGGGTAGGACACAATTTATTAGCCGATTCATTTCAAAACTCACCCTAACTTGTGACCCACTCTTCAAGTTTCTTAGAAAAGGGGAAAAGTTCAAATGGGATAGCTTATGCCAACAAGCCTTCGATAAAATGAAAACCTACCTCCAAAGCCCACCTGTCTTATCACCACCTGTACTCGGGAGGCCTTTATTGCTATATCTTTATGTGTCAGAAGATTCAATGGGGTGTATGTTGGCCCAAGAAGGAGAAGAGGGGCACGTAGAGAAAACCATTTATTATTTGAGCAAAAGGATGACCGGATATGAGCTGAAATACTCACCATTGGAAAAATCCAGTTGGGCCTTGGTCTGGTGTACCCATCGCCTTAGGCATTACATGTTAGCCTTCCCCGTAACCCTTATATCCCGAATGGACCCGCTCAAATGCCTATTCGAAAAACCCTCCTTGACCAGTAGGATTTCCCGGTGGACCATGATGCTGGCCAAATTCAATATTAAGTATGTCACTGCCAAATCCGTGAAGGGGAGGACTGTTGCTGAGTACTTAGCCGATCTTGCGATAGAGTCTGAGGAGAAAGGTGAGTTTCGATTCCCAGATGAAGGAGTGATGGGGATAGAGGAAAATTAGCGAAAGATGTATTTCGATGGAACAGCTAACCAGTTAGGCTATGGGGTCGGAATTATCCTTGTAGCACCTAACAGGACCCCTACCCCGTTAGCCGTCAAGCTTAAATGCAATTCAACCAATAATACGGCAGAATACGAAGCATGTATAATTGGGATGGAGGCGACCTTAGCCTTGAAAGTTGAAAGGATTGATGTTTTTGGAGATTCTAACTTGATTATATCCCAGGTGAGAGGTGATTGGAGAGTAAAATATGAGAAGTTGCGACCTTACCACGACTATCTGGAGAGTTTGAAAGTGCGATTTAAGAAAATTTCATTCTATTGCCTTCCCCGTGAGGAGAATCAGCTAGCCGATTCCCTAGCAACCCTAGCATCAATAATCCAAATCCCCTCGGGGATCACCATGATCCCGCTATCCATAGAAGTGAGAAACCAACCTCCATTTGAGATTATCGCAGCCATAGAGCAAGAGGGTGAGGTGCCTTGGTATGTGGATGTTTGGAACTTCGTTAAGAAAGGAGAATACCTTGAAGGAGCTTCGGAGAAGGACATGAAGGCGATTCGAAGATTCTCTGCTCAGTTTGTGATCTACGCGAATAAGTTGTGGAAGAAATCTTACACTGGGTATAATCTAGAGTGTCTATATGGAAAAGAAGCTAAGAGAATGATGGAGGAAATACACGAGGGAGTGTGACCGAACTATTAAACTTAGGGGGATTTACCTCTAGAAATCAATGATGAATAATGTCCCAACGATTTTCTTCAAGTTCATCGCTTCGACTTCTGAAAAGCTTTAAGTTCCGAAACCTTGCTCCTAATACCCCTAGATTTGGCCAATCACTGACCATCTGTCTCGAGCTCACTGGATCATGGGTTACTTTCTAAAAAATGGAATATATTAAATAATAATAATAGTAATAATGATATTTTCTAAAAATAACTTTGTTTTCCATATTTTTAGATTCAAAAAGAAAAAAGAAAAATATTCTATTTGGTGACTCATATGATTAATTTAAATTTAAAATGAAAAATGTCTCTATACATACATACATATATATATATATGTATATATATAAGAAAAGGAAAATAATAAAAGAAAGTATCCCATGTGATTTGGAGAGTTTGAGATTCCTTGGCATATTCCTAATCCAAGCAAATACCCAAAGAGCCCTTTCTTGGGCACTAATCTCACATGTGCTTTGAAGATGCTCTAGAATGTTCCTTTATTCCACCCAACTAAAATGCCTTTCAAGTTTCTTGGAATTACATAGAAGTGCCATGGAGAGTTAGAGATGCCATAGAATATTCCTAACCTACCCCAAATTGACCTGTCTACCCTTATCTTAACCACCAAGGAAATCAAAGTCTATAAAAGCTCATTTCTCTCATTAGGGTAAGGGGGGCCATTTGAATTATATAGAGAAGTATATTGGGAGAGCTTTAGAGGAGAAAAATATAGAGAGAGAAACTCTACCAATTATTTACCCAAAACCCCACCAAAACTCTACCCAACCATCAAATCACCATTGAAGGAGCTTGAAGCTTGAGGAAGAAGAAGAGGAAAAGCTTGAGGAATTCAACGTCTCTACAAGTTTTGAGAATATCTAGAGGTAAAACCTTCAAATCCATCTTCATATATAATAATTCAATCACAAATTCTTAGATCTAGGAACTTTACACACTTTCAAAACCTCTCTTCCTACCCCATTTCATCACACACCACACAGAGTTTGTGATTGAACTTTCATGTATTCTTTTGATTGATTTGGATCTAGATATAGCCTTGGGTTTAAAACAAAAAACAAGTTGTAAAAGCATTCTTCCTTGGATTTTAATTAAACCTTGATTTTACTTCCTTTTGTCTCTATTTTCTCTTTAAAATCCATAAGATCCTTAATATCTCATTGGATCCTCTTTGGTTTGATCCTTTAGTCTCCTATGATCTTATGATTTATATGGGGATTAATATGGGTCATGGTTTTATCCATATGATTTTTGTTGGTTTTAAGTCTTCATTCATGACTCGAGTCCTTCAAATTGAATCTCATAGAGTTATTTCTATATTCTATGAGGTTCATGTGGGTTGTTTATGTTTAGTCTCCAATGACCATCAAATAGTAGGAGAAGTGATTTGAATCTAAGCCTATCTTCATGGTTTAGGTTCTTTGTCTTGGGATTTTATGAAGTTTTTTCATACTTCATTAAAACCCACAAGTTTAAGTGTCCTTAGTCTCCAATGGCCATCATATGGTAGGAGGAATAATTTGAGTCTAAACTCATCTCCATGGTTTAGGTTCTTTGTCTTAGATTTTATGAAGTTTCTTCATACTTCATTAAAACCCACAAGTTTAAGTGTCCTTAGTCTCCAATGACCATCAAATGGTAGGAGGAATAATTTGAGTCTAAACTCATCTCACTGGTTTAGACTAATTGTGTTGAGGTTTTATGAAGTTTCTTCATACTTCATCAAAACCCACAAAGTTGAACTTGACAAATGAAACAGTGGGTTAACAACTGTATTTGATCAAGGATTTTTAGTTAAATAATAGACCATTAGAATCGAATAAAACCAACTGGAGAGTGTTCATAACACAAAGGTCTACCACTGCAATTTTTGTTTTAGTAGGATCTCATGGATATCATGGTTTGGTCATAGATTTTGTGAAGCAACAATAATCTGTCCAGAATTTCAGAACAGCAAACCCGTTTCAAAATTAATGGATCAGAACCTTAACAAAGTTTCCTTGACTTCAAATAATTGTTTCTATGAGGTTTAATGTGTTAGGAAGATACTCTAAAAAGATCAAAGTGTTTCTGATTTTTTTACTATTTTTAGAAAATCAAATAAAATCTCTGGACAGAGAGTTGTAAGTTTCTGAGTGATGTCTAGTTTTTGCCCATTTCCCAGAGAGCCGACCGTTGACTTTTGATTTTCTTTTTGGGTTAGAAACTAGACTCACATAGGCACCTTGTGTCCAAAATTCACTGACATCAAATCATGGGAAGTATGCTTTTTCATTTTTGGAGAGTCGGGTCTGCTCTCTGGAATTTTCAGAATCTTGTGGCAGATTTAACAAACTTTATAAATAATGATTCAAATGATCTTTTCATGACCTAGGGTTTATACCATGCTTTAATAATGATTAAGTAAGCTTAAAACTAGAGGCTAAACGATCCAAATCAATGAATAGTTCATAGCTTTATATTGTTCATACTCATGTATCCATATGCATTCATCCATATAGATTGATACTTGTAAGTAGAATTCACCTTGCGTTAGGATTTGTTACTTAGGATTTAATGATATGTTTTGTTTAAAGTATATGAACTAACCATTTGTTTTGTAGCGCTTTCGAGGTACATTTTCTCAATCCTTTCTCTAGTTTGTTTATTTATTGATTTTAATTAATTTTCAACTCCATGAATGACACCTTAGAAATAGGCCTTGTTTTATTTGTATACTTGAAATAGAGACTCTTTTTTTAGGATTTTATTTTATTCACATGCATTACACGTTTAATATTCGCTGGCGAATCCCGGGTAAATTCTCTCTTTTGCATATTATGTTGCATGCTAATTGAATTACTTGATTTTGAATGATATTTTATCGTTAGCAATCTTGCACTCTTTTAGACATGCTTTTGTGATGTATATCTTTATATATATGTATTAGTTGAGGACATGCTTAGATAATTAATTCGATTAAAAGGATGTAGAGTAGAGACCTATCGCGAGATAGGATGAGAAGGGGTGTTTTAGTCCGATGGGCTCCTTCCCTTCTCATTCCATAATCCCTGGACCTAGTTTAATCTTTGGTTTCGCAAAAGATCAGTTGCTTTAAAATGGTTTCTTAATTTTCCTTTTAAAAATTAAGTGGCGACTCGCGTTTTGAATTTGAATTTGAATTTGAAAAAAGGTTTTAAAAAAGAGAAAAGCTGTGGATAAAAGAAAAATTGCGATATCCACAATCTGGCGACTCTGCTGGGGATCGAACCCAAAATTTCTGGTTTCGCAGACCAGAATTTCTAATTTTAGGTTCACTCGAGGATTAGACTTGAAAGCATCCTTTTAATCGAATTAATTAATTTTTGTGTGCTTGTTGCATTGCACTTGCTTGTCTCTCCAGTCAATCGCACGGAACTATGACCTTGGAGACTCGGGGCAACCCGGTCGGTCAAGTTATCATGGGACTGTGTGATCACCCTTGATCTCGTACCATGATTTGGTATATGAAGCATCCTATCGGATGTGTGTCAAGGGTCCCTTATTTGACCAAAACCCAGCCTTTGCATGGTAGATTCTATAGAACCTTTCAAGTCTTAGGGAATTAATTCTTGATTAGGGTTATGTGCTAGGGAGTGTTGTATGTCCGGAAGGGATTACTTGAGATGATGACGATGCTCACTTAATACGAGACGTGTAAACTCTTAATCACTTTCGAGCAATTTCTCTTCATGTCCCATGACATTTGGGAATATGTTAGATTTTGATTATAAGATTACATCTCTTATATCATGTTTAGCTAAGCATTATTGACCTTGTATGTATCCAAATTCATGAAAAGTACGGTGATAATCCGATCATGTGATCCTTCTACCCGAAGAATTTTAAATCCATCTTTAAAAGCAAACGGATTTTTGCCACCTTTATTCCAAAGTTTTCAATCGCTTTTTCAAAAAATCTTTGGAGTTCATTTTTTTGATTAAAACTCCAAACTATCCTTTGTTAAGGTATATTTTTACATGATCATCTTCTAAGAAAAAATCAAAAAATTTGGGAATTATTTTTGAAAAAAATGCTCTTCAAATGAATTTCAAAGCAAAATTTTAATCCAATCATCTTTATTGAGAAATGTTTTCACATCCTCATTTTTAAATAAAAGATTCAAAATCCTTGAGAATTGTTTTTGAAAGATCTCATCATTTAAAGAAATGTTTTTTCAAATGAATTTCGAAATTTTGAATACCCGACCTTTGAAAGGGTAGTGAGGATCACAATGAGAGGTAAAATTGGCGCATTTGACATGAATGAGGATTTTATGTGCTTATGTGTTTTATGTGTTAGGATTAGATTTTTTCGTTTCTTTGGCATATAGAATAGGCATACACACACACACACACATGCATTGCATCCGTGTGACATATGAACCATTCATGAACATTTCACTAAGCATTTGCAAAAGAAAATATGAAAAAAATAATAACAAAATGAAAATTCTTTTTGAAATCAATCAAAATTGATTAAAAATGAAATATGACTATAGGCAAGATAGCATCAAACCCAGAACAGTTTGGGTTAGCAGCTCAAGAGAGAAGATCATGAAAAGGATTATGTTGAGTCTAGTGATTTGAAGAAGAGACACTTAACTGAGAAATTGGCCATAAGAACGGGTAATGTTTCCACAAACACGGGTGGCAAACCCGAAGGTTCAAATGATGCTAGTGAGGTGATAATGTTTGTAAATACTGCTACTGAAGGGAATGTGGATGCTCTTGGAAATGTAATAAATTGAAGATCATCTGTGACACTCCAATTGAGATCAAAGTCGAGTCTAGTCTAGTTTGTAATCAAGTTGGAGTCAAATGTCGAGTCCAATCGAGTCTTCTTGTTAGTATGTTATCGAGTTGATTGTCAAGTCTTCATCGAGTTAGGTGGTGTAATCCGTGGCTAATTGAATAAAATCTCATTTTACTTAATTCAATGTGCCCATTCATGAATGTATGGATCATTAAGCCAAAAAAAAAAAAAAAGGAAGAAAGAAAAAAGAAAAAAAAATCACTTTTTCAAACAATCATGGAAAATACTTTGTTAATAAATCTTTGCATTGAAAAGGATCCCCAAGCGATCAAAGCAAATTCTGTGCCAAATCCAAAGAGGAGTAGAGAATTGATTAGCTTTACTTTAAGAATTTAAAGATGCTCTTGCTCAATCTTGAAAAGATGAACTTGGAACTTGAGGCCTGCTCACCTTCTCCTTTTCTCAAATACCAAACCTAAAAGATGACCCCAACCAGTCCAAAGCCATAACTTGATCCTTGATGATAGCCAGATATTTTAAATGAACTTCTTCTTCCAAACAATAAAGAGAAAAGAAAGAGCTCGCTAGGATGAAAACCCGAAAGGGGGCCTAGGCAAAAGTTAGAGCACAAAAAGAAGAAAAGGAAAAGAAAAAGGAGCTCGCTAGGATGAAAACCTGAAAGGGCGCCTAGGGAAAATTTAGAGCGAAAATAAGATGTGTGTTGATTTCAAAATCTGAATCCTAGCCAGTCAAAATCATGAAGAGAATAAGAGATTGTGAGGTAGATAAAAGAAAAGAAAGAGAAATAAAAATGAGAGAATAAGATTTAGAATTCTTGAGTACTTCAAAGCACATCATTTTCACATGAATTATCTCAAGGCTTTGTGTTGTTCTAAACAAAGAAAAGCAATTAGAAATGAAAAGAGAGATTTGAAAGTATCATTTCATCTCAAAATTTTGTGAGAGGCTCAATGGCTAAGTGGGCCTAAGACAATGCAGAGATATCTTTGAAAAAAATAAAGAGTGTTTTGGAAGGCTAATATTGCTTTGTGAGTATGATAGAGTATGATTAAAACACGATGTACTATGAGAGTTGTAAAGATTGACTGGCTAGTAAAGAGGTGAAAAGAATCAACCGCCACAACAACAAAAAAAAAAAAAAAGAGGAGAAGTAGTTCACTATGCTACACAAGGGCTACCACAAGTGACACGCACTCACTAGACCCAAATGGCAACATGGCTCGAAAAGCCCACCAATTCTTGAAGCCTTATTCTTTCAAGACCTCCAGAGTACTTGAACTATGTTCGACCTGATTCCCACTCAGGGATACGTAGGCAACCTGCTCGGTTCGGTCATTACCCTTGCCATCTCATGGCATCTTTCTTTCAGGCCTTGGCCGAACTATTTTGGACCTGATTCCCGCTCAGGGATAAGTAGGCAAACCTCCCAAGGTTCTCGGTCCATAACCATCCCTAAACTGTAAGCATCACCCTTTTGGGCCTTTGGTTTCCTTCCTTCAGACTGGGGGCAAACTTACGTTTGCCTGAAGCCACATATATATCGCCAAACCAGGGGCAAACTTCCTTTGCTGAAAATCCCTTTTATCATAGAAGCAAGCCCCTAAGTCTTTTTCAATCTAGGGGTAAATTTTGTTTGCCAAAATCCCTCTATGCCAGAGGCAAGTTCTC
The DNA here is from genome assembly GCA_033977485.1 of Hydrangea macrophylla. Taxonomy (NCBI): domain Eukaryota; kingdom Viridiplantae; phylum Streptophyta; class Magnoliopsida; order Cornales; family Hydrangeaceae; genus Hydrangea; species Hydrangea macrophylla. Next base: position 55,423,720 of record CM066988.1, on the reverse strand, counting down.
AAGTAATTGAGTTTGTTTTGAAAGGATTGAAATAGAGTGCCTTTCATTCTATAAGCTAAAGCACTAATTTGAAGCACATTCTAGATGGGCAAAGAATTCGCTAAATTGAAAAGGGGAAGTTTTCAAAGTTTAGATTTATCAGCAAAGCACTACCATTTGTAAGATGATGAATAAATGAAAGGTGAGATGATACATTATTCATGATGAAAGCACGTTGATTCATAATAATATAGAATTTGAGTCAGTCCTCTTGTGTAATTGGCTTTGTCAAGTCTTTCCTCCTTTGATGAGTCAATAAATGGTCTCAAATGTGTGGGTTTAAGATGATGAATAAAGATTTGAAAAGTCTTCATGAGCATCCCAAGAGCAATACGAGCAGAGGTTTCGAACACTATCACAGCATAAAGTGGCAATATAAGAAGAGTCCAATACTAGGGGCAAAGGTGACTTCCCACTTTTGACAGAATCGATGTGTTTTTTTCAAAGGTCCGCAAATGCATAAAATTATTCTTTCTATCAGCTCCGTTCAATTCTTTGAGTTTGAAAACTCCTCAAATTTTGAAAAATCAACTCTTTGAGTCCGCGGACTCTCGAACTTTTGTGAAATCAATTCTTTAAGTTTGAAATGACTCTGAATATTGAAATTTAGTTCTTTGAGCACGAGGAGACTCCTGAAGCATTAGTCCTCAATGGCAACTTCTCTTCATAAGCATTAGTCCTCCATGGCAGCTTTTCTTCATAAGCATTAGTCCTCTATGGCAGCTTCTCTTCATAAGCATTAGTCCTCCATGGCAGCTTTTCTTCATAAGCATTAGTCCTCCATGGCAGCTTCTCTTCATAAGCGTTAGTCCTCAATGGCAGAATCATCGGTATTAGTCCTTAATGGCAACCTTGCATTAGTCCTCAATGGCAGCATCATCGGTATTAGTCCTCAATGGCAACCTTGCATTAGTCCTCAATGGTAGCATCATTTTTGTTAGTACTCAATGGCACATGCATTAGTCCTCAATGGCAGCATCATCAATATTAGTCCTCAATGACAACCTTGCATTAGTCCTCAATGGCAGCATCATCGGTATTAGTCCTCAATGGCAACCTTGCATTAGTCCTCAATGGCAGCATCATTTTTGTTAGTCCTTAATGGCACCTGCATTAGTCCTCAATGGCAGCATCATCAGTATTAGTCCTCAATGGCAACCTTGTAATAGTCCTCAATGGCAGCATCATCGGTATTAGTCCTCAATGGAAACCTTACATTAATCCTCAATGGCATCATCATCAGTATTAGTCCTTAATGGCAACCTTGCATTAGTCCTCAATGGCAGCAGCGTTTTTGTTAGTCCTCAATGGCAACCTTACATTAGTCTTCAATGATAGCATCTTCGTGTTAGTCCTCAATGGCAATCTTTTTGAACTTGCGTTAGTCCTCGATGGCAGCATCTTTTGGTCGATATTAGTCCTCAATGAAAATCTTTGTTGAAGTCCTCTAGATTGAGGCAAATCCATTTGAAGTCCTCTAGGTTGAGGCAAATCTTTGTTGAAGTCTTCTAGATTGAGGCAAATCCCTGTTAAAGTCCTCTATATTGAGGCAAATCCCTGTTGAAGTCCTCTAGATTGAGGAAAATCTATTTGAAGTCCTCTAGGTTGAGGCAAATCCTTGTTGAAAGTCATCTAGGTTGGGACAATTCATATCGGTGTAAGGCATAGAATGCATTCATATCACCAGAAAGAGAATGATCTTAGATATTCGCATCTACATAGCATAGAGCATGAGATTGTTTGAGCACGTGCATCATGATAAGGATAGGTGCATTCATCCGTGTGATTATTTGTGCTTAGGTATTGCCCTTTTACCCGAACTACGTTCTGGTCTGATTCCTGTATGGATACGTAGGCAGCTCACCATCGAGCCCGACCAGCATCGACCATCTCCGCAAATGTTTTTGCAACGCATTTTGTTTCTACCTAAGTTCAATAGCTCGGTCAAAGGCTTGTCTTCACACAGGCTTCGACATTCACTTGTGATAAGCGTTGCTTCACAAGCTCTGCCGAAGAGGGGCAAACGGTAGACACCCCAATTTTGACCGAACTATTAAACTTAGGAGGATTTACCTCTAGAAATCAATGATGAATAATGTCCTGACGATTTTCTTCAAGTTCATTGCTTCGACTTCTGAAAAGCTTCAAGTTCTGAAACCTTGCTCCTAATACCCCTAGATTTGGCCAATCACTGACCATTTGTCTCGAGCTCACTGGATCATGGGTTACTTTCTAAAAAAATGGAATCGATTAAATAATAATAATAATAATGATATTTTCTAAAAATAACTTTGTTTTCCATATTTATAGATTCAAAAAGGAAAAAGAAAAATATTCTATTTGGTGACTCATGATTAATTTAAATTTAAAATGAAAAATGTGTCTATACATATATATATGTATATCTATAAGAAAAGGAAAATAATAAAAGAAAGTATCCCATGTGATTTGGAGAGTTAGAGATTCCTTGGCATATTCCTAATCCAAGCAAATACCCAAAGAGCCCTTTCTTGGGCACTAATCTCACATGTGCTTTGAAGATGCTCTAGAATGTTCCTTTATTCCACCCAACTAAAATGCCTTTCAAGTTTCTTGGAATTACATAGAAGTGCCATGGAGAGTTAGAGATGCCATAGAATATTCCTAACCTACCCCAAATTGACCTGTCTACCCTTATCTTAACCACCAAGGAAATCAAAGTCTATAAAAGCTCATTTCTCTCATTAGGGTAAGGGGGGCCATTTGAATTATATAGAGAAGTATATTGGGAGAGCTTTAGAGGAGAAAAATATAGAGAGAGAAACTCTACCAATTATTTACCCAAAACCCCACCAAAACTCTACCCAACCATCAAATCACCATTGAAGGAGCTTGAAGCTTGAGGAAGAAGAAGAGGAAAAGCTTGAGGAATTCAACGTCTCTACAAGTTTTGAGAATATCTAGAGGTAAAACCTTCAAATCCATCTTCATATATAATAATTCAATCACAAATTCTTAGATCTAGGAACTTTACACACTTTCAAAACCTCTCTTCCTACCCCATTTCATCACACACCACACAGAGTTTGTGATTGAACTTTCATGTATTCTTTTGATTGATTTGGATCTAGATATAGCCTTGGGTTTAAAACAAAAAACAAGTTGTAAAAGCATTCTTCCTTGGATTTTAATTAAACCTTGATTTTACTTCCTTTTGTCTCTATTTTCTCTTTAAAATCCATAAGATCCTTAATATCTCATTGGATCCTCTTTGGTTTGATCCTTTAGTCTCCTATGATCTTATGATTTATATGGGGATTAATATGGGTCATGGTTATATCCATATGGTTTTTGTTGGGTTTAAGTCTTCATTCATGACTCAAGTCCTTCAAATTGAATCTCATAGAGATATTTCTATATTTTATGAGGTTCATGTGGGTTGCTTATGTTTAGTCTCCAATGACCATCAAATGGTAGGAGAAGTGATTTGAATCTAAGCCTATCTTCATGGTTTAGGTTCTTTGTCTTGGGATTTTATGAAGTTTCTTCATACTTCATTAAAACCCACAAGTTTAAGTGTCCTTAGTCTCCAATGGCCATCAAATGGTAGGAGGAATAATTTGAGTCTAAACTCATCTCCATGGTTTAGGTTCTTTGTCTTGGATTTTATGAAGTTTCTTCATACTTCATTAAAACCCACAAGTTTAAGTGTCCTTAGTCTCCGATGACCATCAAATGGTAGGAGGAATAATTTGAGTGTAAACTCATCTCCATGGTTTTAGACTCATTGTGTTTAGGTTTTATGAAGTTTCTTCATACTTCATCAAAACCCACAAGTTTAAGTGTCCTTAGTCTCCAATGACCATCAAATGGTAGGAGAAGTAGTTTGGATTAAGCCCAACTTCATGACTTAGTAGTTGGGGTTAACCAACAAAGATGAACTTGAACAAATGGTGCAGTGAATTCAATGACCACTTTTGATCAAGGAGTTTTAGTTAAATAATGAACCGTTGGAACTGAATGAAACGAACTGGAAAGTATCAATAACACAAAGTTCTACCACTGTAATTTTTCTTTTAATGAGATTTCATGGTTAAAGTGGTTTGATCATGAGTTTTGTAAAACAACAATATTCTGTCCAGAATTCCAGAACAGTAATACCCTTTTGAAGTTAGTAAATCAGAGCCTCAACCAAACATTTTTTACTCCAAATAATTATTTCTATAAGGTTTAATGTGTTAGGAAGATACCCTAAAAAGATCAAAGCGATTCTATTTTTTTTACTATTTTTAAAAAATCGTGCAAGAACTCTGGACAGAGAGTTCTAAATTCCTGAGTGACGACTAGTTTCTACTCAATTCCCAAAGGTCAAACCGTTGAAACTTTGATTTTCTTTTTGGGTTAGAAACTAGACTCACAAAGGCATTTCATGTCCAAAATTCACTGACATCAAAGTATGGGAAGTATGCTTTTCCATTTTTGGAAGGTCGAGTCTGCTCTCTGGAATTTCCAGATTCTTGTGACAGATTTAACCAACTTTGTAAATGATAGGTCAAATGATCTTTTCTTAACCTAAGGCTCATACCATACTTTAATAATGATTAATTAGACATAAAACTAGAGGCTAGATGATCCAAATCAATGAATAAATTCATAGTTCATTATTGCTCATGCTCATGCATTCATTCACATATGTTGATACTTGTAACTAGAACCCCTTTTTAGCTAGAAGATTAAGTATGCTGTTTAGGGTTTAATATTATATGGTTTAAAGGATGTGGACTAACCCCTTTATTTTGTAGCTCTCTTAAGGTATGATTTCTCAAACTTCTCTTTTGTTTATTTTGGTTTCTTGATTTTATTTATTTTTCGACCTCATGTGCAACATCTTAGAATTAAGATTTGCCTTATGTGAATATATGTGACTAGAGACTTTTTTTTAGGATTTCTACTTTTTGTATGCATTGCATGTTTCTATTTCGCGGCTGGATCCCGGGTAAGTTCTCTAGTTCTCTTTTGCATATCACTTTTGCTTGCTAATTGAATTACTTGATTTTGAATGATATTTTATCGTTAGCAATCTTGCACCCTTTTAGACATGCTTTTGTGACGTATATCTATATATATATATGTATTAGTTGAGGACATGCTTAGATAATTAATTTGATTAAAAGGATGTTGAATAGAGGCCTATCGCGAGATAGGATGAAAAGGGGTGTTTTAGTCCGATGGGCTCCTTCCCTTCTCATTCCATAATCCCCGGACCTAGTTTAATCTTTGGTTTCGCAAAAGATCAGTTGCTTTAAAATGGTTTCTTAATTTTCCTTTTAAAAATTAAGTGGCGACTCGCGTTTTTGAATTTGAATTTGAAAAAGGTTTTAAAAAAGAGAAAAGTTGTGGACAAAAGAAAAATTGCGATATCCACAGGGCCCCATATGAATGGGCACATGCTAGCAAAGAAGATTATCCGACAAGGGTATTATTGGACAACCATGAACAAAGATTGCTGTGTATATGTCAGAAGATGACATAAGTTCCAGATCCATGCGAATCTAATGCACACCCTGCCGTCACAGCTCTATAGCATGACCACCCCTTGGCCGTTTTCTGTATGGGGAATCGATATCATTGGTGAGATAGTTCCTAAGGCCTCAAATGGGCACCGGTACATAATCGTGGCAATTAATTATTTCACCAAATAGGTAGAAGCAGCATCATATGCAACTCTGAAGGCCAAAGATGTGGTAAACTTCATCGAGAAGAATATAATTTGCAAATATGGGGTCCTAAACGAGTTCATTTCAGACAATGGCAGTCATTTTCAAGGAGAGGTCATCCCGCTCATAGAGAAATATAAGATTACCCGCCATCAGTCCTCCCCGTATAGGCCTCAAACAAATGGGGCGGTAGAAGCAGCAAATAAAAATGTCAAATTAATCCTGGGGAAAACAACAGATACATATAAGGATTGGCACGAGAAACTGCCATTTGCACTATGGGGGTACCGGTCCTCCGTAAGAACTTCGACGGGTGCTACACCGTACTCTTTGGTTTATGGATTGGAGGCGGTCCTTCCAATTGAGGTAGAAACTGAACTGGAATGGCTATGGGGGAGGTATGAGGAGTTGATGTTGCTTGATGAGAAAAGGTTGGCCGCAATAAACCATACTCGGGGATATCAGAAAAGGGTAGCTCGTGCTTTTAACAAAAAGGTTCGCCCAAGGAAGCTTGCTGAGGGTGACCTGGTCCTCAAAGAACTTAAGGTGCCTGTTTACGACCCAAGAGGAAAATTCAAACCCAACTGGGTCGGACCATACATCATTAAGACACTCCTCTCCGGAGGGGCTGCCTATCTTATAGACCTAGATGGGGTTGCATTTAAGAAACCGATTAACCTCGATCACCTCAAAAAGTACTTCACTTGAGACCATTTCTTTCAAAGCTTCCAGAATTGATGAACTATGCTTGACCTGATTCCTGATAGGGGATACGTAGGCAACCTACCCGGTTCGGTCATTAATAATTGCCTGATTGGCACTTTCCTTTGCAGCCTTAAGCCGAACTACTTTGGACCTGATACTCACTCGGAGGTAAGTAGGCGGGCTCTTAAAAGCCTTCGGTCTATGAAAACCCAAAAATTCTTGTGCTAAACTAGGGCAATCTTGCATTTGCCCAGAACCACATCAAAGCCTCATAATCAGGGGCAAACTTTGTTTGCTATCCGAAGAACCCAGATATTACCTAAACCCGTCTTTGGATCTCCTGTCTATCAAAATGAGTACTATATAGAAACAAATGAGGATTTATGGTATATAATGATTAAAGTTCCAAGCAATTTTCAAAGAAGTAGTGATAAAAGCTGAGAAGAAACATTAAAAGGGAGAGTCTTCATAACTTTAAAGACGAATTGAAAGAGTGAACACTTTGATGAAACATGTTAGAACATTTCCTAATACATAAAAACATTCTTTGAAAGAAAGATAAAATCACGTCTCAAAAGCGCAGCAGGAGTAGACAGGGTCTGTCAGAAATTTTGTAAAAAAGCAAGCTTTTCCCTATTTCGCCTATTTTATTTCATTGCGCCTGTATTCATCTAAGAAGCCTGTCTCGCAACTGAAGTCTAGATCTCTAGAAGATACTCAACAGTAGGCATAACCAAAGCAGGAACCCTCCGGATTAGAGTAGCCATTCTTTCATGCCAGGCCTCAGTAAAAGCCGTCACAGTAGAAGGACGCAAAGAAGAGCTCCTCATAAAATCTGCAGTAATGACCCCTGCAGCATCCTACAAAATTCCAAAATGATGAACCACTCGGCCAGGAATATAAAAAGTGGAAGCATGTAGACCGGGCAACCAGATGCCAGGCCATCCGGGAAGTCGTACTACAACAGAGCAATAAGTCCACTGTGGACAGACCCAGCGGATATCATCAGGTGAGAGACCCTGAAGCCATTAAGCCAGGCCATGTCAGAATGGGGGGTGGATCTCCAGACGATCATAAGGAAGTGGCCCACGAAGGTGTAGAGGGTGGATAAAGAGATCTAGACGCTCCATGAGCCAAACCTGTAAGACAAAGGGTGCCCCGGAAGATAACATGGCTCTAGCAGTATGGGCGTGATCCAATCCCATCAAAGTTTCACCAAGGACCAGCATGACAACACTTTTCATCTCCCTCAAACCACAAGCAATGGGTATGAGGACATCAAAAGATGACTGGAAAAGGAAATAGCAAAGCATGACAAGCGATAATGCACTGCGTCGTATAATTTGATACCCGCCATCATAGGGGTCCCCGATGGGAGCAAAGACTAAGAAAAGGCGCTCGAAGTCGATCTTCCTGTCATGAATGAAAGAGCTCGCAGCATTGCGAGATATATAGAGAAGGGAATCCAGATCCTGAACATAGCCTGCTTGCACCGGGGGAACCATCAGATCAGCAAAAGGATCAGTGTGGGATCCCAACACCGAATAGCAGCCCGAAGTAGACCTTCATTCAGAGTCATCCGCCGAAAGGAGAAGAGGTCATTTAGCCTAGAACACTCGAAGTTAAGCCTGTCAATGCCAGAGAGAGTATCCATCCACGGGAAGAGGATTTGAGAGCTAATAGAGGCCATTTAAGAAGGAAGTGGGAGAAGAGGAAGAGTGTTTTGCGAAGTTTTGGGAGAAAGGAGGACATAAATAGAAGAATAGATCTGCCCAGACCACAGGGCAGCACTCGAGGTATCGAGCGGCACTCCCGAGAATGCTGCGCGGCAGTCAGTAATTACCGCACGGTAGTCACAGACTGCCGCTACGGCATTCACTGAGTGCCGCTCAAGTGTAACCAAGTGCCGCGCAGAGCTACTTTTGGCCGAAATCTGTTTGTAATGTTTTTAGCCCACCTGCAAAAACAAACTGAATATACAATAAACGTGTGCATCAGTTCGCAGTACGTACAACATCCAACAGTAAAAGACTAAGCTATGGTCACATTCATGAGCATCCATTCATTCACAAATAATATAAATGCAGGACCAAGCCATGGTCACATTCATAAGTACAGCATTCACAAGCAATAAAATGCATGACTAAGCTATGGTCGCATCCACGATGTGCAGTAAGTCATATGCAATAAAGGCATGCAGAAAAGATAAAAGATGATCGTGATAATAATAATGGAGTATGCAGATGCCTATCCTGTCCAAAAAAATAATAATAAATGCTGGCTATTCAAAAACCGTCATCAAAAATAAATAAATATATATAGTTATCCGAGTGTGTATCCCAGAAAAATAACCAAAAAGAAAAAGGAACATAGGTCAACCCCGCCCTCGACCTCGGGTCTGGCGAGTGACGCGTCTCGGGGCTCCGACTTTGATCCTATATTGCTCCCAGCACCACGATTGCTACCTCCACCTCTCCCGACACCTCTATGAGCTCCGCTAGGACCCACTCCAAATTGCTGAAGCTGGTGTGCGAGCTCCCTCACTCGCTGGGTTAGGACCCCATTATCCTCCACCTAAGAGAAAAGAAAGTGAAACCCAGAAACTGTTAAGGATAAGTAAAGTGCTGAAAGTAAGAGTGACAATTTACCTAGGCTCTCAACTGAGCCGCAATAGTCACCCGAGCTCCCTCAGCCTAAAATAAGAAGCCAAAAATAAAGATTAGAAAGTTAGAGATAACAAAAGTCAGCATAAAAGTAAGTTTCTTACCATCCACTCTCATCCGTGAACCCACTGCCTCACGCTATGAGCATACAACAAGTCCTCCTCTGCATAGTCGTGCGGAACATCGTCATATTGGAGCGGGATAGTAGGAGCACCATGACAGTATCGCAGAATCATCGTCGTGGTCTGCTCGCCAAAGTAAACAGTCGGGAGAGTCCAATCCCACTGAGGAAGGGCAGGAGGACAAGCGGCGGCAGGGACAGGCTGCAGAACAAGAAGAAAATTTAAAATAAAGAACAAAGGTAAACCCAAAAGAGAATGAGAGAATCAGGTACTTACTCAAGTTACTTCCATCAGAGGGAGGTTCTTCATCATCTTGGCGGCACGGAAAGTCTCATATCCCTCGGGAGGCTCCACAAAGTCCTAGATACTGAGGCCGTGCAGGGCAGTCGTGAGGTCGCTACCCTGAAGGGTCTCCATGGCTCGCATAGAACTGGGAGGGGGATGCGGCACAAAGAACCCGGGAGCCATCAGAGACTGCCTGGTCACTCTCTCCCCCAGGTACCACTCCCGAGCATCCGGGCCGTCCAATAACAGCCTCATCGGATCATACTCCCCCGATCTCCATATCCCTGCAGTACAGGTGGGAAGCACATCCACCCAAGGCTGCCATCTAATGTGCGGCTCCCTCAATACGTCAGGAAATTCCTAAATGTGATAAATTCGTGGGTCCTGGTCTTCTATCCCACGCGGTCCTTTTGCCATTTCAACCCCTGGGGCATGGCGAGAGCATCTGTCGGTCGTGTCATTGGCGACATCATCTGGAGGTATTCATGAGACCAGATCTGCATCAAAGAGAGATATAAGGTTCATAATTCAGAATTGAAGGATTAATAAAGAAAAAGAATAATAAAAGATTGTACCTCCCACGCTCTCCAGAAGCCGCTTGTGGAAGTAGGGCGATCCTGGGAGATCTCCCCCATGTGTCTATATAGAATGGCCAATCCCGTACTGGCCCAATCGTACTCGTATATACGATCTATATGCTCCAGGGACGCCACCAGCGCGACAGAAATCCGATTGCCCCTGGTGCTCAGCAGAGAACACCGAAGCATGTACATAATGAAACCACGAGCCATCTGGTCGTCCGAGAAGCCCTCCCGACCCCTGAATATGTCCATGAACCACTTGGCCGTGACCAAGGGCTCACCCGGGAGCACTCCTAGCAGCACAGGCACCTGGTCCCACTCCGTCACTGTGTCCAGGTACCGCAAGCACTCCCCCCGAAGGGGATCCCGGTGATCATGCTGAAGTCGAGAGGGGTCATCATCATCTCCCAAAACTCAAAGTGGAATGTGTTGGTGGTGTCCCACCGTCGCTCCGAGAGAGCGTGAATCTGTCTCAGGTCATTCGAGCTCTTCGTCAAAAGCTTGACGAAGTCCCCGAAGCCAGCGGCATCAATAAAACCCTTCACTATCTTGCTGAATGACTAGTACCACTCGTAGCCGTGGGCCAGGCTACCATGCCCCTTCACTATATCGGGCTGAAGCTGTAAAAGTTATGAGAGTTCAATATCAACAAATAAATGGATGAAGGAAAAGAATGAGATAAAAGAAATAATGAAAATAACAAAAGGGTATATATATAATGAGAATAAACATGAATGAATAAAAGGAGCAGTTGGGGCACTCAGAAAATCCTACAAGCATGTCATTTGCATTCATAAAGCCATTTGATAAAAGAGGATGTGCAAAGTTTCATTGTTATGCATTGCATTCATGAAGAGAATTTGAAATAAGCAAAATGAAGAGGAGCATATACCTCTCGCTGAAAAGCTCGGACAGACAAGTGCTTGTACGGGTCTTGGAGTAAAAAGGTGGGGTCAGGATGAGGAGTAGCCTTGTACTTCACTTTCTTCCTACTACCTGAGCCACTAGCCATAACAATCAACCTGTTGAGAAAGAGGGTTTTAGACAATTAAACTTTTGACAGAAGTCAAGAAAATAACAAAAGTAAAGAGAAAAATAGGGTTTTGATTGAGGAGAACTAACCTTTTGAGCCTGTAGATCGCTGCGAGTGATTTTGAGAAATCTCCAGAGAGAGCTTTGGATTGGAGACATTTGAGAAATGAATTAAAAATGAAGAGAAATCCGTGTATAAGCAGTCTGCTTGCTTAGAATGACACTCAAAAATCCGTGCACGACAGTTAATGAACTGCCTTGCGACACTCATTAAGTGCCGCAGCGGCATTCCATGAGTACCGCACGGCAGTCACGGACTGCCGCATTTGTATGTGTGTGCCGCAACTATGGCGGTTAAAGGGTCGAGGGTTTTCCCCCAAATTTCAAAATAAATTCCAAATTTTGAACTTGAACCCCCCGAAATTGCCCGCCTTTGGCACTTTGGTCCTCGAAAATGAGTCTTTAAGCCTGCATAACTCTTAATTTTGAAAAAAGATGAACCGAATCGAGCCTGATTAGCTCTCGGAAATTTGGAATTTGAATTTTTTGAATATGATTGACCCTGGATTTTGGGAATTGAAATAATTTGAGTCTAATTGACTCCCAATTTTGAAAATTGAGATTGATTTGAGTCTAATTGACTGGTGATTGTGAAATTTAAAATTGGTTTAAGTCTGATTGACTCTCGATTTTTAAAATTGAATTATTTTGAGTCTGATTGACTCCTGGTTTCCAGAAATTGAATTGACTTGAGTCTGATTGACTCCCGATTTTGAAAATTTGAATTGTTTTGAGTCTGATTGATTCCTGGTTTCAAGAAATTGAGTTGATTTGGATCAGTTGGACTCCTGACTTCAGAAAAATGGATTGAATTAAGTCCAATTGATTCTCGATTTTCAAAAAATGAATTCTGGAAAATTAATTTCTTGAGATAAAAATACTGAGAGCAAATATGTCCGACAGGGCCGAAGAGTTGCGGATATTTTGAGCAAATGTGTCCAACGGGGCTGAAGGGCTGCGGATATTTTGAGCAAACATGTCTGATGGGGCCGAAGGGCTGTGGATATTTTAAGCAAACGTATCCAACGGGGCCGAAGGGCTGCGGATATTTTGAGCAAACGTATCCGACGGGGTCGAAGTGCTGCAGATATTTTGAGATAATATGTCTGACGGGGCCGAAGGGCTGCGGATATTCAGAGCAAAGCATCCGATGGGGCCGAAGGGTTGCGGATATTTTGAGAAAACATGTCTGACGGGGCCGAAGGGCTGCGGATATTTTGAGAAAACATGTCCGACGGGGCCGAAGGGCTGCAGATATTTTGAGAAAACATGTCCGACGGGGCCGAAGGGCCGCGGATATTTGGAACACGGACCCATGTTGACACCAGGGCCTAAGTCGCGAAGCGCTGCCCATTCAATTGCATTCACATGATTGGTCGGAATGGCTACGAATCCAGAAGAAGACCAAATTGTTAATCAGAGAGACTCTAGGTTGAAGTGACCGCGAGCATTTAGTAGCATAGAACGTAGAGTGCATCTAGGAGCATCATAATCTCAAGTCATCGAATTTACGGAGCATGAAATTGTATTGATGATCATCATTGCATGAGCATGTGCATCACGATAGAATAAGTGCATTCATCTGTATGACTATTTGCGCTCGTGAGTGCGTGTTTGTCCCTTACTCGAACTACGTCCTAGTCTAATTCCCGTGGGGATACGTAGGCAGCTCACCGTTGAGCACGACCAGCTTGAACCTTGTTGTGCACCCATTTTTGCAAAGCCTTTTGTTTTTACGTAAATCCGACGGTTTGATCAAATGCTTGTCTTCACACAGGCTTCGACATTCACTTGTTAAACGCGTACTCCATAAGCTTTATCGAAGAGGGACAAACTGTAGACACCCCGGTTTTGACCAAACGTCATTAAGGGGAGTGTTACCTCCAAATTTGATGATGACAAATGTCCGAACGAACCCAAGGTTTCCAAAGTGATTCAAGCTATTCGAAAGGTTCTTCAATTCAAAAGAAAAAGAAAAAGAGAGAGAAGAAAAGGAAAGACAGAAGAAACCAGCACATGGTGTAGCCTGCGGCAGTCACACAATGCCGCTGCGGCACTCTCTGACTGCCGCTTTGGCATTCAGTAAGTGCCGGATTGGCACTCATTGACCACTGTAAAAACACACCAAATGCAGCAAAAATCAAAAATCCAGAAAAGACGGCAGTCCACAGAGTTGTCCGCGGCATTAACTGAGTGCTATATCGACATTTAGTAAATGCCGCGCCGGCTATCAGTGAGTGCCGCATCGGCGCTCACTGAATGTCGCATTTTCCCAGCAGTCTGATGTACTATAGTACACTTTGAACCTTCAAAAGGACATCCGGGATTAGGGTTTTACCCTTGAAATTATGAAAATACCCTAAAAAATTTGTCTATATAAAGGGAGTGAATATCCCATTGCAAGGGATCTTCTTGAATCTTGATTTTTGGAAATCTTTTTGGTTCTTAAACTTTGAATCTCTCAAAATTTTGATACTTTAAAAAATAGTTAGAAGAACTTAGAGGGGGATTAAGAAAATTAAGGAATTGCAAGAAAAGAAGAAGAGCTTGGATAAATCTTTGGAAGATTTCCAAACCACAAAGAAGTTGAGGATAATTGGAGGTAAACTCTAGACTAATTAGTATTTAATCAGAATCAGTTAGGATCTTTTACACATTTTCAAAAAATCTCTTCTCATCCCATTTCATCACACACCACTAGAGTTGTGATTGGACCTCCATTTGTTATCTTCATTTGATTTGGATCAAAATAGCCTATGGTTTAAGATTAAAATAAATTATAAAGCAAAGTTTAACTTAGATTGTCATTTGAACTTTGATCTTTTCCCATACTCTTTTCTTGGGATTCATGAGGTGTTCAATATATCATTTGATCCCTATGAGTTGGTCTTTCTCTTAATTTTCTATGAACCTTGTGATTCAAAAGAGAATTGTTATATCCACACACAAGTTAGTAGGTCCAAGTCTTAATTCATGACTTAGGTCCTCTAATTTGAAGTCTTATGGAATCTCTTCCACGTTCCATTAAGACTCACATGGACTAGTCATATTTAGCCTTCAATGACCATCAATGGGAGAAGGATTAGGTTTGGGTTAAACCAATACCCTTGGTTTGGATGATAAATTTAACCCAAGATAATGAACTCAACAAATGGTGCAGTGAATTCACAAACCAATTTTGATCACGAATTTTTTAATTAAATCACGATCCATTGGAATTGAATGAGACCAATTGGAAAGTGTTCATAACACAAAGATCTACCACTATAATTTTTGTTTTGAGGAGATTTCATAGTTAACATGGTTGGTCATGAGTTTTTTGTGAGAAAATCACATTCTGTCCAGAATTTCAGAACAGCAAGTCAGCTTTAAAATAAGTAAATCAGAACCTTAATCCAACATTTTAGACCCAAATTAACTTTTTTTATGAAGTTTAAGGTGTTAACAAGATCTCCTAAAAAGATTAGAGTCATTCTAATTCGTTTACTATTTTTAGAAAATCATACAATAATTATGGACAGAGAGTTATAAATTCCTGAGTGACGTCTAGTTTTTTCTCAATTCCCAGAAATTGAACTGTTGATCTTCGATTTTTCTTTTTGGGTTACAAACTAGACTCACAGAGGCATCTTGTGTCCAAAACTCACCAAGATCAAACCATGGGATCTATGCTTTTCCTATTTTTTAATTTCAGGTTCCTTCTCTATGATTTTTAGAATTCTGTCACAGATTTAATAAACTTTGTAAATAGTGACCTAAATGACCTTTCTATGACCTAGGGCTTAAACCATGTTTTAATCATGATTAATTGAACTCAAACCCAGAGGTTAAGTGTTCCAAATCAATGAATGATTCATAGCTTGCTCTTGTTCATATCCATGCATTCATCCATACATGTTGATACTTGTAGTTAGGGCCCATGTTTTAGTTAAGTTGCCTCTTATTGAACCTAGTTGTGAGCTCCTTATAATCATTTTGGAACTATACCACTTCTATATGGACATTGCATTGGCTCCTAGTTGAGACTTGCATATCTATAGAAGTGATATGTTCTCAACTAATTAGAAGGAATCCATAAATAGGTCAATTCTTTCCATGCTTGGTAGGTTCTAGCTAGGATGTTAGATATATATTATTTGGGATTTGACAATGTATCTTGATCAAAGCATGTGGGCTAACCCTTTGTTTTATAGCGCTATTGAGGTCTGACTTCTCAATTCTCCTCTAGTTTATTTATTGATTTTGTTGATTTTCGACTTCATGCGTGACACCTTAGAACTAGGTCTTGCCTTATGTGTATATATGTGATTAGAGACATTTTCTTAGATTTTCCATTTTGTGTATGCATTGCACGTTTCTATATCATAGCTGGATCCCGGATAAGTTTCCTTGTTCTCTATTTGCATATCATTTTGCTTGCTATTTGACCTATATGGTTTTGTGCCTTTTATCATTAGCAATCTTGCACCCCTTCCTACATGCTTTTGTAACGTATACTTATACATATGTATTAATTGAGAGCGCACTTAGATTAATAATTCGATTAAAAGGATGTTGAGTAGATGCCTATCGCAAGATAGGATGAGAGGGGGTGTTTTAGCCCGTCAGGCTCCTTCCCCTCTCATTCCATAATCCCCGGACCTAGTTAATCTCTAGTTTCCAAAAAGATCAGTCTGCTTTTAAAACGGTTTTTAATTTTCCTTTTAAAAATTAAGTGGCGACTCGTATTTGAATTTTGAAATTGAAAAAGTTTTAAAAGTTTAAAAAGTTGTGGTTAAACTACGATATCCACAAAAACCTTGATTTTTTTTCTTTTCTTTTTTTTAAAAGAAGTAATGGAAAGGAAAAATGAGTTTCTGGATGCGCGTGTAGAGCATGAAAACATGTGGAGAGGCTGATGTCTAGCACACGACCCTAAATAAAGCCCGGCTCCTGAACCTTCAAACCTTCAGCGCTGAAGCACTTTCTCAGGTTGGTGGTTCGAGCGACGGTGACACCGCGACGATTCTGACCACATACTCGTCTCCCTATCTAATCTTACAAGATTTCCTCTTGAGGAAGGGTTATATTATGCTTGCTTGCCAGTGTGTAAAGTGCGTGACCTTTAAATATTTTGGCATTGGCCTTACGATTTTATTTCAGCTTGAATCACGAACACCTATGCAAAAGAATAAAAATTTACAAAAGAAAAGGTAAAACAAAAATTGTTAGTACAAAAGAAATGCCCCATTGTAATGAGAATCACTAAAGTGACGGCCTGAGTCCTTTTAAGTTTAATCCCCACTAGAGTCGCTAGCTGTCTTGCCCGGGTTTTCGAAACAGCCAGCTATCGTGCCCGGCTTTCTGAAAGTGGGTGAAATGCGATGGAATTTATTGGGAAGGGTGAAAAGAGTATGGTAGGGCCCATTTGAAATGTTTCAGAGTCGCCACCTAACATTATTCGAGTGTTAGGATCCCTACAAAGACAATTAAAGTAATCATTTTTTACTTTTAAAAAATAGTTTTGAGAGAAGTGGGCACTTTAAAAGTGTGACTCTGAATTGCCATGTAAAAACATGAGACTTTGAGATGGGTTCGGGGATTCGGTTATGCTGAGGGAAGGTGTTAGGCACCCTCGAACATCCGTGCAAACATGGTTGCCAATTTTAGTGATTTTTATTAAATGGGGCATTTTGATTATAAAACAAGTTTTTTAGGAAGTGAATATGATGGAAAATGATGATGGGTATGACCGCACTCTTTGAGAGTTTCTTATGTATCTCGAGACAAGAATCAGGCCAAACCTAGTTTTGACTTTCGGGTGTGCAAGTGTATGTATGATTTTTTTAAAAGAATGAAGAAAAAGTGGTCTCTTTAACCATGCACGTGTTATGTAGTGATTTGAGAAAGAGTCAGTGTAGATAGGAACTTTAACTCCCATGGTGTAGTCCTAGATTTTAACCTTTGGAAAGTGACTAAGATTGAAATGAGATTATGCGAGTGAGTGGAGAATGAAGTGTTTTTTTTTTGTATTTTGTTTATATTTTTCTGTCCTTTTATTCCTATGCCGAAAGTAAGGATCGGTGCCCAAAATGACTAAAAAGTGTATTGAAAGTGTCACACCCCAACCCGCCCCGGCGAATTAAGACACGTGTAACAAGACTATACGCGCCCCAAACTACTTAAAATAGCAAATAAAACACGAAATAAACATCATTTATAAGCTTTGCTGTGACAATATAGACCAAAGGGCAAAATGGTCATTTAAAAAGGATTACAAAAATTTTATACCAAAAGATAGATCTTTGATTCTTGGTTCCAACTCAAAAAACGGCGCGCGAATCCGAGTTTTCTAGAAAGAGTTATGCACGTTTCCGCAATAGTCGACGTGCAGTGAAATTGGTGGGTAGATCTATAAACCCGGATCAATCCGATTTGCTGTTTTTATGCAGAATGTCCTCCGAAAAGCCTGGATCGATCCGCCTTTTAACCTAGATTGATCCGGGTTCTGCAGAACAGTTTTTTGCTGCTAAAAACCATGTTTTTTACATGTCTAATTCGTACCAAATCAAAACTATACTTCATGGGACTTAAGAAAAACAGCCCAAAGCCATTTCCAAACACACTTGAACATTACCAAAAGATATAAACCATGTATATAAGTTCTCTTGAGTCAAACAAACCATAAAAACACTTCTTTTGAATCAAACAAGACTTTTGAAACTCAACTCTTGTCAAACATGAACATCTCATAGAAAACTTGTTGGAAAATAACATGTAAACATTGCAAACAGCCGATTTTCAACCAAAACATACACCAATGTCCGCAACATCTTTTCGGACTTGCCGGAAGGACCCAAGCTCAACATCTTACACAAACTCATAGACACAACATGAGTAAATTCATAAGATTCACAAGTGAAACTACAACTCCCCAACTACTTCTATTACTACACAATATTACAAGTTAACGATTCATGAACCATAAGTTTCTCCACACAACAAGTTCAAAGAGAGACAGATAAACAAGCCCAAACTCCCCCATTCCCAAGCACGTCATTTCCTCTCCGGGTATTGCTCTGAACTTGCGGTGGTTGTTATTTACCACAACATAAAAAAAAAGCAGTTTTCTTAAGCATTACACTTAGTGAGCATTCTAAACATGATTAAATGCTTACTATGTGCAATGCTACAAATAATCACCTATTTCATATATGTAATTGCCGAACCACCAGTTCAATGATTCATTCAAACTCGAAGACCTTCCCTTGGCCCCGTGGTCACTTCTATTCCTTGGACATACGTTTTCAACGGATTCTTCTCCTTCACCTCCCTTATTACTCCCAACAATGAATCATTTTTCCGGTGTTCTTTAATCACCACATAATCACATAGACATATAAGCATGGCAATTCACATATTGACATGCTTTTCACAAAATAGCAATTTCATAGCTTCTAAACATGAATTTATCATCTCTAGATATTATTAAAGCATACTACACATTGAAGCACAATAAAATCTTTAGTTAGAAAACTCACCACTTACAGATTTTACCCCAAATAAGCTGGAGATGCAGAATTTTCGTAACAATTCTTACGCAAATCCTTCTCCGGAGTAATCCTACAAGTTTTCGACAACCGCGTGTCACCGATTAGAATGAGCTACCAAAAATATGATGATTAAAATGTAAATAAAAGGTATATAAATGATCGTCTCACCTCCACGAGTCCGAATACGGCTTCGGTTCGCGAATTGGATGACGAACGGTGACGGAACACAAATTTACGACGTAAAAAATACATGATTGTCTTTCTCTCTCAGCAAGCTCTCTCTTTTCTCTAATTTTTCTGTAAATTATGAGACTAAATTCCTCTCTATGGCATCTACCAAACACATGCAACTGTGTTGGCAAGGTTTTACCTCTTTCCTATTTACACCCCCATAATTTTTTAAGTTCTTATTATGAAATCCCCCAAACATTCCATTAACTACTCAATTATCTAAATGGGTGTTTGTCTAAGTCCCATATGAGTCCCACACATGGTCCCAAATATTTTGTGAAGTTGCTATCATACCTACCATTTATGAATCTTTTCAATTATGCCCTTACTTTGGTATCTAAACAGATACCAAATGCTAACACATATTGTAGTATAATATGAAGGCATCTTACACATATACTCATTTAAACATATAAATATATCTAACGAGTAAATGGAAATTTTATTATCCGACCCTTCACTGTGTCCAACTTCAATACCTGTCCCACCTCACTAAGGACTTTTTCAACTGTGTTCTTTACTGAACACTTTTCCACAGGTGAGTCCAAGCCTCCCCTTAATCCATTTTTATACACTAATTACGACAATTAATGCTTACGAATATGAGTATTTAATCCTTTTTCCCAGGTACGGGTGTTACATGAAGTAAGGGTCGGTGCCCAAATAATTGAAAAGAATTTTTTTTTTTTTTTTTGTATTTTGTTTTATGCCAAAAGAAAGGGTCAGTGCCCAAAATGACTGAAAAGTGATTTTTTGGTATTTTTGTTTATGCTGAAAGAAAAGGCCAATGCCCTAAAGAAAAAAAAATGTGAAGTGTGTGTAGGATAAGAAGACTTACCTGTGGACATCTCCAAATGCAAAGGCAACTCTTGAGTCCGATTAATCCTTTCTTTCTTTTTATTATTCTATTTATATGAATTAAGAAATCTTTCTTATTTAGACATGGATTTCTGTATTAGAAAACCGCGTAGTCCCCAGTAGAACACAGATCTCCATATTAGAAACCGTCTAGTCCCCGGTAATATATAGATCTCCGTATTTGAAACCACGTGGGATATTTGTATTGGAAACCATGTAATCCCGAGTCGGACGTAGATTTCTGTATTAGGAATCAAGTCATCCTGAGTCGGACGTTGATTTTGTATTGGAAAATATTTGATTATCAAGCAAGAATATAGTTGATATATACAATAGATGAAAAGTTTGAATGAAGAAAAAAAAACCTGAGTTATTTAAGGGACTCGAGAAATCGGCTAGAACTTTGAAGGTAAGTGACTGGGATGTTGGGTAATAATTTGAGGCGGTACGATAATGGTTGGGCGACAACAGATGATGGTAGTGGTGAGGCGACCGTGAAGTATATTGATGAGAACCATGGTGATATGATAATTAGGTGGACGGTGATGATGATTGTAGTGGTGGCCTTGATGGTGGTGGTTAGAAGAAGTGGTATGGTGGTGGAGAAAAAATGAAACTCTATTTTTTTCCTTGTGGTTTTTTTTTTGTGTTTTAATGATGAAGTGAGGGAGATGGAGAGGAAGGTGAGGGAGATTTGGAATATGAGGGAGATATAGAGAAAAGTGTTTTTTTTTTCTTGTGGTTCTGAATGGTTTGCATTGGTCTTCATTTATAGGCCAAGTAAAAGTTAATTTATTTTTATTTTTAATTTTTAATTTTTTTTAAAACATTCCTTTCAAAATAAAAATAGACCCACTCATTTTGTTTTTATGTAAAAGAAAAAAACCACTTGCATTTTTTATTGAATAGTAAAAATCCACCAAGTTTTTTTCATTGAAAAGAAAAACTCCACCTTGGTTTTTTTTTTTTATTGAAAAAGAAAAACTCCATTATCTTTTGTTTTGTTTTTTTACTAAAAGAAAGAATCCCAACATCTTTTTTTTTGTTTTTTTTTCCGTACTTTTTTTTATATAAAAAACTGTACCTAACTAGGTGGAAAGAAAAAGAGTAAAAATCCTTTTTTTTTATTGGGGGGAGGGGGGTTGGGTAAAATTAGGGTAAATAATATTAACATTTTTTTTGTTGGGCAAAACTAGATGTCTACAATAATTTTCATGCCGTTTTCAGTCAGAATCAAAATATCCATTCCATATTGCACCGCATGTTTAAATAGACTAGTGCAGTCTACACAGACAAGTATTACGTATATAGGCCGGATTAGCAACAAGAAGTTGTTTTTAAATCTAAACAAATCTTATTATAAATAAAAACTGCAATATTCTATTCTTTCAATTTGTGTATTATTTCTTGAATAGTTGAATCCTCTATATTCTTTCACATATGTGCATGTATCTAATGCAATTAACCTAAATTAAGCTGAATTTCAAACAAAATCATCATTGCAATCATCAATGCAACATAGATTGAAGCTACAAAACCAGTACACCAATGGTAATTAATGTAAAATAATTATCAAATTTACCTAAAAACCATGCATTCTATGTTGTTGCTAATCAGTGGAGGACAGGAAACAACTTGCAATGACTGAGAATGTGATTCAAAATAAGAGAACGCTGAGAAAAACCTCCAATTTATACACTTTTGTATAATAAATCAATTAAAGGAAAAGCGAAAATACTTTTGTTCATTTGGTTATGAAGGGAATAATATTGAAAATAGGACATACATCATAATCTTAGGGGTGGCAGTCATGTCGTGTCGTGTGATAAACGTATCATGTCATTATCGTGCCGTGTCATGATGTGTCATTTGTTAAATGTGTCGAAAATCTAAACCCAAATCGAGCTAGTGTAGTACACGGGTTACCAATTTTACCCGTCTATCCCATTTGACCCAGTCGAACAACAGAACATCTATTAGTCTACTTGTTGAAGACGGTTCAGTCCATAAATTGAATCAAATGAAGTACCTGAAGTTGTGCATACAAATCTTGATGATTTTAAAAATGAGGTTGATATGATCTAAAGTTTACAAGCCAATAAAGTGATTACAAAGTCAAGTAAAACTTCCATAATAAAAAACCTAACCATGAAAACAACCAAATAATAATAATGATTGCAGTAAAGCATAGTTATAGAAGTAGATTTCAACCTTCTACTTTTGTATATTTTTGTGACCCTTTCCTCTGAAACATAAGTAAAAGGCTTGAGTTCCTATAAATTACTAAATTCTCTTTACTTCTATTTTTATTCTCTAAAACAATAAACCACACAAATCAAAAAAATGATAAAAAAAGTTAGTTTATTGAGCACCCAAAAGGGGGGAGAGAGAGAGAGAGTCGAGTGGGTTGTAGCCCAATTGGCATAGCCTCTCTCTTCCTAGTGTGGATGGAGAGTGTTCAAATCCCTATAGGGGATTCTAGTTGCTTGTGTAGCACCCTGAATTTTCTCAGAATTTCTACGTAGGGTATTAGAAAAAAGTGACGTCACCCTGGGAACGGTTATAGTAGGTCCATTAGGATAGTCTTGAATAGGAATCTTTACTTGATCCAATAGTCAATATATTAACGACGACGACGACGATATGATTCCTAACCTAGTACTAAGAATGGACTAGTCGTGACCTCGACATTAGTATGTTTCGATTTTAGGAAACCATAGTTAGATTCACATTTGGACTCGTGCACAACCCGTACATTTGTATTTTATACTTGTGTTCGTTTTCACAGTTTTACACCTTACCAAGCTCAGGCATGCATTCCTAGACTTGTACCCAAGTGTGGATCCCACATCTTCTGCTACGTACCTAGCCGTGTGAGCCCCACACCACCACCACCTTGTGCCCTAGCAATCTACCCTTAGACATACACACAAACATACACATTTTTGTACACACATTTGTGCACTTGTGTGCACCCAACACATTGGATACAAACCTCCCTCATCTCTCCTCTATATAAAGGAACACACCTCCCTCATTACACTCCTTTCCAGCCACCCTATAATCTATCCCAAACAGACTGCCATATAGAGAGAACCCGAGAGTGAGAGATTGAGAAGTGAACACCCCACACTTACCCCTCACACTCTCGGTTTATACACAAACACACCCCCATACATTGTTCACACCCACACACCCCCTCTCTGTACCATCTCTGTACTAGCCTCACTAATACACACACAGACCGCAGAGAAGCTGGAGAAGGAGAAAGGAGATGCAGAAGAGAGAGAAGAAGAATATCGGAGAAGGCAAGGGTGATCTGAGATCAGCTGAGGTAAACCCAACCCCTCTTACACATTCTTGAGCCTTTGCATGTCATTTAGAGCTTCACAAAAAGCTTGATTTTTCCAACATCACCATAGCCCCTCAAATCTATACCATTCTGACCCCCTTGGACCCAAGAGTGGACCCCACATCTTCTGCTATGTACCTAGCCGTATGAGCCCCACACCACCACCACCTTGTGCCCTAGCAATCTAGCCTTAGACATATATGGTTTATCCATATTAGTCAGAGCCGGGTCGGGTCTAACCCAATGGGTCACCTAGTTGAATTTCTATTAGAGTATAATCGGGTTATCCGTTTAGTTTGGGTTGACCAGTCGGTTTGGAATATTATTTATATTAATATTAATAGTTTTAATTAGTTTTAAGGATTAATTACACTTTGCACCCCTGAAGTTTGGGTGGTTTTGCATTTTGCACCCTAAAGTTTCAAATTTGGCACTTTGATCCCTAAAGTTTCATAAATGTGACAAATAAGTCCAAATAGCCCTTTAGTGACGAAATCATTCGTCACTAAAAGTGAAAATTTCGTCGCAAAATGTCTTGGAGGGACTAAAGTGCAACTCATCCCAAACTTTAGGGACCAAAGTGCCAAATTTGAAACGTTACGGTGCAAAGTGCAAAACCACCCAAACTTCAGGGGTGCAAAGTGCAATTAACCCTAGTTTTAAATAGGTTTAATGATGTATAAATAGTTTAATTGTTGGGTAAAATACATTTTGCACCCTCAAACTATACATGTTTGACACTTTGGTCCCTAAATAATTTTTTTTTCGCATTTTGGTCCCTTAATTAACATTTTGTGACAGTTTGCCCCCCTCCGTCACTTTTAGTGACAAAAATAGTCACTTTTAGTGATGCTAAAAGTGATGCTAAAAGTGACAGAGGGGGCAAACTACCACAAAATGTTAGTTGAGGGACTAAAATGCGAAAAAAAATCGTTTAAGGACCAAAGTGCCAAACATGGTATAGTTTGAGGGTGCAAAATGCATTTAACCCTTAATTGTATTATTAAATACTTTAAAGCTATAAAATTTTATTATATGATATTCTCTATATACCGAGTATATTACATTATTATAATAATATAATCATTATTTATTTAGTAATATATAAGTATAATATATTAGTTTTAAAATGTATTTAAATATATATTAATTACCTATATATATTTATAAATTCTAAAAAATTAGGAATATGTCCCTACATGTATTTTATACTGTATTATAATTTCTAACGATATAATACTATGGTTTAATATCTTTAATAATTATAAAGGAGCTATTTTATGAGTATATTAATTCTTAAAAATACTAAATGAGCTCTGAAAATTATGAGATAAATACTGGTAGTGTATTTTGATATATAGTATTTATTAAAAATACTCCCAAGTCCTGATATCTCAGTATAAATGTAGTTATGTATTTAAATCCCTTTTCGGGTATTTTCTGATATGTATTATCTTCAATAATTCATATTAAATAATCTAGGACTCCAGTAAATGCGCGGTCAGTTCCCAGAGTCTTAGAATAATGTCTAGATCGTTTCCCTTAAATTTTGTGACCTTTTGACTTGGTCAAAAATACAGCTTGTGACGCTTGTCTTTAGGGCCCACATTAGTGTAGCAAGCCCTACCTTTTACCTCAAAAAATACGACGGACTCAGATTTGAGTCTAGTCAATGGCGATGGACTTAGAATGACACGTAGATCATCACCTTGAGATTTATAACCTCATTTGGTATAATTATCAGTATGCCCCTATAGTTGCACTCATAATTTATTATCGTTTCTTCTGTTTTATGTTGTAGAACTTGTCGATTAGCTGCTTCCGAGGATCGGTGACTCGAGGTGAGTTTCCTAATCTCACTCTAATCCTAGTATGATGAATTCAAGATACTTATAACTTGTACGATGTTTTGTATGAGTACTTTGTTGGTTTATGTTGCTATGTATTCCAGTATCTTTATTGCTATGAATATTCGTACTATGGTAGTGCTATCGGATACGTGAGCATGTTAAGGATTTTACCTATGTATCTTGTTTGGTATCAAATCCATGTTTATATGATCCATGCTTTACATGTTATGTTTTGTTGCTAGATGTTAAATGTACGTTTTACGATGGTTGTCAATCAGAATAGATAACGCATGCCATGTTAATACATAAGAGAAATGAAAGTAGATTTGCATATGAGTATCGGTAGTGTACACATGTGAATTTCATGACATGTGTGAGCATGCATTGTGTGAGAGAAAGAAGTGTACACATGTGCATTTCATGACATGTGTGAGCATGCATTGTGTGAGAGAAAGAAGTGTTTGATGAGAATGTGAATGAGGTAAGATATTTGAATGGGAAAGAGATGTGAATATTGGATCCGATGGATCAACGACTGACGAGCTGGCTGGACATGGATGGTTAGGGTTCCTAGAGCGCCTCTCACTGTTGAAGATATCCGGTGATGTGCATACATGGTTGAAGACATCCCATGTATCGTTGAAGATGTCCGGTTAGTGCTCTAATATACTTCTCAACCCTTGTAGACGATCGGTGAGAGTATACACATGGTTGAAGACGTCCTATATGCCAGTTCCATTGTTTACAGATAGTGTGCACCATAAAGATGTCCGGTGGCCTATCAAGGGAATAAGTTGGATGTAGGACCCACTATGTAGACGACCAGTACGCCCTACCGTATATGATGTGATGAGGAAGAGATGAGATAGCGACTGTAAAAACATGTTATCATCCTTGATGCACTGTGTGTGGTCAAATGGATGAGAAAGAGAAAATGAACGATGAGATTGAGTTGATGAGCAAAATAATTTGGCTTTGAAAAGATATGGTTTTGAAAAGTATTTGTTTTGAAAAGCAAGTGTCTTTGAAAAGTGTTGGGAGTAAGTCGCATTGGTCATGCATTTGCATGCATGAATATAAAATAAGGAGAATGTATTTTATGATGTTTTGTTTATCTGTTTACGTGTTTTGTTGAGACCTCTGCTATGCATGCCCATGGTGAGAATGCAATCTTTTGATAAGAGATTAACCGTATCTTAAGATATAGAACAATAACGTGAGATGAGCGATATTTGTATTTACTGATTATTGTGCGGTTAGACTCTCACTCAGATTTGTTTCAAAGCTGGCGGCATGCTATGCCCTAGGCATTCCCATGTCTAGAGTATTGCAGGTTTGATGTAGATAGAAGTGCTCAGGATGCAGAGCTGAGAAGCTAAGAAGGATAGAGCCGAGCTGGAGATTGAAGATAGTTATCTTAAGTAGTTCCTGATATTTTTAAATTTATGTAACAAGTTTAGTATGGCCTTTTGTATTAAGACATATGTTATTGTAATCATTTCTATTTCCAATGCTATATTTATATTTTCGTTAAGCTTAAGTTATGTTCATGCTTTAGCAATTCCCTTATGATTTATTGTGCGGAGTTAGAAGGACAGGGATTACTCAAGGGCGTGATAGGGATTTTTGGTATGAGAGCTTAGGTTTAGGCTTTCACCGTCTGTCCGACACTCTTAAGTTGTGAACCTTAAGATTTCTTGTAACAACGCTAATCATAGTTAGTTTCGTTGAGCAGTAAGCTATGGAGCCATATATAGTACCAGATGCTTTCGAAAGATATAGAATTGATCCATAGAAAATAGATATCTGGTATGCAAGGATAGCTTCCTTAGATGACCATGTTGGACGACTTGTCATATTGACGAGAAGATTAGGCACTGACAAACTTCCTGAGATGGGTCTCAGAACAGTCAGCTAGCCTAGGGTTTAGAAAGAAAAAACATAGGAATGCCTTATAGATAAGAAAACCCCTTATATGTTAAGATTGTTTGTTGACCTGATTAACTGCTATTGTTTGCTACATGTTTTCCTGAGATAAGATAAGTTGATGTTAACCTAATAAGCATCAACTCATAGGTATAAGACCTTGTCAACCTACACCATGGCTAGAAGAAACTGGAATGATCAGAATCTGCCCAACGAATCAGCTGAGGTGATACCTCCAGCAGTGGATCCGATAGGATTGTTAGGATCTCTTATCCGACGTATAGAACAAGCAAGTGATCACCTAGACCGCATCATCAACAATGGAAATGCTCGTTAGGCAGGAGATAAACTACTTGAGAGATTCCATGCACTTCAACCAGGAACTTTCACTGGAATGACAGAAGCATAGGAAGCTAAGCAATTGCTTCGTGATATGGAACGAATGTTTCAGGCACTTGAATGCAACGAGATGGAGAAGAGACATTTGGCTATTTTTCATTTGATGTATTTGGCAGCAGACTGGTGGGAATCTGTCGAAGCTACGATAGGCGAAGGTGTTGCAAGGAGAATGACATGGGAAGCATTCAAGACTAGATTCCTAGCAAAGTATTTCCTAAGGATGGAAAGGAATAAGAAGAAAAAGGAATTCATAGAACTAGTTCAAGGCAACATGACAGTACAAGAATACACAATGAAATTTGAGATACTATCGCGGTTCGCTCCTTACATGGTAGATACTCAGTAGAATAAGACACTGCAATATTATGAAGGACTTAACTTAGACATTAAAAAGATAGAAGCAGTATACCTCAACCAACCAGTCGAAGATATGGTCAAATTAGCCACGCACCTGGAGACAATTGCTTTGAATTCCAAGAAATAAGAGAGCAATCGACAAAGAAGAGAAGATAACTGGTTTCAAGCAACCAACCCAGAAGGAAGTCGAAGAGAAATCAAGTGTCATGGGCAACCACTTGAATGCAGTCCACAATCACTAAAGAAAACTCTAGACACAATAAGACTCATCATAAGAAACAGAGAAACAATGAAAAGAAAGTGAGTCAGACTATCGTTCAGATACATACAAAGCAACGTGACATCTGTTACAACTACGGAATACCTGGACACCACTCCAAAGAATGCACAACACTGAAATAGTTTGCAGGAGGACAAATACAGTGCTTCAATTGTGGAAAGATTGGACATGTGTGCAAAGATTGTCCGGAATAAGGAATTCAGAACAATGTTCCACCGCCACGCAGATCTCGAAAAAGAGCTCGCAAATCAGTAAACCAATCTTAGCACTGAATAAGATGGAGAACCAGAGGTACCTTATTCCATACCAGAGTTATGAATTCTATACGATGTTGGTATTGCAAAGAAGTTTGAACATTCGAAAGAATTTATGGGAAGAGCTTGATGAATTAACTGGTGGAAAAACCTCACAGCCTTAGAATCTGAGATAAGATTAGAACCTTGTACTTCCTGAGACCTAGCAAACACTAGATTTCAAGGACGAAATCCCTTGATAAGGTGGGTAGAGATGTAGCACCCTGAATTTACTCACAATTTCTACGTAAGATATTAGAAAATAGTGACGCCACCCTGGGAGCGGTTACAGAAGGTACATTAGGATAGTCTTGATTAGGAATCTTTACTTCATCCAATAGTTAATATATTAACAACGACGACGATATAATTCCTAACCTAGTACAAAGAATGGAATAGTCGTGACCTTGATGTTTGCATGTTTCTATTTTAGGAAACCACAGTTAGATTCACACTTAGACTCGTACATAGCCCATACATTTGCATTTTATATCTATGTTCCTTTTCACAGTTTTACACCTTACTAAACTCAGGCATGCATTCCTAGACTTGTACCCAAGAGTGGATCCCATATCTTCTGCTATGTACCTAGCCATGTGAGCCCCACACCACCACCACCTTGTGAGAGAAAGAGAGAGAGAGAGAGAGAGAGAGAGAGAGAGAGAGAGAGAGAGAGAGAGAGAGAGAAAGAGAGAGAGTGAGAGAGAGAGAGAGAGAGAATGGGTGTTGATGGATACCTGGGGTTAGAGAGAGAGAAAGAGGTATTGAATCCTCATTTTCATTTGCTTGACAATAGTTGGAACATGGTTTAAATTGAGTTTTAAATAGATATAGAAGTGAGATGAAGTGGAAGAGTTCCAACCAAAAATAAGGTGAAGTGGAAGAGATTAATGAGGAGGAGCTGAAGAGGTAAAGAAAGGGGGAAAAACAGGGAAAATAAATAAATTCAGACGTTCTACCCAGTGAGACTTTGAGAGGGAGTGAGAAAGAGGAAAGTTGAAGAGTTTTAGGGGGGGGGGGGATCAAAGGAGATAAATGTCTATACATACTGCATACATTTTAGAGAAAAAGATGCCCATCCAATGTTTATACGTACATCTATTTATTAAGAAAGCAAGAGAGACCAAGCAAAAGCAACAAAAGGGAGGAGTGACCTTTTGCTTTATAGTGAGAAAAGCCATGTGGATAAAAGATTTAAGGAGACAAAGCCACATAGGTGCCAAGTGGCACAACGTGGAATGACTTTTGGCCTTGCTTTTTATATAGATATAATAGATACATACATGGCATAAACATCTTGTTTTAACAAAAATCATTCAAGCAACTAAATTCAAGTACCAAGTGGATGCACATGCAATACAAGGGAACAAATACTCACAGTGGGGTGACTCAAGTGGAGTCACAATGCAAAGTAACGGAAGCATGTCATGATATGCAAAAGGGAACAAGAGAACTTACATTGGGTTGACTCATGAGGAGTCGTAATGGCAATTAAAATGGAAACGTGCTATACAACATGCGACAATCCTAGAAAATTTGTAAACCTAAGAAAAGTCTAAAGAGGGGGATGAAGAAAGTACTAGGTACATGGGCACTAAGCCACATGTAGAAGAGACAAGTCCACAAACCGATAACCGGATCCAAAGCACTTAATTCTCTACACTAAGACATCATAGAACACCCAAGCATTGCATAGGTATAAACAAATCGAAGTACACAAGTGATATGCATGAGAAATAGAAGGAAATAGCCATCAATCAAAATTTTAAATTCAGAAACCTTTATTAAAACCTATCAAAAGTGGTCTTAAACATGAAGTGAGTTCAAGCCCTCATTTGCATAATTTAAGTTCAAGTAATTTATATTTTGGTAACAGACGTCCAGAACTATCCACTATTTTTGTAAAAATCATAGTTAATTCTAGGAAAATAATATGGGGGTCCAATATGTGTTAAAAGTGTTAGGGATATATATATACTAAAAGCCATGCTTTATGTAGTTGATTTATTATTCATTTAATAAAATCAGTTATTCCATTTTTATGAGAATCTGTATGGGCAATATATTATATTATTTATTTAATATTATGCATGTGTGTCTCTTATTCTACATAGTAGGTGGTTTGGTGTGTAGAGTTCGGCTTACACATGGAAGATCAGACCAGGATCTTGTAGAATGTAAGATTTTGGTTTATAGTCTTAGATGGAATTGGACATACCATCGGTAGGACTGCAGCATGGTGTTGTAGTAGGTTTGTCTTGACTGCGGGAAACAGTATAGTTTCAACTCACCATGCTGGTACATTTTGTGTATTAAACGGGACTGACTTCGGGTAATTATCTTTATACTGACTTATAAGATAATTAATACCTCATGGCTATTATGAGTGCTTATGCTCTAAATCCTAAGTTAATTTATAGACACGTACATTTGATATTTACACTTTGATCCCTAAAAGGGTGAGATCCTTAAATGGGTCAATATCTCATTGGATTGGGTGACAATATTAATTGTGTGGTGAATATTAATTAATGATGGAATCCATGTCTCAATTTTGGGATTGATGATATTCCCTTGAGAAAGCTTATAAGTTTTGATTATGTCAAACCCTGCAGGTGGATTTTGTATCCGACATATCACATAAGTTAAGCAGAGGATTTCAAGGAATTTTGAGAGATTAATTAAATATGATTGTCAGTAATTATATTTAATTAATGGATATCTGTAATCTTAACATGGGGAGATAATAAGCATTTAATAACATGGAGCTGAAAATATATTTTTTGAGATAAGGGTAGGAGTGCAATTATAATTCTTTAGTGGTATGAATTATAATTTATGGAAATAGGAATCTGATTCAGTTCGAATTAGGGTTTCCTAATTCCATAAGGAAGCCTATTCCTTATTGAATTCTTATGGTCCCTATCGTAGCCTATATATATGCTGCTTTGCCTCTCTTCTCAGTTTACTTTTTTCCATCAAGAGTATTATAACTCGGAATAGAAAATAGAGCGTAAAAAGAAAGAGCAGAAACATAAAGGATTTCGAAAGAGCCCACACTCAGTTCGATATTCTGGCAGCAAAGGAATATGGTAGAAGATCGTGAGCTGTTATCGAGCTTGTGTTCTCAATTCGTCTACTATGGCAATCCATTTTAGCAGTTTAAGGTAACCTTAGTTCCGCCTTTGTAGGGTTATTATAGTTTTCACGTAATTTTTTGCAGTATCAACTTATACGCGCTGTCAACGGATTTTGGGAACGCAGTTTCCTAACAGTGGTATCAGATCAATGTTGATTCTGCCGCTTCTGCGTATGGGTTGGACGCAACCATGTTGTCCAGTAAAACAGATCTTATGATTGTTTTGATGGATAGATAGAATGTAGAACTGTGCTAACCCTTGTTTTGTAGCGTTCTTATTCCACTATTATGGTCATTGATTTTGTGTGATTGGATCCCACGATTGTTTTATCCGTGGTTAATATTGCTATTTTAATATAGCATGTGAACTCCTTTATGGAGGCATAGGATTTGTGTGTATTGGATCCCACACTTGATTAATTCGTGGTTAATTTACTGCAAAGACATAGCATGTGAACTCCTTCATGGAGTCATAGGGTTTATGTAATATATCTCAAGTAAATCCGCGAAGACAGCTCGTGAAGACAGTTTACAAGCAGTTTTAGAAAGCAATCTAGAAGCAGTTTCAGAAGGCTGTTTCAGAAAACAGTTCTGGAAGGCAGTTACTGATGGTAAATTGGATTTATCTTCCGGGGCGCTGCCCCGAAAACCCCACAGGGGGCGCTGCCCCCTCGACCCCCGTGCGTAGTGGTGACATAGAGCTAATCAGGTTCAATGAAGTTTTCTTCACAATAGTTGCAGCTTGACCATATAGTGGGATTCCTATTTTATTGTGGTTTCTTTATTCATGTGTGATTGAATTATTATTATTGTTTCATATTTAATGAATGGGACATGGATTATTTGTTCCTATACCTATTTCAGATGTCTAGCTGCATTTTTAATTTATATTAATTTAAAATGATGGACAACTACATGTGTATTTAGAAATAAAACTAATTCTATAAAACATAAGTACTTATTTTCTAAAATCATGAGAATAGAATAATTTTATTATCTACACATGTGGGTTTGACAAGTAAGGATGAACTAATCCTTGTCAAGTATTCCATTATTTTTTATTAATTAAATTAAAAGTTTTTCTACAAAATTATAACCCTCAATTTTTTTTAAAATTCTAAGTGGGAGAGGGAATTTATCAAGTATAAATCCCATGGTCTCCATCACTGGTGATAGGTAAAAAAATATTAGGTCAAAGTCAATCTACGCCATCTCAGCAGGGACATGCCGAGTTATCTGGGATGGGGTAGACTACGTAACCATCCCGGGCTATTTTCCAGGGCCTCCCGGTTCGCCCCACTGCTCGGGCTTGCAATCCAAGATGGCCCCGCAGTGGGCGCCCTCCAAGAAGACGCAATCACTTGCTCCCCAAGGCTCCAGGCAGTTTCCTAACTCGGCTAGAAGACTAATGGAAGGAGCAAGTGGTTTCCTAAACCACTTAGGGAACTTTCCTAATTCATGTAAATCAGTTGTAATCAGATTAGGCTTCCTAATCTGATAACTTAGCTTGTACGGGCGGCCTCTTGTATCTATAAAAGAGGCCCATCACCCTCATTGAAAGGGATCGCATTCTTATCACACGAGAATAGCAGAAAGCATATACCCGGCCGGTTCTCTGGTAGTGCCGCCCACATTGTTGGCTCACCAAAAGCCTCCGGTGATCTGTTAGTGAAAGCCCTCCGACGCACAACGTCGACGTAGGTCACCTCATTAACGGGGCTGAACTACATACAAACCTCTTGTCTTTTTTTTCTTCTTATTCCTCTAAACCAATTTTTGGCACCATCGACTGGTTCGTAGATGATATGATTAATTTTGTGTGATGGCTCTAGTGTCATCCTCCCCATCTGATGCAGTTGATCATGGAATCATCGGTACAAACTTCTTTAAAAGAATGTTTTGGGTAATTGTTAGTATGGGTCACCTCTCCATCAGAGATGTTCCTCACAGAACTCTTGACCTAGAATTAAGTGATGGTATACACTTAGCTATAAATAATAATATCCTCTCCATCTGAGTCACTATTGTTATTTATAGGACCAAAGCAAGTCAGCAGTTTAATTTTACTAGGCAAGGTACATCGCCTGGATAGTAAAATTAAAAGGCAATTGCCTATCTGAACAAATGATGGATAGTATATGGCTTCCCATCGAGTCATACTATTCGCGGTGTATCAGGTTGCTGGTGGATTCTTTCCAAATATGGTAGAGGGAACCAATATTTTCAACTTGAATCCATAGTAATTTTTGTCCAAACGTAATTATTTATATTATGTGATTCTCAGGATTTTAAATGGGTTCTTTCAATCCACTCGCTATTATACTTAATGAAAACAAACTTACTGGACCAAACTATATAGATTGGAAAATGAATTTGGATATTGTGTTAACTGCGGAAGAGTACAAGTTTGTGCTTACTCAAGAATGTCCTGAGCAACCTGGTGAGGGGGCAACCGTTGAGGAAACTCAGGCTCACAAGAAATGGGACAAGGCTGATGACATGGTGCAATGTTACATTTTGGCATCTATGTCAAATGTTCTGCAACATCAGCATCAGTCAATGGCCAGTGCCTATGACATGATGGAGAGCCTCCGAGAGATGTTCGGGGATCAAAGTCGTGCTGCTAGGCAGGTTGCCATGAAAGACTTGATGAACAAAACTGATATAAACAAAGATATCCAATCAAAGTAAACCCACGTCAACCCAGCATGGAAGAAACGAATCATCACAAGCCCGGGATAATTACTCAAGCGTCCCGGGTGCTTGCTCAGAACCGGCCAGCCTGATCCACCCCCCGGGCGTTCGTTCAAGAATGGTCCCACATGGACGCGCCTCTAGGCGGCTTGGCTGCTTGCCCAACAGGTCTCCGGGCAGTTTCCTATCCTAGATAGGTGACTATATGAAAGGAGAAGTAGTTTCCTAAACCACTTAGGAAACTCCCATAAATTTATGTAAATCAATTGTGATTGATTTGATTTTCTTTATCTCATCACTTGCCTTGTATGAGGAGGTCTCTTACATCTATAAAAAAGGCCTCCCACCTCCATTGTAGGGGATTGCATTCTAAGCATATAGAATAGCATAATCAACATATCTTTTGGCATACACCCGGCTGGTTTTACTGGTAGTGCCGCCTAACATTGTTCGCTCACCAGGCCCGCCGGTGATCTGCTAGTGAAGCGCTCCGACGCACCCGTGGACGTAGGTCACCTTGTTAACGGGGACGAACCACATACAATCCTCTGTTAGTCTCTCTCTCTCTCTCTTTAATCTCCTTACAAACACTGTTACCAATTTTAGGCATCATGAGCTTGGCGCCGTCTGTGGGAACCGATAGGTTTCTCCTAAAATAAACAAATCTCTTAGCTGATAGCCATGGCACCAACGAAAACCAAGAAGGTCGCTGCTCAGACAAGTCGGCCAGAATCCCCGTCCGGGCTGCCGACTACCTCCATGACCCCAGAGCAGGTTACCGCGGCTCTCGCGCAACTCCTGGAGGGCCAACAGCGAACTCAATAGCAGATCGAAGCACTGCTGGCCTATCATGAAAAGCCCCCGTGCAGTGAGGACGAACCCGAGAAGAGTGCACGCGATCCAGAGCCGACCAGGCCCCGGAGGCGTGCCTACACAGATCCTTTGTCCCCATCAGTTGCAGAACGCCTCGGGTACGACGAGCGTAGCAAAGCGCCTGAGCGGACCTGGCAACGCGGCCGGGCCAACCCGCGTTGAGCCAGAGACGCTCGAGACATCATCAACAGTAGGCGCGGTGCCAGAGGGGAAGGGCCACAGCAAACGCCCCAGGACTCAGCCAAGGACCCCCGGCCAGGAGCCACAGGGACCTTAGGCACACGATAACCCAGAGCCAGAGTCGGGCCAAATCCCCGAGGACGACGCACTTATATGAAGAGGCCTCGTCATCCGATCCGCCAGTCTACCGCTCGGATGGAGAGCAAAGGACCGATCAGAAAGATGTCATGGTGCAGATCGAGGATCTATAAAAGCAAATTGAGAAACTGAGTTGAAAGGCGAACTGCGATCATACAAATACCAAAACCGAATCGTCTTACACTGCCTGGATCACTGGATACCCCATCCCAAAGAAGTTCAAGCAGCCGCATCTCAACTCCTATGACGGTACGGGGAGCCCGGTTGATCACGTCCGGTCCTACAAGGCTTAGATGGCTTTGGTAACCGGCGATGACGAGCTACTGTGCTTGGCCTTTCCCAGTACCCTCAGAGGGCCAGCCGCATAGTGGTTCCATTCCCTCATCGGCCAGTTCGTGGGAATGCTTGATCGATCACAGCCGAATACTCAACTGTTGATTGTCAAACAGCACAAAAGGGAGTCCTTGAAGGACTTCATCAACCGCTTCTACCAATAGAGGCTGCAGATCCGCAACCTGAACGAGACAGTTGCAATTATGGCCTTCTGCTCGGGAGTTTAGCACACCAAAGTTGCCACATCATTCCATAATGACCGACCGAAAACCATGGTCGAACTCTCTGAGAGAGTTGGGAAATACATTGATACGGAGGAATTCCTGAAGGCTAAACGTGCCAGCTTTGCAAGAGATGAGTCCCCGGGGGCCAAACGAAAGTGGGACAGTTCTGAGAAGGGCCCGTGGAAGAAGCCTAAGCCAGACCAGCGGAGGACCGACCGGGAGCAGGTCCCGATGGCCTTCACGCAACTCTCTTGACCCATTCACGAAGTTATGGCCACCGCCGATGCCAAGAGGCTCCTCCAGGAATCGACAAAGCTAAAAAGTCCACCAGGGAGGAGAAACTGGGACAAATATTGTCGGTATCACAAGGACCATGGCCACGACACGGAGGATTGCTTTAAACTCAAGATGGCCATTGAAAGACTGATTGAACAGGGCCACCTCTCTGAATTTGTGGCGATGGACAGATGACCTAGACCGGATAATCAAGCCCCCGAGCAGCCGCAACTGCTCGGGCATATCAGTGTGATATCCGGGGGAACCTCTGGTGGAGGGGATTCACAGTCGACCCAGAAGAGGCATGCTCGGTCATCCCGAGCGGATGTCTGGCATGTCCAATCCACCGACTCCTAACCAACCGATGTATTGACATTCTCCACCCTCGACGTCGGGGATATATATTGCCCCCCCTGACGACACCGTGGTCGTGACAATCTCCGTAGCCAACTATAGGGTAAAAAGGGTATTGGTGGACACAGGCAGCTCCTCCGATATTCTCTTTGCCACGGCGTTCGACCAGATGGGAATATCAAGGGACAGGCTCTGCCTGATGGCCATGCCACTGGTAGGATTCAATGGATCGAGCACACATTCGCTCGGTACGATCGAGTTACCGGTTTTGATCGGAACCTATCCTCAGCAAGCCTCGGTGATAGCCAACTTTGTGATTGTAGAAGCCCCTTTAGCCTACAACGTGATCCTGGGGAGGCCGACGCTTAACAAACCAAAGGCTATTATGTCAATATATAGTTTGGTGGTGAAGTTTCCGACCCCCTGGGGACCTAAAAGCTTACGAGGAGACCAAGCAGTAGCCCGGAACTGCTATGTCAGCTCCCTGCGCTGAGAAGTCATCACGGAAGCATTGAACATCTAGGAGATGGACCCCAGAGACCATGATGATAGAGTGGGCCTGGTAGAGGAGTTGGAATGGGTGGTGCTAGGCCCACAGCTCCCCGACCGAGTGGTCAGTGTTGGCACCCTCCTGAAGCCTGACCTCAAGGAGAAACTAGTTTGATTTTTGCAACAGAGCCAGGATGTTTTCGCCTGGTGTCATGAAGATATGCCCGGTATTGATCCCTGGGTAATGTCTCACCGACTCAACGTAAATCCAGAATCCCGACTGGTGAAGCAGAAAAGACGGGGAATGGCCCCCGAAAGGCAGACGGTGGTGTCCGAAGAAGTAGAGAAGCTCCTGAAAGAAAAGTCTATCCGAGAAGTCCACTATCCCGACTAGTTAGTAAATGTAGTACTGTTCAAGAAGAGTAACGGGAAGTGGAGGATGTGCGCGGACTTCACCGACCTGAACAGGGCCTGCCCCAAGGACTACTATCCACTGCCCAGGATAGATCTCCTTGTGGATTCTACAGCCGGTCATTCGCTCCTCTCGTTCATGGACGCCTACTCCGGGTACAACCAGATCCGTATGTACCCCGGGGACGAAGAAAAGACCTCGTTCATCACAGATCAGGGGACCTACTGTTACAAAGTCATGCCCTTCGGCCTCAAAAACGCTGGGGCAACCTATCAACGATTGGTCAACCACATGTTCAAAGACTTGATCAAAAAATCTATTTAGGTCTACGTTGACGATCTACTGGTCAAAAACTGGGACGAATCCGACCATCTTGAGCACTTAACCGGAGCCTTCAGCATTTTGAGACAGTTCGGGATGAGGTTAAACCTGGCCAAGTGCACATTTGGCATCTCATCCGGGAAGTTTCTTGGGCATCTGGTCACCAGGCGGGGAATCAAGGCAAACCCCGAGAAGATCCAAGCTATTATCAATATGTGGTCACCCCGGTCGACCAGGGAAGTTCAGAGCTTAGCCGGGCGGGTCGCCGTACTGAACAGATTTGTGTCCGGGCTATTGACCGCTGCCTTCCTTTCTTCAAAATCCTCCGCAAGGCCTTCCAGTGGTCGAAAGAGTGCGAGGAGGCATTCCAGGAACTCAAGAAATACTTGGCATCACCCCCTCTACTCTCAACACCCGTGCCGGGCGAGGAATTATTCTTGTACTTGGCAGTATCACCATCGGCAGTTAGCTCGGCCCTTATCCGAGAGGAGCATGGGATCCAATTCCTGGTCTATTATACCAGTCGGGCCCTCCAAGGCGCTGAAAGCAGATACTCCCGGGTGGAAAAGCTCGCCTTTGCACTCCTTAGCTCTGCCCGGAGACTCCGTTCGTACTTTCAGGCCCACTTCATTATGGTCCTAACAGACCAACCTCTCTGAAGGATCTTGGGCAGGCCCGAGACGTCCGGAAGGCTCGTTAAATGGGCCTTGGAGTTGGAATAATTTGAAGTGGTCAATCGACCCCGGACGACGATCAAAGGACAAGCTGTAGCAGACTTCCTCGTTGAGTTCACATACCCGGAGGGCCCAGTGGAAGAGCTCGACCCGCCACTTGTACTGCCTGGGATACGGTCAGACATCCCATCCTGGACACTTTACGTGGATGGATCCTCCAATAAATAGGGTAGTGGGGCAGGGATCATCCTAACCACGCCAGATGGGATCCAGCTCGAGTACGCGCTTAGGTTTGGATTCCAAGCCCCCAATAACGAGGCCGAGTACGAAGCCCTGCTAGCCGGATTACAAATGGCAACCTCAATGGGTGCGCTGTAGATTCAGGGGTACAGTGACTCTTAACTCGTAGTAAATCAAGTCAATCAAGAGTACGAGGCGCGAGAGGACAACATGATACCCAGGGAGACTCCAAGGGTTCTCCGTCACGCAGATACCCAGGGAGAAGAATGTCAGGGCCGACCGGTTTGCCCGTCTGGCTTCATCTTCTGAGTCAGACTTGCCCGGGATAAGGATAGAGTACCTACCCGAGCCAAGTGTAATCAACTCAGAATGCATGGAGGTAGAACCGGACACCTTAGAACCAAGCTGGATGGACCCAATCATGGCATACCTGGCGACGGGCGCATTACCAGACGGAAAGGAAGAAGCCCGCCGGGTGAAGTACCGAGCGGCAAAGTACCATGTTATTGATGGCATCCTCTACAAAAGAGGATTCTCTATACCGTACCTCCTCTATGTCCACCCTGGACAGGTCCAGGCAATACTGTACGAAATCCACGAAGGAGTGTGTGGTAACCACCTTGGAGGCCGGGCTCTCTCACGCAAAGCCCTGCTACAAGGTTATTACTGGCCGACCTTGGCCAAAGATTCTCATGAATACGTTAATAGGTGCGATACAAGCCAAAGATTTTCTCCCATGATTAACCATCTGGGAGAACGTCAGACACCAATCCTTAGCCCCTGGCCATTTGCTCAGTGGGGTATTGACATCGTTGGCCCTCTACCAATAGGAAAGGGACAAGTCAATTTCGCCGTCGTTACCGTGGATTACTTCACCAAGTGGGCGGAGGCCGAGCCCTTGGCAACAATCACCGAGAAGAAAATGGAAAGCTTCATGGAGAGGAATTTCCTCAGCAGGTTCGGAGTCCTCCGGGTTCTGGTCAGTGACAACGGTAGGCAATTTGACACTCTGGTATTCAAGCAGTTCTGCTTGGGCTACAGGATATCCAATCACTACTCATCCCCCGAGCACCCACAGGCCAATGGCCAAGCCGAGGTGACCAACCGGACAATTCTTCAGTCAATCAAAATAAGGCTTGAAAGTGCCAAAGGACTTTGGGCAGAGGAACTGCCGACCCTCCTATAGGCCTACCGCACTACACCCCGAACGACAACAGGGGAAACGTCGTTCTCTCTGACCTACGGCTTTGAGGTGGTAGTTCCGACGGAACATGGGTTACCTACTCACCGGGTAGCAAATTTTAGCGAGCCGGGCAATGAGGACGCCCTCAGGGCGGAACTCGACTTGGTGGAAGAAAAAAGAGACCGGGCGTATCTAAAAGTGGTAGCCTACAAGCAGAGGGTCTCCCGATACTACAACAACAAGGTTCATTATTTCCAGGTGGGGGACCTCATTCTGAAGGCCGTGAACCAGTCTACAAAAGTTCCGAGCCACAGGATGTTGGGGCTAAACTGGGAAGGTCCGTACATAGTTACCCAGGTCAACCGCCCGGGCACTTACTGGTTACAGACCCTGGAGGGGCATGATCTTTTTCACCGTTGGAACGTGCAACACCTCCGCAAGTATTACCAGTAGTGCAAGGGGATGAGCGATCTGGAACAAGTTAGGAAATTTTGTAGCTCCGTTTGAGCAGCTTTACAAATTTTGAAATAAAATGAAAACTTTCGATTTTCACTTTAGTGATTCCTCTAAGTGTTACACTCAAAAAGACTTCGGGGTCAGACCCTAGGCACTCAAAAAGACCTCGGGGTCAGACCCTAGGCACTCAAAAAGACCTCGGGGTCAGACCTCAGGCACCCAAAAGACCTCGGGGTCAAACCCCAGGCACTCAAATAGACCTCGGGGTCAGACCCCAGGCATTTAAAAAGGACCTCGGGTCCACACCCTCGAGGCACAGGCTTCGCTTAGGCCCAACTGACAATGGGGCTAACCCCCTAGGTGGCTGGTGATGGAAAGCTTTAAAAGACCCTGCAACCACCCATGTTCCAAGTCAGTTTCCTATGGCCACCCCTCCCTATACGCCTGCCGTAGCAAAATCTTGGGGGGACAGGGAAACAGGGGAACACCGAATTAAACAGGAAATCACACCGGGAATTAACAGGACATGGAATCCTAGAATATTTCTAACATTCCTAAGTACCTACAGTACCCAGAGAAAAAGATCGGGTAGTGAACAGGTCCAGGGCTAGACTATACCCGAGCGGGACCTGTATAACGGGTCCCCAAAAGACCAAATGCTCTCTATCGGTTATAGTCCTAAATCTTTTGCTAAGTCAGAAATTGGAATCAGTGAAATAAAAGGGAAAACCGGTCAGATGTTGGCAATCATAACACAAGCACACATGTACAAGTAATGAATAATTGATAAAAGATGGTCTCAGAGGACCTTTTTATTAATTACATTAATAAAATTATACATAGCTTGGGGGGTTGTTGTAGTAGCCTCCCAAAAAAAAAACTAACTACAACAAAAAAGAAGACAGGTTGGGACCTCAGTCGTCCACGTTGACCACATCTTCAGTTTCCCCGGCCTCCTCCTCTGGGGTAGCAAGTCCCCTAGTTCCCAATCCCCCGCCCGGGGTAGGCACAACAGCAGCAGCAGGGTCTTCACCAGCTGCGGGACCGACGTCCTAATAGTCCGAGTCAATCCCCTCATAGGCCGAGAGGTCCCACTCGGGGTGATCCCGGGCTACCCGCCGCTTCAGATCTTCATTGCCTTGGTAGAAGTCGTCGTCAAACGCTTCTTCCGTGGCTCCTGTAGCAGTTACCTCAGCTGCAGCCTTTGTCCGGGCCTCAGCTACCGCCATGATGGCTCGGGAGGCCTCCAGATCAGCTAAAGCAGCCGCCAAGTCCGCCTGGGCTGCTCCCAAACTCAAGGCCAAAGCCTTGGTCTTGTTCATCTCGGCTGCCAAGGCGGATTTCCAGACCTGTGACTCTTCCCGCTCCTTTGACAGGGGCGGCTTCAGCAGTGCTGGCCCTCTCGGCCAAAGAAGATAGGAAGGACTCAAACCCGGCGGCCATGCAGCCAACCTGCGGTAAAGGGAAAAAGCCTGGTTAGTTAGCAAGG
The DNA here is from genome assembly GCA_033977485.1 of Hydrangea macrophylla. Lineage (NCBI taxonomy): Eukaryota > Viridiplantae > Streptophyta > Magnoliopsida > Cornales > Hydrangeaceae > Hydrangea > Hydrangea macrophylla. The sequence goes on along the minus strand of CM066988.1, from coordinate 55,381,984 downwards.
CAAATAAAAGGAAAAAAGAGAAGAAGAGAAAGCAGTCGGGCGGGAGGTAAAGAAATGCTTACCAGATGAGAGAGGCTGTACAACCATCCCTGAAAGTTCTTAGGAGACAGGTTGGCGCATGTCTCCACCTGGCTCAGGATGAGGGCGAACTTCACCCTCTCCCGGATCTCAGCAGGTCTGCCCAAAGGCAGACCGGACGGAATGTCCGCCCGGGGAGCGGTCTCCTGCACAGTAACCACCTGGGGGGTTGACGTCCCCACAGGTTCTGGGCCGGTGTTGGTCCCATGGCGAATATGCCTTAGGGGACGCTCACCACCTGGGGCCTCAGCAGCAAGCCTCTTTCTCTGAGAAACCGCCATCTGGGCGGCAGCGGTGACGGCAGCAGCAGCCTACCTTTCCCTCAGCTGCTCCAGGTTTTGTTTCGGGGCCATTTCTGCAAAGACAAAACCGCCCGGTCAGAATTATAAGAGGCATCAAAAAGAGATGTAAAATAGAAAAGCAAGGGATCCTGGACACTCACCGGGGATGATCGTGGAGAAAGTGGGGGCTTGAACGGGCTCCTCTGGAGAGTAGGACTCGACGAAGTCTCCAATTCGGGACAGCACGTTCCAGACACTAGTGGACAACTGCGTTAAGCCCAAGATCCTGGCCTGGCACACCCCAGGGATCTTGGTAGGTTATGTTGACCCAGCTGTGAACAAAAACATGAAAGCAGTTAGCAGACCAATAAACTCCTAAAGCCAAAGAAAATAAATAGAAGAAAAACGGGCGGTCTTACCCCTCAACTCCCCTGCCCAGGATGTCCTCAGCTGGGTCCCCGGGACCCTGTTGTAGAGGCGAAGGGTGGATAGTCATTCTGATTTATTTACTATTTTTAGAAAATCAAACAATATCTCTGGACAGAGAGTTGTAAGTTTCTGAGTGATGTCTAGTTTTTGTACATTTCCTAGAGATTGAACCGTTGATCTTTAATTTTTCTTTTTGGGTTAGAAACTAGACTCATAGAGGCATCTTGTGTCCAAAATTCATTGACATCAAACCTTGGGAAGCATGCTTTTCCTATTTTTGAAGCTCTGGTTTGCTCTCTATAATTTTCAGAATTTTGTGACAGATTTGATAAACTTTGTAAATAATGGTTCAAATGATCTTTTCATGACCTAAGATTTATACCATGCTTTAATAATGATTAGTTAACCTTAAATCCAGAGGCAAAATGATCCAAATCAATGAATAGTTCATAGCTTACTCTTGTTCATATTCGTGTATTCATGTGCAGTCACCCATATAGATTGATGCTCGTAATTAGAATTCATTTTGTGTCAGGATTAAATTGCATTTGATTGAACTCAATTATGAATTCCTTGTGATCATGTTGGGATTACACCATCTCTATATGGACATTACATTGGCTTCTAATTGAGACTTGTATATCTATAGAAGTGATGCATTTCCAACTAATTAGAAGGAATTCATAGTTATGTCAATTCTTTTGTATTTGATAGATTTAAGTTAGAAGTTTAAGGATGTTATTTGGAATTTCATATTACATCTTGATTAAAGCATGCGAACTAACCCTTTTTTTTGTAGCGCTATTAAGGTACGATTCCTCGATCCTTCTCTAGTTTTATTTCACTCCTTGATTTTAAATTGATTTTCGACTCCATGTGCGCCATCTTAGCCTAGGTTTTGCCTTATATGTATATATGGATTGGAGACTCTTTTTCTAGGATTTTCTTTTATTTGTGTGCATTACACGTTTATTTTGCCGCTGGATCCCGGCTAAGTTCTCTAGTTCTCTATTGCATATCATGTCGTTTGCTAATTGAACTACTTGATTTTGAATGATATTTTGTCGTTAGCAATTTTACACCATTTCAACATGCTTGTGTAAATGTATATTTATATCTATGTATTAGTTGAGGGCATACTTAGATTATTACTCTGATTAAAAGGATGTTGAGTAGAGGCCTATCATGAGATAGGATGAGAGGGGGTGTTTTAGTCCGTCGGACTCCTTCCCCTCTCATTCCATAATCCTCAGACCTAGTTAATCTCTGGTTTCCAAAAATGAACAATTTGCTTTTAAAACGGTTTCTTAATTTTCCTTTAAAAAATTAAGTGGCGACTCGTATTTGAATTTGAATTTGAATTTGAAAAAAAAAGGTTTTAAAAAAAAAATGCTGCGGGTAAGGAAAATTGCGATATCCACATGGCATACAGGCTGCGCGATATGGATGGAACGGTTCACGTTAGGCTAATAAACGGTCAGTACCTAAAATCCTACTATACTACCTTATGGGAGACCATAGACCTAGAGAACAAGCCAAATCCTGGGCTGGAATATGAACCATTCAATTACGAGCCTGAGCCTGAGCCTGAGCCTGAGACTGAGTGATCAAATGCCTCATTGTATTAAATAAATCTGAGCACAGCTTACTTACAAAATTAATAAAGAAAATATACAAGTATAAAAGGTAAAAATTGGCCTTTAGGCCAATTCAAAATTCCTAAGCTTAGCCCTCAAGTCCTCCCAGTTCCTCTCAGCCCCAGCCCGGTCTTGTTTGGCTTTGTTGAGCCTCTGGGTCCAGATTCGGGCATTTGGAATGTTGGCCTGTAACTGGTCGCTGCACTTTTGGGCATCACCTCCCAACTGGGCCAGAAGCTCGTCAACCTTTGCTAGGGCTGCATCGTTGGTAATGACCTAGGCCTCATATTTCTCCAACTGTGCCTTGAGTGACGCGATACGGTCTTGGAGCCAGGCGTCTCGGGCGATCACTTGGGCTCTAGCTGCCTTCCCAGCCTCATATTTTGTCTTGGCACCCTTGAGGAACTGCATTGCTTTCTACCGGGCGCCAAGATGAGCTTTGGCCTCAGACTGGACAACGGAGGACGATTGGTCCAAGACGCGAGAGCCCAGTAATCGCTCCTAGATTTCTCTAAGTAAGGCAAGCTGACCAACTGACCGATAGCAACGGATCAGCAATGAGCGCGTTTAAAGTAGTGTCGATCTCTTGGGAAAGCGGGAGATCGCTCAACCCGTGGGAAGTGACTCCAAGGATGAGGTCCTTGGATTGCTGTAAGCTTGAGGGCAAAGCAGGATTAGGCTCAAGGGACCCCAAGTCAAATGCCTCAAAATCCAAGCCAATGAAGAAATCTTCAAAGGGAATGAACAGAGCAGAACCCAACGGGATAGCCTGTTCAAAGATTCAAAGTTTTAAGGGTTAATACTAGAGGAAAGAAAAGAAACATGTCCGAGCGAAAGCATAGTACTTGGGCGAGCAGTGATGAGGAGGCCGAGGCATCGTGTGGCATAACGACCTTGCCCTGGGCTGAGATATGGAAGGTTGAGATAATTGCTGGCTTGGCCCAAGAGGAGGCACCACAGCTATTTCCTCCATGGAAACCCCAATGCCCATACCTGCAGTGGTTTGGACGGCTTCTGCAGTGGCCGGAACATCAGTTAGAGTTCGTCCTCCAATGCTCAAAATTTTGTCTTCAAGAGGATCAGAAGAAAAGGGATCAACCTTAATCGTCTCTTCTATATTTTCAACGGCCGATCCCGTTGCTGCCCTTAGGGAATCTCGATCCATCGTATCATCTTCGGTCTGTTCTACTACTAGACAGCCCATTTGCTGAACTTTTTCTCTAGTAGTCTCCATAGTTGCATCACCCCCAGGCAATTCCTCGCTACTGGAGGACAGGACCACTTGCTCTGGGACAGAGCCCTAGGCAGGATCAACATCATCATCCCCGTTAGAAGGGGTTAGAGGAGGGACAACTCTTAGGGGGACTACCATCTCTGTGACTCGTTCAAGGAAAGTCGAAGCCTGTTCAAGAGAGGTTGGAAGGTTGGCGGGAAGACCTTGAGATCGGGCGTCAGAAGATTGGCCTGCTTGTGGTTGATAGCCCTGCCCAGTCAGCAGTACGTCTTCCCCAGAGTCCTCCTCGTCTACAAGCTAGAATGGGACAAAGAGAGGTTTAAGAGGAGAAAAAGGGTAAATCGGACAATACAGTAAGGAATAGCAATACCTGAGTAGAAGGGGCCACTGCTTGTTTCTTTTTCTTGGATGGCCCTTGTCCTGGTGCTTTCTTAGGAGCTAGTCTTTTTGCTGCTTGTTTCCTACAGGTGGTCACCTGCGTAACAACAGGTTTATCGGCCATTACGGCTGACGACATGGAAAATTAAAGCAATGCTCCGGTGGCAGTGCCCTTGAATATTTGGGTGGCACGATCAGACCACCATTTCTTAAATTCATCAGTCACGACTGGGCGGGCTGAGAACGGTGTGAATTTGAAGGCAGCTTTCAACTTATCCGATCTTTCCTTAAGCTTCTTTACCTGGCCGTCGTTGATGGTCAGGCCACGTTCAACCCGGTCCACATTTACAGTGATGATCGACGGGACGGGCACTAACTGAGAAAGCCCAATTTGACGGGCATAAAGTGGAGTAAAATAGTACTCTACCCCACATTTGTTGTTGCTAGAGTGGATACTCGGGCTAAAGATAATATCTCTGGCCACCAGGTAGCTAGAAAAAATTTCATTATAAGTGGTCTGAGTGCCTGGTCCCCAGTTGGCAGGATTGTGGGGAAGTTGAAGGAACGAGGGGAACTAAAGAGAAGAAAAGGGCGTGAAGAGAGGGGTAACCCGATTAGAACATCCTTCGTAAAAGAAGGTAAAACACTCCTCGAAAGAGTGGGAAGAGGGAGTAACATCCATAAAGTGGACGGCAAAAATGGGGACGCTAGCTAGCTGACGGGCAGATGGCCTGAACTATTGAAAATACGAGAACAGCCAAAGCTGTAGTATCCAGATCGAACTTCCTCCAGCACTGAAGCCTGATTGGACGAAGTCAGTCACACCTCAGACTAGGTAAACCCAGAATAAAGTAGCCAAAGCCAAAGGTTTTTCTGAAGCTAGAGCCAGGGCCAAAGTAGTGTACTCTTTTGTCACGGCCTGGCTGGCCAAGCAGAAGAGGTTTTTGTTGAGCTAGTAGATAAGGAATGCGGTGTGTTCTGAATCGGACACCTCCATCCCCTCAGCACCTATGATGGCAGTCAGGAAACTGCCATAGGCTGTAATCGGCCGGTAGGACATGACTCCATCCCTAATGGATTCTTAATGGGGATAAGAGAAGCTGGTCGTTTTGACATCCAGACCGGGAATAACCTCTTGCCCATGAGGATGAAGACCGAGCAAGTAGCTAATGTCTTTAACAGTTTGTGCCATCAGACCTCAACGAAAGAGGAACCCATTATAGGATGACGCCCAGAATAGTAAGGCAGAGAAGAAAAGAGGTTGATCCATCTGGAGCCTTGACCGACTAAGCATGATAGCGACGAAGATGCCCGTTCGCTTCCAGACATCAGCCTTGATGGCCGATACCCTAGTTACCCATTTTTCCCAATCTACAGCAGGGACAGGCCAACCCCTAATGGGATGAGTAGTTATCCAGACTTTGTTCCAGTTTGCGGGCAACTAGAGGAACGATTCATTTTCCACCGGTGGAAAGTAGGGTTGGAAGGCCGCCAGAGGGTCGTCGCGGAACACTGTACCAAGGCTAGGCACCAACAGTGAGCCGTCGGGAGCACTATAATAAGTGAAACTCTCAGTGGAGATCTCTGAAGCATGAGCTTTAGCGAGTGCCCTCACCTCCTTACACCGATTTTGGGGAGGGGGAATCTAAAAAAGTCTTCTTGCCTTTGGATGGTGGCGCCGGAGCAGTCTTGGGAGCCATTTTTTTTACAGTAAATATGAAGGTTTGTGCACCAGAGAAAATGGAATGGGTAGAGTGAGAAGCTCTGGTTCTAGAAAGAGAGAGAGAGAGAGAGAGAGAGACGCAAATAAGAAGGCAAAGTGAAGAGATTTTAAAAATCTCATCATTTTATATGTATCAGCATTAAATGAGCAGCGACTGGTGGGATTCTCGAGTTCTGACAACCTCTGAATGGTGGACACATGACATTTTTAAATTCAAAACGTCACATCAATTAAGGGTTGGATGATTGACATGACCTTTTGGGGGCAATTGTTTGCACCCAAAAACCGTCAAAGGTTTTTGAGCCCGAATGGGGTGTGTGGATATCGCAGTTTTCTTTCTTTTACCCACTGTTTTTTCAAAATCAAATTCAAAACAAATGAGTCGCCACTTAATTTTTAAAAGGAAAAATTAAGAAACCATTTTAAAAGCAAACTGATCTTTTAGAAACCAGAGATTAACTAGGTCCGGGGATTATGGAATGAGAGAGGAAGGAGCCCGTCGGACTAAAGCACCCTCTCTCATCCTATCTTGCGATAGGCCTCTACTCAACATCCTTTTAATCGAATTAATTATCTGAACATGTCCTCGACTAATACATATATATAGATATACATCACAAAAGCATGTCTAAAGGGGTGTAAAATTGCAGTCGATAAAATATCATTCAAAAAAGCCACATAAGTCAAGTAGCAGGCAATATGATATGCAATAGGGAACAAGAGAACTTACCCGGGATCCAGCAGCGATATTAAACATGCAATGCATACAAACAAAAGAAAATCCTAGAAAGAGTCTCTAATCACGTATACACATAAGGCAAGTCCTAGTCTAAGGTGTCGCGCGTGGAGTCGAAAATCAATAAAATCAACAAATAGAATAAACTAGAGAAGAGATGCGAAATTGTACCTCAAATGCCCTACAAAACAATGAGTTAGTCCACATGATATACAAAATGTAAAGTTGGATCTAAAATAATAATCCTAGACTTCTAGCTTAAATCTATAGAACATGGTTAAATCTAAAACAAATAAATCTTAACTACAAATGTCGATCCATACGGATGAATATGTCATGAGCAAGAATGAATTATGAAATACTCAATGGTTTGGTTCATTTAAACTTTGAATTCAAGCTTAAATAATCATTATTGAAATATGGTTTGAACCTTGACTCATGAAAATTTCATCTAAGCCATTATTCACAAGATTTGATGAAAACTAGTGCAGAATTCTGGAAATTGCTGAGAACAGATCATAACTTAAAAAAATGAAAAAGCGTGGTTCCCGTGGTTTGATCTTGATGAATTTTGGACACAAGATGCCTCTGTGTGTCTAGTTTTTAACCCAAAAAAGAAATCAAAGTTTCAACGGTTGGATCTCCAGGAATTGGACAAAAACCAGACATCACTCAGCATTCTACAATCTTCTGTCCAGAGTTCTTGCACGATTTTCTAAAAATAGCAAAAAGATCAGAAATGCTTTGTTCGTTTTAGGGTGACTTCCTAACACATTAATCTACTTAGAAAAAATTATTTTGGGTCACAAACACTTTATTAAAGCATTGGTTTACTTATTTCAAAAGAGTGTTACTATGCTGAAACTTTGGACAGATTGTAGTGTCCTTACAAAACTCACAACCAAACCACTTTAGACATGAAACCACCTTAAAACAAAAATTACAGTGGTAGAATATTGTGTTGTTGACACTTTCCCGTTGGTTTCACTTGATTTCGACAGTTAGATTTCGAACTAAAAATCTTTGATCAAAAACAGTTTATGAACTCACTGTTTTCATTTGTCAAGTTCAACTTTTATTTGTTAACTCCAACTATTGAACCATGAAGTTGGACTTAAACTAAGCCATCTTCTCCTACCATTTGATGGTCATTGGAGACTAAAAGACCTTTATATTTATAGATTTCAAGTGAAGTATGAATGGACTTCATGAAATCTCAAGATAAAGAATCTAAACCATGGGGATGGGCTTAGACTCAAAACCACTTTCTCCTACCATTTGATGGTCATTGGAGATGAAGACATGACTATACTCATGAGTCTCAAAGGAATATAGAAAGGATTCCATGAAACATCAAGTTTAGAGGATCCAAGTCATGAGTATGGACTTGGATCCATCTATTTGCCTATGAAATGGAGTGATGATCAAACTTTGATTCCCATGTGAAGCACAAGCTTACATGGGATTCAAAAGATCATATTCAAGAGATTTCAAGAGAGATATTGAGAGTCTCTAAGAGTCTCAAGAAGGAAGTATGATCAACAAAAGAAATGGAGCAAAGAAAATAAAAAGGTTTGAGGATTAGAGATTCAAGAAAAAGAAGAATGTAAATAGACAACTTATGGTTAGAGGATCACCTCCAAACTATCCTCAAAGTTTCTCTCCTTTGAAGATCTTCCAAACTCTTCTTCAAGCTCTCCCAAACTCTCTCTTTTCTTTTTTAAAAAATATGTTAGTATAGTGGTGGTTATCTCTCATGTATTGTGTTGTATGTCTCTCCCCCTCCTCAAGGAAGATCCTCCCTCTTTTATAGACAAAAATTATCAAGTATTTTCAGTGAATTCGGAGTAAAAGACAAGTGTAAATGTCTCATTTAGTGGTACAATACGTACTTCCTGAAATTAGACAGACTGTTGCCCAGGGCGGCAGTCAAAAGTAATCTGCGGCAATCCGTGGATGCCGTCGCGGCACTTCATGACTGTCGCGACGGCATTCCGTGACTGCCGCGCAGCTCTCAGAAAATGCCGCGCCAAATTATTGATTGCCGTATTTTCGTCAACTTTATTTTATCAGTTTTTTGTTTTTATCCGCATACATATACGTATTATACCACAAAATACGGACTTTAAAAGCAAACAGCAGTCAAAAAATGTCGGCGGCACTCAGTAAATGTCGGCCCGACACTCACTGGATGCCGTTCGGCACTCACTGAGTGCCGCGGAATACTGTCGTGTGCCGTTTTCTGTTGAACTTCCCTTTTTAGGTCTTTTCTTTCTTCCCTTTTTCTTAAAGAAACTTATTTTTGAAGATCTTTTCCAAAAATGGTGTTTTATACCTAAATTCTCCCAAATACCTGGTATTTTCTTCTTTCTGTGAAATTTTATCGCGTTTGGAGAATTTTCTGAAGAGTTTGGAATGCTTCGAATCTTTCGGTCCTTATCATCATTGGACGTGGAGGTGACGCTCTCCTAAATTCGACGTTTGGTCAAAATTGGGGTGTCTACAGTTTGCCCCTCTTCGGCAGAGCTTGTGGAGCAACGCGTTTCACAAGTGAATGTCGAAGCTTGTGTGAAGACAAGCCTTTGACCAAACTGTCGGATTTAGGTAACAAACAAAATGCGTTGCAAAAAGAGAACATGCGCGCGGCAAGGGTTTACGCTGGTCGCGCTCAACAGTGAGCTGCCTACGTATCCCGTCAGGAATCAGACCAAGACGTAGTACAGGTAAGGGTTAAACACACACAAGCGCAAATAGTCATACAGATGAATGCACCTATCTTATCGTGATGCACGTGCTCAAGCAATCTCATGCTCCATATAATGTCTCAGCGGCATATTGTTCTTTCTTAGTATAAAAAATATACCCTATGCCATTCTACTTATGATGTCATTCTACTCTGGGAAAGTCACAACCGTCATAGATGCGCTTCTTATGCTTAATCCCCTGACATTCTTTAAGAGTCATCTAATCGACTGAGAGGCGCTTTGCGTCTTAGACTCCGGTGTCTTTTGAGCATCATCTGATCGACTGAGATACGCTTTACATCTTATACTCCAGTGCCGAATCAGGAAATGCTGAAAGACTGAGATGCGCTTTGCGTCTTATACTCCAGTGTCTTCCAAGAATCATCTGATCGACTGAGATGCGCTTCGCGTCTTATACTCCGGTGCCGAATCAGGAAATGCTAAAAGACTGAGATGCACTTCGCGCCTTATACTCCAGTGTCTTCCAAGAATCATCTGATCGACTAAGATGCGCTTCGTGCCTTATACCCCGGTGTCAAATCAGGAACCACGCTTTTTAAAAGACTGAGATGCGCTTCGCGCCTTATACTCCAGTGTCTTCCAAGAATCATCTGATCGACTGAGATGTGCTTCGCGCCTTATACCCCGGTGTCAAATCAGGAACCACGCTTTTTGAAAGACTGAGATACGCTTCGCGCCTTATACTCCAGTGTCTTCCAAGAATCATCTGATCGACTGAGATGCGCTTCGCGCCTTATACCCCAGTGTCAAATCAGGAACCACGCTTTTTGAAAGATTGAGATGCGCTTCGCGCTTTATACTCCAGTGTCTTCCAAGAATCATCTGATCGACTGAGATGCGCTTCGCGCCTTATACCCCGGTGTCAAATCAGGAACCACACTTTTTGAAAGACTGAGATGCGCTTCGCGCCTTATACTCCAGTGTCGTCCAAGAATCATCGGATCGACTGAGATGGGCTTCTCGCCTTATACCCCGGTGTCAAATCAGGAACCACACTTTTTGAAAGACTGAGATGCGCTTCGTGCCTTATACTCCAGTGTCTTCCAAGAATCATCTGATCGACTGAGATGCGCTTCGCGCCTTATACCCCGGTGTCAAATCAGGAACCACGCTTTTTGAAAGACTGAGATACGCTTCGCGCCTTATACTCCAGTGTCTTCCAAGAATCATCTGATCGACTGAGATGTGCTTTGCGTCTTATACTCCGGTGTCGAGCGAGTTTGCTCTGAAAAATCCGCAGCCCTTCGGCCCCGTCAGATTTGTTTTCTCATAATGATCCGCAGCCCTTCGGCCTCGTCGAATATGTTTGCTCTGAATTCGGGGTCAATCAGACTCAAATTCATTTCAATTTTCAAAACTTGGAGTCGAACATACTAAAATTCATTTTATTTTTCAAAACCTGGAGTCGGACAGACTCAAATTTATTTTATTTTTCAGAATTGGGAGTCAACCAGACTTAACTCAATTTAATTCAAAATTTGGAGTCAGTCAGACTCGAATTAGTTCAATTTCAAAAATCTGGAGTCCTTCAGATTTAATTTGATTTTCTAAGATCGAGAGTCTATTAGACTCAACAAATTCCCTCCTTAGTGAAATAAATTTCATTCCATTTACTTTCAGAAATTCAGAGTCTAGTACTTCAGACTCAAATTATTTCAAATTTCTACATCGGGAGTCCGATGGGCTTAAATTATTTCAAATATCTAAAGTCGGGGGTCCAATGGACTCAACTCCACTTCAATTTCCAAAATCGAGAATCTGTTAGACTCAATTTAATTCAATTTCACCAAGTCCGGTGTCAATTTGACTCGAATCAATCCAATATTTCAAAACTCGCGAGTCGATCAAACTCAAAAGAATTTCTTTTCAAATTTCTAAAATAGGAGTCGAATCAGACTCCAAGAATTTCTATTTCTCACAAATGGGAGTCGAATCTGACTCAAAGAATTTTCAAATTTCCAAAATTGGGAGTCGGATTGACTTGAACGATCTCAAATTTTCAAAGCGAATTTCAATTTTCCAAATCGGAGTCAACTTGGCTAAACGAAAATTTCAATTTACAACATTGGAGTCAATTCGACTCAAAAGAATTTCAATTTTCAAAATCGGTAGTTTGAATGAGACTCGAAGAATTACTGAGGACTAACGCGAATGCGAGGTTGCCATTGATGACTAATACAGATGCTCGGGAGGATTAGCAGGGATTGCCATTGAGGACTAACAGAGATTGCCATCGAGGATTAACGAGGATTGCCATTGAGGACTAATGCAGATGCCATTGAGGACTAACACAAATGATGTTGCCATTGAGGATTAATGCAGATGCCATTGAGGACTAACACAAATAATGTTGCCATTGAGGACTAATGCAGATGATGCTACCATTGAGGACTAACGCATGTGCCATTGAGGACTAACAAAAATGATGCTGTCATTGAGGACTAATGCAGGTGCCATTGAGGACTAATGCAAGGTGAGAAGCTTCCATTGAGGACTAATGCTTGTTCTGGAGTCTCCTCATGCCCAAAGAATCAAATTTAGATATTCGGAGTTACTTCGGACTTAAAGAATTGATTTCACAAAATTTCGGGAGTCCACAAACTCAGAGAGTTGAATTTTCAAAATTTGGGGAGTTTTCGGACTCAAAGAATTCAAACGGAGTTGATAGAAAGAATGATTTTTTGCATTTGCGGACCTTCGGAAGAAACATATTAGTTCTATCAAAAGAGGGAAGTCACCTTTGCCCCTAGTATTGGACTCTTCTTATATTGCCACTTTAGCACTATGTTGTGATAGTGTTCAAAAAAAAAAAAAAAAACCTCTGCTCGTATTGTTCTTAGGATGCTCATGGAGACTCTTCAAATCTTTATTTATCATCTTAAACCCACACATTTTGAGACCATTTATTGACTCATCAAAGGAAGACATACCTGACAAAGCTAATTACTCAAGATGACTGACTCAAACTCTACATTCATTATGAATCAATGTGCTTTCATTGTGAATAATGTATCTTCTCACTTTTCATTTATTCATCATCTTACAAATAGTAGTGTTTTGCTGATAAACCGACACTTTGAAAACTTCCCCTTTTCGATTTAGTGAATTCTTTGCCTATCTAGACTATGCTTCAAATTAGTGCTTTAGCTTATAGGCTGAAAAGGCACTCTATTTCAATCCTTTCAAAACAAAATTGATTACTTGAGAACTTGCCTCTAGCATAGAGGGATTTTGGCAAACGAAGTTTGCCCCTAGTCTAAAGGACAAATAGGCTCATCCAAGGTTTTGAGAACATGATGGTACAGGATGTCTGCAGTGCATATACTCCCAACCTAGAGGTAATCATCATGAATGTGGTGGGCTGAAGCGGGAAACCCAATGCTGATGGGTAAACTTTGTTTGCCCCTGGTTTGGCAATACATACATGGCTCCAGGCAAACACAAGTTTGCCCCTAGTCTGAAGGAAGGAAACCAAAGGTGCAAAGGGTGATGCTTGTGGTTATGGACCGAGAACCTTGGAAGGTTCGCCTACTTATCCCCCAAGTGGGAATCAGGTCCAAAGTAGTTCAAGTACTCTGGAGGTCTTGAAAGAATTAGGCTTCAAGAATTGGTGGGCTTTACGAGCCATGTTGCCATTTGGGTCTAGGGGGTGCATGTCACTTGTGGTAGCCCTTGTGTAGCACGATGAACTACTTTTTCCTTTTATTCTCTTTTCTCTTTCTTTTATTTTCTTCTCCTCTTTTTATTTGACGGTTGATTCTTTAACCTTTTCACTAGCCAGTTAATCACGTTTCATTCATATCATACTTACAAAGTAATATCAGCCCTCCAAATTACTCTTTATTTTTTTTTCGAAGATATCTTTGCATTGTTTTATGCTATCTTAGCCATTGAGCTTCTCACAAAATTGTGAGCTTAATTGACACTTTCAAATCTCTCTTTTCATTTCCAATTTCTTTAGAACAACACAAAGTCTATTCTCTGCCTTTTCTTTTCTCTTTCTTTTCCTTTCTCTTCCTTACTATATCTTATTCTCTCTATGATTTTGACTGGCTAGGATTAGGATTTTTGAAATCAACACGCATCTTATTTTTGCTCTAACTTTTGCCTAGGCGCCCTTTCGGGTTTTCTTCCTAGCGAGCTTCTTTCTTTTTCTTTTTCTTTTTCTTTTTCTTTTATTTTCTTTTTTTTTGGAAGAAGCAGTTCATTCAAAATGTCTGGCTACCATCAAGGACCAATTTTATGGCTTTAGACTGGTTGGGCTCATCTTTGAGGCTTGGTATTTGAGAAAAGGAAATGGTGAGTAAGCTTCAAGTTCCAACTTTATCTTTTCAAGATTGAGCAAGAGCATCTTTAAATTCTTAAAGTAAAGCTAATCAATTCTCTACTCCTCCTTGGTTTTGGCACAAAATTTGCTTTGATTACTTGGGGATCCTTTTCAATGCAAAAATTTATTAACAAAGTATTTTCCATGATTGTTTGAAAACATGATTTTTTTCTTTCTTTTTTTTTTTTTTTGGCTTAATGATCCATACATTCACCACTTGGCACACTAAATCAAGCAGAATGTGATTTTATTCAACTAGTAGAGATGGAGGATTACATCACTCGACTCAATAAAGTCGACAAAGACTTGCAAACAAACTTGATAATAGACTGACCAGAAGACTCGACTGGACTTGACATTTGACTCCAACCTAACATAACTCGACTACCAGACTAGACTTGGTCTCAATTGGAGTGTCACAGATAATTTTTAATTTATTGGGTCCCCAAGAGCATCCACATTTGATTCAGCAGTAGCATTTCTAAACACTATTACCTCACTAGCATCTTCCTCAGGTTCGTCATTCCCCTTCTGCATCTTTGTAGGAACATCATCTGCCTTTATGACCCATTTTTCAGTCAAATGTCAATGAATCCTCTGACTCATTGCCAATGCCTTTTTTGATTCCGTTGATTGGGTCAGGGCCAATTGGTTGTTGCGCATTCATAGAGGCAACAAATTCCTTGAGAGTGCTCAGTAATGGCTGTGATTGAAATGATTGCACGTCATGCCAAACGCCACTTGGTGGGTTCAGTAAAGGAGTGATGATTTTATGCTCGATGAGATCTTGGATATCATGGTAGAGCTTCATGCAATGGTTAGTCGTGTGACCAGGGGTTTGGTGGTAGGCGCAGTACAAAGAAAGGTCACCTTTGCGAGGTAAGGGATTTGGTAGTGGCTTTGGGTCCAGGAGATTGAGGTGGCCGCTCCTGATAAGGTGACCAAAGGCTATGGATAATGGCATGCCATGGTCGGTGAAGATTCTTGACTTACGGGTTTGGCTTGATTTTGGGTTCGACTTTGAGCTTGAGCTAGCTTTTGGGTCCAGATATGGGCTTGGAATAGCTCTTTTGTTAGATGGGATTGGGTTTGAATATGGGTTTTGGTGATAGGCTGGGTTTGGACATGGGCTTTGGTGATTGATTGGTCTTGGATGCATAGCTGGTTTTGGACATGGGCTTTGGTGCATGGCTGGATTTAGACATGGTTGTCGGTGTTTCTTTACGCGATCCGTTATCCTCTTCTCCAATTGATCCATCTTTTCCTCATTATGGCCCATTTGATATTTCAATAATTGAATGAACTCAAGCATGACATTCTCCAATTGCTTCACCCTTGAATCTTGTTGCTCAACGGTGGCCTGCAGTTTGCTCACTTTCTCCTCCAAAGCTCTCAAGGCAATCGGTGGATCAATCTCATCATGATGATCCATGTTCTTCTCTAATCAAGAAAGACGAACCCAAGAAGATTAAAAGTGTCCTTACTAAGGGGGCTGGTTGTCCCACTCTTTTTAACATAGATAAAAGGTCCGTAAGCAGAATTGATTTTCAGGAGGCAAGGAATTTTGAGGAACTATTGGATTACTTTGATCTTGACAGGAAAGAGGCTGGTGTAAATTTGTATGCTGTATGTATACAATGACAAAATGTTCATGCTTTGATGATTTGATGTGGCTAATGCATGCACAACGCACATGGCACACGGATGAAATGCAAGTGCGTGTGTGTGCCTATTCTATATGCAAAAGAAAGGAAAATTCTAATCCTAACACATAAACACATAAGCACATAAAATCCTCATCCATATCAAGTGCGCTTAACTTCTCCTTTCATTGTGAACTTCACTACCCTCTCAAAGGTCGGATTTATTTGGAAAAGCATGATGGGATCTTTCAGATTCTCAAGAATCTCGGATTTTCCTTTGAAAGTGAAATCATTTCTCCGCAAAAGATGATTGAGTTGAAACTTTGAAACTCATTTGAAAAGCATTTCTTTGGATGATGAAGTCTTTCAAAATGATTCTCGCGAATTTTGAATCTTTTCTTTGAAAATGAAGATATGAAAAACATTTCTCAATAAACGATGATTAGGTTTACTTGATTTAAAAAAAAAACTTTGGATCCCCTCTTTTTTTTTTTTTTTTAAAGAGTGATTTTTAAAAAAAAATAAAAATTTTGGATAAAAGATGATGGATAATCAAAATCTATCATTAACAGTGAACTTTGAATTCTTGGGTAGGAGTATCACATGATTAGATAATTATCGCACTTTTCATGAATTCGGATGCATACAAGGTCAATGATGCTTAGCTAACAAGATATAAGAGATGTAATCCCATAATCAAGATTCAGCATGTTCCCAAATGTCGTGGGACATGAGAAGGAATTGTTAAAAGGTGATTACAGGGTTACACATCTTTCTTCAAGCAAGCATCGTCATCATCTCAAATAATCCCTTTCGGGCATACAAAACTCCCTAGCACATAATCCTAATCAAGAATTAATTTCCTAAGATCGAAGGGTTCTATAGAAACTACTATGCAAAAGCTGGGTTTTGGTCAAATAAGGGACCCTTGACACACATCCGATAGGATGCTTAATATTCCAAATCATGGTACGAGATCAAGGGTGATCACACAGTCCCATGATAACTTGACCGACTGGGTTGCCCCGAGCCTCCAAGGTCATAGTTCCGTGCAATCGACTGGCTGAACATGCAAGTGAAATGCAACAGGCACACAAAGATTAATTAATTCGATTAAAAGGATATTTTTCAAGTCTAATCCTCAAGTGCACCCAAAATCAGAATGCTGGTCTGCGAAACCAGAGATTCTGGGTTCGATCCCCAGCAGAGTCGCTAGATTGTGGATATCGCAGTTTTCTTTCTTTTACCCACTGCTTTTTCAAAATCAAATTCAAAACAAATGAGTCACCACTTAATTTTTAAAAGGAAAAATTAAGAAACCATTTTAAAAGCAAACTGATCTTTTAGAAACCAGAAATTAACTAGGTCCGGGGATTACGGAATGAGAGAGGAAGGAGCCCGTCGGACTAAAGCACCCTCTCTCATCCTATCTTGCGATAGGCCTCTTGTCACGCCCCGGAGCAGCATAAATAGAGAAAAATAAATTTCCTTTATGGGTCCATAAGGAATGACAGGTGAAAGTCACTAATAATCCATACCATGCAGTACTAGTCCAAACCAAAACAGTATTATAAACAACTGAAGATAAAATCACCGTACTATCTATTACAAAACATCAGAGTATGGTCCACAGGATCACAACAGGTCTGGAGACAACAAATGTCCAAGTACCCATTAACTAAAGTTTTAATAGAACGATTGAAATATACAACTAGTTATAACATCTTCAGCCTTCAACTGGCGTAAGGATAGTCCTCAGCGTAGAAGTCTCCCCCGGCGTCAACGTCATTGGTGGGGCCCTCCTCTGGATAATAGTCATCATTGTACTGGTCTTTACCTGTAGAATAAGAGGCAGGATAATCTGGACGGGGAAAGTCCAGGCAATAAAAGGCCGTCAGCTTACTGAGAGCTGAGTGAGCATAAACTAACAGGGTACCAGTTATCTGAAGTAAACACAAGCTTATGAAAACACGAGTTAACATCTTATTATAACCATATCTTGTTTCTTTATTCGTCCTTATAAACCAACCCTTAACGTCTTGTTAATCGAATACCGAACTCAACATATTTTGATTTCATGAACAGACTCAATCGTTTAATTCTAGGGATACACCCTTATCCTGTCCATCGATTTTAAGAGCAATATATCCTGCTCACCGCATGTCATGGACTCTACGTCAGTCTGTCCCCAGCTTTTAAGAACAATGGTCCCGTTCACCGCATTTCAGGGATATAACGTTTCGAACAAGGCATATCAATCTATTGCCACGACTCAACGTCATCTACTAGTGATCCCAGCTCACCGCTTTTAAGAACAATGGTCCTGTTCACCGCTTTTAAGAGCATATCATAGATCATCCAGTCTATCTTAGGACTATTTGGTCCAGCTCACCGCTTTTAAGAACCATGTATCCGGTTCACCGCTTTTAAGAGCATATCATGACCACTCACCCATCCACGTACCATTCCCAGAACTTACCAAACCTACTTACGTTCCATTCTACATCGACACATGACAAACTCCCAATGTGGCCTGACTACTCGGATTAAAAGAAATCGGATATCAAACTCATATCAGAATCAACACGTCACCCATGTCTTCATATTTTTTTTTACTCATTATCCATTAATCTTTGGTGTCACATTACTCCTGTCTACCCCATAGTCGCATAATGGAATCCGAATCAGGAATCGAACAACTAAACCTCTTATATAATAAACAGGCAAAAGAATCCATGTTCTGCTTATGCCAATCGATTGGAACAGAGGTTCAATCGATTGGAACAAAAGTTATGTCAATCGATTGAGATCATGTCAATCAATTGGAACAGAGGTTCAATCGATTGAAAAACATGGCAATCGATTGGAATGTCAATCGATTGGAATCCTATCCAATCGATTGAGATACGACTGATGTCAATCGATTGAGATTATGTCAATCGATTGGTACTACGTCTTCTCCAGCAGATTGTAAAAACAGCATATATAAACGTAGAAATCATACTATTATCACATCTAAAGGTCATAACAACTTGTAAATACATCAAATAAAGTGACCAAGTGAGTTAGGACTCACCTAGGGTGCGTTTGGCTTGTGTTTAAGCTTAATACTCCAAGCTCTCTCTCTCTTCCTTCTCTTTCTCTCTTCTCTGTCTCTGTCTTCCCTCTCTGTCTCCTTCTTTCTTCTTCTTTCTTCTCTCTTCTCTTCTTCTCCCAGCTGCCAAGGTAGTGTGTGTGTATATATGTATAGATATAGAGATATAGATAGATATATGTATATATCTCACAAGAGGTATGTATCTCTCTCTCCCAAGGTCTGAAAACAGCCCCAAGGCCACAAAATGAAACACATATATAGAGATAAGGGAGTGCCACGCGTTTAAAGCTGAAGGAAAGAAGAAAATATTTCTCAGCTTATGTCAATCGATTGGGACACAAGTCAATCGATTGGCAACAGATATTTGTAGTCAATCGATTGGAAACAATGTCAATCGATTGGTATCCGTAAAGTGTCAATCGATTGAGAAACTTATCAATCGATTGGTATCAAAATTTACCAAAAGGAAAATGAAGTTTATACGAGTATAGAAATGAAATACCAGGTCTTATTAATATACCAAAATACAGGGTATTACATCATCCACCACTCAACAAAAGATTTCGTCCTCGAAATCAAAAGTAACAAGATCTAAAACAAAAACGAAAACTTCTCGCGCATCTCTGACTCTAGCTCCCACGAAGCTTCTCTTTCATCATGATGTTTCCACTGAATTTTTACTAACGGAATCTCCTTGTTCCTGAGCTTCTTGATTCCTCGATCTAGAATGCGAATAGGTCCTTCGTCGAACATAACGTTGCTGTTGACTTCGATATCCTCAAAGTTGATCTCGTGCGCTGGGTTGTGAACACACTTCCTCAGCATACTAATGTGAAAAACGTTGTGCACTCCTGACATCTTTGGTGGCAATGCAAGGCGATAAGCAACTTTCCCAACACACTCCAAAATCTCGAATGGTCCAATGAATCTTGGTGATAACTTGCCCCTTTTCTGACCAAATCTAACGATTCCTCGAACAGGTGAAACCTTGAGTAATACGTGATCTCCAACGGCAAACTCCAAGTCTTTGCGTCGTTTGTCAGCATAACTCTTGTATCTGGTCTGGGCTGTCTTCATCTTCTCACGTACAACTTGAATCTTCTCGTTTCTCTCGCGTACCATCTCTGGCCCAAGAAGTTGACTATCTCCGACTTCGGTCCAACATAGCGGCGATCGGCAAGGTCTTCCGTACAATGCTTCAAATGGCGCCATATCTATACTCGAATGATAACTATTATTATAGGCGAACTCAATCAGAGGTAAGTGCATCTCCCAAGAACTCTCAAAATCAATGACACAAGCGCGTAACATATCTTCCATCACTTGATTTATTCGTTCTGTCTGTCCATCTGTCTGCGGATGAAAAGCTGAACTCAAGTTCAATGTCGTTCCCATCGCTGTCTGGAGACTCTTCCAAAATTCTGCAGTAAAGCGCGAATCTCGGTCTGACACAATAGATACAGGCACTCCATGTAATCGTACAACGTGTTGTAGATACATTCGGCTCAAACGTTCTACTGAGTACGTCATGCTATAGGCGATGAAATGTGCCATCTTAGTAAGTCGATCCACGATTACCCATATAGCATCGTGATTCTGCTGTGACTTCGGCAATCCTACCACAAAATCCATGGTTATGTGTTCCCATTTCCATTGAGGAATAGGTAATGGCTGTAGAAGTCCAGGTGGTTTCTGATGTTCTGCCTTTACTTGTTTACAAGTAAGACACTGAGCTACATACTCAGCTACTTCTCTCTTCATTCCTTCCCACCAGAAATTTCTCTTCAAGTCCTTGTACATCTTCGTACTTCCGGGATGAATCGTCATCCGTGACTTATGAGCTTCATCCAATATGTCTTTTCGGAGACTTTCTTCATTAGGTACACAGAGTCTACCTTTACATCGTAAAGCTCTGTCTGTACTAATACTCCAGACTTCTGGTTCCTTGGCTGACATCTTGGCGAACCATAACTTCAAATCATTTGCTGTTTGTTGAGCCTCTATGATACGACTGATCAAAGTCGGTTGTACCATAAGACATCCAAAATGTTGTCCTTTCATTGGTTCCACTGGCTGAAGATCAAATTCAGCAATTTCTTCTAATGCTCTCCATTCTCTAATTAGTAATGCAGCGATCACTAACCGAGGTTTGCGGCTCAAAGCATCTGCTACTACGTTTGCTTTGCCGGGATGGTATTGCAAAGAAAAGTCATAGTCTTTGAGTAATTCCATCCATCTCCGCTGTCGCATGTTCAACTCCTTTTGAGAGAACAAATACTTTAGACTCTTATGATCGGAAAATAGATCAAACTTTTCTCCATAGAGATAGTGTCTCCAAATTTTCAATGCAAACACTATTGCTGCTAATTCCAGATCATGCGTAGGATAATTTTTCTCATGTACCTTCAATTGTCTTGATCCATATGCAATAACCTTCCTGTCTTGCATAAGTACACATCCAAGTCCTTGGTGCGATGCATCACTGTAGATCACATATTTTTCTCCACTCTTAGGTAATGCGAGTTCTGGTGCAGAAGTCAATCTCTCTTTTAACTCCTGAAATGCACCCTCATGCTTATCTGTCCATTCATACTTCGTCTCTTTCCTGGTTAAGTTTGTCAAAGGTCCTGCTAGTTTGGAAAATCCTTCTACGAATCTCCTGTAATATCCTGCTAACCCAAGAAAACTTCTGACTTCTGTCATATTCGTCGGTCTGTTCCAACTTAAGACTGTATCAATCTTAGATGAGTCTACCGAAATACCTTCCTGAGATATAACATGTCCCAAGAATTTGACTTCCTGTAGCCAAAACTCACACTTGCTAAACTTTGCATACAACTTGCTATCTCGAAGTGTTTGCAAGGCAACCTGTAAATGCTCCTTGTGATCCTCTTTTGTCTTTGAGTAGATCAGTATATCATCAATGAACACTATAATGAATTTATCCAGATATAGTCTGAATACTCTATTCATCAAGTCCATAAATACTGCTGGCGCATTCGTCAATCCAAAAGGCATAACTAAAAACTCGTAATGCCCGTATCTTGTCCTGAATGCAGTCTTCGATACATCCTCTGATCGAACTAACAGCTGGTGGTATCCTGAACGTAAATCGATCTTGGAAAAGATCCTAGATCCTTGTAACTGGTCGAATAGGTCATCTATCCGAGGTAGTGGATATCTATTCTTGATCGTTACCTTGTTCAACTCCCTGTAGTCTATACAGAGTCGAAGTGTTCCGTCCTTCTTCTTTACAAACAGAACTGGTGCTCCCCAAGGTGACGTACTCGGACGAACAAATCCTAGATCTTCGAGTTCTTGAACTTGCTTCTTTAGTTCTAACATCTCAGTTGGTGCCATCCTGTATGGAGTCTTAGAAATAGGCAATGTACCAGGTACTAATTCCACGCGGAAGTCTATTTCTCTTTTTGGTGGAAGTCCTTTAATATCCTGAAATACATCCTGAAAGTCTCGTGCAATAGGAATTTGATCCATCTTAAGCTCCGTACTTGTACTAATGATCGTAGCTAAACCATTCATAAGGAACATGTCGCTTGTCGGTTGACACTGAAATCTGATCGTCGGCTTTCCTCGTATTGGAAATACAATCGTTCTAGTAGGGCAATCCAGATTGGCATTTTACTTAGTTAACCAATCCATCCCTAGGATAACATCGAATTCTGACATCGACAGAACTACCAAGTCTGCTGGAAGATTCCTATCTCCCAAAGTCAATGGGCAATCTTTACACACTTTACTCAACTTAACTGTCACTCCCAACGGTGACACAGCATTTAGTGTTGACTCAAGTGTTTGGGGTTCTAAACCCAATTGACGTATAATCTTAACAGCAATAAAAGAACATGCGGCTCTAGTATCAAATAAAGCTTTAACTGGACTATGAAAGAGTACAAGTGTACCTTCCAAATGCTGCTACTCATCAGCATTAAAGCCTGCTTCTCCTGGAATGATAGCATTCATTCTCGTCTGATCAGGAGGTCCTTGAATTCCTTGCACTGGTGCCCCATAGTATCCTCCTCGTGGTGCACGACAATCCTTGCTCAAGTGTCCTGGTTTGTTGCAGTTGCGACAGACGATATCTGGCCTGTGATTAGGCCTGTAGACGGTGCAGTTCCTTGCAATATGTCCGAGCTTTCCACAGTTAAAACATCCTCCACTATTGCTTGGTGGGGCTGTTAGTAATGCCTGCGGCTGTAGTTCTCGCTGTTGATTTTGCTGAGGTCGATTATAACCCTGCTGAGGTTTCCTGGTTCCTTCCCAGATTCTCTTGTTTCCTTGAATGTTTTCCTGAGGTCTCCATCCTTGGGTATTTCTCGGTGGTCGATTATGGAAATTCCTCAGTTGAAACCCTCGTGACGACTGAGGTCGATTCGTCTGTGATTGCTGTACTGAATTAGCATCCTTTTCTAATCCTGTAGCAAATCTAACAATTTCCTCATACGACTGGTTCAGATGACCAACCATCATATGTCTGAGGTGGGGGTTCAGTCCTTGGTGAAATCTCTTCACCTTTTTCTGCGGAGTGTCTATCATATACTGAGCAAATCTGGATAAACGCTCGAACTGTGTTGTGTATTCCCGTACATTCCATCCTCCTTGGATCAAATTGAGAAAGTTCCTTTCCTGTTGATCTCTTTCATCCTCTGGAAAATACTTCTCCAAAAATCTGCCTTTGAATGTCTCCCATGACATAGCTCTAGCGGCATCGATCCTAATAGTGGCTCGCTCAGCTTCCCACCAATCTGCGGCGGCATAAGTGAGCTGAAACGTAGCAAGGCGACGCTTCTCTTGTTCGTTGCATTCCAATGCTTCAAATATTAACTCCATCTCTCTTATCCATTGTTCTGCTTTCCATGGTTCTGTTAGTCCATCGAACTTTTCGGGACGCAACCCACGAAAATTTGCTAACAACTTATCTCCAGTCTGTCTTGGTGGCGGGGGTATAAGAGGTCTTTGGTGGGTGGAGTGATTATATGTATCCCCCACATGCTCCATCCTCTGCATAAATGCTTCGAATATTCCCGTCGGATCTATCCCTTCCGGAATAGGTGCTCCATTACGTGCTTGGTGATTTCTCAAGGGTCCTACCATGATGATAACGAGTATCGCCTACAAGAGACATATTGATCAGCTGAAAGTCTTCTCGTAGAAACGAACTCAAGATAGAATAAGAAACAGCAAAACTAACAATTCTACTAAACAACACATCACAACGCAACAACCAAATAACAAAAGTACTGCTCGTATATATATATATCAAAAAGATGTACCGTATAGTACACACTAGTCAAACTGTGTACCATATGGGACAAGAGTTACAACAACTAAAGTCAGTTAATACTATACAAAGCTATGGTCAATAGCTATCTCTCAAGCTCCCAAAAATCTGGTGGACAACATGTCCTAATATAAACTAACAAAATCTATATCCTGCAGATCCTGACTCAACAGTTGTCAGCATCTGATCCTGCTGGTGGTGCCTCGTCCTCTGGGTCAAAATCCATCTCCTCGAGTGGATCCTCCTCAGCTGGTACAACAAGATCTCCGACCACTACCCCTATATCCCAATCCTCTATCATCTCTGCATCATCGTCCTCCATCACATCCACTATCGCCTGGTTAGCGACATCGACTGCTACTGCGGTGAATCCGTCGGCTATATCAAGAGCTCCTGCTATCGCGGCCTCTCCCATAACAACATCTACTGGCTGTGCTACCATCTGAGCTATCCATCCTACTGCCATATCGGCCATGGCTGCATATGCATAATTGGTCCGGCTGGTATCTGAAGCACAACAGGTACCTCTGGCACAACTACCTCCTCATCGGGCGCATCCTCATCTACTACAATGTCTGCCTCAATAGCCTCTGGGTCTGGTACTAGATCCTCTGGCTCGAACTCTGGCTCCTCGGGGTCATCCTCAGGTTCATCATCATCTGCATCGTCTGCATGCTCATTCTCTACTGGGTCCTCGTCATCTATCGGCTCCTCTTCTCCATCTCCGTCCATGTCCTCATCGGGATGCTCATCCTCAGGCTCTAGATCCTCCTCATCCTCTATCGGCTCAGGCTCTGGCTCTGGGACGGGTACGTCGGGTACTGGTGATGGTGGGGCTGCTGCTGCTGCTGGTGCAACTACGGGCTCTGGTGGACCGGCTACAATAGCTCTCAACTCAATCTCATCCATCTCTGGCTTACTCAAAACTAGTCGTAACATCTCCTGGCAAATGTCTCTACCGACCCTCGCAGTATGGTAAGCATCCATGCGCATCTGTGTCGGGTGAGTACTCCTGGTCACATAAAGTGCTCTCCACATGTCCTCCTCTAAATGTCGACTAGCTATCTGGCACACACGCTCACGATAAAACTCTGGGTCAGCTGGCTCCACGGTATCTCCATGGATAATATGTCCTCCATAAGTATCAGTCACAAACTGGTGAAACTCCGGATCCATGCTATCCTGCAAAGGAAACTATCTATCGTCAGGAAGACGAACTTATCTTATACTCATATCTCATCTCAAAGAATCTTAACAACACTAGGACCAGATGGTGTGGAAATACTTAGTGAACAAAAGTATCACAACCTAGAGTACCAAACACAGGCTCTGATACCAAAAATCCTGTCACGCCCCGGAGCAGCATAAATAGAGAAAAATAAATTTCCTTTATGGGTCCATAAGGAATGACAGATGAAAGTCACTAATAATCCATACCATGCAGTACTAGTCCAAACCAAAACAGTATTATAAACAACTGAAGATAAAATCACCGTACTATCTATTACAAAACATCAGAGTATGGTCCACAGGATCACAACAGGTCTGGAGACAACAAATGTCCAAGTACCCGTTAACTAAAGTTTTAATAGAACGATTGAAATATACAACTAGTTATAACATCTTCAGCCTTCAACTGGCGTAAGGATAGTTCTCAGCGTAGAAGTCTCCCCCGGCGTCAACGTCATTGGTGGGGCCCTCCTCTGGATAATAGTCATCATTGTACTGGTCTTTACCTGTAGAATAAGAGGCAGGATAATCTGGACGGGGAAAGTCCAGGCAATAAAAGGCCGTCAGCTTACTGAGAGCTGAGTGAGCATAAACTAACAGGGTACCAGTTATCTGAAGTAAACACAAGCTTATGAAAACACGAGTTAACATCTTATTATAACCATATCTTGTTTCTTTATTCGTCCTTATAAACCAACCCTTAACGTCTTGTTAATCGAATACCGAACTCAACATATTTTGATTTCATGAACAGACTCAATCGTTTAACTCTAGGGATACACCCTTATCCTGTCCATCGCTTTTAAGAGCAATATATCCTGCTCACCGCATGTCATGGACTCTACGTCAGTCTGTCCCCAGCTTTTAAGAACAATGGTCCTGTTCACCGCATTTCAGGGATATAACGTTTCGAACAAGGCATATCAATCTATTGCCACGACTCAACGTCATCTACTAGTGATCCCAGCTCACCGCTTTTAAGAACAATGGTCCTGTTCACCGCTTTTAAGAGCATATCATAGATCATCCAGTCTATCTTAGGACTATTTGGTCCAGCTCACCGCTTTTAAGAACCATGTATCCGGTTCACCGCTTTTAAGAGCATATCATGACCACTCACCCATCCACGTACCATTCCCAGAACTTACCAAACCTACTTACGTTCCATTCTACATCGACACATGACAAACTCCCAATGTGGCCTGACTACTCGGATTAAAAGAAATCGGATATCAAACTCATATCAGAATCAACACGTCACCCATGTCTTCATATTTTTTTTTACTCATTATCCATTAATCTTTGGTGTCACATTACTCCTGTCTACCCCATAGTCGCATAATGGAATCCGAATCAGGAATCGAATAACTCAACCTCTTATATAATAAACAGGCAAAAGAATCCATGTTCTGCTTATGCCAATCGATTGGAACAAAAGTTATGTCAATCGATTGAGATCATGTCAATCGATTGGAACAGAGGTTCAATCGATTGAAAAACATGGCAATCGATTGGAATGTCAATCGATTGGAATCCTATCCAATCGATTGAGATACGACTGATGTCAATCGATTGAGATTATGTCAATCGATTGGTACTACGTCTTCTCCAGCAGATTGTAAAAATAGCATATATAAACGTAGAAATCATACTATTATCACATCTAAAGGTCATAACAACTTGTAAATACATCAAATAAAGTGACCAAGTGAGTTAGGACTCACCTAGGGTGCGTTTGGCTTGTGTTTAAGCTTAATACTCCAAGCTCTCTCTCTCTTCCTTCTCTTTCTCTCTTCTCTGTCTCTGTCTTCCCTCTCTGTCTCCTTCTTTCTTCTTCTTTCTTCTCTCTTCTCTTCTTCTCCCAGCTGCCAAGGTAGTGTGTGTGTATATATGTATAGATATAGAGATATAGATAGATATATGTATATATCTCACAAGAGGTATGTATCTCTCTCTCCCAAGGTCTGAAAACAGCCCCAAGGCCACAAAATGAAACACATATATAGAGATAAGGGAGTGCCACGCGTTTAAAGCTGAAGGAAAGAAGAAAATATTTCTCAGCTTATGTCAATCGATTGGGACACAAGTCAATCGATTGGCAACAGATATTTGTAGTCAATCGATTGGAAACAATGTCAATCGATTGGTATCCGAAAAGTGTCAATCGATTGAGAAACTTATCAATCGATTGGTATCAAAATTTACCAAAAGGAAAATGAAGTTTATACGAGTATAGAAATGAAATACCAGGTCTTATTAATATACCAAAATACAGGGTATTACACCTCTACTCAACATCCTTTTAATCGAATTAATTATCTGAACATGTCATCGACTAATACATATATATAGATATACATCACAAAAGCATGTCTAAAGGGGTGTCAAAATTGCAATCGATAAAATATCATTCAAAAAAGCCACATAAGTCAAGTAGCAGGCAATATGATATGCAATAGGGAACAAGAGAACTTACCCGGGATCCAGCAGCGATATTAAACATGCAATGCATACAAACAAAAGAAAATCCTAGAAAGAGTCTCTAATCACGTATACACATATGGCAAGTCCTAGTCTAAGGTGTCGCGCGTGGAGTCAAAAATCAATAAAATCAACAAATAGAATAAACTAGAGAAGAGATGCGAAATTGTACCTCAAATGCGCTACAAAACAATGAGTTAGTCCACATGATATACAAAATGTAAAGTTGGATCTAAAATAATAATCCTAAACTTCTAGCTTAAATCTATAGAATATGGTTAAATCTAAAACAAATAAATCTCAACTACAAATGTCGATCCATACGGATGAATATGTCATGAGCAAGAATGAATTATGAAATACTCAATGGTTTGGTTCATTTAAACTATGAATTCAAGCTTAACTAATCATTATTGAAATATGGTTTGAATCTTGACTCATGAAAATTTCATCTAAGCCATTATTCACAAGATTTGATGAAAACTAGTGCAGAATTCTGGAAATTACTGAGAACAGATCATAACTTTAAAAAATGAAAAGGCGTTGTTCCCGTGGTTTGATCTTGATGAATTTTGGACACAAGATGCCTCTAAGTGTCTAGTTTTTAATCCAAAAAAGAAATCAAAGTTTCAATGGCTGGATCTCCGGGAATTGGAAAAAAACCAGACATCACTCAGCATTCTACAACCTTCTGTCCAGAGTTCTTGCACGATTTTCTAAAAATAGCAAAAAGATCAGAAATGATTTGTTCTTTTTAGGGTGACTTCCTAACACATTAATCTACTTAGAAAAAATTATTTTGGGTCACAAACACTTTATTAAAGCATTGGTTTACTTATTTCAAAAGAGTGTTACTATGCTGAAACTTTGGACAGATTGTAGTGTCCTTACAAAACTCACAGCCAAACCACTTTAGACATGAAACCACCTTAAAACAAAAATTATAGTGGTAGAATATTGTGTTGTTGACACTTTCCCGTTGGTTTCACTTGATTTCGACTGTTAGATTTGGAACTAAAAATCTTTGATCAAAAACAGTTTATGAACTCACTGTTTTCATTTGTCAAGTTCAACTTTTATTTGTTAACTCCAACTATTGAACCATGAAGTTGGACTTAAACTAAGCCATCTTCTCCTACCATTTGATGGTCATTGGAGACTAAAAGACCTTTATATTTATAGATTTCAAGTGAAGTATGAATGGACTTCATGAAATCTCAAGATAAAGAATCTAAACCATAGGGATGGGCTTAGACTCAAAACCACTTTCTCCTACCATTTGATGGTCATTGGAGATGAAGACATGACTATACTCATGAGTCTCAAAGGAATATAGAAAGGATTCCATGAAACATCAAGTTTAGACGATCCAAGTGATGAGTATGGACTTGGATCCATCTATTTGCCTATGAAATGGAGTGATGATCAAACTTTGATTCCCATGTGAAGCACAAGCTGTCACGACCCATCCCACTACGCGTGGAAATAGGACATGTGGCACGCCACCAAGGCTCAATGAAAAGTTTCGGCTAAATGAAAACACATCCAAAAGAACCAATTTTGAAAACAGGGGTTCAGTCGACTCCTCCTAGGGTCCAGTCGACTGCACTGAGCAGAAACCAAAACCTAAAATTCTCAACAGAGGTCCAGTCGACTGATCAGGGAACCCAGTCGACTTCTCAGTCGACTGATCAAGGTCCCTAGTCGACTGTGTTAAGCAGAACCAAAATGCAAGATTTCAAAAGGGGTCCAGTCGACTGATCTGGAGACCCAGTCGACTGGTTTTACCATTAATCAAAGCAGTAGCCAAATTCAACAGTGGTTCAGTCGACTGATCAAGGGTTCAGTCGACTGCTTCTCTTACTATTCACTTTCAGTGTCTCAAACACACGGGATCCAGTCGACTGATACAGGGTCCAGTCGACTGCTCCCTTGCTGGGCAGCCCTGTATTGATAATACTAACACATGTTTCTCAATATCCACAAATAATCACAACCAACGCCAATTACAATATTTAAAACATAACCACAGGCGTTCAATTAAAAGATTACAATACTGCGAAACTAATCCATGGATCTATTACAACATTTTACAATTTACAAATCCTTACACAAGTTTTAGAAGTTAAAACAAAAACATATACAATTGTAATTCCCCCGGCGTTCATCGGCCTCACTCATCACGCTACTTCTTGTCTTTCTTCTTACTTGCAATGGAGTACATCTCCACTGCTCAGCTATATGCTGAGCGTACAATTCTAAATGTATGCTTATATGACAGTTCATGATTTAAGCATCTAAAACACATAGAAATGGTCTCTAGGGTGAGTGGTACGCATTCATCCGGTCGATGCCGTAGGAGGCTCACCTCTCCCACGCATCTCGTACACTGGTTGGGCCTTCCTCCATACCAGGTACCGTGTCCTAGTTGGGCCCACATCCAATCCAGACACAACCACAATTCCAATTCCATCACAATCACAATCAAATCACAATCCTCAAGGTTCGAGGAGCTTACCCCGGATGAATTTGCACCATACTCCCCTTTGACCCAAGTAGACACATAACATGCTCACATAAACAGTTATACGTGCTTTTCATATAATTTCACGTGCATAATTAACGGGCCTAATTAATACATGAATTTTGCCCGGATCCAAGAATATCAAAAATGATGTTCAAAACATAAAAATCCATATATTTCATAGATCTAGAATTCATACCTCGTGCGATTCTCTTCAAACTTTGAAGGATCGTCTAGGGGGCTAATTAATCGTCAGATTCCAAATTATACGCGATTCCTACGAGTTTTACCTGATTTTCCCCAAAAGTCTGGAATTAATATTTTTACAAAAATTGGCCAAACACGACCTAAGTAGTATCAAAACGTAGGTCTTACCTCCACGAGTTCAAATCTTGAATCTGGAGAAAATCTGACGGACGAATGGTCGTCGATCGGCGTCGCAAAGCCCGTTGGCTCAATCCCCCTCTCTCTAGATATTTGTAGAAGTTTGGATGAGAATGAAATCTCATCCACTTCTATATATAGACAAACTTTCTGGGAATTACGTTTACCTCCCCGCAAGTTTCTCAACTTCTAATTAACCCATGAAACTTCGAACACGTCCATTTTATAACTTTACGAGTGAAAACTATAAATTTCAAAAGTTTCCGACTAAGTCTCGTTTGGTCCAAAAATAACGTCCGAAAACTATATTCTGTGGAATCTCTACACAACTTACCTTTTTTTTTTAATTAACGTAACACTCACGTTCTCACCACAGTTCTCAAAATGATATAACAATATCAAAGATTACCAGAATTTCCACAACACAGATAAAATTACTATTCATCAAATACCAGATAGTCAGATAACATTTAACTCATTTAAATGCCATTTACTCAAGCTCGTGCAAGATGAACTGCCATGTTCCCGTGTCCTCACTGACACCTTACCGTTGACTCACAGTCAACCTCAACTCAAATTATTAATAACATTAATAAATTTCAAAATCTCAAATGATGCATTTTCAAAATCATAAATTTCTGGAACGGGTGTGACAACTCTCCCCTCCAAAAATGAAGTTTGTCCCCAAACTTTACCTCATGGGTCGAATAAGTACGGATACTCATTCTTCATGTCTTCCTCATTTTCCCACGTAGCCTCTTCCGCCGTGTGACTACGCCAAAATACTTTTACCATCGGAATCGTCTTAGTTCTTAAGACTTGTTCTTTTCGATCTAGAATCTCGACCGGTTGTTCTACATAAGTCAAGTCTTCCTGAATTTGCAGCGGTTCAGGTACAATGATCTTACTCGTATCAGTCATACAACGTCTCAACATTGATACGTGAAATACGTTATGCACATGTTCCAACCCTGATGACAAGGCCAATCGGTAAGCCACTGGACCTACCCTCTCTAGGATCTCAAAAGGTCCTATGAATCTTGGATTGAGCTTTTCCCTCTTTCCAAATCGTACAATGCCTTTTGAAGGCGATACTCGCAAGTATACGAAATCTCCCACTTCAAAATTCATCGGTCGTCATTTAGAGTTCGCATAGCTCTTATATCGACTCTGAGCTACCTTAAGACGCTCCTGAATCAATTTCACCTTCTCAGTAGTCACCTGTATTAACTTAGGTCCTAACAACTTTCTTTCTCCCACCTCGGTCCAACAAACTGGAGATCGACACTTACGGCCATACAGAGCTTCATATGGTGCCATACCAATACTGGACTGAAATCCGTTGTTATACGCAAATTCAATTAACGGCATATGGTGCTCCCAATCACTCCCAAAGTCTAACATACACAATCTCAACATATCCTCTAGCATCTGAATCATGCGCTCTGACTGTCCATCGGTCTGAGGATGAAATGCAGTACTGAAACTCAATTTCATACCCATAGCTTTTTGTAAACTTCCCCAAAACCTTGACGTAAAACTACTATCATGATCTGATACAATCACAGCTGGGACTCCATGTAGTTTTACAATCTCTTTCACATACAATTCTGCCAACTTGCATGGTTTAGTCGTCTTGATCGGTAGAAAATGAGCTGACTTGGTTAGTCGGTCAACGATAACCCAAATCTTATCATTCTTATTGAATGATCAAGGAAATCCTGAAACAAAATCCATCGTAATCTCGCCCCACTTCCATTCTGACACTGGCAATGGCTGTAGTAACCCCGCGGGTACTTGTCTATCTGCTTTGACCTGTTGACATGCCGAACATTCAAATACAAATTTAGCGACTTCACGCTTCATACCCTTCCACCAGAAGTTTTCTCTCAAGTTTCTGTACATCTTATTACTTCCCGGGTGCACTGAATATCTAGTACTATGTGCTTCCTTCAAAAGTCGTTCTTTCAAATCTTTCACATTCGGTACGCATAATCGGTTCACAAGCATCAACGCCCCTTGTTGCAAGATAAATCCCGGTCATTTTTCCAAAGGTATCTCGTCCTTTATTTTGCACAAATACACATCGTTAAATTATTCTTTCTTGATCTCATCAATAATATCTGAGTGTGCCAAGATCGCCATCATTAAGCCATCATTGGTCCCTGGAATCACATCCAATTCTAGGCGTTGCATCTCTTTTACCAATTCTTTTTGTTGTGTTAGCTCGTCGGCTAAATTCCTCGGCGTCATCTGGCTTAATGCATCGGCTACTACATTCGCCTTTCTCGGATGGTACTCAATCGAAAGATCGTAATCCTTCATCAATTCTAACCATCGTCGCTGTCTCATATTCAAATCTCGTTGGGTGAAAATGTATTTCAAACTCTTGTGGTCTGTGAATATCTCACACTTTTCCCCGTACAAATAGTGTCTCTAAATCTTCAAAGCATGAATTACCGAAACTAATTCCAGATCATGAGTCGGATAATTAATCTCATGTGTCTTCAACTGTCTAGAAGCATAGGCAATCACCTTGCCACCTTGCATAAGTACACATCCCAAACCTTGATGTGAAGCGTCACTATAGATTAGAAATCCTTCGGTTCCGGAAGGTATTGTCAATATCGGTGCTTTCGTCAAACGTGACTTCAACTCTTGGAAAATGTCTTCACATTCCAGACTCCATTTAAAAATAACACCCTTTCTCATTAACTTTGTCATTGGCAATGAAATCTTCGAGAAATGTTCGATAAAACGGCGGTAGTATCCCGCTAATCCCAAGAAACTTTGAGTTTCGGATATAGATGTCGGCCTCTGCCAATTAGATACAGCTTCTACTTTGTGAGGATCAACTGAAACTCAATTCTTATCAATCACGTGACCAAGAAAAGTAATACTAGGTAACCAAAATTCACATTTCTTAAGTTTTCCAAATAGTTGCTTCTCTCGCAATCTCTGAAGTATCAACCTCAAGTGGTTCTCGTGTTCTATCTCACTTGGCGAATAAACAAGGATATCGTCAATGAATACAATCACAAAGTCATCCAAATAATCCTTGAATACTCGATTCATAAGATCCATGAACGCAGCTGGTGCATTGGTAACTCCAAATGGCATAACTAAGAACTCATAATGTCCATAACGCGTTCTGAAAGCTGTTTTCTCAACATCTTCGACCTTCACTTTCAACTGATGGTAACCCGATCTCAGGTCTATCTTGGAGAACACTTGTACCCCACGAAGTTGATCAAATAAGTCATCAATTCTGGGTAACGGGTACTTATTCTTAATCGTTAACTTGTTCAGTTCCCGGTAATCAACACACATACGCATGGAGCCATCTTTCTTCTTTACAAATAATACTGGAGCTCCCCACGGCGATACACTTAGTCGAATAAAACCTTTGTCAAGTAACTCTTTTAGTTGAACTTTCAGTTCCTTTAATTCCACTGGTGACATCCTATACGGTGCTTTAGATACCGGTCTTGAGTTTGGCTTTACGTCAATGGCGAATTCAATTTCCCTCTCAATCAGGACGTCTGGTAAGTCATCGGGAAATACATTCGGGTACTCTCGCACTACTGGAATATCTTCTACTATTGATTCGGTCGCTGAGACATCAGTCACTGAACATAGAAATCCCTGACATCCCTTTTTCAATAACTTTCCCGCTCGGATAGCTGAAACCAAGTACGGCGGAGGTGTAACCCCACTCCCTTGAAAGCAAAAGTTCTCATGCACTGGTGATCGAAAATTAACTTCTTTCCATTCACAATCTATCGTAGCTTAGTTAAGGGCTAACCAATCCATTCCCAGTATCACATCAAAATGGTTCACCACAATCGGTATAAGGTCTACGGTCATTAATTTCTCGCCTAGCCTGATCTCACAGTTTTTTATATATCGTAGACGTCACTACCGGTTTACTAAGCGACACGGCAATGGATAAATCGTATCCTAGTGGCGCGGACTTAACAGTTAAATGTTCCATAAAGTTATAAGATACAAACGAATGCGTAGATCCCGAATCAACGAGTATGTGTGCTAAGTGCGAACATACAAGCACCATACCTGAGACCACTGTATTAGTAGCAGCCACGTCTCCAGGGTTCATCTGGAATGATCTTCCCTGACGTTGCTCCGTCCTTTGTCCCCCGTCACTAAACTGCTTAGGCTTCGAACCACTAGAAGCCATAGAACCTGCCCCTTATTGAGAACACTTCTTTGGGCAATCCTTCGCTCGGTGTCCCAAGGTACCACAATCAAAGCACTTGAGTTGCGATGGGTCGCAGAACTCACACTATTTCCCCTATAGATTTGTTCTGAAAGTTAGTCAGAAAACATCGACCGGTGTGTGGTCGATTGCAAAGCGGACACAACGGTATATCACTTGGTACTCTCCTGGAATCATTAAAACCAGAACTAGAGCCTCGTGAAAATGATTTCTCAAAAGATCTCCCTTGACTTCGGTCACCACCCTCATGACTTCGCTTTCCTTGGTGATTTTGTCTCGATCTCTCTATTCCACTTTCGGCTACAAGCGCCGTCTGCTGTACTGCTGCAACAGTCGAATGCTCGTAGGTCTCTACTCTCAACCGGATATTATCCCTTAAACCCTCTTCAAATTTTCTTGCCCTATCTTCCTCTTCCGGCACTGAACCCTTACCAAACCTCAACAACGCGTTATACTCAGAAGTATATTCCGTTACAGTCATGTCTCCTTGCTTGAGATTATCAAACTCTCGCTTCTTTGCATTGTAGGCAGCTCGCGGAAAGAATCGGCGATTGAATTCTGCCTTAAACCCTTCCCAAGTAATCGGTGTTCCTTGATCTAAAACGTTTACCCACCAGTTCTGAGCTTCTCCCCTCAGCACATCACTTGCATTTTCAATCTTCTCCCCATCTGTCATCGGAATAGATCAAAAAATTTGCTCCATGTCCATTATCCAATGTTCTGCTAACGTCGTATCGGGTGTTCCATGAAATTCCATCAGTTTCTTTAGAGTAAACTGTTCAGATATTGATCTCATACCCCTATTTTCAGGTGCATGTACTACAGTTATTGGTTCCACTTCGATGTGGGGTGTGGGAGGCAGTCGCTCCGCTATATTCCGTATCATTTCCCCCATATTTCCCATCATCTCTGCCATTTCATTCATTCTTCGGGTATGGGGTGATAACTCTCGGTCATCCATGATTACAATCCTGTTGTTCTCAATGCATAAACACTATGCATGCGCAACAATAACAATATCATGTATGTAAAACAACATACATATGCATCAAACATCTCTAATATGTATGGATGCAATTTAGAACATGTGGCAATTCACTCAACACTCCACTCGTCGTCAAACGTTCCCAAAGTTTTGATACCTCTAGCTCTGATACCAATAAATGTCACGACCCATCCCACTACGCGTGGAAATAGGACACGTGGCATGCCACCAAGGCTCATCCAAACATCATCTAATAATATGCAGCGGAAAGGATTATAAAACAACCCTGGGTATTTTAAAACTTAGGAAACATTGCCCTCTGAGTGGTAAAATCCATTGAAATCAGAGTTATAAAAAGTTTTGCCAAATGAAAACACATCCAAAAGAACCAATTTTGAAAACAGGGGTTCAGTCGACTGCTCCTAGGGTCCAGTCGACTGCTCCTAGGGTCCAGTCGACTGCACTGAGCAGAAACCAAAACCTAAAATTCTCAACAGAGGTCCAGTCGACTGATCAGTCGACTGATCAAGGTCCCCAGTCAACTGTGTTAAGCAGAACCAAAATGCAACATTTCAAAAGAGGTCCAGTCGACTGATCTGGAGACCCAGTCGACTGGTTTTACCATTAATCAAAGCAGTAGCCAAATTCAACAGTGGTTCAGTCGACTGATCAAGGGTCCAGTCGACTGCTTCTCTTACTACTCACTTTCAGTGTCTCAAACACACGGGATCCAGTCGACTGATACAGGGTTCAGTCGACTGCTCCCTTGCTGGGCAGTCCTGTATTGATAATACTAACACATGTTTCTCAATATCCACAAATAATCACAACCAACGCCAATTACAATATTTAAAACATAACCACAGGCGTTCAATTAAAAGATTACAATACTGCGAAACTAATCCATGGATCTATTACAACATTTTACAATTTACAAATCCTTACACAAGTTTTAGAAGTTAAAACAAAAACATATACAATTGTAATTCCCCCGGCGTTCATCGGCCTCACTCATCACGCTACTTCTTGTCTTTCTTCTTACCTGCAATGGAGTACATCTCCACTGCTCAGCTATATGCTGAGCGTACAATTCTAAATGTATGCTTATATGACAGTTCATGATTTAAGCATCTAAAACACATAGAAATGGTCTCTAGGGTGAGTGGTACACATTCATCCGGTCGATGCCGTAGGAGGCCCACCTCTCCCACGCATCTCGTACACTGTTGGGCCTTCCTCCATACCAGGTACCGTGTCCTGGTTGGGCCCACCTCCAATCCAGACACAACCATAATTCCAATTCCATCACAATCACAATCAAATCACAATCCTCAAGGTTCGAGGAGCTTACCCCGAATGAATTTGCACCAAACTCCCCTTTGACCCAAGTAGACACATAACATGCTCACATAAACAATTATATGTGCTTTTCATATAATTTCATGTGCATAATTAACGGGCCTAATTAATACATGAATTTTTCCCGGATCCAAGAATATCAAAAATGATGTTCAAAACATGAAAATCCATATATTTCATAGATCTAGAATTCATATCTCGTGCGATTCTCTTCAAACTTTGAAGGATCATCTAGGGGGCTAATTAATCGTCGGATTCCAAATTATACGCGATTCCTACGAGTTTTACCTGATTTTCCCCAAAAGTCTGGAATTAATATTTTTACAAAAATTGGCCAAACACGACCTAAGTAGTATCAAAACGTAGGTCTTACCTCCACGAGTTCAAATCTTGAATCTGGAGAAAATCTGACGGACGAATGGTCGTCGATCGGCGTCGCAAAGCCCTTTGGCTCAATCCCCCTCTCACTCTCCTCTCTGTAGATATTTTTAGAAGTTTGGATGAGAATGAAATCTCATCCACTTCTATATATAGACAAACTTTCTGGGAATTACGTTTACCTCCCCGCAAGTTTCTCAACTTCTAATTAACCCATGAAACTTCGCACACGTCCATTTTATAACTTTATGAGTGAAAACTATAAATTTCAAAAGTTTCCGACTAAGTCTCATTTGGTCCAAAAATAACGTCCGAAAACTATATTCCGTGGAATCTCTACACAACCTACCTTTTTTTTTAATTAACGTAACACTCACGTTCTCACCACAGTTCTCAAAATGATATAACAATATCAAAGATTACCAGAATTTCCACAACACAGATAAAATTACTATTCATCAAATACAAGATAGTCAGATAACATTTAACTCATTTAAATGCCATTTACTCATGCTCATGCAAGATGAACTGCCATGTTCCCGTGTCCTCACTGACACCTTACCGTTGACTCACAGTCAACCTCAACTCAAATTATTATTAACATTAATAATTTCAAAATCTCAAATGATGCATTTTCAAAATCATAAATTTCTGGAACGGGTGTGACACAAGCTTACATGGGATTCAAAAGATCATGTTCAAGAGATTTCAAGAGAGATATTGAGAATCTCTAAAAGTCTCAAGAAAGAAGTAAGATCAACAAAAGAAATGGAGCAAAGAAAATAAAAAGGTTTGAGGATTAGAGATTCAAGAAAAGGAAGAATGTAAATAGACAACTTATGGTTAGAGGATCACCTCCAAACTATCCTCAAAGTTTTTCTCCTTTGAAGATCTTCCAAACTCTTCTTCAAGCTCTCCCAAACTCTCTCTTTTTTTTTTCAAAAATATGTTAGTATAGTGGTGGTTATCTCTCATGTATTGTGTTGTATGTCTCTCCCCCTCCTCAAGGAAGATCCTCCCTCTTTTATAGACAAAAATTACTAAGTATTTTCAGTGAATTCGGAGTAAAAGACAGGTATAAATGTCTCATTTGGTGGTACAATACGTACTTCCTAAAATTAGACAGACTGCTGCCCAGGGCGGCAGTCAAAAGTAATCTGCGGCAGTCCGTGGATGCCGCTGCGGCACTTCATGACTGCCGCGATGGCATTCCGTGAGTGCCGCGTGGCTCTCAGTAAATGTCGCGCCAAATTATTGATTGTCGTATTTTCGTCAACCTTACTTTATCAGTTTTTTGTTTTTATCCGCATACATATACGTATTGTACCATAAAATACGGACTTTAAAAGCAAACAGCAGTCAGAAAATGTCGGCGGCACTCAGTAAATGCCGGGCTGGCACTCACTAGATGTCGTTCGGCACTCACTGAGTGCCACTCGGCACTCACTGAGTGCCGCAGAATACTGCCGTGTGCCGTTTTCTGTTGAACTTCCCTTTTTAGGTCTTTTCTTTCTTCTCTTTTTCTTAAAGAAACTTATTTTTGAAGATCTTTTCCAAAAATGGTGTTTTATACCTGAATTCTCCCAAATACCTGGTATTTTCTTCTTTCTGTGAAATTTTATCACGTTTGGAGAACTTTCTGAAGAGCTTGGAATGCTTCGAATCTTTCGGTCCTTATCATCATTGGACGTGGAGGTGACGCTCTCCTAAATTTGACGTTTGGTCAAAATTGGGGTGTCTATAGGGTGTTCTTGGGGACGATTGGCCCAAAACATGTCCAGAAGTGGCCGGTCCAGAGGTTGTAAAGACCCATCGGGCTCAGAGAGAGAGGACGTCATGCGATTTGGAAAGACAAGGCTGTTTGGTGGAGCCCAATAGGCGGTATGAGTCATGTGCTGACTGATTGGACACCATCTTTAGAGTAAGTAAGCGATCGGACACCATGCTTAAAATGAACGGTAAAGGCCTGTTGCACGAGCCTGACCGGTCATGAGCATTCGGAAGACTATCATCGGGCATGGGAGGCAGAGAGTATGACAGTTGGAAGCTGCGAGCCCGATAAAACTAAATGTATGATCATGGGAGTCCGATGTGTAAAAGGAGAAGGTGGTTAGGTTCTTAGCTGTCATGATGATGCTACCCTGAAAATAAGGAGTCATAGTCCGTTTAGGAAAGGATCTGATCATATACAGCTAGATATGGAAGGCTAATGCCTAGAATATTGGGATTGAGTCAATCAGGATAAAGATAAGGAAAGAATTAGAGCTAAGGAAGGACTCTGCTGGCTTGGGCATAATTGAAGGAGTTCTTGCCATATCCAAACTATGAAAAGCTGCCATAAATACAAAGGCAGGCCAACCGTGCAAAGGACTCCATGTCATCTCAAAAATAGCACTCATACAGTATTCAAAGTATTCAAACCTTTGTGTTCTTGTTATTGTGCATCCATAGCTTCCGTAGCAAATAGGTCTGCTCCTCTTTGTTATTTTTATTGTTTTCACTCTTTTGAACAATCAAAGCGTGTTCTGATCCTGTTCTTTGGTTTTGTATTATTTCTTCCAAACATTCAATAAAATACCTTCGTATTTTGTTAATCATTTGTGATTTTTTACTTGGTAAACTCTTGCACTAATTGGCTTGTGTGCTTCAGTACTGCCATAGAATTTTTGGTAAGGGTACTTTCCTACTCATCACACACAATCATCCTGTTAGAAGTCAGATCTAAAAACCTTGAGTATCACTCACTCAAGCGTATAGGAAATTAGTTTGCAATCACCGATCTCGTTTGCCTCTGGCACGCCTGCACAAACTACATAGCAAATAGTTGAAAAAGCCGACCTAAAGTGTGCTGCTTTAGGGTCCTTTTTTTAGCTCCTGGGATGGTTATCTTCTGCCCAGCAAGCCTCCATCAAGACTGTTGGTAGAAGAGTTTAACCATGTTGGTAGAGCCAACCTAGAGCATATTGCTTTAGGGTCCTTTTTACTCCTCTATCGTGGGCCAACCTAAGAGGTTTTAGTTACCTCCATCGCCGATTTGGGCCTTGGTGGAGTTAGCGCCTCTGAGTATTATAGGCTCCCGGGTTATCTAAGAGTCTTACTCAGTTAACCCCAAGGCCTATGAATACTGGTGTGACCTCCTATAGTTTTTATTCCATCTTGCTCCCCAAGCTTTGGTTGAGGTAGGTGTTGCTAGAACAATCACTGTAGGCAGCCGACCTAGAATGTTGGTAGTTCCAGGGTCTTTTGATGCCTCGGGTGTGATCCCGAGGTCTTTTGGTGTGCCTCGGGTGTGGCCTGAGGTCTTTTAAGGTGCCTTGGGTGTGATCCCGAGGCCTTTTAAGGTGCCTCGGGCGATGGCTCCCTGGACAGTCTATGATGCCTCGTACTATGATCGGGCAAAAGTACCACTAAGCTCGTTTAGATTGTTGGAGTCGGGAGGTCGGGTCGAGGCTGTCGGACTCAGACCGCTGTGAACTGGAGGTCAGGTCGGGGCTGCCGAACTCAGACCGTTGTGAACTAGAGGTCGGGTCGGGACTACCGTACCCAGACCGTTGTGAGTTGGAGAAACTTCCAGAACTATTATTCTTCTCGGGCTGATCTTGATTTCGCTTACTTCTTGAAGGCTCGTTGCTTGCGTACCTGGGGTCTTTGGTCTTTAAAAATTCTTTAGTGTCAATGTATTTTCCAACCCTCTTTGCGAGTTCAACCAAGGTTGCCGATCGGATTCTGTGAAACGATGTGGGGCTCTTGGTGTGTTGAACTCCCGAGTAGAAAGCTATAACGGCGACTGTTTTGTTCAGGTTGTGAACTTGAAGCTTCTATTGGTTGAACCGATCGGTGTAATCCTTCAAAAACTCTCCCCTTCGCTATCTGACAGTGAGTAGCTGGGTGTCAGGTTGCGACCGGTCAAGCATGCCTATGAACTGGCTAATGAACTATTTGCTGAGCTCCTTAAAGTCTTTGACCGATTGCGGCTTCAGGGAGTGAAACCATTGAGCGGCCGAGCTTTTCAGAGTGCTGGGGAAGACTAGGCAATACAGTTCGTTGGCGTTGGTGGCCAGAGCCATCTGAGCCTTATAGGTCCGAACATGGTCAACTGGGCTTTCCAAGCTATTATAAGAACCTAAATGAGGTTGTTTAAATTTACGCGGGAGGGCAAACCTTATGATTAGGCTGGAGAACGGTGACTCTTTCTCGGTATTGATATGAGTAGCATCCTGGCCCAGGTCTTTGGCTATGCCGTTGATCTGTTTCTCCAAATTCATGATACGTGCCACCACGCTTTCCCGACCGGTATCCGGGAAGTAGGTCGGGGCAGTAAAAGAGGCTTCCTTCTCATGGCGGTGTGTTGTCCTCTAGGATCAGGCTCGGCTATGTCTCCGACTGATCATGTGCCTAAGGTCACCTCGGCTCTTGACCGAGTGACCCTGGACCGATTCCCAGGCCATATGCTCCTGCCTTTCCTCTTGGGCAACGCACCTACCGTTGATGTTTGTGGCGTCCTCAACGCGGGACGGGTTGGCTTGGGTACGTTTTCTGGTCAAGATCGATTCCCGACCGTACAAAACAGTCACGGTCTGTTTCCCAATTTTGACCACACTAATAGGATTTAGGGTGGACAACGTCTTGGAGGATTCAATGATGAAAAGTACCCCGTGGAAGGTACTGGATTCCATACAATCGAAAGGTTGAACTGGTGTTGGGGTTCATCCTTCTTGAACTTTTCTTCTATGATGGCATCCTCTATTCTGGTCCCCATTTCAAGCAGCTCTTTGCTAATGCTCCGTGCCATTTTATCAAATCGACTAACCCTTAAACTCAACTGCTCAACCGTGGTTTGTAGCTTGTTCACTTTCTCTTCCAGAGCTTTGTAGGCCATTGGTGAATCGATGATGGTCTGTGCTAGCCCGTGATCATGATAATGAATTTGGGGAGGTACAACAGTGTCCTTACCCGGGGCTACGGTTTTCTACAAATAGAAGTAAAAGTCCAAATTAGCAGAGGCGCGAAACACTTCTTATGGACTCCTATCAGGAAGAGATGATCAGAGTTTTGAAGGATTTAACGATGCAAACCGAGGACGGTTACAGTAAGTATACGACTTCTGTACAACGATTGAGATGGGTGGGGATGATGATACGCATGCATTTGATGTATAGAGACTAACACATGTGAGACTGACAAGACGTGCGTGCAAGCGAACTGACATGAATTGTGTATGCACATGAGACAAGCATGCGGATGCAGGCCCTAATCTATATGATGCCCCTACTTCTAACATATAGCAGTTAAGTAAGTAAGGTCCTAACCATACAGAGTGTGCTAACCTTACTTTCCAGGATGATCACCAAGGGACAACAGGGATTTCTGGGATATTACGAGAATTTTGGATAGAGTTTCTGGGAGAAATAGAGATTTTTGGTTGATTTGGACTGAGCTTCTAGGAGAAACTGGTATTTTGGGTATTTCTGAGAAATATGGATAGTATATCTGGGCGTTTCTGGGTGATTTGGGCAGAGTTTCTGGGAGAAACAAGTACCTTGGGTATTTCTGGGAAATTTAGATTTATGGGAAGCTTGGGTAGAGTTTTAGGAGAAACATGGATTTTCTGGGATTTTGGGTGTAACAAAGATACCTGGGGAGTTCGAATAGGATTTCTGGGAGAAACAAGAAGATTTGGGTAATTCGGACAGGGTATCTGGGGGACACAAGTATATCGGGGTTTCTGGAAGAAACTGAGATTTCTGGGTCATTTGGGGGAAAATAGGGATTTCTAGGAAATCTGGGTGATTCGGACAGAGTTTATAGGAAAAACAGGGATATCCTGATGAGTTGGGCAGAGTTTCTGGAAGAAATAGGGATATATGACGGGAACAAGTGATGATGGTGATCATACTGTCTAGCGAGTTTTCATACTCCTATGTCTTAGGACCAACAAACAAGGTTTGCGGTGTATATCTTTGTGAGCATGGAGTAGACATCCTTGTCATGGTGCCTAGGCAGGTCAACTCAATGTGATCACATGTGAGTGATTGCCTTGGGTTTCATAAGAAAGGGGTTCTGTTCTATGCCACATAAGCGTCTACACCGCTCAGGTAATCCCATTAGGGCATACATCAGTTATATCACATTGTCCTACCTGAAAAGATAAATGAATAGTCCTATGAAAGGTTCTACAGGAATCTATATGCAAAGGCTGGGTTTAGTCAAAGAGGGTCCGTTGACGAGAGTTCCAATATACCGTCAGGGAGACAGTACGGAGGTTTTTACTCTTTTTGATATACCTTGGAAGGTACAGTATCAACGGTGACTTGTGCCCTGGCACAGCAAGACCTGAACAATGTCAGCGCCGCGTTTCAGACACAGTCGGAGGGGGGAAATGCAAGAGTGCAATGCGGTGAACCAAACACAGTAAAAAGATGATGCTTCTTATGAGTCAAACCTCTGTATTATTTTGTTTTAAAATAAAAATCCCCAGCAGAGTCGCCAGATTGTAGACACGCGGAAATCCACCTCTATCCACTTGCTTGTTTTGTTTTTGTTGGAAATTTGATTTGGATCAAAGGAAAGAAAATGGTCTGTTGAAAACAGATACAGAGTCGCCACTTGGTCTTTAAGGAACCAAGAAACCTAATTTGACTCACCCAAATGGATAAAGGGCACCGGCCCTTCATATCCAAAGAACTTGGTTCAAGGTTTTGGTACGAGAGAGGAAGGAGCCTTTGTCGCGACTAAAACACCCTCAACTCGCCCTGTCTCTCGACGGGCCTCAATTAGCATCCAAATAATCATCTTTTACTATGTTTGGTTCGACAATTAATACTATGATAGGTATATTACATCACATAAGAATCTTGAAATGAAAGATCAAAAGATAAGATATCATTCATAAGATCTAAGCCAAATATCACACAATGCAAAATGAAAGATCACACAAACAAACCTAGGAAAAATCGTCTAATCATATATCAAATAGTCAAGACTTCCTAATCTAAAGGGGGACATGAATTGTTATTTAAATAAATAATCAAAGAAATCAAAATATGCTTAGCAATCTATTATAATGCGTGTTAATCTTTGAGAAAAGAAGACTTCTCAATCCCCGAGACGGATGAAAAAGGAGGATTAGATCGAGGGGAAGCATGAACGTGTGATCATGATCATTCCTTATAATCTTCTTAGATTAGGACTCACAAAAGTCCCGAATCTTTGCATGGATGCAATGTATGTATCTAGAATGTGCCAAGGTTGTAGTGTGCTTGGTGTTCATGAATTCCTAGAATGACTTAGAAGTCTAGAATGTGTATGAATGAATGAATGAATGAATGAATGAAATCATCATGAGATATGTACAAATGTAGTATGAACTATTTCCTAAGACATGAGCCAATTTGGAATGCATGTAAGCATCAAATCAAAGAATGAAAGTTAAAATGTGCTTGCTGTGAATAGTGGACAGAATAGTAACATGATATTTTAGAAATTGAAAAGAGGGGTTAGGAATGTTTTTAATGCATGAATGTTTATGGAGATCTTCCTTATTGTGTCTAGAACACAACCCAAAAATCCAATCTTTAATAACTATCACAGATTGAGAGAAATCATATAACCCATGGAGGTTACTCAAAAACAGAGTTCGTACTGTTGACTGAAATGTTAGAAAATCTTAG
Source organism: Hydrangea macrophylla (assembly GCA_033977485.1). Lineage (NCBI taxonomy): Eukaryota > Viridiplantae > Streptophyta > Magnoliopsida > Cornales > Hydrangeaceae > Hydrangea > Hydrangea macrophylla. The sequence continues at coordinate 55,337,109 of CM066988.1, read as the reverse complement.
AAAATGAAAACAAAAGATCTAGAGGTCCATATTATACAGCAAGTTCCCTAAGACACTGAAGTTCAAAGGAAAAATAAGTTAGGACCACCCATTTTGGAAAGGTTTTCTGTAAAACAAGTTGAAATTAGACCAAGCTGCTGTGACAGCAAAAATAGAATATCTGGAGAGAATGTTTGGGTCCAAATGGACCATTTTCAAGTATTTCCAAGTCAAACCAAATATCATGGGTGTTCTTTAATGAGTTAGGAAGATTTTTCAAGTGGTCTTGCATCCATACATTGAGTATTGAGTTCTAGAGAAATCTTTGAACTCAGATCACTCACTGTTTTGACTCACTGTTTTGAAGATTTTGGGAAAAACTAGAGTTTTCTTTCTTGAGATCAAAATGAGGGGTTTTAAGAGGGGTTTTGAAATAGAGGTTTTGTAAGTATATTTTCAGAACTTGGATAAATATTCTAACCACTTGGAATATCAATTCCTAACTCATTTCAAGAACTTCCCAAGTATTTGCAAAACATAGTTTTATTTGGAAACCAAACTCAAGAATCTATGGGAGTATGATACATGAGATGATAGATGATACATGATATGATGTAGCGTGCTAAAAGTGGTAAAGAACATATTCATGGGATATGGGTTCATCTAGATACAAGAGAGTGTTGCATTAAAGTGTGAAAGTCAAAAAGTGATATGCTGTGAATAGTGGACAGACTGTATGCATTACTTTATAACATCATAATGGGAGGTCAAACATGCCTAGAAAAATGTGGAAAAACTCAGAGATCATCCTTATTGTGTCAAGAAAATAACTCAAAAAGCCAAACCACAATAGCTATCACAGATTAAAAGAAATAAATCAGAATGTACACATGACTCAGAAACAAAAGTTGCACTGTTGACTGATTTTGTATGATTTTTCATAAATCAAAAAAATGGTTTATGATGACCCATTATATACCAAAAGTTTCCTAATACACCCAAGTTTCATAAAACAAATAGAAAAGATATATGTACAGTGACAAAAACATCCAGAATAAATGCAAGAAGTCGGGTGAACATTCTGTGAGAAAAGAGGCAGATTATGAATATGAACTTTTCACATCCAAAAATAATACTTTCACATCTCTATAATTGATGGGAAAAATTGGAGACAACCTATGATGTCTTAGGAACATTTTCTAAGTGGTTTCATCATCATAACTCAAGTATTTAATCCAAAACAAATCTTTGAATCTGAACAGCTCACTGTTTTGGATCATTCTTGAAGAAAATGGATTTGAGTTTTGGAATAGAGTTTGAGTTCTTGATTAAGGGTTTTGAAATAGATGTTCAAAGCATGAACTTAAACACTTGAGATGACTATGTGACCACTTAGAATCTCATCCAACCTTGAATCATCAAAGAACTCCCAATATTACTTGCACAAACATAGTTTTGTTTGAGAATATAACTTCAAGAATACATATGAATGTATTGAAGGTAGAATCATCATCCATTAAACATGTCTTTAAGGTCAAGAGCTACTATCCATAAGGATTCACTCTCCTCAAACAACATGTCATCTAGATGATGATGAACAACTAAATAATCAAATAAAAGTAAAAAAGAAATGAGGTTAAGAGAGAGATGAACATCAAAGTAAACAAGCATTCAAATAGCAATCAATAGTTGATAATCATTGAGATATTGGACTTGTAGCTTGGTGTTTCACTCATATATGGTGACATTTAGACATGGAAGTAGCTTCCTATCTCATGGATGCTCAAGAACGGTGGTTGAAAGAAATGTTTGGATGATTGAAGTTTTGATAGCAAACTCAAGTAAAAAGAAAACTCACTTTGATGGATGAAAATAGAAGAAGAAGACTACTTCTTCTCTTTCTCTCTCTATATTTCTCTAGAATTTCTTCCTAAGCTCTCTCTAAGCTTCCATATCTCCCCTCTAAATGGAAGTAAATGGCTTCTTTTATAGGCAAAGGAGGGGTGGTAAATGGAGTTTTAAAAAGTTTAAAATGGTCTCCCATTGGTCCAAAATAAGCTGGGAACCAAAACTACGTCGTTTTGATTTCTAATATATCAAATTGGACCCTCAAAATAAATTACAAATGTGGACTGTTCTGGGGGAGAGTGCCGCGGCGGCACTGGGTCTGTGCTACGGAGGCAGTGGGCCAGTGCCGCGGCGGCACTACTCCTCCTTCATCCAGATAATTGTTTTTAGGCCCCCAGAGGTTCTGGTATTCGCGAAAAGGCCCTATTTTGTCCAAAATTCACAGAAAATGCATATGAACTCCAAATTGAGGTTGTGATATACTGTTGGAAAGGTAATGGAGTCTATTTTATATAAAAAAATAATTCGGGGATAGGTCACTTTGAAAAGTTTTGCGGTATTTGCGATAAAAGCCGATTTGATAGCCTTCTTTGCCTTCAGAAATTCAAAATAAACTCGTTTTAAATCCAAAAATTATGTGCGATATATTGATGGAAAGCTATTGACCTCTAGTATCCATGAAAAATATTTGAAAATTGTTATGGCGCTCCTGTTCTAAAGTCAAATTTTGGTCAAACTGGTCAAACCTTGGATTCCCAGGAAGTTCTGGAAACCTCTGGGAGCTCCCAGGAGCCGACGTTTTCGCTCGATTTTCTTTTAAAACTCATTTTAATACTTTCCACGTGATCTAGAATGATTCCGGCGAATTTGGACATTTTCAGTCAAACTTGGTCAAACCGGTCAACGGGGACTTTCCGGGAACTTCCGGGACTTCCGGGGGTCTCTGGGAGCTGACGATTTCATCTGATTTTGCTTAAAAACTCATTTTCTTACTTTTCTTATGACATAGCATGTTTCCAGAACTTTTGGTCCAAATCTGGGAGTTTTCGGGCTTTCAGGGGCATTTTGGTCATTCTGAGCATTTTGAGAAATAGAACTAACTTCCAAGAGTCCTTTTGAGTCTTTTCGATCATTGTGAACCACCAAACTATGGGTCTCCCAATTCTGATAGCCGACAAAATGGGGTGTCTACAGTTTGCCCCTCTTTGGCATGAACTTGCGAGGCAACGTATGTCGCAAGCGAGTGCCAAAGCTTTTGAAGAGACGGGACTTTTTGGAGGCTATAGATTTAGGATAAAAAAAAGCGTTGCAAAAGATGCAATGATGCTGAGGCTAGTGTTGGTCGTGCTCTGCGTGAGCTGCCTACGTATCCCAAGGAGAATCAGACCAGGACGTAGTTCAGGGCACAGAGGAATAAATCACATATGCATCTACACAACAATCAGGCGGATGCTATGCTATATGAGTGATATGCCATGCATGGAGGTGATATGAGTTGTGTCATGAGTTCTATCATGTCTAATGTTATGACCCTAGTATGAGCAGGTGCTGTGGGGGTGTGTGCCGTTTCGAGTGGACTTGTGTTGTACTAGTGCTTCTGACTACGATGTAGTGGCCGACCACGGTCTGAAAAGACTCTGGGTTTCGGGGAAAACTTCTCAAATTACGAGAAGTGTGCTTTACAAGCAAATGGGATCAGATGTGGGGTCTTTGAGGATGACAACTAAGGATAACCCATAGGTGAGGGAGTTCATGATAACCGACAGTTTTATAATAACCAAAGTGAGGAGGCTCATAATAAGTGGGGTAGCTCACGATAATTGACAAGTGAGATAACCGGAGTGAAGAAGCTCACGATAAGTGAGGAAACTCATAATGACTGACAGGTAAGAAAGCTCATGATAATCAGTGGACACGAATCCTTGAATTGTGAATAGATAGTGCTTGCCCTAGGAATCGGGGTGATTTGACTGCAGGTGATGTTTTCAATTGTTGGCCGATCCTTATGAAGACTAGTTCGGAGAATCAGTTCAAACTTCTGTTATCTTCTACTAGGGATGGTAGGGGACTCTCTGAGAATCTCTCTTCAATTCCTGACCTAGAACCAGGATCCATCTCTGAATCTCTCGCGGTTGGTCAGATTTTGTAATGCTCAATCCAAAAGTGCCGGTTAGGGCCTTCGGGAGCTGATGGACTCTCGTAGAATCTCTCTTTAATTCTTGACTTAGAACCAGGATTCATCTCTGAATCTCTCGTGGTTGGTCAGATTCTGTAATGCTCAATCCAAAAGAGCCGGTTAGGGCCTTCGGGAGCTGATGGACTCTCTAAGAATCTCTCTTCAATTCTTGACCTAGAACCAGGATTCATCTCTCGTGGTTGGTCAGATTCTGTAATGCTCAATCCAAAAGAGCCGGTTTAGGGCCTTCGGGAGCTGATGGACTCTCTGAGAATCTCTATTCAATTCTTGACATAGAACCAGGATTCATCTCTGAATCTCTCGTGGTTGGTCAGATTCTGTAATGCTTAATCCAAAAGAGCCGGTTAGGGCCTTCGGGAGCTGATGGACTCTCTGAGAATCTCTCTTCAATTCTTGACCTAGAACCAGGATCCATCTCTGAATCTCTCGTGGTTGGTCATATTCTGTAATGCTCAATCCAAAAGAGCCGGTTAGGCAAACCTTGGTCAAACCGGTCAACGGGGACTTTCCGAGAACTTCTGGGACTTCCGGGGGTCTCTGGTTGCTGACGATTTCATCTGCTTTTGCTTGAAAACTCATTTTCTTACTTTTCTTATGATATAGCATGTTTCCAGAACTTTTGGTCCAAATCTGGGAGTTTTCGGGCTTTAGGGGCATTTTGGTCATTCTGAGCATTTTGAGAAATAGAACTAACTTCCAGGAGTCCTTTTGAGTCTTTTCAATCATTGTGAACCACCAAGCTATGGGTCTCCTAAATCTGATAGCCGACAAAATGGGGTGTCTACAGTCCCATAAGTGGGGTGGTGGGTCCCACCTAAGCTGCAACCTCACATGTGCCCCCTCCATCGAGCTTTTTGAGTTCCAGACCCTTACAGAGGCTTCCCACTACGAGGAAATTGCCCAGAAACTGCGTTTAGGCACTGAAATGGTCATTTTAACCCTTTTCTGATCTCTACAATACCTCTTCTAACCCTGAAACTTAAGAATAAAGTTTTCAAAACTCTATATATAGATGCCTTGTATCTTATATAAGATCATCTTGGAATATCCATAAGCCCACCTTAAATATACTTGAAGATAAAATAACATACACTTTGAATTCAAGAGATTTCTAGAGAGAGAATAGTGAATCATGAATTGATTTCTTCTAAAATGAATCCTAAGATAACCAGAGAAGATAATTGAAGAAGAGTTTTAACATCAATTGCCTCCCTTAACTTCCACCATGGATGAGTGCTTGAAGAACTTGAAGAACACTTGAAGAAGAAGATCCTTCAAATCAACTTTGAATACATAATTGAGAATCCTCCAAGAGGTAAACATCACAATTCATCTCTAATTCGTACTTTTATATATAGATCGATACGACTTGGATCTAGTCTAGTTTTGTTTTATTTGTTAGAATAATCATCTTCCTCCTCTCTTGTTCTTCACACACTCACATAGCTAGATCCAAGCCTTCCTTGATTTTGTTGATAATTCATAATTAGAGATTGATTTTCACTTTGATTTTCAATTTTGATTTCATTATTCTATTTTAGTTTAGATCCATGCATACATGATTATATATATATATATATGCATCTACTTTGAATTCTATGATAGTTTGGAAGTATGATCTATGAGAATGATGATTCCTATGTTCATACCTTTCTCTTGATTATTCCTATTACCTAGAATTCCTATTGAATTTCATCTCCAATAGGATATTTGTAAGTCCCTTTGATTCACGATCTAAAGTTCTTCATAGAACTTGAGGGCTAAATTGATTGGGAATCATGATAATTAAGTTGATCTATGAGTTTGATCTCTCTAATAAACGTAAACCAACACCTAAGATGTTTTCCTCACACTTTAAAATGAATTAGTTAAAATTCAGCAAAATAGATTGGTTTTGTCCATAGGATTTGGTCCATCAAAACCCATAGTTTCATGGATTTCAAATTTTCTGGGTAAACTTTGATGAATTAGTTTTCATTCGATTCATTTTTTAGAATCATTCGATTCATTTTTTAGAATCATTAGGATCTATAGGCTATTTTTAGAAATTGTTAAGAAATCGGTCGACATATTTGAACATAGTCTCTTTGTGCTTGAATTTCAGAAAATCTACAATAGTTATCGATGATCTACTTTATGGGGATTATTCCTAACTCATGTATCTATATGCCTATGTAAAATCGTGAGCATACGATTGAGTTAAGGTCGTTTTCTAAGCGTTTGAAGTTGATACTACTATTATGGAATTTTCTAAGTTTAACTACAATCATGATCATGTATACAAAATAGTCCTACCTTGATCACTCAACAACTATTGATGAATAAAACTTGGTTTAGAAATCATCTAGGATAAATGGATGACAGATTGAAAGCTTAGATCAACTTGATTAACATGATTCATGAACTTCTATTGTGTCTTACATTCCTTAGTCAAATGATACCAAATTTTCAGAATAACAGAGTCTGGTTAAAATAATTTTTCAATGACCTTATGTTCATCAAATGTCCATGGGATTATTTTTGTCATAAACAACAATGAAATAGCTTTAGCTTCATATGATTCATGATTGCATTACACGTTTCCTTTGTTTTGCTTTTTGCGACTCTGCTTGAGTCAACCCAATGTAAGTCTTCTTGTTCCCTTTTCGCATATCATGACACATTTCCTTTATTTGCATCGGTCTCGAGCGGGGCTAGCCACTATGAGTATACCTCTCTCTTGTATTGCATGTGCATCCGATTTCTATTTGATTTAATCTCTTGAAATGATTTTCATTAGATGTTCTTTTTGCCATGTATATATTATCTAGTATGTTTGAGGAAATAACACCTATTATGAATTAAGAACAAGGAAATTTGAATCAAGGCCTACCGTTTGGTAGGACGAGGAGGGGGTGCTTTAGTCCTACTCGGGCTCCTTCCCCTCTCGTACCAAGACCCCCGAACCTTGTTTCTGGTAATGAAGGGCGAGTAACCTTATTCAATTTTGGACGAGTCAAATTTGGTTTCCTAATTCCCGATAAAAATTAGGTGCTGACTCTTTATCTCTATTATCGCGTGAGGAGTTCTAGTTCCTGAAGTGTGCTCCTTAGATCTGTCCCGGGACACTGTCACGAAAACAACAGAACTCTTTCCCCCGTCCCTGCGCGCGCGTGGTCCACAATCGGCAACAATTGTGGGGGTTTCCTAATTGGATTAGGAAATAATTTTTACTTTCCATTAGTCTTCTAGCTGAGATAGGAAACTGGCTGGAACGTTTTGGATCATGCCTCGGGGCCCAGGTGAGCTGTCCCTGTGACGGCCCGTGCCTGCGTGGTCTTTTCAACCTGTTGGTCGGGCCTCATGTATATACCGCTCGGGTAGTCCAGACCACTCGAGATGGCCATTATCCAAGCAGCAGTTTATGACCTGATCGGAATAAGGACCGGTCACTGTGCGGAACCGCTCGGTCGTAGAAGAGGGCCAATTTTGGGCGTATCATTTTCTATAAAAGGCAAATAACATATAAAAATACATACATGTTTGGCACTAAAAAATAACATCAAATATAAGCAAGAATTAAAGTTGGAAAATTGTTTTCAGGACTATTGACACATCCAAGAAATATCCTAGAATCATTGGTCGTTCCTTCCCAACCGGACATTATAAATGTAAAGCGCATATCTAGACATCAAGTCTAGAGACATAAAGACCCATAACATAAAGAAACATCAAATTCAGAACATAAAAATTCATAACATCAAGAAATACATAGAAAGCAAAGTCTAGAAACAAACATCGTAACTAAAGTAGTCTAACAAACAAACAAACATCATAACTATAGTAGTTTAGCAAAGTCCATCAAATCACAAAGTAAGGATCCATTCCTTCCTCCTTTGTGCAGGTACGCCCAAGAATATCCACCTCTAAAGAAGATCATCATGTAACTTACTCAGCATTTTTGAGTAAGTTAATCCATGAATGTCCTTCATTGCATTCAAAACATCCAAACACTCTTACACTAGATCAGAGGAATGGCCAGAAGTTGCACCACTACCAGATGTCATATCAGACGGGGAATCAACATGTGGTTGAGAACTCGAAAATTCCTTTCCAAAATGTCTGTCCTCCTTTTTGAGTCATCCACAAATGCAGCCATGGCGCGTACAATGGTAGTATTCACATTATCTCTACTACGACAAGCACGCTTGGAAGTAGTAGATCGACTTCGGGTCTCTATTGATTTAGAAGTGGCATGGTCATCATTTCTAATGTTATCGATGGGTTCTTCTTCATTTTCATAATCGAAAGGTAATTTCGATGAAGTATATGTATTTTCTCCCGATGCCGTGGTGTCGCTGTAAATGATACATAACTGTGGAAAGTAGGGACACCATTTCTTTTTGAAAGTCCTAGCATGCTTGATTACCTATGATAAAATTATGTCAACATCACATAAAAGGTCATTGTTATTATAGTTATATTTATTGTAAAATAAATATCAAAGTGTTTTTTTTCGCTTTTGTACCTTAATCTTGTCTTCCCATGCTTTAGGAGAAATCACACCATTCTTACGAACTGGATCCCAACCTGCTCCAGTCGAACCCATCAGCTTTTGGAAGTCCCTATATACAGCCCTAAGTTGGTTGAATTTGTTCTTCAACTGATCATGAGCATACTCAAATCCTGTCTCCTTCTTCATTTGTTCTTTGAGATAGGCCCGCGATTTTTTTGTGAATGTGGAAGTAGGCCTATTGTTTTTTTTAACCTCCCCTTCCATAAGGCCAATAAAGATGGCAAAATTCTTCTCTGGCCACGGTGCCCCATTTTTTCCATCACCCTCAATCTCAATAACTTCATCGTCATTAACGTTTGACATCTGCTTTTATAAATATTAGGAGTAGTTCACACGTATTATACAACAATGAAAGTACTAGCAAGAAATGAATGGCAAGACAATGAAAAAACCAAGCTTACCAGTATATTTCTCTCAAACACTTGGGATCAGTAATAAAAAGGACATAAAAGGTTCCGAGCCTTACCAAGCAGCTCATAAGAACCATGTTGTTTTGACTATGACTTTTCTCTAAATTCATCAAAATATAAATTCATTACACCTAACAAACAGCAATTGGATATACAGATCTTGCTAAGATATATATATATATATTAGACATGTATATACAGAGAGAGATATAACCTTGCCGAGAATGACTTGTCCTAAATCCTCCTTAAGAGTTCTTGCTCTTGTTGATTTGATAAAAGAGAAAAATAGAGAGAAAATTATTACCCAAAATTAATACCCAGAATGAAAATTAATAGCAAGATGAAAACAGAGATAAAATGTGATTCAAAAAATAAATACCCAGATGAAAACAGAGAGAAAACGTGATTAGAAGAAGAAGAGATCGCAGAAGAAGAAGAACAGATCGCAATCGAAGAAGAAGAAGAAGAAGATCAGATCGAAGAAGGAGAAGATCAGATCATAATCGAAGATCGAAGAAGAAGGAGAAGATCAGATTGAAGAAGATCGAAGAAGATTGTAGATGTGCATTTTTAGGATGAGATTAAGTTCGTACTGAGTAGAGATTTTGTGCGAGATTAGAAAAAGATTGTCAAGGAGAAGTGGACAAGGTGTAAGGAAGAGCAAGCTAGAGAGGATGGAATGGGGCAAGTGTTCTACAAAGAACCAAAGTGCAAATGGAGCCCAAACCCTAGAGAGAGAATGTCTAGAGAGAAAAGCTCTGCACACAAATTCTACAGAACAACTGGAGAAAAAAATGTCTTCCCATAGTCATGGGATACTATGCCTATTTATAGGCTTAGGGCCACGTGGAAAGAACGGTAGAAATCCGTACTTGAAAATCCATGTGTTGACACAATTGATAATCCGCGTGCCAAAACCTAAGATGGCAAAAAGGAATATGCCTCCATGACGAATCACAAGATCTCTAGTAAACCAGCCTATTTCTGGCCTGACCAAGGAGTTTGCCTCGTAGAAAATAACCTTTACGAGTAACCTTGGTGAACCTCTTCCTTAAGCCATCCAAGCCACGAAACCTGAGAATCCCAATGGCTTTGTCGCGCATCAAAGTTATAAATAACTTTTGTGCGGCAAAGTTAAACCCAAGACATAGATTTTTACCCCAAAGTCTATGTGCGCCATTTGAGAAGTGAGAAGCTTCTCTCCATGGGTGAGTAACCCATCCTTGTAATTTCCTTGGAGGAAATATCCATGGTGGAATGATTTCCACCAAGTCCGCGACACTTTCCATGAGTTTCCTAGCTTTATGAATCAAAGCTCCAATGATGACACGTGGCGCAATTTGATTGGCAAGGTAAAACTAAAACCTACAATTTACCCCCTGAACGAGCACACTAGCTTGTGATAGGGTTGTTCGCGCACCAATTTATCTTCCTGAAGAGCCAATCGCTGTGTTTTACTTTTCACTAACGTCTGTATTTACAGAAATGACAATGTCCTTTGAGTCATTTGCCAAGTATAAAAGGGAGGTAAAAATCTCATTTATTACTTTCACCAACCTTCACTCCTTTCCAAGAATCCAAGCTCTTGTTCTCCATCTCAAGAACAACCAAGAACACTCATGAATATTGAAAAATTCCTTGAGCAGATTGCACAAATTTGTGCACCTGTCTTGTTTTACGTTCGTGAACTTATTTCACGGATCTTCAACTTTGCATGAGATAGTCGTGGTTATCATTGATTGTGCGCGACGAAGTATCAAAATTCCATAACTTCTGGGCAACACTTGGTGAGTTATATATGTATATATTTATACATATTTCCAATTAAGCTTTTGTCCACATATGTGCGCCATACTTCGAAGACCCAAATAGCCGCACAAAATTTTCTTGAGAACACAAAACTCGTGCGCCTAAATTTTTTTATTTTTTTTTTGTGCGCACCATACTTGAAACACTTTGAAGCTCTAAAGAGCCACACAAAATTTTCTTGAAAACACAAGTTTCTCTACATCATGTTTAAACATGTGTGCTTCATACTTGTTAAAATAAATGTATACACCCTATACTTGAAATGCCCCAATAGATGTGCACCACACTTGAGAGACCCAATTTTGTGCACCTAACTCGGCTTGTGGCTATGAAATCATAGCAAACTTGTGGCTTCCTTCAAGTTTGTCGCACTAAACATAGCAAAAACAAATTGTGCGCCGAACTTGGTTACAAACTTCAACATAGCCGCACAAAACCAAAGAGCATAAGAGCCTTCCAAAACCTAGGAGTCGCAGCCTTTTGTGGGTTAACAGCCCCTTTCTCAGCCTTGACAGTCCCAGGCGGATCCTTTGACTTTTACTATTAGTGCTGTATTTTTTTATAATAATGGCACAACAATAAACCATACTTAGGATAGACTTTTTCTAATCTTCCAACAAGCTAAACCTTGGGGCCCTGTAGACACCCCAATTTTGACCGACCGTCGAATTTAGGAGAGCGTCACCTCCACGTCCGATGATGATAAGGACCGAAAAGATTCGAAGTATTCCAAGCTCTTCAGAAAATTCTCCAAACGCGATAAAATTTCACAGAAAGAAGAAAATACCAGGTATTGAGGAGAATTCAGGTGTAAAACACCATTTTCGGAAAAGATCTTCAAAAATAAATTGCTTTGGGGAAAAGAAAGACCTAAAAAGGGAAGCTCAACAAAAAATGGCACACGGCAGATTTCCGCGGCATTCAGTGAACGCCGAGCGGCACTCACTAAGTGCCGAACGGCATTCAGTGAGTGCCGGCCCGGCACTTACTGAGTGCCGCCAACATCTTCTGACTGCCATTCACTTTTAAAGTCCATATTTTGCAGTGCAATACGTATGTGTATGCGGATAAGAACAAAAAACTGATAAAGTAAGACTGACAAAAATGCAGCAATCCATTAATTGCCGCGGCATTGGATGAGAGCCGCTCGGCAGTCACGCAATACCGGAATGGCAGTCATGGACTGCCGCGGCGGCTTTCACGGACTGTCGCGACAGTTTCTTGACTGCCGCCCTGGGCAGCAATCTGTCTAATTTCAGGAAGTACATATTGTACCACCAAATGAGATGTTTACACATGTCTTTTACTCCGAATTCACTGAAAATACCTGGGTTATTTTGTCTATAAAAGGAGAGGATCTTCCAAGGAAAAGAGGGGGGGAACACATACAAAAAAACACTATCATTACACCAACATTTTTGGAGAGAAAAGAGAGAGTTTGGAGAGTTTGAAGAAGAGTTTGGAAGATCTTCAAAGGAGAGAAACTTTGAGGATAGTTTGGAGGTGACCCTCTAATCTTAGTTGTGTTTTCTTTCTTTTGAGCTTCTAATTTCCAAGTCATTTAGTTTTTTTTCTTGACTAAGTTTTAGAGCTTGTTAAGTAAACTTGGAAGCCCTTGTTTCTAATTCTTTGATCCTTCTTCTATTTCTTTGTTTATGTTTTTCTTTTGAGATTCTTGGAGATCTTCAATATCTCTCTTGAAATCTCTTGAGTATGATCCTTTGAATCCCATGTGAGCTCATGCTTCACATGAGAGTCAAAATTTGGTCATCACTTCATTTTATAAGTAAATAAATGGATCCAAGTCCATACTCATGACTTGGATCCTCTAAAGTTGATGTTTCATGGAATCCTCTCTATATTCTTTTGAGACTCATGAGTATTAGTCATGTCTTCATCTCCAATGACCATCAAATGGTAGGAGAAAGTGGTTTGGAGCCTAAGCCCATTTCCATGGTTTAGATCCATCATATTGAGATTCTATGAGGTCCATTCATACTTCATTTGAAATCTACAAATGTGAAGGTCCTTAACCTCCAATGACCATCAAATGGTGGGAAAAGTGGTTTAGTTTAAGTCCAACTTCATGACTCAATAGTTGGGGTTAACAAATAAAAGTTGAACTTGACAAATGAAAACAGTGAGTTCACAAACTATTTTTGATCAAAGATTTTTAGTTCAAAATCTAACCGTTGGATTCGAATGAAACCAATGGGAAAGTGTCAATAACACAATGTTCTACCACTAAAATTTTTGTTTTAAGATAGTTTCATGTTTAAAATGGTTTGATCATGAGTTTTGTGAAGCAACAACAATCTGCCCAGGATTTCAGCACAGCAACACTCTTTTGAAATAAATAAATCGGGATTTTAATAGATTGTTTGTGACCCAAAATAATTGTTTCTAAGCAGATTAATGTGTTAGGAAGTCACCCTAAAAAGAACAAGGCATTTCTGATCTTTTTGCTATTTTTAAAAAATCGTGCAAAAATTCTGGATGGAAGGTTGTAGAATGCTGAGTGATGCCTAGTGTTTTCCACATTCCCGGAGATCTAACCGTTCAAACCTTGATTTTCTTTCTGGGTTAGAAACTAGACTCACAGAGGCATAACATATCCAAAAATCATTAAGACCCAACCGTTGGAAGTATTTTATTTCTATTTTTTAAGATCTGGTCTGCTCTCTGCAATTCATAAAAATTGCTACTGTTTTTATCTAATCTTATTCATGTCAACTCAAATGGACTCCTAATGCCTTAGGACCCAAATCATACTTTGAATAATGATAACTTAGCTTAAATCCAGAAGTTAAGTGACCCAAATTGGTGAATAAATCCATGTTTCATTCTTGTTTACATTCACTCATTCATGTACATCTAATGCCCATGATTAGAACTAGGTATTGAATAAAGTTGGATTTCATGCTTGTTAGATCTAAGCTAGGGAATTAGGATTGATTATTTGACATCATATTATTATGTGAAGCATGTGGACTAATCTTTGTTTTGTAGCGCATTTGAGGTACAATTTCTCATCTCCCTTCTAGTTTATTTCATTCCTTGACTTTATTGATTTTCAACCTCATGCGCGACACCTTAGAATTAGGAGCTTGCCTTATATGTATATATGATTAGAGACTCTTTCTTAGGATTTTCTTTTGTTTGTATGCATCGCACGTTTAAATATCGCTGCTGGATCCCGGGTAAGTTCTCTTGTTCCTTATTGCATATCATAATTGCTTGCTACTTGAAATATGTGGTTTATGAATGATATTTTGCCATTAGCAATTTTACACCCTTTGGACATGCTTTTGTGATATATATGTATATATGTATTAGTTGAGGGCATGCTTAGATTAATAAATTTGATTAAAAGGATGTTGAGTAGAGGCCTATCGTAAGATAGGATGAGAGAGGGTGTTTTAGTCCGACGGGCTCCTTCCTCTCTCATTCCATAATCCCCGGACCTAGTTAATCTCTGGTTTCTAAAAAGATCAGTTTGCTTTTAAAATGGTTTCTTAATTTTTTTCCTTCTAAAAATTAAGTGGCGACTCATTTGTTTTCGAAATTGATTTTGAGAAAGTATTTTAAAATAGAAAAGCTGTGGGTAAGAAAAATGCGATATCCACAATCTGGCGACTATGCTGGGGATCGAACCCAGAATCTCTGGTTTCGCATACCAGAATTTCTGATTTTGGGTTCACTTGAGGATTAGACTTGAAAAATGTCCCTTTAATCGAATTAATTAATCTTTGTGTGCCTGTTGCATTTCACTTGCATGTCCAGCCAGTCGATTGCACGGAACTATGACCTTGGAGGCTCGGGGCAACCCGGTCGGTCAAGTCATCATGGGACTGTGTGATCACCCTTGATCTCGTACTGTGATTTGGTATATGAAGCATCCTATCGGGTGTGTGTCAAGGGTCCCTTATTTGACCAAAACCCAGCCTTTGCATAATAGTTTCTGTAGAACCTTTCAATCTTAGGAAATAAATTCTTGATTAGGGTTATATGCTAGGAAGTTTTGTTTGCCCAGAAGGGATTATTTGAGATGATGACGATACTTACTTGATAAAAGATGTATAACCTTTTAATCACCTTTAGCAAATTCTCCTCATGTTCAGCGACATTTGGAGAACAAGCCGAACCTTGACTATAAGGTTATATTTCTTATATAATGTCTAGTTGAGCATCATTGACCTTGTATGTATCCAAATTCATGGAAAGTACGGTGATAATCCGGTCATGTGATCCCCCTACCCAAAGGTTTTTCTCAAGGTTTTCGATTACCTTTTCAAAAAATCTTTTCCTCTTTTTAATCAACATTTCCCAAATTACCCTTGTTAAGGCATATTTCACTTGATCACACTACAAGGAAAAAGGCCTTTTATGTCACTTAAAAAGTGACATAAATAGGTATTTATGTCACTTTTTTTTCTAGTGAAAAGTGACATAAATGGAGGCGACATAAATGTTTTAAAAGTGACATAAATACTTTATAAAAAGTGACATAAATGTTTCATAAAACCAACACATTTGTTAATAAAAAGTGACATAAATACTTAAAAGTGACATAAATACCATTTTATTTATGTCACTTTTAACACAAAGTGACATAAAAGTAGAAAGTGACATAAATACCAAACAAAATTATAACATCAAAAGTCTAAAAAGTGACATAAATACTTAAAAGTGACATAAATACTATTTTATTTATGTCACTTTTAACCTAAAGTGACATAAAAGTGGAAAAGTGACATAAATACCAAACAAAAATTAATACATCAAAGTCTTAAAAGTGACATAAATAGTTAAAAGTGACATAAATACCATTTTATTTATGTCACTTTTAACCTAAAGTGACATAAAAGTAGAAAAGTGACATAAATACCACCCTGTAAAAACAATATATACCACCCTGTACATATATACAATACAATGCATGCACCCTGTACAAAATTAAATCCAACTCAATATTTCAACTACTAAATTTCATAGATTTATCTCAATATTAACCAATTAATTGGGATAAACAAAAAAAATATACAATCGATCTGAGTCAAGTGCAAATCTAATAACATATACATAATACATATTCATCAAAAAGTACTAACAAACCTATAGCGATAGCTTTACTTTTAAGCCCTCCGGATACATAATGCCGAGCTAAGGTACTTAAAGTTTGAAGGTCAGGTTCAATTCCGTCGGCCTTCATGTTCTTCACCAAGTGCTCCATCCCTATAATGTCATTTGCCTCGCCTTTCGTGTTTATCAAGATCTTATAAGTAAAGAGCGATCGATTGATGTTTTCTTTTTCCATTAATACTAAGATATCGGAAATTCTCTTCTTGTCAAGCCTCTTGTAGAGAAGGATCATCAGATCACAAGAAAAGATAGTGATTGGAACACCGAGCTCCCTCATTCTGTTGAACACTTGCTCTGATTTCTTCATATAGATACGGTTGACACAGTTGGCTAAAAGGGTTCGGTAAACAACTTCACCTCTGAAAGATTTCGGAAGCTTCTCAATATACTTCTCAGCTTTCTGGATGCCCCCTACTTTGGCAATTAAATCAACCCGAGAAGCATAATCTCTTTCAGTGAACTCAAGCTGCTTATTTGCCTCCAGCCACTCCAGGAACTGTGGATCATTAAAATGTAGTAAGAAAAGAATGTCTAGAAATAATAACCACATCATTTTCACGTTTATTGTGAACATCACCGACATCAACGGTTGTGACCAATCAACAACCAAACGAAAGAAAACTAAAAACAAATTCTATGATGGAGGAGAAATATACAATCATCAATGAAATTCTAGCACAGAGATCGGGAGGAACTGATTGTAAAGATTTTTACCACATGAGCCAAAAATGAAGGCTACATGCTGATAAGATGATTACTATAGCAACCTGGAGAACCAACTACCTCATTATTGGACAAATTGTTCACTAACGATAAATAAGTAAATTGAAAGATCTAACTGATAGAACAAGCAAAATACAAAATCCAAAATCCAATAGAAAGAATTACAAAAAAAATAAAAATATATACATATATATATATAAAAAAAAACTCTCAAGAAATAAACATAAGTCTTAGTGAAACAAGTTATGATTCCCAAAGAGTTTGATACTTGGGGTTCTTGACGTTTCGGAAACAACTTAACAGATCTGAGAGGGATCAATGAGCCTAATATGGCCACTGATTATCAAAGCAACTAAGCCTTGTGCAGGATCCATATTCTAACTATGGACTGAACTCCTGGAAAACTAAATCCTTTTGCTTTGTTTGGTTTGCAGATTTAGTTCCCAAAGAAAAAGGGAAGGGAAAAAAAACCCCCTAGAATTTTCTCCTATCATCAAGGAATATTAAATATTCTAGAATATGAGTTAAAATTCGAGAAAAATGGAAAGGAGTTGGAAAGAAAAAAATAATTCTTTTTATTTTCCCATTTTTTCTCTTTTCCTTCTTGTTTTCCTCAATTCTTTCCTTGATAACCTAACAAGGAACAATGTGTTCCATTGAGTTTTATTATTTTCCTTCCCTAAGAAAATGAACCAAATGGAGCCTTATAGTACGAGCATGAACAACAAACCACGTATATATGTTCTATATCTGTTTCCTAACAAGCAAGGGCTTCTTGCCATGAAAGAATTCAGAATATCTTAGTGCAATATAAGTGAGAAGACATAACAGTACAGGGTATTTGTTCAAAACTGAAATTACTGTGTCATCTCCTTTTAACTTGTAGTATCATTATTCAGGAAAATACAGCTAAATACCATTATTAATTCAGAAGAAAGAAGTATAAGAGACATAGGGAACTGTGGAACGCCTATACAAACCATTAATAGAAGAAATAGATCATATTTTCTTACATGTTTTTTCATAAGAACACTGCTTCTGCATCTGAAAACGTTTCAGTCCTGAGTCCACGCATGCTTCTCTTATTATGCTATACACAATCTTTCTATAAGAACATATTAAAAAAAATGACAGGTCGGTTCCTATACTTTTATAGGGAGTGAAAACAATCTTGTCCAGCAAAACAGATGTCCACTAGGAAGCGACGTAATGAATGTCAATAACAAGAATCTTCCCAAATAATCAGATATGAGATTAGACCACATAAGCAACTTAGTTGAATTGAAACAACTCTCTCTGTTTGAATATGTTTTTTAAGCTAATGTATCTCAGTTATTAGGTTTTCAAAGCCATCACACGCATTTTATCTATGGAATTTCTGTCAATATCCAAGCAAAAAATTATATAAATTTACGCTTGTTGTTTTCCATAGTTTTCCTCAATAGATAATAGGGAAATTCGTTCGCTTTTACCATTGTGAGGTTAAAAGGATAAAATACTGGTTCAGTCAATCTTTGTTTGTGTCCCTGTGTAACGGGAAAAGGTTTATGCAAAAAGACAGAAGAAAAGAACGAAGAAAACAAATATAGCAGTATTCTTTTCTCCATCTGATTTCTGTTGGTCTACAAGATGCACCATCATATCAAAGCTTCCACAGACTTTCTAGACACTCGAGAATCAGAACCACATTAATTTCAAACCAATCAACTATTTAGGAAAACCCAAAACAGGAATTAGCTCAGTCCAAGTCCAATTTTTTTATCTGGTTCTTGCGAGAAACTATGGTAGGTTGGTTTGACAAAGGACCAATAAAAAAAAGAGGTATTGTAAGTGCAGTTTGCTTGACACAAAGAACCAGACACGGCTAGCAAGTATATACCTAAAAACTTTGTGGGATTGGCCCAACTATTTTCGAGATTCAAAAATCTGAAAATGCAACCCAAGTTGTGACCTCCATATGTAGATCAATACCTCAGAGAGTGAGAGAGATCAAAATTAACCGAAAAACTCCAAAAGGCGTGCGTTCATTTAGTAACTAACACCACGTGGATTGGAATAGCATATCACAATCAACACGTTCAAGTTTGGTACAATTAACTAACCAGTAGTTGCAGCAATCAATATTTATTTATTTATTGGATTCTAACTTTTCTTTCTCTCTTTTCCAATTTAATATAACGTATTTTTTTCCAAATCAAGCTTACACATTCTTGATAATCCATAAGTTGTTTTTACAGCTATCAACTAACAAATTATTGCAAACCACCATCTTTTATTGCATCAATACTAGGTGAGCCTCCCTTTTTACATCAACAATTCCATGATTTCTATATGAAGCTAGAAGGCTAATGATGAATCATAATTTAGACGATTATTTAGCAATCACATTTACTCGTACAAGATGGTTGTCATCATGTTTTGAGTGCCCATAAAAGAAGTAAACAAGGGTTAGAACACAAAGAAAGAAAAAGAGATTAAAGCAATAAAAGGGAAAGACGCGATAACAGAGTGCGGAATAAATTGTAAAAGGGTTTCGAAAAGGAAAAGAAATAGAAGATGTGTACTAATTCAAACTTCCAGTGGTTAAATGGAGCTAAACATGTTATTCCAAATGTTAGTTTTTTTATGAGATGCCTTGTCCTAGTTAAAGGTTGAAATAATCGGGCCTTCTCTACCTTATTCAATCTAATCAAAGACAAAAAAAACAAAAAATAAATGCAAACCTAATCAAAACGGATATACGCTACGATTTCTATGAAACTTTAAGAACCTACCTCCTCAAGTGAACAAGCATTCACTATTTCAGCTACTCATCACGAAATAGGGCTTCTTCCTTCTTCAAGCTCTCCAACGACTCAGCATTCCTACGCCCAGATAACTATAAAGAATCAAAAACAACGATACATATATATACACACACACATGTGTGTGTGTGTGTGTGTAGAGAGAGAGAGAGAGATGAACCTTGAAATTCCCAGTTGATAAACCCGATGTGCATCAATTAACTTTCCCTTTCCTTCCAGAAACAAAGCATATGACTCATAAAGCATAGATTTATATGTAATGGATTGGTATGTGCAAACCTGATAGTTTATTTAAACTAAGGTTGGCTTAGAGTAAAAAATGCACAAAAAAAGGATGTAGATATGTACTCTGTGAGGCTGTGAGGAGACAAAAGTCCCAAAACACACAACCTCTCCTGCAAATCACAACTCACTTTTGCGAGGAAACATCCAGCAAAGAGTGTGTTTTAGATGACTTTTCTACTCTACATGAGTAGGCTTGTTAAGTATGCAGAGTAGACACAAACTATGCCTTCAGCTGATTATTTGTTTCTGATACAATGACGAATCCAACTCTGGGTAGTCATAAAAGATTGACAGTGGACAAGTCATAGCTCGGTCTAAAGCTTGAGCTATCACCATACAGCTAATTCATGTGAACATGTTAAACAAAGAAATCATGTTGGCCCCTCAGAGAAGAAAGATAAATTTTCAAGACACTAAACCCCTCAAGTGTAGAAATGCATCATGCAAAAAGGATTAAACAAGATTTGCATAGAAACAGAGTGTAAATCCTAATTGACTTCTTAATAACATTGCACATGCTTCATTTAGTAAAGAAAAATGTCCTTCAGACTCACTTCCTCCAATGTAACTGCAAAAAAGGAGCACATTTGTAGTTAGCACACAGGCTCAAGCAAACAAAAATAAATGTTGAAAATATTTTTTTGTGTAGGTATCGATATGCATCTCTACCAATGTTAATTTGTAGTAGAGAAGAAATCCAAACTTCACAACTAGTACTGGCATCAAGAAAATGTCAGACTATAGGGTACTGATAAGCACCACCTTGTATCCATAAGAAGGGCAGACGGCCTTTGCTTTTGTTCTTTTACCTTGGACAATTTCTTTATTTGCTAAAACTCAAAGTTTCACTTCGACGGAGGTAAACATGATTAAAACCACACATCACTACATCAAGCTTGGATAAGCAAACATAAAATTTTCAACTTAGAGACCACACAATGGTTAACGTGCAGTTCACACACATGATGAGATCTCCAAAATTTAACAGAAGACATGTTTCTGATGAACCCAGAAAGGCAGGACCAGAAAAGACTTATGTACACTCATAAGAGAGAGAGAGAGAGAGAGAGAGAGAGAGAGAGAGAGAGAGAGAGATTTTTCAGTTTATCCTCAAGCATAAAGTACACGAACATCTCACTCGAGGCTAAAGAAACATGATGACTTGAACACTGTATGTGAAGTTTAAGCAACTATATATACCCGAAGACAAACATGAAGGCTTGAGGAGGTTTAAATTCCACTCGAATTAAAGTATGGTTTAGAGAGGGAAATATACAAGCTACTCCATATATTTATACTACATCACAGGAAAATAATATTTTGGAAGAGTCTTTGCAGATGAACCAAAAAGATACGATGATGACACAAAAGAGTCTGTCATAGACAAATACAATATAATGGTGATGCTTATAACCATTCCATCACATAAGCACATACACTTATGGTTTGTACACGTCCAGCTCATAACAAACCATATCACTTATTATTTTTCCTCATATAACTTCGCTGGTACAAGAATCATGGTTCAAAAGACATAAACTATACAATAGTGACTAGTATGACTGCAAATAGAAATAAAAAAATTATGGTTCCCACATACTTGTGAAGTTGTGATATCATAAAAAATCATAAAGAGTTGTTGAAATTTATGAGAAGATAAGATAAACAATACCTCCATATCATCAATTGTAGAGGAAATATAGAATTTGAAGCAGAATACATGTAAGTATGGGTGTATTTGAGTTAAACAGTATTCAGAGTTAAAATAATGGCCCACAAAACTGACTTTTGGCAGCTATAACTTTGGCAACTGGTGGTTGCATATGATTAAAACTTGTCCCAGCCCACATGTGGAAAGGAAACAACATCATATGCAACCACATATTATGGGCCTACTTTTTACCATCTAGACTCAAGACAAAATGATTCAGAATACAATTTGACAACTACAACTAGGGCCTTCATGATAACATACCAGCTTTCAAATTTGTTAATTCTGAAAAAAGAAAACTACTTTTTATTTTCATTTCTGTAAAAACGAAAATTGAAAACCACTTCTCTTAGTTTTCACTTTCTGCCCCCAATTCCGATGGTTTTCAAAAGGGAAAAAAAGATGAAGAAAAATGGAAAACGATTATCAAACAAGTTTTCAATTTTCGTCTTAAAAGAACAAAAACATGAACTGAAACTGAAAATCACAACGTTACCAATCAAGCCCTTGGTTTCCGCATACTTCTGTACCAACTTGAAATACATATTTCCACAAACAATGGGACAAAGAACAAATTTCCTACAAAAGACACTATTGGACATTTCTTTTCCCTAACTTTTAAGCAAAAGATATACATGTTACAAAACAAAAGGTGGACAATTTTCTGAAGGATCAATCATTCAACTATTCAAGTAACAATTAAACCTATGCCTGGTTACAATTTAAAACGATGTTTTCACCATCTTGAAAAGAAAAGAAAAGAAAAAAATCTAAAAATCTCCCACAAATCCTTTTCAGTTTTCTCTTATTTGATTTTTCGGTTGTTAAATCACGAAATTGATTAGGACTGAGATCGAAAGTTGAACAACAGAAAAGTTGTGAATTTTTTTTTGCCAAACGGCTTCAAATATCTAATTAATCCCATATAACTGATTGTTGGTCCCAAAGAAGCTAATATAGAAGGGCTCTATAAAGTTAATGTCTAAAAAAGAAAATACTAAAATACCTTACTCATCCGCCCATATTTTGTTGAACTTCAGTTATGAATAGTATTGGGTAAGTATCTTGTTATCTAAATTTTAGGTAGCTATAATCTGTGTACATCTGATTATATATACCACAATATAAATGGTGGTGCTTTTCTTTAAAGAAGTGTACCATGTTCGCCAAGTTGGCCAAAAAGAAAAGGCTTGTGCTTTCGTATATATTTATCTTTTTATATTTTTTTCTATACATATTTTCCCTATACATATAAGATGTGTGAAGAAACAAGCATGGAGAAGTTGAATGATGAAGTTCCTTTTATGTGATCTGTACAGGAATGCCTGATGGGGATTCTAAAGGAGAACACAATAATTTTCATTACTCACCAAGTTGAGTTCCTTCCAGTAGCAGGCCTCATTCTGATATGCTTCAATCAGAGAAAATGACCATTTTATTTTCGTAGTCAATCAAGAGAACTAATGAGGTGACAAAGTAAAAATTTCCGTATAGGTCTCCCTACGAATAATACATAATCTGAGGACACTCAACATTTATGTGCATTTCTTAGTATGTGTGTGTCTGTAATGTGTGATGGAATTTCAAAGAATGAGATTAAGTGATGAAGAGCTCAAAGCATGTTAGAAAGTTGTAGTCATGCTGTGATTCTAAAATATCTGGCTATATACAACATTCAGGAATTTGTAATTTTTTTCAAATGAAAAGAAAGATTAGAGATAACAAAATCAGATTATACATAGTCAATTATAAATAGCACAACTTGGGAGATTTTAATTAGAGAATTTGGATCGACATTAACTATTGTGTTTTTTTTTAGCAAGAAGCATTATTAGATAATCAGCAAATCTCAACAGGTGATGCAAAACGGGAGAATCTGAATAGTAAAGAAAGGAATAGATAAGGTCAAATGATCCATACAAACATAGAGAACGAGAATTAAGAACATATTTCCCAAGAATATTGTACTCTTTTCTAGTATTGCACGTTGACATGTTGCACTGGGAGTGCAAAGGCAAGACACCGTAAAGGATCGGAATTCAACCAAACAAAATTCTCTTGCTACTGCTATAAAAAACATAAATATATCTTACGTAAAGGTTTTTTTTAAAAGAATGTATATTAAGAGCATCCACAGTGGGAGTAAGGAACTTAAGGAAAACTTAAGCTAAGTTATTGTATATGGGAGAAGACGTTAGCAGTGGGGAAGGAATGGGGCGGCACATGTTGTGCCGTGAGAAATAGAGGGCGGCACATGAAGTGCCGTGAGAAATAGAGGGCGGCACATCATGTGCCGTTTGACATTTGGGTGGCACATCATGTGCCGTTTCAAGTTGGGCGGCACATCTTGTGCCGTTTATCCCTACATTAGCCGCACTTAGTGGTACCACAAAGTTAAGTTTTCTTAAGTTTTACAATCCTATACAATAGCACAAACGCCCGCATTGTTAACGATTTTAACTTAAGTTCTCCTAAGTTGTCCTATAACCTTACCCACTGTGGATGCTCTAATTAGTATGATGCTAATTACAAAATTGAGAGAGAGAGAGACCTAACTTATTGCAATATGGAAATACCCTTTTGTTCTTTCCTGCAAATAATCTACAAACAAACCAATCAAAAACATAAAAAGAAATTCAAATTAAATGAAAAATTGTTAAATGATAGAACATAAAGCCCTTACTAAATGATATCACATTGTGCCCACTCGGAAGCACTGCACAACACTAATCCTCGAACTCTCTATCATTGTAGAGATGATAACATAATGACAAAAATTATTTTTAACCAAAAGAAAATTAAAGACAATGATTATTCTAAATGGGTACGCCTTTCATTTCACAACTCTAAAATCTTGTATGTTTCTTTTCAAATGAAAGAGAAGTGACATATTATATATACAGTGTAGTTAAAACGTAGGTGAATGACGTGGGGACTCCAACAGTTGGTCAACCATTTATGGGAAAAGAATCCAAAAGACTTGTGGAGAAACACTACATGTCGGTCAAGTTTCAAAGCCAGCTTGGAATAGGGAGAAGAAAGGAAGAGAATGGGCAGTTTGCTTCATTTGACACGTAGATATTATACTAGAAG
This sequence comes from Hydrangea macrophylla, assembly GCA_033977485.1. Lineage (NCBI taxonomy): Eukaryota > Viridiplantae > Streptophyta > Magnoliopsida > Cornales > Hydrangeaceae > Hydrangea > Hydrangea macrophylla. The sequence continues at coordinate 55,312,553 of CM066988.1, read as the reverse complement.
TAGAGGCTGCCAAGTAGGATCCATGTGGATAGCCTTATAGAAAACTTTTGGCATTGAAATTTAGTTATATATGTGCTTCTAGAAAGAATCTATAAATATTTGCGTATCGAGCATTTAAAACCAAATTGTGATAGCCCATCGAACATAAATCCAAAATATGATAAGGCATTGTGGAAAAAAAACCTTTTTTTTGCATAGAAGTAATGTGAAGCATGTCAAGAACTCCAATGTCAATCTAGATTATCTCTTCTTGACAAAACTCATTGAAGGAATTAGAGCAGCCAAAAATAAAACCCAAATGAATTATGATCAGACCAGATCTGATTAGATTAAAAAAAATGCACAAGAATTGGGGCAGTTAGGAATATGTAGATGCATATGTAGTAAGCATGTTTTCTAGGTTGATTTCTACCTAGTGGTAAGTAACAGATTGCTGTTGTTAGAAATTAAAAAAACCCTAACTGATGCATATGACTATTATGAATTGAAATTCAATTTACCTCACGAAGCTGATGTGAACATCGAGACTCTGATGCACAGCTGAACAATCGACAAACGTGACTGACATCCAAGTTGGATTCTTCGCATTGCAATCAAAACTTATCTGTAAAATATATATATATATATATTATCAAAAGCAAAATTGAATTGAACCCAGATCTACGAAACAAATGATAGATCTGAATCAGATTCAACAAAATTCTACCTGAAATGAAACAAAATGAACACACGTAACAAATACCATAATACACACCTTGTTATATGACTTCGATTTTAGATTTTTGAAAATGGTGTTCTTGTCGGCGTAACCATCGGACGCCATATTAGAGAGAGAGAGAGAGAGATTTCGAAGTAGAAAGGACCTCCAAAGAGAAAACGAGAGAGATATGAGAGTGAGAGTGAGAGTGAGAGAGAGAGATGGTGAAATTTTCAACCACCTTCAAGGGTCTCTGCCATCGATGGTGTGCTAGCTTCTTCTGAAGAACATTGTCGAGGATTGAAGGATCTGCGAAGAGGACGAAGCAAAAGCCTCTGGGTCGATCTGTGGTCTTAATGCCCATCACAATTTGGGAGACTAGGAGAGAGAGAGAGAGAGAGAGAGAGAGAGAGAGATATGGTGGTGTCGGTGGTGGAGGAAGAAGAGAGGACAATGGAAGCTAGGGTGAAAGAAACCAAATAAAAAAAATTCAGATTCTTGCGCGCATACGTTTTCATCAGCCCGCCAAAAATCATTTATGTCACTTTTACATAAATCTTTTATGTCACTTTTTTTCTAAATCGACATAAATATAATATACTTTATTTACAAAATTGTCACCGCATTTTTTTTTTATGTCACTTTTTATATAAATTGACATAAATGTAAAATGTTTTATTTACAAAATTGCCACCGCACTTTTTTTATGTTGATTTTTAAAAAGTGACATATAAAGTTTATTATTTATGCCACTTTTTGTAAAAAGTGACATAAAAACGTTATTATTTATGTCACTTTTATAAAAATTGACATAAATACTAGAGTTTTTATGTCACTTTTTTATAAAAGTGACATAACTACTTAAAAAGTGACATAAAAAGGTCATACAAGAAATATTTATGTCACTTGAAATAAAAGTGACATAAATAGAATTTTAAAAGTGACATAAAAAACCATTTTTCTTGTAGTGTCATCTTCAAAATAAAATTCGAAGATCCTTGAAAATTATTTTGGTAGAAGAATGTTCTCAAAAAGCACTCTCAAGGATTGTTTTCAAAGGCCTTTCTTTTTTTAACTACCCAAACAAAACAAAAAAAAATGATTTTCAAATAGATTTTGAAAATTTTGAAATGACCAACCTCTGAGAAGGTAGTGAGGATCACAATGAGAGGAGAAATCAGCGCACTTGACATGGGTGAGGATTTTATGTGCTTACGTGTTTTATGTGTTAGGATTAGGTCTTTTGTTTCTTTGGCAAATAGGATAGGCACACACGCACACATGCATTGCATCCGCATGACATGCGGTAAAATAAAAGAGAGAGTTTTCACTTTACCAAAAATCTTTTAAAATAAAAATACGTGGGTTTTAAAACAAAATTAAACCTGTTTGTAGGGGCAAAGATAGCATCGAGTTCAGATTTAACCTGGTTTAGGGGACCCACAGCAAGACTGATAAGAAGAGAAGACTTCGAGATGGCAGAGGAAAGTGATACTGGAGAAGTGGCAGAATTAAGAACACTGGTAGAGCAACAAGCTGAACAGATGAGGAGGCAAGCCGAGAATATGAATCGTATGATGGTTATGATAGAAGCAATAACGCGTCCACCACCTGTTGTAGATCCACCAGTCATAAACCCACCGAACCAGATCCGCCTATCAGGGAAGAAGTTTGGTTTGATGATCTAGAGATGCCGAGAACCGAAGCGCTCAGGGTAGAAAAAGAGAAGAAAGAAAGGGAAAAGACTGAGAAAGAGAGGCTTATGGCAGAGAAAATCGAGAAGCTTGAAAGGGTCGTACGAAAGGATCAAGGGGTCGACACTTATTTGCTGGAGCTAGAGGGTTTGTACGAAGGGGCTTGTGAGGTACTGCCCGCCGGTTTCAAAATGCCCGTCTTTGATAAATTTGATGGCACAGGCAACCCCCGCAGTCACGTCCGAATGTGCATAGGAGCTTTTCAGCCTAGTGGACTGAGCACTACCATGATGGCTGTCCTGTTTCAGCAAACCTTGACAAGAGCTGCTCTATCGTGGTACCTCACACTTGAGCCAAGCAAAACCAGAGTTTGGGAAGAAGTCGTAAAATCATTTGTGGCCCAGTATGAGTACAACCAAGACCTGGACGTCACTGTCCGAGATCTAGAAACAACCAGGCAAGGGAACAAAGAATCATTTGTTGAGTATCTGAGTCGATGGAGAGGGAAAGCCGCAAAGATGGTACAGAGGCCATCAGAAAAAGACCAAATCCGAATGTTGATGAAAAACCTGCAGCCAGTTTATCAGGAGAAGATGAGGTTTCAGTTAATCAACACTTTTGCCGAGGTGTTTGATGTGGGAACAAGGATTGAAGATGTGATTCAGGAAGGAGTGATCAAGAAAGAAGAACAACCGAACCGGTATCGGAGGCCCAGTTACGGATCAAATGGGGGGCATTCGGGGGTCACTCTGGCCCCACCGATGTCAATGCACTTAGCGAGCCGGAGAGAAAATTCAATATCGTTGGAAACCATCCAAGAGGAGGGGGGGATAAGCCACTAAGAAAGTTTTTGGATTTGGGGGTATCATTATCAACCGCCCTCGACAGGCTGTTGGCAAAAGGGCATCTTCGTCAGTTAGAGCCTCGACCCCCACCGAGTCCACTCCCGCCGCATTTTAAAGGAGATCTCTACTGCAAATATCATCAACAGAAGGGCCACTCGACGGATCGATGCATGAGGTTAAGGCACGAAATCCAAGACCTCATTGACAACAAAGTGATATCTGAACCGTCTGTCAAAGCCCCCAATATCACCAAGAATCCTCTGCCAAACCATCGTGCTGTGCCGCCGCCGCGGGGCCTTTATTTCTTGGGGATAGAAGAAGCAACCTTTGATCCATCTAGGCTAATCACTAAGTCTGGGGCACCGAGAAGACCATACCTGCTGCCTAAGGACTCAACGATCTGTGCTTTGGAGGATCAGCTAGGGGAAAATGAAATAGGGAAGTCAGATTAGTGGAGCGACGATCAAGACGTGAGCCGGGTGGAGGATGACCTTTGGTACGAAAGCGACAAGGAAACAGAGGTGTTAGAGAGTACTTTGAAAGTTAATTCGGAAACCGATAATCTATGGATGAGAGAAGAAGTCAGTCACTTGACCCAGTCAGGCAGACACTTCAAGCCGCACGAACTGGAGGAAGATCACCTCGGGAAAGATCTGGACAAGGGAAAGGGTAAAATTGATGAAGAAGCAGGGGAAGACAGGGTCCTGAAACAGTTGAAAAAGACTCAGGCTAACATCACTGTTTGGGGGTTGCTGATTGCCTCCAAACGTCACAGGCAGGCGGTTCTAGATGCTCTGAACCAGTCTGACGTATCTATCGACACCACCCCGGAGGATCTCATAGGACTGATCGGCAAGATCCCAACTTCGACTATTACCTTCTCGTCAAATGACCTGCCTCCGGGAGGGCCCGTGCGCAACAAACCGTTATACGTCACAGTCGAATGCTTAGGAAACGTCGTGCCTGCTTGCCTGGTAGGCAATGGATCGGCCCTCAATGTATGTCCTTTCCGAACAGCTAAGCGAATGGGTCTAGACGAGTCAACATTTGCACCATCTGAGCAAAGGGTAAGAGCCTACGATAATACCCAGAGAACAGTTATGGGGATAGTCCTTCTTCGTCTCACTGTTGGCCCTTGTGAAAAAAAAGTTGAGTTTCAGGTCATCGACATACCCACTTCCTTCAATCTGCTATTGGGGAGGCCTTGGTTGGACAGTTTGGGGGCCATACCATCAACAATCCATCAGAAGGTTAAATGCATTTGGGAGAATGAAGTCTGTGATATCCTCGGGGATAGTTGGAATCAGTTGACCGAAGCATCATCTAGCGCGCCGGTTTTAGAACTTCAATTGCAAGAAGAAGAAGCAAAGATAGGAGGGTTCGAGTTTATCAGCATGTTGGAAGAAGAAAAGTTGAGAGAGTTTCTACCGCTCCATTTTGATCAGCATGCCAGTCCAGTGGTCGCAGGGATCATGAAGAAGATGGGCTTCTTTCCGGGATTAGGATTGGGAAAGAACCTTCAAGGCTTGCCTAAGTTTCCAAGAATTCCTACTCAGACTCACACTCACGGCCTGGGGTATCAGCCAACGAAGAAGGAACTAAGAGTAAAGAAGAAGGCTTTCGATGCGCCGCTAGACCCTTACCTCAAAACGCTCAACGGGTACTTCGTAAAGGAAGGAGAAGATTTCCCCTTCTGTGGCTTCTCGGAGCCTTAGATGGACCAGAAGGACAAAAGTCTAAAGCCGGGGTTCGAGATCTTTTTCTCCCATGAATTCTCCAAGTACAAAGACCCGTTTTGCAAATGCCTGAAAAATCTGCTGCCGTCAACGATTGGGTTGGTGTACTGGATGGACCGGTCATGCAGAATCTGTTGAGCGAGGAAGGGGTAAAAGCCGAAGGAAAAGGAGAAGAAGACAAGGGCCTGGAAGTCAAGGTCGAAGAAGGGAGTGATGAGGATGCGCCGGAAGAAGAGCCGAAGCCAGGAAAGGAAGAAAAGACGGAATCCGAAGGGCTGCCAGGTTGTAGCACTATGGAACTCAAGCAGGGAATCAACAAAGAGTGGGTCTTTGAGTCTAGTGATAAGTATCCCCCTTACCCAGAGTCTGTAATGGCCCAAATGAGGCATCTTACTATTGCTATGTCTGTTGTAATCACTCCCAACAAAATCAATGAAAGTATGACTGATTCCGCCTACTCGAATGCGCTTAATAAATGTGATGAATGTGATGATCATGGAATACCTAATGAATTGAAAAAGTTAATTGAAAAAGAATCTGCATGTAAAATCATTGAGGACACTCTAACGATTAATCTAGGAAATGAAAATAATCCTCAAAATGTCTTTATCGGCTCAACACTTAGCAATGAAGAAAGCAAAGAACTAATCAATCTATTAAGTGAATTCAAAGATGTTTTTGCATGGTCTTATAATGATATGTCGGGTATTGATCCAAAGATAGTCCAGCACCACATCCCTCTCTTTCCCAATTTGAAACCCATAAAATAGAAATTGAGGCGAATGAGGCCAGAATGGGCACTTAAAGTAAAAGAGGAGGTTGAAAAGCAACTAAAGGCTGGATTCTTGATGGTCACCGAGTATCCAGAATGGATTGCCAACATTGTACCTATCCCAAAGAAGGATGGTCATGTTAGGGTTTGCGTTGACTTTCGAGATTTAAACAAGGCAAGCCCTAAAGACGATTTCCCATTACCCCACATCGATGTGTTGGTCGATAACACTGCGGGACATGAGCTTCTATCTTTCATGGATGGATTCTCTGTATATAACCAAATCCTCATGGCACCCGAGGATAGGGAGAAAACCACGTTCATCACTCCGTGGGGGACATACTGCTATAGGGTCATGCCATTCGGACTTAAGAATGCAGGTGCGACCTATCAAAGGGCTGCCACCACTTTACTGCACGACATGATCCACAAAGAGGTGGAGGTGTATGTGGACGATATGATTGTGAAGTCCAAAGAGAGGGGAGGGCACCTAGAGGCTTTGAGAAAATTCTTTGGGAGATTGAGGGAGTTTAAGATGAGGCTAAACCTACAGAAATGTACCTTCGGAGTTACCACAGGGAAGTTGTTAGGGTTCCTTATTACCCAAAGGGGGATCGAAGTAGACCCAACCAAGATAAAAGCCATAACCGAAATGAACCCACCAAAAATGAGAAGGAACTGAGAGGGTTCTTGGGGAGAATACAGTTCATCAGCCGCTTCATTTCCAAACTCACCTTGACCTGTGACCCATTGTTCAAACTGCTTAGAAAAGGAGAAAAGTTCAAATGGGACACCCTTTGCCAACAAGCCTTCGACAAAATCAAAACCTACCTCCAGAACCCCCCTGTCCTATCACCACCTTCACCCGGGAAACCTTTGTTGCTTTATCTCTCCGTATCCGAAGATTCGATGGGGTGTATGTTGGCCCAAGAAGGAGAAGAGGGGCACGTGGAGAAGGCCATTTATTACTTGAGCAAGAGAATGATCGGATATGAGTTGAAATACTCGCCCTTAGAAAAAGCCTGTCGGGCCTTAGTCTGGTGTACCCGTCGTCTTTGCCACTACATGCTAGCATTCCCTGTGATCCTGATATCACGAATGGACCCACTAAAATATCTATTCGAAAAACCCGTCTTGACCAGTAGGATTTCCCGTTGGACCAGGACCATGATGCTGGCTGAGTTCGATATCAAATATGTCACTGTCAAGTCCGTGAAAGGGAGGGCTGTCGCTGAGTTTTTAGCCGATCTCGCTGTAGAATCCGAGGACGAAGAAGAATTCAGGTTCCCGGATGAGGGAATAATGGAGGTAAAGGAGGAGTTGTGGAAAATGTACTTCGATGGAGCAGCCAACCAATTAGGTTACGGAGTTGGAATCATTCTCATAGCACCCGATGGGACCCCTACCCCATTAGCTGTCAAACGCAAATACAACTCAACCAACAATACCATGGAGTACGAAGCCTGCATAATTGGGATAGAAGCAGCCTTGGCTTTGAAAGTCGGACGGATTGATGTCTTCGGAGATTCCAATTTGATCATATCCCAGGTCCGGGGAGATTGGAAGGTAAAGCATGAGAAACTGAGACCTTACCATGATTACCTGGAAAGTCTGAAAGCACAATTTCAAAAGATTTCTTTTTACTACCTCCCTCGTGAAGAAAACCAATTAGCCGACTCATTGGCTACCTTGGCCTCGATGATCCAAATCCCCTCCAAAACTACCATGATCCCGCTATCCATAGAAGTAAGGAAACAACCGTCGTTTGAAATGGTCGCGGCCGTGGAAGACGAAGAGGAAGTACCGTGGTATGAGGATGTGTGGAAGTTCATTAAAGAAGGAGAATACCCCGAAGGAGCCTCAGAAAAGGATAGAAAGGCAATTCGGCGGTTTGCCGCTCAATTTGTGATCTATGTAGATAAGCTATGGAAGAAATCCTACATCGGGTACAATCTAGAGTGCCTATATGGAAGGGAAGCTAAGAGAATGATGGAAGAAATACATGAGGGAGTGTGTGGGCCCCACATGAATGGGCACATGCTAGCGAAGAAGGTCATCCGACAGGGATACTATTGGACAATCTTGGACAAAGACTGTTGTGAATATGTTACAAGGTGTCACAAATGCCAGATTCATGCAAATCTAATGCACACTCCGCCGTCACAGCTTTATAGCATGACCACCCCTTGGCCGTTTTCCGTATGGGGGATCGACATCATTGGTGAGATAGTTCCAAGGGCTTCCAATGGGCACCGGTACATAATCGTGGCAATTGATTATTTTACAAAGTGGGTAGAGGCAGCCTCGTATGCAACTTTGAAAGCCAAAGACGTGGTGAGTTTCATCGAGAAAAACATAATCTGCAGGTATGGGGTCCCGAATGAGTTTATCTCCGATCATGGCAGTCATTTCCAGGGGGAAGTTATCCCGCTCTTGGAAAGGTATAAGATCACTCGTCACCAATCATCCCCGTATAGGCCTCAGACGAATGGAGCAGTAGAAGCGGCAAACAAAAATGTTAAGGCAATTCTTGGGAAAACGACGGATACATATAAGGATTGGCATGAAAAGCTGCCATTTGCTTTGTGGGGATACCGGATCTCGGTCAGAGCTTCAACGGGTGCTATGCCGTACTCATTGGTCTACGGGATGGAGGTCGTTCTCCCAGTCGAGGTAGAAATACCCTCTCTTAGGGTTTTGGCAGAGTGCGAAGTCACTGAATCGGAATGGGTACGAGGAAGGTATGAGGAGCTGATGTTGCTCGATGAAAAGAGGCTGGCCGCAGTGAACCATACTCGGGGGTACCAGAAGATGATCGCTCATGCTTTCAACAAAAAGGTCTGCCCAAGGAAGCTTGCTGAGGGTGACCTGGTCCTCAAAGAACTGAAAGTGCCTGTTTATGACCCCAGAGGAAAATTCAAACCCAACTGGGTCGGGCCGTACATCATTAAGACTCTCCTTTCCGGAGGAGCGGCTTATCTCATGGACCTGGACGGGGTTGAATTTAAACAACCAATTAACCTCGATCACCTCAAGACGTATTTTGCTTGAAACCTTTCTTTTCAAAGCCTCCTACCTTGATGAACTACGCTTGACCTGATTCCTGCTAGGGGATACGTAGGCAACCTACTCGGTTCGGTCATAGAAAAAAAAAAAAAAAAAACCGCCCGAGCGGCGTCTTTCTTCAATGCCTTAAACCGAACTACTACAGGCCTGATACCCACTCCGGGATAAATAGGCGGGCTCTAAAAAAAAGCCTTCGGCCCATGAAAACTTCAAAAAAAAAAACCTGTGCTAAACTAGGGGCAAACTGGCGTTTGCCCAGAACTACTTCAAAGCCCCGAAACCAGGGGCAAACTTCATTTGCCATCCGAAGAACCCAGATATCTGCCTGAAACCCGTCTTTGGATCTCCTGGCTATCAAGATACGTACTATAAAGAAACGAATGAGAGTTCATGGTATAGAAGGAATAAAGCTTTAAGCAAAATTCAAAGCAAGGTGAAGAGCTGAGAAAAGACATTTGAAAGGAGAATTCTTCATAAAAGATTAATTGAAGGGGCGAACACTTTGATTGAACATAACAAACACTTTTTTTGAAAAAAAAAAAAAAAAGAAAAGAAATCACATTCAAAAGCATAAACAAAGAGTAGGCAGGGTCTGTCAGAAAGTTTTGTAAAATGGCAAGCTTTTCCCTGCTTTCGTCTACTTTGTTATGCATATGTCTGTCAAGCTCGCCTCGCAACCAAGGCTTGGATCTCTAGGAGATACTCGGTAGTAGGCACAGTCGGAGCAGGAACCCTCGGGAATGGAGCAGCCATTCTGCTGGGCTAAGCCTCCATGAAAGCCTTCACAATAGAAGGGCGCAAAGGGTACCCCCTGGTGAAATCAGCAGTCACGGACTCAGTAGCATCTTGCAAAAGTCCAAACTGACGGACAACTCGGTCAGGAATGTAGAAAGTAGTGGCATGCAAACCCGGCAGCCAGAGGCCAGGTCGCCCGGGAAGGCGTACAGCAATAGAGCGGTAGATCCACGACGGACAAACCCAGAAGATGTCACTAGAAGAGAGGCCCTGAAGCCAACCAAGCCACGCGTCGGCGGACTGAAACAAGCTATGAATCTCCATGCGATCATAAGGAAGTGACCCACGAAGATGGGAAGCATGTATGAAGAGGTCCAGACGCTCCATGAGCCAAATTTGCAAGACAAAAGGTGCTCCAGCGGATAACATGACCCCAGTAGCATGAGCATGGCCCAATCCAATCAGAGTTACACCAAGGACTAGCATAACAGCACTTTTCATCTCCCACAAACCGCAGGCAATGGGTATGAGAGTGTCGGAAGATGATCGAAAGAGAAAGTAAGAGAGCATAGCAATCGACAAGGCACTACGTCGAATAATCTGGTACTCACCATTGTAAGGGTCCCCTATGGGAGCATAAACAGAAGAAAGGCGCTCAAAGTCGATTTGCCTGTCATGAACAAAAGAGTCCGCCGCATTCCGAGACATGTGGAGAAGGGTGACTAAGTCCTGAACATACCCGGCCTGAATCTGAGGGACCATCAATTCAGCAGAAGGATCAGTGTGAAGAATGGCGCTAAACTCCTCAAATAAGGGGCAAATCTCCTGAGAGCCGAAACGAAAGACATTGAGAGCAGAATCCCAACATTGGACGGCGGCGCGAAGTAGACCCTCATTTAGATTCATCTGTTGGAAAGAGAAGAGATCGTTTAGTCTGAAGCACTCAAAATTAAGCTTGTCAATACCAGAGAGAGTATCCATCCATGGGAAGAGGATTTGAGAACTAATGGAGGCCATTTGGAGAGGAAATGAGAAGAAATGAGAAGTATTTGGCGAAACTTTGCGAAAGAAGTGGTATAAATAGAAGCATAAGGCTGTCTACCTACCTGCGGTACTCGATAAAGTGCAGCGGCACTCGATGAAGTGCCGTACGGCAGTCCGTGAATGCCGTTGCGGCATTTACTGACTGCCGCGCGGCTCTCACTGAGTGCCGCGGAGACCTAATCGAGTGCCGTTCCAAGTTTTTCATTGGCCAGGGTTTGTTTGTAACACGATCAGCCCACCTGCAAACAGAAAACTAGATAGAAAAACAATAAAACGTGCACATCATGCAGCACGTGCAAATACATTCATTCATTCATTTCATTCATTTGTACATATCAAATAGATAAAGGAATAGAGGCATTCAAGATAAAAATAAAGACGGGACCAAGCCATGATCCCACATACGGTAAGAAATGGACCAAGCTATGGTCACACATACGGTAAATGTTAATAAAGAAGCAACAATATAATAATAGAGGTATCCAAAGTGCCTATCCTACTGGCTATCACGAAGCCATCACCAAAATAAAGCATGTATATACAATCATCAAATAAAGTGTAAGACCTCTCAAAACACTCAAAATAAAAAGGAAAAGAGGGAAAGAAATATGATCAGCCCCGGCCGCGAGTCTGGCGGGTCGTACGCCTGAGAGGCTCCTCCTCCGACTCTGTCCCGCTGCCTCTGCCACTCCCTCCACGTCCGCTGCTACCACCGCCTCTACCTCTGCCACCGCTAGTACCCTCGCCGCTGCCTCCACCACGCCCAGCACCGCTACCTCCGGGGGCATCGCTGAGAGGGATGCCGAACTACTGGAGCCTCTGCTGGAGCTGCCCCACCTGCTGGGACAGGATCCTATTCTCCTCCGTCTGAAATAAAATAAAAAGGGATAAGTCCAGGAAGTGTTGAAAAGGCAAATGAAATCCTAAGAATAAAAGGGTGTAAAGATCATACTTGGGCCCTCAACTGGGTCGCAGTAGTCGCCCGAGATCCCTCAGCCTGAAAAGAACAAGAACCAAGAATAAAGGCTAGTAAAAGAAAAAGCAGTCAAAGTCAAATAAAAGGTAGTCCCTTACCATCCACTCTCGCCCAAGGACCCACTGTCGCACGCTGTGGGCATACGCCAAACCCTCCTCCGCGTAGGCACGCGGGACGACGTCGTAATGAATAGGAATAGTGGGGGCGCCCCGTGATAGTCGGGGGATCATCGTCAAGTGAGGCTCGCCAAATGAAACGATAGACACAGTCCAGTCCCACTCAGGCAAGGCAAGAGGACGAGTGGTGGCGGGAACAGGCTGCAAACAAAAGGAATAAAGCATGAATAATAAAGAATGAAAGACAATTCATAAAAGGGCTGAAGGAATCTTACTCACCCGAGTCACTTCCATCAGAGGGAAGTTCGGCATCAGCTTAGCGGCACGGAACGCCGCATATCCAGTAGGAGGGTCCACAAAGTCATGAATGCCCAAACCTAGCAGAGCAACCGTAAACTCGCTACCCTGGAGAGTGTCCGTGGCTCTCATAGAGACGGGAGGAGGGAACGGCACGAAGAATCCAGGAGCCGCTAATGGCTGCCTGGTCACCCTCTCTCCTAGGTACCACACCTGGCCCTCTGGCGCACAGAGGAGTCACCTCGTCGGGTCGTACCCGGCCGACTCTCGGATCCCCACACGAGCCTCAGGTAGCACTCTGAGCCATGGCTGCCAGTGGACATGCTCCTCCCGTAGGTTCGTCAGGAAGTTTCTAAACGAAACGAAATCGTGGGCCCCAGTCTTCCGCCCAACCCTGTCCTTCGCCCATTTCAGCCCCTGGGGCATGATAAGGGCGTCAGCATCACGCGTCTCTGGAGACATCATGCGTAGATACTCGTGGGATCAAATCTGCAATATAAGAAAGAATGAAAAAGGGGGGGTTAGTCTCTCAATTTGAATAAATTTCTGAAAGCATAGAAAAGCAATAAAATATGGAAAAGAATATAGCTCCCACGCTCTCCAATACCCACTAGTAGAAGTCGGTCTGTTCCGGGAGATGTCACTCATATGCCTGTACAAGATAGATAACCCTGTACCGGCCCAATCATATTCAACGACCCGGTCCAGACACTCCAGCGATGCAACCAGGGACACAGAAATCCGGTCACCCTTGGTGCTCAACAAGGAGCACCCCAGCATATACATGAGGAAGCCTCTAGCCATCTGCTCGTCTGTGAAACAAGGCTGACCCCGAAACATATCCATGAACCACCGGACTGTGACTAGAGCCTCCTCCGGGACCACCCCTAGCAACGGCTCCACCTGGCCCCACTCCTGATCTGTCAAATATCTCAAAGGCTCTCCGCCAAAGGCTATCCCGGTAATCATAGAGAAGTCCAGCGGCGTCAACGTCATCTCACCAAACGAGAAGTGGAATGTGCTCGTAGTATCCCACCACCGCTCAGCAAGGGCATGTATCTGCTGTAAATCATTGGAGCTCTTCGTCAAAAGTTTGACGAAGTCCCCAAATCCCGCCGCGTCTACGAGCCCCAGTACAGTCTCGCCCAACTCTGTATACCACTCATATCCGTGAGCAAAACTGTCGTGCCCTTTCAGCATCTTCGGCTGCAGCTGCAAGAAAGAATCATAAGTTCTGATGTCAGTAATTGGGTAAAAGAAAAAGCAAAATAAAATAGTGGACGTTCTAGAGAGAGAAATTTTCAAAGTATACATGAATTTGTGAAAATCCAAAGCAAAGTCCAGATTCAAAGGAGGCATTAGTTTCAATACAGGTTCATAAGTACCTAAATTGAGTGGGAATGATAAAATTCACAAGTGAGTTTGAAAAAGCATCGCGCTCGTGAAATCTAAAAAAAATAATAATAAATAAAGGACAGAAAAATTCAAACATAACATTCGTTTTACGAGAAGTTTTGAAGAAAATAAAATTTCTTTAAAAAAGGGGCATGGAATAAAGCGATCAAGGACGCTCGGGGGCGCCACGAGCACGACATTCAGAACAGGGTATCTAAGTGGTGACAATTCTAAGCTACATTCACACAGAGAAGGAAATGCGAGAAAGAAATACGAGAAATAAGTAAAAAGGGAGCGTTTACCTCGCGCTTAAACGCACGGACCGATAAATGCTCGTCCGGGTCCCGGAGCAGGAGCGTAGCATCTGGATGATGGGTGGCCGTGTACTTGGCCTTCTTCTTCCGCCCTGAACCACTCGCCATAATCTGTCAAAGAGAAAGAGAAATCTATACGTTAAATTCATAAAAAGTTCAGAAAAACAATGAAATAATAGGGATTAATCAAGTCTTGATCGAGTAGGACTAACCTGAATAAGTCCTGGCTAGAACAATACAAGCAGAAGAGAAGTAGAAAAATTTTCTCCAGAGAGATTTTGAGGTGAAAGGAGTTGAGAGAATGAGGAAAATAAATTGAATCCGCCGGATTTAGCCACTGTCGCTCAAACGCGGCACTCAGTTTTCTGTGCGCGGCAGTTGATGGACTGCCGTGCGGCACTCACTGACTGCCGCAACGGCACTTTGTGAGTGTCGCACGGCAGTCACGGACTACCGCGATAATCCGCGTGTGCCGCGGTTAAGTCGGTTCAAAAAACCTTCACTTTCTCCCCAAAATTCACATCAAGTCCCAAAAATTGAATTTGAGGCCCCCAAAATTTGCCCTCATTACCCTTTTTGCCCTCGGGGTCGTTTTTGGGTACACATTGACTACAAATTTCAAAATTTAAGAGTGTATATGAGCCTATGGGCCCCAATTTTGAAAATTGAAGATGTTTGAGCCCGTGGACTCCCATTTCTGAAAACTGAAAACATTTGAGCCCGTGGGCTCCCGAATTTTTGAAAAATCTAAAAATATTTGAGCCCGTGGGCTCCGAATTTTTGAAAATTGAGAAGACATGAGAGTATAGAGGATTTATATTCCCCGGTTCTCGCAACAGATTTGCGTTAACCCCCGTTTTTGGAATATAACGGATTTATATTCCCGGTTCTCGCAACAGATTTGCGTTAACCCCCGTTTTTGGAGTATAATGGATTTATATTCCCCGGTTCTCGCAACAGATTTGCGTTAACCCTCGTTTTTGGAGTATAACGGATTTATATTCCCCGGTTCTCGCAACAGATTTGCGTTAACCCCTATTTTTGGAGTATAACGGATTTATATTCCCCGGTTCTCGTAACAGATTTGCGTTAACCCCCGTTTTTGGAGTAAAACGGATTTATATTCCCCGGTTCTCGCAACAGATTTGCGTTAACCCCCATTTTTGGAGTATAACGGATTTATATTCCCCGGTTCTCGTAACAGATTTGCGTTAACCCCCGTTTTTGGAATATAATGGATTTATATTCCCCCCGATATCAAATCAAAAGATCATGACCCCTGTAAGAGACCTTCGCATCAATCACTGAATTAGGTGATCTTCCCTACCTAACACGTCACACAAAATGCATCATGATGAGCATGGTGTTTGCATAACCAGGTCAATTCGGAAAATATCATTGCATGGCACTTGCATCACGATAAGATAGGTGCATTCATCCGTATGGTCACTTGTGCTTGTGTATGTTTAGCTCCTGCCTGAACTACGTCTTGGTCTGATTCCTGATGGGATACGTAGGCAGCTCACCGATGAGCACGACCAACATGAACCGTTTGTGAAGCTTTTTTTGCAACGCATTTTGTTTTTTCCAAAATTCGACAGTCTGGTCAAAGGCTTGTCTTCACACAGGCTTTGACATTCACTTACGAGACGCGTTGCCCCACAAGCTCTGTCAAAGAGGGGCAAACTGTAGACACCCCAATTTTGACCGACCGTCGAATTTAGGAGAGCGTCACCTCCACGTCCGATGATGATAAGGACCGAAAAGATTCGAAGTATTCCAAGCTCTTCAGAAAATTCTCCAAACGCGATAAAATTTCACAGAAAGAAGAAAATACCAGGTATTTAGGAGAATTCAGGTGTAAAACACCATTTTCGGAAAAGATCTTCAAAAATAAATTGCTTTGGGAAAAAGAAAGACCTAAAAAGGGAAGCTCAACAAAAAATGGCACACGGCAGATTTCCGCAGCATTCAGTGAACGCCGAGCGGCACTCACTAAGTGCCGAACGGCATTCAGTGAGTGCCGGCCCGGCACTTACTGAGTGCCGCCAACATCTTCTGACTGTCGTTCACTTTTAAAGTCCGTATTTTGCAGTGCAATACGTATGTGTATGCGGATAAGAACAAAAAACTGATAAAGTAAGACTGACAAAAATGCGGCAATCCATTAACTGTCGCGGCATTGGATAAGAGCCGCTCGGCAGTCACGCAATGCCGGAACGGCAGTCATGGACTGCCGCTGCGGCTTTCACGGACTGCCGCGCCGGCTTTCACGGACTACCGTGACAGTTTCTTGACTGCCGCACTGGGCAGCAATCTGTCTAATTTCAGGAAGTACATATTGTACCACCAAATGAGATGTTTACACATGTCTTTTACTCCGAATTCACTGAAAATACCTGGGTTATTTTGTCTATAAAAGGAGAGGATCTTCCAAGGAAAAGAGGGGGGGAACACATACAAAAAAACACTATCATTACACCAACATTTTTGGAGAGAAAAGAGAGAATTTGGAGAGTTTGAAGAAGAGTTTGGAAGATCTTCAAAGGAGAGAAACTTTGAGGATAGTTTGGAGGTGACCCTCTAATCTTAGTTGTATTTTCTTTCTTTTGAGCTTCTAATTTCCAAGTCATTTAGTTTTTTTTCTTGACTAAGTTTTAGAGCTTGTTAAGTAAACTTGGAAGCCCTTGTTTCTAATTCTTTGATCCTTCTTCTATTTCTTTGTTTATGTTTTTCTTTTGATATTCTTGGAGATCTTCAATATCTCTCTTGAAATCTCTTGAGTATGATCCTTTGAATCCCATGTGAGCTCATGCTTCACATGAGAGTCAAAATTTGGTCATTACTTCATTTTATAAGTAAATAAATGGATCCAAGTCCATACTCATGACTTGGATCCTCTAAAGTTGATGTTTCATGGAATCCTCTCTATATTCTTTTGAGACTCATGAGTATTAGTCATGTCTTCATCTCCAATGACCATCAAATGGTAGGAGAAAGTGGTTTGGAGCCTAAGCCCATTTCCATGGTTTAGATCCATCATATTGAGATTCTATGAGGTCCATTCATACTTCATTTGAAATCTACAAATGTGAAGGTCCTTAACCTCCAATGACCATCAAATGGTGGGAAAAGTGGTTTAGTTTAAGTCCAACTTCATGACTCAATAGTTGGGGTTAATAAATAAAAGTTGAACTTGACAAATGAAAACAGTGAGTTCACAAACTATTTTTGATCAAAGATTTTTAGTTCAAAATCTAACCGTTGGATTCGAATGAAACCAACGGGAAAGTGTCAATAACACAATTTTCTACCACTATAATTTTTGTTTTAAGATAGTTTCATGTTTAAAATGGTTTGATCATGAGTTTTGTGAAGCAACAACAATCTGCCCAGGATTTCAGCACAGCAACACTCTTTTGAAATAAATAAATCGGGATTTTAATAGATTGTTTGTGACCCAAAATAATTGTTTCTAAGCAGATTAATGTGTTAGGAAGTCACCCTAAAAAGAACAAGGCATTTCTGATCTTTTTGCTATTTTTAAAAAATCGTGCAAGAATTCTGGACGGAAGGTTGTAGAATGCTGAGTGATGCCTAGTGTTTTCCACATTCCCGGAGATGTAACCGTTCAAACCTTGATTTTCTTTCTGGGTTAAAAACTAGACTCACAGAGGCATAACATATCCAAAAAGCATTAAGATCCAACCGTTGGAAGTATTTTATGTCTATTTTTTAAGATCTGGTCTGCTCTCTGCAATTCATAAAAATTGCTACTGTTTTTATCTAATCTTATTCATGTCAACTCAAATGGACTCCTAATGCCTTAGGACCCAAATCATACTTTGAATAATGATAACTTAGCTTAAATCTAGAAGTTAAGTGACCCAAATTGGTGAATAAATCCATGTTTCATTCTTGTTTACATTCACTCATTCATGTACATCTAATGCCCATGATTAGAACTAGGTATTGAATAAAGTTGGATTTCATGCTTGTTAGATCTAAGCTAGGGAATTAGGATTGATTATTTGACATCATATTATTATGTGAAGCATGTGGACTAATCTTTGTTTTGTAGCGCATTTGAGGTACAATTTCTCATCTCCCTTCTAGTTTATTTCATTCCTTGACTTTATTGATTTTCAACCTCATGCGCGACACCTTAGAATTAGGAGCTTGCCTTATATGTATATATGATTAGAGACTCTTTCTTAGGATTTTCTTTTGTTTGTATGCATCGCACGTTTAAATATCGCTGCTGGATCCCGGGTAAGTTCTCTTGTTCCTTATTGCATATCATAATTGCTTGCTACTTGAAATATGTGGTTTATGAATGATATTTTGCCATTAGCAATTTTACACCCTTTGGACATGCTTTTGTGATGTATATGTATATATGTATTAGTTGAGGGCATGCTTAGATTAATAAATTTGATTAAAAGGATGTTGAGTAGAGGCCTATCGTAAGATAGGATGAGAGAGGGTGTTTTAGTCCGATGGGCTCCTTCCTCTCTCATTCCATAATCCCCGGACCTAGTTAATCTCTGGTTTCTTAAAAGATCAGTTTGCTTTTAAAATGGTTTCTTAATTTTTTCCTTCTAAAAATTAAGTGGCGACTCATTTGTTTTCGAAATTGATTTTGAGAAAGTATTTTAAAATAGAAAAGCTGTGGGTAAGATAAATGCGATATCCACAGGCCCACTAGCCTTTTGAACACCACTTTCCTATAAAACTGATTTTTTTTTATTTATAAATAGTGGGTCCACTATAATAAAAGCTTCAGCCTTTTCTCATTGTGATGTGATAGAGGCTTTCAATTTGAGTAGTAGGTGTGTACTTCTTGACATGCTTCCTTCCCAAGGTGGCACAAAAGTCTTCCTAGCTTTTTGCTTTCACAAACATGACTGATGATGTCATGATGAACTTCATGCGCAAAACCTCAAATAGTGCCTTCTTGCTGATGTATTCCAGGCAAGAGTCTTCCAATATGGGACCCACCATAGTCCATCTTTTGACCTTTGTCATTTCTTTCCATTAAGACCAACAACACTCTAGCTGATTTTTTTATTAAAATGTTAAGACTTGGGCCCACCATAATAGAGCTTGAACCTTTTCTTACTGTTGACTGAAGCTTTTAATCTAAGCTAGTGGGTGTATTTTTGACAAGTGATGCACATATTGTACAGATATGTATATCTATATCACTTTGACAAACCAGCCTCAAATCATTCTTTCAATCAAACTAAAGACCATTCGCTGATAATTCTCAGTCCTTCATATATATATATATATATTAAGTCTGCCATATGAGTAGTCATAAATTTGTCTAACACTCCAAATCTTCCTCATTCCCATTAAGCACATCAGACTTCACAAAAAGTTTCAACATGGTCACGTTAAAGAAAACCATCCAAGAAACTTTCGCCTCATAGTGAAGCCCCTTCATAGCTTTTCTTCATCTGTAAAGCTCCCTTCCACAGATTGTGCGAAGCAATTATTTTCCGCTGAAAACTTGGTGAGTCAAGAAAATGCTTTGGAATTTTGTCATTCCCCCCTTTTTTTGAAACATACATACGCAAGTATTTATATATATCTTTTTCATTAAATAAATGTTTGCAACCCTTGTGCGCCTAACCCATTTCCAGCCGCCTCTCTTACTTGTACGAGTAGAACTCCAAATGATAAATACATATTTAGAGAGCCAAATAGCTTCTTGTTTAGCCCAATCTTAGGCGCACAATTTGTGCTGAAAGCTCTACACGCACCATAGTTGGTATAGAAGAGTTCAACATTTTTTTTATAACTTTAAACCATGCGCACCACACTTCCATTCCATATTTCCCAACCATAGTCGCGCACCACAGTTAGCGATTCTCGCACCATAGTCAGGTGCAATTCCTTTTCCATTTTTTTTTATTTTTTATTTTTTACCATGCGCACCACTTCCAACATGCGCATCACACTTCCATATTTCCAACCATAGTTGCGCACCATAGTCAGCGACTTCGCGCACCATAGTCACGTGTGACTTTTTTTGCTTTTTTTTCATGCGCACCATACTTCCAACATGCACATCACACTTCCATATTTTCAACCATAGTTGCGCACCACAGTCAGCGACTTCGTGTACCATAGTCACGTGTAACTTCTTTTCCATTTTTTTTCCATGCGCACCATACTTCCAACATGCACATCACACTTCCATATTTTCAACCATAGTTGCGCACCACAGTCAGCGACTTCGCGCACCATAGTCACGTGCGACTTCTTTTCCAATTTTTTTCCCTGCGCACCATACTTTCAACATGCGCATCACACTTCCATATTTTCAACCATAGTTGCGCACCACAGTCAGCGACTTCGCGCACCATAGTCACGTGCGACTCCTTTTCCATTTATTTATTTATTTTTAACCATGCGACCATGCTTCCAATATGCGCATCAAACTTCCATGTTTTCCAACCATAGTCGCGTATCAGGTATGTGGAACTTGATATAGAATTGTAGTGCATTCCTTATGCGTACCTAACTTGTTCAAAATTCCATACCATTATCAAATTTTAAACTTCCTATGCCGCACAGCAAGCTCTAGTGTCCACCAAAAGGTTCTGAAATATCTTCACACTTTTTTTAACCCAATTCCGGGGCTCTTTTTTTTCATATATATTTTGTCTTATTGAATCCCATTTTCTTTTCATTTTGGCGATTCTTCAAGGCCTTCACATATTTTGTAGGTGGCCCCTCTTTAACGACTTCATGTCTAAGTCCATGTTAGGCACCGTAGCTCTTCTTGCTAAAAATAGAATAATTCCATCGGTTCTTCCCAACGAAGAATGGAGATTAGCCCCGTACTTTTCTAGCAAAGAAGGAGACAAAGGCCCCAATGACTATTTCTGGAGTGAAGTGGAGTCTTATTCTCCTCGATTGGAAGTGAGTGATGAAACTGGATTATTGTTTGAAGAGGGGATTAGAAACCCCCTGGATGGGGAGCCTGTTCCACCTGAGTCCATCTTAAGGTTACGGATTGAGAGGGGGGATTTCCCTTTTAACCAAGTACGCCACATTTGCCGGGCCAATTTCAGATTGGGATAATTGGATAGAGGATATCTTTTCTAGGAGTGAATATGCCGCCCTCTTAGAAAAGTCTTAGATTGCAGACTTGATCATGATGTGCTCGACTTTGAATATTATGAGGGACATTGGTAGTCTAACGGCCTTGATCTCGCGCTGGAGTTCATCGACTCACACCTTTATTATAGCATGGGGTTAATTTACTCTGACCCTAGAAGATGCTTATGTCCTCACTGCCTTGCCTATATTTGGGGATGATGCTATTTGCGATGAAACTTCTCTTTCTCTAGAGGAAAGGAAGGCAGTAGAGGGCCTTCAAAATTGCCTGACTGCATGTGCTACATGTCATAGTGCTTTCACGGGAGTAAACAAATCAAGAAAGGGGTCCTTTGCTCAATGGCTAAAGTATTTCCATAAAGACTTTCAACCGCTTGATAAAGTTAAAGAAGGCGAGGTTCGTGGGGTTGTGGATGGTCCTCGGTATCATGGCCTCAATGCTCTTGCTACTTATATTGCCTTTTAGCTTACGAGGCACGTGCTTCCTATGCCTCCTGAAGATGGGCTAAACCCGCGTCTGTTTCCTTTGGCGGTGAGATTAGCTCGGGGTCGGTCATTACCCCTTGCCCCTCTTTTCTAGGGCACTCTTTATTGTCGAATAGACATGATTCATCATGATTCCTTCTGGAGCATTGGTCGTTATGATGTCGCTAGTTTCTTGTGCACCTCTTTTCTTCAGGTGTTCATTTTCGAGCGATTTGTGAATTATGCTCCTGCTCCATCAACTTTTTCACCTGATAAGGAATTTATGACAGTTCCACTCGGCGTAAAAAGTTTGTTGTTAATGATGAGTGGCGAGCGGTCCGTTGGTGCAACAAGGGATGCTTGGGTATTTTGAACAAATTTTTAGATGATAAAAAAGAGTTCATTTTCCGACCTTATGCTACAAGGCTCCCTGGCAAGGGAAACTTAGGTTTGTATTCTCCTTCTGATGATGTTTATTCTGTTCGGTTATCTAAATCTTAGGAGATTGGATCGTTTGTTTTTGCCACTACTAGGTTTCCTGCACAAGTTTCTTTTATCACTGAGTGTGGCCGAGGCATATCATTGTATAGTCATCACCGAGTGATGCGCCAATTTGGGCTAGTCCAGGGATTTCCTAGGGGAAATCTCATACCTCCTTGTTAGCCAGGATATATAATGAGCTCTGCTCGCTTCACCACAAGCGAAAAAGGTAACCTTGCTAGGAACAAAAGTGTTCTTTTGGCCGTTTGTGAACGCATAGGGGTTTGATCTTGTGGTTGGAAGCAATATTGGCAAAGACGTTGAAATTTTTCACGAAGTTTCGTTCAGAAACTCCTATCAGAGTCGCTGTTGAGGACATCCTTGTCTATGACAGTTCTTTGAGAATACCAAAAGAGAATTCTCGATGTCGCAGTCAACCTAGCCAGTCGACTACTCGCCCATCCATCCGTTTGCCAGCTGTTCACGAGAAAAAAAAAAAAAAGAAAGCATCTTCTGCTAAAAATGTAGTTGCCCCTACCTCTGCCAAGGGTCAAGGGAATGGTGTAAATTCTTTCTGTAAGGTACGCGAACACCCCCTCTTCCCCCCCCCCCCCCCCCCTTTTGTGTTCTTCTAGTGGCTGCATCTAATCGCTCGCTAACTTTCCTTAATTTTTTTAAAGGGAAATCCAAAGGTGCCCCTTAAAAAAAATGTCCCGGGCAATCTATCTCCCATGGTTCTAGTCGAGGGTGAAAAGAAAAGAAAGAGAAAAGAAGAAAAGGATCAAGGGAGGATTGAGGGCCCTCATTCGGTCGTCATAGCCTTGGCAACTTCAGCTAAGGATATCACACGCGTAAAACCACCTAGCCCGCTTTAGCAACTCTTCCCCTAGGCTTGCCACTATCTCAACACACAGAACTTCTCCTCCTGAGGGTAATCTTGTTCGTGATTCAGTTGAGCATATGATTGAGAGTGTGGAGGCCGACCTTGATTCTGGTAGGTGGTAGGTGTTACTCCCAAGGGAGACTTGGTCGCGATTTCCACTCTTGTTTCCAGCGATGACCTGGATCGAGAGGAAGAAATTGGGACCCACCACGAGGGTGATGATTATTACATCGATGGTGGATCTAGTCATGATAGTGGGTCAGATGATCACATTGATGATGTTATAGTAGGGATGATCACGATGATGGCGGTCATGAGAGTGGGTCCCTTGATCATGATAATACTGGACCTTGTGACAATGATGGACCGGACTTCGAGAAGCTTCAGATTCTCGACACCCATCCTGGTAGTTTAAATACCCTTGAGGTTTCTTTTAAAGGCTCAGAACCTGGGCAGCATTTGTGTCCTTCTCAAGACGGGAATTAGATGGAGACTGAGGTGCCAGCGAGGGCTTCTTTTGACTTTGAGCCCCCCTTTTCGGGCGAGCGAGTGATATGGGGGAACTATTCTGTTGGGGCTTCTTGCATTCCGATTCTTTATGCGGTGCAAACTCATTATTTGGATACTTTCACCTGTTTTGTTATTCGCCATCCTCAGATACAGGCTCCTTTATTAGAAAAAATGGCTTTCGTCCTTAATGGTTTAGACAAAACTCCTAAGGGTCACCTTACTCTGATAAAGGTAAAAAGGGATTTGATGGCCATTGGGGATTTAAAAACCATGGGTTTAAAGGTAGATTGGCTGGAATCCCATCTATTGGGTCTGAAGAAATTTGGGGAGTATCGTAGTCTTCAAGCTTAGTGTGTGTAACGACCGACCTCCCCGTCTAGCAACAATATTGTTCACTTTGGGCCTAAACACAAAGAACTTCCCAGGAGGTCACCCATCCCTGGTACTGCTCTGGCAGCAGCACGCTTAACTGTAGAGTTCTTTTGTATTTAGCTCCCTCACGGTTTTAAAAGGCCTTGTTCCATATAGAGGGGCGATTAATCCTTATAAACTAGTCCAGGAACACCACCCAGGCGATGTGAGACAAGCCCCCACACCTGACCTCACCTCATCCATCTTGGCCATCCTGCCTCAGGAGTATTGGCTCTTGGTCGTCACAATCCACCCTCCTTAAAGGCCACACATCCTCGTGTGGGACCCGCCCCACACTTCCGGCTGGATTTCCTCTCTGATACCACTAAATGTCACGCCCCGGATCCACACATGTGAATCTAGGACATGTGGCACGCCACCAAGGCCTTCAAACACCAAGTTAGGAACAAAAAGGAAGAAAATCAAGCACAAATAAACCTTTGAATAAGACAAACAAGCACAAGGGCAAAATGGTCATTTTGAAATTTTAGTCAAGCTCAATGTCAAAATACAACATTTTTAATTTTAAAACCAACGGTGAAAACGGCTTGCAAATCCGAGCTTCCTAGCCCAAATTACGACCACAAAGCATAGTTATTTGACAAATATACCAGGCTGATTGACCGGACAGAGAGTCTAAAATATCCGGTCGACCGGGCAGAGAGCTTTTCTACAGAATAATTCTGCAACAACCTCTCCCAGCCTATTTTTCATACCAAAATATGCCCAAACATCACCCAAACCAAACCAAACCTCTTAGGGACTTCCAAAAACATTTCAAAACCATGTTTAAACCATTTCAAAACATTCCCAAGAGACTCTAACATGAATATAAACATTAAACAAGATGTGCAATGAAATCTCTCCCAAAATACTCCCCAAATCTCTCCCAAATACTCCCAATTCTCACAAGATCAATCAAAACAAGTTTCTTAAACCAAATTTCCATTTAAACATGCTCCAAACTATATTAACAAAGCATGAAAGGTTCAACATGATCCTAAACTTCGGTTACAACATTTACACGAGTCTTAGAGTGATTAAACCAAAAACTAACATAATTCCCAAGTTTTAACACAAACTCAAGTTAAACCAAACAACCTTAGATTTACATCAAACTAAGAGTTTTGCTCAAAAAAACTATATACATGAAGCTACTACATTTACAAGCCTCCTAGCCACTACGAACCCCAAGTTCATCTTCCCGGATTCTCGCCGTCGTGCTCACCTACAATGGTTATTCAATAACCACTACAATATATAAGCTATATGCTTAGTGAGAGATATCAATCAAGCACACAGATGACATATAAAATGATCTCCAGATAAGCAAGTACTTCCTCCGCCACTACCCGCAAGTCCGCCACTCCCCCAACAGTCCACAGCACAAGCCAATGACCCACACCACACACGTGCAGTCTAATGCCGTTGTCGGCAATAAGTGGTCATCACCACAGAACAATCTCATGGCGGATTCATACAAGCTTTCCTTTGACCCAAATAAGCAACTAAACATGCTCACATAAACATATCACCATGCTTTTCACATAATTATAGCTAAACATGGGTAATTAAACTAAATAGGCATGTGATTAACATCCATATGAACATAACCATGAATCTCATCCAAAAATAATATTGAAACCACTCACCTCTTCGTATTTCGTTCCTAGTTGTGAAATTAAAGCTCAAATCTACTCCGGTTTCAAATCCTACATGAATTCGGCAAACTACGGATTACCGCTCCAAATTTGGTCGTGAGAAATACGACGATTATTCTCAATGAAATCAGTACCAAAACGTAGAACCCATCTCTACGAGTCCAAATTCGATCTCGAAATTGAAATTGGGTGTCGAACGGCGCGTCGATTGACGTCGCAAGTGTCGTCGAATTCCGTCGTCAATTCTCGTTCTAACTTCTCCTCTGTAAACTTTGGTGTATTGCCTTAGGAAGAAGAAGACTCCAAGTGATGAGTCATAATACATGTGTCATCCCACATGTATTCCAAAGTTTGTAATTTTATTATGACCTCCCCCAAATTTTATTAGTTCTGCATTTATACCCCTGTTGATTATAACACTCTTTAAAATTATCACAAACTTAAATGAGTGTTTGTCTATGTCTCGCGTAGGTCCCACAATTGGTCCCACAATTTTATGAAGTTTCTAATTAGCCTACTAATTATATAACATGTTCATTTCGTTCTCACAAAGGTATCCCAAATGACCTCATAAATGGTCTCTAACATTAAACAATATATTGTAAACAACATTTAAATATTTCACATATGCCTTAATAAACATTTAAGCACATAAGGGTGATTCCACAATCTTGTCCCATCACAATGGAACTTTCTCAACTCATGTCCCAATTTGGGACTGCCTTATTGGCCAATATTGGGTCCCTAAACTGGACACCCATAATCCACTAGTGAGTTAAAACTCACTTAAACATGTGTTAATAAACACCAATTAATTATGTTAATGCATGCTAAATCACGTTTTACGATTAATCGCAGGAGCGGGTTTTACATCTCTCCCCTCCTTAAAAGAAGTTTGTCCCCAAACTTAAAGTACCTCAAGATTCGAACAAGAATGGGTACTTCTCACGCATTTCATCCTCCCGTTCCCACGTAGCCTCCTCAACCGAATGATTCCTCCACAAAACCAAAACCAATGGAATAGTCTTAGTCCTCAGAACTTGAACTTTTGCATCAAGAATTCTCACTGGATGTTCTATGTAAGCCAGGTCTTTCGTAATTTCCAACGGTTCTGGTGTGATCATATGACGTGAATCTGACACACAACGTCGTAACATTGACACGTGGAATACATTATGCACATTCTCCATTTCTTGTGGTAGCTCTAGTCGGTATGCCACTGGTCCAACTTTACTAATAATCTCAAACGGTCCAACGTACCTCGGGTTTAGCTTTCCACATTTTCCAAACCTCACGATTTCCTTAGTCAGTGACACCTTCAGGAACACGTAATCACCCACTTCAATCTCTATTAGTCTCCGTTTCAAATCCGTGTAGCTCTTGTAACGACATTGAGCTGTCTGTAATCGTTATTGTATCACCTAACTTTCTCGGTGGTCTGCTGAACTATCTCAGATCCCAACAATTTCCCTTATCCTACCTCAGCACAACAAATCGGCGAACAACATCTACGCCCATATAAATCCTCAAAAGGCGCCATCCCAATGCTGGATTGAAAACTATTATAAGAAGTAAATTCTGCTAACGACAAATGTTGTTCCCAATCACCTTTAAAATCAAGGAGACATAGTCTAAGCATATCTTCTAATATCTGAATTACCCACTCTGACTGTCCGTCAGTCTGGGGATGGAAAGCTGTGCTAAAATTCAAATTTTGTGCCCATCGCCTCTTGTAAACCCTTCCAAAATCTTGATGTAAACCTACTATCTCTATCCAAGATAATAGACACTAGAACTCCATAAAGCCTTACAATTTCCTGAATATACAACTCTGCCAATTTCATCGAATCATTAGTCTTAATTGGTAGGAAATGCGCAGACTTGGTTAGTCGGTCAACAATTACCAAATACCATCATTTGATCTTCTTGATTTTGGTAAACCTGCTACAAAATCCATCGTGATGTTTTCCCATTTCCATTCTGGTACTGACAATGGTTGCAACAAACCCCGCTAATCTTTGATGTTCTACTTTCACTCGTTGACATACCATACATTTTGCAACCTATTTGGCTATTTCTCGTTTCATTCCAAACCACCAATAGTTCTCTCGTAGATCACAATACATTTTGGTACTCCCCGGATGAATAGAATATTTGGTATTGTGTGCCTCCACTAGAATCGTCTCTTTAATCCCATTAACATCGGGTACGCAAATTCGATTTCTGTATTTCAATACACCATCTACATAAGTGAAATCTGGTTACTTACCTTCAGGTATTCCGTCACAAATCTTCCTCAAATTTGGATCTTGAAGCTGTTTCATTCCAATCTCATCCATAAGTGTCGGTTGTGCCATAATTGCCGCCATCAAAGCTCCCTCGATTTTTAAAATTACCTCAAGTTCCAATTGCTCCATTTCATGAATCAACTTTTCTTGAGAAGTTAAAACATAAGCAAAGTTACCAGTTGCCTTTTGAATCAATGCATCAGCCACCACGTTCGCTTTCCCTGGGTGATGTTGAATTGAAAAATCGTAATTCATCAACTCTAACCATCGTCTTTGTCTCATATTCAAGTCCCTCTGAGTGAATATATACTTCAAGCTCTTGTGATCCGTGTAAATTTCACACCGTTCCACGTATAGGTAATGCCTCCAAATCTTCAAGGCAAAGATCACTGCTGCCAATTCCAAGTCGTGTGTCGGGTAGTTAGTTTCGTGTGGTCTCAGTTGCCGTAAAGCATATACAATTACTTTGACATTCTTCATTAGGACACATCCCAAACCTCGATGTGAAGCATCGCTGAATATGACATACCCCTCAGTCCCTGACGGAATTATCAATATCGATGCTGTCATAAGTCTAGTCTTCAATTCCTTGAAACTTTCTTCACATTCGAAACTCCAAACAAAAGGAACATCTTTTCTCATTTGCTGAGTCATAGGCATCGCAATTGTTGAGAAATTTTCTACAAATCTTCGGTAATACCCGGCCAATCCTAATAAACTTTGAACTTCTGACACAATTTTTGGTGGTTCCCAATTGGCTACTGCTTCAATTTTCTGCGGGTCCACTAAAACACCTTCTTTAGAAATCACATGTCCCAAAAATGCTATCTCGGTTAGCCAAAACTCACATGATACGGCTAAAATTGGCTCTACTCTATAACCGGGAGGTTCTCAGCGACCTACCCCGAGCGGTTCTACTCAGTGACAATGCCGCTCGGTAACCACTCGAACTCCGGCAGTTTGCTAAGCCAGTTAGGAAATCTTCTAGATATGCATAAATAGTTTCATAATCAGAATAGGAAACCATCCGAATATACAGCTACCATTAAGGTTGTCAATAGTTTCTTACTCAAGTTAGAAGACTAATGGAATGTATGGAAAGTTTCCTAATACAATTAGGAAACTTACTTGATTTGTGTCAATCACATCCTAATTGGATTGTATTTCCTTATCCGTGTACGAGTAGGTCTCTTGCATCTATAAAAGAGACCACTCACCCCCATAGAAAGGGATCAACTTTTCAATCTACATATCACCTCTATAGCAACCATCATCACACCCGGCCAACCTACAATAGCTCCAAACTATTGTTGGTTCACCACAGGTCCCGGCTTTTTACAGTATAGTGAATGTGCTCAGACACACACGTGGACATAGGTTCCTTCATTAACAAGGCCGAACCACATACAAACCGAGTCTCTCACTCTTTCTCTTCCTTTATTCTGCTTTAATTTATCTTAACCAAATTTTGGCATCATCAGCTTGGCGCCGTTTATGGGAATCGACAGATTTCTCAAAACACAAATTTCTCAGTTGACAGTCATACCTACGAAGAAGGGTAAGAAGGCTGCGCAGCGGGCTGACCGGGCTATCCCGCCAGCCTCGGCTGTCCTGACACCGGAGCAGATCACCATGACCCTCGCACAGCTCTTGAAGATCCAGCGTCAAACCCAGCAGCAGATCGAAGCCCTGCTGGCCCAAAAAAGTAATCCTCCAGTGGCCGGGAAATAGCTCAAGAATGTCACGTACGGTCGGGAATCGATCTTGACCAGACAACGTGGTCAAGCCAACCCATCCTGCGTTGAGGATGCCAGAGACATCAATGGTAGGCGTGCTGCTCAAGAGGAAAGGCAGGCACTTATAGCCCAGGAATCGGTCCAGGGTCACTTGGTCAAGAGTCGAAGTGGCCTTAGGCACATGATCAACCGGAGTCATAGCCGAGCCCGATCCTTGGGGACAGCACACCGCGATGAGAAGGAAGCCTCTTCCACTGACCCGACCCACGACCCGGATACCGGTTGGGAGGATGTGGTGGACTATATCAAGGATTTGCATAAACAAATTGATGGAGTGG
This sequence comes from Hydrangea macrophylla, assembly GCA_033977485.1. Taxonomy (NCBI): domain Eukaryota; kingdom Viridiplantae; phylum Streptophyta; class Magnoliopsida; order Cornales; family Hydrangeaceae; genus Hydrangea; species Hydrangea macrophylla. The sequence continues at coordinate 55,282,963 of CM066988.1, read as the reverse complement.
CCAAAAAGCTGGGCCAAAACCCTACTCAGAATCACGCGAATACCGAGACAGAGTCACCATTCTCCAGCTAGATCATGAGGTTTGCCATCCCGCGCAAATTTAAACAACCTCGTCTAGATTCTTATAATGGCTCGAGTAGCCTAGTCGACCACGTCCGGACATATAAGGCTCAGATGGCCCTGGCCACCAACGTTGATGAACTATACTGCCTGGCCTTCCCCAGCACTTTGAAAGGCTCGGCCGCTCAATGGTTTCATTTCCTGAAGCCCCAATCGGTCAAAGACTTCAACGAGCTTAGCAAGTAGTTCATTAGCCAATTCATAGGCATGCTTGACCGGTCGCAACCTGAGACCCAGATACTCACTATCAGGAGGCGAAGAGGAGAGTCGTTGAAGGATTACACCGATCGGTTCAACCAACAGAAGCTTCAAGTTCGTAATTTGAACGAGACATTTGCCATTACAGCCTTCTGCTCTGGAGTTCAACACACCAAGTGTGCTACGTCATTCCACAGAAACTGACCGGAAACCTTGGTTGAACTCGCAGAGAGGGTTGGAAAATACATTGACACTGAAGAGTTTTTAAAGACCAAAGGCCTCGGGCAAGTAAGCGACGAGCCTTCCAGAAGTAAGCAGAAGCGAGAACAGCCCGGGAAGAACAATGTAAAGAAGCACAGTTGCTCTGGTAATTCCTCCAGTTCACAACGGTCTGAGTCCGGTAGCCCCGACTCGACCTCTAGTTTGCAGCAGTCAGGATCCAGTGATCCCGACCTTGACTCCAGCTCAGAGTAATCAGGACTATCTCTAACAGTCAGGACGAGTCCAACTACAGTGGTATTTGCCCGATCATAGCATAAGGCTCCACAGACTGTTAGAGAGCTCCTGCAAAGACCTCGGGATTGCACCTGAGGCATCCTGTAAAGACTTCGGGCTCACAACCGAGGCACCATCAAAAGACCTCGGGATCACACCCAAGGCACAACAGACCTCGAGATCACATCCGTGGCATAAAACACCTCGGGATCACGCCCGAGGCATCGGCTACGCTTAGGCTCATAACCTACGATGGGGTAAATCCCCCTAGGTGGGTGATGATGGAAAGCTTCAAAAGACCCTGCAACCACCCACGTTCCAGGTCGGCTACCTACAGTAATTGTTCCCGCAACGCCTGTCTTAGCAAAAGCTTGCAGGGCAAGATGGAATAAAGACTACAAGAAGTCACACCGAGTATTTACAGGCGTTGAGGTTAACTAAGTAAGACTCTTAGACAACCCGGGTGCCTACAGTACTCAGAGGCAATAACTCCACTTAGGTCTAAACCGACAATAGAGGTGACTAAAACCTCTTAGGTTGGCCCACGATACAGGAGCAAAAAGACCCTATAACAATTCGCTTTAGGTCGGCTCCACCAACATGGTCCAACTCTTCTCCCAACAGTCTTGACGAAAGCTGGTCGGGCGGAAGATAACCATCCTAGGGAGTTAACATAAAAGGGCCCTAAAGCAACACGCTTTGGGTACATTTCCAACATGGTCAAATTCTTTTACCCACAACCTTGACGAAGGTTTAAGGGTAGAAGATAACCATCCTGGGAGCTAACTCACGCAAAAGACTCCAAATTAGGCTATGTCTCAACTCTTAGCCAATTCCCAAGCATGTAAAAATTTCGAACTAGGCTAAGTCTCAACTCTTAGTCAGTTCCAGCGAGTTCACCAGACTCAGAAGCTCCGAGGCAGCCTTCCAGAGCAGTCAACAGATTTCCAAACTTGCCCCGATATGGCATTAAGCCAACCTTGGAAATGGGGGGCAACTGATACGCCTAAAATTGGCTCTACTCTATAACCGGGCGGTTCTCAGCGACCTACCCCGAGCGGTTCTACTCAGTGACAATACCGCTCAGTAACCACTCAGACTCTGGCAGTTTCCTAAGCCTATTAGGAATTTTCTAGATATGCATAAACAGTTTCCTAATCAAAGTAGGAAACCATCCGAATATGCAGCTACCATTATGGTTGTCAATAGTTTCCTACTCAAGTTAGAAGACTAATGGAATGTATGGAAAGTTTCCTAATACAATTAGGAAACTCGCTTGATTTGAGTCAATCACATCCTAATTGGATTGTATTTCCTTATTCTTGTACGAGTAGGTCTCTTGCATCTATAAAAGAGACCCCTCTTTAGAGGGGATCGACTTTTCAGTCTGCATAGCACCCCTATAGCAATCATCATCACGCTCGGTCGACCTACAGTAGCTCCAAGTTATTGTTGGTTCACCACAGGTCAGTATAGTGAACATACTCAGACATACACGTGGACATAGGTTCCTTGATTAAAAGGGCTAAACCACACACAAACATGGTCTCTCACTGTCTCTCTCTCCTTAATCTGCTCAATTTATCTTTAACCAAATTTTGGCATCATCATCACATTTCTTCAAGTTACCAAATAACTTCTTCTCGCGAAGTCGTTGCAACACCAATCGTAAATGCTTCTCGTGATCTTCAACACTTTTAGAGTAGACCAAAATATCATCAATAAAGACAATTACAAATTCATCTAAGTATTCCTTGAATACCCAGTTCATCAAATCCATAAAAGCTGCTGGTGTGTTGGTAACTCCGAATGGCAGGACCATAAACTAATAGTGTCCGTAGCAAGTTCTGAATAATGTCTTCTCCGCATCCTCCTCTTTAACTTTTAGCTAATGATAGCCCGATCTTAAGTCGATCTTCGAGAACACTTGATCCCCTTGAAGCTGATCGAACAAATCATCAATCCTCGGTAATGGGTACTTGTTTTTAATAGTCAACTTGTTCAGCTCCCTATAATCAATACACATTTGCATGGTTCCATCTTTCTTCTTGACAAATAAAATCGGTGCTCCCCACGGTGAAACACTAGGTCGAATGAATCCCTTGTCAAGCAACTCTTATAACCCAATTCTATATGGTGTCTTTGATACCGGTTGTGATCCCGGCGCTACCTCAATAGTAAACTCAATCTCCCGCTCGATCAACACGTTTTGTAGATCCTCGGGAAATACATCTGGAAACTCCCATACTATCAAAATATCCTCAACTCAAGTCCCCGTGACACGTGTATCAATCACAGTACATAAAAAACCCTTGACAACCCTTTTTCAACAACTTCCCAGCCTGAATTGCTGATATCATATATGGTGGCACTGCTACACCAACCCCTTGGAAGGTAAACTCTTTTTGCCCTGGTAATTGGAAATTAACCCTTTTCTATTCACAATTTATTGTAGACTGATTTATAGACAACCAATCCATGCCCAAGATTATGTCAAAGTAGTTGATAGTTAACAGAATCAAATCAACAGTCAATACCCTGTCACTTACTCTGACTTCATATGCTTTGAACACTGAAGAGGTCACTAACGGTTTACTTAGAGGGAATGATACAGATAGATCATACCCTAAGGGTTCTGACATGCTATTTAAATGTTTAACAAATTTATGTGAGACAAACGAATTTGTTGACCCTGAATCTATCAAAATTCATGCTGGAAGTGAGGAAATATGAAGAATACCTAACACCACGGAATCTGTAGCTGATACGTTCCCCGGTGCAAGTTGAAAAGACTTACCCTTGCCTCTGCTCTATACCTTTTCCTTTATCAGTAGATGGTCCTGATCTCGCCCCACTAGATGCCATAGAACTTGCCCCATGTTGTCACTTCCTTGGACAATCCTTAGAAAAATGTCCCGGCTGCCCACAATCAAAGCAGTTACCCCTCATGTTCAGAATTGAGCTCATGGAGTTAGGCAGTCGTGTTCTAGCTTGCAGATAATTCTTGGATATGTGGCCCACTTGCTTACAAATGTTGCATGTGCTGAGTAAATAATAAACTCCCCCATGTCGTCGATTGTACGTAGGACACAACGGTCGAGCCCCCTCAGAAAATGTACTTCTACCTTGACTACCTGAACGTAACCCAGGCCCCCGTGAAAATGGTTTCTTGAAGAAGCCTTGCCCCTTCCCTTTACCTTTATTTTGTAGCTTCCCTTGTTGGCTCTGCTTGTATTTATTATTATCTCGTTCGGCTATGAGATCTGCATTTTGAACTTGAGCCACGGTTCCAAATTCATGAGTATCTACCCTACATTGTATGTTATCCCTCAACCTCTCTTCAAACTTTCGAGCTTTGTCCCCCTTGATTATCACCGTATCCTTCACGAATCGAAGCAATTCACTATACTTGGAGATGTATTCATTCACTGTTATATCCCTTGTTGGAGATTCATGAATTCCCGACACTTTTGTGCCTTAGCTGCTCGAGGAAAATATCGCTTGTAAAACTCTTCCACAAACTTATCCCAAGTGGTCGGCCTACTTTGCTCAAGCAAATTCACCCACCAATTCTGAGCTCCTTCCTTTAAAGTGTCACTGGAAAATGTAATCTTTTACTCTTTGGTACATTCTATAGCACGGAATATTTGCTCCATATCTGATTCCCAATGAATAGCCGACATCGGATCTGGACCCCCATCAAACATAGTCAATTTTCTCTTATAGAATGGCTCAATCGTAACATGATCCACCCTTGGTTCAGGATTCGGATTTGCATACCTTACATCTACCGGTGGTACTCGATCACCAACGGGACCAACGAAATTAGTTACCAAATCCACCAAACGATCCATTCTTGCATCGAGTTCTCAATTTTGGTCCATTTTTCTCCAAATTCTTGCCTGCCAACCACATATGCATAAATACTATGCATGCTATGCCATATTTCATATGCTATACATGATTAAGCAATCATAACATAGCATCTATAATCATATGCATACATGTAATGCATCTATATACACAATATCTACACATTACTCTCAAGTCGTCGTCTCTCGTCCCAAAGATTCTAATCCTATTGCTCTGATACCACTAAATGTCACACCCCGAATCCACACATGTGAATCTAGGACACGTGGCACGCCACCATGGCCTATATTGGACTGTAACGACCGATCTCCCAGTCTGGCAATAATATTATCCGCTTTGGACCTAAACACAAAGAACTTCCCAGGGGGTCACCATACCTTGTTGCATATAGAGGGGCTATTAATCCTAATAAACTAGTCCAGGAACATCACCCAGGCGATGGGAGACAAGCCCCCACCCCTAACCTCACCTCATCCATCTTGGCCTTCCTGCCTCAGGAGTATTGCCTCTTGGTTGTCACAGTGTGCTACTGCTTCTAGTGAAGAGTCTAAGTTAGAGGTACGAATATCTGGATTAGAAGCGCAATCATTCGAGTTAGAGGCGTGTTTGGTAGAGTTACGCGTCTCTCTGTCCTCTTTGAGAAAGGAGAATAAGCCTTTTCATGTGTGCCTTAGCATTTTGGAGTCTGAGTGCACAAGCATAGATGTTATCGACAGTGCTTTGCACGGATTACTGTGAGAAGTAGAGACATGTTCATGGGCTGTGCCTTTTCCTTCTTTTTGTGCATTTCCGCCAGCGAACATGCTTGTACTTCTTTTATTTTGAAACTTAGTGGCGAATCTTTTTGCAGCCCCTTATCTTGTATTTCTGCCACTATATGTACTTTTTTTTATTTTGAAGCTTAATAGAAGAATCTTTATGCAGATTTATCCTTATTGCTTTCAGAATTATTGTCGTGATGTATGAGACCTTGACAGATCCTCTTGAGTGTTTATACTCCATATCTCTCAAAAGGGAGCATCCCCCAACTTTTTGTTTCTCTTTTTTTTTAAGTTTGAGCCTGGCTGTGCGCCTATACTATTGTGTATCAAATTTTGGTCTTTGTGATCCAATCTTGGCTAGTGTATGCTCGACTTAGTTGTGCCTATCCAGCTTTATCTTGCCGTTTAAACAAATAGATGCCCACTAATGAAACCAAAGATGGCCAAACTAGCTAAGATTAACCAAAGTTTTCCCAAAATTACATCGGAAAGGAAACAAAAGAGGCCTCTTCATTTAGGCAAATTGCACGTTTACACTTTTCTTAAAAAAAAAAAAAGGAAAGAAAGGAAGAAAGGGTAAAAGAAAGAAAGAAAGAGTCATACAGAACATCCTAAGGGTAAAACAGTTTCACCCACTTCATGTTGAGTGTACCCTTGTCACTTCCGGATTCGGGATCAATTATTTTGCAATACCCATTGTCGCTTACTTCCTTGACAACAAATGGACCTTCCCATTTTGGTGAGAACTTTGGTGTGGACATCCCTCGCATGATATGTGTGGCCGCCTTTAACACAAGATCCCCTTCCTTTAGTTGTCTTGGGCACACCATCGCATCATAAGCCTAGGCAATTTGCGTCTGATAGGACTTTAGACTAGCTTTTGCCTTATCTCTCTTTTCATCTAACCCTTCTACTTTAGAAAATCGGGTGTCCAGATCTACCTCGCTTTAAAGCGCAATCCTGGCAGATGTAATTGCAATCTCTGTAGGTATGACAGCCTCAGTTCCATAAACTAAGGAAAATGGGGTAGCTTGGGTTAGTCGTCACTTTGAAGTTCGGTAAGCCCATAAAGCAAGTGGCAACTGGTTTGCCTATTGTCGCGGAAAATCGTTCATGGTTTTGCTCAAGATTTTGGAGATAGTCTTATTACTCGCCTCCGCCTGTCCGTTACCCTTTGGGTAGTAAACTGTCGACTTATGCTGAGTGATACCATATTTAAAATAGAGCTCTCATGCGGGCTTAGAGGTGAAAGGCTTGCCGTTGTCGGAGAGGATTACTTTGGGTATTCCAAACCTACAAATAATATATTCCTTAACAAAATTGGCGATGCTTTCACCAATGGCGCGACGCAGGGGGATTGCCTCTACCCATTTTGTGTACAATTCTATCGCAGCCAAAATCCATATTTTCCCTTTGGAGGGATTCAAGGCACCCATTAAATCCATCGACCACGAATGGAAAGGCTAGGGCGTCGTGAGACTTTTAAGCGCTACTATCGGGGCATGGATGGAGTTAGCGTGTTTTTGGCACGCCACACACCTTTTTACAAATTCCATGGCTTCTTTCTCCATGGTAGGCCAGTAATATCCTAGGTGTAGCAATTGTTGGTATAGCTTATACCCTCCTTGATGTTCAAATTGGTGTACTTGCTGTAATACCTCTTGAACTTCCTGACCAGCTAAACACTGTTGAAATATATTTTTATTATAGTCAAACTTATTCACGGACTGATTAGGAATAGATTGATTGTAATTTATTTTAGTTGTCTCTTTCCTTTTCTTTTCTTTCCTTTTCTCTCCTTTATTTCGTTTTTCTGTTTTTCCTAGCTTGTATATATACATACATTGTGAATGAATAAAATCATCAATTATTCTTCCATCTTTCTTCTTGGTATTAGAGCCACACAAAAAATACCAAATCCTAGCCTCCCACCACCAGCCGCCGCCACCCACAGCCTTTCCTAGGCTCGCCGCACCACCACCCACCCCCAGCACATCTCGGCACAGCCTCCCCAACACCAGCCGAGGGTCCCACAAGCCCCCCAGGGCTCTGGCGCACCTCACAGGTCCCTACCGAGGCCTTTGTGCCTCTCCGACAACCTCTGCGCTATCCTCCGCCCCTTTGTGGGCCTCTCCTGCATCCATGTGATGCATTAGAGCCTTAGTGCTCCTTCTCATCTCTCTTTCAGACCATTATTTGGTCTTCGGTTGCCCCATCTGTATTCCACCTATTCTGGGCAGCCCTTCATCTTCTCGATTTTCCAAAATTTTGTTGGTTTTCTCTTGGGTTCAGACACTTCGGTATGGCTTATGACGGAAAAAATACTAATCCTGTTTCAGATAGTACTCCTGCTCGTTCAGATCTGTCTCTTTCTCAACACACCCCTGCTCAACGGGTTAATAGTGTGTTGTTGAGTGGAAGAAACTTTGCCGCATGGTCCCATTCTTTCCGTCTCTATCTTGGCGGCAAAGGTAAGTCTGGATGGATTCTAGGCACTGTACCCAAACCAGCGCTCTCTGATCCTACGTTTGCTCAGTGGGATATTGATAACTGCACCATCTTGGGGTGGTTATTTAACTCTATGGAAGATCGGATTTATCGTATGTTCATGTTTCATGATACTGTTTCCAGCCTATGGACCTCTCTGACTCAAATGTATGCTCATGAGTGCAATGATTCTCGTATCTTCGAACTTTATCGAGATGTTGCACAGGCTTCTCAAGCTACATTAGGTCTTTCAGTTGCTGATTATTTTGGCTACCTTCAGTCCCGTTAGGAGGAACTGGCTCAGTATGAGCCTCTTAGTGAATTTCTGCCTGAAGCAGCTACTATTGCTCTCCATCGTCTTAATCGCCATCACACCTACCAGTTCTTGATGGTCTAAAACCTGAGTTTGAATCTCTCCGAACTCAGATTTTAAACACATCCCCTATGCCCTCTTTATTTGAGGCTTTTGCTACTATTGATGGAGATGAGAGACGTCGTCGCTTGCTACAACCTCCGGATTTACCTGAGCCAACTCCAGTGTCTGATCAGATGGCTCTTGCTGCCCCAACGGGCCCATTCACTCGTCCTCCTAGATCTGGTAACCGCCCTTTCTGCACTCACTGTGGTAACCTTGGTCACGTTAAGGATCGCTGCTTCAAACTCCATCCTGAACTTCGTGAGAAAGGTGCCCAAAATAAAGGAAATGGTCCATCCCGCACTGCTGCTGTGGTTGAGACTACTCCTACTCTGGATCTTCTTTAACTCCAGACTCAGATGGGCCACCTTCAATCTCAAATAGGGGCATTACTTTAGCAAGGTTCTCATTCTGGCACCACTCCCACTGCTACTTTGGCTTCAGGTACTCCTTCTACTGCACTCCATGTTGGGTCTAGCGACCCCTCGTGGATTCTGGATTCTGGTGCCAGTGATCATATGACTGGTAAGTTGTCCTTGTTTTCATCCTCTTTGGTTCCCATCTCCCAATCTGTGCGTATTGTCGACGGGTCCACTATATATGTCAAAAGTAAAGGCAATGTTTGCCTCTCTCCTAGTATCTCTTTATCTTTTGTTCTTTATGTCCCTAGTTTTCCTTATAATCTTCTTTCTGTTAGTCGTCTTGCAAAATCACTTAATTGTGAAATTGTGTTCTTACCTGATTGTTGTCATTTGCAGGACCGAATTTCGAAGAAGATTTTTGGCAAGGGATATGAGCGGGATGGCCTTTACTATTTTTGTGATCCACCTGGCGGGAGTTTAAGTTTGTCGTCTTCGAGTCTTCAGGCGTCTGTTTTGCCTGAATCTTCTAAGTCTTCTAGTTTTTCTTTAGAGTCAATAAAATTGTGGCACGCCCGCTTGGGCCATGCAAACTTTCATTATCTCTGTCAACTTTTTCCATTATTAAATAAAGCCTGCCAGAAATTTAAATTCAATTATGTGGTGTGTGAATTATCTAAGCATACTCGTTCTCATTACATACCTCGCATGAATCGTGCACCGTCTGCTTTTGATATTATCCATACTGATGTGTGGGGTCCTTCCCCGATTACTGCTATTTCTGGTTACCGTTATTATGTTACATTCATTGATGATTACACTAGGTGTACATGGGTTTATTTGCTTAAAAAGAAATCAAAAGTTTTCTACTTGTTTTCTAACTTCTTACAAATGGTTAAGACCCAATTTAGTACTGTTATTCGTAATCTTCATTCTGATAATGGTCGTGAATACATTACTAATGAGTTTTGGGCTGAGCTTAATAAGCAGGGTATTCTCCAGCAACTCACTTGTCCTTATACTCCAGAACAGAATGGTGTGGCGGAACAAAAGAACCGCTCCATCATGTCTGTTGTTAGGTGTCTTCTGTACAGAATGAATGTACCCAAATATATCTGGCATCTGGCCGTTCTTACTGCCACGTTTCTTCTTAATCGGACTCCAAGTCGTATTTTACAAGGAAAGGCACCTCTGCAACTTCTTCAGCCCGACAAAACCCTCTTTCCTATCTTACCTCGGGTCTTTGGTTGTACATGCTTTGTCCAAGATTGGAGTCCAACTCGAACAAAATTAGATAACAAGGATGTCCGCTGCATCTTCTTAGGTTATTCACCTATGTCAAAGGGTTACAGGTGTTATGATCCTACCACTCGTCATATGTATCATTCTTTGGATGTCACTTTTTTGGAAGATACCCCATTTTTTGCAGGTCCTCAATCTGTTTCTGATCCTCTTTCTATCGAAGTCTTCGAGGATTCAAACTCTCTTCCGCGTCCTGTTCCTTTGTTTGAACAACCTCTAGCGACCTCTTCTAACCTTCCTCCGGTTATCACTACTGCTCCTACTCAGGTGTACTCTCGCCGACCTCCTGCTCGAACTCCACTTCCAATATCTTCACCGGAATCTGGTAATGTTTCTCCACCTTTACCTTCTGTTACCTCTAGATATCCCTCTAGACTTCGTCGCCCTCCTAATCGTTATGGTTTTTCTGTTAGTACTAATCACCCCATTGATCAGTATATTTCTTATCAGGGACTTTCAGATTCCTATTGCTCTTTTCTTAGTCAGGCTGACTCCACATCCATCCCTCGGTCTGTCTCTGAAGCTCTCAAGGATCCACAATGGGTGGCTGCCAAGACCTTGGAAATGGATGCCCTTCAACGAAGTCAGACTTAGGAACTTGTGCCTCTTTCCCCAGGTGAGAAAACGGTTGGGTATAAGTGGGTCTTCACTATCAAGTATCAGGCTGATGGTACTATCGAGCGATATAAGGCGCGTCTAGTGGCCAAGCGCTTTACTCAAATCCCGGGCAAGGATTTCAGTGCTACCTTTGCTCCTGTAGCCAAACTAACATCTGTTCGGCTTATAATCTCTTTGGCGGCATCTCACAACTGGCCTCTGCATCAATTGGATGTTAAAAATGCCTTTCTAAATGGGGATTTGGATGAGACTATCTATATAGATCCTCCTCCGGGTTTTTGGGCTGAGGGGGAGTATTCGGGGAAGGTATGTCGTCTTCGAAAATCTTTATACGGACTTAAGCAATCTCCCCGAGCTTGGTTCAACCGCTTTAGTGAGGTTATTTTACCTTTGGGCTTCACTCGATGCCACTCTGATCACACTTGCTTCACCCATCATCGATCTGATGGCCGGTCAGTTATTGTTCTGGTATATGTTGATGATATCATTGTTACAAGGGATGATGCTCCAGGCATTACCAAAGTCAAGAAGGCTCTCAGTCAATTCTTTGATGTTAAGGACTTGGGGCCCCTTCGATACTTTCTCGGGATAGAAGTTGCTCACTCTCGTCAAGGTATATCATTGTCTCAACGAAAATACACTCTGGATCTTCTGCAAGATACAGGTATGATTGGATGTCGTCCTGCCTCCACTCCTATGGATCCCAATCATAAGTTGTCTAATGAGTCTGGGGAACTCCTTCCTGATGCCTCAGTATATCAGCGCCTTGTTGGCCATCTTATTTACTTGACCAACACTCGACCCGACATTACATTTACAATCAGTGTTGTGAGTCAATTTATGCATGCTCCACGATCATCTCATCTTGATACTGTTCATCATATACTGCGGTATCTCAAGACTTGTCCGGGTCTTGGATTATTTTACTCTGCAAGTACACAGTTCGGGGTGTCCCGCTTCACTGATGCTGATTATGCTGGATCTAAGAGTGATCGTCGGTCCACATCCGGATTCAGCACTTTCTATGGGAATCATCTTCTCTTATGGAAAAGCAAGAAATAAGCTGTTGTTTCTCGTTCTTCAGCTGAGGCAGAGTATCGGGCCATGGCACAGGGAACTTGTGAGCTTCTATGGGTGCGTTCTATTCTAAAAGAGTTGGGTTATCCGGTTAAGGCCTCATCTACGTTGTTCTGTGACAATAAGTCTGCTCTTATGCTTGCTTCTGACTCGGTCCTCCATGAATGTACTAAGCATATTAAGTGGATGTTCACTTCATTAGAGAAAAAGTTCGTTCTGGAATCATTGTCCCAGAGTTTGTGCCCTCTTCCAATCAAGCTGCTGATATGTTTACAAAGTTTGTTGGTCCCTCTCTCCTGAAGTCGTCTTTGATCAAGCTGGGTCTTATTGATATCTTTGCTCCATCTCCAGCTTGAGGGGGAGTGTTGGAATATATTTTTATTATAGTCAAACTTATTCACGGACTGATTAGGAATAGATTGATTGTAATTTATTTTAGTTGTCTCTTTCCTTTTCTTTTCTTTCCTTTTCTCTCCTTTATTTCGTTTTTCTGTTTTTCCTAGCTTGTATATATACATACATTGTGAATGAATAAAATCATCAATTATTCTTCCATCTTTCTTCTAACACCTTAGCGCCTTTCCATTGAAACCCCTTCTATAAAGTTGTTGCTCACTAACAAAAAATCTAGACGCCTTCTTTTTAACGGGGGCTGCATCCATGTTTTTCGTAGGCAGCGCTCCTTTGATGATAAAATCCAAGTATGGTTATCACCAGTCAGTGACCACGTTTGTGAAATTACACTCCTCCCTTAAAGGGTGTTCCTGGCATGTGGCACACCTTTGCTGAATTTCATTGGCTTCTCTAACCATCTCGGGCCAATAATAGCCTCCCCTCTAGATTATCCGATATAGGCTTAAGTCTGTGTTTCCACATACTTGGGTATGTATGGAGTTGAGGCGCAAGTTTACCTCTTCCTTTCCCACGCTTTTGGCTAGCCATCCTCCTTGAGTCCTAAAATACAGCTCTCCTTTATAAAACAAAAAATTTCTTGTTTGTACGATGGGCGCAACATCTTGGGCTTGTAACTGTGTTACGATGTGTCGCCTCCAATCATGGGGACCATTATCGTTCTCAGGGACCAATTTTGTCACAGTGCACGGGAGAGTTCTCTTGAGAATTTCTATGTTAAGGTATTCTCCCTCGATGTCTACTTTTGAAGCCAGGGTTACAAGCGTATCTGGGTGTCTAATGCTTATCCGTGGAGCGTGCTCTATCTCGACATTAGAAAATTTATCCATGCACCTTTGTAGAATTGTGCAATATACCGCGAGAGCAAGCTCCTTGATAACGTAATCGCAGTTTGCTTGCTTTATGACCAAGTTAGAATCTCCCATCACTTTTATTGAATCGATCCCCATACTTTTTGCAGCTAAGAGTCCTAGTATGAGCGCTTCATACTCTGATTCATTGTTAGAACACAGAAACGCCAATTTAAAATAAAGGCTTATCTTCTTGCCTTGTTTAGACATAAGTACTATGCCAGCTCCTCCCCCTTTTGAAGTGGAGTAACCGTCAAAACTAAGAGTCCATGCTCCTTCTGGTTATTTTGCCAAGGTGGCACAGAAATCGTCGCCCGGGAGTTCCTCCATGATTGGCTCGGGTTCACAACTTGGAAAATGCGCCAATAAGTCCGCCAATGCTTGACTCTTGATTGCTTTAGGCGGTGAGCAACTTATCTCAAATTCTGTTAGTGAGAATAGCCATCGTGCCATCCTTCCCGATAAGGCGGGCTTACTGAGCATATGCTTGATTGGATCGCATTTTGTGATTTTCTGAACTGGAAATGCTAACAAATAATGCCTCAATTTCTACGTGGCAAAAATGATTGCGAGGCAATGTCTCTCTATTGGCATGTATCATATTTCCAGACCTCTAATGATGCGACTTATATAATAGATTGGCTTTTCTATTCCCTCCACTTCTTGAGCAACCAAAGCACCAATAGACTTATTAGTGGAGGTCAAGTACATCAAAAGAGGTTGTCCCTTCTGTGGAGAAGTCATGGTTTAGGGCGAGGTTAAGGCCTTCTTTACCACTTCAAATGCCTTATCATGTTCTTTCTTCCATTCAAAGGCCGACTTTTCTTTGAGGAGAGAACTAAATGGCTGAGTGATTTCTACGAGCACCAGGATGAACCTTCTCAGATACGAGACCTTCCCTAAGAAGCTTTTTAACTGCTTCATTGAGGACGGCTGCGACATTTCTTGAATGGCTTTAACCTTGTTCGGATGCGGGTCGATCCCATGTCGATGCACTACACACCCCAAAAATTTCCCAGAATTCCAAATGCGCACTTTAGTGGATTCATCTTGAGTTTGAAGGCCCTACACCCATCAAAAACTCTGCGCAGATCTAAAAAGTGCGATGAATCATGTTTAGACTTTACCACCAAGTCATCGATGTAAAAGTCCATTTCCTTGTGCAGCATATCATGAAAAATGGCCATCATTGCACATTGGTAAGTCGTGCCTGTATTTTTTAATCCAAACGGCATCACAGTATAATAGAAATTTCCCAAAGGGGTTCTAGAGGCCGTCTTTGTCACGTCACTCTCCCCCATTTTAATTTGGTTATATCCACTGAAACCATCCATGAATGATAACATTTGGTGTTCAGCCGTCGCGTCGATTATTGTATCGACGTTGGGGAGAGGGAAGTCATCTTTAGGACATGCCTTGTTTAAATCGTGGAAATCCACACAAACTCTTATTTGTCCGCTCTTTTTCTTTACCGGGACTATGTTCGCCAACCAGATAGGATGATGGATAGGTTTGATGAACCCCGCCTCAAGCAATTTTGTGATTTCGATTTAAATTGGGTTTCCAGCTCAGGGCAAAATATCCTTGGTGATTTCTTAATAGGGATGGCAGCCACGGATAAATTGAGTTTGTGACATGTGATCGTGGGATCTAATCCTGGCATTTCTAAATATGTCCATGCAAAAACATCCGAGTATTCCTTTAACAACTTTAATAGTTCTTCGCGGTAAACATCGCCCTAAGTCCTTTGAGATAAAAACTACTTTTGGGCTATTCTTTTCTTCGGCTAGATTGAATTGTTCTAGCTCCTGCTCTTTGTGTCTTAGTCCGTCCTGTAAACATTCTGGTGCATCTTTGGGTTCAACGATTGACTCTGCCACGATTGGTTCCACAGCAAAGCAAGCAAAGGGGTCACCCTCTAAACCCGAGGATAACCCCTCGGATTGTTATAAGCGGCAGACTATCCTCCCTCTAGGGAGTCGGACTCGATAACATTGGGCTTCTTCTTGGATTTCACGGGTCTCTCGGATTTCAGACACCCTACGCCTTTTTCCTCGTTGTCCAACTTCAACTACAAAGTTTCCTTGCCTAGCATTTTCCCATCGTGGAAATGTGCTAGAAGACACGGATGATCTTGGATTCTCCTCCTCGTCCATGAACTCAGTAAAAAATACTGAGTCTGAGTAGTGCGCTTCATGGAGGGCAAATGGGGTCTTAGAAGCGACGATCGTCACTATCTTGTCATTGACGATTCCCTTGGCACATTGATGGCAGGTTGAGGGAATCAGAGCAAACCTATGCATCCAGCATGTTCCTAATAGCGCGTAGTAAGATGTATCAGCCTCGATTACATGGAAGTGAGTATGGCATCTGATTGGTCCCACAATGAGGCCCAATATTATGTGCCCCAAACTTCGTTGAGACGTTCTTCCAAACCCAGTGATAGTAATGGGTTGCCTAATCAAATCTTCCTCAGAGTATCCCGCGACCTTTAGCATTTTCAGTGAGATGATATTGAGTGAGGCGCCACAATCCAGGAATCCTCTTTGGAACTCGATTCCATTAATCTCGATTGGAACATACAAAGGTCGGTTATGGGCAAAGAGAACTTGTCTGTCAGCTTCAGTAAAGGTGATGGGAAAGGCAGCCTCTCTGAGAGTTCGCCTCATGGAGCCTCCACTTTGCATACATTTTTCCTCACGCACTTTTGTACTTTTGAGGATAGCTTTAGTCGTGGCAAACCTTGCTTCCAGAGTCAGACCCAATTCATCAAAGAATCTTCTGAACTTCTCGCTTTCCTTAAGTCGATCCGCTTATTTATTGACAAGAGCATCCTCGTGGAACTCTGGCTCCGGGGATTTTGTACATAGCGATCTCCTCAATCTCGTCATAGTACGATGCCATCATAACTTGCTTTCCTTTATGTCCATGTCGTGGCAAGGGGTCAATCTCGATGTTAGTCACGTTTGGTAGTTCCAACTCTTTATTTGTGATCGTCTTTTGAAATAAGCGCCTAAGAAACCAATAATCCTCAAGTGTGTGAAGGTTATGCTGATGGTAGGGATAATACTTGTCTATGGTTATATCGGGAGGGTTATCTGGCCTGGGCAATTCAACGACCTTATCCTCCACCCATTTCTTTAGCACGGCGCGCACAACTTTGAGCTCGCATGGAAAATCAGGAGGGGGAGTACTCTCGCTCCCCTTTTTGATCGAGTTATCCCCACGACCCCCTTTTCTTTTTCCTCGCACTTGGAAAGCGTTGGGGAGCTTATTGAACTGGGGTCGAGCCGTGGTCACTTGGACAGGAATCTCCTTAATAACTTCCTGGACCATTCGCCCCTTTTCCATAAGAGTGGAGAAAGTAGATATGTGAGAGTTAATCAGATTGAACTTTTATCTGGGTTGCATTCCATCTATGCATATTTTGATAAGCTCGATTTCAGGGATTTCTTCGCGACAGTTGATGGAACCTTCTCTGAATCTTTTTACATAATCCACGAGATCCTCGCTTTGCTTCTGAGTGATTTTTGTAAGCGCGAATCCCGTGATACCCTCTTCCATCTAGAAGAACTTGTCATGGAAGCGTTGCACCATAGTCTCTCAATCAAGGATGGACCCGGCTTGCAAATTGGTATACCACGTGTAAGCTTTATCCATGAGGGATTTGGAAAACTCCCTAAGTCTTAGGCTATGATCTCGCCCAAAGTTTGCCAAAGTTTCCACGAAGAGGGCGACGTGTTCGTAGGAATTGCCTTTCTTTCCATCAAAGAACTGGAATTTTGGGTATTGGTACCCCACTGGGTAGGGAAGAGAAGCAACGTTTGGCGGATAGGGGGGTCTAAATTCGCAATGCATTGTAGCCGAGTACTTGGATCGCTCATTTTTTAGTGCAGCATGAATTTCACTTTGAACTTGCTCAGTCAAGTCGCTTGGGGGTTGAGAGACCTCACGGGAGGCGACACATCGCTTGGGAGTTGAGAGGTCCTCACGGGAGGCGGCACGCTATTTGGAAATTAAGAGGTACTCACGGGAGGCGGCACGCTCCCAAACTCCGGTGTGGATCCAATCGGGGTGGACCCTACCGGCATATTAGTAGGCGTGGCATTGGGGTTCACCTACTAACTTTCGCCATTGGTTCCATTTCCTCGATGGCTTTGATCCTCCGTGACCATGGTTGGAGTGGCATCATTGCCTCTTTGAAGACCAATTAAAGTTTCCAAAATGAGTTGTTGAGATTGTTGCAAGTTTTGCAAAGTGGACATCAAGACATCACCACTCGAAGTTCCTCCCATAGTAAAGGTAGGAGGGGCATGAACATTTGGAAGAAGACTGTCACGCGGAGGGTTTGCCCCCTGATCTTAATCTGCGGGTAGATCTCCTACTTTTGCCCCACTTCTCAGTGTTGGTGTCATTCTGTTACAAACTCTACTCCCCAGCAGAGTCGCCAAAATGTAGATGTGTATTTTTAGGATGAGATTAAGTTCGTACTGGAGTAGAGATTTTGTGCAAGATTAGTAAAAGATTCTCAAGGAGAAGTGGATCAGGTGTAAGGAAGTGCAAGCTAGAGAGGATGGAATGGGGCAAGTGTTCTACAGAGAACCAAAGTGCAAATGGAGCCCAAACCCTAGAGAAAGAATGTCTAGAGAGAGAAGCTCTGCACATAAATTCTGCAGAATAACTGGAGAAAAACTGTCTTCCCATTGTCATGGGATATTGTGCCTATTTATAGGCTTAGGGTCATGTGGAGAGCACGGTAGAAATCCGTACTTGAAAATCCACGTGTTGACACAATTGATAATCCGCATGTCAAAACCTAAGACGAAAAAAGGAATATGCCTCCATGACGAATCACAAGATCTCCAGTAAACCAGCCTATTTCCGGCCCGACCAAGGAGTTTGCCTTGCAGAAAATAACCTTTGCGAGTAACCTTGGTGAACCTCTTCCTTAAGCCATCCAAGCCACGAAACCAGAGAATCCCAATGGCTTTGCCGCGCATCAAAGTCATAAATAACTTTTGTGCTGCAAAGTTAAACCCAAGACATAGATTTTGCCCCCAAAGTCTATGTGCGCCATTTGAGAAGTGAGAAGCTTCTCCCCATGGGTGAGTAACCCATCCTTGTAATTTCCTTGGAGGAAATATCTGTGGTGGAATGATTTCCACCAAGTCCGCGCCACTTTCCATGAGTTTCCTAGCTTTGTGAATCAAAGCTCCAATGATGACATGTGGCACGATTTGATTGGCAAGGTAAAACTAGTACCTACAAAGATGAAGAAGAATCACTTACCGTCGGCCTAGGGCAGATCCTCATAGGAGAGAAGAGGCTCGATCGTGTTTCGTTTTTAAAAATCGAGAAAACGAAAACACCTTTTTGTTGTTTTCATTTTTTTCCCAAATAGTAAAAATGTTTTTTTGTATAAAAAAAAAACAAAAACAAAAACGATACCAAACGTGTTTTCAGTTTCGTTTTCCTAAAAAATGAAAACGAAAACAGAAAACCGAAAACCGCAACGTTACCAAACGAGCCCTTAGTATGCCACTTCTTCTTCACCTTTTTTTATTAGCTTTTTCTACCTACCAGCACATGCGCGCGCCACATGTGCGCTAAACTTTTCATCCACTTGCACTATATGAGTGCATACACAATAGCATGGCTCATTTCGAAATTGTTTTTCAAACTTTAAACCTCCATAACTTTTGATTTACAACTCCAATTTTTACAAATTTTATACCGTTGAATGGTATCGACGAGAGCTACAAAACTAGTATTATTGTTGATATATTTTGAAAAAAAAATGCAAAATTTTACATGCCTTGTTCCTCAAAACACTAGTGAAATTTTACCACTTTCATAAAATTTACATGTTTTGACATCCAGGATTAAAAGTGGTGGAATTTCACCACTATTTTAAAATGTGCTAAAAACAGTGGTGAAATTTCACCACTTTTGAAATGTGGTGAAACATCGGTGAAATTTATTTCATTTTAAACTGTTTTAAAATGGTTGGAACTTCACCTCCATCTGCTCTTGGTTGGAACTTCACCAGACTCTCTCATTGGTTGGAACTTCACCTCCATCTACTCTTGCCACTTGCGTTTTCATCATGAGCTCTGACAACTTTTTGGAGATCTCTCCCATCCTCTAGAGAGGTCTGTTTCTTGGAACTTGCGCCAAACTTCTTGAGGAAGTTTTCACCAAACCGATAGAGAAACAATATTGATGAACAGGCAGCACGATGGAGCAGTGGCACGATGGACAGACAATACAATGGGCAGGCTTTCTGGTCCCTTCGTCCTCATTCATCGTGCTATCTGGACTTATGCATTTTTTGGGTGCATACACATCCTCATGCCACGTAGCTGAAGACGTGGAATGACTACAATACCCCTGCTTTAAACAATGCATACTGCGTTAAGCATTAGGACATTTTAGTATTTCACTAGCCCTTAGGCAGCTCTCTTACATTCTTATGTTATAGGTATAGAAATGCAAACTGAGTTAAGTATTAGGACATTTTTGTATTTCACTAACCCTTAAGCAGCTCTCGTACATTCTTATGTTATAGGTATATATATATATATATGTATATATATATATAGAGAGAGAGAGAGAGATTGATTATAGATTATAGATATACTGTAAAAACTCAGTAGCTGAAATTAACATCCTAGCTTAAGCAAGCATGTCGAATTTTTTGAACTTCCAAAATTGTCCATACCCAATTTGTTCTTCTCCTGGTTATACCCTTCTCTGAAATTGTATATCTATTCTATTTCAGAGAGATAGAGAGAGAAAGGGGGAGCGGAGCAAGATGAGGCAGCCGCTAAGTGACTGGTTCGAATTTCACACCTCAGCTCTTCGCCGTCTCCATCTCTGTAATGGGTCTTCCAATCATTGTGACCAGAAAAACCCTAGGGAAATGTTATTCGCAGTCCAAAAAGGGCTTTACTTCTTTTATTTTTTTATAGAAGAAAAATTACTTTACATAGGTACGTAAATTACAGAAAAGGGGGAGAAATGCATATACATATACATAAACATATACATAATCAAAATCAATCTCACGGATCAAAAGCTAAATATAGCACATACTCAAGCCCTTCCATGCCCATCACTTATCAGGTCGGCGATCTGTCACTGTCGTCTCGACTTGCATTGCTGTCAGTTGCTTCGGTCGCGACTCATGAGGTAAGCTCATGCCGGTGATGGTGCGGTCTAGTGAGGTGGTGACTGGAGAGGCACAGGCTGCACAACCGCAGAGAGAGAGAGAGAGAGAGAGAGAGAGAGAGAGAGAGAGAGAGAGACTGTCAGACTGGTGAGGTCGAAGAATGTGAGGGTAAGGTAAAGCGGCGGTAAGGGTTGCAGAGAGAGGGGGGGCTGAATTGAAACAAAAAAATCAAGAGGCCGCTTAACTCCAAGCAGATGTTGCGTAGCCGCTGGGCGCAAAGAAGAGAGAGGTGAGCAAGATCTGTTGAAGACTAAAATGAAAGAGGATTTAGGACAACCCTAGTTTATACCCTTTATATATATAATATTAATAATTCGATTTTCTGTTCGGTTTGCATTTTTGGTATTGAAAACTGAACGAAAATATTTTATTTAGTTCGATTTTAAATCGAATTAATTGAATCAAAATAGAATTTTTAGTTCGGTTCGATTCGATTCAGATTTTGGTTAACCGAACTAAATGGCCCTAATTATATGGATATATGGCTGAATTTTTCATATGGTGTGGCAAAATACACAGTGCATCTATTGATTTTTTAAATTTTTGACCCTAAAGCTTTGACTTACACTATTTCTTTCAGACGATATTCAATTGGGATTATTCAAAAAGTTGTCCACACGTGTTGATGAGTACTTTAATTTAAGATGGGTTGGAACATGTGTTTTCCGTGACTTGAAAATGACGATTTACAATACCTAATAATTTTTTCAAATCTTTGATTTTGAAGTGCTACTTTAGATAATTGATTTTCAATGAACCCAAATTTTGCAAAAATTCTGACTTTTAACTTTTGAAAATTCAATTTGCACTCTTTGAAACTATTTTTTTTTAAAAAAATTCATTTTTTTTTCCTTTTTCTCCTTCAATATGATGGGCCAAAATGGGGTGTCTGCCATTTATACAACTGTTGTTGGGCCAAAATGGGGTATCTACCATTTATACAACTGTTGTAACATCTTCCGAATATGCGCTGTAATACAACTACCCACGGGCACCGAGCTGCGTGTTGTGCACGCAGCCCCACACTAGTGTATATATATATAACCTAGGTTGCCAAAATTGTATCTTATTTAACTAAAGAGTAATAATATGCTTTCCAATTTTGCATCCCAAATGGTTTCCAAAAATATGTGACAATGGATCCACAAAATTTTGATTGGAAGCTGTTAAAAAGGTTCCTCCATTTTATTTTATTTTTCGTTCAATTAATAAAAATGGCAAACCCAAATCAAAATCTTAGTCTACACGTTGAAGACTTAACTGAAAACCATAATCTCGGTTGTGAATAAGCCAAAATCCAAAAACTGAACCGAGTTGTTCGGTCGATTTTCCCAAAAATTCTTCAAGCCAAAACTTGAACCGAAACTGACAAAACTGATCGTTCGATCGGTTTTTAAAACAAAAAATAATAATAATAATAATAATAATTATAAAAAAAAAAAAAAACACGCGATCGAATTACACCCCTAGTTGTGAAGGAAAGAAGCAAGAAAGAAGCAATCTATAAACAAAGCTTTTCAGCAAAAAAAAATCTATAAACAAAGCTTATCACGTTCAACTGAAATAAAGCGCATACACACTTTGAAGTCGAGCCTGGCTTGAACTTGTAACTGAGCCGATTTTGAGCTCTTAGTTGACCTTTGAGTTTAGCTTAAGCTTGAGTGTGTTTTATTATGTTTAATTGAGCTGAGCTCGATCTTGCTCTTTCTTAATCGGGCTAAGCTGGAGCTGGCTTGTTTAGCATTTTATCAAGCTCGTGCCGAGCCTGAGCAAGGTTCCAAAAACTTGAGCCAAACCTTAGTTCGATAAAGCTCGGCTCGAATACACACCCCTAATTGGGTCCAACACATACTCTTCTTACATCTTAATTTAGCCCTACCCGATTTTTGAATGGAAAAAAGTTAGTCCAATTGTAAATCCAGCCTACTTTAAATATTTTGCCTCACCTTTTCTTCTATAATATTAATCCAACAAATTATCTCGCTTCTTAGCAATGCTTTGAAAATCGAACAATTTGTCTAATGTCCAACTGACTGGTCCAGTTCCGGGTTTAAAACATTACTTCTTACCATCAGCCTCAACTTGATAAATTTGAATCCAGGATCAACCATTGTTAAAAGAAAAAATTTGATATTATAAGAACAAACATCACAACCTCAAAACGGCCAAAATAACTCACAGCAAAACTATTAACATCTTTTATGCAAAAAAAAAAAGGGCGGTTCCCCCGAACCCCCGATGAGCCCGTCACTACATTTATTTCCAGCCCACCCCCCAATTAAAAATCTTGCCTGCCCTAGATCTCATGAGGGGAAAAAAAAAAAACACACATCACACTTCAGTTAAGCTCCTTTTCTTCTGCTTCAGCTAATAAGCTAAAACTCTAACCACCTGCAAAACCCCAACCCAAAAAATTGTATATCCCAAAGTAAAACAATACCAAAAGTACAAAAAAAAAAAAAAAAAAAAAAAAGGAAAAAAAAAAAGGCCTTATTCCAGTCAATGTTAGGAAGCTCTATTTGTCATGCTCCCAGATAGAATAATAATAATTCATATTAGTGAGTCGTGACAAGTTGTTGACTGAGTGGTAAGCTTCTTTGGTGTACTACCCAAGAGGTTTAGTGTTCGAGTCACGGGGGAGCGTGGCCACTGGGGAATTCACCCGGCGACTCCTGGGCCTCAGAGAATTAGTCGAGGTGCGTGTAAGCTGGCCCGGACACCCCCGATTACCACCAAAAAAAAAAATGTATGTTCGATGCAGCTTACCTTTTGTCAATTTCTTACTTCTCATAAAACCAACACTTTTCTCACAACTTCATATACTGGGGATACACGCTCCCAGTCATGAAATCTTGTTATTCCCCTTTTAGGAATAATGATAATGAACACATCACCACGGTCCCATTGGCCGGGTGTATACCATCCCGACAACACCTCATTCTAGCGGCGAGGAGTATATAAGTGTACTCACTGTAGGCCTCTTTCGTCCCGATCGATGAGTCCACAGTCCCATACCGTTTAATCCTCGTGGTTCCGAAGAACCCCATCCATAAAGGGCACCAAATTCATTTGTACTTGGCACATCTCATGTATGCATGCTCAATGTCCACAATTATGATAGCATGAATTTAATTGACATAGCGAAGCATAAAACAACGGTATGAAATCGAGTAATTGCAAGCATGATGCACTTCATAACTTTGTAAGTACAGTAGTAACAACGGTGTCAACAACTGAAATCATTACAATTTATTACTCTTTCGATTCTGAGGTCGTTAAGGCTCGTTTTGACAATCCCGAAGTTTTTTGGAGTACTTTAAATGCAGAAATTAGGCACATAATTACAAAAAATCCAAACGTGAAAAAATATATATATCTGAAAATTTGAATAGAGACCGAAAATAATGTAATATGTATCTACAATTTTTCTTATGAGTTTTCAGCTTTCAACTAATGGGCTCCGCTACTTTTGACCTCCAAGGGCAATTTCATCATTCTAGCGTGCAAGAGTGATGTGTGTGTGCGCGCGCTTTTGGTATAGGGTGGGGCTCTAGGGCTGTTTGGCTTGGCTACTAGTTCGGACATATTATGGTACACTAGAATATTCTCTAGGTAAAACCTGACGTATATTGGGTTACTAAAACAAAAACATAAATATCTGACATGTAAGGTTGTTCCATTGTGTCCTGGAGGTCATGGGTTCAAATCTGGAAACAGCCTCTTGCAAGGGTAAGGCTGCGTACATCTCACCCTCCCCAGACCCCGCAATGGCGGGAGCCTCGTGCACTGGGCTGCCCTTTTTATCAATTTGAAATAATCTTCTTCTTCTTTTTTTGTCTTGTAGTGGTGAGCCCACTAGTTAGCTCCCACCATTCGAAATGTCATGGGGGAGACTCGAACACTAGACCTCTTGGTGGGATCCACGAGGCCTTACTATGTGGCTACCACAAGAGGCCTTACAAGGTGTTACACTTTTCCCTACAATTCTACACTATATTAGTAGGGGAATACTAATATTCATGGAATCCAACATTGGTATTCAGGTGTAGTTTTCTTCTGCACTCTCAACTTGAACACACAGCCTTTATTCATGGAATCCAATACCTCTACTCTAGTTGTGCAGTAGAAAGTTTGAAACCAGAAACAGCTAATGCTACCCACTTTAACGTTTTACGAAAAGCATTCAAGCTATGACAAGTGTTGGAATATTCCAACACCACATTGTTCTAGGTTTCCAACATTCTGTCCCATTTATTAGTAAGAACACACTGCACACACACACACACACACACAGAGTAACATCATGGAAAGAAAAAAAATATTACTCAAGAAGGTTATCCTATGCACCAACTCCTTTTGCATTTCTTACAATAAGCAAGCTTTTGAAGTATTGTAAATACCAATTGAATAGATGTTTTCTAAGTAAAAAAAACAATAGTAAACTACAAATGCGCCATCATTTAGCACAATTATTCGAACCTCTACGCCAAAATTGATCCTACAAGTCCTATTTGACAGGTAGACATGCATTCCACGCTTACTAGGTCAGTTTTACATCCCTAAATCAACAGGATTCATTCTTTCTAATTTACACATAGGAATACAAACTGAGACGACAATCATCACACACAACTACAGCAGCGTTCTACAACACTATTAACAATACTACTTCATTCAAAATTTTAAAACCTATATACCATAATAAACGAATCATCCGCAACAAATTACATAATAGAACCACGCAATATACCTGTGACGGAGATGCACGTGCACGTGCTAGCTTCTTTTGCAACCATGCCAGACGTTCCTGATCAGACTGAAGTCCATTCAGGAACATTTCCCTATTGATATCTTTAAGGAACAAATTTGAGGCAAACAAAAAAAGTTCATCACACGACTTCACATCTGGGAGATTACGGAGCACAGCCATGGCGTTTTTTATGGAGCAACTTGTAGCTGTAAAAGGCATTAAATAAACTTCTAAAATGGCTCAACAGATTGACAATTAATCCTCAGGAAAGAGAGTGAAAGCTCGCACATTAGGGTCATAAGAGTTTTAGGCTATCGTGAACAAACATAACAAAAGTATTATGATACAATATAGGGCAAATCAAAGTGTGTCAAAAAAGAGTCCGAACAAAAAAGATATAGTTTGCCTTAGATTTATATGAGTGCCGACTTTATTAACCTATTGTGAGCACATTTTCTAGTATTACTAAGGGGTTAATTAAACCAAGCATTCCATCATAAACCCATACCAACAGATAACCCACACTAACGTAAGCCTTGTATTGTTTGCATTATTGATAAATGTGAAAAAAAATATTAAAAAAGAGAGAACAAATTACAGTACCAAAATGATAATACTACTAAAGCAAGATAAAAAGGATACAACCTAGGAACCACCGACACGTCTACTAAGGAAACATGTGTGTCGTGTCCGACTCTTAACATTAGGATCAGCATTGCTTGACAAGACACTTCCTGTAGTGTCTACGGGCAATTTGTTTAGGATTTTGTCGTGTAGTATATGTGTCAGTGTGTCCGCGCCCATGCTATATTGGTTACAACCCAATCAAGTACTGAAATAGACTGCATTCAAGGATTATTTTAAATAGGATTTTTCACTTAAATTTTTCAGCGAGTTTTTTTTTGCTAATTTTCAATTAAGAGGTACATTATGATCATCATCAAACGCACTGGAGAAAGAAAAAAAAAAGGTGCTTAAAATTTCAATTTCATTTTCAGCACTTCTGTTTAATAAAACTGAAAATTGTGTACTGCCATATTGGATTTTAAGTGCTGAAAAACTTTAAGCTAAGGTGTAATAGTCGACAACTAGATTGTTTTCCATGGAAAGCATATATTTTACAGCCAATTTAAAAGTACATTAACAAAAAGGACAAAAAATTGACAGTTGGTGCTCGCACGGTATAAGTGCGCGCACCATAATATCTCCCACCACAACCGCCTCAAACCCACACGCCAAACAAGCGCGCCCAAGTGTGCAAGCTTCCTTTGCCAGACTGCTCGCACCGTGCGAGCAGTGTACCGTATCATTTCCAATTTCAAACAATGTTTTTAAACTTTAAACATTCATAACTTTTGACCTACAACTCCATGACGATTTTTTTTTTTCAGTAGAATTTTTCTACATATGACTTTTATTGATTTAGAGAAAGCTTATGATAAAGTGCCTAGAGATTTAATTTGGTGGGTGCTAGATAAGAAGGGAGTGACCAAGGGTTATATTGACGTGGTGAAGGATATGTATGATGAAGCGGTTACTACAATTAGATCTCCAGCCGGAGAAACAAGCGAATTCCCAATTACCGTAGGCCTACACCAGGGGTCAGCCTTGAGCCCTTATTTGTTCGCCCTAATTATGGATGAATTGACTAGACACATTCAAGATGAGGTCCCATGGTGTATGTTGTTCGCAGATGATATTGTCTTGGTTGACGAGACTAAAGGGGGACTCAACACTAAACTGAAAGCTTGGAGAGAAGCACTGGAGACTAAGGGGCTAAAGATAAGTAGGACGAAAACAAAATACATGGAATGTACTTTTAGCAACAGTGGAAGTAGAGACAACGAAGCAGTGAAGATCGAAGATCCCAAAGAGGGAACACTTTTGCTATCTAGGTTCAATGATCAGTACAGACGGAGAGATTGGTGATGACGTGACCCATAGAATTAAAGTGGGTTGGCTTAAATGGAGGAGTGCTTCTGGAGTATTATGTGACCGGAGAATACCAGCAAAATTGAAAGGAAAATTTTATAGGACAGCTATTAGGCCAGCTATGCTCTACGGGACAGTGTTGGGCAACTAAGAAACAACACATTAGCAAAGTGAGTGTAGCTGAGATGAGAATGCTAAGATGGATGTGTGGTAAGACTAGGAAAGATAGAATTAGAAATGAGTACATCCGAGAGATTGTAGGAGTGGCACATATTGAGGATAAGTTGAGGGAGAATAGACTTAGATGGTTCGGCCATGTGCAACGAAGACATGTAGATGCACCTGTGCGAAAGAGTGATAAGATTGTAGTGCCTGGAATGGTGAGAGGGAGAGGCAAACCTAGACTGACTTGGGAATATATAGTGCAACAAGATATGAATATATATAATTTAAATGAGCATATAGCTCTTGATCGTACAGAATGGAGAAAAATGATTCATACAGCCGACCCCAATTGATTGGGACACAAGGCTTGGTTTGGTTTGGTTTGGTTTGGTTAGTAGAATTTTTCTGCTTAAAATTTTCAATTGTTTTTGGCTACTTTTTCAGTGTTAAGTGGTGAGCCCTTATACACTACCAAACACACCGGGAAAAAATGAGTGCTCAATATTTTCATTTTAAACACTTGGGTTATCAAATATACCCTTAATTGGGTTATCAAACACACCCAAGGTTTGATGGAAAGTAATCAATAATATACAAAAAAGAATACCCCAATTTTTATAAACCCACTAATTTAAATCCAAATCCCATTTGCAATTATTAGATAAAGCCACCAGGATGAGAGATAAGCATGGATAGCCAAACAAATACCTATATCTACTATATCTATATCTATATCTATAAGATAATAAAATAGGGAGTTGCTGCCATTTCAATTGACACTGCCACATGTCATTTTAATTGATAGTGTCACATCACACGGTTTGATTATGAAATAAAAGAGGGGTGGCATAAATTCCACTCCTTCAAAGCTAAAACGAGAGATAAAGTTAATTGATGGAATGGAAATTAACGCGGCTTTGCTTGAAGTCCTAGGTCATACAAAGATATAAGGAAAAGTTAGAAGTCTCCTATCATTTGCAAAACTTGTGGTCTACTGTGGAAAAATGCTCAAGGATTTTAATAGAGGTAAAAAGTTAAAGGTTGAAGACTAGTAGATACCTTGCTTATCAATTAGGGTTGTTTGGTTGTCAGGAGCGAGCTTAAACAATTGTAACTCCCATTTTTCAACACTAAGCCAAACCTTTGCTTGGTAATTATTCTTGACTCCGTCATCAATTGCCTCCAAGGTAATATAATTTTCCACACCACCAACGAGCTGAAGGTTCATCTTCACCACTCTCACGAACTCAAGATTTGTATTCTATGAAAGAAAAGAAAATGTGCAAATTTTAATCAGCTTAGGACCTAAACAGTACAGGAAAAGTAGACAAAATAAGGAGTACCATGATCGGCGCTTTGCATTTTAACCCAAAAAACCCTGGCTATGGGGAAAGCACAATTATACATCACAGACAACTATCCAGATGATCAATAGCCGGATAAAGGGGCAGGGACTATTGAGTTATCCAAACCTGTTGCTTGTTGTGTTGTTCCACAGCAAAAAGGGCAGGTCTTGTAACCGCAGGATCATCCATAGATCCCGGGTATGGTTGAATTCTGCCGGCGAAAGGAGGACCATCAAACCCCTGTTATTAACATATAAGAATCAATAAGAAGAAGAAAAACCATGCGATTAGAATATAATATAATGCATCATTATTAGTACAGTTCGAGTATACATAGACAGAAAGCCTCTTGTATTACAAGGGATCCCTTTAAAATGAGGACTTGTAATCCTGGCTGTTGGATATCATTTACTGCAGTGTGAATACTTTTCCTGCGTTGATTAAATGATCTCCAACGGCCAGATTAGAAGTCCTCATTTTAAAATGAGAGATCCATCATTAGAAGCTTTCTGGTATGCATAGATACACATCTAAATGTGTAGATGAGAGATATGGAGAGGTGACAAAAGCGGGAATGAATACCTCAGTCCCCCGAACCCTTAGAGCAAACTTCATGCAACCAGGGCAGAGACTCCCGAAAGAGGAATGACGAGACAACAGATGTTGGTAGTTGTAGTTGTTGTTCACATTCACAGCACCAAAAACCCCTAGCTTTGTCCATCTCACACCGTGGTTGTAAAAACCAGTTCTACCCACTTTCTCAAGCATACAACGAAGAGCAGCCATGGGGCTTTCTCTTGGTTAGGGGATAGGATCAACCTGAGATGAGCTCGCTGTGTGAGTGAGAATTCAGTGAATGACGCATTCATGAAAACAATTTCTTGTACTTGAAAAAGGAACAAAAAAAACACACACATCGATGTCCTACTTTCAGTAGCACATGAATTGGGGTCCGAAGGTTGAGAGGGAAAAAAAAAGTATCAAGAAAACAACTAAAAATCTAAAGGTCATACCTTTAGAGGCCAAGTGTGGCTGTTTGATCTGAGATAAGCTCGCTGTGTGAGTGAGAATTCAGTGAATTGACTTGAAAAAGGAAACAAAAAACAAACACACACGTCGATATCCTACTTTCAGTAGCACATGAATTAGGGTCCGAAGGTTGAGAGGAGGGGAAAAAAGTATCAAGAAAACAGTAAAAAATCTAAAGGTCATACCTTTGGAGGTCAAGTGTGGCTGTTTGATCTGAGATGAGCTCGCTGTGTGTGGGAGAATTGTGTATTCGTGTGAGGGATACAATCATACAACTGTTTCAAAATAGAGCTCAGAATCGGCGCTATTAGGGTTCAGCCTGTTCATATTGGATCTATATACTAGTATTTTGGTCGGAAAAAAAATAAAAAATAAATAGGGTGTTTAGATTTGGATAATGATTGCTTCGCTTCTGGTTCAGTGAGGGTTGGTCCATGGTAACTGGACAAATTAACCTATATTAAAAGAAGGCGAAGACTTCTATACAACCAAGTGGTTCGATTGTGTGGTACAACCAAAATTTGGTAAGGAATGTTTGTACATTTGGTAAGAGATGTTCTTTGGTAAGAGATGCTTGTACCCAAAACTATTTGTGATTTTGAGAGATACAAGCATCTCTTACCAAATGTACAAACATTCCTTATCAAAACCACTTGGTTGTACCATACAACCAAATCACTTGATTGTATGGAAGTCTTTGCCTTAAAAGAAAACTTTGCAAAATCCATATGCGTAATGCTACACCCACAACCAATTCCACAACTGCACATCCTGACCATTGATTTCGGTGGGCCTCATGAGGGTCCCACATGGGACCCATCGAAATCAATGGCCAGGATGTCCTGGTTGTGGAATTGCTTGTGGGTATAGCATTTTTGAATCTATATTATATCTATGGGGATTGGCAGGATTGCTATCCTACACTATCCTTTTGGGTAGTTTGTGCTTTGCCATTGCGATAGCTTTCGTTAAAAAAAATATAAATATATGATTTGGTCCCTAATTTCGGTCGTTAATAGGAATTGATCATTCCTAGATTTTGTGTATAGAAATTAATCCCTAATTAGAAAGATAATCAATAATTAGTCATTTTACCCAAATTACTCGAGAAATTACGAACCATTGTACCCTTCTTCATATATATATATATATATCAAATCTGTGTATTCAAAAGAATTTAAAATAGGTAGTTAAGTAATAGGAATCGGAAATTAAGGAGATCATGGATAATGGGTTTATATTCCTAAAATCTAGGTGGTTTTAGTTGAAAAACGGAGTCATTGTTGGGGTTTTAATGTTGAACAATGCATTTTAAATCTGTATGTTATTTGTTTGTTTTGGAATAGGTTTTGGTATGTTTTTTTTATTCGAAACTGAGAAATATCAGTTAATTTTGGTGAAAGCTTGAAGGTTCCTGATACAAAGGTGAGAATTTCTATAAATATTGTATTGTAATAACGTACAAATATGATAGAATTTCTCACATATTAAGAATATTGACTGTTTAGTGAAAAATTCGTAATTGTATCATAAATGAAGTTTGACATATTAGTTTAGAAGTCTTTAAAATGATTTTTTTTTTTTTTTTGCATTGTTAATATATTGTTTTGTGCTTGCAGGTACGAATATCATCCATGGAGAACCAACTTTTTGCGTTTTGTGAGTATCGTGGGGAGATAGTTGTTTATAGTGTTTCAAGTAATGCGAGCTTTTCGGATCTTGTCAGATTTCTTGCTGAAAAATGGTCATTCATGGAGGTAGATTTATTGACTCTAAGGTATGGAATTCCTGGTATAGTAAGTGTATGCTGGAGGGAGAAGGGGACATACACCATGATTTTGGTTTGTATGCAGATGAATGTGAATCATGTTGACATTGAGGTTAATGTAAGGGTGATAGGGGTGTAAACGAGCTGAGCCGGTCAACAAAGGCTTGAAGCTCGGCTCAATAAAGGCTAGGCTAGGCTCGGCTCGCTCAACAAGGGCTCGAAGCTCGGCTCGATTAAGGCTAGTGAGCAGGCTCAGAAGCTCGTTAATAGGTTTGATAAAGAGCTTGTAATGTGTCTTTTATATATATATATATATTTATTATAAAAGCATATAATTTTAGATAAAATATGACAAATCTCGTAAATAAACTTGATAAATGATTGTTTTATTATTAAACTATATAGTTTAAAATGGCACGCGAAAAAGCTCCTTAAAAAGCTCGCGAACACGTGAAAGCTCGGGCTTGTTTGAGCTCATGAGCTAGCTCGCGAGCTTTCAGGCTCGGCTCGGCTCGTATACAATCCTAAAGGATGACAGAAGATGATATGAATGAAGGGGAGGTGGGTCCAAATCCAAATGTATGTAATGGTAGTTGGTCGTTGCAGGTTCTTGATGAACATAGGGATGAACCCAATTTCTTTGCTCATCGGGAGGAGTTGTTGATGGGATCTCAGTGGAGTATGGGGATTCAAAATGAGGGGCAGAAGTTTGAAGGGGGTCCGGTGGAGTTTCGTAAAGCTCTATGCAAGTTCTCTATTGAAGTTGGTTTTGAATTCAAGTATACGAAGAATGATAAATAGCGGGAGGTAGTTGTTTGTATATTTCGTGATGACAAGGATTGTCAATGGCGTATTCATGCGGCTAGGGCGTCGAATAATGGATTCTTTTATATAAAAAAAAGTTCAACAAGCAGCATATTTGTGGATCTGTTGTTCGCAAATCCCAACATCCTCGTGGCACTTCGAAGTTGGTGGGTGATTTGATGGAAAACAAAATTCGGTGTGAGCCTTTATTCCCGCTAGTTAAGATAATTGGGGAGATGGACAGATATGGTCTTGATGTTAAGTATTTTCAGGCATGGTTTGGTATTGAAAATGCTAAGAGTAATATATATGGTGACCACTCAAAAGTCATTTGATCAGTTAAGATGGTATCTTGAGGAGACTCAGAGGGTAAATCCTGGAAGCTATCTTGTTCTTGATGTTAGTCCGTTGACGAACAGATTTAGACAATGTATTGTGTCCTTCGCAGCTTGCATAAATGGTTTTAGCTATATTCGATCGTTGATATTTCTAGATGGGACATTTTTGAAAGGACATAGAGGTGTGTTGCTGGGAACAACATAAAAAACTGCCAACAAAGGTATAAAAGATGTTGTTTTTAAACAAAGAATACTACATTTTAAATTTATTTTAAATGTTGATGTTAAAAAAAGTTCATTGATAGATTTGACATTTGCGCTAATTATTGGGAGATTTTGATAGAAATTATAGAATAAGATGGCGAGAATTCTGTTGATAATAGTACGAAATTGACTTACTATTGTGCGAATTTTACCTATTATTGTGCGAATTTTACCTATTTGTTGTTTAAGCATCCATGAGTGTGATCATTGTTTTTCGTTGCAAAAGTATATAATCTTGCTTTTGCTGGTGTGAGTGTCGATGATAAAGACAACTAGGAATGGTTTTTGAAAGAATTGAGATCTATAGTGGATTCTAATCGGAAGATTATTTTCATTTCGGATAGGCGCATTGGTATCATTGAAGGTATAAAGAAAATTTTCCTAATGATCACCACGGTTATTGTTTGTTTCACGTTTAGTATAATATGATGGACAAACTTAAGAAGGTTGTTCGAAGCTTCGTAGTCGGCTTGTTTTCATGATGACTGAATGTGCGTATGCACCAGATTACGAGTCTTACTTCGAAAAGTGGAAATGTTTGGTGAATGATGGGGGAGATAAGGTTGTTGAGTTTCTAAAGGATGTGCCTGTTCAGAACTGGTGCAATGCATTTTTTGTGGTCAAAGGTATGGAGAGATGTCTTCTAGTATTGCAGAGGTGGGGAATAAAATGATTGATGAAGCACGTCACATGCCTATTACTAGTATGATTGACAACATACGGGTCCAAATAATGACCAGCAGGGCGAACATGACAAAACAGTGCAAAAGTTGGGGAAGTGCTCTTGTCCCTGTGATGCATGACTGCTTACAGGATGCATTAGACAAAGGTAGGACGTGGCGGATTAGCTCTTCTAGTGAGTTTATATTTGAGGTGCACTGTGAATCGTCTATGTTTGTCAATATTGGACAAAGGATTTACAAGTGTGGCAAGTGGCAGAAGCATGGGTTCCCATGTTCTCATGTAGCAGTTGTACTTAACAGAAGCAGCCACATGACTAGACAGCAGACGTTGGTAGTTGTAGTTGTTGTTCACATTCACAGCACCAAAAACCCCTAGCTTTGTCCATCTCACACCGTGGTTGTAAAAACCAGTTCTACCCACTTTCTCAAGCATACAACGAAGAGCAGCCATGGGGCTTTCTCTTGGTTAGGGGATATGATCAACCTGAGATGAGCTCGCTGTGTGAGTGAGAATTCAGTGAATGACGCATTCATGAAAACAATTTCTTGTACTTGAAAAAGGAAAAAACACACACACACACACATCGATATCCTACTTTCAGTAGCACATGGAATTAGGGTCCGAAGGTTGAGAGGAGGGGAAAAAAAGTATCAAGAAAACAAGTAAAAAATCTAAAGGTCATACCTTTGGAGGTCAAGTGTGGCTGTTTGATCTTGAGATGAGCTCGCTGTGTGAGGGAGAATTGTGTATTCGTGCGAGGGATACAATCATACAACTGTTCCGAAATAGAGTTCAGAATCGGCCCTATTAGGGTCAGTCTGTTCTCATAATGGATCTATATACTACTCCCTCCGTCCCATATTAAGACTCTTCTGTGAATTCTAACTTATTAAGGGATAACCTTGATTTTGATGAGATTTGAACTTTTCAATATTGCCCTTTTTGAAATTCAAAATTATAATGTCACATCAAAAAAAAAAAGAGGGAAGAGTTGGATATAATAAAAGGCAAATTTGAAAAGTGTATTAAAGTACTTTGACTTTTCAAAGAAGACTCTTAAAATGGGACATAAAAAAATGACATCAAGTACTCTTAATATGGGACAGAGGGATTAGTATTTTGGTCGGGAAAAAAAATAAAAATTAAATAGGGTGTTTAGATTTGGATAATGATTGCTTCGCATCTGGTTCAGTGAGGGATGGTCATGGTAACTGGACAAATTAGCCTATTAAAAGAAGGCTAAGACTTTCATATAATCAAGTGGACCAAAATTTGGTAGAGTAATTCTTTGGTGATAACTTTCATACAACTTTCTAAAAGATGTGTTCTATCTCTCTTGTGTCACTGTGGTAAGGAATGTTTGTACATTTAGTAAGAGATGTTATTCTTTGGTAAGAGATGCTTGTACCTCCCAAAATCACAAATGGAGAGTGTTCCCCTTGGATTTCTTCCTGGGGAGTATATCCTTCATCTTCTTCTTCTATGTCATTATTATACTCCCCCTCAGAATTTTCTGGAGAGGTATTTAGTAAAATTTTATAGAGTTGGGCTTTAAGGCCTTCATCAATCTGTAATTCAGCTAATTTCTTTTTAGTAGTACATTTGTTAGCCAAATATCCTACTTTTCACACTTCCAACAAACCCCAGTCTCTTTTATGCTAGGACCTTTTGCAGGTTTTTCCTAGGTGGGTTTTTTCTTGGAGGTGGCCATGGTTTAGAATTAGAAGGTAGATTTCTCCTTCTAATAGGTTTATTAGAATAATTTCCTTTCCATGGCATTGGTAAGTCTTTCTGGTTATGTCTCCTTTCTCCTGCCCTACTTCATCATGACAATATTCGCGTCCCTGGAAATCGAGCTTCCTGTGATACTCCTGCTTGGGATAAGTGAGACGGCTTTGAATCGGCCTCCTTGGACTTGGTGGCCGATACGTCCTTTCTTCCTTTGGTACAGATGGAGTATTTACTTCGGTCTTACACTTAGGACATAAACCCTGCTCGATCAACTCGACCATCCATCGTAATGTCGGGATCTTATCGACGTCTGTTTCGGCATTGTCCGATATAACTTTAGAAGCCAATCTCGCCCTTGACTTTTGTTCTTTCCCTTTCGAGCTCGTTGCAGTAGCTTTAACTCCTCTGAGGTAGATCTTTTCCCTTGGCCTGTGCAAACTTGTAAAGTCGGGAGCCACCATGTTTGCCCCTACTACCGCAGGAAATGGATTGTTGTCAACTCCCATGACCTCCTTTTCCTTTTCTACGAACTTCAAATTCCTTTTGTCGATCATATCCTACAAAACATTCTGAAATACCATACAATTGTTAGTGTTATGGCGCCAAGAGTTATGCCATTTGCAATACTCTTTTCCTTTCAGCTCGTTAGCCGAAGGTAATTTAATGTTAAGTGGCAGCCGAATTTGTCTATCAGCCATCATGAAATCAAAGATCTGATCAGCCATTGCGATATTAAAAGAATACTGCTTGCTAGTCTCAAAAGGCTCCTTCTTGATTGACGACAACTGTGCTTCCGACGGTTTTGGCAGAGGCTGACATAAATAAGGCCGTTTTGACACAATCTCAGCCACATCTACCTTCATGTTAATCTCATATTCAGTAGCGTATATATTGTAATTAGGATCCCTATAATAGGTTCCCTTGGAGGAA
Organism: Hydrangea macrophylla; assembly: GCA_033977485.1. Lineage (NCBI taxonomy): Eukaryota > Viridiplantae > Streptophyta > Magnoliopsida > Cornales > Hydrangeaceae > Hydrangea > Hydrangea macrophylla. Next base: position 55,247,025 of record CM066988.1, on the reverse strand, counting down.
TTATTCCTTTCCTACTCCTCTTCCAACATGCGTTCATATCGCGCTGCCCTAGTTGCTAGCTCGAATAGATCACGAAAACCAATACCTTCGAAGTTTTTCTGTAGTTCAAAGGTGAGCCCCCCCAGAGCTATATTGACAAACTCTTCTTCGGGCAACATGATCTTGCAACGATGTTTAGCCCGTTTGAATCTAGCAATATATGCTTCCGCTGATTCGCTTGGAAGCTGATATGACCTAGTCAAATCGGCCATAGATACTTCGGGTTCCGTCCGATAGAATTGGGCATTAAAGGCTTCTTCCATCTGATCCCAAGTATGAAATAAATTTGGGGGTAAATTTATATACCAATTGAAAGCTACCCCAGTTAGAGAATTGGGAAACAACTTTGGCAACATGTCTCCTCGGTGGCTTACTTCTCCACTCTAAAGTAGGAAACGACCGATATGTTCTACTGTCGATTGATCACCTTCACCAGAAAATGTTGTGAAGTTGGGCACCATATCCTCTCGAAAGAGGAGTTCTCTTAATTACGTCACTATGCGGTCTCTTATACGTGGGCCTCTGTGTCCTACGGAGGAGGCCGTCGAAATCCCGGTGGATGACTTTGGCAGTCTGCTCTCGATCAATCCTCACTGTTTGGGCTGGGGCACCTCTTCTTAGGCCGACTTCCTGCCCTGGGATCGGTCTTTCATTCCCAATGGGCTCATCATTGGTTTCTAAAGTGTCTCCAAACAATGGGTTAATTTTTCCCCATTGCTTATCTGAAACTTGCCTAGTTGGACCGATAACTAGTTCCTTGATGGCGATGCCTGCTCGGGCCAAAACCTGGGGTATGTTCATGGTTTCTCCTAAAACTTCTTTACCATTCCCCTTCAAAGGGGTTATGTATTTTTCAGCCTAGGAAGGAGATGGGGCATTATTGCTTGCCCCCAACCCAACCTGCTACAGCAAGGATAGTGGTATCATTTGTCTGCGAAATACCACTCGCTTGGTGTTCCTTCCGTTCTTTCATTTCGCGAAACATCTCACTAACCTGGGTAAAAGTCTGGTCTTGCCTAATGGACATCTCAGCAAAACCTTGGTTAAAGAGTTCTAGTATGCTATTACCCATATTAGACAGATCTGCCTGACTGGCTACTAAGTTGTCTGGGGATTCTTCATTTCCGGTAGGCTCACGTGAGCCAACCTCCTACGAAGGTCCCCTAGATCTTGTTCCTTTTCCAGCCATTTGACACTATCCCACCGGGCGTGCCAAAAAATTATTTATAATAAATTTTGTGGTGGTGGTGTGTGTTGGGCGTGCCAGAGTCCTCGTGGACTCAAAAGAAGTTGTGATATCCTAATCTGACTTCTAACTCAAACGATGATTGTTAATAGCGATTAATAACAATGATGGGTCTTAACTCTACTCTAATGCAAGTAAGCAAATTACAAATGAACACGAAAAAGAAACGAACGATCACATGAATTTAAAATACCTCCATGGACCTCATCTTCATTGATCGAACTTAAGTATCAATTATAACCACTCAAGAACAATGAAAACTCACAATCACTCAAGAACAATAGCAGTATTGCTTGACGAAATAAAAACAAATTTGCCTAGGCAGAGATGGCGTATGTGTTAGTCCTGTTGGGTTTGTGCCCTCAAACCATTACTTTATGTATGAGACATTAGCATTATAATATAGGGTTAATTTCAAAAACACCCCCTCAACTATGACCCGTTTTTAACTCGCTCCCCTGAACTTTTTTTTCCGACAAATTGACCCCCTCCGTTTGTTTTATTCGACAAGTTGACCCCCTCCGTTAGTTTGCAAAAGAAAATGGGCATGTGCCCATCACGTGAGAGCAAAAATGGACACTTTTACCCTTTGTGCCCAAAATGAGTTTGATCGCTCTCTCTACAGTCTACCCTAATTTCTCACTATCCCCTCTCCCTCTCTCTCTCATTCCCTTGCCCCACACCACCACGACTAGTGGCGGATGTCGGAAATTTTTAAATTTTATTAAGCTTAGTCCCCGCAAAATAAGTAAACTTGTTATATAGCCCCCCAAAAAATATCAGTTAGGCTCAAAGAAAATGATTTTACATGTAAGATGTTGGTCTAATTATACTTCATTCTCCCAAAATTTGAAAAAAAAAAAAAAAACTTATCATATGTAATATATTGGCTTAATTACAAATAGACCCAAAAAACCTTATTATATGTAATGCATTGGCTTAATTACAAGGAAAGAGTCATGCTATGCTTCCTAAATTTTGTATCTCAAATGATTCCCAGATACATGTAACGGCAGGACCACCTTCAATAATGGTGGGACGACTTCAGTATCCTCCAATCAAAATCACTTGGGCCTAGTACCACGTGTTTGAGAACCACTTAGGATACGAAATTTGATAAGCATAGCATTACTCATATTTTAAATATTATTAGTTTTCGATATTATTAATCATGGATGAAATAGAAGGGAAAATACCTGAGAATTAATTTTCTTTTTCGATTTCCTTTCTTCTTTTCTCTCCCTCACTAAATCTATGAACCAAATACAGCCTAACAGTAATAAGGGTTGATAGTTGATTGAAATTTGTAAAGTTTGGCATGATGATAAAATAATTTGTGTAGACTAAACTAAGAGATGAGATGAAAATGAGTTGAGACAAATGTTTAGGGTGTGTTGGATTACAGTTGGACCAATGTTTTATATGCAATTATTTTTTTCTAAATTGTGGGGTTGGTCTTTTGGACCAACATATTACACATAGTTTTTTTTTTTTTTTTTTTTTGTAAATTGGGACCTTATAATTTAGAGAGAGAAGTTGCAGAGAGAGAGAGAGAGGGGGGGGGGGGAATGGGGTGAAGTTGTTAACTTTTTTTAGATCAGGGGGTGTACTCGAAAATAGGTCATAGTTGAGGGGGTGTTTTTGCAATTCAGAACAAGGGTATATGCGTCATTTTATTACTTCCGTTAACGGCGTTTGAGACTAAATAATTTTTGATAGTTGAGGGGGTGAAGTTGTTCACTTTTTTAAATCAGGGGGTGTACTCAGAAAAGGGTCATAGTTGAGGGGGTGCTTTTGCAATTAACCCTATAATATATTGATATCAGCTTTACATTTCATTGTGTATGTTTCTTTCATGAGATGATTGTTTTATCCTTAAGTATCATAGTAAGCAATTCGTGTGTGTATGAGATACACACAAGTGATATACGAATTACTATTCTTTGATACTTAGAGTATGTCACAGTGGATGATGAGACTGGATACCTCATCAGGTCTACACTGTAGCATAATTAACTACCATTGGATGGAGTGATTAATCTCAATCACTAGAGTGTAGCTCTTAGTTGATATGCTAGTGCTTATAGTACATTGATGGACCTGAGCTTTCCTATTGACGCTTAAGGCTGTCAACAGTCAATAGGAACTCATAACTTGTATAAGGTACGTGTTCTCAATCTTGAGATGATTATGAACACAGACTATGGATATGGCTGCTTTGACTTACCAATCAGTGAGGTCTATAGAAGATCAACACCTGGGTATCTTGGGTATGTCATGTCCATAGGGTTGTGAACATATATTGTCAAGATAGAATCTACCCTCTGATTCAGAGTAAGCATTCCCTTGAGAATGTCACCAAGTTGATTACTGAGTACTGCAGTCTTGTTGATAAGAGTTATCAATATGTTTGGTAATCATGAGTAGTGAATGGGACTCAAGGAATACAAGAAGTAATCATGATTCAGGTTGACAGTAACAGTTATCCGACTACCTGAATATGATTGCGAATGCTGACGGTAGAGGGACATTAGTACACCATACAAGTCTAGTTATCGCTTCGGATATGTTCTTTTGCGTTGGAGTTCAGTTATTGTTTTATAGTGGAATAAACGTTAACTGACCAGTTAGTTAGTTTACTGATCAAAGAGTTTGGTCATGGTAATTAACAAACTGGTCTGAGCCAACAATAAAGAGCCTAGGAGGTCCCACTCTTAGCTCCGCTAGGATGCTTGGAAAGACACTTGAGGAAGCTGTTAAGACAGGTTCGATCGATCGAAGTATGTTCGATCGATTGAAGTCATCAGGTTCGATCGATCGAGAATGGTTCGATCGATTGAAGGTTCGATCGATCGAAGTCACTTCGATCGATCAAAGTCTAGGTCGGTTCTGGAAATCTATAAATAGGGCAGCTGCGTTTTGGTAGTAAGTGATCGTCGTTTTTATACGCAGAAGCTGCAGAAACTATCATAGTCTTCCCAAAACCTTCCTATCCTCTCTATTAGGGTTCCCACCAACCCTAGTCTTTCCGGCAGGCATCCGCAGGAGTCATAAGGGTGAAGATCATCTAGTGGAGGTTGCTGGAAGTTAAAGTTTCAGAATTGGGTTCAAGACACTAAGGTATAATTCTTGCACCCCCTTGTACGCATCTATGGAATTGATGAGTAGTAGATCCTGGAATACCAAAAGTTTTATAACTTAACCTATTTCCGCTGCGCGTTTAAACTCTAACTTTAAACCACTTTTTCCTTCAATTGGTATCAGAGCCACGCTCGTTTGGATCTATAGATGCGTTTTGGAACCCTAGTTTTGATTTGCATGTTGATTTTAGAACTGTTTTCGAAACTGTATCGTCACAGATCTGTTTCTGCAGTGTTATCGCAGCAGAATACAAAACTGTGATTGCATAGGATGCAAGGTGGGTTCGATCGATCGAACATTCTGTTCTCAATCGATCGAACTAGTTTCGATCGATCGAAGCCTTCTGGTGTTCGATCGATCGAATAGTGTTAGATCGATCGAGACAGATTCTCTGTCCAGGTGTTCTGTTCACAGTTGTAAAGGTTTTTTAAATTATACTTTAATCTTAAATTATTTCTGTAAAATTTTTAAATCATTCTGTGAAACAGAATGTTCAAGCGATTGAACAGTGTTCAATCGATCGAAGGTTCGAGCGATCGAACGGTCTTCGATCGATCGAACTGTGACAGAGAAATAAAGATGCTGTTTTAAGTTCTAATTCAGTATGTAAAGTGTTTATATACTGTGTGAATCAATTAAGTGTTCCAATAGTTACATATATTTGTTATGTATGTGTGGATGCGTGTACGACTAACCCTTTTGCAGCAAAATTAGTCGCTATCTCCCATGGCACCAAGTCGTTTAAATATTTATATTTAAATTGTTTGAGATTGGTGCATGTTGTAATTTATTAATGGTTTGGTTTTAAGGCGTATGTAAAGGGCGCTGCGGCTTCAATCCTACGAAAAGGAAAGTCGCACCGGTTTCCCTAGCCTTTTATTTCTTTTTTGCTATTTCCTTTTTCTAGATAAATTGTAAGCTTCAAAAGAAGCATAGGTCCAATGTAATAGAATTAGAAATTCCATGAAGATGGAGCAAGGAGCCGTTGTCCATAAAGATGGAGCCGGAGGCGACCAAACCAAGAAGGTGGTTCTATGGAAATAGAGCCATGGGAGATAGAGGCATTGATTGAATGCCTATATTTCATTTTAGTTTTTTGTTTTATGTGCTTGTTTTGTGATTGGCGTATAATACATTGTTGCATGCACTTAAAACAAGTTTTCTAAAATAAAATTCAAAAACCGTTTTCAACACATTAGTAAACATTGGATGTTTATGGGTAGTGTGTGGAAACATTTTTCAAAAGCAAAATCCTTAATTTACTGAATCTAGTGGGAGAGGGTCTTATCAAATAACACCCACGATCTTCCATTAACGGTTCATTGTAAGATGAGTAGTGTATTCTGTGTCACCTCGCCAGGGGTGATCATTCCATACGGAGGGTACACTGCTCATTGGTTACTAGATGTGAACTTCCTATGGATAGGATCAATCAGACGTGTTAGAGGGTGACCACCACACGGAGGCGCTACTTGAGACGATTGTGATTGGATCCTAGTTAATGGTACACACTAGCTAAGCTATGGATAAGGGATCCCACACGGGGCATTATTCAGAAACTTAGAGATCAAATAGGTTCGGGAGTCATGGCTATTTTGCAAGAGTTGCATAGCGGATAAGTCATGATAAATCGAAAGATCGAACATTGACCACCACACGGAGGCTTTATTCTTTTGTTTCGATATTCCGGCAACTTTGTTTTAAATAAGAGTTTTAAGGATTCTTTTATTTCAAACTATCAATTCTGATATCCATATTTATTTTGTTTGTTTGATTTTCAGTAATCATAATGTCTGGATCTGCATTTAGTCCACTTGCTACCATACTCACTCAAAACAAGTTAACTGGAAATAACTACACTGAATGGAAACGTAACCTTGACATCGTTTTAACTGCGGAGGATCACATATATGTCCTCACCACCCCAAGCCCTGAAGAACCCGCGGCAAATGCTTCGGCAGCTGCCAGACGCGAGTTCGACAAATGGAAGAAGTCGAATGGAATGGCCCGTTGTTACATTCTGGCCTCAATGGCTGGTGTATTACAACACCAATTCCAATCGAACGATTCTGCCAGTGACATTATCACATCCCTGAAAAAGATGTTTGGGGAGCATGGCAGGCCTGCCAGACAGGTAGCCATGCAGAAGATAATGAGTGCAAAGATGTCGGAAGGTACTCCAGTCAAAAAACATGTTTTAAAAATGATTGGTTATTTAAACGAACTGGAGACCTTGGGAGCCAACATCGATGCACAGACCCAAGTTGATATGATCCTCAACTCGCTGTCGCCATCATTTGCTCAATTCAAACTTAACTATAATATGAATCAAATGGATTTTTCAATGAGTGAATTAATGAGTTCTTTACTGGCAGCAGAAGGGGTGATCAAACCTGGGGGCAGCGTTTTAAACGTTGAGAAAAGCGCTTCTTCTTCCCGATCTACACCGAAAGGTAAGAAAGGAAAGAAGAAGGCTGGCACTGGTGGTTCAAGTGTTGGACCAGTCCCTAAGATTGCAAAATCTAAGGGAAAAGGTAAGGGCAAAGGGAAGGTGGGTGGCCAAGGCAAAGGAAAGTGTTTCCAATGCGGTGAGAAGGGCCACTGGAAGAGGAACTGTCCAGAATTCTTAGCTACAAGAGTTCAAGGTATGATTGAATCACATGTGATTGAAGTAAGTTTTATTACGGATACTTCAAACACTTGGTGCATTGATTCTGGTGCGACTAACCATATCTGTAATTCATTGCAGGGGTTCAGATCAACCAGGAAATGCAGTGATGGGGAGATCATGCTTACTCTAGGTTCTAGCGCAACCGTATCTGCGGTTGCTATAGGAGTCGTAGTTTTAGAATTTTCAGACAATAAAGTTTTGATTTTATCAGATGTACTTTACGTCCCTTTAATGAGACGTAATTTAATTTTAGTTTCTAATTTAACGAATAATGGTTATTCCTTTCATTTTGGAACTGAAGTTGTCATTAAAAGAAGCAGCTCTTTTATATGTTCTGGTGTTAAATCAAATGGTTTGTATGTGATTACTCCCAATATTTCAAAAGATTCTTGTTTGGAACTTAATAACTCAGTGGTAACTTTACCATCTAAAAGAAAGGAACCTTCCACTAATCCAACAAGGCTTTGGTATATGAGGCTTGGCCATATCAATCTGAATAGGATTGGCAGACTAGTCAAAGAAGGGGTCTTAGGCGATTTGGTTCTCGAACCAATGGAAGAGACGCGAGTCTTGTTTGGAGGGTAAGATGACCAAAAGGCCCTTTCCTGCAAAGGGCAACAGGACCAATGCATTGTTGGAATTAGTTCATACTGATGTGTGTGGACCAATAAATATTAGAGCAAGGGGTGGTTATGAGTATTTCATAACATTTACCGATGACCACTCTAGGTATGGATATGTGTACCTAATGCAGCACAAGTCTGAAGCCTTTGAAAAGTTCAAAGAGTTTAGGGCTGAAGTGGAGAAGCAATCGGGCACACATATCAAGGCCATTCGATCTGATCGAGGTGGCGAGTACCTCTCTAATGAGTTTATTGATCACCTCGTACAGAATGGGATTCTGTCACAGTTGACTGCACCTGGTACGCCTCAGCAGAACGGTGTAGCGGAGAGAAGGAATCGGACTCTTTTAGACATGACTAGGTCGATGATGAGTTATTCAGAGTTGCCATTATTCCTTTGGGGTTATGCTTTGGAAACCGCTGCATACATACTAAATCTAGTACCAAGCAAATCTGTTCCCGGGACACCACGAGAGATGTGGATTGGGCGCAAGCCTTCTTTGCAACATCTCCGGATATGGGGGTGTCCGGCACATGTGCTCAAAGGAAAGATGAGCAAGTTGGATTCTAGATCGGAAGTATGTTACTTTGTAGGGTATCCAAAGGGTACTTATGGATGGTATTTTTATGATCCAAGAGAACAGAAAGTGTTTGTTAGTACAAATGCTGTTTTCTTGGAGGATGATTATATCATGAACCATAAACCTAAGGGAAGGATAGATCTTAGAGAGATAGAAGGAGAGCCCTCAGTCCAACCCGCAGTTGATAACGATGAAAATCAAGAAAATACCACTTCTTCACCCATTTCCGCACCGGTACCTCGTCGTAGTGGGAGGATTATCAGCCAGCCTGATAGATACATGTTCTTAGGAGAAGTTTTTGAAGCTGTCTCCATAGAATCTGAATATGATCCTACCACTTACGAAGAGGCAATGGCTGATGTTGATTCAGCTCATTGGATTAAAGCTATGAAGGCTGAATTGGAATCTATGGATTCCAATCAGGTCTGGGATCTTGTAGAACTTCCAGCCAATATTAAACCCATTGGCTGCAAATGGGTCTATAAGAGGAAAAGAGGATCTGATGGAAAGGTTGAGACCTTTAAGGCAAGGCTTGTGGCGAAAGGCTATACTCAGAGGGAGGGCATTGACTATGAGGAAACCTTCTCGCCGGTAGCCATGCTCAAGTCCATCAGAATACTCTTATCCATTGCTGCATGCCTAGATTATGAAATCTGGCAGATGGACGTCAAGACTGCATTCTTGAATGGCAATCTTGAGGAGGACATTTATATGCAACAACCAGAAGGGTTCATAGCTGGTCGGAAAGGTAACTTGGTATGCAAGTTGCAAAAGTCCATTTATGGGCTTAAGCAGGCATCCAGAAGTTGGAACATCCGATTTGACCAAGCGGTCAAGTCGTTTGGTTTCATACAGAATCTAGATGAGCCTTGTGTATACAAGAAATGTGAAGGGAAAGTAGTGGCTTTTCTTGTGCTTTACGTTGACGACATTCTACTCATTGGGAATGATGTAGCGGCGCTGTCAACGGTCAAGGTTTGGCTAGCTAGTACTTTTGATATGAAGGATCTAGGAGAGGCGAGCTATATTCTTGGGATAAAGCTCTTTTGGGATCGCAAGCGAAAGATAATGGGATTATCTCAAGCTGGTTATATCGAGAAAGTGCTAACTAGGTTTTCAATGGATAATTCGAAGAAAGGTTTGTTACCTTTCAGGCATGGTTTAGCGTTCTCCAAGGACCAGTGTCCAAAGACACAAGAGGAGAGGAATCGCATGGCAGGAATTCCCTATACCTCGGCAGTGGGAAGTCTCATGTATGCGATGTTATGCACTAGACCAGATATCTGCTTTGCCGTTAGCATGGTTAGCAGGTATCAATCGAATCCTGGTCCAGAGCACTGGACAGCCGTTAAGCACATTCTTAAGTACTTGAGAAGAACTAAAGATTACATGCTTATGTACGGCGGTAGTGAGTTAATTCCAGTAGGATACACTGACTCGGACTTTATGTCAGATAAAGATTCGAGAAAGTCGACATCCGGACATCTCTTTACCTTGGGAGGTGGTGCTGTTAGTTGGAGGAGCATTAAGCAGAAATGCATTGCAGACTCAACTACAGAAGCTGAGTATGTGGCTGCTTGTGAAGCCGCAAAGGAAGCTGTTTGGCTCAAGAAGTTCCTTATGGAACTCGAGGTAGTACCAGCGTCGCTGTCACCTATTACGCTATACTGCGATAATAGTGGGGCAGTGGCTCAGTCCAAGGAGCCAAGGAACCACGGGAAGGGAAAGCACGTAGAGCGGAAATATCACCTAATCCGAGATATAGTTCAACGTGGAGATGTGACTGTCACCAAGATTGCCACCGCTGACAATCTTGCTGATCCGTTTACAAAGGCCTTACCACAAAAGGTCTTTGATCGTCATCTAGATAGTCTAGGTCTTAGATGTAGTTCTGAATGGTTGTGAGTGCAAGTGGGAGTTTGTTGGGTTTGTGCCCTCAAACCATTACTTTATGTATGAGACATTAGCATTATAATATATTGATATCAGCTTTACATTTCATTGTGTATGTTTCTTTCATGAGATGATTGTTTTATCCTTAAGTATCATAGTAAGCAATTCGTGTGTGTATGAGATACACACAAGTGAGATACGAATTACTATTCTTTGATACTTAGAGTATGTCACAGTGGATGATGAGACTGGATACCTCATCAGGTCTACACTGTAGCATAATTAACTACCATTGGATGGAGTGATTAATCTCAATCACTAGAGTGTAGCTCTTAGTTGATATGCTAGTGCTTATAGTGCATTGATGGACCTGAGCTTTCCTATTGACGCTTAAGGCTGTCAACAGTCAATAGGAACTCATAACTTGTATAAGGTACGTGTTCTCAATCTTGAGATGATTATGAACACAGACTATGGATATGGCTGCTTTGACTTACCAATCAGTGAGGTCTATAGAAGATCAACACCTGGGTATCTTGGGTATGTCATGTCCATAGGGTTGTGAACATATATTGTCAAGATAGAATCTACCCTCTGATTCAGAGTAAGCATTCCCTTGAGAATGTCACCAAGTTGATTACTGAGTACTGCAGTCTTGTTGATAAGAGTTATCAACATGTTTGGTAATCATGAGTAGTGAATGGGACTCAAGGAATACAAGAAGTAATCATGATTCAGGTTGACAGTAACAGTTATCCGACTACCTGAATATGATTGCGAATGCTGACGGTAGAGGGACATTAGTACACCATACAAGTCTAGTTATCGCTTCGGATATGTTCTTTTGCGTTGGAGTTCAGTTATTGTTTTATAGTGGAATAAACGTTAACTGACCAGTTAGTTAGTTTACTGATCAAAGAGTTTGGTCATGGTAATTAACAAACTGGTCTGAGCCAACAATAAAGAGCCTAGGAGGTCCCACTCTTAGCTCCGCTAGGATGCTTGGAAAGACACTTGAGGAAGCTGTTAAGACAGGTTCGATCGATCGAAGTATGTTCGATCGATTGAAGTCATCAGGTTCGATCGATCGAGAATGGTTCAATCGATTGAAGGTTCGATCGATCGAAGTCACTTCGATCGATCAAAGTCTAGGTCGGTTCTGGAAATCTATAAATAGGGCAGCTGCGTTTTGGTAGTAAGTGATCGTCGTTTTTATACGCAGAAGCTGCAGAAACTATCATAGTCTTCCCAAAACCTTCCTATCCTCTCTATTAGGGTTCCCACCAACCCTAGTCTTTCCGGCAGGCATCCGCAGGAGTCATAAGGGTGAAGATCATCTAGTGGAGGTTGCTGGAAGTTAAAGTTTCAGAATTGGGTTCAAGACACTAAGGTATAATTCTTGCACCCCCTTGTACGCATCTATGGAATTGACGAGTAGTAGATCCTGGAATACCAAAAGTTTTATAACTTAACCTATTTCCGCTGCGCGTTTAAACTCTAACTTTAAACCACTTTTTCCTTCAAGTCCCCCATCAAATGTTGCACATCCTGCCCTATTTATAGACTGAGTAGGTAACTGTCAATGCTAGTGGGGTTAGTGGGTTATGGCCCCTAATTTCTAGGCATGAACAAGTTAATGCATCCACTTCTTATCCATGATTAACTCCATGATCTGTCTTAGGATCCCTACTTCTGCCACGTTGCAACTTCATGTAGCCGCCTCTCTTTCAGTTCAGCGCAATCTATACACATGTTTTCATCTATGCTTAAGTGCCCAAAAGGTCCAGCGAATATGCCTTTATTGACTGATTTCCTCTTATTCTCAGCTTCTTAGCACTCGTTGGTTGACATATCTCGGTCTTACTCTTCGTGAGGGTTTCATCATTGTCCATCGGTCTCTATGACCGATGCCTCTATGATCGATGCTTCTACTTGACAGTATTTTGATCATCCAACAAGCTCCTCACCAATCATTCTCCAAGCCTGATATTACCTTCTCTCGCTTATTTGTTGTAATACTCTGTATTTTTAATAATTATTTATACACAGAAATTCCATATACTTTCCTGAGCCATACTTGAAATTTTATCTTCGATCGATCGAAGCTCGTTTGAGCGATCGAGCATTCCAGAAGTTTAAGCGATCGAGCCTAGTTCGAGCGATCAAAACCCTACCGACCTGAATTTAATACGTGGTCCCCACTTCAATCGATCAAACTATTTTTCAATCGATCGAACCTGGCCGAACTGATCTTGAGCGATAAAGCTACCTTCGATCGATCGAACCTGTAATCATTTGAATTCCCAGGTTTTCTGCAGAAACGGCCATATGCCCTCTTCATTCTCTACATATACACCCGTTTTGTGTGTATGTGAGGTTCAGAACACTTGAGAGTTTGAGAGAGTGTGTGTATGCTTGTGTTTATATATATTATACACACATCCATATATTATATATATACACACACATAGATATATATATATATATATTTATATATATACTATGAAGAGGAAGAAGAAGAGAAAGCAGAGGAGAAGAAGAAGAAGAAATAGAAGGAGACAGAGAGAGACAGAAGAGACTAAGACAGAGAGAGAGAGAGGAAGCCATTAGAAAAGCTCGAGCTCAAAGCTTTGCCAAACGCGCCCTTAACGACGTTCGGTGAGTTCCAAACTCACTCGGTAGCTTAGTTGTGATGTTTTACATGTTCTGGACGTATTAATTATAAACCAAACACCCCCTACCAAATTTTGGACATTCACTGCAGAATCCTGTAGAAGACGTAGTTTGACCGATCGAACTGAGTTCAATCGATCGAACATCACAGAGTCTCAATCGATCGAAAGTACTTCAATTGATTGAGACCATTTTCACTTCGAGATATTGAATATACTTCGAGCGATAGAACATCACTTTTCTTCAATCGATCGAGAGGAACTCAATCGATCGAACCCTAGCAGAACAAGGATGTTTCCTTTAGTTTATTATTCATAATGCGTAGTTGTTTAATTAATGTTCCACATTCTATTATGTGATATTATGGGTTATGGAGGTAATCGGATACGATAATGAGATTGAGATAACACGGTGAGTAACGTAGTCGGGTTCAGAATGTTAGTAATATTACGATGCGATAACAAGATAGATTTGAGGTTTGATAATGAATAACCTTGGATAATTGGGGATTGAGTCAGTAGGTTGTTAGATTACTTTTGAGGTTGTTGTTGTCGAGCTGATGATTTGCTCAGGTTGAATCCATGAAGCGTGTGATAAGGATTTAATCAGGATCGTGAGAATTATGGGTGCACAGTACTCGCAAGCGTTCTTAAAAGCGGTGAATAGTAAGAGTTCTTAAAAGCGGTGAACAAGAGTAGTTGTGGCACACTCATGGTTTGTATTTACCAGAGCTATGTATGTACAGTACTTGCAAGCATTCTTAAAAGCGGTGAACAAGAGTATGGGTACGTCCATAGACTAGTCGTTATATGAGAACGATGTATGGGTGCTTGCAAGAGCTCTTAAAAGCGGTATAGCGGTGAACAAGAGCACTGGTATGTTGTGATGATATAATCAATTTGAGATAGTCAGTTGGGATTTGATACCATTAGTCTTAGAGTTAGAAGATGATGAGAATCAGTTAATGATGTGTCTGAATAAAAGAGAAAGAGATATATTTAGTATCACTATTATATATCGTTCATGACTGGTTATCACGTTATTTCTATGAGACTGTGTTAGTTAGTTCTCACTCAACTTTTAGTATGCTGATGGCCTTTATTGCCTAGACATTCCCCATCCAGACTACCCTATTCCTATCAATGCAGGTGATGAAACTTACGACAATAGCTACTACCCTGAAGGGGATTATACAGAGGGTTGCCCTATTGATGCCGGTTATGCCAGGGATGCCTATTACGTTGACGACTACCCTTACGCCAGCTGAAGATTTGAAGATAGTCGTATCTAATTTATATTTCTATTGTTCTGTTGAACTCTGTGTAGTTTTTAGTTTTACAGGTACTTGAGCATATGTTATCTCCAGACCTGTCGTGATCCTGTGGACCACACTCTGATGTTTGTAATGGATAGTGTTTTGGTTATATTATATTTCAGGTTGTTACTATTCCTGTTTTGTTGTTGGACTAGAACTCTGTGGTGTGGATAATTGGTAACTTTCACCCGTCATTCCCTATGGACCCATAAAGGAAATTTATTTTTCTCTATTTATGCTATTCTGGGGCGTGACAGGATTTTTGGTATCAGAGCCAGGTTGTCATACTATCATTCACTGATGGATTCCACACCATCTAGTCCTAGTATTTTAAGATTTCCTAAGATGAGATATGAGTTTAAGATAAGTTCGTCTTCGTGACGATAGATAATTCCTTTGCAGGTTAGCATGGATCCAAAGTTCCATCAGTTCGTGATCGATGCTTATGGAGGACATGTGATCCATGGGGATACTGTGGAGTCAGCTGACCCGAAGTTTTATAGTGAGTGCGTGTACCAGATAGCTAGTCGACATTTAGAAGAGGAGATGTGGAGAGCACTTTATGTGACCGGCAGGACTCGCCCGACGCAGATGCATATAGATGCTTACCATTCTGCGAGGGTTGGTAGAGACATTTGTCAGGACATATTACGATTAGTTCAGAGTAAACCAGAGTTTGAGCTAGAGGATCCAGCACAGGACCCAGAGGCCGTTGAGGACGATATAGTAGTAGAGGGAGATTTGATTTTAGAGGGAGTAGATGAGGATGTGCCCGATGAGGAGATTTTGTGCCGGAGGCACCTGTTATGCTTTAGCCACCAGCAGGACCGATTATGCATATGGCAGCTATAGCCGATATGGTAGTAGGATGGATAGCTGAGATGGCCTCTCAGCCAACAGGTTTTGTTATGGGAGAGGCAACCATAGCAGGAGCTCTTGATATAGCTGACGGATTCACCGTAGTAGCTATCGATGTCGCTAACCAAGCGATAGCAGACGTAATGGAGGACGCCAATGTAGAGGAGATGATAGAGGTTTGGGATATAGGAGTGGTAGTCGGAGACCCTATCGTACCAGCTGAGGATGATCCGCTCGAGGAGATGGACATCGATTCAGAGGACAAGGCGCCACCAGCCAGATCAGATGCTGACGACTTTTGAGTCAGGATCTGGGGAGGTTTAGATTTTGTTAGTTTATCAGGACATGTTGTCCACTAGATTTTTGGAGCTTGAGAGATAGTTATTTGACCATAGCTTTTGTATAGATGTTATCACTAGTAGTAGTATGATGTATAGCTGACCTTGGCACTGTGTTTGCTTAATGTCCCATGTGGTACACAGTTTGACTAGTGTGTACTATGTGGTACATCTTTTGATATATATATATATATATACGAGCCTTACTTTTAAATATTGATTATATGGTTGCGTTGATATCTGTTGATTGGTAGGACTGTTAGTTCTTCTTGCTATCACTCTATCGTGATTTCGTTTCTCCTAGAAGACTTTCAGCTAATCGATAGGTCTTTGTAGGTGCACTTCTCTAACACTATGGTAGGACCCTTGAGAAATTACCAAGCGCGTAATGGAGCACCTATCCCAGAAGGAATAGACCCATCGGGGGTGTTTGAAGCCTTTATGCAGAGGATGGAGCATGTAGGTGATACCTACAATCATGCCACAAATCAACGACCGGTTCAACCCCCAGTTGCGTCGTTCCATCAAAGATAAATTGGAGACAAGTTATTAGCCAATTTTCGTGGGTTACGTCCTGAGAAGTTTGATGGACTAATGGAACCATGGAAGGCTGAACAATGGGTAAGAGAGAAGGAATTGATCTTTGAAGAGTTATAATGCAGCGAGTAAGAAAAGCGTCGCCTTGCTACGTTTCAGCTCACTTATGCCGTCACAGATTGGTGGGAGGCCGAGCAAGCTACTATCGGCATGAATGCTGCTAGAGCTATGTCTTGGGAGACATTCAAAAGAAAATTTTTGGAGAAGTATTTTCCAGAAGATGAGAGAGATCAACAAGAAAGGAATTTCCTCAATTTGGTACAAGGATGATGGAATGTACGAGAATACACCACACAGTTCGAGCGTCTATCTCGTTTTTCTCAACATATGATAGACACTCCACAGAAAAAGGTGAAGAGATTTCACCAAGGATTGAACCCCCACCTCAGACATATAATGGTTGGTCATTTGAATCAATCGTTCGAGGGGATTGTTAGATTCACTGCAGGATTGGAAAAAGGTGCTTATCCAGCACAGCGATCACAGATCAATCAACCTCAGTCATCGAGAGGTTTTCAACAACAGAATTTTCAGAACCAGCTGCCAAGAAATACCCAGGGTTGGAGACCTCAGGGGAATTTCCAGGGGAACAAGAGAACTTGGGATGGAACCAGGAAGCCTCAGTCAAACTATTCTCGACCTCAGCAATACCGCCAGTAGGGATCACAATCACAGGCACTACAAACAGCTCCGCCAACCAATACCGGGCGGTGTTTTAATTACGGAAAGCCGGGGCACGTTGCCAGATTTTGCACAGCCTCCAGAGTTAACAGCCGTATGGATCCTGTTTGCCAAAATTGTAACAAGCCGCATCTGAGTAAGGATTGTCATGCACCACGCGGAGGATACTATGGAGCACCTGTTCAAGGAATTCAAGGACCCCCAAATCAGATTAGAATGAATGCCATCATTCCAGCAGAAGCAGGCTTTAATGCTGATGAGCAACAACATTTAAAAGGTACGCTTGTACTCTTTCATAGTCCAGTTAAAGCTTTATTCAATACTGGAGTTGAACGTTCTTTTATTACTGTTAAGATTGTGCGTCAATTGGGTTTAGAACCCCAGACACTTGAGCCATCACTTAATGTTGTGTCACCATTGGGAGTGACTATTAAGTTGGGTAAAGTGTGTAAAGATTGCCCATTGACCTTGGGAGATAGGAATCTTCCAGCGGACTTAGTAGTTCTGTCGATGTCGGAGTTTGACATTATCCTAGGGATGGATTGGTTAACTAAGTGCAGTGCCAATTTGGATTGCCCTACTAGGACGATTATATTTTCCCATACCAGGACGACCGACGATCAGGATTCAGTGTCAGTCGACAAGCGACCTATTTTTCACGAGTAGTTTGGCTATAGTAGGGAATATGAGTACGGAGCTCACAATGGATTAGATTCCTGCTGGACAAGACTTTCAAGATGTATTCCAGGATATTAAAGAACTTCCACCGAAAAGAGAAATAGACTTCTGCGTAGAACTAGTACCTGGAACATTGCCGATTTCCAAGACTCCATTTAGGATGGCACCAACTGAGATGTTGGAACTGAAGAAGCAAGTTCAGGAACTTGAGATTTAGGATTAGTTTGCCCGAGTACATCACCTTGGGGAGCACCAGTTCTATTTGTTAAGAAGAAGGAAGGAACACTGCGACTCTGTATAGACTACAGGGAGTTGAATAAGGTTACGATCAAGAATAGATATCCACTTCCTCGGATAGATGACTATTCGACCAGTTACAAGGATCGAGGATCTTTTTAAAGATCGATCTATGTTCAGGATATCATCAACTTTTAGTTCGACCTGAGGATGTGTCAAAGACTGCGTTCAAGACAAGATACGAGCATTACGAATTTTTAGTTGTGCCTTTTAGATTGAGGAATGCGCCAGCAGTGTTCATAGACTTAATGAATAGAGTATTCAGACCATATCTGGATAAATTCATTATAGTATTCATCGACGACATACTGATCTACTCAAAGACGGAGGAGGATCAAAAGGAACACTTACAGATTACCTTGCAGACACTTCGAGATAGCAAGTTGTATGCAAAGTTCAGCAAGTGCAAATTTTGGCTCAAGAGGTCAAATTCTTGGGACATGTTATATCTCAGGACGGTATTTCTGTGGACTCGTCTAAGATTGATGCAGTCTTAAGTTGGAATAGACTGACCAATGCGACTGAAGTCAAAAGTTTTCTTGGCCTAGCAGGATATTATCGACGGTTTGTCGAAGGATTCTCCAAGCTAGCGGGACCTTTGACGAATTTGAAGAGAAAGGAGACGAAGTATGAATGGATAGACAAGCATGAGGGTGCATTCCAGGAGTTAAAGGAGAGATTGACTTCTGCACCGGTACTCGCGATACCCAAGAGTAGAGAGCGATACGTAATCTATAGTGATGCATCGTACCAAGGATTGGGTTGTGTGCTTATGTAAGATGGGAATGTGATTGCATACGAATCAAGACAATTGAAGGTATATGAGAAGAACTATCTGATGCATGATTTGGAATTAGCGGCAATAGTGTTTGCATTGAAGATTTGGAGACACTATCTCTATGGAGAAAAGTTTGATATGTTTTCGGATCATAAGAGCTTGAAGTATTTGTTCTCTCAGAAGGAGTTGAACATGCGACAATGAAGATGGATGGAGTTACTCAAGGACTATGACTTTTCATTGCAATACCATCCAGGTAAAGCAAATGTGGTAGTAGACGCTTTGAGTCGCAAACCTCGACTAGTGATCACTGCATTACTAATTCAAGAATGGAAAGCATTAGAAGTTTTAGCTGAATTTGATCTTCAGCCAATAGAACCAATGGAAGGACAGCATTTTGGATGTCTTATGGTACAACCAACTTTGTGTTGGGTTTGTGCCCTCAAACCATTACTTTATGTATGAGACATTAGCATTATAATATATGGATATCAGCTTTACATTTCATTGTGTATGTTTCTTTCATGAGATGATTGTTTTGTCCTTAAGTATCATAGTAAGCAATTCGTGTGTGTATGAGATACACACAAGTGAGATACGAATTACTATTCTTTGATACTTAGAATATGTCACAGTGGATGATGAGACTGGATACCTCATCAGGTCTACACTGTAGCATAATTAACTACCATTGGATGGAGTGATTAATCTCAATCACTAGAGTGTAGCTCTTAGTTGATATGCTAGTGCTTATAGTGCATTGATGGACCTGAGCTTTCCTATTGACGCTTAAGGCTGTCAACAGTCAATAGGAACTCATAACTTGTATAAGGTACGTGTTCTCAATCTTGAGATGATTATGAACACAGACTATGGATATGGCTGCTTTGACTTACCAATCAGTGAGGTCTATAGAAGATCAACACCTGGGTATCTTGGGTATGTCATGTCCATAGGGTTGTGAACATATATTGTCAAGATAGAATCTACCCTCTGATTCAGAGTAAGCATTCCCTTGAGAATGTCACCAAGTTGATTACTGAGTACTGCAGTCTTGTTGATAAGAGTTATCAACATGTTTGGTAATCATGAGTAGTGAATGGGACTCAAGGAATACAAGTAATCATGATTCAGGTTAACAGTAACAGTTATCCGACTACCTGAATATGATTACGAATGCTGATGGTAGAGGGACATTAGTACACCATACAAGTCTAGTTATCGCTTCGGACATGTTCTTTTGCGTTGGAGTTCAGTTATCGTTTTATAGTGGAATAAACGTTAACTGACCAGTTAGTTAGTTTGCTGATCAAAGAGTTTGGTCATGGTAATTAACAAACTGGTCTGAGCCAACAATAAAGAGCCTAAGAGGTCCCACTCTTAGCTCCGCTAGGATGCTTGGAAAGACACTTGAGGAAGCTGTTAAGACAGGTTCGATCGATCGAAGTATGTTCGATCGATTGAAGTCATCAGGTTCGATCGATCGAGAATGGTTCGATCGATCGAAGGTTCGATCGATCGAAGTCACTTCGATCGATCGAAGTCTAGGTCGGTTCTGGAAATCTATAAATAGGGCAGCTGCGTTCTGGTAGTAAATGATCGTTGTTTTTATACGCAGAAGCTGCAGAAACTATCATAGTCTTCCCAAAACCTTCCTATCCTCTCTATTAGGGTTCCCACCAACCCTAGTCTTTCCGGCAGGCATCCGCAGGAGTCATAAGGGTGAAGATCATCTAGTGGAGGTTGCTGGAAGTTAGAGTTTCAGAATTGGGTTCAAGACACTAAGGTATAATTCTTGCACCCCCTTGTACGCATCTATGGAATTGACGAGTAGTAGATCCTGGAATACCAAAAGTTTTATAACTTAACCTATTTCCGCTGCGCGTTTAAACTCTAACTTTAAACCACTTTTTCCTTCACTTTGATCAGCTGTATCATAGCAGCTCAATAGACGACAGAAGATCTGAAGTTATGGTTCGTAAAGATGTTAGCAAAGGAACCGGAAGTCTGGAGTATCAGTACAGACGGAGCCTTACGATGTAAAGGTAGACTCTGTGTACCTGATGAAGCAAATCTCCGGAAAGAAATATTGGATGAAGCACATAAGTCACGAATGATTATTCATCCTGGAGGTACGAAGATGTACAAGGATTTAAAGAGGAATTTCTGGTGGAAAGGAATGAAGCGAGATGTAGGTGAGTATGTAGCCCAATGTCTTACTTGTAAGCAAGTAAAGGTAGAACATCAGAAACCACCTAGACTTCTACAACCGTAACCAATTCCCTAATGGAAATAGGAACACATCATGATGGATTTTGTGGTAGGATTTTCAAAGTCACAGTAGAACCACGACGCTATTTGGGTAATTGTGGATCGACTTACGAAGACGACACATTTTATCGCCTACAGTATGACATATCCAGTGGAACATTTGAGCCGGATGTATCTGCAACTCGTAGTACGATTACATGGAGTACCTGTCTCTATCGTGTCAGATCGAGATTCGCGCTTTACTGCAGAATTCTGGAAGATTCTCCAGACAACGATGGGAACAACACTGAACTTGAGTTCAACTTTTCATCCACAGATTGATGGTCAGACTGAACGAGTCAATCAAGTGATGGAGGATATGCTACGCGCTTGTGTTATTTATTTTTAGAGTTCTTGGGAGATGCATTTGCCGTTGATCGAATTTGCTTACAACAACAACTACCATTCAAGCATAGGAATGGCGCCGTTTGAAGCTTTGTACGGACGACCTTACCGATCGCCGCTGTGTTGGACCGAAGTCGGAGATACTCAACTTATTGGGTCAGAGATGGTATGAGAGACGAGTGAGAAGATTCAGATTGTATGTGAGAAGATGAAGACAGCTCAGACCCGACACAAGAGTTATGCTGACAAGTGACGCAAAGACTTGGAATTCACCATTGGAGACCACGTGCTACTCAAAGTTTCACTTGTTCGAGGTATCATCAAATTTGGCCAAAAAAGAGGCAAGCTATCGCCATGATTCATTGGACCGTTCGAGATTCTAGAACGTGTTGGGAAGGTTGCTTATCGCCTTGCGTTGCCACCAAAGATGTCAGGAGCTCACAACGTGTTCCACATCAGTATGCTGAGGAAGTGTGTTCATAACCCAGAGCATGAGATTAACTTCAAAGTTATTGAAGTCAACGACAATGTTACGTTCAACGAAGGACCTGTTCATATTCTAGATCGAGGAATCAAGAAGCTCAGAAACAAATAGATTCCGTTAGTCAAGATTCAATAGAAGCATCATGATGAAGGAGAAACTTCGTGGGAGCTAGAGTCAGAGATGTGTGAGAAATTTTCATACTTATTTTGACCTTGCTTGTTCCGATTTCGAGGACAAAATCTTTTGTTAAGTGGTGGATGATGTAATACCCTGTATTTTCAATAATTATTTATACACAGAAATTCCATATACTTTCCTGAGCCATACTTGAAATTTCATCTTCGATCGATCGAAGCTCGTTCGAGCAATCAAGCATTCCAGAAGTTCAAGCGATCGAGCCTAGTTCGAGCGATCGAAACCCTACTGACCTGAATTTAATACGTGGTCTCCACTTCAATCGATCAAACTGTTTTTTAATCGATCGAACCTGGCCGAACTGATCTCGAGCGATCGAGCTACCTTCGATCGATCGAACCTATAATCATTTGAATTCCCAGGTTTTCTGCAGAAACAACCATCTGTTCTCTTCATTCTCTATATATACATCAGTTTCGTGTGTGTATGAGGTTCAGAACACTTGAGAGTTTGAGAAAGAGTGTGTATGCTTGTGTTTATATATATTATACACACACATCCATATATTATATATATACACATAGATATATATTTATATATATACAATGAAGAGGAAGAAGAAGAGAAAGCAGAGGAGAAGAAGAAGAAAAAAGAGAAGGAGACAGAGAGAGACAGAAGAGATTGAGACAGAGAAGAGAGAGAGAGAGAGAGGAAGCCATTAGAGGAGCTCGAGCTTAAAGCTTTGCCAAACGCGTCCTTAATGACGTTCGGTGAGTTCCAAACTCACTCGGTAGCATAGTTGTGATGTTTGACATGTTCTGGACGTGTTAATTATAAACCAAACACCCCTTACCAAATTCTAGACGTTTACTGCAGAATCCTGGAGAAGATGTAGTTCGACCGATCGAACTGAGTTCAATCGATCGAACATCACAGAGTCTCAATCAATAGAAAGTACTTCAATCAATCGAGACCATTTTTACTTTGAGCGATTGAACATCACTTTTCTTCAATCGATCGAGAGGAACTCAATCGATCGAACCCTAGAAGAACAAGGATGTTTCCTTTAGTTTATTATTCATAATGCGTAGTTATTTAATTGATGTTCCACATTCTATTATGCGATATTATGGGTTACGGAGGTAATAGGATACAATAATGAGATTGAGATAACACGGTGAGTAGCGTAGTCGGGTTCAGAACGTTAGTAATATTACGATGCGATAACAAGATAGGTTTGAGGTTTGATAATGAATAACCTTGGATAATTGGGGATTGAGTCAGTAGGTTGTTAGATTACTTTTGAGGTTGTTGTTGTCGATCTGATAATTCGCTCAGGTTGAATCTGAGAAGTGTGTGATAAGGATTTAATCAGGATCGTGAGAATTATGGGTGCACAGTACTCGCAAGCGTTCTTATAAGCGGTGAACAGTAAGAGTTCTTAAAAGCGGTGAACAAGAGTAGTTGTGGCACACTCATGGTTTGTATTTACCAGAGTTATGTATGTACAATACTCACAAGCGTTCTTAAAAGTGGTGAACAAGAGTATGGGTACGTCTATAGACTAGTCGTTATATGAGAATGATGTATGGGTGCTCGCAAGAGTTCTTAAAAGCGGTATAGCGGTGAACAAGAGCACTGGTATATTGTGATGATATTATCAGTTCGAGATAGTCAGTTGGGATTTGGTACCATCAGTCTTAGAGTTGGAAGATGATGAGAATCAGTTAATGATGTGTCTGAATAAAAGAGGAAGAGATATATTTAGTATCACTGTTATATATCGTTCATGACTGGTTATTACGTTATTTCTATGAGACTGTGTTAGTTAGTTCTCACTCAGCTTTCAGTAAGCTGATGGCCTTTATTGCCTAGACATTCCCCGTCCAGACTACCCTGTTCCTATCAATGCAAGTGATGGAACTTACAACGATGGCTACTACCATGAAGGGGGTTATATAGAGGATGGCCCTATTGATGCCGGTTATGCCAGGGATGCCTATTACGTTGACGACTACCCTTACGCCAGTTGAAGATTTGAAGATAGTCGTATCTAGTTTATATTTCTGTTGTTCTGTTGAACTCTGTGTAGTTTTTAGTTTGACGGGTACTTGGGCATATGTTGTCTCCAGACCTGTCGTGATCCTGTGGACCATACTCTGATGTTTGTAATGGATAGTGTTTTGGTTATATTATATTTCAGGTTGTTACTATTCCTGTTTTGTTGTTGGACTAGAACTGTGTGGTGTGGATAATTAGTGACTTTCACCCGTCATTCCCTATGGACCCATAAAGGAAATTTATTTTCTCTATTTATGCTGTTTCGGGGCATGACACTTGCTCCACTGACTACTGTTCCTCGGTCTCGTAATTGCAGAACCCTCATGAGTGGTCATCGGTCACTCTTCACCGATGTCGCGACTATCATTACACCTACTTTGCAACCTTGGTCTGTTTGTTGAGGCCGAGATAACCAGTGTCATCCTATCCTCGGTCTCAATACTGATATTTATGTGTTAGGTATATCATCCTTTCAGGTAGGTGGTACAGATATTGGTCTATTCTCCGGGCTTGGACTCCATTCTTTGGCCATTTTCCTGCCTGCTCCTGTGATGACATCACTAAGCCACTTGACTGTCATGTGCCCTGGGAAATCCCAAATTAGGGTGTAAACACCTCTCTTTATCATTAACTATTCCTAGATCTGGTCTCCTTTTTTTTTTTTTTTCTCTCTAGTCTCTTTCAGTTTATGTTAAAAGGAAAAGTCATATACATCATATAGAGGGCCAAAACCCTCATGTAAACAGAAGAAACTCACACAGAAATCCAAGATTGAGAGCTAGATAGCAGAGATCTAGGGTTCTTTCTAAAAGTTCTAGAAGAAAAAAATAGTTGTCATGATATTACTCACATATCGCTGCTCTTTTTGACATCCAAAGATTGAACTTTCTGAATGTTTTTGTTGGTGTAGTTTGATTCAATTGATGATGTTAAGGAAGAGAATAAAAACTGGGATGGAGTAACCTGAGAGGCTTACAGAAGAGGACCATTGTTATCTCTCACTTAACTCCTTGAATGATTAATTTCATAATTACCAAATTGGAAAAGGTTGATGATGTGTCAATGTTGACATCATCCGGTGAAAATTTTCGGTGTACAATACCGGTGCCCCTAGCAGCACTCTACTATATAATATGACCGATTGTTACTACCAAATGACACCTTATAAAGTTAATAAGTCATTGTTACTACTAAATAACACCTTAAAAAGTTGTTACTCATTGGCACCAAGTTACAGTAGATTGCACATTGTTATTGGGACAAAGAAGTGATTGTTCATGCAACTAAAAGCTTCAATAGAACCTTTGCTTCAGGGACAACTAGTCACCTTTACCCATTTACACATATATATATATATATATGTGTGTGTACCATACACACTGACTCATCAATAATATCTTTGAAGATCATCACCGATAAAGTGTTAATTAGTTGGGAAGTTACCATTCCACATAAAAGAGAGCCCAGGACATATTTCATGGTGGGGGCAAAATTGTCTTTGCATCGCATAATATTTCTTTCTTGATCAAAATTGAGAATCTTTTGGGATGGCTACATTTAAATGGCATCAAAAGAATAACAAACGTCCACGAGAAACTGGATGTGATTGGTACTACTAACTTAAAATATAACCACCTCACCCATCCCATCCAATTTAGCTCTCTCTCTCTCTCTCTCTCTATATATATATATATATATATCGATATATTTATTTATATATTGTAAATCGCAAACAAGAAGATTTATTTATAATAGAAATTGTAACAACAATATGGGAATACATGCATTCACAAGAAGAAATTAATAACCCAAAAAAAGTGCAACAAGAACAAATGAAAATCCAAGCAAAGAAATCACCAACTCCATTAATTGGGATGAAATCACATTTATTTAAATAAAAACTTGAACATCACATACTAGTATTTAACGAGAGAGCTGGGCAATAGGCAATAATTAGAAGAGCAGCGCAAATACGGTGTAACAAAGATGGTGGCGTCTGAAGCAGGGCTAGTTTTTGGTTTTAACACTCACATCAACTTCCAGTGCGCTTAACAAATCCTGTGCGGCCCTCACGACTTGGGCGTCTCTAGGGCATTAAGCATTAATCTTTGCTTCAGCAGAGGAAGGGGAAGTGAAGGGGGGTCGTCGGTTGCAGCAACCATATTTTGGACCGCTGATACGGCCACTAATACCATCAACACAGCAACAACAACTATCTTCTTGTTCAAATTCTCACTTTTGAATCTTAATTGTGGATCATTTACATTATTGGAACTTCTACCTATTCTAGGGTACAAGCACGTGCAACGCCAATCCCCTTAGCTTTGTTGGCTTTTACAATTTAGCTACTTTTATATGTTGGCAATTTTAAATTTCCTTCTCAATTGTGTAATAATTTAATAAATTAATGAAAAACAACAATATCAGTATTTCTATATTATTTGTATTAATTTATATCCGTTCCTATAATTTGCATAATCAGACTGAATTTAGTATGATTATACAAATTATAACTAAAAGATCAAAATAGGTATAGAGTTGAGGGTATCAAAATATGTTTTCAATAGACTTACATACAAACATGAAACATAACCCTGCCACATAAGATTTGGGAAACATAGCATTACTCAAATTATATTTTGATAATCCAGTATTTGTCCCTTCTGACCCTTCCGCAACCAACAATAATAATAACATGGTCCGTCACATCGTTGGAATTGAAATAGTAAGAGTAAGGATCCAATGGCACTTCAAGCGCACGATACAGTCCCTGTATATTTAAATCATATTAGTAGAATTTAAAATTTTGTGTTTTCACTGTAAAACATTTAAGGGATGGTTTAGTACCCCACTGTAATCCTCAAACGACGTGTCGGTTTGATGCCACCTTACACGTGTAACAACATGTTGATACCTGAGAACTTCCATCATAGGTGATTAATCTTGTGATATAACTTCGGAACCGTCAATGTATAATATTCCTCAAGTACTGTCCATCTGTAGATCACACTAAAATGGTTAATTGATGTAAAATTCTATCATCTCTATAGTTAGTTCTTGACAACTTTTGCCTACTTCTCTCTCTTTTTTTTTTTTTTTTTTTTTTTTGGGGGGGGGGGGGGAAGACTTTCAGATAATTTATGTACGCCAAACTTCTTGGTAATAATATTTCCTCTCTCCTCAAAAAAAAAAAACATCCACTTTCCTCATTCATCTAATTCACGTCTCCAACTAATTATTGTCAACTATATAAACGATCAATACTAACGTGATTGTAACATATTACCTCTGTCCCAAAATAAGTGTTCACAGTAGGAAATTGACTATGCAATGGACCAAAACAAATAATATAATACACATTTCTTAAACAACTAGTCGATAACCCGTGCTATGCACGGGTCGTTATTCAACAAAACTTCTTAAATAATTGTTGATTATAGTCACAAGTCCCCAAATTTCTCTCATTCTTCAGAAGCTTGCCAAGCAATCAAACACAAATTAAACAACACATACAATTATGAAGTTATTGAAACTATAGAAGTATATTATAAAGGCTACATATGCAAAAATACAAGGCACTACAACATTTAGCACTCAAATGAAATTCATTTTATTCAAATATCATCAAAGAAGGAAGAGGACCCCAAGTTACAATGTAGCACTCATCACAAGAGAAACAAAAAAAAACACACAATTCCAAAAGTACAACTATCTCCACAAATATTATAGAATTAGTAATGCCCAACATATGCGTGTATATATATGTATAAAATCCTA
This sequence comes from Hydrangea macrophylla, assembly GCA_033977485.1. Classification (NCBI taxonomy): domain Eukaryota; kingdom Viridiplantae; phylum Streptophyta; class Magnoliopsida; order Cornales; family Hydrangeaceae; genus Hydrangea; species Hydrangea macrophylla. The sequence goes on along the minus strand of CM066988.1, from coordinate 55,219,504 downwards.
TGCATAATCCTCTTTTCTTGTACTCATATGTTAGGATCTTGAACGACTTGTTCCTTCTTGCTTTAACTGAGCTGTACACATTGTCACCAAAATTATGCCATATCCAAACATCTTTTGTCAAAGCTCAAGGTTGAACAACTAAAAGAAAAACTACCTAAGTAGTTCTACAATACTATCATTAACAATATTGTAAGCCAAGCATTTTTATACAAAGCAAAATACTCGAAACAATGAATACGATGTAAAATAAGGATAGGGTAATTGAAATTTGAGGAATATGGGAAATAGATCTTCAGAAAAGAGTAGTAAATAAACATGTATATGAATGTTCTTATACACATAGAGCATGGTTTGGTTAAGAGAGTGCATGTATTGGAGGTGAACTAATTTTTATGGTTAGATTGCAAATCTCTTTAGTTCACTGGCCCTTTCATATTCCAAAGTAATTTTAAACACCATTCATGCATGTGTTTAGAATACAAATACAACTAATTTATCAATTTATGGCAAGTATTTTAAACACCATTCATGCATGATTTTAGAATACAATTACAACTAATTTAATGCTACAATTTATTAACCAATGTCATAAAAGGGGGGAAAATAGGGAGAGAGACGGTTAGTAGCATTGTACAATTATCTGATATAGAGAGAAGTTAATCAGGCAAGAATTTAATGGATAGTATATACATAGAAGTTAATTAGGCAAGCTTTCAATAGAGTCAATATTGAGAGAAAGAGAGAGAGAGAGGTTAAATCGGTAAAACTTTATGGATTTTAAAAGAAGGAAAAAAAAAAGAAAATTATAAAATAATAAAAAAATGCCATGTGGAAAGAAGAAAATTAGAGAAGGCGCCACATAGCGCTCTGTATGAAGGTTTTTTTCCTTGAAATTTAGATATACTAGCATAGAACTCAAGCGATGCGCGAGAACGTGAAATATTACTAAGTGTGACGGAGAGAGAGAGACTCTGCAGTAACCCTCCATTCATATGTTGGTTAAACTATATTAAGAGTGAATAGCATGTAGGGACGAAAATGAGAAAATGACCAAACTCCAAGGGCATATTTTGTAATTATGTCCTTTTTTATTGAATTTAAAAGTTAGTCTACTAATTTTTCAAAATTTAAAAAAAAAATCAAGATTTTGTGTAAGATTAAAAAGTCATCAAACTATTACAACTTTGGGTGCAACTCTTTATAACGTCGGAGCAACTCTTCACTACTTGGGGAGCAACTCATCACAGAGTCGGGTGAACTCTTCCCAACGTTAGGAGCACTCTTACGATGTTTTAGTACAAGTTCACAATACTGCAAGTATAAGGTAGATTGGAACCTAAATAAACTCTTCAAAAGTTGATGTATTCTTTTTTTTTTTTATGCCTTCTAAATTTTTTGAGTTATTTTCTTATAATTTTTAATTTTGAAAAAGTAATAGACTGACTTCTAAATTTACACAAAAAGTAGACTAAAAAGTAATTATCCTAAAAGAAAATTGTAAGTGATCAGCTTGAACATAACCTCAAATATAACATAATAGATTTTTGCATTGATTGGCCCAAGGTTGCACTTAACTGACTATGTTTTTCAATCCGAAAATGGATCAATACACCTAAAATTGAAAGGACATGCCTTCTCATTTTCCGAGAACAAAAACAATTAATAGTGTGGAATTTGGAGTAACTTTGTAATTTGTTATAGATTGTAAACTAATAGGTCACAAAAACCAGTTAGACTCATCCGTGATGTAGTAATGTTCATTAGCTAGACTCATTCTATAATAGTAAATTAATAAAAATCCAGTAAGATGAAAAAAAGAATTGCATAAAAGTCTGAGTTTCTATGTTTTTTCTTAATGTAAATATAAATGATTGGTGGTTTGCACCCAAAAAATAAAAAATAAAAATAAAAAAGAGAAAGAAAAAGAAAAGAAAAGAAACGATAGGTATTTTGGTGAGCATAAAACTCTTCTAATGTACCTTCCCAAAAAAACAATTTGGAGTGTAGATCACAGTAATAGAACTTTATTATGGATTAATGTAGAGAGAGAGAAACAAAGATAGTTGGGTGTGGGTGGTCATAATGGTGAAATAAAATATGCTATGTGTCAGTCTAGAAATCCTTCTCAGCTTGAACTCTCCACTTTCATATATAGCTTAGAAGCACGAAGCGGGGGCGGGGGCGGGGGCGGGGGCGGGGGCGGGGAAGCGACGATACATAGAAGAGTCTGATGTTTGGGGCGGCTAGGAAGCGTGTATGTTATTATATATTAATTAATTTTATTATTATAATAGGGAAAAATAATGGTGTCATATTTTGATATTTATTGTTTTCTTTGTGGCTATTTAAGAATTATAATACAGTTTGGGTTAAATTAGAAAATATGTTAGAAAATAATGGTGTTAGATTGTTTAGGGTTACAATCTTAATTTATAAATATAAGAACTTATGGGGTTCTATTCATAATAAATAAACATAATAGTTAAAGGGTTTTAAATACACACGTTCACATTTTAGGGTTTCATATTCTCTTTACCCATTTCAGCCGCAGCAAGAGAGAGAGAGAGAGAGAGAGAGAGAGAGAGAGAGAGCGCAGAGGCTGCGAAGAAGAAGAAGAAGAAAGAAGAAAGAAGAAAGAAGAATTGTGAAAGAAGAAGAAGAAGAAGAAGAAGAAGAAAGAAGAACTGTGAAGAAGAAGAAGAAGAAGAAGAAGAAGAAGAAGAAGAAGAACTGCGAAGAAGAAGAAGAAGAAGAAGAAGAAGAACTACGAAGAAGAAGAAAGAAGAACTGTGAAGAAGAAGAAGAACCTGCGTTTGACGAGGAGGGGGGCTGCTGGACAAAGACCAGGTTCTGCTTTTTTCTCTCTTTTTCTTTTCTTCCCATCTGTTTTCTTGTTCTTTCGAATGTTCCTTGAGAGACTCGCGAATCAATGATGTAAGAATCGCGATTCCCAAATGATTCTGTATGAGAAGCGCAGAATCGCGGTTCTTGGTGAGATTCATAGGGCAAAGTGACGATTCCTGCTTCTAAGATATATAGTAATAGATAGATAGATAGATAGATAGATGTGGAAAAGTAAAGTGGACACTTATTTTGGGACGAGGGAGTATATTGTAAAATCTCAATCTCATATGAAAGTGAAAGAACAATTTATTTATTAAATTCAACTTAGCAAATGAATTACAATAGGGAAACTTACACATGCACCCCCTGTATTTGGGGTCAGTTGCACAGACTGTATTTAGGGTCAGGTCAGTTGCACATAGACCCCGTAGTTCAAAATTTGACACTAATACTACCAATACTTTAATGTAAAGTGTCACCGTGAGGGAACATTAATAGTATTCCTAAATGACTATCCTACCCTTGTCAGGTTAAGTTTTAACTCTGATTTAACTAGCTATGGTATAATAGATGTCTGCAAGTTGATGTTGAGTGTTGATATGTAAAGTTTTTATAACACCTTGTATTTTGTCTCTTACAAGATGACAATCTATTTTGATGTGTTTGGTGCGTTCATGAAAAACTGGGTTTGCTGCAATGTGGAGGGGTGCTTTACTGTTAGGGATGGCAATGAGACGAGTTTTTAGGGTTCCCGTCCCTAATAGGTAGGGTATGGGGGTGGCTTACACGGGTTAGGGGCAGGTATGGGGTGAGAGTCTCCAACCCGAGTCGGAGTAAGTGACAAATCCCTCGAACCTACCCCAATTGTATGGCAATTGACTAATATACCCCTGAAAGTTAAAAGTATTACCTAAAATACCTGGCAGTATAAATACTACCAAGTAATGGGATTAGGTTTTCAGTCTTGCACAATCACAGATACATAAGTCATGCTTCAGTCTTCACTTACGGCCGCAGCCAACAAATCGCAATCTGACTCTTTACCGATGCCGGTGCCGATGACTCTTCCTTCTCTAATCGAATCTGACATAGAGCAATAGAGGAGATAACCTTGAAAAAGTGCTAACTCAAATTACTTTTTAATCTCAACAATTTCTGATCCTAATCTTATGCTATGTGTGCATGTGTGTACTGTGTGGGTGTGTGTGTACGTATCACTCTGATCCCAATCTCATATGTTCTTGTAATGGTAGGATTGATTTTGATCATGTACATATTACTAGTTGGTTAAAATTTCTAAAAATGCTTTAGATGGTAGTACTTCATACATTGAAATTAGGGCAGAAAGTCGGGCGGATCAACCCGAGGGAAGCCCGGGCCCGGCCTGAAAATACCTGAACTTGGGCTCACAATACTTTCATAGTGGGCGGGCTTGAGCAGAAATTTGGAAGCCCGAATTGAATTCGAGCAGGGCTTGGGAAAAAAATTACCAACCCGTGGAACCCGAGCTCGAGCCCGAATTGGACTTATATACATGTGCATTATATATCTTATTACTTCTGAACCCTTAGATCTTAGATCTACTAATCTCAACCATTGATTTTAACTTAACCCTAACTTATCTCTCTCTCACTCAGCCGCCCCAAGGGAGTCAAAACTCAGAAGAGACTCAGTCCCCTTCCCCAATTCCTCTCTCTCTCTTTCTCTCGATCTCTCTCGAACTCTCGAAGACTCTCAAGTCTCAACAGCGCAACTCTCTCTCTTTGTCGAAGACTCACCAATCACCACCATCTCTCGATTCTCAGGAGGTTGGTCGAATATCTATATATATATATATAATGCATTACATTTTGCAATGAGGTTTTTTCGTTTTGAGGTTGCAATTATATTTTGAATTCCTCCAATTCGGGCAACTCGGGCAACCCGTGGAACCCGATTTCACCACGGGCTGGGCCGTGGGCAATGATACCACAGGTTGACCTCGGGCCTGGGCTGACCAAATTGGAATTCGGGCCGGCCTGGGCAGTGGCTGAGACCCTCGGGTCCCGCCCGACTTGCACCCCTAATTGAAATATGTCAAATGTAAATAGTTATAAATCACAGATGTAACACCCGCTCCCGCGGATTATTTTAATTATATTTAGTATGCATTATTATTTATATAATAATGTTGGAAATGTATATGTGATGTGGGTTTTGACCCACTGAGTTGATTTTGGGTATCCAATTGGGAAAACAAATGTGGCCAATGTGGCAATTCCAATTTGGAACATGTGTTGATGGGTCCCAGTTGAGACGGGACAGTAATATGTGGAATACCCTATGTGCCTAAATGTTTTATAAGGCTTAAATGATTTATTATTTTATTGTTGATAATATCATATTGTTAGGTGATAACCACTTTTGGGGCCAGTTAGGGGTACCTTTGTGAGCACGAATTAAACACGTTACATAATTAGTAGGCTAATTAGCAACTTCATATAATTATATGGGACCACTTATGGAACCCATGCGAGACATAGACAAATACCCATTTAGGTTTGGAATAGTTTTAACACAGTTTAATAACTCGTAGGGGTATAAATGCAAATTAGCAAAACATATGGGGGTGTCGTAATAATATGGGAAATCTCTTGTAATCAAGACACCTAGGAAGATGACTAACCATCTTCTTCTTCTTTAATTTTGGCCAAGGACTATACACAGAGACATATAGGAAGTTTGTATTGACGAGAACGAGCATGGGTTTCGTCGACGTTCTTGACGACGATTGACGCGCCTAACGACGTCGGTTTTCAAAATAGGTTACATATTCGGACTCCTGGAGGTGAGTCTAACCCGTTGGTACCAATCTTATTAAGTTCTGTGGCAGTTTTTCCGCGACCCATTTTGGGGCTTTAGCTCATAACTTGTAGTTTATGTATAGGACTTGTACCTGGATCATAGTAGTAGGGGCGAACAAAAAAACCGAAAAACCAAAAATCGACCAAAACTGATCGAGCAAAACCGATTGGTCGGTTTATAAAATGCATGTACAAGCTAAAACCGACCAAAACCGCAAAATCGACTGAAACCGAACCTATTGGTCGTTTTAAAATGCACAAAAAATCAACCGAAACCGACCGCGTACACCCCTACATAGTAGGACACTAATCTTGTGATTAGGAGCGAAACCCAAGAGGTGAGTGATATTAATTTTGATAATTGGATGATTTCCATGTTGGGTTCAATTGTGATGCCAAAGCATGCCTAATTTGCTTAATTTAACTTATTTAGTTTATTATTGGGCAAAATTCATGTGGCTAAATTAGGCCCAATTTATTTGTGCAAGCACGGTGTAATGATTAAATGAGCATGTTGAGTTGCCTATTTGGGTCGATGGAAATTGCTAGTTTTATACCACCATGAGGTAATCTTTGTGGTGACGACCACGGCAGCCAGAGGCCTATGGGACCGCACGTGTGAGGGCGTGGGTCATGACTAGTCACATGGGCTTGGGGAGTGGAGTCGTAGGCTAGCCGGTAGTGGTGGGAGTGAACTAGTAATTGCCAGAGCTATAGTTCTTTGTAATATGTTGAATTGAGTGTGTTTATTATCCATGTTCATGATTGGCATTGCTCACAAGCATATAGCTTATATATTGTAGTGGTTATTGAATAACCATCGTAGGTGATCGCGGTGAGGAATCGGGGAAGTGAACCAGTTGGTCGCTTGGGCTAGCTTGTGGTACTATGGAGGTGGTTGTAACCTTGTTTATAGTTTCTTGCTACTAGTTTAAAGCTTGTAATATAGTTGCATTTGGTTTTAATCCGGGAATAGTGAATGTTATATTTAGGGTTGGCAAGACTAATGAAATATTTCTAATTAAGCTTTATATTTTAGTTGGATCATTAACTCATGTAATAACCAGCTTGTATTATTTAGCTCTTGATTTATAAGAGTTGTTGTTATCACTGGTGTTTAATAGGTTGGTTGTATCTAGTACTAGTGTCGTTGGTTTGGGACGGTTGAACTTGGAATTTATTTGTTGGGTTGGTTGTAAATGGTTATATTTAGTACTTTTCTTAAAGTGTTTTTTTTTAAAACTCTTGCTTGAACTTGGAAGCTCATGTTTGGGACTTTGGTTTGATTCTAAATGGTTTAAGCGTTAGTGTTGATTTCAACTTGTGATTTGGTAATATTATATGAGAATTTACTACTTGCTAAAATAGGATTTTTGGCTAATTGCTAAGACATGGTTTTGTACTTTATTGGTTGAGCTTCATTGTTTTAAGCTTATTTTAAACTTGTTCTGGAACGTTAATGACTTGAGTTAAGCCTTGGTGGCGTGCCACGTGTCCTAGGATCATCTGGGTGGTTCCGGGGCGTGACAAAAGAAGACAGTGAGTAGATTTAATTATGATTCGAATTTGCCTTTTTTTTTTGCTTTTTTTTTCCTCATGTGTACTGTCGGGGTGGGGTGGGGTACTATGGTGGTATCGGGGTCGGGGTTGGTACAATGTACACCCGGGGCGGGGCAGGGCGGGGTTAGGGTGAGTGCATTTTCTGACAGGGCGGGGTCGAGGGAAGGGGAACAATATTTCCCATACCTACCCCGTTGCCATCCCTATTTACTGTCACAAAATAGCATAGCTGGTTGAGGATGAACAATATGAAGATCTTTGAAAAGAGCCAATAACCAAGTTAATTCACACACAGTGGCAACTAGGGCTGCAAGTCGAGCGGGTCAACCCGCGGGAAGCCCGGGCCAGGCCCGACCCAAAAATACCCGGACTTGGGCTCACAATACTTTCATAGTGAGCAACTGAGCGGGGCTGGGCAGAAATTTGGAAGCCCAAATTGAGGCTTGGGCAAAAAATTACCAACCCCTGGAACCCGAACCCGAGCCCGAATTGGACTTATATATATATATATATGCATTATATATCTTATTACTTCTGAACCTTAGATCTACTAATCTCAACCATTGATTTTAACTTAACCCTAACTTATCTCTCTCTCACTCAGCCGCCCTAAGGGAGTCAAAACTCAGAAGAGACTCAGTCCCCTTCCCCAGTTCCCCTCTCGATCTATGCTTCTCTCTCTCTCTCTCTCTCTCTCTCTCTCTCTCAGCTTCTTTCTCTCTCTCTGTCGAAGACTCTCAAGTCTCAGCGGCGCAGCTCTCTCTCTCTCTGTCAAAGACTCACCAGTCACCACCATCTCTCGATTCTCTGGAGGTTAGTCGAATATGTACATATACATATAATGCATTATATTTTGCAATGAGGTTTTTTTTGTTTTGAGGTTGCAATTATATTTTGAATTCCTCCAATTCGGGCAACCTGCTGGGCCGTGGGGAAGGATACCACGGGTTGACCTCAAGTCTGGGCTAACCAAATTGGAATTCGGGCCAGGCCTGGGCAGTGGCTGAGACCCTCGGGTCCCGCCCGACTTGCACCCCTAGTGGCAACCATGGATCTGTATTCAGATTCTGCAGAAGGTTTAGTGGCTGTTTGTTGCTTTTTAGACTTCCAAGATACTAAGGAATCACCAACAAACACACAAAAACCTATGATATCTTCTAGAATCAGGACATCCAACCCAATCAGAGTCAGTAAAGGCTTGAAGCTGTAGTTTTGAATGTGCACTGAAAAATAAGCCTAAACCAGGACTATTTTTAATATATTCGAGGATCCTATGAGCGTCATGAAAGTGAGGCTGCCTGGGCTCAGCAGGGAATTGACTTTAATCTGTGAACTAAGTAGGAAATATCAGGTCTAGTGATGGTGATATACAAAAGCTTGCCTAATAGTCTTCTATATAAAGAAGGATCAGGCAGGAGGTCTAAAAAGCTTTTGTAATCAAGAAGTGCTATGAAAGAAGAACCAATTTGCTTTGTGAACAATGAATAATCTGATTTAGATTGGGAAAAACCTTGAGCCAAAAGTGCATATGAAAACTTGGAGAGCCAAAAGTGCAGAAGAAAGAAAATTTATGCTTTGATACCATATCAAGTGAAAGAGAGAGAACGGAATTTTTATTAAACTCAACTGAACACATGAATTACAATATTACTCTGTATTTATAGACAGATCTTCACTGAGTCAACAAACTAACAAATAAGTTGTTAATTGAGTTAACTACTTAACAAACTAACTACTTAAAGAGATATCAAATCAATAAGATTAAGTTTTAACTCTAATTAAACTACCTATGGTGTAATACCATACCTTTAATTGTTGTCTGCACTCGCCTACCACATCCTCATAGGGGTAATCCTCTTCATGGGCTACCCCATAATCTCTAATATAATCATATACCAATTGTGGAGGTTGTGCTCTTGAATGATCGCAGTCAACGTCGTCGATAACCTCCTGCATACCGAGCAAGAATCTTCAATAGTAAAAAGTTTATAAAAAAATTAGTACTTTATTTAGTTAAAAAAAAAGGATAGTAAAGTAGTGAAAATTACTCAGGTTTCTCTGATCCAAACAGGGGTCACTGCCATCTATTCCCTCCAATCAATATCCTGTTATTTAAAATAAAAAAAAGGTATAAAAAAAAAACAAAAAAACACACACACACACACAATATATATATATGGGGGAATTACTGAAAAGGACAATTATGAACACTTGTTAAGTTTAAAGACAATTTAAAAGTACACTTAACAAAAAGGACAAAAAGTTGACAGCTGGTGTTCGCACGGTATAAGTGCGCACACCATAATATCTCCCATGCACAAACCCGTCACCCCACGCGCCACACGCGCGCCAACGCGCGCGGCTTCCTTCAGAGACTGCTCGCATTGTGCGAGCAATGTACCGTATCATTTCCAATTTCGAAAAATGTTTTTAAACTTTAAACATCCATAACTTTTGACCTACAACTCCATTTTTCGCAAATTTTATACCGTTGAAATCGTGTCGACGATAGTTACAAAACTAGTACCATTGTTTATATGTTTTGAGAAAAAAAATTTTCATGTTTTTACATACATGTATAATAAGTAAATTTCACTTGATATACATAAAATATTAAGTAAAATTTCACTGAATACATGAAAAATATTAAATGAAATTTCACCCAGTTTGTGTTCATGGCGATTAACTTAGGGTATTATGAGACCCTCACGTAATGAAAAGTGAATTTTTACTTAATATTCATGTATTAATAAGTGAACTTTCACTTAATAAGTGAAAATTCACTTCAAAAAAACTTCAGGAAACTAAAAAGCAACTTTGAGCTTTTAAAGCTCAATTCTAGAGCTTTTAAAAGCTCTCCCCAAAAAAGCCCTAAGTTTAATTTTTGCAAAGCTCATTAACTAGTTACCAAATGAATTAACATGAAATTGTGCTTTAAAAAAGGAGAAGCACCAAAATGGGGGCCAAACTAAGCCTTAATGAGGTAGCAATGACTTTATTGCTATTCGTCTTTTTTTTTTTTTAATTTTTTTTTCTCAAAACATATAAATTTGGCATACATAAATATTAAGTAAAAATTCACTGAACCCGTACATGCCTTTTTCCTGAAAAACTTGAAGTTAAACTTAACATTCATGTACTCGTTCAGTGAGATTTCACTTAGTATGTCGAGTGAAAATTCACTAACTATCCCAAAAGTCGCTAGAAGTAACTATCTAGAGTTTAAAGTCTAATTTGATACTTACTTTGTTAAAAAGTCCCTCAAATGTCAATTTAAGTAAAATTTCACTTAATATTCATGTACAAGTTCAGTGAAATTTCACTTAATATTCATGTATGCCAAGTGAAATTTCACTCTTTTTTTTTTCTCTTTCATATTAAACAATGCATATTTCGTTTAAAAAAAAAATCAAATTTCACAAATCAATTATAAAACATAGTTTTTCAACCCAAACAAATGCAAAATTCTTGTGAAATTTCACTAAAACTCTCCTTAAGAACAAAGTGAACATTCGAATTTTTTTTCTTACACATATCAACTTGGCATACGTGAATATTACGTGAAAATTCAATAACCCATACACGAATATTATGTGAAAATTCTATTAGGTTCATCTGGAACATGGCATGTAAAAATAAGAGTTTTTTTTCCTTTGCTCAAAAGGTATCAACAATGGTACTAGTTTTGTAGCTCTCGTCGACACGATTCCAACGGTATAAAATTTGTAAGAAACAGAGTTGTAGATCAAAAGTTATGGAGGTTGTAGACACCCATTTTTGCCCAACAAAGATGTTAATATATATACATATATATATTTACTTTTTTTACCCAACCCAAAAAAAGAGAGGATTTTTTTTTTTACTTCTTTTCTTTTCACCAAGCTAGGTAGCTTTTTTTAATAAAAAAAAGGGGAAAAAAATATTGGGATTCCTTCTTGTAGTAAAAAAAAACACAAAGATGTTGGAATCCTTTCTTTTAGCAAAAAAACAAGAAAAAAAGAGGTGGAGTTTTTCTTTTCAATAAACAAAACTTGGTGGATTTTTACTATTCCATAAAAAACGCAAGTAGATTGGATCTTTTACTTAAAAAACAAAATGGGTGGGTCATTTTTTTAGTGGAGAGTTTTTTAAAGTAATAATAAAAAAGAGAAATAAAAATCTTGCTTGGCCTATAAATAGAGACCAATGCAAACCAAAAAAAAAAGATAGCTTTCTCTACATACATCTCCCTCATCTTAACCTCCATCTCCCTCACCTTCCCCTTCATCCCTTCACTTCATAGAAAAGAATTACTAACAAAAAGAGTTTCCATTTTCTCCACCACTGCTCCACCTACTCCAACCACCACCATCAAGACCACCACTACAATCACCACCCTCCACCTAGCTGCCATATCATCACAATTCTCATCACCATACCTCACAGCCACTGTACCACCACCATCATCTGTTGCCACCCAATCGTCATAGCACCGCCTCAAATCATTGCCCAACATCCCAGTTACTTACCATCAACATTCTAGCCAATTTCTCGAGTTCCTCTAATAACTCAGGTTTTTTTTTATGGTCGGATATTCCGCCTCTCTTTCTCTTTCTCTTTTATCTTCTATGGTCGGATATTCCGCCTTTCTTTTTCTTTTTCTTTTATGGCCGAATATTCCGCCTTTCTTTTTATTTTTCTTTATTTTCTCTTATGGTCGGATATTTCGTTTTTCTTTTTCTTTCTCTTTTATTTTCTCTCATGGTCGGATATTCCGCCTTTGTTTTTCTTTCTCTATTTTCTTTTTCAGTAGTGTGGCTTCCATATAAATCCGTTCTGATTGGTCCATTCGCCTTTACCGCTGTACTTATATATGTTGTAAATACGTATTATCATAACAAGTCTATGAACTCGCCTATCACTCCACGGCTACTCATGGGCACCGACCCTTACTTCCGGCATAAAAAATAAAAATACAAAAAAAATCTCTTTCCTTTGTTTTGGGCACCGACCCTTATTTTCGGCATAAAAAATAAAAATACAAAAAAAAATCTCTTTCCTTTGTTTTGGGCACCGACCCTTATTTTCGGCATAAAAAATAAAAATACAAATATAAAAATCTCTTTCCTTTGTTTTGGGCACCGACCCTTACTTCCGGCATAAAAAAATAAAAATACAAAAAAAATCTCTTTCCTTTGTTTTGGGCACCGACCCTTACTTCCGGCATAGGAATAAAAGAACAGAAAAAAAAATACAAAATACAAAAAAAACACACTTCACTCTCCACTCACTTGCACAAACTCATTTCAATCTCAATCACTTTCCAAAATTCCTAGTTACACCATTTTTCACTCAAATCACTTTTCAAAACTCACTACTTCAAAGGTTAGAGCCTAGGACTACACCGTACAGGTCAAAGTTCCTAGCTACACCATCTTTGCTCAAAATACTACTTCACACTTACACGGTCTAGACCGGCCAACTTTTTTAAAAACACTCACACACACACACACACACATACACACACACACACATGTACAAAGCATAGAACTACGTACGAACTGATTCTCGACTTGAGATACGTATGCAACCCCTCACTTGGGTGCGGCCATAACCACATTTTTTCCAAAAACTTGTACATTCTCACACTTTCTTTCTTTTACTTATGCCCCATTATCATGAAAATCACTAGAATTGGCAACCATGCTTTGCATGGATGTTCGAGGGTGCCTAATACCTTCCCTCGACATAATCGAGTCCCCGAACCCATATTTTAAAAGATCTCTGGTTTTCGCATGGCTATTCAGAGTCATACTTTAAGGGCCCACTTTCTTAAAACCTGTTTTTCAAAGTCAAAAATGAATTACTTTAATTGTCTTTGCAGGGGTCCTAACACTCCAAATGTTAGGTGGCGACTCTGAACATTTCAAATAGGCCCTACCATACTCTTTTTATCACTCCCAATAAAATTCGTCACATTTCACCCACTTTAAAAAAAAGACAGGCCCACACCGACAGCCAGCTGTGCCGAAAGAGCGGGCGCGACAGCTGGCGACTCTGCTGGGGTTTCACACACTTAAGAGGACTCAGGCCGTCACTTTAGTGATTCTCATTGCAATGTGGCATTTTTTTTACTAACAATTTTTGTTTTATCTTTTGTTTTGTGAATTTGTATTCTTTTGTACAAGTGTTCACGACTCAGACTGAAATAAAGCTGCAAGGCCAATGCCAAAATTTGCAAAGGCCAATGCCTAAATCATTTTGCACACTACACACTAGCATGCAAGCATAACATAACCCTTCCTCAAGAGGAAACCTTGTAAGATTATATAGGGAGATGAGTATGTGGCATGGCCGTCGCGGTGTCACCGTCGGTACCGCACAGAAAACTCTCCCGCTCGAGCCACCAACCTGAGAAAGTGCTTCGGCACCGGAGGTTCGAAGGTTCGGGAACCGGGCTTTATTAAGGTCGTGCTAGGCATCAACCTCCCCACATGCTCTCATGTTGTACACGCGCATTCATAAGCTCATTTTCTTTTGCAATTACTTTTTTTTTTAAAAATAATAATAATGATCATGACTGAATAGGTGTGGTTCTTTTTCCTTCCCAGCTCATTAAAAAAAAAAACAAAATCTTTGTACAAATGGCAAATCAGAGTTTGAAGCTGGGTTACATAGCAGAGATAGACCCGCAGTTGCGTACATGGTATCACAAGCTTTCGCCTAGCGATCTATTGGAATTTTGTAAACACTTTGGATATCTGGGATCTCTACTCCAAGTCAAACCAGATGGTCAGTTGCTTGAATCTTTGATTACGTTCTGGGAACCAGAAGCCCTGGTCTTCCGCTTTGGAGAACAATAACTAATTCCGACTCTTGAGCAGTATGCTGGCCTTTTAAAACTTTTTAACCTTAAAGAGTTAGCCCGACGAGATTTCAGTGTTGGGACCAATTGAACAGCTACTTTTCTCGGAATGAAGAAATGAAGCCTAGAGAAAGAAGCAAAAGGGGATTTTTCACGACTTCCTATCGACTTCTTGGTCAAAAGGTTCATGCCTTCTGATGCTTTTGATAAGTTCACTTTCTCCTGCACACGTTTAGAATGGCAAGATAAACGACTACTGGTTCTTGCTTTGTGCCTCTTTGCTCACCTCTTGTTCCCCCCCAGGGACAGCAAGACATTTGTCCCGATGGTCCTAGTTGAGACTTTACGAGCTCTGTCCTGTTGCAAAAATCAGAGCAAAAGCTTTTTCACAGCCAGCATCGGGCTTCTCCAAATATGGCTAATACCTCACCACACCAAAGGGACATATCCAAAATCATACTTTATGACATTTGATGTCATCTTGCCACTAAGCGTAATACAATCACCCGTCCAAGGAAAAGAAGAATGGTATAGGTACCTGGCACAACTAAAAGAGAATAACATCCAGTGGTATTTGGGTTTGTGCTCTCCCACATCGGTCCGAATCAGAACCGGCGAACTTCCATTTATCCCGCTAATGGGACTATCGGGCGTAACGGCTTATGCTCCGGGACGTGTACTTAGGCAGTTCGGGCGCATGCAATGTATTCCACTGGCCGCAGACATGTCTTACTTTTGCTTTGATTATAACTCTTCATCTTCAAAAGAGCGATGCAAGAAAACATTGATCCAATGGAATCTGACTCAACCTGACGAGATGATTATGGACAGTTGCCAAGTTAGCACAGACCCTGAGTACATCAAATGGATGAAAAAAATGGTGGAACAGCTACCATCCAGTTCCAAGAGGCCTAGAACAGAAGAGCCAGGGGTCCAAGACCACTTCAATAGACTTAGAGCCGCTCTCAGGCACGAGGAAGCTACCAGGACCCAAGTCGAACAAGAAAGGGACCAACTCAGAGTCGCCCTCACTCACGAGGAAATTGCTAAAAATCAAGTCGAACAGGAGAAGGATCAACTCAGGACTGCCCTCGATGTCATTGAAAGGGAAAGAAGCTAGTTACTAGCCAACTTACAAGACGCTTATGCAAAGATTCATCAGCTAGAACACGCTTTTTTCAGCAAAGCTAAACCAGAGATCGCCGCACTAAAGGAAGATCTCGAACATGTGACAACCATCATGGGAAAAATTCAAGATCTAACCTTGGCCTTTCCCCAAGGCGATTTTAGCTCACTCCAAATGGGTCTTGAGACTGCTAGGACCTATATGTGGAAAATTCTGAGATTGTTATTTTAAATCATCCTTTTGTAGTGGAATTTAAAGTCTTAACTAATGAAAACTCAGAGTTTGATTAAATTTGCAACCTCTTAAATGAGCTGTCGAAACCACACTTATGTAGATCATGATCATAACTTGAACCTAAAAAAAAAAAAATTGTCTAATTTTCTCTCCATTCAATAACTCAGGCAGTTTTTTTCAACAATTCAAAATTTCAAGGACGCTGGAAGATTAGGTTCGTAGCCTTATCCTAACTCGAGGATACCTTCGAAGGCAACAAAGAATCATATCCGAGATTGAAGTGAACCCAGTCGTGGCTACAGGCACCGCGCAAAGTTCTGAACTCCAGAGTATCCAGCAACAGATTAATGATCTGTCCAACATCTTCAAGCAGATGGCAACCCAACACCTGGCATTCGTCACGGGGACCAGCCAAGTACCACCCAACAATGCTGCCCCACCAACCACACCAAGGCATTCTGATAACCAGGATCAGCAACCTGTACCGCCAGGCTATGTATACGCAGAAATTCCTCCAGTTACAACATCATTCCATGCTCTACCACAACCAGGTACCCTCCATCGGATAACAACTCAATTCGCGGTACCCCCGACAGCTACTCACATGTCCACCATTACCATCGATGGTGGGATTGATCACTATGCTGAAGAGGAGAGGGAGAGAAAGCTCGAGGAAGCAAATTCACTGACGCAACAAATCAAGCATCTCGAAAGCTCGGTTAAGACGATGCAAGGTTTTGAGACATTCGGTGGGATGTCTTACTCGGAGTTATCTACTACCCCAGGCATCACATTCCCTCCAAAGTTCAAGATGCCGATATTCACAACGTACGATGGTTTCGGCGATCCATTCATCCATCTGAAAGTGTACATCGGTGAGTTAGGAGAATACGCAAAGGACGAAAGACTCCGAGTTCATATTTTTTAAAGGAGTCTTATGGGAGCAGCACTGCGCTGGTATATTCGACTTGATAGCTCGAGGGTCTCCACCTGGGACGACCTCACAAAAACTTTCTACCATCAATATCGGAACAACACAGATATCGCACCGGACCGGTATTCATTACAGAAGATCCACAAGAAAATAAATGAATCCTTCCGAGAATATGCCCACTGATGGAGAAAGATAGGCTCGCAAGTCTACCCACCAATGGACGATGCTGAGATGGTCAAGGCATTCATCTACGCTCAACAATGTCCATATTATGAATGTCTCATATCAATGGTGGGAAGATCTTTCGCCGAGCTTATCAGGCAAGGAAAAATGGTTGAAGACGGTCTATAATCAGGAAAAATAAAAGTGGCCCAAGATCAAAGTCAGTCTGGGAATTTTTATAATAAGAAAGGCAAAAAAGAGAACGAGGCTACCATTTATCCAAACACCGGGCAAATTGCCCCGGTCAATTTCATTCAACAACCTACATTCCGATATCAACAGGCCATACCTTCATGTCAGCAGCCAGTGGTACATCATGTAGCCCAAGGCCAGTCCCAGCCTATCATGAATCAATATCAGGGCTACAGACCACCTCCCCAAAACATGGGTTATCAACGGAAAACACTCGATAAGAATAAAAAATTCTCACCCTTAGCGGAATCACCGAGCTCCATCCTGAGCAACTTGTTGCCTCAGGGGGGTCATTTCATTAGTTCCAGTTGGACGAGTCCCAGACCCTCTCCTAAAGACATATGACCAAAACAAGCGTTGTGAATTCCATTCTGGGATGACAGGGCAGGCATGCAACGAACGAGTGCTACTCTCTGAAGCATAGAATCCAAGATTTGATTAATGAAGGGAAAATAGTTCTTAAACAGGCAGAGCCACAGGCCAACGTGGCTAAAAACCCTCTTCCACCACACGTGACCGCAGTTCCTTCAATTAATGTGGTCATAGTGGAATGTGAAGAATCTGCCATGGTAGTCGCCCATCACCTGCAACCTCGATGGGTGGGAGGCCTGACCCTGAACCATCTCAAAGGGAAGCTTTCGGGCCTCGATCTGAACCCTATACCAGTAAGCTCTCCTCTTCCGACTTTGGTAGCATCAACTGCTCCCACTCAAAAAATCCAAAAGGCAACCAAGCCTATCTCTGTGCTCGCATACTCTCTCCCTCCTATTCCTATGAATGGAAAGGCAACAGGCTACCCCCCACATTGGTGAAACCAATACTCGAGGTCATCGCTACTCCAATAACCCCAGTAGTTCTCTATGCCCCGCATCCCATCATTCAACGACCAGTAGAGGACACCCATGCCATACCATGGACGTATCAGGTCCCAGACCATTACATTGGTGAGATCTCCAAGTCTGGAAGGTTCATCGACAAACCCGAGCAAATTCGAACAGAAGGTCGAATCAAGCAACCTGTCTCTGATAAGGAGGCAGAAGAGTTCTTAAAAATGCTCAGGCGCAGTGAGTATAAGATTATCGAACAGTTGAATAAATCCCCTGCTCAGATCTCAATATTGTCTCTGCTACTGACCTTTGAGACTCACCGTAACGCCCTCTTGAAAGTACTCAACGAGGCTCATGTCTCCAACTGTATTTTGAGTGACCAGCTTGCGGAAATCGTGGGTAACATATCAGCCGCCAACATGATCTCTTTCTCAGATGACGAGATTGGACCCGAAGGGACTGGTCATAATAAGGCCCTATACCTCGTAGTAAAATGCTCAGGCATGATACTCAATCAAGTGCTTATGGATAATGGATCTGCGGTCAATGTTTGCCCTTTGGTCACAATCGAGAGAATGGGCATCGATCAGACACGAATCAGAAGGTCTAACATTATCGTCCGAGGTTTCGATGGAGCCCGCAAGGAAACCCTCGGATTGATAGACCTTCCAATCGAGGTCGGACCCTATGAATTCCAGGTCATATTCCAAATCTTGGACATCCCTGGCCCTACAACATGCTCCTCAACAGACCATGGATCCACTCGGCTGGGGCAGTCCCTTCCACTTTACACCAAAATGTTAAATATGCGATCGAGGGATTTTTGATCATCGTCCATGGTGAAAAAGAATATGCAATATTCAGAGAACCCTCGATCCCCCACATCAGCGCAAGTGGAAAGGTTGAGCCTGCTACATACCAGATCTCAGAGTTATCATGTGCCACCTATGCACCAGAGGGAAAGGTAGAGAGGAAGCCGTCATACTCCAAGGCTCATGTCAACATGGCCAGGCAGCTTAAGGTGAATGGCTATTAGCCAGGGAAGGGCCTAGGAAGACTAAACCAAGGGCGCATAGAGCCAGTCAATCCACCAACTCAGAATGACACCCGTGGCCTCGAGTACAAAAAGAAATTTTGGAAGGGCCAAAAGTGTGGCCTCGTCACTGAAGGGGTCATCCCCCATATACGGGAGACTTTTCCCCACCCGATTGAGGTTATGGCCCCTGACCAGGTTCAAGAGGGAGACATTTCAAGCTCACAGCCTGCCCAAGACACAGATTGGACTTCCGCAGTCCCAATAGGTTGCATCCGAGCATTGTTTGAAGAGGAGATCTTCATGATGGACGGTCAAGAGGCCACTTCCTCACCTACCATTCGCCGAGCCGAGCCAGGCGAGACACTGAACAACTGGGAGTTTCGCCTGTTGCCCAAGAATAGGGAATTTCGGTAAAATGATAATAAATGTAGAGTTTTCACTTGACTTAAGCCGGTCGAGTAAAAAAAAAATGGATCCGTCACTTGTAAAGGCTTTCTATCTTTTATGCTTTTGAATGAAATGCTAGTTCACTTTGTCTCAAATGCAAATCTCTCTAAACTTATCCCTTCTTCTCTTTTCTTGTCAAAAATTGATTTCAGGGAACCAATGATTAAATCAACTAATCCACCAGGTATCACACAACTTGATAAGACCCAGCACAATTTTAATACTGAATTAAACTCTAGTCTTATGGGTATAGAAGAGGATTCTAATGAAGAAATTCCCCATGAGCTCAAAAAAATGATCTCAGAACTCGAAGACAAGCCAAGACCTAATCTAGAAGAAACTGATACCATCAATGTCGGTACCATAAAAAATCCTCGAGAATTGAAAATCGGACATCAACTGTCACAAGAACATAAGGAAGAATTGTTTCAATTCTTAAAGAAATACTAAGACGTCTTCGCATGGTCGTATCAGGATATGTCTGGGCTAGCTACAAGCATTGTTACGCACAAACTCGCCATCAAACTGGAATACAAGCCCATCAAGCAAAGGCTGAGAAAGTTAAAGCCAGAATGGAGTCTCAAGGTGAAAGAAGAAGTGATCAAGCAGTTTGAGGCCAACTTCATCATGGTCATTAACTATCCAACGTGGCTCGCAAACGTGGTGCCAGTGCCTAAGAAGGACGGACGGGTCACGGTTTGTGTCGACTACAGAGATCTCAATAAGGCAAGCCCGAAGGATGACTTCCCTCTACCAAACATTCACATCTTGGTTGACAATACAGGTGGAAATGAAATCTACTCTTTCATGGATGGATTTTCTGGTTACAACCAAGTTCTCCTAGACGAGGAAGACAGAGAGAAAACAGCCTTCATCACTCCCTGGGGAACATTCTATTATCGAGTCATGCCATTTGGTTTAAAGAACGCTGGGGCAACGTATCAAAGGGCTATGACTACACTTTTTCATGATATGATGCATCAAGAGCTAGAGGTCTACGTCGATGACATGATCATAAAATCTCAAAAGACGACAGAACACCTCATTGATCTCAAAAAGCTCTTTGATCGCCTCAGGAAGTACAGGCTCAAGCTCAATCCGGCTAAATGCGCTTTCGGCGTTCTATAAGGAAAACTCTTGGGATTCATGGTCAGTAGGCATGGCATCGAGATCGATCCTGGAAAAATTAAGGCCATTACCGAAATGCCTGTCCCCACAACGAAGAAAGAAATACGAGGGTTTCTAGGATGAATCAATTTCATCGGTCGATTTATCTCACAACTTACGGATAAATGTGAACCGATCTTCAGATTGCTCCGCAAAGACTCTGATAAGACATGGAATGAGGATTGCCAAGCTGCTTTCAACACAATTAAGAAATACCTTTTGAATCCTCCCGTACTGGTCCCACTAGAACCAGGACGCCCTTTACTTCTATATTTATCGGTCCTCGATCACTCGATGGGATGCGTATTAGGCCAACATGATGAGTCTGGATGAAAAGAGCGTGCCATCTATTATTTGAGCAAACGGTTCACCGACTATGAACCTCGTTATTCCATGTTAGAGCGAACCTGTTGTGCCCTTGCTTGGGCTGCAACTAGGTTTTGACATTATCTACTCAGCTATACTATATATCTAATCGCTAGAATGGATCCACTCAGGTACATCTTTGAAAAGTCGATATTGAGGGAAAAGATCTCAAAATGGCAGATGCTGTTAACTGAGTTCGACATCATCTACATCACTCAAAAGGCTGTTAAGGGCCAGGCAATCGCCGATCAGCTCGCTGAAACTCCAGTCGACAGTTACAAGCCAATGAATACATCTTTCCCAGACGAGGCCATTCTGTTTGCCACCAGCAAGAATGATGATGAATACTTCGAAGGATGGCGAATGTACTTTGATGGAGCTTCAAATAGCAGAGGAGCTGGGGTAGGGACAGTTGTAATATCAGAAGATGGAATGCATTTTCCCGTTTGCAACAAGCTGGGTTTTGACGCCACCAATAACATCTCAGAATACGAAGCCTGCATCTTAGTTCTGAGACTGGCTCTAGACATGGACATACGTAGAATGGTAGTATTCGGTGATTCTGAACTCGTTATAAAGCAATCCACCGAGGAATACGCTACAAGGGATGCCAAGCTCGTCCCGTACAGAATATGTTTGGTTGACCTGTGCAAATACTTCGACTACATTGAGTTCAATCACGTTCCTCGAGATCAGAATAATTTCGTTGACGCCCTCGCAACTCTGGCATCCATGATCAGAGTCCCCAACATGGAAGAAATTCCTCCTCTAACAATCGATATAAAGTCAAGACCAGCTTACTGCTACCAGATTGAAGAAGAAGCAGACGGTAAGCCATGGTACTACGACATCGTCAACTTCTTGGAACGCCAAGAGTACCCTCCGGCCACTAACTTGGGAGAACGACGCACCCTCCGGAAGCTCGCTTCACAATTCTTTCTCAGCGGCAAGACCCTTTTCAAAAGGAGCCATCACTTGGGACTACTCACGTGTGTGCCGACATCAGAGGCCAATTACTTAATGGATAAAGTACACGGTGGAATCTGCAGCCCACACATGAGAGGCCTCATGCTTGCCAAAAAAATAATGAGAACCGGTTATTTCTGGTTAACCATGGAGCACGATTGTGCCAAATTCGTAAAGAAATGCCACCAGTGTCAAATTCATGCAGATCATATTCATGCGCCACCAAAGGATCTACATCCCATGACTACCCCATGGCCTTTCTCTATGTGGGGAATGGATGTCATCAGACCCATCACGCCAAAGGCATCCAATGGACACCGTTTCATTCTAGTGGCCATCGATTATTTCACAAAATGGGTCGAAGCAGAATCCTATGCTAGGGTAACCAATGAGGTTGTCGCCAGGTTCGTCAAGAAGAACATCGTATGTCGATACGGCCTCTTAAAATCCCTCATCTCGGACAATGCCAGAAACCTCAACAACGACATGATGACCGACCTCTGCCAGCAGTTTCAGATCACTCATAGACATTCCGCCCCTTACCGGCCTAAGATGAATGGGGCAGTCGAAGCCGCCAATAAGAACATCAAAACGATCATCCAAAAAATGTCAGCCAATTACAAAGACTGGCACGATCTGCTACCACTAGCCCTCATGGCTTATCGCACCTCTGTTCGGACTTCAACTGATGCAACCCCCTATTCCCTAGTATACGGGACAGAAGCGGTCCTTCCGGTCGAGGTAGAGATCCCATCACTGAGGATTCTCATGGAAGCTGAACTTGAAGAAGCGGAATGGGTCCGAGAAAGACATGAACAATTATGCCTGATCGACGAAAAGCGCTTCACTGCTTTGTGTCACGGTCAATGTTATCAGAAGAGGATCGCCAGAGCCTATAACAAAAAAGTTATGCCTCGACAATTCAAAGAAGGCGACTTGGTACTGAAAAAGATTTTCCCCTTCCAAGAAGATGCGTAAGGGAAGTTCGCCCCCAACTGGGAGGGCCCGTTCATCGTCAAGAAAGCATTATCCGGAGGAGCTCTAATACTTACTGAAATGGATGGTGATGTTTTTCCAGAGCCGATCAATTTTGATTCTGTAAAAAGATTCTATGCTTGAATGTCGAACTTGTATACTTTATGTCTTGATCAAGATGAAGAGAGGCCTTCATTTCTGCTACCCATACATATCAAATAAAATTTTTCTTTGTTCGCTGCTTTGAGCCTTTTATCTGATTTCATTTTATTTCCTTTAAAACGACCAACTCCTATACTTGGGGCATATTTCTGTGGTTAAAAAAAAAGCTATCAAAAAAAAAAAAAACAAAAAAAGAACAACAAAAAAAAAAACAAAAAAAAGAGCCGACCTACATAAAGGTCGCAAAAATCCCCCCAGGGAGAATAAAAGATGGTCACAAGAGCCAAAACCTGAAGAAAAAAAAAAGGAAAAATCATCATAACTTTGAGCCTTCATGCTACTCTTTCTTTCTCAGCCATCACCCTGACCTTCATTACAACCCACCAAAGTCCTCTCAGATTGATCGAAAGGTTGAGCATACAGGTTTGGCTGACAGCCCTTATTAAATCTCTACACTGTTCGGCATTCATCACTTTGACGAAACACATCGCTAGCTTCATCTCTCTGCAACATTGCATACTCGAGAATAAATAAAGAAAAGCATAGACCAAAGGGCGCAGTGAAAACCCGAAAGGGCGCTGTGAGTAAAAATGTAGGCTATGGCAAGAAACAAAACTGTCGACGCGGTGAAAACCTGAAAGGACGCCGACGTGCAACAATGACAGAGCCGGACTTGGCAAAAACCCGAAAGGGCGCTAAGGGTAAAAATGTGCAAAAAAAAAAAAAACAAAAAAAAAATCTCAATAGGGATATCATCTCAGGATGCAGAATCCGACCCCTACACCCACGAGAAGATGATTTACTCTGTCATGAATAAAGCTTTGGGGCAGAATTAACAACTGTGATAACTAGTTGGTGCGGTGGGTTCCGTCCAGGTTTACTCAAAACTCTCAAATAACTTTCTATTCAGTGAACTAGCATGTCAATCACTAACATACAAGTAGAGCACACATGCACTTTGTCTTTTAAGGAAAAGTCAAAACTCAGAATAGCGAATCCCCAAGGGTCCCTCAAATGGCGTCCCACACATGTAACTTGTCATCAGGAGTGAGTCCGTCAAATGGCATCCTGCCCATCTCATTCAGCATCAGCCTTAGCATCAGGTATAAGTCCGTCAAGTGGCGTCATGTTCATATCATTTGGCATCAGGTATTTCTGTTACTATCCCACGCTCTATAGCAATCACATGCATTGCATTTTACTATCCTCACCTCTCTACAACAATCACGCATATCGTATTTTGCCAGTCTATATCCTACAACAATCACGTTACTCTCCTATCTCACAGTGATCACGAGCCACGTGGCATTTCGCTCTCTCATATCCTCACGGCAATCACGCGTATCGCATTTTGCCAGTCGTATCCACTGCAATCACGCCCCGACGTGGCATTTTGCTCTTCACCATCCTAACATGGCACCCCCTTCGCCACACGAACTACGCACGGTCTGATTCTCCCGACGGGAGATACGTAGGTAGCTCTAAGAGCTCGACCATACCCTTACTTTACTATATTCTTGATTAAAGATTGAGATTACGTGATTACGCACTTCTCAACTACACCATCTATCTTCTATTCGATTCTCACATACATCCCCAGTGAAGTCGTTCGCCCATTCTGGTAATGCTCTCAACCCCCAACGGAGTTCACTTCTCTGCCACACCATATCCTATCTCACTTCCATGGTTACAGTTCGGAACAACGTTGTACTGGACGAAGTCCCTAACTACACCATTTCTCTATTTAAAAAAAAAATCAGAAAAGAATGCGGCAAAAATGTGGTGTCTTCTGTCTTTGTCACGATTTGCTTCGCAAAGCATGACAAAAAGGGGCAGCTATAGACACCTATTTTTGCCCAACAAAGATGTTAATATATATACATATATATATATTTACTTTTTTTACCCAACCCAAAAAAAGAGAGGATTTTTTTTTTACTTCTTTTCTTTTCACCAAGCTAGGTAGCTTTTTTTTTTTAAAAAAAAAAAAGGGGGAAAAAATATTGGGATTCCTTCTTGTAGTAAAAAAAAAACACAAAGATGTTGGGATCCTTTCTTTTAGCAAAAAAACAAGAAAAAAAGAGGTGGAGTTTTTCTTTTCAATAAACAAAACTTTGTAGATTTTTACTATTCCATAAAAAAATGCAAGTAGATTGGATCTTTTACTTAAAAAACAAAATGGGTGGGTCATTTTTTTAGTGGAGAGTTTTTTAAAATAATAATAAAAAAAGAGAAATAAAAATCTTGCTTGGCCTATAAATAGAGACCAATGCAAACCAAAAAAAAAAAAGATAGCTTTCTCTACATACATCTCCCTCATCTTAACCTCCATCTCCCTCACCTTCCCGTTCATCCCCTTCACTTCATAGAAAAGAATTACTAACAAAAAGAGTTTCCATTTTCTCCACCACTGCTCCACCTACTCCAACCACCACCATCAAGACCACCACTACAATCACCACCCTCCACCTAGCTGCCATATCATCACAATTCTCATCACCATACGTCACAGCCACTGTACCACCACCATCATCTGTTGCCATCCAATCGTCATAGCACCGCCTCAAATCATTGCCCAACATCCCAGTTACTTACCATCAACATTCTAGCCAATTTCTCGAGTTTTTTTTATGGTCGGATATTCCGCCTCTCTTTCTCTTTCTCTTTTATCTTCTATGGTCGGATATTCCGCCTTTCTTTTTCTTTTTCTTTTATGGCCGGATATTCCGCCTTTCTTTTTATTTTCTTTATTTTCTCTTATGGTCGGATATTTCGCCTTTCTTTTTCTTTCTCTTTTATTTTCTCTCATGGTCAGATATTCCGCCTTTGTTTTTCTTTCTCTATTTTCTTTTTCAGTAGTGTGGCTTCCATATAAATCAGTTCTGATTGGTCCATTCGCCTTTACCGCTGTACTTATATATGTTGTAAATACGTATTATCATAACAAGTCTATGAACTCGCCTATCACTCCACGGCTACTCATGGGCACCGACCCTTACTTCCGGCATAAAAAATAAAAATACAAAAAAAATCTCTTTCCTTTGTTTTGGGCACCGACCTTTATTTTCGGCATAAAAAATAACAATACAAAAAAAAATCTCTTTCCTTTGTTTTGGGCACCGACCCTTATTTTCGGCATAAAAAATAAAAATACAAAAAAAAAATCTCTTTCCTTTGTTTTGGGCACCGACCCTTACTTCCGGCATAAAAAAATAAAAATACAAAAAAAATCTCTTTCCTTTGTTTTGGGCACCGACCCTTACTTCCGGCATAGGAATAAAAGAACAGAAAAAAATACAAAATACAAAAAAAAAACACTTCACTCTCCACTCACTTGCACAAACTCATTTCAATCTCAATCACTTTCCAAAATTCCTAGTTACACCATTTTTCACTCAAATCACTTTTCAAAATTCACTACTTCAAAGGTTAGAGCCTAGGACTACACCGTACAAGTTAAAGTTCCTAGCTACACCATTTTTGCTCAAAATACTACTTCACACTTACACGGTCTAGACCGACCAACTTTTTTAAAAACACTCACACACACACACACACACACACACACACACACACACACACACACACACACACACACACACATACATGTACAAAGCATAGAACTTCGTACGGCCTGATTCTCGACTTGAGATACGTATGCAACCTCTCACTTGGGTGCGGCCATAACCACATTTTTTCCAAAAACTTGTACATTCTCACACTTTCTTTCTTTTACTTATGCCCCATTATCATGAAAATCACTAGAATTGGCAACCATGCTTTGCATGGATGTTCGAGGGTGCCTAACACCTTCCCTCGACATAATCGAGTCCCCGAACCCATATTTTAAAAGATCTCTAGTTTTCGCATGGCTATTCAGAGTCATACTTTTAAAGGGCCCACTTTCTTAAAACCTGTTTTTCAAAGTAAAAAATGAATTACTTTAATTGTCTTTGCAGGGGTCCTAACACTCCAAATGTTAGGTGGCGACTTTGAACATTTCAAATAGGCCCTACCATACTCTTTTTACCACTCCCAATAAAATTCGTCGCATTTCACCCACTTTCAAAAAAAGCCAGGCCCACACCGACAGCCAGGCTGTGCCGAAAGAGCGGGCGCGACAAAGGTTTAAAGTTTAAAAAAACATTTTCGAAATGGATATCATATGGTACATCCACTCACACGGTGTGAGTGGTTGAAAGAAGCATGCGCGCGCGTGAGGGCTTGGAGACACGTGGGATCTTCTATGGTGCGTGCACTTATACCGTGTGAGCACTGGCTTAGATTTCTTTTGTCCTTTTTAGAAAATGGTCAAACCAATTGGAGTTTTAAACTTTTGAGGGTTACTTGTAGGGATGTTCCAATAATTTTCTATATATATATATAAAGTAGAAGATGATTACAATGACCCTCTTCGACAATGTGGACAACAAACGAGATCCCCAGAAGCATGTCAACCCCCGGAAGCAGAATCTGAACATGGCTACTGTTATTAAGCAAAGAGAAAACTATTAGTGAACACCAGTTCATTTTTTGAAGAGAAGAAAAACAAGAAAAAAAGTGTGACAACTAAATATTACTTACTGCACAACATATAAAATACACTGGTTGACAATACAAATTACCAGACGATGTATTACTTACAGATTTTATAAGGGTTAATTACAGTAATTTGAATAGTCAAATAAATTGAATGGGCAATTTAAAATGTAATTAACCATTATAAAGGTACATAGAAATCGTGTATTTTACTGTTAATACTACAAAGTCAAATAATTTTTTTTTGGACAAGCAAATTCAAATAAGTTACTGCGTAGTTCAGGCTGTTTAGCCACACACTAACACAAACACTATGGCAAAATAGTAAAACTTAAAGACCAATTCTAGTGTATCTAAAAAGATATGGAAACTTTTATAACTGATAATCTTATTATCTTCCTTCCAAAATAAAAAAATAATCTTATCTTCCTTTTCTAGTTGGGGAACTTAATGAAATCTTAGCTAACCATCAATGAATTTACCAACCCCGACCCAGCTCGAACCAAGTCTTTTTTAAGACTAAAATGCAATTAGAGGGAGGGATTTGAAACCATGACCCCTTAAGATAGATTGCATTCCTTCATCCACTACTCCACATGTTCCTTGTGAAATTCTTCAACTATAATTAATTTTATGTAAAAGAGTACTTGGCCCATGGTCCTAACCCCAACAGTCCGTTAGGACCTTCGCCACGTAAGTCGGTCTGGTCCATCCATTAGTCTCCAAAGTCTAAACCCAACCCGAACCAGCCCGGCCCGATATGGAACATGGAACTGGCACGACCCAGTTCACAATCCGTCTAGGCCCACAATTTGGTGGGCAAGCTTGGCCAGCCCGACACGTTTTACACCTCTAAGAGGAGGAAATACTTCCTTCCTTTCTCTAGGGATACCTCTTCCATCCCTCATCTCTTCCCTTCCTTCTACTCTTCCAACCCTCCTACCAAACATAGCATTAAAGTGTGAACGGTTCTTTCATTCCACGATTTAACCTTCCGTTTCGGACGATTCTACCTTTCCAGAGAGGATTTTTATTTTGGGAAGTCAAAAAAACTGAATTGGCTATATTTTTTACGCGTTTCATAGATGATCTTTTATTATATAGTATGTTTATGTCCAATCTAAAATTGTTCTTAAAGCAGGCTCTTTGTCATGTCAACATGACTTTGGTTTTCATGAAAATGGGATAGAAAATGAGAGTGAGGTTGAATCCGATCCTATATATGCATTCACAAACAGGTCCTAATGTTGCATGGATTTTGTCTTGCATCGATCTCAAGTTTGTTGTGGCTTTAAATAATTAAAATCAAAAGAAAGGTCTTCAGAGGTTAGCTTTGATTTCTGCAGAGGCTTGAAATTGCTTCTCAACTTCCAAACTCAAAAAATGTTTGCAATGAAATCAGTCATTGTAGATCAACTCATAAGAATGGTTTTTTTTTATTTATTAAATCTGACTAGAATGCCTAAATGTAGCACTGAGCTGTGTTTGGAACAAAGTTGACTTCTTTTTTTTTTGGTTGAGAAAATTGCCAAGCTTCAACTTTGATTAATCTTTACTTTATTACTTTTCATGTCTACTTGGAATGAGTTTCTGGAACTTGGACCAACCATAGTAGATCGCATACCCGTGCAATATTTTTTTTTTCAAATGTAAAGATTTTGTGTTAAATTGTTATAATGTTGTGGAATGCACAAGAACTCGCTTTTTAGTTGAGTTTATTATAGAGATGGAGCAATTGGGGTTTTGAATATTTGGAAAGGCAGTTTTCACTTCTAATACTCGGACAATCTCTCCACGGAGGTGGAAAGTTACGGCAGGGAAGTGGTGTACTTTGATGTATCTGTTTTTGTGTACTATTGATTATGTAAAATTCTCCTCAAAGAGGGATACATTAGGAGATAGGTGAGGACTACTCATGGGATTTAAAAAAAAATTGAGCTTGATTATAGCTTACTTGCCCACAAACAAAGCTTGATTAAGGATAGGATTTTATTGTTCAGTTGGTAGATGGGGCTCAAGTTTGCAGAAAATTTGGTTAATGAAATGCAAGTTAAGATCCTCTTTATCTTATTCTACAGCTTGCATATTCCATTAGAATTATAATATTTATGATTATTTGTGCCATCTTAATTGTTAGTCTTCTAGTGGGTAATAGCTAGGGACCTTGGCTTAACTATTCAGTTTGTTGGGATAAGGAGTAAAATTGTAAATCCTAAATGAGACTACAATGATACAACAATATGCATACTATTGAGGTTCACATCAGTTACTACAGAGCAAGGACATATGCTCAATTTTGACGTTGAGACCATATTTGGGCTACACACACAGTTAGGTCGACTAGAGATTGATTTTTGGAGCAATGCTTGATGACAATCGGAACCTAAGATCCTAGGATTGATTGACTTCTCTTTTCCTTCCACACACACACACACTATATATATATATATATATCTCTAAGAAATCTTCTTTTTTCAAGTTTTTTTACTTCTATTTCTATATAGATTTCTTAGAGATATATATATATAGAAATAGAAGTAAAAAAACTTAAAAAAAAAAAGAAGATTTCTTAGATATATATAGAGTGTGTGTGTGTGTGTGTGTGTGTGTGAGAGAGAGAGTGAGAGAGACGAACTAGAGAGAGGCAATGATGGAGTGAAGCGCAGCTCGCAAGCCCTAGTTATTCATGAATCAAATTGAATATTTAAAACTAAACTGAAAACATACCCACTTTCATGAATAGATTGAAATAATCTACACTCGTGCATATGTATATATGTACTAGTTATGTGCTACGTGCACAACACGCAGTGCCCATGGGTAATTATATAGATATTTTGAAGATGTGATTACTATTGCGGAAATGTTGTGGAACTAAGCGAGTAGGACTTTACACACAAGAAATTACCTTCATTGTTTTCATTTACAATTACCAAAATTTATTTGACAAGTATTTTGATAGGTGAAGAGTGATCGGTTCACATGTACAAATATGCATATGTGGCACATAGGTAAATCAATAAGAGACTTTACAGCATGAAAAAAAATATCGAAGAAGAAGTACTCAAGTGTTGAATTTGAAATTATATGGAAAGTTTCATGTGCATATTTTCTGGGAAGTCCAAACATACCTCAATATTTTGATGGCTCTGGAAACAATAGTAAGATGTGGGTGCTGATGAATAAGAGAGAAGATGATGGCACTGGTGAATAGGCTATTTACAATCTTATATCCTCCTACATTTATACAAGAAAACTACATGCGAATTCTACATTAAGCCAGGAGTGACAATAACTTTCCAAGTTCATAATTGATTGCATAATTTCAAAGAACTCAAAAAAAAAAAGGAAAAAAAAAAAAAGCAGAATATGAATCAATCACAACTATGTATGTTAACTTTCTGCAGGAAAAGAAGCTAGAGAACTACAATGCTCTATAAATTTTGCAAGTTCTTTTTAGCCAATCAAAGTTCAATGCCAATTGCTTCAAAGTCTCCGTAACCATTTAAAGATTGAGTTTCAACTTTGAAGTCATATTTTATGCCCACTTAACAAATGGGTTGGGAATGCATTGAACTAATATGACTTATCACAAGTCGTGTATTTAATATGATTTCACGCTGCACTAATTTGACAAGCAAAGGGATAAAAATAGGAAAGTAGTTTGAGTTTTCTATGGTAAAAGTTTAACAACCTTTAGTATTATACGTCTATACATGGGAGTCTCCTATATTTAAAAACCAAAAAAGTACTATGTAACAACAGATTGTTTATTGTTTTGGAATTAAAAGTGATCAAGCATTTTCACAAAGTAACACAGGAAGCTTGTGCGGCCTCATTCACAGACATAATTTCCACGATCCAAGATTCCAAAATAACAACCATGTTATAATTCTGTTGACGCTGAGCTTTAGCTAGTCTAGCACAAAGTAAACCACTCTGTTTGTATAAAACTTCCAAGCAATGTTGGGTAAAGAAGGCAGATGATGAATGCTTTACAGTTCAACTGTAGGAACGGGAGTAAGATTTTTCTTTCGTCTAAAGCCCAAACTTGTTTCAAGTTAAAATAATCCTAAAGATTTCACCCTAAAAGAATACAAAGCTTACTTGCTTGGATGGGTTTAAGCTAAATTTGGTTGAAAATCTACTCCACTATATTGTTTCCTAAACATGAATGTCTCGAACACACCAATCAATGGTAACGTTCAGCAGATAGGGGAATACATAAAGCACCATAGACTAACATGCGACTGACGAAATATATTTGCAACAAATTTCTTATATCTCTTCACAGGCTGCCTAGACCTTTCCCTCATTGCTGGGCAGTAAAAACAAAGGCTACCACTTGCCTCAAAATTACGCTCTAGCTTTTGAAATAATCACCTTTTGTGATAAAGAGTTTTTTTAAAAAAAAAAAAAAAAGCTATTCAGGCTTTTGGTAAGTAAGAATTTGAAAAAACAAATGTAAAGACGACATAAGCAACAAAACAATTTTCACAGAGTACCTGAAACACACACATATGAGGCCTAAACACAATTTCATTACAAGAATTCCAATAACACAATTGACATATATCCGCCATCTAGGGGAAGTAATAAGTGAACAGATGGATACACAGAGGACTCTATAATTAATCTCGAGGAAACGATATCCCGTGATGAGTTTGAAATTGCTTCAGATATCAAAAATAATATATATATATAGGGGGCTGCTAACTTACAACATGATGGTTGTAGGTTAGCAGCATACAACAACCCTTTTAGCGACGAAAAACATGTTTTTAGTGACGAAATTTTTGTCGCTAAAGGTTCCAACTTTTAGCGACGAAAAATTTCGTCACTAAAACCTTATTTTTCGTCGCTAAAAGTCTCCTGTGCTGTAAGTTAGCAAATCCCATATATATATATTTAAATAAAAATGACTTTGTGGGGAAAATGTTTCCAACTTTTAGCGACGAAAAATTTCGTCACTAAAACCTTATTTTTCGTCGCTAAAAGTCTCCTGTGCTGTAAGTTAGCAAATCCCATATATATATATTTAAATAAAAATGACTTTGTGGGGAAAATGTTTTAGAAAGGGGAAACAAAATTTGTCTGGAATTGAACATAGCAAAAATCTGATAATTAAATTCAATCGATATTAAGAACCCTATTTTGAATTTGAGAAATCCCTAAACTGAAGAAACACCAATTTGAGAAATACTGCTATTCCAACGAAGAAGAAAATAGGAAGACTAATCAAAAGGCCAACAAAGGAAGCCACAGACCTCATATAGAAATCATTCAACATTCTAAATTAACCAGTAATGAACCCTTAAGATAAGAAAATGAAGATTACCAAAAAGAAAAACCTGATACATTCGACTTTGGAAAGAAAAACCAAAAGCAGAGATGCTTAGATTAACGAGAAAAAAAAATTCCAAATCAAATTGGAAAGAAAAACCAAAGGCATCGCCAAATACAAGACTGGGTTATGAATGCTTATCCGGCAACATTAACCTAGGATGTTCCAAACACAGGACATGATATAGATTTGTTCCACATGATAGCAATTCTATCCAATCCTGCATTATCATATCTTATTCTACAATTTTATCCGACCTGCCAAACGAGGCTTTACTGTGGAGGACTCTCTAATTATTTTCTTTGTTGTGCCTTTGTGTATATATACTTGTATACCCCCAATACATTAGGGTAAATTACACTGATATTTATTTCATTGTAATAAGATTAAAATGCAGAAAATTTGATGGTTGTTTACATGAATACACTGACCTCTTTTGAGGTTTGAGTAGGGACGTATGCAGAAATTTGTAGGGGGGGAACCCAAAAAGTTGCACCTAGAGTAGCCCAGTTGCCATGAGGCGATTTTTTATTATTTATTTTTAGTCTATTTATATGTTTTTTGTGCAGATTATATAATTAAGTTAATGTTATAAAAATTAATACAAATCTCAAGAAATCTTCTCTCATTGTATGATTCATACATCAAAGTTATAATACTTTAAGACTTTTTACTATCCATTATAAATTGTAGTAATTAACAAATGGAACTTAGAAGTTACTTCCAAATGACACATTAGAAAGGTTAATACTTATTGGCATCGAATGTATTATAAAATGACACATTGTTATTACAAATTAAAATCAAGAAATTGAATGTCTCATACTAGGTTGTATTGTAGAATTTTCAAAACTCAAATTCTAATAAAATGGAGAGTTTTTTTTTGTCAAACTGGCGAGTTGAACCGGATCGATTCATTGAGGGCTTTAGCCTAGACCAGCCCGATTAAAGCACGAACCGGTAGGCCTGTGAAGGAAAAATTAGGTTTAAATTATTTTTAAACGCGCAGAGAGAGAGAGAGAGAGAGAGAGAGAGAAAGGAAGAGAGAGATTTCACCTACCATTAAAGAATCCCAAATTGTCCCATCTGCATCTTTGAACAAAACCCCATGCCACAACGATTTTGGTGGCGATCGAAGACATCCGGAGAGATTCAGAAGTGACAGTCAACTTTCCGACGCGATCAACATCAACTTCGCAAAAAAACACAAATCCGAGCATTTTGGTATGAAATTCTCACTGATTTCGTTTTTTTTTTTAACCCCCCTTCATTCTTATGTTTTCTCTTTGCAAAATTAGGGTTTTTGACAAAAAGAACTTATTTTTCAAGTTATGGTATCGCAAATCAGGGGCGAGAGAATCTTCACACTCTAATGTAAAGATTCTCAATACACATTGATGAAGTTCTCAGTTTTTTAAATGAGAATTTCACAACAGTGAAGGAAATTCTCAGTTTTTTAATGAGAAATTTCACAAAATAATGGGAATTTATCAGTTTTTTGAATGGGAAATTTCCTAACAGAGTAGGAATTTCTCAAATTTTTTTTGAATAAAAAACCCCAATAGAGAGAGAATATCTCAGTTTTTTAATTATAAATTTTAGAAAATAATGAGAATTTCTCAGTTTTTACGTGCAAAAATATTCAAGTAACATCAAATTGACAAGAATAACTTCACACTGAATATGAGGCACTTCCCAATCTAATCAGATTTTATTCCAGTAACTCCAACAATGAGAATTTATCAGTTTTTTGAATGAGAAATTTCCCAACGGAGTGGGAAATTCTAAAATTTTTAAATAAAAAAAACCCCAATATAGTGTGAATTTCTCAGTGTTTTGATTAGAAATTTTTAAAAATATTGAAATTTCTCGATTTTTACATGCGAAAATATTCAAGTAACATCAATTACTCAGTCTACTGACAAGAATAACTTCTCATTGAATAAGAGGCACTTCCCAATCTAATCAGATTTTTATCCAGTAACTCCAACAATCCAATCACACATATACACAAACGCAAATATGATTACGATCTGTATTTTAATGGCAATCCAAATAAGTTTGAAAATATATATGAAATGATTTGAATTTCAACCAACATATAATGGTGAGCAAATTAAGGAAGTTCCTTGAATTAAGGGAACGTTATCCCATTAACAGTTAATGTCATTAACTTTAAATACCATATAAATCAATATCTATATATGTCTATATGGATATACGAAATATATATATATATATATTAATATCCATATGACAAAGGGTACTATTGACATAAAAAAAAAAATTAAATTGGGCAAAAGGATCTATTTCTAATTAAGATGCCTAATTAGGGATCTATTTTAATCTAGATCTTATGTTGGATTAACTCCTAATAAAACGGCTAGGGAGGGACTAATTCTTATATTTCTAATAGA